>CM048933.1:29501424-32326424 GCA_026686955.1 Epinephelus cyanopodus
ACATATAGAAAAGCAGTAGCCAGATGCAGAAAGAGCAAGAGACAGAAACCAGTAGAACATTAGACAGAAAGTCACAAAAGATATCACGCCAAAGAAATGGAGTTATGGGATGTTGGGGTGTAGGCCAACCAAGGACAGGAGCTGGAGCAGGGCAGGACTATAGATTTCAGACTGGTATGAGTCTACTCGGTCGTCATTAGCAGCGGGATCACGTCCACCCCGAGGCCCCTCGCTCTTTCCCCGACCCTGTCCTTCACCTCCCCGGCCTGGAGATAGAGAGCTGGCGGGCTACATTTAGACACACATAAGAGTGTGCAGGTTTCATTCACACACTTACATGCAGACACACACTGAGGCGTGAGTATTAAATTCAGCTCTAAAGGACTGGCTGACAGGATTGGTGATGGGAGTGAGAGCAGCCCTCCTAGACAGTCAAGATCCTTGGCTATCGATTGTAAGTCTGCTCTACCCTCAGATGCAAGTGTGGAATAAAAAACTTACATCTTCATAGAAATTCTTTGACTTAACATCTCTGAATCTCCTGTTTGTGCTAAACTCCAGTGGCAAGTTTTCAACATGCTGCAGTGATGTATAAGTATACTCAGGATGTGGTCTGAAAGGTGTGTTTAAGTAGAACTCAAAGTTGGCTTAGTTTTTACACCATGGCTATGACTAAGAAATAATAACAACAAGAACAACTATGACTTAACAACAACATCTGAACAACAACGACTAAAGGAAATATGTTAGCTTAACCTCAACACCATGGCTATGACTACAAGGTTAATGTTGACTGGAATGTTACTAGTAAAAAACTGATTTACAGATATATTTAATTATAGATATCAGTAATTCTTTTTTCACTAGTAAGAATAACGATTACAGATATCTACATTTAAATGTTCAGATATGTGGCCGTTATGTCACTGAAGTATCCCAATAGCCATTGGTCGATTGTAAAATTTGCATATTCATTTAATGTACATGCATCTGTGAAATTTCCTACAGTGATATTTTCACCTGGTGGAAATTCCTTTTTTGATACCTGAAATTCAATTCTGACTAGTGACAAAAAGGGACTGCAGACATCTCAAATATAATTGTTACACTTGTTACAATTGAATTTCAGATATCTGAAATGCAATTCTAGACATCCCTGCCAAAATGTCAATAATTAAGTTTTGACTGGAAGCAATTTTAATTAGCAATATCTACATTTCATTTCTTACTAGTCAAAATGTTAATATTGATGTAAACAATTGTTGCTGTTTTTTTAACTAGTGGAAATGTTCATTGAAGATATCTGTAACTTATAACAACTAGCCAACTTTTACGATTGACTTCTGTAAAAACTCAATAACAGGTACCTATAATTTAATTTTGATGTGTTCAAGTTTAAGCTGACATATTCATAATGTATTTTGACAAGTTGCAAGCCTAATTAATGACATCTACAACTCAATTGTCCCTAGCCAAAATGTTAATTCTTGAGATCAACAATTAAATTCTCAGTAGTGGAAATTTTCTTATTAGTTGCAATGTTCATTGTAGACATCTACAATTGTTCTTACATGACAGATATCATAAATGCAATTCTAGATATCTAAAATTCAAGTCTGACTCATCAAAATGACATTATGGATGTGTTGGCTTTGACTTTTAACTGGTCAAAAAAACATTGCTGATATCCACAATTACTTATACCTCAACTGATTAAATGTTAAAAGGGCTTATCATGGTATAACACCTGCTCAGCACCAAACAGCAGACGGTAAGTTAGCCATGAGCTGGTGAATGTTGTGAGGCATTTAAGCGATGAAAGAGCCGGATATTTCTCGCAGGAGTTGGTGGAGATACAACAGAGCGAAAAAGAGAGAGCATTTAAAATGTACTAACATGACATGTAAGAAACATATCTTAATGATTAATGATAATGCTGCTACGTGTCTGCCGGATGTGAAATGTTTGCCAACATTTAGCCAGAACAACTTTACATCTACTCTTTCCAGGATAATATGTCAATATATTTTTGATATTTAGCGTGTGGAATTCTGCCTCTAAGTGACCAAAAAAAGATCAGTTCTACAGGTGTAATTCTGCATCTTGGATGAATCCTTTAATGATGCCCTTGCAATCAGCTTCTAGATGATTGTGTGTCTCTTGCATAGATCTAGGCTAATTCATAGCACCAAAAAGTTGTCTGATTTAGCAACGGTAAGTAAGGGCTCAGGATGGGTCAATAATACTACTGAACATTAAAATGTATGAATTCCTTCTTTGTTAGAGCAGCATTAGACATGCTGTAAGGCTCAAGTACAAATGGTTGCAAACAGCAGCTGTGTGGAATTTCAAGACTTAATTTTGGATGATATTGTGGAGAGTGTGAAAATAGGAAACAGTTTATATTTCAGCTGTCACTTTCAATTTGTCACATCCTGCATGTGGGGGAGATAGTGAAAAACCCAACAGCAGAACTGAATGTAGAAAGAAAAAAGAGCAAGGACTGCTTTTTTGTTTTTGTTTTTGGCTCCATGATGGGTATATTTTTACATAAGAAGCATGCATAGTGGAGCTTTAATGTAAAATACCAGCTTTATTTACAGCTGGGCTAAATATATGTTACATTCTGGCACATTCCTGTAAAGACGGTAATTGTAACATTCCTCGATATTTCCAGACTTCCCAAGACAGCATATCAGATTCCCTCTCTTTCCCGTTAAACGTTCCTTAATGTTCCAGAAATATTCTATGACCAGTGGGAACCTTTAAGCACTCAGAGGCATCAGGTAATGTTCAGGAGACGAGGTGGTGGAAGCAGAAAGGTTACTTCTAGATGAAAGACGCTGAATGATAATAGAGCACACGGCAGGCCAAGAGATGATTAATACCATTCTCCTCTCCCATTTGCTGTTCATTAACTCACTATCTGCCATAATGGCCTGAGCTCAAATGAAAGGGGAGGGAAGAGCAGAAGTTCACGTTGAGCATCATTAGAATGAACGGAGATGGAGAGGGACAATAGGAGGAGGAGAGACAGAGGGAGGTTAGGGAAGTGTGCTGATTAGTGCAGCAGTTATCTACATCTTAATCAAGCCGAGTATTGCTTTCTTGCCCTGAAAAGGCCACACAATGACAAAACACAGCACCATTTAGCGCAACAGTCAATCCACTAGAAAAGTCTCTTGGAAGTGCTGCTGGAGTTTATTGTCTGCAAAGTCTTTCTGAATAAATATTAAAGATGTCATGCATAGTAAAGTAATTTTGATAGCAGAAAGAGCTTGTTAGGGCCAGTGCAAAATGTCAAAAACCAGAACCGTAAAAGTGGGTCTCCAATTTTAACATATTTTGTTCCTCGCAAAGCCAAGAGCGCCTCGAGGGAGCAGGCGAAGTCAGGTGGATTGGATAAAGAGAAAGGGAAGGTAGATAACACCCGAGTGGATGTGCATTTAGAGAGGCATAACACGTAGCATTTCAGTTATGGTAAAACTCTGGCAGAGATAAAAGCATCAGGCATTATGAATCCCTTTCTGCTTGTGCATAAGGGTTGAAAAAGATGGACACACGCAATTGGATTTGGAGAGCTGCTGCAATGTATTTCAATCTACGTCAGCACTAACCTTATAAAATGGGAAACTATTGAACTGATAGAGAGGATGGGAAAAAAAAGCCCATCCACTAAGACAACACGGGAGCCGTGACTGATAGAGAACACAGGAAGCCTGTGGAGATTCAGTAATTATTCTGAAAGGATGGAAAATAAAGAGTGACAAAGAGGAATGGAGTGTGAAAAAGGTAGAGTGTGAGGTGCTCAAAAGATTCTGAGTGAATTATAGTGGTAAAAGCAACCAATCTGATTTTTTCTTAACCAATTCTATACCAAAGAAATGCTTGTGATTCATACACAGTGTGAGTCAATGTAAGCCTAAGCTTTGAATTCCTGAACAAAATGTCCTCTTAAAGATTCCTTGACTAGGAAAGTGACTTGAACACTGCAATTACACTATATACTGTACTGGTAATGCCTGTAAGAGCTGTGCGTGTCCTCAGACACGTCGATATTTCATATTGTAAAAGGGAATGTCATTATTTTTAGCAATACAGCAGCGTTCATATTTAATACCCTTCCGGCACTGTCTCAGTCCCTTAAGTGCATCCCTACAGCTCCGACAGCGTTGCCAAATGCATCATTATGTCATCAGTATCGCTAAATGCAGCTCTGTAGGACAGGATGGGTTCCTAAGGATTTTAGGTGGGAGGAAGGTGACCTTCGGTTGAGGTCTTTCGCAACTGTGAAAGATTCCGAAATGTTTGTCGTAATGTGGTTCCACATTTACAGTGAAGGCGCTTCAATAATAAACTTGGCAAGTGCTCACAGGGACCATGCACTGGAGAAACAACAAGGGTGAGAAGAGGCATGCCCATTATGGTACTCGAATGTATGGATTTTCAGGAAATAGTCTCCGAAAGATACACTTTGTATTCTTCTCAGTCAAAACACTACATCCCATCCTAGACAGCACAGAGTCAGGCAGGTTATGGCTACATGCAGTCTCTTCAGGTCAAGGTACAAGAGTCCCATTGTATGCCGAAGTGGAGCCAAACAGACTAATTATGATTACACAAAATTACAATTACTGCATAAGAAAAATTTGAATCAGGAATAAAAAAAAAACTGCATTCATGCACATAGGGGTCCTTTTGGAGTTGACTTTTAAAGACCTCTTCATCCCACAATGTGAATCTAAAGGTACAGTATATAATACAATGATAAATAGCGTTGGTCATATTTGCTGAAAGTGTCAGTTTATCCTGACAGTAGTACATGAAATGGGTAATATGAGCAAAAAAGCTTCCTCGGGCTCCTTCTAGCGCACCTAATAACATTTGTAAGAATCCACCTTGCCTGAACAACAAAAACAAAAACAAACAAACAAAAAAAAACCCAATCAGAACCAGAAGGAGTCTTAAGGAAAAAAAAACACCTGCAATGAAAATACTGCCCATCCCTAATTTGCCAAAGACAGCTTTCAACAGCAAAGAAACCTAAAAAAAAACAAGTGAAAGTAAGCTTTTCACTGTCGGCGTTCCTCTGTTTGACCATTTATCCTTGCCATATAAGTTGTTGTGCAGCGTGTGGTTGTTTTTGTTCAGGTGTGGTGGATTCTTGCAAATGCCATTAGGAGTACTAGGAGGAGCCAGAGGAACCTGATTTTTCACTGTCTCATGCACTACTGTCAGAATATATGTTTCAACAGAAATGACTACTTTGTTTTAATAAAAAATACCTACCTTAGCTTTAAACAGTACAATCATTCATTAAAATGGTTAGCTGTTAATTTGCTTGTACCACTCTGCTGCTCCCTCACATGCAACATTGTACCTTGGGGAGGTTCCAGTGTTTCCAGGTTTTAGTTAGCTATTTTTGGGATATTTAAGCAAGTCACAATACACAGAGGATAAAAATAGATTTTATCAGGCTAATTAATATTAAAAATTGGTCCTGCTGCAGATTGGCATCCCTACCACATTATTATAGGTACCTCATACTGTATACTTGACAGCAGCAGTTTTTAAGGGATCTTTAAGAAAAGAAAGACATTAATATGATATTTTCTTAGGCATTCTCTTTAGGTTAAGAGATAGTTAAAGACAACAAATATATTTTCTGGGCAAAGTCATGGACATCTTCTTTGCTGTAACCAACCACCACAGATAAAATCGCTTTCACTGTGCTGACTGTGATGATGCCTCTGCTGATTCTAACTGATTCCTCATACACATGCTCCACTGCAGAGGCTGGCGTTAGTGAAATGTCAAACTGGTTTTGGCAAACAGAAACTGAATTAATTTAGTGTGTTAAATATGTGGATTTGAGCAGAAGATTAACTTGTTGCTTGTTCACAGCTGGGGGAGGAAGAAAAAAGAAATCCAGAAAGAAGTGCTGCCAAGAGGTAGCACAGCTTTCTTTCTTTTAAGCATTTCACCTTCCCTACAAAAGACAGTAATGCATCTGGGGACTGAGACTAAGTGCTGTTTTGTAGTGCCCACTATCTTTCGAATACCGGGAGCAGGATTCAAACAAAAAACAGGTGCCATTGGGGAAAATGACTCCCTATTATGTGCCTCTCCCTACTGAAACACCAAGCCCATACAAACAGGACTGTCATTACTCCACCATCAGGGTCCGAGAAGGCTCCAGAGACCCGAGTGAAAATGACTGATGAGAATATGGGATTATGGGAGAAAGAGGGAGCGAGAGAAACATAGGGAGTGTGTGAGTGGAACAGAGGAGTGATGGAGCAGGTGGACTCTCATCCATCTTGTCCCTGTTGACGGATATATGACGCGGGGCCTCAGGCTGGCTGTCAGCCACTGTGATGGATGAGAGATAAGTAGTGAAAAACATATAGATTCAAATGACAGTCATGCAGGACGCACACAATGGTGTCAATGTATGAGTTGACACAGCTTAGAAAAGCTGTGATGTTAAATGATTTTGCTACTTTTGGGTCATATTCAGTAAAACAAACAGTTCATAAGCATGTAGAGGTTAAATACTAAAAATGAAATGAAAGCAGCACAAAGACAGCTTCTGAAATTCCTTTCGGCATACTTTTATTATCTCCTAAATTTACAAGCTGAGAGGCTCGCTTTAGACATAATAAAACATATGCAGACAGGCCATTTAGTTTAAAGGAGCAATACAGTGATTTAGTATTGTACTTTCATAAAGTTGGCAGTCTCACAAGAGACAGTTTAAAAAAAGAAAGGTCGAAATCAGTGCAACACTTTGAAAGTTGTATAAAGTCTTTTGTAGTTCCAGTGGAAGCTCCAAGAAATAAATAAACTGAATATGACAAATTAAGTTGAGTGACATCAATTGACTCAGCATCGGTTGGGTCTGAAGACCATGAGGTGTGGAGTTAAAGAAGCAAGATTACCAGACCTGTAGCCCACTGCTCATCTCTACTGCAGGCTAGAAGCTCTAGGCTATGTTAGCCACTATTAGCATAACTAGCATAACACACCTGAATCTCCAAATAACCCAGTACCAAGTAGTATTGAAATGTTTCAAGTCCAATGATACCTGCATTTGATCCTTAGAGCACAGGGGTCTGATCCCAGACTGTCCCAACTCCGCGCTGGATCAGCAAATTTTCTGTTGCTGCCTTATCATAAGCTGCTTTTCTCCTGCAAATGGGCAGCTCAATATCTGCCTTGTTAGCATGAGCTAACACAGCAACAGAGGCTAATATCCAACACCGAGCCGTTTAACGTCAGTAACAAACTCTCGACTCTGTTGTTAAATCTTTCAATAACTGTTAGTTAACGTTAGCCGTGTGATGCAAACAGTTAGACCTGTCGCTCTGAGTGTGTGGCCGGACAGACTCTTCCAACTGTCCCTGCAGTGGATCTCACATTCCTACAGCAGCAGATGCAACCCAAAGTTGGCAGTTTGCCGAGATGCCATCAAAATGCTCGTAAGCATGGCTACACTACATGCCGATCTATTCACATCATGGGTATCAAATGAAGTAGTCTACTGGTGTTGATATTACTTTAGGGGTATAGTATTGGTATTGGAATTGTATTTTTTTTAAGCAAGCGTTTAAGCATTTTTTTTTTACCAAGCCCTAGTCTGCAGCAGTCAAGTTGCATTGTGGGTAATTTAGGTGCCGGAGGAATGAGTGGAATAAAGACAAAATATTGCTGGTACTACAGCATCAATTTTAAGACTTTTTTGGCTTTTATTTACGACTCAGCTGAGGCTGGACAGGAAAGGGAGGAGAGGGAGGGAGAATGACACGCAGCAAAGGGCTACAAGTTGGAACTGAACCTGGGCTGCTGTAAAGGACTTGGCCTATATGGGACACACATTCTACTGGGTCAGCTAGAGGTTGCCCCGCAGCACAGATCTTAATCCTTTTTTTTAATCTGTCCACTGGGAGTCCCTTGCGAGTGAAAAGCTAGATTGAACAAAGCTCCTTCAGAGTCGCAGAAGTCATTATACGAGCATTTTCATAGGCTGAGTAGAACCAAGACTAGTTAATGACTTTTATGCATAAACTCGGTGGAGGTCTCTTTAAAAGTTAGCATCATGATATTATTAGGGAAGCACCTCATGAATACTTAATAGATGAGTAACATAATATAAAGTGATCGCGTGCATAACCCAGAGTTTACTCAGCAGTGCATTTTACCGTATAAAATATAAGCTGGCGTGGGTGAGTTAATGAACTGTCAGACCACATCACAATAAACACATAGGGATGTCACTGGTGTGCATTGGGCACTTTGAATATTCTGTTGTGTGTTGTGTCCAGCCACTGTGTTTTGGCATGAACATCACTATGTCGAGTACCTAGAACAGTCATATAATCATTTTAGCATTAACCAAAGCTGTAGCACCCTGGATCAGTGTAAAGCATGCTTATGTCACAACAGATCCTGGATTTGAATTGTTCCTGTTCTCCCTGGGTCTATGTAGATTTTCTCCAGGTGCCTTGGTGTCCTCTGAAGTCATACAAGTCTGATGAATTTGAAATACTAAATTGACCTGATGTGCCTGTCTGCCCGTCTCTGTTATGGACTAATGACTTATCCAGTGTATACCTTCTCTATTGCACAATGCACACTGGGATAGGCTGGTAGGTTCGCATGCTGGGATAAATAACTGAACATATCTGATATATCCAGGATATTTTTGGAACAATTCCCAGTGAGAATCTGCATGTTAAAATGTTCTCCACAAATCTCACACTGAAAATGTTGACCTCAGAATTTACCCATCGGCTACGTTCAGAACTCAGGCAAGTTAGGTTTTAGACAGACTGTTTGCACTGTTTATTAGCAAGTGATCAGATCGGATTTGTATCTAGACATCACCTATCTGCATAGGTTGCTGTGGTGACAACATAGGCATCAGTAGCTATGCTGGCGTCATGGCTCTCCAACACAGAAGCATCATTTTTCCCTTCCAAACAATAGAACTGCCAAGTCCTGGTGAAGACCACCTTCATCACACTAGACAAACTGGTAGGGAGGCTGGTATACATTGCAATGTTCTATGTTGCACTCATGGCTGGCTTCACTGCGCTGCAAGAGGTGTTATGCCATCCATGAAGCACTGACTGGTGGGAACATGTAGTCTTTGAGACTTCTGATGAAGATAGGTGGCTTTCCAATTTTAGAGTAAGCCCAGGGGATGTTCCACAGGTTCTGTGGCCGTCTTGCAATATACACAACAGACACTTTGAAATTCAAAGCATCCAGACTGGGATGCATCTACAGGAATCCGATTGGAATTGCATTTAAAACCATCATTTTTTTTTTTTTTATCAATCTGGATACAATCTGGATATGCCAAAAAATGGATTTGGGCTGGCAGTCTGAACAAGCCCTCGGTAATAGTGATAGTAGTATTGTCAAGAATTTATACAAATATCCTTAAAATTGTGTATTTATTTGTGAATGTTCTTCAAGGACCCTTGTTTTGTACTGAAGGCCTTGCATGTATGAAGGCTGGATGAATTTAACAGTAGGCTACCTTGCTTCAGGCAAAGATCTTTAGCTTGTTTTCAGATGGATCTCACCCATGCTGATCTCACTCCTCCACATTACTTCAGTGTTTGACTTAAGGTAGTACTTGAAGAGTACATTTCTGAATTGATACATCCACACAGCAACTGAAGGTCACTCCGATAAGATAACTAGCATCAACTAGATACCCCCAGAACTCAGCGCAACTTCATGTCTTTTGAAAGTTTCATAAAAAATAAAAAAGACTCACACTTTATCCCTCTCTTTGTTAAGCTGATGTTTTGGCCATGTTTGTTAGTGGCAGAGCTCTAAGTCGCTCCACCACTTCCAGAGTGAATTAACAAATGAATGTTGTGGTTTTCAAGACACACCTTTGAAAACATTAAGATATGTAATTGGAATTGGGTGTAAAGAAGGTACTTAATGCCACAAAATGATTAAAAGATTTTACTTATTCATTAAATTTGTATTATCATTAGCTGGGGCAGTAGTGGGCTTCCCCAACATCACCATATTACAGAGTAAACGGTGTTCAGTCTGCAGCTGCAGTTGTGCTTGTTCCTATCACACTTCTTTCGTACTGTTTTCGCAGAGCAATGGTGCTGTTCTAAACCTGCAGAGCTCAGTAGATGGATTGGTATCTACAGCTCCGGAATATATGCCCATGTTTCTTCTTTCATCTCATCTGCCAGTCTGTCAGGAAGCTGTCTGCTCTTTCCCAGCTGCCAGCTACCCCCCCTGCCAAATAATGTTTGTACCGCACCCACTGTGCATATCCGTATGCGTGTTGGTGAGGGATTGTTGGTGTGACAGGACTGCCAGTAACAGCACTCTAATTACTGACTTGCCTGTCTAAGTTCCGGGAAGTCTAGTAACCTTGTTGGGTTAAATAATTTGTCTTCATCAGCAATAAAGACTCGCAGATAGTCCCAGTGGGCATTGACTTCACTTCATCAATTATGCCAGCCTGATTTGGTTACATTAGACCCATATATCTCTCACAGATAACATTTGAAGGGATTATAACATAGCTGGTGACCCAGTTGAGTAATATAGGGGAGTCATCAGATGCTATGGATAAGGCTTTTTCCCAATTCACTGTAAATTATGTAATAGAAAATAACATTTCCGTCACTTACTTAAAAAAAGGATAAGAAAGCCATATCTTCATCTGATTTCATGAGATTAATTTAGTTGTACCAATTACATATTTATATATGTATAATTAGCATTAGCAAAAGTAGCATTAATTGATATTTTCTGCCCACTTAACATAACATAACATAACAACATAACATAACATAACATAAGAAGGTGTAAACACACTGAAATATTATTGTCTTATATAGTGATATGGCAAAACAGTTTTTCATTAATACAGCAAATAATGGAGCAACACAATGTTGAAGTCAATCCCACATAAAAAATGATGATGACATTGCCAGGCTGTTCTCATGCACTGTTTGTACTTACACCTGTGTAAAGTACTACACCAGAACTGTATATAACCCAGGGCTTGACGCTAACTTTTTTCCCAAGGAGCACATGTGCTCCTAAGTTGAAAAAGCAAGGAGCGCACAAAGAACTTTAGGGGCACAATGTAAATTGATAATGGATAATTGAATAATGTGTTTTCCGTAATAAGCGTGATGCAAATAGACATTTACAAGCAAAGTTTTGAAAAAGTATTGCAATTTAATTTTGTCTTTAATGTTATTATCTTATATATATTATCTTTGCAATATGCTTATCTAATATAACGTTATTACTATCCTAAAACATTCTCCAGGTCCTCTGAAACTCTGCAGGACTTAAAACCTCTTTCACACAGAGCTTTCGCGACGCCCACCACGAGGTAGGGCGCAGAGGACAGGATTTGGGGGAGTACAGGCTACCCTCATACAACGGTTCATACTATATCCTACAAATTGGCACTCCATGAATGACATTTAGTAATTAACATAAAGTTACAGAGGTTGGGTTTAGGTAAATTAAGTTACTTTAGTTAGGTTTAGGAAAAGAAACATGGGGACATTATGTAATTCGCATAACTCTACAGAGGTTAGGTTTAGGCAAGTTAAGTTACTGTGGTTGGGTTAAGGAAAAGAAAAATGGGGATGATGTGCCTTAGAATGACTAAAAGTTCACATATTTCTGAACACTGTTCTCCTGTGGAAAGTCCTGGAGGAAAGTCTTGTCTTTTGTGACCTATACCAGCCTCACCCTGCCTTCTCACTGATCTGAATCCTTCTTTACTCCTGTCAGCACATTAGTCACGTGAACGCAGTCTTCCGGAAAAGGTAGGTTCTACAGGGATTCCCAGCTCATGATTACGTAGGATATGTACGAATTTTGGCACATTATTTTTTGTGGGAATTGTACAGTGCATGACAACAGCCTGCTGACTCAAAGGGCAGATCAATCAATTATTTTTCACTTTAATTCACTTCACTTAATTATTTAGTTGACGTTTTAGACTTTGCTAGTTTGTGGAAGTAGAGAACTCTAGCAGAAACTTCTAATTACTTAAAGTGGTTAAACACATTAATGAAGATACTGAATATCTGCCTCTACTGTTGTAATGACCACTTTCCTTTCAGAAGTACCAGTACAAGTGAAGGCCCTGAAAGCCCCTCTGTCAGCTGAGCCTTAAACCCCACAAGACACAAGTCTACAGAGCTTCCTCCCTCGAGATGTCATTACCAGCTCTTTGAGAGGGGATCCATCAATGGGAGGAAGAGAGGAAGAAGTTTTCAAACAAGTTGGAAGGGCTACGCACAGAATCCAACCGATCACATGAGACTCTCTTTGATTTTCAACACTGGAAAATCACACATCATATATAGATTAATAAAGATGGTATATTCTCCACGCAGCAATCACAGGAAAACATTATGATAGCCATTTTCTCAAGTTTTTCTAGTGTTTTTCTTTCATCACTGCCATGAGAGCCATTTGTAAAGCAAAGATGGTGGCAGTTCTGTGTGTACCACGCTGTTCTGTGTCAGATAGTCCTCCCTCTGCCTGCATGTCTCTCCTGTGAGACTGCAGGACGGCAGTAAAACTTACTCTGACCCACTTCCCTGTGAATCATCCTGCCATATGCTGCTGTACACACCTAATGCACACACCGGCCATCTTTCTCTGTCAAAATACAAATACACACTCGATGAGCATGCACTCCTCTAATCTAACACCTCTAACCAGGCCAAGTCAACACAGAAGCATGACAGCAGCGTGTTGAGGCTGAAAGTAGCCCAGGAGGGAATACAGACCACATATTGAGAGGAGACATGCAGCTGATTGAAGTTTGTCTGAAAGGAGACACAAAACAGATAGATGTGAAGAACACACAATCACAAGTTTCATTTTGTGGTTAAATCAACTTCGAACTCAAGTCCAAGTCCATTGTTTCCCCTGAGGTGCACTGCTGAACTCTGGAGCCCTGTGGAGGTTACACTGAGATCAAACAGCTAATCCAAATATCCACAGTCATTGGTGGGAGGGTTTAAATGTTATTAGCAGTGAAACAATGAGGTGGATGGGTTTTCCCTTTACCAGCATATGAACTACTTACCATAAATAACCTTTATCAGAGCTATCCATTACCTTATTTCAGACCTGATCCTACTGACTAAGTATTGTGTGTGTTAAAGCCGGATATATCTTCCTCCTCTGCCAGAGAGTTCCATTGTTCTCCAAAAACTATTAAAAACAAATCAATGAGCCACACTGGTGCAGTGGGTGACGTGTTCCTTCATTACCATGAACACACACATTGTAGTATATTTTGAATCAATCCCACATACACCGTCCCACTGCCAAAATTTCTCGCAAGAGCAAATGTTGGTCAATAAGGAAATGTTATTGCGTTTGTTTGGGACTATTTTGAGCAGTGGATAAACACACATTGGTGCTTAAAAACAGCAGTGACCAGCTGTTTTAGGGAAGTACTGCACCTTTTGAAAAAAATGAAACCTGAGGTGTTTTTAAATATATATGTCTGGAGTGGAATCAATGGGCTTAGAGCCACAGACATGAAGTCAGAAAGTATTGAGAGAAGGTATTTTAAGTTCTGGTCTTTTTATGGGATTTGTTTCAATAAGAAAAATATGCAATTATAATATTTTCCTGATGGTTCAGACTTTCAGACCAAATACCAAAACTTCTGCCAGGTTATTGTCATGTAATAACAGTACAGGGTAGCTCCTTTGTAGGAGTGTGTTCAGTGACATCTATTAAAAGAAATGAAATATAATATCACTGAAAACTTGAATCATTGTGGTTTCATTAACTTAGAATGAGCTGATTGTATTTACATACGGACAAGGTCTTCTCCCATAGACTCTGCCATGTTGTTTCTACAGTGGCCCAGGACAGGCAAACTAAATACCGGCTTTGCATTGGGCCATTCATGTTTTTGGGTCAGCCACCGTAGTTTTCAAACATGCTTGGCACATGGGAGAAGTTTCAGTTGGTTGCAATCTGCAATATCACCACTAGATGCTACTAAATCCTACACACTAGACTTTTAACAGTTACTTAGTGCGTAGTGTGAGCATAGCTAGTGTGTGCTCAAGAGAGAGAGAGACTGACAGTAAATGCCAACCGATTCTCATAGCAAATTAATTAAATAGCGCCAATTAGTCAGTGGACCTATGTCAAAATATGACGTGCTAGGTATCCTCCTGCATCAGTTCTGTACATTGAGAGATGGCATTTCCACGTACACTTCTTACATACATTGTGTCTTTTCAAAATACATTTCCATTTTCACAGTAAATGTACAGTTTTTGCTCATTACAGGCATACAGTCTTCAAAATTAACTTACAGTATAGGTTAAACACTTTATTTCAGGTTTACTTCCTCAAGATTAGGCAACAAACGAATGTGGTTAGACCATGGTTTAGCTTAAAATAAGTACTATCTGCCATGTAACACACGTCACTTGTATAGCATGCTACATATACTAGCACAGTATGTTACAATCAGTGTTGGGTAAGGGTTACTTTAAAAGTAATCAAAGTACGTTACTGCGTTACTTTTTTAAAAAGTAACTAGTTACTTGACTGCGTTACTCCCTGAGTAAAGCAAATCAGTTACTTTAAAAGTACTTCCAACATTACTCCCTGAGAAAAGTAACTCAAGTACTTTATACGTACTTTTGAGTGTTCTACATTTCCTATTGTGCAATGAACCACAGGGCGCTAAGCCGACATTTTTTTGTCTCCAAAATTAAAGTTATGGACCACTTGCCCTTCACTGAGATCCAGTTCTCCCATCACAGTCGTCACTCTGACCAGTAGAAACACAGAACGATCTGCTGCCGTAGAAAACTGTATGACAACAACACCCCAGCGTTTTTAATATTTCCTCTAGGGATGTTAGCACACAGAGTAAAATGGGGAAATGATGGTGTGAAACAGCAGAGGCACTTTGTCAACCCGCTGAGTTAACGTTGCTGTCATTAGCATCAAGCTAGCAAACAATGGTACATCCTCACGGGCGGACATAAAGTAATAACATTAACAAATAGCGGCGGGGCTTTTACTCACCACAACTGCAGAGGCTCCCAGCTTCATTTGAAACAAACTACATTATAGACGGTCCGTTATTTATTAATTCCTCTGTGTGTTTATATATTTACTTTTTACCCGCTCTGTTGTCTTTGTAAAGTTAACATATCGCACCGTCATTTCAAAGTCAACACTTGTTTCAAATTAAAATCCCCGCTGAGAGAATCCCTCCATTTTCTAAATAGGCTTTTATTCTGAAACATTTGTCAAACTTCCTGTGGAAGATACAGTAGCTTGACAGTTTATGCATGGTGCCTCAAATGTAGCTCCTGCCATCTGCTGATGCTTTTAGGTGACTACAACAACATGTCGGCTGGCACATGAACAGACATCATGACTCAAATAATAGTTAAAATAATAAAAACAGGACAAGAATAACCCGATGACATCACACATGCCTGAAAGAAGACCAGGGATAATTGGTGAGTACCAGCGTGTAGCGTGTACCAGGCATAATGCAAGTCCTGAGTATGAAATATGTCTGTCAGCGAGTCCCCCTCCAACTATTTAGACTCCACCGTAGACAACAGCAGCATTTCTCCAACCACATAGCGAGCCACAAGCTCCGTGGCTTCTTTCAGACTGATAGGTTTAACGTTATCTCTGTTATTAGAACCAAACGACAGCCGTTGCTGTTTCGGAGCTGAAGGACCAGCGTTCTAAAAGTAACGGAAGTAACTGATGTCTTGTTTGAAAATGTACTTAAGTATTTGATTACTCAAACAGCAAACTAACGCGTTAGGTTACTCGTTACTGCAAAAAGTAATCAAAGTACTGTAACACCTTACTTTGTAACGTGTCATACCCAACTCTGGTTACAATAACAGATAGTGCTCCCAGGACCTACATTTGTTTGATCCATCCATCTGCCCTCCCACCCTCCAATCCACCTTACACAGACTCTGTCAGTCCTTATAATATGGTAGTTGCAGGCAGAGTTACAAACTCCTGCTGCTTGGTGCATATCATACATCTGCATCTATTGGCAACGTCCACTGACAACAAAGTGATCTGTTTGGTTGTTGCCCACTGCGTCAACAACTGCTGCCGGGTGGTGCGTATCATACTGCCGCAAACAGTGCCCCTGTGCGTTGGTGTCTGACGCCAAGTCACTGACAAAATGCTACTTAAGTACTTAACAAGTTGGGAGTTTGGGAATGAGAATGGGCTGTGGGAGCAAGTCTCCCCTGTGCTTCCTGACCAAAGTTTGGAAGCTGAAGCAGGAGTGGTATGGAATGGCAATGCAAAACAAAATGAACTGCAGTAGCACATGGGGAGAGGAGGAGAGTAAATATTTAACTGACATTTGGTCCTAATACTTTAGAGTCAGTTGAGTTTTCTCATTTGACCCCAGTTTGATATTATTTGGACTGTTTAGATTGTATAGCAGTGGTAATGCTTTAAATGCAGTTTACTCTGCAAACTCAGTGTGTGCATCCTGTCCAGACTTTCTCCAATTTTCAAATTCTACACATAGAGGCTTTAAGGTCAAAAAAGCAATTTGACTTCAAAGTTGCGATGGAAGGTGATAGAATAATGTCACAAGTTGGAAAATTGTTCTGCACTTTCCCAAACAAGTACAGGTCCCTCAGTGCCCTTTAGTAGTTGCTGGACTTGGACAATTTTCTGATGCCTCCACAGTTGATTCTTAGAGTATAATCAATCTAAGTAATTACCTTTCTCAGTTTGTGTATGTTCCCAAAGGAAGCCACTGCATGAAAACAACCATCTGTCTTCAGCCAGCTGCTTGTTGTTACATGGTATGTGCTCCTACGTTTAAGAAATCAGTGTTTGACAGGGTTGTGTTTGAACTACAAGTAAAAGCAAATGGATGACAGTAAAAATGTTTGTTTGAGGATATAAGAATTTTGCAGTTACAGTGTTCACCATCTGGACACACCTATGTGCCCTGAGCCTTCCTTTTCTTTCTTCCTACCCCATCTTTCTTCTCCTCTCTTTCTTCTGTCCCTCTGTTGAGCAGTTTGTAATTGAGATTCAGGCCCACAGATGGATATGCCATGGACGCTGGCTCCGACATCACTGTTACACATCCAGCTATCTGTGGCGCCCAAGACATGAGAAGAATCCCTCAGCATCAAGGCCCCTGCATCGCTGAGGCAATTAGAGCAATCTCCCGCCTTGAGAAGTAAGAACGGGCCTCAGTCAGATGATGGTAATTGCAGTTTTCATACATGGGGCCCGCTCCCTTTTGTAATGCTGCGACAACCTCGCAGGTTCAGCCAACCCAAACTTGTGCCTAATTAATTTGAATCATCAATTTGCATAATTGAATATTTACATATTGTAATGCATTCTCCACCTTTTGCAACTGACATCAGCTTGTGTTTGCAGACTTATACTTGTCAGGCTATTGAGTCTTATGTGTACAGCAGCAAACATTTGTACATGACAGGACTTTGAATGTGACCCTGTCGACACCCACAAGCCAGAGCCACTTTGTATCCAAGAGCCACATACGAGCAAACCTTGAAAGTAACAAGAAGTTTCACAGTGAATAATGGTTAATAGAAGTTATATAACAACGTCAGATAACCATTCATAGATAGAGATTCACAAAGTGCTTCATATTAAAAACAAATTACACAATAAAAGCAATAAAAAAGACAGATAGCAACGATACATAGCACAGTGCTGACAAGATAAAAACACAGCAGCAGCAAATAAATAAGGACAGAGACAAATAAACAGGTTATTAGCTATTTGGATAAGCTAACCAAAAGCCTGTCTGAATAAAAATATTTTAAGTTGTTTCATAAAAACATAAAACAAGCCCGGGGGTCGCAATGATAAGAGAGCAACCAAAGACTGGGCTCAACAGTTTAAAGAATAAGAAAGCATAAGACAAAATGACAAATGTCCATTATAGTGTCCCAGAGCACACAGCGATGTCATCAAATGTCTTTTTTTCTGGCAAACAGTAAAATTAAAAATTTTCAGCTTACCATTATGTAAGAACAGCTGTGATTTCTAAACAACTTATTCTTTAATCTAAATCATAGTTGCAGCTCTAGCAAATAATAACAGTAATTCAAAGACATGGACATTGGAGGTTTCTATCAAAGCCACTGGTTGACACTGTTGCTGCATCTGAAATCAAATACTACACTGGAGGTGTGGTCTCAAGTCACATGACTTGGACTCGAGTCATACTTGACTCACAAATTTGATGCAACTTGACTTGGACTTTAACACCAATGACTCCTGACATCACTAGCACTTGAGCCTTTTAACTTGAAAATACTTGATACCTTCCCCTCAGCCCAAATATTAAAAGTATGTTATTTGAAAGATGTAGCATAAATAAATGAATTTCCTGTCATTTCCTGGATCAACCATCATTAACGGTATTTATTCCCGGCAAGTACATATCCGACAGCATCCAAACAAATTGCAAGAAAGAACCATGACAAATTAACGTTATGTTACTGAGCAGTTAGAAAAACAATTTGCAGTATGCAAAACAAGTTGGTCAAAACTTACAGACTGAGATGCAACTTCCAAGTTTGTTTGACATTTTAAGTTACACAGAGAAGGGTGAGTCAAGGCTAATATTAACAAAGCGAGCAAGATAATGCTTAGCCAACATTTTAACTCTGTCGTTAAAATGGCATTACATTTGGTGCAGAGTGCATTTTGAATTGTTTGGGACTCAAAACATAAAGTTCAGGACTTCAGTCTTGACTTGGAACTTGACTCAGTGCTTTCTTGTCTTGACTTGGGACTTGAACACAAAGACTTGAGACTTATTTGTGACTTGCAATCAGCAAAGAATGCCAATGTCAGCACAATGCAAGCTAACAAGCTAGCTAACAAATAGCTACTTTAATAAAAGGAGTTGGCCAAATGTCAGATCAACAATTGCCCCTTTTACACTAAATTGTCAAGGCGAGAATTTCATGCTGTTTTGCTGTCTAGCCATCCTGTATAAAAGGTACAATTGCAAATGTGAAGGTGGCGTCGGATGTAGTAACAGCGCCAAAATGACCTCTGTATAAACAGGACAGCAGGCAGGATGGGATCATGGGCAGCATGGGTATGACATTTTGATTATGTGTCATACATGCGACCCACTGCAAGAGAATTAAAAAAAATAGCTGATAGCAGTCAGCAGTTATCCTTCCATTGTATACTGAATCCTTGCTGCTGACTTCAAGAAGCTATCCTGAAACAACACACTGCAACACTCCGGTGTCGCTACGTTTGTTTTGCTTTTGTCAAGCCTGTCCAACCTAACGACAGTAACTAAGGGGGGCAGGACTTTGGATCAGTCATTTGAAAAGATGTAAATAGATTCATTGAAGACACTTCCTGTTGGTACACAACATCCCATCCACCCGACCACTTTGGAAAACCTTGTGATAAGTAAAACTGAGTAGTTGTGAAACCCTCACTGGAGACAGGTTACAGTGCATCTGGTATGGTTACTCATAGCCAAAAATATTATCAATGGGTCCAGGAGCACATGTATGGATCCTTTCAGCTACCTGCAAACATCTGCAGTGAGCCAAACTGGAAAAGACCCAACACTAGCAGCAGAACCCGCACTGGTCTGCCGGCAGCTTCACACACAGGTACACACACTCTGTGTGATACCACACACCTGCTATCAAACACAGGATATTAAAGCCATGTGCAGAAAGAGCTTTAGAGACTGGTTGGCTGGCTGACTGATATCTGATTGGGTGGTTGGCTGTCCAGCTGGGCAAACCTGAGAATGTGGCTATTCCCTCCAGAGAGAAAGTACAGCTGCCGTCCAAGAGCCTGCTGTTTGTTGTTCTACCTAACACTCACTGTAATTAGGCAGATTCAGGGCTGCCAGTAGCACACACACACACACACACACACACACACACACACACACACACTCATCCACACCAACCTGTATGCTTGTCAGATTTCCTCATCTGGTTGATCAGGACTACAGGAAGATGTTTTTCGTCAACAGCAGAAGAAGACATGAGACAGAAGCTGAAGTAGAAAATCCCCCTCAGTGTTCTGAAGGGTCACAGATTGTCACTAAAGCATTTGGAGCTTGTTTAGCAACCAAAATATGATTAAAAGCTTTAAAAGCACGACTTTTGCTGAACTCAGGATTCTATTTAATGAGACATCATTACTAAATATCCCTTTTTTTAATGGAATACACCACCTGGCACTGATGCTCACAATGCTTTTTTTGCACACACCTGACTTCAAAGAGCGAGAACAAAAGCAGGAGAGAGCCCCGCATCCCCAAATGTGAGGAACGCCACCGTTTCCACAGCGCTAATAGATTCCCTGTGCATTTAGTTTTGAAATATAAAGCGTGGAGGGGGGGAGAACAAAAGACATCTAATCCTGTTTCATAAGTACTATTCATAAATGTGCAGGAAACACTTCGCGGAGAGAGTGAGGACGCTGAAATCACTTTTTTCACCTCCCCGGCTAAGTGATTAAATTCATTAAAATCTCTTCAAGTAATTGCAGCTCATCTATGGCAGAGTAAATATTCAATTAATAGTGCCTTTTTCATAACAGTGATTCCTTCAGTCCGCGGCGCATAGCCTTGTATGTCTCCCCGTCATTAATTAAAATTTCTCTTTGGAGGTCAATTAAATTTCCTTTAACTATTCATTAGCCACAATACAGGGCAGCACAAAAATCTATTAAAAGAGGAGTTCATCTTCCCTACGCAGTTTCCATATGTGTGTGTTGTGATGGGGGGGTTGGGTAGGGTTAATCTTTCTCTTTGCTTTCCTCCTGGGCAGAAAGTGGGCTTAAGCTCTCTCTGTGTCGAGATGGTGAGCTGAGCCGCGGCGAGACGAGGCAGGAGCTCTTTACCGGTCTCCGTAGCGTGTTTGGCCAAGGCTGACTGGCTGCCAAACAGCCAGAGACAGAGCGGGGATGAATCAGCACTGACAAGGTGAAGCCAGCTTCGTGTTCACCGGCTGACAGCTCAGGTGCTCAGAGAGATGGAGACACAACAGATTACATTTAGGCCACTGCAGAGAGAGACGAGGGAAGAGAGGGGGAGATAAAGCAAGAGAGGAGGAAAGTGCAAAATGGCTTTTGGACTCTGGAAACTTTTCTCAGAGATAAACGAGAAAGTTGGACTCGGGTTTGTGTGGGTGTTAAAGAGTGCTGTCATGTGATGATTTGGAGAGTGGAGTGCGGTGGAATGGGTTAGGGAACAGTGAGAGGATCATTTCGCTGTTCTATGAAAATATGAAAAGAGAGGACATATTTATTTTTAACTTATGGAGTGTTAGTCACTGTGTGAATTATGACTTATGTCTATCACAAGCAAGGTGGAAAAGTGAGATATTGTTATAGAACCTCAAAGTCTACATATGGAAGAGGGTAGAGTTAGGAAATGCACAGATCCAAAATGACCCTATGAGTGTTCTCAGGTGTGATAAAGTTTGGTCAAGTTTAGGTAACTCAAAGCACTTTACCCACATAGTTCCAAACTTTTAACAGTCTTCTGCCTCAAACATGGCCATGTCCTTCACAGTTTTGTTTTTGTTTTGTTTTTGTGGTAATACATTTTAAATAGTTTTGATGTGAAATTAAAACACGTTTACAGAGTAAGTTATACATATTTGCAGACTGCTCTGTATTTTTGTGGATATGACTTTACATAACACAAATTGAAAAAAAAAAGGTTTATGGATAGTGAGATATGTGTGGATGGTACACATTAAATGATTGTTTTCTGTGGGTTACAACTATTAAAGTCCAATAAAGAAACTTTCTTACCTGGCCAGATTCAAACCAGGGATGTAGTGGTTAAAGGAGTACTTTGGATGTTTGGAAGTGTATCAGTTAGCGTATTACAGTAGGTGTCCATTGGCACACCCTTAGTTTGTAGAAGTGGCAGGAGTTCTGACATGAAAGTCATGCAATGTACTGGACGGGGTCAGCAGCAAAACACACTTTGCCACCTAAAAAAATCAATAACAATTTAAGTGTGCGCTATTTTTAAAAGTAAATTCACCACTTTACCTTTCTGTCAGACAGCTTGTTTCAATGAAGAAGCCGCTAACGGTTTGCTGAACACAGGAACTGCTGGTCTACCGCAGACTGGATCACTAAGTTTGTGTTTTGGTGTGAATTTGGTGAATCAAAACTAAGCTTTTTAAACCTTGAAGTCTGGAGTCTGGACTTGAAAAGAGTGATATAACAGATTCAGTTTACTTTTTTAGGTGTATAAAATATGTTGTGTTGCTGACCCTGTCCACAGCAGAACATGGCATAGTGTTGGCACTCTTGCTGCTTCTACTTCTAATCTACTCAATGTCTACTATCTACTATATAATACACTGACTACTAACAAATACCTCATGTAGCCCCATTTCAAAATATCCAAACTATCCCTTTAAGCAACCTCACGCCAACGTTGATTGTTGGTACCAGGATGTAGACTATGTTCTCCCCTATCAAAGTCACCCACTTTGTTGGCTCAACCATCTATCTCAAAGCATTTGCAACTATATAAAAACATCACTTTAGCTATTTAGAGAAGACAGTGATTGCTATCACGACTGCAAAAACTCACTTGTCACAAAAACGTCAACTGAGGTCGTTTTGGGTGTTTGAGCAAACAAATAAATGCTGTCGTAAGGACAGTCTCAAGGTGGCATATCTCTTACTGATTCGTCCAGAAGCATTTTGAGAGCGATGACATTGAGTATTGTCCTTTATGTTGGAAAAACAACACAGTACCCTGTCTCGACTTCTCTCTCAACTCCCCTCCACTTCCCTCTGATTCATCTTAATAGCAATAACACTGTGCCATTGTGAGCGATGTCCTTACTCCGGACACACTGCAGGGTAGCTGTTCTCAAAGTGGAGTCCTTGAGGGAGCAGCGGGGGAGCCCTTGCAAAAAGAGGAATTGTTAAATCTAATTTTCACTTCAAGTAGAAATTATACCAACGAGAAAATGTATGAATGACTATTCTAATCACAGGTTTCACGCTAATTCTATGAAATTCTCTGAGTGTATACGGACTGCAATTCAATTCTAAAAGACGAAACCACTACAAGAGTAGGTCCAACAATTATAATCTGATCAAGCAGGGGTCCAAGGACATGACATAGGGCTATTTTTGGAACCACTAGATGTAGCAGTGTGCCATAGGTGGTAAACTGCAATGCGTCCTATATGCTCTATCATTGCCCAAGGCTAACCCTGTACTAACTGCTGGCATGTAAACATAAACTAATCATAACATTAATCTCACCATGCAACTGTGCACTTTTGAAAGCAGCCCATCTGTGAAGGCTTCCCAATTAGCTGCTGTCATATGGCACAGGATGGAACAGAATTCTGATACACACTGTCCTTGGTACACCACTGTACAGACAGAATATAATAAACAATATGCCTGAGTAATCCGCTGTTAGGCTGCAGGATTTCATCTGTAAAGCCCTTAAGATAAAGTCAAGGCTTCCCTTGAACCAGAACACAACCATTGTGCACCTCTGAATAGGTGAATTGTTTTGTATTCTATCACCAGCAGAGTGTTCGTTGGACAAATAGTTCACATTGTGCGCCAAAACAAATAGCAGACACAAGCATCAATCAGGGATACACACCGTATCAAAGTACAATAGCGGTGAAACAACAGCAACACAATAGTGACCAGCACTAGAGCAATGAAGTGGAAAGTGTAAAAGCAACCAAGAGTGAGGCAACGAAGCTCCAGCAGTGAATAACGTGGTTTTGCATTTGTGTGTCTTTACCTTGCGTCCACCTGTGTTCAGTTTTATGGGCGTGAGGAAGGGGTCAAAGATCATGTGGCTGGTCTCGATGTTAACTGGCGACTGCCTCTTCCCCACCGAGCACAGGTTCCAGGCCGAGTTTACCAGCCCCCAGAACGACGGCACTGCAACACAAAAGAGAGAGTGTGTGTTCAAAAGGGTGAGCATCTGCAGCGACGAGATAGGGCCCCGTTCCACCGAGAGGTCACCGAGAGTGACGGGCAGAGTTTGTGCTTCAGCATTTTTTTTTAAATTCAGACCTGCCAGACTCACAGTGGGAGAAATGTAATTAGCAGGGTTCAACTGATGTGTGCTTTTGATAGCGTGTAGAAATACTTTGGGACCGCACCTGCAGAGTTCTTCTGATGTTTGAAAAATTTATGTTTTTGTGAACAATGTCAAATTGTACCGAGGTGGAATAAGAGCATAAATAAATGCACAGAGACAGACATATATACATATAATGTATATAATAATATATACATTAAAAAAACAGTTTGGAGAACATAGAAGAAGAAACAATTACACAAAATGAAACTTCTAGTTGTTACCCTACCCTCCCAAACTCCCATCCCTATTTTCATTAATTTATTCAACCTTCCCTCAGCCTGGTCCAATGAGAGCAGTTCATTCTCTTTTTGCAGGAGAACCCTTTGTAAACATGACAACAAAAGCAAAGGCAACTAGAAGGGCCCTCAGAGAGCAAAGGCCTCTGGCAAGGCCAAGTACTCTATCTCACAATGCCAAAGGTGCAATAAACATCCAGAGCATTAATATAAAAGCAAACAACTATTTTCTATGTAAAGATATAGTAGAGTAATGGCGTCCTAAGTGAGAATAAGGTCACACTCCCTGTGTGTGTGGTATTCTGAGTTTCTCTGTCAAAGCTGATTTATAGTTCTATGCAGAGCCTACGCTGTAGCCTACGCAAATGACCTATGCCATTGTGAGCATTTATATGTGTGGTGGTGTGTCTGCATCGCTCTGCAATTAAACCTTGAAAGGCTAGCTGGTGGTGGGGTTTATATGCCTCTGTGTTAGGTTTCTGTAAAGGGCTGTAAAGTGTGATTGTTTCATAACACACGAAACATGGCTTAATAGTGACATTATTAAACACAAGTATAATGTCTGCTCCATTATAACTTGTGCCTATGACATTTTGCATTGCTTTTGCATAAATTTGCCTAGCGTCTCGCAGAGTTTTTCTTGATGAAGTAAGGAACAACAGCAACATTCAACAAAGGTAACATTACATAGTTGGGCTCCATTTTAACTCAAAACGTTGAGTTGTCTAACTCACGTCTAAGACAGGGGTTTTTTTCCCCACAAATACAACATGCTAACAAAGCCTACCACATTTTACATTGCACGATTTAGCTTAGTGTATCGTGGAGTTTTCCCACACTTGTGTGAAGCCAGAAACAACAGCATCATTTAACAAAGGTAATGTTGTGAAATTCTATATTATAACTCACAACGTTACCTGACAAAACAACTGTCTTATACTGGACAAGTTTTTGCCATATATACAAGATGCTAACATTATCAGCATGAGCCTGTGACATTTTAAATTGCATAAATTAGCCCAGTGGCTAGCAGACTTTCCTCTTCTCCTATGAAGCCAGAACAAATTGCTTACAACTTTTCAAATGCTATTTTGAAGAGGCTTTAATGTCAACAATATATTGTCAATATTTTCTTATCTGTGAAATAAAACAGGCTAAATAAAAGCTGTGTTTCCACTTAGGGAAATGGTTTTCAGCTTACAAAAATAAACAGAAGGTCTGCCTCACTGTGATAGGTACGCCGTGGACCCGCCGGCTCCTGCCAGGATTGGGCTGGTAAATGCTAGATTGCTAGCGAACAAAACGCTTATCCTGAAGGATTTCCTGACTTCCCGAGGATTGGATTTTCTCTGTGTGACTGAGACGTGGCTGACTGTTGGTGAGTCCAGTGTTTTCACAGAACTTTTACCCGATGATTGCTGCTATTTTAACTCCCCGCGGACATCGGGTTGAGGAGGAGGAATGGCGACTATTCATAAGAGTCACTATAAATGTAAGCAGCTAGGTAGGATGACGTGTGCCGTCTGAGTGCCGTAAGTCGTTTCGTCCTGGAAGCGACCTGGGGCGGACCTGGAGACAGTTTCCTAAAGGTACGGATATACACTATATAGAAATAGCTTATCTTCACCTCATTTGCTGTTGTAGGTCACGCACAGACATCAGCAGAAACGAGAGACTTTTGCATATCCAGTTAGAAGTTCCTTGTAATGGCTTTAAAGTCCTGTTCTTTGTGTGCTTGTCCATTGAATTTAAAATTCAATAAATTCAGAAACTCTGACGACAACAAACAAATACAATAATGAATAAAGCTCTTGTAAGTGTGAAAGGATTCAGTTACTCGCCAGCATTCTTTCCTCACCCATCTGTAGGAACCATGTCACACTGCAAGGCATTTAATGTTGAGCATTATAGGCTCCCATGCGCCCATATCATCTATCTTGAAGATACAGTAGCATGGATTGCTGGTCTCATACTGCAGCAGGCAATGCCAAGGTGAGAATCACGAAGCTTAGTGGGCGAAACTAATCTGCAGTGACTTTTAGCAATTTGGTCTAAAACCTCCCTCTGAATAGAGGACGTATTACAGAAGTGAGAGAAGTGGAATCAGCCTATAATCAGCTAACACATGTACTATAAGACTGAGAGGACAGGATGGCACAGTGAGAGAATGTCAGCACTGTGGGCGTGATAGGCATCTCAGCCAGTCATTTTCTTATGTAAGACTTGGCCACCGGGACCAAGAATTCAATTCCTTCAACAGGGTGGGAAGCAAAGGCTTATCACCATCAACTCCAGCAAGAGGAAGTTTTTTTTTTTTCTTGCTACAATATCTCCTGGAGCCTAAAGCAGCATTTTCCATTTAGGAACACAGTATTACGCAGAGATGAGTCACTGGAATTGTGCTATGCAAATTCCACTGAGATTTTCCAACAAAAGCAGAGATAATTTGAAATTTGAAAATATGCAAATTGATGATGAATCGAGGCGGAAGCAGACATGACACAGCGTGAATTCATAGCTAAACCTCAGCCATTCAGTGAGTCCTATATGACTCGGAGCCACAGATTTTGTTTGTAACGCTCATAGACATGCTCTACAGAGAAAGCACTACATCACTGTTCAGATAAAAGCTCCGAATCAAGAGAAGCAGACGGTGCAGTATTTATCACCCTTTCTACCATGGACATGGTGTTAGCTGGGGGTATGTGCAGATTTCATGGTGTTTGCCACATTTGAGTAATATCGGTGGAAAGCATTTGGCTAAAGTAAATCAGCAAACACAAATGACTGAGCTGCTACCTTTAAGCTCCACTACTAAATATTTTTACATTAACAAAAGGTAAAATGACTGTGATTTGTAAAAGGTGTCGCTTGTAATAACAGAAAATCACACAACACTGCAGTTTTTCATATGTGTTGTTCACTGTTGCCTCCGCTGTCCAATGTATAAAGTGTTGCGATCCTGTATATTTTATAAATATATATATTTTTTATAAGACAGTCAGCTGATAACTTGCTCATCTCCAGACACTGAGGTACCTCCAGACACACCCACCGGTGCTATCGGCCAGTGAGATGGCTCAATCAGCTGAGCCCAGGTAGACCGGCCCCTACATTATACCGCTCCTGGCAGTATGACGAGAGTGTTACAACATTCACCCACAGTCCCGTGAGTTGACAAAAGCCGGAGGTTACTTTCTGTTTCATTATTCCTTATTTGGAACCTTCAGACTGGGTTGATTTATTGTTTTGAATCTGAGTCAGAGCAAACAGTGGATTTTCTTTACCTCCTAGTTTGCAGGAAAACCTGGGGTGGAGTTTTCTTTCATTTAGCAAACTGTGTGGATTGAACTGAATTGAACTGTGAACTGTGTGTTATTTGGAAATACCGGAGTGGAGTTTTTTGTTTGAGCTGGATTTAACTCACTGAACGGAGTGGAACATTTCTTTTCTTTGGTGAAAAAAATAATACTTTCTTGAAACTAGGGCTGCCACTAACGATTATTTTCATTGTCAACTAATCTGTCGATTATGTCTTCGATTAGTCGACTAATCATTTTATCGAAAAATGTGTTAAAATGTTAAAAAATGTCGGTCTGTCTCTCCCAAACCCCACAATTATGACATCTAATGTCTTGTTTCGTACTCACGGCAAAGGGTTTTAGTTCACCGTCGTGGCAGAGCGTGTAAGGCTGCCAATGTCTGAACGCAAGAAGCTGCAATAAGAGTGTTCTGGGGTACTTTTATAGTACTTTCCTATGAAAAATGACTCAAATCGATTAGTCGACTACTAAAATAGTCAGCGATTATTTTGATAGTCGATTAGTCATCAATTAGTCGACTAATCGTGGCAGCCCTACTTGAAACTGATTACAGTTGTATTTAAATTTTTGGTGTGAAGGGATCTGTTTATGGGTTTTATGGTTTCTTTGTGGGGTCTGACTGAGTAAAAGAAAAAATATTTGTTTCATGTGTCAAACTGCTACAAAAGATATAGGCCTATCTTGTGTCGGTGGATTTTCTGGCCGATGGGAAAGGGGCTTTATGGTACACAGTTCACACAGAGGAGGTGGAATGAGGGGGCTAGCAGTGGTTCATTTTTGCCCTAGGGCACACAAACTGGTTAATCCAGCCATGAAAATGCAATCTGTGATGGGAGTTTGGAATGGACTGTTTGGGAAAGAATTAACAGTATCTCTTCTTGTCTTGCTAAAACTGGGGCTCAGTCAACAACCTGTATAGTCCAATCGTCTGTGTGCGGTTTTGTCGACTTCTTAAGGGGGTTTTCAGCATTTCCAGGAAACCAGAAACCACTATAACTGGGTGAACAGAATGTTAATATTAACAATAGGAATGATAGAGGACCTAAGTTGTAATAAAGCACAATGATCGTTGACTCCACTTAAAGCGGTACAGAGTAGATAAAAGCATAGGTAATTTCATGTTGAACTTAAGAATATGTGGTTTTAAATGTGATGTAGGAAATGTGAATCAACAGAAGATCCTTTCAGATGTTCCTTTAATCCATTTGAGGGTCATTAGGTCAAAAGCAGGGCTTAACATACACTGGTACAATAACTGAAGAGCTATCGTAAGAGCTTTGGCCTTTCATTGCCTAATATGACTTTCCTTGAAGCTTACCTATTATTTATCCAAACTCACCTTGAGCGGTTTATCATGTCATTTCGCAAGGTTCTGTGCTTGGACCAATCCTATTTATTCTATATATGCTTCCTTTAGGCAACATCATTAGAAATCACTCTATAAATTTCCATTGTTATGCGGATGATACACAGCTGTATTTATCGATGAAGCCAGAAGAAAGTGATCAATTAACTAAACTTCATAATTGTCTTAAAGACATAAAAACTTGGATGAGCACCAATTTCCTGATGTTAAATTCAGACAAAACTGAAGTTATTGTTCTTGGCCCCAAACAACTCAGAGACTCTTTATCTGATGACATAGTTCTCTCGATGGCATTGCTCTGGCCTCTACCACTACCGTAAGAAACCTCGGAGTAACATTTGATCAAGATTTGTCTTTTAATTCTCATTTAAAACAAACCTCACGGACTGCATTTTTTCATCTGCGTAATATTGCAAAAATTAGGCCTATCCTGACCCAAAAAGATGCAGAAAAATTGGTCCACGCTTTTGTTACCTCAAGGCTGGATTACTGTAACTCTCTATTATCAGGTAGCTCTAGTAAGTCATTAAAAACTCTCCAGCTAATTCAGAATGCAGCAGCACGTGTACTAACAAGAACTAAGAAAAGAGATCATATTTCTCCTGTTTTAGCTTCTCTGCACTGGCTCCCTGTAAAATCCAGAATTGAATTTAAAATCCTACTGTTAACTTATAAAGCTCTAAATGGTCAAGCTCCATCATATCTTAGAGAGCTCATAGTGCCATATTATCCCACCAGAACTCTGCGCTCTGAGAACGCAGGGTTACTCGTGGTCCCTAAAGTCTCCAAAAGTAGATCAGGAGCCAGAGCCTTCAGCTATCAGGCTCCTCTCCTGTGGAATCATCTTCCTGTTACGGTCCGGGAGGCAGACACCGTCTCCACATTTAAGGCTAGACTTAAGACTTTCCTCTTGATAAAGCTTATAGTTAAGGCTGGCTCAGGCTTGCCCTGTACCAGCCCCTAGTTAGGCTGACTTAGGCCTAGTCTGCCGGAGGACCACCTATAATGCACCGGGCACCTTCTCTCTCTCTCTCTCTCTCTCTCTCTCTCTCTCTCGCTCTCGCTCTTGCGTATCCTATTACTGTATCTTGTTTACTCGGCCATTCTGGATGTCACTAACTCGGCTTCTTCTCCGGAGCCTTTGTGCTCCACTGTCTCTCAGGTTAACTCGTATTGCAGCGGTGCCTCGATAGTGTGACGTGTGTGGTTGTGCTGCTGCCATGGTCCTGCCAGATGCCTCCTGCTGCTGCTGCTGCCATCATTAGTCATACTTCTACTGTTATTATACACATATGATTATTATCATACATGTATACTGCCAGATACTAATATATACTTTCAACATATTGTACCACAGTAGCCAGAACTATAACGACAATATTATTACTTTCATGAATGTTGTTGTAAGCTACTGTCATTATCGAGGATGTCATACAGATTATTGTATTGTGTCATACAGATTACTGTTAATTTGTTATGGTGATCTGTTCTGTACGACATCTATTGCACGTCTGTCCGTCCTGGAAGAGGGATCCCTCCTCAGTTGCTCTTCCTGAGGTTTCTACCATTTTTTTTTCCCCGGTAAAGGGGTTTTTTGGGGAGTTTTTCCTTATCCGCTGTGAGGGTCCAAAGGACAGAGGGATGTCGTATGCTGTAAAGCCCTGTGAGGCAAATTGTATTTGTGATATTGGGCTTTATAAATAAAATTGATTGATTGATTGATTTTATGCTTGCTGTAGTTATGTTTCAGTTCACTTCGAAATCACTACCTAGACTTGATCCTCCACTGACTGAAAGATGACAGATAGGTCCACTAAAGATACAGAGTGGAGACTGTGCTGCAGACAGATATTATGGCATACTGTAGGACCTTAGTCACACACCACTGAGTCACACTGCAATAAAAAGCTCTGCTTGGTAATGCAGCTGAAGGTGGGAGTTCTATCTGTGAGCTGTCAATACTTTGACTTTATCACAAATAAAAAGATATATGTTGACCTGCATCACATCAGAGTCAAATTGTAAATACCCCCGCTTTATGGGATATACCTCAAAACTTGACCTCAAGCACAATGTTGTACAGAATGCCCCTTTCACAGTCCTTCCAAACCAGGAGGCAACTTTCAGCTTTTATTTATGTCAGCAGAGTGTGCCGGCAGCTTTGTCTGCCAGTCCAGCAGCAGCGGCAGTATCAGTAGCAGTGGGAGCATGGGACTAGATGTGTGGTTGCCGGTCACTCACTAGAGTCTTTCTCCATTTCTGCCACTTGCACACAAGCCTGATGAACTTTGGCAGGCTGGCCTCTCTAGCTCCGATGTTCACGAAAGCCCTGAGCAGTGAAGTGCAATGTTTGACCGAGATGCAGGAGGAGTCTCTGGTGATTCTGCTGAGCTCTGTGTAACATATCAGTGGCAGCTACAGCTAAAGCTACTTCATAGCGTGAAAAATGCCAGATTTCTTAAGGGAGCTCATGGGTGGGCTAGTAACAGGACAGTCCCTCTCAGTGGTGTAAGGTAGTAACAACAGGCCCTAGTGCACGCTTCTATGATGGGCCCCAGTGCAACAAGCACTGAGAGCATCCACATGATAGTTTGATGTGCCACATATCTGTTCACCAACATGACCCTCACATCTTTACCTGACAATATACAAAAGGGACACAAAACTCTCTGCATTGGCACTGGATGTAAATCACAATGTGTAGAATCATCCAATCAAAACACAATTCTAAGAGATACTTGATGGAATCAGGACTTTGTTATTTTTTATTTATTTGTATTTGAAAATGAAATGTGTCATAATTTACTTACAACAGAGTGTATTCAATTGACATTTTTACAAACTGGAAACTGGAATTGTTGCCACAAAAACATGGATACTTCACACACATTTTTTCCTCCCAACAGCACAGAAGATCTATACAATCAGCACAGTTTCAAGGTGGGCACCCAACATTAGTGTCACCAATTCACTACCTAACCAAAATTCTCCCCTTCCGTTCCTGAAATATGATGTGGAGTAATGGCCAGAGTATGAATTTTGAGATATGGCGAAAAAAAACATATTTTGCAAGGGCACACTGATGTTGACCTTTGACCTTTGACCATTGACCAAAAAATTCTAACTGGTTTATTCTTCAGTCCAAGAGGACTTTTGTTTCAAATTTAAACAACTTCCCTTATTGTGTTCTTGAGATATCACAGTCATGAGAATGAGATAGATGCAAGGTCACAATTACCTTGACCTTTTGACCACAAAAATCCAATCAGTACATTGTTGAGTCAAAGTGAACATTTGTGCCATTTCCCTCACGGTGTTCTTGAAATATTGCCTTTACAAGAATGAGACAGACAAGGTCTCAGTGACCTTGACATTTGACCTATGGCTACCAATATTGATCAGTTCATCATTGAGTCCAAGTGGACATTTGTGCCAAATTTGCAGAAATTCCCTCAAGCTGTTCTTGAAATATCGCCTTCACAGGAATTAGATGGATGCAAGGTCACGGAGAAGCTAACCTTTGACCCTTGACCACCAAAGTCTAATCAGTTAATCATGTTGAATAAATTCCCTTGAGATATTGAGATATCACCTTCACAAGGATGGGCCAGACAGGCGAATGGACTGATGGACGTACAATCTGTAAACACTAGCCTCTGGCCATGGTAAGTGCCAGTGCAGCAGCATAAAAATGGACATTCCTCCAAAACACTGGGCCAAATTACATTGTACCATTTTAATTATTTTTATGACATAAACAATATCGTCTACATATATATATATATATACCTTGGTCTAATTTATATGTTTACCTTCTAATTATTTTTCTTTATTTATCGCACCTCCTCAGGAGGATTCCACCTTGCATGTCTTATATAAAACATGTGAAAAATACACCTGTGAATCTTTTATCATGCGTTATTTTGATTGCTTGTAAATTGCAATGGTCATGATCCACAAAACATTTTGTACCATGGAAGATGAAAGAATTTTTTTCTGGCAGACCAATAGGAACAAGTACATCATACTAAGGCAACCCAACCACATGTCCAGTTCATTCCCAGGAGTCCTGCTGCCGCAAGAAATGTAATCTATCACTATCTGTCTATAGGAGGTAAAAACAGCAAGACAGAATGACAAACATTTTACAGATGGGTTAAAGAATCATTTGTTAAAGGTAGCATTGAGTTAGGAAGTACCATGTTTCATCGAGGAGGGAGGTTCAGGGGGGAGTGGGAGAGAGAGACCTCTTCTGATGCAAAATCCTTCATGAAAATGGCAGGAAATCCATGTGCAGAATGGGAATTGGCGTGTGAGCGAATCGATCCATTAAACCCGGGCCCCTTGTCGTAAATGTACACATAATTATTAGCCGTTGATAGATTCCTGAATGCAACCACAGCGGCAAGGGACATCACTCACTGCTGACAGAGGCACAAGCACCTCTGTCAATAATCTACACACAGCCCCCTATAGCTCTGGTACTCCTAAATTTCACTTAGGCGGCTCGCGAGTGTTAGAGCCACTTTCATTTCTTATTGGCAAGCTGTAAAAGTGGACAGCGATATATGGTGTGGCCTTTTGCAGATGTCGGACAGAGGAGATGTGTAATGTGCAAGTGAAAAGGGCAACTGAGGGTGGGAGGCTTCTGTTTCACAGCTGGTCTTCATCACACTTTCTTATCAAAGGGCCTCGGCCATTAGGAGTTAACACGGTGGAATAATGGCTCAGGCTTATTTAGCGAAAGAAACACAGTGAACAGCATTCACAGCAAGAGCCAACTGTAAACAGTAATCACAATCTTTCCAGCATCTTCCTTACCGCATCTGTCAAACAGTAATTAATGTAATATATGCACAGCATAATACAGTTAAAGGTCCATGATAAGCCCATTCTCATTCCCAGGGCGTCAAATATGATAGCTTGATCAGCGGCTGTCAGTATCTCATTCCAACGTACAAGGCACCCTTTGGCATCTGAATAGCCTCTTTTACACAGCTTGCTCATAGTGGGAATGTCGCCCCCTTGCTTCACCTCATGACCTTGTATAAAAGGTATGATCACAGAGTGGAGGGACAGAGTTGTTTTGCTTTAAAGCCAGAAATGAATGTAGTAACAGCGCCAAATCGATGTCTGTGTAAAAGGGACATCCAACTAGATGGGACCATGAATGGGATGGGTGTGATATTTTGATGATGTTTTATGTGTGTGACGCACTGGGCACAGGGTGGGGAGTTTGAACCTTGGGGTGGGGGAGCTCTTCTGTGCAGATTTTGCATGTTCTCCCCATGTCAGTGTGGGTTTTCTCCGGGTACTCTTTCTTCCTCTCACAGTCCAAAGACATGCAAAAAGTGTTATCCAGATAAACTTTTTAAGTCATGTTTGTTGAATACAATACAAAATATTATAGAAAGCCATCAAAAGAGCCTTCGTGACAGGTTTTTTTTTTCCTTTTTTTCTTTTAGGTTAGATGTATCCTGCTGTCAAACATGTTTAAATTGCCTTACTATTTTGAAAGTAGGCTAACTGTAGCCTGTTTGCCCTGTGAAGTAGGGTTATGTAAAATTTTGGATCAGACAAAGTATATTCTTGGTATAAAATCAGGATAAGGCTGGGCAGTATATTGATACTGTATGGATATCATGACAGGAGACAGGATATCCTGTTAGATTTTGGTTATCGTAACATCAGAAATTGTTTACTTCTTTTTGGATTTTAAAGACTGCATTACCAACACACTCTCACTCCCAACTTGTGAAATACCAACACTCGATCAATAGCCTGTCATACCAAATATGATGTGCTAGGTAGCCCTCCTGAGTCCGTTTTGGATGCTGCATGATGGCGAATCAGTTAATACTTGTTACACACATCCACTGTTTTCAAAATAAACTTGCACTTTCACAGGAAATGTACAGTTTCTGCTCATGAAATGCATAAACTCTTTTTCACAATAAACTTAGAATGTAGGGGGTTTTTAAAAAGCAAAAATCTGTTTTCAGGTTTACTTCCTAAGGTTAGGTTTGCGCGAGAAAGGTATATGGTTGGGTTTAGAAAAACATGGTTTGGCTGAAGATATGTATGTTTGTTATTAACATAATGTAACATCAAGTGACATATGTCATGTGACATAGTATGCTATACATACTAACATGCAATGCCATTATCAAAGGTAACTCAACTGACTTTTGGTTTTACATGTGAAATAAACAGTGGCTCCCAGCTGATAGTCCAGAATTTATTTGTCCCATCCATCCTCCCCTCCCACCCACCCTATGCAGACTTCCTTGCCCTGTATAGTATGATAGTTGGCCAGAGTGTCAACAAATGGCTCTGCCTGGTGTGTCTCATACCGCTGCTAAAAGGTGCCTCTGCCCATCTGTGTCTGATGGCAGGCCGGTGACCAAGTGTTAGTATTTGACAAGTTCAGAGTGGTACTAGGATGAGATTACAGAGCTTGATAGACTGTTGTAGCTGTACGATTGTTTGCCTTTACCCACTTCGTCATTATATCCACATTAGTAATCATTATTTATCAAAAATCTTTACATAATAATGTTGCAGTTCAGTGAATATTTTGTGAAAGCACCAATAGTCAACCCTGCAATATCAATATCAATTTCAGTATCAGTGTTTGGCTAAAAAAAAGTTGTGGTATTTGATTTTCTCCATCACCCAGCCCTTCATCAGGATAAAGAAAGTGATCAGGACATCCCAACTTGAGACTGAGAGTCACTCTGAAAAATAAAGGCTCTTGCTTGGGGGCCCCCTGACTTTTTGGGCCCTTGTCCCGTAGACCCCTCCAATTATCCATTATTGTGTAAATACATGTTAAGTTCACATGATAAGTAGCAAAGTAAAGCAAAGCTGCAGGACCATTTTGCATGTCACGTATTTACAACCCCAAAAACAGCAAGAGCTTTTTTATTTTTCAATGACTGTACCTTACACCACAACTGGAAAGTTAACCTACATCCATAAAAAGGACTGTGACACTGCTGTCTACGACAGTTAAAAGATTATTTAGTTTGATAGAACAGGGTGTTTTCCACATTAAAATCTTGCCTCGCTGCAGCTATAAGCTGCGTGGGTGTGCAAGACCATGTTTGCAGACTAATTATGCGGCTGCCTCTACTGGGTGTGAGGTGCGCGCTGGGTCGTCCCTGTGGGCTTATTAGAGTTCAGGGTTGCGGTGAAGGTGGGATCCAAGGTGTGAGGAGACGCTCGCCGGACAATTAAGCCCTACATTAATTACTTCCATGGCCGAGTATTTCACAGATAGCCATGTAGTTATAAATCCAAAGCCTGGAGAGACATAGTTTCTCATTATAGAGAGCAGCTCGGAGAATGCTGGCATCAAAGTACATTACATGAACATGTGCAGACACACCCAAAGGGGTTAAAGCTGCACTCCAGCCAGGGAAATGTATCTACAGCATAGACTTTACAACAACTACAAAAAGTAAAGGGAACTATTCCCAAATGACACTTAATGAGATGCACACACACATCTAAGAACACACATGCGCGTGCGCTCGCGCACACACACACACACACACACACACACACACACACACACACACACACACACACACACACACACACAGACCAGTGTTGCTGGCTGCAGAGGTATGCATTTCATTAAACAGGCCCAGGCGCAGAGATAGCCTTAATGAAATGTCTTTATTCTGTCAACTGGATATGGATGAAAAGTTAGAGTAATAGTCTTTGGGAAACAGGAGGGAATTGGAGAAATGCAAAGTGCACAGACACACACACACACACACACACACACACACGAAGGTTCAGACACACAACCTCTCCTTCTCCCTTGCTCTCTCACTCTCTCCCAAAGACCCAGATGCATCCCGTACATCAATTTCTTGGACGAGCATCAAGAAAAGTATAAAAAAGTGCCTTCCTTTTGTAACTGCTGACGCAAAGCTGGGTTGCAAATTCGCCCGCAATGGGAGAGGGAAGTGTGAGAGAGAGAGAGCGCTGAAGGAAACCTAACAGCTTGGGGATAAATGCTTACTTAAGCAGGTATGGAAACCAACATCTTAATGATAATGAATGTCTAAGAGCAGCATTAAAGGAGCTGTCATATTCTGCTAGCTCTCAATTTGAAACACTGCTCCAGCGCTGCAGGTTCCATCTTGTTTACTCACTAGGGGGGCATTTTACCAGACATTTTGGTGCGTCTGTGAACAGAAGGAGATATGCTTTGTATAAAAGCTTTGGACAGGGACCAGGTGCAGTACATTTATGAAAAAGTTGTCATTGTTTTTTTGAGGCAGACGGAACATGGCGACTAAAACTGAGAGGCTTTGTGGTAAAAAAGACATGCGTGGGGGGTTAGTGTATAACACATCTTTGCGTACATTTACATGTAGGTTCTGGCTTGTGTGAGCGGCGATTAGAAGGTATTTTTTTGTTGCTTGAACAAGACACTAGTGCAGAAACATATTTAGGGGCAGAGGCAGAGATTTGTTGACATCCTGATGAACACAGCTCAGGCATAAAGAGGAGGCAAACAACACAAACTACCGACTAAATTAACTCACTGTTTAACTCCCAAAGCTGTCAGGAGCAACTACGTCATACTTGTGTAAGATAAACATAGCTACTAAACAGGGTAAGATACAACGGTACCGAGAGCTCAACACACTGCAAATTAGGAAAAAATCTTCACCTATTTGACACGGCATGCAGCATTTAGACAAAATGCTACAAAGAGAGAAAACACAGAAAAACAAATACAGAAAAGAGCTCAAAGGAGCACCATAGGACAACAGGAAATGCTTCCAGGGGACACTATAAAGTAAAGCACATGACTGGGAAGCCCTTATTGTTACAATGGACTTAATCCTAATCTCCTCCCTAAACCTAAACCCTGAAACCTTATGGACTTAAAGGTGAATTCTGTATCTTCAGTGTTTCCCACAGGACAGGAATCTATTTGTGGTGGTGTATTGTTAAGTGCGTCTTCACGATGCATACTGCCACCTATTGCACCAGAATTGTAAGGCCAAGCTACATTCACAGACAGTGAGTCCCATTATAATGTGTTTATGTGCGAGGTCGAACAGATAGCGCCAAATCAGCAGAAAAATCTATATGTGGCGGAGATAATTTATTTGTGGCGCACCGCTACAGATAAATGAATGTATGGGAAACACTGATCTTTCAATTGGGACCCTATTTTCCCATGTTTTTGTGTCAAAGTGACTAAGGGAGATCATTTTTGAAACTGGTCAATGATGACGGAGAGGGCTGAGGCTGGTAGCAGCGAAGCAGACTGCAATGTTACCATTTGCACTGTCAATTTATGTTGACTAGAAGTGCTTGTTTTAATAAAGACAGACTCAGACTGTGAAACCTTTTTTGTTTTATCAGAAACAGTGACAGAAACAGTAATTTTATGATCGTAAAACACATTCATTCAAAGTTGACAGAAACAAAATAAAACTCACAAAAGCCATCTTGGTTTGTCTTTCCACTGTTCCAACAATCATTTCTTCTTATTTGGTTAAAATAACTCCTTAATTCACTAAGTTAGATGTGAAAATACACTCTAAAATTACTGTTTATTAAAATGGAGTCTGGTGGGTATGGCGATGATTTCAGGGCTGTTTCTGGTTAAACTAGGATAACTGCATCGTGGTTGTATACCTCTGTGCACCAGCCAAGTTGCACTTACAGTCTGCATCCAGTTTGTCTGTGAAAAATTGGATGGATAAGGTATGAGACTGGATAATGGCCAGCAAAGTGTGATGTGTGTTATGCAGAACATTATGATGTCATAGTGAAGCTTACCTTTGACCTTTTGGATTTAAAATGTCATCAAAAATCTTCATCATTACATCTTATTCAACATTTGAATGTCATTTTGCTAAAGTTAATGTATGAATTCTTGAGTTATGGCCAAAACCTTGTTTTGTGAGGTCACAGTGACCTTTGATCTTCGACCATCAAAATCAGATCAGTTCATTCTTGGGTCCAAGGGGACATTTGTGCCAAATTTGAGGAAATTCCCTTGAGGCCTTGTTACGGCTGCTGGCCTGTGTGTTGTATTTGTTTGTGTCCCCTTCCTTTTTTTTCTCCAAGTCCCGCCTCTCCCTCATTACTAGTGGATCAGCACACCTGAAGCCACTTGTAAATGGGGGAACCATAAAAACTGGCTGCAACGTGGGTTGTTCAGTGGACTGTGGCAGCAGAGCTGTGTGTGTGTGGCGTGTGTTGTCAGGCAGCCTAGAAGCATTTTCGCGTTAAACTACCAGTGAGCACTCCCTTGATGTGGAAGGGAGGGTGTTGTTTGGTAGTTGCTGCTTTGTCGGCCCAAATTTAAGTTTCTTTTGCTTGTGTTTTATAAGTGGTCCGGCTACTCATTTGGAGCAGCTCGCTCTACATTTGCCGTAGCCGTAACCGTAGCATTTACTGTAGCTATATAGCAGCTTAGCTTCATGGTTACGGCGGTATCGGATTGTGTTATTGTGCTGTTTATTGTGGTTAGTATGGCAGCCTTCAACATTGATGAGTTTACTATAAGCTCGACATGTGTAGGAAGAGTGATCTACGCGAGATCACTGAACATTATGGTGTGTCTGTTGTGAGCTCCCTGTTGAAGGCAAAGCTTAAAGTGGTGGTCTTAAATGGCTTAATTGATAAAGGGGTTCTGAGATTACCAGCGCCACCGTAGGTAACTAGTGTGGAGGACGGGGCAGCGATTGATTGCTCTGAATCTCCGTTGAGGGAGGAAGCCAAGCATCAGCCTGTCAGTACCATGCCTGCTGTGTGGGGTGGTGGAGCAGAGGAAAAGCCACTCACACTGCCGCAGTTCATGCCTTACTCTGCAGAGTCATCTCCTGGCTCCAGGGTAGACGCCCCGGTTAAAGGTCCGCCTAGCTCGTCTTCAGATGGAGAAAGACGAACGTGAGTGTGAGTTCCAACTTCGGAGGGAGTTGGAGCTCAAAAACTGGAGGCAGAGACAGCCATCAAAATGCGCCAACTGGAGATCCAGGCCGGCTCAGTTCGTGCTGCAACTGGCACCCAGTCAACGTCAGGGTCATCTGCGTTTGACGTGAATAAAAACTGCTGTGGCTTTGCATTGGCCAAGAGATGTGTGGGCTCTTCTTTTGCAATGCAAGTCAGCAGGTAAGGCTCAGGAGGCTTGTGCTTCTCTGTCGGTGTAGGACAGCTTAAATTATGACAAGGTTAAAATTGCCATTTTGCGTGTGTATGAGCTGGTCCCCGAGGCATATCGGCAGCGTTTCCATGGCCTCAGAAAAATGTCAGATCAGTCATATGCTGATTTTGCCAGAGAGAAAGGCGTTTTATTTGACAGATGGTGTGCAGCATGCAGGGCTGAAGATCGGTCCTCGCTACGTGAGTTGATGTTGTTGGAGGAGTTTCAAAACTGCTTGTCTGAGTGCATTGTCGTTTATTTAAATTAACAGAAGGTAAGCAATCTGCAACAGCCCGCTGCTTTAGCAGATGAGTTTGCGCTCACCCATAAGGCCACGTTTAGGCGTGATTTCCCTGCTCGCAGTTTAAAAACTGATGAAATGCTTGTCACAAGTGCTCGTCTTGTGCCATCTCCTGGTAAGAATGAAAAGTTGTGTTTTTTCTGTTGTAAGCCTGGTCATCTTGTTGCTGAAGAAAAAGCAACAGTGGGCGGGTCTTAAAGAGCCTAGATGAATGTTTCAAGCCTTTCATTTTTAACGGCTTTGTGTCTCTCTCAGGGAAAGCTGAGGATCAATGCTACTCCCCTCATCCCCTGGGTTCAAACAGGGACGTAACAGGCCTTCTTAAAATATTATGTTCACGAGAATGAGATGGATGCAAGGTCACAGTGACTTTGACCTTTGCGTCCAAGTGAGCATTTGTGCCAAGTAAGGAAAATTTGAGATTAAAAATCTGAGTGTTTAAGTGAGATATAATATTCACAACATTGAGACAGAAGGGTTCACAGTGACATTGACCTTTGACCACCAAAATGGAATCAGTTCATTGTTGAGTCCAAGTGGCGGATTGTGCCAATTTGGAGAAAGTCCCTCATGCTATCTCGAGATATCATGTTTACAAGTAAAGGATGGGTGGACAATCAGAAAACATAAAGCCTCTAGCCACAGGTATCGCCGATGAAGAGACAAAACAAAAGGACCTTATCCTTTACCAAAGGGTCTATCTCTGTAGACATCCTTTCTATGATGTTTTCAGACACTTAGAATAACATTCTGTGCCTCTCAGCGGCAAAACAAGCACTTAATACTCAATGTAAATTGACGGTGTGAACATGCCCCAAGTGGTTACATTGCAGCCTTTCTTGCACCTGCCAGTTGCTGCAGTCACCTCAATGCTGGAGCAGTTTTAAAAAGTTGTTCCCAAACACACACAAAAATATGTGAAAATAGGGTCCAGGCTGAAAAATACCAAAGTTACCCCACTAATGTCACCCAGTAAGTGCAATAGTACAAGAGGCTCAAAATGGTATAAACAGAAATGGGACAACAAGCAAACCTATCACATTACCTTCACAAAAGCAAAACATTTTATGTACCATTGTGCATTTGGGACTTCTTGTTTTACAATTTTTACCATTTCCACAACTCTTAATGGGTCGTGGGCTGAGGTTAATTTCAGCCGTGTGCATCACCTTTTAGTTTCCCCTGGAAACAGTTTCCATTGTGCTGGGTGCTGCTTGCAGCTCATTTCTTTACTTGGTTGTGTTTTCTCTATTGCAGCATTTTGTCCAAGTTTTAATTAAGTCTTAATTTGCATGTGTTTCTTAATTTGTAGAGAGAAAAAGGTGGAGAACAGAAGGCAGACTGAAATTCACTAAAGCAGTTTGATGCAGACCATTTTCAACTGTATTTCTTACGTACAGTGCTTTATACATTAAGCTCGTAATAATGGTTTTATTCATTATGCAAGCTATGCCGATGTTATTACTGTGTAACAGTAAGCTACTGGGAAACACAACATTCTCATGCTGAAAGCAGAGCTGTTTATAGAGACTCGCACACACTGCGGAGAGATCAGGACCTTGGACAGCTCCAGCTGCAAGAGTGGGAGAGATCGGCTGTGTCTGAAATTACTTCCTACATGCTACCTGGTGCACTATGTCTACTTTCCACTATTTTATTTGAGTATACACATTTTAAAAGTGTAACATTTATGCAATACTACTCTTTACCCTGACATTTTCCTGACCGCTATTTGAATGATCTAATTAATGAGCAAATCCCTTGAAAGAGGACATGTGCTTCTAATAAGGATCTAAAAAAGCTCCTCACACAAACAGTTGGTGCTGCAGGTGAGGCATTATCAGGTCGTGGCGACTTTTATCACCTGGCCCACAGTCGTCTCATTACCACACTTCATCAATAGCCTCTTTTTTATCAGCTGTAGCATTAGCGCTAATGGGGCTAACACAGGCGCTGCTGACGATTAGCAGAACAAACTGTAAATCACCAGGCTGCTGTTACAGGCAGGGTGCCGCAGGTACTCAAATGTCTTTCAAGATGCACATGTACTAAGTGGTGTTGAGTGAATGTAGACTGTGTGCATGTGTATGTGAGGCAAAGGGAGGGAGAGAGGCCTGGATTAATTGAAGACCACAGGGTCTCCAGCAGGTTTCCATCCAAATGAAACACATATTATAACCAATTTTTGAGAAAATCAGCAAATAAATTTTGTTTCCTTAAGCTACTGTTATGAGATTTTTGGGAGTTGGTCCATGGAGATAAACGGAAGGTGGCGGTGGCGCTAATTGTCCAGACAGGTGCTAAAAGTCCATCTCTTTTCTCTTCCTGTAAAACATTACAATATGTTTTTGGCTTTATAATGGACCTTCATAACTTTACGGGTTTGTAATTTCCTAATTGAAATAGTAAATAAAATAACTATGCCATTAAGTACTAATTACAGAAAAAATATACAATGTCCTTGAAAGAAAAAAAAAAAAAACAGTTAAAGTTTTTTGTTATCATTAATTTTTAATCAACACATTATTCTCTATTAGGGGTGCAACGGTACACAGGAGTTTGGTACAGCGGGAAAAACAAAAACACATGCATAAGGATCTGTTTCTTTTCATTATTTACAATAGCGCAAATGTCAAATGTTCCAGCCCCCGTGTTTCATTTATGCTCGCCATACTGTGACTGACTTGCATGCCAATAAGCTTGTTGTGCTAACCTCAGCACGTGTTACTGCTAAAAGTTTCTGGGTGGAACTTGTGCTTTTAAACTTTAGCTGTGAGTGACAAGCATCTATTTGCATATAGTGTAATCTGTGTGTGGCTGAGAGGTTTAGCAACATAGATGGATAACTAATCGGGCCTACTGGGGACAGGCCCAAGGGCCCAAAATGTCAGGGCCCCCTTCGCCTTGACCTGCAAAATGTAACTGTAATTAATATGCAATAATATGCACATGAATTTTCCCAGAAAACCTATACAATCAGCACAGTTTCAAAGTGGACACACAAGATTAGTGTCACCATTTCAGTATCCCATCAAATCCCTTCTGTTCCTGAGTAATGATGTTGAATAAAGGCCTGAAAAGTGTTTTCGAAGAACATTTATGATGTCACAGTTCGGTTCACCTTTGACCTTTCAGATACAAAATGTCATCATTTTTTCATTTTATCCTATTAGACATTTGTGTGACATGTTGACATAACCAGCTTATGACTTCTTTTATGGCTAAAAATATGTTTTTGAGATCACAGTGACCTTGACATTTAACACCAAATTCCCTCAAGGTGTTCCTCAGATACTGTGTTCACAAAAATAAAACAAATGCAAGGTCACAGTGACCTTGACCTTTGACAGCTAAACTATGATCAGTTCATCCTTGAATCAAAGTGGATGCTTGTGGCAGATTTGAAGAAATTCCCTTTAAGGTGTTCTTGATATAATCAGTTTCACTTTTATTTATAAAGCCCAATATCACAAATTACAATTTGCCTCAGAGGCCTTTACAGCATACGACATCCCTCTGTCCTTTGGACCCTCACAGCGGATAAGGAAAAACTCCCCCCCAAAAAACCCTTTAACGGAGGAAAAAAAACTGGTAGACACCTCAATTAGAAATTACGGATATATTATGTGCACACAAATGAGAGGAATGCAAGCTCACAGTTACCTTGACCTTTGATCACCAAACTCTAATCAGTTTATCCTGGAGTCCATGTGGACATTTATGACAAAAATAAAAAAAACTAATTTCCTCAAGATGCTCGAGATATCGCATTCACAAGTATGGCAAAGACAAGGTCACAGTTACCTTGACCTTTGACCATCAAAATCCAACAATGGATGATCGGAAAGACAATTTGAAAACAAAAACCAAAAAACACCACCCAAGTCTTGCTCCTATAGCATTAATAACAGTTAACAGCCCAATTCTCTATGTAATGCCTGCCTGCAGAACTTTCTTCTTATTGCTTGTAGACTCTCTATCATTCTAGCAATTTATTTATTTATTACAAGGGTACCATCTGAACTCTATCTCTTCTTTACCAAATCACTACCAAACTGCGTAATTCTTTATGTAGTAGATTAGGCAGGAAATATAGCCCAGTAAAAAAAGCTTTGCTACATAAATATATCCAACTAAATGGAGGCTGGGGCAACTGGCCAACTCTCCCCATCAGATAATACCTCCATAGGACTCCATGCTTGCTAAGTCATGCCCGTTTTTGAACAATCAGATCAAGTCCTGAACAGTTTGATCAACATACAATTCACTTGGAAGTATACCTCACATTGCAAAAGCTAACGACACTCCTCATTTCACTGGGACTTTAAATGTACTGAGACTAGAGTGCTTTGTGCCTTTTCCTACTCCTTGTTGACCTGCTTTAGGGAAGCCAGTGCTTTTCCAATGCGGCTCTCTAGTCATGCCGTTTTGAGTTAATAAATTATTAAAACATCAATTATCTGAGTAATGCTAATTTTCTCTTCTTCGTTTTGCAGCTACAGTGAAGAGACGCACCGCTTGACCTCTGATAAAATGCCTGTCCAAAATTACTTTGTACCACTTTGGATTTGTTATGGCCAAATGCATCAAGAAATTGCATTTGCAACTCCTGAGCTCAGTGCAGACACCTAAAGGCAGTAGGAGTCCAGTGTGTGTGTGTTCATGTGTGTAGCGCCTGTGTTGAGTGTGTGCTCTCGGTGAAATGGTCAGTGACAGTGGGTCTTGTTTGTGCTTGTCCTGTGATGCTGGGGTAATCCTGCTGGCCCAGCACAGCGCAAAGGCCTCATTAGCACGGCCCAGTCAACAGAACAATAAACATGCCAGTCAAGCTAACTCCTCCTGTCATGTTGTTAATGGTGTGGGATATACAAGCTGGCGGCCAGCAGAGGCCTCCTTTCTCAGGGGCGGATTAGCAAATACAACGTCCCTCGAGGTGAGGTGGGGTGGACGTGGAGGGGTAGTGATGTAGAGCACTAGAGGAGGGGATCTTTTTTCTGACTCAGGTGTTTTGTAAGCAGAGACATCACGGGGTATCACCACTGGATGGGAGGTGTTGCCTGGAGGTTTAGGGGGTTAAGCACTGTGTCTCAACACATTCCCAGTGAGTGGAAGGAAGTGTGTCCTCCAAGGGCAGACAGGGCGCCAAAATGTCTTAGTGGTTAGGAGAAGAGCCTGGGTTTGAAACCAACTAATCCGTGTGGCTGGGGCCTTTCAAAAGGTTTCTTTTTCTCACAGTGTCTAGTCGGTTTTGTTTGGGTGCTCTGATCTTCTTCCATGGTCCTAAGACAAGTATATGAGGTGGAAATTGTCCATAGGTGTGAAGAATGTTTGGTGATACGAATGAAGGCTTCAATATGCTTGATATGAACTTGGTTTAGAGTGCTGGCATGTCCAAGAACACTGTCTTATGAGTGACAGGAGCAGAATGAAAAAGGGAGCTTCAGAAAATCAGCTTTGCCAGATATATGATTAGAACTGAATTTGTATGATACTATTTCCCCAATAATTTGACTATTTTTTAATACTTACAATTAGTAGGTTCCACTCCATACTGTCTCATTTTAATCATTTCTTGAAATGATCAGGATAACAAAATATGGATCCTACATCTGTGTTAGCGCATCACCTATCACGAGTTGTGTTTCCAGCCAGTCGTGCTTGGTGTTAGGGCACAATGAACATGACGTGACTTAGGTACACATACCCCTGTCCAAGCATCATGGCAACTTCAGCTTGCTTTAAAACAAAATGAAATGGGTAGATTTGTACGTGTTTTAAAAAGCTGTACATGTATTTAAAATTACAAATTTGGACGAAGGCTATTAGGCTCATAGTTCTCATAGACATCGGTACTATAATTTTCCTGAAAATTCAATCACTTTAAGCCTCTGGTAACATTTTTCCCATCTGGCAACAGTGCAGAGAGTTCAAACCCTGCATACTTTTATGCATCCACAAGCCTAAGTAATCGCTGCATTAAGTGAACGAGATGGTTCGACAGTTTGGAAAAGATACAGTAATTGTTGGATGAACTCAGGCTGATTTTAGATGATTTGGCAGACCACTTTGTTTAAAGCATACTGAAGCCTCTAGGTCTAAAAATAATGCAACCTTTTCAGTGATTTCATGGAGACATAGGGGGATAGGGGGCACAAATTAAAAAGAGGATGTGTGGGAGTCCAAACACTACATCTCCTGCATTCTGGGGAATTTTTATGCACCAGTTTGTGCCCGTTCTGAATCAATTCATGGTGTCTTTAATTTTGCAACACTAAAGGTCCTTTCCTACTTTCATGTTTGAAAAGTTGGGAGGGTGGGGTATGTCCCCTGCATCCCCTCCAAAATCTACCCCAATACTTTTGCCGTTTCCGTCATGATTTCTGTGACATACTATGTTGGCACTGACCATGAAATAAAATTCCATAGTTGGCAAATCCAGTTTACTTGTGTTTTAAACTACTCTGCAGTGTTACACCTCCTAAAACAACCTTAAAAGGTAAAGAAAAAATAGTTTTCAAGTCTCTTATTGGAAAAAAGGTGGTGCACAGAGCTAAATAACTGCGGAGGAAAGTAAAAGGAAGAGAGCCACCTGCACTGCATTTATGCTCAACACAGAGAGGGGTCACTTAAAAAAAAAAAAAAGTTTGCCACTGTCCCAAGCCCAGCCCAGCTGCTACATAAAATGTTGGTTGGTGTGTTTTAACAGAAGTTTGGCACATGTCCAAAGCCAAAATATGCCTCTAACAACACGTTTACTACAGCGTTGTCACAACATAAAATTGAAGACTGAAATGTAAAGAAATATCCGCTACATATAAAACATACAAATGTAACGTATCTGTGGTCAACAGAAACATACAATGCCAACATTTGTTCTGGTGGCTGTTTTGGGGAAACTGCACCCAACTGCCACAGTGTAGATAGATTTTACAGCAGTGTAACAGACACTGCTCAGAAAACTCAGTCTTTTTGTGCCCTCTTCTGAATTTTCCCATAACAGTTGATCCGAGGGAAAAAGACACACTGATTTGCATTTTCTTTTGCCAACTGCTCTAAAAATGTGTGCAGCGTTTTGATAGGAACAGCTCAATAATACAATCCGACTACAGTGACAAAATATCAATGCAATGAACCACAGCAGTCAGGCTGCTCACACTACATCAGTGACTTGTCCTTATCTCAGTTCTAATACGGCTAAATAGTCTTATCCCTCACAGACAGAGAGAGAGTGTCAGTCATTTGCTGTGTTAATTACTGGAAGATCTTTGAGGGCAGACCCTGGACTCCATTTGGAAACCCAACACCTGACTGATAGACACCTTGCGACTCAAGGCAAATTTGCTTTTATCCTCGGGTGTTTTTGCATCACTAACTCAGCCCCTGTGGAGACTAAAGACAGGTACGAAGCAAAAAAAAACAAAAAAACAACTGCAGTAATAATTACCTAAAGGTAAAAGATCCACAGCTCTGCCAATCTGTCCCGGGGATACTCTGCTTTTTGCAGATAGCTAGGCTGTGAAGTCGTCTGGATTAAAACAGGTGGACGTCTTGTGGGGAAGCAAACATAATGGACTAAATGTTTAATGGTTCTTCTTTAAAGGAGTTTGTGATATTGGCTTAACGCACCACAAGGGTGGCGGGTTTACACAGCAGAAAAGAGTGAAACAACCTTGCTGCATGCCGCAGAATGAGACTGAGCGCTAGCTTTTCTTCCAATTTCCTGCAGCTTTGTGTCTCCATTTCAATCACAGCAGGAAGCTCGGGCCTCGACAGTCCATGTCATTACATTTTATTGTGGTCCGCTAGACTACGTGGTAAGCATGTCCAAGCATGTATGTGGGCTTATATGAAGCTCCAAATCCCTGGGAGAATTCACGAGGGTAATCTCTGCCTCTCGCTCAGGTCTGCTCTCCATCTAGCTCCACTTGGACTCCTAGTCTATATGGATGAAGGAGGAACATGATTAAAACACGCAATGGCACTGACTCCAGTCCTCAAGGGTCAAAATGTAACATCTCTTGGAGAAAGTAAATGAGAAAAGCTGCGAACAGAAGCAGAATTAATAAGCAGGGGAAGAAGCTCACAGCTCAGTGAACTCTTTCTGTATTTACGCATTTTGCTTCATTGTTCAGTCTGAATGATGCCGTCCCCTGAGTGTCTGCAAGTGACGGCGAAATCCAAGCCATTGAAACCCAACTCAATAGTGACTGGATCGTCTCTGAAACCACAGAGCCTCACCTGGTGAACAATCAGAGGCTCTGCGTCCTCTGAAGGTTTGGTAAAGCCACTGTTTCTGAAAGGATGCTGATAAGTCTCCGACTGAATTTCCTCTGGCAACACACCCGGAATAATAAAGACGTTTTCAAAATGTGGCTATTGACTGAAGGACCTGTTCCACACTAATGAATCCATTCCCCACTTTTACCTCCCCCTCTCTCACTCATAAGCTCTGAATTTCAAAAAAGACCTTTACACCAAAAAAGAGAGAATTACCACTGCTAATCTCTTGGCTAAGCGCCTGATAAGGTCCGGTAATAGAAATCATTGTGTCCGCTTTCATGTCCCCAAAAAAGAGGACTTCAATGCCAGCAGACAATGGGAGTCCATATGCCTCTTCTTCTTAGGCTCATTTCAGAGGGGAAATATTAATAATGGCTCTTCTTTGACTCTGTCTGCCACTGTGTGGGTTGTTTTAAGCATAATGGCAGCCGAGTGACAGCATCAACGCTGCTCCTCCCTCGCACACACTCACACACACACTCACAATCTCACACACACACACACACACACACACACACACACACACACACACACACACTGCCCCTGCTAATGAAGCGATGGAGAGTATTAGAGCTGAAAGCCTGGGCTGCTCGCTGTTGTCGCTGGTATTAAAAACCTCTTCTCTCCCACTGCTGACATGAAAGTCTCACACACCCACTTACAGGATCGTGGGTAAGCACGACCTACAGCTAATAATAATGTGATTTGTTCTAGGTCCTTGTGATTTTCTTCTCCAAAAGACAGGTCAGAGGTCAGTGGTAGCTGTATGATGGCAGCCTTGCTGTAAGACACTTCAGCATCATGTCTGTCTGCAGTGAGAAGAGCTGGAGACTCTGCTTTACCACTGAACGATGTTCTATAAAGTCTATTCAAGGTTTCACAGACCCAAACAGTCTTATCCTCTCAACCTACAGCAACAAGATGGAGCAGGCTGTGTACTGTGATATCTGACCACAATTCAGACGAGTGTACAAACCTTTCTGTGTCCTCTCAGTTGGTGATAAGACAGTAAGAGGACAATGATCAGAGACAAGACTTTTAAAATAAAAGTGAAGAAATAGGGTTTTTTAGAGGGAAAGGGGAAATGTCCCCCCTCCATCCCCAGTGGACATTACGCCCTTGAATGTAACTGTGTATTCTGCAACATTTTTTGACTTATCTGTTTATCTGGACTTCAAGGCATTCAAACACAGATCTCTGCTCCGCCAATGTTCCAAAATCTACTCAAACATGATAGGACTTTACAGATAGAACTGCCATCACATAGTATTTGGCATTCCATATCCCTGTCCCTATACTTAATTCATTCACTTTTGTTCCCACCAGCAGTCCAGTAGATACCCCTACATTTAACATCTATTTAATCATTTATTAAGTGCATAGAGCTAAAAAGTCTGCCTGCCAAAAAGAAAATAGATTGGGCCAGACAGATGGCCGAGAGAACTCTATTAAATTCATGGTCTTTCATGTTTTTATGTCGTAGAAAGCCCTCTTTACAATATAGATGTTATTTTGGATGAAGGGTTTGCTTTGCTACATTGAGAATAAAACCCTGTACAATGAGGGCAGAAAAAGAAACATCCCTCTGAGTAACAGGCTTGAGTGTCACATGCACAGTAATGTCTATAGCAAGCTGGGATTAAAAGCAACATGCTGCTTAAGCAAAGTTACCCTTCAAACTTTACAAAAGAAACAGAAGATTAGATTAGGGTTATCACTGTTGAAATTGGATCAGGGAATATCAACAGAATATACTAAGGACTGACACATCACTGTTTAAACCTATTCAGTTTCACCACTGAGCAGACTAAAAGGACATTTAAATATTTTTTCTTCTTTTGGTGCCTAAACTAAAATGTAAATTATACATTTAATGTCTGAAATATATTCTTTTTATCTCTGTTAAAAAAGACATTATTGAATTAAAGAAGAAAGACATCAATATAATAGCTGCTTCCAAACTTTTGAATGGTAGTGTATGTGAAGTCGGATGCTTCTCATATTGATTCGGAGTGCATTATCATTGTTCAGGGCTCCAGACTAACTTTTTCCACTAGGAGCACCAGCGCTCCTTACTGAAAATTTTAGGAGCACCAACACAAAATTTAGGAGCATTATCTATATCGACACAACATATTCATAATTTTGTCGAGATTAACTGCATTACTGATAATTTAGCAATAAACACAGACAACCCTGCAGGGTTCAACGCTAAGGTTTTTTTTCACTTGCCCGAAGTCAGTTTTTACTTGCCCTATAAAAATTGTTTAATTTAAGTGGCTATCAAATAACAAAGACTGAAGTTATTTTTCTGTTATGTAATCTTTATCCACACTGTATCGTTCTCTCTCTGTAATTTTGCGCCCTACTTGAGTCATGCCCACCTCTATTTATTTTTCACCCCCCTCTCCAGTTCTGCTGTATTAACACCGGGTTTAATATATTTTGCCTCCATCTCTCTGCCCTGCTCTACTCTACTTCAACGCTACTTAGCTCTCTCTCTACTCTACCAGTAGACGACCACATCCACCTGTTGCACAAAACGCACACAGCAGTGTTTCCCCTAGGATGGAGTTGTAGCAGCAGAGGTGAAGCACACACATGAAAAATAATTTTCACATGCACAGTGATGAGCAGGTGAAATGTCTGTCCAGCTTACATATGAGGTGTCTGGAAGTTGTTGCTGGAAGTTGTTATTTAATGAACGCAACACAAGCTCAGCACCGAGTGCTGTGCTGTCGGAAGTTTGGAAAACTGGCACAGGACCGACAGGAGTTTCTGGATAATTTTTTCTTGTGAAAAACGAAATCTATAGTTCGTTTCATAGCGTCATTTTATGGTCAAACGACACAGCACTTTCTACTCGACACCAGCTCTGTGACCCCTCTCTGTCTAACCCCGCGTACAGTACACACGTAGGCTACTAAAACTGCTGCACGTTGCTATGGTTACTGGCGCCCCCCACCTCGCAGTATGCATCCAGACACACATGACAGGCACACACACACACACACACACACACACACACACACACACACACACACACAGAGACACTTGCTTCCGCCCCTCCATGAAATGCAATTATTAAAAGTCTGGAGTCCTGTTGTTCATATTCATGTTGATTATCATGTTGATTTATTACCAACTGTAAGCCCCTATCTCATCACAGTATCTTGTGTACTCGGGTTGGGTGGCTCTCCTTAAAATTTCATTGGCTTTTAATTGGCATTCTCTTGTTTACAAAGCAATTCTTGGCCTACTTCCAGCATATTTAGTGCACATTACGCAAAAATATGAAAATGGCTGTGCTCTCCATTCACAGAACATGTTTTAATTGTCTAAATCAGTGGTTCCCAACTGGTGGTTCTCAGTTCAAAAGTAGGTTGTGGGTCCACACCTCATTTTGAAGTGTGGTGAATTTTGGGCAAAGAGAAATTATTTTGAAGTGCTTCTTTCATTTCCTGCTGTAGAATGAGTGAGAGAATGGACAGCTACTTGAGACAGCAAACTAGCTTAACGACATGGCCAAACGCAAGTATGATGCTAAATATATCAAACTTTGTGGACCTAGAACTAATGACTAAAGAAGAATCTGGACCCTGTGGCTAGACCAGTTGGCGTCCCAGAAGGTCAACACCAACACACCCAAGGTACCTTGCACATCATGAAAGTCCATGTGGAAAGTCCATGACTAAGCCTTGATTTGTGACGACTTTGGAGGGAGAATGCCTTGTTTGGAGATATCAGCTGTAGGAATGTCTGCCTTCTCTCGCCAAACAAAAAAAAAAAAGGAGAAGGAAAAAAAAAAAAAAAAGAAAAACTCAACAGCAGTGTCTCTTTCCAAGACCAAGAAAGAAGACCTGGTTAATCAAGATAATCCACAGACCAACAAATGCCGACTTTCACCCGGGAGAGCAGTGTTTGTGTCCCGTAAAATTACACAGCCAAACCCTGTTCCTTTTTTCCTAAACCTAATATGTGCTTTTGTTAACTAAAACTAACCACTTGTTTTTGTTGCCTAAGTCCAACCACGTGCATTAGTTGCCGAAAACAAAGATATGTTAAATTGCGGTAAATGGTAAATTTGACATAGCATCCCAGGAAGTCAAGAACCAACACATCCAGGGGACCTTTCACGTCATATCAAATGTGGAAGGTCAATGATCAAACATTGATATGTGACAGGGTTGGAAGGAGAACATGTTGAATGAGCAAACTCCAGCCATTGTTGAAGACAATAAGATGTAGTTGAAAGCCCAGGGAAAAAACAAAAAAGATTATGTTCTTAATTAATCCAAGCTAGCACATGCAGTGTGATGATTCCATACTCAAAAATCCCTAAATATGGGCTTCTAACAGCCATAAACATTGTAGATTTTGTTTCTGAGTAGAATACCGCTTACTGTACTCTGTTCCCACCTGCTACAGAAGGTTTGCAACTAATCAATGCCTCATATTTGGCACTGATGGTGCACACTCACCCAGCCCTCACCATGCATTTGTGTTTTATCTCAGGATGAAACATTTTGTCGGTAATGTCTCCAGACAGGCTTTCGGAACCCTGAGTATACTAATGTACATCCCCATTATTCAAAGGCACCTCAACAAAGAGATATGAATTGAGGTGGGAGAGTGTTATATCATGTCACATCATCCACAATGTGTTGGGAGCCTCTTCTAAAGACTGCGTGGGAGTGGGAGTGGGTGGAATAGAGACTTGGCTGCTCATTAATCTGGTCACCGTAGTCGACTCTCAGCGCTGAAACAAGCACAAGAGACTCACATCATGTATTGCAATTGTAGTCTTCCTCTTTTAAATGCTAAAAAGACCAAAAGCAAGCAGACAGGGGCCCCGTGAAGCTGACATTTACATGGCGAACCACCAGCGCCAGCTATTTTCCTCATGCTCTCCCTTTCTATCCCTCTGCATTACTCACATTTCCACTGAATCGTTGGCAAGATTCAATAAGTGCTTATGTCAGCTGTCTCCTGCATGGCATCGCATAGAGCAGCCAGTCCTCAGAGTCTGTTTTACATTATCATACAAATAGCTCTCGGTGCATGCCTGTGAATCGCGTCCAGATAGCATGCCACACAGAGATAAACTGACAATGAAGTCAAATGCCTCCATAGATCTTCTTTAGTGTTTTTTTTTTTTTTTGTCTGGTTTTGCAGTGTAAAGGTCATTGCAGAGACAGGGTCACATGCTCAGTGACAGGGGTGAATGGGATTTGGGAATATGCATGCATACTTGAATGCACACACACTTTTTTCCCTGGTATTACCAGCTAAGCGTATGGATTAAACACATGGGGTGAGCCGGAAGATGCTTGGTAAAGAGCTAATAGCTGCACATACACTCCAGACTGAGGGGACAGATAGATGTAGAGTGCATATAGAGAGAGGGAAAAAAATCTAATCAGCTCTAAAGAGAGGAGTCAATTCTGGGCTGGATGCCGAACAGAGCAGAGACGACAGCAGATGTGCAGATTTGACTTCTGAGTGCAATCCCGAGTGACTTTAATACTTAGCTGCCTGAGTGACACCAGGCTCAGGGCTTACTCAGGGTGTGTACACAGCATGTTGGAACCGTCTATTTGAAGTGTTCTAGGGTTGAATACTGGGAATTGATATCCTGATTTTTCCTGGGATTTCTATCAAAAATACTTGATACTTCCAGAAAAGCATATAAGGAGACCAATAATCTTTAGCATGTTCATGCTGTGTAATACCAGGAATTGATATCCCAGTATTCCCCACTAATTCATGCCAAAATTTGCTCCACTTTTCCCTTAAAAAAACCTTTGTTTTAGTATGCACTTGGATGTCTGTGTCCGTCTGTGTTCACATACTGAATCATAAGACATCTCCTCCGGGCCTCATTAAGGCTACCACAAAACTGTCGCGGCTAAAGTCCAACCTTGAAATGCTGTTATTACTGTAATGTGGCTGAAACGGCTTTTCAGCTGCGGAAAGTCATCATTTTAAAATGACAGGAAAAGCTTCAATCCCATTTTGTTCAGTGTATCTGATAGACGCCATTCAAACTTAAAAAATAACCGCATGGTGATGCCTGAGAAGCTGTTCGTCCTCATTGACATTGAAATGCTGTCTGTGGAAGGCAAGAAAAATAAAGAAAACTCATCTCAAATGCAGCAACCTATGGGTAAGAAGATATGGATGAAAGCCAGCACTTTATTGTACTTCAAAAACTTCAGACTGGGCCAATACTCATATTGCTCTTTCTGCCATCTCAGCTGGTATTAACTCCAGAGTCGGTTGGTCCCACTCTCTGATGAAACACCCTTTACGAAGGAGGAAGAATTTGTAACGAATGGCTTTCTTAAAGGGCCAGTGTGTAAAATGGGTTGACAACTATTTTCTAGATTGCAGGGCTCACTTGCTCACCCCTCCCGTCGGGTAAATGATGGTGGCCTCGTAGGGACAAAAAGGCTTGTGCAGACACGAGTTTTTCAGGAATAGGTCTATCTAGCGACGAGGTAAATGTTTATTTAGAAATCTAAACCATGTTACGATATTGTAATGAATCCCTCATGAGCAGGAGACTAGAGTAGCGTTCGGGAAAAAGGCCTGTTTATTTGAGCACTCCAAAAACTCCGGTAACACTCCAGGGGGTAAAAGACTCCGTCCCAAACTTTTCTAGCGTAACACACGTACTTAATACACACATACTCGTTTACAATACCTAGTGGGTACCCCCCCTCCCCTCTCTGCTCCGCCAATCTCCAGCCCGCACACTGACTGACAGCGTAGCCTGTAAACAGAGCTCAGCTGTTTACTTAGCCTAGCGATATCTCCGGAATGTAGCAGCTGCAATGGATGACTTTGAACGCGATTTTGACGAGTTTCTTGTAGCGGACACAGATCCAGAGCCATACCTGTTTGAGCTGGAGTACACAGATTAGGAACTCCATGTGTTGGAAGCTGAGCGGGCGAGGAGAGAGGCTGAATCCTCCGCTCCCATTTTGCTGCACAGAATCGGTGCTACCATCGTTGGGGAGATATATCATCAGGAGGAAAAGCGCCACAGAGAGTGCATCACAAGGAGTGAAGCTGCGTCTTCTTTTCCTCACAGATGACAGTCTGGGTTCATTCTCTCCTGTTGCGTGGTAAGTGTGGTCCATTCGCAAACTTTATAACTAAAACAAACTTTTCACTACTCTCTATCGACGAACTACTAACACTCTCTGCTGTTTCCTCCTCCTTCTTCCTTCCTCCCGCTGTCTTTGTTGGTTTATTTATACACGTGAAATGCATTCTCCGGCTGGCTGGATTGTCCACTCGGTCTGCCGTACATACATGGCGGCACAAGATGGTGATCTCTCTAAAGCAAGGCCCTTGCTATATATATATATATATATATATATATATATATATATATATATATATATATAGTGTATATATACACTTATATAAACATATTAATGGGTAGAATATTCAGATTCAGATTCAGATTTGATAATAAACCATGCCAAATATTACACACTGGCCCTTTAATGGTTAATAAACTATTTACTGATGTTTTATAAATCAACTACAAGCCATTGAATACCTCTTTTACACCTTGAATTACACCTGAAAATGTGTTTTGTGTGACTGAACTGCAATCAGATCATGCTTGTCCACTTAAAAGTACAGCTGTACGTAAATACACCCAAAACTTTGATTGTGATCCGATGCCCAAACACCTCCACAGGACATCAGGGAAACACTGTGACCCCATTCAACACAAGTGTAAATACAATTGTGTTTTCAATCCACATTCATTAACTAGCCTGAATGGCAGAAACACACGAAACACCTGTTCCAAAACCAGCAAAGTAGCAGCCATTAGCCAGTTTGCTAGTTAAGCTACTTAAAAGAAAGCAGCAAGAAAGCTGATGAATATTCAAGACACTCACAGATGGGGTCAAGACAAGCTAAACTAGGTAATCCATATCGCTTTAACCATCTAAAAAAAAAAACTCACCTTAAAAATTCAATATCATTTAAAGTGTGCGCTACAGTTCAAAGATTTACTGTCAGTGATTTCCAACTGGAAAATGAAGTGGTTACTTTCTTTAGAGCCAGACTCCATTGAGAAAAATGTTATTGTGATCACTGAACACAGGAGCTGCTGGTCTACTGCTGCCTCGATCAGTTATTTTGTTTGCGTTATGTAACTTTGGTGCTTGAAAGGATTGCTTCAGATTCACCAAAGTCACACAAACTATCTAAGTAGTAGCACTAGACCAGCAGTTTCTGTCTGTGGAGTCTGGTAGCTTTAATGAGAGCACAGAATGGAGAACTGAAGCTGTTAATGGCTTTCTCATCAGAGGGCGCTGTCTGACAGAAAAATAATGCAGTGAATTTACCCTCAATATAGTGCACACTTCAACTGATTAGGCGGCTAAAGTACATATTGTTGTTGCCCCTTGTCCACGGCAATACATTGCTTAGCTTCTGTGTCAGTGCTCCTGCCTGCTTCTCCAAACTAGGGGCGTGCCGACAGACATCTACTGTATTTAATACACTGACTAGCTGACACTGACTGGCAGGTACTCCATACTAAGATATGAGATGCATTTTTATGAAAAAAAAAACAAACAAACAAATGAGCCACTGGTTATGCTGTTACAACTGTTAATAGAGTCAATAATGAAGGCTCAAAGTTTTTTCCCTTTCTAATAGGCCAACAGCAAAAGTTGTTAGGATGGTCTTCCTGATGAAATGAAGAGGTAGGCAATGTATGTATGCCACGGTTGTGCAACACTACACCTGTCAGTGATGACACAAAATGATGATAGAGTAAGCTACTGAGTGTTTGTTATATAGGCAGTGAATGCATGTGCAGGGGAGTTGTTTGAGACATAGCCCTAGATAAACACACAAAGCAAGTGTCATGCCAGAGGGAAGATAAATTCTAGCAGAAGGATTTTTTTTTCAACCCAAATGTTGTTCTTATTAAATTTTTATAACTGATCAGCAAAGCATCAGTAAAGACTTTCTTAACTGTTACTACTGCCATTATCTACAGCTTGTAAACATTTTATAAAGGGCCTCAGAAAATGGTAGACATCAGTAACACAGAGGACTGTCATGTACATTATTAAATCTGATCTGTCTCTTTTCCCTCTACCATCCAAACCTTTATGTCAAATTCAAAATCTATCAGATCACCAAGCTATGATCACCAACATATGACATTAACTGTCTCTCATGGATCAAGCTATACATCTGTGCTGTCTTCAAAGGGACAATTCACCACAGAATCAACAATACATATTTTTCCTCTTACCTGTAGAGATATTCATCAGTCTAGATTGCTTTGGCGTAAGTAACCCAGTGTTGGAGATATCCACTGTAAAGATGTCTGCCTTCTCACCAATATAATGAAAGTAGATGGCATTCAGCTTCTTGTTTTCTTTAAAGTGCCAAAAAAATTGCATTTAAAAAACTCAACAGCAACTTCTCTTTCCAGAAATCATTACCTCGAAATAATCCACACAGGAACTATTTTCTGTCTATCGAACTACAACCGCAAACTGTGTCACCGCACAGCAGGAAGTGTGCATCTATTGCTAGCTCACCTAGCACCACTATGTAAGCCAATGCTACAGCTCAGCCAAGGAGAATGCTATTAATGTTTAATCTTGCCTTGTCATGAGCACGAGCCTCATATATAGATGAATAGATGCACATAAGCATGTCACAATATCAAGAATTTAGTTTCTCGATACCCAATTCAACACCATGGTAAAAAATAAATTAAAAAATATCAATAAATCCCATGGACTTATACACTCCTTTAAAGATGTTTTAATTTAAATCTTATGCTTATCCCTAACGATCTGCCTCAAAGGCACAGTACTAGTCTTTGTGGGGTCATGACATTTTGTGGGTGAGGAAACATATATTTATATATAACCTACAATATATTTTTCCTCCATTGTTGTTGTTGTTCAGGACCTGTACACGTGTGAGGGTTGGTCTTTGTGTTATTTGTCCCACCCCTTTTCTATTGTAATTGGATGAGCGAGTAAAAAGTGAGAGTACCCAAGTACCCATTTACCAAAAGCTGAACATTTTTCAGATCTCGTGACCAGGAAAAAATGCTGAATGTGCATTGCTCAGCGCAGAGCGGATGCTCAGTACCTCGTCACGCTGCTAGTGTTGGTTGCATAGTGTAAATATGCGGCACTCCCAGTGAAAACAACTAAAAAAGAGGAAGGGAAAAAAGGGAAATATGATTTTAAGAGTTTGGGGTGAACTGTACCTTTAATATACCTTGTGTAAAAGTCTACACAACTATGAGTTTCCCTCATCATCTCAGCCAGGGCTCCATTGACTGGACTGGACCTGAATGAAGCTGTAATGTATGACTACAAGAAGGCTGTAAGCTCTGTGTAATGCTACTGGGATAAAAAGGCAGCATCACCTGCATTGCAAAAACAGCATTAACACATTTGTTTTGAAGTGAGTTCAAAGAATTCAGGAAAAAAAAAAAAAAACAGCACACCCTTCTCAGAGGATTAGAGCTCTCCCAGAGCTCATGTACAGCTACATCTGCTTTATGTGCGAGTTAGTCATAATCAAAATAAAGAACAAAAACATTACCACTGACTCAGCTTAAAAAGCACTGCAAAGCTCCTTATGCTACTGATGCACATTGTATAATTGTCAGGCTGAATCTGGGTGCCTGTGTGCGTTCCATCTATGTTGGCACATGTTGATGTGGATGCTTAAAGAAAATGAAGGCTAGGGGCTGATGCGTGTCTGAATATTTCTAATTATTGTGAGCTATTTGAGGAGATTATCCTTGGTGTCATGTGTTCCCAGGGCTGCAAAGAGCCAGACACGTCAATGAAACCCTAATCTGATTTTCTCCAACCAGAATGCATTCAGGCTTTGCTCCTTCCACTTACTCCCTTATGTTATAAATCTCTTCAACATACAGTAAACTGAAGCGTATTTAAAAATTCCATGACATATGTTTATGATATTATGATGTAAAGTAGATGAGTCATAGCTCAAGGTTGCAGGGCATCAGGGACAGTATATGTGCTTTTATCTTTTTCTGTGTCCTGAGCAGAACTTTAGGCGTCAGTAGCGTGCTGTGTGTCTGAGGCTGGGGGCGAACCTTAAGGCTGGTTCTGGCAGCTGAGGTTGCGTTGGGAATACTGAGCAGACAGAAGAAACTCCTGCTCTCCTCAGTAAGTATTACACATCTGAAAGTGAAGTGAGGCGCTCATGTCAGACACTACAAAGCCCTCAGCCGGAGTCACATGTTGTCTCTTCTGTCATCTTTAGTCTCTGGAAAAGGTCGAATAAGGTCCTATTCGCTTTGGGATTATTTCTGTATTTACAGCAATATGTAGTCTGTCACTGTGACTGTTGAGGGTGACAACAAGGTTTGGCAACAAACACCCAAAAACATTCAGCGTATACAAATATGCTGAGATCTGTTTGGTTTTCTGCTGATTCCACCTCTCCATTTCAGATGCAGTAGGCTTATATTCAAATCTGACATTCTGTTTTGACGGTCCCATTACATTTGCTTCAACAATAGCTGTGAAAAAAATACATATCCATTGAGGCAAACTACTTTAGAGTAGAATGATAATGAATATAATTAGATTCTTAATAGTGTGCTGGACATGTTAATAAGCCGTGGTTTTATGATTTTAACAGGAGTACTTTAACAGGAGTACAGTTAACAAAAAAGCTACAAACAATATTTAAATGTGTTAACAAACTGCATTAAAAGACTCAAACTAACAGTAAATGTATCTAAGAACAAGTATTGTGTGTGTGTTAAAGCCAATTTCCAGTATGGTGGGGCACAATCTTACAACAGTTTGATTTAATGCAAACCAGCTGAACCGGCATTCACATTCTGGCAAATCAAAAAGGAGGCTACATCAGCAACCTGTGCTGATCACATGTAATATGACATTAGTAACATAATATCATGTTAATAAACAGACCACTAGTGTGTGACAGGCAGTGTGCAGTTTCCTGCCGAGCCAAGGCCGGTGTCAGATATATTCAGGAGTTCAAATCTCAATTAAGGTAGGAGAAGGGAGAGGCACAAGCCGCATTTGTTTTCTTGACTGTTTATGTGTTTTTTTTGGGGTGACAAGAAGAGACGTGACAGAGTTAGTCTCTCAGAAAAATGAAAACTGAGCCAATATAGCAAATTTTGGATTTGAAGCTGACATAAGAGGCTGCAAGCCCCGTTTTGAGCCAAACTATGGTCAGACATCATGTTTTTATTAATTCCCGTTGCTCACAGGACGAGAAACGACTGACTCATAAAGTTGAAATCAGGAATTACCTGTACCATACCTTCATATCTGACTACAAAAACCAAATACAGTGGCAGCTCACTGGAGGGAGACCGCCAAGGGGCTGAAAGTCTCTGGTAAGGTTAATGACCCTTGCTTATAACAAGCTAGGCTACTTGTTGATGCAAATACAAGTAATTTCCAGTAAATATCACAATATAAAATGTACAATTTCTTCTTTTAAAAGTAACATTACATTGCAGACAGTAGGCAGGCCATTCACCCATCTTTTAAGCGATTACGTCTCCAGACTGATATTGTGTGCAAAGCTAGTATTTACCAGGTTTGTTTACATCACATAACAGAAGTTCATATTTAATAGATTCAACGTAGACAGAGAGCTCCTCCACATGATAGTTTTTGTTTGGGCACATTGTTGGTGACACTATGTTCCACTGGAAAGTGGCTGTTGAGTCAAGTGAGACACCTGGTAAAATTTGGTATACCGGCCTGGTGTTCGGCATTATATCAACCTGGTTTACACCAGCCCAACCCTGCCTTATATATCTTCTTCCTCTATGGCATAGAGTTCAATTGTTGTTCAAAACATATTAATGAGCCACACATGTTCCTTCATTCCCATCAATACAAACAATTTAGTTTATTTTGACTCAGTAAGAAATATACTACAAATACTCACCAGGGCATCAAAAATTACAGTGACCAGCTTTTTTAGAAAATTACTGAGCCTTTAAAAAGAAAATTATGGGGCGAATATACAAGGAATAGTTTGCGGCATGGTGATAGCATCATGAATTGCACATCACCTGCAACTGCAATTTGCCCCGTCTCAAGGTTTGATCCACAAAAGTGAATCTACTAATGATATTACAGTGCAAACACGCCAATAAAGTTTTGCAGCTAAGTGCAATTTTCCCTTCTTTGTGGCTAACTGCAATTATCCATATGGCAAAGCATAAGTGTTGCCTGTGATCCAAGAACACAGTAGGCAGAACAATATTAGGGAGAAAAACAACATTTTCAAACCACTAGCTACAAGTCCTGACTGACGAAATGCAGAGGCATTCCTCAAAACTTTAGGCATGGAATTGAAACCTGACAGAGAGAAACCGCATTTTTGATTTACTATCCCAGTCTGTCAGTGCGTTTCAGTTCCCACCAACTCTCTGAAGATGCTAATAATTTCATTGTAACTGCGTCTTGCTATTAGCGCTGATCTTTGTGAACTGGACTGTTTTTGCAGTGAGGCAGATTTGCATAGAGAGGAACCAATTTGCACCAAACATATGCATATTACCTGATTTAAATACGTACAAATAGCGAAGGAGCACTGAGGCGCTATTTGCTGAGCAGCGTAGTTCAGGGTGCATTTCACTCTTTGCAGGTATTTTGAGAATGCAGTTTCTCTTTGTCTTATTTGTGCAGGTTAAGTGGCGGCAAAAGCCGTACAATCCTTTTGAGAATTTGCCCGTCTATATTTATACCAGTCTGTCTGGGGCTGAATGCCACAGACAGAGTAGGGAAGATAGAAAGTACTGAGACAGAGTAATCTTCTTAGTTTTCTTTGTTCTTTGTTGACAAAGAGAATGATATTAATTTAACCCCTACACACTGCTGGTCCACCATAACAGGTTCTGTCAATGTCTTGATTCAACTTATTGGTAGGACTGTGTGGGGTGATAAGGACTGTGCTTGACTGACAACTTCCTCACCTCTTAAGGTTCAACAATTTAAACCATTAGGGCTGCTATTAGGACGTGTTTGATGATATTAGGTCATTGTCACGTCTACCTGAGCAGAGTTCTAATCTGCCAAAGTAAATGAAAACATCAGAGTGAGTGTAAGAAGCCTTAAGAAGCTCTATAGGACTGACATCCTGTTAGATGGATGTCTAAGACTAACCCAGTCCTATTACATGGTTGAGAAATTGACCAATAGAGAAGGTGACAAACTCAAAATCTTAAAGGTTGATTCACCCAATATGTACATTTTATATATCTACCACTTGTGATATCTAGTTGCTGCTCCAGTCTTCAGTGGATCTGCTATCTACAGATCAAGTAGTCCCTTTGAGAACTGTTTTCAGTGCATTTTGTGGATTACTTTAAATAAAGCCCTACGGTCACTCCACACAGTAATACAGCAACGTCCAAGTGTCCCTGTTAAATAGCTTGCACTGTGTCTGGCAATCAAACCTCTAAGACAATAGCTACCTAGGAACAAGCCGCTGGTCAGTCACAATAGCTCTCCAAGCTAGCAAGCTTTTTAACTGTCAGTTTGTAAGCTATTTAGCTTTGTCAGTAATCGTTCTCCTGCTTCTTTTGTAAAACAATCCCGACCGTAAATGTTGCCATTGTACAGCTCTGCAAACCACGGATATGTTGAGTTTGTACATTTTAAGGTCACGGAAACAATGAAACTTGCAATTCAACAATGCTGTGGTTAACATGTGGTTAGGTTTAGGCTCCTAAAACAGTTATTGTTAGAAAAATATCATGTTTAAAATTATTATAATTGGGTTTCTTTGGTTTTGGCTGGAAATGCAGCAATGTCTCAGTGAAAACCAATCGCTTTTTGTGGCACTATCCCAGCTGAAAACGCAGGGTTGTCTAAGGAGAAAATAACCACTTGACGTGACACCATCTTAGCAGGAAAGGCAGCAATGTCTTGGTAAAAATACTTTGTTGTTCTCAAACAGTGGTCTGCGGTGGTCTGTAGCTTGGTAGGCATCTTGCCTGGGTGATATACCATCCACCACCCCCTCCACCTCCTGATGACATAGTCAGCTCTAATACTACGTCACTTTAGAGACACTGATATAAAGCGTATGAAAGGAAAAAATGTAATTTATCCATAATTTATGGTTTGCAGAAACACACAATGCCTACATTTTCTTCTGGCGACTGGGCTTGACAATCCATACTGTACTCCAGCAGGTTATATAAAAGTAGGTAGTGCATAACACCTATAGTACGCAATGACAGCTTTTTCTGTTTTGGATTCTCCAGTTCTCTGTTCCCTCAGCACTTTTAAGATGGCTTGCTAGAAGCCAACAGCACAAACTGACATCACTTGTCAAAGTTCACTACAGTTGACCCTGATGCAAAAGATTTACAAGGATTTACTCCACTCCTGCTCTGGTCATGGCCATTCCATTTAAATGAATTGATTTTGCTCCAGAATTGAACTTTAAACATTAAAATACAGAGAGTAAGCTGCTCTAACCAAATTACTGTTTATTCTTTCCTCTCTTTTGCTTCACAGATCAGCCCAGTCAGAAAGCATAATCATGCTGCTTTTATACTGTTTATTGACGTCATATTACATGAATTATTTATAGATCTTGTATTTCTTTTTTTCCCCCTCAAAGGCATGTGACGTTGAAAATGCGCAAAGCTGCATTTTGGATTTTGCTAGTCACGTCATTTTAACTCCTTAATCTGACACCAGATCATTTGTGTCGTCACAGGCCGCGAGGTACAAAGTCAACACTAAAGCCAGGAGCAAAGCACAGCCGTGACAGAAGATCTGAAAATTTTTAAACCACCACAGTGTACCACAAGTACACCACACCTGCAATAACGTGCTTGGCATCTCTTCTCTCTATTTAAAGGCCTGGGCAATGCATGCTGGCTGTGTGAGAGAGCCTTTTCACTGAAGCACACATTTGCGGTACTGTAGCTTGAAAAGATAAAAGCAGAGGCAACTCTCTCCAGGTGTCTAAAGGATAAAAACAGTGTAATTTTTGTGCCTCAGTACATGCTGTATTCAGTCCTTTGTGGCAAATGAGAGAACAGTGTTAGAGAGCGAAGCCCTTTACCACTGCTTTAATCCAAACTAATCCCTCACACTGTACACCACTCTCACATATCTCACATATCCCCCGCTCTAGATCCCTTTCTAATTACATGGATCCCTTATCTTTGCAGTATCATTTTATTTTCTGCTCACATACAATCCAGCATTTTTTTCTCTTGTGTGTATGTGTCCACAACAAAAGAGAGGCTGTTATAATTCCCTCATTAGTGTGTTGGTGAAGTTTGATCATGTATGCACTAATCTGGCGAGTATTAAACAAGCATGTGCTTCATGGAAGGATTGGTCAATGCCCTCCAACTGGATGCGTCAAGACTTGTAATCCGACAGAAAGTAACTACAGCTCTGGTCAGCAGCTAAAGCCTTCCAACTGTGAAGTTCTGGTTGTGTTTGATCATTGCCTCAAATTGTAGAAATCATAAAGGAGGGAGGTGAGGAAAAAAATAGAGGGTGTTTTTAAACTCTTCGTGTAGCTCTCTCAGTGTCTTAAAAAGACCAAAACAGATTAAAAACTGTCTTTATGATGATAAATCTTCAGATCTCAGATTAAAGAGCTGTATTATTTGCCATGTATTAAATCAAATCATCGCACTCTCAGATGATACCAGCCTTGCTTTTCTCTTTGACTTTTAATAACTTTACAATCATGTTTTGATGGATAGACCTGGCAAGTTCTCTTTACCTGTGGGCCAAGCAGATTGAAGATCTGTTTGAAGTAAGTAACTTATGCATATATGACAAATCAGCTTTGATTCCTACATGAAAGTAACACAGCGTGTCTACAGGTATCGGACTTAAAGTTAATGATTTTTGAGACCTTTCCAAGATAAGTTTTACCCAATCCTAAGGCTAATTTTTGTTCAAATTGTCTTTTTCTCATTCAAGCGTTGCAGGTAAGTATGATGGTCCCATGGAGAGGTAAGTTTTATGTGGGAATATAAACCAATCAGCCATGACATTAAAACCACTGACAGCTAAAATGAATAGCATTAATCATCATGTTACTATGCAATGTTCTACTGGGAAACCTTGAGTACTGACATTAAAGTGGATGCCACTTGACAGGCACTACCCAGCCAACCACTGTTACCGACCAAGAACACCCCCTCTTGGCAACATCAATCCCAATGTGACCCCCTCACCAGGACAATGCACCATACTACAATGTGGCATTGACCAGGCCTCCAAATTCCCCAGATCCCTTTCTGATCGAGCATCTGTGGGACATGCAGGTACCTCAGAGGTCCTGTGTCCACGCCTTAGATCTGTTCTGTTGAGGCATGGACATGGGACCTTTGGGGGTGTCCTGAGGTGTGCGGCAACAGGACGCTGTCTTTCAAGTGGCACATGAATGCCAGGACCCAAGATTTCCCGGCAGAATATTGCATTGTAACAAGATGATCAATGTTATTCACTTTACCTGTCAGTGGTATAAATGTTTTGGCTTGTCACTGTAGTTAAAAGATTGAGTAAGATTAATCTACAATTTGCTAACTAGTGCAAGTTTAAAGTAAATTAACAGTATTGGGTTCAGTAGTAGGTTTAAAAATCATTGTTTCATCAGAAATATGGACTTTCACTTAGTAGAGCTTATCCTGTAAGATCCTGCAGAAGAAATTTGAAGCAACCCATCATTTCAGCAGTCAGTTAAACCAAATTTCAACTAAAATTAGCAATTACCTCCTCACAGTTGGACACATGCAGTAAATCTGACCTTTGACATTTTAAATCTAAAATGTCATATCTACATCATATTGTCGTATTAGACGTTCGTGTTCATGATAAGCATATGAATTGTTGAGTTACACCCAAAAACATGTTTTTTTTAATTCACAGTGACCTTGACCACTAAACTCTAAACAGTTTGTCCTTAAGTCCAAGTGGATGTTTGTGCCAAATTTGAGTTTAATTCCCTCAAGGGCCCCTTGAGTCATGTTCACAAGAATGAGATGGAGCAGGTCACAGTAACCATGACCTTTGACCGCCAAAATCTGATCAGTTCATTGAGTCCAAGTGGACCTTTGTACCAAATTCAAAGCAATTTCCTCAAGGTGTTTTTCCATGTTGGATTAAGGAGACTGAGACAGACCAGGTCACAGTGACCTTTACCTTTGACAGCTGACCATCAAAATCTAATTAGTTCATCTTTTAGACCATGAGGACATTTTTTTGTGCCAAATTTGGAGAAATTCCCCCAAGGTGTTCTCGAGATATTGCATTCACCAGAATGAGACAGACAACAGGCCATGTCTTCCGCTATTGCCAAGACATAATAAAACATTCCCTTCCTTACTCTGTGGTATCTAACCATGCAGATGGTTTGGTTTTATTTGTCCAGATTTTGAGTTACCCCATATGTATCTGAGATTTCTGCCTCCAGTCCAATACAAGAAGTGCCCTCTGGGTTTTTCTTACACAAGCAAACACAGCTATATTTATATTCAGGGTTACACACTAGAACATATAGTGTGTCTCAAGGCTTAATTCATTACAATTTTGCTAAGCCCATAAAAACCTGGCTTAGAATGTGAACTAATTCGCTATAACATATAAATATTCATTACTTGAAATAAGTGAAAAAGGAAAGAAGAATGGAGGCCACATATCATAATTATGATTTCTGTTTATCATGTGCAGTCTGCCTCCAAGTAATTCCGTTTATATACAGCTCTTTTGAAACAGCAAATATGTTTTTGAGGCAAACCTTATACTGATGCGGAGTGAATTACATATTTCATTATAATAATGAGGAAATGTTGTTAATTGATGTTCATTGCAAGTTGCAAAAATGTTGATACTGAATATATCAGCAAAGTGATGTTCATTGACAGCACATATCATGTGTTTTCCACCAAAGTAGGGAATCTTGCAATACACTTTCCACTTGTAGTTACTGCAATATTAATATTAATTTTCAGTATTATTACCTTTTTATTAACATCAAACTACAACCACAATCTTTCCTGATCCTTAACCAAAGTGGTATTGTTGCCTAAACTTAACCACAGACAGGAGTCTGGATGTGAACCTGGGATTCAAAATATCACAGTCCTGCACTTAGTATGTCCATTCACCCAACCACCTCTCCACAAATTCTGTGAAAATGTAGTGTTTCATTTAATTAAAGAAACATCTTTGAACATAATTCAGGCACCATGAGGTAATAATGAAAATGATTTAGTAATATACCAACACAATTTCTGGGAGACAGAGATTATCATATGACTAACTTTCTCATAATCCCAGAATTAGGATCTCATAATGAGAAAAGATTTCATAACTACAAGTCGTCATTTTCTTTCCCCTTTGGTTGATGTAATATGCTTCAGTAATTACTAGATAAGCAGTGATCAAAGTTTAAGTTCTGGGGGAAAAAATATGTATTTGATTATTATTCAGTAAAATTTGAGCAGCCCGAAACTCTGCTAATGTTTTTCATCAGGACTGTGTGGATGTAGTTTGATTGACAGTAACCTGGAAACATTAGCAAACACTCCAAAAACTCTCATCAGATTTTGATTTAAAAATGTTGCCAAATCCTGACAACAATGCATCACCCACTTCATCCCACTGAGACCTAAGAGCACAGGCAAAAACACAAACACAGAAGTCTCTCAAGAAGTAACCAAAACTGTTCTAACTTTGGCAGGAAATTGTGTGTTCATGTAGGAGCTTGTCGCTCATAGCAACAAGCTGCTTTAGGACCTTTAATATTTGGAAACCTGTATTGTGTGCTGGCGTTCTTCTTCTTCCCTTCCATTTGCAGGGGAGTTGCTACATTCCTTGGTTTGTTAATGTCATCAAATGTCAATCAGTGAAAGAGCTAGAAACTTTTGGCAGGGGCGTGTATCGTGTTGTCCGCATGAACAAACACGAGATACCACCAAACAAGTATACTGAAAGCATTTCCCACCAGCACTACAACTGGTCAGAAACCCTACAGAGTACTTTAAAAGGGAAATGTTATTTTTCCAGCCTGGACCCCATTTTCCTGAATGTTTGTGTGACTAATGGAGACAACTATTTCTGAAATTGGTCCAGTATTGAGAGAGAATGCTGTGGCTGCAGCAAAATACTTCATTACATTTGATTACTTTTTTTCTTTGGAAACTTCCATAAAAACAAAAAACATTTGAGTCAAAAACAAAAGACTCAAAACAGTAAAAAGTTTTTCTTTCAAAATGGAAGCTTCAAGGTTCCTAAGAACAATAATTTGAAGTGTTACATGTATCTGTATTTACAACTTCCCTCATCTTATGTTATCTTGCTAGGCAGCTGGATTCCCAAAATCAGGAGAGTGGTGCAGAAATTAGTCTGAAAACCTGGAAATGAGTTGGCTATTAGCACTCTGAGTTCCCTTGTCTCAAAGTTGTGAGATTTTTTTAATTGGGTTTTGGTGAAATGACTGAAATAAGGTCTGTGGTTAACACAAGCTTAAGAGACTTTCATGTTTTGTTGTAAGACATAAAATATGTCAGTAATCACCCCAATTTCTAAGCTTTTATGTGTCTTCAAAAAAGCAGTTGCTAACCACTGGCTAAATGAGACTACAGAACATCATCATGCTAAAGGGCGTCACAGCCTTGTTGTGGTGGCGACATTGAAGTAATGCGACTGTAGTGTAGTTCATTTATAGCCTAATGTTAGCTCCTTACTTCTGGCAATCGTAAATCCGCTTTAAAAATCATAGAAGTGGTGTTCCTTTGTGACGATTTTCTTGCTGAACAAAACATGTAAGTAGCAAACCTTCGCTTGTAATAGAGCCTATATTTTGCAATAATCCAAAATCCAGTAGAATAATCCCATAGGCTTTGTGACAAGGGAACCAGGGTGACACTAACTTCCACATCGGCCTACAAAAAAAACCCCATCACCCCTGCAGCACTCTATTGTGTGAGAATCACAAGATCATGCGAGAATCCAGCCCTGATTTGCATCATAGCCTGCCCCAAAAAGCTTCTGTGGTATATTCAGTATTGCCAAATACTGTAGTCACATTTCTTCTGTAGCACAGAATACACTGTTATATCGCCCAAGCCTATCTGCAGTACCTAAAGGAACCATATTTAGAATTTTGCCACTGTAGGTAACCCTGATATCCACACTACATCACTAAACTCGATGAACCATTAATGTCTGTCCAAATTTTCATGGCAATCTATCTGATAAATGTTGAGATATTTTAGTCTAGACCAAAGTAGTGTACCGAATGATTGACAGAGCAACATTGCCATCCCTAGAGGCACTAGCATGACTAAAAAACAACTTTAAGATGCCAAATAATGAGAACATGGAGAGCTTTTGGACAACAGCCTAGCATCAACCAATACAACATAAACTCTAAAAGACTCCAGACGATGAACATCCACTTTTAGAAAGAACATATTCAGATGTTGGTTGGTGACAGCATTCACATGGGCTACTGACCAGCTCATAGCACAGGATTTTCCCATGACACCTCACTTAATGGAGCACTTCTCATGGAGCGCAGAAGCTCTCAGAGGACCCCCAAGATCTACTGGTCTTTCATCAGCCTCTGGCGTCTTCACTACTGCCTGAGAAATAATTACTGAACAGCTGAAACGCCGAGCAATATTTCTCCTGTCTCTGCTCCCCTCCTCTCCAGTACACCCCCTGAGGCTTGATTGCCAAATCATTTGAAGTATGATATGAATGAGGCAAGAGGAGCTGGAGCTTATGCATGAATAACAAATAAGGGATATAAGTTTCATGCCTGTTCTTTTTTTTTCCCCTCCCGTTGCAATTTCCTTAAACTTTAGGATAAAGATTTGATCAAACATGTTGGAATTTGTATTACTCAAATATATATCAAAGGAAATTGAAAGCCAACTTTGGCATACAGTAAATCATGACTTGAATGTGACACCGTTGATCTGTATGGCTAAATTAGATTTTTGAAATCTGGCGCTGTACATAAGTTGATCTTTGAGGGAAACATGAGGGCCTTTGATCAGCCAACGTTATGACAGCCAGATCTCTTTCACTGCTTCTACTCCATTCTTCCCCTTCCCTTTTCTTCTCTGTTTTGAGCATCATTCTCTGCTCCCATTCCCTCTCTCTACACCGGACTATTGCCTTTTCCCCCTCCTACTGCTGGTGCTCAATCCCTCTCTCCCTCCATCATCGCCTCTTCCTTTGCAGTTCCGCAAGCAGAGCTGCCACTCCACAAACTCCTGCAGCACTTACAAAATGGACGCCCTGCTGAGAGCAGCCACCGCTCCTAGCATGAGTGGGAGATGAGAGGAATTGTTTGAGAGAGAGAAACAAGATGACAGAGAAATAAAGAAAAAGGCCCAGAAGTGGGACCGTAAATCATTGCCAGTTACAAGCTACAAGTGTTGAACAGTAGCTTAGCTGTTTAGTTTTATTTGGCTTGAAAGAAGAATAAGGCTCAAGTTTCCTGGGGTTCCACTGTTACAGGGACTGTGGAGGCTGCCAGGAAAAAAACAACAGTATTCGTCATTTTGTTAAAACATTTAGAACTACCTATGTTTAAATGTTCTCGACATGGTGATCTTTAGGCAGTGCAATTATTATCTGTGGCTATTATCAAAGGTTAAAGTGTTGCCAAGAACCCTAACCCTAACTGCAGGAATGTTTTGGGGTGGAGTTCAGGGTGGTGATCAGTGATCCGGAAGTAGCTCTGAGTAGAGTCACTGCTCCTTCGCGTTGAAAGCGGTCAGCTGAGGTGGTTCGGGCATGTCCCACTGGTAGGCAGTCCCGGGGTAGACCCAGAACATGCTGGAGGGATCAAATATCTCGTCTGGCCTTGGAAAGCCTTGGGATCCTCCAGGAAGAGCTGGAAAGCCTCGCTTGGGAGAGAGACGTCTGGGGTTCTTTGCTTGACCTGCTGTCCCCATGACCCCGCCCCAAATAAGCAGATGTAAAAGGATGGATGGATGGAGTTCAGGGTGAATGTTTGAGTCAAACAAACCAAGTGACTCTGCAACTGGCCATCAGCATTTGTATTCTATCAATGCTAATGCTGATTTCTTCTAACCACACCCACAATCTTAACCCAGAATTTCACCAAGTAGTTTTAGCTGCATGACCTTAACCAGACCTTAACCTTTGGTCCAGCACGCATACAAATATTTGACTATTCAGTCTGTTTTTATATGTACAGGGTTTGAATGGGCTTTGGCGTTCACATAACATAGTAAACAAGCCAAGTTATCCCCCCAAACTAATGCCTGCTAACTACACTAACGATGGATTGGAAATGTACAACAACTTTTTTGTTGACTCTAGATTTCAAACAAAAGCCAGAGACTGTATTAAATTGCTCTGAGCTGTAAATTAACCACTTATAAGCAGAAGGAAGAAGATAGCATTGTCTCAGGGCCTGACCGGGCAAAGCCTCTCTTCCTGTGGACAGGTACAGGACTGTACCAGAGAGCAGCATGGAAGTGAGGAGTACTCACTTTGCTGCTATATGTGGGGAAATCCAAGGATGTTCACTGCACACTGACTGACAAATAAAAAAGAGGAAAAAAAAACAAGTGCTGAACTTGAAGAATCTCGGTCAAGTGAGGGGGTCTCCGACTGATTATTCAAATCTCTGATCTCTTTAGGGGGCAGCCCTGAATTTTATATGCTGCCTTTGATTGAAAACATATTTATAGTAAACCTAGAATTTAACAAATATCCTTGACAGCTAGAGGCCAACTAGAAACTTACTTAGAAAAAAATATCATGCTGCTTTATTTTGAAGGAAGAGAAAATGAGTGGAAGCATCAGAGTGTTCTAGTATCTGGAGGACAACAGTTGAAAGCACCTGGGCAATGCTTTTACCAAACATATAAAGAAAAAAACAAATTTAGTGGACTCCTAATGCCAGTAGCTGTAAATGTGTGTTAATCGCCCAGATCGACCTTTAAATATTAAATACACCCACCAACCAACAGTAAAATCACGACATGAGCACGAGAAAAAATGTCTAAAAAAAACGAGACCTACATTAAGCTGCTTAGCTAAAAGGCTGAGGCAATATGAGTGTGTGTGGAGTATCGTCAGTGATTATTACACTGGGAGTATAAAGCCACCAATACACCAGGGGCTAATGGTCTGAAGGAACACATGTGGCTGTATCACTTGATGTAGGGCTATAGTTGCACAATTGCTTTTGTAATCCCCTGAGGCCCTGTGACCTGGAAAGGTATGAGTACAAAGGGCCTGCGCTATACTTAGCCTCACGCTTTTTCCCATCAGTCACAGCGTGTTTACCTTATTGCTGTAGAAGCTGTGCTACGGGTGCAACAATGTGGGGGGTGAGGCTGGGATTTTAGAGAGGAGGGGGATGTGGAGGGTGAGGGATTGCTGACCAGAAATAAGAAGAATGTGTGAAATGAAGGAAACTTTACAGGAGCATAGAGGAGGCAGCAACCAAGTTCTCAATATCTGCAAAATTCTTTAACTTAAAAAATGCTGCCTTCCGCGTCATGAATCGATGCACAAGGCAGCCTTTTAGCATCTATCTGAGACATACTAGGCTTATAAGTAGTATAGTATAATGAGCGTAATAATCTGGATAGTGTGGGAGGGAGGACTGTTGTGGAAAGCTTACTTTTCCTGTCAACACGGACATTTTTTGGAAAGGAAACTGTAGCATGTGTTGAGTGGAAATTGACATGGCATCCCCGACTGCCCAAAACTGATGCTACAGGGGTACCAAGATTGCATACTTTAGAGCCATTGATCAAGCTGTCATATTTGATGAGTTTGGCATGAGAACATATTGGTTGTGGAGATGCATTTGGACCTTGACAACTAAACTGCATTCCCCACATAAACTTGCATGACAAAGTTTCGAAAGAGACCTTTTCCATGGCAGACATTTTGAATGTTAACATATGTGCCTTTTGACAGCTATTTATAAGTGCCATGTGTATAATCAGAGTATACGGATAAATTAACAACAATAATGTCACAGCGACAAAGTCAGTGCATCAGTGGTGTAATATTAGCTGCGTCGGGCTCTGATTAGGTTCGGATATAAAAAAACTGAATGCATGTCGGTTTTGGGTCAAGCTCTGTTACTACTGTCTTGGCCAGGACAGAAATATGCCCAAACTGCAACCTATATCAGATGTAGATTTGCACATGGTGGATTGCCCACTCTGGGTTGGGAGAGATTTACTGCCCAAAGCGAAGGAGTTTAAGTGTCTCAGGGTCGGGCCGTTGTGGTGAAAAGAGAGCTGAGCCAGAAAGCAACGCTTTTGATTTACAGATCCATCTATGTCCCAACCCTGGTCATGAGCTTTGGATTGTGACCGAAAGCACGAGATTGCAGATACAAGCAGCTGAAATGTGTTTCCCCCGGAGGGAGATAGGGTAAGGAGCTCAGACATCCAGAGGGAGGCTGGAATGGAGCCGCTGCTCCTTAATGTCAAAATGGGCCAGTTGAGGTTGTTCAGGTATCCTGGGTGCCTCCCATTAAAGGTGTTCTGGGCACATTCAACTTGTAGGAGGCCCTGGAATGGATCCAGAACATGCTGGAGGGATAATGTAACTAATCTGGCCTGAGAATGCCGCGGGATACCCAAGGAGGAGCTGGAAAGTGTTGATGGGGAGAGGGTTGTCTAGAATACTTTGCTCAGCCAACTGCCTCCATGACCCGGCCCCGGATAAGCGAATGAAATGATGGATGGAAGGTGTGCACATACAAGGAATTTGTCTGGGTCTAACTCACACTGTATGGGTCACTCTGGAAGCCAGTGAAAAATTCCCTATTATGTCCTTCAGTTTGGCAGAGTGACCTACTGGTCTGAAACCAGGCGACAGTAGGTCTAGCGACCTAAGTTTGCTTCAGTACTTGCACTGATCTAAGTGTGTAGGGGCTTCTTTTCTCCATATGTACTTTTCTGACCTTTTTGCCCCTCGAATTATAAGTGGAGTGATCTTTGCAAAAACTAATGCTACTATTTTTAAAACATTCTGATTTTTTATTTTGGTTGAAATCAAGAAAAAAGGCATTTTCAACAAAGATGTTTGGCTGAAGTGTTTTTCCATTCCTTTACCTGTCATCTCTGGTCAGGTGTGTGCGCAAATCAGTGTGTGTGTGTGTCTTAGAGATCCATGTAATTGTTCCAAGTCACCACTGTTGCCCCCGTGTGACTGCACTTGCCGAGCTTTCATGCTCATTTGAAATGTAATGTTTTCGAAGGCTACACTCACTTGCAATGTTTTTCTTCTCCTAATTTCGTCTACTTTGTTTACTCCAACATACTGTAGCACTCCAATTAAAAAGCTGATGCAACGCCCCAGCACCATCTTTAACTTTCCATCAAGGCTGAGATGTTTTTGCTCTGTGAGAGTGCTCCTTTTTATTCTTGTTTCTGGCTGTTTCCAAAATCCTCTTCCAAGTCTTAACTCATTTTGTTGCCTCAAAGATCAGAGTAAGCGAAAAGAATTGTGATTTACCAGAGGAGCTGCGGTCCGACTCTCCCAGCAGTGGGGTTTACAAAGCAGGGATAATTTCAAATTTGCCCAACTGCTCATTGGTGGTTTTCTACTTCAGCTCCTGTGATAAATCAGAATTTAAGCAATGCCTCTATGCACATAACCAATAGTGTTTACTGGTCAATGCAGTCTGAAACTGTGTGTTTAAATATACATTATGTAGCAATACATGTTTATACTTCATCTTCTGAGCTTTTGTCTCGGTTTGTATCAGGAGGGACCAAAAACGTAAAGCTGCAATCAGCTGTAAAGTCGACCCCAATGGCAGCAAAATCAGAAAACCGAGGACTTCATTACCCAGAAGTGTCAGGCTTTTCCGTTTGTTCTTCTAAGCTCCCACTGTTGGTTTTTCCTCGAATGAAAGAAACACTGTTTGTTGTAGTTGCAGCAACAGAAGTCTGTTTGCACTAAATTGAAGAATGGAGTGAGACTGTGTGAGCTGTGAGAGCTATTTTGCTTGAATAGACAAAGAAGATAAAATCCAAAGAAAAACAGATTAATCAGTCAGGGGAAGACAAGCATGCTCGAGGGGAATACTACAGTGAGCATGGGAACTGCCTTTACAAGATGAAAAACCATTCAGAGATGAGAAGAGACGAGATGCAACACTGTTGCAGCTTAGTAGGTTTTGCCATCAGTCATTGGCCACAAGTTTAGTGCAAGCCCTGTCTAGACAACTTGAATGAATGGCACAACTTACAAGGCCATGGTTTAAGGCTGGACTTATACTTACTTTTTTTTTTTTTTTTTTTTTTTTTTTTAAAAGTTATACTTACTTTTAAAAAAAAAAGTTAGTTTTTTTTTTTTTTTTAAAAATCAAGATTTTCTTTAGTCTGAACGACTAGCAGGTTGTTACTAATGTGTGTATCTGTCTGTCAGCAGCTCATCTCATATACTACTAGACCAATCAACCTAATATTTTGTGTGCACATTTATGACTGTATGCTCAAAAATCTCTTATTATTGTGGTGATTCACAAATATTAAAAACCTGTTTTATCAATTGCTTTATAGTGTCATTGACTGCTGACTCCTCACTCTTCTTAACTGGTTGGTAGGTGCCACAAGGCATCAACAAAATCACACAGCAAAAACATAGAGCCAGAGGCAACTCTGGACATTATCAGCAAACCTTTCAGTCTTTTGCTGGCCACATTTTGGCCTTTGTCATCGTCTTATTTTGAACCAAAGCATCTGCAGATAAATTCTATAGCTGATACGAGATAAATTAGTCCCCGTTTGTGATCTCTGCTGCAATCTTGACTGTAAGGGAGCTGGTAATGGTTTTGCTGACAGAAAACAATTACCAATAAAGTAGGTCTGCTGCTAATTTTATGTCAGTGCAACTTAATCTTGTTGGCATTTACCATTACACTATTGGTTGTGATGGATAATACAGTATTTACACTATTCAACACTTATTCCTTTGCTTGAAGCTAAAGGTTTGGTTTTAGTGTCAGCGGACAGTTGCCTCATCACGTTCAGCAGACATGAAGCATTTTGTTTGGAGAGGCATGTGTCCACCTGATGAATGTAAGTTGAACATTCACTCTCCTTTTTAGCTCTGTTTTGTCTCCACCAATGCCCAGCAGAAATATTTAGCTTGTGTTTGACTAGTGGCCAACACTGTCTGCCTATTGTTTGGTGCTGGGCAGGCAGTGTACAGACAGTAGCTTTATCAGAGCTTTTTCACTGATGTCATATGTCCGTTGCTGGAAATGAAGCTCATGCAGGTGGAGATTGCGGGCAGAAAAAAAAGCAAAAATAAGCTTTGTATAATAAAAGGGAACTGCAGAGTCGAGTGCTAATTATCTAATGGTTCATCATTAAAAGTGACTCCTTCCATATTGCACATAGTCACTTGATCCACTGTGAATGAAAAATATTATTAGTGCACCTTTAACAAGACATAAAGTGTCCATAAAAACCACCTGTATAGACTGGCGACTCTTCAGCTCTGGTTTAAACTGTCAGTGTATTTGTAGCTGAAGCACTCTAAGCAGAGCAGCACATGCAGGGTTGTTTGGAGGTGTGGGAGTTGCTGTCAGCCCAAAGATATAAAGCCCTGGCTACACAGTTTCAAAGTGATTCCTTGGAACTAAAGTTCAAACACCAAAGCAATTACAGCTTAAAGGCAGATAAGTAAAACCTAAGTAAAAGAAGACAGTCGCTTAATGAAGGTTAGGAGAAGGATTTAGGTAAAAGATTTGAGTGGGATAAGACAACATTACATGACTTACTGTTAATCACAATAAACATTGCCTCTGATAACAAAATGTTTAGAAATGTTTTGGTTTCTACGCTTTTGGTTGTGTTTTGGCTTTATAGCAGCCAATACTTTATAAAAATAAAATTATGCAAACAATTCTTGTCGAGGTCTTACCAGTCTCGGGTAGATTGCTTTCCTTTTGCTTTCTAACCAATTACTGTTTGATGAGACTGAGTTATTGCCATCTGGCTACTCAGAAATTATACAGTAAAGTTTCTGGCTCACGCTGCTGAGCTACAAGAATATTCTCTGCTCTCTCACTCGCTATTTAAATCCATGCAAATATATCAGTCACAAGACCAGGTTAAATGACATTAGATAAACTTGTATGATCCATGTGTGGGTTGTTGAGGGAGCAGGGAGGATATAGATAAGAGCAGAACATGCTGAACACACAGCAAAGTATTCAAACCAGAGATCTTACTGAATATTAAGATAGATAAAGCATGTTCACTGATATAACTGTGTTATCACCTCACATTTGATGTTATTATTGTGATCATTCCATGTGTGCCAGGAGCTAAACACACATCCCATACATACAGGCATGCATTCACACACATGATGGACCCATCAGCAGCACAGACACGATGAATAAAGACAAGTATAGATTCTGAAAAGCCTCATGATACTTTACACTGAAGAGTTAATTAATGATTAATGACTCCAGCTGTCTGGCCTCCTGGTTGATCAGCTGTGAATAGCTCTTCTACACTAGTCTATACTTTGTCCTTAATGCACACTTTCAGCTATTTCTAACTGGAGTATGCTCATTCTGTTTAAATGACTAAATAAAGCCCGTCTGAAGAAGCTGACATAGTGTGGTTGGATTTTTTTGTGAAATGGAGGAGCTTCTCACAGCTTGAAATATGCTAAAAAAATGTGGTGTGATGGTTCTAACAACAGCTCATAAAGAGTTTTCAATTTTAAAACTAGTGTTTAGAGATGTTCTGAGTCCATCTGGACATATTTTAATGGATCAGTACTACATGTAGACTAAAATAAACCTGATTAAATTCCAATTCTTTCCTTTTTGTAGTCCACTGTGTTTTGTCCATCTCAGCCTGCTAGTGTTGCAGCACTGCTCTCCTTTAGAGCAGCCACACGCATTTTGAAAACACACAATGCATGGAACAGGCTGAAGTTTGCACGGCGGCCCAGAACGTCAACTACCAATGTATCCAGGGTATCTTGCACACACCATGACCAAACGGTAATATGCGACGAGGTTGGAGTGAGAATGTGTTGGAACACCTGGTAATATTAGGGGTGTCAAATTATCATGTTAATTGCGAATAATTAATTACAGCCATATTTAATGCGAGAGTCTGGAGTAGTTATTGCCTGATAAAACATTAAAAACTGATCATGATGGTTGAGTTGTCATGCAGCTCCACTGGCTGCACACTGGCTGCAGCAGTTCCTACGTGAATTATGGGCGTTGTAGTTTGAAGAAGAGAAGACAGTGCAAGCTGCAGCCACCGCAGGCAGCCACAACAAGGAGTGATTTGCATGTTGCAGAGCAGCCTCTTGTTCTAACTTGTTCACTTACATTGATCACCTCCATGAAATAAAACGAGAAATTCGAAAAGAGGAGAATAATTTATAAAATTGTTAAAATAAAATTAGGGAACTAATCACAGATGTATTGTTTCTGTGTGTTTTTACATCTATTGTTGTGTTAATCTGCAGCTATTAGGGCCGTAACGGTACATGTATTTGTGTCGAACCGTTCGGTACGCGTCTTTCGGTTCGGCACGACCCTGTACCGAATTATTGGGAGCAGGATATTATTTTATTTTATTTTGTTTTATTTTAATTCCATTTTTGCGAGCCGTACCATTTAAAATATCTAGTTCCCCGATGGACATAACTGAGTGAAGGACCGAGTCCCGTAAATCTCTACTTTCACTTTGTGCAGCGCATTCTCGCATTTTGACAACATGGCAAGTGAGCCTGATGAACCTGAAGACCCACCCGCAAACCTTAAGTCCTCCGTTTGGGAACACTTTGGTTTCAGGGTAAAATACGAAGACGGAAATAAACAAGTTGACAAGACAAAGCAGTGTGCCGACACTGCAGAACAGCGGTCGGGTATGTACTTGGAAACACGTCTAACATACTAACGCATCTAAAGCGACACCACCCGAGTTTGAACGTTAACCGTCCAGTTTCCCTGACCATCGCGCTAAAGAAATAACCAACGCCATTGGAGTTGAGTAAAATTGTTTAAGCTGCACTGAGATATAAGCATGTTTTGTTTACTGCACTTTAACAAAGTGGGAAAGCTAAGTAAGTTCCTAGTAAAACTGAATCTGAGCAGGCTTTAAAGCTGACCAGCTGCACTATACTTTTTGTTGTAATTGAGTAAAGCTGTTAAAGCAGAAATGTATATTTATATTTTTCATTCAAAAAATGTGTTAAAAAAACAGCAGGATTTTATTTTTCACTTTTATATTTCTATTTTCATTCAAACAATGTGAAAAGCAGATTTTATATATATTTGTTTCATTCAAAAATTGTGTAAAAACAGTTAACTGCTGTGGTGGTATGTTTTAACAAGGTTACCAGTAAGTAAAAGATATTTACCGAAAAAAAAAGAAAGAAAAAAAACAAACCGTGACTTGTTTACCAAGGTACGTACCGAACCGAGATTTTTGTGCACCGTTGCACCCCTAGCAGCTATGCTTTTAATGAAGCTGACATGTCATGACAGTCAAGCACCCCCCTGGGGGTCAAGACTGAAGGCTGCAGCACTCTCAAAAATCTCAAAAACAATAGAATGTAATGGCTAGGTGTACTGCATCTGTGTTCAAGTGTGTTATTGTTGAAAACAATAAATATGACTTTATAAAACCACCTTTTGTAATATATATCAATCTTTTGATCATCTGCCACAATAATGTAATGAATCTAAATGAAAATACCTCAAGTTGAGGGCTTTTCTCAGCAATTCTGAGATGAGGTTAAAAAAGAGATTAATTAGATCAATTAATTACAGATCATAATTAATTAATCTCTCCATTTTTTTAATCTCTTGACAGCACTAGGTAATATCAAGTGTCATTAATTCCATGAATACCTTAAGAAACCAGTTTGTCTTTATCCCAAGGTCATCAAAAACTGCTGCTCTGTCACACCTGTTGGATTGTGATCCTGATGACAAAGGAACCCTTAAGCACCTTTACGAGACAAATCTGGCTTTTGTGTAACACCAATGTAAACCCATCCAAAACAATACTTGACTCTACTGATGTAGTATAGAGAGCAAAAGAGTCCACATAGCACAGGAGGGGAGGTCAAACAAAGCCAGACTTTCACCCAAGTACCACAGTTTGCGTACTGTGTTAACCCAAAAGTCAACAGCTCTTTTTACACTGCCAGATTTTCTGCGAATGTTGGGCTGTTTTGCCGGCCAGCTGCGAGTGTTTATACACACAGAGGCGGAATGGCGAGTTGATCCGAGGCGGCCTTCCGCAACAGGAGGGACTGTTGAAGACTTGTGGAGAGCTGTTGATGACACCACACGTGCGACCCACTGGCGGTGGATAAACAGGAAACAGCTGATAGCAGGAATTAGCGAGCAGCTAGTAGCGAGAGGGAAATGCAAACCTGACAAGACACTGTAAAGATGAGCTACCGAGGAGACAAGGCATTGTGCAGCCTCCCTGCCCTCGCAAATGAAGAGGCCATTAACTGTCAGATGACGGGGATGGTGAAGAATGAGCCGATTTACGAGAGAATCGCTGCCGAACTATCGCCGCCTGACTAGCCGCGGCTTCCCTCTCACGTCACTGTTTCCTTCACATGCTGAGCCACACGTTTTGTTACTTGCTCACGCCCCCCATTGCCCCGTATTAACAAAAGTAGGCAGGCAGCATTTTGCCGCACTCCCCCATTTTGTTTTTATACTGCCAATGCTGAAAAAAGACTGATTAGGCTTTCCTGCAAATTTGCACAATTCCTATCTAAAAAGGGCTATACAACTGCATGTTTTTGCCATCCTAACTCCAACCAAGGGATAACTTTTTCCTACTTAATATATCCAATCACATCCTAAATTTCAGAGTCACAGTCTCACAGCTAAACTTCCAATTTTATTTGTTTATTTACTTATTCATTTTAGATTTCTTACTCTGTAAAGCTGTTGAGGTACATTGAAAGGTGCTATATAAATCCAAATTATTATTATTATATTATCATTATTATTATTATTCACATCATATAAATAATTTAAGCTTATAAACCACAATTAACATCAGAACTTGGATCAAGAAAAAAATATTTGTCAGATTTAGTCATCTTAAGCTGTCCAATGTGATGCTATAAGGCGATGCTGTTGAGTATTTTATAAAACTTTGTAGAGTCTAACATTTCAATGTGCATGCCTCATAGTCAGTTAGTAAAATGTGTACTACATTCATTGGCTGTGTAATAACTGACAAAGTATTGTATCTATTAACATACAGTAAATGTGTGCGTACACTGCATATAGTTTGGGGTTATGGCTTTGGTTTACTGACAACAAATATATTTACATATAGGTCTAAAAAACTAGATCTAAGAGCAAGGTCCAGCATAAAGTATGAAATGTAGAAGCATTATGAATGTTTGGCTGAATGAACATACAACTGTGAATAATGGCACAGCATTACAGCACAGTAGTCTTGCTCATATGGGTCAATGCTCAGGGTCTTCATTCCAGAGGTGAATGTAGAAATGTTTCTGTAGATGTAAGTGGTATACACCTCCTCACCCTGCTGACCCACATCATGAGAGTGATAATTGCATACTGTGACACTGTTCATCGCTTCACATTAGCACAGAAACTGTTGAGTGGTTTTGCGGAAGAGCTTCATTAACAGGATGCTAGTTTCCTGGAGACTTTCACCCCACAGTACTGATAGCATGTTTTACACTTTTACATCTTTTTACACATGGATGGAAAAAGCTGTTGGAGATGCTTTTACACCCACACTGGTGTTATAGGGTCAGTAATGAAAGAACATACTGCATGTTTTATCAATATCACTACTTTATGTTGCCTTGTTCCCTTGTTCACTTGTTTACTTCCCCTCTTCATTCATCCACTACTCCCTATAATAGACATTTACTCAAGTAGTGACTTGAGATTTCAGACATTTAGTAATCATTGTCATTTTGCGTACTCACTGAGATGTAGAGTCACACAACTCATATAACATGCTCATGTACTTGTATCTGAGGTTTCTACTAGAACATGTTTACATGGTACATTGGTCAAAATGACTTTATTTGCATCACACTGTCTGTGCTGGAACACCTGTATTCACCCTCTGTCTGAGAAGGATCTGTTTTAGCGCATGTCTATCAACGCCTCTCTCCCCCCAAAAAAACCCAGTCAGCTTTGACTGGTCAGCATTTGTGGGTCTTGTGTATCCTGGTGTCTCTACACCATCATTGCAGCCAGGGACTGACTTTAATGCAGAATAGCGGCACTGTCTACAGTGAAAAAGCACCAATAAAAGGTTCTAAACCAAAAACTTCAACACCAAACATGTTTCAACAGGATTATGATCCGAAATCAGGGAAACATTGACAACATCGGCAACCAAGATCATGTTTTCCCCGACATTTGCATGTAGCTACATGTAGCAGTGTAGGCTACTTTATAATCAGCAATGTTTATAGTGTAGTACTGTAACTGGAGCTGGGTTAGATGGAGAAAATCAAGTAATATTTTTGATTGAACACATTGACAGATATTGCAGTGCCACTGTAGGGTTGGCTATTGGTGCTTTCACAAAATAAATTCACAAAATCAGAGGCAAACTGATAAATAATCATCAGTAATGTGGAGATAATGACTACTTGGGTAAAAGCAAATAATGGAACAGTATACTAGAATTACCGCCTCACGCTGTATGCCTCAACGTCCCAGTCCAGTTTCTCTTACAGTTTACATCTATGTCTGTGAAAACATGCATGCTTCACACAGATGATCTGTACTGTTAGCACAGTTGCAAGGTGGACACCCAAGATTAGTGTCACCAATTCAGTATCTGACCAAATGTCTCTCCTTCTGTTCCTAAGATATGATGTTGAATAATGGCAAGAAAAGTGATTTTGCAGAACATTGTGATGTCACAATGAAGCTGACCTTTTGGATAATAAATGTCATCACTTTATCATTATATCCTATTAGACATTTGTGTGAAATTCAGTCATTATTACACATGTAGGCTTGAGTTATGGCTAAAAACATGTTTTGTAAGGTCACAGCAACCTTGACCTTTGAACACCAAATTCTAATCAGTTCATTCTTGAGTCCAAATTGACTTCGTGCCAAATTAGAAGAAATTCTCTCAAGGTGTTCTTGAGATATTGTTTTAACAAGAATGGGATGAATGCAAGGTCACAGTGGCCTTGATCATTGACCATCAAAGTCGAATAAGTTCCTCATTCAGTCAACGTGCATGGAACAACGGCCATGGCTAATATGTAAAGAACAACACGTCATCTCCAATCAGTATATCAACATTATATCATTGCATTATACAGCCTTTATTAAAACTCTCAAGAGAACACTAACTTATAGATTAACTGGATAATTAATGTGTTTTTGGCTTCTGAGAGGGAGGTGTTCACCTTAGAAAACTTGTTTGGCTTCTTTGAGATCATGTGCTAAAAACATGACTTATGTCCAACAGCATCGCTGTATCATTGCACTCATATATATTCATCACTGTGAGAAGTTCTTTGACTCCCACGCCGCAATCTTAAATAAACTGGTCCCAAGTTTCCTTCAACACTTGTTAAAGTTTGGAAAATAACATGACTTTGACTGCTTGTTCTGCTCATTATACTCCTCAATAAAGACTAGACATCATTTGTCGAAATGATTCTCCCCACTGTGATGAAATTTGATAGGTAGGAAGCGAAGTGCCTCTCTCTACATCACTGATGAAAAATTGCCTCTTCAAGAGGAGAAAGGGCAGAGGAGAAAATTGGTGAGGGAAGAATCCTCACAAAAACACACACACACAGTAGACACGCACAGACACACACAAACACACACACACACACACACACACACACACACACACACACACACACACACACACACACTGAGACAGACAGCCGAGGCTCTCCTGTGGTTTTGGCATTCCTCCTGTGTTTCTGTTTTCCGTCTGTGACAAGTCATCTCAGGGGAAAGAAGCTCCACCTTGGCAGCCTCTGTGGCTCCCCGGGTCAACTTATTAAAACACTGAGACATAGTGAGAATCTGGCACACACACACACACACACACACACACACACACACACACTTCCACACACACATATGCACAACCATAACAAATTCTGTGGTTTTACTCCCAGGTACTGCACACTGGGGCCTGAGGTGATTCATCACTTCCCAGAACGACACAAACACACACAAACCTGCTCGCATATGCATATAAAGCAGTACGCACTTTTAACTACATATGTTCACACACACAGGCTCATAACATGCACGCAACCTTTTGTGTAGCAACACACACTCCTGTAGAAAAGCAGATGGACACACAGCCCAACCTTTTTCTTGGGTCTCCTTCTTGGAACACCTGCTTTGGTTTCTATTTTCTCTGGATCTCTGATTCAAAGTGCTGGCAGTTTATCTGTTTGACTGGGTGGAATTGAGAAAATAGACTCGACTAAAAGCCTCTGAGCTGCAGTAATGCGGCGGCGAGCTGGAGAGGACCGGCACCATTTGTTGGCTGTAAAATGAAACAACACAATATACAATGAATCTCATCTTAATGCCTCGGCGGGCTGATTTGAATACAAATCAACAGCAATCACAACAACAGCAGCAGCAGCAGAGGATATCTATCAGCGTGCCGCTGTGCTGAAGCTGGAGGTCTCCACATTTAGATGCTGCTGGACCTTCAGTGAAGAAACAAAAACAGCAGAGCAAGAAGTCCACACTGCCCTAAGTTCTCTGCACAGCCTGCTGCTTAATGGGATTATTTCTCATACATTTTTGGTCTTTTGCCAGAGGCAGAAACAAGGGATCAATGTTTTGGGGCACCACTTCAAGAAAAGATCATAGGGGCCTCATCTCTGTTGATTATTCGGCCTCTCTCTCCCCCACTGTCTCCCTCTGTCTCTCCACCCCAGACGTGCTGCTGGCCCAAATTGAACTGATTAGATAAGACTCCTCTGATTTTCAGCATGGCCCAGACATGATCACTCCAGAATGCCAATAGTCCCGCTCTGTCTGGGTCATTTTTCTTGACCCACAGTGAGGAGCTGCTGCCCGGATAGCTGGGGTTACATCGATCTATGGGCCAGTATATGAGTTTTATTACAAGAGGCACATGAGGCGGTCAGCTACATCTCTGTCTGTCTGGATGTATGTGATAGAGTTTGTGTGAGTACATATTCATGGCGGTACTGATTAAAACTGATTTAATTGCCTAAATAAGTTGTCTATATAAGCTAAGTGATAGACATTAGGTGGGTGTGTAGGCGCGGAAGCTTCAACTCACCGATCTGTCAGCTCCACCAACTTTTTGCAAAATTTAGGCTCTTACGTCTATTTTGCAAGTGTTGGTAGTGCTTCTTGTGGTTGGCTTTCAAGAGTGGTGGCTGCTAGTCATTCTTCAGGATGAGGAAATCAACTCAGCAGTCTATAGACTCTCCTTCAGCCAACATCAAGAAACAACAAGAAAAAAATGGAGAAGTTGAAGAAGCAGCAGCTGAACTAGCATCCTGCTAGCTACTGTACAAGTGTTGCAAAATAAACTGGATGACCTCGGAGCCACATGAGTTACCAGTGGAATATCTGGAACTGTAATATCTTTTGATTCACCGAAACGGCTAAATTCTGGATAGCATCATTCAACCACCTGATGCTTGTCTATATGCTGTTCTGACAGAACAGAGTACTTTGACAAGAAAGGAAGATGAGGTATGAGCTTTATGGTGAATAAAGACTAGTGTCACAGTGGAATGTGAGGTGTTGTCCTGTTCCTGCTGCCATTCAGAGGCAGCGACAGAGCAAAGTTGCAGCCCGTGTTCGGGTAGAGACCACATGAACAATAATAAAGCTGCAGACAACAATGTAAGAAGAGACAAAAAACAGAACCTTGTTGTGTCTTGTTTAATTCCATGTGACAAATAAATGATTGATTGATTGTCATTATTGACTTTCTGCCAGTTAAGTTAAAAAAAATCACTCCTACTAAACGCTGAGCTGCTGGTGTTTCACTTTAAAGCACTGTTAACTGGTGATTTTCAGTCAATCGCGTCCTCGGTTGCTCATTGTAACTTATGTAAATGGTCTATGGAGACAATAAACAGATTAGTATGTATTTTGGGAATTAAGAACAACTAAAATATTCATATTCATCTTCATGTTCTGTTTGTGTTTTCAACAGCTGCCGTCACTATGAGCAAGCATGACGCATTTGTCTGAGTCATCAATTAACACAGCTACTGGCCATCACAGTGTTGGCGGCTCGTTTACTTCTGGTACTTCCCCAAATTTATGTTTAGAATCATTCTGATCTGATTCCAGCTAAAATAAATGACTGCAATTATACTTTTCTCATTTGAGTGTTGACAGGTAGCTATGGTCCGCCATGAGGTTTAAATACTGTGTCGTAACATTTTCATTGACCAAAGTCTCACATTATAAACACATTTAGTGGCACAAAATATCTTCTTTTTTTGCTGGTCAGGCATCACAACTTTTTACCTATCAGAAGTTTATAATGTGTTTATTGATGTCATCCAGTCCTTTAAAAAAATATTTGCAAAACCTCGCAATGGCAGTATTTTTTGTGAGTCCATGGCAACACTGAAAAGTCTAAGGTGCGGGAATTGTTGAAACTTTGATTCAAACATTCAAACTTGGACCCTCCTTCCTACACTCAAGCTGCTGTACTGTTTAGAGATTGTTGCATTTGTTGATTCTTTAGCAAGCTAACTAAGCTAACTGTCCGCGCCTACTTGTCCAACAGAAAACAGGCCAACTCTACATCGCTCTTCATCCGTTTTCTCTTCTTTAGTGCTCATCAGTGTAAGTGACCCACAGATTCACTCTCGTTTTGAAACAAACTTTGTCCACTTGGCATTTCCCGGCCTCACCTGCATGCTGTGGCCAGGAATGTCTTGATCACAGCAAAAAAGGAAGAAAATAATAACATACAGGCGGATGAATAGACCGCCACACACTTCTGGCGTGTCACAAGTGATGATTGAGAGGGATTACTTCTGTATGAGTCTATACCTTGTTGGGTTTTTTTTAGGAAAACCCTGGATAGTTTATCCTTAACAATTTTGCTTTTTTCAAAATGTACACATGGCAACTCAGGTATGGTTAAGATTAGGGTAACTTGGTTATCCTGGTTATGACAAATAAACTATGGGTAAGGTGGTAAGAGATTGGCCAATTGAAACGTGGATAAGGCTAGGGAAATGTCATGGTTGTAGTAACTAGCCTGCAAACATGACTGTGCAACAACTGTAGATGTGAGATGGGATCCAGTCTCTGACCTACAACCTTTCACTTTTTGTCTGCCTACATTAAAGGCCCACTACATCCTGCACTGGCACTGGACATAAATCCTGAGATACAAAATTGTCTAATATAGATGTAATTTGTAGGGATGCTGGGCTGGAGTAAAGAGGTGTCATACTAAATTATCTTAATCAGAGCCATGGATAGCTGTCATGCTTTGTGAAAAACTCAAAGTGATGCAGACTCATAGTGTCCTTGCAGTAGTCCTGTAATGAGACAGGCACAGCATATTTTGATGCTTCCTGGCACCAATTGCTGCTTATAGCTACAAAAACACAGAAAAAGACAGAAGCAGAAGGACAAAGTGAATGACTGAAAACAGTAATTGCACTTGGGAGAAATGTATGGCAGAAAGACAAACAAGACTGTGACGTGCTGGAAGTAAGTCAACCACAATAGATGAGCAGGTCCACAACGGGAAACAAAGGCAAACAACGGCATAATGAAGCTATCCAAACAGTGCATTATGGGAACAAGCTGTGGAGGAGCTAATATTAGGAGGCTTCCGCCGAAGTGGCGACGTACTGCAGGGGAACCCCTGTGCATGCTGAGCCCCAACAGATGTAGCGGATGTGAAGCAGGGGAGGCTCGCTGATGGCGTCCTCGCAAAGTACACAATTACTCCATGTTTGTGCTCTTCTGCCATATGTTCTCATTAGAAATGCACTAGCACATGCGAAATTGTGCAGGCATACATGGAATGGGCTCATACATTCATTCATGCACATACATACAAGTTTAACAGCCCAGATGCTCATGGACCACAGAATCCATTTAAGCCTGCAGTGTTAATTTAATGACGGCCTTTTTTGCAGTAATGAGCAGGAAAGGACATGTGAAGACTATTTTTCAACATACACTCAATAACACTCCTACCCTATAGGCCTGTGTTTGACAGGAAATGCTGTACAGAATGTTGTACATGGCAACGCAATCAGTGCTACCTCCCCTTAGAAAGGCGCGAGGGCTGCTAAATGAAATGTTGACATTTTTAACCCATCTGCCAACAGCGACTTGTGTTTGGTGTATCAAGGTCTCAATACACAGAAGTGACTCATCAGCCAACAGATGTTGGTAAACAGTCGCAGTGAAGGAGATTATGGGAATCATATGTATTTATGACGTGATATGATGAACTACACCCACACGTCTTTAATACACTGCACCCTTAATCTTTTAATGCTGCTTCATATACTAAACAGGTTATGCTTTCAGTTTTTTTGTTGTTGTTGTTTTGTTGTTGTGTTTTTTGCTAGTGCTACTGATTATTAACTGTGACTAAATAGATGCTTTAGAGCATTAGTGATATTAGAAATTCAGTAAAGGGGAAGTTGTTTGTATGCTTTAGAATTTATGGAATTACAGTAATGAGTTGCTGCATTAACAAACAGAATTAAAGTTTGGTCATGAACACGAGAAAATCCTGCCTGCAGTCAGTACCTGGAGATGATCAACTTTCAAACCTTCACAACAACAATGCAGAAAGAACTAATGAGGTCTACTGATAGCAGTTCTTAGTGAAAAATACTCCCTGTTTTTCTGTAGGTTTTTTTTCATCTCTTTTTCAACAGAGATTAGCATTGAGCAGAGGAGGTGAGAGGCACGTTGGACAATATTGAGCAACTTTGTAAAGTTGTAAATGTAGATGGGGTCAACTGTTGGTAGGACTGGGTGTTGGTAATTGACAGCTTTAAGGTGTTAACAGGAATAACCCAGTCACAGGATCAAAACTACTCCAGTAAAACAATACTTTCATTCAATCCTTTTTGTATCCAGATCTAGAAAAAGTTATAATTTGTATGATTTTGCTCACAGCCAATCGCCACAGGGGGTTTTATTTTTTATATTTAATGCAACTTGTGATTGACCCACAACTGCAGCAGCTACAAGTCAAACAGTTTGTGGTGTTGTGAAATGGAGTGCTGTGTATTTGACAGAGTTGGTAGTTCAGCGTACCAAAAAGCCACAAAAATGTTCAAGTGTAAAGTGTATTTTATACTCAATGATTCTATTCACATAATGGTTATCAAATGAAGTATAAAAAAACAGAGATATCAAATGTAGTTGATATTGGTACAATTTACAGTGTACTGTTGGTACTTTTATCTTAATTTTTTAAACAATACACAGCCCTAAAAGACCATTGTTGTTACCAGGGCGTCATAAACCTATGCTATGTCACACCTACATGATATTAGAGCCTGGTCTTACTCAGAAGTTGTCGAAATCTGGCACTTGGGCAGTGACTTGCGGCGCCAGAAACCAATGAAAAAAGGCGTCCTTGATCATTGGCATGATACACAGCTGGTTACCTTTATACTTTAATGGCGCCCGGCGTCATCAGGGGGAATCGTGGCGGTACAAGGATGAAATTTAAGGGGGCAAAAGTCTTTGTGGGGCAGGCGAGAGGTGGTGGATGGGTCCAACAAACACCAACTTCCAGCCAAAAGAGCAGTGTTCGCATCCTGTAAAATTCCAAAGCTGAACAGTGTTTTTTTTCCCCTAAACCTAACCGTGTTTTTGTTGCCTAAACCTAAACACATGCTTTTGTTGCCTAAACCCAATCATGAATGTTTGTTGTTGAAGGAAAAAAAATGTCAATTTGTGGTTTTGTACCTATGTAGTGCGTTTATTTTGAAAGACACTGTATCTAAACGTTAAATTTCCTATTAAAACGGAAGTGTACCTTGAAAGAAGACAATGCATGTAACAGGCAGAACTTGACACGGAGTCCCAGAAAGTCAACAACCAACGCACCCAGGATAACTTGCATGTCCTGTGTGGATGTGGAAAGTCCATGACCAAAATGTCAATATGTGACGAGGTCTGAGAGAGAATGTGTTGGATATTGACACCAAAGCCACCCTTTAGCGTGTTTATGTGATGCAGGGCTTTCAGCTAACTCCAAGGTAAAACCATCCAAGGCAATAATAAAGAGCGACAGTCCTCACAGAGTGGGAGGTGGATGGGTCAAATAAAACCGGTCCAGTAGACCGCAGATGCCCTGTGTGTAACCAGAAGTCGATTTTGTTTTAACTCAGAGTAACACATTTTATGTATGGTCGTCACGCACTGACATCCCTCATGTGACACATTTACGACATGTTACATAACAAATGTACTTATTTTAACCCAAAACATGATCTTTGTTCTAAACTTAACCAAATAGTTTTGTTGCCTAAACATAACGGCAACCATTTCACAACATCAACCACTTGTTAGAATGTTTACCAGTTGTGTGTCACATACACTCTAAAGGGTGCCCTTTGCATCACTATGAGATGCAGAGGGGTGTGACAAATCATTGCTGAATGAGAACAGGTTGGCCCTGATTGTAGGTATAGTGTAGCAGCATTTTTACATATGGCTACCTCAAAATCTGTGGTATGACAGTTTTAAAGTCTACATTATTGACTTATTTCTACTTTTAACATTGTTGGACATAGTTTATATAGAGTATGTGAATATGCTGATCATGTTAACAGTTGGACAGGATAAGCACAAAAATATGTTGTTGTTTCAAAGATCTGTGTCCCTGCTTGGTGAATAGTGGAATAGGCTCAAGCCAACTGTGACCCTGCAACAGTTTCAGCAGATTTAAAGAATGACTTGGGTTTCATGCTGGGTTTTGTTCTAGAAATACAAAGCTCTAATTTTAACACATCTCTTGTTGAGTCTTTTAACACTTCCAACTCATTTCTTTTATCAGCAAAATACAGTATAGAGTGCCGAAGTCACGTGACGCTCATGGGACCTTAGACCACAAAGTATGACTTTCTTGACCTTAGAATTGATGTTTCAAATTCATTAACAACATATTTAGATTTCATGTCGCAACTCAAACGGGAACAAAAGATAATATTGCTCTCCCCATTCACTGCCATTCATATTTTTTCCGATCTAAGGTCCCATGAGCTCTACCGGAAGGGGCGTGACTTAGGCACTCTATAGAAATGTTATGAGCTGTTGCTAGTCAAAATTAACTCTGTAAAGGTTGTGGCTGTTGGCTTCTTAAATACCCCCACAACATGGTGTGGGGCAAAAGATCAACTCTGGGAAAATAAATATATGCTCTGTATCACGCTACGACAGGAATCAACTGTGTGTGTTTGCAGGTCAACAAGACCATTACAGTGATCACTCTTCTCACTCTTATTTGATTAGATACTCGTTAACTGAACCTAGTAACTAATCAAAGCAAATCATAAATTTAATAAATTCCACCAAAATCTAAACTCAGATGTGTGGACTGGAGTCACACAACTTGGGGTTGAGTCAGATTTGAGTCAAAAATTTGATGACCACTTGTCAGATGTCATTTGGGACTTGACTCAGGACTTTCCCATCTTGACTTGGGTCTAGAATTGGGACTTTATTGCAAAGACCTGAGACTTACTTGTGCCATGACTTGGTCCTACCTGCCCAACCCTTCTAGAGAATGGAAGGATGGATGAATATTACAGGAAACATGGGGTTGACAGCCTTTAATTCCTTGACAATAACAGAAAACATGTCAATTTTACATTTTGTAACTGTATTTACTAAAAATTGCTTTTCATTCGTATAGAATTTTTGATCGACATTGATTCAAAGATGTATTTAAAGTAGTTTTGTGTAGTTTTCACAGAACATTTGTCTAGACTGTTTTTGGTCTGAGTGCCAGGAGGCTAGACTGAGCATACGAGAGAATGTGGCTGACCGTGAGCTCTCCTCTCAATCTGTTTTAGCTCTAATCAAAGAAATATTCATCAATCCTTCTGTACCCTGACTACACGCACAAAAACAAATTACATCAGGGGCTCCCTGACTGTGATCTGTTTGCAGATGCTGGTCGACTACATCCATTTGTCTGCTCCCCCCCGCAGCAGGACAGCTCAGTGCTTCCTTTCCACAGCTCATGAAAATGCCAGCTGAATTTACATCAGGCCGACCGGGGTGTAAATTCCTCCCCAGGTCTGTGGCCTGACAGGCCGACACGTGACCCCTTAATGCTCATAGGGGAAAATGGATGAAGTCAAATGAAGCAAGGGTGATAATGAAACTGATATTACCCTGGTTAACCTTTAGCTGAGGAGCAGCACCCTGCAGCTGCCTCCTGTGGGCATGTGGAACGGTTGAAGCGCAGAGAAGTCATCCGTCTGCTCATCCGAGGGCAGTAGGTGGGCTCTGAGCATCAGGGTGGAATAATACAAATATATAGCCCACAAGAATATTTTAACTGGTACCAAGCTCATTATGCCATCAGGTTTCACACAGTCCCCATGTAAAAAACCTTCACTGCATCAAGCATCTATTTAATCTTAAAATAAAACTGTAAATCTTATTTTTCTAAAATTAAAATGAGCGGATTATGTCTTGATTTATGTGGCTGTTGCTTGTTTAAAATAACTGCTGAGAAACCAGAAAACAACAGGGGGCATGTTGTCTTGTTGGAAGGATTTTTTTTTCCACAGTTTGGGTTTGTTTAGAGCTAAAATCAGACTACAGAGCACAGTGAGAGACAGTGTGGTAAATGAAAAACATTTGGGAAAATAGAGTGCACTGCCATCTGGGATTGGGTCATTAAGTCAAATTAGTGTCTTGACACACGCATATGAGCATAAAGGTTTTTATTTGTCCAGGTTTTTAAGTATCCGTCTGTACCCCAATACATATAAGTTTGTGGTGCTCACAGCAGTAAACTAGAATTACCGCCTTGTGGTTGTATTCCTCCCCGAACCTGTCAAGCTGCAATTTATTTCCATGTCTGTGAAAACATGGATGCTTCACACATCTTCCTCCTGGCAGCACAGATGATCTGTACTATCAGCACAGTTTCAAGCTGGATGCCCAAGATTAGTGTCACCAATTCAGTATCTGACCAAATGTCTCCCCTTCTGTTCCTGAGATATGATGTTGAATAATGGCCAGATAAGTGTTTCTTTGCAGGACATTATGATGTTACAGTGAAGCTGACCTTTGACCTTTTGGATATAAAATGTCATTACTTCATTATTTTTTCCCTATTAGACAATTGTGTGAAATTCTGTTGTAATAAGTGTCTGACTTCCTGAGTTATGACCAAAACCATGTTTTTGTGAGGTCACCAAATTTAAATATATCCCCTCAAGACCTTCTTGAGATATCGTGTGACAAAAGGTCATAGTGACACTGACCTTTGACCTTCTACCATCAAATTCTTGTTAGTAAATTCTTGAGTCCAAGTGGACATTTGTGCCAAATTTGAAAAAGTTCCCTTGAGATGTTTTTGAGATATTGCAAGAATGAGGCAGACAAAAGCTCACAGTGACCTTGACCTTAAACCTTTGTCTACCAAATTCTAATCAGTTCATTTCTGTGTTCAAGTGGACATTGGACTTAAATTTGAGGAAACTCCCTCAAGGTGTTTTTGAAATATTGCAAGAATGAGAAGGACGCAAGGCCACAGTGACTTTGACCTTTGACCACCAAAATGTAATCCTTCATTCTTAAGTCCTAGTGGATATTTGTGCTAAATATGAAGATATTCCACCAGAGCTTTATTTAGATACTGAATACATGAGAATGGGTCGGGCAGACAGATGGACGGATAGACGTACGTACAGATGGATGGACAACCCAAATCACAATGCCTCTAGCCACAGCTTTTACTGGCATGGAGGTGTAAAAACTTGTTTTCCAGAAATGATGCCCCTGTCAGTCCAGGGATTCCACTAATCTCCCACACTTTCCATAGGAACTACAGACAGAAGGACATTCTATTTAATGGTGAAAAAATGGCTATGGGTAAAAAGCAAAAGTAAGAAAAAATAAATACATGGAAACAATAAAACACCTGATATTGCAATATTTTTCTGCTCATTTTTTACTGTTTAAATGTTATCACTACTGACAGTCAGTGAAAACAGCAATAATGTGTCCTCTACATTTCTTAAAGTGGCTTTGGAGATTTGCTTAAGGTTAAACAGCTAGCTGCTAAACTCTAAATGATCTCACTGTGAAGCTTGATTTTTTTTTTTTTTTTTTAGTAACAGTGCATACGGGAGAAGGTCAATTACCACAGAAAGTGTGTCAGAACATTTGAATAATGAAGGAAGGCATCCATGCTGTGCCAGCTGTGTGTAAAAAGGGCAGGATTCTGAAGAGGTCAGAGTGCAGGTCCAAAATTGATGTAGAGATAATTGCAGGTAAAGGGTCAGTTATGATGTCAGACCAGTGCAGGACACCTGCAGCCTTGATTTGATTTGCACTGCAAATTAGAAATTTAAGTCAGCAACAGGGCAGTTGCATAAAGGATCTAAATTCAATAAAGCTCTTTCATCAAGTGATGGACTTCACTCAGAGATGGTTCTCTCTTTTTTTTTTTCTTTTGAATCGACTTCAGCAGGGACATTTTTCTCACTGTTTTCATTTTTCTCAGAGACCTGTGTGTCCCAGCTTCACCAGGAGTATGCAATACCACGCAAATGTACTCACTATGGCTGTACAATTTTTTTTTTTTTTTTTTTTACATTCAAAGCTTCTATTGAGGTTTTCAAATAATGCTCCAAATGCCAAATTCCTCACTGTGCATAGAGTTATTCATTGGATTTATTAAATCAACTTTATTTGAGGGCGGCATGGTGGTGTGGTGGTTAGCACTGTCGCCTCACAGAAAGAGGGTTGCCAGTTCAATCCGGGTGTGCGGAGTTTGCATGTTCTCCCCGGGTCAGCGTGGGTTCTCTCCGGGCACTCCGGCTTCCTCCCACAGTCCAAAGACATGCAGATTGGGGGTTAGGTTAATTGATAACTCTAAATTGTCCGTAGGTGTGAATGTGAGCATGAATGGTTGTTTGTCTCTATGTGTCAGCCCTGCAACAGTCTGGCGACCTGTCCAGGGTGTACCCTGCCTCTCACCCAACGTCAGCTGGGATAGGCTCCAGCCCCCCCCAACGACCCTCAAGACGATGAAGCAGTTAGAAGATGAATGAATTAACTTTCTTTGATGAATAAATGTAATTTATGGTGTCGTTTGGTGGTCATCAATATTGTTTTCAAATAAATTTGTTTTCTGCTTTGTGAATATGTTATTTCTTTTTGTAATGAGCCTTTCTGGGGGTCCTAACACCTACTGACCCGTTCTGATTCCCAGGTCGCCAAATACTGCTTGCACAAGCAAAACAAATCATTCAGCACGCTATGCAAGTACAGATACTCCAAGGTGCCTCTTGCCTAGGGCCCCCAGAGTGTCTTGAAACAGCCCTGCACATACCCACATAACTTATATAATGCTATGTTAAAACAAAGTTGAATTTGGCTTTCACGTGTGACATGAATTGCAGTCTCCTGGGTAAAAGTTTATGTTTGACTCTCCTATCCTATGAGGAGTTTCTTGCTCTTCATACATGCTTAACCTGCTTACCAGAGGTTGATCCATCACAGCCGGCCTAGTCTTTGGGTCACATGGACAGATTTTAGGACAATGGGCACAGAGGTTTACAGGTCCTGACATACCAAGCCGATTGTCGTCCGTCGGTCAATTTCAGGCAGTCGGTGAGCGTCTGTCACCCTAGTCTTTGCAGTGTGTCCCGCTAGCTGTTGTCGGCGCTTGTCTACTTTTGTTCAGCCAATTCAGCATGAATTGGCACAGGAGACAGCAGTTCAGCTCAGTGCACAAGAGAAGAAACAGAGGTCATGAAAGTAAACAAGCAGCTAAAGTCAAGACTTGTTACAAAAGGTATGATTATATTTTTTTAGCCAATGAGCTCTTTTTTTGTGATGGTTTGTGTTATCATTTATTGGCACACATAAATATACTTTGTGGGATTGTGTTGTTGATGTGCTAAGTGGTTAAATAGTGTGAAGACGGTCTTCCAGTTTCCCTTAATGAATAATGATTAGAGGCTATGGCCGCCTGCTGGTGTGGAGAGTTATTTCCTCTTATGCAGGTGAAGAAGGAACGGGCTGGTTGGCTGTAGTCTTTGTGATGTATTCATGCACAACTTTTTGGCCCAGACACAAGCAACATGAGGCGACACAACAGCCTGCTTTTGTTGCTGCCAGTTCTTTGAAGTTGGTTTGGTGTGTCTGGGCCTTAAAACGCCTGCACTTCTTCACTGCAGCAAGACAGACTGAAAAAGAAACAAAACGACTAGAAACAGCATTGTTTGCTAAATTCTGAAAAGCCCAATTCAAGAAGCTGAACTGTATTAATAGATACCACTCCAGGTCAGTGAGGCAATGTGTTTATTTGTAATTTGTGTGAATCAACCCTTTAATGTTGGAACACATCTCATCCACTATTCTGACATTTTTTGCCAGATTATTTCATGCCTTTATCCCTTACTGATTGAAAATCAAAGCTCCAGACTGATCTCAAGCCTTTGTAATTCAGCGCAGTGTTCAATACTTTAAAAGGCGACGAGTTCTTCTGTCTGACCACAGTGAGTTTGACAGGTGCGGTAATTGAGTCATTTCCTGTGGAAGCCGCTGTATGATTGATTGATTCGGATCGGTACAATTGCCCGCTTGTAGATAATATCATAATTTCAGCTGCCTCATATTGCCATTGATTCACGCACTCATTGCTATGCAGACGGCTTGCTGAGTTTAGAAGTTTATAGCTAGGGAAAGTGTATGAAAGATGGTGTGAAAACTTTGCAGTGAAGGCTGCAGTGAAGCTAAAAGGAGTAATCTGTCTTGCCATGCATGAAAAACACCATTAATTCTGTTCAAGTCAACATCTTATAAATGTGTTACTTTACAAAACTGGCGAGTCAACAAGTTTTTGGTTACAAATCGCAGAGTGTGGCTTATTTTTATGACCTTTGAGAGAAAAACACTGAAATCAACTTAATGAAATATTCGTTAGCAGACAGAGATTTGGTGGATTAAGGACTGTGGATGAGCCCTGGTAAATGTATCTAAATTGAAAATGATTTCCTAGGCTGAATTGATTTTTCGTGTTGAGCATCTCGTGCAGTTGATGTAATTTCTCAATCAGACAGAGTGGGGAAAAGGTTATTCCAAAGAGCAGATTGAGTAAAAGGCTGCCACACTGCATCAGCAGTAAACTGTACACATCTCATCCTTCCTTTCTCGCTCTGACACACACCTCTCTTTCATCACCAACTTACTGCAGGAGATTGAGCACAATGTCATTACACATATGGTAAAAAAAAAAAATCACTGCTGGGCACAAGTGATGAAAGGAAAGCCAAAGATGAGGGCAAATGAATAGTTATGTCATTATCTGCCTATTTCACTCAGTCCCCACTGTGACTTCCACGTAGCTAATTCATCTTTGTGTCCTTGCTCAGATCTGTGGAGCAGATTTGGTTATCGGCGGGGGGTCACCCGCCTCGGAGGCACTCCTTCCTCATTACAGTCCAGTCCGGTGAGGAATCTACAGGCACTGGGGTTGAACTGCAGCAGAGCCCCGCTGAGGAGCTTTGTTTAAACAGCGTTGCGCTGTATTACCTAACTTAATGGAGACTCCATCCCTGGCCCAACCCTCGGCAGCTCATGTATTTACATGGGGTTATCGGCTCCTCAATGTCAGGGATAGGGTAGCACGTCGGGCCAGGATGGAAGTGGGTTGGAGGAGAAAATGGGACCCAAAAATGGGAAAATGTGACCTCTGAATGTGGGTGAAGAGCAAATCTCATTTACTCGGCTGTTAGCTCAGTTAACTGATGTGTTAGAATGAGAAAGGGCGCCTTTGTGGGTCCAAGAGAAAGCTAGCACACAGTGAAAATGAACAGGTAAATACCATTATGGAAGCAATGGTTTGCAGGATTTTTGAAAGTTTTCAAATGCTGATTTGTATAGAAAATGGGTTTAGGTTCAAGCACACAGGGATGTTTAAAAAGGGAAGGTATATCATTGGTAATGTCAACAGATGGACTTCTTTTATGATCATGTTTTATGCATGATACAATCATTCTGCTCGGGATGATAAAGGTGGAAGGGACCAAGGTAAAATTGGCAGGAAAAGAACCATGATGAAAGGAGCTCACAACATATTCATGAGTTGGCCACATAAAACAGCATGGGATGCGTTTAGAAGTTTTAATGTGGGTGTCAGTGGACTCACTGCCAGCCCACAGGTCCACCAGATCACCAGAAGAACTCCCACTAGTCCAGATGTTCAGGTCACCCCTGCTGCTGTGACGGGCCCTTTACAACCAAGATACACTCGAACTGACACAGCAGAGAGGCCCTTAATGTTTCTGTGTGTGGGACTGAACATATGACAAACTGATTTATTAGACATTACCTGCTGGTTACAGCTAAAAACAGCCCGGTAACCAAAATAAAAAGTTGGCACTGTATGTGTCATTTTACATATGGCTAGTGGATATGTTTTAATGAGAGTTCAGGAAATGTCCAGCCATGTTTTTGATGATATTCATGATACAGTATTTTTCTGCAGTGTTTGTAGCAACAAAAGTGTACATTATTTAACAAGTGTTTGGGAGATTTTTCAGCCATGTTTGTAGCAAAAAAAGCTGGCATTTTTTTAATGAAGGTCAGGTGATTTCTAGCTGTGTTTGTAGGGACCAAACCCAGGAAAGAAGGGGTAGGGCCATGTTTGTAGCTACCAAACAGTGTTTTTTAGACAAGAAGTCCGGACAGATCCAGCTGTGTTTGTAGTAACCAAACAGTGTATTTCAAGCCAAATCATTATGTTTTCCTAATCCAAAGCACACGGCTGTCACAACATAAAATTGGAAATTGAAATTAAAAGAAACGTTGAGTTTTAACATGTCTCCTACATATGAAAATGTAACGTGATTTGAAGGAATACACAGTGCCAACATTTAGTTTGGCAAAATGTATTTCATTCCTGTAAGCTCTGATTGTAATTTAGTAAGGGTTAAACCCACACTTGGATGTATTGATATAGCTATCAGTTATCGGTCAAATAAGTTTATATATCAGCATAGCTAATCTAATATTGTGCATCCCCAGCTGAAGGGGAGGGGTTTATAGGTTTCTGAACTATATGAATATAACTTAAGAAGGATGTCTCAACAGCATTTTTCTACTGTATTTCAATGCAAAGGTCTGCTTGTAAGTTGGCAGCCCTCACAGCCCCATAAAAAAATCTATATAGTTACCTATGTAATTATTGTTTTGTCAAATGGGTGCTACAAAGACCAAGAGTGCACTTTTCAGCCAAAATGGAAAAAGTGCTCTGCAAAAGCGGAAAGAGTGAACAATTGAGGAGACTCCATTAGTTTGATGGTGCCCAAAACAAAAATAAAAACATCACAAAGCGTGTGAAATCTATCTATCTATGATTCAGAGGTTGTCTGTACCCAGCTCTCAACACGGTGGTGGCTGAGCTGGCGGTTAACAGCTAATGGTGCTAACAGCATGATCAATACGGTCAAATTGCCAGTTTACAAGGTAAACAGGCACTTCTGTAGAAGACCACACATGTATATATATGGTATCATAAATAGTTCACAAAAAAAAGATCATAAGCATTACAAGTTGAGAGTGCAAATCAACACATTTTAATTAGGCTGATCAGAATGGCACCAGAGTCCACTAAGGAGTGGACCTACTTTCTTAAGCGGTCAGAGTGTGGTTGTTAAACCCCCAAAAGAGTTTGATTGGCAGCTTTGAGTCCAGTCCAAAGGAACAATACTTTAAAGCCTTTAGAAACACAGCCTGAAATAGTAAAAATGCATATATTATATCAAAGTCGAGTGTCTCATTAATCATCCACAAAAGTCTGAGTGAAAATAACCATTAATAACTATTAGAAAACCTGGTTTAAAAACAGCTCATTTTGCTGTTTAGACAACTTGCCAGGACAGAGTGGGCGTGGCAGATAACGCTGTGATTGACAGCTCCCTCGTTTTGATTGACATCTCCCTGGCTCAGCAATGGCTGCCACAAATTTCATCCAGCCGTATATGTTTGAGCCGTCTGATGATTCAGAGGATGAAGCAGAAGCTTAAAATGATTCCTTTCAGGTGGTCACTGAATAATAAGTTTCAAAATGTTTTGTGATTCATATTAATGTTACTTTGTAGAATAGTTAGCATAACTTTTACATGCAATGTTAGCTGAGATGAATGACAGCGGGAGGCTGGCGCTTTGCCTTTCTTCACTGAGATACGTTTTCATTGAAAACATAAATCTGCTCCGTTTTTCTGATAATAGCCTTTTTCATTCAAACACATCCAGTCTTAAAAGAATAAATATGTCTTTACTCTGACACACACACAGACCCTCAAAGCGGGAGAGACCGGTGCCGGCCGGCCGTCTCTCTGGCGTTGTGTAGAAGTATTTGTCCGCCTCAAATAATGTTCCCCTCTGGCTAAAATTGTGTTGTTTCCCGCAGCATCACCTCCGCGATTGGGGATATGTTTATGCGTAGCAAAGCTAACTGCTTGAGGTTGGGGTTAGGGGTGAGGAAGGGTGCACATTACGTCCCCTCCCCGCGAGCCGACACCAGCACCGGGCCCGGGGGGCAAGCCCGGCTGCTCACAAGCCGATCAATAGATAGATCGATGGATAGATAGATAACGTTAGCTAGCTAGATCGCTAACGATAGCTAGCTAGATAGCTAGCTAACGTTAGATAGATAGATAGACAGATAGATAGATAGACAGATAGATAGACAGACAGACAGATATATAGGCTATATAAAATTAGTTTGGTGGCTAATCGCAAATGGCTATGAAGAGACGAGTTGGCTCAGACTCAAGGAGGCAGATTTAGCTGGAGCAGAAAGGTTTTGTTGCGCTGCCACTGGGGGGCGGGATGAGACAACTGATGGATGATTTATGATTGGTTTCGAATTTATTGCGTTATAAATCTGAGAGATAACCACGGCCCAATCAAACCCAATTTCAAGAATGTACAAAAACTTAAAAGACAGATATTTCGAATTTGGATGGAAACTGATTTCTAATTGTTTTACATGTTTAATATTATGTACATAAGACCCTAAATTACATAGTTAGAAGGCTGTTGTGGATTTGGGCTTCCAGAGGCTTTAACAAACACACGTGAGAACCAAACCAAACAGGTTAGGTGTGAAAGCAGCGTTAAATCCTGTTCAACAACAGTGATGTGTAACCTGAACCTGTAAAAAGACTTCTATTTTAAATCCAGATGAAACCTACAGGAACACATCACTCATTCACATGAGAAAATAAACTCATCATTTGAATCAACAAGATTTTTATCTCAGAATGATAAGAAAAGTTTTCATGTAAAACAATTTTGCGTTGTTTTTGAAGTTTCCTGAAATATTTTTTTCTCAGGTTGAATGCGTTACTCGTCGGCAGACACCTGCAGTATGCTTTTTGACTTGTAAAATCACATTTATGCTCACTGGGTTGGGCTGCCAGTGAGTGCAGCCTGCTTTTGTACTCTGCTATTCACAAACTAACCACTCACTGAGACAGTATTGGAGCTACGAGTTTGCTCTGTGTTTGACCACCATTGATTTGTCTGCGTTTAGGGCCATCAGTGTCTGCCGGTGCACTCTGCATAATGTCTTCAGACACCCTCTCCCTCCGCCAGCCACCTCACACTTTCCATGCAAGCTGTTATTCTGCCTCCATAAGCAAAATGGAGAACGCAGAGGGCCCGAGGATGCAGCTTAATCTTTACATCTCTCCGAGCGCGGCAGGCACCACAACACAAGCCCATGATATAATACTCAGCTCTTGCATTCCTCTGACATTCCTCCGCAGATCCTCGAAGACAAAAAGAAGTTTTATCAACAGTGAGTCACTCCATAGTGATTGTTTTATTCACCTGCCTCTGGCTGCAGGTTCGCTTGGTGTTGAAAAATCTCAAACCAAAGCCGGAAAAAACAATATCAATCTAAAAACGTGACATGTATTTTATTGTTTTGTTTTGCTTCACATTACTAAACAACTGATATATGAAGGAGCAGAGGTGAATCATAAAGCACCTTGTGGCGTCTGTAAGCAATCTGTCCTCAGCAACGTGTGCAATTTGTTTCCCTCTGGGGTTGTATGTAAGAAGTTCAACACAACACGATTTACCGAGGCGATGTAAATCAAAGCAAAGAGTGGGAGTACAAGCATCAGCAACTTACTGTACTGTAGGTACACAGCTGCACTGCACACACACTGTACTCTAATTCTCCTAAATGCCACTCCGAGAAGCTAAACACACAACACAGCCACAGACAGAGTAGCATATATCCTAGAATAAACAGGACGAGCAGATGAGGAGAACCAGATGTAATCGTGCATTTTCCTCTGTAATCTGCTTTGTCCTGCACCGGGCTCAGACGACGACAGATTATTTGACTTATATCACAATTTGTAATCCCCTCAGTACACAGTATCAGTATCAATAAAAGGAAATGCTATTTGGCAGAGATGTCCGCTGTGAGATATAAAGCAGGTCATCAGCGGATCCAGTCTGATATGGTATTGTCTTCAGGAGATTTTAATATCTGTGGAATGTACGCAGCTTCGACTCACATGGCTGCTTGCACCCTGGACTGAATGCTGAATCACAGCTAGCCTGACAAATGCTAACGGGTACAGCTAACACATTACAATGAAGAGCAGTTTTTCATTTGGAGAGAGAATGTGATGATTTGATGGGCAGATCAAGTTCACACTTACGATGAATAATAAGCACAGGCTTTGTAGCCACATATGAATGTTGGGAACAGATGATCCAAAGACTTTGTATCCCCTCAGAATGGATTCCTGTATGCCGTCTGAATTACAATTACACATAATCGACTCAGAGTGTCTGGCGCGTGTCACAACAAGTGTGTCAGGGCTGCACAGGTCAAGTGTGCATGTCATTCTAACATGATTGTCTTCCATCAATTTACTTTTCAAGCTGGTAATAAAAGCCTAAATAAACTGCAGAAATGAGTCAGATTGGTAATTTTCCTCTTCATTAAATGAAACCACAAGAATTCAGTCTCATTTAGTTCCGAGTAGGCAGTGCATTGGCTAAAAAGGAAAAAAAATGTACTCATGCAAAATGTGGAAATACTTCACTTGCAAAGTCTGGCTGTAAAAGATAGGGTTTCACATAAATGCAGCCAGGTGACAAATTAAAGGAAAAAGCCTTAAGAAATGGACGGAAGAACGCAACAAATTTGGATGCTCCACTCTGTGGAGGTTAGAAAGGGTCCATTGAATGGTTTCCTGATAAACATGATGTGAAGCATATGCTGTGATGGCCATAGTCAAAGGAACTTAACCTAAACACATCAGGGAGATTAGGCTCCCTGAACTCCTGAGTTAAAGTGGAACTCCAATTTTACACAACATAGGCCATTTAAATACTCAAGCCCAGTACTAGTTGGCTGGTGAAAACAGCTGTCTGTCTTCTGTGGTTCTGGAGGGGCTCTTAAGCGGCCTTCACATGATAAGAACAACGCGCTTCACTCACCGCCAGGTGTGGTGCAGCGGCGTGGTCAAAGTTCAAATAATTTCAACTCTGAGCGCAGTGCTCGGGCGGAAAATCCAAGCGGTGCACGACGCCAAGGGTAGCGGTGCCGCTTTGTCAGGCGTTGCTGCCCTCTCCATAGACAAACAATGGGACAGCCAGCGCAAAGCGGTTTTACAGCTGATCATGTGTAGAGGCCTTTAGTGCCAACTTTCAAGGTTGTGGAGGGAAGTTGCCCCTGTCGTTGCTAAGCAACAATAACCAGCACCATATCATAGCCTACTTACTAGAAATCCTGAATGTGGAGCTGATCTTCTTCCAGGTATTGGTTTGTTTAGTGTGTATTGGGCCTAAAATATTATCCACGGGACAGATGTAAAGCTCTGGGTAGCCCTGCACTAAAATAATCAACTTCTCCTCAAACCACAGATTGATCTTATGACTCAAAAGTGAAGATATCTGCCGGCTGTGATTGATTGTTTCTTATCACTTGCTATGTGCTTTGTGCTGCTTTATTCAAAAAGTTGAACTTTGTTTATCTCAGGGCAGGTCGTAAAAAAAAGCTCCTTGGGAGCACTTGTGTGTGCCTCAACGCCTCACTCTCGCTTTTGAGTGCACCCTCTGCACATCTTTATTGATATCATTGGACTTGAGGGCGCAAAAATATGCATCGTGTGTATGGATCTTTATTCTGTTAAAGTCAGCCTCTGATGATGTCACCAAGGTTACAAAAGTACACATATTTAACAGAAAGAATGTGTCAAAAGTGTGTGGAGTTTGACAGACCAGGATGTTATCAGGTAGTGACAGTCTAATGCAAAGATGCTTTTGGTTGCATTATGGAAAATATAGGATCCAGTGTTTTAAGTGATACTATGGCCTAAAATTCAGGATATCTCAGCCTCTGCTGCATCATTTCTGGCCATTCTTTATTTCAAATTTGTCTCTCTCAAGTTCCCAAAAGTCAAAGAAATGCAGTATGAAATCAGCAAAATACCCCTTAAACAACGAAACCACCCCTTTAACAACGTAACTATCTTTAAATGTGAAGAATGCTTATGTGACTGTCTCACACGGAGATGGCTATAAGAGATATGTATTTACATGGATAGATTTCTGACATCAAAACCATTCAAAGGCAGTGCTGAAATGATTAATCCATTTGTCAGCTGTCAGAAAATCAACTGCAGACAGCCTTGATAATTGATTTTATGTGTCAGCCAATCAATAAAAATTGACTGCTTCCTTGTTTACGCCCATCAGCACATTTGTCACATGATTGAATCCTTTCAAAATACAAGAGCTATGTACATATTTGGGTGCATTACCTTTCATAGGAAAACATATGAACAGTTTGTGAGTACAGCCTGCACTCTGTCACGTTGCTCATCGTGTAATATTGATGCCAAAGGCATCCTTTAGCGTGTTCATGAGACACACTGACCTTTCAGCTAACTTCAGTGTAAACCCATATTCGGCAGTACCTGACGCTGAGAGCAACTGATGAAGCATGAAGAGTAAGAATGTCCATATAGAGCAGGAGAGACGAGACGTGGATGGGTCAGACAAAACTGGACTTTCAGCCAGGACACTGCAGTTTGTGTCCCATGTGAAACCATAAGGCAACACTGTTTTAATGTACATTACGTAATGTACGTACGACCACCATACATTTCACTGCAACATCACTCGTGACGTACTTGCGTTACGTTACATTACTGTTAAGTAATTTGAACCCAAAACGTGATCTTTTTTTCTAAACCGAACCAAGTAGTATTGTTGCCTAAACTTAATTGCAACCATTATACAACATTAACCACTTGTTCAGTGGTGATATCACTGAGATTACAATTTACCATGAATTGTAACAGGTCGTTCTTTCTAATGAATTGCATCTCATTTTTTTTCTCATTTACTTTGTATATGAAACAGTTATATTAGTAGAAATGTGCTGTTAAATTGAAATGTTCCTGGAAAGCCCTGGCAGCTCAACTCACTGCAGCTGCTAACAGACAAACATTTCTGTATTTGGTGTTTTGTTTTTACAAATGTACACGTTGTTGAACTAGTTAAGATGTTTCCTTGCTTCTTTTGTAATCGTGCGACAGACGAAAAGTGGTCAAAAGACAAGGACAGCTATTTAAACAAACGCCCTCCCTGAATCTGACAAAGCTGAATAGCAAAATGTCTGCTTGCTCTTAATTAGTGGAATGAATAAAGCTGATATTTTGCTGATATTTGAAAGCCAAAAGGAGAAAGAAAATAAAACATCAGGAACTGACAGAGAAAGAGTAAAAAAGGACAAAAGAATGAGAGAAAAGGCAGATTTAAATATGGCTAGAGTGAATGACTGAGCTTATCCTAAGTGATCAGCACAGATCAAAAGGAGGAGAATGTGAAAAGAAAGTTCTCCTCGTGTCAATTTAAGTTGGAGGCCGCTGGTGCTTGCAGTGTCTGGGTGATTGACAGGCAGCCACAGACTGACACTGACCTGTGGAATTGAAGGATTTAAAGGAGGTGAGGAGAGTGTCTGCACCCATCTTCACAGGGTTACTGTCAACCATATGGAATATTTTTCAATTTATAACTGTTTTTTTTTCTTTGCATGGCTCTTTAAGAAAACCCTCCACCCCTCCGTCCAACCTTCAACTCTATTTATCCCACCGCTCTCTTTCTCTTAACCTCCACTCGGCTGCCTCTGCTTTCATCTCTTCGCTTGGTCTAACTTGGACCTGACTTCTCTCCTCATATAGCCCCTCTTCAACCCGTCCCTGCCCATCTACCATCTCCCTGTCCTCTCATCTCCTTTCTTTCATCTTCCCTCTCCTCCTCCCCTCTTCTCTTTTCCTTCTCTGCAGTCATTTCTTCTTTTCTCTTGTTCTGATTGTACCTCCCACTAAAATCATCATTATGTCCTGACCTGTTTTCTTCCCTTCATGAACATCCTTTGTTTATATTTCCTTTCCTACTTCGTCCTTCACATATATTCCTATATCACTTTTTCCTCTCATTTTGTATTCATTCCTCTTCCCCTCTCTCCTTTCCTTTTACTCTCATGTCTTCTTTTTATCTATTAATTTTTCCTTTCCCTCTCTCCTCTCCTCTTCACACCTGCTTCCCTTTCTTCTCTCTTCTTTTTTAAGTTTTCTTTCCCACCCTCCTCTTTTCACCTGTTTCAGTTCCTTCTCTCCCCTCCTCTTTATACCTGTTTCCTTTCCTTCTTTCTGCTCCTCTTTCCAACTGTTTCATTTCCTTCTCTCCTCTTCTCTTTTCACCTGTTTCCTTTTCTCCTCTCCTCCATTCATTTGTTTCCTTTCCCTCTCTCCTGTCCTCTCCTCTTTTAATTGGTTTTCTGTCCTTGTCTCCTCCTCTTCTCAAGTTTACTTTTCACTGCTCCCTTCCTCTTTCTGATTGGTTTCCTTTCCTTCACTCCTATTTGAACCAATGTCCTTTCCTTTCCGTCTCTCCTCGCTTCTTTACACGTTTCCGTGCCTTTCCGTCTCTCCTCTTCTCTTTTTTTTAAGTTTTCTTTCCTTCTCTCCTCTTTATACATGTTTCCTTTCCTTCTTTCTGCTCCTCTTTTAAACTGTTTCCTTTCCTTCTCTCCTCTTTTTTTCACCAGTTTCCTTTCCTCCTCTCCTTTCCTCTCCTCTTTTCATTGGTTTATTGTCCTTATCTCCTCCTCTTCACAAGTTTCCTGTTTGCCTCTCCTGTCCTCTTTCTGATTAGTTTCCTTTACTCCTCTTTGTATCAATTTCCTCTCCTCTCCTTTTCTCCTCTTTTTTACATGCTTCCTTGCCTTTTCATCTCTCTTCTGACCTGTTTCCTGTCCCTTTCTTTTCTCTTTTTTTTCTCAACCATTTCCTTTCCTTCTCTTCTCTCTTGTATTTATTGGTTTCCTTCCCTTCTCTCCTCTCATTTTTTCACCTGTTTTTCTTTTATTCCCCTTTTCATTGGTTTCCTTTCCTTATCTCCTGCCTCTTTTCATTGTTTTTCTTTCTTTCTCTCCTCTTTTCTTTTGGCCCATTTCCTACCCTTCTCTCCTCCCCTCTATTCATTGGTTTTCTTTCCGCCTCTTCTTCCCTTTTTTCATTGGTTTCATTTACTCATCTCCTCCTCTTTTTATTGGTTTACCTTCCTTCTCTCGTTTCCTCTTTTGACATGTTTCCTCTCCTGTTCTCTTTCTGTCGCTCTTCTCCTCATTTCAGTGGGTTTCCCTTTCCTTCTTTCCTTGTTTCATTGGTTTTCCTTCCTCCTCTCATTCTTTCTTTCCCTGCTGTCAGTCAGTGGAGGGTAAATACTGGGCCATCCTGTCTGAACCCCATCCATCACACTGCCACTTAATACCCACAGCTGTCACTGTGTGTACACAAGTGTGTATCTTTGTGCAGGTTTATATGTGTTTGTGTTGATCTTGTTCAGCCAGCTGGAGTGTGTTTGTATAGGATTTTCCAAATATCATATTAGAAATTGACAGAAGGTTACCAAAAATGTAAATACTGCCTTAACAGTATCCCCATGTTCTCCCTGCTAAAAAATGTTGGAATTTCCACTCTGTGTGTGTATGTGTTTGTGTGTGTGTGTGTGTGTGTGTGTGTGTGTGTGTGTGTGTCTCTCTCTCTCTCTCTCTCTGTATGTGTGTGTGTGTGTGTGTGTGTGTGTGTTGTGTGTGTGAGTGTGTGTGTGTGTGTGTGTGTGTGTGTGTGTGTGTGCTAAGTAGCTCTAGAGTTCCTCCAGTGCTCTCAGACAGTGAGCGGTAACACCACACAGGGTTTTTTGGCACACACTTCCTTTGAATGTGAACAAACTGAATCTAAACTCCATCATGGACACATTCAGTGCGACAGAAAGCAACAACAGGAGGAGACGTCTGGGCACAGGTTTAAGAGGAGAGGGCTTTTGTTTGAGACAAGAGAAGTGTCCATCGTGCACTGCAGGAACATGCAGGAGGACACTTACAGCAGCAGTTTGATATATAGCATAAATATAAAAATACCACTGACTGTGTTTCTGAAGCTGGAAATATATGAATCTTTCCTTTCCTTTCCTTTCCTTTCCTCTTTTTCCTTATCTCCTGACCTCTTTTTGTCTGTTTCCCACCCCCCCACCCCTGCCCCCTTGTCTTTAAGCCTGCTTGCTTTCCTTCCCTCCTGTCTGCTCCTCTCCTCTTTTCAGCAGTCTGATATTGATGCAGTATAAGTGCATACAAGATTTCCACTAGGGATGGTAGTAGGGTTTACGAGGCTACAGTGGAGCTTTTTTTTTTTTGTTACTAAAGTTGATGGTGTAATTTGGTGACACAGGAAAACTTGAGAAAAATATATATGTATATTTGCCCTGTTTTTCTGGATTAACAAGAACATAATCTGTTAATTTTTTTCTGAATTAATTCAGAAAAAAGGGCAGTTTGTTTTTCCATGAAAACTCTTAATTTAACATTCAATGAAAAACAAATGCAGAATTAGCAACAGAATAAGAACACAAAAAAAATCCATAAGCATAAAGTCACTCCAGTAGCAGAGCTGAACTGCTGTAATTAGCAACTATATATTTCCAACAGGTTACAGCTAGGCCTGGGGTATATGGCTTAAAAATAAAATTGCAATATTTTTGGGTTATATTGTGATATTCAATATATATATATATGGATATTTTGAAATCTCTAAACTATTGTATACTTCTAAAATACCAAATTATTCCATGAACTACAATTACAATAAAATAAAACTGATTTATTCATTCAGTTATAATTTAATTATGGCAATAAGTAAAAAAAAATATTAGTAGTATCCCTGAGCAAGATACTGAACCCCAAATTGCTCCCGATGATGCTGCGATCGATGTGTGAGTGTGTTAAAAACTGAGTAGCAGGTGGCACCTTGGTCAATAGTCTAAGTCTAATTTTCAATAACTTGCACAAGTCTGGCAGTGACTGGCTTTAGTATAAACGCTTTGTCCTAAGCTCCATTTGGGGTGGGGGGAATCACTGTCTGAGGGCTGCCGTAGAATGGCAACAGGATGTCAGCCGACCAACACTCGCTACCTGGTCCCTGGTTGCCGCGATTTGCAATGCTGGCCAGCTAGTAATGACCTAGCAGCCAGTACAGTACAGTCCTCTCTTATCTAGCTAACATTTAGCCGTGTTACTTACTGATCCATTAGAAAGAAAGCTAGCTGGACATCGGTGTTGAAGCCTCTTTGGTCACGGAGCTCCCTCGATCTCTTGAACGCCTGACTGAGGTTTACTCTTGTTTTTCCTCTTCTTTCATCACTCTCCTTTTTGTGCATCCTCGCCTCCTCAGACAGATTAGCTCGTTTTCTTTTGGGATTCTGTTTTTCACTTATCTCCAAACTTTGTCCGTCTGCCATTGTGCTCCTGACTCAACTATCTCATGCCCGGCCAGTTCCTCATAAGGACCAGCTCCAGTCCCTGATTGGCTGACTGACCAGTTTGGCAATACATGACGCATTTCCTGCCGTAAAGCATATTTTTTCTGTGAAAATTCGTCCCTGGTGGCAGAAGCTTATTGCAAAGATAGCAAAGTCACTAAGTAACCTATGTAAACACTGATTTTACTGTGTATACTACCCTGAGCAACCCACATTATTTTCATAATGATATGTATAGGCAGAAATGCTGTCTGTTGCTTCTTTAAATACTTACTGTTGTAATAAAGTTCAATAAAGCACTGTTGAAATAATGAAATGAGACAATGAAATATATCAAAAAAGAATCACTGGTGCTTTTATTCTGAAGCACATGGCCAATCTTGGGCTGGAAGTGTTGATATTTATGCTGTGAGACTAAAGCTTACAATGAACAGTTAGATGTTAACAGTAAGCACAAAGCTTAACTGTTACTGCAACACTGTTAAACGTGAGGATTCATTCACTGTGAGCTGGAAACAAACTAACAACTCTCTCGTTCATATAATAATAATCTTTGCAATTCAGACTGGTGCTCCATGGTCGCAAAATATAAATCGTAGGCTGGAGCCATGCATATAGAAAAAAACGCATGCCGCACCTGCTCACAGTAGAGCTGTGTCTCACTTCAGGGGCTGCAGCCTTTGAAGGCTGCATTTGAAGACCAATTGCGTCACAATTGCGTGACCAAGGCTGTCCCATTTCGAAGGCTCCTTCAAATTCGAGAAATGCAGCCTTCTTTCTAAGAATCTGAGGGATGCAACGGATGAATCCTTCGTGGCCCAGCCAATCCCAAGATGCACTGTGCACCGGTGAAGATTACATATAAAGTTAACTAACTGATATGAACTTAGTCACAGTTAACTGTTGTAACATTATTATGAGATAAAAGCACACATCTTAAACAATCTTAATATTATATAATTTAATAAGTTTACCTGAAAATGGTCCATCAGCCTGAAATATATCAAACAATGAAGTTTCCAACGGTGAATCATCTCCATAGCTATTAAATAAAAAAATATATACATAATTACAATCTCTGGGTCTATGATTTAGGGCTAACTAACTTACAAGCTTACTCTTTTGTCAAGCACAGCTGGTTGCTAGGTAACAGGAACGCCAACGGGTCAGGGCGAAAACAACTGGTGATGCAACCAGGCAATCCTCTGCAGACTAAACTGTCCCATGTCAGAGACCATTCGGTTTGGCTGATGCGATCTTCAAAGAACGTGGCTGACATAGAGCGCAAAGGCTGCATCCTTCAAAGGCTTTCTTGTTTTTTTTGTACTGCCGGGGCTGGGCCCACCTTGGGCCTGAACCTGTTTACAGCAGCAGCCTTTGCAAATTACTGATCCTCCATCACTGCATGTCCACATTTTCCTTTGGAGCACAGCACCACAACTTTTCAGGTTATTTGTGGGTTGTACAAAAGGAGGTAAATTTCAGTCTGGAGTTTGGAGAGGCTGTGAGTGATTTAGTGGCTGTAGAAAATGTCTGCACACACACAGAGTGCAATCCTGCCATAAAAAAAAAAAAAGCTTTTTTTTCTTCCTTCTCACATTTTTAGAATGCGCCAAGCCAAACTGATCCAAAGTGTTATCCGTTCCATTTGTGGACACCTCAACACTAAACTACAAAGAGGAAAAAGACTGGGATGGTACCGCTGTGTGCCAAAGTGGAAAAATAGTGCAGCAGCACATCAGTGCAGCAGGTAATATTTCACCATGATAGGTAGGAGAAATTCCTCCTGCAACTGTCATCTCCACTGGGGCCAAATCTGTTTAGTTAGATGCTCGAGGCCCATCAAACAACCTCTGTTGTGCAGTGCTGGCTGTCAGAGACTGTCTCCTGCACTCTGTGGGCACTGATCCCACCACTGGGAGGCCTTTTCTCATCAGACCTGCCCCCACGCCACAGTGGCTTCTGCAATTTTCACAGTCTTATTTCCACCTCCAGTGCAGGGGCTGGCTTGGGTACACTCAAAACAAGCTGGCACTGTGCTATTGGATATCCATTTTCTTCCCATAAACCTGCTGGTGGCAAATGGTGCGTGGCCCCGCCGGTGGTGTCTGTGCCTTTAATTGGTTTTCGATCAGCGATTGTCACTTGAAGAAGAGCTCGCTACCTGCCAGACATATACAAAGTACCTGCCAATTAGCTTCCTCCATTGATTCAGAGAGGAGCTTAGCTGGAGTATTCAGTGAAAAAAAAAAAAAAAAAAAACATTTAAGGGGATTTTTCACAACACTGCTTTTTGGACTTTACAACTGGCGGCTAAAATTCTATAATTGGTGCTTGGCTCTTGTCTCAGTGGGATGTAAAAAAAAAAAAAAAAAAGAAAGGAAAAAAAAGGTTAATCAGCTCAAAAGCCTGCTAGAAAAACCTGCAGTGGCTTGTGTGATTGCTGCAAACAAAAGTGGCTATCAAACAAGAGCGTGAGGAGGGGAAAACACAAGATTAAATTAAATTCTAATGATGAGAAGCTGTGACAAAATGCTCTGACGGGGATTGAGGGCCTCAGAAAATGGAGCATCAGATGCGGAGATGTACGATAAGGTTTGACGATTAGATCTGATGCTCTCACATTCAAGATCAAGAGCTGTCCTCCATGCTTTATTAAAGGCAAAAGCACAACAATAGACCAAGCTAGAGAACTGACTCAACACTTGTGCCAACAGGTTTTATCCCATTTAAATCAGAGGAGTGGCTGACATGACAGCTGGGGTCCAAATTCCTTCAGTAGATGCTTCCGGCTGGTTCCTAGCAGTGTTCTGAGTAGGAATCACCAAACTCTCTTAACTGGTCAAACTTGTCAGAAATTATGAATACCATCTGTTCATGAAGAGATTCACGTTTGTGAGACATCATTGGCAAATCGAAACCTCCGAGTTCCTATACAAGGCTACAGTAAATGGAAAGGTTTCATTCATATAATGTCAGCCAGGAGTAAAAAGGAGAACTTCAGACTGCAGAGCTTTAAGTCCTGCTGTCGGAAACAGCAGATGAGACAAGAACAAATGTAGCTGTGTCCGCAGGCATATCAAGGAAGTGAAACAATTACAAAATATGAATAAGTTGCAACGATGTACCATATCTAAGTTGTACTGTGACAGAAATAGGAATGGATTGACGTGATGTTAGATGCCTAAAAAACATCTTGCTGAATCAAATGACTTATGGGAGGCAGTCAAGGGGACATGACAGTCACAAAGATGGATGGATACCTTCCACTGTGGGTAACGTTACACTGTAACACAGAGGAGTCTGAGAATTTTCCTAACAACCACTCAACTGAAAAGCTGTCATGCAGAAATACTATACAAAAATGAACTGGATTAAACAAAGGGGAAAAAGGTATAATAGAGTATGAATGGAATGTCCTTTTTTAAATGTCATTATTTTAGCTCAATTTCAGTAACATAAGGCACTATAGCTCTCAAGTCAAACAAGTATTTGGGGCGTCCTAGTGGCTCAGTGTCTCTCTCCATGTTTCCTGTCTGTCTGTACAGTCTACTGCTTATGAAGGCAAAAACAAACAAATCTAGTCTTTCCCCCATCTTGAGAAAAGACCATTTTTTATATGACTTGTATGACAGGTCTGAATCCAACATGTCCTCGCTCCCAACTTGTCAAATACCAATGCTTCGAGCGTCAGTTTTGAAAGCTCAGGGGAGGTATGTCAGTTTCTGCTAATTACATGCATACTGTCTTTCAAAAATAATCTCAAAATAAACATCACTGTATAACTTGGCCTAAAATACTCAAGAAAAACAACAGCATTTGGTGGCACTATCCTGGCAGGAACACATGAATGTCTTGTTAAAAAACAACCACTGTTGGTGGCACTATGCTGGCAGGAAACACAGCAATGTCTCAGTACAAAACAAAAGCTTTTTGTGGCACTATCCCACGAAGTGGAACCACAGAAATGTGTCACTACAAAACACCCATGTTTAATGGCTAAAAAGCCGCTTCGAGTGCTGTGATGACTGGCTAAAAAACAACTGATTTTACTGTATGTTGGTCTGGAACAGTGGTCTGCAGTGGTCTGTAGCTCATCCACCCTACCCTCTACCTCTTGACGACAACGTCGGCTCATACACTACATCACTTTAGAAACTGTACAAATGGAATGTATCCACAGTTTGCAGAAATGTAGAATCCCAACATTTTCTACCATCAACTGGAATAAACAAAAGGACTCAGTTGTTTTCAGAAGAAAGATCACGGTTTGGGCTGCATAGTTACTCTGCTTTGACCTTTGGTTTCACACAAGACATGAACAACAGTCTTGTGGATGAAAGTCCTGTTTGTTTGACCCATCCACCACCAAGCCCTTCAACCCTGCACAGACTTTCTCACTTTCCATAGTACATTATTTGTTTGAAGCATCGGATGACAGTGCGTTCGGAAGGGCAACTGAATAAGCATCAGTTTTTGAGAAAGCCATGCTGAATCACCCGAACGTTGTTTGTACCTTGGAGAAATTCATGAATGGAAAAAGTGCATTGTGTATAAGGCCTGTTGTTTCTGGGAAGAGAAGTAGGTACTGAATTTTGGATTCTATTTTTTTTTTTTTTTCAATTGAATTGAGGTGGAGGCAGAAATCACAGAGGCAGATACAGTACCTCGTGGAAGCATTAAATCAAAACCCCAATCTGCATGCCGAGACACAACTCAAGGTAAATGACAACATTGGGTAATTTGTTACTTTGGTGAAGCGGCCCTTTAAATGAACAGCATGTATTTGTAAATTATCATGAAAATGGTTCTCAATTCTAATTACCTAGAATCATGTAAGAGCTATAATTTGCTTGAAATGAGCCTAATTATTGGATGTGTAACAATGACTAACAGAATTATAAGCATCACTCATCCTGATTATTTCCACACATACAGTATGAGTTGGCAGTTAAACATTTCAATCCGAAATGAACAACAACAAAGTCTTCTAATGTGGAACCCTCAGACAAATCTCATCAAATGGAGGGCTGTGGCTATAATGAGAGAGAGTGTGTGTGTGTGTGTGTGTGTGTGTGTGTGTGTGTGTGTGTGTGTGTGTGTTTGAAAGCCAGAACAATTTCACTGTTACACCATTAGCTCCATAAAAGCATCCTTGTGTCAGTCTCTCTGAGCACTCTCATTGCTCTCTGTCCTGTCAGTAGCTCTTCCCTTTCTGCTGGCGTCCGGCTCTCCCTCTCTCCATCCCTCATCTCTCTCACAAGCACAAGGTGGTACCTAACATGGGGAAACCCCACTGCTTCAAACTCTGCAGTGATGCACCATTACATCTACCCAAGTGGGAGACCAACAGCAGGATTATATGACCACACAGAGGGACAAATGTACCCAAACCCTAAGTTTTGTTGGCACACAGGGGCAATCGGATGGGAAAAGGAAGCTGGCGGTGAGGCAGAGAGAGCACAGATGTATGGATATACCACTGATAACAGCAGGTCATGTCATGTTAAAGGTTAAACAAGTTGGGATAAACAATCTCAACTCAATGTCTACGTATATGTTCCTACACTTTTGATCCTATCACACATTTCTATTAGCAGATGGACTAATAAGAGCATTTCAGTTTAAACAGAAATAACAGATTAGGGCTGGGGAAAATATATAGATATCATATCGATATCATGATGTGAGACTAGATATCGTCTTAGATTTTGGATATCGTAACACTTTAAGGGTTGTCTTTTCCTGCTTTTAAAGACTGCATTACAGTAAAGTGAACTTACCAGACTGTTACCAGGCTGTTCTATTAATTGTCTTTAACCATTTCATCATAATATCCACACTATTAATGATTTATCAAAATTCTCGCATATAAATATTGTGATAATTGATATTCTCTATTTTGCCCAGCCCTTTGACAGTTATTTTTAAACTCCATTTTTGATACTATTTATCATCATTGTTTTGGTCAGCAGTGGCCATTTCATGTATGTACATTCTGTAATTAGCTCTCTATAAAGCATCTTTTTAAATTGGTGGCAGAGTCTGTCATTCCCATGCTGGAAATCAGTAATCCAGCGTTATTGACTGTAATGTTACCTGATTGATATCAGCCTCACAGGTTAATGTCCACCCTCCTACAGTCGCATTAAAGCTGGATTAGGTTACTCCTAATGCTAACACAACATTTCCTACTGCTGCTTTTTCACATTAAAAGCATTCAATGGGTGGGGTGGCTTTTACTGCGAAGAAGTCATATAAAACGCAATGTGTGTCTTCAAGGTTATTGCTCACAACCACCATTGATCAAAAATGTCATGACACCTGTCATTTGGGTCCATTTTTGACTACAGTTGGGACTCCAGGCATTAGTATTCATACAAAGCTGGCTACAGCTGTGGAGGGAAAAGAGGCTTTAAATTCAGATTTATATCTAATATAAACTTTCAGGCAAATCAAAGGATGCAGAGTAAAAGAAGACAAGACAGACTTTGTCGTCATCCATCTGTATACAGTGCAGTACAGTCGAGGAACGAAAACATGTTTCTCCTGGTTCAAACAAAAGAATGAGTAATGCAACATTCAGTAGGAGTGAAACAAACATTCAGACTACATATAAGGTACAAACAAAGACAAAACAAGGTAAGATCATGGAGTTCAACATGCAGGAAAAAAATAAAAACAGAATATAGATAAAAATAAGAGTTTAAGAAAAGTATGAATATAAAAGAGTATATGAAACAGCATTAACCAAGAGCCCTGCTTCCCCAGCATTTACAGCATCAACAGCCCTCCCTGCCTGCTAAACTCTTATATAAATACAATCAGACCCATTTTTTCCATTCTACATTTTGCCCTCCAGTAGTGAAACACTCATAAATGTGACAATATCATTTCTTTAAGAATAGCACATGCACACAGCCTGAGGCGCTCACAGGCCTTCTCTTTCTAACCAGTTGTTCTCTCACCCCTGCCTATCTCCTCGCATGAGGCTGCTGCAACATATCCAGACAGCAAGAAATACAAAGAGGCGATTAAGACAGGTTTTAGTTCTGTACGAATGATAGTGTCAAAATGTATCTTTCTTCCTGTATTTCTGTATAATATGTATTTATGTATTATATTTATTCTGAAATAAACTTGTAAAGGCCAGCTTATGCCACATGGCTGATGTCATTAACCAGACCAACTTGTATTAATTATTGATAATCTGGAATCAAACTAATCATTCCGTAGATCAGGATGTAGATTGTCTTCTGAACCCCAAGATGCTCCACACAGGCAGGAGTGGCAGCTCCGCCACCATTGGTGTATGAGTGTGTGTGTGTGTGTGTGTGTGTGTGTGTCTGTGTGTCTGTGTGTGTGTGAATGGGTGAATGAGAGGCAAATTATAAAGGGCTTTGTCTGGCAATGTAGAGAGGCAACATATAATTGCAGTCCATTTGATATTTATCTAAATAAGCCACATGCTTTAAAAACAGGGCTGGGTAATGTGGAGAAAATCATACATTTTATTTTTTGACCAAGTACCTCGATATTGATATTGCGACAATAAAAACAAATTGTAGGGTTCACTATCGGGGCTTTCACAAGAGATTTTCACAATAAAATTTTTGATAAATAATTAGCAATGTAGATAAAGTGACCCTGTTACTGACCCTGGTACTAACGTGTTTCCGAGCACATCGACGTTCACACCTGTTTTTATTATGTGTCTCCAGCTGACTACTTGACTACTGAAAGGTCAAAGGCTCCATGCATATTTATTATGTCCACATTCTTGCTAGCTGCTCACTCAACACTTAATCAAACTCACTGTAAAATGGGTGAGTTATAAAGCTTTAGCATGCTGTCCCCAAAACAACTACCACATCCTGCAGTGATGACTTAGTCCTTGTCAGTGATGCATCTGAACACATTAGCATTTACACTACAAAAGACGTGGTCAAACGTGTCCAGATCATCTCGTCTGACCACAATGCAGCTTGGTGGTTGTTTACGCTTGAATTTGCCACTGTTTACGTGTGACTGCATCACCCAAGATGCAAGTTAATACCAGGTGTAAACAGTCAAAATGGCTAAGTGGAGATAGGCAAATAACAGAACAGCTACAACAGTTTGGTTATTTTAAAAACAATGACATCACTTTACTGTAATGCAGCCTTTAAAAAAGAGAATATCTAGTCTCATATCATATATATTGATATGATATTGATAGATTGCCCTTGCACTTATTAAAAAACAACACTTATTATTAGTATTGTCACAGTAAATAACTCTGGAGCATTACCATTGCATCTGATTAGTTGACTTAGATGCAGGCTTTGCTTTTCAATTCTATTTTTGGTGCTTTGGCATAATAATAGGTTTTAATAGACATTTACAACACAGCAGGCACTCAAGTTGTAAGTTGCACTGCAATGTTAATTAAAGTTCAGTTAAATTATAAAATCATACACCAGACACAAACTAATGAGTGCATAAATTAAATCACACGTATCCTGCGTGATTCCATTAATCACAGTGAAATGAACAAACTAATATACAATTCTAACACCCAGTGCTGGAATAAATGGTTCAGCCAGACGTGTTTGTTCTATAGAAAGAAGCACAACAGTGAGTGAAACAGATGACATGACTGAGGAGGAAGAGGAGGTGAGGGGGAACTGGCGCAGTACAAAGAGTTATATCTGACCTTTACCAAATTTTAAAGCTAATTGAGAGAGCTCAGAAAGGATAAGCAATATTCCAAAGGTCAGCCGCAGTGACACAGGCCTGAGAATGTGATTACATTTGCTTTGCTAACCTTGGGGTGCAAATGTCTTAAGATGCCGTTTTTGACCTCCGCCGAGAGATGTTTCAGGGAAGAGAAATGGGCCATTAACAGGTGAGCACAAGCGGAGAGGGCTCGGAGCTCTGATAGCACTACTGTACCAAAGCTGAGTGGAGCCTCGTAGTCATGTTATTGCTTTTCCCCAGTGAGGGAGAGGTATAATTTCCATTTCAATTTCTACAATATTATGTTGGCTGCCAATCAAATACATACAACTTTCGTTAAGAAGCCCTATAACTGTCAGATGAAGAAATATTCAAATACTAGATCCGACAGCACTGATCGTTTCTACATAAAATATATAAAATAGCTCAAGTGCAGATGAGGAAAAGTTAGATGATAGTCATTGTAGTGGATTGCTGCTCTCAGGGAGTATATTATTACTCTGATATGAGTAAGTGTTGTAATAATTTTTCGAATGACTTGCCCCAATGTGCGTATCACATGTGACAGACCAGCGCAAAAACTGTTCCAGTTTTCAATGAAATCTTTTATTGCCTCTCACTGTCCAAGTAGACTAAGCACAATAAGAATATGTTTCATCAATATTATTTCTCTTTGCATCATTAAATTGGGCTTCATTTGCAGTGAAAAACCTTCCTTTCTCTTTATGTCCCTGCTATGAAATCCTGCCGGCTGCAGAACAAGGTAACTAGGGTTGGGAATACTCTGCACAGCCACAGGAGGATCATGAATAGTGTTTAACTGCTCCAGCTGTTGTACGGCGGTTAGTAAAGCAAGTGCGCCGTGGAGAACTGCTACAAGAGATAGCGGAGATATAAACGGGAGCAGCAAACCGCCGAGCAGTTGGTGCCAGAGGGAAGGACAAACAGGCACTTATTTATGAATGCCTGGACATGCTGGGAAAGCCGTAATGTTTGCTTTTGGAAACAGATGCCTCTATTCGCTGTGTACATACCACAACAATACCACATAACCTCACTGTGCACTCACTGCATCGATGCTTTCATCCCCTAAGGTCCGGTCCCTAACTCAGCTTTCACCACAACATGTCAACTTTAATCTTCAGCCCTAATTTAACATTTTAAGATTCACTTAGAAAAATTCATGTCAAACGAGAATTATCGCCTTGCAAGTTTATGTCTCCACCAACCAGTCAGTTTGGGTTTCTACATCCACGTCTTTCTAGACTCATATGTAGCCATGACAGTTGACAATGCTTCAAATATGGATGGTGCTGCAAAGAAGCTACAAATTCTATACCAGGAAGCACAGAGGATCTATACAATCAGCACAGTTTCAAGGTGGACACCCAAGATGAGTGTCATCGACTCAGTATTTGACCCAATGGCTCCCCTTCTGTGATAAGATGTTGAATAATGGCCAGACGTCACTGTGAAGTTGACCTTTGATGTTTTGGTTATAAAATATCATCACTTCATATTAGACATTTGTGTTAAACTTTGTCATAATTATGAATTCTTGAGTTATGGCCAAAAATGTTTTGTGAGGTCACAGTGACTTGACCTTTGACCACCAAATTCTAATTAGTTCATCCTTGAGTCCAAGTGGACGTTTGAGCCCAATTTAAGTAAATTCCCTCAGGTCATTCCTGAGATGTCCTGTTCATGTAAATGGGACAAACCGATATTCTCACAACCTGAAAACATAATGCCTCTAGTCATGGCATTCAGCAGTGCAAAGGTATAAAAACATTTTTAACACTCTTACTCACACAGTTGAGCATAACCCAGTGGAAACTACAAGTGGTCGTACTGGCTCCAGAACTGTAATTAAAGTCAATGTTACCTGAAATTTGTGGAGAAAAACTTTTGTTTTTGGCATATGCCTCCATGTTGAACAAAGAATTCAATAATGGCGAACATTCTTCATGAATTGAAGTAAACGAGGGCTGCTTTTAACAATAGCAAAACTATATCAACACATCTGTTTACACTCTCTCACAGAACTCTGATGGCTACTGATAACAGCAGAGTGTGAACAATTTGAACTTTTCTGATATTTGCAGAAATATATTATTTCTTTCTTTTTTTTTTTTATTGTTTAATTAATCTATTTTGTTTTATTTTTTTGGGGTTTTGGAAATTGACTGTGTAAAATAAGGGATGTAGCTACTATGACTTAACCAGCTGGTATGTGGCATCCAGTTCTGAAGTGCCGAATTTGGCATTTCAGCCGTCGCCATCTTGGTTTTTAGAGTCAGAAGTAATCAAATTTGAGAGGGTGGAGTAAGGGGTTGATCTGACTCATAGACTGTGGTGACGCCTTGCAGACAACCTGTCACTCAAAGGGGCCTTTGCATAATTATGCGTAACTTTAAGCCTTAATAAAATGTAAATGGCTGATTTGCATAAAAATTTACATCCCCCTACAGTAGTCATGAATGTTGGAATTGGGCATAATGTTGACTCGTTTCTGGAGCCGGCCTCAAGTGGCCGTTAGAGGAAGTGCAATTCCTGCAGCCCCAGAGGTTGCTGCTTCGTTTTGGAGCGCAGACTTACATTACCCCAAGGATTCAGAAATGCACAATTTAACTTCTCTCCTCTTTTCTTCAATGAAATTGGCAACGAAGCTGAAAATCAGTGCAGTGTGTGCCACTGTGGTTCATATGGCTACTGAGAAGAATTCATGGAAAGCAATACCTTGCTTTGTGTAAATTTGCAACTTGTACATCTGGGGTGAAAGCTGGGTTAACGTTCCAATTTAATGGGGTTAATAACATAAAATAGTTAAGATATATGTATTATAAGTAACTATATTATTGTAATCGACCAAACTCGATCCCTCTACCACTCATTACCACTGGGTACTTAAGAGAGTCCCTCCCCTTTAACCTTAAAGTAAAGTTAACCTTGATTCTTCAAGAAGTGAGTCTCTGCAAAATGTCCTCTGTTTGAATTTTCCTAATTGTTCTATCCGTCCGCACACGTTTGGTCCTCATAAGTATCGACATTACCTCACATTGACACACTCATGCACGCAGCCACCTGCAGGCTTTATCAAAAGCACCTCAGCTCAGCAGAAAAACACAATCTCGGGAAAATAATTGGCCTGACACGCAGATACACAACAAGATGGAAAAGGTGGAAGGAACAGTGAGCTGCCGTCAATCAATCAGTGAAAAAGCGTCATCTGTGTGGGAAGGGCGAAGAAGAGGTCTTGTCAGAATGAGAAAATAAAACCATTGCCGATGGCAAGGTGGCCCGATGTTATCTTAAATATGTAATAAGCTCCGACTTCAGGATCAAGCACACGGTGTGGTTAAAGTGTATGTGGGGAAATCAGTATTCTGTGGGAAACTACCACGCATCAAAGTGCTGCATACTGTTTTGAGGCTTACCTGGAACAAAGCTCCCCTGCACAACCTCCTTGTATGCCCACCATCCTTCGTGAATTTTCGGCGGATTTGGTTGTGCTGTAAGAAGAAGAAACACAGGGACATCAATCAGTTAGATCTAAAATTCAGACAAGAAAGCGAAAAACACTGTCCTGCCACGTTCAGATGCTTTTCACCGCCCTCATCATTTCCAGATGCCCTGCTAACCTTCCCAGCAAGAGGCCTCAGCAAATATAGTCTCCGGAGACGGCCTCGGAGCAAATAGGCCTCCAATTGGAACTCAACCTCTCGTTTCAGTCCAACTGTGCACACACACACATGTGCGCACACACACACACATCCTCCCCTGTGATGCAATGACTCCCTAGGCATTAGTATGGAAATGCATTCTGTCATGTTGTGTGAGCTGTGGGAGGAAGCCCCAGATTAGAGCAGGGTGGTACAGTATAATTGAGGTGACTAAGTAAAGGTCTCAGTTCAGAGAAAGACTTGTGACCGAGAATTACCCACCAAGCCTTTGGGATATTGCTTTTTACACCTAGACTTTTTTTCCTTCCCTGTTCATTCACCAAACGCGCAGAGCGGGGCTTAATCGAGGGTCTCGAGGTTGCCCTGCTTGCTTGTCTTTAATGGAAGCTGAGGTGGCCGAACAACCCTCCTCCCTCTCCTATCCCCTCCAAACAGCCTTGCTGCAGTAACACTGGTGAGCAGGTTCAATTTCAGAGGGGTGGACCTGCTGGACATGGTCCAGAAAAGGCTATTTTCTCAGAGGGAGATCTCTCTTGCCACCAGTTTAAAAAAAGAGGGAGGAAGCAGTAGTTGGCCTCTTGAGAGAAAAAAAATGGATCCTGGTTGTCGACTTGTCTCAAAATGATAAATTACCCTTCTGATGGTAAACTTACTTGAAGTAAACATCGCCTTTGATTTGAATGTACCTAAATCAGTGAATTGGCAAACAAAGTAGCAGCAGTGAGTCTGAATATGATTGACTATATGTTAAAATTACTCTGTGTAACACTTATCATGGCACTGAAATTCATTGTGCTGCTTTGGTGTAATTACTATCATACAAAACAACAACTGTGTCAAGTTTGTAAAAAAACAACATTATTATGAAGTAAAGTGAAGTTCGAGCACAGAGCTTTTATTTTGAAGTGCTGTTTCTTGCTGTAAAGTCACTGAATAATGGACAGCTGCTTAACAGAGACAGCAAACTAGCTCAACAAAGTGGCCAAATGTGAGTATGATGCTGAATATATTAAACTGTGTGGACCTTAAAGTAATGACTAAAGAGAAAACTGGACCCCGTGGCTGCACCAATTGGGAACCACTGGTATAATAACTTCGAATTTGACAGGGTAATAGTCAGCATCTTTCTGAAGAGGACTCCAATGAAAATTTATGCAAACCTCTGTAGAAAAATCATGCCAGCAGTTAAAAAATGTGAGAAAATATCAGAATGGAAATTGAGCTAACCTTCTCTCTAATATTCTCAAAAACTGTACAGTTAAACAACTTCAAATTTACATGGTCATAGTCAGGGTCATGCTGAAAAGGATTAAATTGACAATTTTAACTAACCTCTGAAGGAAAATTTTTTAAACATGAGGATATTTTCAATGCTGCAGTGTAATGCTTTTCCCTTTTGACTGTCCAAAAATAAATAAATAAATAAGTAAACCTAAAGTGTAATAACATTAAATTTGACAGGGTCATTCTAAAGAGAATTTCAAAAAGCTCCTGTGAGGGAAGTTAAGTTAAACTACTTGGACTATATCCTATATAATGTAATAGGAACAGTATGAGCAGAAATCCGTTTGTGCTTCTCAACAACATAAAAAATGTTTTATAATTATATTTAATACATAAAATTTGAAACACTTTTGCTAAAATGTGTCTGTCTCCGTCCTTTATGGCCCCTCCAAGTACCTGTGCTGTATTGGCACATGTGACATATCAAATCCAACCAGTGACTGGCTTGACCATTTTTTCGCAAATCACAGCTCACTTGACTGTAATGTTTTATGATAGAGCTGTTGCACTGTGCTGCTGTCTCATCTGTCAATGCATTCTCACTGTCCTCTATTCACATCACAATGTTATCAGTTCTTTTTAAATTTGTCTTTGTGTGAGTAAATTGACGTTTTAAGCGAGAGCGTGTGAAAAGTGTCAACTGCATGAGTTCCTCAGTCAGTGCACGAAAATTGGCAGCCCTAAGTTACATGCACAGGTACACGTAGAGTTGAGAATTACATGCACAGCTTAAATTTTGTAGTATTTTCAGCCCTGTAGCTGCTGTTTCCATGACTCCAGTAGCTTCTATGGTGGAGCTTTTTCATGGTAATTTATTGCACACCGTAGCAATAAATAGTTTAACTGCCTCTACGGTTACATTTACATAAAGCTAACCTTACTGCTACATAGTGAATACACTGTGATGATGGTGTACTACTTTGTTAACCGCAGAGCGTCTTCATCATTTTTCATATGATAAAAGATTAGTAGTATGAAAAATAATGAGCCGTCAGAGAGAACAATTGAATGCAGTGTAATTTGGGTGTTTGTGTGTGTCTGTGTATGTGTGTGTAGGGTAGGTAGTGTGTGTAGGAGAGAGCCCTTGGGATGCTAGCTACTGTAAGTAATAATATAAAGGAGATTTTGAGGCCTGTGGACATGATCCTCTTACAAGCTCCTGACAACAATACAGATAGCGTTCTCTCTCTCTCTCTCTGTCTCTCTTACTCTCACACTGCACATGTGCACTGTAATAGAGCCCATAATAACACAGCTGCTATCCCTGACAAAAAAAGAGAGAATAAAACACCCTTTTTGGATTGATATGCCCACTCCCGCCGTTATTTCAGTCTAATTAGAGTAAATGTGAAACAATTTTATCACTATCAGTTTTAGACAAATTGCTGCTGAGATACTAAAATGATGAATTCTGTGAGATAAATTGAACCTTTCATGATCCCTTTGGGAAAACTGAGCTGTTGCAGCAGCCGAATAGCAGCGCTAATTACACCAAAATATATTATGAGGAATATGAAATTGAAAAATGTCAAAATACATGAATTGCCCATTTATGGAAGATGTGGCAAATAAGAAAGAAAATTAATGCAATTTACAGTATGACCAATGAAAAACGAATCAGGATGTCTTTTTAATGCAGCAGTCATTCTTTGTCAAGATTTAGGGCTAAAGCTATGGAGTCTAGAGAGTGCCAGTAATGAATGTGACTTTTTAAATGTGTACTAAATAATTAAAATAAATGAATAATGTGATATTATTTTAAAAGGTATTAAGAATTGATTAATGACATAAGTATTTCAGTATATTGCAAATTACCATTTCAAATGTTTAAAAAAAATGCGAATTCACTGTCTTAATTTGACCAATTAATTTTCATGTTGAGTTGACAATGTCCTTATTCTGTCTTTAAATTATAAATAAAGAAACAAACATTTACATTTAATCACAAAATACATTAAAAAAGACTTATTTATGTCACTTATTTGTGTATCTGCTTTGTATGTTCCATCTCACAACACAGCTTTTATTTTTTAAAGAAGTATTTCACTGCTGGAAAGATGGTCTTTTCATAAAAGATGGCTGTCTATGCAGTAGACAGACACAAATACTTTTGAAAGAAAAAGGGCTGTGGCAATCACTTTTGCTCAAAAGGTAGAAAACCAAAAACTACCAGAATGCATCGCACGGCCTCGATACAAACCAATGCAAGTTACCTGTCCGAAAAACAATATGGCGGCCGGCTGGTAACAAATGATCTTTTATAACAGACAGTAAGCTGAAACATGTTTCTGAAAATATTTTAGGTGGGAAATCGGCAACGCAGTAACCGAAATTTTGGTTTAAATTTGATCAGCACTGCCTAGTTTTACTGTTCAACCTTGGGATGCACAATTGTGAAATTCTGGGCTGATACTGATGTGTAAGATAACAATTTGACTAATAGCTGATACCGATACCAATGTTTTTTGTTTGTTGTTTTTTTTTTGTTCTTGATTTTTATTCCCCCTTTTGCACCAGTGAAACAACTAAATAAATAAATAAATGAATAAACTGTTTGGAAGTAATTAAGCCCTTCATTACACTACCTTTGAAAGAGCATAAACTCAACCATACACATTTATGAAATAACTTTTAAAATAACCTTTCACATGAAAAACAATTTTAAATTACAGCTTAAACATCCTTTTCACAGTATTTATCATAATTCAATCTCTAATATTTTATATTGCTGTGAAAACATCAATAAATTTCTCCTTCAAATAGCTGCATTTATTCAAGTTTCTCGCCAAAAACTACATTTTACGAGATAACAGTGAACACCTCATGAGAACATTATCATTAACCTTCACCCAATACTCATTTTTTTCTGAATAGAGCATGAACGCATCATAATGTAACTCAATGCAATCTGTCAGCAGTTAGTTCCAGCCCGGCTCCTTCTCTCATTGCAGTTCTTTACTCTTTGTGTCTGTGTTGGGCATATGAAAATGAGACGGTGCAATCTGTAGTTCAAGCAACAGCCCAAAAGCCTGTAAAAATCTACAGGGAGATCTGGGTTCTGGTAGGATAAAGGGACATTTACCATTGTTCATTTACATATACTACCCACACTGTTATGATACAAAGCTAGTTAAACATTAGCAAAGCATCCCTTCAAAGATGGGCAGGCAGTGTGCAATAAATTAGTCCAACCCCCATGGCAGCAACAGGAGCACTGATTAGTTAGTTGTTATGTACTAATGTGGCATCTGAGGAAAAGAGTTGAGTCTATGAATCTATCTCTTTCATGCATAGTTTGGCTATTCAACTCATATATATATATATTTTTATATACGTAGTGGGTGTATATATTTCAATTCAATATCAATTCAATTAAACATGAAAGTCTGTAGTCACTGGTGGTACACTCTAGGCTCTGTATAATCATCAGTGGTAGCAACTGGTAGCCAATAGATGAGACATTATCCCTTCCTGTGGCTCATCAGAAGAGAGCAAGAGAGAATGCAGCACAAAGCAGCATAACAAGCACTGTCCCATTTCTCACAATGTCTGGCTGTGGCCCAAAACACACTTCCTGACATCAGCAGAAAGGAAATGCCTCCAATCTATAAAGGGAAATGCAGACGAGACGCTACAGGAGGTGGGATACGAGAGGGGGGGGTTGATGGATCGCCATTTTCCATTTTATTGGGTCCCAGAGCAGTTTAGACAGACAGTATAGGCACAGTACAACAAAGTTATGATGTTTAAACTATCAATTAAGTAGTGTGTGAGGTAGAAGATGAGAGGATGCTGCATACTGATAGGGGATTAAAAGTACATTCAAATGCATCTCTGTACTTGTTAATATGACATTTCCCCTGGAAATGGAAGCCAATTAAAAACTGACTAAAATGCGTGATGTTGAAACAACAACTACACGCTCCTTAAAGGGTACATTCTGTATTTTTCCACCTGGACTTTCATGTCTTTGTGTCTAAATGACTAATGGGAACAATAATTTCTGAAATTGATTTAGTATGGAGAAAGAGCACTGCAGATAGGGGCTGCGTAACTGGCTGTAATGTAACCACCTGGTACATGTTCACACCGTCAACTGTGAACATGACAGGCCCAGATTGTCGTTCTAAGTATCTGACAACACAATGGAAAGGATTCCTACAGAGGTAGACCTTTTTGGTAAACAGTAAGATCCTTTTTGTTTAACCAGAAAAAGCCCCAAAATCACTATCGCCAAACCCACCAGTAATTTCAGCTTGTATAAATGCAGCATATTTTCACATCTAACTGGATGAATTAAGGGTTTATTTCAACCAAACTAGAGTTGGTGATTGTGGTTATAGTGGAAAGACGAGCCATGACAGCTTTTGTGAGTTCTATTTTGTTTGACTTTGAATGAAGTGTGTTTTATGATGATAAAATTACTGTTTATGTTAATGTAGTTTGGTGGGTTTGGCGATAACGGTTTTAGGGCTTTTTCTGGTGTCACAAAAAGGATCTTACTCTTCACCAAAAAGGTCTGTCTCTGTAGGGATCCATTCTGTAAGGTCAGACACTGACCACAACAATCTGACCCTGTCAGTGGCAAAAACAGACACTTTTTAGTTAATGTAAATTAACAGTGCACTTAGAACATGAGGAAATAGACTCCAGGCTGAAAAATACTGAATTTACCCTTTAAGGACAAGTCACAGTTGGCTAGGAGGGTGCAGGCCAGAGGCCAGAGACAGGTCAATTTTGGATACTTTAAAAGTACATTAAATAGTCTTTAGCTGACTATGAACAACAAGAATGCCAAGTCACTGATGGACAAAGGAAAGCTCAGAGAAGCGTCTCACAGTTTGACACAAGATGTGTGCATTAAGCAGCATGCAGTCATGTTCCTCCCTCCTGAACAGACTTCAGTGCTGTTGGGATGTAAAGAGTCATTCCCTTGATTGACTAACTTTTATCTTTCTCCATCCTTCATCCCTAGCATTTTTACTTTGTTTTTGGCCTATAAATTTTGTATAAACTGCTTAAAAAATTTTAGGATGCTAATCCCCACTGGCGTCACTCATCATCACGCAGGTAACTGACTCCAACAGTAATAGTGTTTTTTTCTCAGTCACATAACAAAAAAGTAAATAGTGAAGTTGTTTAGTGAAGAGTGGATAGATCAGGATACTTAACTGTAGAAAAGAAAAGCTGTTCTTATGATTTAATATGGCTTGTTTTAGAGTCTTGTGATGCTGGTTGGTCACCTTGACTACGTTTACATGCAGACAAAAGAGCAGGCTATTGTAAGACATCAGGTTAGAGAAGGACTTCAATAACCTAGCAACTGTAATATTAAGATAAATTAGTCTCAATACTGAAGACAAATATGTTCTATGATTCAGAAACAGAATAGGTTTACTGTATATATATTTCCAATATCAAGTTGATTAATTTGAATAGCATTTGCTATTGTAAAGCTCTCTGTACCTATAAATGTTAAACTAGAAAGCTGGATGCCTAAATTTCCACCTGCACTTAAACACAACATGCATATAGCAGCCTCTGTTCTTTATTTCAGTGTCAGTTTTAGTCAGAGAGGGTTTAATTGGTTGGACTGATGGTATCCCACTGCTGTGATGCCACACTAAAGACTTTCTCTGTGTGAAGTCTTTGTCATGCACATGTTCTCTTGAAAGCTTTGTTATAAACCTAGCTAAGCATTAACCTGATGAGCCAGATGGTTTGTTACACAGAACCATATGAGAAGCTGTCAAAACTGTTTGGAAAAGGGCAGGTACTTTCAGAGAATATTTGGCAGGTGACTGGATGAAAACATCTTTTCTGTCCAGAAAAAAAGGCTTCAGTGCTGTTCTTTGCTCTTCTTTTAATGGAAAAATACTCTCAAGTGGTGACACAACTGATGCTATTGTAGCATCTATACTAATCTCTTTAGACTAGGTAAGGATGATGTTAACAGCTAATTTACCTTACATTTAAAAGTAAGAAAACAATGACAATCAAAATTGGCATATTCACATATAAATAAGGTTAAACATTGCACCGGCAACGGGAGCGGTGTGACAACCCCCATCTGTCGCGCAACAACTCTCTATTTTACGCGGCTCTTCTATTTTTGTCGTGCTACGCTCCCCTACGCGACCCTCCAGCAGATAAAAACTACATGAAATAGTGTGCTAAACGAGCACAATGTGTTTTTAAATGAATAAACCATTATCAGAGGTGATATGTGATCATTTTTTTTCATGCATTTACCCATGTTTATCCCTGACATTGTGTAAATGTCCGTGGCGGACATTTGAAAGCGAGTAGATGACAAACAGTACAGTAAACTTGTAGATAACTCAAATATATGTAATAACTTAGGTGGGAAATGCTTTAACATTTCATGCAGCCTACATGCAGCCTCTCGGCTCGGCAAACAGTAAACAACCCCACTGGCTTCTCTACGTGTCACTTCCGTACGCAGTCAGTGGAGCCCAAATGAATCCGTGCTGCGCCGCTGACGTGACGCTTACGTTTGCAGCCGATGATGTGCCTAAACCTAACTGCCAACCCCTTCTTCAGGCTCATTCATATTCTCTTTACGTATGAAAGGAGATATGCTCATTTCAAACATTGTAAATGTCACTGCCATCAAACAGAATCAAAAGTTTCACACAACAACAAACGGGGTGATGGTGGAGGAGCTCTTAATATTGTACCTTTAAATGGAGGCAGCGTTGTAAACAGCAGTGGCATAGGAGGCCATTATTTACCACACTACATATGGACAGAGAATTCTTTTCACTACATTACTGATGCGCTCTACTCTGCCATTATTTAAATTTCTCTGTCGTCTCCTACAGTCGTATCTCACTTAAAATAAGTTAGACCACCCCCAGGATCTCCAGTGGTTCTGCTCCATTTAGTCTATATCTGTAAGCTCTCAGAAAATGTGCACAAATATGGACAAGATGAACACAGAGTGCAGACAGGCTCCATCCATCTCCATCTACGTATCTAACATTGAGCATAAATAAGCCCTTAGTCTCATGTGATTTACAGCTGACCACTTCTGTGTCAAGATACATTGCAAAAGGCTGCAACTATGGTGACGCTGGGGGCATCTGCGCAAGCATCAAAATATGACATGTAGGGATGAGATTATATTGAGGAGTGGGTGTGTGTGAAGGCTTGGAAAACTTGTACCAGTTGTGTGAATGCACATGCCAAGAGAGGAACATAAACAGTGCTGCTGGTCTCACATACTGATCCAAACTCACCCCGCCTTCCTCTAATATGTTGTACTGACTAGTATTTCTGCTGCTAACTTGGGAGGGTAGCAATGTTTAATCAACTAGCCAACTAACTGGCACATCCCTAATTTAGACGCAGCCATTGTTGTTTTGAACTAAGAGTTGCCTCCCCGTGTCATCACACACCTACACCATGCCCATAGCTGCCAATAGCTCCTCACAGGAGTGGTTAGAACATAAACGCATCAGGGGAGACAGATTTTCATGTAACCTCATGTGTGACCTCGCAAGAATCCAGCTGTCAGGCCAGGTGAGTTAGTATATGCATGGCCAAAAAATCTGGTTTCTTCGGGAGAAATCCAACTGTGCTTTCTCTGATTGCATGCTGTCTCTAATGGTAGTAATGGTGCCAGGTCATTGGTTATGATCATCAGCCATCAGTTCAATACAGTTATGTTCATTTAATGCCGTGAGACAATTGTGTGAGCTCGTCCCTGCAGGCGTTGTAAAGTGATCTAATCAACTGCTTAAATGTGAGGCTATTGGATTGCCCACAGAACAATGGTGAAGTGAGAGAGTCAGTGAGAAAAATCAATTATCTCCATTCTAAACTTAAATACCCTTGTTAAACCTGGGTTTATTGGTCAGCAGCTACAGTATAGTCAAGGTTTGCTGTTTGCCAATTCTGTACATGTCTGGACTCTAAATATAGCAGCTCTCAGACAGGCCCGGCTCAGCAGATGACAATCTGCTCTTCTTGTCAGTTCTTTCCAAACCACACATTTCAAGACTGTGGCTGGACCCAATGTAAATGTGTACTTTGTGTTTCTGTCAGCCTGTCACAATGTCAGCCCTCACACTGACTTATATGGCTGTCTCTACTGTCAGCAGTTTTTGCCAGCTAACCCTAATTAAATAGTAAAAAATGAATGAAAACTTTGTACAACAGATAACGTCACTCGATTCACAAAAGTCTGGGAATGAGCTGATTGGCACTGCAAACTGGTAAAAATGTTCTCTTTGACAAAACGTGAAGCAGAGGTGGAGTACAAGAATGACTCAGGTATCATACTTAAGTACTGTCTGAAGTGCTGATGTTTAATATTTACATTTCCTAAAAGACAATATCAAGTATTCCTTATCTAATTTCTTCTTCCCATCTTCCTGTACCTTATTTTTTTCCAACTTTAATTTTATTTTACTTTTTTCTTCCCTAATTGATCTAACTTCAATTCCTTTCCTTCTTGCTTCCTTTCGCACTCCTGATGCTCTATTTATCTACATGCTTCAACTTACGCCTTCCTTCCTTTTGGCTAAAAATATTCCAGTGTCGAAACTACCTCAGATACTATATAAAATGGAGGCTCACATGTGGGCAAGTACGAAAGTCCATGCACTGATAATTTATTAATAAACCATTAAGTAGTTTCACCCCAGATAAAGGACAGTTTTCGTAGAAATAAAACCTGCTTTGCAGCCAGTTGCGTTGTTCAGCCCATGGATGAATTAAGAGACCTGGATACAGCATTGGAGGTGGGCCTCTGTTCTTTCCCATCAAAGCTGCTCAGCTGCGCATAAAGCCAAAAAAGCTTTATTTCAGAAGTATGAAACTACCCAGATATATATCGCATTATGGGGTCCATAGATCAGGTGCACCAAAGGCTTATGGCAGCTAAGCGGCTAACTTCCACCAGCCAAATAACTAAATTCCAGTTTAGTACTCCACTAATTCCAATGGGAATAAAATTATTTAATATTGTAGCTCCTGCAGACTGTCCAAATGTTATCAGACCAAACTGATCAAATCCTGATAGTAAAGCGAGTCATTTTGCAGGGTTCTGATGCTCAAAAAATGTATCCACTGATTTTCAGGCGTCTCTTTCCCAATGTATGTTTATGGGAAAAGTCTTCTTGGATCCAATGGCATCATGTGATGGACCAGGAGGGTGTAGTTCCACTTTTGACCACTATGTAAAATTGGCTTCCAAGCACAGCACTCTTCCTGTGCATTTGGTTCAGCCACTGGTAACTACTGCTTCATAGCAGTGAAGAGGAAACGATTTCTGATCAATAGTGGAGCATTAGCCGTTAGCAAAATGTCAGCAATTTAGCAATAATTTACACTCTTATACACAAGTTGGGGTATCAGTATTGGTATCAGAGGGGAAAAAAAGGTCCTGAAACATCTCTACTTTAAGCCTTCCTTCATGTCTTTCTTAGTTGCAAAAAAATATATATATGGAAAAAAATCACCTTTCTTTTCATATTTTTTTCATCTTTTTCACATTATTTCTCCTCTTCTTTCCTCCGTCTTTCCATCTTTATATTTCCCCCTTTGGCCTTCCTTCTTCCCTCACATCTGCCCATCCTCTGTACTTATTACCTAACATGACTTTCCAAAGACTGTAAATACATCATCAATATCACCTGTCTTTTCATCTTTCCTTCATTTTTACCCTCTCTCTTTATTCTTCCTTTGATGCCAATTATTTCCTTCTTTTCTTTTCTTTTTACCCCCTTCTTATAACTTTTGTCCTTCCTTCCTTAATCCTTTTCGTGTCTCATTTTATCTACCTATATTTCCTTCTTTCCTTCCTGCCATTTTTCATTATTATTTCCTTCTGTTTACATTACCACCCTTCTTTGGTTTCTTTCCCTCTGTCAGGTGTCAGGTCTTTCTTTATTTGCTAGTTGCAGTGATATCACTATTTTCCATCACTTTTAAGTATTCATTGCTTCTTTCTTCCTTTTGCTTCTACTCTTGTTTTTCTTTTGTCCTTCCCTATTCTCTGATTTCTTTATCCTGTTTCCTTTTATGTCTTTCCCTTTTCCTTAACTTCCTCACATTTTTCCTAATTATTCCCTTCCATCCATTCTTCTTTCGTACCTTTGTCCCATCTTGCTTCCTCCTTCTTTTCCCTCATCCTTCCTCCCGTGCTGCCTGCCTTTCTTCCTTATGTTCCCACCCATTTCCTTCTGTCTTTCATTTGTTTCTCCCCTCATTCTTTCTATATTCCTTTCCATGCTGAACTCAAATGAGAAACCCACAGACTCCAACTATAGGTTCTCAGCAGACAGCGACACCCAACTACACTCTTTTAGGTATGTTTTAAAGGGAATACTTTCACTAACATTTTCCATATTGCTACTTCAGTAAAGTATACAAGTACTCTAAACTCACTCAGTCAAATTAAGAGTCTGGTCTCTGCCACTTGTTAAACAAAAACACATTTAAATGATTTTAGAGAAGCAGCCAAAGTAAATCTGAGGTACATACACCACTGAGACAGACCCAGAGCCACTTGAGACACCCTCCACTCATCTCCTCCTTCCAAACAATACGGAACTTTGCTGCCGTGTTGTTTTGAAATGAGAGGGCTCCTCTAAAGCCGTATGACGGATCTGGTTGGCCACAGCCTCTTACTGACCTGAATCCTATTTAGCACAGCACCGGCCTATTTCATCCTCATACTCGGAGTCTGGCAGCCGGCCCCTACCACCCTCCCATAAAGCCAAAGGAGAGAGACTCTGTAAATAAACAGTTCATTTTCATATAATATCCAAACTCTTCCATTAATATTCATTGAAGGGCGCAAGCAATCCTGAAGCCCAACCATGCAGAAAGAGAGAGGGAGGGAAGGAGGGAGGGGAGTGACAGGGAGCAGGACAGGTACAGGACAGGCTCAGATAGAGAGAAAGGGGGAAAAAAGCAGAGGAGAAGAAGAAAGACGGATTGGAAAAGACAGAGACAAAACTGAGAGTGGTGATGTGTGTCCATAAATGAAACTTGACCTTGCCAACAGCTGTGCTTACTGACTTATGAGACAATTATCTCTCACCAAGCTCCTATTGGTGCCCTCTTTAATAGCCCCAGCTGTGTGTGTGTGTGTGTGTGTGTGTGTGTGTGTGTGTGTGTGTGTGTGTGTGTGTGTGTGTGTTTGTGTGCCAGGGCGCATTGGCCTCTGTGTCACAAAGTGAAAGATCTGGACCCTGAAGACTGAATCAAACCAAACCAATTGGTTTCCTATCTAAAATGCGGTGGGCAATTGGCTGCCCTAGTGCTACTACGTCTTAATGCATTGGCTCATGAAGCAGCGGCCTCTCAGTCCAACCCAAACATTTGACCACAACAAATTACTGCCATAAATTATAACTAGAAAGTTAGAATCACAACGACATGACAGTTACTGATACTCATAGGTAGTTAGTTTGTAAGTTATTTTGTCTTGTTGACCAGGATTGATGGCTTACTGTATCAAATTAGATATTGTGGATATTTTTCAAATAATAAAGGGGAAAAATCAATACATTCAGTGAATTTTAGTTTTACTGTAGCTAAGGCTATCCATAGCTATCTACCTACCTAATAAGCTTTCACTTGATACACTGCAAAAATGAAATCTGTGTAAGATGAAGGACATTTTGGCTCACTCTCTTGTCAAAATAAGGCGGACAAAACAAACAACAAAAGGGCCAGGTTTTATTTTCAAGCATTTCACTTGTTTCAGGCTTTTTTGATTGATAATTATCTAAATAAGATATTGCAGGATTCAACGCTAAGGTTTTTTTTCACTGGCCCGGTCGGGCAAGTTGGTCAGAGATCTACTTGTCCATCTCTCTCTGCCCTGCTCTACCCTACTTCAGCGCTACTTAGCTCTCTCTCTACTCTATCAGTAGACTACCACATCCACCTGCTGCACAAAACGCGTGCAAAACGCCTGAACACAACACATGCTCAGCCCCAAATGAGTGCCGTGCTTCACTGCTGTGCAAGCAGCATGTTTATCTGTGTGTAACAGCAGTCCTTTGATTGTTCTTTACACACTGTCCATAACAATAACTTTGTCAGATGACAAACTGCACCGGGCTCGGGGTCAAGTTTGATCAGGAAAATGCGGCCCGAGCTGCTCTAGCGTGCTCACTTGTGTGTGTGGCATAACGCTGCCGTGCGCGATACAGAAAAGCAGAGCAGAATTGTTAACGTGTGACCATGTAGAGACAGAAATGACATTATGACGTAACACCATAAATAGTATATTGTTATGTTATTACAGGAAGTGTCCGTCGTGCAAAATAATATGACTTTAGTTTATGAAGAGGTAAGACAGCCCTCTCCTCTCTGTGCCGCTCTGTGCCTTCGGACATGCACAGTGCAGGAGAGGCTTCAGTGTTGATTGGCTTCACTTGTGTCATGTAACCAATCAATGGGGGCTGTGGGCAGGACATTGTTACACAGCGTGTGCCTGTGACTTCAGGCAGAGAGAGTCGAAGGAGCACGTTTTAAAATACATTTATTTACCGATTGACAACCGTGACCTACCACTGGAGGGCCTTTGCCCCTCTGGCCTTTGCAAGTTTGCCTCTATAGCCTGTTGCAGGGCGGCAGCTCCCACACACAAAGGTGAACCTCCCCGTTCACCCAGTAGGTCTCCAACAAACACTGTTTTTCAAACCACATGCATTGTCCCCCTCACCCATAAGGGGCCACAGCAGTGCTTTGCTTTACCCCGCCACTTTCAAAGGCTGGGTAAGACCCCCTTGGCACAGTCAGGAAGGCATCCGCACTGACTTGTGTCCACTACCTGATTGTTTCTGCCAGTGGCATGTGCCAGTGTCTCAAAGATTCAGCCATGCAAGTCTATTCAGCCTAGTCTCTAGTTATCTAAAATTGCTTGCATCTCCGTGATTAGGGTAGTCACAAGCACTTGTTGCCTTCATCCCCTAAAATTCAGACTGGAGTGCCTGGTTCAGTACGCAGACTTGTCAGCCCATCTTTCTCCCCATTTTAAAGAGAGGGTCCATAGCAGAGTGGATACATGGAAATAGTGAATGAACATGTTGGAAACTACAGTATTGGCAATTTGAACCCAGACACAGGAACACCTGTCTTGTGGTGAGACTAGATAGTTTTAGATAGTGAGATAGTTAGATAGTTTTACTTGCTTTGAAAATTCTCGGCAAGTGAAATTTCCTGTTTTGTTAGCAAATACTTTTCTAGGTTTTTGGTAAATATAACTTTTTGAAACATTTTTGGCACCAGCAAATGGGGTGTTTCCAATTCATCTGTCCTAGATTTGGCTGCTGTTTTTTCGACTTATTTCCATAGAAAACAGCAGATGCTGTAAAGTGAAAGCATCATCCATTGCTGTGTGTTAATTCACATTTCAGGCCCGTTATTTGATTTTCCTTTTATCATCTGTCTATTTCAATTCAAGACACCGCCTTGGTTAGGATTGACAGTCATGATTGATTGTGACTGTGTTACATTCGTGTACACAGCTTGTATCCTTTTCTGTGCTGCAGTGATTGCTGTGAAGATACTCAGATAGTTGTCCCTGGTATAATGAGGTTATTATCTTGTATGGTTCCTCAGTGAACTTCAGCAGAGTAGTAAATGCACCTGTTACACAGATATCTAAGGATCTGATTGTATGTTTGTCTATAAGGGATTAAAAGATAAGATACATTTTGTGTCTTCAACATACCAGGGTATGTGTGCTGTGTATCATAGCCTGATAATATCATATTTTCCTATAAGGCAGCTGCAAATTGAATTACAGTAAAAGCCACTATGTATAGAATTGAAATGTTTAACTTTAGCACTTATGATAGAATCAAATATACAATGTGGTAGAAAGCAATGCACATCATTACTGAAGATGTCTCTATTTCTCTACAAACAAAAATATGCCGTTTGAATAATGTGAAACACGCTATAATTCTACTCACACGTTAGCCTCGACTGCAACTGCCACTCACTTTGTCATCAAAATGATGACTCTGAATTGCTTCTTTCAGCAAAACAACAGTCTGTAACTCAAAAATATTCTATTTACAATGGTGTAACATGGAGAGAAGCTGCAAAATCTCACTTTTGAGAAGCTGAAATCAGACAGTTTCTGCTTGTGAAGGATTAAACCATTAATCAACTCTTCATATTACTTCCAGCACGTTTTGCACCATTGCACTACTGTCTTACTGTCCCACTGTCCCCCAAATGTTATTGTTGTTGTTATACTATAAAAATCTGCACACAGAAGTTAAATGTTTGTTAACCTTGTTCTGTGTTGTCCTTGTTCTTAGCTGAATGTCTAGTGAGTTAGTTGAGTCGTCAGTCGTTAGTTCATTAGTTAGTTAGTTAGTTAGTTAGTTGGCTTGTTAATTAGCTAGATATCTGGTTAGTTACATAGTTAGTTAGTTAGTCTAGTCTAGTTATTTAATTTAGTTAGTTACTTAGTTGTCAGGCTGGTTAGTCTGGTAAGTTAGTTAGCTAGTCAATTAGTCAGTCATTATTTTTTTAGTTAATTGGTTGGTCAGCTATTTAGAATAGTAAGTTAGTTAGTTAGTGAGTCATCAGTTTGCTACTTAGTTGGCTGGTCAGCTAGCTAGATGGCTAGTTAGTTACTCAGTAAGTTAGCCAGGTTAGTCAATTGAGTTAGTTAGCCTAGACAGTGCAAGCGTTTCACTCGCATTTGCGACTAAAAATAGGTGTGTGCAAACTGTAAAAAATATTTAGGGGCAGATGTGCGCATAAAAAAATCAGTCGAAGCAGCCTATATTTTTGTCAATAAAAAAATATGATAATCTAACCGCAAATGTTGGAGGAACTCCAGCCGCATTCCCTCTTCCCTCTTCCCCGTGTGACATGGTTATGTGCGATTTTTCAAGCCACTGTCGGCACAATGAATATAAGTCCCACTGTCAGCAGCGTGGAAATAAGTCAAAGTGTGGCGGAGGAGATGGACCGGGTTAAGCGGCGGACCTCCAGGGGAGCCAGCTCCGTTCTCCCCGCAGTTAGGGACTGTACTCCACGACCAGGCTGTCGGCTGGGCGGAAATAAGTCAAAGTGTGGCAGAGGAGACGGACCAGGTTAAGCGGCAGACCTCCGGGGAAGCCTGCTCCGTTCTCCCCGCAGTTGGGGACCGTTCTCCATGGCCAGGCTGTCGGCTGGGTGGGAATAAGTCAAAGTGTGGCGGAGAAGAGGGACTGGGAAAAGCGGAGGATCTCCGGGGAAGCCTACTCCATTCTCCCCACAGTTAGGGACCATTCGCCTTGGTACTGCTGCTGGGCAGGGTGAAAATAAGTCCTGCAGAGTTTCAGAGGACCTGGAGAATGTTTTAGGATAGCAAGATAATCATATTGCAAAGACAATGCATATAAGACAATAACATTAAAGACAAAATTAAATTGCAATACTTTTTCAAAACTTGATGATTTTACCTTTCTGTACATTTTGTATACAAATTCATTAAATAATTTTGCTTGTAAATGTCTATTTGCATCACGTTTATTACGGAAAACACATTATTTCATCAATTTACATTGTGCCCCTAAAGTTCTTTGTGCGCTCCTTACTTTTTCAACTTAGGAGCACATGTGCTCCTTGGGAAAAAAGTTAGCGTCAAGCCCTGCAGTAAGTTAATTAGTTAGCTAGTTAGTTAGCCAGTTAGCTGGCTTAGGTGGCTGGCTGGCAAGTAGTTAGTTAGTTAGTTAGTTAGTTAGTCAGTCTGTCTTTCGGAAACTCTTTGTGTCTATGTACTGCTCTGTGTGCCTGCTGCTTAGTTCTACACATGCAGGTGCCATTCTTTGCTTCTCCCTGTGATTTGTTTCTCACTCGCAAGTGCCTGCCTGACTCTTGATTGTTGACTTTGTACATGAGGACTTATATCTTGCAAGTGACAATTAATACTCGCATGTGTGAAATAATGCAATTTGCTCATGAGCATGTTTCATTGTGCTCGCGACATACAACATAAATATGATGCAATATCGAAGCAACTATGGGACAAATACAACCACAAAAAGACATCACAATTAAAGACAGGCAATCAAGGTTGGACATCAGCACCAGCCACCAGCCAAATGCTGGAAAATATGCAAGTGGCTGCTAGATTTGCTTCACTCACCAGCCAAAAAAAACAATGGTAATCTGGTAGATTTTGGAATCCACCAGCCACAGTGGCAGATGGACAGAAAAGTTCATTTCCAACCTTGCAGACATCTGACACCAGTGTCAGAGTACTCCACCACAGACCACAGTATCACCAAATTGCATTTGAATCACACCTCATATCACCCAGACTTATTTAACAGAGCTGCAGTGGAAGGTATGAAGGATCTCTGGGCACGGGTAGTCTCCAAAGGCAGTACCCTGTACCTCTGTCCATAAGGTAGCAACTTCCTTTCATTACAGCTGTCCCTAATGCTTTGAGCCTTCTACCATTGCCATGATAATTGATGTCCAAATTAGTATTCACATAAGTATATTTTTATCATACAGGCAATATGCCCACAAATAGCCCACAAAATAAGAAAAACTAATCCAACATTATTTATCTTTGGCATATGCTATAGTCTGTTTATTTAATCATTTATTGATTTATTTGTTGAGCAAATTCATTTTTATGGGGTATGGCTGTACTTGAAGTCCAATTTTTGTCCCTATCTCTCACTAGACCCATCGTTATAATAATAGCTTTAATAGTTTATGACTAATGGCCACAAGTTTCAAAGCTTCAAATAACCACAGCTTTGAAGCCCCAAAAACTGAGACAGAATTAAAATGCACCATAGAAAGGGGGTGACATCACTGAGGATTTCCCACCCTATACTCACCACCCAGGAGTCATTAAGCATCGTCACACTGTTACTGACACACAATCTTGCTAGACATATTCTCAGTCTGACTAAGTTTGTTCTTATTAACTACAGACAGTGAAAAATACCAGGCAATAAAGCAGAGAGTTAGAATACTCTTAAAATGAACAATAAAAAAGAACCAGTATGTCTTTGAATTCCAAACTGTCTAAGTTGTGGGGCTCCAGTGTTGGGATTAATATAGAAGGACCACTTATACACATCTCAATCAGCAAAGCTAGTGTTTAAGTGCTTAAATCTGGTTCATAACATACCATATATGTGCAGACTGTAATTCCCTGGGAGCGACAGGGAAGAAAACACCGGTACATTTATTTCCACCTGAAGCTTGGTCTGAACTTCTAATTTCACTTCTTCCAACGTGCGTTGCGGAGACAGTTGTGAAACGTATTTTGAAGATAAGAGGGCTTTAAAGAGTGGTATGTTTGGGGTTGTGTTTGCTTTGACTGACGGGTCTTTCAGATCTCAAAACTAAGAGAGGGCTCCCGTCGCTCTTTGCCCAAGTTTTCTGGCTCCAAAACAAACACTGACAAGATGGCAGCAGCGGTAAACCCGAATCCAGGCTTCAACGTGTTTCCTCAGAGACATGTGAGTGATGCTCCAGACATTAGATCTGTTTTTTTGCACGTCCCCAAACCTCACTGAAAATATGTTTCAGGCAACCAGAAGAATGCAGCCATAGATACATAATAATAATTGTAAATATAAGTTGCAAACTGCAGCTTTAATATTACATGGACTGTATTATCTAACTAGTAATCGGCAAAGTTGGATCAACAAAGTGGTGTTCTTTTACACAGCCCATCAGAACAGTGTCAAAGGTGTATTCAGGCGAGCCAGAGAGAAGTGGCTGACTGTTTATCACACTGAATCTTTTTGACTCTGACAAGAACACACTCTCTGTGTTTGCCCACTCCCTCCACTCTGTCCCACTTCTCATCTGGAAAAACTTTGTCACTGTTTTCCCTCAAGGGAGTGCCAGAAAAAGGAAGAAATACATTATTTTGTTTGTCGTTGAGCGAGAGAAAGAAGAGGTGAAGCAGAGAAAGTGAAGCACTCATCAATAATTGAGGGGGTGTAAAGAAGGTGAGTACCTTTGTCCTCTGTGACCTCGGGTCCTATTGAGCTAAAAGCCTTAAAACCCTGTGTCGCTGCACCAGTGACTAGACATTGTACTACTTACCACAGTGTGTAACAGCTCAGCTACATAGAGAGAGCCAAGAATAGCTACAAACAGAGTCGACTGCAGTGCCCTCACAGTTAACCATACTCAGTCATTCAAGCATTATTTATCACAGAACAGGAACACAGTGAAACTTTAAACACATCTAAACTCACTTCCTTTTACACAAGAGTTTGGCCAACTTTGAAGCCAGACATAAAAACTAATAACGTGTTCATACATAACTGAGGTTAAAATGCAGTTATACATTATAAACAATAGTGAAATAGGGCCAATTGTCTATTTACAATGACATCATTAGTGAGATATTTTTAATTAGATGAAATCCATAACAAGAAAACAACAACAGCTCACAGAGGCTCCAGCTTTGCATTGACTCTTACTGTAACTGCCCCGATGAGCATTTTCTCTATTTGTCTCTAAATGACTTTCAATGCATAAATCATGCTCAAATCACAAATCAGTCATGTTGCGAATTACATCAAGTCTACTGGCACTACCGATTCATGTTAAATCCATTCAGTACCTGAAAGCACATGTGGGTGAGAACCCCGGGTTTAGACAAGACACAAAAGTGTCACAAAGTGCCCTGAAGCATGGAAGCCAGCCAGCAACGGAGCTCTGTGGAGCTGCCAGGTCCAGCTTCATACATGACATGGGTCTACCCCATAGATGGAGATCTGTGGGTGCTCCGTCGGCTTTCCAGCAACCAAAACTAGCGCAACAGCACCAATCTGCTGCATTAGTTTTGGCTTCCGATCTAATTTCTTTTTTGTATTATTTTAGTAATGGCCTATTTAATTCAATTCCACTTTATTTATAAATCCCAATATCACAAATCACAATTTGCCAAAGACAGAAACAGACAATTAGCTCTGTGTGTGATTCAAAAAGAGCAGAGCAGCAGAACTGCATTTTATTCTACAACACCCCTGCACCTTGTTCAAACATTCATTTTTTGATTATTACAAAGGAAGTTAAGTACCAAAAAAAAGTACTGTTGGTTACCAGTACCAAATTACAGGCACTGAAATGGGTACCAGTATCGTCAAACATTACCCTACCTTGGCACAAAGGCCCCTTAACCGCAATTTTCACTCTCTTTAATTACCTTAAAACACACAACATGTTAGCTAGGCATGCCATGGGTTATTTTCAGAATAAATGGCTACTCAGAATAGCCATAATTTAGCATGTGAAAACTATACATGGCCTTCTTAAAAAATAATGATAGTGTAAAATATAAGAAGTTTTGGTTTTGGGTATACAATTCCTATCATGCTTTGAAACTTTCAAAAAAAAGTGTGGGTGACACTTAATGCCAAATTAATGACATCCTTCAGATCATAATAATGAACTGTTCGTGTCAGCTTCATTGTCTTAGTTGCAAGCCAGAGATGTTAGGAAGTTCTGACAGTCACAATATCTCCCACTTGCCAAAAAGGACTTCAGAAGTGTTGACAAATCGATAGCAAAATGCCTGGAAAACTACCATCACTAGCACTTACATCCTAAGCAAACATGATAGAATCTATCACAGGAAAAAGAAGGCTTGTTGCTTAATCGGGTTACATTGGTTAAAGGGAAAGACTTTCCTTCACTGATATACGGAAGTCAATGGGAAAACATTTTTTGGGCTGCAGGGCATCACATGGCAGTGGTTTAAATGCCTGCCGCATTTCTTGGAGGCCTGGCATATACATCTAGCTAAACTGTAACTGCCATGCATCTGCAATCTTGACTACTACAGATATGTAACACTTTATAATTGGGTAATATAAACTAGAGGGTGACACAGGAGTGGATTTTCAATCCTGTCCCATCCCACTCCCACAAAAATAATCCCATCCCATCCCAATCCCATGAAAAGAGGAAAAAAAAAAATCCCGTGCTGTCCCAATGCCACAAGAATGACTCCCGTCCCATCCCGCTCCCGTGTTGTGTTTCAGTTACAGTAAAAAAAAAAAAAAATAAATAAAAATATATATATAGTACATGGATCACACAATGCCTACCTTAGTTGAATATAAACCCAAATATGACATGTAATGTTGTGTTTTGATGTTTATTGCCTAATTATTTTAACATTCACTCCACCTTGATGCTGTTCAGAATGACAAACACAGTTGATTTCTGATGTGGTCAGACAACACATGATAAGAACCAGTTCTGAGAGAGAAAAATGTAGTTAAAGTATTGCAGTAGAAGTAGTGTTTGGTTCCTCTGACTGGTATTATTATAAATGGCATCATTAGATTATTAATACTGAAGCATCAGTGTTAGAGCAGCATGTTACTGTTGTAGCAGGTGTGCAGTAAAGTTGGTCATATTCGCTCTTTTTGTTGAGATGGTTTTAAAACAAACCTGGCACACTGGCTCGTCCAAATTACTGTGCTGCCCTCTGTCATTTGGTTTAAATCCAAAACACTCCCACACAGGGGCTGTGGCATTTGGTTTAGGAACAAGTTCCATGTCTTTCTCTTACGCTCAACTCTCTGTTTTCTCCTCCGCCTCGTGTCCCCCTCATGAAGATTGCACTGTGTGTGTGTAGCCCATAGCCCATAGCCCCTAGCCCCGCCTCCCCCACAGAGACAAAGACACTGGATGACAAGAGCTTTCCCTCCGTTCATTACACTAATGAACCAACTCACCTGGCTGCCAGACGATGTACGGAAGTGAACGCTCTTGTCGTCCAGTCTCTTCGGTGGAGAGAGACGAGAAAAACAAACACGCATGAATATGGCAATTACTTCCTTTTAATTTACCGTGCAAACAACTGACTTATTGCAAATCGCGACAGGCCTAATTATGATTCTCAGTCCTGCCCGCTCTTTTTTTGACTTTTTTTTCCCATCCCGTCCCAATCACATAAAGAATAGTGAAACTGATTCCCATCCCGTGGGAATCCCACGGGAATCACGTGACCCGTGGGACTCCCAAAAAAATGTCAGCCTCTAATATAGACTACTTATGTGGTGTCACTACAAGGCTAGCAGGGGTAACCATCCTGAAATAAGGCACCAAATGAAAAAAAAAACAGGGCTGTTCTACTCATTTTGCCATTACTGAATGCAGCATGAGCCTTTTTTTTTCATTTCTTCTACTTTTCAAATAGCATTTACATTTCAGCAGATATCTTTAGTGGAAAGTCATCCTGCATTTTCTATAAGCTCTTCCTGTTGATACTGTAACCATGGATGGACAGAGAGCAATCACCAGTATTACTCTTTACACTGAAGAAAAGCATAGCTTTAATGATCATGACTATTATGCCTTTTTACTCTCTGAGGATTTGTGCGCATTTATCCTCATGTAAGTGGCACAAATTGGGTAAAAACGCTATACATACTGCTTATGCCATCACTATAGCTCCATATACACTAGAAATGTGATAATATCAGCCTTTTTCCTTAGGAAGATTTGACCAAACATGATGTTTTCGCAGTGTGTCGGCAGATTGTGTAAACACCAGTGTATATTATTCCGGAAGAATTGGTGACATGGCAAAACAAACAGCTACTGTCACAGAAAGAGAAAGAAGAGAAAGTGAGGCGTGGATAAACACCAGCTCTCTGCCGCTCTGTATCACCCACCCACTTACTGTAGAACATGCTCAGTTACTCTCCATCTCCCTCACACTAACACACACTATTCATATTCCTGCTGCAGGACACACATCTGCACAGGATTATCAGATTAGCAGCTGGAGATTTTCCCTGACAGGGCCTGTGTGTTATGGAGAGTGAATTGGGGCACTTGGATGGTGCTGTTGCATGGAGCAGGCAGGACTGTGCTCTGATTGGTGCCCATGAAAACTCACAGTCCACCTGCAGTATGATGCTTCCATCTAACCGCAGACACCACAGCCGCTGTCTTCGTCGCCTCTTCCCGTCCCCGCTTTCTCTGCCAGGCCTCGTCACCGGCTTACTCATTTGGCTCTTTCTGGCTGCACACACACACACACACACATACACACACACACTTCCCATCTCATCTCCCCGTGGTAAATTACAGCTGGCGTGGAGGTCGTCTCACTCCAGCTGGCTGATAGACTTCAGATTCCTGAGCAGCAGATGTGATGAGCTACGGCTGCTTGGGGACAGGCAAGGTGGTCACTCTCACAAACACGCACACACACATTTGTACTACTATATACTTGTGAGGACATCATTCAGTTTTGAACTGAATTTAACCCTAAACCCATATATTTTTATCAGCTATCAAAGTCAATCATTTCCAACCTCCTTACTAAAAGATTTTGCCGAACTATAAAAATTACTGCCTTGTGGTTGTATGCCTCTGCAAACCAGCCAGGTTGCACTTACAGTTTACATCAACATCTGTGAAAACATAGATACATCAAAAACGTCTTCTTCCTGGCAGCACAGAAGATCTATACAATCAGCATGGTTTCAAAGTGGACGCCCAAATTAGCGTCACCATTTCAGATTATACCGCCGTAAACATGTTTGGTGAGGTCACACAGACTTTGACCTTTGACCACCAAATTCTTATCAATTCAATTTTGAGTTTAAGTGAACATTTGTGCCAAATTAAGAGAATTCCCTCAAGGCCTTCTCAAGACATCGCATTCATGACATCGAGAAAGATGCAACGTCACAGTGACCCTGAGCTTTGATCACCAAAATCAAATCAGTTCATCGCTTAGTCCTAGTGAACGTTTGTGCCAAATTTGAATTAAATTCTCTCAAGGTGTTCTTGATATATTTGTTCACAAGAATAAGACCGGTGAGGTCACAGTGACCTTGACCTTTGACCACCAAAATCTAATCTGTTCATTGTTGAGTCCCAGTGGATGTTTGTGCCAACATTTAAGACATTCCCTCGAGGCATCCCTGAGATATCGAGAGAATGTGATGGACGGACAGACAATGCCTCCAGCCACAGCTATCGCCTGCATGGAGGCATAAAAAATAAAGGCGTCCCCATCGGTGGTTATGAGAGGGGTGTTTATTGGCATGTCCAAAAGAGGTGGGTAGTTCAGGAAAATATGAACATGGTTAAATTTATGCATTTGAACAATTGGCCGATGATGTAGAGAGGAGCCAGAACTGCTGGAGGTGAAGTGTGGGACTCACATCAGCCATGCAGACACATCTACTGTGCACACAGACTAAATGTCAAGCAGTTTGTCGATTGTTAGAAAAATGGCTGAGATCTCTCCTTACAAGAAGCAGCCACCTGCATTTATTTATAAATCAGCAGACGCACACTGAGGAAAGTTAGAGTGAAACAAGCACATCTTCAAGTGTTCAGCCAGACACAAACAGAACAAACTGATAAAGTGACTAAGATGAAAGAGGCGGGTGTTCTCCATCATTTATCAATGTACATTTAAAGGGCGGCTCCTTTATATTTTGTGTCTTTTCATTTTATTCTGGAACTTTCCAGTAGTGTTTAGTGTGTATCCAAATACAAAAACTCAAATTTTGGCTGAGGTTTGTTTTCCCAAGCACTTCTAAAAGAATTTCCCTTGTGACCTGACACAGGTCTGATCAGGACCAATAAAGTCAGGCCTGACCCTACATGAACCCACACAGTTTCTGTCCAAGCCCCACCTGAGCCTGACCCATAGCAGCAGTAATATATTACATTTATATTGATTCTTTATTTTAATATTAAAACATTTATCAAAAGCTAGGGGGTGATGTTTCCTTGCACCACTTCTTATTCTCTTCCTCATATCATATCATAACTGTCTTATGTACGTCAGGTTCAGCAGAGCAGGCTGTGTCCTTCAGTGCATCTACTGCACACTGCAGTCCATACTGATGTGGCGCACAGATACTGATGACTGCTCTCCACTGCATGTTACATACATCTCAATTAATAATAATTATTATCATTAAGTTGACGTTTACAGACAACATATTGGCGTTTTTTTTAACCTACAACAACAAATAAACATGGTTAGGTTTAGGCAACAAAGGCAAGTGGTGAGGTTTTGCAAAGAAGAACAGGGTTTGGCTTTAAAATCTTACAGGACACGACCGCCACTCTCTCAGATCAAATTTTCGTCCTTGTCCTGCTGCATTTCCCATTAAACTATAACCACAACTGGCCACGTATCATGCCAACATTAAAGGATGCCATTTTGTTGCTTTCTGACACCGCAAGTCACTGCCCAAGTGCTGGATTTTGACAATAGGTGCTAAGCAATGTAGCCTACTGTTGTGGCAGCCAAATAAGTTTGGTTTCGGAAGTCAAACAATTGCTCAAAGTAAACAATCAGAGGCAGCAGCAGACCAGGGCTCCTTGTCCTGCAAGGTAAAATTAGGGTTTCTGTCAATGGAGTCTGGTGGCTTTAAAGAGAGCAACGTAACAGCTTTAGTTCCTGTCAGAAAGGCCTGTCTGACAGCAAGGTAAAGCAGCAAAATAATTTTAATATAGCATGCACTTTACTGATATTGCTCTTTTTAGGTGGTGCTTTTTGTACGTTGCTATAATACATTTTGTGACTTCCAGAACCAAATTAGCATTGCATCTGCAGCAGTAGGCTACATTGCTAAGCAACTGTTCCCCCGGTACTCCCATCCACCTCTCCATATTGGGAGCGTGCCACCATCTGCTGTAGGTAATACCCTCACTGTGGATGTATACATGTGTTAAAATAACACTACTATAACCCACATTTCTGCTTCATGCTAACAGCTGAGAGGGAGTTTCCATTTAAGAAAAACGAGGTAAAGAGTGCAGATGGACCCGCCCTTTAAAACAGAAACATGTACAGTCAGTTTTTTGTCTTTTCTATTGGCATAACTCACAAATTTTAATATCATGAGGAGAAAAATCCTCATTCTGATCGAACTATAACCTCAAACCAACCTTAAATCTGACCTAATGAACTTAATCTGAACTGAAGTTGCTCAGCACACATTGGCAGTATTGTGCAGTATTGCATCATTTCACATACATCAATTGATCCTCAATAGTACACACCAGACACTTCAAAAAGTAAGGAGAAGTGGTCATGGTGAGGAGCCAGGATATACTGGCTAAATGGCATGAATATGATAAAAGTGATGCTCTCTGCAGAGTTAACAAACACTGATGCTGGGAAATGGGTTAATGACACATCCTGACAAGCATAAAGATGGCTGCAAGACCAACAGGGTGGGGGGTCTTTAGTGGAATGATCAGGCTATCGTGGCATGTTGATTTAAGTATTCAATGATTAACAGCGCCCCAGTTAAAACTGTATTCATGATCTATCAATATTTTAAGCTAATCATCTTACAAGTTCGAAAACTGCAGTAGGTCCTGAAAAACACTGTGTAGAAGTGAGTAACCTCAAGCCAATTCCCAGAATAAATGTTGGCACTGTACATTAATGCAAACCACAGATATGTTATATTTGTATGTTTCATAATGGCAATTATGTTGAGACTTAATGATTCTTTACTTTTAAATTATCCATGTTATGTTGCGACAGTATTGTGGTTAACATGTTAGGTTAAGGCACATGCACAAATAAATGCATAAATTACCGTCTCAGGTCATGAACACGGCTGAAAATGTCCAGTACTCTTGTTAAAAGATAGTTGTTTTTGTTGCTTCAAACGCAGCTGGAAATGTCCTGAAATCTCATTAAAAATACCATGTTTGAATACAACAAATATCGCTGGAAATGTCCCAACCTCTCGTTTAAAAGAACCCTACTTTGGTTGGTGTTAAACAGCGCTCTGCTGCTGTCTGCTGCTTGGCAGCTGTATTTTCCTAAGTGTCATGGCATCCACCATCTCCTTCTACTCCTGATAGAAGACTCAGCCGATATACGTGTAATCTGAGCTATGTCATACGTTAGCATGTAATGTACCAGTGTAATATATTTATGGTGTGCAGAAATGTACAATGCCAACATTTTATTTTGCCAACTGGGCTGGTAGCCTGAACTTGTTATTTCAATGTGTCAGATACATATTTAATCAACATATCATATTTGAAGCTGTTCATCTCTCTTTCAGGTTGTGAACATTAATTAGGCTAAAACTCTCAAAATTTAGCATAAAAAGAAGCTTCAAAGAGAAGCTGCAGCTGAGTTATTTATAACATTGGCTACTTACAAGTGCTGAAAGCAGAAGCCAGGTAGATTCAAGAAGGGATTTGTAAGGATTCAAATTTGATGAACAAATTCCAGATTGGATTCAGATTCAGTTAAATAACCTCTTTATCTTCACTGTTGTAGAACCAGAACCAATCAAAATGACTTACACAACTCATAGTGTTGGTGCTCACCAGTGTAGCAAAAGGGCAGCACACACACACACACACACACACACACACATACGTCTGATACTGACCAGACGGCCATGCAGAAGTGGGTGGGCAGAGATTCAAGCAGAAACACACTGTAGGCGCCATGTGCCACTGGGGTTTGCAACATGAGATGCATCCACTCAGAGCAGAGCAGGGAGCGATTGCGGGCGTCCTTAGTAACAGGGATGTTTGCCCGGTGGCATATGGCCGGCTGGTGGAGACACGTGTTATTGTCACGAATACACCAAAGGCCCCTACCCTGTGATTTCATCATCCCATTTAAATTTCTAAGCTTTCCTGAGGGCACGTTTTTCTCTGAAGGTAACGTGTGATTATCTGCAGTGGTCACAGTTGCTCACAAAATGAGGTTCAGCAGGGGAAGCAGAGCCGTTAATGTGCCTCTGTCCCTGGCAGCAATCAGGTGTTGATATTACTTTGCCTTGAAGCCAATACTTGGCTTGCACAGCTTGTTTTGAAAATTTCAAGTAATGCATTAGGTGGGGACTTCATTACTGCCATTGCAATCTCAATGCTTCCCCTGCACAAGAACTCAATATTGAATTTTTTAAACTTTGAACACTCCCATCCAACATGTTCTGCAAGCTGAAATTCCATTTTAGCATGGACCCCAGAGGGCAGACAGGAAGAGCACAGATTGGTTAAAAGGAGGAGAAAGAGGATGAGTTTAACAACTGAAAACACTCTTCTCCTCTTGTATTGAATCCTGGCTCCTAAAAAGGTTGTCAAATTTGCACAGGAGACAGACAGACACCCAACTGAACTAAAAAATTCTGTGCTTCCTTCTGCACAGCACTTCTGCTGTAGCACTATAGCTGACAACACAAAAGTCTATTTAGCATGCCAGGGTGAATTCTCAAGGTATATGAACAAAGGATAAATTCCTGTTTATGCTCAGCAAAAGAACAAGAAAACTGAAACGATGCAGGGAGAACTGCATTGTGTTTCAGAGCTGCATGATAAATTAGCATTAGGCACATAGTCATTATTTAAGAAGAATGTATAGAGCAACTTTTTCTCTAGGGACGACATCAAAAAATCAAGTCATTTTTACTGCTGTCATAACTTTTATATATTTACTAGTAAGTCTTCATTCAGTCTTCATTAAAAATGAAACCCTTTATTCGGTTTACTTCATAGATTCTGCACTTTGGGGTCAGTGGGCAAAGGAAGAGGAAGTATGACAAGTCATAAGTTGCTGTTTGGAACCTCAGTTTACTGATATGTTTTGCTGCTGTTATGCAGAGTACCACCACATTCAATTTCAGATGACAGAGAAGTCTGACTTTTTTTCGAGGCCAGGACTCCGTTTGAGCTTCACAATCTATTCAACACCTCAAGATTTGTGCTGGTACACATTAAAGACAGAGGAGGACTAAAGAGGTATATGACATCACATGTGACAGCCTAAAAAGAGGCACAGGGACCACCTAGCACAACATGAACACAACATCCAGTGCCACGGAGAATCTTTGAACAGAGACATAGGGTTAGAATCTACCCTCACATACAATCACCTGTTATCAAGTGACCAAAGTTCAAGGTCATTTGCTCAATGAAAACTATCATTGCATTCTAAATGGCATACTACTTTATTTCTTTTCACTTTCAGTACATACTGCAGCTGGGCTTAGTATGTACTGTTGTATTGAGTATACACTTGGGACATTATGGCTGGGTATAGGTACTTGATAGCTTTAAGTACAGACCAAAATAGTAGTACCAGGTAGTACCAAAGCATCTCCAGTCAAGCAATAGCAGATCAGCAAATTCTTCTATTGCTGCCATCTCGGATGCCGTTCTTCTCCCAGAAGACAGTCAGTTCAATCTGCCTGGTTAGCACAAGCTAACACAGCAGCAGCAGCTAATGCCCAACACTGAGCCATTAAACAATCCCACCAAACTCATGCCAACAAAGAAAGGGCTTGGCTCAGCTAACAGCAGTGTGATGCTAACTGTTAGCCTTGTCACTGCGTGTGTGCAATCGGGCAGACACTCACGTATACTCCCGCAGCAGCAGCTACAACAACCTCTACAGTCTGTGGGGTAGGGGTGTTCAATGTCATCTTGTTCACAATAATACCAGTATAAAATTAAACGTGAAAAAAATTGTATCATGATACTCCTGGTATTTCGACTTGTTGTCATATTGATATCATATTGTTAACCACAGCTACAACAAGCATGGCTGAAAGCAAAACTATTACAGACTCCGCAGTGGTTCCAAAAAGAGCGTTCTGGGGGTTTTATGCACAGCCCCGGACTTCACAGACTCTTTTAGCGACTCACCACTCAGGGGGAACTCAGTCAGCGACTCCGACAGCAGCACAGCATCTCTGCCTCTCCTCTCCCGCTGTGCGCACACTGGAGTCAGTGTCATCAAGTGATTAAACCTTAAGTAATGTAAACCTAAGTCAGGGTCCGACATTAATGGTTGCCCGAATGCCCAGGGCAAGTAAAAATAGCCGGCGGGCCAGCAGACCCTGCGCAGACATGCCCGATCAGGCAAGCAGCACCAACTCTGATTTTTTTATTTCTATTATTTCTGATCGCAGGGCAGGAATTATACCACGGCCAAACGGCCAGTGCTGTGGAGTCCCCGGTGTGTTACCGTAATGCCCCTCCTACCCATACGGCCAGTGTAACGTTAGCATGCCCTGTTTTTTATGACAAACAGCATAGCAAGGCTACGGCTAAGTTAACTTAACATTACTGACACTCCGAGATACACACACACATATAACGGACAGCCTATCAGTCCTTAGCCGCTAACGATAGCTCATGTGCAGCACAGGTACCACACAGAAACTTTTACAAAGGGTCATAATGTGCTCATAGTGACTGTCAAATCGCCAGCGAAAGCTGTTTACAATGCAGACACGGAGATGGGACAAAGATCCTCTGTGAAGGAAGATGGTTCACTCTGCTCTGCTGCCAGGAACAAACTGGGAGGCAAAGATCCTCTCTGAGGAAGAGGGTTCACTTTGCTGCAGGGTTCACCAAAACGTTTTTTTGTTTTTTCTTTTAATAAATTGACCACACATTAAAGAACATACAAGATCCTGTAGAGAATTAATACATATAATATAAGGCTGCAACAACGAATCGATTATGTCGATTCGTCGTGACGAAAAAAATCGTTGCCAACTAATTCTGTGATCGATTCGTCGGGTCTTTATATATGTCCGTGGATACCGGCGTGTAAACATCAGCAGGACGCACAGAAAAGAAACAGCCATGGCCGAGGCAGCGGTGGAGAAAAACATGGACACAACCCAACCCAAATCCCGACCTAAAACATCAGTGGTGTGGGAAAACTTCACCAAGACTGAAAAGGAGGGCGTTCAATGCAACATTTGCAACGCTCGTTTTGCATGGCACGGGAGTACATCGATGATGCGTGAGCATCTGAAGAGAAAACGTGTTTGTTAGCCTGGATGAAGGCAGTGGCACTTCAGCAGACACAGGGTAAAGGGCCGTCCACACCAAGAACTATAACTATAAATATACAGTTTTAAAAATCGTTCTAAACTCAAGTGTTTGGCAGCGTCCACACTTCAACTATAACGACAACGATAGTGGTGGACGATATCGTTTGGATCACTTTCAGAGCGATTTGATGAACGATAGAAACACTGACAGCCAATCAGAATCCCGAAATGACAGGTCGAGACGTTCATCACATCACGTATACCCACTAAGAAAGCTCCAGGATTTCCATACACCCACTTAAACATGTGCAAAGATCCGTAACAATATAGTTTTGTGACAGAATCTTAACTTCAGTGATTTTGTTTTGCAAATACCGGGTAAATAACTGCAATAAAATACATTTTGCAGGGGAATGCGTCTCCTCTTTTCCCCTCCATTCATAAAATTCAGGAGCCAGGATGAAGTTACTGAGGGGGGCAAATCTTTATTATGCAACATAGGTTCACACAGTGAGTTATAAAGAGCGCGCAGCCATGCGTAATTGTCGCGCGTAATGACAGCTCGTCACCGGTGAAACACAATAAACTGCACGTCTTCATTCATGTTTGTCTCATGACAGATGGAGCTTACAGACAGACAGACAAGTGGAGCAAGCGGCAAATTGGTTTTCTTTTTCTGTCTCGCAACATACAGCAATAACAGGTCATCAGTATCCATTTTATCCATCACCATGCTCCCCTGCCGACCGCACCGAGCAGTGTGTGTTTGGCGTAACCTAGCAACACGACGATATCGTTCATTGGTGTGGATGCTGCCATTGTTATCGTTATAGTTAACGTTACAGTTATCTTTCTTGGTGTGGACGGCCCTTAAGTCATGCCGATATATTTAAAAACTGCCGTAGTTAGTAAAGAGGCGAGAAATAAACAAGTTATCGTGGTAGTGGATGGGTGACTGGGCGCCGCCATCTTAGTTTAACCCTCTCGCGGCCGCTATGTTACCGGAGCAATCATGTATAAGAATATAATACATTAAAAAAATATATTGTTGGCTGGAAATTGTGGGAATAATACACAGCTTGATAGCCGGCCTAAAACCGGAGGTGGTAGACAGTAACTATTGTTGCGTCCGAGTGGCTGGAATAGATTAACGTTGGCTAATAATGTTGCAAAGATTTGTTAACATTCATGTGAAAGAATATATATTGGTAGATTTGCACACATGTTCATAATTCCATAATCTACAAGCTCAAGGCATAGATCTTTATTTTATCTTGTGCTGCTGATCTGCTGTTTATTTTGCACTAGTTCCTCCCGTACCTTTTGGAATCAGTGTGCGGTTTGATTTATTTAATTTTTATTTATTTTTATTTATTTTATATTGTTGTGTCGTGCTGCTGCTGTTCAGGGGAAGCACCAGAAGTAAGCTCAGGTGTTTGGAAAATAAAAATATTTTTGGAATAAGCAAAAAAAAAAGTTTCTTCGTTTATCCGATTAATCGATTAGTTATTAAAATAGTCGACAGATTAATCGACTATCAAAATAATCGTTAGTTGCAGCCCTAATATAATACAATAAATATTGTCAAATTAAATGAAGGAAGAGGATTTTTAAAGTAAAATAAAATATTGGGGATTTATGTAAAAATATATATAGAGACATATAAATAATTATATAATTAAAGATATGTAGGCTATGTTAGGTGAATACACCAGTCAGTGACCCTGACCACTGGCATTGGCAAAAGAACTGGAGTTGGTCCCCAGACGCTGCACTGTAGCTGCCCACTGCTCCCAGTGTAGGATGGGTCAAATGCAGAGGTCAAATTTAATTTCAATGTATGTTATGTGCTGAGAAAGGACAATAAAGAATCTTCTTCTGATAATAATTTATTAATAACTAGGAGATAACAAAAGAATAAAGAGATTTCAAAGACTTAAAAAATAAGGGACATGAAAACAACAAGAAACAAGATATATCCCCAGTCATGCACACCCAGTTTTAATAAACTCAGTACTGTGTTTCAACACACATATTGTTTTGTCTTCATTCAATGTAATTAGCACATATTGTTATTGCACCATTGGTTTTGGCCTTGGTGCCCCACATTTTGGCTGTGATGCCCCAATAAATTTGTGTTTATCAAAGGCCAAAGTGGCCTTGCCCTAAAAATCGTGTATTTCCTCTCCTGTTTCTGTCCTCGGAGGGGCCAGTTGCAGTGTGCTGCTTTTTTTATGAGCTGCTGCCTCCATTGGCTGATTGTCTCTGCTGACGTAAGATGTAAGTTATGAGCGAAAATATGCACCACACAGCCAGAAAAAGAACCTCTTAAGCAGGGCAAGTAAGAATTTAGATGGGGCAAGTAGATTTGAGAAGTACTTGCCCGGCAGGGCAAGTAGGAAAAAACCTTAACGTCGGACCCTGCCTAAGTGCTGCTCGCAGCTTAACAAAAGACTACATATATGTGAATGTGTGATAGTTATTGTAGCATAACAACCTATCACAGGTTACAGTATGATGACTAGAGGAGAAATGGCAGAACATAAAGGTCCAGGTGGAAAAAAAACAACTCAATCATTTAGGATTTTGCGAACAGAGAAGGAAATTGCCTGTTGAATTTTTTTTTTTTTTTTTTACCGTCAAGAACATAGTTATCGCAAAAATACTCTAAAATATCGTGATAATATTTTAGGGCCATATCACCCACCCCTACTATGGAGTGGTGATGTCAAGCATGGTGTATTTGACAGAGTTGGCAGCTCAGCGTCCTAAGAATTCACTAAAATGTGTGGCTACATAACACACCACTTCATTCTCATTATGGTTATCTAAAGAAGTATCCCATAAGTATCACTTTAAGGGCACTGCAGTGTTTCCTACAGAATTACAATCTATGTGTGGCAGCCGCTGACGGGTTGAGGGGTATGCTAACTTTCCTGGGGTGATTGGTGGGTCAATGAATGCAGTGCAGGCAGAGCTCATACTGCATTACACATAGTATGTATTATGGCATCGTAAATCTTGTTCTGGCAAACTAAATGGTAGGTAGCATTATTGGAATGCACTGTATGAGATGCAGTTAAAAGCTCTGAAAGCTAGTAAGTACACCATTTGTTTTACAAGTCTCAAGTCTTCAGTTTTGAGACATGAACTGACTTGCACCAAAGCTCAATTTTACAGAGAACCGTCACATTCATTATCAGATGACAACTAGATTTACGGCCTTGCGCTTGTCTGCCTCCATAAACCAGTCAATTTGCAGTTGCAGCAACATCTGTGTTTGAAGCATTGTCTACTCGATGTAAACTGTATGGTGTGTGGTCGAATTCCACATGTCATGAATGCCAGTTATACATTAGTCAGGGACCACTTTAAAATTTGGTTGCAAAACTTACAAATGTTTTCTTTATTAAGTAATGTGCAGACCATTTTTCCAAATAATCAAGTATTTACATAAGTAATAAAATATTTGTTTTGGTCAAATTAATGGTCCAAAACCCAAAGATACTCAGTTTATGATAATCTAAAACAGATAAAAATGGGAAATCCTCACATTGGAGCCAAAGCCATTTTTGCTTAAATAACTTAAACAACTAATGGATTATCAAAATAGTTTTTACAGTCTTTAAATACATCAAGTCTTACCATGTTGAGTGTGTGAACACTGCACAAACATGCCCAAACAGTGTTAACAGTGTGTTGTTTCAAAAGAAGTTAAAAATTTCAAACAAGGTAGTTTATGTAGGGGGGGGGGGGAGTTAATTATCCTGCCCCCCTTCTGTATTTTTCCACTTGCTCTTAGAGGCACATTAAATAAAACAAGGATGAAAAAAGAGAATCAGTCTTTTTATGCCAATCTGTCACAGTGTGGGGATAGAAGGATTTCTGCCGAGAACATGTGAAGGCAAAGCCGAGGAGTGAAAAAAGACATTTCTGTGTCTGAACAGATGGACAACAGCAAACTAAACTGTTTACCTGGCACATAATGTCAAATCCTGTTTAGAACTGGCTTTCTGAGCACTTCCGGGCAGAGGAAGCATACAAATGCGGCAGAAAAGATACCATAATAGAGGAGAGCTATAAAAAAAACAACTCTGAATGTGTGCTCACAGCACTACGACAACATATTCCTGCTCTGGCCTTTTGCCAGAAAAGAAATAAACTGTGTAAAAGCACACACACAACAACTCTTTATAGATCTCACCACAACTGGAGTCCACCAAAAATCAATACTCTTTTTTTGTGTGGAATACCTGAAACAGCCAGAGTGTTCTGTGTTTCTGGTTGGTCTGAATTTCTGATCTTTGATTTGGTCATTAGGGCAAAAATCTAGCCTAAAGGCAGCCTGATAAGTTTTAGGATAGTCGACAGTTAAGTCAATACCTGTGGGCATTAAAGATATGGGCTATCTCCCCAAAGTACAAACCAGAGGAACTGAGACTCTAATTATCAAGAAGCTGGAACTAAGACTAAATCACCATCAATAAATAATGCTTGTTATTTTCCCTAATTCTTTGACAAACAAAAAACATAATTTGAGTCAGTCAGTTAATTACTATGAGCCGTAAAGCCGTCCCAGTGAATATGCATGTTTTAGCCCATTTACCTTAAATCATGCCTACTTTGAATCACAACTAATGCTGCTGTGTATTAGAAATGTTAATGTATATTTTCTATTATCCTGACAGCCATTGCTTGTTATTCATTTGTATTCTACAGTACATAAAAAATCTAAAGGAGACTCTTCAAACTTGCCTGAGATATGTATGTTTTTCTCTTACCTGTAATGCTATTCATCAGTCTAGACTGTTTTGGTGTGAGTTGCAGAGTGTTCAAGATATCAGCTGTAGAGATGTCTGCCTTCTCTCTAATATAATGAAACTAGATGGCACTTGACTTGTGGTACTCAAAGCACCAAAAAATACATTTGAAAAACTCAACACAGAAGGAAGTGTGTATCTACTCATGGACAAGAGATACATACTTTAGACAGCACAATCTATTGTTATCTATTTTTAGTTATCTGTTATCTATTAATGTAAACATTAATAGCATACTCCTTGGCTGAATTGTAACGTTAGCGAATCCAGTGGTGCTAGGTGAGCTACCCGTAAATGCACACTTGTTCAATTTTATGTAGGAACTATTTTCTTTCATTTGAACTGCACCCACCAATCATAACACTGCGTAGAGGGAAGCGTGCATCTACTGCTAGCTCATCTAGCACCACTGAGCTAGCTAACATTACAGCTCAGCTGAAGAGAACACCATTGATGTTTTCATCTCACGCTGTCACAAGGGCGAGCCTCTTGTCCATTAGTAGATGCACATTTCCTTTTGCGCAGTGATACGGTCAGTGTGGTTCCGTAGAAAGAATATAGTTCCAACGTGAAACTGCTCCCAACAAGGTCTGTGGATTATCTTGAGTAACCGGGTCATGATTTCTGGACAGGGACATTGCTGTTAAGTTTTTCAGATGTATATTTTTGGCACTTTGAGCACCACAAGGAGAGTGCCATGTAGTCTTTTTTTATATTGGAAAGAAGGCATACATCTTTACAGCCAATATCTCTGACACTGACAGCTCCAGGCAGAACAATTTGGATTAATAAGTAGTACTACATGTAAGAGCAAAAATATGCATTTTGGATTTTGGGGTGAACTGTCCCTTTAAGTCTGCACGCATTTTTGCCATGTGACACTAGTGTTGAGAGGTAATACAGAGCAGGTTTTTTACATTATCTTACACATTGACTGAATACATCCAAGACCATATTCCTCCGTTGTACATTAACGTAAACCAGGGTAAGTAAGTAAAGCAGAGAAAAAGGGAGGACAGTAGGGGCCCTGTACACCCTGCTTCTGCCAAATTAACTCTGGTATTTGGACCAGTTCTGGTCAGGATTTTTTATACTTTAGTGCTATCCCGCAAACCAGCTTGGGTTTCCACCAGCTTTGAGAACCATTGTAATCAAGGATGTGTCATCAACGGTGGGCACTGCATAATGCACAATAAAAGAAAACCGTAGTAGCAAGATGGCAAATTGCATTGGTTACCTGTGAGCTGTTTTTAGTTATAAGCATTTGTTTTTACATAAAAAACAAGCGTTGACAAACTATTAATGATGATAAAACGGTGAAGACTATAACGTGCAAGACTCCATCCTCTCTTTCCAATCTGTAGAATATGACACATCCACTGATGTCCTCACAGTTGGCAATGCAGTTCAAGAAAAACCTGCTATTTTTTGTTTCCTGCTGGGAACCACTGTTTTGGCTTCTGAAAATTTATTTTTGGTTGAAATGCACTGAACAGTTCAAAATTAGGTGCCCGAACTGAAACAGAACCTGTTCCACATTGGTGGGAAAGAGCTACAAATGGGTTAATCTGGCCCTGCTTTACATCCTTAACGCTGTTATATATTTATCATCCATATACATCCTGCCTCTGTGGAATACCATGTAGGCAGATATAAGGCGGAGCGTCAGCATGCATTAGATATGGGGCTTCCTCCATCATGGCTATTATTAGATTGTATTTTAAGATCATGTGAAAGAAAAAGCAGTGTTAAACCTATAGTCCTGATTGAATATGACATGGGTGAAACAGACATTATGGATTAATACAGAGGCTGAGGAGGAGGTTCAGCTTCAAACGTTCTATATGTAGTCTGTGTAACATCAAAGCACCATTGTCAGATACCATGAAAACATGTTTTATAATTAGCTATCGTCAATAAAATGACACCACAGTCAAGTTGATTACTTTCCTTTTTCTCATCATGGCTGCATTGTAAAAACAAGGATTTTTATTACAAGGATTATCAAAAAACTTTAAAAAAAAAAAAAAAAAACTTGAGTGCTTCCTGTAAACAAAGGAACCATCATTTATTCAAATTAATGATGAACGAATGTAGGAAAACGAGGCGTTGCAACCACAATCTTTGTTCCACTCATTTTTGACTAAATTAAGTGAGAAGGAAATAAATGTTGACAAATCAACATCGACGACGAGTCTTCAGAGTTGAGACTCTAGATGAGATTGACCCGACATTAACATCGTTCCAGCGGGGCCACCATGCTAGAGGTTTTTAATTTACAGCCTGGCCAAATGGTCAAAATGTTACAGGAAATGGTAGTGGTGAAAAATCCCCAGACCACCTGGCCTCTGACCTCAGGCCTTATGACTGGACACATTTCTGCCTCCAACACAATACAATGGAGGCAACTTTAGCTTGTGGTGCTGAAAGCATTAAATTACATTTTTAAAAAAACTCCACAGCAGCATTTCTGTCCAGATGACCTGATTACTCTGGGTAATCCACAGACCTCACTCTGAGCACTGTTCATTGAAACCACAAACTACAGAAGAAATAGTCCCAGATCAAAAGAGCCAATCTTTCTTGTTGCCACAACACCGGAGCACTACAAAGTAGTCTGATACCAGAGCGTTGCATTTCCTCTCATTGTTAATCCAAGTCCTGGTAGCTCATTAAAGCTGCTGAACTCAAAACTTTTATATCAGCAATGGATCCAATGACCATGTATGTTAAAAATGTTGCTTGTAATGAAGAAATCAGAGAATTATGACCTGACTCTGAAGCCCATTGTTTTGGTTTTAAGGCCTGCAACTTCACTGTTCTGGTTCAGTCACACAGTTTTCATCAACACAGCTTCCAGCCGCAGCAGGCAGCTGTATTCAGTGAATAGGCTCTGATAAACTCACTGTACACTACCTGCTCAGCAGCACACAGCAGATATACACAGTTAGAGACTAGTAGCTGAACACAGTGAACATTTAGCAGCTGAAGCGACAGATACTGTTCTCAGGAGTTGGTGGAGACCAAAACAGGTTTAAAAGAAGACTGAATATTGGACTTACATTCATCAGGGGGCCACAAACACAACTACAAATTAATGATAATGTTGCTGTGTGCCTGCTGTATGTGTAAATAATTAACTGTTTGCTAAAACGTTAGCAACTTAAACTTCAAATGTCTAACAAAATCTTCAGTTTGAATAAACCCTGCTGGCACTGGATGTCAAAATGACGTCAGAAAGACACTGAACTCTTACGTCTGACATACGACACATTGAAAGCTGGTTAGAATGAAAATTGGGTTGATAATTTTAGAATTTCACATTGTGTGGATATTAACATTACCATGTTTTGCAGACCTTGCAGGGTTTTGTTCTCCATACCTTACGACTAAATGTTGGTATTCTACCTCAAGATGACACTGTCATGAGACTTTCAGAAGACATTGGATTTTGGTTACTTAACAACACAACTTGAACCAACAAAATATTATTGTCATCTGCCATCAGTACTCTACATTAACCCATGTTGGCATTAGATGTCCTGACACTGAATTTTGGTCACAACCTAAATCCAACTAAATAGCATAACGCAGCTTGTTTTTACCATGGGAGCTAACTACCCAACAGGGACACCAGAGATAAAATCATCAGCATTTTACATTATCGCCGCGAACCAGGAGGAAACAGTGGCTTTCTAACCTGCTTCCTGGGGGTTGACCCATCGCAGCACTCCCAGTCTTTGGGTCGGTGCAGGTCAGTGTCGTTCCCAGTAGGACATCCATTGTGTAAAGCTACAAGTCTACTTTCTGTCGTGGGCTCCTGTTGTGCAGCCCCCCCAGGTAAGTCTCATTCAGTCTGCTACTGTGCAGAAACATCCTGCTTAAAGATGATAAACCGCACAGCATTCACATGCTGATTTAGAATTCAAATGGATGTGATATTATCTGGCTGACCAGATAACATCCACAGACCACAAAAATCCAGACTTCCTGCTCAAACCGTAGTCACGAATTTTCAAAACACAGACAGCACGTTAAATGTCCCACCAGCTTTAACACATTAGACCACTGCTACACAACAATGGACACCTATCACTCTGATCCCTGTGCTGCCCTGGGACTCCAAGGTTTCCCCTAGGACATTTTTCCAGCAGTTTTGATTTGCACCACCACAAGATAATTAGCACATCTGCTGACAGGACAGTGGCTTTGCACATATATTTATACACAGTTGTAGATGTCAAATTACATTTTATGAAATGCTTCAAGACAATACAACAATGACAGGAAAAGTTATGGTTATTATTAGTAAAGTTATTATCCATGCCCCTAATATTAGTTAATTACTGAAGAAGCAAACACTATTGGCTGTTGCCACATTACAAAAGTTTAATTAAATCATACAGAAAACATAGCCTGGTTAAGACCCACACCATCTAGCCATAGGCCTAATGGTGCAGTCATGATATATAAACCATGAATATATTTTCTACTGACATTTCTACCGTGGGACAGCCACCCACTCCACCCATAAGCATGGAAATTTTTACTTTGGCAAGCTGATGTAACAAGGCAAACTCTTTGCTTTTACTGTGAGTTGGCACAGTGCGGAATTTAATATTTTCAGATAAAAGAGTTTAATGGTCCTTTCCATTAAGAAAAAGAGGACAGCCCCTTTGATAAAGAGGAACGACCCACCTCTCTCCGCTGTTTGTCTCTTCATCTTTGCTGAACTTTGTTGTAATAGGTCGGTAGCTGGAACAGCAGTGGAGCCTTTTTTGCCGCCAACTGTGCTCTAAACAACCAATGACCAATTACAGACCACTAACTGGTGGCAATGTCTGGGGGTGTTCGATTCATATCTTTGCTTATCCCTCATTTTGGCTGCTTAAAGTAGAGATAGTGAGTTTATTGTGTTTGGGGAAATTTTATATAGCAGCGGCGCTAATCATTTAGCAGCAGTGCTGCAATGCTGTTGTGTGCATATACGGGAATGGTGGACTCTGATCACTGTCTGGTTAAGAGGTTGCATTCAACTACTTTGTTGTCCATTATTTTACCAGACAGGGTTGTAAAGATTCTGTTATAATCTATTATTACCTGTCATCGTAATTTTCATTTTTAATGATAAGATATATTTAATCGCATTGATAATCATTAATATACAAAACAAGCTTATTATTCATTTGGGGGTAGTGCTGTATGTAAAATTACTGGAGCGCACCTATGACACGCACGCAAGCGTGCAGGCCCACAGTTCACAGGCTAATTTTGAAGGCTATGCAACCACTGGTACTATAGTGAAAAGTTAACACACATTAGTCAACTATAACTATAAAATTGGAGGATGTTTTCTTGCCTTTTCATATTTGACAGTTCACAATTACCTGGTGATAGACTAAGAAAAAATTATTGAATTCACTGTGCTCGTCAAAGACTAGCATTGTCAATATGACAACTTTTATTCTATTTCCTCACTTGGAGAAAAAAAGTGGTGGAATCTCGTTCCAGTGCACTCTGTTAACACTATTTCACCCTGTTTGGAAGGGCATGAAGAGAGAACATGAACGGAGACACAGACCAGGCAAAGAAACCTCAGTCACTCGGCTGCTGTGACATTTTGCAATGGTATGAGCAACACAGCCTACCGATACGATGGCTAAAGCCAGCTAGACAATGAGGTCACCTACATAAGATCAAAGAAATGATTATACAACAGCAATTTATGTGCACATGCCACCAACTGGACAGGGGTGTGAATTACTTAAAATTATGACAGATCACCCTCAGTTTTCTAATCTGTCAAAATGACGGACAACATTCAGATTTTTCTGTTCTGTTGTTAAAAAAATGTAATCAATAATGGTAAATACTAGACCTTTGGTCTGGTTCGTCTTTTCCTGCCTTACAGACAGAATCTGCTAAGCCTGTGGTCAACACTCTGGACAGGAGGCAAAGCTGCTGCTTTGACAGCACCAGTGGAGTATTTTTGAGGCTGCAGCTACAGACCTGGATGAACTCTCTGACACTGTGACAACTTACTTCACTTTTTGTGAGTACTTGTGTGGAGACGAATACCTTCTCCCTGTACAACTACAGCAAACCCTTGTTTACAGCAAAACTCAGGCACCTTTGTCAGGCCAAAAAGGAGGCCTACAGAAGCAGGGGACAGACTCCTGTACAACCAGGACACAAACACACTGACAAAGGAGATCAGAGTAGCAAAAAGGAGCTTCACTGAAAAGCTGAAAAACAGCCATCAAACACTTTACCGTCATCCCAGGGCCCCCAAGCAACCTTCTATCACAGGATCCTATGACTACAGGCCTGTCGCCATGATGTCTGTGGTCATGAAACCTTCGAGAGACGGCGTTGGCCCACCTGAAGGACATCACAGGAACCCTGCTGCCCCCCCTGCAGTTTGCCTATCAGGCAAACAGGTAAGTGGATGATGCAGTCAGCATGGCACTGCACTGCATCCCGCAACACCTTGACTCCCAAGAGACATATCAAGGATCTATCATCCCAGAAATCCTGTGTTCCAAACTCACCCAGCTCACTGTGCCAGCCCCTACCTGTACGGTACACTGAGAGAGTCTTAAGTCAAATTCCTCGTATGTGTTCACATACATGGCCAATAAAGCTGATTCTGACATGATGTGTCAGAAATAGGACATTTCAACAGTGTCAGGCTTTGAAAACCCCAGCTTTAATAGAATGATAGTAGCTCGTTCTCTTCAGAAAATCACCTAAGGGTGCTGTCACTGTGCCCACAGTCAGTCTCCTGTTCACTGTCATTGGAGCAACGCCAGGCTTTGCCTCTTGATTACATCACAGATAACAGTCTTGGCACTGAGGGGACTTTCATGTCCACAATCCATGCTCAACTGTGCAAGATAATAGCCTGCCTTGAAGTGGTTTAGCTGCATTGTCATTTCGTTAGAGTTATGTAGTTTAACCTGACATCAAGCTACATGATACCAATTGGCTGATAAATGAGCTCCATCCAGTCTGATATCTGTAAGAAAAACGCTGACAATCCCGAGCATCATTAAAAGGAAGACTTTCACGGTATAATGTGACTCATACAACAAGTACAAATGACACACAGGCCTAAAGGTTAGCAAACATGCCAGTGTTTTGGAATGCTGAGCATGTTCACATGAATATTGTACATTTTATTGTGTACTGCTACTCCTGGTTAGATGCAGGTATGTGTCCATGGCCAAAAATGCAATCAAGGGGGGTGATATGAAAGTGTCCTGGTTAAAATGATTCAGACCACTGACGGAAAAGGAAAGAGAGGTAAAAAAAAAAAGTAAGATCCTGAGCTTGGCACTTCATTCTTTACTTTAGAACCTGCAGTTCTCAGAATCAGGGCTGAACAATATGTCACCATTGTATCGATATCATGACATGACACTAGATACCATCTTAGATTTTGGACATTAGTATATCATAAGTGTTGTCTTTGGGGGGTTTTACAGGCTGTATTGCTGTAAAGTGATGTCACTTTTTGAATTTACCAAACTGTTGTACCTGCTCTATCATTTGCCTTTACCCACGTAGTCATATCCACATTATTGATGATTATGAATCCAAAATCTCATTGTGTTAATATTTTACAGAGTAGTGTTGTCACGATACCAAAGTCTTTGTTTCAGTACCCATACCAATATGAATTTCGATACTTTTCCTGAGGAAAAGTCCTTTGGCCTACAAACCTTTAGAACAATAAATAGTAGGGATGTAACGGTACCAAAAAATCGTGGTTCGAAAGTACCTCGGTACAGACGTCACAGTTTGGTTGCTCAAATGTTTCACCAAGTTGGTGTTGTCTCGTGTTGTCTCCCTTTGCGAGGCAGACTTTCTCTTGTCTTTTTTAACGTGCGCCAACTGCGAATGTTGATAGAGGTGTTGTCATACACACCACTTGTGCAATCTGTGCTCCAATAGGAACAAGAAAGGTGTTTTGTGCATAAATGAGTAAAATAAATTAACTAAATTAATGAATTGAATCAATTTCAAAGTACCGGTATTTTCCAAATGCAGTATAGTACCGTTTGGAATACTCTAGTACCGCGGTACTATTTTAGTACCGGTATACCGTGCAACACTATTACAGAGGCACCAATAGTCAACCCTGCAATACTGACAAAAAACGGACAGAGGTATTTATCCAAAAATAATGTGATATTTGTTCCCTCCATATTGCCCAGCTCTGCCATAGATATATAGCAATACTTAGATATCACACCCCAAGTTGGCGCCTATTCAGGAATTGCTCGCCTAGTGCATTTACCAAAAAAGTCAGAGCTTCTGGGTTTACTTTGTATAGCCAACTGAAAATGCACAGTAGAGTTTCTCCTGCTGGCCCTGCCTTCAAGGTCCTGCTCTGCTCATAGACATTTTGAAAATATCACAGATTTTTAAATCGCTTTTCTCGGCTTGAGGAAAGTTTTACAAATATAAAACCTCCATGGATCAAAAAGTCATAATAGAAAGAGTCAATTGACCATATTTGCAGTTGAAGGTATCCTGTCAACAGTTTTACAGATGTCTTTTTTACAATTGTGGCCTATGGGGAGAATGCTCTTTGGGCTGCAGGGAATTTTTCGCTGCAATACCCAAGAGGCAACTGGATAGAATTGTAAGTAAAGCTGAGCTGCGCTCCTGGGGGCCTGAGCCATGGCTGTATTGAGAGACATGGATACAGCGTTGGAGGTGGGGCCCTGTTCATTCATATGAAAGTTGTTCAGTGGCGTATGAAGCAATAAAGGTTTATTTCCACAGTATGAAATTAGACTGTGTCCCCAGTTCCATGAACGCTGCACAGGTAGAACTCTTCCTTTTTTCCTCTGCAGCGGTTAATGGAGTTTGGAGTCACAGGTTTGATAATTATTCAGCCATCTGATCAGAGCTGATCAGATCAGATTGATGGATGAGAGGAGCATCTGTTGTGCTCTGTGAGTGAAAGCAAACTTTTAAACTCGGCACAATGAACGGTTAAGTTTCACTTTCTGTGTGCCTGCCATTATGTTCCTCTGTTCCTCCTTCTGTTCTCTCAGTACACTCTGCAATCTGAGAGTGTAGAGCAATAAATAACCGAACTGTATATATATATATATATATATATATATATATATATATATATACACATATATATATATATATATATAGATATATGTCCAGCTCCAAAATCAAAATGTGGCAACAGATGTTTTAGTCATGGCAGGCTGCCGCATAAAAATAAGTGTGTGGGGAAACCATGAAATAACCTGAAAAACATGATTTTCCGGAAAAATTCAGACACATACTCGGAAAAACTGTGGAAACATCTGTACCAGACTACACACCTTTGACGTCATATATCCAGAAACACGGTGAATAAGGTTAATATCTGGCTGGTAATAAACATTTTATTCACTTGTATCATGTATTGCAATTTTTTTGCTCACATGTAATACGCAATATGGTATTAGGTTGTAACTGTTAGCTGACGTTGACTTAGAGTGACCTGAATTACTAAGAAAATCTATTTATTAGCATTACACCTGATAACAAGTCAGGTGAAGAAATATTTAATTGGTTCTGGGGTGGCAATGTAAAGCTTCAAACTGTTCCAGCATAATTTAATAATAATCAATCTTCAATGTGATATTAACTCCTCTGAGCAATGAAATACAACACATCTACCTTTAGCATCCATGTTGTTTACACAATCTGACTTAAAAGCCAATAAACTCACCGAAGTCGGAAAAATGACCTCCCAACTCAGGAAATGAGACCGAGGAGCACGTGAATGCAGCATCGATGGCTGTCATTGAGCTTTAAGTCATCAAACCTTCGGCTGTCAAGCAACTTTTAATTGATAAAAAGTCAGGAAAGTGTCCTACAAAACTAAAATGCAATAACTACTTAGTCAATTTTCCCATACACAAGCTCCACAGTACCACATATCCTTAGACTAAGCATAGCAAAGCCGAGAACATAACGTTAGCTGAAACTACGTCACACTGAGCTAACGTAGCATCTTTGCTAGCCTAAAAACACTCATCCTCCAACTGAGCAAAACAACAAAAATACATGATAACGTCATTCAATATTATTATCACAATGTGAAACGAACTAAACAAATACCTTTTGTTCTTTTCAGCCACCTGCTACTCCAACAAAAAGGTAGGACACCCTGCTTCTTCAGAAAAACATACCTGCCGTAATACCGTGCGGCTTTTTAGTCTGCCGGAAGTAAGTTTTTCAAAAATAAAAGCACCAGCCTTTATGTTACTAACAGGACAAAATGAACAGAAGTTTAGGAAAACATCTAAGAAATTAGAAAACATGAAAAACAACAGATTATGTAAGTATGATGCACCATATTGAAGGCCATTTACACAGTGCATTGTCACAGGCTCCATTCCTGGGTCTGAAGGTGTTTAAGGGGGAGCAAAAATGAGAAACAGTAGCCTATAAACAGCTGAGCTGTAAGGTATCACTACAGTAAAGTGTGCTCAAAAGTATAAAACTGGTGCATCCACCACTTGGGTAGAGATAAATGCAACATCACCAATTTGTCCTATCAATCTTATGACTTACAAAAAAACAGGTTCCTGGTTGGCTGACCCCAATTAAAATATGTTGTTAAAGAAAGCAAAACAAAACAATAAAAACTGTAGGGTGGGGTTGGGCCACTGAAGTTGGCTGGCTGCCACATAAACCCCTTCACCCCGCTGCCAACCTGAGGGCCTTGAGGTACAGAGAACAGCAGGGAGCTTGGCCTGCGTAATGCGTAAATACAGTGAATTACGCACCAGTTGTCTTACTGTATGTGGAGAATCTGCAGATTTGTGTGTCTTGCAAGCAGGGGTGCGAAAAGACGTCTCTGTTAGGTGGTGTTATTTCATTCATGTCTACTTTAATTAGGCCTATAAATAATGTATAAACAACAACTATAGACACAACTTTAATCCAAAATGTGGCGTTCTCTTTTTTTTCGCGTCGGTATGTGAAAAGCGGGAAATATACAATACACAATTTCTGCCTTTATTTTAAACATACATTTGCACAATTGCCAGTGTCAAGAGGTGAAATCGTGATTTTGAAAAAGGTGAAACTGTGTTTTCATTAAAACAAGACTAGCAGACTCAGTTTTTCGATAAATAAGTAGTTAGAACGTACTAACAGCAGCAGTGTGTAATATCGATCTAGTGCAAAGTCATGTAACCGCTGAAACACAGTAAAGTGAAGGAATGTATTGCCCCATCCGCTGGCTCAGACGCATCTGCCTGCACGGCACACACCTCGCCGTATTAACAGCATGACCTACAGCGCCGGATCCGCTCATCGCACCGAGTGCCGGACAGCGCTCACCGGTGCGCACAACTGCTTTATTTGATAATAACTCTGACTGAACTGTTTCAGGAGCCAGGAGACTTCACAATGACAGAGAGGACAGGGGAAAGGGGAATCCAGCTTGCACGCGATATGTCCGTGGAGGGGGAAAAAACATAAAAAGAATTCATCATTGTGGTTTGCATTAGAAAAAGCCCACCCATGTCATGCGTGCGTCAGAAGCCTGCGCATCCACTCCTGAAGGCTACACAATAACTGTCTTGAGTCACACACACACACACACGCACACACACACACACACACACACACACACGCTGAAATATATATAACCAAAGACTAAAACAATAGGATTATTTCATGCCAGGCACATAAACTAGGGAACATTTTGTTATTTTCTCTCCACCTGCCAGAGTGCGTCCTGGCGAGCATTTCTTCTTTCGTAAATTAATCATTTTTTTTCCTCGCAAACCAAATCCCACCCTCAGCCTCAGCCACCTCACAGAATTTCAAGAGAAAAGTAAGAGATAATTCACTCATTTCGACCTGATACACCTGCCCAAAAACGCCCATAACTCACCTGATATGCAGACAATAAAATTGGCTTGAAGAATAATCAATATTTCCCAAATTATATCCATCCTCTGTCTTCATTCCACGTACATTACGCACAGATTAGAAATAAAATAAATCAGAAACGGAGCTTTATCAGTTGCAGATGTCCTGTTCTCTTAGACTGAATCCCGCTGTGCACCTTCCACCAGGTATTTTCCACACCAGACACATAGCAGGTGATCAAAGCCTTATAGGAAGAAATGTTGCACGTTCCCACTAACAATTCCAGAAATGGCGAGAGGAGGGGAAAAAAAGGATGAACTCCAGACCAAAGAGCCGAGCGGAACGCCGATCCTCTTGTCAGTTCACTGTATTATTCCAGTGCGCCCTAGAACGGACACATCCATCCATCCATCCGGCGCCGTTTCACAGAGCGGGCGTCCCGTTCTTTTACCACGGAGAGTCACACATGACCGTGTCAGTAAAAATCTCTGTGTGGGAAAAAGAGAAACAGAAAGCGCTGGTTAATGAGGTGGGACAGCGGTGGGATCGGACTAACACCTGGAGACGCCTCACAACTCAAGAACTCGCATCGCCAGGTGGCGAGCCTCCGATCGACACTTCTCGCCGTCACTACAAGGGACCAGCGTCAAGTATGAGAGAATAAAAGCACTTTTTCCTGCGAAGACTTTCAAAATTAAAGCTTTGGTATGTCTTAAGCGTGCTGCCGTGTAGCTATGCTTTCCCCAGGCAATGATAAAAATAACAATGATGATTTAAAAAAGAGAAGTAAAAAGTGCAAAGACAATCACAAAGCATTAAACTTACTCAATATAGGAGACGGTTTAAAGAGACTTAAATTCTCTTATTAATATCATGATGATAAATCTGTTTTTGGCTTTCCACTTAATGTTGCACCACGTGATTACATCCCACAGTACTGTCATATTTGACACCATTATAAACCTCATTAACCCCCTGAGCACATGCACATTCACATTTAATTCTTGCTGTAGTCGTTCTCTAATCTGTGCTTTTAATTTGTACACACGGCCACATAACTTCCGGTCATGTTCTGAGTAACTGTGCTGAGCTTTATGCGGGGTTACTCCACTCGCCACCACACACACCCAGGGCACAACTAACACACGGATTGTGCAAAGTTAAAAGCATTCTGTGCAAATATAACAGTGAATGTGGGAATAAGTGTGTTGATAACGAGAGGGAATCCAAACACACTTACAAGGATTGGAGACAAATTCCCTGCACATTAAAAAGGGACAGGAAACTCCGAGAGGCGCAGCTTTGACGCACCAGAGAAAATCTGTCCTGAAACGAGATTCTGTGTTGAGAACTCAAAGTAGATTGCAGAGGAAGATGAGAGCAATCCAAGTTGGTAAGAAGACAGTACCGATGTGCGGAATGCCCTCAAAGGGAATGAAGCGCTGATAATAATGATCAGTGGTCTGATGATGATAAACTCCAAACGTGAGGAATGGCGCACTCCCACACAGGTTGTATCCACACTAACGGATCGTAGTGGTTATCCTGCTCCGGTCTGGCACCGGGCACCCAGCGATGCCATCCAGCTCTGCGGCTCTACACGCTATTAGAATTCACGAGGAGCGACGCGCGCGACCGGCGGGCGCGTACAGCGGATGCGCGCACAGGCAGGCGGGGGCACAGGTGGATGAAAATCGCGCACTGCAGAAGAAAAAAATGTCTGATGTTTGGTGTTTTGAAATGTTGTTTGCGTTAAATGGGACACCGATTGTAAGTCAGCTTCAGGAATTCTCTAGAGGAGAATGCAAAAGACACAGCGGGGTCCAGAAAATGACATTTGACTGGAGAGAGAATGGCAAACAGTTGGAATCACGTTTCCCTGCCAGGAGATTTTTGTGCGCTTGGACTCAGAAAGACACACACACACACACACACACACACACACACACACACACACACACACACACACACGGACAAACAGAGAGAAAGTAAGAAAGAGGGAGAGAATAAACAAACAAGACCATGTCCAAAGAAGACTGGCAGACTCTCCACCAATCTGCTCCTTTCATACAAAAAGCGTTAAGATGCTTTGTGTGTGTGTGTGTGTGTGTGTGTGTGTGTCAGTGTTCCTGCAACAGGGTATTAGCTCCACTAATTTACAACACTGCAAAATGTATTGTAAGTCAAAAATATATTCGTTATGTCATTGAAGTGTCCACTGAAATATTCATATTTTACATGAAAAGAATACGCTGCTTACGCTGTCAGATGTGCAGTGGTGGACCTAACATATTTATTTAATTAAAAATCACTATTACTGTTATTACTACAATTTTATTATCATTCATGTTTTTAAATTGTTTATATATATATATATATATATATATATATATATATATATATATATATACATACACATATTTACATTTTTATAAATGTATATATGTGTATATATTACATATATACATAGGCTATATATACATACACACACACACACACACACACACACACAGAGATATATGTATATATCTATCTATCTATATATATATATATATAGATAGATATATACATATAAAGATTTTGTGAGGTCTTAAAAGAAAAGTGTGTGCATATTTCATCATCTTTTTTTATTCATATTGCCCTCACATTTCCTCTTACTCTAATGCTCTCCACATACACTTGATTTTTTTATGTCACAAAACAAAACAAAAAAAATCGTCCTTGTCCTTTTTTATACTGCTCCATGAAAGGCATATGCCTTTTCATTTAATTACTCCAATGCTCTCCACATATACTTGATTTGTTTTTATTGTCACTAAAGAAACATAAAAAGTCTTCATCCTCTTTTTTAAATTTTTTTTTTATACTTTACCACGGAGGGATTTTGCTTTTTCATTTTTTTTCTCATTCTAATGCTCTCCACATGCACTTGATTGTTATTTTTTTTTGTTGTTGTCACAAATAAAAAAAAGAGCAGCGGGGGATTTTGGCACCATGGCATCATGTAGCTTTGCTGTATGCAAAGGACATTTGCTAATATGGACACCTGAGCATTACCCCCATATGTGGTTATAGACAATGTCATTCCAAAACCATATCAATGTTTTTCTCTTACAGCCTCCACTCTTCTGTTGTCAGGCTTTCCCCAGGTGTTGAACCAGTTGCAGGGATTTGCTCCCATACAACCTCTGGAGCATTACTGAGCTCCAAACACTGATGTTGGGTGATAAGATCTGGCTCACAGTCTTGTTCCAGTTCATCCCAAAGGTGCTGGATGGGGTTGAGGTCAGGGCAATATGTATGACAGTCAAGTCTTCCACAGCAAACTGGAAGAACCATTTCTCTACAGAGCTGGCTTTGTGCGTGGGGGTAAAGCACATTGTAATTGATGATAAAAAGGTTACGTACACGCTGACACAATATAATTGTTGTAAATTTCATGTTTTGAAAAGCTGGGCTGTGTTTAACAAAACATGCCTCCAGGGATATTGTAGTCAATTATAGTGTTTGTAATGACATAATGCAGCATATACCACAGCACTCAGTTAACAATGTAACCTGTATTTTCTGACTCAAAATGACTTATTACTTAAAGCCTAAAACTGATGATTGTGATGGCCAAGGCCACACAAAGTAAAAGCAGAGGTGGTAACATTGTTCACACACTCTCCTTACTACTTTAAGTACAATAGTTCATTTTATTCACACCATCACATCCCAAATTATTCATATCAAATTCAAATCCACACCACACAGTTTATTTGATTTATAATCTCTTTATTTATTTTTAGCCACACGCTATTTAACACATTGTCACATCAAAGGGCTAGATTAAGTTATTTTCTATTTTATTGATCATTTTAATTGTTCTTTGATTGAGTTACCATGCTGGTGGGAGGCAAAAGGTGTGGCAGACAGCTCCAAAATACTGTGGCTACCTCATCAGACAATACCATCTACTGCCATGTCAGAGGGGGGGATTTATGTAGTTAGTTTTTCCTTTGTATTAGTTCTAGTAAACGTCCATTTTGTTTTCCCCTTTTTGTGTTAGATGGTTTGGCCAAACCACTTATGTTTCATTTGGTTAGGTCAGTTTATTCAGTTAACTTACTGTGTTTTGTTGCTGTTATTTTGAGTATAGTTATATTTTTCTGGGCTCCTCTATAAACCTAGTCATTCAGCTCTTGGTTTGCATTGTTTTTGGCATCTTTTGGGCAAATTAAATCCAATTTTTTCAACCAAATTTTTCTAATTTACTCACTGCTTGGACCCCGACAGTGATATTCTGCATTTTTTTTTATCATCAATAAATCCCATTAAAGACCCTCATCAGTCACATGATATATATTTACATCACTTTAGGTAACAAACATATTTACTTTAACCCCAAATATGACCTTTTTTCCTCAACCTGACCAAGTATTTGTGCTGCCTAAATGTAACCACAACTGTTTCACAACAGTAACCATCATTTACCTGCTACGATTTCATTCACCTTAAGATGCAGAAGGACATGACGAAGTGTCTGTGTCTGAAGAGAAGAGCAATCTGTTTTGGATCGCAGCAGAACAGGGGCCAGACCGGTGTTCCACAATGTTTCCGTTGCTACCGTCTTTGCCATTGCAACCAAATCAGTAAAGAAAGCAAATCTCCCTTTTCATGCCCTTTCCCTGATGATAGATTTATATCGCCAGTTAGAGTTTATAAATGTAAACAGTGGTTGGCCTCAGTGTTTGTGAACGCTGCTCCGTGCACCTCGTGTCGGTCCAAGGCGAGGGCCAGGAAAGCTGTTCAAGTGGTTTGTAATCTGTCAGCCAGCTACAGCAACCAGCTGTCAAACAACAACAACAAACAACGTCGGCCTATAGGATAACAGACCATTGTAGCTTTCCTCGTAGACAAATAATTGGACAGTAGTGTTGACAATAGGATTTTGCCAGAATCTGACATTTGTCAGTTCTCTGTCTCTTAAATCTCCCGTTACTTGTTTGTTTGTATGGGCCATGTGGTCCTGGTGATGCAAATGTTGCTCTGCCACTGAAATTTAGCAGCATATCTGGTGTATCTGCCAGCTATGATAACTGCCAAATGGTGTGCAGACCATAGACGCCACCTACTTGGTGCGGACCTGATGTCTGACTGCTGTTTTGTACTGAGACTACAACATTTACACAAATGAAATGTAAGGAGATATGGTTATGTTTTTAATAAACTTTTTTCTTTTTTTTGTATACTCAAATTTTATTAATTTTGAACATAAAACAACAAAAGTACAGTGTCAGTCAATAACACGGCTTCACAGTTTGTACCATTCAGTGTTGAATTCAACTTGTTGGAGTCTCAGTATATGTGTGAGTCTTTCCATATCAAACATCTCCTCCACAATGTCCAGCCAGTTCCTCAAAATGGGAGGGTCCTCTCTGCACAACCCCCCAGTGACTTCTTTTTGGTGTCAACTAATAGGATTTTAACCAGATATCTATCCTCACATACAAAACCTCACGTGACATTTGTAGTTCGTATCGCAGTATAGTTTTCAGTTCCACCTATACATCATTCCAGTACTTTTCTCATTCTAATACATTCCCAGAAAATGTGAGTGTGTTCTGCATTCAGCTCTCCACACTTTCTCCAGCACGTTTGTTGTGTAGATGTAAATTTGCTTTTTGTATTATGAGTGATAAAGAACTTGGTTTTATTTTTCCAGCCAAAGTCTTTCCGCATCCTGGAGCTGGTGGTGGTTCGCTGTATTTAACAAATTTTAAACCAGTCCTTTTCAGTTAGTTGTATTTTACTTACTTAGAGGTTCCCCTGTTCTTTTCCAGACCCCGGTACAATGCTGAGATCACTCTACCTGTATTGTTTTTATATGCTAATAAACTTTTTTCAATCAGTTTATCAGTACAAACGTTCAGACATTTCTAAAGCATGATATTAGTTCATTACAATACATGAAAAAATGACTGACACACATATACTGATAAAAGCAAATAATTAAAAGTGAAATAATCAAAATACATTATATAAAAAGCGATAGACTGGCTCATAAAAGTGTCTTGTAAAAGTACGTGCTTGAAATACAGTTCTTCTAAAAAATGATTCTTTAAATGACAGGAGGAGATCCACATTTGTGTGTGATATTTTGCCATCAGACTGAAGTCAGTATACAGTATGTGGTCATGTTCTCAGCCTCAGACATATCTTATCCAAGTCATTATGATGCAAACATTACTAGGACCACAACGGGTATTTGCAGATGAACGTGACTTCACATTGTAGACACCACCGACTATCCTTGTGACAAACAACAACATTTTATTGTTATTTTTTGTTTATTTTCAGTCATTCAATTATAAATCAATTATTAGCAGTATGATAATAGATTGCTTGTAAAGTGTCCCTTGAGCCAGCTGACAGCACCGTACACACGTGTTTGCACATGCTCAGGATGGTACCACCTCTGCGTCATTTTGAGCCAGGAAACACCCTTTATAGTAGGGGTGGCCCTAAAATAATCTCACAATATTTCAGGGTATTTTTGCAAGATAAAGATATTCTTGACAATATGACTAATTAGTAAAAATATTTCTAATTATTACTGTAAATAAAGTAGAATTGCAAGAACACAAGTGATATAGTTTTACAGTTCGCCTTCAAATATTCAGTAAAAACTGAACAAAAATGATCTCTCATTTCTTAAGTTTGCAAACAACAATGGTAACTGATCTGAGATTTAGATTCTGTGTGCAGTGTTAATAGTTCAACAAAATCTACTATAAAATACTCATTTAAACAGCTCCCTAATTCAAAAGATGTACCCTGGGATTTTTTTTTTCAGGTGTTTTTTTTTCACCTGGACCTTTATGCTCTGCCATTTCTCCTCCAATCATCACGCTGTAACCTATCACAGGCTGTTATGCCACCAGAGCCATGGCACAGTTACATATATGTAGTGTCACGTAGGTTTACATTACCAAAGGTTTATGACAAAATCATTTGATGGCACTGACTCCCGTGTGTGCACGGTGAAAGAGGTGAGGGAGAGATGCTGTGCTGCTGAATGAGTTCCCTCTGAGCGGTTACTCATTAAAAGAGTCTATGAAGTCTGGGGCTGTTCATAAAACACTCAGGACGCCCAGGCCTAATATTTTATTTGTTTGTTATATATTAAAAATTATACCGGTATTATCTTGAACGAGCACATCCCTACTGTATAATGCCTCTGCATAAGTAAGTTAATGGGCTTTTACAGATCTGCAAACATTTACTTTGTATATATTCGCAACCAATGCCTCAAAGTCACACAACAACACTAACTAACTGATGGAGGCAGTGGTAGACCAGCAGCTCCTGTGCTCAGCAAGGTAAAACTACTGTTGTCAGTGGAGTCTGGCTTCGAAGAGAGCAGATTAAGTTTCACTTTTAGTCCTCTTCCCTGTTTGAAAGAGTCGTCTGTCTGAGCATAGGACTACATAAATGAGACTTGGATTATGCTGCACAAATTGTGTGAGACTTTGCAAACCAATGTTTTCATATAGATTTTCTGTTGTTAAATGTGGACCCCTGTGACTTCAGTTCATCAAGAATATTCAGTTTTTTGGATTCTTCGTTCACTGTGGAGGTATGCAAGAAACACAAAGGTGTTTTTTACAAATTCAACCCACCACAGGCTGAGTAACTGATTCAAATAAACACAAGAAGTTTGTGCTCTAGAAAAGGATCAACACTCAGTGAATACTCTCTTAAACCCTATGATACGCTATTATGGCAAGGCTTAACTATACAGACCAATGAGCAGTGATAACTAACATGTCTTGGGGTCATCGGGTGGGACCTCCTTTCACCAGTGTTTCGTCTAGTTGGTCCCACGACACCTCCAGGAGGCTAGACAGTGATCTCTGGCGTCCCAGAGACACTCCCCTAATGGCAGGTCTCACTGCTCCACACACTGACCACACAACCTCCTTTACCTTACCTATACTACCACACCGGAGGTAGACCCAGGGAAGGAAGCCTTGCTAGGCTATCACCCTCCCCCGCCGGGTTAGGCAGTACAGTCTACCTCCCCACCTGCTGCATGGCCTCAAACAAAATGAATTCAACTAGGCCACTCCCACACTTAAATAACCTTCCTCCTCCTCTTTATTTACACGTGGCTTTCACAGCCCAAACAACACTGCCACCTTTCCTAGCACATTCACCATACTCTAATTCACACACTACACAAATTATCATTTGGAGTGTAAAGTTTTCCTTTAAGGCCGACTTGAAAAAATGTAAGCCTAACCTTTACCCCCCCAGGCCAAAAATGCCCCTCCTATAATACAGGTATTACTTATGAATATATAATTTTACACTGACTTTTTGCTCATTTAAATGGCAACCACTGCTGTGAAGCATAATACGGCATCCAGCTGCAGCTCACTGCAACCACTCAGCAGCCACTCGCTGGAAAAAATGCATTCTGCGTGAGGAAATACCAACCCTATTACTTCACTTGTTATTTTCTTTGACACAGGCATCTGAAAACCCTGAATTCTGTCAGAAGGTGTTGTGGTGTTTGCAGGTATAAGGACTTAATGCTATGATCTCCCTCCATTTATCCCTTCCCGCTTGTGGCCCGTGTGATGTTCCAAGTAACAAAGGCTGGGCAGGAGGTAGAGAATGACGGGCAATCAATACCATACACAGCCTGTTTTTTTTTTTCAGTGTGCCACTTTCCCACATCAGAGAGGTACATCCCTGCAGACTCCCCCATCCCTTTGGACCCAAATGCTTTTACCCGTCAAGTCTCATCCGGTGTCTCTTTCCCACCACGTGGGCCCGCATGGTGTAAAGCTGCTTCTTCTAAGGAGGGCCTTTCAAAGGTTACTTTCTCCCGGAAACACACAATAGCGCATTCTGTTTCAACTCGAGATATATTTGTTATTCAGCCGACAGTGGTCTCCGTGCTGCTGGCATGAGGAAGGAAATTGCTAGTCTCACAACTTAGTCCACCTTTCAACTCTGATTCCACCACTCGTCATTCTTTTATTGGAATTTTGATGACGTGTTTTCAAATAGAGTCCAATCATAACCCTGGATCACAATAGGAGAGTATTCTGAATTAATGGCAGACAGATTAGGCTCATGTTATTTAAATGCAGTTTGGAAGCTCTCCAGAGAAATGGATGTCAGTACAATTATGTCTTACCTTCAAACTTTAAATTGGTCTTAATGATAGACTTTCAGATCTGCAGAAATTCCTTCTTTAGCTAAACTAGTTGGTCTCTGAATATAAAACTGCAGAGGTTTACAAATAGGAATAAAAAAAAATACATATATAAAACAATTAACCTCGTGGCAGACAGGTGTACAATAAAGGCAAATTGAATAAACTGAACTGTAGTAAATACGTAATGAGATGTAATAATCAAGTGATCGAGTTGCAGTTTACACCCATGTCTGTCCTGACTCATACATGATATATATTTAAGAATTTGAGGGAATTTAATAGAAGATACTAAGTGTATTTTTTTTTTTGTGGTGAATCATGGATGCTTCACACACATCGACAAACCAGCAGCACAGAAGATCTATACAATCAGCACAGTTTCAAGGTGGACACCCAAGATTAATGTCACCAATTCAGTATCTGACCAAATGTGTCCCCTTCTGTTCCTGAGTTACGATGTTGAGTAATGGCTAGAAAAGTGTTTTTGCAGAACATTATGATGTTGTAGTGAGGTTGACCTTTGACCTTTTGGATATAAAATGTCATCACCTCATGATTTTATTTTATTAGACATTTGCGTGAAATTCTGTCATAATTAACATACGGATTCTTAAATTACTATTCTTAAATTGGACCTTTGTGCGAAATTTAAGGAAATTCCCATCATGCCTTCTTGAGAAATCAGATTCACAAGAATGAGACAGCTACAAGGTCACATTGACCTTGGAACACCATATTCTAATAATTTCATCATTAAGGGCAAGCAGACGTTGGTGCTAATTGGAAGAAATTCCCTAAAGGCGTTCCTGAGACACTGTGTTCACAAGAATGGGACCGACGCAAGGTTGCATTGACTTTACCTTGTATTTGACCATGAAATTCTGATCAGTTCATCCTTAAGTACAAGTGAACGGTTGTGCCTAATATGAACTGAATCCCTTGAGGCGTTCTTGAGATATTGTGTTTGCAAGGATGTGACAGACAAGAGGTCACAGTGACCTTAGCTTTGACCTTTGACCATCAAATTCTAATCAGTCCATCCTTAACACCAAGTGGATGTTTGTGCCAAATTTTAGGAAATCCCCTCAAGGCATTCCTGAGATATCATGTTCATGAGAACCAGATGGATGTACAGACATTAAACATCAGTAACTAGAAGGCCAGATCCAACCCAAGGCCAAATGCCTTGTCTTAATGTTAACAAAAGTGAGAAATAATTGGTGTATCTGCCCTGTGATTCAGATCTGCTCCAATATTTAATGGGTTCTTCTGGGCCAGTATTTTTTCCATAGCTCTGTCAATAATCAAACTAACAAACAAGTAATAACAAGTAATAATGTTGAGTATCCAACACAAACACAACAGGGAAGGGAGGAATACCGATTATCTTGTATAAGGGGAGTATGAGAACGTGTAGGGGGTAGGTTGAATTCCTATAATATAAATAAGTGTGACTCAACATGAGGATGGCTTGAGGCTCCCAGTTATCTCTATTAATGCATATGTTTGTACTAACAAAATATCAGATATACATAATTAAAACATATAGTGATGTTTCAAAGGGCTAAGTAAGACATTTCAACATTCTGTGATACATTTTTGGCACACACACGCTGCACTCATTGCTACTTGCAATTAAAAGTTTGAAAAGTTCCCTAATTCCTTTTGGAGACTTCATTCCAGATACTAGGGGGCAGGCAGATGTTAGGATCAACTCCAACATGATCAAGCATGCACCCTCACTCTAAACGAAGCAATTAATATTATGATCTCTTTAAACTCTTGGAAACATGTAGTCATGCCTTCCAGGTTGCACAGTAAAACAGTATTGCAACAGTTACTGGAGCAGTGGCGAGGAGTTCACAAGATGTAGGATAAAGACAAAGACAGAGCCATCACATCATACTGATTATGGAAAGTACTGACCCTAATGTCCACTAGAGCAAAAGTAGTCTGTTTGTCAGCAGTTACATTTCTAGTATTCTTTGATATTGTTCTGCATCTGTTGTGTTTTACAAGCACATGAAAAACACATTTGCCTCTCATCATGATAAATGTGGTGACATACTTTTTAGCTGTAATTTACTTGGTCTATTTACTTTACGAGGCATGTTGTTTTGTCTTTATTTTAAATCACTATTTCCTGAATAGCATACATTAGCAGAATGAAAACTGTAGCAGTTAAATCCCTGCTAAGAAGAAAAGGGGCATAAACAATAAAAATTAGAGCTGCTGTGTAAATGGACAAAGTAAGTAAATAATGAAATGCATCACAAAATATCACATGCACTGGTTATAAGACCAGTGGACATTGGCAAATTAACTAAAATGGAAGCAGATCTTGGTTTTAGCTGTGCATGTGGAATATTATTAGCCTATTAAATGGCCGTTATTTGTGGTTATAGGCCTCACAGGTCAGCACGGCCTGATATACCTAGTAGTAGGTTAAGAAGGCTGATATCAACCCATTCAATGGCTGCTACCATTTATGTTTTTACTTTTACTCCCCCTACGTTTAAGCCCCAAAACCACGTGGTTAGGTTAAGAAAAAAATCATGATTGAGCGAAAATGCTAGTTTACATGGAGCTTCTTTCTACTTTTCAGAGTAAATCCAGTGTTATACCCCTCCCACTCAGCCAGAGCTCCTTCACGGGGAAGCCCTTTCTGGCAGAAAGTTTAATTTCATAGCCTTATAATGGTCTTCTCAACCTAATAGTAGGTGTGGGTGACCACTACCAACCCGTATCTATGACGCTCATCACTTCTGGTGAGGGCCATTAAAAAACAGAGAGAGAGAAAAAAAAGCTTTGATGTAGTAGAACTACTTTAGCCATATTGCTTTAGCTTAGCTTGCTACATTTCTCTGCAGGGGGTAGCTTCAGTGTGGTGAAGCTTCATTTAATATAACTGGTAGGAGTATCTGTTTTCTGTGTGTAGTGTTGAGGGGGTTACAACTACATTCCATTGTGCAGTCCTGTGATGTATAATAACAATAATAAACCCGTATTTCCTTGTTTTCTTGAATTCAGCTTTTCACAATGCCTTCCAGTGTGGCCATTTAAAAAACAAATAGGAAAACCTATGTCTACCAATGGACAGCACGTCGTACCAACCATTTATTTTCTAACATAACATGGCCCTTACACTTCGCCTGCAACTACAAATGCCCTGTGTTTTAACTTGAACCGACACTTTAATTTCACTCAGTGATAACACTTCAGCTGAAACTTCAATTGATTTATTTTCTTCAAATTCAATCTTCTTTCAGTGTTTCCATTTTAACTGCCAATCCAACTTCGTTCAGTGCTTTACTTTCAACGCTCTTCAGTTGCTTTAAATGATTTAGTGATTTAACTTTAATGTTGTTATCGCACAAAGAAATATCAACTCTAAAGAATCAACATTTAAAACGTTTAAATTGTTTCAAATGTCATATTGTCTAATTTTCTCAAGAAATTTATAACAAACCATAATCATCTATGAGATAAGAGCATACTGCTCCACATTTAAAGGCCCACTGTGTGGGACTTAGTGGCATCTAGTGGTGAGATTGCAGATCATAACCAACTCCTACTGTGTGGCAAGTATGTTGGAGAACTTCGGTGACCAACACCATCACACAAAAACACAAACAGCCTTATCAGCCAGTGTTTAGTTTGTCCATTTTGGGCTACTGTAGTAGCCACACAACGGACTCAGTAGAAGTCCATCTGCCCTGTATTTAAGCATGAACAGCTCACTCTAATGCCAAAATAAAATCAAAAAGAACACAACAATTATTATTTCCAGGTGATTATACTTTAAATAAATAAATAATAGTTCTGAATATTATATTCCATTTCTGCCAACAGATGCCCCTAAATCCTACACACTGGACCTTTGAAGCAGCTTTCCAACAGAAAACTTTTGAATACAAAGAGGCAATATGAAACTTAAAACTTGAACATCTTTGAGATGAGCAAAAGTTATGATACAGCACTTTGTGTTCTGATTGAACCAACATATGGTGTTGGTTGGCCTGGTGTCGTCAGTGTATTTGTGTATTTAAACCTTTAAATCTTCCCATAAATGTACAGAAACTGGTTTTGTAACAGGATTATTTCAGCCTTGCTTCTGAAATGTCTTCAGTGTGTGAGGAGATAGCAAGTTTTTTGGTGATACCAATTATCCCATGCTGGCTAATGTGGAGGCATGAATACTAAGAGGATGATGAAAACTGAATTTTTTAATGCTAATTGTGGTGCCGCTGTGAAATGACAACCTAGGTTTGAAAGTATCACTTGGAGAAGACACTGGATCAAATAAAGAATTAGATGTGACAGAAAGCAAATATGTGACAGTTGGCGCTTCAGTCAGGGTTCACACTTTTCACGTTTTTGATGAACAAAAGAAAAAAAATCCACCCACGCTGCCACTACGGACTTCATCATTTGCAGGTAAGGCGGTGCTCGCAAGCCTGATCGATATTCTTGTGGTTCAGAGGCCAAATTTATGCAGATGACAGACACTAATTATGCTCATGCCCATGTGAGGAAGAATGACTGGGTTGCTAATGGGAAAATCAAAACACATTAAGGACAGCCAAATGATTTTATTCTTCTTCAATGACTTTGCCTTCTCAGAAACAGATGGAGAATGGAGGGCAGAGAGAGGCAGAGATTAGCTGCACGGAGGAAAGGAGAAAGAAATGCAACATGTTGAAAGATTTAATTTGGGCTAATTATGATTAATTCAGAATATATCTGTTCAAAGACGGCCAGGTCTCATTATTATTCAGCCAGGGTTTTGTTTTTCTCTCATAGTGACAGACATGTTGCAGCTGTAAACAGACAGCTTTTCACTGGCCCCTGGAGAATTCAAAGTGTCCGTCAGAGACAGAATTAAAATGGCACTGTCTGTCTTTGTGGGGAACCACAGTGAAGGGTTAGCCCAACTCCTACCCTTATTTAAATTTGCATAATACATTTAACTCATCTTTTAGGCTGACAGGCTAAATCTGTAATATGACATAAAGATAGTGTCACAAGTGTCAGTGTGTGGCTATGCTGAATATTCACATCCCAATAATTATGTGTTCTTAATTTGTCCATATGCGTTGACAGGTGCTTTCAAAGTCTAACACTGCTGCTACCACTCAGACAAAACACTCAGTTCACTTCAGCTCCACACTAACTGGTGTTTGTTTGGCCCGAGATGAAGAAAAACCACAAATGCACATGCACAAATGGAGATGGATGTGTGCAACAATTACTAGATTATTTTATGTTTTTTATTTGTTATTTACAAATTCAAAATCATTTCACCATTTCAAAAGCAATATTATGTAATGATTGCTCAACAGTGGCCATTGTAGCCACAAATGACAATTACAGGTTAACAGATGGTAACTGACAGACCCACAGAGAATTAGCAACCAACTCACAGTTTCCCTTAGCTCTATGTAGAAAAATATTAGTAAAATGTCAGAGAAACAGTTAGTAATATATCCAAAAAACATTAGTACAATGCTGGAAAAATATTTGTGATATGTCCAAACAGTGTTAACAAGTGTCAAAACAATATTGTTGATAAAATATCTGCAAAAAAGCTAAATATAGTATATATAAAACATATATTAATAAATAAGAAAAATACTTGTAAAATGTTAAAACAATATCAGTAGTATATATATAATATATATATATATATATATATATATATATATGTGTGTGTGTAAATATGTGTGTGTGTGTGTGTGTGTGTATTATTTAAGCATCCGAAAATTTCCGCAAGAGTGTTTTAGTGTCTTTCAGCTCATTGTTTGATCTTTGCGGCCTGATATTTCTCACTGGTGTAAGAGTAAACTGGTGAACATAGTGGACATTAAATATTTAAAATGCCAGATATGTCTTTTGGGACTTGGTTGAGACCAAGACAGAGCCAAAAGAAGAGGTGGCTATGAATCTAAATAAATATTAATGGTGCTCTATGTCTGCTGTTTAAATAAACAACTGTTTGCTAACATTTATCATAAAAACTTTGTAAGGTGATAAAATGTTTGATTTTCATGAGAAAACCACAGAGCTCCTGTAACATAAGTCATCAGTCCAAGAGTAGCTGACATTTGTAGGAGTCATAAAGCCAGCAAAGTGTCTGAGTCAGCTAGCAATGTCTATAGATTGCTCATGTAAGCTACTGGTCATACAAAGCATGAAGCAGGAAAATCACTGAATGTATTAAAAGTTTTGTGTGTGATATTCAGAACATCAAATAGCAAAATAGCAGGAGTAATGACATTCTGAGCACAGAAGGAAGTGAGGCTACTGTGTGTTGTAATCTGAGCTTCTCTGTGGTTTGTTGGGGTAAGGTGGTCCTGCTACGTGTACATGTTAGTGCACGTGTTTATACCACTGGCTAGCTCATTGCTGCTGCTTTGCACAGTGCTCATATGGCAGTTACTGCTGATATCTGGTTGACATAGTTGTAGAAGCGTAGCCTCCATCCTCGGATTTCCTCCTGGTTAACACTGTTAGCTCTGATCAGCACTGTTGCAATTTTTAGTGCTTTTTATGGGCTTGGCCACCTTTAAATACGTTCTAAATTTTGCAAAGAGCCCCTTTAAAATAAAAAGGGGTGTATTTTATTGCTTACAAATCCAACTTTCCATTTGTAAGAGAAACATATATTTTTTATGTATTGAAAAAAAATCACACCTACAAGTAGCTTGACTAAAATGCAATGTTTGTCCTGAGGATAGCTAATGCAATTAATTAAGAAAAAGGACTTGACTTTAGAGCCATTTTAGAGCATGAATGTGAATAGTGAATTCCATTAGAGTCCGGTGGCCACTGGTGGCTGCAAAGCAAAGGGCAGGGGTCATCAAAATCATTACGGATCATTCGCTGGACACTTCAAATATCTAACCAGTAGATATCTTCACTCTAAACCAAAGTGTTGGGCAGATGAAGGCAGAATCTACAATGATTAATTTCATCAATTGCCATTTAATCAAACTTTACTTCAGTCAGCATAAATCTGCTTTACATAGAGAGGTTGGTTTCATAATTGGATACCCATTTAATGGAAAAACCATTCTTACAATCTGATTGACATTTCAGAATTAAAACAAATGGTGCTTTCTGAAGGATGGAGGGTCACGGCTGATAAAATGAGAGCTTTTCATGGACAGATTGCTCTGACCAACAAGAATGACAATTAGGAAAAGATAGCATAAACATTTATTTTTCTTACCCACTGATCAGTTTGCAATGTTTCATCTTTCAATATAATCAGATGCCTCACTGGATTTAAGAGTACTAATTTGTTGATAAATAACATCCAAAAGAACAGACTGACATTGGAGGATGAAATAAAGAGCTTTCCTTCAGCTTTCCTCTCTCCCTGATAACTCTCATCTGGTCACATTTCCACATCCGAGCATCCGAGTTAAAACTGAGCCATTGAATCAAACACTTTGTGGTAGTTACGCTCAAACTTTCAGTCATGCAAATCAGAGTGTCCGTCAGAAAGAGATTACCTGATAACCATAATACCTCCTCTATCCATCAGCAAATGACAGAGGAGTTTAAAAATATCCACCTTGCTGGCAATACTTATCAGCTTAGTGCCACTAATGGGAATTGTTTCATCTGCACGCAAATGGTTCCATCATTTGATGTGAATATTTTATCACTTGTCAGTAATTAAAATGAAAATTTGCATTTCTATTAAACATAATTGTAATTTCTTATCTGTATTTAATGGGACATGTTTTTTATCCACTTGAATTTTAAATAAAAGTCCTTGCTTCGACATTAAAGGTAATTCTTTACCGTGTATAAATTATTTCAACCTTTTGATTACAGTTTAAGAGGCCCTGGGGAAAAGGTCGGAGGTTGACTAAATTACCATGCTGCACCATGCTCATATTTATCCCAGACACATGCTGAGTGAACAAGGCTGAAGGATCACAGCACTATTCTATACTCTCTCCACTATGTCAATGCCAGCTAAAGTAATTGTATTCTAATATATCTTGAGCAACTAGAAGTGTATTTTTTTTTTTTTTTTTTTTTTTTTTTTATCATTTCGTCATCCAGTGTCCCATTTCCCTCATGGCATGATCAGTGAACAAATTTAACGATAATGCATATTCTATTATTGATTTGATGCCATACAAAGTGCAGGGCACTGACCCCAGAGACCACACCACAATGGAGCTGTATACAAATTTCAGAGCAAATCTATGATTCAGTGTCTGATTCACATTGTCTGCACATGGTTCTCAACATGGAGGTGGCTGAACTGGTAGGTAGCAGCTAAGGGCGTGTGTCCATGTAGAAAAGCAGCAAACGAGTTGCATATAAGCAGAATTTCTGGGAAACATTTGGTTAATTAGTGAGTCTCTGGGATGAGAAAGAGAGAAAATTATTAGTAAATTCTTCGTAGAATACATGATGCTTTGGATGGAAGAGCTCCTATAGCATCACAGCAGGCTGGATCATTGTGGGGAGGACAGAGAGGCACCTTCAGCTCATCCCATCTCATTCTCAAGCTGTGAGTTAATACACTGAAGTTTTCAGTGCTGCTCTCAAGCCTTTGCTACCCACGATGGATGTTAATATTCTGTGTGTCTCTGGAAGAGCAGCAGGTTAAAGAGGCTGTAGTGTTTGTTGCTAATTGGTCTGCAGTAAATTAAAGTCCAAGTCCAAAATAATTACTTCCAGCTCAGCCCAAACTCTGAATAATATGGGACAGCCACACTTGATGGTGCAACCTCACGGCACAAGCTGTGTGTTACCAGCAGTGTTTTGATACATTCTGTGACTAGTGGTGCACTAAAGCTGAACATATTGGTGCCATTAAAAAGTGGGCTGGATCAGTAGCATATTGTGGTGGCCGGGCCTTGCACATAATTAGCCTTTCCTAAGTCCTGCCCCTTTTTGCTCTGTGCTTCAATAACAGTCCAAGCTTGGTACACGGCACAACCAAGCAGCAGAACAGAACTTTTTTTTTTTATCACAACCCTCACAAAACAAGGAGCCACATGATTAACACATTTTATCCCCATCCAAGTTCAAGAAGGCCTAAACTGGAAGTTAACAACTTGGCAGACAGAAGTTAGCTGCTTGGCTGGTGGAAGTCTCTATTGCACCTGCTTTATAGGCCCAGTGATGCAGAAGCAGAGCGGAGGATTCTGGTAATTTTACATATGAAAGCCAAACTTATTTGTCTTCCTGCACCACTGAGCAACTTTCATGGCAATGAACAGGGCATCGCCTTTGATCTTGTACCCAGTTCACTTTATATATCCATGGACAGATCTCTTTCAACTTTCCCCTGTCCTGCTATTCTTAGATATGCTACGTGCTAGGCTTGTCTATATCTATTAAAAAAAAATAAAAAATGATGAGATGCGTCTTCGAAACCTTTGAAAGGGACACTTGATACATTACAATGGTGTCACAATCTTCACAGACAGGATATTAAGTTAGCCTATGTTAGTGAAACTCTAGCTAACCAGCAAGGTAACAAAAAGCTACATCAAAACGAGTTAGCCCAATGTCAGATCAGTGTCAGCAAGGTTTGCTTCCTCCTTTTTTCTGTGGCAACATTGAAGAGATTTGGAAAGAATACATACATAGGTTAATTTGCTGACATATTTTGACAATGAAATTAATTGTCAAACCAGAAAAGATCAAGGGTAACACCTTTGTTGATATTATCTTTGCAATGCTACATGTTGCCTGTGGCTTATGGTGGGTTTTTTTTATTTGGATTGGCATGTGAATATACCCTTCCACTGATACTGTTGTCGTTGCTGTTTGTTCTTGAAATTTTCTGAAACAGAAACTTCACACGGCAGCATCCTGCTAAACCATAGACTGTACATAAAGATGGATGAAGTGCCTCCACTTACCCCAGATGTACAAAAATTAAGCCAAAATATCCTTGACACGGCTGCTGTCATCCTGCTGACATCATGTGATGTAATTTGGTGCTAAAGTAACAATCTCTGCAGTTCTCTTTAGTTCCTGCCCAAACACCAGGGTGTCGATCAGTTCTGTCCTATTAAGGGCCCGTCCCAATACCCCCCCTAGCTCTACCCCTTGGCCCTACCCCTACATTTGCGCATTCCCACAAGGGGTAGTGGTGGCCCAATTGCTTTTTGCGTGTAGGGGTAGGAGGCATAACAAGGGGTAGTGGGTATGAAACTAGCCCTTTGGAGCGAGGGATTTCAGATGCTGATGCTTGCCAGTGAGGGGTAGACATCGCCATGGCTATCACCGAGCAGGAGACGGGAAAAAAAGTTCATACATAGCTAACGTCACCATTGTCAGGTTGCTTAATAGCTAGCTAGCTAGCTCGCATCTGGCGTCTGTCATCTGTCCTGTTTAAAATAGTTACGTATGCATGGACATAACCAATGTGGTGATGTAGTGAGTGGTGTTTTGGTGAATTCCTAGGGAAAGATTTCTACCCCTACCCATTGTTGTGTCATTTTGAGGGCCAAGGGGTAGTAGGCAAGGGGGAGTATTGGGATTGGGCCTTAGTCATATGTGAACTATCCCCTTTAAGAAATTAGATAAGGTTTTCCTTGATGCTGGATACCAGCTTTGTTAAGTTCTATTTGAGTGCACACAAATGCAAAATAATGCAAATGCAAACAATGACTTGGTGAGACCTGTTGTTGTCTGCTGGCTGGGTGCACCCTCTGCTGCTTCCCAGTGAGCTAAAATTTTATTTCAGTCATGGATTTTAAGAATTCATCTATTTGTTAAGGGTTAGCACAGGCCTTCCCAAGCCCACCTATCCATATGGGTTTGATAAAAATGAATACAGTGTATGAAGGACTGGCAGCAGTCATAGCCAAACAAATCAGCCCATCCCATCAACTTTAAAAGCAGTGCACTCTCCTCTATTGCATACTGACACATTTATAATGAAGAGGGGGAGAGTACACAGTGGCTTTCACGAGAGAAGAGTGTTTGTGTTCCAGGAGGAGCAGAGCCAAAAAGCATGAAGTGTCTGAAATATACAACACCCCGAATATGAATATACAGCACTCAAATATCAAAAACAACTTTACCAAAAGCCTCATCTAACATATTTCCCCACATGTACTTGATTTTATGTCTATGGTCTGCTTAACTGCTTACCTAAATGATTAATAAGGATGCATTATTCTGGGAACGGTCTGCCAGTAAATGTGGTGTGGGACTTGGCTCAAAATGCAGGAGGGCATTATAATTTTTTTCCTGACCTCAGGGACAGCTGTGTATTCTTGCAGTTAATAGGTTGTTTTTATTTGCAAATTTATGTGGGTTTTAAGTAATTTGGAGTTTGCAATTGTCAAATTAATTTAACAAAGTGTGAGGATAATATTTCCTCCAGAAATACACAGACAAAATAAAAAAGGGGAGTTCCAAATCTGGTTACCAAAATGTTTATTTAACATTTGGCATTGATTCTCAAGTTGCCACAAAAAGAATTATTCATACAAATATTATAAGTCCCAAAACTGTTTTTGTTTTCATTGCTGCTTTAAATTAGACCTATTATGCTTTTGCTAATTTTCTCTCTCTCGCTCTCTCTATATCTATCTATCTATCTATCTATCTATCTATATATATATATATATATATATTCATACAATGTTGGATATGAAACGCGGCCAAAGTTTCAAATATTGAGATAAATGTGTGTTAAAGCAATCCCTGTGAGCAAAAACCTCAGGCTGAAGACAATTCTTTCTACTTAGGCTCCAAGCTGATGACAAATCGTGACAGATTTCTTAAGTGTGCACATTATGTAGCCTACACTGCAACTTGTAGTTACAATATAATGTCAGGGAACCCTGTAATCATGGCTACTAAGCTTTAATTGGTGATTTTTCAAGGGAAAAAGTGCGATTATATTCCATTACAGTTGTTCTCAGGCTGAAAGTAGTCTGCCACATATAGCTACATGGTAACATCAGTGAAATGTGTAGTCTTGGTTGCTTATGTTCTTAATTTTTCCCTGATTTTGGATCATATACCTGTTAGAACATGTCCAGTTTATGAGTGGTAACAGAACCGAATTGTAGCACATAACAGACCAGGAACGGTTGGTAATGATGTTTACTGTTACAACACAGCAGGTACAAAGCAGGGCTAGTACACAGCACAAAATACAGTTCAACACTCCTAAATCTCTATACAAAGTTTGTGGCAGGTGAGTGCGTGGCATCTTTAGCTCAACAGTAAACACAGTTCACTTCAATAACTGGCAATGATACCATGGAGGAGCAGGCAGGGGAATGTAAAAATCCAGAACCATCTTAAAACAGTCCAGCAGATGAACCACTAGGGGACAGGCAGGCGGTAGGTTGAGGCCAGGCAGAGGATTGAGAGGCCAGCAGGTAGGTAGTCATAGGACGCACACACAATGGTAGGTGTGGCGACATAGTGAAAATCCATGGATCACTGGAAACCACAAGCAGACTAGAACACTCACACTTTTGCCTCATCATGGTAATGCCAAGCAGCCACAGGCAAACAGGAGCCAAGGATACTGAAGCAGTGCTCATGATCAGGAGCAGAAGGCCGGGTCTGCAACAGGAAATCAGTTCAGAACAAAGTGCTGGAGGGTCTTGTTTGAGTGGTGGAGAACAATCTGGCAGTGAGTATCTGTGAGGCTGGGGTACATATATATATATATATATGTATGTATATGTACTGGCTGTGAGTACGGAGGAACAGGTGAACTGAGTTGCCTTGATGAGGTGGACTTGACTGAAGCTGAGGCGTGGGATACCAGGATGAACCGAAAATTACTGACTAACAGCTGGGTGACTGGGTATGCAGAAAAGAGCAGGTGACCAGGAATGCAGAACTGTGACACAGTTGTGTTAAGAGGCTTTTATTCATGATTTTTCAAGAAAATGCCACTATATTTTGTTACAGTCATTCTCAGACTGAAAGTACACTGCTACATGTCAGCGCTAATGCCGGTGAAACCTGATCTCGGTTGTCAAAGTTGTCAATATTTCCCAGATTTCGGATCACATGCTTGCTAGATAATGTCTAGTTGTGTTTAGAAAGACAGACAGTTTGAGAAAAATAGAGTGTTTATTTAAACTATTATTAAAGCATGTAAAACATAGCAATGGCGCCGGCGCGAGCAGGACGCTGATCCAGTAGCTCCGTACGTGTAGTGTCGCTTTTAGTGCTTTAAGTGTGTTTTTTTCAACTTTAATTCTTTGTAACTACACTTGCTGTGTAGAACCTTATATAGCCTATGGATACAATGTCTTTTTATTGGCAACACATCAGTGGAAAACTTGTTTATTCAAGGGAGAAGCTGATTTTACTCCAAACAATGGGACGAGCCGGCATCGTCCACCCCATACCTGAGGAGCTGAGGAGGAGGAGACGAGGCTGCAGAGCCGGGGCGAAGGTGAAGGCTAGGCTAGCGGCTAAGCGGTGGAAGTACAAGCCCTCGGTTCCTTCGATCATCATGGGGAATGTGAACTGTCTGACCAACAAGACCGACGAGCTGGCTGCCCTTGTGAAAACCGACAGGACATTCAGGAGAGCAGTTTACTGTGTCTCTCTGAAACGTGGCTCACCCAGAACACTCCGGACGATAATGTGGATGTACCTGGATTCACTACGGTGAGAGCGGACAGGGACTGCAAACGCAGCGGCAAACGCAAAGGTGGGGACTCGCATTGTTTATTAACACCAGATGGTGCAACCCGGGGCATGTTACGGTGAAGGAGACTGAGTGCAATAGAGACATCGAGCTGGCGGTAGGACTCAGACCGTATTATATGCCCAGAGAGTTCTCCCACGCCATTGTTGTGTGTGTTTACATCCCTCCGCGTGCGCACGCCGAGACCGCGTGTGACGTCATCCACTCCACCGTATCCAGGCTGCAAACACAACACCCAGACGCATTCCTCGCCATCAGGGGATTTTAACCACGTCACACTGGACTCAACACTACCAGACTTTCACAGTTTAAGCTGCCCCACCAGGAAGAACAGGACTTTAGACCTCCTGTATGCCAACGTGAAGGAAGCTTATACGGCCACTCCTCTGCCCCCACTGGGAAAGTCTGATCATAACCTGGTCCTCACACACACTACAAGCCAAAGATCCAGAGACAGTCCACAACCACCCGCTCCTTCAGGAAATGGTCTCCTGAGGCAGTAGATGCTCTGAGGGACTGCTTAGAATCTACCGACTGGAACGTCCTGCAGGACACACATGGTGAGGACATTGAGGGGGTCACCCACTGCACAACTGACTACCTGAACTTTTGTATGGACGTTGTGGTTCCCATTAGGACTGTATGCTGCTTTCCAAATAACAAGCCCTGGATCACCAGTGATGTCAAGGACATCCTTAACAGGAAGAAGAGGGCATTCAAGGACGTGACAGAGATGAGCTGAAGCGCGTACAGGGGGAACTCAAGGTCCAGCTGAGAGAGGCAAAGGAGGAGTACAAAAGGAAGGTGGAACAGAAGCTGCAGCAGAACAACATGAGGGAGGTCTGGGATGGCATGAAAACCATCACAGGCTGCAAAAAGAAGGGCAGCAGAACAGAAGAGGGGGATGTTGGGAGAGCTGACCAGCTAAACCTGTTTTTCAACAGGTTTGATACCCCATCTCCCACGGCCATTGACTGCCCACTTCACACCCTCCACACCCAGACCCCACCCCCATCACTTCCATCATCACCTCAGACAACAGGGCACCCCCACACGCCACACCCACGGACAGTTCAACCCCCCTCCCCACCCCTACCATGGACAGTTCAACCCCCTTCCTACCCCCACAGACATTTCAACCCCCCTCCTCACCACCACGGACATTTCAACCCCCCTCCTCACCACCACGGACATTTCAACCCCCCTCCCCTTCACCATCACCAAGGAGCAGGTGAGCAAAGAGCTGAGGAGACTGCGCCCAAGGAAAGCAGCGGGCCCGGACAAAGTGTGTCCAAGAATGCTTAAGGCCTGCTCTGCTGAACTGGGGGAGCCGCTTCAGCAAATGTTCAACCAGAGCCTAAGGCTGGGGAAGGTCCCTGTGCTCTGGAAGACTTCATGTCTCATCCCGGTTCCTAAGATTAAACACCCCAAGGAGCCAGGTGACTTCAGACCAGTAGCACTAACATCCCACATTATGAAGACCTTTGAACGGCTGCTGCTCCATCTCCTCAGACCCCAGGTCCACCACGCACAGGATCCACTGCAGTTTGGATACCAGGAGAAGTTGGGCGTGGAGGATGCCATCCTCTATCTGCTACACAGGGCACACTCATCTGGACAAGGAGAGCGGTGCTGTGAGAATCACGTTCTTTGATTTCTCCAGCGCCTTTAACACCATCCAGCCCCTCCTGCTGAGAGACAAGCTGACAGGGATGAAGGTGGACTCACACCTGGTGAGATGGATCACAGACTACCTCACAGAGAGACCGCAGTACGTCAGACTGAGGGACCGCATGTCAGACACTGTGGCTAGCAGCACTGGAGCACCACAAGGGACTGTGCTCTCTCCTGTCCTCTTCACCCTTGTACACTTCTGACTTCCAGTACAACTCGGAGCTCTGCCACATGCAGAAATACTCAGATGACACTGCAATAGTGGGCTGTATCAAGGATGGACAGGGGGGGGAGTACAGGAGCCTGATTAAGAGCTTTGTGGAGTGGTGCAGGTCCAACCGCTTACAGCTGAACACCTCCAAGACCAAGGAGATGGTAGTGGACTTCAGAAGGAAGAAACCACAGCTCCAACCTGTGTCCATCGAGGGGGTCGATGTTGGAGGTGGTCAGCACCTACAAATATCTGGGGCTGCAGCTGGATGACAGGCTGGACTGGACAGCAAACATGGACGCTGTACACAGGAAAGGACAGAGCCGTCTGTACTTCCTGAGAAGGCTGGGGTCCTTCAGCATATGCAAAAAACTGCTGCAGATGTTTTACCAGTCTGTGGTGGCCAGCGTCCTCTTCTACGCTGTGGTTTGCTGGGAGGAAGCAGCAAGAAGAGGGACGCTGCCCGACTGGACAGACTGGTGAGGAGAGCTGGCTCAGTGGTGGGCATAGAGCTGGACTCTCTGGTGACTGTGGCAGAGAGAAGGACCCTGGACAAACTGCTGTCCATACTGGACAATGCCCACCATCCTGCACAACACCTTCAGCAGGCAGAGGAGCGTGTTCAGTGGCAGACTGCTCTCTCAATCCTGCTCCACCAATAGACTAAGAAACTCTTTTGTCCCCCTGGCCATCAGGCTGTACAACAGCTCGCAGTGATGGCAGGAGGCACAATAGACAATGGACAAATGCACCCACATGCACTCATCTTTTTATAGCCCTATTTAATTTAATTTAATTGCACACGTTGCCCTCAAAATACCACTTACCTATGTCACTTTGCTGCTAACAATACCACTTACCTATGTCACTTTATATTTTTAGATCACTGTATATTTTTAATATAGCGTTATTACATATTTTTTATGTCTACTGTTACTTCTCTGATTTGCCTTAATGTGTGTATGTTGTGTGTATGCTCAGTGTATGTTATGTTATTGCTACTGGATGCTTGAATTTCCTCCGGGATCAATAAAGTATCTATCTATCTATCTATCTAAGTAAAAACCTCAGATAGACCTCTTTGTTAACCTTTTTGTTTTCTCTCCCCCTGACAAAGCTCAGTGATTTTGAGTGAAGAGAAAACTTTATAGTACATAAGATGTGCCTTTTAAATGGTCTGTCTTCAGCAGTAAGGTTTCATAAATAAGTGATGAAAAAAAAACTTTATGGAGTGCCACTGCTCAAATGCTATTAGCATTGAAGTCCCAGAGGCACACCACACAGAACCCCTGTCCCATTTGTGGGTTGTTCTGTAAAGATCGAGCTCAGAAGAACTGAAAAAACAAAACAATAAATACAGGACTATTAACAAAAGTTTATTCAAAGTATAGGGGGGTGTAAGATGTGTAAGATGTTGTGTTGAGAGTAAGGGTGAAAGGTGCGGACACGCCAAACCAACATCAAAGAACTAGCGGCGATGAAAGCCAAACAAAAACCGAAAGCTAGCTGGGAGCAGCTAACGTTCCGCTAGCCGCTCCCAGCTAGCTCCAGTTTGTTATTCAGGTTGAAGTGGGAAGAAGCAGCAGATCTGTCGGGCAGCTGAGTGAAGTGGAGCCTGAGGAGGAAGCACCGGTTAGCCCCGGTTTCACTACAGGCACATTCACTCGCTACAGGGGCGAGGGAATAAAACCTCAATAGCCATTTAGAGTGATCTCTTTCACCAACTAGCTCCGCCGACGATTCAACATGCTCAATCGGCCGAAAAGCCGGCGACGCTGAAGGGCCAACAGTGCGGGACACACCACAAAAACTAGGCCGACAGACGCTCACTAACGGCCCGACTTTGGTTGACGGCAGACCGTTGGCTTGGTCTGTCAGGGCCTTAAAATGTGCTCTGACCAGCTTAAAAGGCCTGTCACAGTTGTTTCACATGCTGCTTATGAGTTGCATTTTTCCACACAAAGATCTACTGTAAGACCTGTGCCTTAAGTCTCTGGAGCAACATCTTGTAAAGATTTTAGACCAGTTGCACTCACTTCACTGTTAGCCAAGTGTATGGAGATAGTAGTCAGCATCCATCTTAAATTCTCTTGGTATCAACTCGACCCCTGCAATTTGCTTAAAATCACACAGGGTACAGTCGACCAAAGAGCAAGACAACTACGACAACCAAAATCATTTGCTCGTGTTCTTTTTATTGATTTTAGCTCTGCTTATAACAACATACAAATTGACACTCTTTTAGAATGACATTTTAAGATGAATGTGAATGGTGGTCTTATTCATTGGACAAGAAGCTTTCTGACTGCCCTCAGAGACTTTTAATAAATAGGGTCTGCTGATGATATGGCTCTGATTGGTCTTCCCATGGTGGACAATGCTATGTATGAGGCTTACTTTAGCCAGGTCACTGCTCTTCATTATTGGTGTCTGGCAAGTAAACTTGAGATGAATGTGGCCAAAACAAAAAAAATTACAATTCAAACAAAACCAAATGGAACCAGTCACACCCTCCGCATCATACTCAATAATCAGCCCGTAGAAAAAGTGGAACAATGTTGTACTTGGGCACAATTATTGATCGGACATTAACTTTTAGTGGAAACCCAGAGAGCATTTTCAAGAGAGTCAATCAGCACCTGCTTTTAATCAGGAGGCAGACGAGCTTTGGTGTTAGCCAGCACATACTTTAAAATAGCACACAGAAGCCTGGTTGAGAGCATTTTATCATTTAACATTACAGCGTGGTGCAGCAACCTGAGTGCAAAGAGCAAAGCTCTCCAAGATTGTCAGCATTGCAGGGAAGGTGATTGGTAAGTCACAGAAACAATTCAGCATACCAATAATTGTTGATGCCTCATATTTATTACACTCAAAGTATGAGCTGCTCCAGTCTTGGCGTTGATTTTGGGTACCTAGAGCCAGTCAGAATACCAATAAGGTTGCAGATCTTCTCCTCCATGTGCACAGCTGCTCCATCTCTCCTGTGCCAGAAGCATGCAACCTGGGCGTCATCCTGGACTCTACTCTCTCATTCGAGTTACACATCAAATCAGACACCAAATCTCCCTTTTTTAACCTTGAAAACATTTTCAGACTCCGCCTTTCACTCTGAAGTTCTGTGGCTGAGACCCTGATCCATGCCTTCATTACATGGAGTCCTGTTCAGAGTCTGCAAAAAAGCTATCAACAGGCTCCAGTAGGTGCAAAACTCAGCTGCCAGGATGCTTACCTGCACTAAGCCTTGGCAGCCCATCCACCACCCTGATTCATCTACACTGGCTTCCGGTTAAGTTATGCATAACCTACAAACTTCTTCTGCTTGCATACAAATCGCTCCACAACCTTGATCCACCGTACCTATTGGACCTTCTCCACCAGCATGCCCCATCACAGAACCTGAAGTCCTCTGACTCAGGTCTCCCCCGCACCAATAGGCGGACCTTTGGGGATAAAGCCCCCCACCCTCTGGAACTCTCTCCCTACGGAGATTTGCCTTGCTCCATTTCTGGACACTTTCAAGTCTGCGCTGAAAAGACACTTATTCATATAGGCCTTTGGCAGCTAGTCTGTTTACTTTGCTCTGTCTTGTTTTGTTTGTTTATCTGTTTTGTTTTGTTTGTTTTTTGTTTTTTGATTTTTCTATAAAGCGTCCTTGGGTCTCCTGAAAGGCGCTATCTAAATATAAACTATTATTATTATTATTATTATTATTATCATTATTATATAAGAAGTCCTTTATTCCCTATGTCATGCAGGCAGTAAACCCAGAATGACTGTATCAGGAAACATTTCTATACATGTGCTCTCTTTTACTGTTGATTTAATTTATTGCTCTACCTGCCTCTTTACACTGTTGTATCATATATGTTGTTAAATAGTACATTTTTAAGGGTGTATTGTGTTTTCTGTCTGTCTGATTTTTGAGAGAAACAAAATAATTTTACAAATGTTATATTTCTCTCAAAGAAATGTGTGAACAAGTGACATTATAAATATAAGGTGTTTTTTTCTCAATTTTACTGATATTGTTTTAGCCCAGAACAGGGTGTCCCAACTGACCTTACCCACTGTCCCAGCTGTCCCAGGCAGAGTTTCGGGAGAATGCACTCCTTGTACATTTTACAAAATTATGTCTCTCATATGTTACATCGGGGTTGGGCTCGAAAAATTGTTAGCAGGTACCTGTGTCTGTATCTGTTTAATTCCTAATAAAGTAGTCCTGGAGTAATGAAAGGTTACTTCATGTCAATACAAAATTGTCCCTACTGACCCTGCTGTCCCCTATTGTGACTAATAATAATAAAGACATAGTGCTGGCAGCACAGGCCTGCAGGGTCAACAGTACTGCTGTTGTTATCTTTTGTAATTATTTGTATGAACATCATCTCCGCTCCATTACTACCTTTTTCCAATATTGTTATTTTGTTTGTTGTGATTTGTCTTTCTTTGTGTTTATTGTGACTGGTATTGATCCAACTTTGGGTGGCCAACAGACCACATGCTGCCTGCTCCACACAGATCTGTCAGAGTGCCTGAATGAACACACTTCAGCCACTGGGGATGAAGGCAATTGCCAATTTTCATGTACTTAAATATTGAGGTGGTAGGAAAGGAGTTAAAAAAAAATGTTGAGGGGTTAACTACATAAAGCAAGAATTACGCCTTGCAGCTGTGCCGCCGCATCCCACTCAAGTTGAACTTACAGTTTATATTCATGTCTGTGAAAACATGGACACTTCATAAACATCTTTCCCCTGGCAGCAGAGAGGATCTATACAATCAGCACAGTTTATGGGCACCCACGATTAGTGTCACCAGTTTAATATCTTCCCCTCTGTCCCTGAGCTGTGATGCTGAGTAATGGCCAGTAAAGTGTTTTTGCAGAACATTATGATGTCTCAGTATTGCTGACCTTTGACCTTTTGGATATAAAATGTCATCACTAACCACTATTTTTTTGTCATAATTACCATATGGGGGACAAAAAACACCTTTGCAACCTTTGACCTTTGACCACCAAATTCTAATCAGTTCATTCTTAAGTCCAAGTGGACATTTGTGCCAAATTTGACGAAATTCCCTCAGTGCGATCTTAAGATATTGATGCAAGGTCACAGTGACCCTGACCTAATCATTTCATCGAGTTCAAGTAAATGTTTGTTCCAAATTTCAAGGTGTTCTTAAGATATTGCATTCACAAGAATGGGACGATGCAAAGTCACAGTAACCTTGACCACCAAAATCTAATCAGTTAATTGTTGAGTCCAAGTGGACGTTTGTGCCAGATTTGAAGAAATTCCCTGAAATTGTTCATGAGATATCGTATTCACAAGAAAAGGACAGATGGATGGACAGACAACCCAAATACGTAATACCTCAGGCCACAGCTGTCACAGATACATAAATAGTACTTACTGTAAAAACCCCAAACCAAAACATAAACAACACAAATAGATACAGTGACAGAGTCAAGGAAGTTTTAGATGTATGGTAGCCTTTGCAGCACAAGTTAAATTATAACAAAAATAATATCAATCATGATAATTATGTTATCAGCAACAGCAATAACAATAATAATATGAAAATAACAATGATCATTACCACCACTATCATTGAACTAAATTATCTGTAAATATATAAATCAATGCTGTAAAACACAAAAACAATAGCAGTATATATCGTTTCTTGTTTACTTCTAAAGATGTGTATGCATGTTGTAGGTGTAGATACTGATACAATGTTAATGTGCCTGTTCAAATTAGGATTGGTAGTCAGACAAGTAAAATAACAAGACTAATGGAATCAGGGTTGTAGAAATGTAATGAAAGATGATTGGATGGAGTGGGGCTCTGCTGAAGTGTAACGAGAAAGGTGGATACGTTTTCCACAGAGATGTAATCTGTACATTTCAAGCACATAACAAATATGGTGTTCCTTAATTTCCACTTGATGAGGATTGCTTTCTTGCCGATCGTTAGAGCCACAGGGAGTAATCTACTGTTTGTCTTGTTCAAGCTGATTGTTGATCTGTCTCCTAGTAAGCAGAGTGAGGAGGGTAATGGGATGTGGCAGCCCAGGAAGAGGGATGGTGACTCAGTGATCTCTTCTAAGTGTTCAATGGGTGTGCAGTGTTAGGTGCTGTGAACGTAGCTATCTCTGTGGAGTGTGACCAGATTTCTGATCAAAGTCCCATTTTAAACATTTGCCCAGTGAAGTGAGCTCTGTTGAGTATCTTATTCTGTATGATTTGAAGGCTGGCGTGGTTCCAAAGGCCGGCATCAGGAGTGATGGAGAGGTCTAGTTCCATTTTTATGGCTCCATACTTGCAGTAGCCATGGCTGGAGGCATTAGGTTTTTGGGGAGTCTGTCCATCCATTTGTTCACCTGTACGTCTGTCCGTCTGTACGTCTGTACGAATGTATGCACTTCCATCCCCATCCTCATGAAGTATTCTTATTAAAATCTTAAAAACACCTGAAGGGAATTTATTCAAACTTGGCACAAACATCCACCTGGACTCAGTGATGAATTGATTGGATTTTGGTGGTCCAAGGTCAAAGGGCAAGGTCAGTGTGACCTTGCATCCATCTCATCTCCTGAACATGATATCTCAATAACGCCTTGAGGGAACTCTTTCATATTTGACAAACATGTCCATTTGGACTCAACAATAAACAGATTACAATTTTTTGGCCAAAGGTCACTTCATCCGTGCGTCTATCTTAGTTTTAAGAATACAATATCTCAAAAACCGCTTTGAGAGAAAATCTTTAAATTTGGCTCAAACGTCCACTTATATCCAAGAAGTCCAGGGTCATCTTCACTGTAGTCTATACACATCTTTCCCCCGGAGTCTATATACAGACTCTACATTCAATGAATGTAGGGTTTGTAGGCAAACCCAGAGATCTTGCCTCTGGAAGAAGAGCGGCTGTTTGTAGTCCACGTGATATTGACTAATCACGTTTGAGCCGGCTGCAGTTGTTGCCAGGTTAAACGGTCCGTGCGGTGAACTAACGAGGCGGAGCAAAACTGGTGTCACTGCAAATTCTGAATCCATCGCAATGGTTCAGCATATTTACTTATATATAAACGGAAGTCGGAAACGGAAATTCGCCTCCTCAGCCTAAATCAAACCGGAACGCCAAAAAATTGGGAGTCTGCCCCCAGAGGCTGTATCGCTGTCTGAAGGAAGTCAGACGCCGAATACAGCCAGTGAGTTCCGAGAATGTCTTCACTGTGACATCATAATGTTTTGCAAAAAACCTTTTCTGTCCATTACTCAACATCATATCTCAGAAACAGAAGAGGAGAAATATGGTCAAAAACTGATTGGTCAGAAAAATGTGCAATATGTGAAATATATGCACATCACTTAGTTTGGGTGCTGGGCTGAATGAAAAACTTTAGAAAAAAGAGAGAAAAGGCCCGCACACTCTCATTATGCTCCAAAAATCTTTACTAGTTATACAACGTTTCAAGCATGTCAGCTTTTCATCAGGTCATCTGATCCGATGAAAAGCTGACACAATTTTTGGAGCATAATGAAAGTGTGTGGGCTTTTTCTCTCTTTTTTAAAAAACTGATTGGTGACATTAATCTTAGGTGTCCAACTTGACACTGCTAAATGTTTTGCCTCCCTGTACTGTCACGTTGAAGATGTGTGTGAATACATGTTTAACATGTGTGATGGGTTTAATTTAAGCGTGGAAATTAAGTGGTATCTTAGTAATTAGAAACTCAAGGTTGTTCCAGATGGAGGTAAATTTAGATGGTAGTGATTCTGTGGATTTTCCACCATGCTGCTGCTATTGTTCTGTGAACTTTATCTGAGGAGGGAGTGAATTTGATAAGCACCTTGCTGCCTCACAGAATGAGCGGCATATTGCGATGTAAACCGGTGAGAAAGTGTATGTTCCATAAATGAGTTCTCCTTGTGGGCAGCTCTGCGGGAAAGGTGGGTTTCTGTGAACACATATTTGAAAACTCCACCTACTCACCATTTGGTGATTATAGACCACACTTGGCTTGAAATGATCATTCACAAGTTTATTTCTGACCATGTTTCTGATGCTGTGAGACTAATGCAAGGCATGGAATGTCACATGTTCGGAAAATACATAGCCTACATGTATCACTGATTTGAAAATTTTGGTGTGTAGCTAAAATCTTAATCCAACAAGTCTTGCCACGATGTTGCATTTATATGTATATTGAACATTGGTATGACAAAGCTGTTGATTTACTCGTTGTGAATGAGGAGGGATAAGATGAAGGTGTTCACAGTCTTTTCGCTTCACTTTCAGATTCCAACACAAGGTGACATTGACCAGTGGTGAGCTTGAGTTGTAAAGCTGGCACACCTCCCCTAAAACCCCGCATTTTGTCTGATTAAAGAGTGCAAGCAGATTACCTGTTCATAACCTCACAACACTAAAGGCCTAATCTGGGATTAAAGAGCATAACACAATTGTGACAAGCTGTGACTGCAGGTCACCCTGGGTCACAGGAGTTACTATGTCAATCTGACAGGAGCAGCTTCACACTTCACATACCTCATACTGTCACATACTGTCCTTTGGCCTTCTCCTTCTTTCCATTCAGTAAGCAGCTGAGCCAGAGAGGGCAGGAATAAATTCAGTTTATTGTTTTCTTAGTTCTGTCTATTATTTCTATTTCTGCAATTATGATAATATAGTACTCACTAAATTAATTGCTGGGAACACATCGACCTAGTTGCAGTGAAAATGGGCAGTAAGACTAACACACTGATTGTACACAAGACAACCCAGAGCAAAATCCTCATACATGTTCATACATACTGCATATATCTATATCTACATGTATATGTATGTTATGCGTTATGTGTGTGTGTGTGTGTGTGTGTGTGTGTGTGTGTGTGTGTGTGTGTGTGTGTGTGTGTGTGTGTGTGAGTGTGCATACACAATGTTGTTAAAAGCCATTCAGAGATGCACTCTGAAGTCATTTGCACTTAAGTCCCAATTGAAGAGAGGCAAGTGGTAAGTTAAGACCCAAGTCAAGAGTGACAAGGCCCAATTCAAGAGAGGCAGTTCCCGAGTCAAGTCCCAACTCAAAAGAGCCAGGTCCTGAGTCAAGTCACAATTCAAGACTAGCAAGTCCCAAGTCAAGACCCAAGTCAAGACAGGCAAGTCCAAAGTCAAGGCACAAGTCAAGACTAACAAATCCCGAATCAAGTCCCAAGTCAACAGAGGCAAGTCCCAAGTCAAGACCCAAGTCCAGACAGACACATCACAAGTCAAGTCCAAGGTCAAGAGGGGCAAGTCCCAAGTCAAGTGCCAAATCAAGTGAAGCAAGTCTGGAGTCAAGTCTAAATTGAAGACTAACAAGACCCAGATCCTAAACTTTGAGTCTTGAGTCTCTAATACGTCAAAATGTGCTCTTCACCAATGTAATTTCTTTGAGACTATTACTTTAAAGTGACCCTGTATATTGTAGGTTGTTTTATGTGAAAATGAAATTTAAAAAATCACGTTAATGTTAATTGTTTCAGCAAATGAACTGAAATGAAATGATTTATGTCACACTTTTTAAATAAAATACTTCTTACTCTTTGTACTTGAATGAAGTTATCAAGTATTTTAAAGTTGAAAGGCTAAAGTCCAAGTGAAGCCATGAGTCACTGGTTTCAAAGTCCAAGTCGAGTTGCAAGTCTTTTTGATTCTAAGTCGAGTCTAAAGTCATCAAATTTGTGACTTGAGTCTGACTCAAGTCCAAGCCATGTTACACAAGTCCACACTTCTGAAATATATGTATATATGAAGCTCAGCATAAGTTCAATCAGGAAGACTTTTTTTGTGCTTATTCATTTCATGTCAGCCATCATTTTAGGCAGAATCTTTCTGCCCTCCACCCTGTTCACCTCCAGCCATCGTATCCAGAGTCCAGCACAAGCTCAACAAAGACTCATTCCTCTACTCTTCCGGATCAATGGCACTTCCTTATATTCCTCTTATCTCATGTTCACGACCTCTACCACCACCAGTTAAGTAGGGGATGCACAACCTGGCGTCCCCGTCTGCATCATTAGTTGGGTTCACATATAAATGTAACAGAAATATTGTCAGGATTTTCAGAAAATCAGCAAAAGAAAATCCAAATTTATGCGCTTTGCCATCCACTTGTGCGATGCGACTGTCGGGAGTTGGTTTTTAGAGATAAACAGTAGGTGGCGCTAATTCTCCATTCAGGTGCCACTTCATAAGAGACTCAACAAGATGATGTAATTGAAAGAGCGCCAAACAAACCTCAAATAAAGAAAAACAATAGATGAGAGTTCTGCTAGCAGCCCTGTGTGCATACATAAGCCTGTTGGAAGCCATTCAGAGGCAATGAAGAAAGCTTACAGAGGCCTACACATCATTCTTTATTTGCTCACCTATTTCCCTTACACTTACTCACATTTACCTTTAATTGATATAGCAGCTTTTCCACCTTCCCATATCATAGAAAGTGTTTTGGGATATTGTAGGGTTAGGGTTTTTTCTCTCAAATTTTTGGGGTTTCCACTCAGATTTGTAATGTGCAAATTGAAAAGAGAAGTGAACGTAGTCACATCTATATTCTCTCATTCTTCTGTGACTGTCACATATCGTTGACCTTTTTTTTTTTTAACACATTGTAGTGTCTATAACTTCATATCAAACCATTCCCTTTTTTGTTTGTCACAGTATGGCTCTCCTCTGATGATAAGTTGATGACAGTTGTATTAATATTTGCTCATTTTTCCTAACATTTCTCCTGACACTGCTGAATTTTTATGTTGCTGATTTCTGACGGCAAATCTTCAAGCTTTTAGTCTTGCATGAAATTTTTGTCTTACTTGTCTCTAAATAGCAAGTGGAGCAGAACAGGTGGCCTGGTGTAGCAATTTGTTGTCAAAGATTATGCTAATGATTGAATCTCAAAAACACACACCATCTCATGAGAAGGTGACATTCATCAAATTGGAACAAGTGACTTAAAACGTGTGAATCTGACTTGGGAAACTAAGAAAAAGTAAGAGAGGTTTAGGAATAGTAATACAATTATGTTCCAGGGTCAAGTTGGGGTAATAATGCAGCACCAGCTATGAAGTCTTTTTGCAGTTGATGTTGTGCTTTTCACTGCATCCATGCCATGTCAGCAGCATCGGTAAAGAATCTTTTTATTTAAACTTGGGAGTGTTCATGCCCTATTCCAAGATCATTACTTCCATTGGTAGTCTTGCAGTCACAACATTTAAACTGACACAGTTAGCTACTTTTGCTGTTACCTATTTAAAACAGTTTGAAACCAGGTCCAAGTAAATTAAATAAATTGATTGTATGCACATCTTGATATTGGATTTTATTGAGACATAACTTCCAGTGATGGTGGTCTTGTTGCTATTTTGCCAGTTGAGTCAAGTGAGAGATATAGTTGCTGTCAGAATGCCTAGATATGGCTGACTCTCAATGACAAGTTGGAGGCTGGCTGTATGTAGCATAAGTGCATTAAATGATACCACAATGTGTAACAATAATTTATAACCCTTAAGGGCTCCAAAATATGCATTGCAAACGCATTTCATTGGTTAAAAGGTGAAGTAGAGTGATTGCACTCAGCTATAATGAATATTCTGTTTTATATTAAATAACAGAATTTAATCTCACCTTAATTTCACCTCAGGGCACCACTCGTTGAAAAAAGGCGAAAAATTACAGCCAATATATTTATGCAGTCTCAATTCTGAATGTTTCTACAGAGTCCAGACTTGTAAACAATGCCCTGAATATTTCATACACACATTATATGTTCTTTATATAGCAATGGTCTGCTGATCAGCAACAGGATGCATATCTTCACTCACCCTCAATAGGCTGGGTGTGTCAGAGGTTCATTTATTAAAATCAGCATATTAAATCACTATTTTGTATTTTTAATTGATATATTATTTACTTAAACATATCAATTAATTGTCTTTTTCGAATTTGCAGGCCACACACTGGACTGTTCTTGGGTCATTTAGAGGCGGGTCTTGTCGTAAATTGTGCTTTTGTTACTGACCATTCTGTTAGTCTCCATCTTGAGTAGTTTCAGGCCGTTTCCTGACTTAAAGATCAGAGTTCTCTGTGAAAATGTAAAACTGAAGTCATTGTATATGCTTGACAATATTATCCGTAAATTCAGTAGTGCACTGGTAGTCGATAAGGTGGTTGTACTACTAGTTAGATGGGTAGGTTGCTAAGTGGGAAGTTGATATACTCCATATATGCCAAAGGCTTTTTGGTTGATCGGTGGGTATACTGTCAACAATCAGAAAAAGAGGTGGGCATACCCCATATACCTGCATATACCCTCCACAACTTCACTGCCTACATTCATTTGATTGAAAGCACAATCTTTGAAATAAAGGTGCTAACTATAACCATATAGGGTTCCTCACCATGTCCCTAGAAGAAAATCAGAATCAGAATCAGAATACTTTATTGATCCCCAAGGGGAAATTGTCATTATAGTCACTCCATCATAAAGAATAGAGAATTGTAAGAAGGCAGAATCTTCGTCTTTTGGCTGTTCCCTTTAGGGGTCGCCACAGCGAATTATCTGCCTTCATCTAACCCTATCCTCTGCATCCTCTTCTCTCACACCAACTCACTTCATGTCCTCTTTCACTACACCCAAAAATCTCCACTGGTTTTCCTCTAGGCCTCTTGCCTGGCAGTTCCAACCTCAGCAACCACGTTTTTTGTTTTTACTCCCTGTGACCTCACTGTTCCACTTGGGTCCTTCTCATTCACACACATGTATTCTGTCTTGCTATGGCTAACCTTCCTCTCCTTTCCAGGGCATTACCTCCACCTCTCTAGATTTTCCTCCACCTGCGCCCTGCTCTCACTGTAGATTACAATGTCATCTGCAAACATCATAGTCCACTGAGATTCCTGTCTAACCTAATCTGTCAACCTGTCCATCCCCATAGCAAACAAGAAGGGGCTCAGAGCTGATCCTTGATGCAGTCTCACTTCCTCCTTAAAGTCCTCTGTCACACCTACAGCCCACCTCACCACTGTCCTACAGCTCTCATACATGTCCTGCACCACTCTAACAGATTTTTCTGCCACTCCAGACTTCCTCTCTCAGCACCCTGTCATACGCTTTCTCTAGATCTACAAAGACACAATGCAGTTCCCTCTGACCTTCTCTGTACTTCTCCATCAACATCCTCAAAGCAAATACTGCATCTGTAGTACTTTTTCTTGGCATGAAACCATTCTACTGCTCACAGATGTTCACTTCTGCTCTTAGTCTAGCTTCCACTACTCTTTCCCACAGCATCATTGTATGGCTCATCACCTTTATCCCTCTGTAGCTGCCACAACTCTGCACATGTTGCTTGTTCTTAAAAATCGGCACCAGCACATCCTTCATTCCTCAGGCATCCTCTCACTCTCTAAGACCTTGTTGAAAAACCTGGTCAAAAACTCTACTGCCACCTCTCCTAGACACTTCCATACCTCCACAGGTATATCATCAGGACCAATTGCCTTTCCATTCTTTATCGTCTTCAATACCCTCCTCACGTCATCCTTACTTATCTTTGCTACTTCCGGCTCCACAATGGTCACCTCTTCTGTTCTTTGTTCTCTCTCATTTTCCTCATTCATCAACTCTTCAAAGTACCTTTTCCATCTTCCCATCACACTTGTAGCACCTGTCAATACATTTCCGACAACCTTCTGACCACAGCTCCTAGCAGCTGCCTCCACAGTGGAGGCTTTGAACACAGCCCACTCAGACTCCATGTCCCCAGCCTCCCCTGGGATGCACAAGAAATTCTCCCAGAGGTGGGAGTTGAAGACCCGATGGACAGGGTCCTCTGGCAGACGTTCCTAGTTCACCCTCACTACGCGTTTGGGTTTACCAGGTCTGTCCGGCAGCCTCCCCCGCCATCTGATCCAACTCATCACCAAGTGGTGATCAGTTTACAGCTCTGCTCCTCTCTTCACCCAAGTGTCCAAGACACACAGCCGCAGATCTGCTGATACGACCACAAAGTCGATCATTGATCTTAGGCCTAGGGTGTTCTGGTACCAAGTACACTTATGAACCTCCCTGTGTTCGAACATGGTGTTCGTTATGGCCAGTCCATGGCTTGCACAGAGGTCCAATAACAAAGTACCACTCGGATTCAGATCAGGCAGGCCATTCCTCCCAGTCACCCCCCTCCAGGTTTCTCTGTCATTGCCCACGTGAGCTTTGAAGTCCCCCAGGAGAATTATGGAGTCCCCAGCCGTCAACCCTTGCAGGACGCCGCCAAGAGGCTGGGTTCTCCGCATTACCATTCGGTGCATAAGCACATAACAACATTTAGATATCTTCTCTTTGCGACCTGCAGTCGCATCAAGGTGACCCTCTCGTTCTCTGGGGAGAACCCCAACACAGCGGTGCTCGGCTGGGGGCTTGTGAGTAATAAGCAACAGTAACAGCTCTTCATAGGCAAATGGTTCTGGGTAGAACCTCAGCCCTTAAGGAAGGACCACTTTGGGACCTTTATTTCTTATAGTGCATAGCTGCCGATATGAGACATATGAAATATTAATAGTGGCAGTCGGGTCTTTAAAAGTCATCTCTGGATTGGCTAACTTCATCTGTATGAGTCAAAAATAACACTGTATGCTCAGGTCAGAGGCAGTACAAGCTGAGCACAAATCAAGCTTACACACACTACATGACGTGAATCAATGTGTTTATCCCTATTAACCCAGGATCAATAAAAACCTATATGCAATGGCAGGGGCCCACTCTGTTTTGATGGTGAGGTCCAGAGTGTGTGTAGCAGAGCAGAATGCTTAATGCATCCAGGGACTGGGGAGTTAACAAAAAGGATCACACGGTCAACTTGCTTGCTATACATCCAACCATCTCCAAACATCCAAATATTGACTTGCTCCTCACTCAAAGAAATCCTCACACACACACACACACACACACACACACACACACACACACACACACACACACACACACACACACACACACACACACACTCATCCCTCAGCATGGGGTCGTTATTGCAGTGCAGTCCACATACTGAGTGTTTAGTGGCCCCGCTGTGCAGTGGATGGAGAGTGGAGTGCAGTGTGCATCTGGACACTTAACCTCTACAAACTTAGACACTACAGCTTACAAAAACACTGACACTTAACACTTTGTACGACCATAGAATAAACTGTAACATATCTTCTGAGGTCAGAATGGTGGGTCATGTCTGCTCTGCTGCATGGATCTCTGGGGACATGCTTGTAGAAAAGTTGTGCTGGAAAAGCCTTGTGTTATTTGATATACCAATAACAGACAGATCTGTTGCCATTCCATTGAAACCTTTGCATTGTCTGAGTTTCAAGGTCTCTCTCTCTCTGGAGCGATGGGTCTTGCATTATACAGATTCATGAATGTCTGTTACATTTTTATTTCCTTGTGGGATTTGAAGGTTTCTTTTGTGTGCCCTTAAAGGGAAATCCCAGGTTTTAGGCTTACTCTTGTACTTTTGTCCATTAAAACCAGAGCCAGAAAAATATATTGCTAGGCAGATGAAATAGGCTGATACTAACGTACTGGTATCAGTGTGAGTTTCACAATGAAAACTAAATAAATAGTTAGATTTGAAAATGAGGAAATATATTACATTTTTGTCCCGTCTCAAACTAAACCCAGACAGTGAACAGTATTTCTGTGAATCCAGTTTATGAATGAGTTGCAGCGGCGGAGAGAACAGGCAGCTGTGGTAATGCTAATGCTTCTGCTAGGTGAGCAGGAATGACAGAGAGAGAGCAATTCTATTCAAACACACTGACTTTGGAAATGATAACTGGATTTTCTGCAAAGTAAGTCTGTTGTATCCTGGATCCAGGGTCTGAAATTAACTTTTTTCACCACCTGCCACAGTGACAGGCAATATCTCTCTTTGTCTGCCACTCGGAATGATTTCCTGCCACTGTTGAAATCTGTGCACTAAATGAAGCAATAACATTTAGATAGTTTAGACATCATTAAATGTAACAAATGATGACTATACATACTGTACTGAGCAAAACTTTAAATGCAACACTTTTGTTTTTGCTGCCTTTTTCCACAGGTTTAAATTAAAGATCTAAGACTGTTTTCATGCACTCAATAGATATACTTCTGTCAAACTGTGGTCACAGATTTGTTAAAATGTGTGTGTGTGATCACTTTTCCTTGTCCAAGATAATCCATCCACCTAACAAGTATGGCATATCAAGATGCTGATTAAAAAGCAATCACTAATACACAGGTGTATCTGGGATGGTCACAGTATACGGACACTGTAAAATGTGCAGTTTGATCACACAACACAATGACACAGATGCCCTAAGTTTTGATTTGCTACATCTGTGACTGTTGGTCACAACACAAACATTTGCACAACCAATAGCGTTGCATATATATATATAACGGGTATGACTGGTGTGTCTTTCTGTTGTGCCTTTTTCCTATCCCCCAAATTACCGATTTTACATGCCACTGCCAACAATTTACAGAGTCACAGAGCATTTTTCACTATTCTAGTTAAAGATGATAATGACACATGTAACTGTGGCAACTGGAAGACAAAAAAAAAAAAAAAAAAATCAAAATGCATGACAAGACTGACAGACACAAGAATAAGTCTCTATATTAAAGCAATACTTAAGAACTTTCAGTTTTGGTTGATTTTAGCGGTGCCAGTGGACCAAAGCGGTAGTGTTTTGCCTGAAGGAAGACCACATTTCCCATGAGGACCAGCGCATAGCGTCGTAAAATCCCTGATCTCCCGGTCGCCTGCAGTTAGTTTGAAACAATACATTTCTGTTTCCAGTGTCTGTGTGAAGGATGAATAGCAATGATGTAATGAATCTAATTGTGGCTAAACAATATCATATGACAATGCTGAAAATAAGAAACGTTTAACTTTGGTTTAGTACCTTATTCCCCCACCACTACTATTCATTCTAAACAGTTTCTTCACATTGAATTGTTTCCTATACTGTTATAATTCTATTATTAGGATTCTATATGGAGAATTATACATACATTTATTACTAAAATTACTCTATGCGAGTCTGTTATTGTCACTGTCATTTCTGAATTACTAAAAGCCAAGACGAATTCCTGTATGTCCTTGGCAATAAAGTTCAATATGATTCTGATGCTTATTGAACATCAAAAATGTTTACATTTGTAACATAACATTTCTGTCTGTTGTTTTATCAGGAATTTGCTGTCCAGGACACTACCTCCACCAGTTTGAGCCCCCACACTAGTGCTGGCAGAGGCAGGGGCAGAGGGGGGAGGGCAGTAGGTGCAGGCAGAGGTAGAGGGAGAGGGAGAGGGAGGGGAAGAAGTAGGACACCAGAGGACTTGAACCCCGAGACCCAGACAGACCCAGACAAACTTTTATTTATACACCCTCTTTCACAGTTTTCGAAATTCAAGTACTTTGTCACATTCAACACATTCAAATTGTTATTTTGCCACTTGTCCCTTCACAGTAAAGGAAGTAACAAGTAAAACATACAACCTAGAGAAAAAAGAAAAACATTTCCAGGCACATGCACAGTGTCACGCAAGAAATATCATGAAAAAAAAAGAGTGGCATAAATGCAATGTACATTTTTGCAATGACGGGATACGTGTATGATTTGAATAAATAAATGGCACAACAACACTGTATTACAGTGGTAGTAAATGAACGACAATGACAGTTGAAAAAAATTACTGTGAATTAAAAAACAAAACAAAAGTGGAGTGTGATGCATGTACATGGATAAATAGAGCAGGATAAAAATAAACTATGACAGTTAAAATAAGAAACACTGAATAATCTGTGTGACAATGTTAGAAGTTATCTGGAGTCATCTGGAGAGTCATGCCGCTCTTCTTCCTCCACAACACTCAGAGAATGCATGCTGCAGATAGAGTAGATTGTAAGATTCTGCCCTAGCGCCTTCTTCCAGGTTCTCCGGTTCTCCCCTGAGTCAAAACAGAAAATAGGACATGTTGAAAAATACTAAACGTTGCCCAAAACAAACAAATGCAGGCCCTGGGAAACACAAAGTACCTAACATGGTCCGACTCTTCTGTAAAGCTGGAAACTATAGGCTGTAGCAGTTGGAGGTGTTGCTTGTGGGGAGTAGACGTTACTTGCTTCTTTTGATAGCTGTAGAGAAATAACATAAGAAATTTATATGGATCAAGAGTAATGCAAGAGAAACACAAAAGTATACACACTGGAAATAAAGGCACTATACAAACATCACACAATGTAATAAAATGCATCATCTATGTTATACTAGAGAATTATAAGATAAGAATAACAATAATTAGCAATACAACATCAAATATAAAAAGACAATAACATGAAAAAAATAAATATGGAACAACACCGTACACCTTACACAACATAATGTCCAATAGACACATAACAATAACAAAAATATCTTGTTATCAGACTGACTTGAAGATGTCAAGTTTACTGGCTAACTGAGATTGTAACCTTCAAAGTTAGGTGCTTGGTGCTACTGAAGTGAGCTAGACACACAGACCCTTCAGGACTGACTCAATAAACGTTACATGTAGAATTTTAAACATGCAACAATCCCTGTAGTTTTAGCTACACTCAGCACAAGGTGCTATTGATAAGCAGGACTATGAAAAGTCATAACTTAATGCACATTGCACACAGGTTTTGTTTTACTGATTATTTAGAGCAAGCAACGCGGATTGACTTCTTTTTTCTAATCACTGTAGTCAACTCAACAAAAACACGACAAGAATCCCGTTTTTCTCTGAAACTATTACATAACAATCATCAGAAACTATTGTCACGTACATACAAACTGACATGATAACACCACAATGATTCAGTATGACTGATCTTTCCACAATAGGAACCTACGTATTTTACTCAAACTCTATATTTGCGGTTTGTCATCGCATTGCTTTTTCTTTATACAGTACTTTTGAGCTTGTTTCGTGGCTGGTCGTGTCAGTGTGGAACTATTTATTGCTACCACGCATATTTCCGATAGCTAACATCAGCATTATCATTTTGATTTGAGCATTGTAAGCTACTTACTAGTCCAGCAGGAACAGAGCAAAGGCAGCATCGGTCGGAAATCCCTCCTCGTCTTTGAGCTCACGCCAGCGAGTGAAAGCCGGGCCAATGTTGATCCTTGACTGTCCTTTTATCCATGTAGCCTCCCTTTTTCCTTTTTTTGTCTCCTCAGACAAAACTTTTCGTTTCTTTGGTTGTTTTGCAGCTTCTGCCATGATAGCAGTAATTGCGCGTAAACGTTCGCATCGACTTCCGTCTTTGTAACGAATGGGGAAAGGGGGAAGTGACGTATGCCGTAAAGCAGTCAACACATTTGTAGTTTTTTGTGTGGCAGGGTTCCTGCCACCCTCCTCGAAGTTGCTTAGTGCCAGTGAAAGCAATACAGACCCCCTCAGGCCATGACAGAGGTGTCATTCAACTAGTTGTAAGTCGATGTATCATCACAAAAGTTATGAAAATATTTTATGAAGGTTGAAAAGTTACTTAGTGTTAGTTTAAGTTGAGTCAGAAACACCTTCATCAAAGGCAACTTTATTTCCATTTTAAATACCATATTTGGTGAAATGGCTCTGTTCTGGGGGCCTCTCTGTCTTTCCACGCACCCACATGGAAAGCCTAAGGCAGAGAGAGCACACCTCACGACCCTTCCATGTGCAAATGAGGAAAGCCTGCGGCAGAGAGAGCAAACCTCCCTGCCCCTCCATGCACCTACATGGAAAGTCAAAGTCTGGGAGAGCAGCAGCAAAGAGCCCCCAGGAGCAGAACAGAGCAGCATCAATGACAAACAGAAATGACACTGATAACTCAGACACGACCTGGGGTGGAGGCAGGTTGCAAAGCGGCTTGCAGGGGAAGCAGCAACAGTGCCCTGAATGAGATTCGCCAATCGGTTGCCTAAAAAGGAATCATGTGACCTATCAGCTGACATTCCATCAATCAACTGCTCCATCAGTTGATTGGGCTGTTTGAGATCAGCTGATGTAGCTGGAATGTGAGCTGAGCTTGACATGTAGCTTGACATATCCTGACTGAACTAATGCTATGCTCAATGTTTTGTTGACCAAAAGTAGACTAAAACTAACAAAGATCACAATGCCAAAATGTGACTTAAACTACCATACATTTTCTTCAAAAGATAAAAATGAAATAAAAATCAGGTGCCATAATTAACAGGGATCAGTACTGAGCCCAGTATTCAAGGAATAAGGTTCAGGTTTGGCAATTATACAGGAAACAAGTTACGTAACTCTAAATCTGTATTAATTTTTTTGGCCACACAGGGGCAGCATAACAAGCCTAAACACAGCATAAATACTGTATATCATCACCTTTTAAAATTTTATGGTGAATTTATGTGTGAACAGTTGCCTGTTAGCAGACGCAAAGTAACTTAAATATTTATCCTTGTTTCTGGTGACCAGATGAAAGGAAAAAATATCTGGTTCTTTAGCTGTTTTTAAATGTACATCTGTTTAACTTCTCTTCCTCTGAAAAAGTGCAGCACATGGTCGCTTGCCTAAGGTTTCTGTGGGAACCATCTAGAATAGCCTGGGTACTAGACAAATCTATTCATGTTTTATTTGCTATGACTGATGTGTTTGTGCTCCCTCCCTTTTGGACAGATTTCCTGCCTGGGTCGGGCCAATCACAACCGTTTGATATGTTTCTGCCAATGACTAACAAGTTACTCTTTGGGTAATGGTAATAATTATAATAACTATTTACTGCGTTCAATCTTAAATCCACTTCTTTGTGAATAAAAAAAAAATGTCATTGAAGATATTTTCAATTTTCAATCAATATATTTCCCTCTCCCTCATGATGGAGACAAAATATCCACAACCCTACTTTTCCCTCTCCAGGCTGACAGAATCTGCTGGTGAACGCTACCTGATGAACTATTAATCCATAGAAGACGACCACACGACAACAAGTGCATTTTAAAAGGATAACATGTTCGCCTCTTCTCCTTTCCTCTCCTCAGGCCTAGCGCACGTAACATAAACCCTGAGGATAATTTGGTTCTTTCTAACTCAACAGCAATTAACAAATTACTGTTTTAAACCTACCGTTCACCCTGCGGGGGAAATTTCATTCCTTAGCTGACTTTAAGAGTGCACCATTGTCAAATGTTTGCAGATCCTGGTTTCACAGTTGCCAGGATGTTTTTAGCCTTGAGGTAAGCTTGATATAGAAAAAAAGGCTTTGAGATAAATGAAACATCTTTTGTCAATTTTTGAAAATATGCAGAACACTACAGAATAAATTGACTTGTCAGAAAGCCAGTGATATGACTAATAGCATCTGCTGGCGGGGTGTTTTAATACACAGTTCATGATGACTCAGCGTGAGGTTAAGACGGAAATGATTGAGGGATCACAAGACAAAAGTTCCCTGGTCCCCCCGGAATTTAATAAGCACCAATGGGTTTCTCTGTTCTAAATGACAACAGTGTATGAAGTCACTTTAAACCAACTCAGAGTAACACAATTTCAATAAGCTGAATTTTGTTTGTAGTCTTTACAGTGGCAGCAGCGGTGCCTCCAGAAATTTTTCACAGGGGTGGCTGGATGAGACCACTTCAGGATATTTCAGGATATTCGATTATGCTGTTGAAGTATATAGGCCAGTTGAAAACTATGTCGATATGGAGAGTTAAGGAAATGCATACTGATATACATTGGTCTCTCATTTTACAGTTATTATCTGATGTGCATAGACTAAAACCACTTCAGTTAACATTTTTAGTTCCACAAAAATCCTGTTTAGTAGGACCAAACCTTTTCAAGTTTAGGGGAGACATGTGGGTACCCATGGACGCCATTTTCATTCAGATACCTTGAGGTGCGAGTTCAAGGCCACAGCCTCTAAAGGCCCAGACACACCAAACCAACATCAAAGAACTTGCTGCCACAAAGGCCGACTGATGCGTCGCCTCAAGTTGCCTCTGTCTCAGCCAGAAAGTTGCACTTGAAAACACTACAAAGACTACAGCCAATGGTGAACTCATAGTACATTCTGTGCCTAAATGAGAGGAAATACCTCTCCATAGCAGCAGATGGCAGTAGACTGTATTTGTGATTTAAAAAGGTAAACTGAAAGACTGACGGCACAGATTTGAGATGCTGGTTAGTAAAATAGCACATTACCAAGACAACTTGATGTCGAAAAGAACAAATGAATCTTATGCATGTCTCTTGACGTTAGCTGTTTGTTTGCTTTCCTTGCTTCTGTTTCTCTTCTGGTGTGCATGACTGACCTGCCCATCAGAGGGATTTGATACCCTGTTAAGTTCCACCAACTCAGACGTCAATGCAAATTGGCACGGAATTTGGCACAAAAAAAGTTGGCATGGGCTGACTATTGCCAGCAGTGCAGAATCAAGGTCAATCCCAGGTCAATCCTGGGACCCCTTCTGTTCAATCTCTACATGCTGCCTTTAGGCCAGTTAATACAAAGTAATAATGTGTCCTACCACAATTATGCAGATGACACTCAGATCTATGTCTCACTGGCAGCAGGTGAATATGGACCAGTGGATTCACTCTCTCACTACATCCAACAGGTCAGTGTGTGGATGCAAAACAACTTTCTCCAGCTAAATTCAGACAAGACTGAAGTCACTGTATTTGGTCCACAGAAACAAAGAGAAAGTGTCAGCAGTCACCTCCAGTCTCTCTCTCTAAAACCTACAAATCAGGTTAGAAATCTCGGGGTAATAATGGACTCAGACTTGAACTTTAACAGCCACATCAAATCAATAACATCAGCAGCTTTTTACCATCTAAAAAACATTGCCAAAATCAAAGGTATAGTGTCTAAACCTGACTTGGAGAGACTTATCCATGCATTTGTCTCTAGTAGGTTAGACTACTGTAACGGCCTGCTCACTGGACTCTCCAAACGGGCCGTAAGACAGCTGCAGTACATACAGAATGCTGCTGCTCGGGTCCTGAGAACCAGGAAGTACGAGCACATTAGTCCTATGCTCAGGTCTCTACACTGGCTTCCTGTGGCTCAGAGAATAGACTTTAAAGCAGCTCTGCTTGTGTACAAGTCTCTCCACGGCCTAGCACCAAAGTACATCTCTGACATGTCAGTGCCATATGAACCATCGCGGACTCTGAGGACCTAAGGGACCGGCCTCCTGCTGGTGCCCAGAGTCAGAACTAAACATGGGGAATCAGGGTTCCAGTTTTATGCAGCTAAAATCTGGAACAGTCTTTCTGAAGATGTGAGACAGGCCTCTACTCTGACAATGTTCAAATCTAGGCTTAAAACAGCTCTATTTCACTGTGCATATGACTGAAAGGATCTTATCTGCACTCTTCTCTTTTAAAGTTCATTTTATAATGATTATTTATGTTTTTATTTTGTATTGTGATTTTAATGCATTTTCTTGTTCTGTAAAGCACTTTGAATTACTTTGTGTATGAATTGTGCTCTACAAATAAACTTGCCTTGCCTTGCCTTACACTTAAAAACTAAGGTAACGGGGACTCACTGGTGGCCCAACATGACCAACTGACTGGCTTGGTGTTTCGGGACCTTTTCAAAAAGTAATGTAGGTCTCCAATTGTTTATGCTGAAGAGGGTCAGTAGGTGGGGGGCAGTAATTGTATCAGGACAGCATTGCCATCCATTTGATGACCTACATTAACATGTAGCCTCATTTTATACTCTATGCTCCTACAGTCCCAAACTCTTGTTTGGTATGTGTTTTTAATTTCTCCTAGTCAATTGGGATTATTAGGACCTGACAAGTATAAAAAACTAAGCATTGTCTTTGAGCTGTGTGTGTGTAATAAAGTATAAAAACTCATTTGCAGTGCCTAAACACTGCTGTGCAAAAACAAAATTGCAAACAATGCAACAATTGTCCAATGTTTTGTAACTCTTGGATAGGGGTCACTATTCAAATGCCTGAACATGGCTGTGCAAAAACTGTTATTAAAAGCATAAATAAACACGTTTCAACCATAACATTTGATCAGGTTTTATATCTTGTCCACTTTTGTGTCAGGATCAGCTGTAGACTGATTTGGCAGAGATGGCTGCCATTTTGCTCCCACATGGATTAGTGTGTTATACTTTTGCTACCACAAGATAGCACAAAAAGTGTCCATGAGTGAGGACAACAGGTCTTAGTTCAGAGAAATTAAGTACAGGGTGCAGCAAAATGTAATGTTCTCATATGAGGATGCAGAGTCCCAGAGGGCTAAGCTGTTCTCTTCTAGATATAAAAGCAGAGGAAGTTCTAGCTAAATGTTTCTGCTGCTGCTGCAAATATGTTTGCCTCAACCTGGCAGCCTTTTCTTTTCCAAGTGGACCTTGTTGCTAAGTGAGTACTTTGTTACTGTTGTATATCCATATACTTGCAATTTGGTAAATTGCAAAAGCCTGTTACAGCACTGAGGGATGATTAAAGGGTTTTGGGGAGTGCTCATGCAGAACATATTCAAATTGTGATTTTGATGACTATTACGACTAATCATCATCGTGACTACTGAGGTGACTATAGTGGTTATTATCATTATTCACATTCATATTTTCAAAAGCTTTTTGATTTATGTAACTGCAGTAAAGTGATGGTACTTAAATATTGTTAAATATTAAAGAGAGGTTATGTAACAACACTCCTTATATAACACTCATGCTGTTGTGATGATTATGATTCTTGCTGGAGTTTTTTATGATTGCTTTTGAATCATGTTTTTGATTTTTTGCAGCTGCATCTGAAGAGAGTGAATTTTTAAATCATCAGGTAAAGAAACAGATGCATAAAGTCTGAATGAATCCTGCTATTGGACATCAGTAGCAGCATAGCATGTGTCAAAACCTAAACTCTGCATTCCAAACTTGAACAGAACTAAAATTCAGAATTCTTATCAGTCTGTTTTCTGTATCTCACAACCTTCTCTAGAGCTTGCATTCCCTCTCCTCTCTCCCGCTCACAATACAGTCCCAACTGAAAACGCCATCTGTTCCTGGGGCCCTTCAGTAGCATGTTCTGCCCTTTACTTAAACATACATACTATATACAGCAGCCTGTCTCTCTCCAGCACACACAAGCACCCAGTCATCTGTATGCACCCGGCCTCTGTGGCTCCGCTTCAGAGTTGACTCTGTCGAGAGTTGGCCTTCACAGCTCCCTGAGGTGGAACTGCTTCCCTTCCCACGAGAGTGCACTGTGCAGTACTCTTGTGTGTGGTGTGATGTGAGTGTGTGTTGTATTTTCATGCCCTTTTTTTTTGTCTTTAATGGCATTGCTATGCTCTGCAGTGAAATTGGATCCACAATGGGAGTTCAGGGAGGGCATTATTCAGGCTGATACTCTGTGGTATGGCTAGAGTGCAGTGTGCTCTGCTGTGAGTATTGTTGGAAACATGGGTTTTCACATAGGTTTTGTACTTGTTCTCATTTTGTGCTCATGCTTGTTTTGTTAGGTAAGCTCTTTGCAAGTGCAAGATAATGTATTTCCCTCCACTTCCTGCCATGCATAATAATGTCTGGGAAATAAACATTTAAAAGACAAGAAAAAAATGTTGTTGATAATACATTACACTACACTTTCAAACAACATGGAACACAAGTTTTATAAATGAAATGTAAAGCATTTACAATTACATAATCATATTGCCCTACAGTTTCGTCTTGATATTTAAAGGAGTGCTTCATCAACTTTACATATCAAGGTCAGTTCACTCATCTTGCGCAGTTATATAATGTCTTTGTCTTCTGCAAAACCCCTGATTTTGTTCAATTATAATGGGGTTTTTTTTTTACATCTAAAATGATTTCTATACAATGTCTGTGCACCACAGTGAAGCGATGGTTAATGTTAAAGGTATACTACTGAGAAATTATTGGTTACTGCTTGTGAACAGTGCCACCAGCAAAGTGAGAGCCAAGGCCAAATTGGCATTTATTTGCAATTTTTGTGATTTTCATAGCTTCCACTTGGATGCGTGGATAGTCGCCTGCGAGCGCTCTGGTCGCTCTGACATCGCTCACAATGCCAGCTCCAGCAGGCGCTTGCAGCGGCCAAAGGGGCGGGGCCAGGCGCTGCAGATGTGTCCATCTAGGCTGACCGGCTGTGCACTTTACAAGGATGAACAAATAAACTATCAATTATGTCTTCACTTTGTATTATCCATGACTTTTATTGCACAATTAAAATGACACTAATAAACACAGTCATATAGCCTTTATGAGTCTTTTATTATTATGATTTTACCCTCCTGTTGGTACGTAGGACCACTGAGAGATGTAACTTGTGGTAAATGAGCGGGAGCTCATGGATCGCACTTTTGGAAGCCTCCTTTGTATTGCATTGGCGTATTTGCTGAGGAAACGCAGGGCCCGGAGCCGTCGGCCGTCTGGGTCCACAGAGTCCTGCAAACCCGGCAACTCCACAGGGAATTTCACCGGCTGGTACAGCTGTGGGAGAGCCCAGACTGTGCTGATAAGTTTCTCCTCCATATTCGTATTCTCTTTCAATTTTGCCTGCCCTCACCATGAGAATCCCGGTCTGCAATTGGCTGCTGCTTCGGTGGCGGCGCTGCTCATTTGCATAAAGTTCAGCTTCACTCAACTTCTACTTGACGCTCTGGTTGCTGGCATCGCGCTGTTCACGGCAGCCGACGCCCCTGACGCCCTTCGTCGCCAGCATGCATTGAAAATGAATGGCTGCCGGCCGCTTATGATGCTCATGATGCTTTTGGTTGGAATGCACAGTTATGGTCTGGCACCTAACTGCTACCTTTTTATAAAGTCCCATCCTCAGCTGCGCGCTGTGCCCAGGATTGTCCCAAACACAGCAATGGAAAAAAGTAAATATGGGCAGAGGGCAGAGTCTCTGCAGATAAATACATTGCAACACACTTGCTTCCACAACAAGGCCTTCCCTCCACCATGAGTCAAGACAGTGTTATCAGCGGTGCTAACTAGCGCTGGCCTAAATGATTTGAAACTTCCATTGTTTCCATGGTAATTGATGTACAAATCAGTATTCAAATGCTCCGTTTTCCTATACTATTACTCCAACAAATCCCAGAGAGCCCATAACTTAAGTCTATAGTCCATACCCATTGGTAGCTTTGTCACCTTCTTCCTATGCCAATCCTCAATGCCTCTGTGCAGTTTCACATAGATTGACCACGTCAGTGAGTAGAAAAACGTGGGAGAGCCAGAATGACTGACTGACAGAGTAACACACTGACAGTTTCTGTGGTTATGTACAGCATACCATACCATGACTATTACTGAGTCACCAAAAATTAGGAAAAAACCCCCAAACATTTGGCCACAGGGGGAGCCACAGCGATCGGTCGCATTTTAGCCATTTTTAAGCGTTTTTCTGTTGTTATAGCGCCACCCAGTTGCTAATTAGAGTTAAATGTCTCCAGTCACCTTGAGAAGAAATAAGAAATTAACTCTCTAGCGCCCCCATTTTGTCTGATCAGGTCAATAATGGAGGGGTCCCCTCAGATTATATGTGGTCATATGCCTACAAAGTTGCATGGTGAGCGATAAAACCCTTGAGACACTATTCATTGCCTTATAGAAGCTCAGTTTTAATAAGTTTTCCAACTTTTGCCAAGAGGCAGCTTTAGATATTGGTCCCTAGATTATGCTCACCGAGTTTCATGCAGATGGGTCAAACTTCCTAGAAAGAGGTCGATTTTAAATGTTTTTCAAAAAATTCAAAATGGCGGAAAATCCTTAAAACGGAAGTTATAAGGTCTTGAGGCAAATGTGTTCCTCATGAGGAGAGGCATCTCTGTGCAAAGTTTCATGTCTCTATGACATACAGGGCATGAGATATGACCATTCAAAGTTTGCAATTTCAATAGGTTGCTATAGCGCCCCCCTTTGCCAATTGATGTAATATTGCTTAATTCGCATCCTCCCATGACCCTCTACCACTGTGCCACATTTCACATGGATTGACCAAGTCAGTGAGGAGAAAAACGTGGAACAGACACACACACACACACACAGACAGAGTTTTCGTCATAGTAAGATAAGATGAAACAGTATTCTAACACAATTCATTATCCATCAACATGACTTAATAAATATTTTCAGATAAGGACATTTAAACGTAGCGTAGTGATCAGACATGTATTGTGACTACCACGGTTTGACCACCCATGACAGGTTTACAGATACATTAGCAAGTTGTTGAAAAAATCAAGCGTCTGGAATAGTTGCAAAATTTACTTAGCTGACCCCCTATTAATCACAAAAGTTTCTGAACAGCCGCTGACGCCCCAGCACTGGTAATTGCGAGAGCCCTAGATCTAACAGCCTGACAGTGTGAACAATGGCAACAATTACCTAGCCAGTGGGGATATGCATGATTGTAGTTTTCTGCTAAAATGCTAAAATGCACTGAATTTTGCACCTTCAACAATGTGAGATAGAGCATTTGGTTTTGGCAGAGGTCTGTGCTGTCCAAGGGCTCTTCTTGTTTGAATATGCATCAGGAGCAATGTTGACAGCAAACAAAAACAACACTGGTGAATTCTTTGGGTAGATAAAATGCGTGGCATCTTAAGATTAAAATTTCGACATCAAGGAACCATTGTCTATCAACTTTAACTATGCTTGAACACTAAGCATTACCAATGCAAACACAGAGGCCACCTCTGCTCATCCCACCAGAGCCTTGCGCTCTGTTGGTGCAAATTGGCACAACAAGTCTCTGATATCCCAGGGTAGTGGAGCAGCCTTAGGTCCAAGCTTGGCCAGCCTAGCTGTTATCTGCACTTATCCTTACACCGCCCTCAGTGGCACTTCCTCCGGCTGGTCTGGCTGGGTGATCAGGAAATGCCATGGGCAGTCATCGTCTCAAGGTCCTCTGCAGTTAATCCAGTCCCTGTGCTTCCGTCTTTGATGTCATAGACCATGCATGCTCCACTAACAAAGGTGACACTCAAAGTACTTAATTTAAGTTTGGGCGTAGGTTTAATACAAAATAAGCCAAGGCTGAATATCAACATGTCACATAAATATTTAACCAAAATGACAATGTTTTCCTAACCTTAGCCAAAGTGCTTTTGCAACCTAAACCTGACCACAGAATGGATGCAAAGAGTGGATTCTGATATCACAGTCCTGCACTTTATACAACTCCCCCATCAGGGCTATCTTGCTTCAGGGCTTGGAAACCACAAATTTATATCAGAATGCCAGCTTTACAACTTAGGGGCATGAAGAGTGAAGGAATGGGGCATAATAAAAGACGTGTAGGATCCAGCTTGACCACCACTGGGGACTAAAGGTGAAGACATCGCAACCTCCGCTGCTTCAATTTTGACCATTCTAGCTTTAATATATGTCTGTGTGCCGCTTATTTATAGAAGTGCAAAACTAAATTGCTGGAGTGACCCTTTAAAGTGATTCCCATTAACGTGTTACTGTGGTACCCAAATGTCACATTATCACTCAAATGCGCAGTTGACTTCAGCATGTATGTTTGCCGTGCTGTTTGGACATGATCATTATGTGTACTACACAGAAAATAATAACAATCCAAAAGGCCCATTTACACCTCATGACAGTCTGCTCTATTAGCCACCTGAGGCTATTATTGTATAATAGTGCATTACTGTGTTTCTGTTTTGGCATTAGCAGCCTTTACACAACCGTATAAAACTCCATAATTATTTATAAACATAAAACTCAATTATGGCAACAAAGTCAGTAAATTGTGCCGTTACTTGAGTGGATGGTTCAATCAAAGTCTCATATTTTTCTGGAGTTGGGAGCTGAGGAGAGCTCCCATGGCTGCCACTCAAATCTGTTTTTATGGCCTGCCATGGAATGATTGTGTAAATTGAAGGTATTAACTGAAGCAACGCGGGAAAAGAACAGGCAGATGAGAGAAATGGTGAAAGGTGACATCAATATCCTGCTATCCTCCATCTCTGTAAACAGATATCTGCATATGTATGCAGAATCTGTAAGAAATGGGACAAGATTTTGATATCGGAAGTTTTCTTGTTTCCATTTGTGGTCTGTTTGGATTACAAATTGTATTGACCAATCTCATTTGAGTAGGTTTTGGTTGTCTGTAGGTAAACAGTCTGGGTGAAGAGCAAAAGAGGAGGAAACGCAATCTCGGAACCCACTGGCTATCATCTGATGCCAAGTAAGCTTTTAATTTCAGCCCATTTGCATTCCCAACCCGTCAAATACCACGTTTTCAGAGATTTGGGCATCACACACTGCTACGCACCCAGGTGGCATCAATTTGTAACCCCACCAGCAACAATGCAACAGAAAGAGCTGGAAAGTCACTATAGAGCAGGTGGAAGGTGAGGTGGATGGGTCCAACAAACCCTGGACTGTCACCCTGGGAGCATGTTGTTTGCATAACATGCATTGTGTCTTTTCAAAATACACTTCTGTGTTGACAGGAAATGTACAATTCCTGCTCATTAGATGCATACAGTCTTTTTCCAAAAAATGGATTTATTGCCTTGTGCAAAAGCACATGGTTAGGTTTAGAAAAAAAAAAAAAAATCATGGTTTGGCTCTACATTTACACAGGAGGCAAACAATGGGCTCCTGTGTGAAAGTCCACTTTTGTTGGACACATCCACCACCCCTGCTGCTCATCCTTTTGGGACCTTCCAGCTCCTTGAATTACGCTGTCTGGCAGTGTTTCAAAATGACACCCTCATACTACTGCAAAAGAATGCCTTTTCTTTTGTCGGTGTCTGACAACAAAATCACCAACCAAGCGGTGGTATTTGATGACTTCCAAATCAGAACAGGTTGCAACAACAGACGCAACAGGATACATAGTGGTTGGAGGTTTTTGCTGTTGTCGTTGCTTTCAGGTCATTGTTGTGGTTCAGCCCACAAGCTTACTGTTTCTATCAATCATCTGTAGAATTGAAAATAGATTTCTGAAAAAAATTAAAAAATAAATATAACTATTTTATGTCAGCTTGGAGATATACATCTTTTACTGAGGTTAATGAAAGAGTAGATGCTTTAAGTGCACTCTCAGTCTCAAGGCCTTGTGTTAGGGGCTTGCATGTCATATTGGATAAACATCAACATATTTGTGCTACAAAAGTCTTAAAAAATTGAAGTTGTCTTCTCTTACAGTCGGCGGTCTAATGAATACACTTCAAGGTGTAATGCTGATTGAAAAACAACTCAGTCTATCTCAACCAGAGCTTATTAATATTGCGTTAAAGGCCAACTCTGTGAGCAACCCATTTACCCAGGAGTCATCTGTTCCACCCCATTTAAGATGACTTCACTGAGGGCTGAGGCATCTTGTTAAAGGCCCTGTCTAATTGTTCATTAGTACTGACGCTCTGAGCACCTGTCCCACTGTGACAGCTTCATTTAGTGCACACGTCTGCATACATCATATGTGCTTTTCCCCCTGTATCTTGGGAAATCCAAACAATTACACAGCAAGACACTGGTGCTGGTGGTGATATCTGTCAATTTGTTAACTGACAAATGATTTTAATGATTGTGATATTTCTTCACATTGTGTTCGACACTGATATTTATGGGAAACAGGTTAAAAGGTAAATGGTGACGTTTAGAGTCAGGCTGAAAATAAGAGAAAGAAACTAGAAGAAAGAAACTAAGAAACTATGACACTCTAGTAGCAAAATACTCAGATGAAACAAGTATCCAGTACCCAAGTATCCAGTCCAGGTAATGTACCAGTATAAGTATCATCCGAGTAAAATGTGTCAATTTTCGTAATAACCACTACTTCTGATCAACCCATATCAATTTCGGGTTTAAAATAATAACTTCTGCTAAGGCCCCACCCAGTGCTGGTGTTAATCTCTGCCAATTCCAAGCACAGATATGGATACATACTGTTCAGTTTAGTTAGTAGAACAACAGATACAGATAAATAGTGGTGAACTCGCTCAGCCCTACACCCTCTCAGCGTCAGTTTTAGACACTCAGGAATGGTGTGTCACGTCACATTTATTCTGTTTTTTAAAATAAATTTGAGGTTTCACAGGAAATATACAGTGTCCACTCATTAAATGCACAAAGTCTCTTTTTAAAATAAACTTAGAATGTGGGTGACAAAAGCACATAATGAGATTTAGAAAAAAAATAATCATAGCTTGGCTTCAGAAAGTACCTACTGCTAACGTAATGTAACTTCACATGATATACATCCCTAGTGTAGTATGTTACACATACTATCGCACTACATTGTTTTTTTAAATAATTCAATAGAGAAGAACAGTGGTCTCCCAGATGAAAGTCCAGAGGAAGTTTGACCCTCACTCCATACCTGTCAAGTTCTGGATTTGAAAATAAGGGAAATTTTTCGGCGCCCACTGTGAGACCCCCCCACTCCCCACAGTACGATACCAGTGAAAGTATCACGGTTCTGAGTAGTATCACGATGCCACGGCAAAAATGAGGCAGATGTGCCTTTTGTCATTTATAAAAAGATAAATCAGACCTAACCTTGGCCCTAACATTTTTTTGGTTTTGTTATTTATTTATTTTTTAAAAAAAAAGGTATTTATTTTATGTGCTATTCAGAAGTATTTTAGTGCAGCTGCACAAGAGACAACTCGACAAAGTCATGGTGGTTGTAACAAGTAAGGTACAACCACCATGTTGCTGCTGTTTAAACAACATTCTTAGTTGTGAGCACAGTTGCTAATTAAGGTGTTGCTATGACTAACAGGTTTGATAATGATAATTAGTGTTGTTGTTGTGTTATTTCGGTGTTATTGCCGCTAATCCTATTATTATTATTATTGTAGTGATTCCATCACTTCCACAGGTGCTTGGTTTGGGATATTTTAACTACATGTGACTCAGGGTTTTGATCTAATAATTAAGCAAGCAAAAAGATGAGAAATTAACCAAAACAGGTCACATAGCTATAACAATATGCATAATATTAGTATTATACAGTAACTGAACTTTCCTCTCCTAGACTGCTAGATTGGACAAGCTTGACAAAAGAAATATGATGATGGTGCCGGTTCTGCTTAGCCAGGTGCAACAATGTTTATTAAATAGTTTCTAGGCATCAGGTAATATAGCTTCAAGAAGCTGACATCAAGGACTACAGTGTGTGATGAAATTCACAATGTTAACTTTTATGCACAGGGCAAAACGACACCAACTGAGGCTTCCAGTCTCAACTACAAAGCAAGAAGTAGAAACCAAGGATGAAAAGGTTCAGTCATTATTGCTCCTGCATGTGTGTCCCCTTTTCTCCCTCTGGGAAACTGGAAGGTATTCTATCCATGTATTTTTTTCCAACCACAGTTCATGGTGCTGACCTTAGATTGGTCTCTCTACACTGTAGAAAGATAGCTTTCTAACTTCAGGGCGACATGAAGCCTTACAGAGATAATATAAGCAAAGGAGCATTAGCCTTGAGAATTTTTTTCTCTCTTTCTTAACTAACCTACAGTATCTGTCCTTTACACATCTCTTCAAAGAGGAACACCACCTAAATTAAGAATTTCAGTATGTTATTTCAGTAGCCTACAAATGTTTAATCAGTATTTGTGACAATGAGCTACTCTCTCTCAAAGCCAGAAACCAGAGGGTGAGTCTCAAACTTGTGATGTCATAGAGACTGAAGCTGCTCCATAGACAATTAATGGTAGACTGATTTTGTGGCGTTACAGAATGCATGTTGTCTTATTTATACCCAAACAAGCTCTATTCTATGGTAGTGTTGTCAGATGTGAAACAGTCAATGAACCCCTATTCAGAACATTCCCCTGGGTGCTCTCAGTGTCATCTTGAAGATATTTCATCATTCATTATCTATGGAGCAGCTCCAGACATTATACGTGATGACACTTGCAAATTTGAGATTTAGCACTCTAGTTTTGGGATTTGAGGGAGAGAGTAGTTCCTGATTACTTATAGTTTTTGACTCTCTAATGTTGTGTCCACAAAATTTGCATTGGGTTACACATGTGAGAGTGAACGCTGGAATGTTTTGTGTTGACTTGCTACATATGCCCAAATAACTCATGTCTTACATGCGTAAAATCGCTGAATCAGTGAATGAACTTCCACCTATACATACTCTGTGTCATACGTCCCTGGAGGGTCTCAATGCTGATTGGCTATCACAGCAAGAATTTGTAACTGAAGTGCAGATTTTTCAGCTCTCATGAAAAAGCATATGACTAAAAATTGCTCTATTTGCTTTATTCGCACCGCTAAATTCACGTATTTTACATTATTTGCGTTGCATCCATTGCGTTTGTTCCCTGCTGGTGGGATTTTGTGTCGCGTTTTTACATTGACTTTACATGTAATTCACTTGTGCAAATTGTTTTATTTACACTCGGGTTGAACACAGCATTAAACAATAGGAATAATATGTATACATTTTGACAATGGGTGTCATTAACCTTAAATGTTGCCACAGAAAAAAGGAGGAAGCAAACATAGCTCACATTGGTGAAGTAACAAGTCAGCTAGCTAGATCGCAAGTATTTTGCTAGCATTAGCTCACTAATGATGTGACTATATACAATACCATGTGTCTGTGAAGATTGTGACAGTCCCTTAGCCACATCTATTAACCATCTTCACAATCTAGTTTTCTTTTCAACGTAGACAAACCTGGCAAATAGAAGATCTAGGCTTAACAGGAGAGAGGAATGTTTTGTTCATTTTTTCATTAAAATCTTAATTAGTAATTAAGTATGCCTAGTTAATAATTAGAGAGCATAGCCAGAAGAGTGGTGGTGGTTTGGGTTTTGGGGAGGCAAGTGAAAGATGTCACTTCAGGCCCCAAAATGTTCAGAAGCAGCCTTGTACACATCAAAAGCATTCAGCTGGAGAAACCTGGACAGCTTTTATTGTGAATCGGTGACAGAAAATACAGTGTGTTTGTCTCAGAGGTTAGTACTGACTGCGATCATTCATCAAATATCTGTCCACAAAACAAGACATGGTCAGTCTGGTCATTTTTTTTTGACAGTAGGTCAGTTTGAAATATGTCAGGGAGTAATGGATCAGTGAGGAGCAGCCACAGTGAGCTGTTATGATGAAGAGCTGCAGGTGACAGGCTGCACACCTTCAACTCCTCAGCAAGATAACCAACTCTTTTTATTTTGTCCTGCTGTTGTGTGGAAAACTAGCCCGTGCCATGTGCAGTATTAAATCACTTATTGTTGACAGACTTCTTTTCAAAACAGTGCGAGTTTTTGTGAGGATTTGTAAAATTTGACAATGTCTCAGTCAAAAACCCTGTGTTTTAGTGTCATATTTCATGACCCAAGGGTAAGAAAACATGAAATTCTTGTCAGTCAAAAAAAATAGTCTGAAGGGGCTCTGGGTGGGGTATGAAGGAGGCTAAGGGCTATGTCTAAGAAAAGAAAATTGTATATTTCTAGAGTTAAGTCTTATATCTACAAGAATAAAGCTGTTAACACAGTGGTTCACACTTTGTGTTAAAATTCTCTGCTAATATTAATGCTAGTGTCATGATATAGAGCAATTAAATAGCCTGGAAACCAATAGCCTTGAATACAGGGACAGTCAGGCAGGAGATCAAAGTCTGATCACTTGTAAGATAGTCAACAATATTTTTGGCCTATCGCAGGAGACACAACAGAAAAATGCTGAGGTTAGCACTGGAATGTGAGCTATGCATAAAAATGGGACACCGTGCTGTTGTAGCGGCTGTGAGTGGAAAAACATCCAACATACTAATGTACATACGATGGCTTCACCCAGATTTGCTGATTACCAGTATGAGGACAGACACACTGGAGGCCAGCTCCTTATCCCCGTTGCTTGCAGACAGCCTTAGAATGCAAAGCAGAATGGGATATGTTGTTATACATAGCCTGTATGACTGAAAACACAGTGAACATGATAATGCACAGTGCGGCATTACGCAGACGTGTGATCAGCAGCACTCTGTTATAATATAGTCTGTATATGACAAAAACAACTTTCAGGGGATACTTTTTTCATCCTCAATGATTGGTCTAAACCTCTCCAACAACAGTTTTAGCTGACCAGACAATGAAGGGGCTCTTGTCAGCCATAAGGTTATTCAGCAATGAACTTAAATCGGCTGACTGGTTGAGGTAGAGGGTTGTATCACCACTGAATCTCAAATCCTTTGATTTTTATATACAAATATAATATACAGTCAAACTATTATGAATTTGGCCTTTAACAGAAATTGAGCTCGGAGCAGTCAGGCCTTCCCTCCTCTCCACTGAGACTGAATGCTCTCACCAAATGGGCATAAACACTTGCATATTCACAATTAATAGCCAACACTTCATCATGCCCAGAAAGCCTACAGTGCTATAATCAGACATAGACCACCCATGGGACAGCTCCCACTTCACTTTCATGTCTATGTTAGAGCGACACACAAGACACCCTTCGTGCATGGACACACATTCTAATGTTACAGTATTCTGTTCAGTTTTCTCCACACACTATGTGGCAGCAAAGTACTAAAGGAAACGCACTGCAGATTCCTAAATTGGTATATTTGGCAAAATGATGGTATTATTAAATTCAATTCATTGTGATTTGCCTGTGAGGCAAATTGTGATTTGTCTCACAGGCAAATCACAATTTGCCTCAGAGGGCTTTACAGCATACAACATGCCTCTGTCCTTTGGACCCTCGCAGCAGATAAGGAAAAACTCTGCCAAAAAACCCTTTAATGGGGGGAAAAAAACAGTAGAAACCTCAGGAAAAGCAACTGAGGAGGGATCCCTCTTCCAGGACAGACAGACGTGCAATAGATGTCGTAATGATCACTATATTATTTTTGTCATTGGTGGTGAATACCTGTACCTGATTCTCATAAAAAACACACAATTTGCCTACAGTTTACAGTTTCTTCAACGTCAAAAGTTTGGTTATGGGACTTAACACTCAGTCAGTGCGTCTCTGGCACGGGCCCATAATTGACCAATCCCCAAAACCCCTCCCTGTGCACCGATTGTCCATTGCTTGGAAATCATGACCATGGTAGGTTCTTATAATTACTTGCACACCACAGTAGAACATTTGTGTGGTTTCAACAAATTTACACCTATAATAAAGCCTGTGTTTAACCAATAAAATCCTTTGTTTCAACTGATGTCATTCCTTCTAGTCATAGCTAACTTGCTGCCAAAATGGAGGAATGTCTTATCAGTTTGGTTTCTCAACACCCAATATTGTACGGCAAACACAGCAACAAGCGTCTCAACAACCAAATAAAGTACAATAAAGGGCTAAAGATCACCCAACAGCTGGAATATGATGAAGATGGTAATGCAACTGATTCACATTTGCTGATATTACAAATTGGTCCCAGTATGGGGCCAGCCACAACAGCTAGCGTAAGCATGAAATTTAGGGGTTGATATGTTTATGTTCTGTGTAGTTAATGTTGGCCCCTTAGGCCTTCATGTGGTACATTTGGAGGAACATACACAAGTTGCATGCCATTCCATCTAGTTTAACACCTACTTTGGTAATCCAGGCTAACTTCCAAGGCTAAGTTATTCATTAGCTAACTATATTTTGTGATATTACAGGTTACGTTTAATTCTCATTCACAATAGCACATCCATAATGTGGTATATATCTGCTGTGTGGGGGCCAGTGTAGCATGCTACCATATCAGAGTGTAGGCTAGCACCAGCAGCTCTGTCCTGCTCTTCACTGGGTTTTGGGAAGTTAACACTCTAACAACCCTTGCCAATGTGCCAGTGAGTGTGTTTACAGGGACATGTGGTATGTAAACGCATGAGGCTTATCTATGTTATGATCATATTAATATGGCGTTCACATGACCACAGAAACCGGATCATTCATATTTCCCGTATACAGTGACAGTTGTCATTCCAAATTTGTAGTAGCCAGCTAGTAATGAGAGACTGCTTTTGTCTACTACAGTCAGAAATCAAGAACTCTTTGTGTAAAAGCGACTGAAAATCTGCCACCGTTAGCTCAGTCAGTGATCGCAGTTAGTTTTTTTTTTTTGGAACAGACATAGTGTAAAGCCTGGCTCACACTACAGGATTTTAAAAATCTTAAAAGATTTTGAAATCAGGTTGTATTACACACAAAGAATCTTCACAGATTATCTTATCTAAAATCTTCATTGCGCACTCACTACAAGATTTGAAAATAATGACCAGCACACACTACAGGATTTCATCAAGATTATCGGACCAGAGAGCGGTGCACCACATAATGTACGTCATCTCACAAGGAAGCGGAAGTCAACAGTACATGCCATTCTGTGCAGCGAAAACGGCAAGAGGAAGAAACGCCATCTCTGCTGTCCCATAGACATAATAAAGAGTCTATTTTTATTTAATTTATTATGTCTATGCGCTGTCCAACGCACCCTGCTGCTCTGTTGCTCCTTCGCGGTCGCCATTTCTGTCTCGAGGTAACATTATGTCCGGCCTCTTCTTCTTCGTCTGCTTCTTTTACGGCAGTTGGCATCCACTTCAGGTGTCATCCCGATAAAAATCAAACATGTCTGAAAATTATCAGGTCGGCCTCGATGTGTCTGTGAGCTGATCGTGGAGTTTAAGATTCATCTTTCACCCGCTCACACCAGAAAATCTGGGCCAAACATCGTGGCCAGTTAAGGTCCGAGACCCGATTTCTCCGCCGATTGTCGGGAGGGCCGAATCTGGGTCTAATCAGCCCGAGAATCCTGTAGTGTGAGCCAGGCTTTAGAATGCAGCAAGAACCAAAGTGTAGTTAGAAGCAGAAGACTGAAGACTTAATGATAATTGCAACATCATAAAAAACAAACAAACAAAAAAAAAAACACACTACAGCTAATGATTATCTGACAACTATAACTTGGCGTCTATCAGTCCAACACACAGAGGAAAAACATGAGTGTTCTCCAGGAGGGGCAGACATGAAAAATAAATTCAAGACTCAGTGAACCAGAAGACATAAGCAGGGGTTATGCTGGCAATATCCTTCCCACTGGTGTGGACAGGAGAAAGAGAAAGCATGCAGGATTGCACACAGCTGCAGGATCAGCACCTTGGAGAGCGCCACAGCTCACACTCCTCACAGTACAAGGAACAGTTTAGTTTTTTGGGTTTGGGGGCTCTGGAGATAGCATTTCACAAGAAGGCAGCTGCTGCAGCTGTTTTGCTACACAACTCTATATAGGTTACGATACATACAGGGTTGCTTTAAAGTTCATACTTTATCATGACCAGTGCTGTATTCTGCAGTGACAGCAAAACATTCCTCATGTTTTAGACGGCATGTGTTGGCTTATCTATGTACCACAGCCATGTATGAGCTAACATACGAGTAACTGTGAACCAACTCAAGGGACCTTCAGGGCTTCTGTTACATTTGAATGTTAAAAATGTAACAATTATAAAAATGAATAAATGCTTCTAAAGTGGCATAGTATACTGTATGAGCTGACTTTGTCATCATGAGGAGGAGGGGATTGTGGATGGCGTGACAAATAGGTTAGACCACTGCAGGCGCACTCATTGAGACCAACAAACAACAAAACCAGTTGTGTTTTAGTGAGTGATTGCTGTGTTTTGTTGCGCCCTTTTAGCCCCCAGAAGTGGGTATATTTTAGGGATCAGTAGCTCTTTTTCCAGCAGCATTTTAGACTCCAGCATGGGTGTTTTTTCAGCCTGGTTCTTTTTCCAGCTGTTTTCACTCCCAAATGTAGGGATTTTTTAGCGACCTGTTGCTCTTTTTCCAACTGCTTTTTAGCAGCCAAATGTAGGAGTTTTTTAAGGGACCAATGGCTCTTTATCCTTCAGCGTGAATGTTTTATGAGCAACCCGTGACTCTTTTCCCAGCTGCTTTTTAGCCCCCAAACATGGGGGCTTGTAGTGTTTCCCCAGCAGTTGTTTATTTATCAAGAAAATGCTTTTAAAATACAACATGAGTGTTTTGTGCCTAAACCTAGCCACACATTAACCAAAGCATTGTTGAAACATAAAGTTGCAAAGTATCTGCCGCATTGTAATGTGCAAATGTAATGACCCGTGGTTTGTAGAAATTTACAATGCGAACATTCTGGTGATCAGGCTTTTTTAAAACCTTAAAAAACCAAAACCTACAATGGATTGATCCTGCTAACAAGTAGGCTTACTCTCTTTATTACTATTAAAGACACATCAGTGAGCCACACTGTTACACTGGGTGACATGTTCTTTTATTATCATAAACACACACTGTAGGTTATTTTGACTTATTCCATTATACTGTACACATATTGCCACAAATACTCACTAGAACACAAAATTTGGATTAATACACTGCTGAAAATATGGATAAAACCAGCATTATTTTCTCATATTTGAGTCAAAACTACAGAGACCAGCACTTTAAGGAAATGACTGAGCTTTTTTTTTTTTTTTTAAATAACACCACTGGGCGATGTTTTTAAAGATGTATTTTCCAGCAGGAACCAGTGGGTTTGGGTCTGAGTGTCACAGACAGAAATGCACATTGCTGGTTTTGGTCTTTTCATGCAATTTGTTAACAACAAGAAAAATAGTACAACAATGCCGGTGGACATCTTAATATGGCTCCAACCAACACAGATCCTAATTATCTTGCATCCACAGACGTCATTGTACATCCTGCTACCTCGCCATTAGGATCCTAAATTTAACACGGTCTGAAATAACTGTCTTTAATTGGACTGCAGGTTGTTCCATTGTTAAATATGTCCTCAAGGAACAGGGTGAACTCCAGGACGCTCTAATGCTTGTACTTCTGTACAACCTCATCTCCTTTGCAGCCAGTTACTTAAACCCAAACCTCCAAAGTGTGGATTCCATAAGAAGTTACATCAGCCAGTGCTCCTGTTTTCAGTGTGTCTCATTAGCAGTCTGTCCCCCCTTCCCCCTCTGTTTCCCCTCTCCTCACTATCACTGCTCTGTCTTTTAGTCATCCTCCTCGTCTTTCTTCCAAACACTAATGATCCTTCTGTACACTGGGATTAACTGAGGCAATGGCCCTCAGTGGCTGAAATTAAATTACAATCACAAGTCCCTGGTGCGCTGCCCCAGAGAGGGCCAATTTCCACTAAAGCTGCGTGAGGCTTTGTGGCGAGTGAGAGTACAGTACGATCTGAAGCAATCTGTGGCAAGGAACACTGAGAAACAGGGACGTGAAAAAAAATGCAGTTGAAGAGAGAATGAGAGAATATAGTTATGCAATACACTGTTGATGAGTGAACTTTTCACTTATGCTTCAGGACCTCATATTATAATCTTGCCGTGATTCTTCAGAGTGATTTACACATTTGCATAATGTGTAAATATCACTGTGTTCGTGCAAATAAAGTAAGACTTTCTTACTGTCATATATTCTGGAGGAAGTAATGAGAAAATGTGCTGCAGTGTATTTGACTGTAAAATTAGATATTAAACATTCTCAATGGGATTAAAATATTGGAGAGCGACACATCCCCTATACTGTGTTGTCACCTTAACTTTCAGATGAGGGACACAGTCATTACTTGAGAGTTACAAGTATTGGATAAAAAGTCAATTCACAAGTCAACAGCAGCTAGTACCAAGTCAAGTAAAAAGCCTACACTTTGAGTTTTGAGTTTTGCCCTTCACCAGATGTAATGTCATTCAAACTGATAAGTCCCAACTCAGTTTGCTTGTTCTACCTGGATTTGACCCTCCATTCTATCCTGATTCAACTAAATGTGAGCTTTTATCTCAACATGTCTGCATTTGAGGTGTGCGTTTAGGTTCAAGCTTGCTGCTCCTGTGAGCTATTACAAAAGTGTGCCTGTTGAGTAAAAGTTGATATCAGTTAAAAGCAAAATGATCAGGTATGGTATATTATTACTGGGGATAGGGTTATGGTTTGATATCAATTTATAAAATCTAAATAGTTTTAAAAGCAACATTATGCAACTTTTGATGCTTCCATACCAGTAATAGCCATGACCTGAGCCGTCCATCCCATCCTCATGAACAAGATATCTCAATCACACCTTGAGGGAATTTCTTCAAATTTGGCACAAACGTCCACCTGGACTCAGCAATGAACTGTTTAGAATTTGGTGGTCAAAGGTCAAAGTCACTGTTACCTAACAAAACATGTTTTTGGAGATTTTGTCCCCGCCATTGACAAGATATTCCATCAATTCGTGTTTTCACTGTTATAAGATAGGGGGTGCTGTTTCACATCTTGTGAAAAACAACAGCACTGCCATGTCCAAAAACAAACAAAGACGAAGACCAACTGGAAACCAGAAGAAGATGTTGCAGCTTGTAAACTGCATGAAAATGGCAATATCAACTAAAAAGTTTACAGGTGCGCAAGCCATGGAGATGTTGATGGACTCAGACTCCAACAATTCCTGTTTTGATCTACATTCCAAATCGGATTTTGGACAAAGAGGCAAACGAGTTTGGTGGGATGAAACACGATCTCCATGACAGTGACAATGACACACAGACAACATGACCACAGAGAAAAGGGAGACAACAAAATGCTAAACAATTACTGAACATTGCAACATGTTCCACTATACCTCAAACAGATTATAATTATTATTACTATTATTATGATTATTATAATTATATATATATAATATATATATATATATATATATATATATATATATATATATATATATATATATATATATATATATATAAATATAAATGTTTTCATTTAAACAATTCAAACTAATGGAAGGAATTGAGAAAAAAAAATGAAAATGTGAAAATTATTTCCAATTCAATTTATTAGTTTATCAATACTTGAAAATGACATTCTTTGACAAAAAAAAGCATTTTTTCTCAGCTTTTTGTCTGAAATGTGTGGGGGGTTTTTTCATGAAAATGCACAAATTCAGGAGTTGATAAAAAAGAAATGGAATAAGATAGAATACAATGTTTTTTATTTGTGTGTGTGCTTGAAAACAGAAGGTCTCTTCTTTAGTTTCATGTTTATACTCTTTACATATTCATAGAACAAATTATTCTGTGGGTCTCGAGAGATTAGTGAATATGATTAAAAATGCTGGTGGCAACTTAAAAAATAATGCTCTTGCAGGGAAAGTGTTAAGAATTCATTTGTGATGTATCACAAAATTTCACATAAATGTCTAATTGGATAAAATGATAAAGTGATGACATTTATTATCCAAAAAGTCAAAGGTCAGCTTCATTGTGACATCATAATGTTCTGCAAAAACACTTTTTTTGACCATTATTCAACACCATATCTCAGGAACAGAGGGGGAGACATTTGGTCAAATACTGAATTGGTGACACTAATCTTGGGTGTCCTCCTTAAAACTGTGCTGATTGTATAGATCTTCTGTATTGCTGGTAGGAAGACGTGTGTAAAGCATCCATGTTTTCACAGACACTGACATAAACAGTGCAGCTTGACTGGTGTGTGGAGGCATACAACCTTAAGGTGGTAATTCTAGTTTTACCTTGAGATAACAGCTTCAAAGTCATATAGATGTTACAGTACAGTGTTACAGTGGATGATGCGGCACCAATTTTCCACTTCCTTTCAGCACCCATATTAACCAGTTGGGCTGTTCACACTGGAGGCAGTGCTAGGCTCCCTGGCCAGCTCACGATCTGCAGCAATATTTTCTTCGACTGATCTATTTTTCCATGAGCTGCAAGCAAATTACGCAAAAAAAAACACTGAAATTCTATTATGTACAATATGAGGATATTCCATATGATATGATCTTATGCATATTCTGTGATCTGATAAATCATAGAATATTGCATCCAATGCATGACAACTGACATATCACAGCACTTGGCATAATAGGGAGAACAGTGACTTTTTCATTCCCATTTTTTGCCCCAAACTCCTGTTGTTGCACTTTGTAACTTTGGTCAGGAAGTGGGATCTCCTGGGAGAAGTGCATGCAGTAGACTTTACAGCACAAGCTGGCTCGCCTGTTTGGCACTGCTTTATGTTTTGTTTCTCAATGCTTCATCTCTATGTGTGTGATTCTGATGTTTTCTATTGATACTACTATATGTCAACAGTTTGAAATTAAGATATTTTTTTAAATAGCTTAGTTTTCTTAATACAGACATCGTGTCAGAGGTGAAGAGACCAAAGAGGATGCTGACTGAGGAAGTGAAGAGAAAAAGAGAGTGTGACCAAGCAAGAGGCCGGACACCAGTTAACTCACAAACAAACTAATGCAGGGTTGCAAACTGTTTATACTGTCCTGACGTAAGCTGTGGTGATCTGTCTCACAGCTAACAGGAAAACAATGACAGTCCAACAGCAGAGTGTGCATCCCTGCCAAGGACTGTCTAAATAACGGTCTTAGCCACCGTTACGTCACCCATGGGTTTGTGGACGTCGGTTTTGAAGCCTCCAGTTTGGCATTGCTGCTGTAGCCATTTTAGTTATTGGGGGCAGAAGTGACCATATTTGGGTGAGAGGCTGAAGTTGTGGAGGAGCAAGGGTAGCTCTGTCTGGGAAGAAGAGGACACAATTGGCAGAACTCAGAGCCGTCCACCTTCAATTATGCATAGCTTTAAGCCCTTATAAAATGTAAACAGTTGAGTTATAAAAACTTACAAGTATTGTTGTCATAAACAGGGAAATTAGCTTAAGAGACCAAAACTTTTTTTGAATAAGGCTATAAACATGTTCATATACGGGGGCGGCAGTGGCTCAGTCCATAGGGACTTGGGTTGGCAACTGGAGGGTTGCCAATTCAAGTCCCCATTAGGACCAAATATGGAGCATGGACTGGTAGCTGGAGAGTTGCCAGTTTGCCTCCTGGGCACAGCCAAGATGCCCTTGAGCAAGGCACCAAACCCCCAAATGCTTGGGGTGCCTGTCCATGGACAGCCCCCTCACCCTGACATCTCTCCATTTCTCCTTGGCAATTAATAAATTATATATCTTCTTATTTTTGTCCTGTAAAGTGCATGGGGGTGTGTGGTGATTGACTGGCTTCTGAAGCCAGCCTCAAGTGGCCATTTAAAGAACTACAGTTGTTGGCTTCATTTTTCCGCCCCAGAGGTGGGTGCTTGATCCGTAGCCTTTTTGGTGTCATCCCATGGAGTTCTGTAGGTTTTTCTAAAAGTAACATTCAAATGCTTAGCAAACTATGTGTATGGGGTGAAAAATGCAAGCAGGATTTCAGCAAAAATAAAACGTTCAATGTTAATCTCCAATTCAACAATAAATATAACTGTGCTGTCATTTCCGTTTGGTCTTCCACCAACCAGCTTGGAACTTCACCGTGGATCGATACAGATTCCTCTGCTGAAGGTTTCCATCCGTCAATCCTGCTGCCGATGCTGGCAGACATCCATGCCACCACTGATATCCTCCATGGGCTTCTAAATGACATCTGGGAAAAAGAGGAGATTCCCAGTGATTGGAAGGAGGGGTTAATTGTCACAGTCCCGAAGAAGGGAAACCTCAGTGAATGTAAAAACTGGAGAGGCATCACGCTCCTCTCAGTCCCCAGCAAAATCCTCTGGCGAATTATGGACAGAATGCAAGAACCACTAGACAAGATTTTCAGGAAGGAACAAACAGGTTTCCAGAAAAACAACTCCTGTACAGATCACATTGCATCACTCAGAATAATTGTTGAACAGTGCATCGAATGGCAGTCACCGCTATTCATAAACTTTGACTTTGAAAAGGCTCTTGACAGTCTAGACAGAAACATCCTGTGGAAGCTGCTCTGACATTATGGAATACCCACACTCAAAAAAATAATCAAGCCTAAAACGTTGACTTTATGTATTTTAATTACATGTACATTTTCCATCTAATTTTATTACATAAGTTCAGTGTAAAGGGTTGCATTAAATGCAGTGTTTTTATATCACATTGAGTTAATGTGAATAAATTAAATAACTTAAATTAATGCAAACTTACACATAAACTTTATGCGTTTATTCAGTTAAAGTTAAGGGGAACTTCTACATAAAAGTAATGTATTCCAACTTGGTTATTCTACACATACAAGCACAGTTCTGAAAACTTTATTGCCAGATTCCATTCAAATGCATCACAAACAATGAAATGCCAACAGTAAGTCCAAAATTATGAACACTTGTTCCATTAACAATTCCAACAGGGTGCACACATTCCCCCAAAAAACTTGTTGGATCAAAAAATAAATGAAAAGGGTAAGAAATGCCAAAGATTCACACGCCATTAATAGCTTCCAGCAATTTTAACTGAGTAACGTTTCCATCCAACAGATCTTCGTCAGGCATTGTCAAACCCAAAGGAAGTAAGGTGGGATGCATTGATATGATATGCAATCATTTGCTGATGTTTGGCTGCTAATGTGAGTGGTATATTCTTGAAACAATTTGTAGGACGAGCAACTTGCTTAAAGAAGCTTTGCTTCGCCTCAAACCTCACAGTCCATTGCCTTACTAAAGGCCCAAAACATTCAATCATTTGAGGGTAATGTTCAAGATAGTGATGTTTTGGCAAGAGTCGTGCTGGAAAAAGTTTCAAGAATCCATCTCTGTGTTCTGTGATTTTGCAGTCCAGGTAGGCAATGGTTTCTTTATTATGAAGACGGGCAACAGCGAGTTCAACTATTTCTTTTAAATCAAGCAACACAAGCCAAGCAGGCTCTGCTTCAGGTATCAAGTCTCCAATTATAAATGGAAGCAACCTCAATAAATTCCAATTTTCATGGGCGTTGCCTCCAATGATCCTGTTAGAGGCATAAGTGCGTGGTATGATATGTGGTTTATTAGTTCTATCCCCCAACTTATATGGAAATTTCAGGATTCGTTCGTTAAGAGTGTTAAGAGTCAGATACTTTTTGGAAATGAATTCACCAATGCAGAGGGCAATCTCAACTGGAATAACACCCTTAAAAAAGTCATGAACAATGTCAGGAGGGTAACCCTGAGTAATATGAAAAAAAGATAAATTCTTAGTGAACACACACTCTCTCTTTACTCCACAACAGATGGTTGAATTCTCTCTTGCAAATACAATGTGTGTCTCATGAATGTCTTTTGCTCGAAGGTTAAAATGATCTGACTGAACAGCCTTAGCCTGAATGCCTGATCTCTTACCTGTACAAAACCTGCAGAAGTAGACACCAGAAAAGCTTTCAATAAAGCCTGCTATCCCGTGGGCTCCTAAATTATCTGCAATGACTGACTGGACTGTGCCTTTCACAGACTTGAAATAAAAACACTGTGCTTCTCTAAAATAACCAAATCCTGTAAAAGGGGTTCCAAAATTTGTTCAAACCCATACACCTTTACATCAGTAGTCTTGTATAATACAGCCAAATAAATGGAAGAAAGAGCTGAATGAGATCGAGGTGGTAAATTATTTAAAATCCAGCATACTCCACAAAGTTTATGAGCTTTTCTGGACGTGCCTAAGGGGTTGCAAACCTCAAAGTCATCAACATACAACAATATTGATAATTTTAAATCCTCCCCAGTGAAAAAACTATTTTCTTTAAAGTAAATCCCATCTCTAATCAATTTGTACTGCACTACACATGAAGTATTTTTCTGTGTCTTGTGGGTATGGATTGCATTTTCTAAAATGTCACTGTTACTTAACAGATGCTGCAGAGAACGCAAAATAGGAATATACTGAAATGTCCTATTGGTCTTACGATCAAGGATGTACTCAACTGGGTTTACCACATTGAAATGTTCTTCATAATACTGTTTCCTTTTGTAAGCTGTAGCCAGGAGGCCATCTTTTGCGAAAGCTTTGGCTAAAGGATTGGTCTTGCACACTACTTTAGACTGGCTGTGAAACCTGGAAAACCACCAAATCAATCATTGATAAACTACAAGTGTTTATTAACAACTGTCTCAGATACATACTGAGGATTTGGTGGCCCAACAAGATCAAATGTAGAACTGTGGAGACACATGAATCAGGAGCAAATCCACAACGAAATCAAATCCAGAAAGTGGGGATGGATCGGCCATACACTTAGGAAGGATCTGAGAAATATAGCAAAACAAGCTCTGGACTATAATCCTCAAGGCAAGAGGAAGCTGGGGAGACCAAAATCCAACTGGAGGCGGTCCACGCTTGATGAACTGACCAAGATGGGGACCTCCTGGCAAGAAGCAAAGACCATCGCGCAGAAGAGAGTGAGGTGGAGATCCATGGTGGACGCCCTATGCTCCCAAGGGGGCCAAGAGGATTAAGTCAAGTAAGTTAAGTCATTTCTGTAGAATTCTGTAATATAACTCTACCCAATCAGTCGACATGATTCATGGGCCTCTGACGTCGTCGCTGGTTCTAAATCTTTCCGTTTGTCAACAAATGCATGCAAACCTGTCTGTGAAACTGAGAGATAGGGATGAAGCCAGTAAGGTTACAAACTCACGTCACAATCTGTCAAAAATAACATGAGCAGGGCTGCACACTCTGCAGTCAGATTGCCTTTGTCTTCACGTTAGCTGTGAGACTGATTACTGCTGCTGACGTCAGGACAGAACTTATAAGCTGATCATTTTAAAATATTAAAATGCTACAACTGAAAGTTGAGCCGGGAGATTCTGAAAGCTGAAAGTGACACGAGACAGCCGTACATTTTCACCACTGGCGAGTCGCCTTCCTGTTGGCCTGGTTGAACCACAAAAACATACCACCCACTGTCACTTTAGAGTGATGTTACAAAGCTTCTTGAGTTGACTTCACAAATGATATTTGTGTTTAAGTTATGAGACTTATCTTCGCAGTTTGCCTCTTTTTTCAGATTTAACAGCTAAAGTCTCCTAAAGGACTAAAGAAAAGATTCTGTTAAGAGAAAAAATGAACTCAACAACATGAGACCTTTTCCCTCCTTTGTCTACCTTGTGTCCTTCAGTGTAAAGCTTTACAGAGCAACCAGCATGCTGAGTGTGTGTAGCAGAAAACACTCAGAGAGAATGCATACTTCTGCCAAGGCTGCACAATTCTCTAAATATGTGTGTTCTTTAGAAAACTGTTTTTTTGGGGGCCTTCACATCCATGGGGGATTGGATTGGAGTACACTTGACCCCCAAAGTCCAGCTGGTTTGATCAATGTGAACACTGTGTATTGTATACAGGCACAGTACCTACTCAAGCCCACATGAAAAGGTGCACATCAGGGGTGAAAACTGCATCAAAACACAGACATGGTGTGCTATCTAATGCAATTTCAAGGAGTATTTAAACAGTTATGAAACAGTCTCAGTTTAATACTGATGCCTCTGTGTCAGAGGGCAACACAGCCTGTGGGGGCCACTCTGATCCAGCTTCGCTGCCACCTTTTACTTGCAGTTGGAGCTCTGGCGGGTGGCAGAGAGCTCTGTACCCGACAGTAGTGGCTCCTCCTCTGACCAGGAGCTGAGCTTCCCCTTTCTGTTGCCTCAGTCCTGCTGATGATCCCCAGTGCAGCAGTGTTCACCTGTTGCATCCTTTTCTACACTGAAGTACAACAACAATGTCATGTAGATGATAACAAAAGTGTACTTGTATATGGACCATTGTTAATATATTTAGGCTTGGTATAAATCACTTGTGCCTAATATGAAAACATTCTTAATCTGCACCTGGATTCTCTTTGATTGACCCTGATAGTATCTGAATACTGATCGAGAACATTTGGGTTATGTACAGAGATTAGGTTTAGGTTGTTAAAACGCATAAAAATTTTGGCTGGTTTAGGTTAAATATTTAATCAGTAGACATGTCCCATCTTGAACTCCACGTCAGTTTTGCCTTTTTAAAATCTTTAACCAAGACCACCACTTTTACTTTTACCAAATGCTCTGAGTTGCCTGACTATATGCAACGTCATATTAATCATGCTGTTGTTGTATCACATTTTATTACATTACATACATAATTAACAAAAGTATTTGCTAAATAGAAAAGAATGTATAGCTGCCTGCCATCTGCATTTGTGCAACTGCCAACCCGATCTCCAGAATAAATGTTGGTATTTTAAGTTCCTGCAAGCCACGAATATGCTACATTTGAACATTATTATGTAACAGGTATGTTGAAACTTAATGTTTCTTTTTCTTCAACAACCATGTAGATGACATGTGGGTATATTTGGGCACAAAATCACTTGGTTAAGAAAGGTTATACTGTTGCTTAAAATACCTGCTTCTGGTGGCACAATCATGGTTGGAGATGCGCCAATGTCTCGCTAAAAACAACCTTATTTATTTAGCTATCTTTTTTTTATTATTATTATTAGCCTCAGACAGTGGTCTGCAGCTTGGCAGCCATCTCGCCTACATGTTAGGGACAAGTAATTTTCACTGAAAACTAGGTTTGTTTTTTAGTTTACCTGCCGCCCTTACCAGAGTGTGAGATGTCAATCAAGCCCAGTCTGTACACACAGATTTGAGAACAGGTTACATCAGGCAAACCAAATACATGTGTAGGGCCATTAAAACTAAATCAAACTGAGAAAAACAATCACCTTCCTATCAAATATGCAGAACACAGTGCATAGTGACTGATTACACATATGTACCTTAACCAGATGTGCATAAAATGCATGTTGCTTAAAATGTTGTAGGTACAGTGGTGTGAGTGCTTAAAGATCCTCTGTGCTGTCAGGAAGAAAATTTGTTGAATAGGATGGTTTTGCTGATCGGGTATTGCCAACATTTCCTAGAAGGGAGCAACAGCAGCAGCTCACAGGGAGCATACCATAGGTCAGAGGTGGTTGTGTTGGCTCATTGTGTGCTGTTTGTAGTAGGAAGCCAGCAGTGACAAAGAACAGCCTGTAACTTTGGACACAGTGGTGATGCAGTCAGACTGTACAATATCAGTGTGAGGAATGTAAGATTTTTTGTTGAATGTGTGGGGAACTGTAGCACCATGTTACGTTTAAAGTTAAAGGGATAGTGCACCCAAAAATGAAAATTCAGCCATTAAGCCGCAAGTGCTGTGAGACTCTAAAACTTCACCAGAGCCTCCTTCGGCATGAGGGTGAGTAGATAATGGCTGAATTTTCATTTTTGGGTGCACTATCCCTTTAAGGCGGCAAAAGTCTGAGTAGGTTGGGCAGGAAGGGCAGTGTATGGGTTCAACAGCCACCAACTTTCACCCAAACTATAACCTTGAGATATGACACCATCTGGAGCAAAGGATTTCATTGGTCCAACATATATTTATGCAGGTGAAAATCCGCTAAAATGGAGGTTGATCCGAAATATATTTCCCCCAACACAGGGGTGTGTGACATTCAAGAACTCACAAAATCAGTTTTTATAAATTTCCGGACAAATTTTTCAGACATAAAATCTGTGCTTGGTGTGAAACGGCTTTTAGTTAGGCCAAACCAAAGGTTTTAGAGGAGGATCTCTGTTCATGTGTGAATAGAATTTGACTCAAGCCTGAGTGGGCCTTTAGTGACCTGCTGGGTTCGGGTTGGGCCAGGCTGTAATTTCTCCTTGGGCTCAAATGTGGTTGGTTTTTTATTTTAATGCAGACCTTATAGTGTATGTAAGGCCTTGAATAGGGTTGCTGCGATATACCATTTCCAAGGTATGCAGTGATATAAAAGTTGACGTTTATCATACCATATACATGAGATGTTGTTGAAAAAAAAATACAAGAGGACTTTGAATGTCCCCTTTATTTAAGTTATTATCTAAGGGGAGAGTTTTTACACACACACAGGTCCATTAACAAAATGGTTTCAACTTCCAGTTATAGTAATAAAACATTTGTTCAACCAACAATAACCCTTCAATTTTCATTCCTTTAAGGCTCATTCTGACTGATATTTTGAATTCTGTAATACTGTGAAACTGTGAAACCAGGGATATTTGTTGAGATGGTTATTGTACAGTGGAAATCTACCCTGGCAACCCTAGGCATGAACAATGTATGGGCACATTGAGGGCCACAGCCTGCTTTGCCTAACCTGGCATGCACAAGATGCAGAGCTGACAACAGAAGGACAGAACAAAGAGAAGAAGGGGAAATGGTATGAGGAAACATTTCAGCCCTAAGCCTCTAATAAATATATATTAACAAAAAATAATAATAATTAGCAGTGAAAATTATGTTTTTTTAAATGGGACTTGGGCCCAAAACTGCATGGTTCAGGTTCAGGTCAGGCTTTGACAGAAACTATGCTGGCTCATGTTGGGTCGGGCCTGATTTTTTTTTTTTTTGGCCTTATCAAAGCTCTAGACCAAATGTAGTAAAAAAAAAAAAATCCTAAAAAGCTATTTGATGGATGTAGGTATTCACGCCTCCATATGATGTGCTGCCTCATCTTTTGCCTAAGTAATGCTATGTGCACTAAGCTATTTGCAGAAATCAGTAGCTTGAGTACAGTACATCCATACTCCATGTGCAGTGGTAAGTTTTAGTGCTGAGCTTCCTCAGCTCGCAGCTCTACCTCACACTGAGCCTGTCACCCATCTCTGTCTGATCAGAGGAAGCTCGTAGGAGAACATTGTCTAACCAGCGCTGTTGGATAGTGGAGATCCGACTACCTCTTCCTCCCTCCCTCATTTACTCTCTCCCTCAACCATTTTCTGACGCATGTATCCCTCCCACGTCATCCAACTCAAAGCACTGCCAGCCCTCCCCACTGCCTATTATAACCGCCATGGAAGAGCTCCCAGCAGGCTTCCTTCAACTGATAATGTGTGCAGGGGAGACTGGCAGAGAGAGTGAAAGGGAATGCGATAGCAGTGTGAGTTGGTGCTGCTCCTTATTTAAAACCCATTAAATAAGAAATTGATGCTTGATTAGTGAGTTAAAATAGTTCATTAAAGTCTCCTCAGTATGTGCAGTTAATTAGCAGAAACAGCTTGAGTCAAACCTTTTTTTTCTAAATATGAGATAATAATTGCTTAAGTCATCATGACGCCGTGTTCACTTATGCTATGTAATCATTTTGATTTGAGCAAAAAATAAAGTGTCGGTTATGTAAAATATGGGTTCTAATTTATCTAACGTGGCACTGATTCATAAAACTATTTTTAACTGAGCCTTTTCCTGAGACTTTTATTGGACTGTTAATAGTCTGTAACATTAACATGGCATTTATAGCAAACCATTTGGACCTCCATGACAAGCTTTAGGCCATTTAACAAATTTAACAGCCAAGGAACTAATTGTGTTATATCTCTGCTGGAAAAGAAGAATAGATTGTGCTGACAGACACTGTCCTCGAATCTTCCAAAAGCCAACCAGCAGGGATACAGTTGGATGACTTTATAATAGCATGAATAGTTATACGTACTTAGTTATTGTCATGCAAAGCTCTGTATCACTAATTAATTCATAATTAAGGAGCAAAACCCTTTAAAATATTAATGCATTATTAATGCACTTACCCTAATTAAAACCACATGTAGTGTCCTTGATAGAGACCTGACACTATGATACATAATGTTGCATTTCCATCTTTACTACAAAGAACTCTCTGTCTTTACTGCCCTTTTTTGACTGATGTGGTATTTTAGTGTCTTTTTATTGTATTTTTACCTAACAAGATGCATTACTTTTTTATACCCTGAGTAGTGTCTGCAGGTCTTCCACTCAGGGTGCATGTGGTAAATGGACTTGCATTTATACAGTGTCTTTCTAGTCTTCCAACCACTCAAAGGGCTTTTAAACTACATGCCATATTCACCCATTCATGCACTGGTGGCTGATGCTACCATAAAAGATGCCACCTGCAGCTCAGGAGCAAATTAGGGTTCAGTATCCTCTCTAAGGATACTGCAGCATGCAGACTGGAGTAGCCAGGGATCAAGCCTCAGATCCTCCGACACATTCTCACTCAAACCTTGTCGCATATGGGCATTTGGTCATGGACTTTCGATGTTGAGATATCATATGCAATGTACCCTGGGTGTGTTGGTTGTTAATATTCTGGGACGCTGTGTCAACTTCAGCCTGTCATGTGTATTGTTTGCCATACAGCAACCAGCTGTGTATCATGTCAACATGAAAGGAAAGCTTTTTTTGTCTGTGTCTGGTATTTGATGATTCTGGAATGGAGCTCAGTGCTCTAAAATCAGTCCTCTTTGTTCTAAATATGTAATCATTGGCATAACAGAAGTTATAGCAGAACATCCCCGCAATATACAAGAAGGAATAACAATAACAGAGCCCAGCAGTTTACCATGCCAAAGTGAAAGAATGGCTTTTTCAATCGATGTCTTATACTGAAGTCACTGTGCCGGTATTCAACGACTTTAGAGTGAGACCGGGTTGGATCTTCCCGTTAATGGCTGACCCGCTCTACCTCCTACAAATAAGGTAAAGCTATAAACCGAAGGCATGACCTGCCCTACTTTTCCTTACTGTGCCTCTGATTAGCCTACCCCAACATTCTGACCTTAACCCTAACCAAAACCATTTTTTGTACCAGGCTGTAAATATGTTTATTTTTGCTGCAAAGTTGAGAGTTTTAACATGGGGGTCTATGGAGAGTGACTCACTTTTGTAACCAGCCTCAAGTGGCCATTTGAGGAACTTCAGTTTTTGAAACTTCGACGTTGGCCTCATTTTTACATCCCTGGATGTTTCCACCAGTGTAAGGCATATTGTATGTAGCCTTAGAGGCAAAATTCAGGGCCAGAAATGCCTCACAATTCACTGTTGCTTGTACAGCAATAACTGAATGCGACCCAGATGAGCGCATCTTTATCAACTCTCTCTGGACTGCTGTGGCTGGACATGAAGTGGACACTGTTCACAGAGACGATGATGAGAAAATCAGTTTGAAACTACAAAAGTACATTTGTGTGAGGGTGGGGGTTAAGGTAGCAGGGGATGAGCGAGTACACTATTATGTGTGGTATCTGTTCAACCAATGAAATGATCTGTATCAGTATCTGCATTCAAAATTGGGGGATAGAAAATGGAACCCAACCTTGTGATTCCACCAACTGTTGGTCAGCAAAATCACATTTAGAGTTGCTAAAGTCAGAAACTTGGAAAATCAGTGCTGATGGGGTTTTTATTATTAATATAAGAAGCTTTCACTCTCACTGTGCTCTCAATAATTCAGCAGAAGGTAAACCCACCTATACTAGGTCACCAATTACTCATAGTTGGCTTATACACTATGTATTGGTGGACATGCAATTTCTCTGTCAGTGAAGACAAAGAGGTCTATTTAATTACAGATCAATAAAAGCCTCAAAAGTGTTTTTAGCCAAAAAAAAATGTTGGCATGGTATGTTTCTACAAACCACAAATATGTTATTTGTGTACGGTTCATATGTATAATCAACTTTTTCAAAGTGATGTAGTTTATGAGCTTGACTTTGTCATCAGCAGGTAGGGGGAATGGTGAATGGCATGACACCTAAGTGAGATGCCTGACAAGCTGCAGATTGCTGTTCAAGACCAACAACTAAACCAATTGTTTTTTCGTCACAGCTTTATAGCCACCGAACGTGTTTTTGGCAAAATGGTTGTTTATTAGAGCTGTATTTCCACTGGCTTTTTAGCCACCAAACTTGAATGTTTTTTAGTAAATCATCACTGTGTTTGCAGGGATAGAGCCACAAAAAGCAAATGTTTATTTTGTTGCATTTCCTGTTGGTGTTTTGTCACTAACAGCAACAGTTTTTTTTTACCGAGACATTGCTGAACTTCCTGCTGGGATAGTTAGGTTTCCCACTGTCAAGGAAAACACAATTTCACAATCACATTTTCCACACCTTACAAATTCATCGAATTCGAGTGAAAATCATTGAAAGTTCATGGAATTGTGTTGCAAGTAATGAAATTGTTAGAGTAATCTCCTTTGGATAGTCTTCCATGTTAATGTAACATAAGAGCATTTTCTTCTTTTTTTTTCAGCTGTCAACATAACGTAGCTCTAAAATGCGTTGATGTGTGACATTTTGTTAACGGCATTTCTTCATTTTCTCCCAGCATTTAATCTCTCAGTCCATGTATGCCAGCGAGCTGGAATTATGTCTGAATGGAGTTTAAAAACTGATATATCTGAAAAATACAGAGCAAGTGGAACAAGGGGAAAAAAATTACAGGTCTTTGAAAAGTCATTTATATTCTATTAAGTTTTGTCGATGAAAATTTGAATGAATCTTGGATAGTGCCACCAAAAGTGGTTGTTTTTTACTGACACATAATAATGTTTCCAGACCACAAAAAGTATGTGTTTTTTACTAGGGCTGCATTTCCTGTTGGGATCGTGTCACCAAAAATGGGTATATTAAGCCAGAACATGATCTTTTCCCAACCATAACAAAGTGATTTTTGTGTGTAAACCTATTCATTTATTAACCACAGTACTAAAATATAAAGAAATGTAAAGTTTCAATGCAGCTACTATAAAATGTATCTATGCTTTTCAGAAACATACAATGCCAACATTTATTCTGACAGTTGGATTGACCTTTTTTGAAACACTTTACCTTGGGGAGTATATTATGAGACTTTCAGTTGATCAAACTATAGATCAACGATTTATTGCAAAAATAATTGATATTCATAAGGTAGTTATTGCTTGTTTTGCAATAAGAAGGTCAAAACTTGCCCATCTACCTCTGTATTTGCCAGTATATAAAAGTAAATTACTACACCTAATAACCAGATACTGCTCAGTGTGCTGTGTACTGAACGTATGCAAAAATGAGTAAACACAAGTGTATGTTTATTCTCCACCCTACTCTTCAGAATAATATTAAATAAATTTGCTCCAGACATCCGCTGAGTCACGGCATCTTGGCAGTAACAATGGTTTGGAGTTGCTTTCATTCAATCCAAGGTACATCCCGGGGCTTGCCAAACAGAAAGCTGCCATGTCCTTGAAAGTCGCTGCTCAAGCTTAAGACATAATCTTGTTGCCATGGTGCTGAGGGAAAAATACTTTGTAAATGATGGAGATAAAGAAAAAAAGAAATCTGAATCATGTCCAATTTTTTATTTACATCTGACAGCATAGTTCATGTCTTTTCTTTTTAGAGAGGAGTTACCAGGTGTGGAGGAGCAGGTGCCATCCAAGTGTAGGATGACTGGAGGAACAAGAGATTTTTGCACAATTTATCAAGAAAGCATTGTTGGATTAAACGTTCTGATCCACACCGGTGATCACTTTGATCACAGCTACCTCGGTGTAGCTTCCCTGCTCTGGGCTGTTTTGATCCTGCCTCAACCAACCATCCCAAATTAGCTACTGGGGCGCACAGTAATCAGATGGGGCCACCTCACAGCTCTGTGCAGAACACTACAGGTACAATAATATTAGCCCATTTTTCTCACTGATTAAGTTGTGTTTGGCTGATTGGTTCTGCATGAGGGCAAAAGAACTGCACATGCTGCTTTGTTAAAATTAGAGGAGAAAAAAGTATCAGTGTTAATTAGAGGTTGGCAGATCTCCAGAAAGAGCAGGGATTGTTTGGGAGCCTGGGAGGCACGGAGAGAGCAGCATCAAACAGTGGCTGCAGCATCACTCCACTGAGCCTCGTAGCTGTGAGACACACACACTCTGTAATGTTGTAATTTAATATCACAATGAGAAATGAGCAAATGGGAAGATTCTGTCACAGAGAGAAGTTGCATGACAAAATTGAGTGCTTCGTTGGCAGATATCACAACTTAATGGCGGTTTCATGTATCAATATATCGTCTCTTTGCTTTAAAACATCACGTCTTTTATTGTAATCAAATGGGTAGATGGAAAATTAAGTTAAGACAGTCCCTTTATTTAGACTGGACAACAGATGATTGAAAGTTATCTCCCTCACTCTGACATCAACATGAAGTCTTTATTTATGAGAGCCTACATAAGGGCTGTTACTCACTTAAGAGATATGTGGAATTAATGTAGGGCTCTTGAAATCTTTTATAAAGGCTGTCCAATCACATTTACCCGCATGAATGTGATTGGATGTCACCAGTCAGTTGGTAGCCAAGCATGTGATGAATGTCATTAATTGTAAAGCTGAATGAAGCAGCTGATGCCAATCAGCCAATGTAAGCATGGCCCCAGTGCTCTATGCTCAGTTCAATATGTTTCATACTCAGGCTTAAAGCCTTCTACAGACTGTGAGCAGTGTCTGGAGGAGTCTTAGCATCCATTTGTAGCACAACTAGCCACAACTTCAGCATCTCGCCATCCGACAAAGGCAGCCTATGAAAGCTGTACGAGGTGTTGCATCTCCACCGCTATTTCCTTCCATGCTTCGTCCTTCTTTACGTGATCATGGTAAGAGCTGAAGGACACATCACACAGCCAAGGCTTCTACTGCCACAACTCCACAAGGTTTTCCTCTTTGGTGGAATCCCACACATTTCTTTTATTGTAGTAAAGTCTCTTCCTTGCTCAGAGTTGCTTTTATAAATCATTCCTGAGCTTGGAATCCTCACTACTTTTTTTAGGCCAAGCTAGGAGCTCTCTGAGGATGTTTGTGAATACTGCCCCAGGAGACGCACTAAGGGAAAAGGATAGTTTTGTACATTTCATGTAAGCTATACACAACAGATGCATTTTCATTCATTCATTCATCTTCTAACTGCTTCATCCTCTTGAGGGTCGTGGGGGGGCTGGAGCCTATCCCAGCTGACATCGGGCGAGAGGCACGGTACATCCAACCCTCTTGCTGTGAGGCGACACTGCTAACCACCACACTACCGTGCCGCCCCTGGATGCATTTTGATTTTGGCAATTTAATGTCACTGATGTGGTCTGAACCCAAAAGCAGCACCAGAGACTGATGGACAGTTTGTAGTAGTTTAATGAAACTACTAACACAGAGTGAGCAGGCATGGGAAAAAACAGCGAGAGTCTTTGTTGGTTTGGAACCTTCCAAAACATGGGTTCAGTCTAAGGCACTTGGTGTGGAACACTGAAGTTGAGAGCAGGTGGTGTTGTCCGCTGGATGTACACAAAGAGCAAACAGTTACAGTGTGTGCAATGGTACAGTGAGGGAGCAGGCAAAAGACAATGGCAGATGAGTAGAGTGTCCAAAACCAAGAGTACTCGCAGTAGAAACTGCCACACCTGTGCGAAGCCAACCATAGACAGGGAGGGACTTGTAAGCAGCAATGAGTAGAAACCCACGGCGCGCACACAAAGGCAGAATATGCGGCCACAAGGCGAAGCAAGTCCACAGGTGGATGAACAGGTAAACTCACTCTGGAGAGCTGGATGGCGATCTCTCCAAACAGCCACGGGGAACAGGCAAACAGAAACCAGGAACGTGGAGGCAGAGCTCTTGGAACAGAAGACTGAGTGGTTTACCAGGGAGCAAACGTAACAGGAGAGTCAGGAGCAGGCGGGGTCGGCAACGAGGATGCAGTATGGGAATAAACACTGGTAAGTCTTGCATTAAATGATAAAACAGATCTGGCATGGAGAGTCTGTGAAGCTGAATCCTTTATACTGGCAGGAGGTAATGATCCATAGGTGAGAGCGGTTGGCAGGTAGGTGTGGTGGAGCGGCAAGGTTAGTGGAAATTTACTGGATTAACTAAGAGAGTGCCATGTATGGCAGGTCAAAAGTGCCCACTGTTACATTTAATTAATGATTTCATGATTCATTTATGAAATAGAATTAGATGCTGTTTAAATACATATCTAGTCAAACAATGGCATGACAGTTGGGTTATGTACCTTGTGTTTAGAGTGCACTGAAAATTTAAAAGTAACCTTGAAGAAATCTCACTTGACTTTCCATGTGTTCCCATGTGGGATACACACAACATAGATATAATGAAGAGAAAACAGTTCAAAAAATTACAATCTAACAGTTTTAAAGACAGACAGGAGAGCCTGTTCCCTCACAGACTGTCCTGTCAGTCAGGAAGAGTTCCTGAGGGTCCTGACACATCAATCCCACCTCAAAAAACGATTGCTGACAGTGGCCTACAGATCAAACACTTTACGTCACCTCACTTCTGTGAGGGTTACACTTGAACACACAGCAAAGACATTAGAGGGTGGCTGACATTCACATATGTTCTATGCCTGTGTGAGAGGAAATAACTGTCTGTATTTATGATTCAAAGAACACTGTGGAAAGAGAAGAGAGAAAAAAAATAGCAAACCATTTTCATGCCACCGTGAATCTGCGTAAATGGTTCTTTCTCTAAGCTCAGAATACAAATTTAAATGCTGTCTGATAAAGGGCTGTGATTAGCTATGTAAAGTTCGGCTTTGCTCTGCAGTGACAGCAGTGTGTCATTTTCAGGGCTGAACCTTTGTTATGAAAAATGCTGCACTGGCCAAGGGCCCACATAATAATCATATTTAACGTTAATATATGACTCAATGTTAAATGCAGGATATGTGGTATAATGAAAACTAATTTCTGTTTGGGGACAAACATTGAAAATATTTATTTAACCAGAATATGACCCTAATGAGACATTTGGGTGCTTCATCTCTGATGTAATATCATACCAGAGGCAGGTGCCCCAATGATGCACTCAAGTACCATCCCCAGGCTGCCTAGCAACTCTAATAACCTTAGGGAAAGCCTAAATAATCCAAAGCATCAAGCAATGTTACCTGATGCTTTAGTGGTTGTGTTGTGCTTTGCCTACGGTGCTCTGTTGTGAATTGGTGTTATGTGCAACACATGAATGACTGATATGCAGTACCATTACATGTAGTATGTGTTTTTATGTTTTTATGGTGTATGCTTTTCATTTCTTCTGGTCTTATATAATAAAGCAACAATACTTGCTCCTGAGTCTGAAATGATAGTGATAATGAACAATAAAGTATATTGTATCGTTTGGTCTCTTTTAGCCTAGGGCCCAAAAAATCCGTCCAGTGCCATTTTCAGTCCTGTCAGCTACAGTTTTAGCCACACTAGTAGCAATGCCAGTCTATCTGTCAAGCATTTTGGCCCAGACTGAACTATCTTGACTCCTGGATGGATTGCCATGACATTTTGTGCGGACATTCATGGTTCCTAGAGGACTAATTGCTATAACTTTGTTTATCCCTTCATTTTTTTTTACATAGTCAGGTCAGACTTTTCTAATTTTTGTGTTTAAGACCAAAACCATTCTAAACTAATATTCATATCAACAGTAATATCAGTGCAATTAGCAAATGTTGGTATGCTAACATGCTAAATTTCATTATATTGTATGCCTCACTGTACAATGACAATAAAGAAACCTTGAACCTTGAACCTTGAACCTAAACTAAGATGGTAGCCATGGTAAACATAACTTGCTAAACATCTGCACATTAACACTGTCAATGTGACCATGTAAGCAATCATTAGCATTCATGGTGGCCAAACAATGGAATTACATCCGTCATGCCCTGTGGCCTGAGTACGCTTTGTCCCTCTTTTTTTTTTGAGCATCACAACCACTGCAAAATCACTATTAGAAAGTCTAGAGGAGTTGCAAGATGGAATCATTATATCCCCAATCAAATTAGTGAACCTGAAGTCGCTGACTCGGCTGGTGAAAGTCTCTGGTGCACCTGCTCTATGAGCCACACAGTGTGGAAGCAGTCCCTATCATTTTCATTGAACTTCATGCACCTATGAGCAACTTTCATAGGTTCAGTGGGACCCCACCTCCAGTGCTGTATCCAGTTCTCTTAATACATCAAAGGTACAGAATCTTAAAGCTGCCAGCATGGCTGTAAACTCTTCCTCAGTCTTGCTGAGGAATGTTAGAATCTGTTGGCATTAGTTGGCCTCTGTTGGCAGCTCTGCAGCCAAACACCACAATACAATTCAATAGCATCATAAACTACAGCCTCCAAAATGACCAAAACATTGAACCAACGCCTCTTAAAACAGTTTGAATAAAAACTGAACATCATAACCTGAAAGTAGAATTTACTGCAGTGCTGGTGTGTTAAACTGCATTAATGTAAGGGGAGGTGGACCTAATAAACTGGCATTGCACTTGTCTTTTTCACCTGTGGCCCTTACACAGTATGTAAACACCACTAAAAGTAGCCATTTGCATTAACAATGTACAAAACAAGACTAAGAGTCTACTGCCAGGCTAACTGCTCTGTGAGGCTGTACTTAGGCACAGAGCTGCTGCTTGGAGCTAAATCAGGGTTGCCAATGCTTACACTTCTTGTGTGAAACACCTGTTCTCAGATTCTCAGGCTGCCCAAACAAATCTCACACCAAATAAGAGGAAGCCTGAAAGCCACACTTTCAGTTTAGTTATATAGGTTAAACTGGCTGTCTCTGTACACAGGAAAAAGTCTCAACATCAGGCTTTTCCCCACATTTCAGCATCAATACTGGTCCATAAACATGACAGGGAGTGTGAAGGACAGTTTGCTTGACTTAAGTTGGCGGAGCAGCACACACACAGACCTCTCAAAAATCACACAGCACCTTTAATGCAAACTCAGTTTTGCCTCATTCACTTGGCTTTATAATTTCAAGTATATTAGAAACTGAAATGCCCATCAATTACTAACGTCTCATACAGTGCCAATGAATGTAATCTCTGTTTTTCCAAAATCTTAATAGGCCCACTTTAGGTTTTGATGCAGTTGTTGTAGGAAATCTGTAGCTATAATTTACTGCTATCTCACCTAGGACAACTAAACTACTTCTGCTGAGGAGGATGTCATTAATTTTTAGATCTTGCACTGTCACAAGCACAAGCCTCTTGTCCATTGGTCGCAGCCCGTTCTAAATCCCAGGTTGTCAGATACCGACACTCTGTCAAACCTATGTGTCAACACGTGGTTAATGTTGTGAAACAGTTGCGGTTGGGTTTAAGCAACAAAACTACTTGATTAGTTTTAAAAAACAACTTCATTTTGGTTTAAAAAAGTGGGTTTGTTGCATAACCTAACTTAAAATAAATACTTAAAATGAGTGACATCATTGCGTGACAACCACACATAAATTACGTAATGTTGCGTTTAACAATGGTGACTTTGGTGTCACACTGGACATCGGTATGTGAGAATGTAGCATTAGGTTAGGTTGGTTAACGCTGGTTAGGTAACGCTGGTTTGGCTTAAAATAATTATATTAGTTAATTAAAGTAACATGACATCAAGTGACATACATAACATATGTCATGATATAGGTTACAAGTATAGCATGCACACATACCAGCACAACACATTGTTATTAAAATAACTTGCTTGTCTTTTGGTTTCACACAGGACATGAATAGCGGGCTCCAGGGTGAAAGTCCTGTATTGTTCGACCCATCCGCCTTGCCTTTATCCCACCCTCACTAACTTTCTCACTCTTTTTACTATGTCCATGGCTCTCAGTGATAAGTATTGTTGTGGATGGGTTTTCACTGGATTTAGTTTAAGGCCCTACGCATCTCATAAAGAAGCTAAAGGGTATCTTCGGCACCAATATCACACACAGAGGGGCGTGAAAAAGTGTTCGTATTTGATGGCCTGGGAATGAGAATGGACTGTGACCAGATGAGGTTGATGGGTGTTGTTTTGTGGAAAGAAAATAGTTCCCTCATGAAACTGTTCACAACAAGGTCTGTGGATTATCTTGAGTACACAGGTCACACTTTCTGGAAAGAGACATTTCTATTGTATTTTTGTATTTTTTTGGCTCTTTGAGCACAACAAGTTGAGTGCCATCTAGCTCCATTATACTGGTGAGAAGGCAGACATTTCCACAGCCAATATCTACAACACTCTGCAGCTCACACCAAAATAGTTTACAGGTAAGAGGAAAAATATGTATCTTAGATTTTGGGGTAAACTGTCCCTTTATCACATTCGCATGCTAACATTTGCTAATCAGCACTAAACAGAAAGAACAGAAAGACAAACTTGTTATGTTTAGATTTATCACTTCTCTACGGTACACTCTTACCAGCCTCTGTGTACTGTATATATAAGTCTGTTTATTCTAAAGTATGATGAAACAGAAGACCAAGTGGTTGATGTTCACACTGTTATGATTGCTGCTTTTTTTTTTTTCTTTTTGGTAAAAACTTGTGTGTGGGCCATCATTCACAACCAATATGTAATGTGTTTGCCCCTCTATGTCAGAGTGACAAATTTGATATCACAGCAGGCCTCATTATTAATTCATAAAGTTGGAATTAAAAAGCCTTTGACCTATGTATCAAAATGTGCTGAAGCTCTCTTTTCCAGTGAGTGGCTGGACATGCTGCAAGGCTCAGTTAAAATTCAAATAAACTTGCAAAATGACAGAAAAAAAGGAAGCGAATTTAGTGGAAAAAAAATTAAATGCATCCAAATGAAAAGGGATATGTTGTGACATTTATTTAATGTGCAGATGTTTTGTTTTAAATAATGCAGCCAGGCAAAGATTTTGCTTTGAAAGTGTTAGCATTTATGAATAACACACAAAAAAACCACATGGATTTTTAATATGAGAATTTACGGTCTAAGAAATCGACTTGACATTTGCATCTGGGAAACTAATGGGATTTTCAGCATCAAGAGCAGTTGATGTATTAATAGCAGGAAGTCTCTTTGTCAGTGTAATGCACAGTCTCAGTTAAAATGACCAGAATAGAGCCAGTGTTATATGCAGCAAATAAATCTAAAGAATTCATAGAGAATGGCTGAAAGGCTGTAGGAACACATTACATACCTGCCTGTCCCTAACAAACAGAATTGTATGCATCAATAATCCTGTATTGTGCACCATTTTAGACTTTATATATGACTATGTTATTGATTTCTTCCTCTTATTGAAGTGTGTTCTCATTTGATTGGCTTTCAGGCTGTCCACTAGGTGTTGAACCTGCTGCAGGGATTTGCACCCATTCAACCACAAGGCCAATTACCAAGGTTCAACATTGATGTAGGGTGATAAGATCTGGCTCACAGTCATAATCAAGTTCATCTCAGAGGTGCTGGATAAGGTTGAGGTCAGGACTCTGTGCAGGCCAGTTAAGTTCTTCCACACCGAACCGGGAAAACCATTTGTTTGTGGAGCAGACATTGTGCACAGAGGAAAACGTCAAGGTGAGCGAGAAAAGGAACAAATACAAACTGCTGCCACATAGGAAAGTACTGCTCGCTAAAATATCGAAGTATGCTGTAGCCTTATGATTTCCCTTCACTGGAAGTCCACACCATATAATATCAGGTTGTCCATTAACTTTTGTCCACATTGGAAGTCTGTCTGATATTTTTGTCTCCACCTGTATGCTCACAGCATTGAAAAAATAGGTTTGAAAGATTCTAAAGGAATATGAGTTTCCCCAAACAATATCCTTGTTACTCTGGAAAATCCATTATCGAAAGAGTTTGATTGAAACTACTTTCTAAAGAAGGGATACTCCCTATGACAAAAAATTGAATCGTAGCCAGATATCCAGATGAACGTATTTCAATTGTCTTATTGTTTTGCTAAATTAAGCAGGCTATTCTCATGCACTGTTCATATGTCTTCATACAAAAAGTAATGCACCAAAATTCATACATATCCCACATAGTCATGAGTCAGTAATTCATACATAACCCTCATAATTTGGAAGGTTGTGATCAGGTGACCAATGACTGGAGTAAAGAATAGAGTGGGAAGTGGCCTCATAAGAGGCAGAGGCAGGGTGGGGTGGTGGATGGGTCACGAAACTCTGGACTTTCCCCAGGAGACTGACAGAACATGGACTTTGAGTCAATTACGGTACGTCCTCACCATGTTTCTTTTCCTTAACATAACCACACTAACTTTACTTGCCTAAACCTAACCTCTATGACTTTACATTAAGTGTGTAAATTTACCATAAGCATATAATGTCATTCGTGGGGCGCTCATTCATAGGCTATAATGCAAACCAGTCTCTATTCATTTTTGTAGGATATCGTATGAACCACTGTATGAGGATACCTTGAAGTAAGACATCAGATAAGTGAGTTATTGTTACGCAAAACTGACAACTAAGGTTTGATACATTGTTGCCCTTTAGTTTTGGTCTTTTTTGTATTCACATTCAGGAAAAACAAACTTAGAGCTATCAGTAAAGCTATATGCACTGATAGGTAACCATTTCATTGGACAAAGATCTGCACTGTGGCTCACTTCAGAGGGCACAGAAAACCACTTTTACAGGCAGCGTCAGTCCAGCACTATAGTTCAATTGACACTTCACCTGATCTGTACTGTAATAAAAATATTTACCCTGGTATATCTTGGAAGTGTGTCCAAAATAGGTGATTCTCATAGACTATATGAAAGAAGTGGGTGTAGTCATCATGATGTTACCCACTGGTTTGTCGAGTGCCATTTTTAATCCTCAAGATTGGCATTTTAGTCATCTTCATTTAGTTTTTATGCCTTTGTGCAAGCGATAGTCCTAGCCAGAGGTAATATGTTTTTGGGTTGTCAGTTCATTTGTCCCATTCTTGTAAATGCCATATCTCAAGAATGCCTGGAGGGAATATCCTCAAATTTGGCACAAACATCCACTTGAACTCAAGGATGAACTGATTTTTTTGGTCGTCAAAGGTTAAAAGTCATTGTAACCTTGCATACGTTAGTGTCCTCATAGAACAGTTCATATGATATCCTACAAAAATGCATAAGCAACAGTTTGTATGACACTCTATGAATTAGCACCCCACGAATCAGCGTTATGCCCTTAACGTACAGTTACATAATTAACGTAAAGTTACAGAGGTTAGGTTTAGGCAAGTTAAGTTACTGAGGTTAGGTTTAGGCAAGTTAAGTTACTGTGGTTAGGTTTAGGTAAAGAAACATGGTGAGGTCATACCTTAAAATGACCCACAGTTCACGTTTTTGTGACGCATCCACCACCCTAACCTGCTTCTTTACAAGACTGCTGGGAACTTCATCCTTGTTTAATCCCATCAGCGCATTGGTCACTTGATCGCAGCCTTTCAAAATACATGGAATATGGAGGGTTGGGTACATTACTTTTCGTCGAGAAAATGTACAAACATTTTATTAGAACAGTCTCCATCCATCTCATTCTTATGAACACAATATCTCAGGAACACCTTAAGGGAATTTCTTGAAATTCGGCACAAACGTCCACTTGGACTCAAGTATGAACTGACTGGATTTTGATTGTGACCACAAAAAATACATTTTTGGCCATTACTCAAGAAGTCAAACACTAATTCTAAATACATTTACATAACCTATTATACATTTGTGTGAAATGTCTAATAGGATAAAACGATGAAGTGATGACATTTTTCATCCAAAACGATAAAGGTCAATTTTACTGTGACATCACAAAGCTCTGCAAAGACACTTCTCTGGCTATTATTCAATGCAGTAACTCAGGAACACAAGATAGAATTTGTAGCTTAATGCAGCAACATCATATTTGAAGCATTGTGTACTGTCATGGCTACACATGAGTCTGGACACACATGGATGTAAACTGTAACTTGACTGGTTGAAAGAGGCACACAACCATGGGGTGGACATTCTAGTTTAAAGCCAGAAGTGACCATATTTGGACAAGAGGGTGGCGCTATGGAGGAGTGAGGGGTTGGTCTGGCTGAGAGCTGGAGGACACTGCTGCTGTAGCAACTTGTCAATCACAAGGTAGCCAAGCCCTACAGTATACCTTACTTTATGGTCAATTTTACTCTAAATGGTACCATTATTTACAAAATAAACATCATCCTGTATTAACCTGAAACTCACAGTTGAAACCGTAATATGTTTAGTAAGGTAATAAATCAATCGAGAAGTGGGGTAATTTTCTCTTTGACTTCTATAGAATCAGTTTTATTTTTGGGATCAGTGGGGTTGCCCCCTGCTGTCCATTAGGAAGAATGCAGGTTGTTTTTCACAGACCTGGAGATAACCCCTTAGTGATCCTGGACCACAGGATGTACTTCCAATGATTCACTTTCAACAAAGGAAGTTTGCTCTCTAGTGATTTGGAAAGTAAGAGTGTGGCGATTGGAGAGGTGGATGGGCATGCAATTGAGCTCAATCCAGGGTTTCAAAGGCTCATCCAATAATAAAGTTCTTGTCCAGTGATAGAGTTTACAGTTTAAGTGTGAAAGCATCCAGGACTCCTTTACTTGTATCAGGTAGCAAAACCATGTGTCCACAAACCAGTAATGATTTTATCACACAATAATCTACTGACCCTCTGCATCAAGGTACTGTAGGCTGATGTTATCGCTTAACATTTTGTCTGTCACGTCTGCCTGACTTGTGAAAATCGCTGCTCATTCTGCCTCTGTCTTTTCAGCCTTATTTCTACTACTCCCAAGGGCCCGTCATTGCCAATTTCCAATCATCGACCAGATATACTTGGACTTTCCCTACTTTCCCCATCACCTGACTGCCCCACCCATCTTTACACTTGTTCCTACTTCCCTCATCTGCTCTACTGCTCTCCCTGGATTCTTCACCTCTTTCAAATGTACCTACAATAGCTTTAAATATCTTCCTCATGCGTGGGTGCAAACTGCATGATTGACAGATACAGTAAGCATCATGCTGTCAAGAAGTCCAACTTATGAAATAATGATGGTAAAAAATAGTAAATATCACAAAACTTTGCCTCTGTAATAATTCCCCCGAGGGCTCCAAACTGCAAGCATTCCAGCTAATGCTGGGTCCATGCAGCAGGCAGATGGTGTGCCTCCTGTATCTTCAGCCCTTCAACTTAAAATAGAGGCTGAGCTCTATTCTTTCAAGCTCACTTTGAGCAGTAGCCCACGCAGAGGCCTCTGATCTGCATTCCTGACCTAAGCTGATTTATTCAACACCTGAGCTAGATGGGATTGTGTACATACAGTGCTGTATGTGCATCCACCCACTATACCATCCTCACAGTACATTACATACTGTACATCCGCATTAAAAAGATGCAAAGGAATCAGTTGTTGTGCATCGTAGAGCTCCGTCCCAGAGGTTCTCATACTGTCAACAGATCAGATATGCGTCTCATTACAGCTTTACCTCAGGGCATATCCACTTCTAACAGTGTCTCTGTTGTAGGAAAAAATATATGAATATTGAACACACCAAAGTCAGAACTGCATCCAAGGAAACATATTTTATTGACCCTCTGAAGGGAAATGTGTGTTTTTTAGAATCACTAAATGAGCTTTTAGGAATTACCTCAGGCAGGTGAATCTGTATTCATAAAGGATCATATTGTTTCTTTTTTACAACTTTGGTCTTGTTCTGGGTTTGTAGTTTGGGTCATTATCCCTGTCAGTTATGATATATTGTTCTCTCCAAGTTGACAATAAAAACCCCTAAAAATAGGTGAAGGTGCACAAACTATGAAATGATCAGTAACTGCAGTAGTCCTCCTTTTTGTGGTTTTGCATCTATTATGCTTTTTTGTGGTTTTGTGTCTCTTTGTGGTCATTTTGCATCTTCTTGTGGTTGTATTGTGTCTCTTTGTAGTTGTTTGGGTACCTGAGATAATTTTGTGTCTTACTGAGGTAATTTTGTGTCTCTTTGGTAACTGTTTCATTTCTGTTCGTTTTGTTGCTTCTAGTGACTGTGTGTTCTTGTGGTCTTTTTGTGTCTCCTTGTGGTTGTGTTGTGTATCATGTAGTCATTGTGGTATCTTTTGTTGTTATTTTGAGTCTGTTCCTGGTTGAAACTTGTTAATTTGACTGACATTTTGCAAGCGAAGGCCAGGGGGCAACCTGACACTTTGGGCCCCTGGACTTGTGCCTGGTAGGCCAATTGAGTTTTACTATGCCCTGTAGGGTAAGGTAAGAAGTAATATGTGTAAAGTGGTTTGGATAAAAGCCACAGCTTAGGACAAGGCCTGCGTCAAACCTGCTGGTTTTCAGGTTTTCATATCCTGTTGCGTTTGGCACCTTTTAGGGCTTTTATAGTAAGGCCATGCTAACATGTTGTTCTAATTAAGTCTATGTAAAGCGATTTATCCTTCAGTGTCCTTCCAAAAATATTTACTTCAGTCATTCAGCTGAAGTGAAATGGATTATAATGTTGATGTTGCATATGTACAGCTTGATAATTAACTTCCACAAGGAAACACCAAACTTGGGATGGTAAGGAGCAGGGAATGACCAGGTGGTTACCCCAGGGCTGAAAACTGAAGCCAACACTGAAGTGCCATGTTTACCTGTATGTAAAGCACAGTTTGCATGCAGATAAAAACCTAAACACAAAGAAAAAGCTACATTTTCAAATATAACCATGGACTAGGTCTAAATGTGCCAAACCTGAGGTTTTTCAGGTTTTCAAATTATGTTGCATTTGACACCTTTTAGGGCATTTATGGGTAGAGCAAGTTGTGCTAATTAAGTTGAAAAAAAAAGAAGAAGTTATTTATTCTTTCATATCCCTCCAAAATACTTAATTCAGTCACTCAACTGAAGTAGGATGGTCACAATGTTCACCGTTGAGCCAAACTTTCAAATGAAAGTTTGAGACATATGTTGCAGTGAGTTAAGTTCATGTAAAGACGTATCAGTTACCATATGCACTGCTTAAAACAAATCATTCTGTCCCAGTACTCAAGTGTTTTTGTATCACCATTTAAAGTTGTACTGCATTCATCTCAATCACTGGCAGTAAGATTGATAATAAACAAAAATGGTTCATGACTCTGGTACTCCAGCAAAGTACCAGGAGGAGGAAGGGAGGCCAGGCTGCAGGCTTGGCCCGTGCCAGCTGGCTGTGTCCTGGATGCCTAGGCGAGGAGGAGTGGGAGGCTCACTGTCTCTGAAAGACAGCTGGGTGGCTTGCCACAGCAGAGGAGGGCAAGCCAGATCCCCCCTAACCTCTGAGGCACCTCATAACCCCCCGCTAGAGTGTCCTGTAGGACTTGCACACATGTAAAATGGTTATCGTGGCGATGAAGTGGTCACTGGCAGCAGCACCCAACTCATGTGGTCCCGATGGGCATTCCTCTCCAGCCAAAAAAGGGAGAAATGGGGAAGCACAGACAGGTAGACAGTCCACTCTGAAAGTCATAGGGTTTAAACATGCTGTACAGTGTCAGAAACAGGTTGTGAAAAGGAAGAAATGTGTGAAAATTTGTCAGAATTGAGGAGAAATAGGGGAGAGTTGTAACCCCTAGAGGAAGCTGGGAGAGGGCAATGACTAACGGGAGTCTCCCGGGAAAAAGGACAGGGTTGGCAAATATGTGGTACAAGGTAAGTGCTTTGTGAGAGTCGAGGCTGTGGTGTTTTTCCTGGCTGCAGTGCATGCCAGGGCAGAGCTGGTACACACGCATTCTTTATTTGATCATTCTGCCAGCTGGCTTGTTTACAACCTTTCTGACTGCATTTGCACTTGAATGTATTCCTTTTGGACTCTGTTGTGGTGATGTTGAAGTCTTCCAAGATCTCAGTATTTACTTTGATGAATAAAATGTTATTACAGCTGATAGAAATGATGAAACAGCAAACATACTCAGAATTTTTCTTATCATCCTTAATGCTATTACTTGAATGCCTGCGGTATGTTTAAAAAAAGGGACAGATAAAAGTTATAGGAGATTCCAAACCATGGTTAGATGTATAGTAACACTTGCATTTATTTTGCAGGTTCACTCTTCCAACAAAATCTAAAGTTCAGCAGGATTATTTTGAAGCTATTCTGAAGTAAACTGACCCCCCTCCTCGTGCTGATGAAAATAGATAGCCTGGTTCCTGCCACTCTGAGCACAGACACTTGTCAGCTGAGATCTTGCTCATATTTGCAATGCAAAACTGCAATTTCATAGAATATAGAATGCTGCTGGAATCATTTGGCATCCCATGCCGGGTGAAAAGCGTGGGGAAATATATTGGAACCTTGAGAGAGGCTGGTCTGTGTGTGTTTGTGTGTTTGTGTGCATGTGTGTGTGTGTATGTGTGTGTGTGTGTGTGTGTGTATGTAGGGAGTGTAGATGTACTCTAGGGCAAATCCATCTGAATTATTGAGACCACAACAGCGTGCTATGTGTCTGTCAGTCGAGCTGCCTGGCAGGCCCAGCTCTATAAACAGTGACCTCTCGATCAGAGACTGACACAGAGTGGCCTTGTTACCTGCAAAGCTGCAGGCTGAATCAGTTACTGTGATGATAAAAGAAGGGTGCCAAGGTCTGCTGGCTGTCAAATAGATTAATACTTTTTTTTCAGGAGGTTTAACTCTGAGCTTTTCAGCCTCATTAAGAATTCAAAGTTAGTTTAGCTCAGGGCAACACACTGTTGATTCAATGATCAAGTTTCTTTCAAAACAAACAAGATCGTCTTGCAATAGTTTTCTGTAAAACCAAACACATTATATTTATTCAAATACAAAATGACAAGGTCACAACACAGCACAGAGGCTGTAAATGTAATTGATTCTGTTGCAGAATGGCCCCATATCGCCTAATTTCAGGGTTTTACTACTGCAGAGCCCAACTGAAATACATAATTTGGAGACCTGCAAAAGATGATAAATGTGATTATGAGAAAAAATCCTTCAGATCTAAGGATTACAAAAAATGATGTGGTGAGTCCAAACCATTAAAATTTAAAGCTTTCCCCACAACTTAAGTTTTATTCTATCATTTTAGTTTCACATTGTCATTAGGTATGGTAACCTGTTGCTAACGATATAAAGCTTTATAACAGTACCATTGGGGCAGGCATGAACATTAACCCTGTTGTTAGAGTGACAAAATAAATCCTTAAGTGCCTCGATTGATGGACATAATATTCTCTTCTTTATGGCTGCACTGGCCAGACTCTCTTCAGTGTTTGAGCAGTCTTTCAGAGTGGCCATTCTTCATCTTTTCTCCATTTACTTTAGCTTTTCATCTGTATTTGATGTCAGATGACTCACCGATGGTCACATATAACTGGATAAACAGACAACAGCGTTGGATTTCATGGATTGCACAAGTGAACCAGATACCACTGTAAATAAATCAGCATGTTCACATAACCACTGTAAGTAGGTCATCCTGGGAGGTGAACCAAACATAGATCTGCAATGAAATGAAAAGTTGAAATGGATTTTCCAGGAAACAACTGGTTTTGTTGAAACATGCATTAGCTGCTGGTCACATTGGGAAGTGGTCCTACCAAGTCATTTGAATGTTCTAATGCTGGAAGACTGTTGACACAAAGGCAGCAAACAGGTTTTATCGTGGTTACAGGTGTTGCTTCTCATACAGCAAGGCAGATTTATTAAAAAACGGATTGTGCCACATGTAATACAATATATGGCCAAAAATAAGTGGACACCCCTACTAATAACTGAATTCTATTTGATCCCAATGCAATGTCACACTCAACCTGTTCTCACTCCAAACTCATCAAATACCAACCCTTGGTCAGTGGCCCTCAGGGTATGATACAGATGCACAGGGCCAAAACTTTATTTGTCACCCTGAGCAACTGATGTGGTATCAAGACCAAAAAAGCTGATATAAGGTGGATGGGTCAAACAGATAAAGGACTTTCATCCAGTCCCATGTGAAATCAAAAGTAAACACTTACTTATTTTAAGAATGTAGTGTAACGTGTCAAGTGACATTTGTTATGTTATGTTATGTTATGTTATGTTATGTTATGTTATGTTGGTAGGAATGCAGCTATTTTAATACAAACCATGACCTCTGAAATCAAACTAACCACATACTTTTGTTGCCTAAACCTAAGGAAGTAAAATGTAGTAAACCTACACTGGACATTTCTATTGAAACAAGATTGCATGCATGTAATCAACATAAACTGTACATTTCCTGTGAATATGGAAGTTTATTTTGAAAATAAAGTATGCATGAAATACAGTAGAACTTGTCATGCTGTCCCTCAGCATCCAAGCATGGAGTGACACTCGAATATTGCCTAGAGCAAGAGGTGGGGGACTCAAGTCACAGCGAGCTTATATATCAAGGAGAAGTTTCTGGTGGTGAGTTTGAATTCTCCTGCTCTTTCCTGACGAGACGAACCTTGCCCTTCTCCTTGAGTGTCTCCCTGCCACATAACTTCAACTGCATCAAGCACTGAGCTCTGGAGGGAAAGGAGTTTCCAGGTACAGTTTTGGCTAACCAATGAAAAAGTGCAAGTGATAGCATGTGGAAAAAATTTGACTTTGTTGCTATTCATGTAAGGTTATGTTTTGACTTGGATCTATTTTTTGCACATGCATAATTGCATGAAGAACGGCATCTAGCAAATGTTGCTTAAGAACTGAAAAACTCTGAAATCATAAACGGTTGACAAAAGTATCATAGCTTGAGTCACAACTCAGTTGTGAACAGTAGATTCCATCACTCTGCTCTCTGTTGAGGGAAAGAAAACAGCCTCTGTAGGTTTGTTTGCATCTGAGGAGCTCCTGGAGCAAGGCACATCATCTGCCTCCTTCACCCCCCAGCCCAGCTTACACTCCAACCATCCATCTGAGAAGGTGAAACTTAACTTTTCCTACGACTGGGGTTTGACGCTGTAACAAATAGAGTGATTAGGAAATGTTAAATTAGAAGTGAGGTCTCGCATCAGTACTCCCAAAACTACTTCCCAATAATCCCTCACCTCCTGAAGGTGCCTTAATTAATTTAACAGGTTAATGGCAACATTTTCATTCCCTTTTGGTGGTCTCCCTTGGCTATAAATTCATGCCTTGCCAAATGTGTCATTTACTGTTTATCTGGACAGGCTCTTCTCCTGCACTGCTTATACGTATATCTACAAAAAGTAATACACCAAAATTCTTACACTGCGATCAAGTGACCAATGCTCTGATGGGAGTGAGGAAGGAAGTAGTCCATATAATGATGCAGGTTGTGGTGGTTGGGCCACAAAATGTAGGACTTTCCCCGACAGAATGGTGTTCAGAACTGTGGAAACTGTGAGTGACTCATTTTAAGATACATCATCACCATGTTTCTTTTCCTAAAGCTAATCTACATATTTTTACTTGCCTAAACATTAAGTACCCGACATCATATCTGGGGTCTTAATGTATAAGATACCATACAGACCACAAGATATGAAATAAACCATTGTATGAGGATGTGAAATATCACTCATGCTCATCAGATGATGAGTGAACCTGAAGAAGCCACAGGCAAAACGCATTGTTCATTTTCAATAAATTCACAGTAAAGTCTATTCAGTGTGCAGTCGTCTATTTTTGATATGTTACTTAAGATGTTCTGCGATCGACCAGCACCTGATCCCCTATATTGGCTGTGCAGAGGAGTGTTGGTAATCTTTACATTGTTGTATGGCTTTACTGTCATGTTTGCAACCTTCTTTGTCTTAATATACATGAAGGAGCAGATTTCACAGCCTACACATCCTTCTTATGTATGTGTTGTAGGGATGTTCTGTCATGACTTGTGACAATGATTATGCCTTTAGAACAGAGACGACTAATTTTAGAGCAATGAGCACCACATAAATGGAGCTATATGGCAGCTGGTCTAACTTTGGAATCGTCAGTTACCGGTGCTTGGTCAGTGACATCCGGCATCTGACGGCGACAAAGAAAAGCTCTCTTTTCACGTCGGCATGATACACAACTGGTTGCCATTTAACGGTGCCTGAGGAAACATGGCAGGACAACAATGTAAGTTAAGGGGGTGGATGTCCGAGTAGGATGGGCGGGAGTGATGGTGGATGGGTCCAGCAACTATTGACTTTCACCTCAGCGGCTGGTGTTTGCTTCCTGTAAGATTGCAAAGCCAAACCCTTTTGTCCTAAATCCAACCGCATGCAAGTGTTGGCTAAAAGTAACCACTTGCTTTTGTTGTTGAAGGAAAAAAACTTCAAATCACGGTGTTTTATGTGTGTTTATTTTTATTTCATATGCAAAAATGCATATAATACATGTAACAAGCAGAAGTTGACACAGCATCCCAGAACATCAACAACCAGTATAACCAGGGTACCTTGCACGTAATATGTCGACACGTAAAGTCCAGGAACAAACGTCATTATGTGATGAGGGCGGAGTAAGAATGTGTTGTATTTGGGGATTTTGTAGAAAACATTGAGTTTGATCCCTGTCAGCTGGGACACATTCAAACTTATGGTCAGAGGGTAAAGGCAGTTTTTTTTTCACCATTAACAGCATATGAAGAGTTCACTGAGTTAAAAAAGTGAAAGACAGAAATAATTAACTATGCAAATTATTTCTCTGACATTATAGATTCAGCTTGACACATATCTCATATCGATCAGTTTATGAGTATCCTTAGATTTGTTGGGAGGCAAAGGTAAAGCAGTGGGAAGTTTTCAGCCAATTCAGAGCCATACACCATGATGAACAGTCTGGACTTATTTAATTGTAAATGCCAATCATTTGATAACGCCAGCAACATGTCGGATGGTACAAGTAGCTGCAGGCATGCTTGAGGCAAAGAAGCCCATTAGTCCATCATGCATTGTGTTACCCATTCTCTAAACTTAATTCAGCAGTTTAGAGGTGACACAGACATGGACCTCATGACAGCAGTCACGCTTAAGTCTCTGCATGATTTTGTGTCAGCACAAAGAAATTGTTCTGCACACTCTGAAAAGAAAGCATTTGCTGTATCAAAAGGGGGCAAGGTATACAAATACGATCCCCGGCGCACCAGATAGCACAAAATAAATAAATAAAAAAATTTGAAGATGAAAGTGTAGAAAAATATGCTTTATTTGATTCTAGAAGAAAATTCCAAACTCCAACATTTAATGCTGTAATGAATAAATCAGCTGTCTTGGCCACCAAGTATAAACGCTTCTGCCGTCTGTTCTGTTCAAGTCAGAGACAGAAACAGACAGCGGTGTAAGAGACAGTGAACAAACTTCCCTCGAGCTATTTGCAACACATTTTTTAAGGCAAGTGGGGCAAAATTCAAATTTATGCTGTGCTGTGAATAGTATATGTAGAATGGATATAATTAACTAAAATGTTGTTATTGTAACACATCAAAACAAAGAATATAGTGTCAGTTTGTAGGGGTAATTAGCCCTATGCTATGGTGCAATCAATCTCTCTGTGCTTGAAGAGAGCACACATGTATATCACCTCTCGTCCCAATTTCGGCGAAGCTTAACCCACCAATTATCAAAGCAATAGCAAGCTGTTGCTTAGGTTTGCTCAGATCTTGATAGGTTCCCTGAATATTGTTGCTGCTTGTAGTATATCTGGACAAATTTTCATGCTCCATCCCCCAAAGTTGCTTGCTTGCTTTATGTTTGGAAGAGGTGTAAGAGTGTGTAGGTTGGGGTCCCTAGCCAGTTTGTGTTAAGGGCCTATGGCCAGGATTAGATAAGAGCGTCGTTGTCAAGGATGTATCAGATCAAACGAAACGTGTCTTTTCAGGAAATGGATCTGATGTCACATTGCTGTAGGGTTATAGTAAAAGGGGATATATTGGCAGATCTGGAATATAAGTATGATTCCTTTTCCTTTAAAGTATAATCACCTGAAAATTAGAATTGCTTTGTTTTCGTTACGTTAGAATGAGTAGTTAATATCCACATAGGTAATGGGTCCCTCTCCACAGAGATCTCCATATTGTTTTTACAGTAGCCCAGAATGGACAAACCAAACACTGGCTCATCATAGGGCTGATTGCTTTTTCACGTTTCACATGGAAGAGCCTGAGATTACAGCTGGGCCATGTTACCTTTTATTCAAGCTCACTTTGTGAGCCGTCCTAGGCGGCCCTTGGTCTGGCTGGCTGGTTGGAAGATACCGTAGGCAACAACTGTCTAGAAGTCTGCTGTATCTAATCCAATCCCAGATCCAGAGTGTATCACTGTCATAGGCAATACATGCTCCAGTAACAAAGGCAAAAGACAAATAAAGATAAATGTAAGAAAATTCATTGGAGCTGTACATACTGGCGTCATCATAATGACCCCAGTAGCAGGTTTGGAAAAATATCTTAAAACCTTTTCAAAGCTAAGCCTATTTTATAGGCCTCTGCTCGAAAATTGCATACCCATAATGAAATGAATATATCTCTGCAACCACAAGGTGTATTTGAATACTTTTGGTGTCATGGTAAAGGGAACACTTGTGACATTTGTTAAGATGTGTAAATATCAGTATACATGTTATATGTGAAGAGTAAATGTAGATGGCACACAGCACAAATGAAACATTTTGAGGTTCGCCTAAAAAAAAAAAAGCATTTTCAGGATGAGTATCCATTTGGAATGATGCAGCTGCAGCTCCAAACCTCTTTCAAATCATAGCACAGTATGTGGACATTAACTCTGCAAAGGTTGATTCTGATAAAGTAAAGCAGAACAATATTAGAGAGGTTTTAGTACAGAAAATTCAGGCGAGCTCTCCAAAATTGCATCATGTTTGCATGTGATTTTTGTCATGTACAATCCTATATCTTTCATTTTTTGTTTCTGTAAATCCCTACTGATGTTTAGGGTATACACATGCAACTGTCCGTTGCCTTGTTTTCCCACTCCAAACTGACCAATACACACCTACTACATTTGAAACTGATTTTCTATTCTGAGCTTTGGAGGCCCGTATCACCGTGACGGCTTGGCCGATTTGAATGATTTACACCTCGTTTGATTAGTTAGAGCCAATAGAATGACGCTATACCCACCAAAATGAGACTGACAGCACTGTAACCCAATCAGAGTCAGCAGAACACGTTGTGGGGGAGATGTTAGCTGCTGTGAGTGGTCATTGTTATGCTTCCCCCTGAACCTCCAGCCATCAAGTTTTCCACCCAAATTCATTTGAATGACGGACAGTATGTTGATAAACGGGAATGAAGCATGATTTAACGGCAGAATGAGCTTTTCACGGCAAAAACAAGGTAAGATAAACATTACAAATATATTTTGGCGAAAAGATTTCTGTTGTTGTTGTTCTTTGGCCTCTAGCTCTCTCATGCTTTGGGGTAGTGCTTTGGCGCATATGTGTGGAAACAGCGGATTCCCAGCTTTCATTTGAGATGATCAGTGCATTGTTTCACACTGTGTTTGTAAAGTCGCTCTCAAAATCCCCCAATTGGGGCACTTTCAGGCTTTTAAGGTCACTTTGTTAGCTGCACAGGGATCTGCAGATTGTGTTTAGATGCAACATTGAATAAGATGAGTCAGTTTGTATTCACAAGACTGCAGCATACTGTGTGATATAATTAACATGACTATTGTTTTAGTTTCTTCTCTGCACAAGTGGTTTTATATTATTGTGAGAGAGTGTTTTCTTTCTATCTGTTGGTCTTTTTATTATGTGATGGTGCTCCAGCATCTCAACATTCAGCCGTACCCACAGTAGCATGCTTGTGTTGCCTGTGGGAGATGCTACATAAGCAGTTTTCAGTGAATTGTAAAGTTCACGGTTGCTTCATTCATTCATATTGTCCAGTATCGAGGTAAAAAATTAAGTGGCTACATTTCTTTTGCATTGCATTGTAATAGTCAGTTTGAGTTGTCTTATTTACTTAAGCCACAATGATCAACTTGACTTAAGATGACAAGATTGAAGCTCATATATTTTTTGGGCTGTTTGAAGGAAAAATATGAAGGTTTGAGTATTGGGAACATCTGTTTATACTTAATCCCCGAAAGATGATTCTGTAAACAAATGCTTAAATCAAGTGTTCCCTCACAATAGTTTGCATAACCTTGCAGTCTGTTTTGCATTTTCTTTGTGCAGCTGCTGCCATGCCTGTGCTTTGGTGGTAATGATTATGGCTGTGACAGATAATTTCCTGGTGAGTGTAATACTAACAACTTGAGGGAGATTTGTGTGTGCAGTGAATTGACATGGCTGATGGCTGGCTGAGCATTGTGGTAAAGCAGCCCATTCTCACTCCCACCATGTCAAATTCCTCCTCTTTGTCAATTGATCTCAGCGTCACACACCAATGCAAAGAGGCGCCCTACGCGACACTATGATACATAGCAGTGATGCAAAGGCAGCCATCACAATGGTATGATAAGCAACACGTGGTGGCAGTTTGTAACACCGCTGCTGTAGTATAAAGAGCGAGAAAGTACGTATAAGGAGGGAGGGGTAGTGGATGGTTAAAACAAACTCCTGACTGTCATCCGCTGTTTGTTTCCTGTGGAAAACCAAAAGTCAGTGGAGTTTTTCTAATAACTTTGTAGTGTGCTCGTAAATGTAGTGGCATGAGACACGACACTATGTCAGTATCAACCTATGTCAGTACTTACTTCAAGCCAATCCATGTTTTTTTCTATTCAAATAAACACAAGAAGTTTGTGCTCTAGTAAAGGAGCAGCACTCGGTGAATAACCTCCTAAGCCCTATGATAATTTATTTTTTTAATTTTATATACTTTATTAATCAATTTTTAACTCTTTTGTCATTAACACACAGGTCCGAAAGACACACACATGCGCAAACAGGACCTATTCATGCACAAAGTCGAGGGATGTCAGAGTGAGGGGACTGCCTTTGGTCGGTTGGGGGGTTTGGTGCCTTGCTCAAGGGCACCCCTGCAGTGCCCAGGAGGTGGCACCTTTCCAGCCACCAATCCATGCTCCATATTTGGTCCGGACGGGGACTTGAGCAGGCACCCTCTAGTTCCCAACCCAAGTCCCTATGGACAGAGCTACTGCCGCCCCCATAAGCTGTTATGGCAATGCTTAACTACACAGAGCAGGGATAACCACATTGTCTTTGGGGTCATCAGGTGGGAACCTTCTTTCACCAGTGTTTCGTCTAGTTGGTCCCACGACACCTCCAGGAGGCTAGACAGTGATCTCTGGCGTCCCAGAGACACTCCCCTAATGCCAGGTCTCACTGCTCCCCGCACCAACCAAGAACCTCCTCTACCTTACATTACATATGGCTTTCTCAGCCCAAACAGCACTGCCACCTTCAACAAACCCCACATGCAAGCTCCAGGTAGAAACAGTGCTGATACTACCTTTCCTTGCACATTCACCATACTCTATTTTACAAGCTACATAACATAACTCCAATGTAAGCTGAAGTTAAAGGAGATAGATAAACTCACAGGATCAGCAAACACACTCACTTTGCAGCATGGTCTCAAACAAAATGGATTCAAATAGGCCACTCCCACACTTAAATAACCTTCCTCTTCCTGGATTTCCTCCTGAGAGGACTGATTGGTGGATCTCTCCACCTGATCTCAAGGAGTTATGTACCCTGCATAGTAGTTCCCCCTGCTGGGCCCCAACTGACAACATTTTTCTCACCCAAATCCACTAACTAGCTCTGGTTGCTTCATCAACATTTTCTTCACTGTCTTCCTCAAACTCTGTCCCTGCACTCCGAGTTCCCCCAGGAGCGAGACAGCTGATCTTGCTGTGAATCCCCTACACCCCACTTCCACTGGACAAATCCTAGTCTTCCATCCTCGCTGCTCAGCTTCTGCTCCTAAGTCTGTATACCTAAGCTTTTTTCATTCATAAGCTTCTTCCACTGAGTCTTTCCAAGGAACTGTCAGCTCAATGACATAAACTATCCATTGACTCACTGACCACAACACTATGTCAGGCCTTTGCTTAGTAGAAACTATTTCCTGAGGAACAACAAGCTTTCCCCCTAAATCTACTTGCATTTCCCAGTCACAAGCACCTTCTAGGCGGCCACACCTTTGCCTCCTTAATAACATCTTAACCACAAACGTTTGATCCTAAATTTGATGAAGTAAACCTAAAAATGAAGTGTTTTACATAAATTGACTTATTTAAGTTTATTTAAAAAAAGAGTCCAGCATGTAATGAGCAGACACAGTACTTCCTGTGAAACAGGAATGTATTTTGAAAAGACACAATACGCTTCTGAGAGATATGAGTTGGACTGGTGGTTTGGTGTGGCATTTGCAGTGATGCGGGTGCTGCCCATGGACCATCATGATGAAAAGGGAGCTGAGCCAAAAGGCAAAGCTTTCAACACACTGGTCCATCTACGTCCCAACCCTCACCTATGCTCATGAGCTTTAATTAGAGTCCAAAATAATGACATCGTGAATACAAGCAGCCAAAATGAGTTTCCTACATGGGGTGGCTGGGCTCTGCCTTGTAGATAGGGTGAGGGACATCTGGGATGCTGGGACGTCTCAAACTGATGCCGGGGCTACCTAGCGAGTCATATTTTAATGTGTAGGTCCACTGACAAAGTGTCCATATTTGAGGAGTTGGGATGAGCATATGTTGGGTGAAGCTGCTCCTAGACAAATCTGGTGTGTAACGGCAACACATCTGACATCTTATGGAAGCATAGGGTGTTATGTGTCTGAATTTATGGTATTTTCTCAGCTAATGTTAGCGCACATCAAGCTCTAAAGATTAACCACAGGAACAGCTGCCACCGTAGATATATCCAGACCCACAGCCCCAACCCCAGCTTCAACCATAGCCTTAACCCACATCCAGGAATCAACAGCAGATGTATACTTTTGGATCTCAGTCTTTCAAAAGAAATCATGAACAATCAAATAACTGCAGAACACACCAAAAATAGCATAGGAAACATACATTTCTCATACAATGACACAAATGACACCAAGATAATTGTTTTGTAACTGCTCATTGCTTTTCCAAAGTGATGGATTGCTTTTTTAACATGATGGATAAATGGGGGAACATTTTTTAATTAAAGTGGTCACCCATTTTGGAAGATGATCAGACTGGCTGGCACACATTCCCCTCCCCATCCATACTCTTCATCTGTTGTTAGAAACAGCAGTCCCTCCACCCCATGTCCTTATTCATTTTGGGGAAACACACACACACACACACACACACACACACACACACACCACACACACACACACACACACACACACACACACACACCATCTTCTCTTTTATCGCTGTAAGAACAATAACAGGGCTGGGTGGAAATCATCTTTTTCCTCCTGTATTATTTATTAGTTGCAACTTTTAGTGCAGCCAGAATTCAAGTTTGTATTTGTTTTACATTTCACCTTCAGAATCATTTTCACTATCATGTTCTTTATCACAACTCAATCTTCACTTTCCTAGATAGGACAGACTGTCAGGTTGTGCACCTAGAATTTGCCATAAGAAAAGAAAAACAAAACTAATGGCCATTTTGAAAGCTTTTAAGAATTCATGTAATTAAATTTTTTAATGGGTATGCCCTTATTTGTGTGAGACTCTCATCCACAGCATGGGAGACTGTCCTGGATGGTTCCCAAAAAGAAGTTTAGGGTAGCAGCTGTGCACTGCTCTGGGAAGTTAACCAGATGTCCATTTGTCAAACCAATCAGTTGTTGTCCTTGTAAAACCAAAATATATTGCATTTTTGATAAAGCATTAATCTCACCTTCATGTTGCTTGTCAAAATTTGTTTTCCAGTGGGCTCATCGTTGCCCTTTGTGGCCACTGGGGAAAAAACACCTAATTCAACTGCTGCTGTCACCAACCACCACTTACCAGTAGATGTTTTCAGCCCCCAGCTGTTATTTTTTCCTCACCGTTGTGGGTTCCACCCTAATGTGCTGTGACTGGCCATCTACACCAGCCAGATCTGTTCACTAGCTTCTCAGAGCTTTGTCACATGTAGGTAACCCTTCGATTACACCTGTTGGAAATAAAAAATAAACTGAGACGTTCCAGACTAAACAATATTTGCCATTTGATTTATCTGGCAAATGTATATTAACTTCCCACCTTCCCAATTCCAATAAAGAGTATTATAGAGCTACTTTTCTAAGCCTTTTCCAGAACTGTCATGACATTACCTGTAGCATGCCACAACAGCTCACATGGTAAATTCAGTATAATGTACATTTCTTGCCTGATATCAGTCAGAACTGTTAACTTGTTACTATCCATCTTCAGTCTGTCATTGGATTCCCTCTAGCTGATTTCAGTGAGGGGCGAGGATTTGACTTTCCCTAACCAGTTACTGGAGACCAACATAGCTACCTGATACATGGGTCACATTAAAGGCCCATTTATGCTCAATGTTAGGGTTAGGGTTAGGATACGGACGGAGCCTTCTGTCCGTGCTCCGTGTTCATTTTGTCTGTATTTCTGCACGTTTCCATAAAGCTTACGGATACGGGCCAAACGGAGCCGTACCATTGGGAACCGTGGGGACAGTGTTGCTGTCACTACCCGATACGTAGCTCTAGTGAGACACGAAGAAGAAATAACAATTCAATTTCTCTCATCGGCAGTACTAAAGAAAAGAATTCTCTGTCCTCCAGTCGCAATGTATTAACGGCTTCACCGACCGCCGCCTCCTACAACGCTGCCTGTTTTTGTCTTTTATGCAAGAGGTATATTATCAATATCTCCTCCACAGTCACCATGTTTGTTTTTGAGTTTGTTGTTGCCATAAACTTTTGACACTGGGCTGCCTCCTGGTTTGGTTAACATCCATGCCAACGTAAAGGGCGCATGGAAGTACGTGGGCAGTGATGGTAACATCTTTTGAAATGGACGTATACATTTTCGTACGTAAAGGGAGCATAAATGAGCCCTTAGCCATTGCTGATGCATAGCTATGCCAACATACATGATTTGCAAACTTTCAAGAGTGAAGCGGAAAGACATCAAAACAAACTATGATGTCTGGAGATTTTTAGAGGACATTGATTTAGAACAGCCTCAACTGCAGCGTCTATCTTGTCTGTGACGCTTGCCATTGTTGGTATTACTGCTTGTTGGTTCCAGCGCACCAGCTGACAAAGCACAAGTTTGAATGGTGTTAGTCCCGCCTGTTTTTTATTTTAAAAGATAAACTGCTGTTTCATGTCACAATGGCAGACAATGCCAATTAAGTACAACTTAGCGGGTCTGGCAGATTTTAAAGTCTGGCAGGCACATTTCCAAAATACTAATTCCATCAGCACATCAACTGAATTATGCCATATCCATCATTTTGTCACTCTCAGTTTCTTTTTTTTGACAGAAATATTTTCATACTCTGATTCCAGTAATTTTTTCTTAGCTTCCTGATAGATTAAGCTAACATCAAGAAAACTCAAGGCTGAATTTATCAAGACAACAGGTAAACATGGAGGAGGTTTTGAGTTTACATTAACAGGGAGAGAGAGGAGGCCCAGTTCTCTCTTTAAAATCAAGGCCCTGGCCCCTATTTGAGCATTTGTGGTTTACATGTCTCCAGTGGCCAGATCACAAATTCAATTGCATTCAGTTTGTTTTTTTGGTGTTACATGCAAATCAGGGTTGGCTCCACTCTAGTCCAAAGGTTGGTGGTAATGTACCTGAAGCTGTGTGATGCCTGAAAAACACACCTTGTACATTTTGTACAGCTTGAATTAGGGGCTGATCGATATTTATATGCAAATGGGGCTGGTCCAAAACAGGGGGGGGGTTCCCGAACTTTTTTTGAGCACTGGGGGGGGGGCATATGGTTTTTATTTTGGCTTCAGGGGGGGTCATGCAACTTTAATTTGTTAAGTTTTGTATGATTTTTTGTTTGTTTTCCATTCGTATTTTACTCAGAGGTTTTGGTTTATACTCCGCTATATAAAGTTACCCTGCATGGTCCACAATGGTATTTCCCACTTGTGCACATGTCACTTTCAATGCACACGTCACTGACCGGAAAACCCAATAGAGTAGCAGAAGAAGACGACCGCGGAACACAAACAATTCAAGCATAATGGCTGCTGTGAGGAAATCAGTGTATCGAAAGGAAAGTTTCCTTCATGCTAATTTGATAGTGTCTTTGCAGACCTTAAAAGCGGATGAGACACTGGACAAATTTAATTTTATTACAGAGTCGACAAAGAATAAAGGGCCGTCCACACCAAGAAAGATAACTGTAACGTTAACTATAACGATAACAATGGCAGCATCCACACCAATGAACGATATCGTCGTGTTGCTAGGTTACGCCAAACACACACTGCTCGGTGCGGTCGGCAGGGGAGCATGGTGATGGATAAAATGGATATTGATGACCTGTTATTGCTGTATGTTGCGAGACAGAAAAAGAAAACCAATTTGCTGCTTGCTCCACCTGTCTGTCTGTCTGTCTGTCTGTCTGTCAGCTCCATCTGTCATGAGACAAACATGAATGAAGACGTGCAGTTTATTGTGTTTCACCGGCGACGAGCTGTCATTACGCGCGACAATTACGCACGGCTGCGCGCTCTTTATAACTCACTGTGTGAACCTATGTTGCATAATAAAGATTTGGCCCCCTCAGTAACTTCATCCTGGCTCCTGAATTTTATGAATGGAGGGGAAAAGAGGAGACACATTCCCCTGCAAAATGTATTTTATTGCAGTTATTTACCCGGTATTTGCAAAACAAAATCACTGAAGTTAAGATTCTGTCACAAAACTATATTGTTACGGATCTTTGCACATGTTTAAGTGGGTGTATGGAAATCCTGGAGCTTTCTTAGTGGGTATACGTGATGTGATGAACGTCTCGACCTGTCATTTCGGATGGATTTTGATTGGCTGTCAGTGTTTCTATCGTTCATCAAATCGCTCTGAAAGTGATCCAAACGATATCGTCCACCACTATCGTTGTCGTTATAGTTGTAGTGTGGACGCTGCCAAACACTTGAGTTTAGAATGATTTTTAAAACTGTATATTTATAGTTATATTTATAGTTATAGTTCTTGGTGTGGACGCCCTTAAGAACTTGCGCGACAAACTTCTAGCTCTGAGTCGGCTGCTGAGTGAGCTGCTGCTCCCAGCCACTGGTGAGAGCAAACCTTGTGGATGGCTGGACTACGAGTATGCGTATGAACTGTTCTCCTCCTTCTTTGTCGTTTGGCCTGAAAGAATTTGGTTCCGCGATGCTCTACTCGACAAAGACTACGGCATACCGGTTGCAATATTCAGACGGCCTACCGGTGCTCAGATGCTACAGCTGGGAAGGTAGGAGAGAAAAAAACTCACGCCTGAAAGCTGATAATGAAAGTTTTTATACTCACAGCTGTTTATTTTAAATACGAAAAATATAGCTCCCAATCTGTCTTTATTTTACAGTGTCAGAATCAAATGAAAGACGTTTCCAGATTTAGTTCCACAGTAGCTTTGTGAACTCAATACTGACCCCACCTGACAGAGTAAGGTTTTAATGGCGAAGTCAAATACGGTGCTATTTATTGATGGAAATCGTCATTATTATTGCCCTCTTTACTGCTTGTGTGATTATATACAAAAATGTTGTTTATGGTTGGGGGGGTCATACATGTTTCTCCAATCCCTCAGGGGGGGGCCAAAACGTTTTTTTTGGACGCTTGGGGGGGGGTTAAGGAAAAAATAAAATCATAATCACGTCCCAACTATACCCCGGTCCTATTTAAATAACGATCAGCCCCTTAGCAGTGTAAAACAGGAAGCTAACAACTATCCTTCAACCAGCACAAACAGAGAAATAACCTGTATTTCTGAATAACTAATTAAACAAAGTTTTATCATCTTCATGTACTCTCGTTGACCCCTCACCCATTCATATCTCTCACCCACGGATTACTGAGTGGTTGCACTGATCAGGGATCAGATATATGCTGCTGCAGCAGCTAGTTATGCCTTCCTGTGATTGTATATGTTGAAATCAATGGAGACATTTCTTTTCCCCCTCATTTTAATGAGACAAAGAATGGTGGTTAATGTCAGTGTAACATCTGTTATCACAACAGTCAGACCATGACTGGCTATCTGCAGTGACAGCTTAAGGGTAAGCACAAAGTGCTGTGAGTGCATGATTTTTGAGGGGGAGAAATCAAGAACTGATATTCCTTGAAAATGGACCCTTTTTAAATAAAAAAAAAAATGCTTAAAATTTAAATTTAAAACATTATGCTGTTGTTTATTTTGACAAAGGTTCTGTTCATCAGCTCATTATAATTATGTTGCTCAGAATCAGAAATCACATAGCTCTTTGAAAGGGAATCACAACCTAAATTCAGAATTCGAATATGTTACTACTGTGGCCTTGCAAAGTCTGGAGCTGCTCTGCAGACAATGAATGGGAGACAGATTTTGTGGACCCAAAGATTGTTTGTTGTCTTTTTTTATACACAAATGAGCTTTATACTATTGTAATGTTCTCAGTTGTGAAACAAAAAATGAACCTATATCATCAGATCATTTCCCTGGGTGTTCTCAATGTCATCTATGACATCTTTCACCATTCATTGTCTATGGAGCAGCTCTGGACTTTACACCCTATGACATCACAAGTTTGATTTTTAGCATTGTGTTTGAACACCAATCGGAAGATTGGTGGTTCGATCCCCAGGACCTCCAGCCTACATGTCAAAGTATCCTTGAGGAAGATACTGAACCCCAAATTGCTCCGGATGGCTGTTCCATCACTGTGAGTGTGTTAAAAATTGAGTAGCAGGTGACACCTTGTATGGTAGCCTCAGCCACCAGTGTATGAATGTGTGTGAATGGGTGAATGTGACTCGTACTGTAGACTACTGTAAAAAGCGCTTTGAGTGGTCGGACATTTGAGTAGCGCGGGCAGAAGGGTTTATGGATGGGTCCAACAACCACCAACTTTCACCAAGGATGCCAGATTGTAAAGCCAAACCCTGTTTTTCTTTCCTTAACCCAACCACATGCTTTTGTTACCTAAACCTTATCAACCACATGAAATTGAGGCAGAGTGGCAGCACAAGGAAGCAACGAGCAAGTTGGGAGTTTGGAATCTCGCTCAGGGGCACCTCAGTAGTGCCCAGGGGGCGAACTGGCACTTCTCCAGTTGTCAGTCCACACTTCATACCTGGGGTCTCATTTCTAAAACAATGTGTAGGATCCATGTAATCCAACATACATCAGTCTAACTTGTAGATATCTAACGTGCTCATCTAACATGTACTTGTCGAACATGTATCCATCTAACATGTACTCGTAAAACATATGCTTGTCGAACATGTACTCATCTAACGTGCTTGTCTAACATGTACTCCTCTAAGAAGTATCCATCCGACATGTACTCGTCAAACACATACCCATTTAACATGTACTCATAACATACATCGGTCCAATATGCACTTGTCTAACATGTCCCGATCTAACATGTAGTTGTCTAAAATGCATCTGCCTAACATGTACTCCTCTAACATACATTGTCTAATATTCATCCTACAAACCTGTACCTACGAACAAAAGCCAAAAATGGTGTGTGGTGTGTTCCACCTCACCATCGGCATCGCCAATTTCCCATCTCTGAAATGTTCATAAGCAACTTTTGTGCGGTAAGTGGGCCTCTTTCAGGTTTTGTGTGTACCTGGTGTTTGTAAAGAAGACCCCCGGTACATGCAGGGACTTGAACCAGTGACTCTCTGGTTCCCAAGCCAAGTCCTCGCAGACCAAGGTGCTGCCACCCCACTTAACTAGCCCATTTTCACCTGGATTTGTTCTTGTCTTTCTTCAGTGGGGCGCCTATTCTATAGCTTCACCAAAACTGAAAATGAAACTTCTAGTTGTGATTTTTTACTTGTCCTACTTAAGATGGTTCTATGTTGAGGATGATTTTTCCTTTCTTCATTATGTGTACTCCTTTGCTTTGAGTGAAGTCCGAGAAAAATAAGTGCTTGAAAAAGTACTCAAAAAGTCATTGAATTTGATTTTGTAATATCTGTATGAACCCTACAGTTTACTAACATACTTGGAGACACAGATGCATCTACATCTTGTCAACATCTGATTAGAGTGCATCTAAAGCTTCCATTAGTCTTGAATGCATCTTGGGCGCATTGATGTACACTTAGAATATCTAAGATGCATGACTTGACAAGGTGTAAATGGGGTCTCAGTGATTTTATCCTTTTACTCCATTCAACCTGATAAACCACCAACCCTGCTGCATTTTGATTTTTGTGAAAACTGTTCAGGCTGGGATAAATCAAATAGCGTCATTACACAAATGACCAGCCTTTAATTACATCCATTTACTCAGAAACATTTACTCACTGCAGTTCAAGATGTATGCATCATTCAGAGTGTCAGATAGTGTTAGATACGGCCCTTTATTTTGACACACTTGCTGTGCGTCAAGAGTCACTTCAAGCTAAATTAGGTTGTGTTATTCAATCCTAGCCACGGGGCATGAATGCCTTGCCCAAAGGATGGAGCCCTTCAGGCAGTACCACCTACATGGCTTTTATATTTTATGTCTGGAGTTACTCAGACATAAAAAACACAGATCTATTAGGTGGATGTCTGTGCAACTTGATTTCCTCCTCTCTTGCTGTGTGTTGCTGCTGCCATTTAACCTGAGATACAATAGCCTATGCACATACCTCTTTCTAGCCAACAGCATTGCAAAGACTCATTACTGGTGCATTAAAAGGATTCGTAAAGAAGGCAAGTTCACCGGGTAAACACAATGTGCACTGCAGCTGATTCTCCGTGGCATCTCATGAAAGTAGGGATTTTGGTTAAAACCTGGAATGGACCGGCATCACACAGAGATGATTGGTGGTGCCACACAGCAGCTGAAGAAAAACCCAAGCAGATTAAAAGGTGATTAAACTCCCCTTAATCTCATTAAACTGTAAAGAAGGAACTAAATAGGATCACTGCTGTGGAAGCTAATTCATGGAAACTCCCACATCATTCCCACCAACCTCTGGTGTCCTGCCTGTGTGGGAAGTTGAGTCATTGCAACACAGTCAGGTTTTAAAGCTGCACTTCGTAACTTATCTAAAAATAAGAGTCATATTTGCTGAGACTGTCACAATTTCTAAGCAGTGGTGCATGTGTTAGATAATATGTGAGAAGAACCATGTGTTTTGCCTACTACTGGTGCTCCTAATGGCATTCACAAGAAGCTGAGGAGCAGAGGAGTCTGTAACACAGCTATCGATGGAACCCAATCACCGCTCGTCAACAGCGGTCAATTGTTTGTTCTTGTGCTGTGGATTCTTGCAAATGCCATTTCAATCAGGAGAGACAGATGAATGAAGTAAAGACAATATTTAATACAGAATATGAGTGTACAGATTAACTGATGATTGATGTTAATTTACATTTATCAGAAGTCTTTAGCGCTTGGACACCAGAGGGAGATATTTTGTGACTGAGGGATGTCTGAGCGGCAAGATAAATCCCTCCTATGGAGTACAGACACTGGGGGTGGTGGTGGCTGATGACCCTGAGACTGCTGACTGCTGAGGCGGATGAGACTGATAAAATCCGTAAAGACTAGTTGGTGATGGGGAGGTGGAGGGCGCGTATGACTTCAGCAAGAAATAAGTGTGGCAGAGAAAGAACCATATAGTCTGACAGAGAAGGTGTGTTACTGTACTAGTGGTTGATTGCAAATCAGCTGAATTGATTGTGAATCAGTCTCATGTACTACTGTTAGGATCAAACGGCAACCTCCAACGCCGAAAGATGAAGCCAACACGAGTGCCAAAAACTGCAATTCTTCAAATGGCCACTCGAAACTGGTTTCAAAACAGTTTCAATTGCAATAGACCCCCATGTTAACATACCCAACTTCAAAGCCAAACAACATGTTTACAGCCTGGTACAAAAAATGCTATTGGTCTCTGTAGCTAACTTTAACATTCATCACAACTGTACAGGAGTTGGATTTTTTTTTTATAACTAAACCATTTACATTTTATTAAGGCCCAAAGATCGGCCTATTTAAGGGTGGGGCCTCTTCAGTGACAGGTTGTCTGCTGATAATGACCTCAGCTTCTTAATCAGATCCACCTCTCCCTACTCCACAGCTCCACCCTCTTGTCCAAATATGCTGACTGCTGGCTCAAAAAAATCAAGAGGTTAAAGGATGGCTGTCACAGTCTTGCGATCAAAGACAGCCTGGGATAAAATTCTGACAGTGTCAGAAATTTTAGATGACCATCTCACTGTGACTGGTGTTACAACCTACATCTGCTAACCAACCAATAGAAATGCAAAACCCAAACCCAAAACCCAAAAACAAACAGAGAATAGTAACCCGTGCTGTCAGTATGGGAAACCACTGCAGTTCAGTAGGCGCTGTTATCATACAGTCTTCATCAAAATTGATGTCATACCCAAGTTTCTCAGATCCATGTCACACAGTGTATTGTACTAAACTTATAAGATTGCTAAAATCACACAGTCTGTAGGAAGCTTAATGCAACTCAGTATCATCTTAGGTTAAAACTATTCTTCCTGGTGAATGCCCATGTCTTCTTTATCTCAGTATGCAACAAAAGCTTTCTCCTAAGCAAAGGATATTCACCAAGCCCAAAACAAAATGACCCTGATGAGTTTGGTTTGTTTTCCCTCTTCAGGTTTGATTGATTGCTTCATGTCAACAGAAAAGATTTCCCACCAGAGTTTATACCAAACAAACACCAGAAATTAAGTTTTTAGCTTAAGTTCAAACAGAAGGACAATTATCACTCTATTTTCTTTTCACTTCAGGTCTCTGTCTCATATTATCTAGTGCCGTCTTTTAATTGCGCTCACGGGCTTTTCCAGTAACCAGCGATCAGGCAAGATGCATGTCATGTGCCCATGCAAAACAAAATATGTGGATAGCTGAACATTACACACATACCTATTTGCTGAACATGTCATGCCAGCATCTTAATGCCCTTGGGTTTCGGATGCATAGATAGACAGATGCTGTTATTGTTGGCCAGGTGGTCATAATGATGGTGCAGGGTGTGTTTTCCATGATGCGCAACAGTTTGTGCAGCATCCTCTTATCCACAACCATCTTGAACACCTCCATGGCAGTTTCCATAACAGACTTTAGAGCTATTTGTTTAGGTCGCAAGAGAGGTGGCAAGAGTCTGGAAAAAGATCTACAACATCTAATTGCAAACATTAAAGGACCTCAGGAAGTTTCCTTAGTAAGTAGACTCAGCCCTTTTCTTCTCCATAAACAGCCTTGGTGCTGCATTTCCACTCCAGTCTGATGCCAAGGTGAACTCTAAGGTACCTGTACTTATTCACCATCTCCCCCTCCTGTTCCAGAATGTTAATGGGATCAGCAGCAGTCCTTGTTCTCCCAAAATCTTTGACCATCTCCTTGGTTTTGGTCAAGTTCAGGAGTAGGTTCTTACCTCTGCACCACTCATCAAAGCTGGCCGCCAATCTGCTGTACTATCCACCTTTGATACACTCAACTACTGCAGAGTCATCTGAGAATTTATGCAGATGACAGGAGTCTGAAAAAGTTTGACAGTAAGATGTCCTACAGTGCTCATGGGTCCAGAGATGTAGTCAGAGTGAACCAAGACAAGCCTCTCCAGGACCTCCATGACATGTGATGTCAGAGCAACTGGTTGATAGTCACTGATGTGTGGGGAGACAGCTTCTTTGGCAATGACACCCTTTCCTGGATCAGGCGCAGGTTGAAGAGGTGCTGACTTGGATGCATTTTGGGTGCAATTTCAAGAGGCCATCTCACTACACAGCATGGAGACCACAGCATGTGAGGGGAGTGGGGCAGTGAGAAATTCACCTCCTTGCTCATTGGACTGTTCGTTCCCTCTGCTCACCTGCTCAACATTGCTCCCAGCTGCTCTGCTCAATATATCGCTCATTGCTTGCTCCAAAAGAAAAATAAAGAGCTGTGTTGTATTCTAATTTTAGCTTAAACACCAGACTCAGGCATGCTTTGAATTCGTGGTGTGAGCAGTACCAGAACAACATTGGACTGGGAAGGAGCAGAGATAAGACGATGCTCAAAACTTAAAAAAAAAATAAAAAATTCTATGCTCTATCCAAAATCCTTCCGCTCACATTCCCTGCCCACATGCACTCCTCTCATATGCTCTTCTGTAGACCCCAGAAAGAGTTTTCTGGCAGGAAGCCCTCGAGGCAACTGTTTCCCACGTGCCCCATTCGCTGGAAGAGCAAGCTCAAAATCCATCAGACAAGTGAATTTAGAAAAAAAGATGAGATGGATGACATGCTTGGCAGAAGAAACATTTTATGATCTTTCAACAGGCTCAACAGCTCTTATTTAGTAGTCTGCTACTGGTTACATAAACAGAGCCTTGACATCATATCCAGGGGATAATGTCAGAAAAATGGGGGAAAATACAGATTTGGCTTATTCCATGCAAATGTGCTGCACAAAATACACACATGGGGGGCTAATTTCTTTATCATGAAAAGGTCCTGTGCGAGCAGGATTTAAAACAGCATTATATACTGTAGAATTAAGGTAACCCCTAATCGGACCAAAGGAGCCTTGCCCAAAACCTAGAAAATGACGTCAGAAAGACCAAAAGGACACCATCTATGTCAACTGGGGTGTCTACACGTGTAGTACATGTCCTTATTCAAATTATAGTTTATGATGATTTGACTCTTCATCCCTGCACTGCTACAGCTGTCAGGGCCCTGTGTATGGTTCACCACCCAAAATCTCTAAAACCAGTTCAATTTATAGCACCATGTAGATTCCTCCACCGGGTCAATGGCAAAGACCTTTTGAATATCAAATTATAGTAAACATGTGTACGTTGTACCACTCATGGGAAATACAGTGAATATATAATGATTCAGTATTGAAATTCCAGTTTATTCATTCATTCATTCATTCATTTACATAGTAATTTATGACTAGCAAGTCTCGAAGGGCAGAAAAATAATTACAGTATTCTACAAAAATCAATACTTACAAGAGTAAGATAGAAGAAAATGCACAGTGTAGCCCCTCTTTGTGATTTAGTTGTCCTAGCCTGCACTGCTCTTCATTTCCCTTTTACACAGAAGTGGTAAATTGAAAGGCAAGATGTTCTGGACTGTTAGAGGAAGACAGAACAGAGAGCAGAAAAGGAGAGGAAGGAATAATGACTTGAAAATCTTTTATCAGAATGCTACAAGATAAAGAGCTGCCTCAGATTAACACAAGGAGTCCTCTTTACCTAATAAAGTGTGTCAGAGTTTTTTTTATCTGGAAAGACAAATTGACATTCTACTCAGCTGTAGTCCACCACAGCAGTCATACACTGCTGGTGGATTAGCCTTCTCTTACTCCCATATCCATGGTGAATTTTCGCCTTTAGCCTTTAAGGCAAGTTCAGTAAAGTGTGAGACACCACAATGGCTTACTGCACTTTGCAAATGTAATGTTCATATTATCTTCCATGTTAAGAGGAATTTATGGTTGTAGTATGGCTTCATTTAAAGCAATGAAATAGATAATTTTCTCTTTAAAGGCTTCATCTTTCAGAATAGCCATATAGCAAGTTGGTATACAGGTCAGACTTTTGATTCTTTTGTTGTAAAACTGAGACTAACGGCATGTCTAGCCATGTTTTTCATTTGTCTATTTCACACCAACTTACAGAACAGACATATTTTTCTATATATATATATTATTATATGATAAAATATTTATATATTTTTATGCTTCAAGTCTGTTCTCTTCCTGAACTACAATGATTGTGTTTTGGGTTTTGTGCAAATACACTGCCTGTACATATCCTGTGAAGACAGAGCACTGGAGCTGCTGCTACTGCTCTGCTTAGGTGCTGCTTGTGCTAAGCCTCCTGTGTAGATACTACAGACTATATAGTGTTTAAAGATGGACAGAATGACAGCTCTTAAAAAGTACAGAAAAACATCCCGAACGCCCCCTGGTGGCTGGCTCAATAAATTTCTTTCGCAGATGGTTTCTGCCATTTTAGGTAGTTCTTATCATACTAAGAACATTCCCCATACTCGCTATTTGGTGCAATAAAAACGAGGTGTGACATCATGACTGACAGCTGTGTGTTGATCAGTGTGCTTACACTCAATGGCACTACTTGTGACTAGCTCGTATGGGATGGATATATTAAGAGATCTGGACACAGCATTAAATGTGGGTCCCACTTCATTCATATGAAAGCTGCTAGGTGGCGCATGGTGCCAAATGGTTGCAGCAATACACAATATATAATTACCCAGATGATACAGGGATGATTGGCACTACTTCCTAATTGTGCGGCCCACAGAGCAGGTACACTAAAGACTCACAGCGACTGAATGTCTTCCTGCCATGGACTAAATGGCTAACTTTCAGTTTAGCGTTCCACTAACTTGAATGGGGAAAAAATGATTCAGTCTTGAGGCTCATTTAGACTTTTCATGTTATCTGGATCAAATCCTTGATAGTGAAATGAGTCTGTTTGTCGGGGTTGTGGGAAAAAAATGTATCCACTGACTGACAGATGTCTCTTTCCCAATATAAGTCTGTGACAAAATGTCTTTTTGGGCCACAGGGCATCTCCTGATCGACCCCTGAAATTTCAGTACCACTGTTTGGCCACTACAAAAATTGAGCTCAAAGTCCGGCATACTTTCTGAGGGCCTGCTCACGGCCTTACTTCCCGATCGGACTCTGACTCCAAATGACATAATTAGTGCAAGATAATAGTGGGATATTTCGACTTAATTTTTGTTCAGTATTGGAAGTGTAGACACGTCGTCCATCTTTTTACAAGTCATTGGTGGACACTGAAAGAGTCTGCAGCCATGCTAGCACCTCTGTGAGACTGTACTTTGGTAAAGTGGTGCTTTGAGCTAAATGCTAATGTCAGCACCCTACCATGCTCACACTGAAAATGGTAGCATGTTAATGTTTATCGGGTATAATGTTACCATTGCAAACACTCTTTAGGTATCATGCTAGCATTTGTTAATTAGTACCAAAAACAAAGTACAACTGAGGATGATGGCAATGGCATTTATTTTGCAGGCATTTGGTCATGAACTAAAGATGAACAAAAAGAGGGCAAAGCAATGGGCAAAGCAGCAGTGGTCAAAGGCCAGGAGGACCTAAAAGAGGGGGAAACCAATTAGCTGAGTTCACCAAACTGGATATTAAGAGGTAACCTACTCACCACTTCAAGTGTGGGCTTGAACAGATACAGGAGGGCAGGAGGGAGGTCAACTGATACCTGGCCAGCCAACACATTACACTTGCTAAAGCAATAGTAGAATTGCAATTCAGGTAAAATTGTACACAAAAAGATGCTTTTGGCACATACCTGGTGGAAACAAACAAGAGCAGCAGGGACAGGGCATGACGCAGGAAGGGGGAGAACAAAGGCCTACTGGTGCTGTATACTGCCTGGCCCTGATCAGGAAGTTGGCCAAGGGAGAAGTCAGGCCCAGGCTGCATTCACCCGACACACATGTTCTACTGCATAATGGGGAGTATTCCCACCACAAATATATGTGCTAAATTTCATGGTGATCTTTTAAATATTCATTAGCTAAAAAACAGAAATGTTTACCTCATTATGGCACAAGAGGAGAAGTCAGGAGATCACCAACATCCATGGGCTCCATCTTCTGGGGGCCATGAATGTCTGTGCAAAATCTCATGGCAATCTGTCCAATCTTATCTAATAACTGGTGAATGAACTAAATGATTGACAGTTCTATCCCTACAAAAACCTGGCTAAAAATCCATCTTTGCCAATGATTAAGTACTATCTCCTACTAATTGTACATTTAATTTTTATGCCTTGGATCCGACCACAAGGTTTGCATTTCTTTTGCCCATTTTCTGTGGAAGAGGTAGTCTGCCTGGTCATGTTTTTGGGGCATTGCAATTCAACACACACTCACACTGGCACCACTGAGGCTAAAACAACATGTGCTCCTTTGCTGCTGAAACAGTTTCCTGCAGTTCTGCTGGGTTCCACTGCCACTTTGAGCAGCTAATTGGCCTTAAAAGACCACTAAATAGTTTTCAACTGAAGATCAGTTTGGAAATGCATTCAATTAACTGACAGCCGAGTGCTGATTGGACCACTTAGTACTAATTCAGAGCAGGTTGGATACGAGTAAAGGTCATCCACTGTGGAGAGGAGCTGATGGTGCTTAAGTCACCGGTTCTGTGGGGAAATGTGGGCAACAAGTACTCTACAGAAATGAAGTGACCTTACTCAACTGTCAGTGCAATGCTATTTAAGAACAAAACATCATTAATAAACATGAGTGGCAGTTGCAATGTCGCACAAACACTACATTAAAAGCAACAGAACGACCCTGCATCACATTACTTCCAGACCACGAGACAATCTGGCCAGTGTGTCATGCACATAAATCAAATCCACTCAGAAAGACTTTCTCTGCACTTCATTTGAGTCTCTAAGAAGCCTATTAAGGTAAAGCAACTCTCATTATGCAAACTTTGCCCTGAAAGGTGTCCAGAATTTTCTCTGGTGCTCTGCCATGATTAATGAAAACGCCGCCACACGTCTCTCTGCGGGTGCATCTGTATTCCCAACGGAAGGAGAATATGAAAGCTTGACAGCGTGGCTGTAAGTACAGTAACAATGTCAAATCAAGAGCTTAAGGAAGGGCGGAAAGGGATTATGCTTAGAATAACAAGTGTAATAGGGAGTGTACAGGAATGATTCTGGCGAGGAGAGGGGGCTCAGTCTGATTTTTCCTAAATTCATAAGTCCATGCTAGTCACTCTCAAGCTCATACTTAGGAACAGTCATGCATGCTCAGAACAAATATACTTATAATTACAGATGTGTTGACCATATTAAGTCTTAGTCTATGAGAATATACAGGAGAACATAGAATACATTGGTTACTGGTCTGAAAACATTTTATTGAATTGGGATTGGATCTTACAGGATGTGAGTGTTTCTGTGACTTCCTGTACGGAGTGTGAAGGCTGTTGGAAACTGTTTTTCTTGACTGCAGCTTTTGGTCACCACTGATACTGCCCACACTTAACTGATAACATGGGTTTTTTCAGATGGCTGTGGACCGCAAGGAGTACTTCACCTGCAAAATTACCATTTGTATCCTGGTTATTCAACCTGCTCTCATCCCAGGTTATCAAACACTGATGCTTTGTAACACCCCTGGGCGTCTGATAGCTGTGCACAGGGAACCCTTTAGAGTGTCACTGTGATGCACAACTAAAAAACATTGTAACTCGTAGTTAATGTCATCAAACAGCTGCGGTCAGATTTAAACAAAATTATTTGGTTTGGTTTAGAAAACAGAGGAAGTTTGGGGTTTAAATAGGTAGGTTTGTTATGAACAGTGACATCACATCACGTGAGTAATGTCAGTGCGCAACGACCGTACATTAATTATGTAACGTACATTAAAACACAGTGACTTTTGGTTTCACATGGGACATGAACTGCAGTCCTCTGGGTGAAATCCAAACCACGTCAGTTGCTTCTACTGTCAACCAGTGATGTGGATGAGTTTAAATTGGCATTAGTTGAAAGCCTGGTACATCAAAAAAAGACACTAAAGGGTGCCTTTGGCTTTAGTATCACACACAGAGCATCAGTTTTTGATTACCTGGGAATGGGAACAGGCTTGGTTATTCGATAGCACGCCTTTATGGCAACCTTAACAACCCACCATACATCAATCTGTACTTAGCCTGTTTTCATCTCCTGCAGTAAGACTATGGGAGAAGCTTTCCTTTGCATACACCAAAATGCACCTTTATGCAGTGTACATGAAAGCCACTTTAATGAACATCTGATGTTTAAAAAAATAAATATAAGGCTAAGAAATAAAAATAAAAGACCTTCCACTGCTCTTCCAAAAAAGGCAGCTCCCTTCCGCCCCCACAATCAAGAATTTCTCTACAGTCTCTTACATTACACAATTTTCATCATGCAACTAAACTACACATCATAATGAGTTAATAGTAAACATAAAAACACAGCCCTGCACCCGCCATGCTAATCTCATTACATGACCCTCATCCTGTAATGTAACATGATCAATTAACACAGGGGATGGTCTGTTGGCCTGCATAGCGGCGTAATTGGTACATATTAATCCTGTTGGTTGCCCCACCCGCCCTGGCTCTGTGGCCTGCGATTACAGCGCTTTGATCAACACTCATTAGCACCACGGAGAATACGTGGTGATTATGTTTTGGAAATTACAGAGACAGAGAGCTTGAGAGAGAAAGAGAAGGTAGCCTTAACATTCAGAGCTCGAGTTGAAGGAAGAAATAGTCCCATATTGCTCCTGGTGGATTAGTGTGAGAAAGCAAGGGATTTGTTGTTTACCTATAAATCCCCCTGCATTCCAGCCTGAAGAATGATGTAAATTTTGTTTTTGTCCAGATGTCATTTTTTTATTGCTGTCATTTGGAACTACACTTGTTTTCTGATATCAACAGACTGAAAAAGACAATTTCCCGTAGCATTTTCCCTCCCAGCTTCATTCACTGATGTCTGTTTATGCTGCTCTCCCAAAAGTATTGAGGTGATCTCTGGTCTTCCTTTTGTGTTCTCTTAATGGCCATGATAGCATAACTTGCTGGTAAAATGTTACATTCTAGCATTCCAGCAAGAAGCCTCAGAGATAAAAAGAAAACTTGCTGTCTGAATACCTGACCTGTCACGTAGCTTCAAAGATGCTCTGCTGTCAGGAGCACAATTGTACATCTTGTTACAATGAAAAAACCCTGTAAAGCAATATCTGCCGTCTTAACTAGAAATGACCAGAGTGTATTTTATACAACATCAAAAAAAGTTCACAAACTTAACACAGAATCACCATCTACTGTGCCTTTTAGGTCAGAGTACAGCTTCTAGATAACTGTGGCTACAGTTCCAGCAGTCTGTGTGTCTATTGAAACATGTCCACCTTATTCCTGAGCGCCGCACTGTGGAAATAATCATAGGTGCAACTTCCCATAAGGACGAAATGGAGCAGTATCAATGGAGCTTGTGGAGGTAATGTAGTGGAGTTTAAGCAAGATATGACCGTAAGAGAGACAATGAAGACATTTCAATCCTGAGAGACAGAAGAATGAAGTATATCTGATACAGAATATGAGTGTACAGATAAACAGATGATTTGTGCTGATTAAGATTTAACAGACGTATTTGGCGCTTGGACACCAGAGGGAGATATTTTGTGATTGAAGGACATATGAGCAGCAGCAAGATAAATTCTCCCACGGAGTCCAGATGAATCCGTAAAGCTAGATGGTGATGGGCTGTACCTATGTCAACATAAAGGACACATGGAAGTTTGTTGTTGTTTGAAATGGATGTATCTATTTTTGTATGTAAAGGGAGAATTAATGAGCCTTAACGCATACACTAAGTTTTCACATGCTTGGAATGACATGAAAAATAATAAACCAAAAGAGTTTTGATCAGAATTTGCGAACGAGAATGACACATAGAATGACAGGTTGTCACTCAGCATCAGTAACTGATTTCCCTTTCTGTCTGCATTCTCAACCTAGATTAGAAAATGAATACATGAATAAATGAACAATTTTTATTTTGGTTTCATACATCTGGAAAAACAAAGATTATTTCACACAAATTTTCTCACAGTCTGTAACCAAAAAAGGAAAAGGAAAACCCAGAATATCAACATTACCAAAGAACGGGAAATAAATAAATTAATAATTCAATACATTATACTCTAAACTATAATCCTCAAGTATATTACAATTTGATCATTTTACATTGTAATCCATAATCATTTTATATCTTTAAGTGATAGTTCAGGTTTTTGGACATGAAGTTGTGTGAAACGCTGACCATCTGTAGCTCTGATGTGATGGTGTCACTACTGTCAACGAGCCTCCTGCTCTGAGAAATGGCCCGTAGCTTACCGGAGAAAAAGTAGTTCTTAAGATATAAAGGGGACACGTAACCAAAAGGTTTTAAGATACAAAAAAGTATGCATGTGTATTGTTAGACTATTTCAATAATTTTAAAACATCCCCACATTACGTCAGATCTTGCTATCCATTGGGACTATTTTCTGGCAATTATCACTGGGCCGTGCAGGCCCGCAAGATTAATTCATAACCACGCCATGTAAGTGCGCAGGATAGCAACGGCTAACGAAAACTTCATTGGCTGTTTCCAACAGAGAACCAGTAGGCTATTATTAGTGAGGAAGAAGATGTACTAGCCCTATATATACCTACTACTACAGCGCGAACACCGGCTCAGGCTTACAACACACCCTCGTCAGCTGCTGTAGGTAAACAGAGGAACGCCAAAGTGGTGCGAACTTGTGATTTCCCCAGCTGTGGGAATAAAAACATCGCCAGCTCCCCAATTGTGTTTTCTCTGTCTGTCGGGATCTGTGGGCAGCTGAAGTGAGCCTGACAAACGTGCAGTTGCTTCACCCTCGCCGGCTTGGTAGCAAGGTTCATCCCTATTGACACAAGCCAAAGTTGCCTACGGGTTACATCTGTAACAGGAAACCGATGGAATTGGGAGCCGGCGATGTTTTTATTCCCACAGCTGGGGAAATCACAAGTTCGTACCACTTTGGTATTACTCTGTTTACCTACAGCAGCTGACGAGGGTGTGTCGTGCGCCTGAGCCGGTGTTTGCGGTGTTCCCTTTTGGTTACGTGCCCCCCTTATATCTTAAGAACTACTTTTTCTCCGGTAAGCTACAGGCCATTTCTCAGAGCGGGAGGCTCGTTGACAGTAGTGACACCGTCACATCAGAGCTACAGATGGTCAGCGTTTCACACAACTTCATGTCCAAAAACCTGAACTATCCCTTTAAGGCTTTTTAAAAACTCAACAGAGAGCTACACAATTTCAAATCAGCACTGAGTCCATTCCATAACTTGACTCCCAAAACTGAAACACATTTGTATTTTATATGCGTTCTCAGTTTACATGTTTCATAAATAAACAACTCTCTTGAATTATAATTACTTTCTCTTTAGCTAAAAAAACTTTAATGCAGACAGGAAGGTTTCTGTTGAATACTCGAAAAAGTATTTCCAGTGTTTTTAAATAAACAATGTTTGGAAATTTTGAGGTGTAAGATGCTATAAACAATTGATTAGTAGATTCCCAATAACCTGCTTTATGTAACCTGCGGATCTATATTTGTTTTGTAAGCATTTCCCCAAATTTCAGCAAAATAGGACATATATGGCATTACAAGTGAACAACACAATATATACAAACATTTCTTATTGAACAAATCCCTTGTCTTATAAAGAACAGTAATAGATTTAGATTTTTATTTAGTTTGCATTTAATATGTTCTATATGTGGCTTCCAGCATAGTTTAGTGATCTATAATCACTCCCCAAAAATTTTTTTCATATACTATTTCAATTTCAACACCATTTAAGTTCAGTTTTATGCGCCTTATAAAGTACATGTAGCAGTATACCTTGAATCATAGAGTTAGTTGTCTAAGCTGAGAGTCTGTTACTGATTTATTTTTATTTTGAAGTTATTTATTTTACCACTACTTTATATTACTGATATACTGATATTACTGAGGTCTTCTGCTAAATTTGGCTCTATGCTTCACTCAGAAGAAATCCAATTTAATAAATCATCAGTTGTGTAATGAAAATGTGTAAACTATGTCATTATGGCAGATGAGGGGAGCATCAGCTGGTAAACATCAAGTTTATTCACTCCACATAGAGCTAAAGTTAATATCAAATTATGTTAAATGTATGCTGAATGTGTTAGCGTGCGTTTATGAGGGCTAAGAAATCATAAATCATCTTTTAGAGGGAGCAGATGTTGACCGTAAGCTAGCTCAGCCTCCCTTATGTTGACATAGCAAGGCAAGCTAATTGCTGGCATGCTTGGTTAAAAAGGAAAACAACCAATGCTTTGAGATGGCAGAATTATGATTAAATTATCCCATCTGAGTTATAACAAGTGGTGTTTTCCACATGTTTCATTTCAAAGCAGGGCTCCAGACTAACTTTTTCCACTAGGAGCACCAGCGCTCCTTACTGAAAATTTTAGGAGCACCAGCACAAAATTTTGGAACACTATCTATATCGACACAACATATTCATAATTTAGGCGAGATTAACTGCATTACTGATAATTTAGCAATAAACACAGACAGGCTCTACCAGTAGACTAACACATCCACCTGTTGCACAAAATGCACACAGCAGTGTTTCCCCTAGGATGGAGTTGTAGCAGTGGAGGTGAAGCACACACATGAAAAATAATTTTTACATGTGTGAAACTTTTTTGTATGCTTGCAAAGCACAGCCTGCTGGGATGTTTCTATGTATACTGGCACCAGAAGGGCTCTTTAGGACTAAGCACATACAGTACATGTGTGCACAGTAATGAGCAGGTGAAATGTCTGTCCAGCTTACATATGAGGTGTCTCAAGATTTAGGAAAATACAATTTTGTTGAACATAATAAAAGTCACTTGACATGCTGCTGTTTTGTGCTATGACCTATTTAAGTGCTGGAAGTTGTTAATTACGTGACAACGCCTGAACGCAACACAAGCTCAGCACCGAGTGCCGTGCTGCGCTGCTGTGCAAGCAGCGTGTTTGTCTGTGCGTAACAGCAGTCTGTTGTTATTTACACAGTGTCCATAACAATAACTTTGTCAGCTGACAAACTGCGCCGGGCTCGGGTCAGGTTTGGTCAGGAAAATGTGGCCCGAGCTGCTCTAGCGTGCTCACCTGTGTGTGTGGTGGAACTCCGCCGTGTGCGATACATAGAGCTACTAAAACTGCGGCACGTTGCTATGGTTACTGGCGCCCCCCCCGCCTCGCAGTGCGCATCCAGACACACATGACAGGCACACACACACACACAGAGACACTTGCTTCCGCTCCTCCATGAAATGCAATTATAAAAAAAATTTTAAAAAAGAAAGAAAAGGGGAAGAGGGCTGGATTTGTAAGTCGCGCTGGTGCTCCTAGTTAAAAACTATGTTTGCACAGCCTCCAAAAAAGGTCGCAAAATGCCACCAATTAGGCGCAGTCTGGAGCCCTGCAAAGAGGATTAGCATTACGTTACTATTGGAAAATGGCGGTTCTGGATCAGCGGTGTAAGTCACGCACATAATTTAAGCAAGGTATTATGGGGGCTAGGAATAAGATGAACACAAACCAGGGACTTCTAATATTTGATAAGCAGCAGGGCCACCCTGAGACAACAGAACTGAAGGCCATTAAGACAGGGATCCATTTCATTATATATGACAACACCAACATGCTCACAGTCACAATGCTGACCTGCTTGTGACCCCCAGCCTGGCCCTACACAGCCATGGTGCACCCACACAGGTGTTTTCACTTAATACCTCTAATTAGACCTCCTCTTTTGACTTTGTACATGTAGGTGTATACACACTGCATTTGATTGACAGCTCAGATATTATCACAGATGTTTCCAATTATTCTGCCTGATTAGACATGTTTTCAGGTGGAAACTGGGTGTAGCTGTGCTTGGGGTTAGTTAAGGTCTCCAAACTCCATACAACACCGTAATCACAATTTATCTTGTTTATAGCAGACTTTTTGTCATGTCATAGCACAGTAAGCAAAAGTGTAATTACTGATATTTAGGATGACTGCATTCCATTAATATGAGTCAGTTGCTTGGTATTGTGGATGCCTGCCCACTGTCATGGCTTCCTGTGATACGGAAAGGAACTGAGCCATCATTAAAAGAATTTGTTTCACCTATGCTTTTACTGCCACAACAAATTAAAATGTCTGCCAAAAAGTCGATATGTTTCCATTTTAAATATATATAACTCTATAAATTTTATCATGCAGTCCTTGACATCTCCTAAAAAATAGAAGCCTGGACATTAAACGAGGAAGAAGCATTAAGCATTTATACAATAGTGCCAGTGGGTCATGATGTCCTCCACAGACATTTGCTGTTTCAAGGTTCTAGACTTACAAGAATGATAACAGACATGTAAATTCTCTTGCCCTAGTAGGACAGACTTGAATGATCTCCAATCTGTACACCCACACAGTCCTTAGAAAGGTCTAGGTCTGTGCGTGGGCTTCAGACAGGAAGAGCAGAGCAGAAATGATACACAAAAGCAGCAGAGAAGACTTGAACTAAGCTCTGCAGGTAGTAAGTGGGCTATAATTTGCTGAATCAAAAGGAGGCTAAATTAAGGACATTTGTGGAAGTAAGAGTGTTGCCAACTCCAATGAAAGGAGCTCGCACTGGCTCCAGAGGTCCCCAGGTGGTGTCACACACTCATTTGCATATTGGTGACATCATTGAACATTTATGGAAGTATTAAAACTTTGCTAATTTAGATTCAATAGAAAACTGCTCAACAAAACATTTGATTGGCATGAGAGCTATAGTGATATGCTACTGTGCACCATTCTCTTGCGCTTCCAATTCGGAGGTCAAGAGCATCATTGTAATCATAGAAACTGATGATAACCAACCTCCCACAGCGAACCATGTCTCCTCTTCGCATCCCTGTCCCATACTGCACAGCACAGGAGGACAGAGGGCGAAAGATCCTGCACTCAGCTGTGAATTGTGATGTCACTGAGCAGCATACATTGGAGTAAATGACAATGTATTTCTCTTTTTGTCCTGATGGTCTGAATAAGTTGCTAAATTTGTTACGAGTCGCTTTTTAGAAATAAGGTCTCGAAGAGGGTCTGATAAGTTGCTAAATCTAGCGAGAGAGCCAAATTGGCATCACTGGAGAGAGAGACTAGCTCCTCTTTCATTCAAACTCAAACTCAATCTCAGATCAAACAGTAAAACTAGACATTGCTTATGATATATAAACTAAGATTTTGTTACTGTATTGCCAATTTTTCTGGCTACAATGTCTTTAGAAACAAATTTTAGTGCACTGTTTGGCCATAATATGAGGATTTGTGAACAGGAAGTGGGCCCCATAGTGTTTCCTGAATTGTAAAAACAGAGGCTGAAAAAACTGCATTCAAATGGTAAAACTAAGCAGTGCCAATCAAATATGAACCAGGATTCTGTTACTGTATTGGCATTTTCTTACTTAAAATGTTTTTAAAATACACATGTTTGTGCACTGTTTGGTTGTAAATTGAGAATTTGTGAACAGGAAGTGGGCACCATATGGGTTTCTGTATTGTAAAGACAGAGGCTTCTAGTTTCGCAGACTGGGTGAGGCGGAGGCACAGCGCACCTGCGCCTCGCCAAGTTTTGCAAGTTTGGCACACCGTGTGCGCTAGTGCAGCTACTCCTCTTTCCCTGGAAGGAGGTCACCACAATTGTAAATCAATGTTGCGTTTCTTTCTCTCTCGCAGTCTCACTCTGTTTCTTTTCTTTTGACTTTTCTAAGATGACAGATGCTGAATATATACTCCCTATCTGATGCTGTGGCTGTTTGTGGTTGGCTGAGAGGGATGTGAACTCAATAGTTTGCAGCTGTGTTAATCAAATCAGGTTGGGTTTCCATTACACGTGCCAAACGTGCCAAACGTTAGATACCAGTGACGAATATGTATATAAACACACACACATATATACATCACATTTGTCAAATGGGGTGTTTTATTTTGAAATTTGTTTTATTCTGAAAAATGACCAGATGCTGTTGTTGTTCCTTTGTTTGACTTCCTGCCTGGCTTGACACATTCGTTTGCGGGGTGGCGCGGCCGGTGTGGATGACAAAATCGGTTAACATGGGCGCCAAAAGGAAACTGGCTTTGCTTCGAGGCGCTTCGAGGCTATTTGCAGCACTTCCGCAGGCGGTGTGGCCCTGGCGTTACACCAGCTGCACTCCGCCTGCGCTGACAGTAGACCTGGTTTCAGTAGGCGAGCTTTTAGTGCACCTTCGGCGAAGCCTTTTGGCACGAAACTGTCACTGCGCCAAGCTGGATCCGTTGACACCTCCCCCTGCTGCGCTGCCACACCCATCTCAGCGCACCTACCAAACTGAGTGCGCCTCGGGTTGCACTGCTCAAAACTAGCTCTGCGCTGGGCTCGCCTCCCTGCGCCGCGCCGCAAAACTAGAGGCCAGAGACTGAAAAACTGAGATCAATGTATATAACTAAGCGATGCTGATCAAATATGAATCAAGATTCTGTTACTGCCTTCCCTATTTCCTGCTTCAAATGTTCTCAGAAACAGAGTTTAACTAACTGTTAGACTGTAATACTATATTGTTTGGTACCAGCCAGCTGCCATATTGTTTCCTGTGTGACAACAGCCTGGTTCACATTAAGTAGAACCAATTTTTACTGCACAGGCAGCCTAGTTTTATGAAAAGATCATCTTTCCAGCAGAGAAATACTTTAATGTAGGACTTATCCCATCAGCCCCATGCTGTTTCTATCCAACATTTTAGCATCTCCGTAGCTGTGGTCAGTCTTACCCAAAGGAGTACATCTCTGGTTCTGGCTGTACTTTATCCTACACCAAGCTGAAACTAAAAATACGCAACATCAGTGCTAGAAAAGGCTTTCAGAGATGACTCAACAACATGCACTTCTACAGTTTATAAGCTCCTGACTCAACGGATGCATGTGGTGGTGTGATCATGTTCTTCACTCCCAATTTCTTGTGCCAAAACTTTTCCAACACCTTTTATAAAAGGAAACATTGTTTCCACCTCCAAACAAGTTCTCATCCACTCCTCTGCTTGCAGCAGTGTTGTTTTTGTCCTCTATGTCAGTGTGGATGATACACAAATATTATAATGAAACTGGTACTGGCTGGCCACACGACAGGCTAACCAAGCATATGTCTGGGCCATCTCTCATCCGTGTCTCCTCTCCTTGTCTTGACTTTGTACTGACATAAAACAAAAGACTGCCCACTCCCCTTCAAAACAGTGTGGAATCAAAGGAAAAACAGGATTACTCGTTCATGCTCTGTTACTAAGCCCCAGTTATCCCCCAGACTCCTTTGCCACCAAATAATACTGAAAGAAAAAAGGTTCCTTTTCTACTTTTTGGGGTGACACAAAAGATGTTGAAATGTTTTGGCAGTGTTTTGGCATAATGCTAAGCAACACGGATCTCATGTGGCTTCACTCTTACTATGTGAGCTTTCTTTCTCTTGCCCTACACAATGAGGGCTCAACTTGACAGCTCCACAGCTCAAAACTAGTGAAGTTAACATGTAGACGACGGGCTTTGACATGATAATGAATTCACATGGCACAAGCCCAGAGTTTAATTTCTCTGTTTGCTAAGGAGCCAAGGAGGGATGGGTAGTAAAGGCTGGAGCAAATTAAAAGATCACCAATGCGTGTTCGGAGATTGATGCTCCTCAGCCTGTTAGAGATGTAAAGTCAATGGAGTGAGCATGTCATCTATTTAAAAGAGTTAGTTTTTTTGTCTAACAAGGCTGGGATAGAAGTAACTGAGCTAATCTCTCTGGATAAAACATGAGTATTGTACAGCTTCTAAAGCTCTTACAATTATAATTCTCTGAAGGGATGTCACACAAAAAAATGCACACAAGGACACCGCCTCCACACACATACTCACACACACACACCCACACACTCGTTGTCGTTGCTTTCTAATTGTTTAAAAGCAAATCTGCCTCCTCTGTATACTGTACACTTCTTACAGAATTAGAGAGCCAGAGAACCATTATCACTGTATCGACTGGCTCTATTGAATTCTCATTACCAGGCAAGCAGCCAGGTGGAGTACAGTATGATTCTTGCTGTTGGTGGAGAAGAGCAGGCCAAGAGCATTTAGAGCAGGTGAGTTATTACCGTACTTTATGGGTTGTTATGGTAAAATCGCTCAGGGCAGCGTGGAAAAACATCCTAAGCTCCTCTAGATTGAGGTTTGTGCTGTTTCCAACTATGATGAGTACTAATGTTTCTGACATACTAAATAAAATATCAGCGTGATATTTCAGAGTGTTGAACATGCTGTAGTACTTAAGTAGGAGGAGGTCTTTACAGGGGTGTTGAGAGGGGTATGAACATGACCAGGGTGAAAATAAGAAGTCAAACTAAAGTTTAATAGATATTTTTCATAGCAGACATTTCAACTTGTCAGACACAGATACAACTGATAAAATTTTACATCGTTGCATTGCAACAATTGTTGGAACTGAGCCATTGTTGGACATACTTTCTACTGTGAACGTGTGCAGACAGCTGCATCCACACGTACACACAGTTTATTCATAGTACAAGTTAGGGTGAGCGTCAGCCCTCAGCATTAAACAGAAGTGCTGGAGGTAAGCTAACTGTTTTCCTGCTAGATGGTGACACAGGAGTGGATTTTCAGTTCCGTCCCATCCCACTCCCACAAAAATAATCCCATCCTGTCCCAATCCCATGAAAAGGGGAAAAAATAATAATATATAAATATATGTATATATGTATATCTATAGTACATGGATCACACAATGCCTACCTTAGTTGAATATAAACCCAAATATGACATCTAATGTTGTGTTTTGATGTTTATTGCCTAATTATTTTAACATTCACTCCACCTTGATGCTGTTCAGAATGACAAACACAGTTGATTTCTGATGTGGTCAGACAACACGTCATAAGAACCAGTTCTGAGAGAGAAAAATGTAGTTAAAGTATTGCAGTAGAAGTAGTGTTTGGTTCCTCTGACTGGTATTATTACAAGGGCGTAGGTTTGATTTTCACATTGGTAGGGACATAAAAGTGCTCCATGGCAGTGACCTGTACGTTGATGATTTTTTAATGCAATTTCACGTCATGTGAAACTGATCACTGCTTTATTATGCATATTTAGATATCTACACTAAATACATGAATGTATTGGTTAATGTATTCTCTAATGTTATCAGTTACATGAATATACACTGATAACTTCACCACAACTGTCTAAACTATATCAATCAATAACAGTATACTCCGAAGGGGCGTAACTTCAGTACCAGCCTGCGGTCTGCAGTTGGGTTGGTAATAGTGATCCAAATTGATACTGATATCGGGTAAACATATATTATGCATGAATCAATATTTTTACTTACCCCTAGTCACAATGCTGAATCTCACTGTCAACATATATCCTTCACGATTCACTCTCATCTGTGAGGCGCCTGTCTGTCCTCTATCACCCCCTGCCTCTCCTCCATTCTCTCTACTACTTGTCATCTGACAAAAAATATATTGATGCAAGACATGTGAACAGTGGGACAATTTGAGATGCAACAGTCATAGATTTTGATTGTTGTAGCCTGAGGAAAACATACTGTATGTTTTACAATTGTGTAATTCATTAAACAACATCTGAATGTATATAGGCTAAAGAACTGTGTGCAAAATGTTGCACTTACACCCAATATCTATTACATAAATCTATTACATAAATATGACTCAGTGTTGTGTGTTTTTACTGGGAGCAGTGGATCTCTATTCTCCTAAAGCGGCCTTCACATGATAAGAACAACACGTTTCGCTCACCGCCAGGTGTAACGCAGGTCAAAGTTCAAATAATTTCAACTCTGAGCGCAGCGCTCAGGCGGAAAATCCGAGCGGTGCGCGACGCCAAGGGTAGCGGTGCCGCTTTGACAGGCGTTGCCGCCCTCTCCATAGACAAACAATGGGACAGCCAGCGCAAAATGGTTTTACAGCTGATCATGTGTAGAGGCCTTAAGTCTCTCCTTCACACACCATGGATGCTGAAGACTGTCGCTGAAGGAGCTATTATTTATAGTGTTTACATTTTATTTATTCAGACTGTTTCTATCATGCCATCTTACTACAAACATTAATTTGAATTGTGTCATCACTAAATGACATCTATGATTGCTGATGGAGCATGTCAAGTGGAATTTCATGTTCTCTGGCATATCCACCTTATTTTCAAACAAGGAAGTAAATAGTGATCAACTTCCGTTTTTTTGTGCGTGACTTCCGGTCAGCAGTTTTCCCTCATGCTTTCCCTTACCGGAGCTAACGGTGCAAGCTATTTTTTTCAATTTTCAGTTGTTTATGTTAGTCAATCAGTTAGTTAGTCTGTGTATTTTATATAGATAACTGTGCCCATGTTTCCCTTATAACGGAAATTTATTCCCTCTATCGCACGTCAATCAAAAACTATGAACTAAAAAAGCACAATCTATCCTGGGTGAGACAAACTGCTTGATCCCCGTCTCCAGTGTACCAGCAGAGAACCTGCAGAACCCAATCAGTGAAAAAACACACAAGACAGTGCTTCTGCATGCCAGCCAAACGTGTGCACAACTGTGAGAAATAAATATGTGAGGTGTACAGTGCTTTTCTATATTTTTTTCCTTTTCTTTCTTTCCTTCTGTCAGCGACATACACTCGTAACACAAGACAGGTTGTTTTTATTGACTGAGTTGATTATTAAGCCATAGTGATGTGCGGATCGGCTCTGATAGCACCCGAATCAGCAAAGACAAAGACACTCGACACTGGCTGCCAGGCGATGTACGGAAGTGAACATTCTTGTCGTCCAGTCCCTTTGGTGGAGAGAGACGAGGAAAAACAAACACGCATGAATATGGCAATTAATCCCTTTTAATTTACCGTGCAATTAACCGACTTATCACATATTGCAACAGGCCTAGTTATGATTCCCAGTCCCGCCCGTTCCTGTTGACTTTTTTTCCCATCCCGTCCCAATCACGTGAAGAATAGTGAAACTGATTCCCATCCCGTGGGAATCCCACGGGAATCACGTGACCCGTGGGACTCCCGAAAAAATGTCAGCCTCTACTTCCTACTACTGACACTGGGTGAGTGCAACTAAGAAGATGCTCATTGTAATGAGGTGGCTGTGGTTTGCTTGACTGCAGTGTTTTGGAATGGTCTGCAGTTTATAAAAAGATATTGAAGCATGCAGTCAGTGTGCTTGCTATGTGTACAGTCTGCGAGAGTCCATGATCTTTATGGAAATGGGTGGGTGATGACATTTGGGTCACGATGACCAAAGCAGACCCTCATGGACATGGAAACTATGACTTGACCCTTAGTACTTCCACCTGGGCTCTATCTGCTAGGACAAGTCTGCATGTCTGTTGTACATAAAAGCATATAAACTTATTTTTTTCATATACTGCAGCACTATACACCTGCAAGAATATTGGATGTTATTAGCCACATAGCTGTAAATGAGCAGGTCATTGTGAAGTACAAATTAAGCAGTTGATACCAATCAGCCTACAGAAGTGCAACTTCAGTACTTTGCTTGAGCTGATGCTATGCTTCATAAAACAGATTCATAATGCAAGTAATAGTTAGTTGTTAGTTGCAATCAGCATCTTGTTGCCTGAGCTTGCATTCCGTAGGCGCAAGCGAGCACCTGCCTTATACTATCTGTAATCTGTAATGTTTCTTTTTTTTTTTCATTTGGACCATCCATGATAGCATTTAGCTTGCCATTTGAAAATTATATTATATACTGATGTAAGGCAACCAACGGCAGATCCATGCAGTGTACCATGCAGTGTACCTTTAGGCCTTGTTCAGACTGCCAGCCAAAGAGTCTGAACAGTCATAAATGACATGAAATCTGATTTTTGCAAACCAGATTGAAACCACCTTTGGGAGGTAGTTTCAAATCGCATTTGGACAGATGCATCTGAGTCTGAACAACTCCTTATATGACTTCACACAATACATGCTAGATTACGACTCCACTCTGACGTCGTTGCTACAGCAACCTGTCAGATTGGTCATAATGTGGCCTAGTCTGAACAGAGCCAAATCTGATTTGGACACTTACTAAAACGGTGTGGACAGTCAGCAGTCAAAAATCGGATTTGAGAAGGAATCAGATTTGAATCAGATTTGCCTGCAGTCTGAACGCAGCCTTAGAGCCGGCTGGTTAACCTTAGCTGTGAGACAGGAATTAGCGAGTTAGTGCTACACATGGCCCCCGTGAATGAGCAGCACCCCTGGGGACCTGGCAGCCCCTCCCCACTATGAGAACACTACTCTGCTGGGAGGAGATGGGACGGCAGTACTCAAGACAGATTGGACAGACCAGCTGGACCAGCCAGTTCGCTTCATTTGAGTTGCTACAGCTCAAAGTGAAGGTCCATCTCTGGGCTGAAAAACCCTATGCATAGACTCTGTGTTGCTGTGGATGCTAGTCGTTTGTTGATGTTAGGAATTTCCATTCTAAATGAATTCCGCATAAATGCATCCTTCCAATTTTCCTGGAAAATCTGGCCCAAATCCTTCATAATATGAAGGATTTGTCAGTTGCCAGTAACAGCCTAATGACTGACTTATAAGTCAGTCATTAGGCTGTTACTGGCAACTGACAAAGTTGGGGAAGGTCTCAGTTTTTAAGTTATGTGACAATCTTTTCACCCACTGGTAACAGAAAATTAAAAAGTTACATAAAAAACCTTTCAGCTATTTTTTTTTTTTACTACAAATGAGCTGAACATTTATTGGTAGTTTTTGTTTTTCAACACTCTGTCAGAGGCAGAACTGCTCCTAAGAGGAGAACCGGTTGAATGAAACCTCAGTAATAAGCATGGCTAGCTCTCAAGTTAAAATATGCAATTTCAATTGTTACAACCTGCTCCACTACTGTGTAAGTTGTAACACAACCCGAGGTAAGTTGTATCAAAAAGAACAAAGAAAGAACAGATGAGACCACATCCACATTCTCCAAGTGACTCCCAAAAAGCCACTGACACTTTAATCACTCTAAGAATTGCTGTGAACCACGATAATGAGTGTTGAGAACGCTGACACTTTTAAAACTTTGCCCCTTACAAGAATGTTTTAACCTTTTCAAAGCTAAGCCTATTTTATAGGCCTCTGCTCAAAAATTGCGTAATCCATAATGAAATGTGTTCAATATCTCTGTAACCACAAGGTCTATTTGAATACTTTTGGTGTCATGGTAAAGGGAACACTTGTGAGATTTGTTAGATGTGTAAATATCAGTATACTTGTTATATGTGAAGAGTAAATGTAGATGGCACACAGCACAAATGAAATATTTTGAGGTTCGTCTAAAAAAAAACATTTTGAGGATGAGTATCCCTTTGGAATGATGCAGCTGCAGCTCCAAACCTCTATCACATCATAGTACAATATGTGGACATTAACTCTGCAAAGGCTGATTCTGATCAAGTGAAGCAGAACAATATTAGAGAGGTTTTAGTACAGAAAATTCAGGCGAGCTCTCCAAAATTGCTCCATGTTTGCATGTGATTTTTTGTCATGTACAATCCTATTTCTTTCATTTTTTGTTTGTGTATCCCAAACTACATTTGAAACTGAGGGCCGAATTCACAAAAGGATTGCGTGGCTTTTGTGGCTGCTAAACCGGTAAAAATGGAGCAAACAGATACCGTCTAATTCACAAAGCACGCGCAAAGGGTGAAATGCTCCACTAACTGCGCTGCTGGCACAAAAATTGCCCCTTTCTATGCAATTGAGCCTCATTGATAAACAACGTCTAACGCAGTTTGAGTGAAGTAAATAACGTCTTTAGAAAGCTGGTGCAAACTGGGCGCTCCTCTGTGGAAGCCTCTCGCCCAGACTTTCCAGTGATCGTGGCAGCAGTGATCGTCTGTTAAATCAGTCTGTAAATAATATTTTGACATTATTATTATAATCATTATTACTTTAATGGCATCCGAAGATCGTGATGCGTCAAACAGGTGACAGTCTGTGGTCGTTCTCAAAACGCACTTCTGTCACGCACTTCAAAAGCAACTTGCAATAATTTATTTTACGAAACAAGGGAGGGAATAGTGATAAAGTGGTTAAACTTGGTCAAATCCACAGCCTCAACCCACCCGACACTGTTAGACTGACTCACCAGCAGACATCACTACATGAGGGTATACAGTATTCAGTACTTTGCCAAACACTTACCATGCCATGCCATGTGGCTAATTGCAATCAGGGGCAAATCAGGGGCAAACTGCACTCAGCTGCCAAACTTTGTGGGCGTGTTTGCGCTGGTATATCATTAGTTTCTGAGTTCCTGAGTTTCTATTCTGAGCTTTGGATTTGAGTGATTGACACCTCTTTTGATTTATTAGAGCCAATAGAATGACCCTATACCCACCAAAATGAGATTGACAATCCAGCAGAACATGTTGTAGGGAGATGTCGGCTGCTGTGAGTGGTCATTATTATGCTTCCTCAGGAACCTCCAGCCATCAAGTTTTCCACCCGAATTCATTTGAATGACGGACAACAAGTCGGGAAATGGTAGGTAAGAGAGAAAAACAACAAGGTAAGAGAGATATTACAAATATATGTTGCCGAAAAGATTTTTGCTGTTGTTGTTCTTTGGCCTCTAGCTCTCTGATGTTTTGAAGTAGAGGGCTTTGGAGCATATGTGTGGAAACAGCGGAGTCTCAGCTTACATTTGAGATGAACAGCATGTGTTTTGCAAAATGTCGAGTTAGAGCCCGAAATATACTGAGTGGGTCAGGATATCGGTGCTGTATGGAGTTGGATTTGTTGTTTATTTAGTTGTTGTTTGAGCTGTGTTTGGGGCATGTAAAAAGGGTTTTTACAGCCTTGTAACCCAGGTTCTGCTGTTTAATTTGATGTACAACATCATTATATTCTTCGTGATCAGTGCATTGTTTCACACTGTGTTTGCAAAGTCGCTCTCAAAGTCCTCCAATTGGGGGCATCACATGCACCTCTCTCAGTATGTATGCGTATGTGTCATAGAGTGCTGCAGGAATGAGTCCTAAACCTGGAAATGAGTTGCATTTTAGCACTCCTGTTTCTCTCATCTCAAAGTCAGTGGGTTTTTTGTTAGATATCTGAAATAAGGACTGTAGTTAACACAAGCTTTAAAGACTTTAATGTTTTGTGCTATGCATCCCGGTCTCACTACAAAGTCGTCGAGTACCGGCACTTGGTGGCACTTCGGCATCACCAAGACATGGCATGATGCGGCCAGGCCTGGCAGCATTATGGGTCCAACAACCACCGACTTTTATGTGGGAGGCTGGTGTCGTTTCCCACAAGATTGTAAAGTAAAACCAAGTTCTTTTTTCCCAAACCCAACCAAACGCTTGTGTTGTCCAAACCCAACTGTGCGCATGTGTTGACTTAACTTGACTATTCGGAAAAAACATCAGTTGGTGGTGTTGCACTGACAGAGATTGTATGCGAGCTTTACATTTCCTATTAAAACAGAAATGTATTTTGAAAACACACAATGCATGTAACAGACAGTTGTTAACGTGGCATCCCAGAATGAACCCAGTGTACCTTACACATCATATCTCAACGTGGAGAGTCCATGACCGAATGTCTATGTGACAAGGTTGGAGTGAGAATGTGTTGTTCTACAACAAAAAAATTACGTTGGTAAATACCCCACTCATGAATCTTGGAGCTTATATGTTTTTTTAAAAAGGCAGTTGCTGAAATAAGACGACAACACCAAGCAGAACATGGCTTTACAGACTTGTGGAGGTGGCGATGTTAAGTCCTGTGACCTGGGTGTAGTTTATTTATACAGTGGTGGAAAAAAGTTTTCGGACACCCCATGCATTTGTGAAATATTGCATTAAGAATCACTCTTAGGTCTTCAAGCACAATTTCTTTTAGTACAGTCACAGCCAAAATACTAAATAAATCCTAAAAAAGCCATTAAAAACTTAAAATTGATTGGTTCCACAAAAATACATAAGAAATCTTGAGTATTGGGTCACTTTGGTAGAGTGAAATTTTTACACAATTTTTGTTGCCAAGCTTTTCTACATAAAGGCAGCTCATTTGAAAGTTCTTCAGACACTAAAATGGCTAAAACAAGGAACCTAACACAGGAAACACGCCTGAAGATAAAGATTCTCAGCCAGGAAGGGTACAGCTGCCGCCAGATAGCCAGGAAGTGCAGATGCAGTCCTTCAGCAGTTGGATACACTCTGCAGAAATACAGACAAACCAACAGCTTGGAAGACAAACCAAGATCTGGGCGTCCAAGAGTTTCTTCAGCAAGAAATGGCGCATCCTGATCCGCATGTGCAGGCAAAACCGCCGAATGACATCACAGGAGCTTCAGCAGCAGTGGTCAAACCAAACTGGTGTCCAGTGTTCCACCCGCACTGTACGTGGCCGACTTTTAAATCATGGCTTAAGGTCCTACAAGGCTATCAAGAAGCCCCTGATCAATGAGAGACAGAGGTTAGCCCGGCGTCGTTGGGCCCAGGCACACAAGAACTGGACAGCCAGGAATTAGAAGAGATTTTGTGGTCAGATGAGTCCAGTTTCCAGCTTTATCTTCATCCTACTAATGTGAGGGTACGCAGAAGGCCAGGCGAAGCATTATCTCCAGCATGTACAGTACCTACTGTCAAGCATGGTGGAGGCAGTATCATGGTTTGGGGATGCATGAGTGCTGCTGGTGTTGGTCATCTCACTGTCTGTGATGGCACATTGAACTCTACCAAGTATTGTACCATTCTCGAAACCCACATGCTCCCTTCTGCGCGTGCACTGTTCCGTCGAGGTAAAAACTACACTGTAAACAATTGCCATGTACATTAACAGTAAAATACTGGCAGCAGGGTTGCCAGTAGATTACTGTTAATGTTACAGTTCTCCTACTGTAATCTACTCTACAGTATGTTACTGTAATAATACCATGTGCTGAGTAACAGTACATTACTGTATTTCCTTGAAATTACAGTAGACTACTGGCAGCAGGGTTGCCAGTAAATTACTGTTTTTCTAGTTTGCTTACTGTAAACTTATTTACAGTTTATTACTGTTATAATAAAATGTACTAAAACACAGTATAGTGTTGTATTTTGTTGAATTTACAGTATACTTGTAGCAGAGTAGCCACAATGTTGTTTTCCCCCCTATTAACAGTGGAATTTAACCATAATCTCAAATACAGTACCATGAAGTATTTTTTTTTGTAAAGCAAGCACTGTCTTTGCTGTAACCTTAATTAGCAATTTTACTGATATATAGGCCTACAACATAAACTGAAAGATTTTGTTAACTAAAATGCAGCAATAAAAAAAGAGGAGACTTAGAAAATATGAGAAACTCTGTCGTCCGACATTTATTATAAAAGGCAGCACCAACTGAAATATTTAATTTGTTAATACAAACTGTTTTTTTCCAATAGAATGGACATTTCAAGTATACCTAACAGAACAAGGCAGTCCATGTTTATCAAATATGATAACACTGCACTGATACACTTCTTAATAAACTTGGGGGAATGATGCATCTTACCACTGTGAGAATCACTGGTCTTCTGGACACAAAATGCATAATTTCTCGGTGGAATTGAAACATAAACAAACTGAAATATATGAAAAAAGTTTTTATCTTTTTTTTTTGGTAATTATTTAAATGCATTTAAGTGCAGAATCTAGCCAGTCATACTTGTGGTCCTTTACACAAAATTAGAGTGTCCCAAATAGAGAAATCACTATAGTATGATGCATTTCACAGCACATTGACAAAATACATCATTTCCTCAAACTAGAGCGGAATAATATGGACTAAATCAAACATCACAATATTCATCACCAAATACTTCTATTGATATTGCCAAGCCCTATTGCACCTCTTTACTTCACTTCTTGGTGTCCCCTTGCAATGAAATTGCAGGGCTCCCAGCGCCTGTCCCCAACAAACAATAGCTCAGACTTGTGTTCAAATTTTAACAGTGTTTGAAAATCAAACTTTCTGCAAAAATGACATACACTGCATTAATTCTAACTCAACAGTTTCAGTTTACCTCAGCGTTTCAAAGTGCTTTTTAAATGAACTTAAACTAGTATCTTAAAACATAAAAAGATGGCTATGAGTCTGCTCAGAATAGATCAAGGCTCATCCAAGGTTCTGCTTTCTGTTTTATTCACAATAACCTTAAAAGACAAAAATGAACATATACAAGAGCACTACTGTCCTGGTACAAGTGAACAGGATCCCTTCTTGTGAAGATATCTAGTACTTTTTTGCTGTGTTGTACGGCATAAATACCCAGATTTTTTAAGTGGAATATAGCACATTTAGTGTCTGGGTAGAGAACCTTCACTGACCTATATGAAATTCCACTCAAAGTCCATGAGGTTCTTCAGAAGAGTGGACACACAGGGATTAACTGTGACAGACTTCTTCTGAACGACTCTCCCTGTCCTCTTGGAGACGATCTTGCCCCGACTGGCCTTGGTTCCTCTCTCTGGGTTGATCCCAATGAAGCGCCTGAAAAACACGGCAGTCTGAGATTAGAGGCTGGACAGAAATTAATCTACTACTATATAAAGTAGGGCAAAATCAAATGTCAAAATAATTTTGCCTGAATAACTCAATATCACTATTGGAGAGATGACTAGTGGTGGTTTCATAAGATATTTGCATACACGATTTTTCATAGACAATTGTTAGTAATTTGAATATGTCAGGCAAGGCACACTTGAAAGTTAAGTTTGGAATATTCCTATGAATTCTCATGTGCCTTACATATGCCAACACGGTGGTACAGTCACTAGCACAGACTTGGCATGGGAACATTTTGATAGCAAATCCAACAACAATAAAAACTGGTGATACAAAAATACAAATGTTTTAGCTCAGTGTGTCATAATGCTTTGATACTTAATAGCATCAAAAAAATGGCTTCTGCAGAAGAGTATCAAGCAGGCTGATTGAATGATTCTAGCCACAAACCAGATGAATACACAAAAAACAATATAGCAAACTTATTTGAACTATTCAGAAATTTGTCTTACCTACAAAATAATAAGTCAGCCCAGTAAAGTAAAGATGGAGGACACACTTCACTGCACTCTCTGGCTGTGCAGAGTACAACAGTAACCTGAAAGCACACAAAAACTCATATAACTCACGATAAAATATACACAAATAACTTCAAACTGTATTTCAACAGTTTAAGTAGACTCAAAAATAAAGGACAAACCTCAGATATCTCTCTGGCTGTACAGTCAAAAAGCAACCTGAGAGTACACAACAACACACAGTTATGATAAAACGGATAAATACTAACAGTTTAAGTAGAATACTCACTGAAAGATGAAGGACACACCTCACATATCCCTCTGGCTGTACAGAAGAAACCAGTAACCTGCAAGTACACAACACATAGTTTAAGTTGGGACTAGAGCTGGGCAATTTTTTTATGTTAAGTAAAATTTCACACCACAGGCAATACAGCAGTCTATTTTGACCACAAGTCTGTTACTGTGGCATAATACAAACATTTTCAACTCATTGTAACAATGCTATTTCTCTGGAATGTCGTGTTATTTATTAAGAGCATCCGAAAAATCTCTCTACCCTCTCAAACCATTTCTACAGTCTGCAGTCAGTCATCAGGTCAAACTGTGTTGATGTCAGGGAGGAAAAATGTGATTTTCTTCCTGTTATGTTGTTGTTCTTAGCAGCACAACTGTACTTGCAGACTTGAATAATTCCCCATTAATAATCTGCTATTCACGATTACTGGTTTTACATTTTCAGACATACTGATAAACCCCACACACTGTTGTAGCTTGTTATATGGCACGTTAGTAGGACTTTCAGACGCAGCCAGGGACTGAGTGTTAATTAACACTTGCTAAGCTAAACAAGTCACTTATCACAGTGAAATAAAGACGGTTGTCTCCAATGACAGCTAATCCAACGAGCTAATTAATCACCAGAAGATGCCGTTGAAGGTGTCCTTAAAGTTTTGCGGTCCGTTACGGATTAACGTTAGGTTAAATTACATTGTTCATGTCCTGGGCGCGGACGCGCTAACGTTAGCTGCAGCTGCTGCTGTCATGGGGGATGCTAATGCTAATGCTCATTAGCTTTTAGATAACTGTATATAGTGTTTGGTGCCTTCGCCAGCTTTCCATTTCACATTACACAGACAGGAGCGAGTGCTGCCTGCGTCGGGTTTTCAAAATTTCTCTCTGGTACTTACTGCTCTCCGCTGCCAGCTCGGACACTTGTCGCCGTCTCTCACACTGTGCCCTCCCGGATGACAAGAGTCTGCCATCAGACGCGCTGCATGTGTGTTTTCATGTCGCACTCTTTCCATTAGCTAATTGCAACGTTTCAAATCGCGATTTCTGAAATTCTTATAATAGTTAAGCCAGCCGTTGTGGACCACCGGCCATTCTGTGATTCTCCAGAAAAGTCCACATGTCCAGGCAGCACTGGATACTACAATAAGCAAACATCACCAGACAGATAAAATGTAGTTCAACTTACCATGTAATTTGCTCAGTATAGCGCAGGACTCAGATGGATGACCCTCGATTTGCTCCTAAAGTGCAGGATTCACGTGGATAATCCTCAAAAATAACGTCCATGCCTTCCCGACTATTCCATCTGTCTCCCATGGAAATACAGTAGTGTTCTGTTTTTGCGCGGCCTCTTTGCCATGAACTCTACATCACTCCCAGAATGCAACGTTATTAACAGTATTTTACAATATTTTATGGAAAACGGCAAGCTGCCTATAATATTTCCCAGAATGCAATGTTTTGTACAGTATCTTACTGTTTTATTAGAAAAACAATAGGTTACTGTCAGGATTTGGCTGTTTTTTCACAGCATTTTGTTACAGTGTAGATGTTTCAACAAGATAATGCCCCTTGCCACACATCCAAGGCCAGTAGAACCTGGCTGCAAGAGCACAGTATCCAGGTCTTAGAGTGGCCAGCTCAATCCCCGGACATGAGCCCCATTGAAAATCTGTGGTGGATTATCAAAAGGTCTGTTTCAAAGCATAAACCAAAGAATTTAGAAGAATTAAAAGCAGTAATTCAAGAAGAATGGGACAAGATTACCCCTCAACAATGTGAAAGGCTCGTGGGGAACATGCCAGCCAGGATTAGAGCTCTACTACGTGCCAATGGCAGGACTACTAAATATTAATTTGATGATGTGATGGTTTAATTATTTTTTGTTCAGTTTTGAACACATTCTGTGTTATTTGTTGACTTTGATACCGACAATGTTGAGAACTGACATATTGAAACTGTCAAGAATTTAGTTTTGTTAGTTTTTCTTGTAAACAATAAACAAAAACATATAATTTGTATTTGTTTGTATCTGTCTAATGCAGCCACACCTTCTGAAACACAAAAAAGATTTTTCCACAAATATTTCATGATAATATTTGAGATTGTGTAAAATTGTAAGGGTGTCCAAAAACTTTTTTCCACCACTGTATAGTACTTCTGGTGATTGCATTTATGCTTCAAAAGTCATAAAAATGGTATTGATTTGTGAAGATTATCTTACGGAGCAAAATGTATAACAATCATAAATGTCTGTTTGCCACAGAGCTTATTTTCTGCAATAATAAAAAATCCAATGGAAAAATCCCACTGGCGTTTTTGACAACGAAACCAGGGCGAGGCTCATTTCTGCATTGGCTTACAGAAAAACAAAAAAAGTTATGTAACACTTTCTGAAAAATGGACAGAACCATCACCACCCCCGTCAGCCATTGTTTAGCTAGCTGCAGCAGCATGGTTTGAAATTAGCAGGTGACATTCCTCACATTTTACCCAAGAGTCAACTTGCTGACATAATTCTAACTTTAACAATATTAGTACCAATCAAAATATAGTCTTGGTCTAAAAATCACTTTCATATCTGAAAATCTGTGCTTTGGTTAAATATCTGCACATTTCTTTACACAGCTATAACAATTCAAATTCAAGGTCAAGAAGGAAGTTGTCATATATGAAATTCATCACATGACTTTTAGGTCATCTTTTGTTGGTAAAAGTGGTGCTGTTACAGCCCACCCTTTGCTGCAACCATCCCTGGTCTCCCCTATGCATACTGTATTAAAAAAGGTTTGATTTTTGATGTGCTTTTGTCCCACAATGCAATGCACAAAGCAAATAAAGGAACTACTCTTCCTTGCAAAAGTTAAACAAAATGAATTATCAATGGTGGTGAAACAGCTCCAGAAAAACGTGACAGAAGAATAAATAAAACAAGAGGTACTTAGATAACCATTTGGCCTTGTATTTGCAAAGTTTAATTTGCAGTGGCAATGTTTGTGCATAAACTCAATGCTTCATGGTTGTATTAATTCCTTATATACTAACAGCAAAAAAAGGGTACGCTACAAAGGCTTTGCAGTATGGACACACTACTAGTCCCTCTGACCTAATTACATGTTGAAAGATGACATATAATGTATACAACCTATAGATAGAATAAACAGACTGATCCTATGTGTCTATCCAAGCTGAATACATCAAACATATGTAAAACATCCAAAGGAAGATTCAATCTTGACATTCCAGCCTGTTTTCATTTCAGATTTGCATACCATGCAATGCAGCTGCTATGATGTATACATTATGAATTAATATTTATTATTTTTCAGATACGCTCAATGGGCCATCACGACCAGCATGTTGTTGGGGTTTTTTTTCTCTATCAAGAGACCTGATCACTGCTCATGACAAGCTAATTCCCACACCTCAGTCATGAATATCAATGAGAGTACACAGTAAAAAGCTTAAATCTACATGGAGACCTGTGTGCTTATCCATTCAGCATTGTGTGTAACTGATACATTTCTGAATAGTTTGGAAGTACTTTTACATTGCACTTATAACCTTGTATCACTTCTTGATATTTTATGTATAAAATGGCCTTTTCAGCATTAAATTAAGAATTTGTCTTTTGGGAAACTGACACTGATAAGAGACAAGGACAAATGATTTAAAAATATTTCATGTCAAGCCACCAGCAAAGTGCTCAGGTTCCCCTTTTAAAATGTATCACAAGACTCAATGGACAAAGCATACTGCAACTCTTGTTACAGTCTGGCTCTTCATCAAACAACCGGTCGATGGCTCGTGTGATTTTAGGAATCTTTATTTCTGGACAGCGTGATTTGATGATAACAGTAACACAGTGAAGGTTTTTCAAGGCCAAATGTTCTGTACATGTCACTGTAAGTAAAGACCGTACATAAGTATGAAGTCTACAGTGCAATAGTTCACAATGATGTTTTTTTTCCTCTGGAGCTGATTCAAAGATTTGTGAACATGTAAAACAGGCTCACCGTGGGAAGACATAAATTATTTAACTTTGTATTCTGAGCTTTAGTCTATCACATGTGTGATGTTTCTTATGTTGTCAGACAAAACAGTCTCACTGCAAAGTAGCACTTTTTTATGATTCGTACCTGAACTGCTGTGATTCTTTTATGAACATTCCAGCACTGAGAGGTTTGGCAATGATCAAATACTTTAGCTAAAACACAGGTTTCAAGGCAAAGGTTCTTGAACATGAAAGGTACTTTAGAATCACAGAAAAAAATACTGCACTAAAGTGAAAAAAATGTTTTAACAGGAAATATTAAACTGCATGGGTTTACATAATTATATAAAGAACACAAAGAAAGATACATGGAATGTCTGAACATATCTTTAAATATATACGTACACACATATGATAGACATTACATATGATAACCTGTATGATCCAGTGTTTTTGGACCAAAAATATTTTTAAACTTTGTCTCTACTGCTGTGATTTTGATCACTCTTCCAAGATGGCCACAACCAAAATGCCAAACTTGATGCCTTAAAATGGGGGTACACAAACTAATGAGTCACATCACTGTGCTTACAACATTATTTTATGCAGTCTTTGGTTGTATACCACAAGTGCTCATATGACTTTGTCTGATTACGTGTGTGTATGTCAGGAGGGCCAAAAATCAATTTCCCATTGTGCCATCACCATTATGTTTTGCCACATTCTTTTGATCACATCTGTAAAGAAACTGTAATTGCTGTGAACATATTATTATTGTTGGTGTTCATTCAGATCTGACTGTGTGTGACTTGAAAACATGTTAACTACGACATATAACAAATGTAAGGTAACATATTTGCTGACAAGCATCCCAGTGCAGCTTTTCCTACAGTTCTCAGTCACTTAGTTCCTATTATGTGCAATCACATCCAAATGAGTCTCATCAGTGTCCTCCTCACTTTTCTCCGCTGCCATGACTCTTCCCCATTAGACCAGCCAACAGAGCCTAACTGAGGCGGGCATGAGTGCTCATTTCTCTCCTCACTCAGATCGATACAGCAATAATATGAGCTCCCCTGATTGTAGACGTTCAAATTAGTGCACGTCTAGCAGATGCAGCAGTTGCATTTGTCAGCTCTCTCAGACTGTGAAAGTGTTTAACAATTCATGGCCCCGATCACAACATGAAACTCTTCACTGCTTGGGACTTTGTCTGCTGGTGTTAATTGGCCGAAACCGGAGCCGGGTCGGCCGCTGTGCCTGCCAACAGGCGAATGGGTGTAGTAGCATATTTATGTTATGTTGCATTTCTTTTAGACATCTCAACATACTGAGATGGTCCATGTTCAGATGAATAGTTCAAAGTTGGGTGGGTGACAGGGATTTGTTATGAATTTATGAAGCAATGTTGAGGACTGTACTGTGTGTACCAGCTGAGTGTCAGAGAACAGATTGGAGTTGGAGGATGGAGGGGAGATAGAACACTATGCATCATTCAGTGAGATCAGACAGAAAGATCAGAAAGCCACAAATAAGAAATAATGCAGGGAAATATTAAGCATGATGCCATGACATGGTGCAAAGCACTTAGCATGGACAGTGTGTGCCAAAAGCTACTGACTGGTTCTATCTGTACTTTTTTATGTACTAGTACAGAATGTTGTTTTGTCTCTGCTAAAGAAATCTAATTATTAACCCTTGCCTTTAAGAAGCAATACTTTTTTTTGCACTTTCTTAATGAAAAAAAAAAAAAATTTCTTCTATCATCAGTGTCTAAGAAATGGCTGCAATGTCATTTATATATGACAAAAGTAATTTTTGACCACCAGTTCAAATGTCCATTGACAGCAAAAGTGCATTTTCAACACTCAACTCCGTCCCCAAGTCTAAATAAGTGGTGTGTAATTGTTTCATTGCACATCTGTTGTGATGGACAATGTGTAAAAACTTGATATGTAGAGCATTTTTGTTTACAACAAAGTATTTGTTTTTAAAGATTTATGAAAAAAAGGAATCATCATATGAAAGTACAAATAGGATTAAATATGCAAATACAGTTGCATTCCAAAAGAGCATTTCTGATGCACTTCAATCTGGAAACACCCACTGGGCAGAAGTTGCATTGTCTGTGCTGATCAGACTGAAACAGCCAGTGTTCCAACTCTTAATTGGTATTGTCAGTCTCCCTCAAATTAGTGAATGTATTTTAACATATAAGAAATGGTCAAAAATAATCAGATGGATAAAATAATTTACAATAGAATAAGATTGCATTTGTTATCTTGACAACAGTTTTTAATTAGGATTCTTTGTATTTCATGGCACTTTGCAGTAATGATAAAAGACATGCTTCCTGTCTGAAAGTCAGATCAGAGTGGTAGCAATGCTACTATTAATTACCAGCATGATGACAATGGTCAGTTAGTTGGTTGGTCCTCCAATTACACATATTTGATGGATTCCTTTGACATGTGGTCTAGAGGGCTGCATGGCGGTGCAGTGGTTGTGAAGTGTCGCCTCACAGGAAGAGGGTTCAAGACTTTGACCATAAACTGTAAAGAAAGACAGACAACGCATCTCCACTCAGCCCCACTGCACGAAAATGAAGCCAAAGTATCATCTACATGCCATCTTATGCTAGTTGCATCATTTGGAGCCAGTAGCAATCTCCACCGGTATCCCATTACCGTCCATACACTCATCCGACCAATCGAGAGCAGCACCATTGATAGCTAGCACATTGATTGGCACACATAGCTGTTAATCATGACCTCAATCACTGCCTTGTTTAAATAATTACTAGTTATAACCAATTTTATCAGCAAAAGGAACACTTGAACAAAGAGCAATGTGATAAGAACTACCTAAAATGACAGAATCCATCTTTAGGAAAAATTTGATGTGTACTTGGAGTTTTTAGTGTGGCCCATGTCCAATCTGCTAACATGGAGGGAGAAGGGTTAATGACCTGTGCTGCAACCAGCTACCAGAGATGTTTTAGCTTCACTTTTGGGAAGCTGTCATGTCATCCATGTTTATGCAGTCAATGGTTTGAGCCCGCCAGCTGGCTAGGGCCATTTTGTGTATAGTTTGCATGCTTTCCCCTTGCCAGTGTGGTTTATGTATTTTAACATGCTAAACTAGATGATAACCATGATAGATATTACTTGCAAAATTCCAATATTATTATATTATTAATTCTTATATTATATATTCCAAATAAGTCAATATGAGCAAGTTAGAATCTTGACATGAGCATTTAATGCAGATGCAGGGCTCTGCTCTAGTTCTTGTAATATCAGCATGATACAATAGATCATGAAATTCTTTTAAAGCATATGGGGAATTAGGTCAATATCTACTACTACTTTTAACTGGTTCAGATCTTATTTATTTAATAAAACCTTCTCAGTACTGCTTAGTTCCTAATCCTCCTTGGTTCATATTATTTGTGGAGTGCCACAGGGCTCTACTCTGGGTCCAGTCCTTTTCTCACTCTTTATGCCTCTATTGGGTTACACGATGCAAAAACACAACATACCACATCATTGTTATGCAGACAACACCCTGCTGTACATACCCATCATTCCTTATGACCCAAATGGCCTCATTCCCCTGCATAATCGAGATGCATCGAAACTACCAGCAACTAAACCAGGGATCATAAGGTTTTTTAGACCAAGGTCAGAAAGAGACGGAGCATTGACCCCCTGCTACATATATTGTATAAAATTGAGTTGCCTTTGAAATAATTATCTTCATTTTTTTCTGATCTTCTCTTGTTTGTGCCTGCTTGAAGCTGCTAAGTCAGCAGCAGTTGTAGCATGGCTAGGTGCATCAGCCTCACCCACTGCATTGTCTGTAATTTCTGAATTGGACAGTATGTCAGAGTTTCTTGCTTGAAATGTTGTAAAACGATCCATTGTGACTCATAAGAATTTGCGTATACTTGGAGTCATAATACAACTAGTGGCCCACTATATTTCAATAGTAGGGAAATGTTAGCTGACTCATCGTAAGTGATAAGTACCACACAGTGATTTAGCATTAGCTAGCTCACATAATTGCTCAAGGATTCATGAGTAATAATTAGTGTATCATGTTGTGTACTGTACATTTAATGTTTTTTTGTTTTGTTTTTCTAAATAGGTCAGTTTATCTTTGCTAATATGTTGGGCGTAAATGTATATTTTGAGACATGTTTTACTTTTTGAAGAAAAATAAAAATAAAATAATCAAACAATAATTTTGCAGCCCCCTTAAAAGTAAATCTGAGAAACCCTTAAGGGGCCTTGGATCCCCTGTTGAAGACCCACAAGCTAAACAATAACAAAACAAAGGTTTTACTAATTGGTCCACACGACGCGACTTAAGTGTTTAAACACACAGGTCATACATGCTTTTATTTTTTCTAGCTTTGATTGCTGCAACTCTTTGTATTTATGCCTTAGTCAGAGGCAACTTTCAAAAGTACAACTCAGATCAGATTTCTGCTGGCAGGATTTTAATGGGCATTAACAAAATGGAGCTCATCACACCTATTCTTACATCATTGCACTGGTTTCCTCAGCATTTTAGAGTCAATTCTTAAAATGTTATTGCTCACTTTTAAAGCGCCATTTGGAGTGGCCCCAGAGTATATAATGGACCTCTTAACACCCCATGAGCCTGAATGTTGTCTGAGAACATCTAACCAGCCACTTATTACTATTCCCATGTCCAACTTTGTGACCAGGGGGATCACACTTTTGCAATCAGGGCTCCCAAACTCTAAAATGCACGTCCTGTAGAGATATGATCAACAGCATCTGTGCCCACTTTACAGAACTTTTAAAAACACATGTTTAGGATGGGATTCATAAATGGTGTGTTTGCAGATATTTATATAAAAACAATTGTGTATTCAACCCACCTCGTCACAACCTGCCAGCCTATTGCCTGATCATTCATTTTGTTCCTCCGTGCCCACCTCATCAGGCTAATGCCGCTGAACTGTTACTCCTGTCACTTTGAAGATGTCCACTTCACAGACACTCCTTGCCAGATTGTTCTTCACCTCATGCAAGATTTCCCATGTTTGTTTCCGGACTGCTTCCTCTGTGTTGACCCTGCCCGACTCTGACTCACCTGCTTCATTTGATTTCCAGTAAACCACCCTGCCTTCTGTCTTCGTCCACAAGCTCTGCCTCTATGTTTGCTCATGTTTGCCTGTTTCCTGCAGCTTTCTGGAAAGAACATCACCCAACTTTCCAAAGTGAGTTTATCAGCCCAGTCACCTGTGATCTTCTGAGCTTTGGATTGCTTCGTTGTGCAGCAGTACGCCTGGACTTGCGCCGCAGATTCCACATTTCATCACTACTGTCAAGCTCTCCTCTATCCACAGCGGACTTTGTGTTCTCTGTGAGTACTCGTGGTTTTGGAATCTCAGCTCTCCTGATATTGCTCTCTTCCTGCCCCCTCTCATTACCATCTTACACTATTGAACTTGAGTTGAGGGCGGCAGCTCACCTATGTGCTGCTACAGCTGCAGACTGATTTTGTTCCCCAGGGGACTGCATTCCCTGTATTTATTGAAATGGTGCATTAAAGTTCAGTATAATCTGCCCCACCTGTCTCTGGTGTTGCTATGGGGTCCGAACTCCAACCGTTACATCCAGTATTACGCCCCTGAAAAAGGGGAACAAAAATCATGAGACTGAAAGTGATGTTTCCTCAGCGAGAGCTTCAAATATTTTAGGAAAATATGACGATTTGCAAGGAAGTGCAAGTACAGGAAAACATATTTTTGTAGCGAGTACACACCACTTTTTAAGTTACAATATGCACAGTCTCTACCTGACACATAGAACCTGCTTTATCAGATAAGCTCAGCAAAGCATTTTAAACTCAATAAACTCTCACAAAAGTCACTAAGTGTGTGAAAACCTATTACTTATACAAAAAAACAGTGCAAAATACTGTATACCATAACTTGTGTACATTTGAGTCCATAGTTTATATAAAAATGGCAGTGAGGCTCGGCCCAGCTACTGGCCGGCAAAATGTAATTCTAATTTAGTCAAAATGTCACTTAAACTCTGTTGTTGTTTAACTCTGCTGAACAACAACAACTAAAACAACCTACCTGAAAAAGGGGGAATAATAATCAGGCCCCATCATTCTAGTAATCTGATCAGATTTTGGATATCAGATTGGATCAAATATTGAAAACTGGTTGTTCAACAGAAAAAAAGGATTCCAAAATCTGATGAAATCATGTAATCCAATCTTGGTTTTGCTCAAACCTTCAGTTTGTGTTGTTGAAAACATTTGGTAGAATGGAGATACCTTTGGTCCAAAGAAAATCAGGGTTATCCTGATCCCAGCAGAAAGCTAGATTCAGGCTGGATTTCAGGAACAATTTGGAAAAACATTTTCAAATTTATAGTTTGCACATGATTGGTTTAACCATTAAGGTGATAAACTAAAAAAAAATCCTTACTGAAAGGCTTAATAGGTACTTTAATGTCTACTTTACTTAAAGTATTGTGTGCCCATAAAAAATCCCTAACAGCTGTCACTATTTCCAAAAAAAAAAAGTTTCTAAGATACAGTAACAAAGATTTCTATTTCGTACTCTTTAGTAGCATCAGTGGAGATAATTGCAGTATGTATCTTGGCAGACAAAGTCTTGAAACCAGGCTGATGAATTTATGTCAAACATCCATTATCTAATACTACAAATGTAAGGGCTATCGTCAGTTGGCCACAGGCTATTATTATGTCCGTCTCCATCATGAAGAAATAACATTGTTTGCTAGCTTGATGCTAATGACAGTAACGTTATCTCAGTGGGTTGACAAAGTGCCTCTGCTGTTTCACATTTCCCCCTTTTACTCTGTGTGCTAATAGACAGTCAGTATTGTTCCTGAGTTTAAGCTTAAACAGCCTGGTGGGGGTCCAGTGTAAACATTAAGTATCTTAAATTGGATTTATATAATTTTGCTGACTTTTTCAGCCTTTCAAGTATTTTTAACTCATTTTAACTATTTTATCAAATTTAATGATTTTAGTCAACCCTTATGAACTGCTGGGCGTTTTTCGTTTTGTTTGTTTGTTTCTCTCATTGTTGCTGACTTATCGATTGTTCCCAATGAGGAGAGAGCATATCTGGTCACACCCAGCCGGTTCGAGCGCTTTAATTTTAAAATCTCTGAACTTTGCAGAGTGGTGCAGGAGATGTCACTGCGGCTTCTTTAGAACTACTCTCCACTCTCACAACACAGCTAGAAAAGTGTGTTGTTGACTGTGTAGTCGACAGAGGTGGGGACTCCAGTCACATTAGTCTTCATTTGTAAAGTAAAGCTGTCAGATAAATGTAGTGGAGTAGAGGTAGAGAGTTGCTTGAGAAGAAAAGACTCAGATTTGTTCTTGAGTAAATGTGTTTAGTTACATTCCACCACTGGAAGCAGCTTATGTTATGTTATCTCTATGAGTTTGTGAGTATGACTTGACTTGTGACTTGCTTGAGACTTGAAGGTTTTGATTTGAGACTTGCTTATGACTTGCACATGTGTGACTTACTCCCACCTCTGATAGTCAACACTCTGATAATGTAGCTTTTGACACTAACATTACCAAGCTAATGTTAGTGTCAAGATAATGTTGTCATAGCAACATACCCATGCGGAGCACGTAATTAAAGAATTAATGAAGAATTGCGATGAAGTGCTCCCCAGTGCCTTGCCACCATTTTTCTGCTGAAGTAAAATGCTTTGTGGACACAGGCCCTGACTCATTAAAATGTATTTAATCTTATTACAGATTTTAACGTTATAAATCATGAACTTCCTCGCCTTTTTATAAACACAACATGAGTATTATATTTTATTTGTCACACTAGTGGTGATGTTGCAGATTGCAATTAACTGAAACTTCTGTGCACCGATTATGTAGCAGAACAAGTAGCTGATGCGAAAACACAAATGGCTCTATCTAGAGTCAGTTTTACATTTGTCCATTCTGGGGTACCCTACTGTAGAACAACATGACGGACTCCATGGAAGGACCCGTTAGGTATGTAGATTCAAACAGCCCCTACACACTGGACCTTTAAGAGGAGCACATTTTCTCAACAACACATTGTAGCTCAAAATGTGTTAAACCAAATGCTTGAGGGTAAACTTTCAAGCATGATGCCGATTACTGTGGTTATATTCAACAAAATTCCCATCTTGCTTTTCTGTTTGCTGTGAATATGGTCAACATTATACACTTACACAAACACTTACTGGCTACTGAAAAGGACGTGGTGCTTAGCTTGTATGGCTGAAGCTTTCAAAGCTTGTATAACAGCTTCTTTCATGCAGATATCAGCGGTGTCAGCTTGGAGATTAAGGCAGAAAAGATTTTGCGCCTGTCACACTGGCTTGCATGTTCCGCAAAGCCCTGCTGCCTTAAAAAAAAAAACATCTAAATTTATCCAGACGACAAAGCCAGCTCATTGTTCTCTCGCCCGCCTTCTGAAGACAGCCTTTCCACGTGGATGCCCCGCTTTTTGCACGACCACCTGCCGTCTCTACCCTTTCAGCAACCTATCTGTCGTAATTGGTTTTTTCCCTATTTGCCTTGTCAAAACAATTTCTCACCCATTTGCCCTTGCAAGAAATTAACAAGGAGACAACTCATTTATAACCAAGAGCAGTAATTATTTGCTGGGAGCGTTTATAAGAACTGAACATGTTTGCTATTCTGCGTAATTATTATTTTCTTTCTAATTGTGTCCTGCAATTGGCAAAATTAGTTAATTACAGTCCTCCAGCGGTCAGATTGCCCCCATGATGTCTGATTTCCTGCTGTGGATATTAAATTTGTCTGACTTGTCGTAGTATAAAAATAGGCCTTTGTTGATCTTTTCAAACATCTCACAAAGCGTCTGTATTCACAAACAGTTTAGCCAATGCGCACTGGGAATGCACTCATGTTTATTTGATGCAACATAAAAATATCAAATCATGTATTGTATAATTACTTCAAATAGAGGGTTCTGTTATACATGTTTGGGTACAATCATAACAATTTTCTCCAAACATCAGTGTGAATGGCAAAATGACAACTGCAGCATCACCAAGCCACTTCTCAAATCTCCACATGTATTTGCTTTTTACATGCACAACTCAATCTACTGTGTATTTTTGCAACAGTGAGGAATAGCGGTGTATCCGGTGCCAGAGCCACAGTCATCGCCCCAGGCTGCTGCACACTCTCAGGGAAATCAAAATAACTCTTTAACATGGTGCAAGGCATATTTCCCTCTTTGCATTCGCATTGTGACATAATGAATGGATTTCTTTTTGTCTCACATCACAGATCATTAAATTTGCATAGGCTCAAACTCTGTGCACTATGCAAAATGCAGCAGCTTAAGAGCCATATTAAGATTAAACATGGCTTCAAATGAATATTACTCTGTGTCTACTAAATGTGCTAATGGGGGACATTATACTAACAATATAGCCATATCAATTGAAAAAAGGTGATATGTCAGTTGTTACGTTTGCAGCTTGTTCTAATATCCATTTCACGTTTGGTTGACAAAAACAATCATTTTGATTTACACAGGGTCCTTCATCTCTTTGTTATTACGATATTGGACTAAAAGTAATTGCTAAAATCTCTCAACACGGCAACATCATTACAGTAAAGTGTGTCAAGGCAAGAACCTCAAGTGGTCAAACAAATAGTCTGATTCTAGGCCAGGGACCGGTTGCACAAAACACCGTAAGTTTTCTCCTTGTGTAATTTCTATTTAGCTTGGGGAAATTACACAGTTGCACAGAATCCCCTAAAAGGTTTAATTACTTAAAGAAAACGTTAACCCATTTATTGCCACTCAGATGTCCCTTTACTAGAAAATATCTCCCTCTGGTGTCCAAGCGCCAAAGATTTTTGTTAAATCTTAATCAGCACAAATCATCTCTTTATCTGTACACTCATATTCTGTATTAAATATTATCTTTACCTCATTCTTCTGTCTCACCTGATTGAACTGCATATTTGGGTCTATGGAGCCTTACCCAGAGCCAGGTGACTGCACAAGTTGAAAATAAATTACTCAAAGAGGTCTTATAGAAGCCTTAAATTACTTTGGATCAAATGGATCAAATTCTGATTATAAAGAAAAGTACATTTCTGAGTGTTTTTGGAGAGGCCAGCACTTAAAATCATTACTAAAAGCACAAAGTGGTCATTGATGGAAATTACAGACAGTGCAAGGAATACTTTACGTACCATATAACCATTTGTATATGAAGTAGTTCCTGTTTTATGTTGAATTTATGAAGAAAACCAAATTTTTCTCATGTTTCCAAGTGAATGAAGATTCCAAAAAAGTTCTTGATGAATTAAAGCCATAGGGATCCAAGTTTAACAACAGCACAACCATATCAAAACATCCGTTTACAAACTCTCACACTGCTCCTGCAGTATAATACAAGCCTCATTCATCCAGTTCTATGCTCCGTACTTCCCACACAGACAGCTCTTTTCGACAGGGAACTAAAAGTGAAAGTTATCAATGCTCTCTTCAAAGCCAGACTCCACTGACCTCGGGAGCGCCTTTTCCACTACTGCCTCAATCAATAGTTGTGTGTTCAATAGATGTGTTATGGTGTGACTTTGGTGAATCTGAGCTAATCCTTTAAAACACCAGAGTCACACAAGAACACAAGCAAACTACAGTAACTGATGGAGGCAGTGGTACCCCAGCAGTTCCTGTGTTCAGGGAGGTAAAATAACTGTTTTTGAAGAGAGCATCAATGTAGAGCTGTCTGTTTGATAAGTACAGAGGATACGACTGGATGAATGAAACTGCATGAGTTGCATGACAGTTTGCAAATGACTTCAGTTCATCAAGAATTCCTCTGTTTATAGATTATTTGTTCGCTGTAGAGACATGAAAGAAAAGCAAAGTTTTCTTCACAAATTCAGTGTAACACAGGGTGAGTTCTTCATGTACAAATGATCATTACGTGGGTGAATTATTCCTTTAGTTCTCAGATATGAACAGGAGCCATCCTTTTAGGTTTATGTATCTCTAAATGTTTGTCACTTAACAACATAATATTTCTTGTTACAGAAGGTAAAGAGACTCATTCAAGAGACAGCTTGTGGTCTATGATATGTGACCATATTTTCAGTTGTTACAGCTACATAGAGCACTCAAAAGCCTTTACTGGCACAGGGAGTAATGAAAGACTAATGTGAGTGGATTTAAAGCATTAGGATGAGGTCCTGATGCAGATGATGATGTCTCTCTGGCTCTGGCACCGTTAGCACAGCTGCTATCCAACCTGTGCTCTAATTGGCTCCATTACACATAAAGCCATTTAAAACTTGCGGTGAGCCATTATTTCCATCATCATGTAAAGTTCTGTTTTTGGATGCTATCAGCTCCACTCCATTTGTATCATGTAGCATTGCGGTAAATTAAAAAGCCTAATGTGGACATGGATACTAACAAAAGACTAAACCCATCAGCATCAGCTGAAAGCCTCATCAGCTGCCAAGTGGAGCGGTTTGTACATCAACCAGAACAGAAGCACAACTTATTCAGTCACTGAATAGCACAATACTTTTATTGTGACATGCACCTCGAACACGTTACAATGATGATGGGCAACTGTGTGTCTGTTTGTGACTTCCTTTGAAAGTAGACAATGTCAGCAGTTGTTAGATTTAAATGTGGAGCTTTCCAAATGCCTAAAACAAAAAGCAGCAGGGAAAAAAAGAAGCACCCAAGGACTGAAAACAGGAACAATGCGTGGAGGTGTGTGAGGTCAGGAAATGGGCTGCCACTAAGATACAAGGTCTTTAGCAGCTTTGTGACGCTGCGTGTAGGCACACTGGTCCTTTGAGCTACTTTCTAATGTCAGCATTCTTAAATGCTCACCATGACAATACTAACATCAGGACGTTAAAGTTCAGATGAAACGGTATTTCAAGAGTATTAAGCCTCAGTATCGTGACATATTACCAAATATAAAGAGACATGCAAGCAAGAGGAACTTGATTCGATCATTGAAAAGCTGGGTTGCTGTAACATTTAGACCCCAGTGATGTAACGCAAATGGAATAGTATCTCATTCTCATTCCCAATGCGTCAAATACTGTCACTTTGTCAGTGATTTTGGCGTCAGATACTGACACACAAAGGCTCCTTTCATGGCAATATGATGCACTTCCAGCTGACATCTGTTTGTAATGCCCCTAGGCGGCATCAGCTTGTAACACCAACAACAACAATGTAATATAAGAGCTGGAAAATTCCTATATGGCAGGTGGGAGTGGAGGTGGATGCATCCAGCAAACCCTGGACTTTCACTTGGTGGCCTGCTGTTTACTAACTGTGTGAATTTCAAGCCAGACCATGATGGGGTTTTTTTCTGAAGCTAACCACGTGCTATTGTTGCCTAAACCTAACCATGTGCTTTTGTCACACAAATAGATAAACATAAAGACAAGGTATTTTACCTACATTATAAGTGCATTTTGAAAAAGACTGCATGCATCTAATGAGCAGAAACTGTTAATTTCCTGTAAAAACAGATGCCACACAATGCATGTAACAAGCGTAAATTGACAATTTACAATTGCCATCCAGGAACATCAACAGCAAATGTTGGGGGGTTACCCTTAACGTCCACTGACAAAGGGGCAATATTCAATAAGTTGTGATGAGAACACATTGGATAGTTCAGTCCTTCAGGGAATAGAGATGAAGCCCATCGTATGCTCCATTTAACATTAGTTGCTGAAGCAGCGCACTGTAAAATGTGAATGTGACCTTCCTCAAAGTGAATATATTCTAACCAGAGGGCCAGTCACCACTTTTTTTTTTTGGTGGGAAACAAAGACAAAATAATGTAGTATGTTGCTGTTAGCTAGCTAATTAAATCTTAGCTCTGTGCACCTAAAAGTTGAAGGTTAATTGACAGGTGGATGTCATATTATTGGTTGAAACTATTTGGTAGAAGATTAGTTTTACTGTTACTGTTACTATTTAACAGGAGGAAACACTATTGGATTTTGATGTAAGAATACAAAGGAGCTGATGTTTTGCAGCCTATTGTTTTGGCATATAGAAATAGTTACACGATATGGTCAGTGATCCGATCTAAAATGGTTGAAAAGACATTCTCTATTTCATCTTGCTTTTTAGCAGATTAAGATCAATTCTCTATAGGAGAATGGACAGAACACGTGGCGAGGCAGAGTTCCTCACTCTGCTGCTGCCACACTGAGTGCGGTTACATGACGGCTTCTGATTTAGAATGAAATAAATCTGAATGGAATTATTCGGGTCCGCGCAAGGTTTGGGGCAGGGAAGGTTTCTGATTGGATAGGGGGCAGGACGGATGTTATGTGTTAACGTTTATCGGAAGAAAACACTGTAGTCCTCGCTCCAGATAACAAGATGCTTAACAACGCCGTTCTTAGTGCCTTTTTCAGGCTTGTTTTGCTTATATTCTTGAAGCAGCAGTACAACAACAACCTTGTTCTGCTTATGCTTCGTCTGTTGAGGAGGAGAAGGGAGGTAGAAGGTCGAAAAGGGGAGATAGAAGACCGTGCTTTGGCGAATGGAAACTGGTGAGTGCAACGAGTCTGACTGTTCTATCTCAGCCCGTTGCTATGCGCGCTGTTTAAGTCATTGCGCCAGAAGGGCAAGGAAATGAGCATGCGCAGAAAGACCAGAATGAACTTAAAGAGGCATGAGTGTATACAGTACAAGTGCGAGAAATTCTTTCATTCGGAATTAGAAACGGAATATCCCAGCCCCTTATATCGGAATGAATTTTCAATCGCATTGGCCATTTTCAATCCGAATTAGATGTTTACCAGATCACTTTTAATAGGAATGAACTTTTTTTTCTCGAATGAAAAGGGAATAAAGTTGTCCATGTAAATGCACTCACTGTCGTGTCATAACACTCTGGGCTTACTTGACTCTGCTGTTGGCTCCCCGCACTCTGCTGGTGTCTGGTCAGTAGTCGGCGCAGGAGTTGTCCTCTCTTGTCTCTCCTCTTCCCTCCTCGGCGTGTCGGTATTGTCGACTCTTGGCACTGTTTGCCAGCTCGTCCGGAGTCCTTAAGCTCCTCACCTGTCCGTTGCTCCTCTCTGGCCTCTCTGCTCCCCCCATGTTTCCATGTGTGGAGTCTTAAGTCCCTCCTCCTGATAGCCGATTGGTTGCTGGCGACTCCCTTCTCCAGCGCCATTAGTCAGTCTGTTAGAAGGTAAAAGCGCTTCATAAGTACAGGTTATAAACGTAATGACAAATGCCCCAGCAGGAAGTAAAATAATACAATAGAAACTCGAACCATTTCAATCTAAAACCAAACAATAAAAGACAATAAAATCACACAGTAAAACCCATCAAACATAATAAAATATTGCACAAAAAATAAAACCTATACTCCTGCCGTCATGTCGCTAGTGTGGCTTAAAGTGGACTGGCCTGGCTGGTGACATTTCAAATAAAGTTCGATCTTCAACTAGTACATTAAATTTTTCATGATTAGGAGTAGGCTCACCATGGCATTACAGTAAATTGAACTCTTGTAGCTTTAATTGTACCATTTGTTTAATTAGGAATGTGGTTTTTGGCCACCACAATCAAAAATACCATTCTGATATCAAATTAGACTTTAATGAAAATGCAAGAGTAAAACTGTAAATACAGTTTAAATCAAATGTTTCTGTAATTCTTTTCACATCACCCTGTTATTTTGGCATTAATCAGCACATGAAAACTGAATAGTTAAAAAAAAAAAACACATTTTAATTAAATGTTCCCTCAATCCTTTCCTTTCTCTCTTCAGCAGTTACTAACTGACATATGAAAAGAAATGGCATCAGTGTCAACAGGCCCCCCTCTACTCCCATTAAATGCCTGGTGTTATGCTCCAATAAACTCAAATGTGATTTATGCTCATGTGCCGTGTTTATGGAGCCCACCCTGACATCAGAATCAAATCAAATGAGGGCTTCAGCCTCTGATGAGCCCTCTTAGACATGTATGTGCAATGCAGAGCCAAATATCTAATTACATTTTTCAGAAGGTGGAGTAAAAAAGTGAGACAAACAAATCGATATTCAATTAAAGTCAATGTTGAATTTGTGGATCCCACACAGGGGCAAAGGAGTTGCAGCAGAGAGAGATGATTACCAGATTACCATTGCCTGAACGTTAAAGAAATTGACTCCCAGGCAGGAAGAAAAACACCATATTCAGGGTCTTTACCCCATTAACAAATCAATTTTGGGTCACTTCAGCACTGCAATTTAGTGTCATGTTATATAATCACCCCAGCTCTAATTAATTATAAGGGAGAGTTTGAAATACCTGGCTTTAAATTATAGTACTCTATAGTGGCATTTACATCGCTTAGTTTGCTTGCCTCCAGTGATCATTAGGAACAGACAGCACTTAATGGCTTATTAAGGCTCACTAATTGAAATTAGCCCGCTAATTGTCTTATCATCACTGCTGCTTTTTAATGGCAGGTACAAGACAAGGATACCCTTGAGTGTGAAGCCAGATTGAAAATAGTTTTATTTCGTAGATGCAGACTTTATTTTCAAAGATATTGTCTGTAGTAGCCCTGAGAAATGTAAAAACTCCTGCCTTGCCGGTCAAGTTTGGATGAATGGTGCCCATTCGTCTTTTACCTAAACTAAATTTTGAGGTTGAAATTGAAATTTTGATCATTAGAGGTTTAGGAAGTGTTCATAGAGGTCTGTTTTTTAGCACTCAAAAGCAGAGACTTCATTTGTGTCCACCTCATGAACACGCTGATGTGGGGAGCGTCTACTGAGATTATTTACTGTACGTGTCCTGGAGTAACTACAGTGGAATTTTTAGAAATCGGTAGTTAGCCTTAGTAGCAATTCCAAACTAAACCAACAGCCAAATCGCTAAAAGAAAATGTTGCCAGGATAGTGCCATAAAAAGCAGTTGTTCTTTACAGAGACATCATTGTCTTTTAAGACATTCGAGCAACGCTGCTGCCCCTTGTGACAGAACAAGATGTAAACATGAATAGCATCCTAATTAAGCATAATTAAGCACTTTATATTAAGGTACTGTAATAAGCACTAACTAATGCTTAATGAGCACAAATTAACAGTTAATGAGTACTTATAAGACGGAATAAGATGCTTATTAATATCAGACTAGACTAAGTGTTTATTAAAGCATAACTGATTGCGTTATTATTTCTTATAGGAGCATTATAAGCACTTAATAGAAACTTTGGTAACAGTTTATAAACCTATACTAAATATTAATAAGATGTCTATGTACATTAATTATAATTTATCAGGGTTAATTATAGAATAATAAGCACATCTATTACTGGTTTATAAGACACTATAAGACCCTATAAAATGAAATTTATAAGGTGTTTATTAACATTAATGAGACTATAAGAAGTTAAAATAAATGCCATGTTACGATTCATAAATGCTTAATTATGCACTTATTAATAGTAAATAATGCGTCTTTGCAGCTACTGGATCTAAAGTGGGAACAGTGTCTTGTTGACATTCATAAACTCTTGTTGTGATTATACACTCACTGAAGTTAATAATTCTATTAATTATGCACCTATTGCAACATCCAGATATCAATCATTATTTCAACATTAAAGAATTCTAATGCGTTCTTTTCACTCTAGTATGTTATTATTAAGTGCTCATTAACTGGTTAATTTGTGCTTATTAGTGAAGAGAGAGGAGGAGCGCACTACAGGGTTGGAGAGGTGCTGACCATTGATGAAAAAATACAAATTTGAAAAAGGATGTCAGGCGCACAAGACTCGATGCAAAAATGTATTCTTTTATTCAAGTACCAACGTTTTGACTAGACCGTCTTCATCAGGGTTATTTGTGCTTATTAAGCATGCTTATCACAGTACCTTAATATAAAGTGTTACAGTTTTTCCAGTTACACCTATTCAGAAATTTATGCAGATGGTTTTTGGAGCTGCTGGCTGCGTGAGACCAGCCAGTCGGCATAACGTTACAATAGCACACAGCAAGAGTGTTTTCTTAATTACTCAATTCGACACTGAATATTAATACTTACGATAATGATGTGATTGTGATGTTCTATAGCGAGTTGCCAGAACTAATGTGAAAGCAAGCTTAGCTAATGCTAGTGAGGTGGCTCTAGCTGGGCCAAGGTGCTTGCTGTTACTGTTAAGCAACAGGCTAACAGGTGAGCTACAGTTAGCTGTACGGGGGTGTAACAGTAGCGTCAACAATTCTGTAGCCACACAAGATAAAAAATTAGGCATTCAGGTCGTTAGCCCAATTGGTAAGCCTGTTAGCAATCGTGTCAAGAGATCTTGCTTTTGATCCTTCAAAACGAAGCCACCTGGATGGAAAAAAAACACTACAAAGTGATTAAAATGTCTTTTTATATTATTTTGAGCCATTTTCATAAGTTGTCCTCCCAGTCACTGATGGCTGATAGATGTGGTACTGTACAACCATCCAGTTGCCGTAGTGGAGCTGCTGAATAGTCCCAAATTCATTATTTGTTTACCATGTCTACCAGTGCAGCTAGCACTATATTGGAAAAACTGTAACAACTGCTTCAGTACCAAAAGACAAAAAATGGGCAGAGTTGAATATGTTAAAGCCTGGCATCCCAACTTTCACCCAATTTAAGTTGGTATAGGCTTCATGGATAGAGGGATAGGCCCTCAAGACCGTTTTAAACTCTAATGTGAGAACAAAAAACCCAGGCATGAATTATCAAAAGACACGAGGACATTCCCATTCAGAAAAAGAAAAACCTCCACAGCTCTGTTTTCAGTTCTATCTGTCCTACATGACAGAGTGTGTTTGTGAAGAGGGACTACATGAGGACAACCACAATACTTTGAAGACCTCCTGAAAAGTTTAAGGATGACCCTCCAGACAGGACACCCTGTCAGGTTGAGAAATCCTCAACAGCTCTGAAGGACACCATCTCTTTGGGAGCCTTGCAACAGCAAGAACAGCAGCAACAACAGCAACAACACACACACATGCAGGATTCCCTCTGGCCACACAGCTTTATAACTCGGCAGATGTTCATTTTAGGAGTATACTCTGAGATTGGTAGGAGCAGCCGCGGAGCTGTGATGAATTTCATTCAACTCGGCATGTGTACACACAAACACACACTGGCACACATAAACAAACCACAGACCCGGCCTCTCTCTGCAGTCTTTGTCAGCACCTATAACAGAGAAACTATATTCAGCAGCTAGAGGAGATGCATCCTGACAAGATAAAACACTGTTGTGGTGAGGACATGAAGCCCTGTGAGTACATCCAGGAAACGAGGACTGTTTTGTATGTCTATCTTTGTGTGTGTTTGTGTCTCTGGGTGTGTGTGTGTGTTCCCCTGCGTGATCCCGTGTCAAACAACATCTGCATCATTCAGAGTGCTCCTCTGCAGTCTGGCCTTTGGACATGTGGCCTTTAAATATGAAAGCCACCTGTCTATACCATTTTTCCACTAGTTTTCTCAGAGACTAAATGTGAAAGGTGAATATTTGGCCACATGCGCTTTGAAGGTAGTGTTAGTAAGTGAATTCCTTATTCAAACAGGTATGAGATCAACATGTATTTTTCAAGTGCTTCCAGCAGAGCCTTATAGATAAATGATAAGACTTCCCTCTGTTGCTTACAGAGCACCACCCTACCTTTTCACAGGCTCTCACTTCAACTTATCAAATACAACTGTTTGGTCACTTGCGCTACACTTCATATTATGACACTCTTGATACCCCTGTAGCCTCAGTTTTGGATGATCAGTGATAGCATGTCAATTTTTGCTTTTTAACCAGTGTCTTTCAAAATATCTTTTCGTGTTCACAGAAAATGTAAGTTTGGCAAGGTTTACGTTTAGTAAAAAAGATAATGCTTTGGGTTTAAAACAAGTACATTTGTTTCATAAAATCACTTATTTAAGTAACTTAGAATATGTCATGCAACATGTATGTCATGTGAAATTACCTACGTTACATACATTTAAAAAGATCCCGGTTGACTTTTGGTTCTACATGAAAATGAAATGTCTAATGATGGTAAAATTCCATGTTGTGTGGTTGTTAGAATTATGATATTTTGTAGATGTTTTTCTATTTAATTTTTTTTTAAAGATATTTTTGGGCAGTTTTGCCTTTAATTGATAGGAAAGTTAAGTGTGAAGGGGGGAGAGACATAAAGCAAAGGGCCACAGGCTGGAATTGAACCCGGGCCGCTGCGGCAACAGCCTTGTACATGGGGTACCTGTTCTATCCACTAAGCCTCCAAAGCCCCGCAGATGTTGGGTTTTGTTTGCCATACCATTATTCTACATCAAGATGACATTGGAATGAGATTTTGGTTATTTAACACAACTTAAAACTAACACAATATGGACATTATCTATCCTCAGCATTCTATGTCCAATTGACGTTGGTATTAGACGCTGTCCTGACATGAAATTTTGTCACCTGACATCACAACCTAAATTCAACCGGTAATCAGCGTCTAATTGGATGAAAATCCTGTGCCTACGTGGAATTTCTCGCTGTTTTGATTACTTTATTGCCACAAATGGGCTTACATTGGAATTAATTGAAAGTCTGGTGCTTTTCATACAAATGCTAAAAGGGTGTGGGCCACTGACCAAGTTGCAATCATTGACTTTTTCATATAAGATACAATGTTCAGTGAGGAATGTATACACTTGGATACACAGAGAGGGTGTGAGGTAGATGCAGAGGCATGCATATATAAAATATGTCTATGATCAAAAGCAGGCATATATGTGGCTGTAAAGTGGTCTTCCATCTAACAGAAGGGAAGCAAGATTTGTTTCTACAGACGAATTCCAATCTGACTGGCAATTGTTTCATATGAGTCTTAAAACAGTTGGTTATCCAGTCAATTAATTTATGGAGCACATTTAAAAACAGCATGGTATTGTATCTATAAAGTACATTAATTGAATCAAAAAGAAATATGTAAAGAACAATAGCAGAAAAGGTAAGGCAACCACTGTCAAAATAATAATAAAAAAAATAAAAATAAAAATAATAATAAAAAAGGGGACTCAGCAGTTAAAAATGGGTCTTAAGAAACTGTGGGAGATGGGGGAAGACCTGACAATGAGGGGTTAAGTAGTCTTGGTGCAGCAATAGAAAATGGTAAGTCGCCTTTGGACTTTGACAAATGAAATGCAGCTGATTTGAGGATTGTGGGAATTCATATTAGATGTAAGATGGTACCAGTCCATGTCATAAAACCAAATATTGGTTTTAAAGCACTGAGTTGAATAAAACAAATACATCAATCAATTCTGTATTTCACTATTAACCAGAGATGGGAGCCCAGCACAGTCAGATTTCCAGATATTAGCAACACTTATTTTCACTTTGAGAGCCCTGAAGGGTTTGGCTACAGACAGTAGGCTGTAACTTCTCCCAATACATTCTTACTCTATATTCATCAAATACTGATGCTTGGTCACCCATTAAACTACGACACTAGCTAAACCATTAACATCTGTTTGGATGCTCAGGGACAGCATGTTAGTTTTGGCTAATTACATGTATAATGATCATTCAAAATAAACTTCCCTTTTCACAGGAAATGTAAAGTTTCTACTGCTGACAGTCTACATTTTTAGGTTTAGGCAATAAAAGTATCTGGTTAGATTTAGAAGAAATCTTACCATATATTACTTAACTTGACATACTACTCAACAATGACTTTTGGTTTCACACAAGTCATAAACAGTGGTCTGCTACTCGGCAGTCCTGTGTCTGTTTGACCTATACACCTCCGCTCCCTCCCATCCTGGAGCATCTAACAATGACACACTCAGCGAGTCTTCTACAGAGAGGGTTCTACTAGAGGGTGCCTCTCCGTGTCAGTATGTCAGACATCGAGGACACATAGAGACAGACCATCATTCACACTCACGTTCACACCTGTGGCCAATTCAGAGTCACTAATTAACCTAACCTGCACGTGTCTGGACTGTGGGAGGAAGCTGGAGTACCCAGAGGAGGCCCACACTGGCATGCGAGAAAATGCACACGAAAAATATTTGTAAATGTGATTAAAAATTACTGAAGATATGATTCCATATGATCTCTTGATATCATTGAAATCAAGCATATGCATAATGAAATGCATATTATTGTGTGCTATAAACCATTTATTGGTTCTTTACATAATGCTTAATGCTAAATAGGTGAATAAAATAAAGCAATTATTGATTATGAGGTATGTATGTATAAATGTTATTTACAACCAGAAATGCCTACAGCTATAAATTCACCAAGCGCTTTAAGATCTCTGTTAAGCAGGGCAGCTGGACAGCAATTATTGGGGTCACTGGGATCACCTCCTTTGTGTAGCAGGATAACCTGGCCAACCTTATAAACATCTGGGACTTAACCGCATATGCAGTATATCTGCTTTGTTATAAATGCTTTCCATACCTGCCTGTTTTCCTAACAGTCTCTGTATTCATCAAAGCATGCTCAAACTACTGAGGACAGCTTGTGGGGATTTTCAATAAGTCATTGTTCCAAGAGCAGTGTTTACTATTGTTATTTCCCTCTGACCCTTCTTTTATAGAAATCAATTCAGTGTCACTAGACTCAGTGTTGCGGTGGAACATGTGGGCAGACGCCTTCAACTGTTGTTTTTTATTTATTTATATAATTTATTTCTTATTTATGCATCCAGCCTTTTCCCCATGAGTGGCCGCAGCCCACCCCTCCTCTCCCTTCCGCCTGCTACAAGACTCCATTAGCAGCATTCCTCTTGTGTGTGGGACGTGATGAAGTTAGGTGAGGATCATAAATGCGATCATGTCAGTTTCACTCCAGTGAGATGATGATGGGCCTGAGTACACACACATAACACCCAGATGCAAAGGGCCGAGAACAGTTGGAGGAAATGGAGGAGAATGTACAGAGGGTAAATAAAATATTAGGAACGCTACATGAAAAAGGACTTTGAAGTGAATAAATACCAAATACAAAGGCAGGCAGGCAGTGATATGAATGTTAATTAGTAGCATATTGATTAATAAAGAGCTCTGACAAAAGCAGCCAACAGGGTTCCAAAGGGCCTCTAAAGCAGAGGTGTTCAGTTAAAACTGAAACAGGTCCAGTTACTAAAATTTGCTCCCAGCATCAGTCTGAACCTCATATTGTCTAAATTAAGTCCTAAAGAAGCAGAGTCTCTCCCCCTCTGGTGGAACAATATGGGACCTGATTTCAGAAAAAAAAAAAATATGTACAGTAGTTAATGATGAGAGACAGATCATTTTTTGGTCCTGTTTGAATTGTGGCATGAATTACACTTACAGTGACATGCAAAACCTTGGGCAGCCCTGGTCAAAATCTTGTTTACTGTGAGTAGTTAAGTAGTAAGTAGAAGATGGACTGATTTCCAAAAGGCATGAAGTTCAAGATGAAACATTTCTTCAAAATTTTAGGCAAGATAACTGAAACAAAAAAAGGAAAAGGACCTAAAGCAAAAGAATGGGTACCCTGCATTTTCAGCAGGTAGTAGAGCCCCCTTTGGCAAGTATCACAACTTCTAAATGCTTTTTGTACATAGCTAAAGTTCTCTCAGTACTTGTTTGGGGGATTTCCACCCATTCTTCCTGCAAAAGGTTTTCTAGCTCTGTGAGATTCTTGGTCTGTCTTGCTTGCACTGTTCTTTTGAGGTCAATCCACAGATTTTTAATGATGTTTAGGTCGGAGGACTGTGAGGGCCGTGGCAAAACCTTCAGCCTGTGCCTCTTGAGGTAGTCCACTGTGGATTTTAAGGGGTGTTCATTGTCCTGTTGTAGAAGCCATCCTTTCTTCATTGTCAGTGACGCTTTCTTCCAGAATTTGCTGGAATTTAATCGAGTCCATTCTTCCCTCTACCTGTGAAATGTTCCCCATACTACTGGGTGCAACACAAGCCCAAAGCATGACTGATCCTCCCTCATGTTTAACAGCAGAAAACTTGCACAAATACGAACGAATTGAACGCAGAGTACGGACAGAAGGCTTACTTAATTTCCTCCATTATGCTGAATTTTCATGCACCAAATTGTGCCTTTATTTGCCTTATCTTCTTCCTGTTTTATGGCAGATTGCAATACCCTACTGTACTTGCATAGCTGAATTCTAAATATTTAGAGGGATGTGTCCCTTGTGTTCCCCTCAAGATCTATGCCTTTGATTGAATTTTTTCCAAGCTCCCATGCTGGTCCACTGAGAGAGGATGGAATTGGCTGCTCTATAGCCTACCGCTGTGTCTATCAAATAAAATCAACAACATACATTTTCAAATAATTATTACAATATGTATCAGAAACTTTTATTAGGCTACTTTAAGGTACAAGCATTTAATTTGTAAGGCGGTTATATGTAAAACAAATTTCTACTTTTACCATATATAAAATTAGATCCAGTACAGTGAACATAAGGTTGGACTTTGTGTTGATCTCAGGGCCCAGTGTCAGGGGGACGTTAACTCAACAGGTGCAGCTACCACCCCTTGCCCTGACCATGATGATGCTTTACCACCTCCATTTGAAAAGTTTTAAATGCCTTAGAGCTAATAAACTTAAATCTACATGGAAAATTGTTATGGATAATAATGAAAACTTGTGTGTGCAAATGTAGCTTCATCTACTATATACAACACTGCTGGACGAAATATTACAATTAACTGCTTTTTAAAAATATTTGAAATTTTAAATGTGACTATGGCTAAGTACAAGATAAAATAAGCTCAAAATGCATTTAACCAGAGATTATATGACTGACTGTTAATACTCCATTGGTTAAAATAGTTTGTTGGCCCAGTTAACCTAGCCTAGCATTAGGTGTTCATAGTTTAATAAGTGGTGTTCAATAAGGTTTTAAACTGAGGTTAATGAAAATGTAGGCGATTCTGTTGTCATAATAGTTGTCTTCACTGTCGTGCTATCCTTCCACACAACAGGAGTGGAAACTGGCAGCTCGGTAGTCTCACCAGTTGGATGTTCAGAGTGGCCCTCTGTTACTGGAAGCGCATGCGCTCCCAGGTGACTCTCCCGGGGAGCCTGCTGCCCCGACCACCAACTGGAAGACATCCTCAGGAGCCAGCAAACTTAAGACTCTTCTATTCAACAACCCCTCCAAAATGACGGCTTTAAGCTCAGCCTTTGTGAGAGCACTTGACACACCAATATCATAATGATCCGCAATCGCACGCAGATCACTCTTTTTACATTTATCCAACACAGTCAGAGACGGGTTAGACATAAGCACACCAATGTTAAACGTTGCCATTTCCACACACACACACACACACACGCACACAGTGGGAAGAGCAACACACACAGTAGGCTAACCCACACAGCACGCGGCTTCTAAGCCAAAAAACCCCCACCGGCAGACAAACACGGCAATTATGACGTCGGAGACCAAACAGCCACGGTGCTACAGAAAAAAAAAGAAACTCCCCAGAGCCTGCCTAACACAAACTCACCAAACTGTCTGCTGGGGCGTGCCGGGCTTGAGGCGTCTTACAGGCAAAACATCAGCGGCCGAAACCCTGAAAAGCCAGCCCCCGTTGGAGGGTGAAATCCCCGCCCAGCTGGACACTCACCTGACTCGACTGGGGAAGACACACGCCACTTCACCGCAGGCTGATGGCACTCAGACACCACTACTCACAGACACCGGGGCCAATCACAATAAAAAAAAAAAAATGGCAACCACTAAGGACCAATCCCGGACAAGCCCCCTGTGTACCTGGCAAGAGAGAAAACACAAAACAACACCAAACACAACACGGCACGTAACAACTGTATAAATGATGGATGTAGCTACTGTGACATCCCCCATTGGTTTGTGAACTACTGTTTTGAATCCTTGAGCTTGGCATTTCACCGTTGCCATCTTGGTTTTTTGGAATCAGAAGTGACCATATTTGGCAAGAGGGTGGAGCAGTGAGGGCGGATCGGAATGAGAAGCTGAGGACACTATCGGCAGAGAGCATTTAAGAGAGTCATTTAAAGCGGCCTCATCCTTAAATATGCACAAATGTAGGCCTCAATAAAATGTCAACAGATGAGTTATAAAAAAAAAATGAATCCCCTGTCCAGTTGACATGAATGTCAAAATTAGCTTCAGAGTCAAAAAATTTTGTACCACGCTCTAAGCATGTATTTATTTTTGCTCTAAATATGGGCATTTTAAGATTGGGCTCTGTGGAGAGCCAGCCTCAAGTGGCCATTCAATGAACTGTAGGTTTTTTGCAATTACACATTGGCTCTAATTTCAGCCTCAGAGGTTGCCACGTGGTTGACTGAAGTGATTGTAGTCTTTGGCAGGTTGTGGAGAGACTGAGTGAAAATCTGTTTTACCTTCTTTTCGCTGCATTTGCTTACTTCTGCTCTCAGAATGCACAGTGTGAAAGTCCCCTATTGAGTCAAGCTAGCTGCACCTACAGTCTGTAGCTGCGACTGTCAAAAAAGAAGCAACCCTACATGAAGATTATTAGTATCTGTTCTCATGAATTATTTATTTTTGAAAATTGATCATGGGTCCAGATAGAGCAGTCACTAGGTCCAGGCCTGGACCACGGCCTACCATTTCGTGAGGCCCACCACAAATCCTATTATCAAATGCTTAAAACAACCTATGTTTACATTTTCTCAATTAGCAAGCTGCAAAATTGGGGTGACAGCATGACACTAAAACAATGAATCTTCCAACAACATTGAGTTTTTTAATCATAATGGCAATGTTTACCCTATGTTAACCATCAAGGTTAAGATCTCTAACAGCATCCCCACACAGAACATGGATTCTGCAAAAACCCTGTATTATGTTACAGTTCTGTAACAATGATATCCTGTCATTACTTACAGAATAAGACTTGCTTTTCTTTTGAGACAAAGAAAAACCTTGGCTTTTGTTCATTACAGATTCCACTGCCTGTACTCATTTTTTTTGTGTATGTGTCTAAACACAGTCCAAGTCACCATTACATTCTGATTAAAGCAATTCTTGGTATTTTGCATCCATATTCATGCAGTTTTCCTGAGTGGAGCAGGTGGACCCAAATGCAGGACACAGTCTCAGAGTGATGGAGTAATAAAGAAATGTTTATTTACTGGTTCCAGGGAATGAAGATGGATGAGGGATAAAGTCCGGCTGGTGGAGGCAGAGGGTGAAGAGGGGAGCTGGCAACGAGAAGCGAGGCAAAGCAGGAGAGATGGCAGGGGGTGAGTGTAGCAGAACAGCAGGCAAGCGGGCAGTAAAGAACTAATCCCGTGGCACGAAGAGAAGGGTTGTTGAGGTATCCAAAACTAATAAATGAGAAAATCCCTGAATAAACAATTCAAGGGGCCTGAGACGTATCTACCACTGTAGCTCAGTAATGATCTGGCACCAAGTGGAGAGGAGATAAGCTGAAGAGGTGATGAGTTGATGGAACCAGATGTGTGGTGAGCCGGGAGCTGGGGGAGGTGATGATGGCAGGTGCACAGGTGAACTGGGCGCCGCACGCACACACACACACACACACACACACACACACACACACACACACACACACACACGGGGCTTCTCAAAGGCATGAATTATCCACATTTCTTTGCACATGATTTCCCTGAATTGAAGTCCTCTTCAATGACTCACAGTTGGGCACTCACTAGCCTGTTCCAATGTGTGTTCACTGGATGCTAGGAAGGAGTCTTGCCTAGCCTCTGTTGGACCTGACTTGGAAGAACCTGTCTTCCCGAGGGAGCATCCTTGACTTTGAGAAGCATTGAGTGAATAACCAGTGATATGGAAAGACAAAATGGATCGGAACTCTGGGAGTCACCAGGGCAAAACAAGGGCGTGGATGTGACAATGACACAAATAATGCTGGGATTCTGTATCCCCTTTCAGTGCCTATGGTGAGCACTGAACAAAGAAAACAGCTTTTATGCTGCTCCCTTGGATTAGAACATCCTCAGCCTGACCTCAAAGGAATACCTCACCTCCAAATGACATTTATCAGTCAGTTATTTACCCCGTGTTACATGGAATCCGCGAAGAAAAATTTGTTTTTCTTGCGTGCCTTCATGGTGAATGAAGAATCCAAAAAGTCTTGATAAATTGAAGTCATAGGGGTCTGCATTTGACAAGAGAAAAAACTTTATCCAAACTTCCATTTACAAACTCTCACACAACTCGTGCTGCATAATTCAGGTTTCATTTAACCAGTCAAATGCTCAATACTTTACAAAGAGACAGCCCCTGCATCTGGGTAACTGAGTTTAAAGTGAAACTTGTCTGTGCTATGTCTGGATATTTTTTTTTAAAAAAGGAAAGTATGTGCATGCCATTATGAAAAAAAATAATTGTATAAATGTGAGATTTATCCATGGTCATGTTTTGGTATTTTTGAAGGCCTCAGGGTCCTTTACTGTCTGCATGCAGGCATGTGAAGAGGCTCCTAGCTGTCCGAAGGTTATTATACTGTAAGAGGAAGACCTTGTAGATGTACAGACACCAGAGATAAACAGATTGCAACAAGGGTTACACAACAACTCCAATATAACATGATTATATGTGCTTCTGTGTAACATGTGAGATACGCTACATAAGGCTAAGCAAGTGTAAAGTTAGTTTAGGTTTTTTGGTATGGCTGTGTCCATGCGTATTCACCTTATTTTCAAACATGGAAGTAAATAGTGATCAACTTCCGCGTTTTTGTTTGTGACTTCTGGTCAGCCACAATTCCCTTACCGGAGCTAATGGTGCAAGCTATTTTTTTTCAATTTTTTTTTTTATATAGATAACTATGCTCACGTTTCCATTATCCGGTAATTGCCAGTAAAAATATTTCCCTCTAAACGCGAATAAATCGCACGTCAATCAAAAACTATGAACCAAAAAAGCACAATCTATCCTGGGTGAGACAAACTGCTTGATCCCTGTCTCCAGTGTACCAGCAGAGAACCTGCAGAACCCAATCAGCGAAAATATAAGCAATAAGCGAAATTCATCATTTCTAGATTGAAGGAATTAAAAAATTGTTATGTGAAGAACTAGAGGTGTAATTTCATCTGGAGTATAGCATGACCTCACACACCCTCTCTGTGTTGATCTTCAGACCATTGTTTACAAGCCCGTCCGGCTGCGTGTTCATATACGTTCGTGTAAATCGCCGCCCCCTCCTCCCTCCTGTCAGAGCCCTTGGCTAACGCTCCTGGGAGCTAACGCTAACATTCCTACTCTTCTCCGTGAGCCTGTGAGCCCGGCTCACGGAGAAGAGTAGGAACGTTAGCATTAGCTCCCGGGAGTGTTAGCGGTTAGCATTAGTCGGCTGCCACCGGCTACTGGAGTAACTTCACAGCTATGGAGCGCTTCTACCAGCTCTTCTAGTCACTGAGCCTCGCCTCCATCTCAGCAAATATATTACATTTATTACAGGTACCATCATCATTGAAGTAGGCAGGGGAATAGCTAAACACAGCAGAGACCGAGACATCGCTAACTGCTAAACTAAGCCAAACTAAGTTGGCTGTTCAGGTTTTATTTCCTCGCCCCTGTGGCTAGTGAATCTGCCTGTAGTAAAACCGGGGCTAACCGGTGCTTCTGGACCTAGCTGGGAGCATGACTGTAGGGAAGCACAGCCAGTTAGCCTCTGCTAGCTTCCCAGCTAGCGGCAGGTGAGAGAAGTGGAGCCTGCGGAGGAAACGCCGGGACCGTCTTGATGTAATAGTCTGTAGAGGTGCTGCGGTGCTCGGCTACGCTGATAGGTAACAAGGCGAGTGGGGGGTGGAGAGCAGAGGTAGTTAGAGTTGCCACCCATCCCGTTTTTCCCAGAATTGTTCTCTTAGCTGTCCCGGGAAAAAAAAAAAATCTCTCCCGGGACATAATTTGTCCCGTTTTTTGGGGAAAATAAAGCAGCAGCAGGCCAGGGAGTCCATCCAGAACGACGCATAGTGCGTCCAAATTCACACCTGTTCTTTATGGTTTTTCTCCGCGACCATGCATCATAGCGAGAAACCAGGCATATCACGTGAAACAGAGGAATTGTAGCTTTCCGAATGTTTTCACAGTGAAAAAAATGATAAAGTTACACTAAAATGATGTATAACAGAGCTTTCATACAGCTTTGCACACACATTACTCTTGGATGAATTACTCGCGAATGCAGGGTCGCACAGAAATGCCACGCATATCACATGACAGCGCAGGAGCAGAGCTTTCCAATGATACCACACACACATCATTGTGCTTTCATCCCATCATGCTATATACAGATCAATTGTCTACCAAATAAAATCCTGACGAATTTCTTTACAATCCATTATACAGATCTTGTTATCAGTCACTTCATAAAGTGAGGGATATCGTATCTTGCCACGTCTTAGGCTTGCCTGTGTTTCTCCCTGTCTATCCACATTTGTAGTCCGGCTTTCAAGATGCAAATATCTCCATATTGTCCAGTTGACACTCCATCAAACTTTGTATGACAAGACCAGCCACTTCACCTTTGCGCACCCAGACAACTGTAGCCTAATTATGCATGCTGACAGGGCCGTAGTCACCATATACATTTAGGGGGACACGTGCCCCCCCAATGCCCAATTTTTTTTTTTTACTGCAATCAAAGTGGCAAATTCCTGGCGGAGTCCGCTCCGCTTATAGTACACCCGAGTATGTTCGGGCCTTGAGCTTTACGCGCATGGAGCTTACGGACATCTGCAGAGTCCGTTCCACTTACGATCCGCCCGAGTATGTCAGACACACATCACGTGTGGAGATACTTCACTTTCCTCCGCTGTGTCAATGTGATGACGTCATCAAATGACGTGTCGACTCGACTTCGACTTTATTGACAGATAAGTCGATGTGAAAAAAATCAAAGTCGTTAATGCCCTACTGTGAAGGCATGAGAGAAAAAAAAAGTGCTTAGGAATTCAGTGTAACATGGGTTGAGAAACATATACAAATGATCATTTGGGGAATGAAGAATTCCTTTAAAATCTGCAAAGCTATTTCTTTTTGGGGGTGGGGGTTATGTAATTTACCTGTTTGAATGTAATGTATACTTAAGGGCATGGTCACTTTGGGTGTCTGGTGGTTGTTGGCTGCCATCCATTGACAAGTGGCTATCACAACAACAGCATTGGTGTGGTAATGTAACCATGGTAACATGTAACCCCAGATTCACAGACTATGGTCTTTGCCGTAGCTGTCACTATTTCAGTGTGTTTTCAGTTCATGAATGTTGATTAAAACATCTTGGTTGCCTAAACTAAGGTGACCAGATTTCTGAGATGAAAATTGGGGACATTTTCAGTGCGGCGGCGAAAAATCATTAAATATTATCATTATGAAATAAAAAACGGGAACAAGTACTTTTTCATGTATTTTGACCAGCTTTTATTACACAAAAGGCTGCAATCAAACAAATGAGTGACATCACCAACCATCCATCCACTGAGGAAGACAAAAATATCTTAATCTTGTTAGCTTGAGGATGGATTTTTTTGGTCAAAGGTTTCTACTCATACCTGAATACTGAATTGATATGTATGACACAAAAGGTGGCAATCAAAAAAAGGGGTGACCTCCGTAGCCTCCGCCTCAGGAGCTTGGGTAGAATAAGAGCAGAGGAGAACATGAGAAAAACTGTGAGAACAGAGCCAAAAGTAAGTGAATAGTGTCTTAAAGAAATAACATCAGTTTTGGTAATATACTTATAATTTAGTCATTGTGCTCTTTTTTTTATATGTTCTATGTAATTGCCTCTGTTTGAAAGGTTCCCAAACCTTTCAGACTGCAGATATGATTTTTTCATACAATAAAAATATCTGTATCCCCCATGCAACAGCATCAGTAAGGCTAAACAACATCAACATTAATATTTATTAAAATCAAAGAATAGCCTACATTTATAAAGTGCACTCACAACAGATAGAGATAATATTGTCATCTCATGGTAATCTAACATAACAAGTTACACCTTCACTAACAACAGTGACATACAAAACAGTGACATAGGGCATCATCTAATCAGATAATCTGCATTTATAACTTCTAAATTCATTGGTTACCCCTACAGCAGTATCTGGTACCAGCCCAACACAAAATACAGCAGTTAACACACAACTATTAACCATTTACTTATTATTTATTTATTTATTATTTTAACACAGTCTCAGAGTCCTATGCCTCCAGGAAAATCCTATGCTACCAAAGCAGTCTTCCATCTCCTCCTTTTCTAAAACAGAGCCACATACAATGTCATCACCTGGTAATCTCACAGCTTCACCAATGACAGATATAAAAACAGTGACATATTTCTAACGTTACGTTAGGTCTTCAGTTCAGATTAAACAGACACCCTGCATGTTACAATCATACTTAGCCTACTTTACCTCACTTCACACACACACACACACACACACACACACACACACAGAGTCAAGTCTACTGCCAGCTCACACAAAATAAATAAGTTAATACACAACATACTATTTAACACGGCCACTGATCTCCTTTTCTCCTTTTCTGTCCTTTTTGCCACCTCTAGGTTGTTGTTGTTGATGCTGCTGCGTCTGGTCGTGCTTCCTGATCATATGACGTCTTCTCTGGCGATGCATTTACTGACTACCATAATAACTGGTGTTTGAGTCTGCAAGCATTTTTCCCCTATTCAATGTCAAAATCGGGGACATTTTCGGGGACAGCTTTTACCAGGGACAGGTCACCCAAATTGGGGGCTGTCCCCGGAAATTGGGGACGTCTGGTCACCGTACGTAAAACGTCTTGTTCAGCATTTGGTTGTACTAAAAGACCCTCCAATGGCAGATACAGTATTCAGTATTCCGGTAAATTTTATTTAAATGGTTTTAAGCCTGTTTTTTGCCAGTGAAAATCAGCATTAGCATAATGACAGTTAGCTATTGCTATAAACACTGACAAAGCTAGCAGCTAGCGTTAGGGCTAGCTCATCCCTCAAGTCCAAATGTGGTCACTTTTGACTTCAAAAGTCCAAGATGGCGACAGCCAAAACATCAGACTCAAGGCTTCAAAATGGGACTCCACAAACCAATAAGTGATGGTGGCCATATTTATTATTTCATACAACATATGGCAAAAATAAACAATTTTAAGTACAAATGATAATGTCCGTCTTTGAGTTTGGCTGTGACAGTCTTGCAATTCATACTGTAAAATGCTTACATTACTATACACACATCCCTGTCATATATGCATGGTTGTCAGATGAAATAGTACGATTCTTTTCTGGCTTACTTTTCTCTCTCTAACATGCTTCAGCCAAACCAGACAAAAGTGGTATAAGTGCAGTGAGTGTTGCAGAGAAAAGCCATGTTTTCTACAGGGTGATGTAACAGGAGCAAGAAATTACACCTGCTTACCATCCTCTTTGTTTGAAATGATCCACAGTAGTCCTAAATCTGTATATATAATTTCCTAAATTGATGTTTAGTGACACAAGCCTACTCCTGTCTGAACCTCAACAAAGGTGCTTGATATGTTTGCTCCTTGAATCAGCAAAAATGATGAATCAGAGGGTGTAAAGAACAAAAGAAAGACTAAGACAATGCACCCAATGCTTGTCATTACTTTCCTAAACTCCTTCCTTAGGTGAGTTTTAAAGCTCGGAATTTCATGTGTAGGCTGCAGCAGATGGAGCAGAGTCCAGCTGACTGACAGGTTTCTGTGATGTTAGGCTCTATGGAGGAGGCCGTCCCTCCCCAGGTATCCCGATGAGATGTGGGTGTTGCATCTGACAGCTGCTGATGGGAAAATTCTTACCTCAAGTGCCTGAGCACTGGCTGGCCCTTTCAATAGTGAAAAGAAATGATATGACAGAGAAAATCATATGCTTGGATGTCTTCAGGTTTCAAGTACAGGCTGTTGAAAGAGTAAAATAACACAACATAAATTTCTGTTTTGCTTTAATTTCTTTATTTTCTGGGTGCAGTGAAGTACTCACACTTTATGTAATAGTTTTGTTGTTTTTTGTCTCTGTTTTTTTTAAATCAACATAATGTGTCCAAGATGTGGTGGTGCCATGTGTGACAGACAGTTTTGCCAACCTGGGGTCTCATTTATAAAACAACAGTAGGGATCATACAAGCAAAGAATATTTGACAGTTTCTACAATCAGGCTTCCACTTGACATTTGCTTCGCCAATTTCCTATCTCCAAAATGTTCACAAACATGGGTCAAAGTTGGTGGTACAATGGTACAGTATACTGTAAGATATGCACAACTTAATAGTTCTAAAACATACTAACATTTATATGGACTGGATTAAGTCCAACAACAAAAATTCATTTGGATGGGTTGTCTTTTATTTGATATCAGTGTTGTATCTTGCACAAGTGCTTATTATTTGGAGAAAAAACAAAAAGTACTCACCCTGCAATATGGAATACTCAATGAACGTTGTGTTTAACAATGTAGTTATAATAACTGACACATCAATTCAATACAGTAAGTGCCGCCGCCGTGTAATGTGAAGTTAAGAGGTTGTAGTCATTCCACATATCACTATGTAACGTATGGCACTGTTGAAAGGGTTACTGTGGCACAAAATAATGATGAAAACAGCATTCTACTGTCATGCTGTAGCTCAACAAACCATCACAGGGTGCTGTGTGTTGGGGTAGCAACTCTGCGTTTCCTGGTATATTACAGGACATAACACTAGGGTTGCCACATTTGATTTGTGAAAAACTGGGACATTTGACTTGTTATGCAGGGCGTTTAACCATATTTGCAAATAAACTTTGCTGACATTTAAGGGATTTCCTATTGCCTTTTTTTTTTACCTCTGTTTTTCCTGACGTGCAGCCAAGCTGATAACACTCGGCAGTCAGATAAAGCTGTTCCTCTCCTCTTTGTCCATTAATGGATATAAGTTTCACTTACTACACCTCACCATTTACTGAAGTCATAAGAAAAGTTAGTGAGTATGCTGGGTTTATACTATATCCATGATAAAAACAGAGGCGCATGATCTCCATTCTCCAGTCTTTGATGGGTTAAAAAGACTGGTTGCCATGGACACAGATACACAGACCATGTACATCAGTAGCTGAAAATAGATTATCACTGATCTTAAAGTCAAGAAACTTATAGAATCCTACTAACTGTTTTTGTCAAGTTGTTTCAGAGCGATCCAGGCTTTTGATGCATGCAGTGATTTGTCAGAACTTCTTAATTATTCCAACAGCAGCATGAGACACGAGAGTAGCCAAACTGCGACATCTGCTCAGGGGCTTTCAAAATAAAATAATCTCTGCACTCCAATTTGTTATTCATAAAGTGTAAAGCTCACAGTAGAGAGGGGTACAGTAGCCTACTAACTGCACAAAATTGTGTGAAATGACTGGATAGCCTGTCTAAGACAGTGACAGCTCGTGCAGCAGCTGCTAGGTAAGCAGGAGGTAAGGTAAACCTTCGTATTTCTGCTACCAATTAAAAGGAAATATAGGAATATGGCCAAATATCACTGTGTTCTACTCGGTTTACCTGTTTACAGACACGGGATTGGATGTCTAAACGCAAAGTCAAAAAAACAGAAGCACAGTAGAAGAATCCTGACATTCTAAATTGGAAGTACATTTTCACAAAAAAATGGGACAATTTGTGTCCCTGGAAAAAAAAGTAATTTTTCTGGGCCAGAGAACAATCCCTTGAACAATCCCTTGAAAACCATAATATGTGGCAACCCCACAAAATATGCCATACTTTCCCTTTGATTAGCTAGAACTCGTTGCCTTGTTAGGTCTAGGCAAGAGTGAAGGCAGATTTATGCTTGTGTGTCAGCTCTAAGCAGCGCCTACGCCATAGCCTACACATGTGGTCTATGTCATTGTGAGCATTTATACTTGTGTGCCTTTGTCACTCTGCTGTTACACCTCCAAAACAAGAGTCGGCAGTGGGGTTTCTGTGAAGTGCTGTAAAGTTTCATTGATTTAACACACACAAAAAACATCAAACAAGGAGTAATAGTGACAAGTGCACAAATCAGCTTCATTATAACTTGCAGCATGCACAGACAAAACACTGGTCTTTTGATGGACACATTTTCCCCACAAATACAACATGCTACTGTTTTTAGCACAAGCCTATGGCAGCTTACATTGTTTAAATTAGCCTAGCAGCTAGTGGACTTTTCCTCTGCACATATGAAGCAACATATAACAAAGATAATGCAACATGCTAACATTATTAGCACAAGTCTATGACATTTTACATACAATAAAGTAGCCTATCGACCAGCGGAGACTTCCTCTACTCACTAGGATTAAAAACACACAAGACTTTAAATGCTATTTTGTGGAGGTTTTTATTGTCTTCACAATTTATTCTTATCTGTAAAATAAAAGTTAAAAAAAAGCTTTGTTTCCACTGAGGGAAATGGTTTTCAGCTTACAAAAACAGACAGGAGGTCTGCGTCATCGTGGCATGTAGATACATAATTGTAATATAACAAATAATAATAATAATACAATAAAAATGCCACTGAACTGCACTGTGAGCAGTAGAAAGAGCAGCTTTTTAGAAAACAAATATTGATTTGAATGTTATTGAACACAGGACAACAAGAAATAACATTACAGACCTGAGCTCTAAGAGAAAAAGTAATGGAAAGGGGTTAAATAATAACATTTAGAATTTAATTCGTTTTTAAAAATTCCTTTATATGCACATGAATAAGCTTTCTCATGTATTTAGCAAATGCACTTATGATATACATTACACAGCAGCACTAGAAGCCCTCCTGTCTAATGTGCCCCTCCCTCTCTGAATCAGGTCACTCAGATCAGTGGGCAAGTGATTAATCAAATGCTGCCATACACGCATGAAGCTGCTGTCATTAGCTTTTTGCGCTGAGGCTTTCTACTGAGAAAAAAACAACAACAACTCTATAAATATATTTATAACGTTAACATCGTGTTAGTTATTTTACTCTTGCTAAGAACAGGAGGCATGTTTTTCTATACATGACAGAAAAAAGATGACTGTGAATAACAAAGGATTGCATGCAACTGTCAATTTGCACTTCAAACACCAAGGAGATCTGGGGTCAATATTGTTCAAAATGCAGTATGAGACGTTCTGTGCTGCCTTTGTAATATTTTGTGTTGTACCTCTTTGAATTTGTTTCAAAGACTGCCACTAAGAAGAGTGGAACAATTCTTTGCCAATCAAAGCTGATTTCTGAAGCGTTTTGAACCCTGCGTTGTTTACATGCCTGTTTACGAGGCAGGAGCTGTCTTCTTTCCTGCTTTTGCTGGCAGATTACTGCGTTTCTTGACACACTGCTGCAACCTGTAGATCAGTGGGATAGTGGGAAAACGCTGGCAAAGGTTGTATGGCATCACCCTTGTGCTTGTGGGTCCATGTCATTGGTCCGACAGCCCATTAGTTCGACATCCTGTTAGTCCGACTGTCCGCGGTGCTGAGCGGCTCGCAGCAGGCGTATGGTGCGCTGCGACCGGCTCTGGGTCAGCTGGGAAAGGCTTGAGGCAGAGCAGGCTCACGGCTTATGTGTTTGTCACTTTCTTTTTCATTTTAACCCACACCATGATCTTTTCCTGACCCTAACCAAGTGGTTTTTGTACCTAAACCTAACCAGACCTTAACCACAGGGCATCATGATGATTTCAGAATGGACTTCGGAACAATGGGTTTAATAGGGTTGGACCAATGGGCTGTCAGACCAATGGGCAGTTCCCGTGCTTGTGACTAAACTAAACCATTCAATAAAAACATCTGCTCCACATTCACCACATAGGGTTAAAAACTCCACAGGGTCCTTTAGTATCTAAAGTGAATGGAGTATGAAAAAAGAATCTTTCAGTAGAAAAACAAATTGATTCGTATATGAACCTGTTTGAAAGACTCAAGTCTTTTAGGAATTTAATACTGTATAGTTAATTCAAGGACGGTGATAGAAATCAACACAGCTCTCTGTGCTTTGAGCTAAATGCTAACTTAAGCACTCTTATATAAGCTACTTGAAGTGGAGTTGAAGCACTGAACAATATGACTGTGGTTCATTAGATTTTTACCTTAGGCAAGATATGACATAGCAATCAAACTTGATATTCACCCAGATTTGCTATAAAAACTAGATGTATGTCACTTTTTCACCAGAAGGGCGCAAGCTAGTTAGTGACGCCACGTGAATGGTTCGGCTCTGTCATTCTCTGTTCGCCACTAGGAGTTAGTGAAGTGGTTGGCAAAATGGATGCTGGTAGAGAAAGCAAAGGAGTCGACGAAAGGAGAACCCGAGGAGGATAGTTTTGTATTGCCCCTGGGTGTTCAAATGAGTTTTATCGACTTAAAGAAGGTGGTAAACTGGTCCATTTTCACGTCCTTCCCGTGAGGAAGGAAGTGATGTGCCGCTGTCTGCTTTGAAATGTGACAGTCCATCTGTCGGACCTGGACTAAGAGTTTGCAGTGACCACTTTCTGCCATCAGATTATGTGGAGGAGGGAGGCTTTGATGAGTCTGGAAGATTTGTTCGTCCGCCCACAAATCGGCTGAGGCCAGATTCCGTGCCATCAGTGTTTGATTTTAGCCGGTACAGTGTAGGGGAAACAGACCACTACATACGGACACTACGGAGTCTGTTCTCCGCCGGAGTGAAAGCGTTAGCTCCCAGGAGCGTTAGCCAAGGGCTCTGACAGGAGGGAGGAGGTGGCGGCGATTTACATGAACGTACATGAACGCGCAGCCGGACCGGCTTGTAAACAATGGGCTGGAGATCAACACAGAGAGAGGGTGTGTGAGGTCATGCTATACTCCAGATACTATACTCCACATAGCAATTTTTTAATTCGTTCAATCTAGAAATGATGGATTTCACTTATTGCTCCTTTAATGGAACTTAATGGAACGGAGGCTTTTGTTTACACACTTAACACAGATTATCCTTTGACTAACTACATAGATCTGTCTTTCAAAGGTCAGGGAAGTATGCAGGCACTTGTTGGAGTTGACTAGAAGTGAGGAAGCATGTCAGGAACTGGAAGAAAGTCGAGGCAGCAGAATCATGGTGAATGTCAGTACCCAGACTGATCTGGTTTAAGATGAAAGTGAGGGCAGTGGGAGAACACGTGTGGGCATAGGTACAGTCACTGATGACAGAAAAGAACATGGTACTCATCAACGGCCATTCCTACTGTACATCAGTGGATGACATTGGTGTGTTGGATAGCATCCCAGTGCCAAGGGCTTCATCACCACAGCATAGGTATCAATTGAGTGTATGAGCAGTGAGGGGTCGGTCCATGAGGACAGTGCTGAGAACATGAGCTTAGATGAGCCTGATGATGAATTTTGCTTGAGTGAAGAAGAGCAAGAAGAAAGGGAAATGAGCTTGATTGATGTCAAAGATGAGGAGTTCAATCTCTCAGATGACAGGAAGATCATAGTATCTGTGCAAGAGCTGCTGAAACTGTTCACTGTGTGTCATTGGGAGAATTGTGGAAAATGTCTTGTTGAGCCGCCAACTTTTTCCAGAAGTGGATTCGGGATGAAGGTGAAGACTGAGTGCATTGATGGCTACAGCTATATCTGGCGTTCCCAGCCTCTGGTGAGGTGTGTAATGGAGTGCAATGTGTCAGTACCTGCAGCAGTATTTGTCACAGGGAATGAATGCACTCTATTCATAGAGGTCTGTGAAACAATTGGCTTAGAGAGCCTCTCCAAGAGAGTGGTTCAACATTCAAAAGGCATGTCATCCCTGAAGTGAATCAAACCTGGTGTTCACACAATGAGGCTGTAATGAGTGCAGTAGGTGATGAACCACTGGTGGTGTTAGGTGATTCAAAGTATGACAGCCCAGGTCACAATGCGTCATATGGCACCTACTCCATCACTGACACAAAGTCAGGGCTGCTGGTTGCTCAGGAGACTGTGAATGTCACTAGGCCCGTTTCCACCGCAGGAACTTCGTGGTAGATTTACGGGGTCGGGGCCGTTGGTGCGTGTCTCCACCGCAGGAACCACCCCCGAAGGACAGAGTTCCGGAACTTTTACAGGGGCTAAAGAAGTCCCTGCTTCGGGGTAGGTACTCAGAACGGCCCCGAAAGACTCCTGGCTGGGGCTTGGGGATTACTTGGTGCTGATTGGATATACTAAAGACGGGATGTGACGACAACAGAAAGCAACAAAATAGCCGGCATTATTAAAACTCAGCAGACGAGGGTTAGCATGTTCATATAGCTTTCGCCGCCATGTAAAAAAAACTCACTAAATGGCCCGTGAAAAAAATATTCTTTCCAGCGGATATCTTAGTTAAAACATGATTGAGCTAGCAAGCAGTTTTGTGTTGCTATGTGTGGTATTTATTCAGTTTTGGGAAATCACGATGTCTAGAAAGCATCAGTGACAGGGACGGCAAACAGCAGCAGCAAGCTAACATCAGGACGTCATCTGTTAAAAGCCTCCCGTTGTCGGATACGACATGAAACTACTCCAGTTAGCTCAATCATGTTGTAACTAAGACATATTTTTTTCACGGGCCATTTAGTGAATTATTACAGACACCGCTATCTAACCTACGTCGCCCCGGTCAAAATGGTCGAGCAACGATTACGTCACATCCAGAGCCCGTAACTTTACAGGAACCTTCCTCGTCCTCCGCTCTCTCAGTGGAGACACGGCGGTTTAGAGGGCCGAATGAGAGGACGTTCCTGTAGTAGTTCCTGTCCCCCAAATAGTACCAGGAACTTCTTCAGTGGAAACGGGCCTACTGAAGTAAAGAACAGTTACTGGCTAGAGGTTGAAGGTCTGGAGAGATGAATTGCAAAGCTGGACGAACACAGCGTCTCCAGCCACAGCAACTGATTGCCACCCGTCTGTCCAAAGGGTAATGCAAGAAGAGTATGGCAACAAGATGAGCAAATGAAGCAGCAATTATCCAAGGCTTCTCAGCAGTATGTAGTGGTACCAGTGAAGGTCTGCAAAGACTACAGCTTCAGAAAGGACATTGTGGCAGGAGCACTGAAGCGCTGTGAGGCCAATGTTAATAGTCTGTTGTACCCCCACAACCCTGACAGATGCATTTCAAGTTCAGATACCCTTCAGTGACACCACCTGTCATGTAGAAAATGTGTTAATTGAAAATGATTTGAAACTGGATGTTATTATTACTACTGATCATATATTATTTAAGTTTTTTTTTTTTTTTGGGGGGGGGGGGGGGGGTGGTATTGCCTTTATTACATTACAGCTTAGAGAGTGACAGGAAAGAGTCTGGGTGTCGCATTGATTATATATTGTTGAATACTGTATTCAATAGTATATTATTTCATAAAAGACGTATTTATCCTGGATTTTTTAGGCTTGCTCTCTTTCTTCTGTGTGTTTGACCAATTGCATGTGCACATATACCTGCTTTTCAATAATCTTGACTTTTCTGTTAACTAGAGTTTGAGCAAACTAGTTTTCAAGAACTCTGAATTACAGCAGCTGATGTTCAGTTATTGCAGATGACTCAGGTTGGTGGTAAACTGTACAGTCCGCTTATCGTTGCTGGTGCTAGTTTATTGGTTATTGTGACTATCAATATACTGCCAGCCACAATTTGTGATCCTCCACACAATTTTTCCTTGTACTTTGTGGTGACTGCAGAAGTACCCAGTGAACTACACCCAGGTTGGGAATCACTGGCCTGCAGCGTGTCATTTAATCATTTTTAAAAATTGTTTTACTGTAATTTCAGCTACAGTTAATTCAAAACATGATTGGGTAATGAAAGGGTAATGGTTATGTAAAAATTAATAAAAATGTATTTGATCATTCATTTATATTTTAAGTATTCATTTTTCATCTGCCTATTGATTGTATTCTCAAGTGCTATAGGTGTATTGATAAGTTCCAAGTGCAAAGTATTAACTTGACCCTTTTGAACTAAAAAATAATATGGACAAAGAACAATGTGTATGATTAAGCAATGTAATGGGAGCATAAAATTCAGAGAGGCCATGAATATGCAATGTAACGATTGATTAGAAAACAATATATTGCTTGAGACACACTAGCTTTTTTACAAGTCATAAAAGTACTCAAATCCATGGTATTCTTTGGATGGGAATACGTTCCTGATGGCATTCACAACACAGGATGGAATCGGGATCCTGTTCCTCCTGCCAAGATGACCCATGGACCAATAAACAGAAATATTTCTCAAGAGCAATTTTTGGGAGGGACCAAAAAAGTTGCAGTCAAACTTACTGTTGTAACACATTACAATGGAATCAGCATGGTCAAATGTATTTAATAATTATATTAAAAGTAATAATAATGTTTAGAACAGCACCCCTTATCAATACAGTAGCCCCTATATGAAGGTTTTTAATATGTTCAACCTACATTGCCACTTACATCAAATAGGAGTGCCATTTTTACCGCAGCTACCTACACCCAACTCAACACAGTAGCAGCAATGTCGTTCCTACTCTATTTCATGTCTAAATCATTGCTTTTTTTAATAACACTAATAAACACAAGCTTACCAAACTTACCTGAGATGCTGTGACCCTGTCTGACTGTCCCTTTCCTGGCTTTGTTCTCTGTGCTTCCTTTGCCTGATGACACTATTACGAAAACATTTCCACAAGCACTCCAGGACTCCAGATTTTATTAAATTGCCTTTCATGTTACAGGGTCTCTCTCTCTCTGAAAAATGATCGGATGTTGTTTTTTATTTTTTCTGCCATATTTGCTGAGCTAAATGGCCAATAAATATGACACAGACACACGTCAATACACACACGCACACCATGCTGGTTATTTACAGTAGTAGGAGAGAGGCAACACCTGTTCATTGAATTAAAGCTAATATATGCCTAATTGGATTTAATTTTCCCAAAGAAACATATTTATTTGTTTTGCTGTTAGTGTAAAAAAAACAAAACAAATGCTCACATCACTATGAAGGCTGCTGGAGACTTGATTTTGAACTGTCTGTTGTAAGTGTGTCATTTTTTTAAATCAAGTCTTCATTTATTTAATAGATTATAGACAAAATCATACCATGACAATGACTTTAAATGCAGGAAAAATATACTTGGAACTTAACTGTTTAAGGTACATTGATTATAAATATAGAAATATTAAAGTTACCATTTCTAAACGTAAGAAAAAAATGGTATGAGAACGAATTATTCTCTTTTGTAAACACACTTCTGTAAATTGTAACAATCCAAACTGCACTAAATTTGGTCCAACATTCTTTGAGTTTGAATGATTTTTAGCAGCTGGGCTGCTTGTATGACTGTTGCATTCACACAGGAGATTCAACCGCAAGGTAATGAAGTGAACAAAACGCCGTCTGGTTACAACTGGTAACATGTTTTATTGTGTTGAAAAGCAACAGTAAATAAAGGTGTCCGACATGTCTCTTGTTTTAAGTGAACTTTTGCAAAGTAGCAGAGTAGGAGCTCAGTTTCCTCTACTCTGACACACTCCCACTGATCCACAGTCAGTCCTGCCAAGTGCTGCAGTGTGCCAGTATATGCATAACGTTATGTAAATGCATTGTATTGTGTATGTAATCTGCACAAGTGCGTTCAGTTTTTTTATTATTATATAGTTTAAAATTGTATAGTTTCCTCAAACGATATACTGTGGGGGACAATTCCCCGTTTTTCTAAAGAAGGAGGGTCCGGACTCCTATTTTAATACCACTTGTTGTTGATGAGGAGAAGTGCGGTTGTTGTTTTTTTGTCTTTTATGAGCTGCTGAACAGCTTAATTTCCTTCAGGAGTAAATAAAGTTCTATTCTATTCTATTTGATTCGATCCTATCTAATAGGACTGAATGACTTTAAAACTGGTCATTCATTTTATACAATGTGTTTTTACAGTGTGTTTCTGTGGCACAAAAAAAGAATAAATAACGACAAGAAACAAAAGAAAAAACAATATAAACACATCAGTATTAGCTTTTTGCAAAATAGTCATTTAAACACTGGTATCAGTATCAGCCCAGAACTTCAAAATCCATGCATGCCAGGGAGGGCCAGTTGGACTCAGGCACAATAATGCACAATTATACCTAATGTAAAATTGCCCTTAGTTACCCTGCACATTGCCCATACTTCTGTGTTACACTGCTACTATGCTTTAAGTTTCTTCAGACTACCACCAGCCTCCCCCTGCATCAGTACTCAGCAGATCTCATACTGTTAGATAGTAGACCTACAGTAGGTACAGAAGGTAGACACACAAACACAATCCAAAACAGCAGTCCTGAAATAAATATGATATTTTTGGAGCTCACAATGTTCAGTTTTCTTTGAGCCTGTCTGAGAAAATGTGTTGATTCAACACTGTTGTGCTTTCTGATGCCATGGTTTGTTTTCTCTTATTTTGCACTGTATCATACTGTAAGAATATTCATTGTTATGTAACCAGCGACACAAAATAATATGAATATCTTACAATATAGCAGAACATAATGGAATCTGGTACACAGTCATAGTATTATCCATCTCCTGGGCTTGTGTGCACAGAATCAGAATGTGTCAGCCTTGCACAGATTTGTACTTTGAGCATCCTAGGAGCACAGCCACATCATCTTCTTCAGCTGCACTGCTAGTGTTGCAGTAAATGCTTTATAGACAAGAGTGTACTTACTGAGAGTGGATCATGTTGGCTGCTCACACCTCATAACCTCATGCATGTTGTTCGGAAACACTTGTGAGATAATGAAAAAGCAAACACTGCTACATTATGATTCAGTGCTGACAAACATAGTAGTATTAACACTTCAAGTGACAGAACTATTTCTGTGAAACAGCACTCACACAAGTTAGACTCCTGCTGATGGGTCTCATTAAGTATCTAAGTGGTAGGAGATGGGTGAAATGACTCAGGCATGAAGGCAAGCAGGATCCAGTGTTCTGATCCAGTTTCATCATAAGGCAGCATTAATGTTTTACAAGAGTCTGTTGGCTGCCTATTCACTATCAAAGCCTATGTTATAGGTGTCTACTCCCTCTAATACAGTCCAGTATATCTAGACAGGGATACACACAGAGGTGTAAACATAGACAGTGCAGGCAGTGCGGCTTCTGGTCCACATGTCGAAGTATCCTTGACCAAGATACTCAAGCCCAAATTGCTCCCGATGGCTGTTCCAACGGTGTGTGACTGTGTTAATAACAGCTGCTACAGCTGGCACCTTGTATGGTAGCCTAATGTGTGTGTGAATGAGTGAATGTGATACGTAGTGTAAGAAGTGCTTTGAGTGGTCACAAGACTAGAAAGGCACTATACAAGTGCAGGTCCATTTACCATATATGTCAATGTTATCCAGTGTCAAGACTCTGATCGTGTGATGAGATGATATGTGCACGATAGCGTCCACTATCGGGCTCGTCATAATTGCCCACACTGGGCCCATTATAACTACCTTATGCCACTTGATAATATTTTTAAGGATGGGCCACTGGGCACCTAAATGTGTTGGACCAAAGTAAGCTTATGGAAAAACAAAACCCTACAGAAAAAGCAATGTAGTGCAACTTAACACAGCCTACATTAACTGTGACACTTCAATGAATCAAAAGACATCAAATATATAATATTAATAATCATTTATTTAAATGTAAACTTGAATTCTTTGTAAACAAATAATACATATATTCTTTGAGTCTCAGTCACAGTCAGTTTCTGCAACCCCCCTCATGTGCCTGCCTCATACACTCTCTCTCACTCTCACTTGTTCCATCCCTCCTCCTCTCTCAGCACTGTGTCTGAGTCAGTCATGTCTACAATAAAAACACTGCAAAAAGCAAAAGAAAACCTACACTCTTTTAACTGTTTACGAGCATTTATTTTTTCATAGTCTGCCCTTTTTTTTTCTGGCTCTTCGTTAAGAACCGTGTCAGCAGTAGTGGTGCCTCCAGAAATGTTTAGGGTGTCCAGATGGGGCTGCTGGAAATGACACCAAAACCAAAAGCCAGAACTGAAGTCCAGGAATTTTATCCTGCTGTTTAAGTATATAGGCTAGTTAAGAGCTATGTCAATATGGAGAGTATGGCATTGCATACTGATGTACCATAAAACTTCAATTAATAACCAGGGCTATTATTTGCTTATATCACTTAAATCAACAGGCATTTATATTTGGGACAGGCTGGATGATACTTGTACTAATGTACTGGAGACCGGATAAATCACAATATATTTTATCGTAATTCTCAGCATATCTCAACATATTTAACATCACAACAACATTGTATTGTGACTTAAGTAACGTGATAATATTGATGGATCATGGATCCTGTGGTGATTCACACCCCTACTGGGTATACTCTCTTCTATTTTAATGGCTTGTTGGTTGATAAGTAGGTATACTCTAAATGTATACACTGTTAACCTGTGTATAACATCCACTACTCCACTGACCATCAATTGTCGCAGTTTAAAACGCGCAGTTCATGTTGCTCTAAACTATATAGCTAGGTTTAAGCAACAAAACTCCTTGGTGAGGCTTAGAAAAAAGATCACTGGCTTCAAATAAGTACCCCTGTCACTAATATAATATAACATGACATACCTTGTGTGAAATGAGTCATGTCGTCATGTGGCATACATCATACTACATGACTTTTAAAATAAAAGTTGACCTTTGGTTTCACTCAGGACACAAACGTTAGTCTCCTAGATGAAAATCTTGTGTTTGTTTGACCTGTCCACCTACCCAAACTTGTCAGCCTTTACACCACATGCCGGATTTCCTCCTTAGCTTCCATCATGTTTACTATGGTTACTCAAGGTCACCACCTAACAATAAATGTAAATATGGATCATTATCTCTGCTTGTACAAAAAAATCTTCTGTGGTTGTGTACTGACAATTTACATGTGAACACGTGGTATACAAACAAACACCATGTAATTCAAACACAAGTATGAATTCTTAGGAATTCTCTTATTAATTTGAATAAATATTGTAAACAGAATGGCTTTTTGTTTCTTTACAAGTGCATATGCTGTTGAAAGTTAGATGAAAATAAATATTATTTTTAGGAAACAGATTGTTTGTATACCTTGAAAAAAAAAAACCTATTATAGTGGTACGGTTGGATTACAGTAATTAATAATACTCAGTACCTTGGTTGCTTTCCCACAGTGTCATTTTTCACTTGCAAAAGCAAGCAAAATGTGTCATCCTTCCCTCTCTGATTTATGGTAACGGACCTTTAAGATACATCTGACACTCAGCCACTGTAACTCTTCTTTTGCTTTGTGGACAGACAAATTGGCTTGTGCTGTAGATGTGAAGAGGGGAAAAAATTCAACATCCCTATCTCTCTCCCCATATTTCCTGTCATTCTTTCCCATATACATCCAATAAAGGCAAAAATACAATAAAATCATCTGTAAAAAAAAAAAAAAAAAAGAAAACAATACAGATGACTGTCATATAATGCAATCAGCAACCCTCCATCCACAGCCATCTCTTTCCCTTCCTGCAACACTTTAAAACTAGAGGGAGTGAAGACAGGAGCAATTTCAGAACAGAGCAGTATTGCTGCTTACAGGCTGCTCTTCCATCAGGAGCAGCACTGTTATGTCTTTAAGATTGTGTTAAAAAATGCATTTATTCATGACGGCCTCCTTTGCATGGCTGCTTACCGCACAATCTAGGAGGTGCAACATTATTGAAATGCATTGAGATGTATTGTACCAGACTCTGAGACATGTGCAATAAATTCCTCATGCTTCTCACCCCAGAGTAAGTGCTGGTAACAATCTCTGCCATCTGGTGCCACAACAAATGCAGAGATGCTTGGTAAGTAAAGTCTGCGAGTGCACGTTGGTGTGTGTATATGTGTGAATATGATTCCATGTGCTCTGATAACTCAAAGAAAACACGGCGAGGGAGAAGCAGGAGGGAGGCGATTGGTTTTGTTAATGGCTGGCCATTAAGCTAAATGAAAGCTGATGTGAAATTGATGAGTTTGTTTTGCGGCTGGTTTGCATATGGAAAGCAAATTTATTAGAATCAGGATTCTCACTGCATCCTGTGAGGCTCTTAATCACGGAAAGGAAACCTTTCAGACCAAATCTATTTATGTCACTTTTCATCACGCTAGATGAGGGCTGATTTGCCTCACACAGGGCAGCCAGACACCAATCATTGTTTACCGAACAGAGCAAATTAATGGAACAGGAGCAAAGAAGAGAGTCACAGGCATTAACCAGTGCCATCTGGTGCTGCTTCTCCATGACACTGACGCCTCTGATCAGTGGTAGATAAAAGTGGTCCTGGTGATATCCCAACACTCACAGATGATGTGATACAATACATCTGTATGTGCAAAGAGTAAACAGCATTGTCAGAATAGCATCTTGTGCACAGCTGTGGAGCTCATTAAGTGTAGGCTTGGTATAGAAAGAACTTGCTAGCAGCCCCTGGAGGTTAAAACTTTCATTACAGTGAGCAGTTCAAAAGAGTTGGACAGAACGAAAAAAAAAAAAGGAAAAGAAAGAGAGACAGACGACGACTTTAGATTTCTGAAAGCTGTACTGGGGATTAAATGGAACATGACCTCATGGAAACACATAGTGCTCAGTAAATTCCAAGAAAATCTCCCAATTAAATTACAATCCTATCTGCAAAGGTGAAATTTGTAGAAGGCACATTAAGTGTCTCCATTGTGCTTTCCTTCATGCACATTTGAAAATAAATGAATAAATCCAACCCTGTCATTAGACAAGAATGTCCATTGTGGATGATTCACATAACTATGGATTCAGTATGATTACTTTTTTATGCCCAATGCCAATATTTTACAATTCATTCATTAACTTATTTTCTGTAACCACTTATCCTGTGAGGGTCGCGGGGGGGCTGGAGCCTATCCCAGTTGACATTGGGCGAGAGGCAGGGTACATCCTGGACAGTTTGCCAGACTATCACAGGGCTGACACACAGAGACAGAACATTTACATTCACTACAGCCAATTTAGTCACCAATTCACCTGCATGTCTTTGGTTTGTGGGAGGAAGCTGGAGCACCTGGAGAAAACCCACACTGACAAGGGGAGAACATGCAAACTCTGCACAGAAGAGTTACCCCATCCTGTGGTACCCCCCCCACCCAGGGTTCAAACCACAAATGACAATGCTAACCTTTACACCACCGTGCCGCCATTTTTTCAAATTCCCGCTTTCTAAAATATGCACATGGCAGGCTAGTTAAGGCCAGGGGAAGATAGTTAAAGTAATAATAAGGTGTGATTAAAGGGCAACTATAATGCTTTTCCTTATTTTATATCATATAATGTTACAGATGTAAACATTACAGATGCCAAAGGTTCATATAATGAGGTAAACGGATGTACAAGTAATCCCTGTGAATAAAAACCTCAGACTTCAGACTTTTCTGATGACTCCACTTCCAGTTTTTTTATCTACTTTCGAGACAAGCTGACGTCAGCTCGTGATGGATTCCTTTGTATGGTAATCCGTCCTATATGTTTCAGGCATGCTACAAGTGTGTCCATCATGTAGCCCACACTGATACATGTAGCCACATGCTAATGTCAGAGAACCATGTGATCTTGGTCCCCACCAATTTTCAACCAATTTCCTTCCTTCTTCTCAAAGATTTAGCTTTGATTGGCGATTTTTTTTTTTTGCAATAGAAAGTGCTTCTAGACTCCATTTTTCATTCCCCAGCTGCAAGTGAGCTGTTACTTGTAGCTACATGCTAACGTAAGGGAACATGTAATCTTGATTGCCCAAGTGGTTAAGTTCTCCATTATTTCCAATCATATTTCTGCTGCACCATGTCCAGTTGTGAAAATTTGGGTTGAGAAGCTTCTATTGATTATTTTCCATGGAATAAAATGATTCTATACTCCATTATGGTCATTTCCTGGCTGCAAGTACACTGCCACATGTAGTTGCATGCTAATGTCAGGTAATTATGCAGTCTTGGTCACTGATGTTAATTTCTCCCTATTTTGGATTATATTCTATCTGGAACATGTCCAGTTGTGAAGATTTTGGTTTAGAAGCTTTTATTGGTGATTTTTTTGGTGACAGTAAGAGGTGCCGCTATCCTCCGTTACAGTCATACCCAAGCTCCAAGTATACTGCTGCATGTAGCTACATAATACCATCAGAGAAGCACGTAAGCTTGGTTGCCACTGATATTAATTTCTCCCCGATTTAAGATCATATTCCTACAGGAACATGTCCTGCTGTGAAGATGTTGGTTTAGAAGCTTTTAGCGGTGATTTTTTAAGGTAGAAAGTGCCACTATACTCCATTACAATCCCGAATCCCAGTGCAGGCGCAACGAACACGCATCTGGTGGAATTTGGGGGTGAGGATCTTTGTTTCCCTCCAGATGCAGATGCCCAGTGCAGACTGGGTGACTCTCCGTGACAATGCTGCTGTGGATTGGCTTAGCTCAGGGAGCTTGGTGTGGCATCCCTGGTTCGCATTGGCCAAGCTGAGGGCTTGACCTACTTAATGTCCGGGTGGGCTGCGATGACTTTGAGGGTCGATGCTACTAGCAGGTCACTTTCCTCCTTGGCTGATCATTAAAATGCTGTGTTCTTTGTGTGTGCTTGTGCTCGCTACAGTAAGTCTTTTTTTTTTTTTTTATTGTTATCCGCATTGATTAACGCTGGGTGGACTGTTGTTAGCCTCTGGCCTTGTTGTTTGTTGTTAAGTCTTTTAGTGTGTGTGTTAACTTCAGTTTAGCCCAGCTCTGCAAAACCACACTTGTGTATATACACTGTAAACAGCACTGCACTTTAAATTATGTTACATGAATCAATAGGGTGAACTGCTATTTTTATGGTAACCTTTTTTCTCCAGTTCATTTTTAGTTTAGGGAGTCAGGCCTAGTATTGTATTTTTGTTTGCTTCTTTTGATTGTAGGGCCTAGGCAGCACTCTGGGGGAATATAGGTGGGTTTTGTTTGTTATTTTGGCTGTGGTTTACCCTGAAGCCCTTGCTTCATACTCTCAGATCCATTGTATTAGCAATACATTGCTCACTGTTCAGTCATACATGCTCTCCATTTCACTTTTTATGTCACGCCCTAACACCCCTAGATTGGGGCAAATCATCTGTTACAGTCATTCCCCAGCTGTAAGTAGACTGCCACATATAGCTACATGCTAACCTCATCAAAACATTAAATCTTACAGTCATTACATTGGCATTCATTCCCCTGGCTTCATTAACAGTGCAGAGATGCTGAAAGCGAGGACCTGGAAGCACTGACTAATCAAAGCAGACTGCCTGGAACACTCCAAAACAGCCACCGTCTCTTTAAGTCCCCCTCCAGAAAAAGCCCATAAGATCGATACAGATGTTCCAGCACTGACAGTATGAGGAAAATAAAGTGTTTTTTGGACATTAAAGCATGTAAACAAACAAACTAACTAACTAACAAGTTCCAGCAAAAACCCAATGTAGTAGTATGAAAGTGAAAATGGGCACAATAGGTCCCCTTTAAGCTTAAAAACCCTTGGTTAATATGAGAAAAATGACTAGTTAGAGTTCATAAAAAGGGAACTGCAGATCTGTGATAAGACACAAACTCTGTATCTCCTACATAAACATGAGACTCACTTTTGCTATAATTCCATCTAGGGGCCAAAACTTCCTTGCCCTTTACAAACTCTCCAGAAATCTCAGACCCTGTCCTGTAGTAACCTGTGTTCCCACCATTTCCCATCTCCTGACCTCCTTTGTCTACCTGTACACCTGTTCCCACTTCACCTTCACCTCATCTCTTAGCCTCATCTCCACCTGCCTAAATTCTGCCTGTATGAACCCCATCTTGCTTTTGGACTTTAGCCCCTTTGCCTGGTGCCTCAGTGGATATTTATCCTTTCCTTCTTTGCTTGTCTGGTATTGACTTTTGCGTAAACTGAACTTTTAACTTCATCTGTTTGGTCTGAGTTGTGCTTTTGGGTCCAAACCTGGTACTACTGAAATGTATCATTATGACCAGCCCAAAATGGTCTCCCGCCTGAGGTGTACTGCCCCACCGCTGTTGAATGTCTGCTGATTGTTCATTGTCCAAGCCACCAGTCCTTTTGGTTCTTCCCTACTACAAACCTGTCTCTTATTATCATAAGTCCTTAAGTGTACATCACCAGCCCTTTCCTTTTGCTAGTTTGGCATGTTGTGCCTTTGTGCTCCGGCCGTCTGCACCTGTTCCTGTTTTCCTGCTTGATATCTGATACCCCTGTTTTGCCCATGCTGCATTTTGCTGGCTTGGCTATAATAGAAACGTTACCTCCTTGTACCATACACACCTCCTCTTTGTTTAAAGTGCATGAAATGAGCTCATGATATGATGGAACAGTGCTCCAGAGAAATATTGATCATCCTAATGGTGTGTGTTTGCTCAGCTCTGAAGATGAGAGGTAAGAGAACACTTGTCATGATGGCTGCTGGAGAGTTTGTGAGAACAGACAGCAGAGGTGCAGCGTCGGATAAAGAACACAACAAATACATCTAACAAAGAGAAACTCATCTGAGCAGGTGTGGCATTTGATTGCCTGATTAAAAACTATTAATTATTATGACACTCAACAATTATGATAGTCACTGCTGTGCGTAATAGGACTGTGCTTATTGTTGCTGCACAGCATAAAAACAGTCATCAATGCTGGGCATGATGGGACTGTGCTTATTGTTGCTGCACAGCATAAAAATAGTCATCACTGCTGAGCATGATGGAACAATGCTTATTGTTGCTTCACAGCATAAAGACAGTTATCACAGTGCAGCCATGATAAACTTTTCACCATGAAGCTTAAATTGACCACACTTCAATGATAATATCATATGTCGCAATGTGATGCTAAAGCTCAGGATTTAGAACAGGTTTCTTAATGACTTGCTGTGACTGTTTGCATCATGACTTGGACAAATGACTCACTATCTGACATATAGTCTTTGCTGAATATTGTGCTTGTATTCAACAGTGAGGAAAAGCTGGCACTGTGTCATCTCTATGCCAGCTTTATTTAACTAGTCACTGCCACTAAACATTTAAAGGCATGTAGGATTGATTATATATTAACCGCACTGAAGAGCCCATCAGATGGCTTCAGACAACAGGGCTGTGTGTCATTCACGAGTACTTGAGCACTCAGAAATGTGTGCAGGATGTGAGTGAGCATCGTGGCCAAGTGTGTAAAGGCCATTGATTTGACCAAGTGGTAACCATGGAGTAGATTGGTTTTTGAAGTGGGAAAACATTACAGTAATTGCATTTAAGGTCAGTGAAAATCAACACAATGTCATAGCCCAATGCTAGTGACAGACGAAAGGATAAGGTTTCAAGGCCTCAGTTGCACTCTTAGAAATAAGGGTTCCAAAAGGGTTCTCCCTACCAAGAACCATTTACTTCTGAAGAGCCCTTTTTTGAGATAAAGTGCTGTTTTTGTAAGACTAAGAGTACCATTAAGAACCCTTTTCACATAAAAAAAAAAAAAACAGTTTTGGGAAAAAAGTTCTTATTCTTATCTTATGTTCAAATAGTAACCTATGTTTGAAATGGCGTTTTGTAAATGTAGATGTATTTGGAATCTCCTGAGTATTTTGCATTTTGTATTTGGTTCTGATTTGCAACTAAGTTTCCATTCCCAATGTTACTGCACCTTCGAAATAGTACAGGTTGTAGTGGCAGTGATTTCATGAAATTGCCATGCCCTAAAAATGTGATTGTGAACCATGGGTGTTGGTTACACTGCTGAACATGGTTCCCTTGGCCCCCAGCCTAACCTGTTTAATGAGTAATAGTGACAGAGAGTAATCGGTAGTGGGCAATGTAGTCTGAAGTTGTAACCATTATTGCTTCACAGTCCGATCTTTTCAGATCCTAACTTCTATCCTCCTTAGAGCCAGGATAGCTCAAATGGTAGAGCATCAGACCCTTCCTCTGAGGATCCAGGGTTCAAGTCCCTGTGCAAGCATTCTGTTGACACTTACTGGTTCCCAGCAGCGTTTCTCTAAATGGGTCCAGCTTGCAAAAATGCTGTTGAACTTAAAACCCAACACTTGACCTGTAGTAGCACAGATGCTTCCCTTTGCGCATCTAAGACACTTTTTAGAGCTTCCCCTGCAATGTCCATGACAATTGAGTCTGAAATGGATGAATAGATGCTTTTGCACATTTATGGCACCTTTCTTTTCTGCCAACCACTCACAGTGTATTGGTGACTTGGTTAAACAGTTTTGACAGTAGTACCAAGGTGGCTAATAAAATGTATTTTAACAGCACTCATTGTCCACACAGAAGGCCCAAATAGCTTAGCTGGGAGCGTGTGTGACTGAAGCTCCAAAGGTCCCTGGTTCAACACTGGGTTTCAGCAAAAGAATTGTTCTCTATTTACAGACACCTCACTTGTTTCAGTTAATGTGCCATATACATGTGTGAAATTGCGTGGGGATGCATTCCTTCTACTGCTCCTGTGAAGTGTTACATTTGAAAGTTATAGCAAAGAGCATATCTAAGACTGTGTACATGAAAACTTGGCAACTGTTCCCCTTGTATGCAAGAGCTGTACATCAACCTTTATTTCGTGTTCCCCAGTAAGACATCATGTCTTGTGCAAATGATCACAATCCAATCCCTGCAGATTCTTACCTCTAGAAAGACAGTTTCCCTCAGAGACTGGATAGCTCAGACAGTATAGGATCAGACTTTTAATCTGAGGGTCCAGGGTTCAAGTACCTGTTCAGGCACTGTGTTGACACTTTCAATGCTTCCCATAACTGTTTCTCTCAATGGGTCCAGCTTGCAATAATGCTGTTGCTCACAGAGCCAACATAGCTCGGCTTGGAGAGCATTAGACTGAAGGTCCCTAATTCAACAGTGGGTTTTGGCAAGAGCATCCAGCGTTCTCTATTTAGAGAAACCACACTTGTGTAAGTTAATGTGCCATATTCATGTGTGAAATTGCGTGGGGACGCATTCCTGCTACTGCTCTTGTGAAGCATCACCACTGAAAGTTATACCAAAGAGCACAGCAAGACTGTGTACATAAAAACTTGGCAACTCATTGTTAAGAGTCTTACTCCAAATTTAGTGTTCGTTGGATTGTTGAACAGTGTCTAAAACCACAATTCCAACAGCAGTGTGAGGGGTGGAGCTGCACTCAACAAGTCCTGAAACGCAGTGCGACTATCACTTCATGCAGTGATTGGCAAGGTGTGTGGAGTTGTGATAAAAAGCTGTTAACTTTTATTTCAAGCTCTCTATTTTCATTACTCACACAACTACTTCTGAGTGTACCACAACACAGTGCAACACCATGGATGCCCTTATAGGAGAAGCTGTCTGATAGTGTGTGCTGTTATAACTATAACATACAATTAATTTAATCCTTGAAGAAAGACTGGGGGGAGATAGCGGGATGCAGCCGTAAGGCTATAACAATTGTACTACTACTTATCCTGGCCCTGAATAGCCACTTGAACAAGTGAGGTACCAATACAGAATACAGATAGATTATAGACAGAATAATTATCTATTTCAAGTGGTCTACAGTGATCTGCAGAAAGTGACAAACTGAAACTCTGAAACAAATTCTGTGCGAACAGTGTCACATAAATCTAATTAAAACAGTAGGACAGCAATTTAGTTTACAATCTTCTTTTATTTAATGGCTTTGGCAGGAAGGTTTTATGAACGTTGATTGCAGTTTCAAGATTGTGATTAGGGCTACTTTGGTGACATGCTCATCACGTGGTCTGGCTAACTGGTGGCTATTGGCAATCCTGTTAGTGGCCCCTGCTTAGGTCCTCTAATTAGGGAGCAAAAGTTTCTCTCTTCTTTCATTTAAATTAGTTTTTTTTTCTATCTCACCTGACTTAAAAACAAAGTGCTATCTTTAATATCATGATAACCTAGCAAGATGCCTGGCATATTGGTAACCAGGTTTCTCTGTTGATTATGCCTACTTATGTACATATTCATTGAGGCATAAATCATGGAGGGGATAGAATGTTTTTCTTTACCACTCCCTTAACCCCCAGTCTTTAAGAGCATGGATTGTAAAGAAAACATTATGTTCATCTTAGAGGTGTTGGCTGTGGTGCAGAATATCAGCCTCCAATAATTTTCATTTATCTGACAAGGGACTCCAAGAACTCCTCAGTGGCCTGTCGGAGTGTATAACGTGTGGCTTACCCCAGGCTAAAAGGGGGAAGAGGTTAATTTTACTTTGTGCAAATAACTTTCCACCACCTCGGTTAGCAGAAAAAATCTCCCTTCTCTCTTTGTCTTTGTCTATATTGATTCCCTTTATTGAGCTGATTTCCAGTGTTAAGTGGGAAACCCATGACCTGCCAAACCAGCCGCCACAATCAGATGCGGGTTACCTTTAACAGAAGGTTAATCACAGGCAATCATTAACATGACTCCTCCATTAAAAAGGAATGTCCCTAAGCCCACAAGTCTTATTGCATTATGTCAGCCTTATTATCATAAGACAGGGAATAGGATGAGGTAAGTATACAGCTTTTGTGATTTTAACACATTAAATGAAATATACACATTTACAAACAAATATTTTTGAATTCACATCAAATCATCACAATTTTGCAAAGTATTACAATAGCCTCTGTGTATAGAATTGTATGTAATCATAACATATGTAGATTATTCTGATGGCATAAGTAGGGGTAGGCAGAGCACAGTGAGTATTCACCACTGCTTCTTTACTGAAAATAGCTGCTTACTGTAGCAGTGGGTCGAAAAACTAAACCAGTGGGCTAAAAGAGGCTAAAAGGCCCCAATAGAGCTGTGTAGAGTGTGGATACCCTCCCAGAGCCAACAGGACTCAATGGGTCTGATAAATATCTAAAAATTATGATGTTCAGGTTCTGGTTGGCTTCAACCTATGACGGACCTTCTACTACTACTTCTACTACTTCCTGTTCAGTGCTACGGTTTGTTAATGTGAGGACACGTGAAGGCATTCATGTAAGTTAACGACAGCTACAACATGAGGGAGGACGTCAAACAAAATATATCATCGCTTAGCATTACCCAAAGCTCAGTGTACTTGCTTGGGAAATAATGTTGTTTAGGTTTGGGTTGGCTATGATTGATCTGTTTAGGAGCTTACTGTATATAAAAACACTTCTAGAAAACCTAAATTGATAAGAATGACTTTTTTTTCTCCTTTGCACTATATAGGAGCCATTTGTTTATCATTCCTGTATATCTATTATGGCCTGTGATAACAATAACAGGTTAAAACTCTTCTGGAGGTGAGGAGTGTCAAGACCCATAAGTCACCAGGTGAGGTGGGCCTATTGCTGGCTCTGTAAATACCTCGAAACGTATGTATGATCAGCTCATGCCCTGATTGGCTATTCAAGCCCTAGCCACAGCAGTGGAAGCTCCTATTGGCTCAAGTGAGGTGTCAAGAGAAAAGCCAGGAGCTTGCCTCTGTGTTGAAATATGCCAGCCGGTTTGTTTAAGTTTAAGTCAATATAAAACCCTTTTGGTGGTCATTTACACGTGTGTAATCACAGTAAACAGGCAAGCTGTAATCATAATTACACAATAGCATAACAGACAAACTCAGTGTTTCAGTAACGTTATATTAACTGCGTCAGAATTGAGCTGGGTTCGGAGATAAAAATCAGAATGTGTGCCAGGTTCAGGGTTGGGCTCAGTTAAATCCTACTGGAATTGTATTTTGTATGATTCCAAATAAATTGATTGATTTTATGTGAATAAGTCAGTGCTCCCAAACTTAACCTTTCGTAATTCTTCACTAGTTTTCAAAGTCACATTTCACTCTTCAATAATAATGCTGTTTATAGTTAGGATATAGTCAAGATCATTTTTGGGCTTTTTTCCTCTTGTTGACATCAGTGATGCCTTTATGCCAACACTATCAGCCAAGCATATAAGCAGCAGGTACTTGCTGTAGGCCTTGGGAAATCAAAGCAGATCTGTGATAAATCTGAACCATGTAGTGTATTATAAAAGTTGTATACCGCCAAACAGACTGCTGTTTAGAAAACAAATCATCACCGTGACTTTTTTGCATACAAATCAGAATGGGTTTGTGTTGTAATGATAAGAAAAAAGCGCGACATGATAATACAAATCTGATATATGAGCCAGCAATCATCCCAGAGGAGCAGCCCATCATCCCACAGGGTACAGCCAGACTTGAACAGCCTTCAGTCCCACTTATCTCCTCATTTATTCCCCTAAGACAGCCATTAACTGATGATGACAAAACTATGACAAAGGTAAATTGATCACTTAATCAGTCTTAATTTATGAAATGATGGGTCCTGATTAAAAAGCAACGCACCCACGGGTATTCTTGACAGATCACTTGACACCACAACATGCAGGAGAGGAGAGGGAGTCCATTAGGCAGTGCATCCAACTGTGCTCCCCCCAGGGCTTGAATATGAGTGGTGTGCATTTTGTTTGTTCATGAGAAAACTCCTTTTCTTTTTCCCACACTGCTAAAAAGTCATCAGTCTTAAAGCTTCAGGATGCATCAAACAATGTAGGTCCTACTACGTTGTCCGCACACCTAAGTGCTGTTTGGAACAGATACAAATACAAAAAGCCTGCACCCTACTGCCTCCATCTTCATCTCTCTCACAGAATGTTTCTTTTGTGTGCCTTTGTGGTCTCCATGAGATGAGTTGTACAAATGGGGACAACAAAGCACACTTTACTTGCCCACACTTACAGGCATTCATGGTGTTGGACCAAGTAGGTTTGAAAAAAGCCTCCATTGACACTTTAGTTTCTTGGATCCAGATAAAATACAAATGCAAGTTTATACATTTTCATTTCCTCTCAGCCACATGTGACCTGCTCTATCATTTTCAGTCATATTAACCCTGACAGACATTTTAATTTATATACACTATTGGAAAGAGGGGGGAGGCACGGTGGTGTGGTGGTTAGCACTGTCACCTCACAGCAAGAGGGTTCCTGGTTTGATCCCAGGTGTGGGAGCCCCTCTGTGCAGAGCCTGCATACTCTCCCCAGGTACCCCGGCTTCCTCCAGGAAGGGGGAACATTGGCGCTGAGTAGGACCGCAGTGTGGTTGACTAGTGTTCACCACTGGCTTGTCATCATGCCTTTACAAGCTTCAAAATTGTATTTATCGTCTCAAAGTTTTATTTTCTGGAAGCCTAGATTTTGTTTTAAAATCAAGCAGAACCCTCAAATGACCAAAAATGGAGATGTTTACACAAGTCCACATTTATCTAGAAATGAGCCGTTGCAACATCCGACTGATTTTGATAGAGCAAGCCACATATTTGCACAATCGCTAATCAAAAATCTCATTACAATCTGTCTTGGTTTTCTTGGCTATATGCATATCAAAGTCAACTAAAATTTAGACCAGATGGTGGTGGTAATGCACTTGAAGCTGTCAAAAGCCAAAAACACAGGAGTTATAACAAAATAACAACAAACTGTGATTAATAGTGGTTGGCTGGCTAACAACTATCCATAAACTAACACAAACACATGAATGAATCACACTAAGAGACTCTGCAAAAAATATGGTCTTACTCACCCTCACGCACATCAATCCATATGTCAAACAGATCAGGGATCAGATAAATGTTACAACAGCTCAGATTTTCCTCAGTATGACTGTTTGTGTTGAAATCAGTGGAGCCACTTCCTTCCCTGTCTCAAGCAACAGGGACAACGATGGCTATTGCTGGCATCATCACAGAGGACAGCCCCTGGAGAGGCCACTTACTGACATAGTTATACTTGGAAGAAGTATAACTCACATATCTTGGAAAGATGGATGTGCTAGAATGGGGTCATAGAGATCTTCAGTGTGAAGAATGAAAACAGCAGTCTTGAAAGAACATTTCAAATACTGCGTATTTTGCTACAGATGGTCAATTGCTGCATATAGTGGGCTTGATTGTTGGATTTTCTGTTTCAGAAAGTTACAAAAAAATGTCACATGCAGCTGTCCAAAATGGGATTTGATTTGCTTTCAGATGGTCTGTCAAGATCTTTGTCGGAAGCATAGTAAGCATTTATTCAGAGGAAAAAGGGAACCTGTGAATGAGGGTCATTTGGCCAAAAACTGACTTTAAAGAGACAGTTCACCCCAAAATCAAAAATACATATTTTCCCTCTTACCTGTAATGCTAATTATCAATCTAGATTGTTTTGGTGCGAGTTGCAGAGTGTTGGAGATATCGGCTGTATAGATGTCTGCCTTCTTTTAAATATGATGTAACTAAACAGTAATTGGCCAGTGGTGGTGGTCAAAACCCCAAACAATACATTTGAAAAACTCAACAGCAATGTCTCTTTTCCAGAAATAATGACATGGTTAATCAAGATAATCTGCTACTGGTAGCTCACCTGGCGCCACTGAACCAACTAACGAACTACTCAGCAGAGGAGGACGTCATTAACGTCACGAGCTTGGACCTCTCATCCATGAGCAGGGGATTTATGGGTGTCACTTGATAGAAAGAAAACAGTCCCCACATGAAACTGCTCACAACAAGGTCTGTTGATTATCTTGAGTAACCAGATGATGATTTCTGGAAGCCAAAATTATGACAGAAATTGGGTTTGCATTTTATAGCAAATGGCACCATTTTTAATTTATTGTGAGTTCTTCTTTAAACACAGGTGCAGTTCCATGGTGGCAATCTAAATCATTCACAGGGGCCTTCCCACCCAACGGGCCCCAGTGCAGCCTCACTCCTGCACTGTCTGTACTTACGCCCCTGCATCCACCTATCAGCCACAAAGCCATTGGATTATATAGGAGAGTATACACACTTTCTCCTTGATAACCTGCCCAGTACACCACCGGATATCTTGAGGTGAGACTTCAGCGGACCCCTTTGAAAAATTACCAAAAGTTAGCCTAAATTTGAAGCATTATTGAGCCCCCTTTATGACAAGCTATGCTGACATGGTTAGGTTCCAATGGATGTCTGTTTTTGAGCACCACAAGCTGAGTGCTGTCAAGTTCCATATTATTGGTGAGAAGGCAGACATCTCTACGGCCAATATCCCAAACACTCAGCAAATTACACCAAAACAATCTAGACTGATTAATAGCACAACAAGATAGAGGAAGAAAAATATGTATTTTTGACTTTGGATGAACTGTCTCTTTAAACTATGCAGCAAGTTCCAAACAAGGTATTTTAAGAGGATTTAGGTTTAGGGATAAAATGCAAAAAAAAAAGAATTCTGAATGCAAGCCAAGTCTGTGGGAAGTGGTCCAGCCAAAGGATAAACACAAAAGGATAGTGTCTAAGCTCAGTAGAGTTCCTTGAATTTTCTCAAGTTGTTGTGACGTACAATCTTTGATTCGGGGCCCAGCAGCAACAAGATAAGACCGCCTGTCCATGCACCCGTGGACACTCCCAGAGTCTGCACTTCCACAGCCGTCCCCGCAGGCTCAGCCACCCAACTCTCAGGCACACAGCAACTTGTAAGTTGTTATTGATTTTGACCCTTGGTGCCCTGCTCATTGAGTCAGGGGCAACAAATTCAGTGCTTTACAGTTCAGAAAGATTGCATTTTAGATAAACACTGTCAGCGACTGTATGGTGAGGTCCCGCGCCGATAAAAAGGAGGGTCTGAGTAAATACCTGGAGACACTACAGATTGCTATCTTCACAGTGAATTACAGCGGAAACTGTCTTTAAGGCTGAAAATTGCCCCCCCTCCCCCCCCGTCTCATACCAGCCCCACCCCTATCTCTGCAGCCTGGGGGTTAGATAAAGATGGGCCTCTTCAGAGCAGAGAAACTGGACTCTCAGACAGTAATGGAGGTAAGGCCACTGGGGAGTCCACAGAGATACAATGCTGCACTCCACCATTTGTCATCACTGTGCTAACTGGTCACAGAGGTCAAGGGATGAACAGCAAAATTAATCAAGAGGTAATTCCTTTGATGAAGGGTGGAATTAATCAAATTAAGAGTGCAATTTTATTAAGAATAGATTTCTATCCTGCTGTATATACTACACAGTGCAGATGAGTGGATAATATGTGGAGTCAGTCAAGGAAAAAGGCTGCCGTTCTTTGAACCTTTGCTGTTTGCTCATATTACTAGGCCTTTTAGCAGAGGATTCATGTTACCTGGACATATTCAGTGATCTGTAATATTAGATAAATTGCCTTCCATATTTTGGGGTCATACCCCTCATGCAAACTTTATGTAGATCATATATTAATATCAAGAGATTAATTTGTCTCATAGACATAGAGTATGCCACCTCTTGTTTCAGCTCAGTGCGTGAGTTGTTGGTTGTGTGAGTCAATTACATTTTGCTGTCGTCTATGGTGCACAGTGTCTAACGTTTACGTGATCGGGACATCCACAGTAAAAAGGCTAATGTGCAATAATAATAAATACAATAAGAGTAAAAAAAAAAGAATTAGAAAAACAAATAATGATATAAGTATACAGTAAGCATTAAAAAGTTAAAGTGCTCAGTTTTATATTTTTAAGGTCAGGCTGTATAAAAACAAGAATTTCCACCTTGTTGTTGTATGTCTCCGCCAGCGAGTCAAGTTGCAGTTATGGTTTACATCCAGGTCTGTCCAGACTCATATCTAGCCATGACAGGTGATAATGTGTCAGGTATTTTGCTGCAAAGACGCTAAGTTCTAAACCTTGAATGCTTCACACACACATCTTTAACCTGGTTGCACCAAAGCGCTATACAATCAGCACAATTTCAAGGTGGACGGTGGAGATTAGTGTCACCAATTCAGTATCTGACCAAATGTCTCCCCTTCTGTTTCTGAGTTATGGTGCTGAGTAATGGCCAGAAAAGTGTTTTGGCAGGACATTATGATACCACAGTGAAGTTGACCTTTGACCTTTTGGATATATATTTGGACATTTTATTCTAATAAATTCTAATAAAAAAGTCATAATTAGCATATGAATTCTTGGGTTTCGGCCAAAAACATGTTTTGTGAGGTCACATTGACCTTTAACCACAAACATCAAATTCATCCTTCCATCCATCCAGTTCATCCTTGAGTACAAATGGATGTTTGTGCTAAAAGAAATTCCTGCAAGGTTGTTCCTGAGATATTGTGTTCATGAGGATGAGACGGAGGTGAGGTCAGTTACCGTAACATTTGATGACAAAAATTTAATCCTCGAGTCCAAGTGGACATTTGTGCCAAATTTGAGAAAATCCTCTCAAAGTGTTTTTTAAAAATCACGTTTATGACAGTGGTGCATATGGACAACCCAAAAACAAATACCTCTGGCCACAGGCATAAAAAAGCTTTCATTGTTGACACTGTGTTAATGGATGCCACTGCATAGAAAATGTCAGGGACAGGGACACCACAAAAGACTGTTGGATTGTTTCATCATCATAAACTCATAACTTTTCTTTCATGGATTTTTAACATAGATATGTGTCCCATTGTGTCCACAGACCCCCAAGGTATGAGGCAAGAGCATCCTCTTTCTTTTGTCTCCTATATTCCAAAAAGCCACTTAGACTTGCAGCTCCATATTACATCTTACATTGTGTTTACATTAAATGCAAGCAAATTTTTGCAGCACATTACTGGCGCCAGTTTGAACGTTAGAATATTTTGTATTGACTCGCTACATACGTGCAAATAACTTGCATCATATGCATGTAAAATTGCTGAATCGACGGATGAACTTCCACCTGTACGTCTTCTGTGTCACACGTCCCTGGAGGATCTCAATGCTGAGTGACTCCCGTGATGCGAAATTGCGCTTGTTGCTTCATTTGCGCCACTTAATGTGTGTGTAAATCACTTCAGGTTCATAATACCTCAATACCGGATGCCAAGATGGTGCCTTTTCATTCAAATGCAGTTTCTCACCTGGCACATATGCCTAAAAAAGTTTCTGGCTTCCAGTTACACTTCTGCAGTATGCAACCCACTGAATATGCAAAGTAGTGTTTCTCCTGCTGGCCCGACATGCAAGTAACCGCTTGGCTTATAGACGCCATGAATCAACAATTCATAATAGACTCATAATTAACCTTGCTTGCAGTTCAAGGTGTCCTGTGAACAGTTTTTCAGATGTGTATTTATAATGGTGGCCCATGGGAAAAATGCTTTTTGGGCCACAGGGGATTTTTTGTGGCCATTGAAAAAAAAAAAATTGTCTGCAAGGCTGAGCAGCATTCCTGAAGGCCTGATCCAGTAACACAAAAATGTGGAAGGTACAAGCAAAGCACACAATTTATTTTCTGTTGTTGGCTGCATGAACCACTACACTCACATCATCTGAGGATGTAAAGACCCAGTGAATGAACTTGATTCAATTAACATGCACATTCTCACTGTTTTTTTTTTTTTTTGTGGTGCTAGGAGTTGATCCGCTTGGACTTGTACTTTTAAAGAAAATATGACTCCTGCACTCACTTTTACTCTGCTTTTTTTATTTGTCAACGTTTCGAATAAATAAAGCAGAGTAAAAGTGAGTGCAGGAGTCATCTTTTCTTTAATGAACTTGATTTTTGATTGGTGACCCAATTTTAAACTTGGACGTTACATCTTTTGCCATTTTTATGTTGTTCCTGTTTGTTTTGCAGGTTATCTTGTTGAAGTTAGCATGTTGCGAGGCTAATGCTGCTAGCTTTGACTGGTAGGCCCACAGGCTGGATCAATGCTGGAGTAAGTTATGTAATACTGAGAAAGACTGTGTGAACATTAAGCCTCATTTGAAGCCAGTTAAATAAAGACAGTAGTAGGTTGGATATGTGTAACTGTTTTAATGCTGTCTTTTATAAAATTGTGTACTACAACAAGCTCAGCTGGCTTTGTTGTTACATGAAGGCCTCTTCTGCTCTGTGATCCTTGCCAGTATGTGGGTGTGTTGCTGCTGTACTGTCTGCATGTAGATTGTCCAGCAGTTATGAAAGGGAGTCTAAGTCATTATACTTCTCTTGTGTGACAATTTTTTTTTTTTTACCACCTACAACATCCTTCCTGCCCAGCATGAGACCCAGACCCTCATGCTTTCTCTCCAAGTGCTTATCTTTTAAAGCTCACGCTTTGATGAATGAACAGAACCTTCATTTACTTGTCCATTTCAGTGTCACACACTCTATTTCTTTAAAAAATTGCCATCTCAGGCAGGGTCCCATATGAAATCGTTCTTAGTGAGTAAACCTTGAACCTAAAATGACTAGAAAATAGATGGAAGTTTGAATCAGGTAAGCTTGCCAATAGCTTACTATAAGCCTTAGCCACAGGTTCCCAAAGGTGTCTTGGGTAACACTAAGTGCAAGAAATTCCAAATTTACAGCATACAAATTGTCTCTCTAGCTTCTTAAACCCACTCCCAGTCCCTCAATCCCTCCCTTTCTGTCAGCGTCTTTCCTGAGTTCAGAATCAATTTAAGCTTCCACAACCATCTGCTGTCAGTATCAGCTGTTTTTGTTATCTGTTGGATTTCATTAACCATGCACATTTTGTAAACTTACACCACACAACTTAATTAAAGTCTGGGTTAAGCAAAAATAAATATGTGTAATGAGTTTGTCACACCACAGAGAAATGTGTTATTAACCACCCAGTCAAATTTGAATGATTTGAACAAACGCCATGTATATAAAATTAGGTTTAAAAATCCAAATATGCAATATTCTCTGCTCTGAGATGCTGGAGGTTGTTCCTTGAAGGAGCTGAAACAAAGCTTAATTCGCTGCAAAGTGGCAGACTCTAGTTAGCAGCTTTTAGCAACTAACCCAGCTGCACAAAGCACACATGCCAAGCCAAAGAATGAACTACTGCAAAGTGACAGACCCTCATATCAGCTAACCTAGTAGTACAGTAAAAGACACACACTTGAGCTCAAGAACAAGCTGAAGAATGATCCACCTGCACAGTGACAGACTCTCGTTAGCAGCTAACCCAGTAGTGCACACACTGTACGTAGCACAGCACACACACCCTAAGCAAAAGAAGTACCTCCGTGTAATGACGGATGTTCATTAGCAGCTAACCCAGAAACACGCACTGTGCCCGAAATCTTTCGCTACTCCCTACTCTTTATATAGGGAGTTCTATACAGTGAGCTCATCTACAACATGAAAAAAAAAACACTTTTAGACACTACTTGGGTCATTTTCTCAGTGCTGTTAATTACATCATTGCTGTAGCCCAATTAAACCATGTCGTATCAACGTCAGCTGGTGAACTATCCATAACAAATACTGACACACACATTTGTGATAAAACATGAAATTAGACTAAACATACATATATATATATAAATTATACTAATACCCAAATTAATAAGTAATGTTAAAAAGTACTTTGTGGCTGTTTGTGTTCTAAGATGTGCTGCTCTGCTCACATTAAACATAGCTATATTAATTACACTGGCAGACAGATCAAAGGAGAGAGTGCAACGCACTTTGTTGTGTTGATGTTTGTTTACAGCACAACTCAGAGCTAGTAGTGAGCCAGCTTGCTAACATTAGCGAGCATTAGTAGCCTCTCTGTACAGTAACTGTTAATCACTAGAGAAGATCAATTGCTGATTAATTTTGTTCTCTTCGAGGACCTAGAACTGCACATTAAACTGACAGTTTATCACCCGGCAAAGAAACTTGTAAGACAAACTTCAACATACCATTAACCCACAGCTGAAAATAGTCCCCAACAAATGCACTGTTTACCCCTGTCTGGGTAATGTTTGCTAAAAACTACAGTGACAAACAAACAAAAAAATATCTATAGGTTCATTAAGAACTTTTACAGATTTATGTCTTCAGTGGGCTTGGGGCTGAGTGCCACAGACAGGGTATGACCATGGGAATTGGATTGGGGATGGGATTTGCTGACAATAGCAAACAAGACAAACAAGTCTTTTTCTGAAGAAAATTATATACAAGTCCTTTGCTATAGAAATAATGTCCACATCCAAAGATCAAAAGTCACCAAAGAGGCCACAGTTCTTTTAGATCACCAGCTCAGGGTGTACCTGGGGTGTAGTCACCTTATTGGATGGGCTTCACTGCACAGACTTAATTTTGCCTGTCTAGGTCTGGGATTTGCCATTGTCATCACTTCAGTCATCTAAGTGCCATCATCATCATCATCATCATCATCATCATCATGAGACTCCTCATGTTTCTCTTCCATCCCCAATGCCTTGATCCTGGTCCCACAATTTCTCCCATGTGAGGCACAAGTGGGGTTCATTGTGGCAGTCACCAACCAATCACTGCTATGAAGGGCAGGTGGCACAAATTCATGACAGGTGTTGTCAATATCCACTATATCCTGTGATCCAGTATTAAGGGAAGAGCAAACAATTGAGAACTGAGAATAGGTAAAAGCTTTAACAAGTTTGTGTAACTTTGTGAAAAATTTGTTCTGATAATACATGGTGGAGAGCCTGTAGAGTCACCTGGGTAACCACAGAAAACCAGACACTGTAGTTGCACACAAAATGAGATGTGCAATGTGAATTTAATTTAAATTCAAAGAAAAATAGGCAGACTTTGTGTATGTTTGCAATGAAATAAAATTTGTGCAAGGGATATCAATTCAAACTGTGAAGTCCTAGACATCTAAAACCAATGAGGCAAAAACAAATGAACTTTCCAGACTTTTGCTTGTGACTGGTCCGAGAGGCTTTCCTTTAAAGTCTACACTTGAAGTTTTGACAACACTGCAGCTCCCAAAATGCCCTCAGAGATCTGATGTCCACTTTTTTTTCTTACCAAAGACTGGAGTTTTTTTCTCCATTGTTTATTTTCCTGAGAAAATGTCTTGGTTTTTAGCTGCTAAATGCTTCACTTTGTTCACAAGCTAGTTGCCAACTGTGTCCCTTTGCCATTTGTTTCTGGACAGGTAGTGTAGGCTACAATGGGTTTATAAAAGCTTTTTTGCTTTTCACTTCCTGTGAAGCAGTTTTAAATGTTTGATGACTCATTGTGCACTGTCATTTACAAAAGTTCATCTAATCAAATGAGACTTTGGGCGACCAGCTTGCCACACTGGTTATATAAAACCACACTTCATCATTTTTGGGTCGAAGTAGCCAACAGAGCAACATGAAGATAGGATGAGATGTGTGTTTGGATATTAGTGGGCAAACCCTTTGTTTTTCTTTTTTAATACATTGGGCTGAGGTCTCATTCATTCATTCTTTCCCTCATCCTCCTCATGATTTAATAACAGGGCGCATTCAGTGCCTACAGAGTGCAGCAAAAATGCACCACCAAAATAGAGCTGCATTATCAAAAAAGTGCCAGACGAGGATCACACCGAAGGTGGAATAAATTACAACATACAAAATGATTTACGTAAGTTATGAATGTAAGTATGGATCTATGAGACCAAACAATGACTGTCACATCTAGCTACCCTTGAGACCATATACCAACAAAGTAATTTGACTAACATAGGGAGGCTTAGCTCACTGTCCATAAGAGCATCCACATGACGACGCCTCCTCCTCTTGCCTTGAGCACCTCAGCCATTTGAGCGACAAGAGACTGAGACGGTCATTGCTCTATCCCATAGATCCATAGTTTTAGTCATAACTTACTGTCTATTTCAACTTCACTCAGACCATCACCATGGTCTTTACTAGACTTGCACCGATTAATCAGCAGTGACCTGACCTGCGATCAGCCGGTCAGTCTAAAATATGCCAATTTTAAAACACCTGTCAAATTCCTGCAGTGCCGCATGATTGACATCGTGTAACTTCAGCAACTCATGGCTTGGGCGGTGTGAGGAAGGGGACCTCAGGGACACACTGGTTTGGGTAAGACAACTATGGAGTAAATGATTCTGGCCAGAGAATCAGGTTAGAGAGGATACTTTCATTTTCAATGCAGGAGCTTTGAGGAGCTTTCTAGGGAAATAAGCTCATTGACCACAACAGCTGCAGATGTCATCCCGTCAATCACTGTTATTAAACGACTTTTGGAGAGAAGAGCAGATACCAACCATGGAGTGGGTACAACAAAGACCACCTTGTTGGTGGCCACATTGGCCACAGTTCTTGACGCGAGGTTGGTTGACTATTTATTTAGCCAATTTATTGAGATATAGCCAATTTATTCATGTAGGCTTTTTATAAATTAACAGGCTATCCATTCATTAATGTCTCAAAAATCATTACAGTTGATTCATTTTGATGTGATTCATTTATGGATTATTTATTGCTTTGTGCCAAAGGTACAAGAATCGCTACTTCTCAAATGATCTGAAAGATCAAGTGCAACAGGACCTTCAGACTGCACTGATGGGGACCAGATCCACACCCGTGGAACCTGCTACTGAGACATCCACGGCCTCTGGACCTGACCCAGGGGAAGCAACAGCAGCCAAAAAGGCACGCAGCTTACTGCTTTCACTCCATGACGAAATCCTGATGGAGAATACTGAGATGGAACAACATCTGGCCAGCCCCTTGTCTGTGCAGATACAGAGCTACCTGTTAGAGACGCCCATTGACAGAGGAGAGAATCCATTGGCCTACTGGAGGATTAACAATGATTGTTTCCCTGCTCTGGTGCCACTTGCATGAACTTACCTCTCTACACCATGTACCAGCGTTGACAGTGAGCGCTTATTTAGCTTGGCTGGACGTGTGGCAGATGATAGAAGAAGCAGGCTATCAGGTGGCAAGACAGAAATGCTTCTGCTTTTCAAAAAAAACCTTGCCATTGATATACAAATAGTCATGTGTGTGACGACAACAACAATATGGGCACACACTCAGGTTTCTTCGCATTCCGAGCCCATTGTCATGTGTAGGTCTATCAAATATCTTAATGCTGCTATAGGCCTATTTATTTTAGTTTTCAGTTATTTATTCTATGCCTACATGCCAATAAATGCACCTGTTTTACAGAAAAATGGCCTACAATTACACATTATTATTATGTTCCATGACAGCCTGTTCAAATGTGCACCAAATATGAATGTTCCATGGCAGTCTGTTCAAAGCTTTTCTGTTAAAATGTTCTAATAAAGGAAACATAGAAAATACTGCAATATCTTGTGTGCTGTAAAGTGGTTTGAAAAAAAATGAAATAGGAATCAGCCATCCAAACACTCTGCAAATCAGAAATTGGTATCAGCCCAAAAAATTGTAATCGGTGCAAGTCTAGTCTTTACCTTGGATGACTTGTACAATCAGTATCGGGAGGAATAAAAAACTCCACTTCCTCACATCCTGGTCCAGTGGCTGAAAGTACAACGGTGGAACCCAGTGGTGCAGGGATGCTATGTTGAAAATCGGAAAATCTGGAAAAAGTACAGCGGATATTCCATGTTGCTGCTGCACAGATGTCTGCGAGAGAAAGTCCTTCTGAAATGGCCCAGGAGATGGCTACACTTCTGGTGGAGTGAGCTACTAGATTACCTGCGAGTGGGAGATTTTGCCTTGAGTAGGCCCGAGAGATGGTTTAAACAATCCACTGGGATAGACACTGTTTAGATACAGGAGGACCCAGCTTTTTACCTCTGAAACAGACAAACAACAGAGTGGGTGCACCTCAGAGGCTGAGTGCATCCAATACATGCCCTTAGTGCCCTCACTGGACACAAAGTAAGCAGGCCTTCTTCCCCTTGTGGGAGAGCCAGAACAAGATGAAATGTGGTGATCTCAACCATTTGGTTTTGCCGTTTGTGAGTTTACTACTTTCGGCAGAAATGAGGGATTTGGCCAGAGAGACAAACCTGTGTCATCAGCCTTTCATCTCAAACATTTCTCACACACAGACAGCGCATGTAGTTCACTCACTCTCTTGGCAGGACATATAGACAAGACTTGGGAACCACATTCTGCAGTGGGTCGTCTCTGCTGATGCAAATAGGTCGGTCTGAGCTGTGCCAAACCGCCACCATGAAAGGGCTCCCACTTTGGGATGAAACCTCCACTCTCCTGGGGGGGAGGACCCTAACTATTTACAGTAAAAAAGAAAAAAACAAGCAAAAAAAAAAAAAGTGGCATGGCTTATGCCCAAAAAATGAAAAAAATCAAAACTTATCATAGAGCTAAACCAAATACATCAAAGGTCTCAACCTGGAGAGTAACATATGTCAGTATGAAGATTCTACATGGCTCCTGCTTTACAATACTGACCTTTGAACCTTGACCTCAGTGCATGTTTTAAGGCTTATAATTCAGCAACAAAAGGGGGTACAGACATGGGACCAACTGTTATAGAGAGCTCTTGACCTCAACTACCATGTGAGTGCAGTCAACAACAACTGGGGGTGCTGTCAGGTATGGATAAAATATGGATAAAATTAATTTTCAATTTTCATTTTTTTTTTTTTTTTAAATTAGATATATAAAATCTGATTACACAAATGTGTTTATCATCCCCTTAATGTCCATAGTGTACTCTCAATTCAGTATTTACAACTTCCACATCTAGGAAAAACACTAGATATTTTTTAAGAACTACAATGCCCCAGGACTGTGCTATGCGGCTTGATACATATCAGCAGCACAGTTGTAGTTCTTCTGATTTGGGTTCTAAATAGCGTTGTAAAAAGATACATCTACTGAATATATCAAATATCTAGTAAAGCCAAACTAGTAATTGCACTGTATCTAGATGAGCTATGTTAAGAAAAAGTAAGGATGTTAATTTCAGATATTTTAGCTACTGTAGAAATGACATTTTCGGGAGGGTAGTTTTTCTGGTTGTAGAGTAGGAAGTAGAATAGGGTTGTAAAAATGTAAATCTGCTGAATATATCAAATATCTAGTACAACCAAACTATCATGTTATCATTATTATTATTATTATTATTATTATTATTATTACTATTACTATTATTATTATTATTGAGGGGAAATTATAAGAGAGGAATATAATTGCCGTTTTAATATCAAGGACACTTTTGTGTTTTTGTGATACAGAAATGTTAAAGATATCATTGAGGAAAACAATGCTGACGTGACATTGTTGTACCAGGGAATTCGTGTGTCCACCACGACAAAGGATCTTAATTGACTTTACATTTACATTGTTCACTGGTATGTTATTTTAACCCATGCCGCCACCACAGAATGCAGTTTTAAGAGGTCGTGGTCATTTCACGTATTCCTGTGAGATCGGGTTGTAGCCTATACATTACATTATAGGATTGCTATTAGTGATGCATTAATGCAAGCACATTTCATTTTAGTAGATGAGAAGGAGATAATTTGAATTATTTTGGATAGATTAATCAATAACAGTGCATAATATTTATACAGTAATATATTTTGTATGTTAAATATTTATGTGAAAACTATAAAATACATGTAGTGGAGTTAATAGGGCTGGGTATCGATTCAGATTTTCCAGATCGATTGGATTAGATTTTCAAGGACTCAGTTTGATTCGATTCACGATTCGATTCTATTTAATTCAGTTTTATATTGATTCAGTCAAGTATATTTCAATTATGATACAAAATTTGCTTGGATATTAAGATATTTTCTAAGAACTAATAAAGTATATTTAACAAGGAACCCTCTGACCTGGTGCATTACTATTAAAAATACTGTTTACATTAAGAATTGACCCAAAAGCAGTACATTAGTCACCATGTACTTTTATTTACCTGACACATACAAAATAAATATTTTGAATTAAATCTAATCACAAGGCAGACAATTTAAATAAAGTGGCTACAATAAATGTAAACAAAGGATATCCACAAGTTTGCTGCCTGTAGCCGTCTTATAAAGCTTTTTCCACAATACACTACAGTGGTTGTGATGCACACATTGACTGTATCAGAAGAGAAACAATGCAGGTGAACCCTGCAGCAAAGTGAACCCTCTTCCTCACAGAGGATCTTTGCCCCCCAGTTTATTCCTAGTGGCAGAGCAGAGTGAACCGTCTTTCTTCTCAGAGGATCTTTGTCCCATCTAATTTATTACTAATTACTATCCACTATTACTATGTTACTATATTGATATCTATATAAAACTTGGTTTAATAAATCATAATATGTAGATACCCATATATCTAACTATTTATATATTTATATATGTATGTATGTATGGAATGAATTCACTATGACAAAATTATAATAATAACAAAATAGGGATGGGGTAGGATTAAATAAGTTTTTTACTTCTTCCTACTCCTTTTCGAGCATGTTGGACTCATTATTTTATTGTTGTTTTTTTTTTTTTTTTTTTTTGTTTTGTTTTGTTTTCTTTATTTCTTTATCTATTGATTGAGTTATTATTATTCTTTTTTTTTTTTTCATTGCTGTCTCATGCTTCATATCCATGACCATGCTTGAAAAAAAAGACTTCAATCAATCTCCGTGTCCGCAGTGTAAACAACTTTCGCTGGCGATTTGACAGTCACTAGAAGCACATTATGACCCTTTGTAAATGTTTCTGTGTGGTACCTGTGTTGTAAATGAGCTAATGTTAGTGGCTAAGAAAGGACTGAGAGTATGTGTGTATGTGTGTGTGTGTGTGTGTCTCTGAGTGTCTGAGGAGCGTCAGTATGTTAGCTTGTTAGCCGTAATGTTAGCCTTGCTGTTTGTCATCTAATGTTATCGTCGGCGGCCCTGAATAGCTTGTAAAGCTTTAGCATAGTTAGTTAACACATTTGTTATCGGCTCATGTGTTTACTGCTACAGAAAATTAATAAATCTTTGGTTTATTTGCACAACGTCGCCTCTGCCGTCTTTTATCACGCTTGGTAACACTACGTTAACTTCACCAGCAGATCTGTATGATGCACAAACTGAGGCTACAGTTAGCAGTGTGCTGATGCTTAGTGGTATTTCTTAATCTTTTCTGTGAAACTGATGTGCATTTAATAAACATGCATACATTATTAGCGTCATATTTTTAGGGGAAAATGCGAGTGAGAAAAATGCACCGTAGACCCATGCCTTCAGTGTACGCCCTCCCACCATTGTTTGCTGCTCTGTCTTCATTCAGTGTCCGGCTGTCTCGCGAGATCTCTCGCCATGACCACAGGTGCTAAATGCTGATCTTGCGAGATTATCTGGGTTGATAGTACTGCTGCTGCAGTCTGCTACCGGCGGAAAATAAATAGTTATAGTAAAAGATCGATTTTTTAATTAATCAATCGATATTGTGCCATTTAAAGGAAAATTGATTAGAATCGATTAGATCGATTTTTTCAACCCAGCTCTAGTGGAGTAAACTTGAGTAATAGTAAAACAGCTGTTGCACCATGAAGCATAGCCTGGCCTCAAAGTATCATAGAGCAGACTGAGGTGCAGCTTCCCAGCAAGAAGAAGATGAGAGCCACCAGACCATGGCTCACTCACTCCACAAACACCAAATCTGTGTCAAGCCAAGGCTCATAGCGGACAACATCACTGGGATCTGTCAGCCAGGAGAGGAGCCAGCCCGGCTTCCAATCACTGGGAAACACGACCTCAAAGAGACATGGCAACTCGGACAACTCCGCCAGCACAAAAGCCAGGTAGGAAATGCAGAACCCAGCAGCAATTACTTCACTGGATTTAGCGCTCAGCGATGCCACACCCCTAATCAGGACACTGTTAAGTCAGTGAATGCAGCCCTGTGCCAAATAACAGGCAGAAAACCCCACTCTGCTACAAATGCATGAGCCAGTTTTTAAAAGTTGTCTTATGAATCCTCAAACTTTGGAGCTGCACTTGAAGTGATAAAAAACTGGTGAAGTTACTGAAATGATTCTTAAAGACGTCAGTAACTTCAGGTTAGTTTAAAATTACTTAGAGGTTCCTGACATTCTCCCTGTACTACAAAGACAGTGATTCTAGGTATACATACATTTTCTGTTTCTGTTTTTTAACTTGCTGCAAGTATTGATGTCTTGTCCTTATTCAGTTGTCATATTATCATAAATAATACCATCCATACAGTTTACCAGATTGATTATAGGATCAAGATCATCACAATACATGTACAGCTGTGTATCATCTGCATATGAGTGATAGGATATACAATGTTTCTTTATAATCGTGCAAAGTGGAAGAATGTACAAATTAAAAAGGCAAAAGGTCCAAGAAATGACCCCTATGGAACCCCTGAGAAAAACCTACTTTCAGCCAGTTTAAAACCACTGAGCAAAACATAGAATATCTTATGATTGAAGTAGGAGGAAATCCAGTTATGAGAAGGACTTGTGAGACCAACTGAATGTCTAGGTGTCGTAATGGAAATGATCTTGTTTTGTTAGTTTATTTGTAACTTACAAGTACAGAGAAACATTGACAGTTGCAGAAGCAGTGTCTGATGTACTACATATGTATATAACTGAAGCCAACCCTCAACACCAGTCCCTTAATGGCCATTAATAGTTCAAGCATTAAAATGATGTTAGAGTTTCAAATCTTAAAATCAGTGTATATGGTATTCAAAACAAGAACCACCATCCATGGCACCACACAAACATTCAAACTGACAAACAAAGCATATAAAAAGTATCAAAGGCAGTGCTCAAGCAAATCTAAGTTAAACTAAATTCATCTGAAAATGGATGACTCAAATGGGGGCTCTTTTGATGCTGTGGTTTGATCTGAAACTTGATTGGAACACACGATAAACCCTGTGGGGAGAAGAAACTCAGACCTATCTAGTATTTGTTGAGGAAGAGGAGGTTTGGGATTGGTCTGTAATAATGTGCAACAAAAGGTTCTACATTATTTTTTCTTAAGTAATGGTGTAATAACAGCACATGCGAGGGGGAGGGGGAAAGTTCCAATGAGAGAGTAGTAGATAAAGTCCATTAAAATGTGTGACAATTACGGGAAGACAGACCTAAACAGTGTAGGAGTCAACAGAGCAGGTGGAAGAATTCAGCTGCCTCAAAACTTCATCCAGATCACGGGGAATAATGAGGGAGAAATTACAGAATGATCTTTTTGTAGTGCATGAGGATCAGGTGCGTTGCCAACTGGGGTTTGTGAATGCTGGGGCCTGGGCATGCTGACAACATGCAGCAAAAACTAAGACATAATTAGTGTCTTTTGTATGATTAATGTTATTAGTTTTGTTATGAATAATAATGTTGGATAGCTTAGTCTGTACAAAACTGACTGTAGGTGAAATTGTGATTCCCTGCCGTTCTTTTCATCTAAATCTAAATATTGGTTCACTAGGGCTGGGACGATATGCTTTTCACACAATTCAATACTTTAATGACCTGGGTGCTGATTTGATATGTATCGCAATTTGAGATTACAATTTATTGCATTTTTGTTTATTTTTCTAACATAAGACTAGCGTATCTCATGTCAGTCAGTATTTCTGACTTTTATTACAGCAGTATCAAACTAAGAGCTTTTTCAGATTAAAAATAAGACAAGCATTAGCTCTCACTTGCTGGCCAACCCAAAGTCCCTCCACCTCTCCCCACTGCTAGGAGACTATTCCCCAGGAGGAGAGCAGCAGAGGCTCCTGAGATGGACACAGTAGTGGCTGAAGCAAGTTGAATTCAGCTGGGTGAAAACCCCAATGCTGGGGCGCACAGCGTGCTGGGTCTAATTTCTGTGACAGAAAGTTTGCTAATTTAGTAAAGTTTGCTCTGGGCTCGCTGAGTTTAAGTAGGTTTTTTTTAGCAGTTAAATGAATTTGAGTTAATATTTTACCAGCTGAAGGTCTGTGTCCACGGACCATAATACAGTTTTTGTTGTCTAGCTTCAGCTTGTTTTCCTTGAAACTAAAATTACGTCACAGTACTCATAGATTACCCCAATAAAAGCAATAATTTCCCTTTCCCTTCTCCATTTATATTGTATTAATTCAAGCATTAAAAAAAAAAAAAAAAAAAAATCAATAAAAAAAAAAAAATTATAAAAATAAAAATCTTAATAGGGGAGACCAGGGTCAATTGACACATTTTTTGATTTTGATGTCATTTCTTAAAATCATATTGCGCTATTTGTATACAATCTTTATGTTAGTAACTTGTATCTGTGTTCTACTTGTTGATGGTCATCACTTGTTTTTATGAGCAATGTCAAGGCCAAAACACACCGCAGCAAACGCTGTACATCATAATCATCATAATCACAAAAATATGCTCCTACTATTTTCAATGTACAGCCCCACACTAGCAGCAGCTAGACACATGTCTGTGATCCCGTACCCACCGCCCTGCAGCACTTTATGCCACTGTCCTATTTCCAGCCTTGCCCCCCCTGGAATTAAATGCATATTTTCCCCACTCACTCTCTGCTTGTAGCACTCTTTCTCTGCTCCTATGGCTGCTCAACTCCTCTCCTCATCATGGATGTAGGGGTGTCCCTGGCTGAGAATTTTCATAGTCGAATCTGATCTGACAGATTTTTCCTTTAGCCGACTAATCGTCGAATCATGCGGTTTTCCCTCCTCACTGATTAATGAGCTCATTTGCGTCAGTTTCCGCTCCAGAGAAAAGAGCTAAAACACCCATATAAACAAATGTAATTCTTCAGTTGGCATAATAATAACAAAAGTAAAAGGGTTATCATTTTATCTTTATCTTTATTCCTTTCACTTCATCAAGGTATGATGCTGTAGATGACGCGCTGCAGCCTCATCCATGTCTTTAGGTCGTTTCTGACTTGTCAGAACTTGCCACATCATTCACAAATAAACATCCAAAAACATCATCAAAAGGTTTAGAAACAGTTTTCATTCTTTCTGACTTCAAGTTACTTCATTAATCAACTCAGGTTCATACAAGTTCATCTACACGTCGGGGACAGCCCTCCATTCCGAAACCCCGCCGTTCCAACCCTCACTCCGAAACTGATTTTCAAGTCCATATCGAGTTTCCTGCATCAAACACTGTTGCCTGCTCTCCGGCCGCACACACACAATTCTGAAATTCGCTGTACTACAAAAGCTTGAAATGAACGTTCAACTCATTGTTTTTTATTGAAAATATGTCACCGTCTTCATTTATTATGTATAATTTCGCTAGCAGCAAACACATTTAAAAGTAGACGCTTGTCAAGTCTTTTTATGTGCACTCTCCGCAGTGCTGAAATCCCCACTCCCGGCTGCACTCGCACATCCACTCTGTTCAGACAGCCTACTGATAATCTGGCTTCTGGTCAGAGTAAATATATTAAATGCATTTATAAAACGGAAAGGTGAAATCAGTCAATCTGATTGTTTCTTAACTGTGATATAATGAGCATATACCCATGGCTACAATTTTAAAGCCTTATCACAGCATCACCAGCAAGACGCAATGGTGTACTGTAGGCCTATCCATGACAACAATAAGCCAAGCCAAATAAAAAATCAGAGTCTATCAAGAAAACAATCAGCGGTGAAATTCGTTTCAAGACACTTAAGGTAAATGAATAATCTTTCAAAAAAGTTTGATTTGAGAGCACATACCTCCTCCAAAGTGTTTGTTTATGCGCTCTGCCACCGTAAATCATCGTAGATGCTGCTCTGATGGTCCTGCAGCGCACTCACTCACCTCATCTTATTTGGATCGAGCAACTGGGTGATTTATTCATGCATAGTAATGATTATGCCTACTGATTAAACACACGCGTCATTTTCAGTTTTTTGTTAACAGAAATTAGGCTGACGTTTGTATCAAAATAGGCTATATATCATGAATTACTAGAAAGCAAATATATTCTATGTTTAATCAAGATGTTCAGCAGCAGTGAGCACCCCCATATAGTCAGAATGGTACAGTCTTGTTTCATAACCACTTTTTGCGACGATTCGATGGCGAGACTGGCAGTCGAATCAGACTTTTCTGAATCAAATCACCGAATCATCGACTATTCGGGGTCACCCCTACATGGATGTATAAAGAACTCTGTAGCTCTTGCTGTATTGTGTGTGACAAAAAATGGATAAGGAGAGCCTCACTATTGAAGTTAAGACATATCCCGAGCTGAACGACCCACAGTCCCGTCATTATAAAGACAATGGCCAAAAAGATATTGCCTGGCAAGTCATAGCTCTGGAGATTGGCTCTTCAGGTGAGAAATCAACTAAATTGATCAACTAAATGATTTTAAGCTAATTCAGAGGTGGAAGAGGTACAGATCTTTCAGTGAAAGTAGTACTAACTTTGCGTGGCTGTCTGTTTATGAGCTGCAGTGCGACATGTCCACTGTTTGCTAGGGCCGGCACTTGACATGCGTCAAATGATGGTCACAACATTGACTGAAACACTACAAGTCTAAAGTTACATTTGTCCCCACATCCAGGGGCGACAATAACAGCACAGTGTGGCAATTAATACAGCACACCTAATACCTTTGTATAAATACCAGGGAAAACAATAATCAAAGACTATAGATATAGTGTCAACAATTCAGTATCCATTGAACAATTAATTCTGGTTTAATTAAAACAGTATAATTAATAATATAACTTTTGAGACATCAGTTTGCCCTTTTGCAGGCAGAGAGAGATCATCAATGCCCATGTCCATGATAAGTTTCATGGTTCTGTCTCATTTCTGATTGTTGCAAGTTGAGATATTTTAATTGCCCCCGGTCTACCCTACTTACAATCTTTATTTTTCCTCGCTCCAAAACATATGGACGATATACAGTTGAGTGAGAGCATGTCTACATAATAGATGATATATCTAACTGTAGGAGTGGATGAACACGTGCCCAGTTTCCCAATGACTTGGATTCATAAAACAAAACCATGCATACAGATGACTTCATAAATCTGAGGAACAAGTCCGTATTTATGTTTCTGCCTTTGTGAGCACATAGTCTTTAGTCTTGAATCTACACAAGGTTTTATGCGCCTGGCCCCAGGAGTGGCACAGCAGGGTTTCAGGCAGAGTAACAAGTTGCTGGAGATGATTCTTGAACTAAAAAAGGAGGTGAAGGGGGATTAGAAGATGAGAAAGAGGGAGAGAAATGCAGAAGCAGAAGGAAATTTGATTGAAATTTAGCAGCCTATGAGAAGGAGTGACAAAGGGATAAGAAAAGAATAAAAGAGTTTGGGGGGTGAAAAGGTGAAAGGTATGTGTGTGTGACAGAAAAACAGGCAAAGCAGGGCTGTATTATTATTTTCCCTGTTGAAGTGGGTGAGAGCAGACATGCATGGAGATAAGGGCCGTCTCATCCATTAATGCATGATTCATAGACAAGCACAAGATATGAGTTGATGCATCAGCAGCCTCTACCAAATCAAGGCAGACGCAGTGTGTTATCTTTCTGCCGACAGATGCTGGACACTGATAGCCTCTCGGGACCAGCGGAGAATGTCAGCCGTTGTCTCTATCTCTTTTTATGAGAACAAGAACATTAAATCCTTCTTATTTTAAATAGGATGCGAGCCCTCAGATTATCAGACAGGTTGTAAACAAGCCTGGAATAATTCTTTAAAGCTGCATCAATCAATATGTTTTATGTGAAGACATCAATATTTTCAGAATGTACAAGGACTCCTTTCATAGTGCAAATTATACCTCTTTTACTGACAGTGACAAACCCACAGAGAATTGTCACATTCTAGTGTAAAGCTACATGACAAAGCTAGCAAGTGAACACAGTGGAGCATTTTCAAGATAACAACACCAAATATGCTTTTAAGGAGTTGGTGAAGACCAAAACAGAGCTTAATAGAGAGTAAATATTGGACTAAGATTTGTCAAATGGACAGAGACATGACTCCAGATGAATGCTAATGTTGCTACATTACTGCTGGATGTGTTAAAAGGCATGTATCTGCTAACACATTAGCTGTAACAGCTGCTGCTTTAAAGCAGGACTTCAGACCTACACCTTACACGAACGTCTCAATCTTGTTGGGCTAATGACTTGGTTTGAACTTGTTGGAGCATCTGCCAAATGCTTCTTTTGGCCAACAATAGTGCTAGTTAATGCCACCAAATTAATATTTTGTTTACACTATGACATGTTTGGTTTATCCAAAGCACAGCATCAGGCTAGCCAGTGAGTGAGCTGAGAGAGAACAGTTATGACCAATGGAAAAAGTTTGAGGCAGGTGCTTGAGCATGTGGTCCACTGAATATAGTAGTTTATGCGGCGTTTCTCCCGCTGGCTCATAAATTTTACACTGATGATGTCACAGATTCTTAAATCACTCTTCTCAGCTTGAGAAAGTTACAAATATAAAACCACCATGGCTCAAAAATTCATAATAGAAAGAGTCCTTATTGACCTTGTTTGTAAATTGTTGACAGGACACCTCAAACTGCAGACGAGTCTTTTACACTGGTGGCCTATGGGGATAATGCATTTTGGGCCACCGGGGATTTATTTCATTGCAATACCACAAGCCTGTTGTGCACAGGCCCCAAGGCGTTTTTTTTGGTTAGTTTGTTTGTTTGTCCCCACAGACTTATATTGGAAAACAGACAACTGTAAGTCAATGGATGCATTTTCTTGAGCATCACAACCCCTGCAATGGGATTTGAGCCACTATATCTGATAACATTTCTGGCACAAGTCCAAAAGAGCTGCATGATTAAATAATTCTATCCCAACTCAAGTTAGCAGAGGGCTAAACTGAAAATCGGCTCCTTGGCTGGCAGGTCTCGAGAAAGTTAAACTTTTTTCATGCGCTACTGGCTTTTTATTTATAGAGACAAAGAATATTTAAGTCCCACCCCATTGAAACGGAAAACATTTTGATGCTCTCCGTAGCTTTGTACTACATAAAGGTACCTCCTGTCAAACTACCAACACAGTAAAGAATCCATTATTATAAACTACTATAAATATATGATATAAAACTGTGGAATCCTGACATTCAGTATGCCTATGTGCAGTGAGTATTTTGCTAATTTGGCTAAACAAACTGTAGAGGTTGAGGCCAACTAAGCTATGTAATGTCTGGTTTCAATCTTTGTGAGGTTAAATGATGATCTTACCTAGTGATTCCATCAAATACTTGTAAATAGCAAAGTATGTCACTACTGGCCTTTCAGTCGGATAATTTCTCCAAGGTAAGCAAGGTAAGGAGGAGAGACACATAGTCTGACATCACTGAGTTTGTCCTCTCTGGTAGACACAAGGTGTTAAAATGACATGCTGAAATCTAATGTTTTTGCTAGCTAAAGACATTCTGTTTGGAATATCACTTTTAAGTTTAAAGGTTGATGTATCTAGTGATCAAAGTGTGATTATGAGTGCCTTATGAATGAATATTTAAATCAAAGCATTGGCAATTTCGACCTGTTCCTGATTAAAAATGGCACCACCTGACAGTCTGACATTTATTTAATATAGGACTTGAGTAAACAGGAAGCCATCTGGCAAGGGAAGTGAGGTGGTACAACTTTAGCATCAAAACTTAAACCAACACACCATTTTTCACCTCACGGGGTCCCCCTACAGACAAAAAGCAGTATTTGTCTGTTACAACTGTCGCAAAAATCTTTCTGTGAGTGCATTTGTTGACAAGCCAATGATACCACTGAACTTGCTGAAGCTGGCCGTGTAATGCGCGATCATCATGTCTTCAGATCAGGTGAAGTAGGACTGGTGGACATTCCTGCAGTCAGCATGCCACTTGAACACTCCCTCAAAATTCGCGACATCTGTGGCATTGTGCTGTGTGATAAAACTGAACATTTTAGAGTAGCCTTTTATTGTGGCCAGCCTAAGGCACATCTGTGCAATAATCATGCTGTCTAATCAGCATCTTGATATGCCACACCTGTGAGGTGGGATGGATTATCTCGGCAAAGGAGAAGTGCTCACTTACACACATTTAGACAGATTTGTGAACAATATTTGTGAGAAATGGTCTTTTGTGTGTATAGAAAATGTTTTAGATTTTTGAGTTCAGCGTATGAAAAATGGGAGCAAAAACAAAAGTGGTGCGTTTATATTTTTGTTCATTGTAAAATGAAAGCTGTCTGTGTGTAGGCTAACACTTTATCTCAAAATGTACCTGAGGTAGCCGACCTGCAGACAGTGAGTCTCCTAAGTAGAGGCTAACAGCAGTAACAGTGCCAGGTCATCATCGGTCAGGCATCCCACCTCCTCTTTCAGCTCTCGCCAGCGTGCGAAAGCTGGGCATATATTAATCCTTGTTCGAGCTCTTGTTTTATCGCTCTCCCGTTTTCTCTTCTTTGTCTCCTCGGACAACACCTTCACCCTCTTCCTTTTTTGTCGCGTCAACCATGACAACCACGTCTAACTTTGTTCACCTCGGTTCGGCTACGCTTCTCTAAAGAGAGGAGGGGGATATGACGTATGCCGTAAAGCAGCCAAATTTTGTAGTCCTTTTTCTGTCTGGGTTCCTACCCGAACCCCGAAACTGCATAGTGCCAGTGCAAGCGAAACAGACGCTCTCAAGCCATGAGGTGTCATCCAACCTATTGTATCTCCATTGTGTTGCTTTAAGGAGAGAAATATAGAATAAGCAGATCTGATCATGTTCATTCAAAAATGTGAACCATTTTTATTCCACAGTAACCTAACCTTTTATCAATTACTTACTATATGTGTAAAAACTCATACATTTTACCCACTCATAAGTAATGTTGATTGTATTTGCATGAATTATACCTCAGTCTGAATGCCCTTTTCTGCCAACAAATGTTGTGTATAGTCCTACCCTGGTCCTCTTAACAATCCAATCATCTTTTAGTGAGTTTAAATTTCAACATGATGATGGGGTCAAAAAGAAAGTCAGGGGATCACCCAAGTTATTACAGTTCAGCTTTGGGAAGCACAAATATCTTCAATTTCAAGGAAACTCCATTCCATTTGATCGTGGTGGAGACATTCACCTCAAAACTACAAATGTTAATCTCATGGTGGTGCTGGAGGAAAGTCAGGGGATCACCACTTATACTTAACCACTTCTGTGTACTTAGTGACTTTACATCACTGCATTCAAGTGACATTTAAGGCCACAACTACTGTTTGGGGAAAAAAACAAAACAAAAAACAAACGTACCCTCTTACAATGTTTCATATACCTTTTGAAAATGCCCACACAATGATTCATTTGACATTCCCAAAATCATACCCCTACTGGTGAGGCTAGGTTTAGGAAAGGAATAATTGTTACGTGGCATTAGGTTATGTATCTAACATAAAGTTATGCAAGTAAGCTTTAGGAAAGTAATGTTGATTAGGTGAGGTTTTGGAAAAGAATCATTGTTTGGTATCGTCATGTTATGTACTTAACGTAAGGTTGGTTAAATTTAGGGAAGTAAAGTAACGCAGAAAGGAAACATGGTTGGGAATAATTTGTTACGTACTTAATGTAAGGTAACACAGGTTAAATTTAGGAAAGTAAAGTCATGAAAGTGAGGTTTTGGAAAAGAAACTTGGTTGGTTGCTGTCATGTTAAATACTTTCCTGAACCTAAGGTATGTAAATGCATGCTAAGTAAAATTAAGTGAGGTTTAGGGGGGAAAAAATCCCATTTGGGCATTATCACATTACGTACAGAACGAGACGTAACATAACTTAGGTTTAGGAAAAGCAACATGGTTGGGCATTGTCATGTTACATAGAACGTACTGAGCGTAAGGTGGCGAGGTACCCAAAAATTGGTCAAAGTTCACTTGGTTTCATATAGGACACAAACAGTGGTCTCTTGGGGGAAAGTTCTGTGTTTGTTTAACCCATCCATCATCCGCCTCCTTACGCAGAGTTTCGCTTTTCATACTATGTCCTTCTTTACTCAACACAATGGTCACATGTTCACAGCCTTCAGAATTACATGTATTACATATAAATTCTGATGCATTACTTTTTGTAGAATATGTCTAAACAGTGCATGAGAATGGTCTGAAAGAAATCACACCAATAAAAGTGTGTATGCATGCATTAAGTCACACACATACTGTAGGTATACATTAACACAGACACACTAGCTTTGGTCTGGCAGGGTCTGCAGGGTGTTGATGGCAGACCGGTCGATCAGCACACCTCTGAATCCCCATCAGTCTCGTCTGTGTCTCTCAGGCCACGAACAGTACTGAGAAGACCCCTGGGGTTTTGCTAAGAGCTGCCCATCAGTCAGCACCGACATCCAAGACATCCATCCCTACCAGCTGCTGGCAGCAAAGTGCTCTCAGAGAAGCACAGTCAGCCCAAGGTTATAAACATATAGGTAAACATATGACTGTCAGTGTGAAGGGCGACAGTGGGACATTAAGGTTTAAAGCAATACCAAAACACACTTTTTGGAGCTGGGAAAGCGTGACATCTATTAGGCTTACCTCAGATCAGCACTGGCACGGTAGTTTAGGGAATCGTCGGGGTTATGTTTTATTCATTGTATCATACTAAAGGCTTCTGAAATCCACTTTAGTGTGCTAACAAATTCTTTCTCCAGCTTGCTGTAACCATGTGCTTTCAATTAATAGATCTCCCCTCATCTGTGTGACATAGTAAAGCAATGTAGAGAAAGAGGGAGCCCGGAGGAAAGGGGTTCTCCTGAGGCAGTGTAATAAATAGTGAGCTGAGGCAGATTTCCAGCTGTGAGCATGAAAACCGTGAAAGGCTTTTCCAGTCCTGTACCATGAGCAGGGTGTGTTTTCTAGTAATCATCCACTCGCAACTGTACCAACATATTCAGTAATGCATTCTGAAGAGAAATGAAAATTTAACAACCCCACTCACTGTGGCGCAAAACAGACAGATGATTGGGACCTCCTTTTGTTGCATTCAATCTTTAAAATCTTCATTGTTTTGGTGCTCCAGCAGTCACCTGACAACAGAAAAAAATATGTAAATGACAACACCCATACTGCGTGAATGGCACTGAATTTTAGGATTTTTCTCAGAGGTCCAAACACCAGGGAGATATGGGTGTTTCAGTTAGAGGCAAATAAAATCAATAGCAACTACAGAAACAACAAAGCCTTATGTTGTAGGTTGATATGGTAATAGACAAACATGGCACACACTGTAAAGTTATCAAAGAAATCTCACAGCCATATATTATATACTTGACCAGGATGATCCCCAACAGCCAAAACTGAAGACATCAAGTTCAACCCAACAAGACACCAAATGAGAAGTTTGTGCTGAACACAGTCAGGCTATCAGTAATCTAAATATCAATGCAAACCTCCACTCGTCAAAACACAACAAAACAAGCTCTGCATTGCACTTTGTGTGGACTGGTGCGATACAAAATGTGTATCTTGCATTTGGCATCCTGGGTACCTAAAGGGGCTGAGCTGTCCTCCCTTTCTGTCTCCACACTCTCACCCTCTCTTTTTCCTTTGTGTGCCACCCTCCTCTTGACTTGTCAGCATCATCTACACAGATATTACTATTTGACTAATTGAAAGTAGACTACGTGAATTATGAAGTGATACTGTGCACCCCATTCCCCGACCTTGTTGTGGCTATATGTGTCCTGCAGGTTAGGCTTAGCTACAATTTCTTCACTGCTTCTTAGTAAAACAACTCTCGTAGGCTGTTGACGGATGCGAAAAAATGTGTATCTTCAATGTGTAAATGTGACTGACACATCATAAGATAGCCTGGACAATATAACAACTATGTATGATGTATTCATATATTTTCAACCAAGATATAGATTAAGACAATACCATTTATATCAATGTAGGGTCAATTTGTGTTACATAAAGCCATTCTTCCAAAAAGCAAAACCAGTGCGCATCTCTTGTCCTTCACTCTAAGCACTGGTCTGCCCTAATCACTCACTCACAAGTTCTCCACCAACACTAAGAGAGACACAGAGCTGCTACTCTGTTTAATCTGTCAGTTAATTACTCTACAGTGCAACATTGGTCCATATGTTGCACTTGCTATGCTAAATTTGTGAGTGAATGAAATTACTGCAGTAGCACACGTGCATGCATGGGAGACAGAGCTGCTTGATTGTGTCAGGTGTTTGTTAGTTTTGTGTGTGAGGTGGATCATAGTACATTGCCGTTCTTCTTGGTATTTGTAGTCTAATGTGTGACACTAGACAGCACTTGGATGCAGACAACAAAAAATGCAAGCCCCTCTGTGCAGAGTTGCATGTGCAACTCAGTGTCAACGTGGGTTTTCTTCAGGTACTCCGGCTTCCTCCCACGGTCCAAAGACTGTGGTGTGAATGTGAGTGTGAATGGTTGTCTGTCTCTATGTGTTACCCCTGTGATAGTCTGGCAACCTGTCCAGGGTGTACCCTGCCTCGCGCCCAATGTCAGCTGGGATAGGCTCCAGCCAGGCATTATTTTGACTGGTGTTCTCCTCGGTCAGGCATAGCAGCAGGCTCTGCTAGAGGGTCTGTTGCATGGTGTTTTTAAGTGTGACAGGGAAAGTGGTTAGAGCAATTGGCTCGGGATCACGTCCAGGGCTGTTTTTATGCAGTTGCTTCCAATGCCGCTGGGTTACAGTGAGTAAATACCCACCACCGGTAGGATGGGGAGACAGTTCTTTTTGCCACTTGTTGCATAATGTAAAGTTTACCTCAGTTTTGATTATCTAGGTTGCTAGATTTGGTTAGTGGTTATGGCTAACATTGTGGAGGATTTCACTCAGTCTCCCTCTGAGGAGTTGCTGGAGCAGTGCACCAAGGACCAGTTGATCAAGATTGCTCAGCATTACTCCATTGATGTTGAGCCCAAAGGGACAAAGGAAAACCTGAAGAGTATCATCAAGGCGAACTTGCAAGAATGTGGTGTGCTGATGGATAGGGGAGGTGAGAGTGGTGTAAGTACTTATATGACTGGGTTAACATTTGAACAGCAGAAAGAATTGCTGCTTTTGAAACTGGATCATGAAAAGGAATTGGAAAAAATGAAATACAAAAAGGAACAAATTAAATTGGATTTGGAACTGCAACAATTGGCATTAATTAAAGAAGGTAAAATATCTGCATCTGCTTAAAATGTGTAAACCACTGGTTCACGTTTTGATGTTGCCAATTTGAGGTTGAGGTTGTTGAACTTGTTGCAAAGGTTTAATGAAAATGATGTGGAGACATTTTTTTGTTTGTTTGAACGTGTGGCTGTTTCAAGATGCTGGTCTGATGAGGAGTGAACTTTAATGTTACAGTGTGTCTTTACAGGTAAAGCACAAGAAGCCTATTCTGCACTATCTTCTGAGGACTGTAAAGATTAAAATACGGTACAAATCAGCTCTCTTAAAGGCTTATGAGTTAGTCCCTCCTGGATGACCTTTTAGTTAGGATGTGGGCTCCTCATGGTAAGACATTCAGTGGTGATCCTACTGTGCAAATCGTATTGCCCTCAAAATTTAGGACATCAGTAATTCAGACAGCTCATGATAATGTTGCAGGACATATGGGTGTAAAAAAAAAAAACCTACAGTCATGTGCTTCAGCATTTTTTCTGGCTGCGTGTAAAACGTGATGTTTCTGCATACATAAAGACATGCCACACTTGTCAGGTTACAAGCAAACCTCATCAAACAATAAAACCTGCTCCTTTGTATCCAATACCTGCAGTGAGTCAGTCATTTGAGCACCTGATTATTGGTTGTGTGCGTCCTCTTCCCAGGTCTAGGTCAGGTTGTTCTTATTTGTTAACTGTCATGTGTCAGTCAACTAGATATCCAGCTGCTTATCATACACACAATATCTGCAGAATCTGTTGTTAAGGCCATGAGCTAGTTCATATCCATGTTTGGGATTCCCAGAATAACACAGAGTGATCAAGGGTCAAACTTTACATCTCGGTCATTTGCGCAAATCCTTTACCAACTTCACATAAAACATAACAAGGCCTCAGCTTACCAACCCTGGAGCCAAGGTGCACTTGAACGCTTTCATCAGCATTTAAAATCATTGCTGCGGGTTTACTGCACAAAACTAAAAGCAGACTGGGAGGAGGGTTTGCCATGGCTCTGGCTGGCAGCTAGAGAAGTTATTCAAGAAAGCACAGGATTTAGTCCTAACGAGCTGTTTTTGCGCATACCATTCATGGTTCCTTGTCTGTGGTGCATGATCAGTGGATGTCGACTGATCCTCCACAGAACTTGATTACTTGTGTTAATGGTTTCATGGTTTCAAGCAGAGACTCCATGAGGCTGGGGAACTGGCAAGTTTCACAAAAAAAAAAAAAAAAAAAGATTCTTTGATGGTCTATTTTCTGATACTCCTACCCACACTCATTCAATTGAACACAATGCTGACGTGGGAGATGCTAAGCCCATCACTCAGTGGTTCTATCAGGTTTCCCCAGAAAAGCGGAAAACATTGGACTCAGAGGTGTTGTACATGTTGGACAGTGGTATTGCCAGACCCTCTTCATCTAGCTGGGCCTCTCCTTGTCTCTTGGTTAGCAAGCCTGATTCCACCCATAGACCCTGCATTGATTGTCGAAAGGTTAATGCAGTTACAAAGCCTGATTCCTTCCCTCTCCCCAGGATGGAAGATTGTGTTGATCAGGTGGGGGGCGGCCAAATATGTTAGTAAGTTCGATCTTCTTAAGGGTTATTGGCAGGTTCCCCTCTCTAAAAGAGCCAGAGAAATTTGTGCTTTCGTAACACCATCAGGTCTCTACTCTTACACGGTCATGCCATTTGGACTGCGTAATGCTCCAGCCACATTTCAGAGGCTTATGAACAAAGTTGTGTGTGGGCTGGAGGGCTGCGCAGTCTATTTGGGTGATGTGGTAATTTATAGTGACTTGTGGGCAGAACACCTTAAAAGGGTAAAGGCTCTATTTGACAGGCTGATTTGGGCCCAGCTTATTATGAATTTGGCCTAATGTGAATTTGTGAAAGCTACCGTAACCTATTTGGGTCAGGTTGTGGGGCAAGGGGAGGTTCGTCCCATTCGTGCAAAAGTTTTGGCAATACAAGCATTTTCTGTTTCGTCCACTAAGCGGGAGTTGTTGCGTTTCTTGGGGGTGGCCGGTTATTATCGGGGGTTTTGTGCCAAGGTTGCTGGGTCATGAGAATTGGGAGGGAGGAGGTATTGGGAGGTGATGGGGAAATTTTTGTGGATAAAGGGTTAAGGTAGAGATGTGCTAATCTCATTGGTTATTTGTGAATAACGGATTAGATAATTGTTTGATGAATACAACTGAATATCCATGATATTTAATATGTCTGTCTTTTTAGGGTCTGAGGAGGGACCTCGCTCTTGAGGAGGGGGGATGTGACGGCTCCTTGGCCTCTGACCTACTTTTTGTTTGGTTGCCTGGGATCTGGGGAGTGGCTCATTAGGAGAGGTGGCTAACACTTGATTTGGTGTGAATGCTCACCTATTTATATTGGGGCCTAAGCATTCAGTCTCTCTCTCCTCTTTGAGTTGCTTGGTTTGTTTGATCTTGGGTTATTTAGTTTTTTGTTATCTTACATCTAAACACATTCACACACCCACACACTTCAAACATTACTGATAACTGACCTACACATTTAAGTTAGTTTATTTAAATAAATTTGTTTTTCCTACTCTAAAAAGTCATGTGTGGTCTCCATATTTTGTCATACTTTTGAGCCAGGTCGTAAGCAACTAAGTTGAAACAGCAAATGCAGTTTTTGAGGGGAATGTAATGTTAAGCTGTTAAAGTTCGTAGTAGGGAAATGTTGACAATTAAGATATCTTGCAAGTCAGAAAAATGTTAACAGACATATTTTATTTGTTTTCCTAGGCTATCTTACAATTTTACCATCCACTCATAATAGCTACAGTACTATGTTTTTTATTAGCATTTCCATCAACACATTCATAATCACAACCTTTCCCTAACCTTATTCAAAGTGCTTTTGATTCTGTTGTTGGAGTTCTGCAAGTTAAAAACAACTAAACCAATATTATATATTTTGTTTAGTTGTATACTTTGATTATCAGAAATGTTTCCAACAATTTTTCATGTGAAATATTAATAAAAGTTACGGACCATGTCATTAGGTCGCATGTCAATGGCGACATAACTCCAGTTATCATAGCCATTAAATGAAGGAGAAGAAGAAGAAGCAGACCGGATGAGACATCAGAGAATGAAGGTTACTGTTGCTAGGCTAAGCTAACTCGTCATGGATCATGATTATGCATTAACAGTTGCTGCACCTTCTGATATCGAAGCTGTCCCGGTAAACAAGCCGGTAAGCGATCCCAGAAGAATTTGGGATAAGAAGAGAGTTAAATCCAGGATAAATATTGGTGTGGCCTTTCCGAGATGGAGAGAGCTTCGTGAAAATCTAGGACTACAATTCGAAGCTGACCTCGTGTGTTCTACTAGACAGGTAAGCAAACATCTGGCTGATGTTATCAAAATATTAATCATTTCCACCAGTGTAACGCAAGCACTGCTGCCCGCCGGGGCACCAGCGCTCCAGCCAGCGGCCTCCGCTGTGGAGCGGAGGCTGGCTAACCACAACATCTAACGATAGGTTTCTATAATGCTGAGTTGATGCCGGTAAATGAACTGCATTTATAAAAGAGGCAGAGGAATAGCTAAACATAAGACGCACTGAGCAAAAGAGAACAGCAGAGGGAGAAGCCATCGCTAACTGAAAAGCTAAGTAACTAGCAGTTTGCTCAAATAACTAGCAGATTGCTAACCGCTCAGCTAAAGTAAGTAGCTCGCTCTGCCAAAAAAACTGCCACAGTCGGTATTCCCCACACACAGGAAGATGTTTAAATAAATACCAGGATGTGTTATCCAAATAAGGGCATGTATGTCACATATAGCAGATGATGTGATTTCCCGTCAATGAGATAAACGCAACTGTCCTCACAATCCGATGTGTGATAGCGGAGTGGAGAGTCAGCAGCTAGATTTTGCACCCACGGTCAGTAGTATTAGTAAGTGTATAGGCAAACAAACAACCACAGCGACCATTATTCATTGTATTATTACATTTGTGGGAAGTTATTACAATAAAGATTTTCACTTCCCCACAAACGTAATAAATCCCTGCAAACGTAATAGTTATTACATTTGTGGGAAACTGCATGTTACGTTTGTAGTAGGCAGTGGCTATTACATTTGTGGAAGATTTATTACATTTGTGGGTTTATTACATTAAATGCAGCAGATTTTCATTACATTTGTGGTTTATTACGTTTGTGGACATTACATTGGCAGGCGTTACAAGCGCCCACTTATAAAAGGGAGGCATCGTTAGTCAAAAGTGTAAAGGTTTCGCACGACAGGATACTGAAAACAAGAGCCTGGGGCAGGTTGCACAAAACACCAAAAGTTAAGATTTTCCTGTACAAAACACCCTTAAGTCTTTTCCTTAAGGTTTCCTGAAAACGTTCACCTAAGTATTTTTAGTTTTATTCCTTTCTTTGTCTTATACTTAAGGAATCCCTAGACCATTGCACAAAAAAACTTAGCAACCAAAGCAAGGTAAAATAAATAAATAAGAGGTAATTCTGACTCTCTTAACTGCAACATTACAGAGTTTATGGTGATAAATTTAAAAAAGACTAACACACCCCAAGAAGAGTGTTCTGCCATCAAGAAAACCCAATAGATACTACAGAGAGAATAAAAACTGTCATGAACTTAGCACAGGTGAAAACAGGACTCAAATGCACGACTCAGATTCGGCGAGCACAGAAACAAGGTTTATTACCAGGCAGGGTTCGTAACACAAAAGCAGTCAGAAAAGGCGAAGGTATCCAAGACGGGAGACAAAAGGCAAGGTCAAAAAACAGGCAAGGTTCTATACAAAAAGGCTATGACTGTGACTGTGAAGGTATGCTGGTACGTGAGCTAGAAGCGTCGACGAACTGGCAACGAGACAAGACACAAAGGGGAAATATAAGCGGGACTAATGGGGAGTGATAGGACACAGGTGTGGGAGACACAATCAGGAATCAGGTGCACACAGACAGGGAGGGGGCAGGGCAGACAGGAACCTGAAACAGAGACAAGGGTGAGTGATCACAAAATAAAACAGGAAGACAAGACATGAAACATGAGGGAGGAAATGAAATAAAATACTTAACAGGGGAACCATGACAAAAACAGGCATCACAAACCTGAGTCCAGGCAAACAAACGATCTCCATGGAAAGTTGTTGCTCTTAAATCTCTTTCAATGCAGTAAATGAGTTAATGTTTTCCCTTAACTAAGGTAACCTTTTAAGGGATCCTGTGCTAAAATGTAAGTACTTCAGTGAAGGAGAAATTCTTAAATGTCAAACTTAAGGAGAAACTTAAGGTGTTCTGTTCAACTGGTCCCTGGTCCTCTCTGCTACTGAGGTAAATAATTGGTATGTTGTTTCTTGAACTGACACCAATGTTCACATGGAGCAATGTAGTTCAAAATTTTTTTACAACTTATAAAAAAACATAAACAACAAAAAAGTCATCCTGAGTTAAATCAAGGGACTAAAAGTTTTTGAGGTGGCTAACTGACAACTTCAGTGTATGGGTTAGTTCAGGCTTAGGGAACAGCTTCAGAAACTTTTTCCATCAGTTTCCCCTCAGTCTGGAAGCAGCTTTTCACACAGGTACTAATGCCAATTATGGATAAAGTAGCACTGCCAGTCTTGGCAGGGGTTGTGTTAGTGTTTTCTGACTGAACTTATTTTTGAAACGTCACCAGACTGCAATATGGCATTGGCATGTAATGATGAATTGTTTCACACAAAACTACTTTAAGCCGGAGATTTTATAATGATTTGAAGAACGGTGGTGATCTCAGGAAGATGTGGGCAGAGATAGTAAAGCTAAAGTAATTCAGTAAGCTGATCTGTGGCTTTACCTCAGTGCTGTTATCTGCACATAAAATAATATGAGAACAAGTGTGAGAGAAAAGGAGTACACAGTTTTTTGATAAACTGAAAAAGAGAAGTGTAGTCGTTGAGATATGAGAGCAGCTGATCCTTGATGTAAGATCTAAGCTTAATCTAACAGAATATTGTCTGAGAGATCATTTTCTATCAGTCATAAAGTAGAAAAGGCCAAATCCTTGACATTACCCTTTAAATGATAAGTGGCAGAAAATCATTTCATTTTATGAAAAACAGCAGAAAGGGCACCTGCTGCTTTGGGGGATCTTTTTTGCACCCATGATTAGCAATTAAAAGAGAATAATTATGTTTTGTCATCATGACTACCTTTATAATCTGACTGGATGAATTGTGTATCTTACAAAGATCCTATCCTTTTTTTGTGGCAAAGTTTCAACTACTCATACTCAGCATACAAACTGGATTCTTAAAATCATCCAAAACACTGTAATGACTATTTGCATCTGAATATTTTCCGCAGAATCACAAAGGAGCAGCCAGTAAATTGATTTACTGTATAAAAGGCAGCACAATTGGAAATGATAAATTGTGTAATTGCAGATATTTTCTGAGTTAATAAACTATTCTAAAGGCACTCAACCAGTCTAATTGGACTCTCGAGTGATAATGACATCAATATACTGCCTAAACATTGATTATCATTTGTATAAAAGTGAGTTTGGTTTATTTAGCAGATTTTGATGGTTGTCCTTTAGAAGGCCAGTGCTTTTAAATGAGCGTTTTAAAGTAGAGTGCCATTAGAAATGATTTTCATTCATTCAGTCTCTTTGCCTCATTTCTACTTTTAACGGGGTTCCTTGCCTGGAACCACATTCTCCCTGACAGTCAGTTGGTCTCACACCCCTCCAAGGAATTCAACATTTTGGGAACTACTTTTATTGATTTTCTCTCCAAGATTAAGATAAGAACATCAATATCAATCTTATGTCTGTGCATTATGTAAGCTGAAGTTGGTTAGCCTAGCTTAGCCTTTGCCCAGCATAAGATCAAAAGCAGGGGGAAATGACTGGTCTGGCTCTGTCCAAAGTTAATACTAACACCTCCAAAGTTCACTCGTTGACAGTGCTGGGCAGTAGTAATAATATTACTTTTCCCAGTAATGAGTAGTGTAACAAATTACGAATAAAATTTCAGTAATAATATTGCAGTTATCCCCAAAGCAAATAACCCGTTTCAACCACAGACTGTACAGTAAAGATGGATGACATGACAGCTCCCCAGAAGTGAAGCAAAACATCTACACTGCCCCCTGCTGGTTAGCTCCTGTCCATGTTAGCGGATAGGACAGGCTGAATTAAAAACTCAAATACATGCATCAAATTTCTCCCAAAGATGGTTTGTGTCACTTTAGGTAGTTATTATCACACTGCTATGTGTTCAAATGTTTATTTTTCTTATAAGTGTAATTTTACTCAGTCATTTGATGCTGTTTAAAAAGGTGTGATGTCATGATTGACAGCTGCGCGTGTCAGTCAGTGTGCTCGCAATCAGTGGCAATGCTCTTGATTGGTCGGATAGGTGTATGGGCGGGAACTCAATACCCTTGAAATGGCTATTGCGCAGACTCTGGCTCCAAATGATGTTCCCAGCACAAGATGGCAGCAGTCATATCAAAGATATTTTGGCTTCATTTTTGTTCAATGGGAGTAAGTGGAGACACGTTGGCCATCTTTATATAAAACAAAATCTATAACAAAACTCAAACTTCCTGAAACACAGACTACAACTGACAGCACAATAAAGCTCATGGAAATACACCCCACTGAAGGTAAGCCCTCCCCTGCTGTGGAGGATGGCTGTAGCCCTGCACTGGCTAAACAACCAAAATTGGATTTTATTCGTGCACAGCTGCAGGCTACAAGTGACAGAAATTATGAAGCCTATAACAGAACTTAAAAACTTGTTTGCAAGCTATTTAGCCTTAGTTGCACTTACAGGATTACATTCATACAGAGACATACCTGAGAGGTCTAAATCATGTGGAGAAAGGACATAACTACTACTTTTGTGGGGTGTAACAGAAAAAGGATATGATAAGTAGTCAGTGGTGGAGGGTATACTCAGTTGTACGGGGTATTAGTTTACAGTATGGTGGGTTTTGGTGGGCAGGGCTTATCAGTTCTCCACAGACATTAGTTGGTGCTAGCTAGCAAGTTCTGTTGGCTGCCAATAACACAACAAGACAACATTTTAAGACTCCTATGTAGCCTACAGCCCTATGGTGGTGAGTCGTATTTTGCCTCCAGCCAATAAAATGAATTCACTGTGATACCTAACAACAAAAAGTTGTTGGAATATATAGGAGAGTATACCCACTACACATATGAGTTGTGTAACAAATTACTTTCGGCAGAAAGCTTTTTTCAGGATTAGTTAATACTAAAGAAAACTTTCAAACTCAAAGTTTCTCAGGCAAGCTCTGGAGTCACAAGGAGCGTCTCTCTTCTATGATTTCTAAGCAGATATTTAAACTTTTCACACTGAATGATGAACATGAAGTGTGTGTTATGTATTTCTGTGACTGAGTTTTGAGGAGCACAGTGTGATGTAAATTGCCTTAAACAAGCATTAAGAGTTTTCAGTGCTGATTGACACTGCAATTTTGAACCACGAATTCTCCTGCTGCATGGTGACATGGCTAATCAAGCCATTATTTTTCCTACTTTCTAACTGAGCCTTGTCCATTGTCGTGGAGCCTTCATGGCTATTCACAGACAGCTGTTTCAGAGGGTATTTTAGTCTGGTTGATTATGATGAAACCATCAGTGGTGATGGAGGCTGAGAGGTGAAAGGAGAGGGGAGGAGAGTTAAGTGAACATAGGCGTAAATTAATCATAGGCCCTGAAGCTAGTGTCTGCCCTGGATCCCATAGCTCAGCATACTAGCTGATTGGCCTCGACAAGTGCTGTTGGCATGACAACTGCCATAAAGGTGTTGGCAATTGTGAGATGAAACAACCTGGAAGAAGCCTTCATTACACTATATCAAGATCCAATTATGATGATCGACTAATGGAGTCACTCAGCGTGTCCTAATTGAACATCAAGACCCTTAAACATGAAGTATCACAAGAGAGAGAGCTGATTTGAGACCAGTTCAGGCATGTGACCTGACTCGTGACTGCTGAAGAGATATTTCATAGATTTTCATTCAGGAGAATGACTTAATGGATCAATATTTAATTGCCACATGGTAGCAACATCCATAGAGCAAGAAAGCAAAACGCCATCCGTTGTCTGGTGTTGTGTATGCGTGCGTGCGTGCGTGTGCGCGTGTGTGAATAAGGCGTGTAAGGAAGAAAGACGGGGAGAACAGGGTAAAGGTGGGCAGACAAAAATAAATAAATGAGATAACAGTAAACAACTATTTAAACAAACAAACAAAGAAAAAGAAAAAAAGGGCTAACTGACTGAATAGAACTACTGCTGATATTACTACTACCACCACCACCACTAATAACTATAATATCTACATAGTCAGGGAGGTTGACAGCAGCACATCCGCCCCTGCCACAGGGAGTGGAAGGGGGCATTATCTCGGGGTAACAACATTCTGTTAGCAGGCAGTTCAACAACATTGATTGATTAATTGATTGATTGATTGTCCACATGTAAACAGTGGAAACAAAACAAAAACAAGAATGTCAGGATGTCCTTGTATTTATTTTTAAATTGTCTTATATTTTGACTTTTCTGTACTTCCATACTAACCTGTTGCACAGTTTAATTCCATAAACGGAGATACAGAAGTTCTTTTTTGTTGTACAGGTGTGGCAAACCTTTAAGTTTAATTGTCCCCTTAACTTGTGACTCCCCTCCCTTTCAGACAACATTTCCTGTATGTTTTTAGGTGACATATTGTTCCTTGGCTGGCTGGTTGGCTGGCTGGCTGGCTGGCTGGCTGGCACACACCAACTCAAGCTCGTAGCCTACTTTTAGATAGATAACGATGTCGGACAGAGCCAAACGGTCAAAAGTGTGGTTTTACATTACAAGAGTTGATGCAGACACAGCACGCTGTCACAAGTGTGACAAATGTTTTGCATGTAAGGGCGGCAACAAAACAGCTTGCAAAAGTGCATCATATTCAGACAGAAAGATATACAGGGATTGACTGCCCTAGCACAGCTAGTTAATCTCCATCCAGTCCACGTTTGTAACATTATGCTAGCAGCCAGCACGTGGAGTTAATAACCATTAGCTATTTTGCGACCCTATTTACTAAATAGAGTTTCCGGCACAAGATAACGGCTTACCGGCGACGGAGAAGCCTGGCTCCAGGTCCAATATTTTCCTCTTTGTTAGTGTCATGACTGTCCAGAAGTACCTGAACAGCTGAGCCGTGGTGGCACACAGGTATGTGACGTGTCAGAGGGGAAACGAACTGTTCACATTTCTCTTTGTGGCAGGTAACGGCCCACAGACCTCACCGCACTTTAGGGACTGTTCTTTACTTGTAAGGGGAGGAGGGTGGCTGGTTGATTTTTATTTTATTTATTTATTTTATTTTGATCCCCCTATGTTAATCACTTATTGATGCTGTTTTTGAAGTATGAATAAGTCAATAAGTCATTTATTCCATTGAAATATTGTTGATGTATTATAGAAAAGTGATTTATCTTTTTAGAAATGACAAAAGGCACATCTGCCTAATTTTTGCTGTGGTATCGTGATACTACTCAGAACTGTGATACTTTCACTGGTATTGTACCATGGATCCCAATTTTGGTACCATGACAACATTATCATTTCATGTATTTTACATTTCACGTTGCAAAAAGTAAAATGTTTTGTTAAAAAACTATTTTGTTGCATAATAAAGCAATTTATATTTCTTAATTAGTTTTTTTCTTCCTCAAAAAGTATCGATAAAAGTACCGTTAAAATACCGGATCGATAAGCAGTATTGGTAAGAGTAGTAGTACCGTTAAAATCTTAATGATACCCATCCCTAAATTTAAATATGGTATATTATGAATTATAGAGTATATGGAGTGATTTATTGCACAGGAAGTGCTTTGCTTTAGACAGGACTGAAATGCTTTGCATAGGACTGTTAAGAAAATAGACTTTATATTAACACCACATCATACTCACAATTTAGTGTGTCCTCTGTCTCTGTATGGCAGCATCGACACTAATTTATTCAGGTTGCCTTTAATCAGTCACCTGTGTGCATGTCTTGAATATGTTAAGTCAAGCTTAGCAAAGAGTCTGGAAGCAAGAGAAACTGTATTACGAATGAAAAAAATACGCCTTCCAACAATTCCACACACTGACACTAAAAAGCAACCCTGTAATGCATCTTATTTATACAGTAAATATGTACATTTAGGGCTGATAAAATATACAGACGTATCACGTCTTTTCCTGGTCGTAAGATCCGTATAAAGGCCTGGGGCTGTACTCACGAAGCTTCCTAACACAAAGAGTTGCTCCTAGTGACAAAATTCTTAAAATTGTGACATTTTCTCAGAATTTTCCCTTAAAGTTAAGACTAGGTCCTTGTAAGGATAAAAGTTATGAAATGCTACAAATGAGATCATATAGGGATATGTGTGGTCAATCTCATTAGAGATAGGCACATATTTCCCGCCTAATGCAGTAAGGCCAGAAATAAAATGATCACAACACCAAGATATCTGAAAAAGTGAAAAAACGCAACAGTGCAGCAGTGATGACTTGAGTGTGTCTAAACCCATCAGCAGAGTGATGACATAAACAATGACAACACTTTCACAGTCAGCAGTTCATTACATTTCCACTGGGTGTCCTCACCTTGCAGGCTCACAGAAGGGCATGTCTGTGACAACCAATCACATCTGTTTAAAGAATGCATCACACTTAGCAACGGGGTCAACAACACCTCCTCACTGAGATAAAAGTTTCTGTCCCTTCGTTGCTCAGAACTTTCCTGTATCACTCGAGGTTAGGACTCCTTACTAAAAATGTTTAGGTTAAGTTAGGGGCTGTCTAAGAGTCTTCTCAGACTGTTTGTGAAGATGGCCCATGATGTTTTTCCAATTAGCAGAAACAGCTAGGGGTCATATTTTGTAAATGGACCTGCACTGGCCTTTCTAGTCTTCCGAACACTCAAAGCGCTTTAACACTCCATGTCACATTCCTCCATTCACAAACACATTAATTCACTTGTGGCCAAGGCTACCATACAAGGTGTCACCCGCTACTCAGCTGAAACATTCACACGCATTTTGTCAGCTTTGTTCTTACTCCTAACCCATCAAATACTAACGCTTGGTCAGTGCCTCATACCGACAAACTGAGGCACACTTACGCCTTTGTTTGAGATGAAACAGGCAACTGACATAGTATAAAGAGGATGAAAGTACATGTAGTAGTGATGCTGCGGGTCAACCCACAGCCCGCGGGTCCCACAGGTTGAGCCATGGATAAGTAGGCTTGGGTAAGTTTGTTAGAAAATATTGGGCGGGCGGGTCATAAAGTGATGAGAGCGTTTAAGTTATTAACAGTTTTCAGAAATGTGCTTCTCAGCACTGCTGCGCTCAGGCTTTACATTATTCAACTGCTGAAAAGGGAAATTTGTTGAAGCCTGACATTTCAATCTGTCCGGTCAAAAACGTTTTCCTCTGCAAATATGTTTGCCTTAGTCCATGTCCTAACAGCAAGCAACTTGGCTGGCCAAAGTCTCTGGTGCATCTGCTCTATGGGCCTAACAATGTGGAATATCCGGGTAATTTGATAACTTGGAAATTGAAATTCTATGGCCTCATGTGCCACTAAGCAGCTTTCATAGGTATGAACAGGAACCCGCCTCCAACGCTGTATCCAGTTCTATTTACACACCCATGAGCCCCACCCATCTTGAGATACCATACTTGACTGTTAGCTAGCATGGGTAGCTAGCAGGGCAATTGCAAAGTGAGCAGCGTGTGATTGGATTTCAACAAGCAAAAAACTTGGTTTGCAGTTAAAAAAAAAAGTGGTTTAGAAAAACTTTATAAATGTAAACGTTATCCCCCTGCTCCTGATCTAACACCATGGGTGAAGGGGTTGTGTGTGAGTAGAGACTATTGTTAAAAGAAAAGTGGACTAGCTTGACTGTGTCATGTTTGAGGTGTAATATTTATAAGGCTAAACCATGGCACCATAATATTTTGCTATCAGTGGCAGCAGCAACCATCAAAGTGTCTGTCTATGAATGCTGAGCATGAACACTTTGGAAGACTTTGCGGTGAAAAGCGAGCATGCTGTAGCTTAAAAATGAAAGGAACAAAGCACCTGCCAGAGGTCGTTGTGCTGGCTCTTAGCAGCTACCATGAGAAGATGATAGGGATATGTATATTTAAAGAAGAGTACAAAGAGAAGAGGGCAGGCAGAGAGAGATGAAGAGAGAGAAGGAAAAACCCTGGCGATGTGTATGCACACATGGACCATGAGGCTTTACGCTCTGCAACGGACAGCGAGGATCCTTAGGGTCTCTCTGTGGGCAAAGTTACACTTATTGATTGAGATGAGAGAGCAAAAGGAGACGATTCAGGACGGAGAAAAGAGAAGGAGAGAGACAGAGTGCAGTGGGGGGAATGATCACACACTCATTCATTGCGTGACTTGGGTATCAAGGGAAGAAACTGAGAGTGTTCCAGTTTTACAGCAGCAGTGATTCTGCGCTACACAAGAAGAAAACTGAATCCTGCTACATTCTCTTTCCAGTCTAACACGAAGTGTAAGGGACTCTACTGACATGGTTAGCAGAGAACAAGGAGTTGCAACCTTGTGTCCTTTTGGTATTTAGAGTCAGTGTGGTGGTGAGCGTGTGATTAAAGGGTAAGTTCGGTATTTTTTAAACTGGACCATATTTCCCTATGTTTTTGTGTGACTAATGGGAATAATTTTTGAAACCGCTTCAATATTGAGGCCGTGGCAGACAAGCGGGGTGAAGCAGGCTACAGTGTAACCACTCTGGGCATGTTAGTGTGGCAAAGTATATATGCAACCCAGAGCAATGAACACTGAATTTTAGCCATTCACTGCCAGCTATAATTTGATATTTACTGGTACACTGTTCATTGTTCAGTCCACTCTACAACATGTATGGTTATGCAACTCAGGTATAATATATTTGGTTTAGTTACAGTCAGACATTTGTATCAAACTACATCATCATCTTATCTATTTCACCTTTATTTTGAGCCACAGCTGTCATGTCTAAGAAACGTTAAGTTTATTTAATCAGTTTTTGTCTCATGTCTATGTCATATTGTGATTTCCTTTTATTTTGAAATCTAACTCTCCTCTTGTTTCAGGCAACTTGCTCCTTCCTCTGTGTGTTTTCCCGCTGGTTTGATTGTCTGACTCGCCCCTGATTGTTTCCACCTGTGCCCTTACCTTGTGTGTATTTATTGTCTGCGTCTCCCTTTGTCCTGTGCCAGTTCCTCTTGTCCTTCGTGTCAGTGAACCAGCGTTGTATCCATGCCATGGTTTTATAGTAAGGGGAGGAGTAAGGGGAGGAGGACGGGCTTTAGCGTGGACGGTTAGTGACATCATTTGCCCCGAAAGAGTCATTCGCCTCCAATGTAATGTAATATAAATTCAATGTAGTAACCAGGTTTCAAGCTGTAGAGGGCACTCCACACCACATTTTTAAAATAAAATGTAGATTTTCAACAGTTTACACTAAACTGTCAAGATTTTGAGCAGGATCAGTCAGTAATACTACTTCACTACCAGAAACAATGATTATCAGCTGAAAAATGGTTTTAGGGTTTAGTTACTCTTTAACAGTCCTGGCCATTAAAAAGGCAAAAAATTACCAAAAAAAAAAAAATATTGTTTTTACTCAATAAAACTTTGATTTTGTACTTTGAGTCCCGAGTTGTGCATTTGGGCTCAGGTCCTTGTTCGGTTGTGACAACAGCTCTATGAATGGCACTTTGGTCAAAGCGACATCCTCACTAATACATTTTTGTTTGAAAACTATTGCCACATTAATACTCACCATCCACACTACTTCAACTGAGACCTTGAAAAATGCTGATTACTCCATTTTAGTCTGAAAACTCTGAGGATGCATTTTAATCTGGATGGCAGAAACATAGACTTTTGAAAATTATAACACAGACACCCATATTCACTTCCCAAGTGGGTATTATCAGTCAAAGTTCCAGGTCAAAACATCACAACTAGCTCTACATAACCTTCTGTGTTCTCATCCTTTTGTACAAGTACTCCTTTCACATTGCCATGGCTTCTTACGGCGATGGATAATGCTCGTAGTTCTGCTTTAATATATCAGCGTATTTGCTTTGCAATAACTCCAAATCTTTTTTCTGTGTTTAAATATAGAAAATGTTTTCTTTTTGAAACACCATTTTTTTAATGAAAATGTTTTTGGGTGAACGTGGCTCAAGACTGAAATATCTTAACAGTTATGGAAAGGATTGCCATGAAATTTGATACAGATATCCAGTGTTTCCCGAGGATGAATCCTACTTACGTTTATGGTCCTCTGACTTTTTGTCTAGCACCATCATCTGGTAAAATTGGAGAAAAAAAAAGAAAGAGCACAATTTTCTGCATTTTAACATATACTGTATAATCAAATACTTTGCAGGGATTATTTAAAATCTTCACTTAATCAGTTTCCGTAGCTCAGTAATCTCACTTTATATTAGGGTAAACACTGTATACTTATTTAGAGATTTGAGTCATTTAGTTGTGTTGTTTTGAAAACTATTCACTCACTTTTACACTCCTGCCGCTTTACTAAAAAAGAGCAAAATCTTGTCTGGTAAATGGCCTTGCACTTGTATAGCACCCTTTTAGTGTTCTGAACACTCAAAGCACTTTTACTCTACTTGTGACATTCACATACACATTCACACATTGGTAGCCAAGGCTACCGTGCAAGGTGCCACCTGCTGCTCAGTTAAGTACCCATACACATTCACACACAGCCATCAGGATCAATTTGGGGTTCAGTTTCTCGCCCAAGGATACTTCGAAATATAGACTGGAGGAGCCGGGGACTGAACCACCATCTGAGTACAGATGATGCTGATATCACCTACAGCAGCAGTGTCTGCTCTATTGCCAGTAAAAGCTCAGACTGAACAGTGCTAACCTATTTTCCAAACTCGGCCTCCCTGAAAGATCATCATCATCACTAGCAATAGCTAAATAATAGCCAAGTGTAAAACTTTCATGCCTGCCTTAACATCGATCTGCAAGGCTCTAAAAGGAATCACTAACTCTCCCCAACTTACCAAGTACCATATTACCTACCTCTTACACTATCAACCTCCTGACTGAGGACAGTGTTGAGGCTTTCTGTTTTGTTTTTTTGGGTGTGTTTGTTTGAAAGAATGACCACATTTCCCTGTGCATCTTGACCCGGAGATATCAAACAGTATTTAGTGTTTTGCTAACTATAACCTGTGATAGTGGTAGCCAAAACTATCAGTTCACTACCATGAGATTCACACAGCTTTCCTTTACCAACATAAAATATGATGCTATGCTATGTCACAAGTCATGTGGCGAGGTTGAAGGAATTTCGAAATTTGGATTAAAATGTTTATAAACCAACAACGCCACCTAGTTTAAAAAGAGCCTAGGAATCTGCTAAAATGGCTATGCAGGTTCTTGGAATCAGGGGTGAGCAGAGTTAAAAATCACAATACCAAGAGTAACAATTTAACAGGATTTATTTAAATAGAATTTGGAAAAACCCCCGCCCAAAGTCAATTGTGGTTGTCCTCCCCGTCCCCTCCATCTCGTCCAATACTTTTGAGTGGAGTAATTTTATATTTAAAATACCCAACTTTCTCCACAAATCAAAAAACAGAAATAGGCTACACATTATTATAATATTGGATCTAACAATATTTTTTACTTTTTACTCTGTTTTACTGGACTGTGCATAACATAACAGCCTATTTCCACCAGATGCGTGTTGGCTGTGTCTCTGCACCGGCGCGGCAGCGGAGCGGATAGGATTCAATTCTAGTCAATGTGTGTGTTTCCACCGGCTGCGGCTGTGCTGTGCTCCGGCACTCCAGAGCCCTCCGGAACAGATGCGCAGGACTTCTATTTTTGCCGAACACCGGAGCATAACGCTGCAATTCTGCACAGCGGAGCAGGAAGTCATGCACAGAAATAAAATAAAACATGCGGTTAATTTTCAAAATAAAATACAGTGTTCACGGCGGATCATACTCCCTGCACCACACCTTGAGAACTACATAATGGGCAGAGGCAGGCCTGAAGTCAACAGGTCAGAGGTTTTCAGACGTCATTTCACCCTGTTGACACCATGGACGAGGAGACATTAATCATGGCAGTGCACCGAAATGTCTTACAGCGGAGCTGCACCGCCCCACACAGCAAACGCAGCCGGTGGGTATTGACAGACGGCGGAGCACACAGCGGATAACCAGTGCTGCTGTTCCGCAACGGACACGCATCCAGTGGAAATCTGGCGTAAGAAATTGTATGTTGTTGTGGATAATGCTTGGGATGAGTATGCTACAAATGAATTGCCTCATTTGGGATCAAAAAAGTTGTCTGAATCTAAATCTGAATCAATAAATAATATTTTAGGGTAGCCTACAGCCCAAACCTGAATACTGTGCTATACCAAACTGTGAGAAAATAAGTGCAAATTAATTATTAATAGCTATATGTATTATTAATTATTAATAATTATAAATTTGCTACTATCATGCCAATAATGGATGAATCATGGTTGTTCTTTCTGACGCAGTTACTTGTGGTCTCTAACTGCAGGATGTAAATTTTCAGCATTTTTGGTCAAGGGCTTTTTCAGTTATTCACAAAAAGATCTTAATCAGTATAGCGCCACCTGTGGATGAATCGTGGGTGTTCTTTCTGGTATAGTTACTCATTGTCTCTAGTTGCAGTATGCAAATTTTGAGCATTTTTAGTGAAGGACTTTGAGTTATTCACGAAAAGCTTTGTGGACCGACTGACCAGCCGAGTGACCTATAGAGCTGTGGGTTGTTGCTAAAAAGAAAAAAAATATTTTCTGTATTTGAAAATACAAAATATATGTATTTTAATTTGATACATTTTCTAGCACCAGTATTTTGTATTTTATTTTGATACATTTATTTGAGGGGTATTTCATATCAAAATACATTTTGATGTATTTTTGCCCATCTCTGGTCCAGCCCAGCCACCCCACAGCACTGTCACCCAGCGTGTTGGTTAGAAGTTTAACATGCTAGGAATAACGTTTAAGACTGGTTAAAAACTGTGGCCTCCATAGTCCAGGGTGTCTCCTTAAGTAACCAGAGTAAAACTAAAATAAAAGTTTACTAAAAAGGTCCCCACAGTTAAAAAGGCAATCCAACCTTTTAAAATGGCTGGTTAAAATCAATATGGAGGGTAGCTACTTAGCTGAAAGAGGGGTGCATCGCGACCACACCCCTCTATTATTCCACGGTGCCTCCCCTCAAATCCAGCCGGCGGCAAGGCTCCTTCTCCCCGCTCCTGCCGTCCCCTTCCCGGCTCCGCTCCGGTCGTCTCTCGGGCCTGGCACTGCGTCCCCGCCTAGCGTCCTGGAGGCTCTCATACCGCGGTGGTGGTCTCCTCCATGGGCAGTTCAGGGTGAGTTGGACAAAACACTACATGCAACTAAAAACACTTAACACCACAAGGTTAAAAACAAAACATGCATTAGTCCATAAAAACTGACCCTGTCACAGTCACGTCACGCTAGCAAGCCAGAGGGCTGTAAAAAAAACTAGATTTATAATGGCTACTAACTTAATCTGGTACTAATAATAGTAGGCTACTAATCTGGTAAATTAGGGCTTGACTAAATATAATCACATAGTTATGGACAAAGGCATATATTTTTTGAGAACTTATCAAAATGATATAACCTACCACCGCACTTTTATATATACCTACAAATTAGAAGTTACCTGATTTTAAGAAATGGGAATAAATAAAACAGCTGTCATGATGCTGGGTTTTGGTTTTATCTTCTATTATCTCAAGGACTTTGTTTCTGAGTTTTGTTTGTGTTCCCTGTTTCATGTTGTTTCGCTCATATTTAATCTGCTTCCTGTTTTATTTTGTAGGTTCTCTCCTCATGTGTCATGTCTGGTTTTACTTCCTGTTCTTGTGAGTTTTCCCACCTGTTCCTGTCACACCTGTCTTAACTCTTGCCTCTTCCCGGAGTCTTCCCTTCACGCCTGTTTTGTATAGAGACAGAGTGCAACACCTCATAATCTGAAAGGGGAAACGAGGCCTGATTTCTCCTCACACTTTCCCCCTCCGTCTCCAGCCTGTTGAGTTTGCCAAAAAGTTGCTGTGTGGTAGGCTGCACGGCCAATAAAAACCCAGAGCTTAGCTTTTATCAGTTGCCGAGCAGGAAAACGGAACCTTGTAGAAGACAACAGTGGATACAGGCAATAAAACGTGAGGCTTCAACAGGGAAGAAATTGCGGGATCCTGACACTCGGTATGGATATGTGTGCAGCAAACACTTTGTCAAACCCTCCAATGGGCAAAAATACATCAAAATGTATTAGAGTAACAATTAACTGTATTTATGTATGTTAAGCTAAAGCATTGACAGTATGAATGCAACTTCTGTTATAAATGTGCCCAGCGGTCTGCGATTTAAGCAGTCCGCCTAGCACTACTATCAATCTACCAGCATGTAGAGGCATGTCTCAAAAGGAGCAGGCTGACAGCTGAGCATGCTGAAATGCGCATCTTCTTAAAAAAGAATCTCCACTAGGGCTGAACAATATATCGTTATCGTATCTACCAAGATATGAACATGCAAGATATTAATATCCCAAAAGGCAACGATATTGACAATATAACTTCCCTCATGAGTTTCCCCAGCTTGACCCACATGTACAGCTCAGCCAATCACAAACATCCTCTTTACGCTTGCCCTAAATGTACAGCTAAGGCCAGCCAATCACAAACCTCATTTCCTGCTTGCTTTGGATCGACAGCGAAGCCAGCCAATCACAAACATCCCCTTGAACAAGGGAGACGTACTGTTGCTAGATGCTGCTTGATGATGTTTTTGAAGTATGAATAAGTCAATAAGTAATATATTCTATTGAAATATCATTGATGTATAATAGAAAAGTGATTTATCTTTTTAGAAATGACAAAAGGCACATCTGCCTCATTTTTGCTGTGGTATCGTGGTACTACTCAGAACCGTGATACTTTCACTGGTATTGTACTGTGGGTCCCAATTTTGCTACCGTGACAACACTGCTGAGTACTGTATGAACAGCGCCTTGCAATAAAAGACACGGCGGGGACATCTGGGGCCTCCTGTGTCAAGCCCAAGCAAGGTCGGATTGCCGATGCATTCAGTAGCATAATGCCATACCAATCGACGCCCAGCAGGTACAAAGACATTACAAACGCTATAACATATCATATTGCCTCACATGATTCCCGTGCATGGCAGAAAATGGTTCGAAATCTTTTTTTTTTTTTTTTTTTTTAAATAAAGAATGCTTAGTTTTCAATGAGCCCATAGTCATATTGTATCGTATCGGTATCGAGTTATCTGGCATAAATATTGAGATATGAAATTTTGTCCATATCATTCAGCCCTAATCTCCACATCATGTTTTTTTCCAAGACAAGCAAGGTAAGGAGAAAGGACACTGAGGTAGACCGGGAATATTAAGCTTATCAATATATCGTTGCCTTTCTGGTAGGCATAGCGTGCTAAAATAATCCTTTGCCATCTTATTATTGGCTAATTATTAGCTAGCTATAGCTAATCATTTTAGCTAGCTAGCTAGCAATTCAGTTGTGGAGACCTGAAGGTGCGGCTGTGGAGAGCGAAGCGGGCCTCATTTCCCCTTTGGGGGCGTGGCGTTCAGATTATGACGCATTGTGCTCTGTCTCTATTAGTCTTGTCTGCTCCACCCTTGTTATCAGCCAATCCCTATTTCACTCTAGGTGCCGTGTCTCCCTTCTCCAGCTGTGTCTCGTCTTTGCAATTAGTCTTCTGCGTATACCTGTGTTTCCCTTTGTCCTTTGTCAGTCCGTCTGTTTACTTCTGTGCACTCCCGCACCTCTGCATATCTCTCGGTCTGTCTTTCCTGCCTGCACCCAGGACATAATTTTAATAATAATGTGATATTATAATATATAATAATACATGTAAAATTACAAGTTCATTGATTTGGAGAGAATATTCTTATAAATTCAAATGTGCTTATTTTTAACACCTGTTATCTATTCAAAGTACTCTTGGGAGAGAGCTCCAAGCTGTTAGTGAAAACATGGGGAGGTAGAAGCCAACTATACCCACATATTCTATTCCTGTCCGGTTTTGCAGCAATATTGGACAGAAATAAGAGAAGCTATAGAAAGCATTTTTCAGTGCTCACTAATTTTGGGGCCCGAACAATTACAAACATTAACAATTACTTAGCTGAACACCACAGCTACTCTCTGTACAAACTGATAAGTATCTTTTTGAAAGAAGAAGAAGAAAAGCAGGGCTTATACAGATAACAAAAAACTGGTTGAAACCGGAGGCGCCGTTAACAAGATCCAGTTAACAAGATCTCTAAAATGGAGATGATAAAGCACAGCATTAGGAATCTAACTAAACTATTTGATGCAAGATGGAAGAGAATACAGAAAACAGGTATTATACAAAAGTAAAAAGGCAGGGGGAAATGAGGGAAGAGGAGAGAAATCTGACGTTAGGAACGTGGGATAGGGTGGGAGGGACATACAGCAGCTATTGTAAAGACTGTCACTTCCTTTCTTCTTTTGTTTCTATGAGAAGTAGCCCAACTGCTGTAAGATACTATAATTTTGACAAAGAGTATATTAAAAAAAATCTGGTACTGACACTTTATTTGGTACACCTTGTTAGTATCAGGTTGGACCCCTTTTGCTTTCAGAACTGCCGCTGATACAAGGCAGGATGGATCCATGCTTTCATGTTGTTTATACCAAATTTTGACCCTACCATTTGAATGTTGCAGCAGAAATCAAGACTCATTACACCAGGCAATGTTTTCCCAATCTTTTATTGTCCAGTTGTGGTGAGCTTGCAGAATTGTAGCCTCCTGTTCTTAGCTGACAGGAGTGGCATCCAGCATGGTCTTCTACTTCTAGGTTCAACGCGTTGTTCTGGCCGTTCTCCTCTGACCTCTGGCATCAACAGGGCATTTTCACCCAGAGAACTATCTTTCTTTTATCTTTTTTATCTTTTCTTTATCTAAGTCAAGGCAAAGAAAACTTTTAATATATCTGTTGGGGCATCTGTGTTTCCATAAAGTGAAACATAATGCTCAGACCCTCTCCTCAATAATTTTCATACAGTCCCTAACCACAGTGTGAGAGAAACTATCAGCTCTGTACTGTCACTGGAAATTCATGTACTTTGGACGACAAATACAGCTGTGCTCCACTACCTAAGCCACTCAGTTATTTTTTCTGTTCACTGTCAATGAGGTGACACCGCAGATGAGGCGCTGTGTGCTGGAACAAAAATCACCCCCCGAGACTGGATGCTTTTCCCTGGTATTTTAGGTGAAAACTGCAGAGAGCACTGCAGAGACAGGTGTGGAATTTTAATGAAGCTGAGACAGAGAGACAGCCAGTCGAGATGAATTTACAGGGCTTTGCACAGATGGTGAATGTTGAAAATGATATTTAGGTCAATAGTCAGATTGGGTTAAGTATGCAAAACTCATTCAATCATTGACCAGAAAACAGAGAGGCACCCAGCTCATAAAAAAAACAAACACACCAAATATATCCTCCTGGTATCCTGAAGGCAATAAAGCAGAGCTTGTTGTATTGACAGCTAAAAGGCAATATTCTCACTAGCACTGTATGAACAATATAATCTCCATCTCTCATTTGAATTTTCATTTCAAACCCGCATTGATGAATATTGAATTATTCACAGCCAATAACCTCATCAGAAGCAGCATTAATGTATTTATTATTGGAGTTTGATGTTCACCCCTGCATAATGTTTCCTCCAGTCACTGCAATCAAACTTCTGTTTGAATTGTTGATTCAGATGAATCAGCCTGCCAGCGCCTTGTTGCTCCATCCTCAATGTGTTTTGTAATTGCAGAAGACACATTAACCCACTACTGAACAGCACCCTTTGGGTTGTTAGCAGACTCTGACTGCCACATTGTCACTGCCATCAGATGGAGAGCATCATGTAGGAGAGTGTCATAAACAAAGACATAAAGAGAAAAAATATCTGTCAGATTTAAAGCCAATATATATCACATTTAGCTTTTTTAAGGAGTGACAGTAAGTTTTGGCATTGAAAATATTTTTTTTCTTTGAGAAAAGGAAACATTAGCACTAAAAAAGTTCCACTACAAATGGTGCCCAACAACATCAGGAAGAAATTTGGCGGGACAACAACTTCAGTTTAGGGGGCTAAAGTCTGAGGGTGGTGGGTGGTAGGGGTGGTGGACGGGTCAAACAACCACCGGCTTTCACCTGGGAGGCCTGTGTTCACTTCCTGTAAGATTATAAAGCCAAATCCTGTTCTGTTTTTCAAAATGTAATCACATGTAAGTGTTGGCTAAAAGTAAACACTGACATAGTGCGTTTATTTGAAAATAGACAACTCATGTAACAGGCTTACATAGAAATGGCATCCCAGAACATCAACAGCCAACGCACCCAGGGCACCTTGCATGTCAAATGTTGGCATGTTAAGTCTATGACCGAATGTTGATATGTTACAACTTTGGAGTGAGAATATGTTGGTCCTTATCCAAAAGTTATGTAATTAATGTAAAGTTACTGTGGTTAGGTTTAGGAGTAGAAATACGGTGAGGATTTCCCTTCAATGACTCAAAGTTAACTCAAAATTCACACGGTTTTGATCACCAGTCTCCTGAGGAAAGTCCCGTGTGACACTCCCACTGCCATAACCTGCCTCCTAAGCAGGGACAGCTTCCTCCTTTACCCCCATCAGCGCATTTGTAACGTGATGACCGCCTTCCAAAATACACAGCCTGCTCTCATTCAGAGCTCATCAGATACCATGCTTTGTTAGTGATCTGGTTGTCAGAAACCAACATACAAGGGCACCATTTGCGGCAGAATAATATCGCACTGGCTGGAGCTGTAGGTCCCTACAGGGCGGGCATGAGGGGAGGTGGATGGGTCCAATAAATCTCTGACTTTTAATTTGGAGCCTGCTGCTTCCATCTTTACTACTGTCGGTCACGTGAATGCAGCCTTCCAAAATACATGGATCATGGATTCCTGGCTCATCATCACGTGGGACTATGTGCATTACTTTTCCTGGGGAAAACTTATGAGACGCAGCATATGAGAACAGTCTGAATCATGTTGTCCTCGCCCCACTTCTCAAACTCCTTCCCTCCACACCAAAAGTGACAATAAGTTGAAACTGAAAAAAAGAGTGAAAAAGGTTAACAAAAAAAAATAATAATTAACACAAAAAATAACATGAAGAATCAGAAGACTGTCATTGAAATCATCAGAATGCAAAAATAAAGTAAAATAATTTTGAATACCTCAGTTTTATTTGTCAGTGGAACTCACTGCCAGTGTTTCCTTTTTCAATGTCAAATCTGATTTTCAATGCCAAAACTTTCTGTCATTGCTTTAGCTTCATACTTTTTGTGGCTCTGAAAAAACAGCAGTTCATGCAGAGCCACACAGATTTCTGTCCTTTGCAGCCTTTGGTGTTAGTCAGATATCCACCCAGCACAGCCCACTGCATTGTCCTTCCAAAATAATATGTTTAAACAGAATAATTAAGTTTCATTCCCCTGCTATTTACCTTTAGGGAGTAAATGTAGCCAATGAAGCAGCGACACACAGAAGCCCTCCTGGCTTGTTTGCAGCACTAAATGTGTTGAAGATGTCTAATGGTCTGCACTCTGTTATATTCATATATTTATTCTGCACAACTAGCCCTAATCTTTTTGCAAGCAAATTGTTGCCCTATCTAGGAGATTTTCCAGCTCAGCATTATTATGTGTTAATATTGGATGTTACTGAAGCAGCTCCAACTGCTTTGATAGTGCCAGTGAAAGTAATTGGTGTAGAGCTAGGAACGAAGAATGGGTTTTATTTAAGTTTGAGAAAGGAAAAAAAATGTTTAGAGTTCAAGCTTGGCTGTTTTTCTTGCCTTATGATCATCGTTCCTACACAGGTGTTTGAAATATACAGCAGTCTTTTCTGTGGCCTTCTGGTTTACCTCCACTGCTTTAGTCTGAATAAGTGTTGTCGCTTATTCTTAAGATACAGTCTGATGATGTCCATGTAGAGAAAGCTCCTGAGGCCACTGTTGGACAAACATTTATTTCCACTCTATGTGATTATAAAAAAACAACGATAAAAACCCCAACTCAACAGCAACGTCTCTTTCCAGAAGTCATGACCTGGTTACTCAAGACAATTCACAGACCTGTTGTGAGCAGTTTCATGTAGGAACTATTTTCTTTCTACCCAACTACACCCAGCTGTATCAGTCAGTATGTTTGCATGACATAAGAGAAAATAAATTTTGTTGTGTTTGTCTGGATAAATCTGGACTTGCTAAGATGTTAGTCCAACTGAAATTGTACTAAATCAAATATCTCGAAGTCAGACTAACACACCCTGACAATGTAACAATGAGAGTCAAATTCCTCCTGCATGGCCTTGGTGCTCTGTGCATGCTCCACAGTTTCCACCCTGGGCTTAGATCCGGAGGTTGAAAGTATTGAATGCGTAACAGAAAAAGAAGCAACCTTTTTGCAATCTTCTTGCTGAAAGAGTTGCCAGGTGTACTTCAGTAGAAAAAAAATAATTCCTACATGAAACTGCTCAGAACAAGGTCTGTGGATTATCTTGACCAACAGGGTTGTGATTACTGGAAAGAGACATTGCTGTTGAGTTTTTCAAAGGTATTTCTTGTGATTTGCGCAGGGTCATCTAGTTCTATTAAATTGGAGCGAAGGCAGACATCTCTACCGTCAATATCTCCAACACACACACAACCAAACAGCACTCCAGTTAAGAGGAAAATATGTATATTTGAGTTGTGGGTGAACTGTTCCTTTAAACATAAAACTGGACTGAACTTAGTTTAAACAGAGGTTTTAAATGTAAGATGCGTAGCCAGCCTAGTGTTTGAAAGTTTGCTATGAAAAGCAAAAACATATTAAGACTACACTCAGCGGCCAGATCTGGAGTGGTGCTGATTCACCTCTGTGGTCATTTTAGAGGATGTAGTTTGTGCCATTGTTAAACTGTATAGCATTATACAGAGAGGTATACCTGTTGTTCAGCCTACCCTCAATGATATAAAGAGACTATCCTCCTCCAAAACAAAACCACCCGTATTTATGTCTTTTTCTAGGTGGCAAGTAGGGGTGGGCGGCACCACAAAAATTTGGTTTTGATCTGATACCAAACATAAAAAGATAAAAGTATCATATCGAAACTGATATGATCACTAAAAGTGGCAAATGTAATGTCATGTATAGGTCTGATTTGACTCAAATATTGATTTCACTAGGCTGCTTTACCTGGATTTTCCTTGTCTGAGCCTCTCTAAACAGACTCTGCCAGTGAACTCTATCTCTGTGTCAGAGGTCTGGATGCTGAAGCATTTCCTTCTTCCTAGCTTGTTTTCAGTTGCAGCTGCAAGTTCTCTTTCTCAAGTTTATTTCCAATTTCATTAAACTATCACTGAAATTATGAATCAGATCAAACCAGATAGACTCGGACATAATCTCTGCATTGCATCTGTGCACAGCTACAGTATTGCTCAAATGGTGCTATTCATCGTACAATTAAGGGTTTGCATCAGTCCCCAGCAGTAAACATAAGGGCTGGGAAACGAGCTTATCATCCTCCTACTGCAGATATGAAGTGAAATGAAACTAAGAAGACACTGCTGCATCTGGAGTAAGTTGTCTGAATGCACGCAACACAAAAACAATGGAGTAGCAAAGAGTATATGCACTATGTGTTCACCGAAACATTGTTTGCACAGTCAGTTTAACTCTTGAAATACAAACAGGTACGACATAGAGAGACCTTTTTTGGTATTGATCCCATTGACACTAAGATCGGCCTTCAAAATGAAAATGTAGTATCGAGAGTATTGATATCGATCCCCCCACCCCTAGTGGCGACCTCTAGTGGCTACTGGCCTTAGTAAGAAAGACAAAACTGACTTGGTTGGACGACTCTAAAAAATAGGACTTTCATCCAGGAGTTAACATAGAATGTTATAGTATGTGTGTTAGTTTCTAACATACTTATATTAAGCCAAACTATGATGTTCTAACCAAGGAGTATTGTGGCCTAAACCTAACAATGTGGTTTTAGTGCAGCTCGAACCATTTCAATGTTATCCATGTGTACAAAACTGGTCTGTTAACTGTCATATATGAGTTTTTCATATGGTTTTGAGGACTCGTTCGACATACAGTAAATGGGTGAACAGAACAATAGAAAAATGTCATTTCAACTGCAAATCACAAAAACAATATGAAATACACAGTAAGATTCCATTTTGGTATATATATATAGTAAATACATATACTGTGCAGCTTATGCATACAGTGCACTGAATACACATGTGTTTTTACAAATATATTATTCAGATGTAGGAACATGTTTGAAAGGAAAAAATGGAAGGGAAGCTGCCCAGACAAAATGCTACGCCCTTAAAAAGGCAATCTGACATTTTACTTTTTTGTTTTTCAATCTTGTCTGTCCACCAACATGAACTCCTGCTGTGGCCCTATTTGTATTTTGCTAACCTCTCACGTCCCACTGACTGCATCCTGAAATGTCATAAATGTGAGTCTAAAGCCAGGCAAAGAGGTTACAGCAAATAACAGTGTACCCTGAAGGCAGCAAACCACCCTGAACAACTCTTAAAAAAATATTCATTGTTATTAATATTTGGAAAAAAAAAATAAAAATTAACACCCAGATTGTCCAGATGCGTAAAATTGGGGGTTTCCTGTCCAGCATCTAGCATTGATCAGAGAAACGGCAGCCAAGGCCATTTCAGCATCAGCTTCAACAATTTGGCTACTGCTTGGTACATTCCAAACAGACAGCATATACCTGTATTACTGTAGCCTAGGTCAGAGGGTTTTCCAACACAAGCAGCAAAAGGAAAAAAATCTCACAGCAGATAGTATGTAACACTGGCAGGCACAGGACAAGCAGAAACCCACAAACACAGATCTTAAACATTTAGTTACCAACAAGTGCAAACATCAGTCCAATTAATCCAATACACAGGCTGAGATCAAAACAAGGTCGGCAAATAAAGAAGGTAAACTTAGCCAGGTAAGGGGTGAAGGATCAGAGTCCAGAACGATCAGGTAGCAAACAGAATGATTGAATGAATGAATGAATGAATGAGAGATCAGGAGGGATTCATGACACAAGGTTAAATCAAATCACTTTCAGTGGTCACTGTTAGGAGGTTTTAATCACGAGCCGAATTATCTGCAGAGATCTCCTCCTCTCCAAAACAAACAGACCAGGTGATTAAAACCAGTAAATACATTGAATAAAAAGTTTGATGTTACAAATCAGTGTTTTCTGACGCTGTTTGGCAAGTCGCAAACGGGCTCACCTTGTTTCTCTGATAACTTAAGATCCAGACGTTCAAGAGGAGTGAGCTGAATTATGCGCAGAGGTCTCTTCCTCAGCATATAGGCCAAACAGAAAACTTTAAACGACTTAATTAACACTAGATCAGCACTAGACAGGCATGATGGGAAATGAGGGCGGTCCCATCATTACTAGACTCTCAGCGCTCGCACCAAGGTGCACATCACAACTGACACGGTGAAGCAGAGTCAGGATATGTGCTCACAGTTGCAAACTATGAAATACATTGCTGGAAAGTTAATAAACAATAGTTCCATTTCATTAAAGACTACTACTATGCCACTGACAGCTGTCATGTCACTCATGCTTATCGTATCTGTTTGCAGTGTTAGTGAGGTAGCTACCCAGCTACAGCTAGTCAATACAGCTGTCAAGCCGGCAGTCACTCTAATCTCTATGGTCACATCAGTTAGTGCTACAAATGTAGTGCATCCATTTACTGACTTTAATTAAATAATGCCTTCAAACAGCCCAGATAGAGCTGACAGGGGGACCTACCGACGGACTTAGTAAACTTAGCTGAACCATGTGCGACTACCTTCAGTTTTCAAAATAAGGTGTTATAAAATACATACAACGTTATAGAAATATGATTAATGAGATTATATTCAGAAGAAGTGTAAAATTAATGCATTTTTTTTTTAAATTTTGCTGTCTACACAGTGTTGTCTTAAATATTGTTTGTAGGTGCATTCATAGGCTAAATTAGGCATAGCCTAATTAATTACAGTTTTTGGAAAATGAGTGTTGAATTTTATTATCATTTAATTTAGCCTGCATTTGAGCCATTATTTTCCTGTTCTTGATATTTCAATTTTATCCTGAATTGTGCAGCAATATGTAAAGTCTGTTTTAATATGAACTAGTCCATACCCATTGGTAGCTTTGTCACCTTCTTCCTATGCCAATCCTCAATGCCTATGTGCAGTTTCACATAGATTGACCATGTCAGTGAGTAGAAAAACGTGGGACAGACAGAATGACTGACTGACAGAATGACACACTGACAGTTTCCATGATTATGTACAGCATACCATACCATGACTTAGTCATACCAAAAATTAGAAAAAAAAAAAAACCCTAAACATTCGTCCACAGGGGGAGCCACAGCAATCGGTCACATTTTAGCCATTTTTAAGCATTTTTCTGTTGTTATAGCGCCACCCAGTTGCAAATTAGAGTTAAATTTCTCCAGTCACCTTGAGGTGCCCTGTTCTACATATCTGTAGATTCTGTCCCACGTTTTTCTACTCACTGACGTGGTCAATCTATGTGAAACTGCACCTAAGCATTGAGGATTGGCATAGGTAGAAGGTGACAAAGCTACCAATGGGTATGGACTAGTATAGTAAGATGCTATAAATTCATTGTCTGACATTTTATAAAGATGATTTAAATATTACAGCGATGATGGTTTGCAAGCACATGTGATAAATTAGTTGTACAGGTGCTATTACAGTAATAGTCACAGCCGTGTGGAATGGTGGTGTGTAATGACAGCTGTTCTATTGAAGAACCTCACCGGTGCAAGATGGTATGTAAAATTGCACTTCTTCTGTATTTTTAATTGACCAGTTTAATGAGTGGTAGTGCAGGCACAAATATGGATATGCTATTTTTCCACAAGCTGTGAGGGAGAGTGGGTAGAGAACACACTGATAATTCACTCTTTTTATTAGAACTAACCTAGTTGTTTTGGATTTTGTTTTTTAAATAAAGGTCAGTGTATTCTCAACATTGGTTAATATGATATCCTACAACAATACACGTGCAACAGTTCATATGATAACCTATATATATGAATAAGCGACATACGAATTACATTGGGTGGGGTTACATTGCATCCTTATTGTAAAGTTATGAAGGTTACGTCCAGGAAAAGAAACATGGCTGGGTGTCTTTAGGTTTAGACATTAACTTACTACACGGTGAGGACATTCCTTAAAATTACTCATTTGGGGGAAATTGCTGGGGGAAGGTCCTGTGTTTTGTGACCCACCACCACCCCAGCCCCCCTTCTTACAGGTGCCACTTCCTTCTTTACCCATATCAGTTCACTGGTTACATGATCGAAGCCTTTCAAAATACATGGGTTATACACAAATTACTAGCTCATCAGTATGTGGGATATGTACGAATTTTGGTGCATTACTTTTTGTAGGAAAATACACAAACAGTGCATGAGAAAAGCTTGGCTTATCTCACATATTTGTCAGTTGTGTCTAAACAAAGAGTGAGAGAGACGAGCAGATACACACACAAAGCAAACTAGCAGACACGCACAAGCACAGACAGAGAGACAGAGACAGAAACAACTAAACAAAAGTGAAGTGAAAAGTGAGATGTTAGATGAAGAGCTGCAGACAACAGGCTCTTACTGCACCTCAGCAAACACCTCAACTCCAACAGGTAAACTTGTTTTACCTGCAGTGCTGTGTGATGGAAAAACACTTGCAGGAAAATAACAGGGGGACTTAACCGTGGATCAGCCCGCTGCTTTTAAACGCCATCGACTCAAGACAAGCTGTTGTCAGTTGAAGACAACCTTCAAGCAGGTATAGCCCTGTTGTAATGGACACGCAAATCCCTGCCATGCTGAGCTGACATGCCGAGTCAAGCCAGCACACATGTATGAAAAAGTGTTCAAAGAAAGAGCGATTACCCATGATAAAGATTAGCTCTGTGTTTGAAAAGGGCAAAGTATCAGTGGTTGACCATCTCAAAAAATGGTGTGAACATCAAGGCGTAGGCTTCAATGACGACTGACAAATCCCACTGCTTCTACGTCCACTATGAACCTGGTGTAGGGGCCAAGTGAGCTTAATCAGCTGACAACCCTCCTGTGTCAGCCAGCTGACTGCCAGAACAGCCTCCAAGACAATGGAAAGTGCATCACATATCCAAAACTTGGCAAGATGTACAGAATATGTAGAAAACCACTGATGTCAACCACATGGTGTTGGTAGCAGAAAAGTCTGGGGATCACCACAGTGTTTAGAGCCCATCTCCTGAATATTCAATTAATCAAAACTTTTGAGACGTTACTTTAATGTCCCATTGGGTTTCTAAGGCTGTAGTTTTAAAGGCTCTTATAATCAGCATTGATAGAAAAACAATGATAAAACTATATAATGCTTTGCCAAAGTTTCATCTTTGTTTCAGAAATGGTATTTAGAAAACAGACATTCACCAGTCTTGAATTCAAGGCAACAGTTAACATACTCGTGCAAGACAGCAGGCTGTTCTCATGCACTGTTCATTCCTTTTCCTACCAAAAGTAATGCACCAAAATTTGTATATTATGTAATAATGAACCCGTAATTTGTGCATAGCCCACGTAGTTTGAAAGGTTGTAATAACGTGATAAATGTGCTAAGGGTAGCATAAAAGAAAGCAGTCCCGAGCGTCCAGTTAGGAAGCACATTAGGGTGGCGGATGGGTCACAAAACACAAGACTTTCCATTTTAAGGTATGTCCGCACCATGTTCCTTGTCCCTAAACCTAACCAAACATCCAACCATATTTCTTTTCCTAAACGTGACCCCGTTAACTTTACTTGCGTCAACTTAACCTCTGCAACTTCATGTGAATTACGTAACTTTATGTTAAGGATGTAATTTCATCTGTGGGGTGCTAATTTGTAGGAATCAAAAGAACCGTTGTATGACGATACATTGAATACTGTGTGAGATTTAATCATAATTGGGCCCCATCTTACACAATAGTTCAAATAGACAGTAAATTATTCATCAAACAATCAGGAGGTTGAAAACACTGATGACTTGGAATCCAGTTTTAATTAAAAGACAGAAATATGGATCATCCCTGTTCTGGTCAAAGATAAACTCTAAAGCCCTTCAGAAGCTGTTCCCAGTGCTTAGCCTTGACATTTCCTGTGCTGGCAGCTCCTGCTGTGAATTCAGAGGGTGCATCTCAGCACAGCTGGAGCCCTGACACTTAGCAGATATGAATGACAGAGCTCCATCATCCACTGACTCTGAAAGACACTATATTATTGATAGGTGACACAGAGGTTAAAGAGTGAGGGGGTTGATGTGTACGAGTAAAAAGAGAAAAAAAAAGAGAAAATGGAAGAAAGAACAAAAAAAAGGAAGATGTTGAATTGCCTCTTCTCTTTCTCATTCTTCACTTCAATTTCCCCTTTTCCTGCTCTCTTCATCTCTGGAATACATATTATGTTGCGAGCTCTTTTGGGGACCATGAGAATTCATGTGACCTAGATGTTGCACTATTCCATTTTTCATTGAGAAATTGGTGCACACTGTCTAATATTCAGAGTTGGTCTCTTGGCTCCTTCTTCTTTGTTTGAGTGCTTGTCACAAGTATACGTTGTCTCATGGAAATTGGCACATACTATGGGTGTGGTTGTTCTCCACAGGGAGATTTCACTCAGTCTGATAATGCCGACTTCAGGTAATACTGTAGGGAGGTAATAGTTGGTTTTAAGATAAAATAAAACAGTTGCATTGGTTGTATTTAATCAGAAAACAAGTGAACAGTAGGTGTTTTAACTGAAAACATAAAACATGTATAATGTAAATTAATGTAAGTTTGCATATCCCCAAAATCAGCGATTCAAATGTACACTGGGCTAGCTAGATTAGGCATGGATGTATTATGAGGACTAGATACAGCATTGTTGGGGGGCCCCATTCATTCATATGAAAGTTGCTTAGTGGAGCTTGAAGCCAAAATTTAATTTGATTCAACTGCCATGTATAAAATTACCTGCATGACTGGCACTGCATATGCACTGTGCAGCACATAGGGCAGGCGCACTAGAGACTTACAACAGCCAAGTCTAACCAAATGTGTCCAATAGTCTAACTTCCTCCAACCAAATGGCTAACTTCTGGTTTAGTATTCTGCTAACTTGAATGGGGATAAAATGATTTGATCCTGTGGCTCCTCTAGATTTTCCAAATGTTATCGGACTGAAATCCTGATAGTAAATTTTTCAATGGGAAAAGGTATTTTTGGGCTGCAGGGCATCATATGAAAGACCCCAAAAATTGCAGTACCACTGTTTGGCACTGCGAAATGGGCTCCAAAGCTCAGCGCACTTCCTGGGTAGGTGCTTGAGATTAGGCACTATGAAAGCCAATCTCTATCAAATACCGGAAACACATATCAACAGGGAAACAGACATCGACACCAGCAAAGAAACCTGAAACCTCAAGCACAGAGCAAGCTTGTCAGTACAGACAGCAGAGTTAGCATTAGCATAGTAAAAGAGTTAACAGCAAACATGTAGAATGTGCAGGGGTTTTTTTTTATGTAAACCGGACTCTGGAGCTCCCTTCAACTATTTACCAAATACCCCATCATAGCAGATATTACTGTTTGTCTCAATAACATTAATGCTTGTAAACCACTGCCAGTTAGCCTTCAGGCTACCAAGCTAACAACATGAAAAAGATGTTAACTACACTTAACATTATGGTTAACCTGCTAGTTACAGATTTTGGTGCATAACAGACTCTTGACTCCTCTGAGTCTGGGTCTGACTGAGGTTGAAACATGAATGGCTGAATCTCTCAGTGTTTCCCTCTAATGCTAATTAGCCATCTTGATGCACACTTCACTGGTCAACCAAGCAGCAGCACTGGAGAAAGCGGACATCAGGAAGTGAAAGGGAAACTCACCAAAAGCAAATGATAGAGAAAAAGTAGATCTAGTTCCTGACAATTTTTATCAACCGTGATGTTTGAAAACCATTTTTACACAAAATATTAGGGTTATAGGTTGCAACCAGCTGAAACTTCATCCGGTTAGAATTCCTTCAGTATTCATTGTACATTCTCAGGTAAATAAAACACAATATTTCTAGTTTTAGATGATTATACACACACAAAAAAATAGTTATTATTTTATAATCCATTTCTGCCAATGTATCTAAGTCCTACTTGCTGGAACTTTTAAACATGTCTGGAGAGGAACTTCAAATTAGTTTACATTCACCAGGTCCATCTGCCAGAAATTTGAAAAAAAAAAAAAAAAATAAAAATAAATAAATAAATATATATATATATATATATATATATATATATATATGACAAACTGCAATGCCAACAGATTTAGCGAATAAATCATGAAGATGATGAAGATGAAGCATATCACTTATTTGCCAGTCAAGCTCCTACTGATGAAATAAAAAATAGTGGCATACGAAGACATCAGATCTGTGTGGAGCGATGAGGAGACTGTAACCTTCCTCAAATTAACATATGAAACAAAGAGAAATGTCTCAAATGTTGTTCTTCATTGTATGAGGTTTGACTGGTGCTCCTCTCGTTGCACCCTCTCCCTCAGCACTTGACTGGTTTCGGAAAGACTTTCATGATTGGCTGCTGGAGTTGACTTAAGTATGGAACCTCAGTCCCATGTTCTATATTTCTAGCCTGGCAAGTTAAACTGGGACCTCTTAGTTAATTTTCAATATGAAAGGGGAGTTATCAGTGGCTGTAGACCAAAATACTTCTGGACACAACTGGAAAGACCGACAGCCAATAAGAACAATGAAACATGATGCAGAGCTGAGCATCTGACAAATGTAAACTAACTACAGCATCATATCATACTGAGGGTGGGGGTGCTTTCACACCTTTAGTAGAGTTTGTTTGGTAGAAACCAAAGCAAAAAGGAGTCATCCCTATGTTTCCCCGGGTTCTATGTTCCCTGCTCATCCAAAAAGGGTTCTATGTTTCCCGCTTTGGTTGAGCGGGAAACATAGAACCTTTTTTGCAGGGTTAAGTGGGGAACATAGAACCTGGGAAACATAGATACGCTCCCAGGAAAAAAAAACGATGCAATGTTGCATTTAGTTCTGGTGCAGATTCTGTTCAAACTGACACACAAACAAAGAGTTTAAACATGAAGTTATACCAAGTAACAGGCAACTTATTGATTGGACAGTTTTGGTGTCTTCGTCATGCAGCCCCTTCTCATTCCGAAGTTGTCCAATACCATCACTTAATTGGTGATTTTGGTGTCAGACGCTGCTGCCAAAAGCCATCTTTTGCAGTGGTTTGATATGCTACCAGGTGGTGTGAGTTTATAATGGCAGGTGTCGTGTTGGTATGATACACCACAGGCTGGCATCAGTTAGAAAGGCTGCCGGTAATGACATAATTTAAGAAGCTGATACGGAAGGCAGGAGGGTTGGTGATGGATGCAACAAAACCTGCAACATGCCTGGTGTTCTCTTCCTGTGGGAATATAAAAGCAAACTATATGTTTTTTTTTTTTTTTTTAATCTAAACTTAAACCTTTTGTTGCCTAAACATAATCATGTGCCTTTGCTGACGTCCCATAATGTCACTAGTGGACACAGGAGGATACCTAGCATGTAATATGTAGACATGTAAGTCCAATAACAAGGTGGTGATATGTGATGACTTAGGATGAGAACATATTGTGTCATCCTGCAACATCAGGACCCATGTGGGATAGTCAAATTCTGGTGACTGACAAAATTTATGCTGCACTTCAATGCTTCTTCAGTGTATATTTACGTTCTTTGGTGTCTCTCTCTTTGGTTGGTTGGCTTGCTATCACACCACAAACATACTGCACCAGAGTCCGCTTGGAAGCAACCCGAAACCCACCTTTTCAAGCGGCCTTGGTTTGGTTGTTTGATCCGCACCAGAATTTGATTGAGAGCTTTCCAACTGGCCCAAACAAACCAGACTATTTGACAAAAGGCTCCAGGGTTTGGTTAAAATGGACCAGCTCAGGTGTGAAAGCACCCGAAGGCAACATTGACAAACTACGTATGTATCTCCATGACAGCCAAACAAACTAGACCTTGAGTTAGGATTTTGTCATCAAGCCTTTCCTTTTTAAAGATTCTAAAATAAATGTATCTCGGGCATGACATTATAACATTTTGGTGCAGTTCCACTGCAAGAAAACAGTGTGCCAACACAAACTTTCTCTACCATACACATTTTCTTTTCTCTTCAGGGTGGAAGCAACGTGAAAGCACAAGTGCAAAATGTTGGACTTTTTCCTTTCATCTAGCAATCCCAGGTTGGCTGCATAAACTAAATTCTGCATAGGCTAAACTGAGGCTCTTCCACATGACTGGTCAGTACAGTACAGTGGTAAAGTGCTATAGTTTAAACCTCTTGGGCATTTTATGGTCACTTCCTATCAAGACCCCGTAGGCTGAAAAGGACAGTGAATTTAGGAAGTCAATATAAAGATGCACACACATTCTGCACACGCCTGTGTATCACATGGACAGGGATTACATATGGCTGAGTTGTTGCAAAGCTCTGCGAGTCTGTCCTGGTGCTACCACTGATATACTGTGCAAGCTGTTGGTAAATAAGTCGGTCAGAGGGCATGAGAGTGGCTCATAACATGACACAAGATGCTAATACTAGCAGAGGAGACAAGACACCATCTGGAAACTACTCAGCCTGTGATGGTGGAGGCTAGCCATTCAGATACTCTGACAACGCTGTCCCACAGTGGACAATGCCCTGGTGCTGTGCTACAGTATACTGTCACATTGGTATCCATACTAAACCACTCTGAAATCTGTAAACTAGTCTGATAATATGGTGGCAGAGGTTCAGGCCTTTGCTGAATAGTGGCGGGAATAGCTAATAACTATAGCCTGAATGATGTCAGTCCCTCTAATACTCTAAAGGGACAGTTCACCCCCAAATCAAAAATACATATTTTTCCTCTTAGCTGTATTGCTGTTTATCAGTCTAGATTGTTTTGGTGTGAGCTGCAGAGTGTTGGGAATTGTGAGAGGGAATTGTGCCTCTATGGCTCTCACTGTCGGGAGCACGAGCCTCTCACTTCCTTCTGTGTGGCGATGTGGTTGGTGGGGGTAGTTCAGTAGAAAGAAAAAATAAGGAAAAGTGCTTGTTTTTGCCACTGACAGGCTCAAGTGTCTGACAACATTTTGGAAAGAATTCCTGCAAAGACAGAGCTTTCTGTTAGAGAGTAAGATCCTTTTTGTTCAACCAGGAACAACCCCAAAATTGCCATTGCCAAATGCACCACACTGTTGTAGTGCCTGTAGAGCCAGGATATTTTCACATCTGACTAGGTGAATTCAGGGTTTATTTCAACTAATCCAGAGTTGGTGATTGTTGGAATGGTGAAAAGACGAACCAAGACAGTTTTTGTGAGTTTTACTGTTTCTGTTGACTTTGAATGAAGTGAGTATTATGATGATAAATGATTGTTAACTTAAATGGAATCCGTTGTGTTTGGCAATGATGATTTTGGACTGTTTCTGGTAAAAAAAAAAAAAAAAAGGATCAGCAAAAAAGGTCTGTCTTTGTGGGGATCCTTTCCATAATGTTGTCAGACACTTAAAATAATTATCTAAGCCTGTAAGTAGCAAAAAAACAACAACAAATAATTAAAAAGAGAGCTATATTATATTATATTATATTATATTATATTATATTATATTATATTATTGGACCTATACTGGACCAAGTTGAAACATTTCCATTAGTTATTTGCACACAGAAACATGGGAGAACAGGGTCCAGGTTAAAAAAAATACTGATGTGACCCTTCTGAGTTTTTGCTTAGGGTTGCTCATCTTTTAAATTAAAATTTTGAAACACAAGAATACAAGAAGATACTGTAGCAATTACAGCAGACATGAGTAAGTTTGGACATGCAACTGATAGGTTGATTTGATCACTACCTTGTTTGTGTAATCCAAACTTGGTGGTGGGTGCAGAAAGGGGGTCATTACACAAAGCAACAGCTGAGTTAGTAGTCATTTCAGACGTTCTTAAAACAAAGTTTCTAGCTTTGTCTTTGCTAGAAAACATGGCAAAGAAAAATGGTCTTTGCTGGGGTGAATATAAAGCAGACTGGGAGTAAAAGGCAACAATTTCTCTTTTACTTCCCCCTTGGCACGACCCACTGCAGTGAACTACAGGTGTGAAAATGTTTCTACATTAGCCTGGTCAATCACCTGGTCCATTTGTTTTGGCGAGGTAGAGACCTATGTGGATAATTGAAACACAGGAGAAGTTTTGACTGGCTGCAATACACAATCCTCACCACTAGATGCCACTAAATTCCCCCAAATCTTACACACTCCTCCTTTAAGCTCCCTTCTTACTGTGCCAGCAGGGCCACATAGTGAAAATATTCTTGTTATCTGAGCTGACTTTGAACCTGCGCATGACGCAAAGCTAAGGGACTAACTCACAACTCCTACAGAGGGAGAGACGACATGGGATGAAGAGTGAGGAGGGGATTTAAAACAGGACATGGGACACTGTCAAGGGCATCAATGATCTTTTGTCTCGGGCCTGGATCAGAGAGATGGGGGGCAGTTTGAAGTGGGGGAATCACGCTGAGGAGGATTTGGATGCCAGCAATTGAAGAGGGTTTGTGTTCCCAACAAGTGGGGTGTCTGTAACTGCTGTTAAACCTCTTTGCTTTTCAGGCACTCGTGTTTAGACAACAGGGGCAGGTTTAGGGGGAAATTTGTAAAAGATGTGTAAATGATACGTATTCACAAAAACTATGCAAATACAATATCCCACACATAAACTGTCATTGATAAAAGAATGTGTGGTGAGAATGTGTACACACAAACTTCAAACCAGCACAGTTCTGGCTGAGATGGCTGCAGGTCATATAACAAGGTGGAGATTAACTATAAATTGAGAGATGTAACCTTATAGTAAAACACTGTTGAAGTTATTCTCCAGTTTTATTGATTGTAAAATCAGTCACAGGTGCATTTGGTAATTTTTATTTTTTATGAGTGATGATTTGTTTTACATTTGAGGTATGATTTAGTTGTATTAACAATCTTATCATTTGTTTCTGAATTAGGTAGCTCTTTGTAAAGACTGCTTTGCTGTGATTTGTCATTAATTTTATGCCGCTTTGGATTTAGTCATTTCTTATTTTCTTTTGTGTCTTTCTGGTCGTTTTACATCTCTTTAGTCATTTTGTTTGTCTGTTTCTGGTCATTTTAATCTCTTTAAGGTTGTTTTGCATCTGTGTTGTAGTTTTCTATCTCTTCTATCATTTTTAATATGTTGGTTGTTTGTCATTTCTATTTAGTCACTGTGCATCACTTTGTCAATCTTTATGCTCTAAATGGGTCTCTTTTGGGCCTTTTACATTGTCACTACTGACCACACCAAGTCAAACCATGCTGCGCCGATTTGCATTTCCATCATCAGTTTATAGTCGCTGTCAAAAGTTCAAAAAGCCAGGCCACCAACCCACAGGCGGGTAGCAGTGATGTCTCGCCAACAGCCTCCAAGTCTGTGTGAAAGCACCCTAAATCTGTGTGTTCAGCTGTCAGTACTTTTGTAGCTTCTAACTGTAACTCTGTGGTTTGGAGTTTAATTTCTCTTCTGCGTTTTGTTTTCACTTTAGATATCTGCTTTATTTTGTTGTTTGATGTTCGCTTTCAGCCATATGTGTCATGTTAATGTAGCAGGCTCTTCCTATATCTCTCTCATTTATACCTGCAGAGTACCTGCCCAAGCCAAGATTTTACCTGGCCAGTCACTCCCAGCTCGCATGTCACTTCCTACTCTACTTAGCTTCAATTTCCATGTAAGGAAGACGCCCACACTGCAGCCAGCGGAGTTAATTGCCATATCAGGGAAATCTGACTTTAAATACTCTGTTGGATCAAACCAGAAGAATTACTACACCTGGCTGAGTTTACCTGAGGGGTGTGTTCAGCAGGTGCGGGAAGTTCTACACAGAGAGCTGGTCCCTACAAAGATGCTGTCATGTGTTTCCTCGTCCTCTTCAGTAGTGCTTGTGTGCATACGTGGATCTGCTTTAGAAGGTTCCTGGGGGCAAAGGTTAGGAGGTATAGGTTTAACCCTATGGGCCCTAGGCCTTATTTTGGGTATTTTCACTGCCTTTACTTTTAAGCTCATATCACAGTCATTATAAAGGCTACGTACACATGCTATATCGTGGTTTTTTTTTTCAGGACAATCTGGGCTAACCAGATTCATCATTTCATGTCCTTCTATGTACCTGTATTTTATATAAATTTTTATATCAATGGAAAAAACATCCGTGTTACTAAATTCTTACATTTTTACATGTATCTCACCATAGCAAGTTGGAAGTTGACATATTCTGCCATATATGAAGAGGGGAGACTCTCTGGAACCTGGCAATATAAGAACCATGATGGTGGGACATTCTGTCACTTCATAGCTGTCCAAAACATGTGGTTTGTGACAGGCGGAAAATGATTGCCAGTATTTTTTTCATTTATTGCAAGAAATTCCATTGACTCATTCACAAGTCAAAAATGTGTTTTATCTGAAAGAAATATGCAATATTTACATCTAAGATAGTCAACCAAGTGTAATGATGTCCTCCAAGATGATATTTGCCACTTTGTTTGCAATAAAAAAAAATTCTAGACATTTTCTTGTCAACATGATCTGACATGACTTCCTTCTCTGTGCTCCGTGCTGCTCTTTGACCTGACCTGAATGTTTATTTGTTGTTGTTTTTCAGTGTCAGATATATAGTGGGGGGGGGCAAGTAATCCATCCAAGAGTAATGTGTGTGCAAAGCTGCATGAAAGCTTTGTTATACATAATTTTAGTGTAACTTTATAAAATTTTTTTGCTGTGAAAACACTGGACTACCAACAAGTGTTTGGTCTTGTCGGAAAGCTACAGTTCCGCTGTTTCACGTGATATGCGTGGAAAATCCATAGAGAAGAACAGGTGTGAATTTGGATGCACTATACGTTGTTCGGGCCCATAGAGTTAATCAATAAACGATGAACACATTTCAGTGTTTGGGGATTTGCCAGCTATGTAACTGAAAGTACTAAACCATCCATCCTTTGGGCTTTTTCCACCGCGTAGATCGTTGGGCTCCTCAAGTTTTGAATTTTGGAGCAGCCTCTTCTACTGTGATCTCTTAGGTAGACAAGCTGCTGTTGTTGCAGATCGGTGTCATTGACTCCAGTATCATGGCATTCCTTACGACACCGAGTCACTGCTGGAAACCCAGCATTTCCTTATTTTGGTGCTTCACTATAAATGCTTTTACAAAACAAAACAATAGGGGACTTTTTTTTATTACTTTACTGACTTTTCTTCCATAAAAACAAGTATGTTAATACAGCAGGGATGACGAGTAAAAGCAGAGACAGTCACAGTCAGATGTTGATGAAGAGCTGCAGACAACAGGCTCTTACAGCAGCTCTGCAAACAGCTCACCACCAACAGGTAAAGTTCTTGTACCTGTCCTGCTGTGGAGAAAAAAACATGCAGGAATAATAACAGGGGACTTTAGCCATGTGTCAGCCTGCTGCTTTAAAATGTCATCATCCAAGACAAGCCATCATCAGTTAAAGACACACCTCCAAGTGGGTAGCCCTATTGTGACAGAGACGCAAATCCATGCCATGCTGGACTGATGGGACAAACTAAACCAAGCCAAGCCAAACCGGCAGATGGCTGTTGAAAAGGGGTATATGTGTCCATTTTTTTGTTGTTTTGCATCTCCTTTTACTCATTTTTGGTCATATTCAGTGTCTGTTGGGTTGTTTTGCATTTCTCTGTCTTTGTTTTGGGTCACTTTGTCTTTTTTGTCTTCATAGTCATTGTGCATGTTGTTTTAGTTGTTTTGTGTCTTGTTTTGTGCCATTTTATCGATTTACATCCCTCTGTATTCATTTTACATGGCTTTCTGGCAGTCTTTCTGTCATCTTTCTGGTTGTTTTGCTTCTATTTGTAGTAATTTTGTGTGTCTGTGTCAGTCTTTTTAAGTTTCATATTTTGTTGTTAAACACAGGGTTGCACAATGAAATGCAGCTGTAGTCCCTGTATGTTACACATTAAAAACAAAACATAAAATGTAATGCATTTTTTGAATTTCTGTCAGCAGCAATACAAAATGGTGATTTCTACATCTACTACATTTGAGCACCAAGCATGGCTGATGGAAAAATAGAGTCCAGTGTCCTCTGCATGAAATACCAAGATGCCACAATGGAACCAGGTGTCTGCAAAGATGTGGACATCAGTGTCTGATTGCCTGTTGCTGGTCCAGCATGAGTCCTACTTCATCCATTTCACTTTCCTGTGACCAGCCAGGAGCAGCCTAGGTAGTGGAACAGGCCACGGTCCGAGCTGGGCCAAGCTATTTCTTCTCCTGCTCTCTTCCTGTGCACCCTTTAGGGGCTCCTGGTCCGGTTGACCTCGTTGAGTGATTAGAAGATGCTATGTGCTAAGTTCATCACAAGGTCCGCTTCACTTAACCCATTTCCAGCCACTAGCCACCACATCTGTATGTGCCATCATCAACATTTTGCATCCCTCTGTAGTCATTATGTGACTTTTTTGTATTCATTCTGAATCTTGGCATTATAGCTTTGTTTCTCTCTGTGGTGGTTTTTAGTCTCTTTGTGGTGTGACATTACCCTGCGTTATGAATGTCACCTTTTTCTACGATTTAAGTTTGCAGCTATTACAGGGATTCACTTTGGGGGCACCTGGGCCTGTACCTGATAGGCCTCTTCAGTAATCAGTAGGGAGGCCACCAGGGGGGCCCATACCTCCCGCTTCTGAGGGCAGAGACATTCTGGTTCAGGGAAGGCCGTGGTTATATGCATATTTCAAATTACTGTTTTTCCCTGTGTCTCTGAGTGCACACATGGCTTTTACGCAGGCTGCGAAGGAGGTGGCTGAGAGCTGCTGGTATGAGCAACACACACCAAACGCCTTTTTAATGATTGAAGAGGTGCCTCGCTGTGACAGAACAGTAAACTCTCACTCCTCTGGCTTTCTGAAAGGCTGAATTTGAAAGGGTACAAACACATAAGAATGTTGCAGCTTGCAACTTGTTATTATCCAATTGAACACATCCTTTTCAAGCTCAATAATAGATGTCAGCAAGCCATCGGGATATCAACAGATGTCACCAAGCTAACAGAGAGAGGGAAAATCTTTATAGAGGATGGAAAAAACCATATTAAATGTTCATAGCAGCGAATTATGTCCCATAAAAACAACTGGGAAGTGATTTCAGCATGCACAAACACAGTGCAGCCTTCCTCTGTGGACTACACAGAATAGAAATAGCCTTTAGCACCTTAATGTATGTTGCTCTCACATTTGGAATTTCACAGCTTGCATCTTCCCAACAGCAAACTGCCAGGCCTGTCCTTTTAACAAAGCCAGGCTTTCGAAGGAACACATGTTTGCTGCCAAGTGGCTACAGTCCAGTAAATAAAACATGGATCTTACTGAAGCGCCTCCTGTCTCATCCCGCATGCAGTCCAGTGCAGCCAAATGTGCAAGCAGCCATAATGGTGGAATGCACTGAATGACAACTTCAAATACATGTACAGAGATATTTAATACATAAGCTCAGTGAAAATGTTTAATGTAAATGTGTTTTGGTTTATTGCATAATATGCACTAGAGAGGCCAAAAGATAATTCAGCTTTTTGCCCAGATTTATAGATTTTTGTTAAGAAATTAGAATGTTTATCCCCAGAATTTATTTCTAATTATGTCCACATTATGTAAGTTTTTGGCCAAAGTTGTAGTTACTACTAGCTCATACAATATTGCAAAGAAAATATAAAATATAATTTATTTCTCTGACAGTATCCCATACTTTGGTATTCTCCAGCAGGTATGAGCTTTTGGTTTCATGGTGGTACTGGCAAGTTGAGTTTTGGACACATTAGCAAACAGTTTTTAACCATCTGTGAATGTTTTGTCCATTGAAATCACGAGCTAATACATGCTGAAAACTCAATGTGAGGATTACGTAATGTGTTTTATATAATTGAAAATGCAACATATCCTGATTAAGAGGTTCATATGACATCCTACAAAATGGCACACACAACAGTTTGTATGATGAGTTATGTAATTAACATAAATTTATGAAGGTTAGGTTTAGGTTAGTAAAGTTACTGTGTTTAGGTTTAGGAAGAGAAACACTGTGAGGATGTACCTTAAAATGATTCAAAGCTCACACGGTTACAAACATCAGTCTACCAGGGAACGTCCCGAGAGAAAGTCCTGTGTTTTGTGCGCCATCCACCACCTCAACCTGCCTCCTTAGGGCCGTGATATACTTGCCACAAACGACGCAAACGCAATCGCATCATGGCTGCCACGCGTGATCTGCGTTCATGTGACGCATCGAACGCACATCTCAACGCGAGGTAACGCGACGTGTGCGCGAGATGCAATATTTGCATAACCGCTAGAGGCGCTGGTGAGAATGCACACAGTTACCCGACCGGATGATCAGACCGCAACAGAAGTAAAATTACAATCTCCTCTTCCGCATCAAGGACATCCATGTTTGTTTAATTTACTATTCTTTTACTATTCTTCTTCAAGTCTTCTTCAATTCTTCTTTCTTCTTCTTCTTCTTCTTGTAACATACTCTTCTTCTTCTCATGAGATTCTTCACAGTTTCCGGGTTTATATTTCTGTTGTCTGCCCCAAGTGGTGACCAGCAGTTGGCTGCATGGTGCTACGTACACAATGTGCCGTGTCTGAGCTAGGCACGGCGCGTTGCGTACGCATGCGTTCGATCAAGCGGCAAGTATATCACGGTGCTTACAGTCTTGCTACCGCTTCCTTTTTACTCCCATCAGCGCATTGGTCACGTGATCGCAGCCTGCCAAAATATGTCGGTTATGCACAAATTACTGGCCCATGATTACGTTAGAAGTATGAATTTTTTGCGCATCTCACAGAAACAGCAAAGGGCGACTTTGGCATTGGTACCACACGTCGATGGCCGGGACAAACCTTTAGCATATGATGACCTGGAAGTGAGAACAGGTTGCAGGGGGAAATGACTAAGACAGTACCGCTAAATGAGCAGCTAGCTGTTGAATCTAGCCAGTGGTGCACTTGTAGTGGATGTACTTTGATGACTCAACTGGCTACCCAAAGGTAGTTATTCCTACAATATTGCTTTAAATTAGAAATAAATAACATGCAAAAGTTTCTGCAAATTGTTCATTGGTAGGTCACATCCATGTCATGGTTAAACTCAAAGCGTTTCCTACATGGAGAGCTGCCATGCTCTACACTTCTTAAAGTGTCCACGTAACATGGAAACTTTTGTCCCTCCAGGGCTGTGGTTGATGCTAACCAGCTTCACTTTAGCCAGCAGTTGAAATGCAAGACATGTAGACTTTACGTGGCTCTTGATGAGCCGCAGTGTTTATTCAATGGCAAACTGAAACCTACACAGTAACTTCATGTAGTATTCTTGGGCAAGTTACAAAACCCTAAATCTGTTGTGCCATCTGGGGACAATTTGCATGTGAATGTTTAACTGAGTAGCAAACGACACCATGTATTATTCGCCTCAGCCTCAGTGTCTCCTCCTGAGACCCTGTGTCCTCTTTTGAGGACATCACATTTTGAGTTTACTTTACCCTATACTTCATCTACTTAACTTGGACCTGTTGTCCTTGTTCGTGGACACTGTTTTGTGCCATCTAGTGGTAGTAAGAACATGATTCACTGATACATGTAAAAACAAGATGGCAGCCATTTCTGCCAAGTCAGTCTACAAAAGTGGACAAGGTCCAAAACCTGATCACATTCTATGGTTGAACCTTGTTTATTTAGGATTAATAATGTTTGCAGTTTGACATGGCGTAAAGACATTAGGACCTTATAATAGTCTCATTGGATGACATTTGGACTTAATTATTGTTGATAGTGTTATTTTTTTTTTAATACTTATTGGGTCCTATTGATCCCAAATAGCTAGGAGAAATTAAAAATGCACACCAAACAAAAGTTTGGGTATGCATGCAAGGGTATGAATGTGTGTACGTGAATGGGTGAATGTGACACATAGTGTAAAAAGAGCTTTGACTGATCGGAAGACTAGATAGGAGCTCTACAAATGTGAGTCTGTTTACCATTTATGTATTCTTGTGCAGTTTTAAGTTGGTATACAGAAATCCTGGAGCACTTCCAGTGAGTACATATCAGGGATATTTAACTAGCTTTGGCTGGGGAGCACTTTGGCAAAAGGATGAGACCAGGGGGCAGTTGAACAAACAGTGGTATTTATCTGTATATATAATAAATGAATTGCCTGTTTTCAATCTTTCAGTCTTGGCTGTCCTTACTCCTCTTTGTCAAGAGTTGCAGCAGCCCTGCACAGGTCAGGTGTATGGATGGGGGTTTCTAGGTTGTCTGGACAGTTAGGGTTTAACCTGGACCTCCATCAGAGGGTCTAGGGAAACCTCCCCTGGTACTATTTTTGATAAGCAAGCTCTACTTTGATGCCGTTCTGTGCACTCTGCCACCTTATTTACATTTCAAGTAAAAAAAAATCCAGCGTGTATCAAGGAAACTATAGTTGAAGGAAAGAACATTACATAAGTCACAGTGTTCAAATTTTGCATCCGAGCGAAAGTTTGGTGCCACTTTTACTGAAGTCAATGGAGCAGGCATTTCAAATCACACTTAAACCCATCATATATGTGCTGGTTCTGCTAGTGGATATTTACCAAACTTTTGAGTCCAGCCATAACAATAATACAGGCCATTAATACAGTAATACTGGTTATAATTGCAGTGACAACAGGTTGGACCTATGTCAGACCTGCCCTACTGTGCCATGTGTCATAGTGTAATGTTAGTTATCTTGGACCAAACAAGGGCTTAAGACAGTGCCGTGAGCTGTTTGGAGACCAATGACAAGGAAAATGAATGCGCAAATTTAGAAAAAAAACAAAAAACCAAAACATCAGTCGAGATCACGTAATGTATGTTGTAAAATTTTGTGAATTTTTTTTTAGTCAAAGAACAAGTGTGACTTCAAAGAAGTGGCACCAAACTCTGGCTCCCATGCAAAATTCGAATGCGGTCACTGATGTCATGTCCTTTAATTCTTTTATAGTTTCCTCGATGTGAATCACTCCATGGTGGGCTAAATTTGGCCCATGGACCTTAAGTTGAGTATCACTGGTGTATGTCAGGTAGACTACACCACTGGAAACAACGTGCTTTTAAGTCTCAAGGTCCAGAAGACAGCTGAGCAACAACTGAGCAAACTATTTGTTGATAAAGGCCATGAGATGTGGATGAGAGCTCTTGGAGAAATCTAATAAGTGGGCACTGAGTTCAACATTTTTTTGAATCTACTCTTTCCAAGGTTAAGAATAAGGTCCATTGTAAATCGACCCATGGTAATACTATCCACATAATGAATAAATCATACCGTCCTTGGCCAATAATCTAACTTTCCAGCTCACTTCATCAATATATTTTGAGTAGTTTTCCTGATAATTATAAGCAAAGAGACAAGCATTCACCCAGAATCATTTTTGAAGAGTGCTAACCTTGAGAAAGTCTCTGAATTTTGAGTCCTGAGATTAAAATTGGAGATGTTTTACTGCTGTAGCTCAGCTGTGACTGCAAATACTCTGATCTGTGAGCAAACAAGCAAACTGTCTCCCACAATTTGCCTGCAGTAGGTTCTGCAGCGACAACTAAACCTCTGTCACAAACATCCAAACATGTACATGCAACATCCTCCAAACAAATAGTCTTAACAACTGCTTCAGGAACTCAGAAGACTGTCTGCTGATGCTGCTTCAACTCTTTTAGCTGAAAGCGTTCACTGCTAAATGCAGCCAATCTGACAAGTGCCACGACTTGACAGGTTGCGCAACAGATATGGTGTGTTGGAAAAAATGCTTGTTGTGCTCTAGAGCAGGTCCTATGTCAGTCTGATGAAGACTGTGTGTGTTTACACATTCAGACTCATGCTGAGAGCCAACCTGCTACTCAGACTGCGTCTCTCTGTCTCCGTCTTCAGTCACCACTGCTGTCACTCTCCCTCTCTTCACCATTGTCATTTTCTGTCTTTTTTTGCCTGGTAGTTGTTCATCTTCACTCTCCTGTCCCTTCTCCTTCACCCGCTTCCTCTCTCCTACTCGCCCTTCATTGCTCTTACTCTCTCGCTCTATCTCCGTGTTTTCCGTCAGAGTGATACAGGCGCTCAACGCTTCGGCCCCACTCATCACTGTGACAGCCACAACCGCCTGACAAGAGAAAACAAATTCCACAGCAACAGCCAGATATTAATGGACTGAGCTGTTTTTTTCTTGTCATGCCTTCTCTTTCTTTTTTTTCTGTTTTCTTTTTGGTTGGTGCCCTTGTGCAAGTATCCACACACACACACACACACACACACACACACACACACACACACACACACACACACACACACACACAAAGACATAGTAATTTGTGTATTAGCCATGTATTGGGAGGGCTGTTATTATGTGACCAATGCTGTGGAGGTGGATGGGTCACAAAACACAGGATTTTCAACCAGGAGACTGATATTTGGAACCATGTGAAACCAAGTAAACTATAACTTATTTTAAAGGTACATCATCACCATGTTTCTTTTCCTAAACCTAACCTACGTAACTTTACAGTCAGTACATAGCATCATTCATTGGGTACCGATTTGTTTGATATCATACAAACTGTTGTCTGAATATATGTTGCACATACATTGTGCAATGAGTAAGGGATAATGCCTGATGAGCTGTCCATTATCAGCTTTTAATGGCCTTCATGGAGGCATTGCCCCGCTCATACCATGCTCACTTAACAAAGAAATAGAAAGTAGGACTTTTCTTTTGAATTTTTATGGTTTTTGCAATCAAAATCTCAAATTTCATAAAAACGTATTTTGGACCCATAACCCCTGAAGGTTTACTTAATGCTTGGAACAATGGTTATCACCCCATAAGGTTCTTTAGCAATGGAAATGTTATTCACTACTTCAGTAAACTGGATGAACCCTAGATACAACTTAGTAACGGTTGGAATTTCTATTCTGCTCAGCTCATAGAACCCTTTGGTTCATCTATTAGCTAAAAAACTAATGTTATGCTGGTAAGATTCAGAGTCAATAACATTGCATACGGTTGACAAAGAGTAAATACATTTTGACAGTATGTTTAACAACAAGACTAGCCAGCTATCCAGCCATGTCATTGTCCCAAAATCAATATCAAGATACGCCATGTATAAAGTAACGATTTGAAAATCGAAAGGGATGTGAGATGATTGCTGAATTTTAGAGGGTGTACCTGGTTTGCTGCTTCCTGTTTGGTGCTGGAGAGATCACAGCAATTAGTTGTTGACAATGTCCACATCATTGAACGTAGGTATTTGAATAAGCCAATACTAGTCAGAATGTAAAAAACAAGAAAAATACTGACTTTAGACAGTTTGGACTGAGTTTTATGATCACCTTACAGCAAACAATGGAAAACATGGGAGTGTGCACCAACTGAGGTAAAACTCTAAGGACTTTACTCTGACACTGGAAGTTTGTCTGGGACAGTTAAATTGCTTGAAAAGTTGTTTAGAGTAAGCAGGCAGAGTAGTACAGTCATGGTGATGGATCTGATTTCATCATTATCACTTTAAAGACTTCTTGTCCATGCTGGTTGAAAAAGTTCTGTATGCAACTCTGGAGAAAAATATTTGACTGCCAAGTCTCATTTTCAAGTTGTCAGGCACTTGGGGTTGTGGTTTGGTCCGATTACCAACTCAAAGCATTGCTTTTTGATGTCCTGGGATTAAATGTCCAGAACTGAATAAAGCACTTTTAAAAGTTAAGTATTAAAAGCATTTTTTTTTTTAAGAGTAAAAAATTCTGGAAAAATCTAGTGAGTTTGGATTATTTTGAGTACTATTAGGGTCAAGAAAGAACTTTGACACTTTGAGGACAGGTGAACCTTCTAACAGACTCAACTTCTTCTTGCCTGAGTTACTGTGCTGACACAGTACCAGACAACAAGCCTTGGGTTACTAAAGATCTGAAAATATACCAAAATAAAAAGAGACTAGTGCTTTTATGTGGTGACAGACGAAAGGTTGAAAGATGAGTTGGAGAGAGGGTTCAGACAGAGGGCAAAGCTGGCCAAAAGGCACTATAAACATAAAGAAGAGAAAAATTGTCATAAATAAAAATGAGTATTTACTGTCTTCGTTTGCTGTGTGTGTCTGCATGTTTAAGAGTGGTTTTAATTTATTCTTAACTGTTATTGCATGATTTTATTTGCTTATTGCGTGTTTTAGAAGTGCAATAACCCCTGCTGTTAGTCAGCAGTGTCGCTGTGGTGAGCTGGTTGATTGGGGATGGGTTAGTAATCAGTGCCTTCTAGTGGCACCTGGGCCCAGTGCTCCCTGGTTATAAATCTAGGCTCTGCTACTCATTCTCTTTCTCCCCCTGACAGACATCCTCCCTGGCGATGTGGCAGCCTTGGTTCTTTTTTATTTTGTGCACCCTGCAATATTCACACACACCTCTCTGACCATCCATGCACACCCCACATTACCGATCCTACTGACGTTCACATCACAGTCTTTGTATTCTTTTCCCATGCTCACAGTTCAGTTTAATCCTTAAAAATGGTGTGTCTCTCATATCTGTTGTGGCCCAAGACCCAAGTTATGACGTTATGAGCATCCACTTTTAATCAGGTGTGAATTTTCAAATTCACTCTGCCCATTGACCACAGCAAACTCTTGACTTTGATTATCAATCACCTACACCTATATAATGCTGGGCTCACCCTACATGATATCTAGGGTTGGGAATGATTAACCGATACGACCAGATATCCGATTTGACAAGCGAGAGATACAGCTGCGTCGGCAGCAGCCTCCTCAATCGATACGAATCAGCCATGAATCCTTAGATGAATCGATTGTGGAGTCATGGATCGGGTATCGCGAGACTAGCATTCGGTTGACTGGCTTTAACAGTTTGCATCTCTAAAACAACGTGAGACCCGGTGGCATGCTCCGTAGCAGGCATTACTGACAACGATAATGGATGTAAACATCAGCGCCAGCTTGACCGGTGGAGATGAGGAACAGACGCTAATGCTGGTTGGATAAACCAGGGAGTAGCCAAGCCACAGCAGAAACTAAAGGCGAATCCTGCCGGTTGTAGGTTGAACAGGGGTCACAGACACAGACAGAAATTCATATTCCTGTCAAATACGGTGGCCATAGTGCTCGGTGGCACAAGATAGCGGCTTACCGGCGACCGAGAAGCCCAGCTCCAGGTCCAAGAAGTCTTCATCGGTATCATGATGACTGCTCAGAAATACCTGAACAGCCGAGCCGTGGCAGCACACAGGTATGTGACGTGTCAGAGGCCCTTATGTTAATCACTTATTGATGTTATGGTTTCGTTGAAAGCCTGGACCCAAAAGCACGACTCAGGAAACAGGTACACAGTGAATAACAAGTCTTTAATGTTCAAATGTGCAGGAAAGTGCAGGGGGGAGGGGCGGAGAGTGGTCCCAGGATCCCGACGTGTTCCGTGAAGGCTCCGGTGAGGAGGAGAGTGAGAGTATCCGTGGTGTGGCGTCTGCCACGTGGTAATGGCGGTGCTGTGGCACGGCGCAGTAGGTTCCATCTTCTCGAGCGTACTCACTCCGAGGGGGAAACACATAACATAACACATAACAGGAGAGCAGACGGCAGCAGGAAGGTCCACAGGCAGGCAGTGAAGAAGCACACACGAGATCACGAGGCAAGCACAGCAATCTGAGTTGAGGCGGAAGAGACACAGAGGCATTAGCTACACAAGCTAATAAGGCACAAGGGCAAAAACACAGAGGAGCCAAGATACAAATTACCACGTAGGCTGACGAAACGTTCTGGCGACGAGTAGGGAGGAATCCAGAGGCTTTATGGAGAGGTTGATTGCTGGAGTGGATTCACCTGGCGCTGCCTGTGGAGGGAAGCCACGCCCACATACACACACACACACAGAACAGACAAGGGGAGAAACACAGGAGGAGTAATACAGACAGGGAATGACACACACACACACACATGAGGGAGAGGGAGGGGCTGCCATGATGAGGACCATGACAATTGATGCTGTTTTTGAAGTATGAATAAGTCAATAAGTAATTTATTCCTTTCAAATATCAGTGATGTATTCTAGAAAAGTGATTTGTCTTTTTATAAATGACAAACACAGAGCGTAGCAAACACAGAGAAATAGTCTGGATAACAGGAGATGTCAGATTCTGCCCCTACATTGCATGTTATTATTTTATTCTGCTTTATGTTTATATTGTACTGCATTATGATAAACTTTATTCCAGACTCAAGTCCATATAAGATACATACAAAAACACAGACAATACAATAAAAACAACACAACAAGCAGGTTTAAAACACTTAAAGTTTACTTAAAGTTCACTTCACTTAAAGTTTAAAACTTCTTCTCATTTTTATATTGATCCCATCCAACAAAATGATGTTCATTCAGCAAGTCTTTTTTTGGTCCATGTCTATAAATAAATACATTTGACATGTGATTTTGTTGTTGTTTGTCTTTTTATTTTATGTGTGCCAGTGCCATACAGCAACAATGCTTGGGGATATGGTACTTTTACAAATTTGAAAATATTGTAAGAATGTCACTTTTATAGAATTCTTTATTTTATAATGTATGATTAATGTCTACATCAGCAAATGTTATCCATAGAATCGTATTGAATCGTATCGTTCCCACACTGTATCGAATCGTTCTGTATTAAAAATATATTGTTTTTGAATCGTATCGTAACCCGTGTATCTAGATATGTATTGAATCGTCTATCACAGAGAGATTCCCGACCCTAATGATATCAGCCCAATTATAGCTCAACACAGTGTCGTAAGGTGTTGGCTGGGATCGTTAACGACATTAAGTTTTGTGTGCAGTAGTCCATCGTTTCATCTCGTGTAGTGTGTCATAGTAGACGATGATCACCGCCACATTCGGGACGACAGAAAGTCTAGCATGTTTGATTTCTTTGGGTTTTTCATGACTTCACAGCCATCACTTTGACCAATAGAAACACAGAGCAATCTGCTGCTGTGGATAACTGTATGTCAACAACACCTCAGCCTTTTTGATATTTCCTCTAGGAACGTTACCACTAAAGGGTAAAAAAAAAAAAAAAGGTTGGTGTGAAACAGCAGAGGCACATTAGCAACCCAGTGAGTACTGCCTTTAGCATCAAGCTAGCAAAGAATGTTACTTCTTCATAACGGAGGATATAAAGTGATAAAATCCACATATAGTGGCGGGGCTTTTACTTACCACAACTGCATTTGGTACCAGGTTAATTAGAAACTGGCTATATTCAAAATGGGCCTTTATTTCCAGACACAGGCCTTTATTTCTCATTTCCATTTCAAACTTAACATTTCCTGTGTCCATTTAAAATTAAAAGCCCCTGATAATTTCTGTCGATTTCTAAAAGGGCTTTGTTTGTTTCTTTGTTGTTTTTTTTTTTGTTGTGGAGGCTTTAGTGACTTGCATAGTTTGCATGCAGTACTTTAAAGCTCATGCCATCTGGTGGCACTTTTAACGTTGCTACAATAACATTTCCGCGGGGACATGAATAGCCACAGTGACTGAAACAACATTGATAATGGTAAAAACAGAACAAGAGTAACCTGATGACATCAAGCATGTCGTGTAAGACAACCAGGAATGACTGGTCATGGACCGATGTGTAGTCTCTCATGTCTGTCTGCCAAGTCACAGCAAGATTTTTTGACCTCACAAAATCGCCTAATCTGACATCGTGACTGTTGGAACAGACTAAAAGGTCATGTAGTCTGAACCCAACATTAGATTTCCCTGGATAAATTCTACAAAAGGTTGAATAGCTCACAACTACAAGGAGACTGGAATCCCAACAGTCCCTGCCTCCAACATACACTAGTCACAGTAGAAAATAGCTTTCCATCTTGAGTAAACCCATGCAAACCACCCTGTGGCCAGACATGCTCAAAGGCAGTTTGCCAAAGGAATGTGCCACTTAACTGGGGGACGTCATGACCTGACTCCTTCAGTAGCTCATGGACTAGTTTTGCCCTCCACACACGAAAAGACCAAAAACCTCAAAGGCTAAAGTTCTACATGACTACAGGCCAGTAGTGTTAACATCTGTGCTGTGTTACAGCACGGAGGATGTGGTGTGTGACCAGCTCTTCATCTCAGTTGCAGATAAACTTGACCCACTCCAGTTTGCCTCTAAAGCAAAGCAAAGGGTTGAGAATGCCTGTATAATGCTCCTGGATACTGTAACTGAAAGTCTGGACTCCTCTCATTCCTACGACACATTTTATTTATGGACTTTTCTCAGTTTTTTTTTAAACAGTGAACTCACTGCAGGATAGGCCACAACAAGTTGTGCTTAATGGTCTGAAGTTTTAAACACAGAGCTGTGTACTATCTGTCATTCTGTTCTCCATATGCACAAAAAACTCAAAAATGCAACTCTGACAAACTGACAGATGACACACTACAATTGTCAGCATCTTGCCAATATGTGGGCTCTCTGATCAAACTCATTGATGAGAGCTCTCTGGAGTTAAACATCTCCAAGACAAAAGAGCTGTGTGGGAGGAGACTTTAATCTGGTGATGCTGTTCACCCACAGTTTTAACCCCTGGAATTAAAAGAGCAGGTGGAGCAAAAGGGTGCATCCAGGTACGTGATACAGAGCACTGAAATAGACAGAGTTCTCCTTTTCTGAGAAGTGTGTACAGTGAAGACACTCATGAGTTTTAATGTCAGGAAACACATATTAAATGCCTTTAATGACCAGCCCCACACATTCGTCACAGGTGCAGGACTGAACGCTGTAGGAAGTCCTTCCTGTCAGCTGCCATTAGACAATTTAATGTAAACAGTTGACCTGTGGTGATACATATATGTACAGCATAATACTATTTACCATGTAGATGTATGTGTGTACATAAATATTTTTTATATTTATACAGGTAAATTTTGGTGTTTATATTTTACATTTTTAGGAATGCTTTGTATATACTTTATATATTAATATACTGTTTATACTGTGTTTAGATTGCACATTACAAAAAAGTTATTTTAGTAATTTATTTTAGCTTTTGTGTTTAGTTTGTTTTTTATGGTATGTTTAACTGTCTCCTCTTTGTGTTTGACAGTGAATGTAGCTGCTGCATAAAGTAATTTCCTGTGAGGATCAATAAAGTATCTATCTTTCTATCTTAAGAGCTTGTTGAGTCAGTCCTTACTTCTGTACAACTTTCTTTCTGTTAAAAACAAATCAAAACTTTCTCGGATCATCAACCATGCAAGTAAAATATAGGCACATCACAGTCCTCACTATCAGATCAGATCTCTGCAGTCAGATATGAAACATTCTCTTTTCAGATCCCCGGTTATGCAAACACTCAGCCTGGACAAATACAATTCATGTATTTATATAAACATGATACATGATACATGACAGACTAACAGATGAATGGATACCTGTATGGATACCTATCGTTCCCCTGATGTAGATGGAGAGATAGGCATCTACATAGATCTATCTATCAATTTATCATGGATGAAAATAAAAATAATATATAATATCCACACACTATGTATCTATGTGTTGATCTCTCCATTCATGAAGTATTGGTGGTTAGATGAGGGATGTCCAAATGTCTGGATATCTATCATAGATAGAGTATAAAGGACAAGATCAGGTAAGTTTTAATAACATTTAGCCAAAACTAAAAGGTGTTAGGTTGTGCATAGACTTTTCCAAATCTTCGTACTTTTACAATAACTAAAAAGTGAAAATTGCACAAGGGTTTATGTTGTATATAACTTGTCTCTTTGAAAAGAAAATACACACGCCGCTCCTGCTCAGCTTCACAATTTATTGGTAAAGCTCAAGTTCCAATCCTCTGAACCTTCGTCAAGAGTGTATGTAACTTGTCTAAAAAAGCAAAGTTGTGCTCAACTGAGATCTGGTATTTTACCTTTGACTGCTGGAAGTGGACGATGTGTTATTCTAGATGAAGAAACACAGATCTGTCCAGTGTGCTGTCAAAAATACAAAATGAGTTCCATTTTATTTTCTGTCCAATTTATTATGAACTGCACAATGCTTTCCTCAGTAAGATATTAATAGATATCAATTTTGTAAACATGGAAGATACACAAAGACTGAGATATCTGGTCACATTCGAAACATACAAATTAGTTATCTGGAGAAAGCCTGGGAGAAGAGAAAGAGGGCTCTTTATCGAGATAATCAGTGAATGTTTGCTAGTTTCTTGTGTGAACACTTTATTCTGGATGTTTGGTTTGTTTTATTTCTTTTCCTATTCTTATCCACATGTTTTGTTTTGTGCATACAAGACTGGAAGATAGTTGTGAAAACAGTGTCTTGTCTTGTATTCCATGTGGGATGGGCAAAAAAAGCAAAAGTCACAAAAATACAATTGAATAAAGTATATCATACTTATAAAACTTTTTTTGTATTGAATTGATCCTTATAAACTGAGGAACAACTACTTAGTGGGTAAAAGTCAATGAGTTTGATTACTTACTACAATCATACAGTATTAGGGGAAACTGGGGTTGGTTGGCTCACAGCTACTTTCAGGTCCTTTGAAGGTCACAGAAACAAGAGGCGTTTCCTTTCTTCACTGGCACTCATCTACTATGTTAGAACATCTAAAAGCCACTAACTTTTTTGGTGAGGGTAACGTTTCAGTTTGAGAGTATCAAAGGTAAGAAAATGTTCTGTGGACTAAACATATTATAAAACTTTGTTAGATAAAGATATTGGAAATGTGTTACTTCTAGTTGGTAGACAAAGGAATCAATGACATTTTGATATTAGATTTATAAGTCTGCCATGAGTGATTGTAGTTAGCAAACATAATTTCATCACAGACTTTGGTCAAATGAAAGCGGGGTTGGTTAGTGCATGTGCCAACCAGTTCTAAAATTAACAGTTATTACTGTAACTGCAATGTAGAGGTTAAAAGTATGTTTAATGATTTATGTTTTTATATATTGTTATCCATCATATCCATTTTCATCCGAAGCCAGGTCATGGGGGCAGAGCAAAGTATTTCAGACATGTCTCTCCCCAGCAATGCTTTCTGGCTCCTTCTGGGGGATCCCAAGGCGTTCCCAGGCCACATGAAATGTGTACTCTCTCCAGCGTGTTCTGAATCTGCACCGGGGCCTCATACCAGTTGGACATGCCCAGAACACCTCTTAAAGACGGGGCCCAGGAGGCATCCTCATCAGATGCCCAAACCACCTCATGTGGCCCCTTTTGATGTGAAGGAGCAGCAGCTCTACTCCAAGCTCCCTCCGGAAGTCTCAGCTCCTCACCCTAACTCCAAGACTGAGCCCAACCACCCTTTGGAAAAAAACTCATTTCGTCATCATCATCTGCGATCTCAGTCTCCTGGTCACCGAAAAAATGAAAGAGGAGGGTTGGGACGTAGATGGACCAGTAAATCGAAAGCTATGTCTTATGGCTCAGCTACCTCTTCACCACGACTGTCCAGTGCTGTGTCCGTATCACTGCAGACCCCACACCACACCGCTGATCCATCTCATACTGCATTCTACCCTCTCACATGGGCAAGACCCCGACTTATTTGAACTTTCTTGCTTGGGGCAGTAACTCTCTCCCAACCCAGAAGCGGTTATCCACCGTCTGTGGCAGAGAACCATGGCCTTAGACACGGAGGTGCTGACTCTCATCCCGACGGCTTCACACACAGTTGCATCTGCCCCATTGTGTGGTAGAGGTCACGGTGTGATGAAGCCACAGACCATGTCATATGCAAAAAGCATGCAATTCTGAAGAAACTGGACCCCTTCTTCCCCCAACTGTACCTTCAGATCCTGTTATCGCATTATTCTAAAAAACAAATAATATTATTTTGAATGGCCACAGCAAAAGTAATTAAGCATTCCTACTGATGAATTAATTAAACATGTTATTTGGTTTTAAAAATGGGCAGATATTCAATTAAGTATTCCTGTTTTCTGGTTCTTCTTTTGATTAAATGTTCAAATTGTTTTGGTAGCTTTATATTTTTTTAACTGTAGCATTTTAACATTGTGTCAACCAATCCCCTTATGGTGCTGGTCACAAATCACCTAATTTTAGAAAATATTTGGGAACATTACAACATATTTATCAATAGCTGACTCCTTAACCTTTCATTGGTTAGAATATTCTAACAAAAATTTTGCTCGTGAAAAATGTGCCAGTCAATCCAGGTCTCCCCTACACGTGACAATGAAACAGCACAATTTTCATTTTAATTATCAAAAAATTCAGCACATTTACACATATTTTATATATAGTTGCATGCAAAAGTTTGGGCACCCTTGGTCAAAGTGTGGTTCACCATGAATAGCTTTGCAAGTAAAAGATAACGTGATTTCCAAAAGGCAAAATTTAAATGATGATACATTTCTTCTATATTTTAAGAAAGATTACTTGATTTCAGTCTTTTACAGTTTCAAAATATCAAAAAGGTCCGGGGAACATAGGACCCTTTTGTTCCCCGGCAACAGCGGGGAACATAGAACCCTTTTTCTTAAAAAGGGTTCTATGTTCCCCGGTCCCATACAAAGCGGGGAACATATTTCCTTTTGGGGAAAGAGGGGAACATAGGACCCTTTTTTTTTTTAAAGGGTCCTATGTTCCCCGATCAGGGAACATAGAACCCGGGGAATACAGGGATGACCCCATTGATATTTGCAGTGATATGTGTCATTACTGTGCATACAGGGTGTCATGCTTTATGGTGGATTAGGAGCATTTAAAACATTGTTTCTGTTTAGTGTGACCCACCTCACTGTGCCTGCTGAACTGCACTTTATGCTGAACTTTAAAGTAATTACACTCCACATGTTGTTCATGTAGAAGAATTCTAAATCATTCATAAGAGATGGCTGCTGAGGGCTTGCATGCTTGTAAAGTCCACCTCAGATGTGGAACAGAGTTATGGAAATGTGTTAGACTACAAGCTGACTTTGAGAGAAAAGAGGAATTGTACCTTTAATCAAATTGACTCATTTGTCTCCATTAGCAGATTTTATAGGATTTTACAACACAACAAAAAAGCTATAAAGTTCTTTGCATGGTCATAAAGCTTTACAGACTATGCAGACAAAACAATAGTGTCAAAAAGCTTATATTGTTATTGTTTAAACTCACAGGCTCATTCGCTGCAGCTGCTGTCTATATATCTCAGAGCCAGGCAGAACCTCAGTGTCCACCTGCGGGCTCCACATCTTTATGGCTCTCCTTGGAGGGACACTATTGATCCCTCCCTACTTCTGCTTTGGCTAGTTTAAAAAAAAAAAACCTGCTCACAGGGAATATCTGAGACAGCGCCAGATGGCAAAATAAAAATCTGCACTTACATTTATTCTCTGTCAAAACTGTCATATTCTTTTATAGAGCTGTCTGACATAAAGCAAATGAGATTTTTGTAACTTTATATCTTACACCAGCTGTACTGTTAATCAAAGTGTTCTTCCAAATGAACACTATATTCCCCATGCATGAGAAACTTCCTGGGCACAAAGACTTTTAACATTATTGTAACTGTCCTCAGCAGACAAATGAGAGAACTGATCTTAGTTTAAAAATAAATGTAGCCCAGTCTAAAACATTTAAGTTTAGACTAATAAATAAGTTTTAAGAACTGTTTAAAATAGAAATATTTCATATGTGGAAAAATGTTTAAAAGACATTGCATTAAAATAAGTTAAAGGGCCAGTGTGTAAAATGGGTTGAAAACAGTGACATCAGTGGTCAAATTCTAGATTGCAGGGCTCACTCGCTCACCCCTCCCGTCGGGTAAATGACAGCGGCCTCGTAGGGACAAAAAGCCTTGTGCACGAGTTTTTCAGGAGTAGGTCTCTCTAGCCTCGAGTTGTATGTTTATTTAGTAATATAAACCATGTTACGATATTGTAATGAATCCCTCACGAGCAGGAGACCAGAGGAGCGTTTGGGAAAAAGGCCCGTTTATTTGAGCACTCCAAAAACTCCGGTAACACTCCACTCCGTCACAAACTCTGACTCTTAGCGTAACAGACACACTTCATAACTTTACACACATACTCATTTACAATACCGAGTGGGGACCCCCCTCCCCTCTCTGCTCCGCCAATCTCCAGCCCGCACACTGACTGACAGTGTAGCTTGTAAACGGAGCTCAGCTGTTTACTTAGCCTAGCAATATCTTCGGACTCTAGCAACTGCAATGGCTGACTTTGAACGTGATTTTGAAGAGTTTCTTGTGCGGACACAGACCCAGAGCCATACCTGTTTGAGCCGGAGCATACAGATGAGGAACTCCATGTGCTGAGCGGGCGCGAAGAGAGGCTGAATGCACAGAATGGGATTCGGTGCTACTGCTGCCATTGTTGGGGAGATATATCACCAGGAGGAAAAGCGCCGCAGAGAGTGCATCACAAGGAGTGAAGCTGCGTCTTCTTTTCCTCACAGATGACAGTCTGGGTTCATTCTCTCCTGTTGCGTGGTAAGTGTGGTCCATTCGCAAACTTTATAACTAAAAAAACTTTTCACTACTCTCTATCAACAAACTTCTAACACTCTCTCCTGTTTCCTCCTCCTTCTTCCTTCCTCCCGCTGTCTTCGTTGGTTCATTTATACACGCAAAACGCGTTCTCTGGCTGGCTGGATTGTCCGCTCGGTCTGCCGTACATACATGGCGGCGCAAGATGGCGACCTCTCTAAAGCAAGGCCCTTGCTATATATATATAAAAGCATAACTATCAGGCTACAAAAACCAAACAAATTTTATTTTATAGCGATTATACACTGGTATAAACATATTAATGGGTAGAAGATTCAGATTCAGATTCAGACTGACAATAAACCATGCCAAATATTACACACTGGCCCTTTAAGTTAATGAGTCTTAAAGGAATAGTTCATTACAGTTCATAAGTGAATTAAAAACAACAATGCTATAGGCAGATAAATAAATCTTTGTCTGTGGGTGTATAAAGTTCATTGACGTTTAAATAGTTTGTTTAGGATGCACAGAAGAGAAACGTGTTCAGCGCACAACCTAGTTTCTGAGAGCATCAGGTTGTCTGTCATGCCATGTTGTTAACTGTATTGGTTGTTATTCACTCATCAGCCTATCTGATAGGTAGAGGGGCGGGATGTAGAGGAGACCCTGTAGATTACAGCCATGGGCACGTCAGATGAAAACAAAAGACGCTGTGTAAAAGTATGCTGCTGGAGATTTGTTGGTGGATGCAGAGTTTACCACAGTGTAAGTGTATATTGCAACTGCAGAAGGTAAATAACCTCTGTGTGTAATCTGTGTATTGTTTCATCAATGTGTAGCATGTAAAATATTGATGCTAATCACGATTAGTGAGTTAGCATGGTAGCTAAACTAGCTCATATTTCACTGTAGTATCCGCCAGTGTTACTGTGTGTGCTGATATGTGTTAATGTTTATTAGTTGGAAGCCCAACATGAGTTTTGGTGTGAGATATATGTGACTGAGAAAAACCGTCATGTACATTCGTTAGTCTGAGGACCAGGGAAAGCTCCTTGGACTCTCCTCTGTCGTTTGAGAAGACTAGACATCATCTTTCGCCCGGACATCTCTGTACCAGGACTGTTGTTGGCAGCCCGCCAGTGGCCCTCGCTCCTTGTCTCCCTCTCGTCATACTGCGCCAGGTTTTTCCCCCTTTAACAAGTTTCACATTAGGATTTGTGAGTAACAGAAACACAGTGCACGTGCATTTTATTTTACAGAAACGACCACTTGTTTTAGGTCTCACCGCTCCCAAGCAACAAATTAGGCCTGCAACGGGTTTTTTTTGTTTTGTTTAAAAGACATTACACTAATTAATTGGGTTGCAGAATGAATGTGAATGAGGGTGAGTGTGAGCCTTTTAGGTGTAACTGAAAGATAAGGTAAACAAAAGGTCACAACTGTTGAGAAAAGAACAAACAAAGGCATTTAAGTTTTGTGTAATTTCATATTTGTTTATTTTGTAACTGATTTAAATATTGGTTTTCCTTCCTTCCTTCTTTAAATTTCATTAAGGTGTGTTTTGAGTAAAAAAAGGGAGTAGTGATTTAAAAAGCATAAATAATTCTTAGAGGGTTAAAACTATTGATTAAAATCATTTAGTCCTACTAAGTGGAGGCACCGCCAAATATTTGAAATTAATAATTGAGCTGTTTGTAAGTTGGAAATCTTATTGTGTGAACAGGTTAAAACGGACCGCCATAAATAAACGTACCCAGAGACCCGCTCACAGTACTGCCACATGGGTTATTCAGTTATTAACCACCTAGCTACATGGGTCGGGTGCTACACAAACAACACACATTTATGTTTCCCTGAGATGCAGTCACTTGTGGCTGTTTAATGGTCGAACATTAACTCATTTCCTGAAAAGTGACATTAGCTGAGGATCCATAATTTAGCTGCAATTTATCACCAGCTGTGACAGCAGGGCTGGAATTGTTTTCGATTTCAGTCAATTTATTTGTTACATGAAATCATTTAATACAATTTCAGTGAAATGTAGTACTGTCAGTTCCATCAATATATGCCTTAAAACGGTGTAATAATGATAAATATGACTATGGGGGTGGGGAGGCTGGGGTCTTAAGCAGGGTCTTCCTTCCTTCCCTAGGGGTAGAAGCTCTTCCTGAACCTCTTATTGCATTATATTGATAAGGGTTTTATAATATTCTGTTCCTCCCATTGGCCCTCATTTATCAAACGAGCGTAAAAACAGGTGCAGATCTGAGCGCAGGATTCATCTTACGATAGGACACACGTGTGATTCATGAAACGTTCGTACAGCGCCAATCACGGCGTGTGAATGATCGGGTGTTGATAAATGTGGCGGCTGAAAACAATCGTAATTTGAATACCACGCCCCTATATATTCACGGTTCAGAGGCCTCACCCCTAGAGTTGACAACATGGAAAGCAAGAAATCGAGCAAGAAGAGAAACTTCTCAGATGTCGAAATCGAGGTAATAACGTCAGAAGTCCAGAAAAACAGATTAGTTCTGTTTGGAAGTTTAAAAAGTGGCTTCAAAGGAAGTCAGAAGGCAGCCGTGTGGAAAGAAATCACTGCTGCAGTCAACAGCGTTGGCGCTGACAAGAGAACTCCAGCTGAGGTTTGAATATTTAATTTAAGTCATAAAATGTCCTACCTATATAAAAGCTTATCGCAATTTTACCTTTACAATTAGGTCAAGAAAAAGTGGTCAGATATGAAAATCGCCACTAAAAGACGTGTTGCTGCCCTTAAGCGCAGCAGCACCCAGACTGGAGGAGGCCAGCCGGACCCCAACCTGGCACTGACCCAGACTGAGGAGCGAGTGGCAGCGTTGATGGGGTCTCCTTCGATTTCAGGCATATGTGGCGGAGGAGACACCGACACGCCACCTGTGTCTAGGCCAGATAATGGTATATTAAAATGTGCCCCATTCATAAGAAATACACGTCTGCAGAGTTTATTTTACTGTTTTCAATTTATTAGGATAGCTCATTGAGATGTAGAATTTTACAAAATAACACTTAGTCATTTTTCTCAGATGTAGAGCCAGGTACCAGTGCTGGGCCCTCCGCCGCACAAAGCAGCCTGGATCCAGCTGCACAGAGCCAGACCACCAGCTGTGAGAGAGCACCCGTGTCCTCCGCCCCCCACGCTGGACTGGTCCACCACCACGACCCTGGATCCTGACTACAGAAGTCCTGGAAAAACAGGCAGAAATCTGTCGGTCAATGGCAGAAATAAATCGGTCCCTGGTCGCAATAAATGAAACATTAAAAGAGATGAATGAAAACCTTAAAAGAATATCACAGAAATAAAAAAAATCACTCAATGTTGTGCAGTGTTTTTCTCGTACTGAACAGTTTACTTGCTGGACATAAGTATTTCATACTTTACATTTTAGAAGCGCTGAATGATGTCCTGTCTCCTCCTTATAGCTCTCAGGTGGGACTGTGCGGGACAGGGCTCTCTGGGCATAGGCTCGTCTGGCTGCGCTGGGGCCTCAAATGGCACGTGGTGATGTTGTGCAATATTGTGAAGAATCCCACATGCCAGAATGATGTCACACACCTTTTCAGGTGTGTACAGCAGGGTCCCCCCTGCTGCTCCCAGACACAGCCATCTGCCCTTAAGCAGCCCGATGCAGCGTTCCACTGTGGCCCGTGTGCGTATGTGCGCACTGTTGTACCTGCGCTCCTGGTCAGTTGCAGGGTTTGCCAGTGGAGTAAGGAGGTATTCGGTGAGGGGATAGCCTTTGTCACCTAGTAAACAAATCACACAAAAATGTTAGTCATTTGAATACTTGTAAAATATTACTTTACTTTATGCAGTTACTCACCGAGGAGATGACTCCGGCCCTGCAGTGCGCCCTCCTGTAGCCGTGTTCAGACGCACATGGGTACAATCAATCGCACCTATCACATTAGGAAATTCAGCAATCTCATAAAAATCCCTTTTAATCACAGTTTGCTGAGCATCAGTATATGGGAATGAAATATACCGTGCAGAAAGAGACTTTATAGCTGTCAAGACTGCTGGTATGGTTCGGCTGATGGAGGGCTGTGAAATGACGGACCTATCCCCGATCTCCCGCTGAAAGGTCCCAGTGGCCAAAAACCCCAATGTGGAGAGCACCTGCACCGGCACAGGTATTGCATTTGAGCGTCTGGTCTCTCTTTTCAATTGTGGTTCCAAAATGGAGGAGAGGAAGAGGAGGAGATGGCGTGGGAGACGAAAGCGACTCATAATCCATTCATCACTTTCTTGAAAGAGATCTCTACGGTCACGGAAAACCCTCTCGCATCTCACAGACGCGTAGAGGTCTTCTAGTAATGCCAGGTCTGCCATTGCCAAGGTTTAATGACTGTCCAAGCTCTTGTTTAAATAGCTGACTGAATGAGCATCTGACCTATCACATTGCAAATAGGTTAGGCTACCCATTGCTTTAAATTAGGCCTAATTAAAATGCTTGGAATTATGTCACCTGTTGTCTGGTCTGACAAGTAGGCTGTCTCAAAATGAAAGAGAAATTAATCTTACAACATAAGATACATATTTTTAAGTGAATATGTGGCTGTACTAAACAGGTCTGTAAGCTTATAACATTTTGCCCCCTCTCTTTCTAGGGCCTTCCTTTTGCTCTCCATCTCTCTTTCATGTCCACCTTTCCTTTTTCCTCCTCTTTTCGGATGATCCATCAGTCTTTCTCTCTCTCTCTCGATCCGGTGCGCCGCGCGTGTAACCATGTGCATTCTCCTTCCTGTGTTTTCGTTGTGTAGAGGCGGGCCATAAATCAACTAACCAATCACGACATGATTCTTCTAAAAAAACTGTCATTTTCGACCAATCCTAATAACCCTCTGTTTCACAGTTTCACAGCGCATACGTCTCTGTGCAGTAGCGAGTGAGGGGGCGTGTACTAGAAGAAGTGTTGTCTGCCTGGCAACAGCGGGCCATTGGCTGCATTGTATTTATTGCCAGCACATGGCCTGCCAGCCCTGGCTTCTTATTGGCCCGGATGGCAGCCATACAGGCCAATAAGGAGCCAGGCCATCTGGAAATCGACAGACTAAACAGATGGGCCAGTCCGTGAGTGTCTGTGGCCACTCTGCCGTCCAGAGTCCACAGCATGTCTGTATTTTCCTTGGATGGCTTTGAACTTTGAGGTCACCTGGGCTTTGGTAATGGAGTCCTTTTCGTGCAGGAACTCCTTCCCTCCTGCAGTTTCACTTGATGGATACTGCTGAAGAAATGCCTCCAAGATATCCGCGTATTTCAACTGGCAAGATTCCCAGTCAACATTTTCTTGAAATTTCGATGCCTTATAGTCCAGGGTCACTTTGAGTAACAAGCTCACTTCATCGTCCATTCAGTCAAAGTTATCTGTGTGTGCTTTTGCCATTGTGTGGTCTTTGTTTGGGTTTGTAATCACCGCATTGTAGAGGAGGTGTTGTGGAGTAATGCCGTGGTGTTGCTTTACAAATTTACACTGCCACCCATTGACCTGACATGCATACTACAGTGTTTCCAGTAGATTTTGCAGCTCCGTGTAAACGGGGATCGTTTCAATAACGTCATCATATTAATGCGGAAGTTTTTTAAAACACAAAGGACAGACTTTTATGTTTTTAGACCGTTGTTGTCTAAACAGGGCCATAGTCAGTACTTTCTTCCCAACCTAAGCAGGGAGAAAAAGCTGTTATCAGGGTGGGTTTCTTAATGATTCTCCTTGTCTATTCTTTCATCCTGTGTGCCTGTGTGTGTGTGTCATCATGCAACACGTGCAACACACAATACAACAGTATGTATGATATCCTAAGAATTAGCAGCCCAGGAAGGACCTTACGTACTTAGGGTAAACAAGGTTAGGGTTAGGCAACTTAACCTACTGTGGATGAGTTCAGGTACGCAAACATGGTGAGGACATACCTTAAAATGACTCAAAGTTCACACGATTCTGAACATCCATCTTGTCCCTGGGTAAAATCCTATGTTTTGTGACCCATCCGCCACATTAATGTGCCTCCTAACTAGGGCTGTACCCAAATATTCGGATATTCGAATATTCGTTTCTATGGGTAGGTATTTGTTATGAAAATTTGGTATTCGATATTAGTTTTTTATTTACTTATTTTTATTTTTTTATTATCATTATTTTTTTTTACATATTTTGTTGGTACTAAATAGTCTTTTTATTGTTGGTAAATGTAGGTTATCATTCTCTGCCTTGAAATGCATTACAGAAAGTCAGTTTTCTTCGGTTTTATGAGCTTTTTCTGAGATTTGAAGTTTAAAAATGGTCAAACGGTGTCCATGGGGTTTTATTTTTGTATTTTTTACCCTTTCCTAAACCGTCATCTCAACCGAGAAAAGTGTCTCCTTTGCATAAAGTTGTGTGGTAACATTAGACCACAACACAACTCGACGTGAATAAGATTAACAAGGATGTCTACATCTGTTTTATGGTAAGTCAACATTGTGTTTGAGGCAACATATTGTCACTTTGCTGGAAAGAAATATAAAGTTATCTTTAACATCTCTAGCTAACGTTAGCAAAGTTAGCCTAATGTTAGCTCCTAGCTGCGTTGTTCATCATGCTACCTTGTTTGCTGGGAGTTCATTAGCCTATTTTGTTCTAGTTTTTGTACTTTGGTGATCGTACATCATTGTTAGCTGTTGTCCAAAGGGCTCTAGTTAAGATAACATTAACTTCTGGAGTTTAGCTTCATTAACTTATCTGTTAGGTCAATTGGAGTTTCTCAGTTGGTCACTTCAGGCTCCAAATATCCACAGCGGCAACCACCAAAATGTCCAAATGGCAGTCCACAGACAAATGGTTGATGTCGGTGGCTAAGTTCATTATTTTATACAGTTTATGGTGTGGTCCCAGCAAGTGCACCAAAAGTAGGTGGGTAAGGAATTAGGGAAGGGCCCCCCACAACCTCATGCCACTGGACCATATTCTTTTGAAATCACACATTGCTGCGTCACAGCTGGAGTGGCCCCATCACAAGATGGTCTCTAGTTTGTTTGTTGATTTTTAATATTCTGAAATGTTTTTGAAGGAATTATGAAATATGTTTAAGTCTGTGAACAAGAAGCAGGCCCACTTAAAATGATGTCTGAACCACAGAAAGATGGCAGATCATCCAAAGTCATGTTTGTAACTTCATCTAATGTCACTGTTAAATAAATCAAACTATTTGAATGAAAATATCCTCAACCAAGTGTTTGCAAAGTAGAGCTGTACAACTTCAGAATTTAGAGAAACAAAATTTAATTATCCGCCATTTTTCTCTACAGTGAAATTTGCACCATCATAACTTCCCTTCATCTTGGTGGATCAGTGCATTTGAGGCCAAAGTTCAATTCTGTAGTTTGCTAAACTTGACCCAAAACCACAATAGTGCACAATGCTATGATACATGCAGTCACTCCATTGGAAACAGTGGCCTTGCTTAGTGTAATGCCATGCACGCACTGTGTGTTTGAAAGCTCTGTGATAAAATGTATGGTCTTTTTAAGCTTTCAGAATAAAGGGCTCCTGTCTGTCCCCAGATTAAAAGAACTCAGCAGGCGGCAGAGACCTTTATCGTGTCCCCTTCCTCTGGAATAACCTCCCTATGGACTTCAGACAGGCTGGTTATGTTGAGGCCTTTAAATCTAAACTCAAAACTCATCTCTTTCACTTAACTTTCAATAAACAGCTTTTTCTTTCATTAGGCAGCTGGCAAGTCATCTCAGCATCAATGTATCATCTAAACTTTGTAGTCCAGCTGATGAGATTATTGTTAATTTTCTGAAAACCAGTGTGTTTTTGAACCCCTTGCCAGATTCCATTGTGGTGAGGAGGTCGGCTGTCTCAGGCTAAAGGTCTTAATACACTTGGAAGCTGGACAGAGGGTGTCGTATGTTGTACAGATGGTAAAACCCCATGACACAAATTGTGATATGTGATTTGTGGCTGTATATATAAAACTGAGTTGACATGTTTACAATTACCTTGAGCACCGCTAGTTGCACATGAACGTGCAGCTGGACCAGCTTGTAAACAAGGGGCTGGAGATCAACACAGAGAGAGGGTGTGTGAGGTCATGCTATACTCCAGATGAAATTACACGTCTAGTTCTTCACATAGCGATTTTTTCATTCCTTCAGTCTAAAAATGATGACTTTCGCTTATTGCTCCTTTAAGTCACAGTCACAAGACGTCAGACTGGGACTAATGTGTTTTTGATGATTTTCTCTGACATGCTATTGCAAGTCTTTATATTACATAGCCTACACTGCTACATATAGCTACATGCTTACGTCGGGGAAACCTGTAATCTAGGTTGGCGATATTGTTCATTTTTTCCCATTTTTCTGAAACATGTCTGGGAAAGCTGCAACGATTATTGATTAATTTTCAACTATCACATTAATCTCCAACTAATTTCATAAATGATAATTTGGTTTGAGTAATTTTTCAAGAAAAAAAAAGTCACAATTCTCTGGCTCCAGTTTCTTAATGTGAATATTTTTTGGTTTCTTTACTCCTCTATCAAAGTAAACTCAATATGTTTGGGTTGTTGACAAAACAAGACTTTTGAGGATGTCATCCTCGGAACTGGGGAACACTTATCAAAATTTTTCACCTTTTTCTTACATGTTATTGACCAAACAACTAATCCGTTAATCAGGAAAATAATTGACAGCTTAAATGACAATTAAAACAATCATTAGTTGCAGGCATAATGTCTGCCTGTTGAGATTAGTTTAGAACCTTTTAAAAAAAAAAAAAAACAGAGAAAGTGCCACTATACTTTATTACAGTCTTTCTTTGGCTGCAAATACATTGCTTCATGTCCTGTCATGATAATGTCAGGGAAACATAGAGCAATGTTACAAATGCAGATTTTCAAGATTTCAATCCGATTGTAACGATTTTGGTTTAGAAGCTTTTATTTGTGATTCTTAACAGTAGAAAGTGCAGCTATACTCTGTAAGAGTCATTCCCTGGCCGCAAGTACACTGCTACATGTAGCTACATGCTAACATCACGGAAACGTAATCTTGAAAGCAGATGTTGTTTCTTTCCCTATTTCTGTCCACTTATGGTGGTTTTGATTTAGAGGCTGTTATTGGTGATTCTATGTGGTAGAAAGTGCAGCTATAATCTGTAAGAGTCATTCCCCTGCTGTAATCACACTGCTACATGTAGCCACATGCTAACGTCGGCAACACATCAGTACATGAAATCTTGGTTGCTGATGTTGTTAATTTTTCCCCGATTTTTAGATTATATTCCTGCTGGAAAACATTTGGATGGTAACTTTGGATAGAGACTTTTATTTTTGATTTGATGCCGCTATCCTCAGCTACAGTCATTCCCCGTGTACAATGATGGTGCAGAGATGCTGAGTGCGTTTTTTTTTTTTTTTTAAAGCATGTAAACATGTTGTAGTAGAAGCTGATAATACAAGTATAAACCTTAAAATTAAAATAGTATGTCTTCTTTAATCAATTCCATGATCATTTGCTGACTTTATCCAAGTTATCAATTCGCTAAAAGGTAACCAAACTGTAACTATTTTAATGGCAGATGAGAAAATGCATGGAGCATTTTTGATATAATTTGTAACCTACTTTGTTTGGAGGACTTGGTTGACCATACACATAACATATGGATTGACCTTTGGTCTCACTGGTGGTTGACAAAATGTTAAGGATACCAGAAAACAACGGTTTACCATAAATGTAAAATAACAATGTCTTTCAACCATGGTGGTAATGATGGTGTACACAGGTGTTCCTGAGTCATCCCTCATCTGAAATCAGTTGTGTAGCGATGTCTAGTAAAGGTTCCTTATTTCCTCAATGGCTCCATTTATTCATGGTAATTGTCTCAAAATGACTGTGGTCATAATTGTATCCATACTCAAATTTTACAAGGAGAACTTCTAACTGTATGGTACGTCCTCAGAATTTGTCTTTAAAATGGAAGTTTTGCTGTTCAGCAAGTTTATGATATAATTCATACAGTAATTTTCTTTGTGGATTATCTTTCCAAACAACTAGCTGCATATTAATTGCTTAAATTTGACATTTTACCAACACTGTTTCTACAGGGAACCGCCTCAGTGAGTAATATTTACAAGTAATGCAGAGAGAGCTAATGAAAAACACCATCTTTGCACACAATGACACATGTAGCTGGGAGATTTCTTTATTCAATTAAAATCAAAGACAGTGCGGATGGAGGAGGAAACCCGACGCACACATCACACCACGTACACAAAATAAAAGCTCAGAGCAGCATGCGTTCACTGCGGGGTGTGATTGAACGGCTTTGTTATAGAAAGCACAAAACAAACACAATTTCATTTTTAATAATGTATTTCAACACGGTTGGAGCTCAAGAGCATACTGGGGGAGAAAATTGCTTCATCCTTTACATACAGTACGCCTGTAATGGACATGTTTTTGAGATGCAGTTGTATTATCTGCAGTGTAGACCTGACAGTGTGAAATGAAAATCTTTGATGCCATTACAGCGATACTGGTATGTAGCCTATAAACACACTATAAGAGTTCAGCAGCGCATCAACCCATTTACACCTATGACAGCAATTTAATAGGAAAGACAACAAAAAAAGACCACGATCCCTTCAGCTGTGGCTCTGTGGCACTGAGCCATTATGGTTTAGATATTCATTTACATGTGCTTGTAGCAGGGACTCATCCTCATATTAAGATGTTCACAACCTGCTAACTCACTCGTCTGCAGCTTGTTGCTGTAACCGTGTCAGGCTCTGAATGCCATTAATCTTTGAATGTTCGTCTGGATAAACAGCAGATGCAGAGTCCCCGGCCTGTGTTCAGCGGTCAGGCGGTGCTTGGAAAATTCAACACTGTATTATTTAAGCTCCTCAGCTCTGAGATCCAGAGCAACAGACTTTCTGATGCATCTGAATGATTCATTTGTTGTTTGAAGGCTGGAGCTGCACTGGTGCTGTTGTTTCAGGAAAAAAAGGGCAAGAGGCTTTGAATGTACAGCAACCTATGTATGTGTGCAGACGCCCTACGGTAAGTAAACAGTATGTGTGCTAACTCTGCATGTACACATAAAACTGCTGATACCACCTTTCTCTTTCAGTTACACCAGCAAATCACGGTTTTAAAATGTCAAAGGGCTGTTGCTGAAGTCCAACATAGACTGTTTTAAATCTCTCTGCATTAACAAGCTGATTACTGGTGTCATTTGTGCCTTGTATAATTACCTCCCTGTCAAACACCCTGCTCTTTCCCTCACATTTCTTTTTTATTAAGTTGTTTTTGCGTCAGTTTCTCTCACACGAGCTTGGTGTGGCCGAGTGAAAGATTAAGGCCAAAATAATTCCTTGGTCTACTGACTTTGCAAATTAGTCATGTTACTGAGCACTTCAGATTGTACTGAGTCAGCAAAGACTGAAGAGTTCCCATATAAGCTGCGTAAAGACTGATTTATACTTGTGCATCGGCTCTATGCAGAGCCTAAGTTGTAGCCTGCGTAAGTGGCCTACGCCATTATGAATATTTTGTGTGGTGGTGTGTCTGTGTCGTTCTGCCAATGTCAACATATTCTCACTCCAACCTTGTCACATATTGACACTTCATGTACTTTCCACGTTGACATATGATGTGCAATGTAACCCCCCCCCCCAACTCCATATACAACAGATTAACATTATTAGCATAAGCCTATGACTTTATAAATTTCATGAATTAGCCTAGCAGCTAGCGGGCTTTCTCTACTTAAATATAGCCAAGAAGACTGAGGGAATTGATTTTCAGTTTACAAAAATAAACAGGAGCTCTGCATTGCCATGATAGAATTCTGGGGATAGTCACGTCAGGCTACAGTGTAGGATATGCATCTGTGCAAAGCATTAGCCTATGGTGAAGGTACACTTATGATTCAAAACAGATGTATAAGCCCTGCTTAACAGGTGATGTCAGGTAAGGAAAATTAAGTATCTGAATCTGTACCAGTATCTTTGCCTGCCTCTTTAAGGGACTGCTTCCTTCTCTACTCCTGTCAGAGCATTAATTATGTGCATGCTTCCAAGATACGTGGCTTATGCATGAAATACTGGTTTATTATTACTTAGACAAATGCAGAATTGGTACAAATTTCTGTGCATTATTTCTCATAGGAAAACAGTGTATGAGAACAGCCTGACATTAGTCAGTAGAAAGTGTTTAGATGAGCATGGGCTCCAGTATAACGACTTTAAAAAGGGATGTGTTTTGTTTTCATTGCACAGAAGAAATAAAGTACCTATTTAATGCAATGTTATCAGGACATTGCTCATTCTTCACTGCTGAGCTGCTGGACTGTAAAACCTAGTTACCAGCTACAAGCCAGGCTAAAGCTAATTGTGTTAGCCTCAAAAAGCCAGCGGTCTCCCAGCTACAGTTCAGAGCTGCAAGGCTGGAAAGGTAATGTTAACACTAATGTTAATCTACAAAAGAAGTCAGTCTGACAAACAACCAAAGCACGCACCCCCAATTGTCGACCACAACCTGGAAATGACCAAGAAACAGGAGGGGAGCAACATATGGGAGCCCCCTCATTTCAAGGTAAGTAGCAATTATTAATATGACACGTTAGATGATGAATTTTAGCCTGGATTGAGTACTATATGAATACAGTGCAGAGTCACCCAGTGTATTAAATTACCTAATCTCCTCAGAAAAATCTTCAGAATAAAATGCCATTTTTCAGAGTTCATTATTATTATTATCATTATTATTATTATTATCATGTTCTATGCAGATGCACCCCACTACACAATCACACTAATAATTCTAGAATTAATTCTTACCAAATAAAGGTATTAAGGTCATCTGGTGAAATTCTTGTATTTTCTTCATATTGCAATATATATCACAGAGAAATGCAATGTCAGTTTTTTCCAATATCGTGCAGCCCTACACCCAATTATGAATCAGTGTTGCCTCCTTCGTAGTCCTAGAAGCACAGACATCCTCGGAAGAATGCATTCACATGCTTAATACAGGCCAGTTGACACCATGTTTTAGTAGATGAACTGGAAGTTATTGGGAGGAAGGCTCTTTTCCCATCACAGCTTCAATATGAATGACCTTATGTATTTTTTATTGCAGAACTTTACCCAGCTTTATTTTCTCGTGTTGCTCTTAGATAAATGTTGATGGGTGTTTTAGTGTCTTGATTTTCAGTGGAATGCTCCTGATTAGAGTTTTTCAGTTGACTTAACCCTTCTGTTGTGTGTGGGTCAAATTTAACCTGAAAAACTGCTGAAAGAATGACTTAAATTTGAACTGTTTTCAACCTGACAATGGATCAAATTTGACCTAAGTAAGGCCACAGTGCATTGATTGGACCAGCTTGTTTTCTTCATGATCTTCCTCTGTTGGCCTCAACATGAGAAAGACACCATACACAAATACAGCTATCCTTACAGGAACATAAGTCCAAGATGCTCTTAGAGGAAACAGCATCTACGTATACAGTATTCTGTCCAAGCAAACATTTTGGTGTTGAATAAACTGTTTGTTGCTGCAGAGCCTGTTCAATATGAAAGTTGAGTCAGTCCTCATCCGTAGCTGCAACCTCCATGATTTCATAAAAATCGAAAATCTTCTATCTGTTCCAAACAACTTCCAAAGCTGTGTGCTGTTGGATATTGTGACAATTTCGTGCTCCTTTGGATTGACGCTGCGAGTCACAGTCCATCAAATGCTTCCTGGGTGGCTGTGCAGTGCATCTTCCCTGATTACCGCGGGGGATTTGAGGAAACGGCAAAAACAAAATTACAAACACGTTTACAGGATTTCCACTGGTTTGGAAAATATATTTGCTGTATTTCTTTTTACACCATTCTGCAGAGTGCATTTTGAGATTTTCTGGTTGCTTCTCTCACTTATTGTTGGGAAACTCTGCACAGCATCTACATTTGGCTTTACCGAACAAAATACTTACATTCTCTCACTGATGGAGTTGTGTGTGTGTGTGTGTGTGTGTGTGTAAACTGTAATTATATGTGAGAACTGTCTGACTACAAAGACACACTCGCTGGCTTACAGAAACAAAAACACAGACAGAAAAGGTGACTTCCACTTACTTACCTGACAGAAATGTTGAATTGCATAAGAATGCATGAACTGCCAAAGAACAATTAGCTATTGTTTTAATTATATATTAAATAACCAATAACTGGAGTAGTTACAAGATGTGTGTGCTGAATCTACAGTACATTTATTGTAAAATATGTTTTTGCAGCTTTATCAAAGAAAAAAAAAATGTTGGTTGATTACTTTTGATAAAATGAACAGTTTAATACAAATTGCCACCTGAACATTTAAAAGCATTTATCGTTATTATTATTATTATTATTATTATTATTATTATATATTATTATATATTATATATATATATCATTATTATTTATTCTCTCTTTTTTTTTAATAATTTAACAGCGTTTCTATGCTCATGGAAAACCTGAAAAGGTCATGGAATTTCCAACACATTCTCATCCCAAGTTTGTCTGCTAGGTATCCTCCTGTGTCTGCTGCTGACATTTCGGGAGGCTGCAACCAGTACCAGGACATCAACAAAGCACACGGTTAGGTATAGGCGACAAAAGTATGTGGCAACCAACACCTGGGCGTCATGGTTTGGCTTTACATTCATACTGTAAGCTAGCCTTGGACCAAGACGTTCATTGCATGAATGTCTTGAAAACAACCCTGTTTTTCGTTTGGGGGTTCCTGGTCTAGACCGATTCACGTCTCCATAAACGTTCAAATCAAACATGTAATGTACTCACCTCATAGGCACAGATGTCAGGAGGGTGTATGGAGGGTTGTTTGTATATCCGTTATTGTTCAATAAACATGCATTTTATCTCGGATGTCTTGAAAATTTCCTTCGCCCCTTCTTCGTCCTGCAATGAATTAGTGCACCGGCTTTCTTCTGCGACACAATCATGCAATGAACGTCTTGGTCCAAGGCTAACTGTAAGCAAACACCAGGCTCCTGTGTTAAAGTTCCAGGTTTGTTGGACCAATACACAAACCACTCCCAAGCAGCCTTATTTAGGATTTTCCAGCTCCTTGTATGATGTTACCAGTAGCATTTCCAACTTACGCTGTCCTGTAGCATATCACACCACCATAACAGGTGCTGTAAAGTCATGAAATTTCCCAACAGAGTCATGGAATAAGTAAAACTCATTGAAAGTTTTGGGAAATCCTGGAATATTGTATGTAATAAAATTGTGACAGTAGTGTTCCGTGGATAATTTTCCACATATGTACAAAGTGGCCAATTTATTTTCTAGCTCTGATATGTGTTTATGTGTGACAGCATTTTGCTTACCATCACATACGTTTCTTTGTTTTCTCCCTGCTTTCCGTCACTTTGTCCATGTATGCCAGCTATCTTAAACTAATTTACATATTCAGCTAACAGAGCATTCATTTGAAGCCAAGTTTTCTGCCCATCTGATGAATAAAATTCCAAAATTTACTCCTTTTAGCTCTGTTTTTGGTCTTCACGAACTCCTGGGGGAAATATGTGGCTCTGTTGCTGCTAAATGCGCTATTTTTACTAGCTGCTCTGAAACTGTGTCAGCCAGCTGTGTGGTGCTGGGTAGGTAGTTGTTGTATCAGACCTTTTCCACTTAAAACAGCTGCTTACCTATTAAGAAAATTGATATGGCTGGTTTGCAAGATGAAAAAATAAAACATTACTTTGAACTAAAAGAGGTTAAAATGCTCAGTGGAAATGAGGGTTACTGTGGAATTGGTGGCAGTTTTCTGTGTTGTCTTTGTCTTGGGGTCATTCCAGAGTCCTATGTTTCCAGTGTACTATTTTCCTGGGTTTTCTTATGGCCGTATGTTCTCATGGACCTACGTTCCCAGGGCCCTGTTTTCTGAGGGTCCCATGTTCCCAGGATCCTATGTTTCCAGGGTCTTATGTTCACACGGTCCCATATTCCCAGGGTACTGTGTTTCCAGGCTCCTATTTTCACAGTGTCTGACAAAGATGTTTCAGAGCTTATTTGGCCTTTGTCCAAATAAAGTTGCTCTTTCTGTCAAGAGAACAGTTCCAAAAATAATTACAGCCATAGAGATTAAAAAACTATTACAAGAATGTATTCACTGGAAAAAAAAAAAAACTAACCAATTAAGGAATGAAAAATAAAGGGTAACTAAGAATTAGGAAAAGGTCTAGGGCAGGTTTAATGCATCTCCAAACAGGTTAAGGTTAAGAAGGAAAGAATTCAACGATCATGTGAAGGTGAGATATCCATAACAACTGACTGTTACTGTTACGTGGCTAGGCTAACTTAGGCTCAATGTCTAGATGACCGCAAAACCCCACTCCGCCCTCACGTGTGTGCTTCAGTAGGTCCCTACCAACTGACCCATACATGCCCAAGAAGACTGAATCCTAACAATTACCAACTCCAAACACGTTAAGAAGAGGATTATTTATGGCTCATCGATTGATATATCTTGTGTATTGAGATGCAGTGAACCAAAACTATTTTAGAGACAAAGAGTGACAATAAAGTGGCATGAACAGGTTAGGAAGGTTGATGTTGATGTATGTTAAAAGAATGTTGAACTGGTAAACACAGATGCGCTCCTCTTGTCAGTATAAGCAAACCTTTTCGCATTATCCATAGTTATTTGTTCCGTTGTTGATACAATACAGATAAAAGTATTCATTAAAACAGCTTGGTAAAGGCATAACAAATAAATAACACACAAACTTGTTTTGTCATGCAAAGCAAAGAACAAGATGAAACAAGGCCATAACCAGGATAAAAGGACCATCTGTCCCTTCGTCACATCTAGAGATGGTAAACACAAACTGTACATTTCAGATGAGACTCTATATAATTGTTACCTTTAATACTGTATGTCTTTTTGCAATCTAGCTACTATGTGGTCTGTGAAAAATGATGCAGAACCCATTACTCTGTACTCTGTATTACTGTTCATTCACACTAACTGCTGTTAACTGTTTGCAAGGTCATTGTGGTAAATAAAAAATTGCCTTTTAATTGTTGTGTCTGGTGAATGGCAAAAAAGGTTAAAGAAACCAGAAAACAAACATCACGCTCCATTTCCCAACATCTATCCCTTGAGCCCAGAGGCTCTTCCTCTCTGTTTCCTACAACACACAGATTGGTATAAACAGCTCTGAACTGTAACAAAACCTGTTATGCATTCCACAATCTTGTGTTGACGTTAGTCCATGCTTCTGCCACACTCCACTGACTGCAAAATTGGACCATGAACTGAAAAAATTGCTTTGGGTACAGAGAAGTATGCAAGAAAAAAAAGGGACTTGGGAGTTTGTGTGGTCCAATGTTTTATTCAAGCAGAAGTCAAATTGGTGGTGAGATATGACGGCTTGTGTTGTTTACAAATCTTTGTCAATTTGTTAAGCTCGAAAAGAGCATGTCAATGCGTTGGCTGCTTTTCTGGCAGCAGAAATGGCTCTGACAAGAATTAGGATTGGTTGAGGGACTCACAAGCAAGATGTATAAATCATTTGGACTAGGTTCAGTTTTCAGCAGTCGTGGACATAATGCACCTCAGTCACAGTGGGGACCCACCTTTTAAATCTTATTAAACTACTAAAAACCTGCCTAGATGCTTTTAATCCTTCAGCAGACACAGAAACGGTAACACTTTACAATAAGTTTTCCCCCAAAACAGGATAGTTACTAAGGAGCTAATGAGGAACTAATAAGTAATTCTTCAGTAACTCCCAGTCAAATGTCATACAAGAGCTAATTAGTCAATAATAAGGTAGTAATAATAATATTTGGGACGAACTGTTTATTAGTAATTAGGCAGTCATTATTAATTAACAAATTAATAATCAAAGATTAGCTACTATATGACATTTGATTTATCATAGACATGATATGTAAAGCACACTCTTCTGCCCGTCCAAAACACTCCAGAGCAATGGTGTGTGAGCAGAAGGCCTGTCACAATAAGTGATACATTTAAAGGGAGACGGTAACAGAGTTGAGCGGAAGAGAAAGACATGGAACTTGTGCCCAAACCTAATGCCACGGCCCCTGTGTGGGAGTGTTTTGGATTTAAACCAAAAGACAGAGGGGAGCCCAGTAATTTGGATGTGCCGGTGTGCCGGGTTTGTTCTAAAACCATCTCAACAAAAAGAGTGAATACAACAAATTTAACTGCACATCTAAACATAAGCACCCTACACAGTTTTCCCAGTTAGGAAAAAAAACAACAACAACCCAACAAGCAAAGGGTCTCCCCCCTAAACAGGCGACAATAGCGGAGGCGTTTCATGACAGAAGTAAAGGGAGAGTGCAAAATGGTACGCCCTCACAAACACTGTCCAGATGAGAGATGCGGCCCTTTAACAACGTGGAAAAGCCGGCATTTCGTGAAATGCTGGAAACATTTGACAAACAATATGAATTACATTTCACAAATGGCAATTCCAGCAGAGTAAGAGACGAGCTACTACAGGAGATAAGAGACATTGCATTTTACTCTGCCACAATGGATATGTGGTCAAGCTCCGCTCGCTGGTCAGGCCCAGGCTGCAGTACCAAAGAGAGTGCAGGAAGCTGCAGAGCTGACCAAGTTCCTCCAGGAAGATGTACTTGATGCATCCTCTGATCCCTTGATGTGGTGGCGTGAAAATCAAAGATGATACCCTTTGATGGCCAAAAATACATGTGCATTTGTGCAACAAGCTCCAGCTTGGAGAAGATGTCCAGCACAGCTGGCAACATTGCTACACCAGAGAGATCCTGCCTAAAGCCACACAAGGTCAAAATGTTGGTGTACCTTGCTCGGAATCTGCCAGACTAAAGTAGTTCCATCCATCCATTTTATTTATTGTTTTGGTTGTGTAATTTTTGAGTGTTTTTTTTAATTTTATTTTATTTTTTTTTAATAGACAAAGTCTATTTATACATTGTTTTTGGTTGTTTGATTTTTTTTCTATTACAGTGCACTTTTTGTTAACAGGGACTGAGAGTCTATTTATTTGTGTTTATAAGGTATTTATTTATTTATTTTGATATTTTTATGTATTACTTTGGAAATTTAAATTTTATTTTTTTGCATTCCTAAATATTCTTGTTAAATAAATGTTTAGTTATCTTTAAAAGGTTGTACTTGCATCATTATGCCTGTATTATCATTATACAACTTTAGAAATAAAAAACAGCCAAATTACAACTATAATAAAAAGTGGTCTTGAAAGAAAATTTCTGACGCAATTAATCGCCCAGTAAAATTTCTTATCGTGACAGGCCTAGTGAGCAGATAGAGTGTGTCTTACCTGCACGGCTTCAGAACACTACCATTTAGTTGTACTTTGCAACCATGAAGCACCACTGCCACTTGCAAATATTGGTAATATGGCTGGAGAGCTGTTAGTTTGTTTCCATCTTACAATGAATAAATCACATTTACAGCACCACAGGAACAGTTTAACTTAATGAGTTTAACGAATGGTGAGCAGATGGAGTGTGTGTTTTTGTACAAGCAGGGTTCACCAGTGTGACTTGCGAATATTATTAAATAGTCCATACCCATTGCTAGCTTTGTCACCTTCTACCTATGCCAATCCTCAATGCCTATGTGCAGTTTCACATAGATTGACCACGTCAGTGAGTAGAAAAACGTGGGACAGACAGAATGACTGACTGACAGAATGACACACTGACAGTTTCCGTCATTATGTACAGTATACCATACCATGACTTAGTAATACCAAAAATTAGGAAAAAAAACCCCAAAACATTCGGCCACAGGGGGAGCCACAGCGATCGGTCGCATTTTAGCCTTTTTTTTTTTTTTAGCATTTTTCTGTTGTTATAGCGCCACCCAGTTGCTAATTAAAGTTAAATTTCTCCAGTCACCTTGAGGCGCCCTGTTCTACATATCTACCAAGTTTAGTAAAAATTAATATGGCGGTTAGGCCTAGATAAGAAATTAGCTCTCTAGCGCCCCCATTTTGTCTGATCGGGTCAATAATGAAGGGGTCCCCTCAGATTATGTGTGGTCATATGCCTACAAAGTTGTGTGGTGATTGGTGAAACCCTTGAGATGTTATACACCTTTATGTGATGAGCCACGCCCTCCACAATATTCATTGCTTATAGAAGCTCAGTTTTAGTAAGTTTTTCAACTTTTGCCAAGAGGGAACTTTAGATATTGGTCCCTAGATTATGTTCACCGAGTTTCATGCACATTTCCTAGGAAAAGATCGATTTTAAGTGTTTATCAAAAAATTCAAAATGGCGGAAAATCCATATGACTGGAAGTTATGGGTTGTTGAGGCAAATTTGTTTCTCATGAGGAGAGGCATCTCTGTGCAAAGTTTCATGTCTTTATGACATACGGGGCATGAGATATGACCATTCAAAGTTCGCAATTTCAGTCAGTTGCTATAGCGCCCCCCTTTGGCCAATTGATGTAATATTGCTTCATTCTCATCCTCCCATGACCCTCTACCACTGTGCCACATTTCACATGGATTGACCAAGTCAGTGAGGAGAAAAACGTGAAACAGACACACACACACACACACACACAGACAGAGTTTTCGTCATTATATAGTAAGATTATAGTAAGATAAAATGATATATGAACTGGAGGCAAATTTACGAATCCTAGAATAGTGAAGGAATGACCCGCCCTACTCTCCCTCTGATTGGCTAGTACTTGTTGCCTTTGTTGGTTGGATAGGTAAGGTTTAGACATGAGTGGGATTGGTTAGGGTTAGTTTAAGAATGTCAGGGTAAGCAGTAATGTTACGGTAAGTCTTTTGCTATCCTAGGTTTCACAAATTCACAAACTGTGGAGCTGTTAGTGTTTTATTTTTCAGCTCACAATGAATAAACCCTCACATTTAAAGGTGCAGCGGCAACAGTTTATCTTTTTGCTTGCTGCAAACATCAAAGTGTTGACTGGAAGCTTCAATTACACAACAAAAACATCAACATCATCAACCTCTGGCCCGAGACGAGCCAGGTGTTTCAAAATAAAAGTGCCAGCTACTCCACTTTGATTTATTTAACTAAGACAATTAACTTTATTTTAGCAGTATTTTATCTAACTTTATTATAACAATATTTTATTTAACTTAATCATAACAATACTTTAACATTATTATCACAATAGATTGACTTTATAACAACATTTTGTTGTTAATTATAACAGTACTTCAACTTTTTTGTTTATTATTTAACTTTATTGTGGCAGTAGCTACTTTTTGTTAACTTACTGTGTTGTTTTAAGTAGTCAACAGTAGTTTAGAGGAGTTATCAAAATATCAAGATACATATTGCATATTGCGATACCTAAAATATCACAATATTATTTTTAAATCACATTGCCATTGCCCTACACTGCAATAATAAATATTTTAATATTAACCATGGATGAAATTGCAGTATAATGTGATTCGCTAGTAGTGACAAACCTCAAAGATAATCGCCTATCCCTCCAGTCCCTCTCAGCTCTATTGATATTAAGACTATTTTGAATCATTGTTTTGTGTTTTAGTGAAAAACCCACGATAGTGTACCTGCTCAACACCAAATAACAGACACAGTTAATGACTAGCTTGTGAACATAGTGAAGCATTTGGCAGCTATAGAGACAGACAGCAGTAGTGGACTAAGAAACTCCCTCAAATGAATGCTAATGTTGCTCTGTGTCTGCTGGGTGTGTAAATTGTACAACTGTTTGCCAACACGCTTGCCATGCATGTTTGTTTTCAGCTTGTTCTGCTGTCTCTGGCTAGTCATGAAAAATTTAGTGCTGCAGAAGAGCATAGGGACTGGTCTGCACTTATCAGAGGAGTAGGGTTGCTGGGGTGTGACTTTGTTGCTTGTTCTGTTTTTCTGAATCAACGAGATCATTTCGTAAATTCTCGTTTTTCTCAATTAAAACAAAAGCAGTATCTTTTTCCATGGAAAAAATCGCATAATTTTGAGAGCTCATTAATTCAAGACAAACAGGCCAAATATTTATTTTCCTATGAAAGTGTCATTAGAATTCTGAGATAATGGTTTCGCTGATCCAGAAAACAAAAGCAGATTTTTTTTTCTTAAGTGAATGCAATATGCTTCCATACCAATTAAATGGATGAATGAATTTTTCAATCTGGTGCACAAAATATTAAAAATAATAACAACACACCACCACAGGTACCAAAAACATCTATTGTCTTTTTGTTTGGTTGATTTATCAAACTAAACAATTATGCTAAAGTGAAAACAAGCAAATCTTCACATTTAAAGTAAGCAGAAGATACTGTTTTTATAATAATAACAAAAGATTACGAGATTGACTGATCAACCATATAACTAATATGATCCATCAGAGTTGAAGGAGAGCCCTTGATTATGGACATGATGCTGATACACAGTAAACATATGACACATCATAAACAAAAGCATCATGTTTTTTCTCGAGCACATTTTTAACACTGACTGTGTGTGACTGGCTTGTGTATCACAAGTGCGACAAGTGTATTTATCAATAATCATGATTAATACAGTGACAGACTTGCTTTACAAAAAAAAATTGCTCACAATAAAAATTCAGATTCTTGAAAAATATACCTGTACTTTCTTGGTACTCATGTGAAGTTTCTTACAATCTACAACTTTCTTAAAAAAGTTAAAAATAAATGAGCAGAAAGTCATGATGCAGGCCGATGGAGTGCAGGATTCTTTGAGCGTATTTCTTCCAAAGGCTCATTCTGGCCCAAATTCAAAGAAAATGTAAATTTGATCTACTTTCACATCTGAAACATGACTCTTCCCTTAAAACTGGTGACATACACAGCAAGTGTGTAGCAGTGGAGAAATGGGACAGCGGATGGAGCTTTTGGAAGTCATTACTTATTTACTTATTAATGGAATTTGAAATGAGACTTTTCAAAATAACTAATGTGATTAATGGTATTAATTCAGTCAGTAGGCTTTAGAGGGGCAATCGATGGGCTGAGAGGGTAACACAGTCAGCAGCTTTCAAATATTGTCTTTATAAACCATTTATTCACAAGTATTTATTGTGGAATTGATGAAAACATTAGTATTTTCTCAGACACATAACATCAGGAGGATAGGTGGGGAGGCTATTGGAGAAGTCTGTTGATGATTCATAATTGATGGGGATGCTTAAAAAATTAAATCACAGAGAGCTGCCCCGGAGAAGCTTTCGACTCGGTGATCAATTTGCCCCAGAAGAATCAGATCTATGTAGTCTTTAACTGAAGTAACCCCACTTGAATCTTAATAGTTTTGTTTGTCTATGGCAGGAGAAAGCAGCTATAGATGAGGAAGAAAAGGATTTTACATACAAACGGGGGGGGCAGTTTATAACATAGCCGGACGGCACCTGTCACAGTAGTATGACACACTGCTGGACAGCATTAGGTTAATAAAATCCTGTGTCAGTTTATGGTGGAAATGTATTTTTGTCAAGCAAAACAAAATTAAGGTAGCAGGTGAGAAATAAAAATAAAACAGAATAAAATGCAGTAACACCCTGAGGTAGTCTGTACTGTAAACAGATCGCTGAAGAGAAAAGAGTCTTTTGGAGGTGTAGTTGGGTTCATTTACATCAAATTCAGCCTTCTACAAACATGGTTCTTTTCTTCAGACTTTAAATGCAAGGCTTATTTTACATTTTCTCTTGTTGTTACTTTGCCATCAGAGCCCTTTCGTTTAACCTGTGGTCTAGCTAAATGCTTTACTTCAATTTGGTTCAGAAATAGTATTAAATTAATGTTTTTTAAAATTCAATCCATCAACTTTGTGAACAGTACAGTTTGTGTATACAAGAATGGTGTGATTTCATAAATAGTCGCGTACTAATACTTAAGTTTGTCCTCTAAATAAGCTTTAAATATTCATAAAGAATCCCAGAGAACAGATGCCTGCAGCGGCTGCAACTTTACACTCCTCCTCTCCTATCTGTGCTCTTAGCACAAGGCATGTGCAACAACAAACTGCATTTCAGATTTATTTACATGACATATCAGAGCCGTGGCATGGGAGATCTAAACATTATTTTGAGTTTGGTTTGGTTGGCTTTTTAGCCACATATTTGTGCAAACAACTGGCTGCGTTGAGAATGTACTTGTTCAACTTGTCCCTGCATGTAGTGGAATTGTACCTCCTGGCTCCCTTACAAAGTGGCGGCAAGGATGTCGAAAATGGTGATTGACCAGTTACAAATTTAAAAAAGAAGAAAGAAAGCATTCTTTTTTTTCATGTAACCTTTGTGGGGTTTTTTTCCTGATAACACAAACAGGACCTATACACATGCATTAATGAACAGATGTCAGAGCGAGTGGGCTGCCCATAGATAGGCACCTTAGCAGTGCTCAAGAGCATGAACTGGCACCGCTTCATCTACCAGTCCACCATTTGGTTTGTACTTGGACTTGAACCAGTGACCCTCTGATTCCCAAGTAAAGTCCCCAACAGACTGAGCTACTACCGCCCCAACATAAGAACATCTTTTCTATGAGTGTCTTTTGGATGTCTGTTGCTCCTTGCCAAGCTAATTTCCAGAAAACAGTAAATAAAAAAGGTTTTTTAACAACTGTGAATCACTGCAACCACGAGAGGTGTTTGAGCATACAGTCATATACTGTATGTGCACACAAAATATGAAGCTCATTGGTCCAGTAGTTTGAAAGAATAGCTGCAGACAGACTTATGCACACACTCACTCCCATGCAAACATGCAACCAAACACATGATAATGTTCAGGCTTACGCCTAGGGAGATATCAAGAAACATGCCGACATTTGAGGAGGTTACTATGTTGTTACTTGTGAGATTAAGGCAGTAAAAATGACAGCAGTACGATCGCAGTTGGTATGAGGCCCAGAATCAGTGTTGAGTATGCATGTTGCATGCGAACCGTTGTATGTGTATAACCTTTCTTAAAATATACAGTTCATATGAACTCTGGCTAGCTTCTTAACTCTGCTTTGTGAAGTACCCATTTGAACTGGTAATATGTCCATAACTCCAAACACCATTTTTTCCCCACGTTTTCTAATATAACCTATCATGTCCAGACAGAACAATGTTACAACAAAAAATCAGCAACAAATTATTGTCTCACAGTACACATTAGCAAGTTCTGAAGTTGTCAGTGTAAGACAGCCACATTGAGCCATAGTGAAATAGATGTCTGAAAGCAAGATGTGTCGACTGTCCAAGAACCAAGTTAGAAGAAACTTGATCAAAATGTTTAAATGATCATTTGAGTGGCCCTCTGTTATTACTCTGCACTCACAGCATTCAAGCTTTTTCAAGCAGTAGGGAGTAATAAGCAGACACTGTTTGCCTCTAAAGCAACAAACAAGTTGCCCTAACCTCTTGGTGAAGGTTACTACTACTCAGGGCTACAAAAAAGTCCAACATCTAGAAGAATAATTTAGCCAGATTCTTCTAAAAAGATGCTGGCTATTATCATTGAAGAAAAACTCTTTGTAGTAATGTTTGAATAATTAAATAATAACGGAATCAAACATTATTTGTTTAAACGTTCATATCTGGTTTGTTTAAGGGTGGACCGTAGCACAGAACACAAACAAGGATGCGGATGAAGTAAAAGAGATTTGTTTCAGTTGTTACTGTAGATGAAGACTGGTTGAAGCGAGAGGATGACAGGAGATGGCAGACGGAGGAGGTGGAATGGAGAGCAGCCGGGTGGTGTGGCAGGCAGAGGAAGCAGGGGAGAAATTGTCAGCAGGCAGATGAGCAGACGGGCAAACATGAACGAGTAAAGGGAACAGACAAGCATTAGTTTGGGAAACAAAAATGAGGAAAACTCCTCTCAAACATACTACAGCTTGAGGTCTAAGCATGAAACAGATCCAGCGATGAGTTGGAGAGTTCATAAGCCGTGAGCTGTGATGAGCTGATTGAATGCAAGTGAGTTGGTAGACAGTGTCCAGGTAAATGGCAAGACAGGAACGAGATGCACACACACATACAATATGTACACAAAGAGGCAAACTATAGAAATGGGAAAAAAAACAGGAGGAGTGGGGACACACAGGGTAACACAAGGGCAGGGCACAGCCATGGTTGTAACAAATCATCGTATAAGGCCCCCAGGAGGTTCTCAGAGTTACTGTCGAGTTACCGAAACATTATAGTTTCAGTTTTAAGTTGTTGTGTTTTTTGTTTTGTTTTTTACAAAAATTACAATTTGTCTGAAAATATATATAGTGGAGGGTCCTTGCTCCGTCTCTCTTTGAGCTAAAGAGTCCTTGGCTTGAAGACCACAGGTATAGTAGGTTTTTGGATGTGCATTATAATTAAGCAATTTACGTGGGCTTTCTGATGTACTAACCATAGGCCGTAAAATGAGTGGACATAGGTACCGTGACATCATCCATTGGATTGTGGACCAATGGATGGCATTTCTGCCATCATCATCTTGATTTTTTGTAGCCAGAGGTGAACATATTTGTGTGGAGGAGCGGGGGTGGTTCTGACTAAGGAGTCAAGGACATTGCAGACAGCCTGTCACTCAAAGTGGCTTGCCTTTAACTAGGCACAACTTTAAGCCTTAATAAAATGCACAAGGGTGATTTATAACAATTTTTTTTTACCCCTGTGCAGTCGTCACAAATGTTGAAATTAGCTATAAAGACCAAAATGGGTCTTTTGTATCAGGCTGTAAACATTTATATCTGCTGTAAAGTTGGCCATTTTAACGTGGGGAATTGACTGGCTTCTGGAGTCAGCCTTAAGTGGCCATTCAAAGAACTGCAGTTTTTAGCTCTTCCATCGTGTCTTCATTTTTCAGCCCCAGAGGTTGCAGCTTGGTTCTAACATCATGTTTGTTGAGCATGATCACCAATTTATTCATAATGTGTCTTTTGCTCAATTATATAAATTAAGAACATAACATTTACATTACTTTATATAGTACACAAGTATACTTGATCCTGAGCCCCAGGTTGGGAACCACTGCCTGAAAGTAATATAACTTAAATGCATGCCTCCAGCCAGAATAAATGAAGGTCACTTTAAATCCAAAGCCATACTTTAAATGAACAAGATAAGAGCCACGATAAGACTGCAGTATGTGTGTGACTGTGTGTTTACCGTGTAATGTCCTGTAGATTTAATTGATTGGTGAAGTCAAATTAACTCCCCCTGCCCTTGAACTGGTTGCTGCCTGCAGTTAATGAAGAGACATTTAAGAGAATGAAATATGAAACATGAACCCAACTCATGATCAGCAGGCAAAAAGCAAAGTGTCTCCCGAGCATCTCTGTTTCCATGGCACCCAGCAGCTTTCAACATGCTTTTATCAGGACACACTGAAAAACGTGCCCTGGGCTTTTTCTGGACTTTATTGAATTACAACGTGCATGAAGAGTTTGTTACGCATGTCCCATGGTTTCCTTTGGCTCAGATAATATATACTCATATGCAGGAGCCAGGGTAGGACGCAAAAAAGTAAGCTTGGGGAATCACAGTTTTTTGGTGACAGTACATCGAAGCTGGCTAATATGGCAATGACTCATCTGTAATGATGACATTTTGGAATTGACATCAGTGTTACATGTAGTTGGACTTACCCATGTAGAGGAACAGCCTCTCTGGACTTCCCTTGAACCAGTATTATCAATAAACAAGACCTCCAAGACCACCGGGGGTCAAATGCTTAGGACTCACCCCTGTATTACCCTGACTGGACAAGCGCTTCTTTCAGCCATCCTTAGGCCAAAAGGAGGTAAAAGGACACTTGAGATCCCTCTAAGAAGTTTCAGATGCCATCTTAAAGTATCCAGCCCTGGGGCAAAACGCGGTGATGAACGACCCACTAGTTGTCATGAGACAATGCTTCTTCTCTCAACCACATCCTATCCATTTGCATTGCCCTGGGGAAATCACGCCCCGCCCCCTCTTACCAAATGTTTGTGTGACAAAATTGAAATGTCTGTTTGAAGTGAAATTATACATTTTATCCATGTTATAATGTTGTAAATATACATAATCCTTGTTTGTTAGTTGAATAATGTTTTTCTTGTTTCGGTAAGGCAGAAACTAAGGGAATTAAGAAAATAAGATTTTAATCCCTCATTTGACATGGAGCCATACTGCTATCTTGTGACGATAGTTAAAGTGGGTTCCTATAAGGAGCCCCATATTATATTTAGAGTTAGACTATAGTTGGGTTTATTAATCAACCTGTTTTCATGAATATGTGCTTCCTCATTTTGTTTTTCATAATATGTTGCAACTATAGGTTAGTCTAGAGTGTGTGTATTTGAAGCAGTTTATACAAGTTGATGTACATGCTGATACACATGGTATAATAACTGTATTCATTTTAACTGGATGTTAAGAACCGATTTTGACCATAATGAAAAGAGTATGTGCTTATCACGCGTAACATGTCAAAGTATATGATCTCTTTCTTTTGAAATAATCAGCCTATTTTACAGCTAAAAAGAGCCTTAGTAAACCCGCCCCCTGTTTTTGGCCGGATAAAAACGTGCACCCTGATGCGCTCTCTCTTGTTCTCTTGTATTCTCTCTTTTTTCTCTTCTTGTTTTTGCTCTCTCTCTTTTCTATTTTGACTCTTCTTGTTTTTTTCTTCTCCCCTTTTTGTTTCTTCTTTTTCGTATCTTAGCCTCTCTCGTAATTACATTTTAGTCACGCTTTTATACTTTCACGATCAAAGTTATTTTAAACTTTTAAGTTTTGCTTATCCAGTTTTTTTTATCTCCAGTGTTTTCAATGTTTTTTATGCACATTGATAATAACTTTGATAACAATATCAAACAGCCAATGATATTGTTTTCATCATTATTATAAGCGAATAATTATAACAAAGTAGACATGCCCTTTTCGACCTGACCCTTCACCCAAAGATTCATCAGACCCAGCAGCTGCCAGCCACTTGCTACAGTGGTTCTTGTGCCAAACCCAAAGGCTTTCTGCAGCATAAAGCAACTACCCTGTAGTTTTTAACAAACATTACTCAAAGTGAGATAAACAATGCATTTATGCGGGACTACTTTCAGCAGTGGATTAATCTACATTCGGTCCTCTAGGCCCAATTCAAGATTTTATATGGATCTGAATGATCCACATTTAGAAATCCAATTTTTTTGCGATTCAGGGTCATCTAATTCATCTTCGACATTGGATTGGATTATCCTGTTCCAGACAGAAACTTTTGAAGATGACCAAATCCAGATAACCAGTGTTCTAAATAGGATTACATATCACAATGTGGGCAGTCTGTGAATGAACAGACTGCAATTACCACTTATCACCATAGGTGCCACCAAAGAGAATGAAATGGAGATCTATTAAATTATAACTTTTAAATATTGTTTGTTTGTTAACTATTGAACAAATCAAGTGCAAAATACATATATATATATATAAAATTATATCTATTTGACCATCTTAAAATTTTTCTTACATTTTGTTCCTGAAATTCACGCTGAATCCATCCTGGGCCCAGCTGTCTAGAAGTAATCTGATCAGAGTTCAGATACTAGATTGGAACAAATTTTGAAATAGGGCTGTTCAAAAGTAAAACAAAACAAAAAAAACAAAACAAACAAACAAAAAAAGGATTAGAGCATGTAATCCAGTCTTGGTTTTGATATGGATCAAACTTTCGGCATGTGTTGTTCAAAATGTTTTAGTAGGAATGGGACAACTTTGATCCAAAAATGAGAATTAACCCTATCCCAGCCGACTTCAAGAGCAAAATGTAATAAAACTAAATTGTCAACAATACTTGTATTTATTTATATTTTGTACTTGATTTGTTTAACAGTTACAGTGATAAATTAAAAAAGTAAAATAGCTGTCAGAATCAAACAAAAATTATTTTAAATTCTTCTCCATTTCATTTTCTTTGGCAGCACCTACAGTGATAAGTGGTAATTGTAGCGTATTTGTTCACAGACTGCCTACACTGTGATATGTCGTCCCATTTTGAGCACTGGTTATCCAGATCTGGCTATCTTGAAAAGTTTGCATCTGCATAAATTTGATTCAGTTCAATGTTACTTTGAAAAACTGCTACTAAAGTAAGATTCATTGGTTGATACTGGTCGGCAAAACATGGGATAACCAATTCTGGATCGTTCTGATCCACATTACATTTTTTTTTAAACAACTGGGCCCTGCTGGGATCAGGATAATCCTAATTTTTTGTCAAAGGTACCCCAATCCTGCTAAAAGTTTTGAATATTACATGGTGAATGTTTGATCCAGATCAAAAACAGAACTGGATTACATGACATAATCCAATTTTAGAATCCTTTTTTTCCTTTGGCCAACACTTTCTCAAGATTTGATCCTCTATGACAGCCAAAATCCAATCAGATTAATTCTTGGGCCCTGGTGAGTATTTGTGGCAGCAGAACAGTGTATATGGGATAAATCTTAAATAAACTATAGTTTGCGTGTTTATAGTAGGAGCACATAAAAGTAGGTACAAAAAGATATAAGCAACATGTCACCCAGTGCAACAGTGTGGCTCATTGACGTGTTTGTAATAGTTTTGTTACAACAATGTAGCTTCATTGTATTGTTGACAGCAACAAGTATAGAATACTGGATGCAATATCATTTAAATGGCAGATTCATTTTTTTGTTATTCTGTAGCTTTGCAGTGGTGTTCATGATACATTCTAATCCAAAAAAAATTGCCTCAAAATGCTAATTCCCAAGGCCTTGCACAATGTTGTTGCTACACATAAACCGACATACTGCTGTGGATACCACGGTGGGTTTGTTCTAAAAGTCACATAATAACAAACTAAATGATTGAGTTAGTGGTTGACCAGCAATTCCTGCGTGCTGTGAAATACAATTACGGTTCCTTTCAATGGAGTCTGGTTGCTTTGGAAAGATCATAGATAATGGCTAAGTTCCCAAAAGCAAAGGGCTGTCTGATAGCAAGGTTAAGCAACAAAATAATCTTAATACAGCACATCTTATACTGATGTTGATGATATTGTAAGTGTTATGGTTTCTAAAAGGCTAAAATAGATGTTGCTGCTGCTCTCATCCACAGCCACAAGATTCCCATCTACAACATAATTTGGTTAAAATATTCATTTATATCACATTATATACATTGATGCTTTTTTATGTCAAGGTTACATATGTTGGAGAAATAACACTGTATTATGTCCTTCTTATTTGTAACTATTTACAGTAAATTTCTTCTATGGGTACTTTAGTGAGAGTTAAACAAGCACCCGCACTGCCAAACACACAGGAACATACACAGAAAAACACCCGGGAAAACACACAGGATCACTTTTATTTGTTGAAAAGGAAGCTCTCTTCAGTGCATAACAGTCTGCAAACACACACACACACACACACACACACACACACACACACACACACACACCTGTTACCTTTGTCATCCAGCCTGAATGTGTATTGATCCGAAGCAGGGTGGTTCTGCAACACACAAATAGAAAGCAAGGGATTGATTTTGTGCCTCTTGTTTGACAGAGCAATGTACATTAGAGACAGCTGAGACGAAAGGGAAGGCATTCGAACTGAAGGAGGAACTTAATAGGAGGAGGGAGACAGTATCTGGTAAAAAGAAGAAAAAAAAAAAGATGCCTGTCACTACGAAGTTGAGATTGAAAAGTACAACTGTTAAAGGGGAACTTCGGTATTTTTCAACCTGGGCCCTGTTTCACCATGTGTATGTGTGTGTACGATTCATAGGTACAACTCGTTTTAAAATTGGTTCAGTATTGAGGGAGGCGGATGCGGCCGGCAGCCGCGAAACGAGTTATAACGGCAGCTGTGGGGGCAAATGCGTTCCGTATAAATTTGCGCATTAAAAGTGTTTTTTTTTCGCCACAGTCCGGCTCATATGTCCAGCGTAATCTCTGTCAACAGCATGCAAGTCGTCTGTCTTGCCTTCACTTCCTCTGGGCTGTGTAGCGACATGTCACGTGACCTGTTGCCGGAGGTAAACAGACGAGCCATGCTCAGAGCCGGTCAGAGCGCAGTTGGTTGTCCCGGAGTACAGTTGAGAGTTTTGCTGCATCAATTGAAAACAATGATTCGTGTTTGTGCTTATCCGACTTGCAAGAACAGGATGTCGCGCAACACCCCGCACAGCTTTCATAGGCTGTGCGGGGTGACTACTGCCAGCCCAAGAGGAGAAGACATCCAATCCCGAAACAAGTCGGATAAGTCATCTCGGGAAAAGTGTGCACTGCAGACGCGATGGTCTGCAAGGCGCAGCGTCTGGACAGGAGTGTTAGCATCCATTTGTAGCACAATTAGCCACAGCTTCAGCATCTCGCCGTCCGACAAAGGCAGCCTATGAAAGCTGTGCGGGGTGTTGCGCGACATCCTGTTCTTGCAAGTCGGATAAGCACAAACACGAACCATTGTTTTCAGTTGATGCAGCAAAACTCTCAACTGTACTCCGGGACAACCAACTGCGCTCTGACCGGCTCTGAGCATGGCTCGTCTGTTTACCTCCGGCAACAGGTCACGTGACATGTCGCTACACAGCCCAGAGGAAGTGAAGGCAAGACAGACGATTTGCATGCTGTTGACAGAGATTACGCTGGACATATGAGCCGGACTGTGGCGAAAAAAAAAAACTTTTAATGCGCAAATTTATACGGAACGCATTTGCCCCCACAGCTGCCGTTATAACTCGTTTCGCGGCTGCCGGCCGCATCCGCCTCCCTCAATACTGAACCAATTTTAAAACGAGTTGTACCTATGAATCGTACACACACATACACATGGTGAAACAGGGCCCAGGTTGAAAAAATACCGAAGTTCCCCTTTAAGTTTAACTCTGACAGGGTTTTCACTCATCAGGGCTGTAGCCAGGATTATTGCAAAGACTAGATAATGATTTCTATGACTTGACTTGAGACTTGCCTGTCTTGACTGGGGACTTGAGTGCAATGACTTGAGACCTACTTTGGGACTTGCAAAACAATGACTTGGTCTCATTTCTGTTTCATTATAAGGACAGGTTGATGATTAGCTGCACTAATTTAGAAATGCTCCTGTGCATCCTATTTGAGGGCAGGAACAGTCTATACTTACCAGCCACTTCATTAGATACACCTGTTCAACTGTTCATTAACACAAACGGCAAATCAGCCAATCATGTGGCAGACACTCAATTCATTTAGGCACTTGGATGCGGTCAAGACAACTTGCTAAAGTTCAAACCGAGCATCAGAATGAGGAAGAAAGGTGATTTAAGTGACTTTGAACGTGGCATGGTTGTTGGTGCCAGACAGGCTGATCTGAGTAGTTCACAAACTGCAGATCTGCTGGGATTTTCACACACAACCATCTCTTGGGTTTACAGAGGATGGTCAGAAGAGGAGAAAGTATCCAGTGAGCAGCAGTTTTCTGGGCTAAAATGCCATGTTGATACCAGAGGTCAGAGGAGAATGGCCAGACTGGTCCAAATGTTAGAAAGGCAACAGTAAACACTCGTTACAACCAAGGTATGCAGAAGACCATTTCTGAAAGAACATGTCGAACCTTGAAGCAGATGGGCTGCAGCAGCGGAAGACCACACTGGCTCCCACTCCTGTCAGCTAAGAACAGGAAACTGAAGCAACATTTATACAGGCTCACCAAATTTGGACAATTGAAGATTGGAAAAACGTTGCCTGGTCTGATGAGTCTTGATTTCTGCTGCAACATTCAGATAGAACGGGCAGAATTTGGCATAAACAATATGAAAGCATGTTGTGAAGATTCTCAGTCATCCAGGTCATGGTAATTGTAAGTGCTATATCGTAGGCAACTGGACTTGCTTGGACATTTCGCCTCTCCCTTAAGGTCACATTATGAGTCGTTAGCCCACCTGGCCACCAAGCATGGTTCCATCCTGCCTTATATCAACGGTTCAGGCTGCTGGCGGTGATGTAATTGCATGGGGAATTTTTTTTGGCACACTATCACCCCTTATTACCAGTTGAGCATCATTTAAACACCACAGCCTACCTGAGTACTGTTGCTGATTGTGTCTGTCCCTTTATGACCACAGTGTGCATCTTCTGATGGCTACTTCCAGCAGGATAACGCGCCATGTCACAAAGCTCAAATCATCTCAAACTGGTTTCTTGTACATGACAATGAGTTCACTGTACTCCAATGGCCTCCACAGTCACCAGATCTCAATCCAATAGAGCATCTTTGGGATGTGGTGGAACAGAATTTGCATCATGGATGTGCATCAACAAATCTGCAGCCACCATGTAATGCTATCATGTCAATATGGACAAAAGTTTCTGGAATATTTCCAGCACCTTGTTGAATCTATGCCACCAAGAATTAAGGCAGTTCTGAAGGCAAAAGGGGTCCAACCTGACACTAGCAAGGTGTACCTAATAAAGTGGCAGGTTAGTGTTTGTGGTCGTATAGGTTGGAGGACTTGTTGGATTGAAGTGGTACTTGTTCCGCCCTAATAATATCAGCATCATGACTTTTATGTACAAGTCTCATGGGCGCTTGTACAGACATGAGACCAACATGTAAGTACTGTAGCACATGTACTGAGTCACAGCAACAGGTGGGAATAAAGCTAATTTCCGCAAAATACTGATGACAAGAGTTGAGTCTGTTGTCGAGCCCTGACACTCATTTTTAAAAAAGTATTACTCATTCTTTGCACACTGGTGTGAGCTTTGCTCCACTAATATTACTGTTGATATTCTATTTCTCCTGTTCATAACACATAGTTAGCATGCTGTGAGTTTTCTTAGCTGCACTAACAGACTATATACTGTAATTTACCTTGGCCATTAAGTAGTTTGTGAAAGTAAAACTTTGTTCCACTTAGTGTATATTGCCTGTTTCCTGCTGAGCTGATATTAATAAAGCAAATTGCTTTTTGCACTGTGAGACATTTCCCCTTTTAGCGTTTAAGTGTGAAGTCTAAACTGACAGTTCCCATTTACATTAATTCAGTACCTAAATACCTAAATGACACAAGAAGAAAGAAGTAAAGGTGTTTAAAGTGAAAATGTTTCCTGTTATTGTTCTGTTCTTAGATATGAGATGCTCGACCCAAATAGCTTTTCAATGTGTATTATTTGAAGATCAGTTCTTTTTAATTAGTGGTTTGATCAACTGCTTGGTCTCCATTTTGCCGTCTTTATTGATGAGAACATTAATATTGCAGACGCCGTTGCTTGCATGATTTGCACCGGGTAATCAAAGTGAGATAAATTAGATTAAATAAGATTGCTTCGAAGACAATATGTGGGAAGAAATGATTGATTCTCCCTGAGCCCAAACATAAATCTGTCAGTAGTATTTCTATCAGGAGTGTGGTGTAACAGATTACAGCTCTGGCAGCCTTGACACCGGCCCAACCAGCAGATAGAGTTCCTGCCGAGGGGAGGATACAGATACAAATGTGTTTGACATTTTGTCAGTTATTGATTGTGGATTACGAGACAGCGGCAGGAAATAGAGCCTTGGCAAGGGGTCTGACGTGGGAGGCGGAGGTGAAGCCTATTCCACGTGGGGGGCACATGATGTCAGAGGCTGTCACCCCACAGTGTGAGCTGCTTGTACAGCCACAGGGTCCTTGGTCCAGTGCAGGCTGCCAGTTGAACCCAAGAGTGCAGCTCATGTCAGCACTGAGTATTTCCGATTGAGGGGGAGAGTGAGAAGAGGGGGGTGAGGTGTGAGGAAGCATTTGTGTGTGAGGAATGAAGGTGGCCACAATCAATGACAGGCACATTTTGTGTAATATGTTTTGTTAGACAAAGGAGACAAAGATGGTCTGCTGTATGAACACAGACATATGGAGACTACAAGCACATTACATATAGAGGTTATTTAAAGTGAGGTGGGATGGGGGCCATCCTAGACTGGATCGTGGATATCTGACTACATAAGAGACCTAATGGGCTCAGCCGGGTTCGGATAAATATTTACAAATGTTTGTGTCGGGTTCAGACAACGATGGACTGTTTGTGTTTGGCTACTTCTTATTCATGTAAGATAAAGGTAGCCAGCTAACAATGAAGAATGTCACACAAATATATGTCATCACTTAATGTTACCCAAAGCTCAGCATTCTTGCTTGTGGCATTCTGGCCTTTCCAGCTAGCAGTATCAGCAGCAAATGAAAATTCAGCATTGCTGGAAAATTGATTGGGTTTGGGCATAAAACTGTTTTTACTTATTATTCTCATGTGCAAACATAAGGTGTTGATAAGTATCAGAGAAAATCTTTTGTAAAGGGGGCAGAAAATATAAGATTTTCTTCATTCTGCCTCCCTTTCGTCATGGCTGTGTAAACTATACAGATATGAAGATGTTAAAAAAAGTTTTTGTTGTTGGAACACATTCATGAACGAAATAAACTGTAAACTGAACTGAACTGAACTGAAAAAAAACAGAAAGCATGACGGGTTTGAGTAGGGCATAGTCACTACTCTCGGGCTCGGGTCAGGTGCAGACATAAAAAAAACAGAATATCCGTTGGGTTCATGTCAGGCTTGGTTACTGCTCTCCTGGGGTTGGGTCAGTTTTTGACATAAAAAAACAATGAATGTCGGGCTGGGGCCAGATTAGGCTACTACTGTAATGGAAATTTACTATATAACCGTTATAAACAATCACATGTAATAACTTTGCGCCACTGCCTTTTGTAAGTTGCTCACCGATGGAACTCTTCAATGACAGTCTCCCATGAAATCTAAAAATGCTTACACAATCAAATGCCATACAGGATTTGTTATGTTTTTTCATTTTGTCCTTATACTCTGTTCTTACATTTGTTCAAGGCTAAGTCAACTTGTCAACCACAGAACCGGTCCCAGCTGGCTGACTTCCTTGCAGCTGCATGTACCTTATCAGTTTCCTCCCTAAAAGATTGGAAGACATCTCTGGTGTTTCAGAAATCTTTATTTCAGATTCTCACAAGCTCATAAAGTGCATATATTTTTAGAAACGACACTACTCTCCCAGGGTCAGGTCAGGATCAGACATAAAAAATACAATGAATGTCGGATTCGGGTTGGGCTCGGTTACTACTCTCCCAGGGTCGGGATCCGACATAAAAAACAGAATGCCTGGGTTGGACTTTGTTACTACTTTCCCGAGGTCAGTAGGGTCAGGGCACAAAAGACAGAATGCATGTCAGGTTTGAGTCGGGCTCAGGTAAGGTTCAGACATAAAAACATAATGCATGTTGGATTTTGGTTGGCTTCGGTTACAACTCTCCAAGGTTCAGGTTGGGTTTGAACAGAAATAGGTGGCTGGAATTGCACTCTATCATAAGAAAATGGTGAAAGAAATATTCAGACCTTTTAGTGGAGTAAAAGTAGAAATACCATAGTCTAAAAATACGTTACAAGTAAATCTCTTAAATTCTCAATATTATTTAATTAAAAGTACAATTGTAATATCAGCAAAATATACAGAGTATCTTAAATGAAGTTATGCATTCTGCAAAATGGCTCCAATCAGAGGGTTTAATATTAAAGTGTATTCTATTCAGTTTCTATCACCAATGAGCGTGTATTTTACCTACATGGAGGCAATTTTTATATACTTTATATACTTAGTAGACTGTAATGCATCATATAGTACAAATGTATCATCTGATTTCATTCCTGTAAGCCTAAGCTTTACTTTTTGTTTACAAGCCATGCTCTGCCTCTGAATGACAGGTCCTACCTTCACATTCCAGGGACTATGTGGTTTCTCAGGGGTGGAATAACTCCCTGCCCTTCCTCCTCTGCAGGCTGAAAACCCACGTCTTCAGATAACACCTCAACAACCAACGCTAGCACTTACTGATGCCTCTTTTATTTCACAAAAAGCACTTCTGCTATAGCATTGAACATGCTCTTAGTTTATTAAGGAAGAACGCACTTAAAAATGTTGTTGTGATGTGTGATGTTATCTATGAAGGTTACATGCACTTATGGTAAATTGTTTGGGACTGTGAACCATATGTGTGTATACACACACACATATATATATATATATATATATATATATGTATGTGTGTGTGTGTATATGACATCACAGGATGTTCCAGGAATTGTATGAAGTATTGTGGTGTGAATGACATGTAAATTCTATGATATTCTGAGAATTCTATGCTCTTTCCAAGCCTCACAATTTTCCTCCCACGTCCTTATTTCTGTCAGTATTAGACACATGTGCTTCTAAAACCTGTTTCTCTTGGCAGATTTATCTACATAACACATAGAAAGGGCATCTGCCTCTCCCACTACTGACCCCTGGCCTCTGCTCAAGTCTCAGTAACACTGATTCTCATTTCCCCCTGCCTCAGTATTGAAATGTTCAAGCAGAAAAAAAACAGGGGGATATAAAGAGTAATCTGTACTTGTAAAAATCATCTGTGCCTGAAATCAGTTTTGTGATCATTTAGTGTTAATTTTGGATTTTAAGTTATGGTGCCTTACCAACTACATAATCCTTTTCACTTAATTTATCTATAAATAGAGAACAGAGATGTCACTCACACATGTTGTTTTTGGTAACTGTTGTAAGGCTGAAAAGTAGAGATGCACCTTATTCACCAATAATAAGACTTACAGTTTCTCTTCAACATCACTGCTTGCTGTCTTTTTAGCAGCAAGTATACATACAGTAACTAGAACAAGCGGTGAGATGCTTTAAAAAAAAACAACACAAGACATATAGTATTATGTTATATTACATAACAAAATTCTGTCTGCTGCATGTTTTTGTCAGGATGTCCCGTTCCCAACTCGTCACATATCAACTTGGTCATTCGCCCCCTGCATCAGAGGGCCACTGACTAATATGTTGTAAAAAGTGAGGAAGTCTGGTTGTAATATGTGACGGAAAGGTCATACAAAGATGGTACTTTCACTCAGGAGATTGCAATTTGTGTCCTAAGTGGAACCAGATGTCAACGTTGAGTTATTTTAACTATGAAACATTGTATGTCATGTTGTATCTCACATGATGTATGTGATGTATGTCAAGTGACATACGTCATGCTATGTAATAACAAACGTACTAATTTTAACCCAAACCATGATCTTTTTTCTAAACCTAACCAAGTAGTTTTGTTGCCTACACCTAAAAACTAGGTAAACCTATGTTAGTTTCAAGGTCCATTGTGTAGAATTTAGGGGGATATATTGGCAGAAATGGAATATAGTATGAAACACTATATTTTCTACAGTTTAAAATGATCTGAAATCAAGAATCACTGTGTTTGCAATACCTTAGACTGAGCTCTCCATAACTATATAAGGAGAGGGTCCTCTTTCATGGGCTGGGGAGCCGAAAAGGGGGGAAAAGGAGAAGGATTCTAGGGGCCCATGATTAAGAGGGGCCCAGAGAGGCCCCTAATAAAATTATAATACTGACAAAAAATAATATGACACTAAATTATTAACTAACTTAAAATCACAAATATATTTTATTTCTAATGTACTGGTAAGAATAACTTTATTTGTTTTGGAAACATTAACGCTCCCCCTCTCTATTTACGTAAAATGGTTCAGTCCGACTGGATCAGCTGCAGTGTGCCATAATTTCTCACAGACAGCAGGTAAGGAGGCGGAGACGGCAATATGCCTCAAAAATCAGGTAGCCAAAAACAGAAAGAAAGGAAGCTAAGAGAGGAAAAGGAGCAAAGGGTTGACAGTATGTCACCCAGTATTTCAAAAAGCAAGGTGGGTTTGTTAGTGGTTCATGTGATGGAATATTAACTTTGTCCCTGGTCTATAAGAGGGTGATCATTTTAGTTAGAGATGAGCAAGCAAACTTTTTTTTTTTCGCTGAGCGAAAACTAACTAATAACTTACAAATTATAGCGAAAAGGTAGTTTCTTGCAACCCTAGAATTAAGATAAAAATATTCACGAAGGAAAAAACACTTCTGGTTGCTGATAAGTAGTGTTTAACTTTTGATTTAACACTAAAAATTAAAACCCTCGGCGCACACTGCAGCGCAAGCAGACAGATGCGCGACTCAGAGCATGTGTCACTGACACTAGACTCAGAGTGAGCGGACCAGTGGAAAATGTCACCATCAGCATATTATTTTACATCAGTAAAATCTATTTTATCATTAATTTTATTTAATTTTTTTTCACAATTGAATCCCGTGCCATCGAACAAAGCTTCGAAGCTTCAGATTTTTTGGGTCAGCCCTATAACGTACACTCTACAGAGCCAGGTCCAGGAACCTCTTCAAGTTTGTGAGGGAGGAATGTGTAAGTGGAGGAAGAGATTGTTCTTTTTTCACAAATGTGGGACTGATAATACCATCAAAATGCATAGTTTTGTGGCCTCCCAGCCAGCTGTGTATAGGGCTCAGCAAAAATTCTTTTCATGGGGCCCAAAATCCCTGGCAGCGCCCTGTTCATGGGGACCATAATGTTGTAGCCCAGAATGAACAAATTAAACAATGGCTCAAGATTAAGCCACTTATGTTTTTTTGGCACACAAAGTAGTTTAAGTTGGTTGCACTGTTGTAACCTCTCCGCTGGTTGTGAATAAAGCCTAGACACAATTCCAGGAAACCTGCCGTTCTGCAGCCTTTGAAACCATCGGCTATCTATCGGATGACAAAAACGCTTGGGGGGAACAACCAATATTTCAGGGGTTTCTGGCGCAGCCATTGGATATGCAGGGCCAAGACCACTTCCTCCACACACCAGTCATTTTAGCTGATCTGTCTGAAAAGATATCTGAATTCATATGCTTTTTAAAAGCTAAATCATCTATTTGGCTGCCTGCATGGACTGTTTATCTGCCACTCAGACGCGATTAGTGATACTACTTAGACTAAAAACTGGCTACAAATGGAAACCTGAATGCTTCACATACCAATAATTGTCTCTTGCCTACCAATTCTGCATATATAATATCTGTTTATAGAGTTTAGCCCTTCCTCTAACCCTTAACTGTGTGGCTGAGAAGCCAGCTGAGTTACAATCATACTCATAGCAGCCAAGTAAATATCATTTCTATTTTGTATGTCTTCTATCATTTTAACAGGCTTTACCATTGGTAAAAACATAGCTAGTTTGTTATAGCTGATTTCTGTTTTGCTTCCTATGCTTTTATCAATGGAGCACCCAACAATTTGATTGCTGTATCTAATCAAAAATATGTATTTAGGTGAATCAGTAGAGAGACAGCTTAATTTATCCTCACATTATGTATTGTAATACTGCTTAGGCTGCCACATGTCTCACTTAACTCAGTAAGATTTTTCTAATTCTAATTTCTAATTCTAATTTAATGTAAGCATACCAGACTTGTGTATTCAAGTATAAATATGTACTCCTAACTCATGACTTGCATTTTCTATAACTTATTTCTCAGACATTCACTCATATTCCATAAGACACTCTAAGGACTTCTAGCTTCCATATTGTCGTACTTCCCTTGATCAGTGTTAAATGAAATACAGAGGACCGTCTCTTAGGAACAACCTAGGTCTTTTGTTACAATCAGCATTAATATTGTTGTTATTTTAGAAAAAAATTGAAAAGAACTGTAATTTACAAAGTCTTTTAACACTTTATTAATTTATTTATCATGAATTTTAGCTTGTTTTAAAAAAAAATGCAGTTTGAACATTCCTATTAATTGAATTGAATTACTGCTAGTGTTCACTTTGATCAGTTATGCAGTCTTTGTTTTTATCTCTTGTAATGTATCATAATGTATAATGTAATAATTGATTATTATTTAAAAGAGAAGGTATGTTGCATATATTGCTTTTTGCATCTCTGCTTTTTTGCAGATGATGTGGCTTTATTTGGTCCATCAATCTGTGACCTCCAGCCAGCACTGGGCTGGTTTGCAGCAGAGTGTGAAGTGGTTAGGATCAGAGTCAGCACCACCAAATCTTAGGCCATGAGTCTCTGCCAGAAAACAACGGATTGCCCCTCTGTGTTAGGAGAGAGTTACTCCCCCAAGTTTGAGTTCAAGTATCTTGGGGTCTTGTTCAAGAGAGAGGGTAAAATGGAGCATGAGATGAACTGACGGTTTGGTGCAGCATCTACAGTGATGCAGGCACTGCGCCAGCCTGTTGAGGTGAAGAGGTTGCTTAACTGGAAAGCAGCTTTCAATTTACTGGTCCATCTACGTCCTGACCCTCACCTATAGTCATGAGCTTTGGGTAGTGACCAAAAGAATGAGATCGCAAAAACAAGCAACCGAAATTATTTTTTTTCTGTGGGGTGGCTGAGCTCAGCCTTGAAGATAAGGTAAGGAGTTCAGACAACCAGAGGGAGCTCGGAGTAAAGCCGCTGCTCCTTCGCGTTGAAAGGGGTCAGTTGAGGTGATTGGCCATCTGATTAGGATGCCTCCTGGGCACCTCCTGTTAGAGATGTTCCTGGCATGTCCTATTGGTAGGAGGCCCAAGGATAGACTCAAAACACGCTGGAGGGATTACACATCTCATCTCATCTGGGAATACCTTGGGATCCCCAAGGAGGAGCTGGACAGAGACATTTGGGATGCTTTGCTTAGCTTGTTGCCCCCATGACTTGGCCCTGGATAAGCAGATGAAAATGACTGGATGGATGAATGGCACCTTTATAAGCCATTTTTGGTTTCTATCCTCTCCTGCACAATGTTTAGATGTTTCAATGCTTTACACTCTTACTGTCCTGTCTATACACATGTATGTGCAAATAAAGAAACTAAAACCAAAACATTTTATATGGTCATGCTATCACATGACCAGGTGTTGAGTATCTTTTTCAGGGTGCTGATGCAGGTGTTATGGGTTTGACCACAAAAGAAACAGACCTATTAGTTTCAAAACAAGATAGGCTTGCTGTTGTCCACAAATACTCAAGATAGATTCTATGTAGAATAAGATAAAAGGGAACACTTGAATCAAAAGCAGAATATTTCCATCCCATTGTGAGTAATGCAAACCTGTAGGGAAACAAATGTTGCCTCCTGTATTCTTTTTTCTTCGAGTCACCACAAAACAAAGACTGTCTGCAGGGTTCTGCTCCCTCCTACTGTGTTAATATTGCTATAAATTTCCACTCTCTTTATCATAGATGACACTTCAATTTGCCATTCTAGTGCTTAAATTAGATTTCTATCTGTCACATATCCCCATCCACTTCTTGTCAGAGTATTATTATTACATATGTATATTTAAAGGGAAAAGACGCATGGTCTAAGGAAATATGTGAGACAAGCTTTCCACTCTTTATCCATTTATTTTGTGCTGTCCTTTCCTTGACTCTGACTCAGGCAGTGTTGGAGGCTTCCTGTCTTGTAGATTTAAAATGAGAGCAAACAGATGACATTTTTCCTGCCAATCCAAGTCCAAAAATGCCACCGGTGGTGTGGTATTTGTCTGGAAGATCCCTAAATAAAGACTGTGGCTCTTTCATTTCTTTTTCAATGGCTGAACTCCAAAAACCAACCAAAACAATGAGCCTCAGGCACTGATCAAGCCTGAAAGAGCTGACAAAAATGAAAAAAAAAAAAAGTTGGTCAGATCAGACTGAAATATCTCATCAACTACTGGATGGATTGCCATGACATTTGGTACAGATACCCAGGGTGCCCAGAGAATGCCTGTTAATGACTTCGATGGTCCCCTGACTTTTCCTCCAGTAGCACCAGTGGCACAAGTTGTCATCTGCCATGAAGTTTGGAACAGATATTTTGTTGTCCCCAGAGAATGAATCCTACTGGTTTTGGTCGCCTGTATCTTCCTATAGCAGCAGAGATTGGCATGTGGTTGAATAAAATTATGGTTCTGATTGAACTATACCAACAACTATTAGATGAATTATTACGAAATGTATTATTTACAAACATGCATGTACCACTTGAGATGAATTGTAAATACTTTAGCTATTGTGAATGTGAATTTCATGTGTGGAAATTGAGAACAGCCTCCAGACCAAGATCAGGCTCGAGTGGCTCAGAATCCCTTCATTTGTTAACACAGGGTTTCTTATTGTGATATATTTGCATGTCTATGTTGTTGACAATGCAGTGGCTTGCACAGACCATAAATGAGTAGAATATTGGCTTTTAATTTTGGAAATACAGATACAACAGCAGCTCTGCAGCAGCACTGTAGCAACAATGCTGTCTGTGTGAACACTGCAAGCATGCGAGCTGCAGCAGTTCAGTGAGGTTGCCATCATGCACTGCTCACACAGGCAGTGTGGCCTGGGCCTAACCCTTACTCTCTTACCCTATCCCACTTCATTAACGCAACCTTATAGCTAGCTAAATGCTAACTTAGCATATTCTTCAGGGATTCCACTTCCAGACTAAGGGGCAATGGAGGCTAATTTTGGACTGATGTGTAGGCATAGTGGGTCAATCATTTAGCTGCTGGGCTGTTCATGTAGCTGCTCTAGCCTCAGCCATATCAACTTATACCCACAAATATCAGCATCTTACCATCGTCACTGTGAGCGTATAAGCATGCTGACAGTAGCATTTAGCGCAAAGCAGCGCTGTAAATAAGAATAGCCTTACAGAGCTGCTAGCTGTAGACTCTTAGACTTGTTTAACCTTAAAATCCACAACTTCAAACTAATAGAAAGACTCTCTGGGGAATAAAATCTCCACATCTATTTTAGACAAAAATATTTAATTTTTTTGTTCAAATCCTTTAATAGACTCAGAACTTGTGAATGTGGCTTTACTGTATATACTAAACCCTCCTTTTAATATGGAAGTAGCTTAATGACCATATAGTCACAGTTAGGAGGCAGCTCCACGCACATAGAAATAAATCAGTGTCTTGAATGCAAATGTTCCTTTTTGTATTTATTATTATCAGGTTTTACATAAGCCCTGCTGCTCCTCCTCCTTTTTTTTATTTACAATGCTGCTTCACAGAATATAGGCTACTGCACTGTAGTAGTTAATGGAAATAAGATTCAGTTTCTCCACACATTAAGAAATACTGCAGTTTGTACTGCCAACACACATTGTGTAATGAGTCTGTGCACAGGGCCTGTCCCTCTGTTTTATTAATGTGCAGTGCAACAAATGTCCTTAAACAAATGATGTTGGCTGCTATGATGATTTATTAGGTGGTTTGGTTTTATTTATAGATACAGTGTGGGTAAATAAACACAAACAAGTGACACACAGCCTGGTCCTTAACGGCCTTATTTCTGCATGTTCTCTCAGAGTAAATCATGTGCATAGAATCTCAGTGTGATTTGTAAGGTTTTGTTTTGCACTGCTCTGATATCTATAACCTTGCTTTAAAACAGCACGTTTTCTTCTGGAAACAGATAAGTTAGCAGATCTTATATAAAAGAGACATCAACAATACATAAAGTTTTCCCCTCCCATTATTTGCACATCTGATGGATCATATCCTTTCTCCTAGGTTTTACAATGTGCAGCTTGAATCAGAAATGAAACCATAAAATATCATTTTGGACTAGTTGACTAATATGATGTGTCATCACACCAGGTCTGTTAGGGTGCAGGGTTATGCTTCATGGTAAGTGCCATAAGACCCCACTCATTTCCATGGGGATAAAAGAAAGTTCTTACCCCTGTCTGTTTCTGAATGGTTCCAAAAGTCATTGATATTGGCAGGTTGTGCAAGGTAGGTGCAGGGCCTGCTGCTTTACACGAGTTGATAATTGTCAATAAAACTGAGGATGCTCACAAAAAAGGAGGTCAGATTTTTTATGTGTTGGAAGACAACCTTTTCCTGTTTATCCCTGCAGGTTATAACAAAATGATTCAGCCTTGATATATTCTTTGTTTGCAAAACCAAGCCTTTACTAATAATAGACTGTCTCAGTGCATCTTTTGGTTGCTAGAAAACCTCACTGTTACACTTGGACTTGAAATACACATGATGGAAAACAAACTTTTACCCCTTTTCCACAAAGTTAGCTCTGGTTCTTGAATTGGTCCTGTTCATGGTTCCTGGAATGTTGGTGCTATCTAGTGAACTAGCCCGCATTTCCACAAGTTTTGAGTGGAACCATTGTGATAAAGGATGTGCCATCAACAGGAGATAATCCACAATGCACAATGGAAGTAAACAACAGTAGCAAGATCGCAGATCGCAGTGATTACCGACAAACTTTTGTTCTGTTAGGACAGATGTTTATTTTTACTCAACGTTAAATCCCCACCCCACACTCTTTGAAGATTTCTCACCAGACTTCTCCATTGTTGCCTTCTCCATCTTCCAACCTGTAGAATATAACATGCCTACTGATATCATCACAGTTTGCACTTCAGGTCAAAGAAAACTTGCGAAATTTGGTTCCAGTTGGGAACCAACTGTTTGGGTATTTTACCGATTTATATGTTCTTGAAATGCTCTGAACAGTTAAAAATTAGGTGCAGGAACCAGAATGGAGTCACTTCTATGTTGGTGGAAAAGGGGTTTTAGTTTTAGGACCTTTAGGGTGATGTTGGCTAGCAATTGCTAGGTACTAACACTTATTATGTAATTTTCCACAGTGTGTACTCCTAGTTCAGGAGGACTGAAGTTCAGCATTTCATATGTTGGTTGTGGCTGAACCAGAAGTATAAGTGGAATGTCATTTCCCAGCAATCAAAAGATGCCTTGAAAACAGTCTACACGCTTGAATATCAACAAGTCTAAGAGGCTGCAAGCCTTGCTAATGGCTCTATAAAGCTGTAGCTAAGTGTTAATATCAACATGCTGACGTCAACATTCTGACAATGACGATTTACAGGAGGTGCCCCATAGGGTTACCCTGGAAATCCAGAGCTCTCCCTGGAGCACAATTTGGATTTGCTCAGCAAGTCACTCTGGCAATCAGCAATTATGCTCATTGCCTATGCCCTTGGAGCCGAGCTGCACCAATCGCATCGGTGTATCTGAAATAGGTGGGCGAGAGGCGAGCTAAACAGATGACGACAGCGCTGTGAATGCTGCAAGATGGCTACAGATGAACACCAGTTGTTTGAAACGGCTTTGGCCGCTACAATGAACAAATTAGACTTGGCTTTTTCTCTGAAAGAGGAACAGAAGACGGCGCTCGAATCTTCCCTTTGCAGGAAGGATGTTTTTGCTGTTTTGCCGACTGGATACGGCAAGAGTCTAATCTACCAGTTAGCTCCGCTGGTAGCGCTCTGGATACGTCACCCTGTGTATTGTTCTGATTGGTCGTAGTGTTATCCAATTGCGTGCAGTGATATTTTCAAATGTATGTTTGGTGCCGCCCCTCGAGTTGGGCCATTTGCAGTACTCATAGCCAGACCCTAAATCTTTCTAATTTGGGGTCTGGATTTCCAGGCTACCGTAGGGTAGCACCACAGTCTTTAACTGGATATATGCTTCAACAGGGAGCCAGTGTAATGAGAAGCAAAGTGGTGTGGAAAAACTTGTGGAGGTTGGGACAGCAAACAGGTAGTAGCTTTCTGGACCAGTTGCTTATAGTTCTATAATGAATGCAGGTGCTCTGGTGAGGAGAGAGTTGCAGGAGTCACGCGCCTGTATGAGTACCTGGGTCACACTCCCCAGTGAGGAAAGGCCAGATCTTGCTGATATTGTACAGAAGCATTTTATAGGAGCAGGACCACTGCTCGTCAGTCAGTCAGATCAGTAGGGATTGCTGACATGTGGGGACACCTCAAGGTTCCATCCAGGGACACACCAAGGTTCCTCACTGTCTGACTTGGTATGACCAACAGGACACAGTGATCTCTCTTCCCCCTGAAGGAAAGCAAGTTCTGCTGTTTTGAATTGCTGTTTTGGATTGAGGTATATAATGTATAATACAGCAGTGTTTACTGTAGCCAGCTCAGGCTCCTTGCTGGCCCCAACTGCCATGTCAATAGTTAAGATGTTTGTGGTGTAGCTTCCATAGCTTGCATAACACATCTCAGTGAGTAGATAAATGACTATTTGCTGTAGCTTCCATCACAAACATACTGTCAGAGAACAAAATACCCATCAAAGGACAAAACATGCTTTACAATATGGTGAACAAGAGCTGGACCATCCCAATGATGTCACTTGTTAGCTTGTTGAAAAATGGCTGCAAAAATACAAATACAAAAATACAATATCATTTTGTAGCATTCTAGGTGAATATCAAGTTTGATTGCAGTGTCATATCTTGCCAAATGTGCAATTCCAACAAGCCACAGTCATATTGTTCAGTGTTTCATCATCCTTTATAGGTATGGAACAATGTTGCAGAATGCTCCAGACAGTTACCAGATACCAATTTTAATTTTATCTTTAATTGGAACAAATAAAAGCCACTCCGATGTACACTATAGACACGTGCTAAAATGCTCAATATAACCTGATCTGTGTATTTATGACAATATGTAAGTATGACATCATGAAGCAAATATATTTGGATTACATTATAAAATAATTACTCAAGAAAACGTCCAAAAAGGGCAATCATTTTATATTCTGAAGGAATGCTTGAAAAAGCTTGAGAAGTAGCAAATAGTCATTTATCTACTCACTGAAATGTGTAACCTCTGCCCTATTTTGCTTTATCTGCATCAGCCATAAAAAGGAGACAAGAATCTTTTCATCTCCGTAAAAATGGACAGCTTCATAATTCCAGCTGCTTAACAGAGAGGGACTGGGCAGAGAGGGGGGAGAGGGGCTTTCTTAAATGATTAAAAGGCGAAACTCTCAAGGGAGGCACGCTCCCTCCAACAACGCCAAGAGCCGGGGAACAGGCGTTCATTTACAGCTGAAAAGCAGCATAATTGGTCATTTTCAAAATGGTTTTAATTATTAAAACATGATTTCCGCCCCAAAAGAGATAATATCAGCCTCTTAAAAACAAGAGTGAAATCCAATTTTCCCCTCAGTCCACCGGGAGAGGGAGGATAAGCGAAGACGCAGACTTTGTTATTAAAAGTAGAGCTGGCCTCATTTCGGCACAGGCTGAACTCTGGGATGGCAAAGATGGGGACTATTATGGCCTTGTTGTCATTTGTCATGCAGAGCGCTCTCTGGGGAAAATTGGGTTGAGAGGACCTATGCTTTATGGCCATATCAATTTGTGAATCATTGTTGTGGGAGCCTTAGTGTTACATTGCATTGTTTTTGTGTAAACAATGTCAAGCTCATATTTTCACCAGATACATCATGTTACTTTTATCTATTTTTCATATAAAACAGGAGGAACTAATCTATATGTTCCTGCTATAGTAATCCTTATAATTCTTAAAACAGCTAGTAACAATGTGTAAAATCTATATACTGAAAAACTGTGCTTTATCACCATTATTATTATTGTGATAGTATTTTAATTTCCTGTAAGTAACAGTGACTTAAGTCAAATCTGTTGTTGGTTAGTGACAGACGAAGACATGAAGTCCAATGAATAATTTAATAAACATGATGCAAACTACCACAGTGCTGATGGTAACAGGCTCAGTAGACTAGACGATGTGTGAACCACAGACATAACAGCAACCACCAGAAATAATTACACACACACACACACACACACACACACACACACACACACACACACACACTGCATTCAGAAAGTATTCATACCCCCTTCACTTTTTTTTTTTTTGTTATGCCTAATGCTACAATCATTTAATGTTTTTTTTTCACATTAATCTACACCTACCCTACATCTACCCTAATAACGTGAAAATAGAATTTTAGAATTTTTTTTTGCAAATTTATTAAAAAGGAAATACTTGTGTGTCACATTGGCATAAGTGTGCAGACCCTTTACTCGATACTTAGTTGCAGCACCTTTGGCAGCAATTACAGACTCAAGCCTTTTTAGGTACGACGCAACAAGCTTTGCACACCTGAATTGGGGGATTTTCTGCCATTCTTCTTTGCAAATCCTCTCAAGCCCAGTCAGGTTGGATGGGGACCATTGGTGGAAAGCCATTTTCACGTCTCTCCAGAGACATTCGATAGGGTTCAAGTCAGGGCTGTGGCTGGGCAGAACATTGACAGAGTTGTTCCTAAGCCACTCCTGTGTTGTCTTGGCTGTGTCCTTAGGGTCATTGTCATGTTGGAAGGTGAACCTTTGGCCCAGTCCGAGGTCCTGAGCACTATGGAGCAGATTTTCATCAAGGATCTCTCTGTATTTTGCTCCACTGAGCTTTCCCTGAATCCTGACCAGTCTCCCCGTCTCTGCTGAAAAACACCACAAAACACCCCAAAGCATGTTGCTGCCATCATCATCTTTCACTGTTGGGATGGCATTGGGCAGGTTGGTGCCTGGTTTCCTCCAGTCATAACGTTTGGAATTGAGGCCAAACAGTTCACAGTCCCAGAGTCTTTCAGGTGCTTCTTTGCAAACTCCAAGCAGGCTTTCATGTGTTTTGCACTGAGGAGAGGCGTTCGTCTAACCATAAAGCCCAGGTTGGTGGAGGGATGCAGTGCTGGTTGTCCTTCTGGAACTTTTTCCCATCTCCACACAGGATCGCTGGAGCTCAGTCAGAGTGACCATTGGGTTTTTGGCCACCTCTCTTACTAAAGCCCTTCTTCCCCGATTGCTCAGTTTCGCCAGGCAACCAGCCTGTGGTAAAGTCCTGGTTATGCCAAGAGTTTTCCATTTAAAAATTATGGAGACCACTGTGCTCTTGGGAATGTTCAGTGCAGCTGAATTTTATTTTGTAGCCTTCCCCAGATTTGTGCCTTGCAACAGTCCTGTCTCTGAGCTGAGTCCCTTTGACCTCATGGCTTGGTTTTTGCTCTGATATGCATTGTCACCTATGGGGGACTTTATAGAGAGGTGTGTGCCTTTCCAAATCATGTCCAATCAATTTGATTTCCCACAGGTGGACGCCAATCAAGGTGTAGAAACATCTCAGAAATGATCAAGGGCTAATGAGTGGCACCTGAGCAGAATTCCAAGTGTTGTTGCAAGGGATCTGAATACTTATGCCAGTGTGACATTTTAGTTTATCCTTTTTAATAAATCTGCAAAAAATACTAAAATTCTCTTTTCACTTTGTCATGCTGGGGTACTGAGTGTAGATTAATGTTAAAAAAAAATTAAATTAAATGATTGTAGCATCTGGCTGCAACATTACAAAAGTGACAGAAGTGAAGGGGCATGATTATTTTCTGAACACACTGTACACACACACACTCACACACACATATATATATATACATACATATATATAAATCTGCTGAATTTTGGAGAATGTTTATTTGTGCTTTTTTTAACATCTGCAGTGTTGTTGGAATGCTGCAGGTGCAATGTGCCATGTGAATATTGTCAATATATCATCAAAGAACAGTTTGCATGATATTCTACGTAAATGCAGACACAACAGTTCATATAATATCCTACAAATTAGCACCCAATGAATGACATTACGTTCTTAACACACAGTTATGTCATAAACATTCATTTATGAAGGTTAGGTTTAACAAAAGTTACCTTTATTTGAAATTAATATGGTACTTTACAGTATCACTCTCTGTGTAGAGTAATAATTTACTTATTACACTACATTTGCATTACTTTGACCAAACTGAGCTCAAAAGAACTAATGTTCATTTTAAATTGATGAGGGTGGTGTTGTTTCACAGCAGGTAATCAAAGCACAGAAGCTCTAGTTTATTATAGTTCATTTCAAACTGAGTGCTGCGCAGGTTTGAGCCATTCATGCATTCACACACAGTGGTTACCACTTTGTATTAAAATCCCCTGTTTATATTAATCATAGCGTGTTGATACAGAGCAATTAAACAGCCTAGACCTTTTAAGATAAATGAAAAGCCTTGGATGCAGGGAGGGTCAGGAAGAGGATCAAAGTCAACACAATAAACAAATATTGAGGTTAGCACAACAAACAGAATGGTGTGTGAGTCAGTTACTATGAAGAGTGCAAATTAATACACCGGAGCTGGAAGACCCACCTGCCCAGGGCCGATTGCTCTGAGACAACAAGGGAGGCTGAACTTCCCCTAAAATTTCATGGTCAAATATGCACTTTTGAATTTACATTAAAATAAGAATTTACATTGCATTAAATGTGCGTTAGGATGCGTTTCACATCATGACTATGATGTTCAAACGCCAGCCGTTTATCACAAGTTTTCAAACGCGACCTCCCTGTTCACGTGTCAACACAGTCGACGCGGAGCTTCCAGGCATTCCTATGAGACAGCGCTGAGCAGGTTTTTTTCATGCAGCAAAGCGAGACGGTCATTACATAAATGCGACAAAATCGTCACTTCCAGGGAGGCTCAGCTTCCCTGGGACCTAATGGAGTGGTAGGATGCTCAGTGTATGCATGATGATTGGAGGAATTGTCTAAAAGGCTGAACCCCTTTGTGATTGACAGCGCTCTGTAAATACACACCGCCATCATCACATTTCGAGCTCAGTCCCATGCGGATATTTGCGAGTGGAGTCTTCTGAGAGCCATCTGGAGTTCCTTATTTCCATAAGCCATATAGCTCATTTTCACCGTTAAACCCATCTGAAAATCTTTGAGGTGTGTTTTGCTGTGGTTTTATGGCATTAGTGTGGTTGAAAAACAGCTTCAATTAAATGTTCCTTTTATAAGTTACTGCCTTGCTACAATATGACAAATTTTATGATGTAAACTTAAAGTGAGCTTCCCCTGTTTGGAAGACCAGCAGCCTCCACTGCACCTGTCAGTTACTGGTGTGCCTTCAGTTACAACAGCACTGAGAGAGAGAGAGTTGTGCATAAGAACTGGACTGTGTGCCGGGACGTGAATGGAAATATATCCAACATATACGAACATTATTCAGACGTGATATCATCGGGATGAGGAAAAACAAACTGGTGGCCAGCTCCTTGTTTCAGCTGCTTTCAGGCAGCCTTAGAATATTTTCTTACTTTCTTTTTATTTTTTGTGTTAGGACATTTATGGCCATGTACCTCTGCAGCACTCAGGTGAGGTTGTGACTTTATAAAAAAACTAGCGAGGTGCCAGACCAAATGCAGCAGGCATCTAAGAGAGACAGTACCTAAGATGCGCAAATATAGTGAGGGGCAAGAGTGAATCTAGGGTTGATCTTTACTTTCACTTTAGCTAGCGAGCTGCATGGTATACCATTCATAAAGATGAAAGAACAAAGAAATAATGCAGGTTAATTTGGGACTACTACTACGTTGTTCTTTGCTGAAGAGAGTTTAATTAACTTTTCAAAGACAGTTGTGTTATGTGCTACAAACAAGCCAGCAAGGCTACTTAAAACACTTTAAAGTACTTTCTGGATGTTTTGCATTTGTGACTGACAGTAAGCCTCGGTGCAAGATATGCTTCCTAATATTTTGGACAGACTGAGTCATCTGTCCCTGTTGTTCATGTACGTGTTGTTTTGGTAATTTTACTTGCCTCAGCTCTGCTGTTTTCCTTACCATATCTTCATTGCTCTTAAATGAATCTGATTTACTGGTCAGCTATGACCACTAGCTATACCAGTCAGTCAAAAGCACTAGCAATGACCATATAACAGGACTTTTTGCAGTCCATTTATCAATAATGTTATTTGTTATGCTTCTGTTTGAGAAAAGTCAAATCTTGGCTGTGAAAAAGGTCTATTCAACTTTTATTTGGTGAACCGCTTCTGTATTGTAGGCTATAGACAACATATAATTACAGTGGTGTTTAATCCCACCTTGCTAATTCAGGAGGAATTTTTATTTTATTGTTGTTGGCTTAATAGCTTGAATATGGAGATGTGATTGTAATAGTGTCCATATGTGCAGAAATCGGATTAACAGATCAGTGTATAAGGGGTGAAAAGAAGGCAATGGAAAAACAACTTTCGCTTGATTTTATTATTTTTTAGATCTATAATTCTCTCTTCTCTCTGTTTTACTCCAGGACATGTACTGAGAGAGTTTTTTTTTTTTTTTCTTTGCTCTTCTGACGTCAGTGGAGGAGCAGGGGAGTATGTGAGATCAGTGTTGTAGTCAAAACCACTTAAAGTCATAACCAAGACCAGAGTGTATCGAGGCAAGACCATAACTTTGAGGGGTTTACTCATTAGTAACACTCCTTTTAGCAATACTCAAAATATGGGCTTGGGTGGCCCTGTCACCACAAGAAAAATGATGGCACTGTAAATTCCTGCAGATCACAAATATATTAAAGTTGTACATTTCATATTTATCTTTTTAGACACCAATTGGGGTGTTTTTTAAATGACCTGGCGCTATTTTTCCACCAGAAATAGTACAGAGAAAAGTGATTGTTTTTAAGTGAGACATCACTGCATTTCCAGCTGCAGTTGTGCCATCAAAACCAGGTATTTATAGCCAAAACATAATCTTTTCCTAACTGGGAGTGGATCTACCAGGGTGGTCAAGGGTGGCAGCTGCCTATCTCTCTCTCTCTCTATCTATCTATCTATCTATCTATCTATCTATCTATCTATCTATCTATCTATCTATCTATCTATCTATCTATCTATCTGTCTATCTATCTGTCTATCTACCTACGTAATGGGCTAATTATCACAAGACTTAAATTTACCTGAATATAATTTAATAAAAAAAAAAAAAAAGTCTCAAGATTTGGGAATAAAGCAATTACTGTATTTCTAATGCCACCTTTTGGGTATTTTTAGTCAATGCTTTACTTGTGTGCCACAATAACGTAATGTTTTTGAGTTAAAATAGTTTTATTTGAGGTTCTTTTTGGAGTAAATATATAAATATTGATTAAATTTGCTTATATATACACACACATATATATATCTATGTAAGGAGTGAGTTTATGTTTACCAGCAGAGGGCGGTATTTATGTTTCTGTCCTTTTTGGACCAGTGTAGTTTTGAGTCTTTTGTCCCTCCGCAGCCACCGTAGTTCACAGTTCGTTTTGTGTCTTGTAAGGTAAGGAGGGTTTCCAAACACTGTACTAATGAAACCAGTTTATTTAAGTCATTAACATAACTGTCTGTTATAATTTTATTAAACAACAACTGATGCACTAACTGTGTGGAGCTAGTTCTGCTGTAACAGGCTAATCAGTAGCTGTAACAGAGGCAACTGGAGTTTATTTTATTCTGTATTTGATATTTAGTTTAATTCAAGTGTTAATATGTGCCTTGGAAACTGAAGACAGTTTGTTTTGTGTCTTGTAAGGCCAATAAATGAGGGAAGTTTGTATATCTATCTATCTATCTATCTATCTATCTATCTATCTATCTATCTATCTATATCTATATATATATATATATATATATATATATATATACATATATATATGTATACATATATAATGAGGCTGTCAAGGGATAAAAAAAAGGTCTAATTAATTATATGCTGTTTGGTAAATTAAATTAAACACATCAATTTTCACTGTTAAAGTATTTTCGAAATTTTAATTCAAATGTATTTTGGCAGATGTGTCGTAGTAAAGCTGCTACTTTTTGGACACAGTTGTCCCCCTGTCCTCTATCACCGAAACTGCTCTGCAGTCCATTGCAATCCGTTTTGCAAAGAGTTAGGTGGTTGGTCACAGGTAGACTTACTCAGTTTGTGTCTGAAGGCCTGGTTGAGTGTGGCTTGAAAAGGTTGGCTGCTAGCAATAGGATCAGAGGCTGTGCTAGCTCCAACCTCCGGGTTCGCTGCTAAATGCTTTGCATTGGGATGATACTTCAGGCTTGAAGTACAGCGACGGTATGAAAATTCCTTGTTGCAGAAACTACAGAGAATGGTATCAACAATTCCATCTGGGCATAAATTTAAATGTTCCATTCACAGGGTCAAGCAGCGTTGTTTCATTGTTTCGCCCCAATATATATATTTATGTATAAATATATATTAGGACCATTTAACCTGGCAACAACTGCAGCCGGCTCAAACATGATTGATCAATATCACGTGGACTACAAACAGCCTACAACCGGAAACCAGGGCTCTTCCGCTCTTCCTCCAACAAGATCTCCGGCAAGATCTCTAGGGCTTGTCTACAGACTCTACGTTCACTGAATGTAGAGTCTGTATATAGAGACTAATCACATGGTAACATACAAATGTATTGTATCATTGCAACATGACAACACAGACTTTTTTTTTTCTGGTGACTGGATTGTCTTGAGATTGGTCTCATGACAAAGACCAATCTGGAGCACTAAGACACTGCATAACACACTGTTTGAGATACTTTTTTTCTCAGATAAAAGAAAATGAGCTATTCTACTCCCTTTGCTTCATCAGTGTATTCCTTCACACAGTTCAATGCAGATGCCTTGCTTTTGCTGGCACTCACAACCCAACTACCTTCTATATTAATACAGTGTATCGATTGAAAAGTAAATGTGTTTGTCAAGCAGCTAAGCAAGAAGAGGGAACTGTGGGCATTTTCTTCCTATTAACTAAAGGAGGCATATCTCTTGTGTAGCGATGCCTTGACAAGCCCAGCTGTAAGTATTTTTCAGGACAGACTCCCTGTAGCAGATGGGTAATGTTCATTTTTGTTGGTGTTGAAATAGCAGGGATCATTAATTACTCTGAGAGGTCCCTTTGCAGCTCCCCCATCGCATTAAAGAGTCTAGTGCACATACTGAGTTTAACTTGGGCCAAATTCTATTTTCTTACTACTGCTGTTCTACAATTACATTAATCACATCCAGTGATGCGCTAAGCCTTTCCACAAACTGCACATGATTGGTGACACAAGCTACACCTGTCATTTTGTCACAGTACTGATGGTTTACTTGTGTTTAACTGTAGATGTCATTTCTAATTGCCTTGCTTTGTCATTTTGAGTCCATGTATCCACCCAGCCTGGGCCTGATACAGCACACCTTGACTGACAGATGCTCAGCTATCAGTCATTTCTAAACTCTCACCTTTGCTGACATACACTCTGTCTGCTCTTCCCGGCTTTCCCTCCAGCTGCCTTCTGCACTCCATCAATACACCTCAATTTGGAGATCATTATGCAAAAGAGATGTGCTTATTTGCTGATGTGGCAGTGGGATATTCATAAACATACATTCACCTTTACTGAGGACAAATGCAATCTCACCCTTGCCCGATGTATCAGTGATTTTAAATGAAGAATTATATGCAACCCAAAGTAATCTACAAGTCAATTCGTTCATAGAAAAGTGTATAAAGTTAAGATTTTCAATTGCTAAAATTTTACTTACAGATAAGGATTACCTAAGAAAGCCTTCTATTATATGAAATGTTTAGTCTGCAGTCTATGGTGAGTATTATATTATGGAGATCTACATTCATGTTACCCCTCGTTGCATCATTGTTGCCTCTCAGTGCTCCCATCAGACACTAATCCATAGATCAATAGAGCGTGAGCCTGCTAATTAGAGCAGTCCAACATTTGAACTAAGGAGTACCAACAATGAGACAACAGTGTGCCATACAAAGTGATCATTTACATTTAGTCATACCGTAGGCCTAGTCCACGTCAGGCTGTTCTCATGCACTGATCTTATGTATACGTATGAAAAGTAATGAAACAGACTTTATATATAACCCATGTAATTATGAACCAGTACATAGTGTAAAGAGCTAAAGTTTGCATAAAGGTGGAGTGGTGGATAGGTCAAACAAACAGGACCTTTCTCCGAGGGACCAGCGTATGTGTCCCATGTGAAACCAATTAAAATTACGTTGTGTTATTTACATAAGTACACAAGTACATATCGTGATGGGTGACGACACCCAATCATGATTCTTTTCCTAAACATAATCCACGTAAGTTTACTTTCTGAAACTCAGTCTACAGAACTTAATGTTAAGTACGTAACTTGAGGATGCCTGAACATCACCCTTGGCCTTAATCTAATCTTTGTAACTTTACTTTCCTAAACCTGACCTATGTCACCTTACATAAAGTAAGTAACGTGACGACACCCAATCATGATTGTTTTCCTAACCCTAACCCACAAAGTTTATATTAAGTACATAACTTGACGATGCTTGACCATGATTCTTGTCCTCAATCTAACCCATGTACATTACTTTCCTAACCCTAACCTATGAAACTTTACTTTCCTAAACCTAACCTGGTGGTTATAGTCTCTGGAGTCTGTCCATGGCTCTGGGGAAAAAGCTGTCCCACAGCCTGTTTGTGCGTGTGATGGGGGTTCTCAGTCTGCCCCAGGGGAGGGTGGTGAAGAGGGGGTGTCCTGCCTCATGTTTGTGGTCTATGTGAGAGGACTGAGTCTGAGCAGATGTAGCACAGTTGTATGAAGATACATTGCACACATCTTTGGGTGTATTTGAAAAGGTAGCTTTTCTTTGCCTTTTGTCCACACGCAAACTTCAGTCTAGATCACTGAAAACTGACTTTTTGTCCTACATGGACCTTTAAGTATTTTCTTATGTTTTCAGTACTATCATTTCGGGCTAACACAGGGTGGTGTCACATAGTGTTGCTTTCGTCAACGAAAAGTATGACTAAATATCGTCGTCAACGAACCTTTATCACATGACGAAAACTAGGTAAATGGTGGTCATGTGACGATAACTGTAATTAAATATATAATGCAATATTGTTGACGAATAAAAACGAGACTAAATGTGGTTTACAAAATAAAACCTCTGCTAAAATGTCTCTTCATTTTTGTTGACCAAAACGAGACGAGACAAAATAACATTATAATTTTTAGTCGTGTTATTATTATTATTATTATTATTTTGCAGTATTTCTGTTTCCTAGGCTGTGCGTTGCACTGCACAGACGGATTACAGCTGTGACGATATACAGTACAACATCACTCCCTCTCATGTGATATTGCTTTTATACAACAGGTCAACAACAGCTTAAACAGCAATGATGAGTAAGGAAATGTTAACAAAAGGTGATGAAATAAATTATTTAAATATGTTATGTAGCTCCACAAAAAAAAACAAAAAAAAACAGTTCCCCCAGTCTGTTGCCAGGCAACGCAGCACACACACCAGGAACTTACAAGCTACTTTGTATTTACATTGATCTGCATCTGTGTAACTTCGTCCAGTTCGGCTGATGAAACGTTGGCAAACCTGGATGTTGGCACGGCCAGATTCAGCTTCCACTCTTCCTCATCCTCATCAGTACCTCATCAGATGATCATTGATAATTCCTGACCATGTTCGCTTCATTTTTGCTCCTCTTAAGTTTGTCGAGGTCGGCTGATGTTACACAAACACACCTGAAGGTCTGCACAGAAGAGTCCTGGCTTTCCTTTTTCTCGTCCTCTCCTGACGACCACTCATAATTTAATTCAAATGCAATTTTGGGGAAAATATCCATCTTCCTGGTGTAATGCTATAGTGTCAGTTTGTGTCAATGTAATGAGTGTGACAGTTGGTTAATTAACAGCTGTATTTATATTTATAATACCTGTGAGCGGAGTGATTTAATTGTTACAAGTCCCAGTGATGTTATACTCTATATCAACACTCACGGAATGCATATATATTCTGCACTCACAGAATATATATATCTGCAAAATTTGGTTCCACCATGGTACTTACTGTAAAACCAATTAATATTAGCCTTTCTGTTTATGTATAATTGAACACACAAAACACATATTAATCATTTGGCAGGCATATCATATATATTATATATATGTATTGGCAGTGTGCATGCCCTGACCATGTGTGCAGCCTGTTGCTGTCGCTCAGCCTTTAAGGAGCACCTGTAACACCAACAATTTCCCCACGGGGATCAATAAAGTATTTCTGATTCTGATTCTGATATTGTTCTAAAATAACTGACCCAGATAAGCTGTTTTCCCTGCTTTCAGTCTGTGCTAAGCTAGGCTAATCATCTCCCAGCCACAGAGAGGTACTTAATACACAGACCCGATTGGTGCCAATCTTTTTATCTGGAACAGTCTGGAAAAAATGACTGTTTACCAAAGTGTTTAACTAGTCCTTTATCCATAGGATGGGGGGAAGGCCCATAATTTTGAAGCCCCAATGGTCCAAAAATGTGCCACTGGTCCAAAAGGCTATTTGTAGGCCACTCTGTTATCCTGAAAACAAATTGTTCCAGGCAGCTGTTTCTCAACAGCACTCTCCCAAACAAACTGATCGCGAAATTATTATGCAGAATGACATCATTGGACTTTCCTACCAGAGGTGCGGACTTGAGGTACATGACTTGGGCTTGAGTCAGACTTGAGTAACAAATTTGATGACTTGGACTTCAACATCAATGACTTGGGACTTCAATTGGACTTGAGTTTTTTTTTACTTGAGAATACTTGATACCCTTCCCCAAGCCCACAGATTAAAAAGACTTATTTAAAAGTGTGCCACAAATCAATTCATTTCTTAAATCAATTAACAATATCACTATACATTCCTAGCAAGTCAACATTAAATCTCCAGTTCCACCTTGTTTGAATCAGTCTGACAGCATCCAGTCAAGTTGCAGGAGAGAACCACGACGAACTAAGGTTACATTACTAAGAGCCAGTTGGAAAAAATTATACTTAAGATAACTACATCCATGTACAAAAACTACGTGGAGGTCAAACAAAAACATACTGCAGTATGCAAAATATGACACAACAGCCTCCAATGAAGTATTTTAACAAATAAATACAAATTTTAGAAAACATTTACAATTTTTGTATTACTATGTTGTCAAAATGGCATTACATTTAGTGAAGAGCACATTATGACTTGTTTAGGACTTGAAACTCAAAGTGTAGAACTTGGGACTTGACTTCGGACCTGTCAGTGTTGCCTTAGGACTTGATTCTGGATTGATCTGTCTTGACTTGGGACTTGAATAAAGACTTGAGTGCACTATTGGACTATTGAGGCTTGAGGATTATGGGTCATCCAAACAATGGCGAGGCATCGTGGTGGTGGTGGCAAATCATAAACTGATCATCTTGAAAACCAGATGCAAAGCAACATATTGTTGAGTAGTAGACACAGATATTATGTTTCATTATATAAGCAGTTCCATTCAAATACAAGTCAAGGTCCCTGCTGCAGTCTAACCATGGCCATGTTTTTTCAAGTATAAGTGCAGATGGCTTTATTATTTCATTTGGCATTCTGTTGCTTCATACAGTATCCTCTCTGATTTACCTGCACGTAGCCAACAGCACTAATGTTGAGGTGTGTGGACTTGCAGAGTGCAGATGAAATAATAAACAGTGTAACCAGGCAGAAGGTTAACGACATCGACGTAGATGAGCACACTGTCAAACACAACAGAAACACCACTAACAAGAAGCAGAGCTCGCTCATAGCATGCATGAAGAGCTAACAGAAAAAGCCAGTACTGACAGAATCCTCACACAGTCCTTCAAACAGGTGTGTGCAATCTTATTATCCTACTGAGGTCTGCTAATGGATGTGTCTACTGCTTTATCCCATACAGAGTGCTTGTGCTCCCTCATACATCGAAAGAACCAGGACCTTTAACAGTGACCAGTGTGGCAGCAGTTACGACATAGTTTCCCTGAACTGATGATAACAACAATACAGAACACACTGATGGACATTTTTTATAAGTCACACTTAATATTAATATATTACTGACAGATTAATTGACACCTTGGTTATTAAAGGCATACACAACTTAGACCATGGCCTATCACAATAACAGCACTCTTCACTTTCTAGTCACTTTCTATACACACGATGTAGCTCAAAGTTCATGGAAGCTACCTCTACAACACATTTGAGTGTAAAAATTATTACTGACCTTATGAACAGCAGTAGACAAGACAGTCTTAACTAAAGGTCCAGTAGAGAGGTGAAGTGATAACGGCACGTCCAGAGTGTAGACGAAGACAGACAATGTGTCTTCACTTTCTCTCTGTAGAAAAATTGAGCCAAAATACCCAGTTATGGGCACTGCCATCTTGCACTTGTGAGGTCATTTAGATATTGGTATCAAGGTCCTGTTATACACCTGCCAGACTCTGTTGCAAGCACACCAACTGGCACACTCAGCTGTCAGTCATGACATCACTGCTCATTTTAAGACCATCAAATAACTAACCAAACGTATAAAAAAAATAACACTTGAACACACAGCAGCGTGATAAGCACTATGTAAAATAACAGAAACCAGCTTTGGGAGCAATTTATTTGCCGAGTACTGTACTTTGATATTTTAGTAAGGCCTATGTCCCAGTCATTAACTTGTGTGGTGGCGTGACCTTTACTGTAGTAAGCAACCAGGGGGCGATCAAGATGTCACAAGATCAAGATTGGCTTTTACTTTAGTGAAGCTGTCATGACGTCCATCTTTGCATACAGTCTATCGACCAGACTGGCCTCTTTTCCACTAGCCTCTCCGACCCTTGTTTCAGAGACAAATTAGCATCCACTTCAGCATTTGCGAGGGATGCGTAAATTGAAAAATTCTGGGCCGACACTGATACCAATGTTTAAAATAACAGTTTTGCAAATTTGTATTAGTCCAAGTTTCTCTCCAACAACTACACACAAGATAACATTCACATGATGAGAACACTGTAATTTACCTTAAACTCAATGCTAACTTTTACCAAAAGTGATTGAACGCATCATAATGTTACTCAATGCAAGCTCCTTCAGCGATTAGATCTTTTGTTGTTTACAATGTGGCATTATCAGGTAAAGAACTGGGTGTGTCCTGTGAGGCGCTGATAGTGAGTTTACTATGTCCTTACTTCCTGAAGGCAACTCTGCTCGTTCCAAACATGTTTTCTATTGCCCCAGTAGGAAGCTGCTAATCTCAAGTGCTGCTTTTTGGCTTGCACAGAATTGATGTGACACAATAGAAAAACGTCAGCCACAGTGAATGTCATCTTATTTGTTGACAGGACAATGGCAGTCAACAAGGCGAATATCAATACCAATACATGTGGCCAAGTAAATTGGTGCATTCCTAGCACTGTTGGGGTTTTCTGACAAACCATGATAACTATGTAAGTAAGAACAACTAAATCAAAAACTGTCAACCTCAACCCAGGGCTTGTTTTAGTAATTGTGGTTTATGAAGTAAAGACAAATGGATATTTTTGTACTCAGTGTCATTAATATTTGCAGAGGTAACCACTGTAATTACAGCAAATGTTGTGCAACAGTTTGGACCCAGTGTTTCACTCTGAACTATCCAGCTACATTACTAATCTATCTGACTTCATAAGGATCAGTGGGTCAGTATCGTGACTAACAACTGACACAGGCATACATTTCAAAGTAGCAAAGAATTCTTTATAACATCTTCCCCCGCTGCAGAATGTTTAAATGTAGTGTGACCCTGATGCTACTGATGCCCACTACATATCAGGTGTGTAGATTACACTAAAATATAACAATCAGTGACCTCTGCCACTGTTGGATTTATGAGAGGGTTTTTAGTTAAAAATTTACAACCATCCGACAGATCCAGCCAGGATGAGAATCACCGATGGCCTTCAGAACTTGACAAACTGCTGGATCTTTCCGAGTAATACTAATCCTGCAAAACTAGGGTTTACGGCTGCCACTGAAGAGACTGGAATGTGTGTGAGGGACTGTATTTTAATGAGATTACTTCCTTCACTTTCCAGGATGATGTTTTTAAAATTCAAACTGCGATGCAGGACTGAGTGCCGATACTGTAAGTCATAAACTTGAGAAGACTTAATCCTACCTCCTAGCCTATCTCTGTAAGCTTCTCATTATAAAGAATCAAAGAGTAGAGACATGCAGCACCTCTGTGCCGTTTGCCGCACTCTTTTCCATCTTCCCTGAATAACACCTATTGATCCTCTTATTCCTTCCTGTTCACTGATCTTATTAGCCTGATCCCCCTGTTTCTCCCAGCCCACCAGAACCTCCCCTCCCACAGGGTCTATTGCTGTTTTTGTTATGCTACTATCATTACAATGACAGTATCTTGTTTTCTCATTTGATTTTTTTCTCACTTTTTGTCAAGCTTTTTTCTATTTAGTGTGGGTTTGTATATGAAGATCTTCTGATGTTAGTTCAGAATCCTGCTGTTTCTCTAACCCTCTCTGCTTCGCTCACATTTAGCCTGTCAGATTAAATGACAGGATATGTATTTTCTCACTGCCTCCCAAAACCAACCGTATGGCCAATTTCTGATTGGATGGCCCTTTATGCAGGACGACATCTGTCTCTGTCCTTTTAATATGTGTACATATGGTACTGTCACTACACAGGTAGCACAAGTGGAATGATTTGTTTTTAGATCTAGGGGATTTAATTGCCATCATGTCTAATGGCTGTACCAGTGGCAAAAACTGCAGTTCCTCAAATGGCCACTTGAAGATGGCTCCAGTGGCAAGTCAATCCCCATAGACCCCATGATAAAATGCCCAATTTTACAGCAGAAATAAACATGTTTACAGCCTGGTACCAAAAAAAAGAACAGTTTTGATCTTAATAGCTAATTGCAACTGTATGTGGGGGTTAAAAAAAACCTCACCTTAAAGTTCTAAATAATTAAGGGTGTGGCCGCTTTGAGTGACAGGTGTGTACCATCTGCTGGCATACCCCCAGATTCACAGAGTATAGGCATTGCCATAGCTGTCACCTTTTCAGCATATTTCATTACCAAGTTAAAGTCAGGTACAGATTGTGGTTAGGTTATAAAGAAACCAACAGTGACTATTGGAAGGAAATGTGAAACGGAAAGTGGCCACCCGTGTCCAACAATATACTTTGTTGACCTGTCCATTTACTTCAATCTGATTCCAAAAAGGGTTTTGCGCTGCTGATGACAACCTCACGCTAATTTTGCTGGTTTCATATGAAAGTCTACAGTGCAGCACACACACACGCTGTGACTGTCAAGTGCCACCCCCCAACACACATTGGCAGCGGCGCGCAGCGGGGTCATCGACACTAAAGTGTATTTCCCACCCCAGCCCGCTAGGTGGCTGTACCTACACTAGTTGCCAACTGCTAGTAAGGGAAGAAGAAGAGGAAAAACTTTGAGGCAACAACAACTTGAATTTCACGGATGAGTTTCTTATCAAAATCGTCTTATTAAAAATTTGAACAACCGGAGTTGATACTACAGCGGCCAAGATGTACATAAAAGGCTTTTCTTGCAGCGCCAGCCGCGCTGGAAATAGAGCGGCGCGTCAGCCATCGCCACTGTGGGTTTGTTCATAGAATATAATGGAGGCGGGCGTTTTGACGCGTGGCGTATGGCGGCGCTGTGTTGCACTTATGTTTTGGCCCTCTGTTGCATTCTTCAGTAACTGAGCTTGCATCTTAGGACATCTGTATTACATTGTTTACATCAAACCAACCCATTTTCAGTTGTTTACCTGAAGCAGGGTTGAGGGGGCAGCAGGCTGAGCAGAGTATTCCAAACACATTTTTCCCCAGTAACAGTTGCCAGCCTTTCATAGGGGATCCCAGGCATTCCCAGGCCAGATGAGATATAAAATCTCTCCAGCATGTTCTGGGTCTGCCCAGAGGTTTCCAACCAGTTGGATGTGCATAACGCCTCTAACGGGAGGCACCCAGGAGGCATCTTGATCAGATGCCGAAACCACCTCAACTGGCTCCTTTCAATACGAAGGAGCAGCAGCTCTACTCCAACTCCCTCTGGGTGTCCAAGCTCCTCACCCAATCTCCAAGGCTGAGCCCAGCCTGCATAGGCCCTGAGGAAACTCATTCTGGTGGCTTGTATCCACAGTCTCATTCTTTTGGTCATTACCCATAGCTCATGACCATAGATGATTACAAGCAGGTGTTGACATTTGATCCAGTTAGTTTTGGTATCACATTGCAATTATGCGATTGCATACTCTTACTGCAGCTTCTTACGTTCAGATATTGGCAGCTTTACACACTCTCCCGTGACAGTGAACTAAAACCCTTTGGCGTGAGTATGAAACAAGACATTAGATGATGTAATTTTGGGGTTTGGGCAAGACAGACCGACATTTTTCAACATTTTAACACATTTTTCGATGAAATGATTAGTCAACTAATTGAAGAAATAATCGACAGATTAGTCAACAATGAAAATAATCGTTAGTGGCAGTCCTACTCCCAACCCACCAAATACCGCATGATGTTGGTGTAAGACAGAGTTGGGTGGATTTATGGTTTTGCCAATTGATTTTGGTGTACAAGCTTAAAGATGTTTGATTTTATGCAAACTGGCTGAACAGACATTTGACATGGACGCACAGAGGCACCCATTGCAGCAGTATGATGTGCACCGGTTGGCAGCAGTTTTTCAGACTGCTGGTAACTACTGCAATAAAAAAGTGAGAAAGTCCATACAATGAGAGCAGGAAGGGGGAGTTGATGAGTGAAACAAGCTCTGAACTTTAAAGCCCACTGTTCATTTCCCATGTGAATTTTAATCTGTTAAAGTCCAAAGCAGACACAGGAGGATATGTAGTGCATCATATGTAGACATGAGGATCCACTGACAAAGCAGCAGCGTTTGATGAGAGTTGGGATGAGAATGTATTGGGCTGTCCCCATGTGCTACTGCGACTCAGTTCTGTTATGTTGTTGTCCATGGACAAACTGAAACCTCCACTGTACATTTAATACCACTTGGAAACTTGCTGCTTATTTCTCGTCTGCTCCTCTTTCCAATGCCTGTCTACTCAGTGCAGCCACTGTCGCACTCTGTCGCTAAACCACACTTGCACATTGAGGCTCTACATCACTTGATGATAGCCTGCCAAAATGTCCTGTATTTTTCCCGAAAGTCCAAACTATCCAAAAAATGTTTTTACACCAGAAAGGAACTAAACAATGGTTTATTTTGACTCTAAATGAGGCAAACCCTTTCCATTGGACTAAGGTTTGGCTGGTCAGTGTGGACTACGGTCTAGGGAGGTTTAATGTGGGGTTTTTTTTTTGGATCAGAATATTGTTCCCAAAAGTAACCGGTGTGACGAGAAAATCAGCTTTTGGAAAATCAGTTTCTTCTTTGCTAACCCATTTTAATCGCAACACAACCAATCCTCCTATGCTGTTTAGAAACTTTTTGCTATCACTAATGAAATGTATTCAAGCTATGAATGGGATAATGTGCATGTCTTGGCATGCATGAGCAAAATAGTAAACCGTTTTATGGCTGTATCTCATTGTTAATATTCTCTTCTCTCTCATAAAGAGAAAGAGGGAAGGAGGGTAGTAGCACACCCACCTCTCTGTGAGGAACACTCACTCACTCATTAAAATCAAAAACACAGCCGTCATCTAAACTGCTTCTTGTCACTCTCTTCATTAGAGTGCTATGAGCACAGATGTGGAACATCATGCCAAGCCACAAGCAACCCGCGACATGCCATCACCATGGAGAGGCGAACGGAAGCATTTATCTGCGGTGAAGGGCACCATTAACTCAGCACATCTGATTGTCTCTGCACTTCCTCTCCCGCTGACTGTGACAGGTTTGCATCCATGTCTTGATTTTAACACTGGTGTTCCAGCTAAGTCATCTGTAGTGGCTTATCCAATCACCGAGTGAGATTGGACAGCTTGATATTGACTCAGTAATCAGATTGCTCGCCTCTTATGTTCAAGAGCCCCGGGAGTCCCAACCCAATGTTCCCAAGTTTACTTTTGACAAAATAGGACACCTCAAAATCATAGAGAGGCCAATAGAGGATTTTGAAGGCTAAGACTATTTATTTAATTGAAGGCACTGGTAACTGATTTTCAGTTTCACATCCAACTCCTCAGTTGAGTGAAAAAAATAATGAAACAGTATTAAACTCATTTAAAAGAGCGCTCCACTGATTTAGCTTTGCACTCCTGTTCTTTTTCATTCTTTTTCCCTATAACAACCTGAGACCTACATTGTCCACATTTAGGGATGGAACAGTTTAAGTAAAGAATCCAAACCATATGAGTCACTAATCATGGTTCAGGGCATGTATGTGTTGTTCTATTCTTTTGAAATAGGCTATGAGGCCCACTGTGTGCTTTATCCATGTAGTTTGGCTACTGTTTTTCATTTATTATTAAACTAGAATCGGGAAATAGCCTCACAGATTTCAATGAAAAAGGCATGCCCAGTAGGGATGCATGATATTGGATTTTTTTTTAGCCAGGGGCAAAGTCCATAATTAAAGCTAAACATATATTTATGAATAATTAAAACTATTTATTTATAAGCAAATTAATAATAATAAAATGATGGTCAGGCTGTCTTATTGCCATGCTTCTTTGATGAAGTTGTTTTAAAATGCATAACTGTTACTACATAATCGCCTAGTGTCCATATTGCTCCAGCATTTTGCAACCCCTAAAACGGAGACCTCTGAAAATGCTGCTGACCCCGTTTTAGTTTGAAAACTTGTCAATTACATTTTGGTCTGAATAGGCAGAAACACACTGGAGACCTTTGAAAATGATGACGCAGGCATCTACGTTCACTTCCCAATAGGGACTTATACATCACAATGTGTCAACCCAAAATTATTGTAGCAATGTCTACATACCTATGCTATCTTTGACAGCTTGTAAGACCATCACAAAAGGGTGGGGTTAACAAAAGGGTAATTTCATTTTGGAGCTCTTTTGAGTCATAAGGCTACATTACAATTTTAAAGCTGTTGTTTATTTAGGAAGCTTGTTATCAATTGCCACAAAGTGTCATATATCAGTAAGATTTGTAAGGTGTAAGCAGGCTTAACAGTTTTTGTTAATGTTGAAAATAAAACTCCTCTTTTCATGACCAGTCAATTTCATATGACTTGACTTGTAACTTGCTTGACCTTAGCAATGACTTGACTTGTTGGACTTATTACAGGGACTCGAGTTGAATTGCTTGATTCTTACCACAAAAACTTGGGACTTGTAGATATAATCACGGTGTAAACAAATAAGACCTTCTGCACACTCTAATTATGGCACTTGAAAGGATGTGATACTGCAGTGTACTCTAGTGTTTTTGAGGAATGCATGAGAAAGTCTTTACACTTTAAAAAAAAATAATTCTAGACATATTCCAAAAACTCTGATTAGAGAATGTTTCAACGCCCAAACAAAAATAGAAATGGGATCGCCCACCTATTCCCAAGCAGTCTAATATTGCAAGTAATTGCAAAGTAAAAGCTTACTTGCTAGAGATCTACATTGTATATAGAGCATATTCTTTTTGGTGATTTCACTAGAGGAACGTCAGAAGCCGGGTTAGGTCCCAGCTGTTTGCCTCAAAGTTTCTTTCACTGCTTCTGCTTTGGAGAATTGCCTAGTTGGCAGCACTTCACTGATGGAAACAGGATCCAGGGAACTGACCCAGCATGCCTTCTCTCCCCAATTTCACATTGACAGAGCAGTCTCCAATTTGGAGCTCATACTTGAATCCAGATTTGATTTTAAGGGCCACCGTCTGTGCTGGAACTCCAGACAGGTGATCCTAATATGACTGAGTACCATTTGTTATGTACATACATTTGTCGTCACACATACAGGGTGAATCGAAAGTGAATGACACAGGGAAGAATATTGTGACTGCACTGCTGTATATCAGGTAAAAACACACCCAAGTAGTGATGTCATAGTGAGGGCTTTCCTTCAGTCATTAACAGCGAAAAAAACCAACAAACATACAACTGTAACGTTCCTTATTGGGCAACAGCCAGCTCTAAAAAAAATGCCTAAAAGTTTCAACCCATTTATTTTTCTCCTTTGTAATTTAGTGTAGCGTTAGCCTTTAGCAGGAAGGACTTACATACATGTGGCTGCTATAACTGTGTACATAGATACACCTCTCTACACTAGCCACAACAATTTGTTACATAGGCTCCTCCCGTTCCAATATGCTAATTTAACTGAACAAATAGGATAAAACTTTATTAATCATGAGGAAAAATGCTGATAAATTAAATAATTTCGATATGAAATGTATTCTAAAAAAATCAACTTATGCCATGTAAATAAAAATACATTTTCAAAGTATGTGTATGAATTCTTCAAAATTAATTACAGGCTCCTTTATAGTCCTCCAAATGTTAGTCAAACAGAAAGGTCATGCGTTGGCAAGATTTCATTGGTTGCTTAGTCGCAGTATAAAAAAATAAAAATCAATGTGAAACTCTATTTGAAGTGGCACCTTGTGAAAATAAATCAAGGCATTTATGACTGGACCATGTGGGAATTTATTTTAAAAGGACAGACACAGGAAGTGGCCACCCTCAGCAGTCAGACAGGAGTCATGTTGATTTACAGGTCTGGTACCTGCGATTATTACACAGGCTAGTTAATATCATGTGTGATCATTTTGAAGGACGAACCCAAGGTGATATAGAAACTCTGTATTCGTAAATTACAAACATGATGTATCATCTGAAAGTAGCTACATGCCCATTAGCCACTCAGCACAATTATTACTGCCTTGCCAAAAACGTAATTAACACGTGGCTCGCTCAGTGTGTGACATGCACTTGTAGATAAAATATAGGCCTATATTAATTAAGGTTCATTAGTTTGATTTTGCATTGCTCTGTAATGTAGTACTTGTTATATTCTTTCTTGGACATTGGACTTGAAACCATTGTGTTTTGCTGCCCAAAAAATATAATTTAGTAATTAAATTAATATCATAAACATGCGGTGACTAGTTGACTAATGGCCCTAAATGATGACTATTGTTCGACTAGAAAAAACTCTTAGTAGGGGCAGCCTTATGGCAAACTGATTGAAATGTGCAGAATCTTGATAAACATTTTAAAGGGGGACTTCATCCACAAAATGACCATTTGTTTATGACTTACAAACCCCATTTTGTATAGTATTTGTGAAGACTTTGTTTTTCCCCGCATGCCTCCACGGAGAATGCAGAATCCAAAAATTCTTGACGAACTGAGGTCAACGTTTAACAACAGCAAAACTATATCAGAACATCTGTTTACAAACTCTCACACCGCTTGTGCAGTATAATCCAGGGGTCCGTTTCACAAAGCAGGTTTAGTGGAAACTCAGAGTCCGTTAACCCTGAAATGAGGGAAACTCTGAGTTTTCCGTTTCAAAAAGGGAGGTAACTCAAAGCAGAGAAAGAGGGGTAACTCTAGCCTGTTTCAGAGACAGAGGTAACGTAAGCTCTCGGTCAGTTACCGCAGTAACAGACTCTATGAACCTAACCTGGTCGGGACCAGGTTTTTCTCAATGAACCTTGAGTTTCTCTCTGTCTCCGCCCTCTTTCAGAGCCACACACTCCATTTGATTTCCTCATTCATTCAGTCAGCAGGCGAGTTTTGGCGGAGCCTAGTTCTGCCGTCTGTCATTTTAAAAAATCATTAAGAAAATCAGAGTCAGTATATTAGAAGTCCATTAGGCACAGTAGGTGGCGACTTTGTTCACTAACATGGCATGTCCTTTTGATAACAATCCCGTGGATGAAGGTGCAGCATTACTGCGCAGAGAATTAAATATTCGTCGGCAGATGGTTATCAGACCGCACATAGATGTTCTAGCATTTCCACACAATTATCTTTTTGAGCTGTACCGTTTCACGTCACAGTCCATCGTCTACATAGCTACACAACCTAATCCGTGCTTACATTTACAACATTACCAATCGTAGTCATGCTCTCTCCTGTTTTAACAGGTTAGTTCGTATTCACCAAAGTCACATAATAGCACAAAGGCACTCCCAAACAAGGCAGCTTCCTGGTTCAGCAAGATGAAATCACAGTTTTTGTCAATGGAGCCTGGCTTTGAAGAGAACATAGATAAGTTTCACTTTAAGTTTAAAGACCTGCCTATTTGGGAAGTACCAAGCATACGACTGGACAAGTGAGACTTGGGGCTCTAGTTTCCTGTTTGGTAGTTTGGCAGACCGAGGTGTGTTGTGATGGGTGTGGTGTGGGATGGTTTTCATGCCAAAAGGCTTTGCCGAAGGTGCGCTAAAAGCTCGCCAGCTGAAACCAGGTCTACTGTCAACGCAGGCGGAGCTCAGCTGGTGTAAGTCGAAGTTTGGCTGACCGGCGGACAGTGCGCACACGTCACCAAAACCTCACAGGCAGGTTTCCAGAATGTCAGGCACATTAACGATGCAGTAAATACCCACAAACACCACTATTCAATGCAACTATCTGCAATCAGCACATAAATGTATCTCTATATCGACTGTCCCGTCACATCTCATGTCAGATCAAAGGGGATTGCCACCGTTTGGCACGTTTGGCACGCGTAATGGAAACCCAGCCTGATATGATTAACGCAGCTGCAAACTAATGAGTTCACATCCCTCTCAGCCAACCACAAACAGCCACAGCGTCAGATAGGGAGTATATATTCAGCATCTGTCATCTTAGAAAAGTAAAAGAAAAGAAACAGAGTGAGACTGCAAGAGAAAGAGAGAGCGAACGCGCGCAGGAGAGAAACGCAACATTGATTTACAATTGTGGTGACCTCCTCCAGGCTACCTTTGCATCATCAGCCCGTGGAGGTCTGCTCGCACTTCCGTATATTCGTACACTGTGAGCTTGGACCTCTCGGACCAAAACATCAGTTTACTCCTGGGTGAAGTTTGGCCGTCTAACGCTGCTGCTCTCTTCTGCCATGGCGAATTGAGTAAACTCTCATTATGCCTTTGCACGGCGCATTTAAGGGCGAGGAGAGGGGCTCATTTGATTGGTGTGATGTGTAAAACCCACTCCAAGCCTTCTCTCCTCCCTCTTTACCACTTGCGCAGGTAGGAGGGACGGAGGTGGGAAAGAGGAGTAGCTGCCACAGGCGCATGCTGTGCCAAACTTGCAAAATCCGCCTGGCCACACCCAGTTGGCGAAGATCAGATCTTATTATTATTATTATTATTATTATTATTATTATTAACAACAGCGCTGCATTAGTATGATCTAATAACAATTATCTGACACATTCACACACTGCACTGCAAGTCCACACCGATTTAAATGCCGAAATTTCGCTGAAAAAAATCTGCTTTGCAGCAGGAAAGGCATCATGTATTGCGAAATTGGTCGGTCAGCCAATCAGGGACTGCAGCTGGTCCTTATGAGGAGTTGGGCATCAGATAGTTGAGTCAGGACCTCAATGGCAGACGGACAAAGTTTGGAGACAAGTGAAAAACGGCCTAGCAAAAGAAAACGAGCTCCTCTGTCTGAGGAGGCGAGGATGCGCAAAAGGGAGAGTGATGAAAGAAGAGGAAAAACAAGAGTAAACCTCAGTCAGGCGTTCAAGAGATGGAGGGAGCTCCGTGACCAAAGAGGCTTTTAAGACTGATGTCCAGCTAGCTTTCTTTCTAATGGATCAGTAAGTAACACGGCTAAATGTTAGCTAGATAAGAGAGGACTGTACTGTACTGGCTGCTAGTTCATTCCTAGCTGGCCAGAATCGCAAATCGCGGCAACCAGGGACCAGGTAGCGAGTGTTGGTCGGCTGACATCCTCGTTGCCATTCTACGGCAGCCCTCAGACAGTGATTCCCCCTCACTTCCTTCTGTTCTCCTCTCACGGAGGCAGCTATCAACGGACATCGCCCAGCTAAGTTACGCCCAGCTAAGTGAACACTGAACTCTGTTTCCCAATCAATCTGAGCTCCAACCGGCCGCATTGTTTCCATACGGTCGGTTTATTCTAGAATTGGGACTGTTTACATGTGTATATTGGTATAATTCCGCTGTGTCTACTGTTGTTTGTACTGATACTGTACATATTAATTCCACTGTGAGTTGTTTGTACTGGTACTGTGCATTCTGGTATAATTATTTGCATTACTATTTATTTTTTCTTCAGATAAATCTGATAATTGTTGCTTGTCTATTTACTCATTTATTTAGTAAATTATTTAGTAGCGTGTCCACACACCTTTTCATTCTACATATATGAGAGTAGGTGTTCTGTGATGATCTGAAGAATGCAAGGATGAGGCCGATCACAGAGTTCTTTCTTAATGCACATTTATTACGAGCTCAGATCAACATTTGCCACATGCAAGGCCAAGTGATTGATACATACACAATGTGGAACATGGCTTATATTCTCAAGATGGTATCATGTGTGCTATTACCTACATGGCACTGTGCCAAATTTAACTTGGCCTTCAGCCAACTAAAATTAGTCTCACTTGTAGGTGTTCTGGCAAAACATGATCCTCAGGGGTTCTTTGACCAAGTATCCATTGGTCAGTGAATATGTAAAAATACATACTAACAATATACATAGAGGTATACCGGTGGCTTTACAGCCTACATTTTGTTAAATTTAGTGAGTCTGATAAAGTCATATTAATAAAGTCATATTATTGATTATCTCTGATCCCCACGGTCAATTTGGTCGTTGTAACAGTGCGATGCAACACCACTGACGCTAAACTGAATCCTATCTGTTGCCTCTTTAACTACTGTTAACAAATAACTTCAGATTTCTGCATCCATATTTAAAGCACTTAGAAGCAAACACTTAACAACTCAAAAATAACACGTAGCACACAAACAGCGCAGGAGGAAGGTTCCCATTCATGTTTCTGTGCATTTTCAACAGTACGTCAAGGGAGCTGTAAACCTCTGCTCTGGGAAGATGACCTTCATCTGCCTTCCTATCATACTGTACACTGCACATGGATGAAACCCAGGCCTGTGCTAATCTATTATTTAAAAAGGAAAGAAAAAAAACATGCAGGATATTGAAAAAAATGTATGACCCGGCAGCAGAGCTTAAAAAAGTCAGGGTGATTCCCGGTCATGTGTCATGCATTGGAAATGCACATGATGGAGATGTGTTGACCTGCACATAGACAGTGAATCCTGTCATGTCACTGAAGTTAAAAGTAAGGCAGACCAAAGCTTTACCAAGGGGAGCAGTGAATTATTTCTGCCCTGTTTCATGCATGCTTTGCATTTCTTCAATTGAGGCGATCCTCTGGAAAACCTGCACTCAAATAAAATCAATCTTTCATGTAGAGTAGATCAAAACATCAGTGCACATTTGAACCTTCTCTTACTTTGTTTTCATTCAGCATTTGCCTCGGTGGACTGAATGACCCTGTCTCTCTGAGACGAAATGTAGTTTTCTAATAGCTTTCCATATGGGCCTAAGGACTCAGCATGTGGCAGATGTATTATAGATTTTCATCATCACATATTGACTCACATGATGTGTTCCTGAATAGTCACTAAAGTAACATACTTTTAGACATCTTAACAGGTTAAGGTGTTAAGAAGTTCAAGGCTTTTTCAAAGGTTCATTTTCACTGTCTTGTCACTTTAATTCAAAACTGGGAATGGTCATTTTTCCTGTAATCATTTTTTGTTGTATTTCAGTATCATAACTGTTTCACTGCTCTTCACTCTCTGCTTCTTTCTCCATTCAAATTTGCATTTGAAATGAGAGGACTGTATACATATATATATATATATACAGTACAAACACAAGATATTTAATGCAGAGTGGTTAACCTTTTTCTTTAAAAAAAAAAAAAAAAGTATAATTTTGAATGGCTGTGACCTTTGACCTCACAGGCAGCACTGCATTGAAAACCAACATGATTGTATTCAGGATGTTACAACGCTTAAGAAAACTACTGTCAGCAAACACAGCTCATTACTGTATTGACAAATGCAAGTGAAGACTCTACCATGCAAAGTGAAAGCCATATATCAAAAACATCCAGAGATGCTGCAGACTTATCTGAGCCTGTCCTCATCTGAGATGGACTGACACAAAGTGGAAAGGTGTGCTGTGGCCTGTCCACATTCAAATTTTTTTTGGAAATCGTGGACATTGTGTCCTCTGGGCTAAAGAGGAAAAGGACCATCTAGATTGTTACCCGTTCAAAGTTCAAAGCCAGCGTCTGTGATGGTATAGAGGTGTGCCCATGGCATCATGGGTAATTTGCACATCTGTGAGGGCTCCATAAATGTTGAAAGGTGCATGGAGGTTTTGGAACAACATATGCTGCCATCCAGATAACGCCTGTTTCAGGGATGTCCCTGCTTATCCCAGCAAGACAATGCCAAGCCACTTTCTCTACGTGTGACGACAGCGTAGCCAGCCACACCTCGTACGTTTATTTCCTTGTGCAGCAAAAGCCCGTGGTTAGGTTCCCTCCCTCTAGACATCTCTTCCCAAACACATTTGAGACTGCAACAACCTCTCCCAGTTCAAATCACTAATCAAAACTCATTTTTCAAAACGGCTTATGTGAGTAGTGCTGTGTGTATTTTATTGTATTCTTTTTTATGACTGTTTAATAGAAATAAAATGTAAAGTGTCTTTGAGTACTACAGTATGAAAAGCGCTCTATAAATAAAATGTATAATTGTTATTACATTTAAAAAACTGTTTGGCTCAACATACACAGGTGAAAGTCTAGAGTTTGATTCATCCACCTCCCCTCCCATATGCCCTCTAGGGACTTTGCACCTCCTTATATTACGTTGTTACTGGCAGCGATTCGAATTGATGCCGTCTGGTGGCATTACAAACACACACCGCCTGGTGAAGTATCATAGCAATGTTGTTACCAAAATTGTTTCACAGTGACGCTGTGTTTGGCAGCATTATAAACTGATGCCATCATGCAGCATATCATACGGCCACAAAAAAAGTTTTTTTTTGTGTTGGTGTCTGACGCCAAAATCACTGACAAAGCGGTGGTTTTGGTAATGAGAATTGGCTGACTGTTGACAGTACAACAAAAATAAGCTATAATGTGACAGACAGAGACTTTAGTTTAGCTTGAACCTAAACAGTCTTTGAAGAGGCCATGTGACCACATAGGACAACAAACTTTTAACGACTGAAGACACATGAAGTTTAGCCTAACTTAGCCTAAATCATTTCTCTCTCTATTCCTCTCCCACTACTTCCTCCAATCAGCTGACTATGGGCATTCTCTCTCCTAGTAAGCATCAAACTTCCTCAAGCCTCAAACTTTGCTGCAGTCTTCTTCAGCCATTCATGTTGCTGCTGCTGAACTTTAAATCTGTTCCCCACTCTGCTCCTGTCAGCTGTCATTTTAGGCAGAACCATCGTGCCCTTCTCCACCTCATTTATCTCCAGTCACCTTATCCAGAGCCCAGGACAAGCTCATCAGAAAGTCCACTCCTCAACACATCTAGATCCTCAGCTCCATCTTTGTCTCATCTCATCACCACCATTGCCAACACCACCGTCAAGACTCTGTAAGGGGTGTCCCCTAATCTATGTCTCCACTCTCCCGGCATAGATCACATCACGTTGGGGTCTAATCGCAAAAGGTTTTTCACATTTCTCATCCTTATGTGCACATGTAAATAAATATTCTTTTCTCTCAGAACCAGTCTCTCCTGATTGATCTGATTTTATTTTGTGAAAACAGTAACTTGTGTGTAAGGCAAAAAGACCTTACATGTTAAAAACATTAAAACCACTACTCATATTTGGCCAAATGTACTGTGATCCTGAAAGCTCACAGGGCAACCTAAGTCTGCCCATATAGGTGTGGGCTTGTATGACTTCTCAGCTGTTATCCAGGATTTACCCTGCTGTTCACTTCTCGTGTGCTGGGATGCGTTCATCACCTGCACATATGAGTAGCTTGTTTGTCTCCACAACAGCTCTGATTGTGTGGACCTTGTTTTTCAATCTACATTTAAAAAAAGAGCATTAAATTCTTCAAGTGATATTTTTTTTTCAGGTACAGCAGTAAGAGATTGTCTCACTGACTCAGTGTTTTGCTGTGCCTCTTTGGTCCACAACCAATGACTGACAGCAATGGTGTTCCGCACACCGATTGTGTGTGTGTGTGTGTGTGTGTGTGTGAGTGTGTGTGTGTGTGCATTTGTGTGTGAGATTGTGACAGCTCAGAGGCTGATTTCAAAACTTGCTTTTGTGTATTCATTAAGTATTGTTTACAACTCAAGGTAACCAACAACAGCACAGAAAGTACATCTGCATCTGTTTGACTCCATTCACTTTGTATGCATTCATGCAAGTTTCGCTTCACTATATTTGGTGCTGCTCTCAATATATTTAAATTAACAATGGGGCAGATGACTACGTGTAATGTAAAAGAGGTTGCTTGTGTGATGACCCTCAGAGAATTACTGCAGCTCAGTTAAGCAACTTTCCACTCACTGTTCCTATATCAGGGCCCACAACTTGACTGTTGTGGAGTCACTGCCCTCATCAACTTTGTTTACAGCAGCAGCAAGCAGCTGTTCTTCAGCTCTGTGCACTACCTGTCCAGCACCAAACAGCAGACAGACAAAAGCGCCAACTAGCTAGTGAACGTAGTGGAACATTGAACAGCTAAAGAGCCAAATATTTTTTTCAGGAGATGGTGGAGACAGAATAGAGTAAAGTGATTGCTGGCCAGGTGGGGTTCTCTAAATGAATGCTAATGTTGCTCTATGTCTGTTGAATATGTAAATAAAAACAACTGTTTAAAGATACAGTTGGTGACTTCTATGAAAATAACTTAGTGTTGTGTTTGCTGAAACTGTCACTACATTCAGAGAGAAGTACATTAGAGTCAGAAAAAAAATCATGTCCCTCCTCTTTCTACTGACACTAATGGCATTCGCTAGAATCTACCGCAGCACACCAAAAACAACCAATCAGAGCCGAGTGCTCTCTAAAGATGTGTTCACAGTGAACATGATGCCAGCATTATCATTTGGCGAGATGACATAATGACCTTGTGTGTAAAACCCACTCCACGCCTTCTCTCCTCCCTCTGTCCGACATGCGCCGGTAGGAGGGACGGAGGTGGGAAAGAGGAATAGCTATGCCAGCGTGCACGGTGTGCCAAACTTGCAAAATCCGCTTGGCCACACCCTCCTCGCCCGGTCTGCGAAACTAGAGGCCCTGGTTTCAGCTAGTGAGCTTTAAGCGCACCTTCGGCGAAGCCTTTTGGCACGAAACTGTCACTGCACCAAGCTGGATCTGTCAATACCTCCCCCTGCTGCACTGCCACACCCATCTCAGCCGCCTCGGTCTGCCAAACTACCAAACTGAGCGCGCCTCGGGTTGCACTGCTCAAAAGTAGCTCTGCGCGGGGTTCGCCACCCTGTGCCACCACGCGCCACCATGCACCACGCCGGGAAACTAGAACCCTAGGGGTGGAAATACGATATTACAATACGATATTATTGCTATACTGCAATATGTTGAGTATTATGATACAACATATTGTGATTTATTACCTTTTTCCCTGACTGCAAATTATTTCCAAAAAGGAAAACTTTGTCAACATCAGCTTTACCTCACAAGATAACGTTTTCAGTCTGTTCATCTGACTTTAACCATTTTAAATGCAGTTTAATGTAACGCAAAGTAGACAGACTGATCAACACGTCATAAAACCTGTCAGAAATGCTGCATTCACCTGACAAACTGAACTTTAGGCAGATTCAACCAGATTAAGCTTGTGAGTTAAACACTTTACATGCAGGTATCCCGCTTACTGAATGGCAACACCCATGTTACAAGCATTGTTTGTTACAACCACACTCTCCATTCTTGTGCTGCCTTTTGCAGGAGGTCCGTGATGTTTACTCCGTTGTGACTGTGTACTGCACTAGGTTGGAGAACGTGATACAGTGGTTGCCAGCCCTCTGTGAGATAATGTTTCGTTATAGTCACATATGAATCCACTGATCTTAAAGTCTAGGCATCACAAGTTACTGTAATGCCACCCTTCCTGCTGTATTCAGATTCCTCAACTTTGGGCTTCGCTTCTCTGTAGAGCTTGGGTATAGCAGTGTTTTGTCAAGCTAAGTGTTTCCAGTGTTTTTTCAGGAGAGCAGGTTTAGCATTAGCTTTGCTGTCAGTGGCTAACTCTATCTCTGGATGGTTGAGAGTGATGTGAGCCCTAATGTTCATAATATTCCCAGAGTATTTTATTCTTATATGACACTGCTTTCAAATCACATGTGTCATATCCACGTCCTCCTTTACTTCCATGTTGAAAAATCCAAAATAAGTCCAGATGTTTGATTTCTCGGCTTGTTTCTGATTTCTTTCTTCAGTGCCTCCGTCTCTGTTTTGATGAATTTCCTGGAAAATGCCGCTGACTGAGAGCTCTGCTGACCTCACCAGGGAAGAAAGCATCAGCACCATCTAGTGGACCGAAAAGGCAGCTAATGTTATTATTATAGTACCAAATGGTGCATTAAAATGTATATGCAAAAATGAAAGATGTATATTATAAAAGATCGGTACTTGGTGTCCGTGTATTGATACATTATCACCACACAAAATGTTATGATACTAAACCATATTGATTTTTCCCCCACCCCTGCGTGACACCAATTAAACAAGATTTGCTTGATTCATATGAGTTGAATTTTTTTTTTACTTGATCGAGAAATTCATGCGACACTGTGTCATTAAAGGGATAGTGCACCCAAAAATGAAGCCATTATCTACTCACCCATATGTCGATAGAGGCCCTGTTGAAGTTTTAGAGTCCTCACATCCCTTGCGGAGATCGGTGGGGGGGGGGGGAGCAGCTAGCACACCCAATGGCAGATGGCGCCCCAGTCTAACATCCAAGAACACAAAATTGAATCCACAAAGTATCTCCATACTCCTCATCCGTAGTGATCCAAGTGTGCTGCAGCCCCGACATAAAAAGTTGTTTCGAAAAACGAATTTGAAATCTTTTAACTCTGTTCTCAAATACATACACATGCCTGAAATACACACGCACATGCACAAACAGGACCTTTTTACATGCATTAAATGGAGAGATGTCAGAGTGAGGGGGCTGCCCATGGACAGGCGCCCTGAGCGGTTGGGGGGTTTGGTGTCTTGCTTAAGACAGTGCCCAGTAGGCGAACTGGCACATCGCCAGCGACCAGTCCACGCTCCATATTTTGGTCCCTATGGACTGAGCTACTGCCGCCCCTAAACAAAAAAACAAGGCAACAAACACATGTGATTAGCTTTTACATCATGGCTTGGCTCAACGTTTATATGGGAAACAAAAGCTGAGCTCATGGGTGAGAGTCTGGTGTTTGTTAAACCCATCCACCACTGTTCCCTCCCACCATATATGGATTTTGACCCTCATAAATTACATTTTTATCCAGCTGCAGTTCAAACTGAAAGAAAAGAATGCCTTATTTTGTCAATGCCTGATGCAAAAAAACCTCCACTGACCAAATGGTGGTATTAGAGGACTTCATAAAGGGAACAGGTTGCAATTTTCAACAGTACAAAATGCTTTCTAATGCTTTAAACATACACAATAGTTTGCAGGAGCCAGGATAAAAATATTACAAAAAAGCGGAGATGTGTAGCACAATTTCAGATTTTAACGCTGGTTTAACGAGTGTGGCACCGCCATGTTTTTAACTCTCTCATGCATTACTGAAAGTGTGGTCATTCTACACTCTCACTTAAAACAACATTTTCCCTCAGCATTATTTAACAAACTCAGTTTGTTTTGAACTCACTATTAACCTGAAATAAAGACAGAACTGATGAGACAAGGAGACACGCCTTGCTTCGGCTGAACTCTTCAGCATTTTGAGGAAAACACAGCAGAGCAAGAACTCCTGACTAAGGTCCCAGGGGAAAAATCACAGCCTCGCACTGCCACCTACTGTCCAAAAAGAGCTACAGCAAATGCATGTCAAAATTTGATTAAGTCTCTCTAAAAGAAAAGTAAATACATCACTAATAACTGCAATCACACAAATGCGATCACACATTAGTTCACATCACATGAATAAAGGGCTGGATCAAAATAATTGATTCATCTGATTCAAATAGATCCTCATTTAAATGACCTGATATCGATTAATAAAATACAGGATTGATATTTTAATAAATGCTTTTTTCTCACAGATGTGTGAACCCTTACCCTGTTAATCTAAGGAGCAGAGAGGACAGGAGGACTGATTCTACTTACGTCTGTGTTTTTTTTCTAAACTTTCCTCAGTATTGTGATGTCAGGACTTTAATTTTTTTTAGATTTGATTCCAGTGAGAAACTGAGTTTATATTGTTACTTTGCAGTTTTAATATTACTTTTTCTGCTCTATAAACAATGTTAAGTTATGAAATATTTAGTTTTAATCTTTAAAGAATTCCTTGTCAAATTTACAGTAATAGTCCTCTGATAATCTTTCACATGCAAAACTTGGTGTTGTAACTGAAATATCCTCAATTAAATCAATATTGAATCCAACCAAATCGGAAATCGAATCAAATCGGTACCATGTGAATCGAAATCAAATCAGTTCAGGAAATCAGTGGTGATACCCTGCTCTTCATGAACACACCAAAACGCAGCTTTTAATCATGTCAATCACTGCTTATGAACTGCGGTCAGACTGTCAAACTAGGCAACGCTAATCTAATATCAGTCAAGATGCTGTTACTGCATAGCCTGTCTCTCACCTTACGTGTAACTGTTTTCACAAACATATTTAGTGAACTGGTTAGATGTAAAATGAAAAACTTTGTGACCAAGTCGCCATGTTGGAAACAGTCAAAATGGAAAAGTACCAAACACTGCTCACTGGCCAACCAGCTTGTGTTTTAGCTTTTGCATTTGCATCTCCTGTTAATATGCTTGTGTTTCTTCTGACTTTGCATTACGAAAAAACTGAATATGGCAGTTCATTCAAACTCTCCCAGCCACGGTAGTTTACCACGCCCACCACAATACCTTTAAAAGGTAGTAATATGTCAGGGTTTTCTTTACGTTTTGTTCTGCTCTCTAGAAGTTGCCAAACACGCAGTAGCTTTATTTTAAGCTGACTGACTTTAGCTGACTGCTAAAACAACTTCCAGAAATTGACCAGAATTCTGCTTTGCCACAGAATCCTATTGAAAGCGGTACCCCATGATATGACACTAAACATTAGAAGCTATAGTAATAGTAATGACTCTTTAAGGCTGGTTTCAGTGCAGCATATAAAACAATAATGATAATAATAATAATAATAATAATAATAATAATGATAATATTCTATATAATATTCTACCACACAATAGTGGTAGAATATCTGTGTCTACAGCTTGTTGATGGACAGAGAGCAATTTGTTTTGTATCAAAGCTGGATGACAACAATTTCTGTTAACAGGTTATTATTTGCTGTCTGATACACCAGATGAAACACTTCCCCCAGCTTCGCTCAACCAGCAGCCTCAGTACAGAACTTTGAGAACCACTTAATGTCTACTTCATTAATTATAGTTACAGTCTGTGTCAGGGAAAGTCACTGTACGAGATTCAATGGTGACTGATCAATTACTGTAGAGTAGAAGGCGCTGGTAACCATGGCCACCAGGTGGGTAATTTAATTGTAGACATGATGAATCACCATGGCCCCGTCTACTTGTCATATGACTCTGACGAACCAATTAACCCAGTAAACCAGTTCAGCGTGTCTGCTCTAACAACAGTGGATAGCTTCATCAAGATGATAGGAAGTGGTACAACTCTTACAGTACAGGCTGCTTAGCAAACTGAAAAATGACTTATCAGCAGGAGGATGATTTTACTACCAAACGTATAATATCATCAATATGCTACAAATCAATGAATACAGTTTGGGCCATTTGGAGCTCCACTAGGGCTCTCCTCGCCCTAGGTGTCAGTCAGTCCACAACCTAAATCAGACTTAAATATCCCAACAACTATGGAATAGATTTCCATGAAATGTTTAACAGTTATTTATGTTGCCCAGAGGATGAATCCCGTCAACTCTGGTGATCTCTTAAATTTCCCTCTAGCACCACCATCAAGTTTATAATTGTGGTTCAGGAACAAATACCTGCAGTGTCTGCACACTGTAGACACGTTACAACTGCATGTTATCGTAGGCTGTATAGAAAAGCTGGATGATATGACAGCTTCCTAAAAATGAAGCCAAAACATCTTGATCGCTCCCCAGTCACTGGCTGCAACATATGTTATAAACCCCACCCCATCCACGTTAAGCCCCATTTTCACCAAGCAGTCCAGTGCGGATCACTTTTGGTATGCATTTTTCTGTTTCCACTGTGAAAAGTTGTGGATGGTATCAATGGAACCGTTCCTTACAGTCCCCATTTTTGGTCACCCCTCTGTTTGGGTGCCTAGCACACTGATCCAGTACTAAAAGGTGGGACTGTGAACACTGCAGTCTTTTAATTGGTCAACGGTCATTCTGCTGAGTGCTGAGTTGTAGCTGGTTGTATGTAACTTCTATTCATATCGTTGTTATTCTTGCATATATTAGTAAACTAGTCAACAGAAATGATGCTTTGCTGCCTCTCACAGTAGCTGTAGACTGAAAAAAAAAATTAATTTACTGGGCCAACTGCCAGCAATTTTTACAGTGGAACATTAACTTGTAATATTACTCAATGCATGGCTTTATGACATGAATCCTTCAACACATCTTAAATTTCAATATGAAAACTCTGACCATTCCATTAGTTTTTATGGTCTCTCTCAGATGACATACACCTTTAGTAATGAGTGGATCTTCAAAACATATATAAATTTTGACTGGATTATGTGGACTGCATATTCTATTAAAAAACAAAGTGTCATGGAGCGTTGTTCTTGTGGGCTTTGGCAACATTAAACCCCTGCACTTGCCTGAGAGGGACTAAATATACAAACCTGCTGTTTTCTAATATCCCATCAAGAAAGACTCTCACTCTAGTCTGTTCTATTTTGTTCTCAAGATGCTACATGCTACCCCGTTCTGTGAATGATAAATAAGGTGCGGACTACCAACTGTATCACTGGTGAAGAACCAGGAAATACAGCGAGTGCTGGACAGAGCAGTCTGTGAAAACAACCCTACAACTACCTTGCCCACATTTAAGAACTCTGTAGCAGAAATGCTAAACAGACCTAGGGTCTAGGTACCATGTCTGAAGGGTTACTTTTGGTTCCAAAGGTACTATAACGAAAGTGTTTGGTGAAAACAGGACTTTAGTGGGTGGGTCATGGGCCAAACTACAAAACTCGAAATATATATCACATACATTTTTCCCAAATATGGTCTCTATAGGTTTAAGTAGTTCTTATCATGCTTACTTTTTTCAAGTGTTCATTGCTCTGATAAATTTGTTTTCTAATTATTTATTTGATACAATAAAAAGGGGGTCTGACGTCATGATTAACAGCTTTGTGTACCAATCGATGTGCTCACAATCAATGGTGCTGTTTGTGACAGGTCAGAAGGATGGGATCTGGACACCATAGAGCTGGCTACTGACCACCAGCCCAAGATGACAGCAGCTGTATCCAGGATATTTTGGCTTAATTTTTGTACAGTAGAGGTAAGTGGAGAGGCGACCTGCATCTTTATAGTCTATGTACATTACTATGTCGCAAAAATTTTGTAAGTTAATGTTTCAACCAGGGATGTACAATTTACATTGTCTGATAAATTATCGTCCACTAACAGGACATTCTAGGCATTACTCTGATAATTAAAATTATAACCGATAAAAAGTGCAGATAATACAAAGCCAGACCCCTTTCAATGACTTAACAATGCCAGCATCTATACACTACACACAGTAGGTGTTGGTACTGTACATGTACCTTTAAACTTGGTTTGAGAGCCACCAGTTAACACAGAGAAAAACAAAACTGTAGCAGGCTGTCAGGAGGGCAAAACATGTCATGGTGTGGACATCTTTCACAGATTCAGAGGAAGACAACAGGATTGCGCCGAGGATCTGATCTCTGACTGCTCGACACAGATCAGACACGGCGCTGAAGGACCATCTCCAGAGTGTTAGCACAAGCTAATTAGCAGCAGTGGCTTACATCCAGCACAAAGCTTTTAAAAGTCTCAACTGGCTGTTTTAAAAGTCTCTGTTGGGAAACGTATAAATAACCGCTAGCCATGTGATGCTACAGTTAAATCAATTGCTCATTGCTTTTCTGCTTGGTAGTTGTAGGCTAGTCTGTCGGGGAGCAGTCAGACAGCACCTGAGTGAGTTTATGAAAATACAGCTTGACAATATAAACATTTCATACACCAGATGTAACACGGACCTGCTGATGCACATTCAATCCATTCATATGAGTCAGCTGTCACTGTTTGTCTCTGTTAGTAGAGTCTCCACTCTGCAGTGTAGTTTATACACTTTACTGATACACCAGGTTACTACACAGTTACACTGGGCTTCATAATTTCCCTCTCTCTTACTGTTAAGTATAAATTTAATACTGATCAAAAGTCATTTTACTTTCACATCCTTGTGTTGAGTATTTTTATGTTTTGTTGTTATAGTTATATGAGGGCTCTTGATACCCCAGAAAATCTCCCTCTTTTTCACAGCCTGATGTTGGCAGGTATGGAAGAGTCAGAACTGCTCTGTTAGCAACAGTGATGTCAGTTTGATTTGGTTATGTCTGGGATATGGAATATTAAATCATCCATATTTTCTCACTAGTACGTCTTTCTTACCCTCAGGTGTACATGAAGTACATGAAGTACACTTGAGGGTAAGTAATAATCAAATGTCAAATGTCAAATTAATTTGTCAGTATTCCTCAGTAACGTTATTCCGCTTAGAAATGCGTTCTGCTCTATCAACTCAAGCTCACGCTAGCGCATGGAGAGCGACGTCTGTGGTGAGGCCGTGGAGGGAGGGAATTCTCAGCAGGCACTCCAGCCGGTGCGCCACAGAGTGACCTTCATTTACTGGAGGCATTCAGGGTCTGCATCTTTCAGGGTCTGCATCTTTCAGAGAATGCGGCCTAGGCAGCCGTTAAATGGGACAGTCTAGCCCACGAAGGATTCCCTGGTTGTGTCACCACGTCGGAAAAAACACAAAAACAAAACAGAACTGATGGCAGGAACAAACCAGCCAGGAATATGGAGCCAGAACATGTCATTTTGTTGTTTTTTTAATTTACTTTTTGATTGAGGAAGAGGAGAGGCTCAGCATGTTATCTCCGGCTGGGAGAGAGCCCTGGAAATAATCATATAGCTAGCATAGTTCGTGGTAATTAATATACCCGTTAAAAACGATACTGTTAAGTGACAAACACTAGCCATATAAACTATTAGCATATGGTTAATGTCAACAGGTGCTTAAAATCTTTGAAAATGCTGTAATTTTAATGCTATGTTTTCATGGTCTGAAAAGTGCTTGAATTTCAGTTTCAATGCTTGACAGGGCATATAAATAAAATTTAAAAAATGTGTACGAACCTTGTAAATAGCCCTGACTTAATTTCAATATTAAAATGTTTTGTCATTAAACAGCAAAACCATATTGAGAAGCCAAAGTGGATAGACGGACGGATATAGCATTATTTATCTAAGCTATAGGTTACTTATCAGCCTATGTCACACGCCTATCACGCAGGTTGCAATGCGCGTGTTGGCTGCAGAAGAATACTTGCGCCGGCTTCAAATCAAACCCAAACTTCCTTGTACACTACCGACCGAGAACATGTCATGTTGTGCTGTGAGGTGTCAGAATCGACAATCTGACAAAAGTCTGAAATTTTACAGAATACGTCAATTCGCACTCCCTTTAATGCCAACCGCAGACGTCTTTGGTTACAAGCCATCAGAAGAAGTGACTGGAATGACAACCTCATAAAAAAAAGCCCGACTCTGCAGTGCTCACTTCATATCAGGTAAGTAAAGTTAGCTAGCTAGCTACTGTTACTTGTAAATCAACCACTCGCTCGGTTTAGCTAACAAGATAACGTTACTGACATCTAACTTATTGAGATGTATGTATAATATCTGTATCTTCAAACTAACGTTAATTAGCTAATGTTAACTTTCTGGGGTTCAGTTTTGCTAATGTTGCGTTGTCTTGCTAGTAACAGGCTAGTAAAATACTTATGGTGAACTCAGAATAACGTTAACTGTAGCAACATAGTATAGTAACATGTCATACTGTCTTTCATTAGAAATACACTTTATTTTTTACAGACGAGGTATCTGTGGACGATGAAAGACCTGACTTTGTCCCATCAGTCTTTTCCTACTCAACCCAGCAGTGTGACAACAAACATACTGCAAAACTTTTGAGGTAACATTAAATCACTTTCAGATGTTGCTCACTTGGATCACGTAACATGCAAATAATGGCATGTTTTTGTTAGAATTATTACCTACTAGATCAGATCGTTTGTTATGTCTGCATAGTCTAAGCCAGTTGAGTCATGCTATCATTGCTATGTGAATTACACTTGACTTGATTTGGGGACATGATTAGCCCTTATGGTTAACTTCCACCCCCAGGTCAAATGGATGCCAGTTCACCCAGAGATCCACAGGTAATGGCTCACAGTTCCCTCACAGACCTAGTCCGCCCAAATTTGACTAATGTTCTATTGCGACTGTACACTGAAGAACTCACTTCTATGCTGTAGATGTGTATGACAAATAAACAACTTGGTGGTTTAAACTGTAATCTGATCTCTGCCACAGTCCCAAAGGTTCTACATTAACTAGAATTGTCTTGTTAACTAAAATTAAATAGCTATTGTTGCCTTGATCATTTATGTACTCCTATACTCTATACTCCGCCTGAGTGGCAGTTGTCGCGAGGTTAGTGTCGACAGTGGGTCTGTCATGTAAAATCAATCGCTCTGGCCCAGCCCACAAATACACTCTTTCCAAAAAAGCATTAAAAGATGCAAAGTCTGCAACAAATCTGTATAATAAGTCATTAGTGAATGCCAGAGAGCCACATGTGTTGACTTGTATATAAACTGAAAATATGTAAGGTCACCACAAGGTCATCTACCTCCCTAAGACCGCTGATGACCTGGCAGCAGTGACTCAGGGGTTTGCAGGGCTGGCAAGAGACGGAGCTTTTCGAAAAGCTGCTGGAGCATTCGACGGCTGCCATGTCAGGATCAAGCCACCAAGCGGCCCTGATGGTCAGTGCTATAAGAACAGGAAACTGTTTGCATCCATCATCCTGCAAGCAGTTTGTGACCATCAGGGCCGCTTCATAGACATGTACGTGGGCTGGCCGGGGTCGGTGCACGACTCCAGTGTACTCCGGCACAGCCCACTGCCCAGGCAGGCTATCTACCCTTCTCCTGGGTACTTCATCTTGGCAGACGGTGGGTGCCCATGCCTCCAAAACCCACTCCCCCTCATCACTCCCTACAAGCGGCCAGTACAAGGTGGGGGAGCCCAGCGCCTCAATGCTCATCATAACAGGGCACGCTCCATCATAGAGCGTGCCTTTGGGATGATGAAGACAAGGTTCAGGGCCATCTTCCTCCAAGTACTGGAGGTGCACCACACCTTTGTGTCACAGGTAAATCATTATGCAACAGAATTATTGTTCAAAGGTGAATATGAGTAAATTAATCTTTTTTTTTTTCTTCAGATCATAAGAGCTTGTGCCATCGTGTACAATATCTGCCTGGGTGCTGGTGACATCATGGCCCCAGAGGATGAAGTGCAGGACGACATACCTGAGGATGAGGGGGAGAACGGACCCTGGAGGGAGGGTCTCATTGACCATGATTACCTTTAGAGGGCAAGTAAAATAATTTTAAACTATTCCTTTTTAAAGTGTTTGGCAAACATTTTTGTTTGTTGAAGTAATTTATGGTTAGATATTTAAAAAGTTGTGCAGTAGTATTTTGTTTGCAATTTGTTTTATTCTTGCCCCTCTTTTGAACATTTTTTAGAGACACGGCAGCTGTCAATTGCGTCAGCCAGCCCTGCAAACCCCTTTGATGGATGATGTGGTGGACAGTGGAGACATGCATCCCCCCAAATGATGTCCCACTCACAGACGGAAGACTCCAGGGTCTTTATTGTGGCATTCCATCCAGTCCAGCAGCACCACCAGGGACTCCTGCTCAGCCAATAATTAAACTGTAAATAATTTGAGTTTTTTAGTTAATATTTCTTAGTAATGTTTTACATAACTTTATAACTCTCTCTGTTCTCTGTAAATAGTAATTTCTGCTGATCTTTTGTAAATAGTTTTACATGTTAAGAATGCCCATTTGTAAATAGTTCGAAATATTCAGATTGTATCTTTGTAAATACTTAGTTATCTAAGAAAAAATTAAATTGTGTTGTCACTTAAAAGTAGTTCAAAAGTTTATTCTAGTTGCAAATAAGAAATGGAACGGATAATGTTTACAAGATTTTAATTTAGCTATATTTGGAACAGATAATGGAACAGCTATAACTATATACAATGTTTTTAATTAACACTTATAACTATATACAATATTTTTAATTAACATTTGAAACCAGAAACAGAAAACTAAACATGACATGAAACTTAATTGAACAGAAAAAAAAACAGCTAAAAAAAAAAAATCACCGCCTATCAGCCATTCTCCCTAATAAATTAAATAGTGTCCTCCTCTCCCTGCTCTCTCTTTCCCTCCTCTCCTGAGCTTCCCTCTGCAACCTCATGTCCTGTCTTATCAGCTCCATCACTTCATCTTCTCTTTTCCCTCTTCTCTTCCTTGTCCCTCCTGTTGCTGGCCCTGACTGCCTCTCCTCATCCTCCTCATCTTCCTCATCATGCTGCTCACCCACTGCAGCACCTGACCCTGGTGTGTTCTCAGGGATGGAGGCAATTAGGACAGGAGGGACAATGGAAGGCCTCTGTCCTAAAACCTCATCCACGAGGACAAACCAGAGCCAGGTGGCAGCAGTGGGTTTCCTGCTGACCCCTTGCCCTGTCCCTGGATCTTTGCATTCCTAAGGCAGAGGAAATCAATCACAACAGCAGCAATTTTCTGCAAAGTATTTTCTAAAAAAGTCTTGAAAAAGAAGTGCATCATGGACTCAAAAAGAGGTATGTTTGAGGTGCTCTTTGGAATGGGATTCATGCTGTGATAAAGAAATGTAGAAAAAACTCCAAGGTACTTTCCCAAAGCAGTTAAAATGCCTTCATTCTTATGGCATGGTCATATAAACCTTAAAAACACAGTCCTTTGACACGTTTCAGCATCAAGCTTTCATCAGGAAGTTAAACAGATTCAAGGAATAAAGAATAAAGGCGTTATTTATGTGTTATTTATTAACTTGGGTAAAGCAAATGTAGTTTCCATATCATCACCCAAACCTGCACATACTTTATATATATTTTTTTAGGTTGTCCCACTTTTTTTTTGCCTGTTGAGGCTCCACTCTTCCCTCCAGGCCCATTTTTTGAAGGATTGTTCTAAACTAAGAGAGAAGCATGACAAAAGGTAAACACACAAGAAGATTCACAAAAGGTGACATCAGGACAGACATAAAACTCCCATCCCCACCCAAAAACAACATTCACTTGTGAGCTAAAGATTATATTTGTACTTTGGTTTTTACAGGATTTGAGTTAATTTAAGAAACCTTTACATACAAATATGTATAGAGTACAAATGGGCTATTTATTATTGCATTAACAGGTACCTCCATCCGAGTGTGGCCGTATTCTTGGCCCCTGTGAACAGGTGGTCATTCTCACCACGGAATTTTATGAAGTCCTCCATTTGCTCCTTGCTCCTTACAACAAATTGAAATGTAAAGCATATTTTCTGTTATGTCAACAGGCAAAATGATTGTTCTATATAATAACAATAATGCTCCTCAAGTTAGCTCTATGTTTAATCCATATGTTTGCAATTTTACAGCCTAGAAATACAGCGGTGCTCACAACCTATCCTCTCATTAACTTTAGATTTGTTCATTGCGGTGCGTTTATGCACCTGATGTAAGGTATAAACAGCCTACAGCATCTCCACAGTTACAATAAGATATAAGTCACCCCCCGAGCTTGTAACAATTGAAAGTGAAGGGGTTTTAGACTTTACCGTTACTTTTAAACGGGTTAGCCTTAAGCTACATCATGGAGCTGGCTCTACATTCCTGTGGCTACGTGTTAGCATTACTAGCGTCACATATTTTAACAGCCATTTAGAGGTTTTAAGGCCCCTTGAACTTCTGGCATTAAGTAAAAATCTGTTACTTGTATTTGAAGGTGTACTCGGTGCCGCTGCCGCTACTGGTGCTCTTGCCGCCATTGTCAAAAAAATCCTGGTTGAACAGAGGCGCGCAAAGAAACTTGGGATGGGAGGCTGCCAAGGATAGTAGCGGTGCATCCTCCAAATACAGGGAAAAGGAGGATGCATTTGTCAGCTGCATTTGGAGGAGCCTTTGAATTTGGACGAATTGGGACAGCCTTCGTGCAGCGTTGTGACGTAAGCGGCCTTCAAATTTGTGTAGTGTATTTCACATGATCCGGTGGGTGCGCCGCTTTAATTGGTCCACCCGGCAACCTGTTGGAAGGATTTAGTTCCGTGTTCCTTGTTGCCCCTCCCACTCTTTGGCAGGTGGGCCACAGGCCAAACTCACCACCCCCCCAAAAAAAACTGCCAGTGGTCGCTGGCTACCTCAAATTATATGTCCATTCTTGTCTTGGTTTTTTTTGCATTGTGTCTGGACCCCAGGAAGAGTAATCATTACTGTGGTAATAACTATACCCACTGAGCAAGCCAACATTGTGACAAGGTCTTTTAGACATCATGGTCCGATGTAGAAATGACGTATCCATTGGGTGCAGAATGAAAGTTTATACGTCTTTTTTGGACGTCTTCTGGACGTTTGGTTTTGGCGGCTACAGGATGTCTGTACAAGGTTAAAATATGGTCCAAAAATGATTGGTATGGATGTCCTCTTGACGTCTTGGACCAAATTTGAACATAATTTTTATGTATAAAAATATTTAAAATATTGGCCAAATTATGGTCCATTTACAGCCTTGTTTTCCAATGAAAATATTCAGTGCAGGATTCAAAATACATTTCAATTGTTGTCTTGTATTGTGAGAACATACAAATATCATTATCTTGGGTGTATTGTAATGTGTATATTTAATGCATTGTGTATATCCCCCTTGTCCTTATTTTCCCATGAAAAAGTCCAACGTATTTCATTCAAAATACACTTTATTGTTGTCTCTCACAAATTCAAATCTCTCACAAATCACTAATTCAACTTATTTTGTCTAAGTTTAATGTTGTGTTGTGTTTGTTTAATGTTATCTTGTGTATGTTTAATATGTTTTTCTGGATGGAGCATGCTTAAGGTGTTACCCAGCATGTTTGCGGACAGCATCCTCAGTCCCCTCTTTAAATGTTTTCAGTACAGCCCCTGAAAAAGTTGGAAGACAAAATATGTTATCTCACTGTATGATACTTAATTTCAACACTAGGTGGCGCTGCTGTCAAAGCAACTTCTCCATACTGACACAAAATAATAAAATAAAAATTAATAAAATTGATAAAAAATTAATTTTCACCCATTTAGAAATTAGATATTTAAAATCTGATTACACAAGTGTGTTTACCATCCCCTTAAAGTCCACAGTGTACTCTCTATTCAGTATTTACAACTTCCAAATCTAGGAAAAACACATTTTTTAAACACAGCTGTAGTTAGACTGATATGCAAAGTAGGGTTCCAAATAGGGTTGTAAAAGATACATCTACCCAGTATATCTAATATCTAGTAAAGCCTAACTAGTAATTGCACTGCATCTAGATGAACTATGTTACGAAAAAGTATGAAAAAGATGTCAGCTAATTTTCGATATTTTAGCTAATATGCTAGAAGCAGCGTTTTTGGGACAGTAGGTTTGTTTGCGGCTTGTTGTAAAATAGGGTCTTAAAAAGATAGATCTACTGAATATATCTAATATCTAGTAAAGACGAACTAGTTATTACACTGCATCTACATATGTACTGCCACCGAATGTGGTGTTAAGAGGTCATGGTCATTTCATTTCTTTGAGATCAGTTTGAAAATGGCACAAAGAATCCAAACTGTCTGATAGCAACTTTAACGCTAACGTTGGACGCTGGAGATATCCTCAGATGACAATCAGAAACACAGGAAAAGTAGACATTAAAAAGATTTGTATTGCTAACATGAAATAAAAGGTAATGTGCTAAATATAGCTACTTACCGATCAATTCAACCCCTCTCTTTGTCTGTGTCTGCGACTCCGACCAACTGCAGGCAGCTAAAAATAAACTATAACGGCTACGTAAATTCAAATTTGGCGGGTAGCATCCGTTGCTGCTGTGTTAATACGGCACGCGCAAACACACACACACACACACGCACACACAGACATTACAAATGTATTGGGAGTCCACATATGTTAAGGTTTGATTACAGAGGCTGAGAAAGAATAAAGAATCTCACCAGTCCTGCAAAGCCAGTTGCCATTGCAGTCCTACTTCATCAGCCTGGGAGATTACTGCTCCAAACAAATCATGACTTTGTTGATGCTCAGCACTGATTTTGGAGTGCTTGAAAATATGATGCTTGGAAAGAACTATTGTGCAGATGTGTTGTCCAACCTTATCCAAGGATTGTTGAAGCCACACTCAAATTAAAGGCAAATTAAAAACCCACCATCATAAACATGACATCGTCAATGCAGCTAGCATCTGAAGATAGCAAAAGGCCAGCCACAGCAGTAAAAACTTTGAAAAGGTGAAAGCTTACTGACTCAAATTTGCTTAATTGTTTCAGAAATTTCACTTGTCCATTATCAAAAACAGGTGAGCAGGGAAGGTAGTTAGACTTTAGGTGACCTGTGAATTTGCATGCTTGCTGACAGTTTAATTTATGAAAGACTTTTTTGTCAAGCAGCTCCAGCTAAAAGATCAAATGAAGAGTCAGAGAAGAAAAGGTCAAATCTGAATTAAAATCCAAGTGGTCCAGACGAAGGAAAGTTTTCTCTGATGCACCGTCTCTCTGTGTTAAAAACCTCTAGGTGATAATTACAGCCTCTCGAGGAAATCCCATAAAATGAGATAAAGCGATACAGAGCTTTAGGGCTTCATTAGCGTCCATCCAAGAAGGAAACTGATGTTAGAGATGAGCAGCAGCACACACCTACCAACTTAAGTAGGTTAAAGTTAAATATGTCAAAAGCACTTAGAGTTTGGCATTTTATAATTCTCACTGCTCTGTCTTGGACACTGCCATTCAGCCATTCTCAAGTCATATATTTCACACACACAGAAATCCCCACTTACCACAGCCCTCCAACTTAAGTTCTGTAACTATAAAACTGTCAGAGGTGGCACTATTGTTGTTCCTCAGCCTGACATTTTCCTTTCCCTGCCCGGCCTCACTCTTGACCTTCACTACAGTACAGAGGCCCTCCAGTCGAGGGATGCAATATTCTCTATAGGTGCATATCAACTGCCAAGACCGTTTTCAAAGGTTCCTTCCATCCTGAGCCACCTCGCCTGCAAACTACAAAGAACAGGCATTTTCAATCACAGGTCTCAGATGCAGTGGCCTTAGTATCTATGGCCCCTGGGCACTGCTGCACACGGCTGACCCCTAAGCTCAGTGGTGGGAGCAGTTCAAAGCCGAGCGGGGATAGACACATCTCTCAGGCTCTAACACATACAACACACGTCCACGTTAACCTGTGAGCAAACACTCGCACGGCAAAAAGCAGAAGAGCAGGCCTGAGCTGCTCAGGCAATTCTTAAGATGTGTGGTAGAATAATTACCCGAATTATAAATGATGCTGACAGATTTAGTCAAACACGTTCTCTTTGTTGATACTCGCTAATTACGATTTATGATCATAGAGCGTTAATGCACATGCAGTGATTCATCACAGCCCTAAAAGCTGCAAGACTCACTAACTCAGATTATTAGATTAATATTTTATAACAGTAATTAGGGCAGCACAGACTGGTTAGGGAGTAAAGACTAAAACCCTGCTGAGAAAAGGCAAATAGAAGTCACACTTCACAAAGATAGGCTTCATTTGGAGGATATGGTCCCAGTAAACAATTAGTGCATAAATATTAGAATTTGGGTCATATGTTGGTAGCTTTGGGGACATTTTGGCACAGTGCAAAATTGCTACAACAGGGTCCGACAAGGAAAAGAAATGAGCAGCCAGATGATCAGATAAGTTGTAAACAAGACAACAGCTTTGACAAATTATCTAGACTAATTTATGTGGAATTAAAATTGAAAGTGGGTGCAAGATAAATGTCATAAGGCCACTTGTGAGCAATAGCTTCTTTGCATTTGATGTTAAACATTGGCAACCAACACTGCACAAATGCATATGAATTGCCTTCTCTGTGTTTTTAGCCACAACCTGGTTGTGGCTAAAAACCATGGTTGAGCAAGTAGGTAGAAAATAGTTGGATGAAGCAGCAATTCAAAGTGAAGTAGTTAACATCCAGGCCTCCAGCGGAATGAAAGCCGCACTCTGTGGTGCTGACAGCTTGAGTGCCTTTTGGGTATCTTGTCCCCAAGACTATGGCACACTGAAGGCATTGGCTACATATGTGCTCACCATGTTCAAGTCACCTATACATGTGAATTTCTGTTACCAAGGATGAACACTTTTAAGACACACGAGAGGAACCGACTGTTAAACCAGTCTTTGGAGGACTGTTTACAGATAAGCATATCACCTGTCAAGCCTGATTTGAAGAAGCTGGTGTCAGAGGGGAAATGTATTTTCTCCCATTAACCAAATGGGAGTATAGTTAAGTTTTTCATAGTGGTGTGATTCATTGCTAAATAACATGGTCTTCTTCTTTTATTTCAACATTTTATTTGACGTTTAAGCTAAGGTAAACCATTTTGTTCACCTGTTTAAGTCATCCTTATTTAACATGTGAAAAAATACATTTTAAGAGAATAGCACAGTCTCTGATGCTAGCGCTAGCAGTCAGCCTCATCAAGCCACACTTGACCAGGCATTCAAACTAAGTAAATCTACCTGTGACCAACTAACTACCATGCAAAATGGATTTCAGTGGACTGCAGACCAGTCTTGATGGTAAAGAACAGGGAGACAAACGTATCCAAAATCCAACAGTTTTACCAAAACACATCTGACAAAATTCATTTGAACTGAAATTTTCAAAATACTTTCAGAGCAAAAGTTGATGGATGTAATTAATTTAGATGAATTATTCACACAGCATTTAATTAATTTGAATACTTTTTTTAATAGCTTGACAGCCCTAGTACAAAGATAACTTATTATATTATACAGACTATTACAGCATACTGTGAGTCCTTAAAAAAGTTGATTGTTCAGCTGTGTATACTTCAATATTCATAACATATTACAAGCCCCATTAGTTATAAACCTCTAGTTTATAACTCATCAAGAGCAACTATAAGACACTTGAACTTATAATCGATTACAGCTCACATCTAGAATTTTTTTTATTACTGTTAATATAGTGCTGGGGTCAGCAACATTAATATGAAAAGAGCCATGTTTGACCAAGAAAAAAAAAAGAGAAAAAAATCTGTCTGGAGCCGCAAAACATATTTGAGCCTTATAATGAAGGTATATAGTCTGTTAAGTCTAATTAATCTCATTAACATTACTAACAGGTCTTAAAGCCCAACTTGCAGGTTGGAGACCATGGTGAATAAATGTGTAGGAAAATGATGCAGAAACTTGATTAAAGCAAAAAACAAAAACACATACACACTACACAGTATAGTGACTTTTGGGGTCATTTTTGTGAGAGAATTTTGCTTCTGCATCTAAAAACCTGCGACATAGCGTAAGGGAGTCCGGCCGAGTTCGATTGAGTGTAACATTAATAAACATGGATCCCAGTACTTCTTCCTTCTCCTTTTTTGAACATGTAGAGACCTTTAATTTATTTATTTTCTGTGAGAAATGTCATGTGAAAAATGCTTCCTTGTTGATTCTCATGTTCAAAAATAAATTTCATTTCATTCATTCATTCATTCATACTAGTTTTGAGACTGAAGAGGTTGAAAATGTACATTCATATGCATATGACGGCCCACAGGCTTATAATTATGAGCCTGCTGGGTGTCCAGGAGACCAGGAACAGATCAGGTTAGGAGACATAACGGCCACAGGAGAGAAATAGAGCTGTGCTGTGAGGAGAACAGGTTTAAAATTGCTCGCCAAATGCGGGTAAAAAAATGTTTTGGTGAGTAAAATAAATAGGTCACACGCCATTGGCAGGCTGCTGAAATATGCTGACTTTGCTATATAACTTTCAACATAAATGCCAAACAGTAAGACAGACACAATTTACAGCTACAGCAGATCTACTGATTGCGTTTTGAATTTCAAATTTGTCCCTTGCTGTCCACCATCATTCAACATTTAAAAATGTATCATGTTGTCTTGGATACCTACGCTCAGTCAAGAGAAGAAGAAAAAAGGAGACGAAGAAGAAGACGACGACGAAGAAGAAGAAGTTAAAAAAAACGAAGAAATTAAAGTTGTGATTCTTTTAACAGTATCTGAAACCTTCATTTATATAGTTCCCTACTAAAAAAACAGGGACAATTAACAATTAACAATTATCTTCATGCTTTATTCTGTTCAGTGGAAATCTGTTATAGTTAAGGTCGTGATTGGGGACAGCTCAGTGGCCGATAAAAACACATTTTGGCTGGTAAAATTTCAAACTGCGTGTTATAACTCCGCATTACGGTGTATTGACATCCGCAGGGGAGAGAGAGATACGAAGATTTCCTGATAATTTTTTATGTGATAGGTGCTTGTGTGGGAACTGCCAGCCCGTGTCCTCAGCTGTGGAGAATATTTGGTGCAGGAAGGTGGATGCCTTCTGGGCTCACGGAGGCCTCCCTCTTCGTGGAGCCCACCCCCCACCCCCCTGGCCCCTCAGGTCTCAGGGGTATGTGCAGGACCCGAGGCTCGGGTCTCCCTCTCCACACCTCGGGGGTATGTGCGAGGGCAGGCGGGCTCCGCCAGGAACGTAATCCTCCTGTCCAAAATGAGCGCTGCACACGGCCGTGTTTTTGGTCACAGATGAAGCCGTGAAATCACGCCTCTTCACCTGCACAAAACGTACCCAGGCACGAAAATGAACTCCACTCCTTTTTCTGTCCAGAAAACGGTGGCGAATTATGCCACATTATTGTGTTTGTGCAGGATGCACAAACACAATAATTTGGAAAAAATACGAACTCACAAAAAATACGAACTCACACCGAAAAAATAGGAACTCACAAGTTTACTACCGCTCAAGCTCACTACCACCTGTTACTATGCATTAGACAGAGGCAGGGTCAAGGACGCAGAGTCCCTGATGTTGAAAAAAAAAAGCGTTTTAGAGGAGGAGCTAAAAAGAGCCACTTTTTCCTCTAAATTTGTGCCCTTATATTGTGTAAACCATAATAAATTCTGAATTAACATCTCATATGGTAATTTTCAGACAATATGTATATTTTTTAAAAAGAAAAAATAACCTGCAAGTTGCACTTTAATGCTTATTCACTATGTTTTACCAAAGGGTGGCTGCTCTGCAGTGGGCTATTTATGATTATTTGGTACTTTAAATTTGCAGTGTTGGTGGTGAAAGTAAATGTATGTGTCCATGCCTCAATAAATTCTCTGCTTTTGTGTCAGAATTTTCCTTCTTTGAATTTGGAATCCATAGCTAGACAAGCCAGGGAGACTTAAGACAAGCCAATGCTGTAGAAGTTTGGCAAAATTTAGAGGAAAAGGTGCCAGGCGGCAGACAAATGATGCACATTTAAGTTGATGAAGTGTTGGTGTAAGTGTTAAGTGTTTGGTGTGTAGGCTAAACAATTTTACAACTGGAGAATGTGGAATCTCTTTAGACCTACAACAAAGTTATATGAACATTAAAATGTTAAAAAAAAAAAAACTACTGTTATCCATTTACATATAATTTTTGGTTAAACCCATGGGGAGCCATTGGAGAAGGGCTTAAGAGCTTAAGAGCCTACCCCTAATATACTGCATCTGAGAGCATTATGTGTTTATAAGTACTTTCATCAATTATTATAATTGCATTATAATGCACTATGAATGCCCTAATAATGCACTATGTGGTCTTCGTAAAAAGTGTCTCTGGTTCAGACTGCAGGGTATCTTGGGCTATCTCCTGTTTGCACAGGCCACTGCGTATTTTTTTTTTAATTTTTTTAATTGCTAACCTCAAAAAATATTAATGTGAACATCATCTCCTTATTGACATACTTTCACAAATAAATACATGAAATGCATAAAAAAAAAAGAATAAAAAAAAAAAATAGTAGTCCATATAGACAGTGGAGCGGTGGAATCTTAAAAGCAGGTTCCATACAACAAGCTGGCCCAAAATAGCATGCATTTTATTCTATTCTGAGGAAGCATACAGTGTAATTTGATTGCATAACAGGAGGTATGTATGGCTGCCATAATACAGCGCCCCCCCCCCCCCCCCCCCCCCCCCCGACACTAACTGTGCATTCTTCTATACATTATACATCTCTATGCTTCAATCTCGTTCATTTGCCATAATTATCACTTGTATGTGGTCTTATGAGGCGCTAAAGCAGGGCGACATGATGAGGTTGTTCTCTTTTATTCCTTCACTTCCCTGGTTTTTATGGCCTAATTAGGACGGCCCCAGGGGAGATCCCTCTGTGCTGGCACACGGAAGTGAGAGAAGGGAGGGGGTGACGCTAGCAGGGTAGACGTAGAGTTGTTGGGAGGGGGGAATACCACAGAGGATTAGAAAGACAGATAGACAGTCAATACATGAAAGACAGTGAGAGGAATATTGGTGTGTGTGTGTGTGTGTGTGTGTGTGTGTGTGTTGTGGAGGGGTTGCAGTGCCCTGGATGATGTACTCTTGATTAAAGCATTTCATCTAAGCACATGAAAGAGGTTGATGGGGAGGGAAGTACAATAGGAGCCTCAGAGGGCCAAACACCTTCTTATATTTATCAGACACTGTCTGACTGTGGTCCAGGGTATGGCCTTTGGCCACAGACAGACTGACAGGAGGACTCTGGTATAATATACACTGTGTGCAGCAAGGAAAAAAATTTTGGCCACCAGGGTCACAACAACGCTGACATATAAAGTTGTTTTGGCTGATGTGTTAGCAAACAGTTGCCTACTAGGGCATCCAGCAGACGCAAAGCAACATCAGTATTCATCTGGAGTCGTGTTGCCACCTGCTGATTCAAAGTCTAAGGCAAGGCAATCATTTCATATGGCAAGATTATATACAAAGTCAAGACAAAGACACAAGTAGACGCAAATTTGTGCTGGGGGATGTAAACGATGTTAACATGCAAAAAATTCAATATTCCTAAATTCCTGGATGTAGAAATACGAGTGATGCTATGACAAGAAAGTCTATCAGGAATGAAATGTGGTTGGTGCTGGGTTGACACTGGATGCGGAAGCGCTCCGATCTGTTCATTGTCGTGATGTATGTGTGTATGTTTATGTGAGTGTGGGTGTGTGTTGCCCAGGGGCTCAGCTCGTCTCGTCTGTGTTTAAACACAACTTACAAATATGTGGAAGCATGAGATGCATATTCTATTTATTATAGTTAGATCCTTTATATCAGATTGAACAAACACTTTATATAGTTCTGCACTAAGCTGGTTTAAATCTTATTTATCTGATCGTTTTCAATTTGTTGACGTTCACAATGAATCATCCGTACGTACTAAAGTTTGTTTTGGAGTTCCGCAAGGTTCTGTGCTTGGACCAATCCTATTTATTCTATATATGCTTCCTTTAGGCAACATCATTAGAAATCACTCTATAAATTTCCATTGTTATGCGGATGATACACAGCTGTATTTATCGATGAAGCCAGAAGAAAGTGATCAATTAACTAAACTTCACAATTGTCTTAAAGACATAAAAACTTGGATGAGCACCAATTTCCTGATGTTAAATTCAGACAAAACTGAAGTTATTGTTCTTGGCCCCAAACAACTCAGAGACTCTTTATCTGATGACATAGTTTCTCTCGATGGCATTGCTCTGGCCTCTAGCACTACCGTAAGAAACCTCGGAGTAACATTTGATCAAGATTTGTCTTTTAATTCTCATTTAAAACAAACCTCACGGACTGCATTTTTTCATCTGCGTAATATTGCAAAAATTAGGCCTATCCTGACCCAAAAAGATGCAGAAAAATTGGTCCATGCTTTTGTTACCTCAAGGCTGGATTACTGTAACTCTCTATTATCAGGTAGCTCTAGTAAGTCATTAAAAACTCTCCAGCTAATTCAGAATGCAGCAGCACGTGTACTAACAAGAACTAAGAAACGAGATCATATTTCTCCTGTTTTAGCTTCTCTGCACTGGCTCCCTGTAAAATCCAGAATTGAATTTAAAATCCTACTGTTAACTTATAAAGCTCTAAATGGTCAAGCTCCATCATATCTTAGAGAGCTCATAGTGCCATATTATCCCACCAGAACTCTGCGCTCTGAGAACGCAGGGTTACTCGTGGTCCCTAAAGTCTCCAAAAGTAGATCAGGAGCCAGAGCCTTCAGCTATCAGGCTCCTCTCCTGTGGAATCATCTTCCTGTTGCGGTCCGGGAGGCAGACACCGTCTCCACATTTAAGGCTAGACTTAAGACTTTCCTCTTTGATAAAGCTTATAGTTAAGGCTGGCTCAGGCTTGACCTGTACCAGCCCCTAGTTAGGCTGACTTAGGCCTAGTCTGCCGGAGGACCACCTATAATGCACCGGGCACCTTCTCTCTCTCTCTCTCTCTCTCTCTCTCTCGCTCTTGCGTATCCTATTACTGTATCTTGTTTACTCGGCCATTCTGGATGTCACTAACTCGGCTTCTTCTGCGGAGCCTTTGTGCTCCACTGTCTCTCAGGTTAACTCGTATTGCAGCGGTGCCTCGATAGTGTGACGTGTGTGGTTGTGCTGCTGCCGTGGTCCTGCCAGATGCCTCCTGCTGCTGCTGCTGCCATCATTAGTCACACTTCTACTGTTATTATACACATATGATTATTATCATACATGTATACTGCCAGATACTAATATATACTTTCAACATATTGTACCACAGTAGCCAGAACTATAACGACAATATTATTACTTTCATGAATGTTGTTGTAAGCTACTGTCATTATCGAGGATGTCATACAGATTATTGTATTGTGTCATACAGATTACTGTTAATTTGTTATGGTGATCTGTTCTGTACGACATCTATTGCACGTCTGTCCGTCCTGGAAGAGGGATCCCTCCTCAGTTGCTCTTCCTGAGGTTTCTACCATTTTTTTTCCCCGGTAAAGGGGTTTTTTTGGGGAGTTTTTCCTTATCCGCTGTGAGGGTCCAAAGGACAGAGGGATGTCGTATGCTGTAAAGCCCTGTGAGGCAAATTGTATTTGTGATATTGGGCTTTATAAATAAAATTGAATTGAATTGATAGTTCACAATATATTTTCAGTGTGTTTTCTTTCCAGATTCACCCACTTTTTATGCACCAGTTTGTGTTCTTTAATGCATCATGTTCAAAGTCCTCACTACTCTCACCAAGAATGTGAAGGGAAAAAAAGAATCAATTATAGTAAACAGTTGCATCAGTTATATAAAAGATGAAAACATCAGATCACAGACACGGGCAAAATGTTTGGTCTGTCAAAATAAAGTATTTGGTAAATTTGGAAGAACAAAGACAGGGGAGGCTTTCTGCAGGAATCATTAAGTTAAACCTTTTAAGACCTTTTTGAGAAACTTTTCATACCCTACTTTTTAAGACCTCATCACCACTTGAGTTCTAACTGGTAACATCAGCAACACATTTTAACTTACATTTACTACTGTAGATAGCACAACTAAACAGTTTGAACAGTAGTTCCTGATAACTCTTTCACTCTCTTCATTCTGTCCAGAGCTTGTGCATGTGCGCCCAGCTCCACAATAGCCAAGTAAAACAAAATCAAACGCACATGAGGCTTTAGAAAACCATAAAGCTCAATATAAAGCTCAGCTCAGTCAGGACCACTTTAGTCAAAGAAAACTTAATTTCGATTTGCAGTATTAAATCTCCCTGCCCTTCCATGTGCCTACACGGAAAGTGTGTAGAAGAGCAGCAGCAAAGATCCCCTGGGAACAGAGCAGAGCAGCATCAGTGACGAACAGAAATGTCACTGATAAGTCAGATACAACATGAAAAGGAGGAGCTGGGATGGAGGCGGGTTGCAAAGTGGCTTGCAGAGGTAGCAGCAACAGTAGGCAGGCCAAAGCAGTTAAATAAATAAATGAGTGAGGGGCCTGTCATTTGGTGATATTGTCCTTTGTAATTTCTGATTAAATATTTCTCTGCAATGCCTTGTGAAACTCTGTTAGTTTAATATTTCTCATGCCATTCCAAGCATGTGAAATCATGGTTTATGCAGTAGAGTGTGTGCATACAATCCCTTATTTTAACCCTACTGGGAGCTGCCTTCCCAGTTAGTTAGCAAAACTGCCAGCACAGCTATCAAGGGCAACTATTTACTGTTCCCTTGCTATTAGCTCTGATTTGGTCTTCACTGACCCCTTAGAAAAGTTGGTGTTTTTTTAGCTGTTAAATTCTTTACTATGTTCACCAGCCAGTGTCTAATTTTCACTGTTTTCATTTTATTTCACTGATAGCCTCACTGCTCACTGTTGACTCTCCTGCAGTGGTATCAGAGCTTTATTAAATGACTGCTAATGAAAACACAACATTTACTACTGCTGACATTAAAAGTGTTCAACTGGCAAAACATAGGGTGTCTTTTATTGTGAAGTTGTGACATGAAATGAGAGTACTTTTTATTAAAGTTAGTTGTAATTGCAATCATTCATCAAAAATAAATCTATTAAACAACTAATTTAGCTTCTTTAGTCTCTTTTTAATATTACAGTAATGGAGTTATGGATCAGTCAGGAGCAGCCACAGTGAGCTGTTAGATGAAGGGCTGCACACCTCCCAAATCTTCATCTCCTTTTACCAAGGCCTGCTGTTAAGTGCTGCACCCTGTGTGGAAAACTACACACAGCGTGCAGCATGAAATCAGATGGAGGTTGCAATTATTTTTGAGTGACTTCAAACAATGTCTGACTGCACTGGAAACAGATACACCAGTTGCTCCTCTGTTGTATTTTTGACAGAGTAACTGCTCAATGCCTAATAAACCAGGACTGAAATCTGTAGGATTCGACTTTAATAAATTCAATTTTTTAAAGCACTGGACACACCTACATGGATCTGAACTGGCTTAATTTGAAAATAACATTAACCTTGAATACTGAGAAATCATGTAATTTGAGGTTAGTGAAGTGCTTCAGTTTGTTTGTCTGTGATGTTTTAAAGCAGAAGTTGTCAAAGTGATGAAAGAAGCATAAAATGTAGAGTTGTAACTTCAGGTTCTGCTGAATGGAATTCTTTTTTTCTGCTTTTTGAGATTGGTTGATCTTTGTTCTTAATTATTTTTTACAACTAGGGTCTTTTGTTGGTAGTTTTGGCCATAATTTCTATAAATCATAATAACATTGTGTTAAAGGATTAATTGGTTAGATGCAGGCACATGGTAAGATTGCTTAAAAAATTTAAAAAAAATCATTTTGCCAGAGCATGAAACAAGGGTTGAGCCAGAACTCAGATGAAACAACTATGCACTAAACCTAATGTACTTTTTACGAGTACGAAATTATCCAAGTAAAAGTTGTCAAATACTGCTGCTTTGTCAGTGATTGTGGCATCAGTTCATAATACAGCCGGTAAAATGTAAAGTTGCATGCAAAGGTTTGGGCATTCCCTGGTCAAAATTTTGTTTACCAACTTTTGTGAATAGCCAAGCAAGTAAAAGATGACCTGATTTCCAAAAGGCAAAACGTTAAAGATTACTCATTTCTTCAATATTTTAAGCAAGATCATTTTTTTTTATTTCAATCTTTTCCAGTTTCCAAATAACAGAAAAGGAAAGGGTCTGAAGCAAAGGTTTGGGCACCCTGCATGGTCAGTACTAGTAATACCCCTTTTGGCAAGTATCACAGCTTCTAAACACTTTATATAGCCAGCTAAGAGTCTTTCAGTTTTTGTTTTGGGGATTTTCATCAATTCTTGCAAAAGTTCTTTGCAAAAGTTTTGTTATTCTTGGGCTGTCTTGTATGCACTGCTCTTTTGAGGTCTATCCACACATTTTTAATGATGTTTAGGTCAGAGGACTGTGAGGGCCATGACAAAACCTTCAGCTTGCACCTCTTGAGGTAGTCTATTGTGTTTTTCAAGGTGTGTTTAGGATTATTGTCCTGTTGTAAAAGCCATCCTCTCTTTATCATCCGTTTTTTTACAGACAGGGTGATGTTTGCCTCAAGAATTTGCTGGAATTTAACTGAATCCATTCTTCCCTCTACCAGTGAAATGTTCCCCGTGCAGGTCAGTGAGTGCAGTGGTCCTGAGCCACGCAGTCTCATAACTATGGCAACAATGATGCTGAGTGACAGACCTGTCATTTTGTGAAATTCTCCTTTGCAAATTCTGATTAAATATTTCTCCGCAATGCCTTGTGAAACTCTTTTAGTTTAATATTTCTCATGTCATTCCAAGCATGTGAAAACATGGTTTATGCAGTAGAGTATGGTGTGCACAGAAATACTGGACAAATTGCGTCCCATATTGCTAAATTGTATCTGCTAAATCTTCCTGCTGGTCTTTTGCTGCCAAACGGGAGTTTTGGTTTGCCTTTCTCATTATCCCTACGAGCAGCTCTCTTTCTTCGTCTTCCAGACCTCAACTTGACCTTCACAGTTCCTGTTAACTGCCATTTCTAAATTACATTACAAACTGAGGGAACAGCTACCTGAAAACACTTTGCTATCTTCTTATAGTCTTCTTCTGCTTTGTGGGCACCAGTTATTTTAGTTTTCAGAGTGCTAGGCAGCTGTTCAGAGGAGCCTGTGGCTGCTGATTGTTGGAACAAGATTTAAGGAGTCAGAATTTATAAAGCCTTAAAATTTACGTCACCTTCCTAATGATGATTGTGAACAAGCCATATGCCTAACAAGCATATTAAGATCTGAAACCCTGGTAAAAGTTAACTGAGAGGTCAAATGTCCTCAGGTGCCCCAACTCACTCTGAAATTTTACATAACAAAAAATCCTGGATTTTCACATGGGAGCCCACTGTAGCGCTGTACAGCCACGTAGAGCCAAACCATGATGTTTTTTTGCTATATCTAACCATGTGCTTTTGCGGATGTCCTGGCATTAGTTGCAGACATCCCAGAACATCAACAGCAGATGCAAGAGGATACCTAGTGTGTACTATGTAGACGTGAAAGGCCACCAACAAGTGGAAATGTGATAACTTGGGATGAGAACATTAATCATATCAAACCATATCAGTATCAGTTTTAAAATAACAACTTCTGGTTCAGCTCCACCCATTTTCAGTTTGAGCTACGCACTTACAGTTCCAATTCCCATCAACTATTCCGAGTACAGATACAAATAATGTCATTGGTTGAATAGATGTAATAAAGAATAATAATAATGGTAATCCTCCATTGCACAGGAAAGCTGTATATAACTTCGATAGTAGATCAGAGATGAAGCAAGAAGTCTTTTAAGTATGACAATTTGGGTCAAAATTTCACTCTATGCCTACATTTTCTCCCCCAAATAAATTTGGTTTGATGCCACACTTCTAGATCCCAGCATTTTATTTGTGATGATATTATTCTGTCACTTCCTGTGTGGAGAAGATTTTGCATCAGTTTTTATACCTGACCCCAGACAGTTGTAGCGTACTTCTCCAGTGAAGCACGTCAGGGACAGTTTGACAGCAGTTGGAAATCATGTTATTGCTGGCCTCCAGTGCTTTAATTTCTCTAATCTACCAGAAAGGACAGTAAAACACTGCTTCACTGCCTGTCGCTAATGTTCTCATTAAGCTGTAAAGGCAGTGACACCATATCTTCATGAATGTGTCCCTGCACATCAGATGTGTCATCATCAGTTTTCTATAGAGAAAACACAAAAACATTCTTTGCAACTGATTAGCAAATTGATTGTGTTTTTTTTAATTTTTTTTATTGTGGTTGTGCAATCGCAATAAACATTTCAGAGGACCCTAAGCAACTTCTCAGAGGTTTTATACGGGGATCGTATGATTTGTCCAGCCAAGATAATGTTATAATTTATTCTACAAAGTATCAACAAATGCTTTAAACAAACCAAAAAGAAAAAAAAAGCAAACAAACGTATATATCGGCCTTAACAATTTGGTTCTAATATTGAAAAACTGTGACCTAAATGTCAACCCAGTCACTAGAATAAATGTTGACATTGTACATTCCTGTAACCAATGGATATTTTACTATTATGTTGGATACTCTGCAACTTGTTTTGTTTGGTTCTACCAAACAAAAGCTGCTGGAAAAGTGGCCACAAGTCACTAAAGCACGCCCACTTCTGGCAGCACAAAAGACACTGGAAAAGTGGGGAATGGTAATTGAAAAACACCCACGTTCAACAGCAAGTCATTGGAAAAGCAGAGATGTGTTGCTAAAACCCATCCATGTTCAGTGGCACAAAAGCTGCCACAAAAAAGTGGTGACAGGTTGTAGAAAACACCAGTGTTCAACAACAATGTGTGAGAACAATGCAGACGAATCTTTAAAGAAATGCCCATGTTCATCAGCACAAAAGACACTATAAAAATGATAACAGGTTGCTAAAAAAAACCACCCATATTCAGCAGCACAAAAGCCGCTGGAAAAACTGGGAGGGATCACTAGAAAATACCCATATTCAACAGGGGAAAAGCGGCAATATGCTGCTAAAAAACATCCATATTCGGCTGCAAAAAAACGCTAGGAAAGGCGGCGACAGGTGGCTAATAAACACCCATGTTCAACTGAACAAAGCCACAACACTAAAAACCAGCCACATACAATAGCACAAAAGCGACGATAGTTTGCTAAAACAACACCCACGTTTACTGGCACAAAAGACACTGGAAAAGCGGTGATGGGTCACTAAAAAACACCCAAGCTCAGCAGCACAAAAGCTTCTGGACAAGCTTGTAGGTATTACTAGAAAATACCCAGTTCAACACTTGGAAAAGCCGCAACAAGTTTCCAAAAACACCCATGTTCAACTGTACCAAAGCCGCTGGAAAAGATGCGACACTAAAATCCAGCCATATTCAATATGCAAAAGACGCTGGAAAAGCAATGATGGGTACATTGGGTGGCACAAAAACCACTGGGAAAAGAGGCAACGGGTGGCTAATAAACACCCATGTTCAACTGCACCAAAGCCACTGGAAAAGCTGCAACACTAAAAACCAGCCACGTTTGGCAGCACAAAAGCCAACGATAACATGGCCAGTGGTTGGTAAAAAAGTATCGGTGATGTTGTTTGTTGATCTTGAACAGCGGTCTACAGCTGCTGCTACAGTGGTCATCTTGCCTAGGTGTTGTGCCATTCACTGTCCCCTCTACCTCCTCATGACAAAGTCACGTCAAATACTACATCACCTCAGAAACATTGTTATGATATGTATGAAATGGAAAAATGTCATGTATCTGTGGGTTGCAGAAATGTACAAAGCCGACATTTTCTTCTGGCAACTGGGCTGCAACCTAATAAAATTAAATATATAATTCTTTTCTTGCACACACATATTATTTTTGTATTATACTTCTCACAAATACTGCCAGTTGGGAAAACATAAAAACATAAGGCATGCAAAATAAATGACAGGCAAATCACTGCCTATGAGTTCCCATCTGCAGAGATGGGGTAATAGGTTACTGTAATGACTATTCCCACTAATGCAGTAGTATGTTTCATTTAATTTTCTAAAAATTACCTTACAGATGTTGGCCTGATCAAAATCACATTTATTGCAGTACAGAGATGTAATTATGATTCTCTTACAGAGTTTTTATGATCTGTTAAATTCCAACAGAATAATGCTATAATGCATTGCATTATTAAAATGTGTGTCTGTCTGAAAAAGTAAAATGGTTTTTCCTTGGCTCAGATTACTTGATGTGTAGAGGGGGAAAAGGTAAATATAGTACAAAACAACTGAACTGTTGTCATTGGTTTGAACTGATGGCACACACAGCTGCCTTTAACTGACCTGTATAAGTGTTTTATGTCAAAAAGATGCCATGTAAGATGATATTTTTCAGTGATTAGAGGTATTTGAATGTATACTGAATGATTATGAAGCAGTTAATACACAAATGTAGTCATTAAAGGTTAGGGTGGGTTGTGGTAGGATGTTTTTCTCATCACCATGTTGATGTATTTGATCAGACTGGTGCAAACACATTTATAATGTCCCTCTCCAGGGATAGGATATTTAAACTCTGTAGAATCAAGTCAGAACTGTCAGCCCAGACCTTTAAATATGCATGTATTGAAATCAGCTGAAGCAATATTCACATATTATTTCCGTTTCTTTGTGAAACTGTGTGCATCTACATGAAGTGGATGCTCACCAGTTTGTTCTCATCTGATACCAATGCACAGAGCACCCCCAAGCTAATCTATGTGACGCACAGCTGAAACACATGGTTATGAAATGATCATGGTTAGGTTAAGAAAAAAGGATAATGATTTGAGTGAAGATAAGAATGTAAATGATGCATTATTAGGTTTAAACAACATAGACATTTGGTTTCATGCTGGATATGAACTGCTGTCTGATAGTGAAAATCTGTGTTTGTTTGACCCATTCACCTCCTGTCGAGGAGTAGGGGAAACAACTGATCCTTAGATGCATGGGGATGAGGACATAGATGATATGGCATAGATTCATAAACGTCAATAGTCGATTATCTAAATGTTTGCAAATAACGTGATGTTGACAGAACAAAAAAGGCGGAGCTCAACCACAAGGGCAGTCCAGCATCCAGACAGTCTACAGCGTGGCACATGCTAGAGTTAACTTGTAATTCACCTTAGCAAAAACCAGCGGTTGCAAGTACTTTTTAATTTAATGTCTAAATAATTACATCTTAGAGACAAATGTGAATTATATTATGAATACTTTCTATGCCATCACCCAGAGACAAACATCAACACAGCAGATCAGCATGTAAACAAACAAGACTGGCAGTCCAACACACTCTGCAGCATTGAAAGACTTAAACCAATTCTGTGGCAATGACTACTCAGTCTGTTTAACCTCAAAAACCCTGCATCCTTTCAGTGTCTTGTCTTGATCTAAGATTGCAGTAGAAAAGCTGCTCTCCACTGCTAGAGATATAACGTTAACAACACAGCAGATCACTCGGCCTCCCCCTCATTTTGTTATTACAGACATTAATACAAACAGGAGAGACATTTGCAGATAGGTGCATTTAAATTAGTAAATTCATTGATTAACCCTATGGGCCCGAACGACGCATAGTGTGTCCAAATTCACACCTGTTCTTCTCTATTGATTGTCTCCGCGACAGTGTGCGAGAAGCAACCCATATCACATGAAACAGCGTAATCATAGCTTTCCGACAAGACTAAGCACTTGTCGGTAGTCCAGTGTTTTCGCAGCGAAAAAAAAATGATAAAGTTAAACTAAAATTATGTGTAACAGAGCTTTCATACAGCTCTGCACACACATTACTCCTGGATGGATTACTCGCGAATGCAGTCTCGAACAGAAATGCCACGCATATCACATGAAAGCGCAGGACTAGAGCTGTCCATTGATACCACACATCATTGTGCTGTTATCCCATCATGTTATAAATACAGATTCATTGTCTATGAAATAAAAACCTGACAAATTTCTTTACAATCCATTATACAGATCTTGTTATCAGTCACTTCATAAAGTGAGGGATATCATATCTTACCACGTCTTAGGCTTGCATGTGTTTCTCCCCGTCTATCCACATTTGTAGTCCGGCTTTCAAGATGCAAATATCTCCATATTGTCCAGTTGACACTCCATCAAACTTTGTATGACAAGACCAGCCACTTCACCTTTGCGCACCCAGACAATTGTAGCCTAATTATGCATGCTGACAGGGCCGTAGTCACCATATATATTGACGGGGACATGTGAAGTGACAGAATGTCCCAGCATCATGGTTCTTATATTGCCAGATACCAAAGAGTCTCCCCTCTTCATATATGGCAGAATATGTCAACTTCCAACTTGCTATGGTGAGATACATGTAAAAATGTAAGAATTTAGTAACACGGATTTGTTTTTTTCATTGATATAAAAATGAATATAAAATACAGGCACATAAGAGGATATCAAATGATGGCAACTGGATGGCAGCTGGATAGCCCACATTAGTGCAAGTATTTTCTATTTTTTTTTTAATATTTCAGTAACTAAACATTGGACACCACGCCAGCATATATATTCCACAGTGTAAGCAACCTATTGTGGGATTTTTATATCTACACTGCTCAAAAAACACATACAACACACATCAGATCTTGATGAACAAATTATTCAAGCTGAAAATCTTTACTCATGTATGATATAAAATTTGTCAAGAACAAATGATGTCACAATGGCTGGATTCAAAATCACATTGAAAATCAAAGTAAAAAACTGAGATCACTGGCTGATCCAACTTTGGTGAACTATATCACAGCAACTCATAATGTAACTCAGTGGTGTGTATGGCCTCTGCGTGCCTGTATGCACTCCCAAGAAGTATGGGCATGATCCTGATGAGTCGGTGGATGGTGTCCTGAGGGATCTCCTCCCAGACCTGGATCAGGGCATCAGTGAGTTCCTGGAAAGTCTATGTCTGTACTTGGCAGCATTGGATGCACCGATACATGACATCACATAGGTGCTCAGTTGGATTCAGGTCAGGGGAACAAGAGGGCCAGTCAATGGCATCAATGATCATCATCCAAGAACTTTATACACACTCTGGCCACATGAGGCCAGGCATTGTCCTGCACCAGGAGGAACCCAGGGCCCATTGCACCAGCGTGAGGTGTGCGACCCTCCAAGGATACTCCCCTCAGACCATCATTGACCTACAGCCAAATTGGTCATGCTGGATGATGTTACAGGCAGCATGACAGTCAGTCATCACTGCATCTCCAGACTCTTCCACACCTGTCATATGTGCTCAGTGTGAGCCTGCTCTCATCTGTGAAGAGAACGGGGCTTCAGTGGCAGACCTGCTAATTCTGGTAGAGCTGCACGATGCTGGGCTGTGAGCACAGGTCCCACTAGAGGACAGTGGGCCTCATAGAGTCTGTTTCTGACAGTTTGGTCAGAAACATGCACACCAGTAGTCTGCTGGAGGTCATTTTTGTAGGGCTCTGGCAGTGCTCCTCCTGTTCCTCCTCACACAAAGGAACAAATGCCTGTCCTGCTGCTGGGTTGATGCCCTTCTACAGCCCTGTCCAGCTCTCCTTATGTCACAGCCAGTCTCCTGGTATCTCCTCCATGCTCTTGAGACTGTGCTGGGAGACACAGCAAACCTTCTTGTGACTACACATGGATGTGCCATCCTGGAGGAGCTGGACTACCTTTGCAACCTGACTGAACTGCAGGTACCGCCTCATGCTACCAGTAGTGACAAAGACACCAGCAGAACACAAAACTAGAGCAGAATCGGTTAGGAAGGATAAGGAGAGAGCAACTGTCTGTGGCCACCACATGTGAAACCATTCCCTTTTTGGGGGTTTTCTTGCTTTTGCCTCTCCATTGCACCTGTTATCACTTTCACTTGCACCAAAGCAGATGAAACTGATTCACAATCACTTGTGCTTCCAAAATGGACACATTGATATCCCTTAATTTTAAATGACTTGGTGTTAAACTGTGACAATTAAGTGTTCTCTTAATTTTTTTGGAGCTGTAGTATATATATATATATATATATATATATATATATATATATATATTAATATATATATATATATATAGTATTATATAAACAATGATTGGCAACCCTCGTTTAAAAACTCTGACATGGAAGCATTTCAGCTTCTATGAGGTTAAAGGTAAAAGGGACCTGGACAACAGCCACTCTATGCAAGTAAATTCATCTGTATATTTAATAATGGATCCTTACAAATAAATCATGTACAGGAGTCAAATATTGATAATCATTTACTAATCAAAGCATAGCCCTCTGCACGCGGGGGTGGAGGGGAGTCCGGGGTTGGGGCTGCGGCTGGTACTGTGCGGATGGGTAGGGACCTGAGACATTTCATAAATTTAAAGACCTCCCCTCCTCCTCCACCTTCCCTCCATATTATTATTATTTATCATCTTTATTAATATTGAATATTATTATTATGGATATTATTCTTACTATTATTATTGCAAAAATTATAAGTTTGCATTGTGGTATTTCTGTTTTTGCTTCTACTTTCTTTTAATTTTCTTATTTATTTATTTATTTATTTTGGTTTGTTTGTTTGTTTGCTTCCTTCTGTTTACTCATTTCTATTATTATTATTATTCTGTTTGCCTGTCTGACAATTATAACATCTATTATTATTATTATTAATATTAATATTATTATATATATTGTATATATTGTGTATATATAATACCGTTTTTGTTTTTTGTTTTTTCTTACTCTCAAATCACACGCACACACAAAACCACAATTGTTGTTGTTGTTGTTGTTGTTTGTTTTTCACACCTGGTTTGTCTGTCCTGTATTGTCACTGTTGCAAAGATGCAAATATCTCCATATTGTCCAGTTGACACTCCATCAAACTTTGTATGACAAGACCAGCCACTTCACCTTTGCGCACCCAGACAACTGAGGCCTAATTATGCATGCTGACAGGGCCGTAGTCACCATGACTTTCTCACTCTTTATACTATGGCGGTTGCTCAGTTGGATGGATATGGAGTTAGCTGAATGCCAAGTAAGTCTCATGAAGATACTAAAGGGTGCCTTTGGTGTCAGTGTCATATGTCAACCTGGGAATGAGACATGCTGAACTCTCAGAAAAGGATATGGATACTCAGCTTCACTTGGTTTGTACTGCATCCTTGCCGGGATGAGAAACATTTTTTGTATTGATATTTTGCTGTTCTTACGGTCTCAGCAGGAGAAGTCAGGCTAAAAATGTAAAGTTTGTCCTGGGGTGGCTTTGAGGAAGTTCAGAATTGAGAACTTAATATTCAGCATCTTGTGTAGTTGTCAATTTGACCAGAGGTGCTAGAGCTTATAGACTGTAGGCTCATCCTGTGGGGGAGTATGGATTTGTTCAGTTGATTTTATTGCAGTCTGTCCATTACCTTCTTCTGTGGGTATTTTGATCTGATGGTGGCAGTAAGCCAAAGGTCAAGGGGTCACCTGAAACACTAGTAACCATGAATACTCCCTGCAAACTTGATATCTATCTGGCCAGTTGTTTTAAAAGGTTCATGTAAAATCACCAATAAAAGCTTCTTAACACAGCTGAACACCAGCAGGAATATGATCCAAATGTTTGGAGAAATTAATGACATTGGCAACTAAGATCTTGTTCCCTAATGTTAGCATGTAGCTACATGTAGCAGTGTAGGCTACGTGATGTAAACACTTGCAGTAGTGGGCCGGGGCAGATGACCATAATAAAAAAATAAAAAAAAATTAAATATATCTGACAGATTATTATATCATACTGTAACCATAGTATTCAGAACAGTAGGAAGCCTGAGGTTTTTGCTAACAGGGATTACCTCGATATATGTTTACTTCATTATTTGAAACTTTGGCCAGGTTTAATATTAACAGCCTTCCTTGTAACACTACATATAAGACACAAAACACAAAATAACAAAAGAGGTCACCTTTAATTACTTACAGACACATTGCACGCAGTAGTCCACCTTCCACCCTCTTTTTCCCCTCTGTCACTTTCTCTTTCTCAAACACACCCTGGAAAACGCTGCTGCACTCAGTTCTTGTCTCATACCCTAAGTTGGCAGTTTACAGGTCAGGTTAGGTTCGAGTGGTTGATTAACACATCATAAGGTGGGTTTGGCAAACTGGGGGATGGTCAGTTGTCAGCCTGCTGACTCGGTGGTGGCGACTACTGAATATAGCCATTACATTTTATTAATGTGTAGTAAATCAAATGACTGTTTAGTGAAATCAAGGTCCTATGTTAATAGGCATCTTTATTTTGTGGCCATCCACAATGATATGAATCATTGTGAAGAAGCAGACTCTTTTTTTCTCCAAATAATAATGAGCAACTTTGGGTAGAACAAATATCTGTTCCCATCCCATTAGTTGTGCTTTCCTGAATAACGTATTCAGATTTGGGTCCATCTCTACTTGACTGGGATATGTGTTCTGTGTGCATATTACAATTTTATTATGGATTCGTGTGTCTATTTGCATTGATTACTCATCTGACCTCAGGTACTGATACTTCTCCCCTCCTCCTAACTAGTTTTAGTCCACACTGGCATAGATTCACAAAGTGTATTAATAATGGATTTTATGAGTAGCCATGCTCAGCTTGCCTTTGGAATTGCTCCTTCTCCCTGATTAGCAGTGGATCACCAGCCTCTCCATTCATTAAACGTGGCCTGCTTTCGGGGCCTTGAGTGCCAAACTACAGGGACTCTTCACTGAGCATGGATAAATTCTGATAGGATGCTATGCATAATGAACCAAAAACAAGTTCATGAAAAAAAGAACACATCCACTAATTTGCCATGCTTCCCCTCTTCTCTTTACTACCCTGTCTGACTGTTCAATTATTCATTGCATTCCATTCAACTAGTCCTCCTGGACAGCCATCATGTCAATCTTTAGTGAAGGCATGCCGCTTGTATTGGGTTGCTTGAGCTGAGTGCTCTCACAGGTACATCTGGAGTGTCAGGAGAAAGGTTTACACTGCATATGTGTGTGTGTGTGTGTGTGTGTGTGTGTGTGTGTGTGTGTGTGTGTACATGTGTGTACGCTGGCATCCATTAGGTACAATACACAGAGACATTCAGGCTTACAGGCTGGATAGGATCGATGCTTTTCATCACGTCCTGAGAAAACATTGATTTTTTTCATGCCAAACTCTTTGGACAATGAGTCCTAGTGGGCAATTAGGGTTCAAGTGGGAAGATAGTGTGAGAGCAACAAGGAAGGCACCCTGAGGCTCTGGATGCCTTCTTACCTCTACTTGTAGAGAGAGAACATACTGATGTCAGAAAAATCCACTCGGCCAAACACATTGATTGATATGATTATATATGCTGAAAGCCAAAGTGATGGCTGAATGAGCACCCACATTATCCAAGGCCACAGCAAAACTACAACTATTGACCCTCTGCATTACCTTTTAAATACAGTACAAATGTGTGAAATACCCATTTAGGCTGACTTTTATATATTCACTTTACATACATGCTGTACGTTTGAAACAGCTGGGGCTAAACCAGGCATATGCACAGCTACCATGCATAAACTATTTTCACCACATAAACTTGAGAAAAGGAGAATGTGCACAGCTCACACATCAGGCACAGGACATTTACAAGAGCTGGTGGGGATGGATTCCTTATCTGCAATGAGGGTCCAAGGACAGAGTGATGTCATATGTTCTAAATCCTACAGTCAGCACAGTTTCAAGGTGGACACGCAAGAGTGGGTGTCAAGGCATTGACCTGGCCTCCAAATTTTCCAGACCCCAATCTGATCTAAAATTCATGAGATGTGCCAGTACTTCAGAGGTTCCCCCGATCCACAGTGGGGCCTCCTTGGGTTGGACTTGGCTCTGACCTGTCGAGGCTTGGATACAGGACCTCTGGGTTGGTGTCCTGTGGTGTCTGGCACCAGGCCGTTTGTAATAGATTGGTTTGCAATGGTTGTAAGGTGGCATCAGCACGTCCCACAGGTGCTTACCATAATTAGATCAACATCTGGGAAATCTGGAGGCCAGGTCGATGCCTTGAGCTTTTTGTTGCGTTATCCGGTCCATTCCCGAACGGGTATCAGTGTAGATGGACATTGCAACTCCACCTCTTCCACTGCAAAAAAATTAAGCCAAAATACTCAATAGAGTCATTGCCATCTTGCATTAGTGACATCATTTGGATCCTGAGTCTCCGCAGTAGCGATCTCTGCAGTATTGATTTCCTGCCATTCAACCAACTGCGAGCAGTGCCATTGATCATGAGCACACTGACTGACACACACAGCTGTCAATCCTAACATCAAACCCCCTTTTTTTGAATCACGCATTGAATCACTTCGATTAAAATCAAACTTATCAGTTTAAAATGAATAAAGAAAATATCTAAAGTGACAGATACATCTTTGGGAAAAAAGGAATTTGATGTGTACTTTGATCTTTAAATTTAGTTCCATCCCCTAACATGAAGGGGCGGGGTTTATGACATGTACTGCAACCAGCCACTAGGGGGCAATCAAGATGTATTGGTTTCACATTTGGAGAGCTGTCATGTTGTCTACCTTTATCATACAATCTCTGGTCCAATGCTGTGATTTTTTCTGACAAGAACAGTCTCTGTATATGTTCAGGGACAACATGTTGCTACCCAAATCCAGACATCATGCTTTTTACTGATCTGTCAGCCAGCTTCTAACGTGAAATGAGAGTGCAGTCAGCCTCCTAACAATGAATCATATATTGTAATAAATGGAATTAGTTATAAATGGATCAGCTTGCAGCATGATAACCACTGCTAATTTATTCAACAGAAATATTCATCTACTGTGAAATTAGAACAGCAGGAGAAGAGACAAGGAGCTCAGCTCGGGGAGGCAGAGATGGCACATCCCAGCATCTTTAGTGATGTGATGTCATCCCCAATCTACACAGTCTCTGAGATGATGAAGAACAAGTGGGCATCCATCTGACCAACGGACCGATTGTACTACCCCAGAGGTCCTCATCTTTTTGGCTCTGAGGACTGGCAAACAAGTCAAAACCAGTGTAGCTGGCAACAGGAAATGCAGATTTTGGGTACATTTCATTACCTTTTTAGCATTCTCGGAACCCATTGGCTGTATTCGGCATCTGTCTTCTGGCAGATGGCGATACAGCCTCTGGGGGCAGATTTTTTGGCATTCTGGTTTGATTTGGCTGAGGAGTCGAGTTTCAGTTTCCGACTTCCGTTTATATATAAGTAAATATGCTGAACCATTGCGATGGATTCAGTGTTTGCAGTGACGCCAATTATGTTCTGCCTCGTTAGTTTACCGCACAGACCATTTAACCTGGCAACAAAAGGTAGTCTCTATATACAGACTCTACATTCACTGAATGTAGAGTCTATATATAGAGACTACCTTTTTTAGCAACACCAGTGCAACTTCTCTCTTTATGCTGTCTGTATAATGAACTCAAACAAGGTTGTAGGATCCATTATTTGTCTGCTTATTTTCAGTCTGTCTGTTTGTTTATTTTCAAGTTGTCACTGGGTGGCAGTGCAGATTAGGGTGGTGGTTTGGGTCCACGTTATGATGGTTGCAATTGGTATATAGGCTCAGGTGTACTGGGCGGCCATTTTATGCATGGGTGACAGGGAGACTGCACAGTTTTTACCACTCACTAAGACGCCACTTTGTACCAGCCAGAACGATCATCAGTTAGTCAGATCACTCCATAAAACTTTTTGCCATGATGTAAACCTGCTCTGAATGTGACGGTAATAAATGAGAACCTCACCCGACCGTGGACGTCGCTGTGGATATTCATTCATTCCTCCATTCATTCATTCATTCAATCATCCAGTTAAGCACGTTAAAAACAAGTCCCATCCCGCACCCAGCCGAGTGGCTAATTGGTTGCCAGGATAGTCGTTACAAAAGGTACTGGATTTTTTATTTGAACCCTAACCCGGTTTCACAAAGACCAAGCCCCCAGGAACAGCAGGGCTTTGAAGCCAATTTTATATACAGGTCAAAAGTCACACCCAGGTCTGTCACAGGGTGCCATGGGCCCAAAAATACTTTTTCCTATAGGCTTACATTGTGAAAGCATCACAACCCCTGCAAAATGGCTCATTTCACTATGTGGACTTCATCAATTCTGTCCAATAACATTTCAAGAGTCTAGAACAGATGCACGACTAAATAACTTTTTCCTCATTCAAGTTAGTGGAGGGCTAAACTGGAAGTTGGCCATTCAGTCGGTGGGAGTTAGCTCCTCGGCCACACTTGGCCATGCTCGGCCGTGGTATTTTTCAACTGCGCTTGCTTTACTTGCCCCAACATGAAAATCAGCGTAATTTAACATCATGGAAATAGAGCTGTTTTGGCTTCACGTGCCACTGTGCAGTTCTCCTAGAAATGATCACGGTCGAGCCTCCAGCGCTGTATCCAGGTCGCTTTGCCAGCGTCTTTGCAGCCACAGAATTACTGTGACAGAATGTAGCTGCAATTCCACGGTGAATAACACCACAATAATCACTTAAACACCAAGGATTCTGATCAAAAATTAATGAAATATCAATAACATCGGCAACCAAGATTACAGGTTTCCCTGTTCGGCTCCGGTAAATACTGCTATTTATATATCTCTGTGTTACACTCCACCCTTGGTCACCTCTACTGGGCAAACAACACTCCACCACTGACCCAAATTAACCACACAAGACACCATTAAAACAATAAAATCCATGGGAGTTATTAACACAAGACATGCATACAGGACTACAAAAATTCCAGGCTGAGAAGCAGCAATGACCATAACACTCATTAACACTGCCTGTAAGAGCAGCACATAACAGCTCCCTCACTGAAGTGCTGTAGCTTGCATGTTTATGTTGTTCACACAGACAGCTGTTGCTGTGGCACAGCTGCAGAGCTATGTGCTGCTATAACTACCGTATTTCTACAATTTAAAGCCGGTACGCCGCTCATTTATGGAGTCTTGCAAGCCACTGCATTGTCAAGGGCACGGTCATACTAATATTTCACAATAAAAAGCCTAGTCTTAACAAATGAAAGGCAGGGTCAGAGGGCTTTTTTGGAGAAAGTGTTAAGTTAAAGAGAAATATTTTTATTTATTCATGTCTGTGACAGATGAAGATGTTGAAACTGTAGAGAAAAGGTGCCAATATGGTTATCAGAGGATTGCTTTCACTGTCTTTTTTGCTGAAAACCGCACACGCCACATGGAAAAAATCAGCAATACCACTATTCTCTGGATATTATTACTATTCTGCGCCTGAGCAGCTCTGCTCACACAGGCAGTGTGGCTGTTTTAAATTGTTAACACCATTGCCAAAAAGAAAATACAAGAGCACATGGGTCTGTTTGCCCCTGCGATACCTGTACTGTTGCTGTTGTGCATTTTTATGTGCTGCATTGTTCCTTGTGTGAAATCTTTGATCACATCAATGATCTCGTCTGCTGTAGAGCACTACGTGCAGATGGATCACATGCAGATGGATCAGTGGATTCCTCCTTATAATTCACAGGAGACACTCTTTTAAATTTTCCTGATTTACAGTTAACTATTTGGGTTTGAAAATGCATGATTCATTAAATTGAGTCTCCAGGAGTGTGGTTTCAATCACATTTAACCACGTCACACTGATTGCACTCATCATTTATTCACATAGTTTTAAGTCACTTTTCACATTTAACGTCACTTTAGTATACAGCATATTCACACCTTTTCTTTTACTTTTCATTTTGGTTCTCACTCATTCATGTACATGACAGTCAAGCTCCCTTAATTGTTTTGCTACCTTTTATGTGTTATGCTTACTATGCTTCAGCTTAGAATGTAGTATAAGGGCTTTTTTACCCTCACCATATAGAGGTTTTTTCCCTTCTTAGATAGTGCAGCTAGATGGTCAAGTCTTTTACCTTTCTCCTGTGTCAAAAGGGAGGAGGGATGTTTGGCTTGTCCATGCTTAGGACCTGTGACCTCTGCCTGTTTTTCTACCTCTCTGATGTTCAGGGAGGACTGGGGGTACCAGAGTTTGGCTGGTGCAGGTAGAACTCACAGGACATAGGGTAGTAAGATTGATGTGAATTTTCCATGTTCGTGCATGAGTTAGCATGAGAATGCTAAAAGGGAGGAATGTGATGGAAAATGTTGGTATTTGGTAATGTTATGACGAACGATGTGTGTTGCTCACTAACCCCTACTGTGACAGCAATGAGAGACATCAAGGTCACGAGCCAGGGAGGCTCAGGACCAGGTTCACCTCATCAGATCCGATGAGGTGAACCTGATGACGCTAAACGCGAAACGCGTTGTTCCCTTAATTAAATTTTGATAGTAAAGTCTATGTGATCTGATGAGGTGGACCTGATGACGCTAAACGCGAAACGCATTGTTCCCTTAATTAAATTTTGATAGTAAAGTCTATGTTGGTGTGCGGAGGATTTTTTTGTATATCGTATGATTCTCGTTCCTGCTGCCTACCAGCACCTGACGATCTGTGGCTGTGCAAGGAGATTTCATTGATTTCAGAATTACATTTCATATTTAATACACACGTCATACGCACGTTTATTATCTATGAGTGCTGACACCACTAGATGACAGCGGTGTCAGCGCTCATAAACACATAAGCGCTGACACCGCTGTCATTTAGCAGATCTAAGTCACATTCAACTGGGCTCTATATTAAAACATCGACCACGGGTCTGACGTTTAAACTACACATGAAAACACTAAATTCTGTGACAAACAACAGTAACAATCGGTAATTATGGCTTACAATTGTGCGCCTTTCCCTCACTTGTCATTTTCCGATGATTGTTGCGAAATGCATGCTGGGATACCTGTCTGAAGTCCACACAAGTCTGCTCCGATGTATTCTCATCCCTACTTGTAAAGTATTCCCGCTTTGTTCGTTGACTTTCATGTCTAAATATGAAATGCTATGGATCCCTGCATCTGTTGTTGATGCTCTGGGACAGCGTGTCAGTTTACGCCTGTTATATGCATTGTGTCTTTTCAAAATACATTCATACATCCATTTTCACAGGAAATGTACAGTTTCTGCTCGTTGGAGACATACAGTACACAAAATTTGTTCAATAGTTTCTTTTACCTGCTTGACAGTTTTGATTGTGACTCCAGTCTTCCTCAGAGGTCATCTGACGTTGCTAACGTGTCATTTGTCATCAGCTGGCTGGCTCAACAGACCTATCAGAATCTGTTGGGCCATCCACACCCCCTGCCATTGGATGATCTCTGGAGTAGGGAATCCCAGGTGTGCGAGAGGGTGTACCCCCTCGTCCCGGTTGATGGTGCCGCTCGCCCTCTTCCGGATTTCGATTGCCTCTTTTATGCAATGTGTGAATTTATTGGTCTCTGATGTGATTATTTTGCCCTTGTCCCAGTCCATAATGTGGTTAATTCTCCTGCAGTGATCTGTGGTGGCTGATTTTAAGTTTGCCTGTTCTGCTTTGTCTTTTTGCGTCCTTGTGAATCGCCCCGCTGTCTCTTTTTCACATTCTTTTTGGTGTTTTTTTTTCTTTGTATTGAATGATTTTCTCCGTTTCTCCGATGTATGTTTTCTTGCATGATTTGTATGATATTTCAAATATTACATTGCATTTTTTGTTCGGTTCTATTTTGCCTTTCGGGTGTACTAGCAGCTGACGGAGTTTTGTATGTGGCTTTACAGCTGTGTTGATGTGATGTTTTTTCATGTTGTATTGATTCTGTTATCCTCCGGATATATGGTATGGTTATTATGTCTTTGTTTTTATTGTCAATTTTTTGCGTGTATTTTGTGTTTTCTTCTTGCCTCTTCTCTTTGTTTTTGACTTGTTGTTTTCCTTTGTTTAGGGCCCATCTGGGATATTGGCAGGGTGTGAGTGCGTGTTCTGTATGTTTATCCTTCTTCTGTCTGTCTTTATCTTCAGTTATGATGAAGAGTTCTGACGACTGAGAGTTTGTGTGTTGTGGGATGTTCTGAGGTCCAGAGGAGGCACTGGTCCGTGTGTGGGTTTCCTGTAAACCATGATTTTAATGCCATCTTCTCTGTGGTGAATGTTCATGTCCAGAATGATATGGTCCAGTTTATTTCTTCTTCATGTGTGAACTGTATGTTGCCGGTGTTGTCCTGGTGTTCAAATGATCTGTGAGTTCTTAATAATAATAATAATAATAATAATAATAATACATTTTATTTGGAGGTGCCTTTCAAGTCACCCAAGGTCACCTTACAGAACGTAAAAGATAAAAATCATTAAAACAAAACATCAACATAAAAACAAGTGTAGTGCACAGTGTCCAGTTAGGGTGAATATGCCAGTTTGAACAGGTGGGTTTTGAGTTGGGATTTGAATAATGTGATGGTGTCTGATTGTCTTATGTGTTGGGGGAGGGAGTTCCAGAGTCTGGATGCCGAGCAGCTGAAGGCTCGGGCACCCATGGTACTGAGGCATGAAGTGGGGATGGTGAGGAGTCCAGCAGAGGTTGAGTGGAGGGTGCGGGAGGGGGTGTATTCCTGAAATAGGTCACAGAGGTAAGTGGGGGCTTGATGTGGAGAGCTTTATAGGTGAGGAGAAGGTTTTTGTAGTGGATGCGGTATTGTGCAGGGAGCCAGTGAAGTTGGATGAGAACAGGGGTGATGTGGTCAGATGATTTGATGCAGGTGGTGATCTGGGTGCCGGGCGGCCGAGTTCTGAATGATTTGCAGTCTGTTGATGAGTTTGGTGGGGAGGCCGGTGAGGAGGGCGTTGCAGTAGTCAATGCGGGATGTGAGAAAAGAGTGAACCGGAATTTCAGTGCTGGATTGGGACAGTGGTGGGTGGAGTCTGGAGATGGTAACATCCGAAAGGAGGTGGAAGAATGCAGTCCGGGCGTTGTTTGAATATGAGGTGCAAATGAGAGGGTGCTGTCCAGAATGACGCCGAGGCTCCTGACTTGGAAAGAAAAGGGCACAGGGAATCCGTCGATGATGATAGGTGGAGCTGGGGTGTGTTGTGACTTGGTGAGGGTGGATTTGAAAACTGATGAGCAGGGCCTCGGTTTTATTGCCATTTAGCTTCAGGAAGTTCCTGCTCATCCAGCTCTGGATGTCTTCAAGACAGGTGGTGAGGGAGGTGGGAGGAATGGCAGTGGTGGTTTGGAGAGAGATGTTGACCTGTGTGTTATTGGCATAATGGACCCCATGGTGATGGAGGATTGTGCCTAGGGGGAGGAGGTAGATGATGAACAGAAGTGGACCCAAGACTGGCCTCTGGGGGACACCAGTGAAACACCGCACACCCAGACTTGTGGTTCCTTAATTGCACAAATTGTTGACGGTCAGTGAGGTATGATGTGAACCAAGAGAGTGCAACACCAGTGATCCCAATGCCAGCCAGGCGGTAGTAGTGGGTGGGAGATGGTGCTGAATGCTGCACTGAGGTCCTGGAGGATGAGAATGGGAGTAGTCCGGAGTCGGCTGCATGGAGGAGGTCGTTGGTGATTTTGACCAGGGCTGTTTCAGTGCTGTGTTTTGGACGGAAACCGGATTGGAAGGGTTCATGGAGGTTGTCTGTGTCGAGGTGGGACCATAGTAGTGCGGCAACCACCCTTTCAAGTGTTTTGGAGATGAAGGGAAAGTTGGAGATGGGCCGGTAGAGGTTAAGGTCAGCTGGGTCAGCACCGGGTTTTTTCAGGATGGGTGTGATGGCAGCCACTTTGAGAGTGGGGGGTACAGTACCAGTGGTGAGGGAGGAGTTAATTATGTTGGTGATCATGGGGGAAATGGACAGCAGACAGGCTTTGATGAGGGAGGTGGGAAGAGGATCAAGCTGACAGGTGGTGGTTTTGGCTTTACAGGTGAGTTCAGAGATGGTGTGTTCTGTTGCCGGGGTGAAGTCGCTGAGGGGGCTGATGAGAGGTTGGCCAGTGGTAATCATCCAGGGTGGATCATTTGAGGAGGTGTAAGATGAGGCCAGTTGTTGGTGAATGGTGTTGATTTTGGCGCCGAAGAAGTCCAGGAAGGCAGTGCACTGATTTGTGGAAATGTCTGGAGAGAGGGTATGGAAAGTATGGAAAGTATGGAAAAGTATGGAAAGAAATTTGATGAATTTCCAGGTATTAAAAAGTATGGAAAATGAAAAATAAAGTATGGAAAAATATTTATGTTTCCAGACTATCACCACTTTTCTAAAATACTGTTTTCTAAAATAGAAAATTAGGTATTTCCAAAAATAATTTAATCAATCCGGATTGTGTTTTATGCCGGGCCAAGCACAGTTTGTGTGAGAGAAAACATTTCAGAAAACATACCGCCCCTTTTACCTGATTGACAAGTGGTATGTCCAGTCCGCTGCCCCATGACCTCCTCCCTCCCCCCCAGGTATCAAGTTTCACTCCAACACTGCACCTTCCACAAGAAGATGAGTTTTACGTGGTTTCACAATGGGTAGATGCAAGTTTTTGGATGGATGGCTTGACAATACCGTATATAAATATTGGTTGGCCAAGGATTCCCAATTCACACACAGAGCTAGATGCAAGCTTTGTGTGACGCCAACATGGGGGAGAAGGCGATTCTGAGCCACATGAAAGGAAAAAACACAGACTTCTCATTACTACATTGTTTGCACCCAGAGTCCCAACCTTTCTGCCTCAGCCCAGACATTGAACTTACCTGAGTTTTTATTTGCATGCCATTATGGTACTTGGCTACAATCGCCTATTAAAAATAATTAAATATGATGTGAAATATGATACACTTTTATATTTACTCAGATGTCGCATTATCTCTGGGGAAAAATTAATGCAGAGAAGTCTGGAAATGAGGGTATGGAAAAGTATGGAATTTTGAAATTCAATGTGTAGGAACCTGGATCAGGGTGGAGAGATCTGTGGTGTCTGAAGGAGATGGTACATTGTTCTTTGGCTTTGTGTAGTTGGGTGTGAAAAAGTACTGCTTTGTGGTCAGAAATGGAAATTGGTGACAGCAAGGTTAGTGGAGTGATGTCAGTGCAGCAGATTAAGTCCACTATGTGGCCTTTGTTATGGTTGGGGAGGCTGACATGTTGTGTGATGCTGAGACAGTTCAAGAGTGATGTGAAGTAATTTGCAAAGATACTGGATGGGTGTCAGTGTGGATGTTGAAATCACCAAGGAGGATTAACAGTGGGGGACATTGCACATACAGATGTTAGTAGTGATGAGACTTCATTGAGGAAAGCAGTGAAGAGTTTTGGTGGTCTGTAGATGGTAACAATGATAGTGGGTTTGGGGTCTGTGAGTATTACAGCTAAACATTCAAAAGAGGAGTGATGGGGGACAGTGACAGCAGTGACTTTGATGTTATCATGGTGAAGGAGAATGAGGCCGCTCACTCTCAGGTGACTGTGGTGAGGCCTCAGAACCAGCGCGGTTGAGGAGTGGAGCGTGATGGCTGTAGCTTCGCTGGAGACGGGCAAACCAGTTGGATGACGCCGGGGATCAGCAGCAGGCTAGCCGGCTGGCAGGCGGACACCATGTACCGGGGAGGGGGCGTCCTCCGCTCCTCCACGTCCCAAGACAGCTGGCAGGGTGGCAGCGGACCGGTCCGAAGAGGTGTGCTTCGTGGGGACATCAGAGCAAGCTATCCAGCCGCAGAAGGCGGCGAGGAGTCCCAGGAGTTCCGTACAGGTGAGCCCTTAACCGGCGAAGCTAGCTTCTGGCTAACGAGTGGCGAGGCGGTAGTAGCAAACAGGTAGAGACTATTGAACTGCTGTTTTGGCGTCACAGAGTGTTACATCGAACAAGCCGAATCTAACAGGTGGGTTTAAAGTCCAACATTTATACAAGACAACTTTCAATAAATCGAGATGAAACAACAAAAATAGCACAAGGAGGAGGCGCGGCAGCAGGTTGCCAGCAGTCCCTCACCCGGGTCCATGTCATTGATTCGACATCCCACTAGTCCGACTGTCTGTGGTGCTGAACGGCTCGTGGCGGGCGTATGGTGCGCCGCGACCGCTTGAGGCGGAGCAGGCTCACGGCTTATGTGTTTGTCACTTTCTTTTTCATTTTAACCCACACCATCTTTTCCTGACCCTAACCAAGTGGTTTTTGTGCCTAAACCTAACCAGACCTTAACCACAGGGCATCATGATGATTTCGGAACGGACTTGAGTTTAATATGGTCGGAACAATGGGCAGTTCCCCCTCACCCCTCGCGTGATGACCTTGTGTGTGTCCAGCTTTTATTTTTTCCAGGATGTCATCAACATATCTTTTCCAGAGTGTGGGTTTACAGTGTGAGGGTGCAATGTAGATGGCTTTGGTTTCCAAGTCCTCCATGAAAAACTGCTCATTATTGCGGATAGTGGATCTCCCATTGCAAAGCCTTCTTTCTGTCTGTACCTTCATTCTGAAAAAGTGTGGAGATGTTTCAACTATTAGGTTTGTGCATTTTTTGAGGGTCCTGTCTTCCTTGAGATGTTCTTGTACAATGTGTAGAGTGACGTTAACGGGGGTTTTTGTGAATAGTGACACAATGTCGTGTGAAATGAGGATTTCGTCTTTTTCTACTGTTATATTGTTAAGCTCTTGTGCCAGTTGTTTCAGGTTCTTGCAATGGTGTTGTTACAGCCCAGTGTGAGTCTAGGGTTAAGGGAAGCAACATAAAACCAGACAATGAAAGTAAAGTGAATAAGGCAAGCTGCCGTTTATTCATACAAGATTTAATTTACGAAACAGGCTACGCTTTATTTGAAAGCGGCACAGAAAAAGAAAAAACACGCTTCACAGGCTCTGAACACAATCCGGACAACGGGCCTCAAAAAGGAGCCTCTGCGGTGAAATACATTTAACATAGCAACTCGGGGAAGGGCTGCGGGTGACGGCAAACCATAAAACAATTAAAACAAAACTCTAGCCTGTCACCAAAGAAAAATAAACACCCCAGCTAACTAATGGTGGTGGAAGGCCACCTAGAATAACAAAACCAAAACCCCTTTTCCTGTCTGCTCTAACACTTACCTGACAAACAAACAACACTCAACCGTCACCCATAAACCTTGTGGTCTATACAACAAACAACTACGAGTGAGTGCACAAGGATATATGGCTAGGCTACGAAGCTAAGTCCTAATGCCCTCTGATTCCCCAGATACACGTAACAAGGAACAAATCACAGCAATTGTTAACACAAAAGGAGCGAGGCGGACTGCTCAGATTAAATCACAGCCGCCATTGCCATTGACTGCGTGCAGCTTTTAAAGGTTCAGACGAGAGGCCAGCGAAGCGGTGATTGGCTGAAACCAATGACGACAGCGAGGGGGCCGGCCGACCTGCAAGCGGGGGAACACTGAACAGCAGCAGAGGAGGGCGGGCTGGAGGCGTGGCTCACCGGGATTCCCTCCAGAAAAGCAGACAATTAGGCACACATATAAATGATTAACAGGTGCTGGCCGAATAACTCCCACAATGACGTGCACAGTACATTAAACGCAGAAAATAAATGTACTAAGGTCTGGAGACCGTAACAGGTTTTCTGTTGTACTGTGGAGGGGGTTGATTATTTCAACCAAAGCAGCTTTTGAGAGGTTGTATGTGACTGCTCTGATGCTGTCAACTATGGGACGCAGTGGGGTGTCTTTCTTGTGCTGTATATTTTTGATGTTCCATATATCCGGGGGATGCCATTAGCTGTGGGTATTAAGTGGTCGTATGCATCCCGTATTATTTTTTTGGTTTCCAGTAGAGGTTTCAGAAGTGATTTCAATGTCCTTCTCTTTTCTTTTGTGGGGTCTATTGGGCTGGCCAGCTGATAAATGACATATCAGCAACACGTCGAATGACACATCTGAGGAAGACTGGAGTCACAGTCGAAACTGTCAAGCAGGTAAAAGAAATATCTCCGACACTTTTTGTCTGAAGATAAGAAAATATTGATCGATTCTAATAAGAAGACAAAAGGAACCTAATCATTCTTTAAAATTTAGTTACAACATAGGTAAAACACCTAGATTTTACATTTATTTCCTTGAGCAACAAAAGCACGTAGTTAGGTTTAGAGAAAACATCATGGTTTGGCTTAACATTCATATGGAAACATGAAAGTCCTTGGTTTGTTTGATCCATCCACCTCCCCTCCCATTCACTCAATAGAGACTTTCCAGGTCTTTACAATATGTCGTTGCCAGCGGTGTAACAACCTGATGCTGCCCAACGTCACCCGACAGCATGTCATATCACTACAGAAGTTCCCTTTTGGCATTGGTGTCTGACACAAAATCAGTGACAAAGGGGTGGTATTTTTTGAGTTGAGAATTAGAATGGGCTGGAAGGAGATGGACAGTCTTTCGAATCAGTGCATTTCATTTGTAAAAAAAAAACAAAAAACAAAAAAAACAAAACAAATCATGTAGGCTCTTCAGTGCCCCAAGCTCTGCCATCTTGGATGGAACCCGAAATCTATTAGCTCTGTCCCACATGAAACAAAAGGCAATACAATATATGGCATGGTTGTGGCAAATGGGAATATTTTAACTCTTTGGGAAAACTGGGGATATGCCTTCTCTTAAGACCTGGTTGGCAGAAATTACCAACCCGACAGTGTTGGGTAAGGGTTACTTTAAAAGTAATCAAAGTACATTACTGCATTACTTTTTTAAAAAATCAGTTACTTTACTGCGTTACTCCCCGGGTAAAGTAACTCAGTTACTTTAAAAGTACTTCCAACGTTACTCCCTGAGAAAAGTAACTCAAGCACTTTAAAAGTACTTTTAAGTATTCTACATTTCCTATTGGGCAATGGACCACAGGGCGCTAAGCCTACATTTTTTTGTCTCCAAAATTAAAGTTATGGACCACTTGCCCTTCACTGAGATCCAGTTCTCCCATCACAGCCGTCACTTTGACCAGTAGAAACACAGAACCATCTGCTGCCGTAGACACTGTATGACAACAACACCCCAGCATTTTTAATATTTCCTCTAGGGATGTTACCACACAGAGTAAAAGGGGGAAATGATGGTGTGAAACAGCAGAGGCACTTTGTCAACCCGCTGAGTTAACGTTACTGTCATTAGCATCAAGCTAGCAAACAATGGTACATCCTCACGGTCGGACATAAAGTAATAACATTAACAAATACTATTACTCACCACAACTGCAGAGGCTCCCAGCTTCATTTGAAACAAACTACATTATGGACAGTCCGTTATTTGTTAATCCCTCTGTGTGTTATATATTTACTTTGTCTTTGTAAAGTTAATATATCGCACCATCATTTCAAACTCAACACTTGTTTCAAATTAAAAGCCCCTTATAACCTTGGCTGAGAGAATCCCTCCATTTTCTAAATAGGCTTTTATTCTGAAACATTTGTGAGAACTTCCTGTGGAAGATACAATAGCTTGACAGTTTACGTATGGCACTTCAAATGTAGCTCCTGCCATCTGCTGGTGCTTTTAGGTGACTACAACAACATGTCGGCTGGCACATGAACAGACACAGTGACTCAAATAATAGTGAAATAAACGTTAACGTTCTAATAACGTTATCTCCGTTATCAGAACCAAACGACAGCCATTGTGGTTTCGGAGCTGAAGAACCAGCATTCTAAAAGCAACAGAAGTCACTGATGTCTTGTTTGAAAATGTACTTAAGTATTTGATTACTCAAACAGCAAACTAACGCGTTAGGTTAGTCATTACTGCAAAAAGTAATCAAAATATTGATTGATACCCAACTCTGCACATGGAGAGAGTAAGATACAGCAATTCTTTTAGCTCAGGAATCTTTCATAAAATATGGAAACCAATCATGTCCTATTTATTGAGAATGGCCTAAAGTATTTGCATATATACATGTTCATAATGGTTTGTACAAACAACATGTGTACTCGTATTATATGTATATCCCATTTTGTAGACTACCGTTCTGTAGTTCGTTTGTTTTAGTCTTCTAAACACATCACAAGTTAAGGTTTATGTCATACCTGACCACATACCATACCATAACATTAATGATTCCCTAATCTTAATGGAGTACTTATTTTTACCCAAAACATTACCATTCACTAAATCTAATCTAGGTTGTTTTTTGTGCCTAAACTTCACCATAGTTGTAAGATGCAAAAATGATTGAGTTGATGAGTTTTGATACAGCAGTCATTGTTGCCATTGAAAGCAATACTTCACAGCAAAATGATCATTTGTATATCAATTATTCATTGAATAATGATTTGTGAAGAAAACTGATTTTCTCGCATGCCCCCACAGTGAAAGATGAATCCAAAAGTATTTGCTAAAACGCTATGATTCAAATACATCAGAAGGCACAGACAAGTAGCATGCATCTGATCTCAAACGCAGGGCGTGCTACTTGTAGGCAAAAGTGTTTCATATGGTAACCTTTTAGCAAAAATGCATGTTTTGGAAGTACTGAACATTGGACTGGATAATGAGACTTGGATTATACTGCATAAGTTGTGCAAGACTTTGTATACAAATGTCATATGACATAGCTTTGCCGTTGTTAAATGCAAAGCCGGATTTATTCAAGTCATGAAGTATGTTTGCTGTTTTTGGATTCTTCGTTCACTCTGGAGGCAAGGTAACCCAGTGAGTAATTAATATAATAATGGTCACTTTGTGGGTGAAGTATTGCTTTAACCAGGAACTGAGCCATGCACAGTACGAACAAATGTTCTTTTGTTCTTACATTTATTTTATTTTTTGTGAAGACAATTAGAGGAAGGGAAATTTGGGCTGATATGGACCTCAAATGCACAAGTTTTAAAGTGACTACCAAAGACATAATTAATGTCATAGGTATTATTCCATACAATGATGTGCTGTGCACAGTCACTTGCTCATAATATTTGATCTCAAAGGAATATAGTTCATGTTTGAGTGAAGGTCAGTGAACAGCAACAGCAAGAATGGAAGATGTGCTGCATGGAGAATCAGGCTGGAGGATAGATAGAGGCTGTTGCTGCAGCTGCAGTCTGACTGATGAAACAGGTAAGTCATCAGGACATATTCATATGCTGATAGAGAAAGGGCTCAGTTCATGGCAGATTGCCTTTGGACCATACGTTACCTGGAAGCTATGCGTAACACACACTTTTATGAACAGAAATATACACACTAACGCTTTAAAGGAACGGGCCAAAACTTTAAATCGGTTAGGTTTTTGATTTCTTGTAGGGTCAGCAGGCTGTGCCTCCAAACCTTTGATGATAAATGACCGTCCACTCACCTAAAATGGGAATCCTCTCAAAGAAATGCAGTAATTGACTCATTTTTCACAAAGCGATTGAACAGGAAGAAGTTTCCTCCTGACAGGATGGCAGATCAAACAGAACCCCCAGCCAAGGACGCCTGCCATAATAGTCATTGCCTTCACTGACTTATATATGAGCGATATGTTGTGTGTGCTGTAGAGGTGGTGGCTGGTAGATTTTCTGAATGGCTATACTTCAGTATATCTGAAATAACACAAATCTGTGTGCCTATGCTCTGACTAGTTGTTTTGGACACATTTTGGCAAGACTATCTGCCTCATGTGCTTCACAATTATGGGAAATTGACAGGTACAATGGTGTTACAATGTGGCTTACTATATTTTTTGGGGCACTTGGGGCCAGTGCAACAAGCTCTTAACATCACCTTTACATATTATCACCCTAGAAAGCTGTTTAGATCACCATGCTTGTAAAAGTTGTGTACCTACACTGAGACTGTGACTGCATGGTGGACTGTCGCTTCACAGGCACAGCCGACTCTGCCTTCTGATCTGACAGTATGTTGCTCCGTTTTCTGCTCTCCATGGATGGCTTCCAGTAGCTTTTTAACTAGCTCTCAAAAGACAAAAGGTATATTTTAGGGCCCGACTCCTAATAAGAAGACTAACTTTACAAATAGGCTACGTTAAAACAACATCATACCTGTGCCCACTCACTGTCATGATCTACCTAGCTTCAACATCTGACAGCTTCTGTATGGCAGTCACCCTGAGGCTGTGATTGGCGTAGATAGCTGTTGTCCCCGCCTCTTTACACAACTTCGGCAGCATCTGTGCGAATGAGTTTATTCATAGCGGAGCTTTAGTGTACCAGATATTGTCTGTATGAGCTGCTGTCATCCTGGGCTTCAGATAAAGGGCATTTGCATCTGGTGGAAGTTTGTTTAAATACTTTTCAAATTCAAGTATCACAGCAGCACACGCCAAAAAACAAGAAGACATTAAATAGAATAAGATTAAATAGAAAAAAATAAAAAATGAAAATAATAATAGATAGATAAAAAGATAAAATAAAACTGCTACATCAATAAATTTGCTACATCAGTGGAATAAGATAAAGATACATGTGGCAGATAAAGTGTCATATTGACCAGATGCAGAATATGTCAGTTCAGAGCTGGATGTAGCTTAAGCCGAACTGCTGTTGACCAGTCTGATGGCGGTGGGAACAAAGCGTCTGAATCATTCAGTCCTGCACCTGTGTGGGATGATCTGCTGGCTGAATGAGCTGCCCATCAGCCACAGCTCGTCGTGCAGGGGGTGAGAAGGATTGTCCAGGATTGCGCAGATTTTGTCCTTCGCCCTCCTCTCAGCCACTGTCTTCAGGCTGTCCAGGTCCAGTCCCACGACATAGCAGGCTTTCTTCACAAGCCTGTTGAGCCTGTTGACCTCACCAGTCTTAACTCCACGTTGATTTTTAGGTGGTTTCTGTTGCTCCACACGACAAAGCTCTCAATCAGTCCTCTGTACTCCTCCTCGTCATCATTGCTGATGCATCCGACTATAGAAGAGTCATCGGAAAACTTTTGGAGGTGGCAGGAATAGAATTGAAATGGAAATCAGAGGTGTAGAGGGTGAAGAAGAATGATGCCATACCAGTTCCTTGGGGCACCCCAGTGTTACTTGACCCCATGGCCATCCACCCTGACATACTGCGGCTGGCTTGTGAGGTAATCCAAACTCCAGGCAGTGATGTCCGGTTGGAGTTGCATATCCAGCAGCTTGTCTCTCAGGAGGCTGGGGTGAATGCTGTTGAAGGCACTGGAGAAGTCAAACAGTATGACTCTCACAGTGCTTCCAGCACTCCTCGTATAGAACAGGTTGTATGATATCCTACGAAATGCAGGCACATCAGTTCAGATGATATGAGAATTAGCATCCCACAAATATAGCTACATAATTAACATGAAGCTATAGAGGGTAGGTTTAGGAAAAGAAACATGGTGAGGACATACCTTAAAATGATTCAAAGTTCACATGGCTCCAAATGTGCATCTCCAGGGGGAAGTCCTGGGAGAATGTCTGCTTTTTTGTGACCAATCCACCCCACCCAATCTGTCTCCTAACAAGACTGCTCGGGAATGCTGTGTACTTTATTATACTGTGTATATTGTAAATAGTCTTGTGTGTACAGTAATTCAATTTAGTGCCCTACTTATTTTATATATTTTATCTATATGTATATATACTGTATACACATTTTATATTTTTTAATATTTAATTTTCTTTTATCCAAGTAACATTGTCACCCTCCTTTTTCTGTCTGTGCTTTCAGCTGCTGTGACGTGTGAATTTCCCAAGTGTGGGATTAATATAGTTTTATCTTATCTTATCTTACGCCCATCAGCACATTGGTCACATGATCACAGTCTTTCGGAATATGTAGAATATGAATGAATTGAGTGCATTGCTTTTTGGAGGAAAATGTATGAACAGTTTATTTGAACAGCCTGATTGGATAGCTTTGGAAAGCAGTGGTGTACCTGTTGCTGCGTCCACTGTAGCATGGTGCACATTACTGAGATACACTGGAAGACATGAGATATATACTGTGTCATTTTAAGCGTGCATGCACGTGCACACTCAAAACAAAAAAACAAAGGCAGGCTGTTATAGCAAGTAAACTGGTGTGGAACATGATAGGGATGCTCATGGCAACTCATGCAGCTCCTGGAAGCAGAGTTGCCAGCAGCTACTTTAACTAATGACCTTGGGCCTGGGAGAGTGAATGGCCCCTTGATGAGCAGTGCTAGTACTGGGGTCCATAGGGACTCCTCGGCTCAGTGGTTTGATTCGGAAACATCTCCCCAGCTCCAATATAGCCGGCGGCATTCAGTGGGAAATTTTAGCCATGTGAGTTAATGCTTTCCACCACAATGCCCTTCTCTTAATTACTTTTAATTTGAGCAATCATTAATCTTGTTCGTGATTTTTTGTTCCTTTTTATTCGTCAAGGTTTACTGACACCATTACATCATACATGCTGATTTGCACATCCCATGAGAAAAACCCTGTCAAATGTCTCTCTTTGGCACGGCCTAACAATGCTACAGGGGTGAGAGTAGCAGCTCAGGCAGCATTGATTATGTACACTGAGCCGATGGCAGCTTTTATGATAGAAAATGATATCCTCTGTGTCACCCTGGGGGGCTTTCTACAGTTACAGTCCAGGGAGTAGAACATGATGATGAAGACTGTAACAGTAAGGAATACCAAGAATACCAAGTAGGAAAATAGTGTACATTTGAATATTTGAATAATTTTACAGTGGACTGCTCATATTTCCACAAAAATTCTTTGACCTTCCTTTTCTTCTTTTTAAAGTCAAACTCACATTGAAATACTGTATTAATTATTCGGAATCATAAAAGAGGGGAAATAGCTTCTTTGGTGTTAATTATGCACATAACATTCAAGCTGCATCAGCTTGAAGAGCGCGACTGTGAGCTGGTACAAGCTTCTCACTTCATTTTGTGAAACTACTGCTTAGGATTGCAATATTTAAAAATGGTGTTATGGACACTTTCCCCCAACTGTTTTTGATATGCATGATCTTGATGGTGCATATCACTGACATTTATTATCATGTTTACATATGGCAAGACAAACAGCTATTACCATAAATACTCTGTATTTCAGCTTTTCAAGTGGCAAAAATATGTTTCCTTAATACATATTTTTCCTACAAAACTGAATGCACCAAACTTTGTACATATCACCATTTGAATGAGCCTATAATTCAAGTATAACCCCAGATCTGATGGTAGTAAAAAAAGGCAGCTGTCTCTTTCTTTCTGGTTTGTCCACTCTGGACAACTGCAGAAACACGGCCGACTCCGTGGAGGAGGACCTGCTCCCTATGTAGAAGGGCTTTCAATAACTTTTTATCCTTAAATGGCAGTTTAAATTTTGGGCCCTGTGGCAACATGTATTTTATAGATTAAGACAATAAAGGACATATCAAAATGTGTTCATGAAAACATGCATGGTTTATTACTGGTTTAATCAGATTTGCTAAATTTCCATTAAAGATCAGAGCTTTAGAGCTGATAACTGCTACCAATTTGATGACATTCTTTCTCTGACTTCTCAGACCCTCTTAGCAACTTTAAAATTTCCAGATTCCGCCATCTCCGCCATCTTTAAACATCTTCTGTTGCGATGTAGATGTTGCAGTATTAAGGCCCATTTATGCTCAAGGTTCAATACGGATATGGATACGGATGGAGCTGTCTGTCCGTGCTCCGCGTTCATTTCTCTGTGACCGGAAAAGCCGGAAGCTAAACAAAGAATCAACTAGAGACGACAATAACCACTCAGGAAAGGAACGCAGCCTCCTACCGCTCTGGTGGAATTGCACCCGCGACGAAACAGAGTGACGGAGAAGTTTGAAGGGTTCATGACAGCGTCACGGCAACAATGTAGCGACATCGTTGATTCAACGCAGGACCATAAATCAGGCTTTAGCGACTTACTTAGATCATGAGGGAAAAAGAGATACAGAAAAGTTTATTCCAACATATTTGAAATATACTGAAATATAAAACATTGTAATTAATGTTAATGCTTGCTGCTCAGAGTAACTGCACACTATGACCCCTCTGCTGATGGTGGGCCTGAGGCAAGCAGGAAGACACCACTCACTGAGGGAGTGGAAGTTAGGTTGCAGTGAGTCGCTATGCTTATGTTGACTCTCTTACTCTGAAACCCTCTCTAGATTGAAACTTTTTGAAGCATGACATAGCGGTGGACTACACTGTCAGTGCCATAGCGCTCATGCCATTCTAATGTTTTGTTGAGGATTTTGCTATTGAATCTAATACAGCAAAGTTGTAAAATGCTTCAGTTATCCTATATGTATAAGCGATGACATCATCAATATATAAATGACCATATAACATCATCTGGCATCTTTTAGTGTCTTTTGGAGAGTGGTGGATATTTTCATTGGTAAAGAGTCAACACTGGGGCCAACTGCTGAGCGGCACTGAACAAGTCATTCACTGTAGTGTCAGAGAACAGTGTTCAAATCACTGATATAAGATGCTGAAATGGCATATTTTAAATCAGACTTCATTTATGGCAAGAAATCTCTCATGCATCAGGTAAGTGATGTCATTACCAAGCACAGGGGTGAGGGTGATTGAGGGAGAAATCAATCAGCACAGCTGGTAACAGCAGTGTGAGGCAGGGAGGAGCATATCCTACCAGCAGCAGTGATGTCATGATCAGGAGGATGTATGATAGCAGATTAAATGCTGTGCCACAGCTAACGTGATGCTTCAATTTGTGACTCATGATAAACAGATGAGTGTTTATCCAACAATGACAAAACACAGTAACCACGTTTGGTCAAAATTGAGTCAAGACCAGAAAATAACTACATCACATGTCTAAAAACTAATACCCACCATACACTGGGAGACTTTATAAAAGACTGAGAAAAAGACTAAAGTGTGACACCCTCTCACATCTGAAGACAATGTGAATTTTTAGTCACACTATAACATTTTTAAAAGATCTTGCAGGGTCATTATTTGCAAGACAACAAGTGAATTCTTGTTGAGATTATTTCTTAACCTGCTCAAGTGTCGACTTCCGGGACTGAAAAATAAAGCCAACATGAAGTGCAAAAAAATGCAGTTCTCTGAAAGGCCAATTGAGGCTGGTTCCAAAAGTGAGTCACTCCTTATAGAGCCCCATGTTAAAATGCCCAAATTAACCTAACTCAAGATGGCAAACTTGAGTCTTCATACTGGGAGTCCACAAACCGGTGGGTGACATTACAGTAGTTACGTCAGTTATGCCAGTTACACTTGGAAAAATGCTGTCTATGGTTCTGCTGCTGGTGAAAATTTTATGCCATCCCTTTAAGAAATATAGTAACACATTCCGTGTCCGCAAAAACACATAAGTCTAGAAACACAAGATAAAATGCATCATAATGGTATTCTTGTCAATCCTGCATCAATATAATCCACAAAGATAAACTATTTGCATACATACTTTACATTTTAGATTTTGTTGAGTCAATTTGCTATCAGCGTCCGTTGATTAGCTGCACCATTTTAGCAGGAGAAGACCATGAGAAAGAGAGGCAAACAATCGAGATGTGTGACTGAAATAAGTGATAGTTGATGGATCAGATGTATGCCAGATTAAACACAAACTCTTGTACACTCCACATCCCCACCAGTTTCTTCTCGTTTTCCACAGTCCAAGAGAACCAAGAATTGTTCATGCGCTTATGCCTCTCCAAAGTCCCCTCTATGTTTACTATGTAACCAGTTTCTTGCTTCCTGTTTGGTGCTGGAGAGAGAGTTGCTAGAAAGTTGCTAGACATTTTGGGAGCCACTTTAAAAAGTACATGTATGTGTGTGTATATATAATATATATATATATATATATATATATATATATATATATATATATATATATATATACATAGATATAGATATAGATATAGATATATTAGTGAGTAACTCTGTCTAGAGCTAGCTAAGGAGATTGCCAGGGCTAGTCTTCCCTAAAGATACATTTACTAGCTTGTTTTTGTTAGAAAGTCAAGATGCAGAAAAGAATGACTTGAGACAGCTCAAACTGAAAAAGGTCGCTTGATGATATTGTGTGCTAATTTGCATATTTACAATGTCATTTAATTTAATTTATTAGGATCCCCACTAGCTGCAGCTGAAACAGCAGCTATTTTTCCTCGGGTCCATGTTATGATGTTAATACGTATATATATGTCCATACAAAATTTTAAAAAATCCAAAGGAAATCAAGTTGAACTAAGGTTATTGTAACTAGCTATATCATTAGCTATTTTGGCTATTTTCAAGCAGATCCTCAATGTGCATCAAAATCTACCTCTAATATTTAATATTAGTTTGCAGGCTGTTATATTAACTCTAACGTATCAAGAAAATAGAGGTGAAATAAATGGGGATCAGTGATTGGTCACTGGGTATGCACGTTCACAGCTCATCCATTGTGTCTTACTGGCTGATGATTGGTCCAGTGAACATACTTTTGCGCACAGTCCAGAGAGTCACATTAGAGCTCCATTAGTTCACCATTCACTGAGAAATTATGCCAGTTACCTTCAACTAGACGAGTTAGACATTTTGTTAGCCGCTTTAAAAAAAAAGATAACTAAATAAATAAATAAAGATAAAGGGGTCTGAAAAGTTGTCACACTAGCTAGCTAAGGAGATTGCCAGGGCTAGTCTTTGCTAATGTTGAATTTAAATGCTTTGTCACCACCTGTAATCTGTAATTGAACAATATTACTTTTGACGAACAAGTATCTTAGTAAATCTGTAAAACTGGTAAAGAAAAAAACTAGTCCTGCTAAAAAGTAACTAGTTTAGCATTGTAGCAACCATTTCTTTAATGTGGTTATCTTACCTTTAAATCTAAATGAAATTAAATTGTTAACTAAATTATTATATTGCAATATTGAAAGTATATGGATAGACTGACACTATGGATAGTTATATGAATTTGAAATTGATTTGATAGTGGGTTGATTTGAACAGGTTGGAGAGTTGAGCTACTCCTTGTTCCTGGGCGACCACAGTAAAAAATGGTCATGTGATCACACATTTTACTCTCCCTGTGGAGGAGAGAAGCAAATGGAATAGATGGCATGCACATTTACTGTTCTTTGTTGTACAAAGTGATTTTTTTTTTTCATTCAAGGACTCATGTTTCTTGTGTTTGAACAATTACAGACAAGTTTGAAATAACCTCACACATGTGTTAGTGCTTTAGGAAGCTACAATATGAGACTATACTGTTAGAATGATATTATCTCTATTTTGCTGGATAATGAAAGTTTTTAAAAATGGTGGCGGTGGGGTGATTGGAGTCAAAACGCCTGGGGTGAGTAGCGCCAGTGGCTCAACTCACCTCACTTGTGATCATCATCAAAATAATATTTTGGTGTAATTCTACATTTCATTCTCAACACTGAAATAATTTTATTTTAAAAATGTTAATTTTAGACCTAAAATCATAATGCTATGTGTCTGTAAACGGAAGCTGATGTATTCTATCATCACTCTATCACTATGAAACTACTGAAACCAGAAAAACTCAGTAGCACAGCCAGTTCAGTGGGTGGGATGTTGAGTAGGAGACTGGATCTGTTAGAATTGGAGAAATTTGTTCTTCGTTTGGAACTTGTTTGGAAAATTGTGGCTTTATTAAAGAAAACTAGCCTTTAAAGTTGGACTTTATTTTTAAATAAAACTTTTAAGAAGTGAGTTTAGTTTAGATCCAGAGTGACTATTCACAGGAATGCACAACATCCTGAAATATGTGTATATACCTTAGTTGGAGTCATTAGCGTCCCTCACTTAAAAGCCGCCGTAAGTAAAAACTGGCTGAACTCACCCTTTATCTCCTAATTTTTTATTTAACCAGGAAGTCATATTGAGATTAAAACCACTTCTTAAACTGAGACCAAGCCAAGACAAAATAGCAGCATCAAACACAAACATGACAACAGCAGCAATAAGTTAGAAAAATACCCATTTAATTATTCAAATCTGCATATGGAGGTGTTGAATATTTGCAAAATCACAAAGCAACATTTATACACCTCTGTATTCTTTGTAGTAATAGTGAGTGCTGTAATTACTCTGTGTGTGTGTGTGTGTGTGTGTGTGTGTGTGTGTGTGTGTGTGTGTGTTTGTGTGCGCGCGCGCACGTGCGCAGTTAGTTTGTTCATTTGTCCCACAGGGTTGAGTGACACTACAAGATTTCTTCAACTAATTAAACTGCTATTGTAGCGTCTTTGTGTAGATCAAGGAGCTGGGAGACAACCCTGAAGCAAAACTGAGAGGGGAGTTTTCGCCCCTGATCTCCCACCGTTTGTGTGGGCTGACTTAATTGAGTTGACATCATATCAAAAATCTTGCACTGTGCATTGCCCTAACCTGTTGTTGAGTGCGTGGAGGTCCTTAACACACAGATGGAGTTCCTGGGGTGTGGGTTTCCTTTTAATTACTTTGCCTCAATAAGCAATTTACATTTGATAAGGTGGCTTACAAGGCACACCAATTAATTCTCACAAATCCTTTTTAATTAATGGGAAGCGGAATTCAGGGCACATGGAGGAAATTGATTTATAGTAGCTACAACACAAAGTATTTAACCTCAAAAGCCACGAGGAGTTAGAACCTAACTTTCAATGACGTCTTGTAGTCTATCAATCGATCTAACAGTTGCCATTAAATAGATAACTTCCTAGAGAGCCTCAGGACAAAAATATTTACCCGTCCAGGCACTCATCTAGAACTCCTGGAATAGTACTGTGAAAATCTCACTGTGTATAAGTTAGTTTTGGTAATATTATTCAATGCACATGTATTTATAATTCATCTGAGCTGAACTGATGACAAAACAATGCAGAGTGTGTCCATGTCTCATGTAGACTCATTTTGAGGAACAATAACACCACTTGCAACGTACTACACACCTCAATGACAAATACTTTGAGGTTAGTACATTTCCTGTGGCTGCTTCATAATAAAAGCCAGGACATAAATTGCCAGTTGACAGATTTTAAGTAAGGGATAATGTATAATGAGCCGGTGAATCTCCCTTCAGGGGAATAGAACCCCTCCGCGCTATTCCCCTGTCGGGAGTTATTTTCCCAGTATTCACTGGCTCATTATACATTATCCTGCTTATTACATATATAATAATAATAATATAATAATCAATTAAATAAATAATGTTGTCTGCCTCCGCGAAGTGCATTAAAACCGACCGGATTCGACAACTTTTGGTAAAAGTTTTGTACTCACCCGGGCTTAGTGGACTGAACCGAGACATAAAACTCTCACTAAGCATGACTGCCGAGTGTGTATTCAAATCCGTGTTCTTTTGTTTTTGGCAGAGAAAGTCCATCAGTATAGTAGTAGCTAGTACAGTACAGTATAGTACAGTAGCCCATTTTGTTGTCTTTTTTGTATTTATCTCATCTTTCTCCTCCTATCACTTCAGGTGTTAGTTCCTTGTGCCATTTTTCCCTTGATTTTTTTCTTTCCTTCTCCATTTCTTTTTCTTCAGCGGCATCCCATTCCTCAAAATCCTTGTAGCTACTCTCCAAATAAATTAAAAAAAATGTTAAAATCTGCCACTTCTGTTTGTTTTTTCCCTCGGAAGTTGTTTGACAGCTGCAGTGTTGCAGGGCAGCGTCCCTAGCAACGCTGGGCTACATAGCAACTGTGTAATGACCATTGCTCAGACCGCTGAGTGCCGCGACTGACCAATCAGAATACAGCATTTAATAGAGCCGTGTAATAATATGAAATAGCATGAGGAAATTTTTGGTTTGCATTAGGTATTCTAAAATTACAATTCTGATGCAACTGTAGTATACTGAATTGTATCAAAAAAAGGTTTGCTGTAATGAAGATATTGTTCTGAAGTAGTGCATATTCCAATGGGAATTAGTCCCAAGATAACATCAACAAGCCCTGGGTTCAGACCCAAGTTAACACCAACAAATCCCAAGTCCAGTCACTAATGAGAAAAGTCCTAAAGACCAACAAGTCCCAAACTAAGTCCAACTTCTCTTCTCGTGTCTGGTCCTATATCAAGCTAAAGAAGTCCCATGCCCAGTCCTAAATCAAGACCAACATATCCTAAGCCCATCCTCTAGTCACAACTAACAACTCCTCAAGTCCAGTCATAAGTCAAGACCAACGGGTTCAGTGTCCAATACTAAATCAAGACCAACAAGCCCTGAGTCAAGTACCAAGTCAAGGCCAAAAAGTCAGGAATATAGTCCCAAGTCATGGTCAACAAGCCCTTGGCTCAGACCCAAGTTAGGACCAACAAATCCCAAGTCCATTCCATAGTGACCACAAGTCATACAGACCAACAAGTTCCAGGTCAAGTCCAATTAGTCCTATGTCTGGTCCTAAATTAAAGCTCAAGAAGTCCCATGTCCATCCCAAGTCAAGACTAACATATCCCAAGCTAATTCCCAAGTCAAGACCAACAAGTCACGAGTCCTGTCAGAGGTTGAGGTCTACAAATCCAGAATCCAATTCCTAAATCAGGACTAATAAATTCAGAGTCAAGTCCCATCGAGGCCAATGAGTCCAAAGTAAATTTCAAGTCAAGACAGACAAATCCAAATAAAGTATTAAATCAAGACCATCAGCTCCAGAACATTGTTCCAAATCCATGAACAGCTAGCCCTGGTTCAGACCCAAGTTAAGACCAACAACTTTCAAGTCTAGTCCTAAGTCAGGACCAACAAGTCCAAACCAAATCCCAAGTCAAGAAGTCATGTTAAAAGCTAAGACCAGTCACAAGTCATAACCAACAAGTCAAGAGTCCTGTTATGAATCAAAACCCAAGTCCCAAGTCAAAAAAGTGTCCAAAGTCCAGTCATATGTCAAGACCAGCACATCCACAGTCTAGTCCAGTCACAACCAACATGTCCAAAGAGCAGTAAACCAAACCAACATATCCCGAGTCAAATCTGAGAAAGACAGAGTTCAGGGTCCAGTCCCAACAAACAAAACATTTGAAACTGACTGTGGACCTTACACAGGCTGTAGTACTGGTATTTGAATTATATATAAAGAAGAGTGTGTTACCTGAAAAGATGTAAAATGAAAAACGTGAAAGACAATAATAATGGGAAATATCTGCATATAGTTGGGTCTGTTTGCATGTTTTTCAGAGGGTCAGAAAATAAATAGAAGCAAGTGCCCTTCTCCCATACACACCCCACCGCCCTCCCTTTGGAGTTATCTCTTACTCTGTGGATTGATGAGTTTTCTTCAGCCTGGTCGGCCAAGTGTAAAATCCTGTGTAATACATTCCTTTTTAATTTGGGTCGCCACCAGGCGCTGCATACCAATGCAGTCTTGCAAGGCCTGCATGTAGGTGGCTCTTAGTCCTTTTCTGCTTCATAAATCCCCCCAAGTCTGTGGACTAACAACCCCTCTCAGCATCTGACTCAAATTTAGATTGCTCTATCAAGTCATTTCTCTGGCCCCATGTGTGGGCCCATGTGTGTATGTGTGTGTGTGTGTGTGTGTGTGTGTGTGTGTGTGTGTGTGTGTGTGTGTGTGTGTGTGTGTGTGTGTGTGCTCACGTTACACTGTGTTTTTCCAAGCCTCAACCTATCAACAGTGAGCAATTAAATTGTAAAACCATTTGAAGTGTGACTATTGCTGCCCAAAGCTCTCAGTGATTTGTGTACAGATACACCCCATTTTAATTCACTCTTTGATTTGGTCTTGAATTTTAAATTGCAAAAGCCCGTTTTGTTTGTGTGTGTGTGTGTGTGTGTGTGTGTGTGTGTGTGTGTGTGTGTGTGTATGCACATGTGCTGAATACTACTGCAGCTAAGTAAATGTGAGTATGTGCTAGAGAGGTCAGGAAAAATAAACGTGAGAATTTGATTTGAAAGATTATTTCTGTTTTGCCTCAAAGCGAGATTAAGTAACTTTTTCCAAACAGTGGCAAATGTGGCAACATGTGGTAATTACGGGATAGCAGCACACTGAATTTCACTTAATATCTCAAGCTTTCTTTGAATGAGTTACAATACAGGCATTATCATGGCATCCTTGCTGAGAGCAAGTGGAATAGGACCACAAGCAGAAAACAGTGAAAAGTGTCCCTGTGAGGCACGTGTATTAGCTTCTTGTTTTACTTTTGTAATTAAAGTAATGAAAAGTTGACCAGTGGCATTCTAAATGTTTAACAGCAGCAGCACAAGTAGAGAAGTAAAAGTAATTAAGTCAGAAAACTGACTCCATAATGTCTGTTACATGGCAGTGTCTAACCAAGTTTATGATTTTTTTTCATTTTAAAGAAAAAGATGTTTTATTTTTCCTAAAATCCATATGACTTCAATCAGAAACAATCAGATTTTCTGAAGTGGGTTTGTAGGGGGCACTTATCCATAGCCAGTATATTACCTGCAATAGATGTCAGTTGGCACATGCCCAGTTTGTGGAATCAGGCTGAAGTCTGACGTGGAATCTAAGCAATGTACTGCTGCAGCAGGGTCAGCAAAAATGTATTTTGGCCACAAAATCCTATAAATACTGTCACTGCTTTACCTTGCTGTCAGACAGTGATTTCCAACAGGAAAATGTTATAACACTTTTTTCAAAGCAAAACTCCTTTGAGAAAAACAGTAATTTAACATTGCTTAACACAGGAGGTGCTGGTTTACCACTGCCTTAAACAGTTATTTTGTTTGTGTTAGTATGGCTTTGGTTTTTTAAAGGGGTTAGTCTGGATTAACCAAAGTTACACTATAACACAACTTAACTGATTGAGGCGGCAGTAGACCAGCAGCTCCAGTGTTCTGTGGGCTAAAATCACTCTTTTTGTCAATGGTCTTGTTGGGAATCAACATATAATTACCTCACATGATGGCACCAAATATGTTGGGGTCAACACACTAGGCTTCACATGGAGGTACCAAATATGTTGGGGTTAAATTGGCTATTGGCAATAATTAATAATTATTATTAATAATTATGTTAAATAATGTGACTTAATTAACATTAAATCACCTTGTGAGGCACCATTCCCATAAAGGGAAAAATGATAGCCCCTTAAAGATATCAGTCTCATAAAGTAGGCTAAACTATTAATTTGGAGTTTGATTAATAATTAAATTAATGACAACAACCAAAATTAACAGTAAGGCCTGAAGGATTTCGGCGTTCTTGACGCAGCAGAGGTTGACTATTCATTCACTCTTGTGCAACATTAAACAGACAGCAGGTATGAGAGAGAGAGAGAGAGAGAGCGAGAAGAGAAAGACAAAGGCGGGTGTGGTGATCAAGTAGCCGCCTGGCCTACAAAACAAAATGGCTGACAACAGAGAACTACCAAAATGGCCGAATCAAGGCTGGCTTCAGGGGGAGGTGTCTGTCTGACTGTGTGGTCAGGACAAAGACAAAGGAAAAGAAGTGGGAACTTTGAGATGCCTGTTTGGGTGTAGCTCTGTTGAAAGCCTATTTTTTAATGAGTCTATGTGAATGTGATTTGTGTTGCAGACGGTCTGGATTAGTGCAGAGATTGTTAAGCTGTGTGCAAGAATCTGTTTGTGAACAGTATTGGCAAACTAAACACTTAGCTTTGGCGAAACCAACTAATCAGTGACCTAACTGCAAACAATCACAACAATAACTCAGTAAACAGCATTAAATCACATACAACAAGGTAAACAGTCTTGCTTAGCCTGTAAAGCTGTGATAAGCTATGCCCAGTTGTTACTTTACCGATCCTTGAATGAATGGAAGAAAGAGTCACTTGGTAGTGCTGCTTTGTTAGCCGGCAGAAGAAGGCTGGGAAGGTGTGGTTTCAGCTGCAGTCTTTGTGGTGTCCTTTGTTCCAAAGGTTCTGATCCAAGGAAGCTGGTCGCTCGGGGCCCTTAAAGAGTTAGACGCTGGTGCTAACTCACTTAGTTCCTTGTTGCTGTAAAGCTGGTTGCAAACCTTGTGTTTGCAAGAGAGTCTGTGATCAGTTGCCCTCCCTTTAGTGGTTTGGGCTATGGAGCCAGGGTCTAGGCCTCTGGACTGTTCCAGGCCCAACCAGAAAGAGGTCTTAGCTGTTCTGTCTTGGAGAGAGAAGAATCTGTTGGAGGTGAGCACAAATCTACAGATGCGTGTGACATCAGAGTCACATGTTACTGTAAAGGTCCAATCAAGTTTTGGGACTTGAGTCTCACTGAGGTGTGAGGTGAGGCCTCCTTTGGAGATGCGTGTCACCTAGCTGTCTTTGTTTGAAGACAAAGAGCATGCAGAAGGAAAAGCCTTGATATTGTGATGATTTTACCAAATGATAAATCATCTGTGGAGGCTATAATGTGTTTTGACACAATCCTCTATTGTTAGGATGAAATGACTTAGGTATAGGCATACGTCATGTTTGTATTTATTTTAGTGATGGCCAGTACATCTGGATCTAGTATGGACAGAGACCCGAGGTCTGGATGCTGATGGATGATGTGTTTTCTATGGTGAAGTCACAGATCAGTTACACAGGGGCGTCCCTGGCAGCTACATAGGTGGGCCTGGAGAAAAAACATCACCCAGGGTAGAGGAATGTATAATGGTTCCAGATGTGGGTTTTGAGCATCTACATAAGGATCTGTAAGATGTGTTAGATAAGAAGAGAGCTTGCACCTTCTCCCGGCGCTGTTGAATAAACCGTCAATGGAAGATCAGCTTGTCGTTTATTGTGCATCTTTTATGAATTTGTCTTGGACCAGAAGTTCTTTCCTATCACCTATCCACAGCAATACATTGGTTAGCTCCAGTGTCGGACTTCAGCCTGCCTCTTCTTACTGGGGGCATGCCAGTTTACATGTACTGTATGTAAATTACTTTGGTTAAGTACTCTTCACAACCCCACTTCAAAAAATCCAAACTATCCCTTTATCTTATAAGGAACTAGAGGAATATATAAATCAATAAATTTACACAATGCATTTACATAAATTAACAATTTTAAATGCAGAAATAGAATTTCTACATTTTACACACACGCTTTCTGTATTTCTGCCTTCATTGATGTAGTTACATATTTAGTCATGTGGATGATATGGGTTTTCGCCGTCTGTTATCGGACGTGCCCACTATTTCACTGACCACAGACATTTGGAGCTCTGATGTAAGCCCGATGGCTTTGCTCAGTCTCACTGTCCACTGGATCGATTGTAATTTTGAGATGAAGGCTGCAGTATTGCACGCAAATCAGTTCCGTGGATCCCCGATACAAAGACATGCAAGTCCAGTAAATATAAAGTAATGCACTTTTTGAATATGTTTTCAGTTGCTATACATGTGTATGTGTTTCTTTGCTTTATAATTATTAAATATTTGTATTGTGTTGCACTTCAGTACGGCACTATTTGATGTGGAGCAAGTGCCTCTCCTACACACATTGCCACATACACTGTAGTGATGTCAAACTACCTCACAGCATATCTTGTTCTAGTTTTATACAAGTAAAAACAGGTCAAAATTATTTTCTTTCCCTGATGCTTTTGTTATTTGTTTTTGTCTGGCCAATGACCAGAAATGTTCAGACTGTTAAGATTAGGCACCTACTTCCTAATGGCTCCAGTTATTTGCTGTATAAGCCTAGTTCTTAAATAAAAATGCATTAAGGAACAGCTTGGATGTGGGCACTTTTTTCATGTAATTCATCTGTGAAGCAGCTGCTTTGGTATTAATAACTTTAATGTAGGTCTACTTGAAGTCAGCACTGCAACTGTGTATCGGTGAACTGTATCGGATTGGAATATTGGATCGCTATTGGATTGGTATCAGCAAGACAGTGTTTATTAAGTATCGGAATCGGATCTGGAGCAAATAAACGGCATCAGGACAACCCTGATTTCCACATTTACTTTTTTATGTTTCTCCAGTATGATAATAAGTCTGATGGTAGCCAAGCTACAATTGCACTAGTGTTAGCAAATACTTTTTTCTCTATTACCTGACCATGCCTTCCAAAATGAATGGGGAAAAACTGGGGTATTACATAAATTATTTTAAATGAAAATGAACAAATACATGAAAATGTTTTTAATAAATTATTTATTAATTTTTGGTCATTTTAATCATATTTTTGTTATATTGTTTATTTTTTCATTTATTGTGCACAGTTATCTATCCATATCTATTTCCTGCGTCACTTTCAGATTTCTATACTACATGCATGACTACATAAAAATCATTATCCCAGCAAAAGTGTATTAACTCATGTAACATGGGTTTGAATACAGAAGCAAAGAGCTGGAGTTGTAAAATGAGCTGTGGTGAGGTCTCCACCTATTTGTAGGTCATTACATCCCTCCTTGGCCCTGCAGCTTAATGACAAAGAGGAGCAGGCAGCAGAAAAGACAAGACCCAATTTCATGCTGACAGATAATGTTCATATTTATCTGTCTGTTGATCTATTTGTCCTTTTCTCTCTAACTCTGCGCACTCCTTCTTGGTCCCTTTATTCTGTCTTTCCAAAGTATAATTTGATTGATAATTGTTCAGCTTGTTTGGCTTGTTCACAGTTGTCATTGATTTCCAAGCTGCAAGTATCATCCATCATACCGTTATGATTCTTCCTCTGTAACAACTGACAACTTGATGAGAGTTTTAGTGAAGGAGAAAAGGAGCATGTACATTTGTTCATTAAGCAGTATTTAAACACATGAGCACTAGTGTTAAAGTTAGAATCCTTACAGGAAACATTCTCATCCCAAGTCATCACATATTGCTGCTTTGTCAGTAGACTTTCCTGTCAACATATTAAGTGTTAGGCAGCCTTCTGCGTCTGCTGCTGACTAGGATGCCACAACCAATGCAGGGACGTCAACAAAAGCATGTGGTTAGGTTAAGGTAACAAAAGCATGGGGACTGGTTTAGCTCTACTTTGGAAGCAAACACCAGGTCAACGGTCAAAGTCCAGCGTTTACTGGACCCACCATATAGGCATTGTTCAGCTCCTTATATTACGTAGTTACCAGCACCATTTCAATGTGACGCTGCATATCATACCTCTGCAACAGGTGCTGTCCGGCAGTGTTACGTACTGACACCTTCTCCCCGGGAATCAAACTGCCACAACCGACACCATCAGGCTGCCCAGTGATGTATCATAACACTACGAAAGTTGGCCTTTGGCATTGATGTCTGATGATGAAATCACTGACAATGCAATGGTATTTGACAACCTCAGAATGAGAACAGTCGGAGATAGTCCACGGATTTAGCCTTGCCTTTCTATAGCACAGTCAGACTTGTGATGTAAAGAGGATGGACAAAGAAGCTAGTCAGAGATATCTTCTCTTCTCAGGAAATAAACTAGTCCCATTTGACTTTTACCTAATGTGTTTTTAACTTCAAGAGGAACTGTAGCTGTGTGTTGTTGGCATAATAGTGATAAGAGATAATGAATATTGTAAAAAGAAAACAGACCCCAGTGGGAGCATATATAACGAAAATAAAATAGGCCTAGGATGGAGCCTTGGGGTACACCACAGGAGACTGTAGCAGTAGTATCATAACTGATACTGATCTTTGTTGTAGGTACTCTTTAAACCATTTAAAAGTCTTACTCTGAATGCCTACAGCATGCTTAAGACAGACCAAGAGTATACACAATGGTCAACTGAATCAAAAGCAGCACAAAGGACAGCAGCAAGACATTAATTAATCTTAGCAAAACTGACTTGGTAAATCCTGAAACCTTACTTAAAGTCACCTTTACTATCGGAGGGGAAGCCATCCCCCTCATTGTGGACCAGCCTATCCGAAGTCTGGGAAGGCAATATACATCTGGCCTCTCAGACAAGGATACGTGGAAAATCATCCTTCAGCAGTTGTCAGAAGGCCTGGCAAAGATTGACTCAAGCCAGCTACCCGGAAAGCACAAGGTGTGGTGCTACCACTTCACCCTGTACCCAAGGGTGATGTGGCCTCTAAAACTGTGTGAAGTCACTGTAACAGCCGTAAGCAAGATGGAGGCAAAAGCCAATGCTTTCATCCGCAAATGGCTCGGGCTGCCACGATGCTTCTCAGCAGCAGGCCTATACGGTCGGAACCTACTACAGCTACCCCTGAAATCCATCACCCTGGGTTACAGGCAGGAAAAGGCAAGACTGCTGATGGAATTAAGGGACTCCACCGATAGCACAGTGGCAGAAGCGAATGTCAGAGTCGCAACGGGAAGGAAATGGAGGGCTGAAGAGGAGGTGCAGAAGGTGATGGGCAGATTGCAACACCAGGAGCTTGTGGGCAGGGTCCAAGCAGGGAGGACAGGCCTTGGGTGGAGTGATCCACTCATGCCATGGTCCAAGGCTAACAGGAAGGAGAGGAAGGACCTTGTTGTTGCCGAGGTCACTAGAGTGGAGCAGGAGGAGCTCAAAGTGAAGTCCGTGGCACAGGGTCAGCAGGGGCGCTGGACTACCTGGGAGGGTGTCGCAAGTCGAGCCCTCAGCTGGGCAGATTTCTGGAAACTGCCACAAGCTCGACTCAGTTTCCTCATAAGAGCAACGTACGACACGCTCCCAAGCCCTCAAAATCTCCACCAATGGCTTGGAACAGAGCAATCCTGTGACCTCTGTGGCGCCACCAATGCCTCACTCCAGCATGTCCTGTCAGGATGTAAAACAGCTCTGACACAAGGTCGACTCACATGGCGGCATGACCAAGTGCTCAGGAAGCTGGCAGAGGTGCTGGAGAAAAGTCGGCAGGAAGCGAACAGCCTGAATCCAACGAGGAGCCAACAGAGGATCCACTTCCACAGGCAGGGTGAACCTGCAGTACACTCCTGCAAGAGAGCACCATCCTCTGAGGTATTAACACCAGGGGCAGAGTGGAAGATGGAAGTGGACCTCGGTCGACAACTCCGGTTCCCACAGGAAATCTGTACCACCACACTAAGACCTGATGTGATACTGTGGTCCGCAGCCGCGAAGTCAGTACTACTGGTGGAGTTGACTGTGCCATGGGAGGAGGGACTGGAAGCTGCCCATGAGAGGAAGATGGCGAAATATGCAGACCTAGTCGCAGAGTGCAGAGAAAGCGGTTGGCATGCAAGGACGTACCCGGTGGAGGTGGGAGTCAGGGGCTTTGTTGGCAGTTCCACGTCACGCCTGCTCAAGGACGTGGGGCTGCGGGGAGCCAGACTGAGCAAAGCCATCAAAGAGCTGTCGGAGGAAGCAGAGAGAGCAAGCCACTGGCTCTGGCTGAGGAGGCGCGACAAGTCTTGGGGGGGAACACCAACATAGGCTGAGCTGCAGGGGGTGTCAGGGAGACGTCCCTGTACACTGCCCCGCCACTGGGAGATGTTCTGGGCTAAGGGGCGAAACATCCGTGAGCAGTGGTCCCCAGCTGAAGACCCTGCAGCTTAAGCCTGGTCTTTGGTATGCGGTCAGGTCTAGGCCTGGCTCAGGGAAGCGGACGCCCCTGCCAGGCATAGTCCTCCATTGGCACCGGAGGAGGTGCGACAGGCCCTAGGCCAAGCAGATGCACCATCACCCTGTACGAAATAATGTTGTTTCAGTCTAAAATAGAAAAAAAAAGTTGTGACAAGACAACTTTCTGCAGGGCCTTCAATGGAAATAACAATTTAAAGACTGATCTTAAGTGATTGAGTGTGGTATGAGCTAGCTTTGGTCTTTTCAGTAAAGGTTGAACAAGTGCTTCCTTCAGTTGTGTGTATTTTAGCATGAGCATCCTATCTGATCATAGCCCTCCATGTCTATTTGTTCATGCTGTCTCTTCTGTCCCTGAAGCAAAGTTATCTGGTTTCCCTGCTAGTCCAGGGGAGGAGGGCTCAGGACCATACCATCCTGCTAATCTTAGTCCTCAGATAAGCAAAGAGGCAATTACCCCTTATCAGAGAGCCCCAGGGAGAGATGTGGAGGAGGATAGCATTCATTTTATTAACAGAGGTGTTGTGTTGCAAGGCGGGTGATGTTGATGGGTTGTTCTGTCATTATAGCTCAGCAATAGTCCACAATCTCCTTGACCTGATTTATCTTAATTTTTTGTGCTTGAGGGAGAGGAATGATGTAGTTAGGACAGAGGGGAGAAGATGGTGGAAGGAGAAGCTTTTATTTTGAAAGAAACATCCGAAAACAAGCAGAGACATGAGGCTATTCTCCTATACAGCACTTTTTAGCTGTTGCTCATTTGTCAGACTCCCTTACAGCTTCATGTATAAGCACACTGTCATACACACAAACAGATATCTTCATATTTGGGTGCGTGTTGTGTGCAGAATGAAGGTTGCTGCTGAGTGTGCTGTTACCCCGCTGTGCCACCTGCCTGCTGGCAGTGGCCACTGAAGCTTGAAGAATTTGTCTTCATTCTATACCAAGGACCCAAGTTACCTTGACACGCACCAAAGAAACACTGGTTAGTTCCTGTCTGGCTGAATGGAGCAGGGTGGATAAATCACATTACATCAGTATAAATGTCCTATGTGGTGTATCTGTTGTTACATTTTACGGGCCAAGTTTATGGGTATTTCTATTGAGTTTAAAAGAGTGGTTTGGATATTTTAAAGTGGGGATTTCTGAAATCCATGTCAATGTAATACCTACAGTAGATGGCACTTGCCGCACCTCCAGTTTTGAGAAGCAGATGGCAGTGCCACCACGGAAGCGAAACCATGTATTGCTGTGGATGGAGATTAGCAGCAAAAGACCTACCCAAAAAAAATCAGAATCAGTGGAAGCTATATTCAGAATATTTTCACTGCTTTACTTTGCTGTCAGAAAGCCCTTTCCTTTGGTTGTTTCTAGATGGTAACCCCAGATTTGCGAAATTCCCATATTTCACATACCATGTTTCAAGTGATAATTTTAACCCAAACATTGAATTTTCCCTTACCTTGCCCAAGTTCTTTTTGTGTCTAAACCTAACCAGACCTTAAAGCTATAGTGCGTAACTTCTGTCGCCCCCCAGCGGATAAGGTGTTATTACAACAAATAAGCCGGCACTTCCATGTACACAGAGTAACACTCGCTTCACACCGTGTACACAACGTTACACAGCGTGGCGAACACCAGGCTGCTAACATTATATTATGTTCATGGCACCATTTCCAAGAAAATAATAAAGTACTAGGTCCAGTACATGTAACAGCAACACATACTACTCGTAATTATAAACCAAGTCACTTACTTATCCAACAGCAGCAAGGCAACATCCGTGTCTGCCCTCAGCCCAATTTCTTCCTTCAGGGCTCTCCACCGACGAAAAGCAACGCCAATACAAATCCTTGTTTGCCTTCTCCGTCGGTCACTTTCCTTCTTTGCCGACAGACCTTCAGCCGAACAGCCAGGCTTTTTCTTTGTGGTAGGGTCCACTTCTGAACCGTGTCTCGGCCGCTCCTCCGCCATGTTGCTTTCTCTTTCTACCTGCGCTCTACCTCTTGCTATGAGACTCTCCGCTCTTCCTCCCCCTGCCCTTCATTTCCTGTGCGCCAGCGCGGGAATGTCGCCGGTCGACACGCAAACTAAAAATGATATATATTGAAAGATACGGCGAGATGTTAGAGGAGCCAATCGGCTTAATCAGCATTGTGTCATCTCCTCTAGTAGTGGCTTGGGTGAAACGGACATTTACGGACATGTAGAAGTTACGCACTATAGCTTTAACCACACCAGTGAGACAAGAATATTTTGCTTTCAACAGTTCACAAATCTAGGGTTACCATTTAGCTTCAACCTTTTCCTTAAGCACATTTTCTCAACCTTAGAACTTCCATATTCCCATGCATCTCTATTTCAGCCTAATCAGTCTCCCTCTGCAAAAGTTCTTGTTCTGTATAGAGTGCCGCAGGAATGATATTTTATTTTATTTTTTGAAGTGTAAATGCAATCACCAAAAGTAAAGAGCTAACATCACACAATAAGCCTTAACATTCACAAGGGGTGGATTTGCTGACAGATTTTTTGTCATAAAACAAAACATGAAAGTCTCTAAAGCTTATGTTAACCACAGACCTTATTTCAGGCATCCAACCAAAACATCATTCAAAATAACCCATTGACTACAAGACAGGTAAACAGGAGTTGTAAAATACTTGGTTTTAGGACTCATTCCTGCACCACTCCATACTGGTTCATAAAGGTATCCTCTTGTCTCCACTGTTTGTTGTCTCTTACATAAACAGGGTTGCCAGGTCCGCTGCGCAGACTCGCTCCATCCTGGGCCGTGCCGGGCGTCAATGTCCACTGGAATTTGCAGAAACCTATAAAGCAGGGCTGGACTGGGACAAAAAATGGCCCTGGCATTTTTGGCTATGGCGGCCCACTATGATTTGTGTAATGCCATACGCACACACTATACTGTTACCAAAATTAAAATAAATCTCAGTAGTACCTTTCGTGCCTTGTAATAGAGGACTAAGGCTATAGAAAATCAATGTGCTCATTCACTTCTCATATGCACCCTGGTGGTAGTCGATGGCCACGGAATACACAATGCCTATGGTGAAAGCACTTGCCAAAGAAACTCTACAAGATTTATCATTTCAATTTTTAATAAAATGTGTTTTTGTTCCAGTCCAGCCCTGTACACAGGTCATTGAAAGTCCTTGAATTTATCTATTTCTGTATGAAATTGCATGAAAATAGGACATAAAAACAAATAAAACAAGTAAAACAAATATACGTCCATGGATATGAATATGTAAACGTACACTCATTTCTTCTGTTTGCCACATGTGCATATTAACTCCTTTAGGGTAAAAAAAAACAACAACAACATGCCGCCATGTCCACATATGTTCATGACTGCACACGCACAAGCAGATATTACAAGCTAAAATCTCACACCGGCCCTCTGACCAAGGTTAGCAACCCTGCATAAAGTGTTGAAACAGGAGATCTGTAATATGATGCACAGCACAGTTGCAGTTATGCATAGGAATATGAAAGCTCTGTGCTTGAAAAATGTAGTGCCAAAGTAAAGGGCTGTCTGAAGGCAAGGTAAAGTGATGAAAATATTCACAAAAGAGTGGTCATGAAATTAGTCCTTAAACCCAGAAATTAGTTAGAATTTTAGCACTCCAGGTTCCCTTGTCTCAAAGTCAATGGGTTTTTTGAATGGCTTTTTGGTTTGATGTCTGAAATAAGTCTGTGGCATCTGTGGTTGACACAAGCTTAAGAGACTTTCATGTTTAGTTCTACCACTTAAAATGTGTCAGTAAATTCCCCACCCGTGATGTTTAAGCCTTTAGGCTACTTGTCTTTAAAGAGGCAGTCACTAACAAGTAGCTAAATGAGACTACAGAACGTCATCACGCCGAACATGGCTTTATAGTCTCGTTGTGGTGGTGACTTTATGTCATGCAACTGCAGTGTTGGTCATTTATAGCTTAATGTTGGCTTGTTACTTCTGGTGATTGCATGTAGGCTCCAAAAATCCTGTGTTCATTTTGTGAAGATTATCTTTCTGAACAAAACCTGTAAGTATGATAAACAGTGGTTTGTCACAGAGCTTGTTTATGTTAAAGCAACTGGGGTGATGCTATCTTTGGTCTCAGCCTACAGAAAAATGTCAGCCCTGCATCACTCTATATAGGGTCCATGTAAAATGTTTTTGTGATGGCTTAAAACAGTTTTTTTGTCTTGGCTTTCATATGTTTACATTTTGCAAAGATGCACCACTAAAAATATGCTGCATCAACTATTAAAACTTGTACCTGTGAATGTATACAACTATCACTTAAGTACTTAGAAGGAAACATAAAACTTTTACAAATTTCTGTGATTCCTAAGTGGATTTATGGCTGTTTCTTCGCTATGTGTATCAGAGATAATGATATCCTTGTAAGTGTTTGTCACTCTGAATCAGAAAGTGTGTATTAGGACTCTGTGTTCAGATTTGATTGAGTTGTGACTTGCAGCAATGGGGCTCTAATGGTTTTAAAGTACCTTAATTGCCTCCATGAGCTGTGTGTATTGATAAGCTGGTAAAACTATGATAACTAACTCCCTGCTGTCATTAGAGCACCAGCACACGCTTGTCCCTCTCACCTCACGCAGTATCTGTGCATCTCTCCCTTTGCGCCCCAACAATACTACAGCAAACACTCATTGAGCAGCTACTCAGGCTCAGACTGGCAATCTGGCAATTCTGGCAAATGCCAGATGGGGAAGCAATGTGGGCAAAAACTATATTGATCTGCAGGCCCAATTGATGATGTAAAAAGCCCATCTGATTAGGGGTAACATGCTCTCTAAAATTGTCAACAGGCTACCTTTACTGTAAGGCAGGTGCAGTGGTACAGACTGTCCTCACCTCCCCCTGAACCCTTCAAGTGAATCCATCCATGAAATGTCAAAGGTCAAGCAGAATTAATCAAAAGAGCAAAGGAAATGGATAATAAAGGACCAAGAAAGCGAAAAGGTGGAAAAAGGCCAAAACACACCGGCGGCATAATATGACACGAGTCAAGTGCCACCCCCAACACACACAAAAAGCGTTGCGCTATGGGGCGTCAACTGGATTTCTATTGCACGGGAGCTGGGAAGTACAGAGTAGAGCTTTTTCAAGGGCAGTGACACTGGAAAAATAGAACAATAGCGTAAAGTGCCGCAGTGCGGTACGTCGATGTGCGTCAAGCCGCTGCTGGTGTGGGTTTATAAATAGAAAATAATGGGGGCTGCTGTTCTGACATGTTCAGGTGTGTTTTGACCTTAAGCCATTATTGATTTAGTGAATCTGTTTTATTGCACCTTTTTACAATTCCCCAACTATAGTGTAGATGACCTGTCGTAAACTCCTATAGTGTAGATCAGTGGTTCAAAACTGGTCCAGCCACAGGTCCATATTTCTCTTAAGTCATTAGTTCAAGGTCCACACAGTGTAATACTTGGGTTTGGTCGTGTCATCGAGTTAGTTTGCTGTCTCAGTCAAGTAGCTGTCCGTAAGTCACTTACTCGACAGTTGGAAATGGCACATCAGAATGAAAGCTTTGTGCTGGAAATTCACTGTACTTAAAAATGAAATGTGTTACAAACTTGACACGTTTACGATTCAGAATGGACCTGTGACCCACTTTTGGACCCTGACCCACCAGTTGGGAATTACTGTTGTAGATGACCAGACATGACTTAAGCCAAATGACTTGACATGACTCTGGCCCAAACTGGGTTTGCGAGGAGAAGTAATTGTTCAACAAACTGGTTATCAGAATAACAGGAAACAGCAACTTAAGTGACGGGAAACACCCTTTAATGTTTTTATTGGAAAGCTTGTAGGTGTGTCAACTGATAATGCTTGTTTGTCAGACACTGTAAATTGTCATGATGTACCAATTCTTTGGCTTCCTTGTGAGTAAACCCCGAAATGTCAACTCTGTTTTGAGTATCTTTAATCCACAACATAGTTGGTGACGAGGATGGGATTTGTTGAGGAAATGACATCCAGCTTGCTGCATCTCTATACTCTGCACGAGGAGCACATTGCGGCCACACACACAAAAAGAATAAAAAAAAGGTAAGAGATGTTTTGATCTTTATTCTTAATGTGACCTCACCAGATTTTGGGGAGATGCAGTGACTGATGTCAAGAATCCTCCAAAAAGGACCTTGAAGTTGATCAGAAACTGATAAAGAGAAAAGACGGATTTGTACATCTGACTCTAAACACATTCATGTGCACTGCTTTACCAGGAACTGGGGTTAAGACACTAAGAGATAGCAGAGGTCCCTAAAGTGTGAAAACAGTATAAGAGTTTGAGATAGGGGCAGGAGTCCCAGCATGAGCTCAGTTACTGCTCTTAAATGTGAAAAGAGTGAAGCGCTGCAGTAGACCATAACTGGAGGCAGAGAGAGGCAAGCCCAGGGTGTGCTTCCTCAATGCCTACCTTTTTTTTTTTGGTGATATTTTGAGTTTTTGTTTGAATTTTTTGGTGTTTCCAAGTGACACTTTTTCATGCACAAATTGAAAATGTGTGAAAACATGTGGATGGAAACACACCCAGTGAGGCAAATATCAATGACATAATATTACAAACAATAACACATGCTTTATTGTTTCCTGTCCTAAGCCAAAAAAAAAAGCCAAACATAAACAGTATTAAACACAGTTTCATGCAGGCATTAAGGATTCTAACTGTAAGGGTTTATTTCAAAGAGATCAGTGATCACTAAAGCTGAATTAGTGTTAATAGTCAGTACAGAGAAAAAAAAAAATCTAAACACAGCAGCCATTATAATCTGATACCAGATGGATCTGGACACAATTCAATCCTCCGAGAGATGTGTGTAATTAAATATTAATGCCTTATTAGGTGACTGGTCAGCAAAATATAGTAGGCCTCCAGGACATAGCAGTGCAGTCAACAGTTTCCAACGTGCAAGATAAAGAATTAACAGTGCGTAACGTAACTGAGATGTCAGTGTGTTGGGAGAACTAAAGCTACATCAGTTATCAGGCATGAAGTTATACCATGATTAATGAGCCCAGAAGAACGAACACAGACCCACAGTAACTGCTTCCATTCCTTTATCATCCACATCACACTGCTGCACGTCCAATAGCCAAGTCCCTCTGGAACGGCTCCAGATCAATCACATCGGCAGAACGATTATCCTGCTCAATCACATCAGCCAGCTGATCACCTTAACACATCTAAAAGCTAAATCACACTCACACACAGACACACACACACACACACACACACTTACACTTTACTGTGAATAGTTAAGTGAGTAGAAGATGAACCAAAAGGCATGAAGTTAAAGATGAAACATGCTTTTCAACATTTGAAGCAAGATTAGAGTATTAGTTTTGTTTTGTACAATTTTACAGTGAAAAAAGGAAAGCACAACGCAAGAGTTTGGTCACCCCAAGACATTTTAGCTCTCAGAAAACTTTTACCAGGGTCTCAGACCATAATTAGCTTGTTAGGACTCTGGCTTATTCACAGTCATCATTAGGAAAGGCCAGGTGACGCAAATATAAAAGCTTTATAAATACTATGACTCCTGAAACCTTGTTCCAAGAATCAGCAGCCACAGGCTCCTCTAAACAGCTGCCTAGCACTCTGAAAGCTAAAATAACTGATGCCCACAAAGCAGGAGAAAGCTATAAGAAGATAGCAAAGTGTTTTCAGGTAGCTGTTTCCTCTGTTTGTAATGTAATTAAGAAATGGCAGTTAACAGGAACTGTGGGGGTCAAGCTGAGGTCTGAAATACCAAGAAAATGTTTTGAAAGAGCTGCTTGTAGGATTGTTAGAAAGGAAAATCAAAACCTCTGTTTTACTGCAAAGACCTGCAGGAAGATTTAGCGGACTCTGTAGTGATGGTGCACTGTTCTACTGTGCAGTGACACCTGTACAAATATGACCTTCATGGAAGAGTCATCAGAAGAAAACATTTCCTGTGTCCTCACCGCAAAATTTATTGTCAGACAAACAAGGCTGATTTTTTTTGGAAAGGCCAGTGGACTGATGAAGTAAAAATATAACTTTTTGGACGCAATGAGAACACCTGTCCAACTGTCAAACACGGAGGTGGATTGATCATGCTTTGGGCTTGTGTTGCAGCCAGTGGCACGGGGGAACATTTCACTGGTAGAGGGAAGAATGGATTCAGTTAAATTCCAGAAAATTCAGGAAGCAACATCACAGCATCTGTAATAAAGCTGAAGATGAAGAGAGGATGACTTCTACAACAGGACAATGATCCTAAACACATCTCGAAATCCACAATAGACTACCTCAAGAGGCACAAGCTGAAGGTTTTGCCATGGCTCTCATGCATGGTGCTCCTTTCCTTTTTTTCACTCTAAAATTGTACAAAACAAAAATAATACACTGATCTTGCTTAAAATGTTGAAAGGCAGGTTTAATCTTTAACTTAACTACCAGGGTTCCTACGCAAGTATGGAAAGTATGGAAATAAATTTGATCAATTTCCAGGTATTAAAAAGTATGGAAAATGAAAAATAAAGTATGGCAAAATATTTATGTTTCCAGACTATTACCACTTTTCTAAAATACTGTTTTCTAAAATTGAAAATTAGGTATTTTCAAAAATAATTTAATCAATCCGGATCGTGTTTTATGCCGGGCCAAGCACAGTTTGTGTGAGAGCAAATGTCTCAGAAAACATACTGCCCTTTTACCTGGTTGACAAGTGGTATGTCCAGTCCGCTGCCCCATGACCCTCCTCCAGCCCCCAGGTATCAAGTTTCACTCCAACACTGCACTTTCGACAAGACGACGAGTTTCATGTGGTTCACAATGGGTAGATGCAAGTTTTTGGATGGATGGCTTGACAATACCATATATAAATATTGGTTGGCCAAGGATTCCCAATTCACACACAGAGCTAGATGCAAGCTTTGTGTGAAATCGTTTGACATCGCCAACATGGGGGAGAAGGCGATTCTGAGCCACATGAAAGGAAAAAACGCAGACGTCTCGTTACTGCATCGCTTGCACCCAGAGTCCCACCTTTTTGCCTCAGCCCAGACACTGAACTTAACTGGGTTTTTATTTGCATGCCATTATGGTACTTGACTACAGTCGCCTATTAAGAATAATTAAATATGATGTGAAATATGATACACTGATATATTTACTCAGATGTTGCATATTCTTTGGAAAACAAACAAACAAACAAACAAACCAAAAAAAAAAAAAACGCTGAGAAGTCTGGAAATTATGGTATGGAAAAGTATGGAATTTTGAAATTCCAGATGTGTAGGAACCCTGAACTACTCACAGTAAACAAAATTATGACCAGAGTTGCGCTGGGAACTGCCCATTGGTCCGACATCCCATTGTTCCGAAGTCCTGTTGTTCTGAAATCATCATGATGCCCTGTGGTTAAGGTCTGGTTAGGTTTAGACACAAAAACCACTTGGTTAGGGTCAGGAAAAGATCATGGTGTGGGTTAAAATGAAAAAGAAAGTGACAAACACATAAGCCGTGAGCCTGCTTCACCTCAAGCCTTTCCCAGCTGACCCAGAGCCGGTCGTAGCGCACCATCAAGGCAGAAATACGCCCGCCGGGAGCCGTTCAGCACCGCGGAGAGCTCCCCACACAACCCCCACCCCAGAGTTAACAGGAGGTTATGGTGTTTCACTCTCTCCTCTCTATGGCACTTGTGTCTCGATCAGTAGCCTACTTTTGTTGCGTTGTTGATCCTCTGTGGTACACAGATACAGTATAGCCTAGTATAATCACATATCGGAACAACGGGACGTTGGACTAATGGGATGTCGGACCAATGGATCCACTGCGTTTTGGTCCTCACTATGTAGCAAGTACACACACACTTTCACAATAAAGTGCAGGGATTTTCAGTACATGTGACAGTGGGAAGTGGAGAACTGGCGACACACTGGTTTTTAATCAGCTTCACCTTTATCCTCTTTACTATGCTTATACTTTTCAAAATCAGTGTTGCAGTTCAAAGAGGTATAAATAGACAGCTCGTGCAGCGCAAACTGGAGGGCATTTTCGCTGATCTCTCCAAACTTCCATCCACCACAGTTGAAACCTTTGGGTTAATTAGGCAATCCCTCCCTGACTTCTACAACTGTTTTGATGCCTGGCTTCAAAACACTACTCTGTGTGCTAGTTACATAATGAAAAACATTCCAAAGGCTTGTCATATCACACGTCGACCCGCACGCTGTGTAGGAAAACCTGCTGCCTGAAATTGAAACTAGACAAATAAAGACATTTATAATTTCCACATTAGATAGCCTCCTGTTTCACAGAGCCCCCTTCCCATAGCTGAATTATTCATTTGCTGCATTATTCAACAAAGTGTTATTTATCCTTTCCTTGGGTTTTTAATCTTTGCCAGCAATGACTTTGTTCCAATATTAATGAAACCTGCCCTTTAACAAAGACATCATCTCTGGCAGGGGGAATGGGTGCAGAGCTCAAACAACCAGGATGAGGAATGACTTTGTCACAACAGTTCACTGCTGCAAAGCTTACCTGTCTTCAGGCCTCAGGAGACACACACACACACACACACACACACACACACGGACTTTCCTACTTATTATTGAGTCCCGTCGCTTTCTCTTCAGTCACATACTTTTGATGTCATTTTCTTGAATGTTGATGTTAAATAAAACATTATACTCTAATATTAACAGAGTTGCAAGGGTTTTTTTTTTTTTTGTTTCATGTCCTGCATGTCATTGTTCCCTTTTGAACTCCTATTGTCAGTTTATTTATGCAGCTGCAAATCTTCCTTTAAACTGCACTGAAAGAGGCCATGTTCCCACATATAAGCCATGTACTGTTCACTATTCCAAAGTCTCAGTTTGAAAGCTCTTTTGGGGTTTTCAAAACTAATTTGCCCCCACTCTCCAAACTTTTCTATGTACGCTCTCTGGTAGCCTGCCAAATATGTGGCTAAATAACGGAGGGTTTTGGCCACATGGGGACAACAGTACAGGTTAACATGGCAACGTTTGCCCTTCTACACACAAAACAACATAGTCATTTATCATTCACAGGTGTGTCAGTACTGTCGGACTGTCGTGAGATGTCTGCTACGGTTTAAGACAGGCAAGGTTATGCTGGGTCATTTGTGAGACATGGATGTAGTTACGCCTAATTCCTTACTGAAGTTGCTCACTAAGTGCAAGCTGAAAAAGTTTTTCAGGCTGCTGTGGGCTGCTGCTTTTTCTGGTCCTCAGAGACCAAAGTCTCCTCCTTCCTCTGGCTGTGCCGGCTCATCCTGTTTCCATCCCTGAGTGATCACTTACCGTCTCTTTTACAATTACCAAGTGCTATTTGTCTCCATTGTTTCTCTGGTTGTGTTTCTTATACATCATTCCTGATGACCGATCAGAGATCTTCTGTAATTAAGTCTCATTTTTACTGCTTAGTTTAAATATAAATAAATAAATAGATAAATAGGGCTGTTAAAGTGATTTTTTTTTAAAAAGATTCTAATTAATTACATGCTCTGTGATAAATTAATCTAAATAATCTAAATCATCTAACTAAAATCTAAATCTAAGTTGATTAATCTAAGTTAATTGCTGTGAAAGTATTTTAAATATTTATCTAAATGAATTTTGGCAGATGTGCTGTATTAGAGCTTCTGGAATTTGAACACATCCCCCTGTCCTCTACCACTGAAACTGGTCCATTGCAATCCGTTTTGAAAGTGACTTAGTTAGTTGGTCACAGGCAGACTCAGTTTGCTACTGAACGCCTGGTCAAGTGTAACATAATGAGACTGGCTGCTAGCGCTTGCATCAGAGGCTGTGTTAGCTCAGACCTCTGGGTTCACTTCTAAATGCTTTGAGTTGAGGTGATATTTCAGGCTTGAAGTACTCGGATGGTACAACACTTCCTTACTGCAGAGCAGTGCTCCTATCAACAGTTTTATGTGGGCTTTTTTTAAAGTAAATGTCACTTGTGGGTCCAAGCAGCATCGCCTCATCTGCCTCCATCATGTGACAAAGTCAATGTTGCCTTCAATGATACAACAGGTCAAAGGGCACCACCGAACGTGATTAATCTGCATTAATATTTTTAACGTGTTACTTTTTCTGTGATTAATTATTAGAGATTATTGCAACAAAAAGATTTTGTAGCTTTAAGTAAATATGGTCTCTTGCTGTAACCAAACTGAGAGAAATCAAAACGAGATGTTGAATATACACCAGAAGAAAAAGAAAGAAAGACCATGTTTGATGCAGTCACTCTAGCCATGATACCGCAATCCGCCACTTAAAACCAATGGCTCCTTCTCTACTCTTTACCCCCCTTCTTCCAGCCCCCTTGCTCAGACCACATCCATCTTCAAAGAAGGGTTGACTACTTTGTGCTTCACAAAATTTTCACAAAATTAGATTTTTGACCAATAATCATCAGTGTGGATTAGAGGGTGACATTGGAGTGGATATTCACTCCTGTCCCATCCGACTTAAAGAAAATGACTCTTGTCCCATCCCAGTCCCATGACAGAGTAATAAAAAACAAAGAACGTTGACCTTATTGATTAAATTACATTATAATGCTTCAAGATAATTTGGAATGAAGGGTTTGAATTATTGTATGTGATTGTTATCAAATTCTAGGCTAACAAAAAGTAATGCAACATCTAGGCTTGTGCCGGTTTGAAAATTTTCCAGTCGCCTGGACTAGATGGGAGCAAGTTGTGGAGAGGAAGATCACGTGGACTGACCTCTGGCGGGCAGAGCCACACTACATCAAGTTCCTGGTCCAGGCTGTCTATGATGTCCTTCCCAACCAACCAACCTGCACTGCTGGGGCTTGGTCAATACTAATATAAATATTGAGTTGCTGCTGTTACAGCCTTGTGGCCTTGTGGCCCTGTTATTTCCTGTATACTGGTTGTGCTCTCTGTTGCAGGACTAACTGGTGCCTGATTGCCAACCAGGTGCACCGGCATGATAAATGGACCCACCTACCCGGGTGCCAGTCCCTCTCTGACTTTCCACCACAGCAGACCTTTGTTCCCCTTTTTGCCTTTGTTTGCTTATGTTGTCGCACACACCATACATTGTTCACAGCACCCACACCCATACACACACTACTGATACTGATACTCACACCCCATTCCTTCTTCAGCCTTTATTTAATAAATACTTTTGTTAAACTTTGATCAGTGCGTGTGCATCTCCCTGTTTTTGTTGCAGCTTGAGAGCCGGTCGTAACACTGCCCAAAAGCTCTGGGGCATGGCCAGTACCGATGGCGACATGATCAGGTGCTCAAGACCATTGCAGAGAGCACCTGTAGTGCCATCACCAGCTGTCAAAGGTCAAAACCCATGAAGTAAAACATCGAATTCATCAAAGCTGGGGAGAAACCAAGAACAACACCTAGAGCAACATCAGGGCTTCTCAACACTACACAGGACTGGCAGCTATCAGCGGATTTGGGCAGTCAACTCAAGTTTCCTCAGCATGTTGTTAAGACCACCCTCAGACCTGACATCATGGTGTCAGAGGCAACAAAGAACGTTGTCATGCTGGAGCTCACTGTGCCATGGGAAGAGTGGATGGATGAGACCTTTGAGCGGATGAGAGAGAGATACGACAGCCTAGTCAGCGACTGCTACAGACAAGGCTGGAAGGCAAGGTTTCTGCCTGTGGAGGTAGGGTGCAGAGGCTTCGCAGGACAGTCTTTCTGCAAAGCACACACTGCATTCGGCACCACAGGTGAGAGGAGGAGGAGGGCCGTCTACAACAGCACAGAGGCGGCAGAGAAAGCCTCTAGGTGGCTCTGGATAAAGAGGGCAGATCTGTGGTCGAGTGCTGCTAGGGCACAAGTTGAGGCCCGATCAACCTCAGGTGGGTCGCCTGAGCAATGGGGTCTGACGTTCGAAAGACCCGAAACACCCAATGACCTCAGGTAACATCACTGGTGATGTGCTCTAGCTATGCATCAGAAGATGTTTCACTTCAACAGGGCTGGTAAATACACAAAGAAAGAAAGAAAAAAAATGCATTTTGACAAGTTAACTAGTATTCTATAACCTATTCTATTTAAACACTGTGTAACTACAGTAGCACATTCACTCCTGTATGTGTACAGTACCCTCCCATCTCTGAGAAATCAAGTGCCTCTTCCCACAGCTCTGTCTACAGTTGACACATATGTGAGCTATGAGTTATGTGTTACAGAGACCTGATGCACTCTGACTATTTATTGGAGTTATGGAAGTGGGTGACCCAGTTCTCCAAGTCTGTCTCACATCTGGGCTGAATTTTGCATACTGAAACCATGAGCTACACTTACACGACATCTAAATCACACCTAATTAAGGACAGGATGTGAAGATACACGAGCTGGGACTGCTGTTGCTGCTGTGCTCCTCAAGTTGAGCTAATGAAGTGCAGTGAAGAGCAATTCTCCTCATCATCAAAGCAATCCAAAGCAGAGTGTTTCATTCATGTGCTTTATGTGTGCAAGCCAATTTCAGTGGGGCGGAGCCAAAGAACTACAGGCACCACTGGTGTTTCAATGCTGAGTGCCATGCAATGTAAAGAAGAACACAGAGCAGGATGAATGAATCATTAGGAGGAGGAATACATTAACAGGCAATGTGAACTTCAAGAATGGCAAATAGCATTAGCTACAGAATCATACACATACTGCTTGAATCAACATAACTTAATCTTTACAGTGATAATAGTTTTGCCACGTCACGCTATCTGTAAAATATATGTCCATGAATTTCTTCAGAAATCATATTATATAGGGTCTCCTATTAACTTCAGGTCTTATCGTCAAGTTTTAAGGTTCTCTTCAGTACTGAGTAAACCAGGTGATTGTGGTCTACATATCTGGATACAGTGTTAACAGGAACTGCTGGAGCAAATTAAGCATGACTTTCAATAGAGAGAAGAGGAAATGAGTCCCTAAGCCTGGAAAAGTGTTAGCATTTTTGCACGGAATTTCTGAATAGGGTTTTGGTTAGATGACTGAAAAGGGGTCTGTGGATAACACAAGCTTAAAGGGATAGTTGACGAAGGTAGTCCGGCTAGTTGTCTGGGGTCACGAAAATAAAGTGTTTTGCTTCTCAAAACAATATGCATTCAAAAGAGTGATATATTTGCATCACAAAACTGTTGTCCCCAAAAAAGCCAGACCTCAAAATCACTTGGCGCTATTTTCTCTCCATTCATATCACTGCGCGCTGCCGCTTGTGGACAGCTGTGCAGGTTTCTGTCACCTGTTCACAGTGTTTACTGCTCGGATAGTTAACGTTAACATGTCTGACTATGACACAAGTGATACCTTTATGAACTTTTTATTTTTAGAATTAAGTTGTAGATCTACAAGAATAAAGTCGTTAATCTTTGAGAATAAAGTAAAAAAATTATGGCCCCTATGGCCAATTTAGAGTCACCAATTAACCTGTCCCCAACCAGCATGTCTTTGGACTGTGGGAGGAAGCCAGAGTACCTGGAGAAAGTCCATGCTGACATGGGAAAATGCTCTTGCTGTGAGGTGACAGTGCTAACCACTACTCCACTTACTGATTGCATCCAGAGGATTGTCACTGTATACCTATGGGGCAGTAAAAAAAACAAAAAACTTTTTAGTTGCATGCAGTGACCGTGGCACAGCAATCTTCAATACAAAACATACAACAAAGCCCCTTAACAATGACCCTGTCACAATAATGTTAGCCTTTTACTTCTAGCGATTAAATTTATGCTTAAAAAAGACATAAAAGTAGTGTTCATTTGTAATGATTATCTTGCGGAACAAAGCTGGTATAAAAAACTTTTGTTTGCCATAGAGCTATAGCCTTTTTCACAATGGGACCACGTCGATGCTAATTTCTGCATCAGCCTATAAAAACAAACAAACAAACAAACAAACAAGCAAACAATCAAACAAAAAAACTAACAAAGTTATGCCTGAGTTGCTGTTTTGTGCAGATCTTTTACCTAAGTTGTTATTTGGCCCTGGAGCACTGTCCTTTGATATATTTTAGTGTGTGATGCAAACAACTATGGCATGCCTAGCTAAAGCATGTATAAACATCTAAAAAAGGCAACAACATCAGAAACTTGCAGTACCATCAAATAAGTTTCATCTATTATTGCTTATACTGTAATTTTAATAAATGAACAAAGCATGCAAGCTACTTCAGATAGTTAACTCGAGTCTGCTTCTGCTCTCACAGGAAATACTCCTTTCACTGCAAAGTATATCCAATGCAGCCTAAATATTTTGTCAGACTACTTAAAAAAGAATTAAACTGCTGAAAGTGTCTTTTCACAAAAATGGGCTGTCTGTGCAGTAGAAAGATGCAAATACTTTTGAAATTGGTGATATGTGACCAAAGAAAATAGAGAAAAAGGCCTGTGGCATTTACTTTTACCAGAAAGCACTGCATCACACTGGACCAATAAATGCTCACGCTGGTGGGTGACCTAACATGAGTTACCCATCCAAAAACAATATGGTTGCTGACTGGTAACAAAACGATCTCGTATTACAGTTAAACAGTAAACCAACATATGTTTCTGAAGACATTTGATGCAAGAAAAAGTTTTCTCAGTTGATCAGTTTTTTAGCTTCCATTTTAACAATACGAGAAACAGTATTGCACTCACTTCCTCTTCACAAACTCTCAAATTACATCTACAAAGTGCACTAAAATATGTTTCCAAAAATATTTGTGGCAAAAATAGGCAACACAGTAACAGAATCTTGGTTCATACTTGATAAGCACTGTCCAGTGTTACCGTTTGATCTGAGCTTTTTCAGCCTCTGCTTTCACAATACAAGAAACAGTATGGCACTCACTTCCTGTTTACAAATACTTGAATTACAGCAAAACAGTGTGCCAAAATGTTTCTGAAAACATTTTAGGTGAGTAATAGATAATACAGTCACAGTCATAGTTTTTGAGTTTTATTTGAGTTTGAGGGTGCGAGAGAAGGGCAGCTCCATGGGCAGTGTAGTAGTATTTGATAGGGTGGTGTACCGTGTTCCATGAGATAGATGAGTAGGTTACACAGGAGGACGTGGGTATACTCTCCTATATATTCCAGTGTTTTTTTGGTTGATTGGTGGGTACTGTAAATTCCCACATTGTTGGAAACTGGCGAGGTATCCCTTTAAACTATCAGGTCACAGGGAATATCATCAGTTGGTGCTCCATTGTTTACTAACTTCAAACTTGTTGTGACCTTCACAGAAAGTCCGCTTCTCAAATTATCCAATTGGACAATGGTTAAAAAGCTGACATGACGTGGGTGCTTTTCCAATCTGAGTTGAAGGTTTTTCATCTTGAGTAGTTCAGAAAACGCCAGCTGCCTCAAGTGCAGAAGCGTAAGGCGCGTCACAATACAAAAACAATGAGCAAAAAGTCAGATCAGCTGATAAAGACACACACAACCACCACCAAGTGACACTTCTGAGGAAGGCGGAAGTTTCCGCCGAAACGTCTCATGGTATGTAATATCCTAACATGTCTGAGATAAAAGAACAACTAAAGTCATAAACTAAAGACATAATGATAATAATAATAATAATAACAATCAACCATATAACAGCAGCAGGTAATACAGCAACAGCACACAATATAGCAGAGGCAGACATATACAACATGGCAGCAATAAGGTAGCAGCAAGGAGTACAGGAGAAAACAGCAAAGGGAATAAAATAAGTTAATACAATACAACTAAAACACTAATAAATAAACAATACAAGAAAGGAGAATGACGACATCACATAAAAGCAAGTCTATAAAAATGGGTTTTAAGAAGTGATTTAAAAGAAGTTACTGATTCTGCAAACCTTAGATCCTCGGGCAGGTCGTTCCAAAGCCGAGGGGCCCTGATGGAAAAAGCTTGGTCGCCCTTAGAGTTCAGCCTTGACTCTGGAACAACCAAAAGGCCCCTGCCCGAGGATCTAAGGCTGCGTACAGGCTCATATGGGGTCAGCATATCTGTTATATATGTAGGAGCCACACCCAGATGGATCAGTAAAATCTTGAAATCAATTCTAAAACAGACAGGGAGCCAATGAAGGGAAGCAAGAACAGGGGTGATGTGATGTCATCTGTTAAAACCAGTGAGAAGCCTAGCTGCTGCGTTGTGAACTAGTTGGAGGCGGGAGAGTGATTTATGGTTGATGCCGGAAAGGAGGGAGTTACAGTGGTCTAGTCTGGAGAAGATGAATGCATGGATAACTTTTTCTAGGTCAGGGCGTGAAAGCATGGGTTTAATTTTTGAAATAATTCGTAATTGATAGAAACAGGACTGAACAACTTTCTTGATGTGGAGTTGAAAACTGAGATCTGAATCAAATATAACTCCAAGATTTTTGGCTGTGAACACCATTGAACTGCTAAAATGCTTTCTGAAAACCTGTAAACCTTCTGTTAATGGAAATATGCAGGTCACTCCCTGAAGTCATGTGAAAGTGGCAGGTATTTGTCTTAAGTGACGTACACTGTCAAAGTGCAGTAATGGACATCAGAGGCACTGCAATTATTGTAAAATTTGTAGAGTCATTATTTTGTTTTGGAAGAAGTTCATTCCTCATATCCTGGATGCATCATACAGTTTAAATAAAGTTGGTTATTAGGGCTGCTGATAGCTGATGGTGAGAAAATTACATTTTTCATGCTGTCCTGATGAATAATACTACAACTGCTGCTGCCGTCATGACACAGGAATAAAGTAGAAATTACTTTTTTCTAATGCACAAGGAAATAATAATAATAATAATAAAAGAAGAAATGATTTCATTCATTCCAGTATCTTCAATACATTACATAACTGCTTCACTTTAAAAGAGGATGAGACAACCTGACATGACAAGCCATGATTCTTACCAATCTGAATCACACCTCGCAACAATGTATGATAATATATTCCTCTTAATTGAGCTTGTACTTGACATTAGATGGCCTGGTGTACCTGACTTGGTCAAGTACAGTCAAAAAAGTTGTTTTAATGCACCATTTACACCGTGTCACTTTGCAAAAGCGTTTTGTTTGGGGCCAGGAAATTACCAAAAAGGCTGAAGTTCAAGTGAAACTAGTTATGCTTAACAAGTACACGTGTTGTTGTTTTTTTTGTTTTGTTTTGTTTTTTCCAAAATTAAGTGATTTATAATAGCCTTACTATATGTGCAATTTGTTAGGCTTCAAAGTCAATGGTTTTATGAGTGATAACAGAACCAAAAATAGAGGTAGTAACAGCTAAAATGGCTTTATTGATAGTAAAAGGGGAACATCACCTAAATTAAGATATCCAATTTGTTATTTCCATGGCCACATTGTAAACCCCAATTTGCCTGCTCAACTTAAAAAAATTGTAAACAATTTTGAACTCAAAACTTTTAGTTTAGTATAATACATTAACATAAACATTTTGAGTACAGAAGATAAAAAATAAATGTGTCACGTGACCCTTGCCTGACTGGAATTTTATGTAAGTAAAGTAACACATTTCTTTTGTTGTTGCTGTTGTTTTTTAAGCATTTAAAGTCTGTGTAAAGCAGCAAAAAATGTCTGTTATAAGTTTGTCACATCACAGAAATATGTGTCATTAATCACTGAGCCAAATTTGAAAGATTAAAATCACTAAGTATATAAAATTAGCTCTCCAAATCATGGAAAAACAAGCACTTCTCTCACTGTGAAACACTGGGGGCACGTCTGGAGGGTATGTCTGCAGCCTCTTGTCTCATGACTCCAGGATGCAGTCATTCAGTCCACGCCCACTCCGTGTACTGTACAAAGACGTAACCCTGCACTGGCAGCTGGCCGAACGGGAGGATGTAATCCAGGGAAGGAGAGTGTCTGTTCAGCTCCCCTAAACTGAAGATATTTTTTCCAGCGGATGTCGTAATTACAACATGATTGAGCTAACTGGAGGAGTTTCATGTTGTATCCAACAATGGGAGGCTTTTAACAGATGACGTCCAGTTAGCTTTGCTGCTGCTGTTAACTGTCTCTTTTAGCTGCAGCCACTGATGCTTTCTAGATATCATGATTTCCCAAAACTGAATAAATACCACACATAGCAACACAAAACTGCTTTGCTAGCTCAATCATGTTGTAACTAAGATATCCGCTGGAAAAAATATTTTTTTCACGGACCGTTTATATAGAGTGCCAAAGTCACACCCCTTCCGGTAGAGCTCATGGGACCTTAGATCGGAAAAAATATGAACGCAGTGAATGGGGAGAGAAATATTATCTTTTGTTCCCGTTTGAGTTGCGACATGAAATCTAAATATGTTGTTAATGAATTTGAAACATCAATTTTAAGGTCAAGAAAGTCAAAGGTCAAGACACCGCTGAAGGCTAATGGCTAACGGCTAACAGCTAACGGTTAGCCCAGCTAAACTATAATAACCATGTTTATTACAAAACGTGCACACAGAAATAGTGTTTGTTCAATCACTGTGTTTATAGACTTTACAAACATCATATTAGTCTACACGGTGATACAGTGACGTGAAAAATGTGATATATACGTATATAGTGAAATTGCCGGTTTTCTATACTACTGCCTCTTCTTCTTCTACTGCTTCTTCTTCTTCTTCTCTGAATTTATTGGTGGATAGTAAACAACTTCCAGGTGCATACCGCCACCTACTGTACAAGAGTGTGTATTTATACTGCTACAGCCTCAGGGGCATGTTTGTAGCAGGGATCGCTCTATTACGTAACGCGGCTATGATTTAAGGCCCGCCCATTAAATCCAGAAAATTGAAACCTAGAAACACAGTTTGTGGAGCCTAGCGCCACAATTCCATTGTAAATGGTTGAAAGGCTTTTTTACACATTTTGAGGAATACTTTTATGACCTATTTAATGTGTTTAGAGGAAAATAGCAGAATTTGCTTTACACGGACTTTAATGTCATATGAACATAAAAACATTAAGTACACATTTAACAACATTTTCTTTAGTTTCACTTAATTAAAAAATATTATGGCAATCTCTTCTCAATCACAAGAATAAGACAAAAGGATTGAATTCTGAACCAGGAAGTGCTCTTTATTTCACCTCAGCACAACTGTACATTAATATCCACACAGGGTCCTATACACAAACTGTGTATATGACTTCATTCATGGTACAAAATGTCTTTTACCACAACATTAACTGTAGCTTTGATAAGACTGCCAAATGTCCGCTATATAAAGTTTCAGTAAGAAGTCATAATTCCCTCAGGTAAAAAGGGGTCAGATGGCATACTTCTGCTGTTGTCTGACATCTGATAAATCTAACAAGCACATACACTCTTTTGTTTTTGTTCGTTCAGATTAGCGTAGATTGGTTCTGCAGATTCTGCCCTGCCTGCAGCTCTGCAGTAGTGTAGACACAACCCACCAACTTCATAACCTTTAAAAGTAGCACTGACAAAAAGTGACTCTCGACTACCAGTGCCAGTCTCAAGCTAAGCCACTGACTGCAGACAGCTCCACCTCCCACAGCCAGGACATAGGTTGGGTAGTAACACACTGCAGAGGACGCCTCACCTCCTCACTGCTGGCAAACAGACCTCCATATCTGATCAACCATCACTTCATCTGTCAATCCACTCAGCAAATACATGCATCAGTGTATGCATGTTTATATTACTTTATTATTCTGAGACAACAAAAACCTTTCCTGTCTCTTGTACATTTTCTACACATCACAAGGGATGATCTCTACTGCAACTACTGAGGTGTTGGAATAAATAAAATACTTTGGAAAGAAAGTCATAAGTGCACTGATTTTAAGAGGGATGATAAATACTATCTTTGCAAAACAGAAAACTTGGCAAAAAAAAAATCAATTTCTCAAGGAGTGTGTACTACAAGCTTTGGCAGATTTTCTATTTTTATATAGTGAGGGAAATAACAACATCAGGCACTTAGTAGGGTTTTAACAATTGGATTTGCAGTTTGGAAGAACTCAAAAGAGAGATTTCACCTTGAACAGCATCTTTATTAGTAGCATCAAGTTTAACATCACATAAAATGTGTAAACAGAGGAAACACTGTAGATCGTGGTGACCGGGGGCGATTGCTCTGAGACAACACAATTTCCTGAAATTTCATAGGAGAAATGGTCAACTATGCACTGTTGAATTTACATTAAAATAAGAATTTACATTGCATTAAACGTGCACTATTATGAGTTTAAAATCATGACTATGGTGTTCTAATGCCATTTATTACCAGCTTTCAAACGCAACCTCCCTGTTATACATTCTCGTGTCAGCACGGTGGACGCGGAGCCTCAAAAGCATTCCTACGAGACAGCGCTGAGCAGGTTTTTTTCATGCAGCAAAGACGGTCATTGAATTAATGTGACAAAATCGTCACTTCCAGGGAGGCTCAGCTTCCCTGGGACCTAATGGAGCGGTAGGCGGGAGAGGACGCTCAGTGTATGCATGATGATTGGAGGAATTGTCTAAAAGGCTGAACCCCTTTGTGACTGACAACACTTTGGAAATACGCACTGGCATCGTCGCATCTCGAGCTCAGTCCCACGCGGATATTTTGAGTGGAGTCTTCTGACAGAGTGCCGTCCGAAGTGCCGTTCCTTATTTCCATAAGCAAAATTCATTTTCATTTTCACGGTTAAACCCATCTGAAAATCTTTGAGGTGTGTTTTCCTGTGGTTCGATGGCATTAGTGTGGTTGAAAAACAGCTTCAACAAATTTTATGATGTAAACTTAGAGTGAGCTGTTTGAAAGACCAGCAGCTGCCACTGGTGGTGACACAAATAGAATGAGACTTGCATCCATAGGTCTGTTGTCCCTCTGCATGAACAGAGGTTTTTTTAGGTGTGGAGAGCCACTATCTCAGAATCAATGTGTGCAGCATATCCATTATGGCCTCCCACTGGGTCAGCAGGTCCAGCCTGATGATGCAGGGGTCTTGTACTTCCGCTGGTCGGTAACCAGGTGTTGAAGATAACATGCAGAGACCTTTTTTCTTAGCCCCTTTATCTGGTAACACCTGGATTGTTACACTCCGCACCCTGGCTCATTTATGGCCAGCATTTATTTGGCAGACACAACGGATATTTATGGGATGCCTGTGGAAATCAGTTAAAGGAATACTTCACCATACAAATGATTACTTGTATATCAATCACTCACCCCATGTTACGTTGAATTGGTAAGGCAAATGGTAAATGGTCCTGCATTTGTATAGTGCCATTCGAGTCATCCAACCACTCAAAGCGCTTCTTACTCAGTCTCATTCACCCACACTTTCATACACTGATGGCTGAGACTACTATACAAGGTGCCACCTGCTACTCAGTTTTTAACTCACTCACACACCGGTGGAAGCTCCACATTTAACAACAGCAGAATTAAACTCACTGGCCCTGGATTAGGTTCATCTTGCTAGTAGCTAGTAGCCACATTGGAACCCCATTTGCCATGTGAAATGCCTTAATTCTTGGTGGCATAGATTCAACAAGATGCTGGAAATATTCCCTGGTGGTTTTGGTCCATATTGACATGATAGCATCACACAGTTGCTGCAGATTTGGACACAGTCTGCAACAATACTCAGGTAGACTGTGGCGTTACGATTAATTGGTAATAAGGGGCTCTGGTGAGCCCGTGTGAATTGTAGCCTCAGTTTCCTATCCTTAGCTGACAGGAGTGGCACCCAGTGAGGTCATGCTGCTGTAGCCCATCTGCTCCAAGGTTTGATGTGTTGTTCGTTAAGAGATGGTCTTCTGCATACCTTCGTTGTAACAAGTGGTTATTTGAGTTACTGTTGCCTTTCTATCATCTTGAACCAGTCTAGCCATTCTCCTCTGACCTCTGGCATCAACAAGGCATTTTCGCCCACAGAACTGCTGCTCACTGGATAGTTTCTCTTTTTCCATCCTCTTTTCCATCCTCTGTAACCCTAGAGATGGCTGCGCGTGAAAATCACAGTAGATCAGAGGTTTCTGAAATACTCAGACCAGCCTGTCTGGCACCAACAACCATGCCACGCTCAAAGTCACTTAAATCACCTTTCTCGGTTCAAACTGAGCAACAGAATGGGGGTTGGCTGATTGGCTGATTAGCTGTTTGCATTAGCAAGCAGTTGAAGAGGTGTACCTTAAAAGTGGCCAGTGAGTATTTATCAAAACATCTGTTAACAAACTTTCTCACAGCTTGTGCATTATAATCGAAGTGTCATTTATCCAGTTGTATGCTCAGTACTTCACAAACATGCATTTTTTGCTAAAACCTTAGTAATAAGGTTTAAGTAATGAGTAAAATAGTTCACAGTAACAGTCTCATGCATGGACAAGTAGTGTGCCTGCGCTTTATTTATGTGATGTGTTTTAAATATTGAGATTTTACTGAAAATGTGTGTGCGTGGGAAGTACTGAGTAAATGGATGTCTTAATATAGTTTTGCTATTGTTAAATCCAGACCCATATGACTTCAATTCATAAAGAATATTTTCCATTTTTAGATTCCTTGTTCATCATGGAGGCATTCAAGATAACTTTTCTTCCTGAATTCAACATTACACATGGGTGAGAAATTAATGCAAACTGTCATTTGGAAAAGTTAGGTGTTCTTTTAGGTTACCATTATGGTAGGTTACCCCAGTGATCTCTGGGAAGTAGTTCTGTGAATATAAGATTCTAAGACTCAGGTTACTCTCATATTGTCGCAACTGCTGTCTAGAAAGTTGATCCTGGAGCTGTTGTGGGGTCCTCTCAATTCAGACTTCATCTGTAGAGGCCCAGACACACCAAACACACATCAAAGAGCTAGTGGTGACAAATACAGTGTTGTGTCACCTCATGTTGCCTGTGGCTTGCTAAAAAAGTTGCACTTAAACACACTGCAAAGACTATAGCCAGTGGCCAACTAGCATTTATGTCCTGCGTCTGCCTAAGAGGAAGTAATTCTCAATATTAGCAGGGGACAGTAGTCTGTATTTGTCTTTAAAAAGGCAAATGGGAAGACTGACAGGATGGATGCTAGTTAGCCAGTTAGCACATTAACAGCACAACCCAATGTTGAAAGAACAAGGTATATCATGTGCTGGCAAACAAAAACACAAACAATTACAAACTGTTTATGCTAAAGAGCTCAATGGCTCAGAATATGCTTACCTGTTTTCATCTCATGCCCTCTTGAATTTAGTCATTTGTTTGCTTTCCTCACTTCCCTTTCTCCTCTTGTGCTCTGACACCAATTCACCAATTGAATCAACCGAAAAACAGCCAAGTACTGCCTATTGCCGACGGTACAGGACGCACCACAAAACTGGGGCAATGGATGCTCAACGGCCTAACACTGGCTGACGGCCAACTGTCGGTTTGGTGTATCAGGACACTTTTGGTTAATGTGGCTTTTCGTTTGCCTCATTTGCATCTTTTCCCTGCTCCCCCAGATAATTTAATATAATTTTATAATTTTTGAAACCTTGTAATGATGTGCTATTTTGGCCAGGTCTCCTTCAAAAAAGAGAATTTAATCACACGGGTCTACCTGTTAAATTAAGCTTAAAATATGTCTTTTTTTGTCTTCTTAAAGAATTAGAAATCGTGCAATGTTGTAAAATTATAGCAAAGATATTTCCACAACAGCCATCATCCTTTGACTGTTTTACATTACATTCATAAAATCTGGTAACAAGGTTACGTTCAGGTTAATGACTTCATAATGACAATATCACACTGTAATCACAGTTGATAAAAAATTGTTTTGTATTTATAATGTAATACTTAATTATATCACATAATTTCCATCATATAGAGAAGGATGCCAATGACACGACAGTGGCACACTGTGACTTTATGAATGAGCTCAATACTTCATTGGTTAACTGCAGGCTGGGAATTGAGCTTGCAGTGCAGGTCTGTATCAGATGGATAAATGTCCTCACAGAGAGAACCATGGGCCAATAACACCACAGGTTACATTTCTCCTTATGTTCTGCCGTCTTTCCCTGGCTGCCTTCCTCCTGCTGGGTCTTTGGTGATACAACAGCCCCCCGTCTCCTTCGCTGCCACTTATTTCATATTACAGCCATCATCTGTGCAATTGGCTGTGTAATGCCGACGGCGACTGCGGAAACCTCAAATGAGTCGTAATTGACCTGTAATAGCACTTTCATCTATGAGCCTTCTGCCCAAATCCCAACATTGTTCTTCAGTGATACCCATCTGCCTCCCCTGCTGATACTGTTCTTCTCACTGCCTGCTGGAGGTTACAAAGGTCTGCCTGGTTTCATTATAGGTCACAGTTAACCTGAGATGATGTATTTCCCACTTGGAATGATTTGAGCAGGAGGATTAGTTCTAATGTCTTCATACTGTACTCTGAGGCAGCTGTTGTAGTGGATCGGTTAATGCAGTTGACTTTTTCTGTCTGACCCCCTTTTGCAGATATAGATATATCATTGTGACCTATCAAGTGTAGCAGAGTAAGTTTTTTCTACCCATTTAACTGTCATGAGGTTCATGGATAGATTTCTGAATGGGTCTACCAGGCTCAGGCCCAGAGACCCAAAGTGTCAGCGGGCTCCTTGGCCTTCACCGACAAAATGTTACTCAAATTAAAACTTGCCTTCCAAAGGAAACTCAAAATGACCACAAAGAGTCACAAAAAGACCACAAAGAGATGCAAAGGTATTGCAAAAAATACACAAAATTACCACAAACACAGGCAAACATATCTGTGCCCAGGAGCCCACCAGGAGCACTGCTGTGCTGATTACTGAGCAGCGCAAGTAAGTGCCATTTCTAGCAGAGTGACTGTTACTTAACTGTGCATTCCTACCTGGCTTTTCTGGTTGGCTGCAATGTCTGCAGTTTGGAATGGCTGACATCGTATCTCTTCTTGATTGATTGGGTTTCCCAGCGATTGGAAGTGGAGTTTGCTCATCTTATTGTAGCAGATCTGGTGAGTAGCCCTGTCTCCTAGAAATTCCATTTAGATGCAACTAATTTGAAACAAATACGTTTTGAAGGAAACATATTGCTGAGGGCATTCTGTTTTTTATTTGCTAATTAACATACCTGTCAAGTTGCAAAATGTTGATACTGAACATATCATGAAAATCATTATTTAAAGGGCCAGTGTGTAATATTTGGCATGGTTTATTATCAAATCTGAATCTGAATCTGAAAATTCTACCCATTAATATGTTTATATAAGTGTATAATTGCTATAAAATAAAATTTATTTGGTTTTCGTAGCCTTGTAATTATGCTTTTACATATATATATATATATATATATATATATATATCAAGGGCTTTGCTTTAGAGAGGTCGCCATCTTGTCCTGCCATGTATGTACGGCAGACAGAGCGGACAATCCAGCCAGCCAGAGAACGCGTTTCGCGTGTATAAATAAACCAATGAAGACAGCGGAAAGAAGGAAGAAGGAGGAAACAGTAGAGAGTGTTAGTAGTTCGTCGATAGAGAGCAGTGAAAAGTTTTTTTAGTTACAAAGTTTGTGAATGGACCACACTTCCCACGCAACAGGAGAGAATGAACCCGAACCGTCATCTGCGAGGAAAAGAAGACACAACTTCACTCCTTGTGATGCACTCTCTGCGGCGCTTTTCCTCCTGATGATATATCTCCCCAACGATGGCAGCACCGAATCCCATTCTGTGCAGCAAAATGGGAGTGGAGGATTCAGCCTCTCTCCTTGTCCGCTCAGCATCCAACACATTGAGTTCCTAATCTGTGTGCTCCGGCTCAAACAGGTATGGCTCTGGATCTGTGTCCGCTACAAGAAACTCTTCAAAATCGCATTCAAAGTCCACCATTGCAGCTACTATAGTCCGGAGAAATTGCTAGGCTAAATAAACAGTTGAGTTTTGTTTACAGGCTACGTCTGTGCCTGCTCACCGGTGTATCCCTCCGCAGATCACAGCACAGGATGTACTGAAAATTTTATTCTTATGTCAATAACAGACAATAGGATAGCAGTAACGTTACTCCTGTGTACCCCGCTGATTGGATTCAGTACAGCTAAAACCACTGTTTATTACTGAACAGTACAAGTTACTGTTGACTGTAACTACACCAAAACAACCAACAAACAACAACAAACCCCGTCACATTTGCACCCCGCCCCCAAACATGCCATTATCTCACAGAACATTGACATTATAACTTTTACGTGCTACCCCCCAGAGTGCAGTTTCTGGAGTGCTCAAATAAACGGGCCTTTTCCCCGAACGCTACTCTAGTCTCCTGCTTGTGAGGGATTCATTACAATATCGTAACATGGTTTAGATTTCTGAATAAATATTCACCTCGTCGCTAGATAAACCTACTCCTGAAAAACTTCTGTCTGCGCAAGGCTTTTTGTCCTACGAGGCCACCATCATTTACCTGACGGGAGGGGTGAGCGAGTGAGCCCTGCAATCTAGAATTTGACCACTGATGTCACTGTTTTCAACCCATTTTACACACTGGCCCTTTAACATCGATTTGAGTTGTTTTACGCCAAAATGGTCAATCTATACAGTGGGCTATTAACTCATTGTGACTGCAGCATTATATATATTCCCTTCTATAGTTAACTTTTAACCAAAATCACAATCTTCTCACCTGAAACTATTAATCATTGTTTTTGGTGTGACAAGTGGGTGTAGGACTCAAAAGCAGCACCAATGACAGGCAGGTCGGTTTATAATGAACTCTAACGCATCGCTTAGATAAACACAGAATGAGCAGATAGGCAATACAACAAGGATAGGCTATCTTGGCTCAGAGCCCTCTGAGATACAGTTTCAGTCCAAGTGTGGCTCACCATAGCCAAAAGCTGGTAAATAGCCGGCGTCTGCCCAACGCACACACACAGCAAACAGTTCAATTATGTCTGAGGGTATTGTGAGGGTGCAGGCGGAAGGTGATGTCAGATGAGCAGAGAATCCAAAACCAGGAGAACAGACAAGGGGAGCCAACACACCTGTGTGGAGCCAGCTTTAAGTAGGATGGCAACGATGAATGGATTCCATGGCACAAACACAAAGGCAGGATGTGCAGCCATGCAACGAGGTAGTCCACAGGACAGGAAACCACAGGCAGCACAAAAAACAATCTGGCAATAAGAATCTGTGAAGCTAGAGTACTTATAGTGACGGGGAGTAATGAGCCGAGGTGAGCCAAGTGGGTTTAATGAAGTGGGTGTCGTGAACCAGCAGGAGCAGGAGATGTGTGGACAGGTAATAGGCTGGCAGGTAGGTGTAGCGGAGAGGCGGGATGAGTAGAAGTTTACTGAGTGAACTGAGAAAAGGGCATGTATGCCAGGTCAAAAGTGCACACTGCGACATTCATTGCCTTAGAATGAGCTGGATATATTTATATACTGTTGGGATTCCATGGACCACAAATGATTTGTCATTTGTGCTGATCTAAACTGGACATGTAAAGGTTTTTCCTCTGGGTCTTGTCATCTGCAATGGTAAGAGACTACATGTTCTTTGATCTTCAAACAAAGGACAGTCATTTGGGACTCATCTCCACAGGGTGCCTCATGGTCACACCTAAGTGAGAGACCAGTCTTCAAACCTGATTGGGAACTACTGGCACAGAGATATGTCATTCTGTGATGTCACCAAGCAAACTAATGGAGAAACTTTCACTTTCTAATGCACTTGCCTTCTTGCTGGTCATGCCCATCAACCACTGAAGGAGGCACTTGCTTCTAGATCGTCTTGCTCTTTCTCCTGGTCTATGACTGAGGTGGGACGTACGCAGAAGGACCTACTGTGCCCTTCCTCAGTTTTCACACCCATGCATGGTTAGTGTGCCAAACACAAGGTTTGTAACTAAATTTCCAGTTACCAAAAACCAAGTTGAGTGAGCACCCCAACCTCTCACTCTGCAAGGACAAGCAACTGGTCTCCTCAGATCAGCACCTTCAGAACAAGGACACAGCAAAGACTGTCTCCGGAATCACTGCTCTTTCCAGCCGTCCTCTGCCGGCTAACAAAAGCAGCACGCCACAAAACAACTTCTCCCTCCATTCATTTGAGGATTGGTAATGCAACAACTGGGCATAACATTATTGCAGTTGTACAAGCTAAGCAAGACTGTTCATCCAGAATTTGTCAGTTCTGCTTTATGCTGTTTGAGTTATTGTGATTGTTTGCAGTTAGGTTATTGGTTAGCTGGCTTCACCAAAGCTAAGTGATGTTAGTTTGCTAATGCTTTTCACAGACAGTCTTGCACACAACTAAACATCCTTTGAACTAACCCAGACCCTTTGCAACACATAGCCTACCACATGCATATATCCTCACTTACAAATTGGCTCGCAACATAACTATCTCCAAAGGGGGACCTCGCTTCAACTCCTTAGTCTTTGTCCTAACCAGCCACACAGACAGGCAAAACACACACCCACACACATATACACACCCATGCTTATAATAGTATGGCATTAACTGAGCCTGGGTTTGTTGAAGGTGGCAGTACTGTTTGGGCTGAGAAAGCCATATGTAATGTAAGGTAAAGGAGATTATTGTGTTGGTGCGGGGAGCAGTGAGACCTGGCATTAGGGGAGTGTCTCTGGGATGCCAGAGATCACTGTCTAGCCTCCTGGAGGTGTCGTGGGACCAACTAGACGAAACACCGGTGAAAGGAGGTTCCCACTATCACTGCTCACTGGTCTGAATAGTTAAGCCTTGCCATAATAGCTTATCATAGGGCTTAGGAGGTTATTCACTGAGTGCTGATCCTTTCTCTAGAGCACAAACTTCTTGTGTTAATTTGAATGAATTGTTACGATTTGTGTGTTTTGTAGCTTTACTTTCTTTATGATTAAATATATTTGGTATCGTACCCGCTGTCTCTTTAATATTGCACAAAAGTGAATGAATAGTCAACCTCTGCTGCGTCAAGAACTCCGAAATCCTTCAGCCTTTACTCTTTATATGGTAATTTTGGTGATGGTTATTGATTTAATTATTAATCAAATTTCCAAATTTATAGTTCAGTGAACTTTATGAGACTGATATCATTAACTGGCTATCATTTTTCCCTTTTAAAGAATGGTGCCCCACGAGGTGATTTAATGTAAAATAAGTTACATTATTTAACATAATTAATTATTATTATTAATAATGATGAATTATTTTGGATATCCATTTTGATACTTTAATTTGAGAACTGTTACGAGGTCAGGCCTGCGTCAAGGCTTAGATCCCAACAATGCAGAGCGGGTCCTCTTCCATGTAGTACACCATATTTTTTTCTACAGCTCAGAATGGACAAATCAAGCACTGGCTCTGAATAGGGCCGTTCACATTTTTACATTCGTTCTCTCACACTCTTGGCACACCTGAGGTTTCAGTCCTGCAACCTCACAGCTAGATTCCATTAAATCCTACACACTACACCTTTAACCAAAGTGTTCTTGTTAACTAAACTAAACTAAGACAGATGGATGCAAACGTGAAGTTCTGGTATCAAGGTCCTGCATTTGCATGCCCACCATCCTCCCCAATCCAGAGCCTATGCGGTACATAAATGGAGTGTTTTGTTAACCGAAAGAAACACTGACCCTGAACATTATCCAAGCAGCCTTTGTGATTGTGTTGCCACAACCAAAAGCAGTTTAATAACATAACAGAAAAATCTAGGAGTGATGTTGTCTGCTTCGACAACTTCAACTTGTTTTTATAGTCCTGAGCTGCAGCCTGGTTGCTCTTACCCTCCTGTTGCTGGGAAGCTGCACCTCTGCTCTCCAGCACTGGGATGCCAGGCTGTGTACCATGGTTGGGGGCCTGTTCCAAATCCCCATCTTCCAATCCCCAGTGTAGCAGCTGTTTTGTCTCTACACTTACACGTGTTTTGTCCCTTTGCGGTTTTGTCTCTACTTTTTATGTCTCTGCATCCACACTCCAGTAATTGTTTTCATATCGATTGGTTTTATTTGTATTATTTTCGTTTGTTTGTTTTTGCAGCAGAGGCGGTTCAGCCCTGCTTTGTCTGCACTCCCTTCAGCAGAGAGTGGTAAACTGTCCATGTAGGACACTGGGAATGTTTTGGGTGCCCAGTGAGAATACAAGCAGTGTGTGTTTTGTAACTTTTTCTTTCTGTATGGTAAGGGTTGGTTTAAGTGGTGGTATTGACTTTCTTTTCAGTTTGTTGGTTTGTTTATTTGAAAGAGTTAGTTCCTGTGTAATACATGTGTCATTATTATCATTTTGGTGGTTTTTAATGTGTTTGTCTTGATGATTTCGTTTTTCTTGTTTTCTCTGTTTAGTTTGTGTGTGTGTGTGTGTGTGTGTGTGTGTGTGTGTGTGTGTGTGTGTGTGTGTGTGTGTGCGTGCGTGTGCCTGTGGTTGACTGTTTTTAAAACAGACTGTGTTAACTGCCTGTCATTTTAAAGAAAAGAGAAATATTCTAAAATGAATGTATATTTGTATTTTTGGTACCACGTCTCCGTTAAAGTGATTACAAATCTGGTTGACCTTTATTTTTGAGTGTTCAGTGGTTTAAGCTACAGTTGGTAACTTTTACCAAAAATCTTTGCCGTCTTAGCTGAAATTTTCGCTACATCCAAACAGATTCACATGAGACAGATAGAGCTGAGAAATGCAGCCTCAGACCCTGGAGGGGACTGGCTCACCAGCTGGGGATGGGACCCTGACCATTGGAGACTAGCACAGGGAGAAGACCCTGTTCTCTTCCAAATTCGTGAGTACTTGGAGTGGGTTGCCAGATGCTACACAGAGACAGTTACTCCAACAACCAGTAAAGAGGCTGCTAAACCAGTGGAGAAGGCTGGAGCTATTAGATGGGGCTGTATGCAGACAAATACAAGACTCATTGACTCTTGAGACATTGAAACAAGTAATGGTCCCTGAAGCCCAGACCAAGGCCCTACTAGAAGCATGCCATAAACATGCAGGACAACCACAATGGATGCTATCCCTGTTACGGAGGAACTTCTACTGGCCCCAAATGTATCAGGTGGTACAGGTTTACACACAAAAGTGCCCTCGCCGTGTTCTGCATAAGGCTAAAAAAGAAATATTAGAGCCCCCCTCGTCCCCCTCACTCCAAACGCCCCCATGCATATCATAGCCATGGATTTTTTTGAGACTCAGCTGCCCAACAGATACCAGAACATCCTTGTGATAACCAATCTGTTTACTACTGTAAGTATGCATGGGCAATCCCTGCCCCAGACTAAACAGCTTCAGTTACAGCTCCGGCATACTGGTTTTAGACCAGAGAAGACAGGGAAAAGGAAAATTGAGTGACAGGTGGCAGAACTAGCCCCATGTGGTGGTAGCCAGGCCCTATCCAGATCGCCCAGTGTACTGAGTCAGGCCTGAAGGCAAAAACGTCCCAGAATGTGCCCTCCATCGCAATAATTTACGTCCCTGCCTCCCCTGTTTAACCCCCAAATCAACTGAGACCAAGGAGCCTGAGGCCAGAGAAACCAATAATGGTTTTCCAGTTTGGGGTTTGGTACTCCCCTTTAATCCGGGGGATGCTGCTCAAGAAGCCCACGGCTTCTAGGGACTCGAACACTTTGAGTTGGGGGGAGTGTCACAGGGTGACTGTGTGTCTATGTGTGTCTGTGCGTGTCTGAGCCTTGGATGTGGGGGCACTGTTTAATGTTGTGTTTTTCTAGTGCTTTAGCGGGGTTTGGCTTGACCCAGAAAGACACCGGCTAAGCAGCCTCGTGGTTGGGGGGAGTTTCAGCATCTGTCCATCGACAAGAAAAAGGGCAAATACAGAACAGGCGTGTGGAATGATGACGGAAACACGGTGCGAGCCAACGCTGCCAGAGAAAAAGATTCGGTGCGTACAGACCAGGTTGCGGAGACACCAGGTTCAGGCGGACTGTGGACGAGAGAACGTTTGGAGCCAGGGGAACGGCCAACATCCCGCACGAGCCACGAGAGAGGCGGAGGAGAGCAGACGGAGCCTGCTGTGCCCACAGATCACTAGAGGAGAGAGAGATGGACACCTCGTGGGAAACCTCGTCGTCCCCAGTAGAGGTCAGCACAAAGTTATTTTAAAGTCACAACACTCACCTGTGACACAACTGCACGTTAAGAATGTGACATCGTAGGGCCGTAGCCTCCATCTGAATTTCAGGCATTGTAATAGTGATAATAGTGATTCCAAAAATAAGAAAAATGTTTAAAATTATGGATGAGTCTTCAAGCAGTTTAGAGGGTTTACCACTGGATTTGTAAACCTCTCACATTACCAAGTAACCTGTGCCAAACATCAGTATTGACCAAGGTCCCCAACCAGATTCTCCTTCACTTGCTGGGAGGGGGTGAACTGGGGATAAATCAGCCCAACGCTCCCGTAGTCTGAGCCCAGCTTTAGTCAATATCAAGCCTCATCATTTTTTATTTTGTTGTTTTTGTGCCTGTGGTGTTAGGAGCAATCATAGTTGGCTCATCATCTGCCAAATGTTTACTTGACAGTCCTTTCAAAAACTTCTCCATGATGTAGAGCAGTACCACCGCATTCACTCAGCATTCCCCTTGTTGTACCTCCATGTCATCCAGTTTGGGAGTTCAGAACATATTTTGTGGACTGAATATGTTTTTGCGCTATTCCTACTTTAATAGCTATATTTCTTTCTTTTTTTAATGTTACTTTGTTGAAGGTAAAGTGTCAAAAAGGGGAAAAAAAAGTTTCTACAACTTGCAATGCTTTCTGCTCTCTCATGTCAGACAATTCAACAAAACACTGTGGAGTCCGTACTATGTGGAACTCAAACACAACTCTTTGTTGATGTGGCTTTTTGAATGCAATATGGAGAGTAACAAATAGGGGTCATTTTATGGCTGGCACAGAATGCATCAGAGCTTAGACTCCGTATGAGAAACTGAATTTGCTCTCATCTGATCAGCACAGCTCAAGTCTCTGAATACAAATTGAGAGGGAGGGCTGAGGAGAATGCTGCTCCGGCTCTTCTGATTCCAGCAGGATTGGATGTGCCTTATTTCCAAGTGAAGTGCTCGCTGCTTCCATTCTCTGCCCTTTGGTCCTCCCCTGCTATCTCGCTTTCAATTATTAGTTTTCTTCCTCTTTTTTTTTTGCAGTGGGGGTGGAGGGGCTGTGAAGAGGTAAGAGGTGAGGTGACCTGATATATATCAAATCAGCCCTAACAGAGGACAACTCGTCGTCAGATTTCCTTTTGATTAGACTCCAGCATCAGAGCAGCGGAAGAGAAACGCATCAGAGGGGCCAGAGGAGTACACAGGCCTGATAACAGGCAATCAGTGAGAGCCACAGGTCAGCTTGTACACGTTGTTGAGCTAATAGTATTGAGACTGCGCCATGCTTCCATATCAGTTGTTGTCTTGGTAATGAGGCTGCACAAACACACAGAACAAAGACATGCTAGAAGAAAAAAGGAACAAAGAGCAGCATGTATGAGCATTCACTCTCAAGGATTTCTGCAGCATCGCTCCCCTGTGAGCGCGCCTTCTCATGACTGTGCTTCAGAGGCCATGTTCAGCTTGTCTTACAATGTTTTATTGGCTTCAGTGTCTGTAGCACAGTTGTTCTGTACTTTGACTGGAGTATCCCCATCCTGCCGTCCAGCCCCTTCAGGGCATAGCTCCACCATTGTTGAGCACAGATAGTAATCCATCTTGCGCGCTTACAAAATATTGCAGCTTCTCTAACTTTCCGATAAGAATCCTGTCAGAAACAAAAGAAAATCAGAGACTGACCTGTCACAGATGCCTGGCAAAATCTAGGTCTTGGGGAATTTCAGTGTTGAAATGCTAAAGCAGAATTTCTCAAGGCTATTAATATTTAAAAATCTACTCAGTTACCCCTGTCTCTCCCTCACAGTGAGCATGAAAGAGCTTACTAATCAAAAGCATCTCCCCACGTGGCCTGATTCTGGTGATTATAATGATGTTTATGTCACTTAGTCATTCCCTTCACTCACACACTTTGGTGTATGTTTTATACATTTTTTTTTTTTAGCTCTTCTAGTTCCAGAGCCTCAGCAGACATTGAAATAGTTGATTCTGCAGTTGTGAATCAAACTGGGCGTGAGGATCATCTCCTCACTCAGCAGAGCAGTAATTGCAGATGTGCTTGGTTGGAGATGACTGGAGATATCCTGACACCAGAACGCTAATCACCTTTTATGTTGACTGGTTATGTGGTATCTTGGGACTTCAGCCACATCTCTCTGGCTGCAACTCTGCGCTCATTCAAGCAGTCTGTGGACTGTCCAGTCAGGGGAAATAAGCCATTGGACAGGCTGAATGAAGAGCTGTACACTATTCAGTGGAAAACAATGTCATAGTTGTTGGGTCATTTCAGTCTGGAGAGAAATAAGCGACTGAACGAGAACATTGCCAGGCCAAAAATCAAGTTTTCTTATGGACTGAATGTATATTGAGATTTCACTACCAGGCAGAGATGTTGGCAGTAGTGATACAGGGGGTGCAACACTATGCCTCTGTCCCCCCACCCCAATCCAATAGATAGCTTCACATTACTGCACCAAACTTTTGTTTCTGTAAATAAAGAGTTGGTGCTCAAATGTGTCTGAACTTCTGTCTTTCACTGTAAACCCCAATCCATCTTTGATACAACATTTTAATGTAAAGTCTACACAAATGGCCCAATTGTCAAAATGACATAAAAACCTGAATCTCAGGTATAAGTTTTATTCCCTTCTTTGTATTATTTATTTAATTCCTTGTTCATTTATTCATTCATTTATTAATATGTCTATTCATTTATTTATTTTGATGACAAAAGAAAAGTATACGCTATTAAAACTCTGGTAAACAGCAGCACAACTCAAATTAAAGTGCTAAAAATTCATATTAAGTACATAAAATGGGAGCGATTTTACTTTTGTCCATGGTTACCAAATATAACTGCAGTTCCTTTTTCCACCGCAGGGAGGGAAGTTTGTCCCAAAGCTTGTCACTGTGTTTATCCCCTAATGACGTAGGGAGCATCATTCAGCTGTGAAGGTGACTACAAACCTGCCAGAGTGTGAGTGGGTGGGGTCCGGTTTTGGAAAGGCCCATATTGTGGCTTACTGTGGCTAAATGGGAGGAGTTTCCCAGCATGCCTTAAGACAATGTGTTTAAGGTTATAAGCCGGAGAAAACTGTGTTTTAATGTGTTCTAAATCACTCACGTTACCCATCATGCTGTGATTAATGTTTATGTATTTCACAGTGGTTCTAATGGGTTACACTTAATGTTGTCGTTAAGGACATGTTTGCACCAAGAGTTAAGTCGTATACACAGTTAGTGACGTCCCGGCTGTGTGGATATTAGAGTCTAATGTAGAGTTGGGCTAAGGTGAAAGATAGAGCACCTCCTAGTTCAGAATTCATCTATTTGCCTTATTCTAGCAATCAGGAAACCTTTGCTCAATATACTCAACATTTTTAATGTCATATAACAAAATTAAATGGTCAAATAACCATAAAGAAGTTATGTTAAACTGACAGAAAATTCCTGTCAGACACGGGTCATGTGACGTGTTTGATGTACTAAAAAATGTTATGTTAGTGAATTGCACTAAACAAAAAGTATTGAGTGCAAGCTGTTTACAAAAACATTTTAAGTAGCGTGAGCGAATTTGGGTTTACAGTGTTCCTTACATCATGAAGAATATATGCTTTCAAAGGTGAGTGATGTGATTGTCAGACACAGCGCTACCCAGCTGCCACAATGAATGGTTGTTTCTCCTAAACCGAGAATACATTACATTTGTACATCATTATGTAGTGGAAACGGTTCAACTTTACATTTCAAAAACACTGTGGTTAATGTGGTTATGTTTAGGCACAAAAAACATGTAGTTGTGGTTTGGAAAATGTCATGTTTTGGCTTAAAATAGCTGCTTTTGGTGGCTTATTTGGTGCTGGAAATGCAGCAAATGTAGCAACAGGTCACCTCAAAATAACCAGTTTTGTTATTAGTTGGTCTCAAACAGTCGTTTGCTGTGGTCTGGCATGCTTCTCATCTAAGTGTCACACTATCACCATCCTCTCGGCCTCCAGAAGACAAAGTCAGCTCAAGTCACTTTAGAAATATCAATGTGATACCTAGGAAGACTACAAATGTAACATTTCTGTGATTTGCAGGCATGAACAATGTTAACATATTCTTCTGATGACTGGGCTGAACAATGTATGTGAAGATGGGTGACATGACAGCCCCCAAAAGTGAAGCCAAAAGATCTCGACCGCCCCCCTGGTGGCTGGCTGCAGTATAGGTTATAAAACCTGCTTCCTCCATGTTAGAGGGTAGGACATGGGCCAAACTAAAAAAACCAAAGTACAGGCAAAATACATTTTTCCCCATAAAGGTTTCTGTCACATTAGGTAGCTTTATGACAACTTTGTTTGTTCAAGCAATCATTTTTCTGAGAGGTCTGGCTTTAATCAGTTATTTGATGCTGTAAAAAGGGGGTGTGATGTCATGATTGACAGTTGTGTGTCGGTCAGTGTGTTTACAACTATGGTGCTACTTGCGATTGGCTCCACTTCCAGATAGCTATCATGCAGACTCTGGCTACCAATGACATAACCTATGCAAGGTTGCAGCGGCTGTATCTGGGACATTTTGGCTTCATTTTTGGACAGTGGGAGGAAGTGGAGGCACGTTGTCTATCTTTATAATGTCTATGGTCAGAAATGATAAGCCTGTCTCCTCATGTGCACATACATGCAGTCTGACTTAATTATGTAGATGTATACACACCAATTTTACATGTTATAACTTTTGATTGGCATGATGATCTGGTTAGCTAGCAAGTGGGGTCAAATTTGGCTACAGGTTAAAAGCAATGTCACCAGAGTGGATATTTGATTTCATTTCAAAACCTCCCTCTGAGCCAGCTAAGCGCCAGAGAGAGAGAGAGAGAGAGAGAGAGAGAGAGAGAGAGAGAGAGAGAGAGAGAGAAATGACAGTTGATAAGTTGACAACTGCCTCTCCCAGATCTGTGCCAGTTGGCCGACAGCAACATCGGCAGCAGCAGCTAGCCCCAGTCAGTAGTACTACTCTTCCTCCCTGGCCTTCTGAGGATACTCAAAATCCAGGTGCAGCGTCCTTCAGAACACCGGAGAATTATGCATTCCCAATCCAAAAATTCACCAGGGAGAGCTTCACTCACTCCTGCAAGGCCGCTTGGTTCAAACAGAGGCAGTGGGTAGAATACATTGTAAACACTGACAGCATTGTGTGTGGAGTTTGCAGGTGAGCTATCAATAACAAGGCTATAAAGTACTTGACTAAAAAGTTCCATGTACTCGCTGTGCTAAGTGCGGGTACCTATTTTTCTTTTTTTGGCGTATTTTAGTTTGGCCCCATGTTCCATTTCATGCAATTTCTATATGACTATATGAAATAGCCAGATTTTATTCAGAAATGGTCTCTTGTTTATGTAAGCACCCACATCAATTTCCAGTAAAGTTTCCTCGGACCAAAGTTCCTTCCTTCACATATGGAGAGAAGGTCGTAACCCTTGTCTCTGTTCAAGGATTGTCTTTGACGCCACATGATGTCAGCTGAGCCGTTACGTTAGCTAGTTCACTGGTGCAAGCTGAGCTAGCAGCAGTGTTGCCAACTTAGCGACTTTGTCACTATATTTAGCGACTTTTCAGAGCCCTCTAGCGACTCTTTCAAAAAATGCGACTAGCGACAAATCTAGTGACTTTTTCTGATGTTATTTGAGACTCGGACATGAAAGCGTCGTTCTCATTCTTGTCAAGGAGCAGCAGATGCTGCTGTGGGCCCTTCCCTCGCCCCAAATCACTCACAGGTGGCACAGACCTCCCTCCCAGCAGCAGTCTGGCAGCAGGAGATGTTAACCCCTCCTGCTGCCAGACTGCAAGTGAATTGCCCATGTGCGGAACCGCCGCTGGCTGATCCTGGCCTGGCTTACGGTCAGGGCAGGATGTAAATGTAAAATTTTCTTTGTCTAATATAAATCACCGAAAGAAGGTTCATTTGTATTTCTAAACATATTCAGGGTGTTTTTTACTCCGTTTTTGTCTCTCCCACAACGTTATTCCTCTCTCCTACAGCAGCCATTACAATAACATGCATATGGTCAATTATTGAAATTAGGTGATGATGTCATTTAGGGACTTGTAGCGACTTTTAAGACAGCCAATAGCTACTTTTCTTACTGAAGAGTTGCAAACCGTGGCTAGCAGTAGATTCACACTTTCCTCTGTGTGTTGATAGTTTATTTGTAAGGAAGTAGCTCCTACCTGAAAAAGCTCACAACAAGGTCTGTGGATTATCTTGAGTAACTGGGTCACAGTTTCTAGATAAAAAACACATTTTGAGTTTTTCTAGTTTAATTTTTAGCACTTTGAGCACTACAGGTCGAGCCCCATCTAGTTCCATTATACTGGAGAGAAGGCAGACATCTCTACTGCCAGTATCACCAACACTCAGCAACTCACACTAAAACAACCCAGTTGTTAAACATCTAACATCTGGAGGAATGTTACATTTTATTGACACTAGCTTAACATGTGAGCCATTATTACACAGATAATTCCACCCCTGTCCCAAAGTGTTTTATCTGGCCTTTATTAAGCACCGGCGATTATCTGAATACTAGATTTCATTAAGAATTAATTTACAGTATGTAATTTCCTCATGGTTTCCTTGGCAACCAACCCATTAGTGTTGATTACCACCACCCCAATGCTAAAGGCAAAGGAATTAGAAAAGAGAAATGCATCTCCTGTGTTTCATATAACGCAGATTTAATAGACAGGAGTGTAGAAATAATGATGTCTAATTGCAGCACACCTGTCAGAGGTTATGTATTACTGTGTGTGTGTGTGTGTGTGTGTGTGTGTGTGTGTGTGTGTGTGTGTGTGTGTGTGTGTGTGCAGCCAGAAAGCTGTCGAGCATGTCACACGAATGACACTAACACTAGAATATAGGTTACATCTCACGCTTGGTTACAGCAAAGGCTGGGCTAATAAGGCAGTTACCATGGAAACCATTGTATTTGTCATGACAGTATTATTGTACCGTGTGGTAGTTCATGATTCTGTGGAAACAGGTGGATTAAGTCAATAAGGATCCTTTTTTGGGGTGGACACATAAATTCCCTGGTTTAATGGCATCACGCAGTGGGTAGTGGGTAATGTTACAACCCCATTGGTAGTAAAAAGAGCGAAGAAGTCAGTGAAGGTAGGAGGTTGCAGTGGTGGAAGGGATAACAAACACTGGACTTTCACCTAGGAGACTGCTGTTTGTGTCCTGTTTGAAACTAAAACACAAGGCTGACTTCTATTGACTTAACGTACTTAGGTCCTTTACGTAGTTATGTCACGTAATGTTACTTACTGTACTTACGTCACATAATGATATACTTACATTCTGTAACAACTGCAGTAATTTTTTGGCAAAAACATGATCTTTGACAAAACCTAACCAAGTAGTTTTGGTGCCTAAACCCAACCATTTCGCCATTACATAATTTCAACAAATTATGTGCCACCACTACTGCACTGCTCAGAGATTGTGGTCATTTCATATAAATTACAGATAGTGTTCCATCATAATCATTGCTGAATTTTGTTTGACATGAGTGAAGTCTTCAATTTTACTATAAACCTTCAAGTGCTGAAACTCCCTCTGTCTCTAATGCGCTGCCTGTCGGAGCTAAATCAAATGATCCATAACTGATTTCTGAAACCTAATTTTCAAACAAGCAATTTTTATACTGGTTTAAATAAACCATTTGATTGTATTTCCCATCTTTGCTGAGCAACAATTTTGTGTAAAAGGAATTAAAGACATGTCCCAAATAGATGCCTGTCCCAAATATAGGCTGGCTAATATCAGTGATTTAAGCAAATAATAGCCCTGGTTATACATCCAAGTTTTTGGTACTTTATGTAGTTACCTTTTTTATAATGATTACCCCACAAAGCAACTAAAAATCTGTATCATATTCATATCATAATGTCTGTTTCAAAGTTCTTTTCTTAATGTTAATATATTTTTCTACACCTCTGCAAACTGTCACTACTATGTCACACTGGAAAAATAAAAAACAAAAATGAAATAAAAATCTATTCAGAAAAACAAACAAACAAAAAAAAAACTATTCAGGAATCTTTTTTTTTCCTGCTTGTTAATCTGTGCCAGAGCACAAGTGCTGCCCCACAGTTTTTTTTGTTCACAGGGGTGGCTAGATGAGGCCACTAACAATCTTGGAGTGGCACACCAAAACCAAAAGCCATAACAGAATTTCAGGAATTCTTATGCTGTTGAGGTGAAAACTATATCAGTATGGAGAGTTAAGGAATCACATATTGATATCTGATGTAAATAGACTAATACCAGTAGAGATAACATGTAAGTTCCAAAACAATACTGTTGTGTTATGTATCTACAGTATACATGTTAGGTGATTCATTTTTCTTTAAACAGGCTGGGTGTTCTTTTCCTTGAAAAGACAAATAAACAGCTCTAATCTGATGGAGAACATTGATTTTGAGGACCTCACATCAGGACATCACACAGAGGCCTGCAATTATTTTCAGGGGGTCTAACGATTACATCAGGGTGGCCTTTGGGGACACAACTGTGGGGCACATGCACATCCAAAATGATACACTCTTCATTAGAGTCATTAAATTAGTAATAATTAATGGGATATGTATGTATTGTGTTTTTAAAATATGACACAGACACAGGATTAATCCATTGCATGTAAAATCCATTTTTATAACCTGTGGCACACATGAGAGCCTGAAGGCTGAAATTTAATTTAAAAAAGACTGTCTGAATAAAAAAAATTCCTGCTCTCAAAAAAAGATCAGTTCCCTTTTCCTTCAGCAAAATTAAAAATAGAAAAAAATATATGTGAATGTTAATGACCTATGAGGCTTACAATTCTTGCCCCAACCCATGTAATTCTTCCTGCATCCCCAAAGCTCTACAGTTGAGGTGGTGAGTAAAATGACCAAAAGGCATCCTAAATTTTATTTGAGAACAGCATCCAACTTGGCTAATAATAGAGTTTCCATGTAGAGAGCCCACCCACAGCAATTTAATTGGCATAGATTTCAGTAGCCTTAAGGTCTAAATGCAGTTTCAGAGGCTTAGAAATTTTGGGGGGCCATAAAAAAGTCAAATTAAAGCTCTGATTAGACAGCAGGATTTATTTCTCCTGTTCAAATGCAAAGAAGTTAGCTGGAAGTTTTCAAGAGGGTTTTATTATTCATGTGGTACAGTACATGATGTCCTCCTGGAGAGAACACATCGTGGAGACTTTTATTACCTTGTCTAAGAGCTGGCTGGGTACAGTCAGTTACAGATAGAGGGAGATCCCTCTACAGTAGTCCAGCTGTTTTTTCATCTACTGAATAAAATGCCCAGCACGGACAGAGATGCATGCCTGCCAACTGCAAACCGATGAAAATCAAGCAAACCTGAGTGTAGAAAATCACTGTCCATCCATCTGTGATTGGATGGGAGTGGAGCAAATTGCAGGAACATTAATCAAATAGGTAAATGGATAAAGGAACACATTGTGAGGACATTGTGTTAAAGTTGTTTTAAATGGTGGCTGCAAGGGGAGATTAAGAGTAGGTCTGTCAGCTATGTGACCCACCCTTTAGTGAAATGACTTGCCCACCATATGGACATGTCAGTCCGCAATCAATCCACAAACATTCCCCTTCATTGCTTGGCCTGGAAGCGGAAGTCCTGACAAAATTACAGAGTTAGCAATTAGCTAGCTGTGATATATTATGTTATAAGAGAAGAAATGGTCATGAAGTCAGTGACAGCATTTGAGGAGCCAGACTTTGATGTCAGTTCTATTGATATCAGGTTTATTGGAGTCATTGGGCAGGCACGGCAAATCACACTTTAACCCGTCATATCTATATTGTTTCAAATTTGAAAAGTCCCTCTTGGCTGTTCAGGCAGTCATGACACCAACGAAGAGGAAATTTTTGGACCTGGAGCTGGACTTCTCAGTTGCCAGTAAACCGCGTTATCTTGTCTGGCCGTAGCACTCTGCCATATTCCTGTCTGTGACCCCCGTTCAACCCACAACCGGCAGGATTCACCTTTCGTTTCTGCTGCTGGTTGAAATCTGAGCTTGCACAAAACTATTTTTCGTCGCAAATGCGAGGACACGCACCCTCTTGCGATTGGACTTTGAACTTATCCCACAATGGTGGTACTGTGGTACTCCAACATTATGGTGTCATATGTACCATGGTGTTTAAGTACTGCGTTCTACCATTGGTATCAGTATACCATGCGACACTATTAAGTACTATGTTAAAAGAAATGCTGTTAAATTAGGATATGGGTAATTGGAACATCTTATTAGTTATAAAGTGAATCATATGTTCATGTATTGTAAATGATAAAGTGGATTATTGCTAATTTTGTCTCATTTAAGTTTAGCATTGTAGCAGGGTTCAGCTAGCTGTCATAGTGGGTTTGCCTTGTACTAGTGGTGGGCGCGGTTTTTGGGGTGTGTTGTGTACACTACAAACGGAATGTGTCTGCAGCTACACATATCTTGGATATTGAAAAGCAAAGGTCCAGCAGAATGGAGGGAATCTACTTAAACATCACTCTCTGGAAAAACATCGATGATGTGGCTGACATACAGTATAGCCTGTTGTTTTAACTGGGTATGTACCCAATCCTCAGAGGCAAATCTCCATCTATCACAAAGACAAATGCAAGGCACCCTCATGTTGAATAGCACTCTGTGGGGATGGAGATGAGACATCTCTGACAACAACATGCGACACAACACTGTTTAGAAAAAGCCTCTTGACAAACATTTTGGGATTTATATGTGCATCGACATGCAGAATCACGTTCGCGGTTCTCTCAGGCTGTCTCAGATACACACTCAAACACACACACATACACGCGCACACACACACACACATCCGGAAAGCTGCAGTGGTCAGGCCCTCACAGCTTGCTTCAAAGCCTGAGCCCAAAGCCCCCCGAAAGCACGCCCAAGGCTACGCTGGCTGCAGCAATCCCTCCTCAGCCCCGCAGAAAGAAAAAGAGCAGATCCATGCAGGCTATGGAGGAGAGCTGGACTGGACTCCAAAGATGTGCCACATGATTTATATTGATTCACTCTGTCATGGATGGAGTTTATCACAACCTCGTTATTGGTAATTGGACACCATACTTGTACATAATGGTTTAGAGAATGATGAATTGCAAAAATATGAGAAGTGTAGCATTAATAAATAAAATGCAGTCTGGTGGTATGAAATGGATACTTAGTGGGCTACAAACATATGGATCTCCATAATGGCTGATATTGAATAAATAATGACATGAACAGAAACAAATATGTAAAATACAAAAAAAAGTGCTTTGTTATAAAATTTTATTTAATATATTTGAATTGTATGGAATATTATCTGGGTTTTTTTGCAAATATTGTTTTGAGGTGCATGTCTTTAATTCCTTTAAGGTCCAGTTTAATTACTCAGCAACTGTCTTTCACATGCATATTTAGGATGCTGGAGAATCACATGATCCACAGTCTGTTTGATTACAGGCATCACACATTCTGCTTGGATGTTTCCTAATAAAGCCCAGTTCAGACCAAAGATTCGCAGCATACTTAACACTGTAAACAGGAGTGCTGTTTGGGCATTGGGTGCACACTCTTACCATCCGGCATACACCTCTGGTGCACTTAGTAAGTAGAGTCTGCACTCATCTCGTGTAGTGTGTCACAGTATACGACAACCAACGCCACATCTGGGACACCTCAGGACGTTTCAACAGAAAGTCTAGCATTTTGAATTTTTTCTTTTTGTTGTTCACGACTGCTCCTGTCACAGCCGTCACTTTGACCAATAGAAACACAGAGCGTTCTGCTGCCATGGGCAACAACAGGACTACAACACCCCAGCCTTTTTGATTTTTTCTCAAGGGACATTACCCCACAGAGTAAAAAGGGAAAAAATGATTGTGTGAAACAGCAGAGGAAGTTTATCAAGCCGGTGAGTACTGCCATTAGCATCAAGCTAGCAAAGAATGTTACTTCTTCATAATGGAGACTGACATAAAATAAGAAAATTTAAAAAACAGGGTGGAGCTTTTATTTACCACAACTGCAGAGGCTACCAGCTTAACTTGAAACAGACAACATTGTAAATGGGCCGTTATTTATTAATCCTTCTATATTTTCATATTTTTATTTTTTATCTGTCCTGCTCCCGTTTGCCTTGAAAAAGTTAATGCATCGGGTCATCATTTCAAACTCAGCACTTCCTGTACCTGTATAAAATTAAAAGCCCATTATAACTTCAGTTGAGAGAATCACTTTATTTTCTAAATAGGCTTATATTGTGAAACATTTGCAGGAACTTGTTGTGGAGGATTCAGTAACTTGCATGCTTGCGTACATTACTTTAGCTCCTGCCATCTGGTGACACTTAGTTTTAAAGTTTAGTTTTATGTCTGTTTGTATTTTGTATTATGTTTTTGTCCATTATATTTTTGTCTGTTATGTTTTATGTCTTTTATGAACCCCAGGACAACTAGCAGTCGCCAAGGCATCAGCTAATGGGGATTCATTTAATAAACAATAAACAATAGTCTGTCATGTCTGTCGGCCAAGTCACGGCACAATTTTATGGCTCCACAACCACCTAATCTGACATAGTGACTGTCAGAACGGACAGAAATGTTGTGTGGTGTGAACCAGGCATAAGTCTATCCAATTGCATCCAGAGGTATTCTGGTGTACAGCAGTGACAACATTCTGTTGGAAACTGCAAGGGGCCAGGTACATTTTATTGAGAGCTGTTTGTTGGACTTCCATATATGCCACATGAGAATTAAGAGTTATTGGTGTCTATATTAACCACATTAATAACCCTCTGAGCCCTGATGCAACACTACTATGAAGCCCTACTAAGTCCATGTGTTGAGGTCATGGGCAAAACAAGGGACTTTTTTTTGTCCAGCACGTCACCTAAAGGCAACATTGACGTATTTTAAGTACATGATATATGTAAGTCACGAGGAGTATGACATATGTGACTTATAGTTCATGTCATACCATAGGTACTTAGTTTAAGCCAAATCATAATGTTTTTTTCAGAATCTTATTACATATGTAGTCTTTGAGCCTAATGAACCTAATGAAAGTAAAAGTTTAAATCTAACAAAACATTTTATTTGAGATAATCAAATACCATTTGCATACTTCAAGAAAAATTATATTCATGATGTTTATTTAGGACTTCCATACATCAGTCCCTGGCTGTTTTTGGTATTGTTGTAGCCTGAAACACCTGATTTTACAGCAGCTTTTCTAAAAAATTGCGATGGTTGCTGCAATGTTGTAGGTATTTTTCAAGTGAAAATTGCCAAAGCATTTGCGATGCGGTCACGGATAGAATTAGAATCTATCTGTGACAGTTATAAGGGTGGGGGGAGCAACAGCTGATAGCAGCTGATCAGCTGTTCGACATAGTGCTGAAGAATACTCAAAGAATGGTGAGCCGCTCTCCTCCTGCTCTCTTTGCCTGGGTAGTATGAGCTAACATGGAACAACTTGATCTCATCCCTACTTATCATAATTTGCTGCTTGGATCGAAGCCTCTGATTCCCTTGGTCTTGGATTCTAATCGTGATGTTCATGGACAGGATCTCAAAGTGCAGTCAGGCAGAGGAATGGGTCTGGTTTGGTGACCTCAGAATTGCAACTCTGCTTTTTGTAGATGATGTGGTCCAGTTGGCTTCATCACACCATGATCTCCAGCATGCACTACGGCAGTTTGTAGCTGAGTGTGAAGCGGTCAGGATCAGAGACAGCACCTCCAAGCTATGATTTTATGCAATCCAGCTCTATGCAATCTAGCAATCCGTTTTCCATAGAAAATGTTGGTCCCTATGGTTTGGGAGTGAGTTACTGTATCAAGTGAGGAAGTTCAAATATCTCAGGGTCTTGTTCACGGGTGGGGATAGAATGGAGAGGTGAGAATGAGATCGATCGGTGGTTTGGCACAGTATCTGCAGTGATGCAAGTGTTGTGCTGGACTGTCATGGTGAAGAGGGAGCTGAGCCAGAAGACAAGGCTTTTGATATAATGGTCCATCTATGTCCCAACCCTCACTTATGGTAATGAGTGTTGGGTAATGACAAAAGAATAAGGTTGTGAATGCAAGCGGCAGAAATGAGTTCCTCAGAAGGGCGGCTGGGCTCGGCCTTAGAGATAGGGTAAGGAGCTCGGACATCTGGAGGCAGCTCAGAGTGGAGCCACTGCTCTTTCACATCAAAAGGGGTCAGTTGAGGTGGTACGGGCATCTGATTAGGATGCTTCCTGGGCAACTCCCGTCGGAGGTGTAGGGGCAGACCCAGAACATGCTGGAGGGATTATATATCTCATCTGGCCTGGGAAGGCCTCGGCATCCCCCAGGAAGAGCTGGAAACCATTGAGAAAGGGACGTCTAGAATGCTGTGCTTGGCCTGCTGCACTCACAACCTGGCTTCGGATAAGTGGTTGAAGATGGATGGATGGATGGATGGATGGATGGATGGACGGACGGACAAAGCCTCACAGCTGTGGATAACATCCGATAGGTGATAGGTTTTACATCTCACGTGAAACACCGGAACCGCAGCTCATCGACACCCAGCTTAGCCACACCTCTTCAGAGTGGTGACCCACAAAGAGCCTCTGTTGTGGGCCTGCCCTCTGGGACAGCCAGGGGAGCACCAGACTTCACTCCGGAGTTGGATCTAATTCTTCGAAGCACCCTCAGCTCAGCTACACCTAAGTATTGGCATCCAGGAAGTTCTGTCATAGGGACATCTGAGCAAATTAACCTGGGCCGCTCTACAACTGAGACAGCTAGATCTAGGTTGGCTGAACACACCTTGGCTGAACCTGTAGTCCGCCGACGTCATAACCCCAGAAGGAGTGAACCCACCCAACCTCTCCCATGTTACTTCGCACTTTTCCTCTGCATCCTGTTGCTCTAGCACCAATTCCTGCCAACATTTGATGGGAAAGAGGACTGGGCTGCTTTCTTCATTCCCTTTGAGAGAATCACTCAACGCCAACAATGGACTAGTGCTGAGAGGGTGGATAGATTACATGAATGGCTAAGGGGGCCAGCTATCCGCTTTGTCTGCTCTCTCCCAGAATATGTTCGGGAAGACTACACCTTACTCATTGAACAGCTGACTCAAAGTTACAACCAAATTGAACCACCAAGCACTGCCACGTCAACTGAGGGAGCTTCGCCAGACTAAGGAGTCAACTGTTGAGTTTGCTGAAGAGGTCCGCCGTCTTGTCACTCTAGCCTACCCTGGTATTGACTTGGGGTTGCAGGACTAGTTTGCAGCAGATGCCTTCTTGAGGGGGGTTTGCAATGACCGGGTTGCCTATGAGGTCATGAATAAGGACCCCGGGACCTTGTCAGAGACTTTAAAATTGGTTGAGGCCCATAAACATAACTACAGAGCGACTCTGGGTCGTGATTCTGATGGGTTAGTAAGAGTTCGTCGCATATCATGGGCTGATGACAACAAAGAGGTGGACATTAACTCTTTCCCAGCACCTCAAAGCCAGCAGGAGGCACACTCGCAGATGAACTGAAACAGCTCAGAGACCAAGTTGGAGGTCTGCAGCTTGCTGTGGAGACACTGGCACTGAAACGACCATAAACTGAAACAACCCAACCAGACAAAATGGAACAGCACCGAGGGAGATCCCCCACCCGTGCACCCAGTGGTGCCAGCCAACATGGTAGATTTCGCTCCCCTAGCCCCTCCCCCAGCACCAAGGGTGCTTGCTACCTCTGTGGAGAGACCGGTCACTTTAAAAGAGACTGTTCCAGATCCCCCAGCCCCAAGGTACAGGGAAACTAGAACTGACCAGGTCCGATGGCCAGGGCCAGGCCAACTGTCACCATGGCCATGAAAAAGTTTCACCAGAGCCGGCTAAAACCAAAGACACACCTGTTATCAATGTAGGCAGAGCAACCGGCAAGGGATGTAGCATATATCTCCCTGTCTGTCTTAACCAGTTAGATATACTGTGTGTCGTTGATACTGGAGCACAAGCCACGGTCATTTCATGTGAAGTGTTTAAGCAACTTGGTTTGAGCAGACCAGACAATGGCAAACGAGCTGTCCTAAAAAATGCAGAACAAGGAAAAGTAATGGGACTTGCAAAAGGTATGATGTGATCTTGGAAGTAGGCAGCAAGAGTGTAACATGTAATGTGCATGTGGCACCTTTTCAGGACTCTCTCCTCATATGACTTGACTTCATGTTGCAAAATGATGTCACTATCCAAAAAGGATGTAAGATCTACATAGACGGCGAGCCATTACCAAGTTACTTAGCTGGAAGAGACGTCAAGGCTTATGCTGTTTTTAGGGTGATGGTCACAGAGTCATCCATCCTTCCTCCACAAAGTGAGTGTGATGTCTGCGGAACCGTTGAAAATCCACAGCCAGGGCGCACAGCTGTCCTAGAAGAAGACTTGTTGATGGTGTATTGTCAGGCAGTGTGCTAGTGGAAATGAACCAGAGGGTACCCATCAGAGTGTGTAACCTGTCATCTTCCAGCACTAAACTGCTCCAAGGCACTTGCAGGGGAATACTCATCGAAACAGAACCCTTTCCCATGGAGAATTCTGCAGCCTCTGGGGAAATTCAGCCCCCACTGTCTCAATCACCGCACCGACCTGAAAACTGTGAGCGGCAGGAAACAGGCCCTGTGTCCCCTGATGTTTTGTCTTCACAGCCAGCACCAGAGAAAGACTCCTCAGATGTCCAGTCTGACTCGTCAATGTCAGAAGGAGCTCCACTGCTGCAAGAGGTATGCTGTCTTAAGCCTGTATGTGTCTTTGATCTGCCTGAGTACCTGAGAGAGCTCTTCAACAAGAAGCTCTTCTAGACCTGCTCTGGAGATATCAGTCAGTCTTTGCAGCTAGTGATGAATATTTGGGCTACTTTAGCGCTGTCAAACATCGCATCAATACAGGAGATGCCTGCCCTGTCAGACAGTCACTATGCTGCACTCCACTCGGATTCCAAGCTGAGGAGGAAAAACACCTCAACAAAATGCTGGAGGCTGGTGTTATTGTCCCCTCGACCTCTGCATGGGTGTTTCCAGTAGTATTCGTCCGGAAAAAGGACAGTAGAGTAAGATGGTGTAACAACTACCGGAAGCTCAATGAAATGACTGTAAGGGATGCCTACCCCCTCCCCAAAATTGAGGAGTGCCTGGACACCCTTAGTGGAGCCACAGTTTTCTCGACTCTTGATCTCCAAAGTGGGTATTGGCAAATTGAAGTCAAAGAACAGGACCGCTGCAAAACAGCCTTTATCACTAAATATGGGCCATTTCTTTCTTCTCTGCCATGTGGTGGATGCTCTCACTGCCGCAAATTACATGAACAGTGGGCTCGATTTGATGAGAATGTAGACGAAGTCATACCTCTGGGTGTCACACAAGCAGTACGCACTGTTTCTGCTGTCTCACTCTCTGATCATGTCTCTCCAGAGGATGGAGCTAACCTCAGGAGAGGAGACACACAACAGAGTCGTCCTGCAGCTAACTGGTTGTTGCAGCTTGAGATAGAGGAGAAACAAAGAAAGGATCCATGTCTCTCTAGATTGCATCACTGGATGAATACGGGTGCCCTCCCAGCACAAGATGAAATTGCTATGGAAAGCCCATCTGTTCGGAAGTACTGGCTATGTTGGACTCAGGTAGAGTGGCACTCTGGAGTCCTGTATTACAGATAGGAAAATGGACTTGGCTCACCTCCAGTGCTGAAGCTATTAGTCCCACAGGCCCTTAAAGAACAAGTATTGGAGTCCTGCCACTGCCCAACACAGTCAGGCCACCTTGGAGAGGGCAAGACACTTCACCAGGTGCAGCAGCACTTTTCCTGGAATGGAATGGGGGGAGACATACACCTTTTTGTGAAAAAGTGCAAGGTGTGTCAAGCTTGCAAATCAGCCGGCTTACCAGGAAGAGCACCCCTACAAATGTACCAAGCTGGTGTGCCCATGGACCGCCTTCACCTGGATGGAGCTGGGCCCTTCTGTCTCTCAGCTGCAGGCAACAAGTACATTCTGATGATAATAGATCAGTTCAGTAGAAGCGTACCCCATCCCAGAACAGAAGGCTGCAATCACAGCCAAGAAACTTGTGTATGAGTTCATCTCCAGGTTTGGCTCTCCCCTTGAAATACATACTGACTACGTACAGCACAAATCAGACAAAAAAGAAACATGATGTGAGGGTAAGGGGAAGAACCTTCAGTGTTGGAGACTTGGTATATGTGAGAGACAGTGTAAAGAAAAAGAGCCCGAGTCCCAAACTCAAAGCCCCATGGAAAGGCCCCTGTCTGGTCACAAGTGCATGGGTCCAGTTTTGTATCCGCTTAAGACCAGAAGAACACAAAAGTGCTCCATCACGACCAATTGCTTCCCTGTACATCAGATGTAGTGCCTGGATGGATAAAGACATTAAGACACTCGCTGCTGGAAAGAAATACTGAGGAGGAAGGAAACCCACCACCCTTAGCCCCAGTCTCTGTGGATCCAGAGGAACATGAACATCCCATTCAAGACGCAGCTCTTACTCATACAGATGGTGACAGTGACGTACCTGGAGGTGAACCGCCTGCCCCTAGTAAGCAGGGGCGCTCCAAAGTGGCTGCAAGAAGCCGGAGACAACGGGCCAAAATGAGGATCCATCAAGCACAGGAACTCAGCTCCAGTTCCGACAGAGAAACTGCAAAACAGGCCCCAACCACCAAAGCAGGTCGGACCCCTGACAGTGATGGACAATTCTGAACTTGGACTGTTGATTTCAGTTTATGGACATTAAGTTAGTCTGTTGTTGAGATTTGTTCTGACATTGAGATTTAGCCATTTATTTACTTCACTTGTTATAGTTCTAGTGATGGCTAGTCCTAAGTAATATAAAGTCCAAGTTTAATGGAAATTTAAAAATAATCTACATGCTTGTTTTATAATGCTAATGTTTTGTTTTAAATGCTGAAGGGACTCAGCATTCTAGAGGGGGGTAGTATAATGTAGATGCATAAAGCTAATATGCCTTTTGTTAAGCAGTAATGCAGTTCCTAGTACGTCAGTGTTTACAATGATGTGCTCCCAGGCGCAGTGGTATGGTGTAACAGAATAAGAGTTAGCCTGCGTGTGAGAGAGTTGTCTGTTGTCTGCTGTCTACCGTACTGCATAGATGTAGAGTTGAGCCCTCCTCCGTCTGTGCCTGGGAGACATCTAAGACAGCCTGCCTTTGCCTGATATGCTAACAAAGATTGTACAATTGATTGTATTGCTGGTGAGTGTTGTACCTGCCTTGAAGTAGTGCTCAGTAAACCGTTGAACTGAATTCCCTTGTCGTGACAATTCTTCCCGCCTCCACTGATGATAAAGAGTTTTAAGATCACGATAAAATCACTGAAACTGGAAAAACAATATTGTGAATATTGTGTTTTCCTTTACATAAATAAAGACATTTCCACCAGAATGATTAATCTGGTGGAAGAAAAAACACCAGAATGCAGGAAATGAAGTGACACTGACAATCAATTTCATTTTTGGCACCAGCACCAAATGATCATCTTCTGATAGGCTGTTGATTGTGATCAAAAAGAAGCTCTACAGTAATCAAAGTTTGAATGTCAAGTTTCTAATTGTTGCATTTGTTCAAGAGTCACAAATATAATTCCTTTTCACATGGCTTTTTTGCTCTCTGGGAGACTAATGATAATGATACCTACCTGTGCAGTTTAATCAAATCTGTTATTTGGCATTCAATAGCATGCTTTTTTTTTTAAATAATATACACGGTAAAAATCAACATTTATATTCAGAGAAGACACTTAACCTACATTTTAATTAATGAGGTAAGGGACCTGGATAATAAATAGGAGAGCGCTGGCCCAAAAAAGGCTGCACTAGGCTCTAGTTTTACTTCTACTAAAATATATATAAATATATATTTTGATATTCATGTTGCTTTGAGGTGTAGGGCTGATATCAAGGCAGATACCAGCACAAATTTAAAATGAATCCTGGGGTGTCTGTAGCATAGTGGATAGCGCCAGCGCCCCATGTACAGAGGCGATGCCTTGCTGCAGCGGTTGCAGTTTCGACTCCAGCTTGCAACCATTTGCTTCATGTCACCCCCGCACATAATCTTCAACTAATCAATTAGTCGTGGGCAGAGTTGGGTAAGGGTTACTTTAAAAATAATCAAAGTATGACTACTGTGTTTTTTTAAAAAAAGTAACCAGTTACTGCATTACTTTACTCCCTGAGTAAAGTAACTCAAGTACTTTTAAAGTACTTCCAACGTTACTCCCTGAGAAAAGTAGCTCAAGCACTTTTAACCTCTTTAACTCCGTTCAGACACCGGCGTCCGTGCTTCCCCCCGCCCCCCCCTCTGTTAAATGGGAACTCACAGGCGCACTACGTCATCAAACCATGTGATGCTTGGTATCACCAGATTCAGGAAGCACTGGAGTTCTCATAAAGACATAAAAAACTTCCTTTCTCGTCAATATCACGTGTCAAGGGTGTGACAAAACACATGGCCGTGTTTTGTTTTACCTTCGTCTGAGAAACTCAAAACCTTTTGAGGATCCGTGCCTATGCAAAATGCCCCCCCCTCCCCAAATGCTTGTGATTGTTAAAGTAAAAAAATGTCTTTGTATTAGGTGTAGCAGCTGAAAAAGATAATAAAATAAAATATTCCAGCAAAATGTTTTTAAATCGAGGTATAATGGTCCTCTCCACACTCTGAGACCCCGCTCAGCTACTTGTGAGCGGGTGAAGGGGAGGCCGAGGATGCTTTTTAATTAGCAGAGGCAGGAACAACTGCTGAGGCTGGCAGAAAACAATACTAACTCCTCTCTTGCAGGTGCCCTCGAGAGGGCACAGCTAACAGTAAACAAGAACACAAAGTAGGAGGTGAAGATCCGCAGACTTCTCACACCGACGGAAGCAACTGAGCGTACCAAGTTTGCCAGAAAGCATCAGAGAATATATTGTTGTTCTCATAAATAATCAATCCATTATTGTAGGAGGAAACACAAGGTAGTTTTTCATCTTCTCCAGAAAACACACTTTGTCTCCCCATGTAAACTGTTGTGAGGCACGCCGTGTCGTAGACCCCTGTTGTTTTTGAAATGCATCTCTGGAGTACAAACGTTTAGATGTTTGCATGTGTTCTCAGCTCATAGAGCAGTCCACGCTCTCACTGAATCTGCTTCTGTTCACGTCAGCTGCTGAATATTAATGCAGGAGACAGTGGGGACATGAGTGATGACGATGGTGTCGAGTCAGTTTGGGACAAATCTGATTAAATCACTTGGCCACTGATTTTGGAAGCAGTAAGAATCAACATGTACTGGCCATGTGTACACACTGTGAGCAGGATCAAGGATCATTTTCCTCTAACAGCTGATCCCCAGCAAACATGATGTACTTCACACTAACTCATCTACACCCCAAGTTGCTCACATGGTGGCTTTTTTTAAGTTAACTGAACTTATGAACAATTGTCTCTCTTATTTTCCTCTGTGCCACAAACATGGTTCATATCGTAAAAGGATTGCATATGAGCTGAAATACCAAACTCAAATGATTAAAGATCAACATGTTGGCTCAACTCCTCCATGTCAGTTGCTGTCAACATCCAATCAGATTTCTGTGATTTCATTTTAACAGTTTTACCTGCAAATTAACTATGCGTTTATGGTCCAGGTATCATCGGATAATTCGTAATTCAAAAACCAATAACGGTAAATCTGTTATTTGATTCAAAACAAAAAAAAACAAGAGTACCTAAGAAAAATGTTTTTGGTGTCAGAATCAAATGACGAAAAACCAATCAAACCCGGCCCGTTTTTGGTTTTTGCTGATTCGTTTTACCGTTATTCCTTTTTGGATTGAATATTGAACAGGTCTGCGGACATTCAGCCAAAAGTCACATGGTTTTTTCCTTTTTTTCATTTTAAACCAAACACGAAAAACGAAATCACGTGATCTATTCCTTTTTTTGTTTCCAAACGAAAAACCAGAAAACCAATTTGGGTTTATGCAAATTCCTTTTTTCATTTCTCATTTGTGACAGACAGTAGCGTGGTGGGCAGGCAGGAAGCGGAAGTGAAGTGTAAAACGTCAAAATAAAATCCAAGAGGACAGAATCACATATATATATATGTGTGTATATATGTATATATGATTCTACCCTCTTGGATTTTATTTTGACGTTTTACACTTCACTTCCGCTTCCTGCCTGCCCACCACGCTACTGTCTGTCACAAATGAGAAATGAAAAAAGGAATTTGCATAAACCCAAACTGGTTTTCTGGTTTTTCGTTTGGAAACAAAAAAGGAATAGATCACCTGATTTCGTTTTTCATGTTTAGTTTAAAATGAACGTAGAGGCATATCATGAGCCCAGATTCGTTTCTCCCCTTTCTGATCCCTTTTTGACCCCGATCAAGAAAGAGAGAGACACTCAGTCTGTCTCAAAAGGACAGCACATGAAAGACTAATTTAAATCAGGACATTAGCGTACTTCCCCCATTACCCTGAGGCGCTAAGTTTATCGCTAACTGACAATGTATCCTTTTGGCGACCGCATCCTGTCGCCTCCATGTGACCTCGGGGGGGAGTCAAGGGCTTTATTATGATAAACTGAAAATGTATGTGCCTCTGCACAACTTGTCGCATGATTTTATTTCATTATCTTTTTGTCATTGTACGATGTCATTGAATTAATCAAAGTGTGTGTAGTTGACGTAGGCTAGCTGATATTATGATATACTAAGTGTATTTTGATTTAGCATTAATCTGTGTGTTTAATGGGACGATTAAGAATTAATGTAAGCTATAGTGGGAAAAGTACACGTCGCTTACGCATAACATATTAAAGTATACAACCTCGTATCAGGAAAGAAGTAAAACTTTTCCTCTGATTAAATCCTAATGAAAGGAAGAGAAGATCTCCTCCCTCTTGGATCAGGCTCGGCCCCTTTTACACCCACATTTCTGATCCAGTGAAATACTGCAGAGCCGGTGCGCTCAGTTGCTTTTTGCCTTTGCTTTTTGACCTTTCCATTTATGCTTCAGTTTTCTTCCGCTATTTGTCGCGTGTGCTTTTTTGTCTTTCTCGTTGTTTCTACACTTTTTCCAACTTTGGCGACCCTTAGTTATTATTCTCTTGTTTTCTTTTTGCGTTTATTTCTTGTAAGCTGCGTGCTCTCAACTTTACCTTCACGTTTTTGTTTAAACACGTTTATGCTCACAAGCAAAGTTATTTTGAACTTTGAAATTTTATTGATCCAGTTTTTCCAGCTTCAGTGTTTTCAACCTTTTTATGCGTATAGTAGATTTGACATCAATATCAAACGGCCGATGATATTGATTTCACATTACAATAAACGAGTAAGCAGAAAAAGCAGATCGGCCCCTGTCAACTAATCTCCGCTCCAGATTCTTCGGAACCGGCTGTCTATCACCTGCCCTAGTGGTTCGCCATCCAGCCCAAAGGCCTCCTGCAGCGTGGACCAACTACCGGGCCGTACCCGCCGGACATCGCGACTTCGGCTGCTCCATCGGCTGCTCCATCGGCAGTGACACAGCTTTTATTCTGCTGGGAAAGTTCGGAGCAGTTCGCGACAGTCCAGGGACCCCGACTGAGAGATCCACTGGGACCACCAGCTAGGCCAAAATTTTCATAATCTGAGATAACCGCCTTGCGGTGGAGAGAGAGAGACTGAACAGGAGTGAGAGAGGCTGAACAGGAGGCTTGGTTGAATATCCCGATAGAATAAGTTGCATTAGGTCTAATTGAATGGTTTGTGCACTACTGCGGTTCCGATTATCATAGGCCATCTCAGTATTATTCTCCCACTGTAGCCGAATTAAACCCAAACAAGTGTTACCTTTCATTCCATTTACATATAGTTGTTTAATCTGTGTTGTGTCATATAATCACAATTTGCTATTCATTTACTCAGTGTTATCCATTTAGTTAAATAAATCTTCATTTATTGCTAAAGTCGTTGTCTGTGATGTATATGTCTTGTGTAAGGGAACAAAGATCACTGTCAAGAGAAATCATAACCCAGATACTGAAATTGATTCATTATTGATAAGCGTGCTGACAAATTAATAAGTAATTTACAGAGTTATTAATTTGATTAGTCGCTTCCCGTTTCGGGTGGTGCCCCAAATTTATGATTACAAGTGCATATTATTCTAAAAACATGTATTTCCCCTACATGAAAAAAGGAAAAAACACGTGACTTCTGTTTTTGGTTTCAAAGCAAAAACAAATTGGCTGGATGTCCGCAGACCTGTTCAATATTCAATCCAAAAAGGAATAACGGTAAAACGAATCTACAAAAACCAAAAATGGGCCAGTTTGATTGGGTTTTTTTTCATTTGATTCTGACACCAAAAACGTTTTTCTTGGGTACTCTTGTTTTTTTGTTTTGAATCAAATAACAGATTTACCGTTTTTGGTTTTTGAATTACAAATGAATTACGAATTATCCGATGATACCCGGACCCAGGGCAGGAATTTCACGAGGACCACAAGGGCCATGGCTCTGCCCTAAGGCCATAGTGGCCTTGATGCCCCGCCCGCACTGCCCCAGGTGATTTTGCAGTTTTCTCCTCAGCCTCTTTCCTGTCAACACGGCTTTGACACCTGCGTCTATTGAGAAAAAAATAATGCGATGACATTCTGGATTCTTATTGAGCAAATGAGATGATGCGTACATCACCAGTGGTGGGTTTGATTTGAGCCTGGCATGAACCGCTCGGACGGGCTATAATGACAGTTTGACACCAATCTATCACCAGCCAACCAGGAGACTTCATCAAATGCCCAGGGATCGCTACCGAGACCCGGTATTAAACAACCCAAGGCAAGTTTAATCAACACTTAATAATAGTAAGCTCCGCCATTATCGCTTACTTTTTAAAGTTTTGGTTTCATCATCATTCTGCAGCCTCTCTCCTGCTCTCTGCATGTCACCCCTCACAGCGCGCGAACACACACACACACACACACACACACACATACACAAACTCAACAGCAGAGAGGCCGCGGTGCAGATGAAGGGAATATAACTTCAAGATTACTCTAGTTAACCACAACTACTTTTGTTACTGTGAGTAACTGTGATAAAACCTCTGCCAGCCAAGCCAATACTTTATCAATAGCTACATGTGATCAGCATGTAGAAAGACATATTTCAATCTGCTCTGTCCACAGTCTCTCATTCTCCGCAATTATGATTTATGATCGCGGTCGACACAAGCACATCACACTCACGGTGCTAACAGCAAAGTGTTAAAGACAAACTAAATGAAAGTTGTCTCCATGTAGGCTAACTGTGCATTCACACCAAAAGCGTCATGAGCGCCATAAGAGGCCGGCAGCCATTCATTTTCAATGTACGCTTGCTATGAAGGGCGTCTGGAGGGTCGACAGCAGCGAGCAGCGTGATGCCAGCGACTGGAGCATACTGTGAAGTTGAGAGAAGCGCAACTTTATGCAAATGAGCAGCACCGCAGCCAATAGCAGACCGTGAATATTCTAGGCGGGACAGTGAAAGAAAAAGAAAGAGAAGACGAAAATGGAGGAGAAGTTGATTGTGGCGGTCTCCAGTTTCCCGGAGCTATATGATGTGTCTCTGTTTATTTACAGAGACATCCAGAAGAAGTCAGATGCCTGGAAAGGGGTATCTTAAATTGTTGGTTTGTCTGGTAAGTAAAATAGGCTCGTGTCAAAATGCAAAGCACATAAAATGTAAGCTGGGTGAAAAGGTGGGTTAACTAGAATGCACACAACACATCTGCAGCGCAGCTTGAAAGCCCCGCTCCTTGGCAGCCTTCTGCAAGCCCTGCCAGAGCTGCCAGACAAGTGCGATGCCAGCGACCTGAGCGACCGCTGGCGCTCATGACGCTTTTGGTGTAAAGATGCACCTGAGGCAGCCGACCTGCAGACAGTGAGTGTCCTCAGTAGAGGAGGGACAGAGAGCAGGATGAATGACTGATACTGATGTCTGTCTTCATGCTGAGATAACGTGACTTTCTTCACTCAGTATTGTAATGTCAGGAGGAATATTTATATTCCAGTGAGATATTAGTGGGTTTCAAATAGTGACTTTGTTGTTGTAAATATGACTGTTGCTGCCATGGACTGTATAAAGCTATATCCTGTGTAGCTGACCTATAAGGAAAGCATCAGGAGGTGAGGTGTGTGCATGTGGTGTGTGTGTGTGTGTGTGTGTGTGTGTGTGTGTGTGTGTGTGTGTGTGTGTGTGTGTAGTGTGTGTGTGTGTGTGTACGTGTGTGTGTGTGTGTGTGTAGGAGAGGAGAGAGGGAGATGCTGGTAGAGAGACAGTGTGTGTGTTGTTAGATACTGTTAATGTTACTTATTAACAGTATCTAACAACACACACACTGTCTCTCTACCAGCATCAGGAGGTGAGGTGTGTGTGTGTGTGTGTGTGTGTGTGTGTAGGAGAGGAGAGAGGGAGATGCTGGTCGAGAGACAGTGTGTGTGTTGTTAGATACTGTTAATGTCACTTATTATGCTTCTGTGCATTGGCAGCTCTCTTTTAGTCTGTTTCTGCATCATGTTGAGGAGGGCCATATATATATATATATATAAATATATATGTATGCAAAAAAAAAGTGGATCGGTAGCTCGCTGCTAAAAATGTGGCCCATCGACATGATCTGGTTTTGAAATGTGGCCCAGTTGAAATAGTAATTGTATAGCCCTTTTATAGTTTGTTTGTTAGCTATCTAACAACACATCAAAAATAATTGTAAGCCAGTCTTGTTCAGTGAATCAGTTTATCATGTACACTCAAAAAATATTTAGGCCTAATATTTAAGATTGTTTGTTTATAAATACATGAACCTGGTTGTTCTATATTTAAAACACATTGGGTTTATTAGTGCTATTAAATAAATCACATTATTACTTAATATACTCATTATTATTACTTGAGCTTGTTTTATTTATTCATTTCACAGATAGTTGAATTGAATTCATTATGGACGTGGACTTAAAATCATTGTTTTATTTTATGGCCTCGCTGCCCTGGCTTTTGCCCTCAAAAAACTGACAACACGAAAGGCCAAGTGGCCTTGCCCCTAAAATGACGAAATTCCAGGCCTGCCCGGACCGTTTATTATCTGGTCTTTCTCAGATACCTCAAACTTTCCTGTGAAAGATGAAAGGAAAAACATTTTATAAATAATGCAACAAAACAAATGCATTCATTGCTGGGTCGGTGGGAAAGTTAAAGCTGCACACCAATTAGTCAGAATTTGGCCATCCAGCAGAGTGAATGTGGGTGAGCAAGATTCTCAACTTCTTCTTCTCTGTATTGATTTGAATTTGGTTTTCGTGAGATACTGTACAAAAAATAGATTAAAAGTCATTTGTTTTAAGTTGCATACTAATTTGTACACAGTAGTAACTACCCAAAAGAAGATTTTGTTCTTGCAGTGATAACTGATATTGATTTTGTAATTTCACATTTTCCACAGCCACACCACAGCTACAGCTTATGAAAGAAAGTAAGCCGGGCTGGGTTGAGCTACCAACAGTGGTGGCCCTAGCACATGTGGTGCCCTAGACTTAATAGAGCTTGAATGCTTCACAATGTAAATCAATACAACTTCCATGAGCTGTTCATTGCTGCCACTGGCTGCTCAGAGGTAACGATAACCAGCTCTCCTACTATTGACTTATACACAGATTTGTAGGTTTGTTTTGTTTGTTTTTATTTCATGTCCTTTCTCTCCACATATGCTTCCCTCAGTAGAGTAGTGGTAGTTGTGTCCTCTCAATGATGTGGTGGTACCAGAGAGCTTCTGTCCTTTTCACATGACAACGATACAGCATGATTTGGGGTTCACCTGATGTCGGTTAACTTGCCCATCTCCCCCAGAGAGCCGGTAAAGTGTAGCTAGCTGGCCGCTATTTGTAGCGTCACTTATGGATGATGGCGCCCATAGCATTTGCCTACACTGCCTGTGCCATAGGCCAGCACTGGCTACAGGTTCTGATGTCATTACTCAATTATTAGTGGTTATCAGCGTCATATGTAGGGGTTAGAAGGATCCTGCTGAAACCAGTCGGCAGATAAAATGTTGGCATTGTACATTTCTGCAAACAATGGATACATAAGATTTGTACAATACTGTGTAGCAGATATGAATATGTAAATTGAGAGGGACATTTCACATAAATATGCGTATTTTTTAGGTATATATGTATGTTTTAGGACACTCTATGTACTTTGTCTACAGTATGTTTTTATATATTTTTGATTGTTTTCCTTTAGATGATTATATTCAGTATATGTTTCTTTGTACAGCTGTCAATGATTATACTAATTGTTATTTGGAATTGTGGGTATTTAAGAGTGCACCTCTGCTCACATTTTCTAGTCTGAAGAAGAGCCTGAGGGCTCGAAACGTCACTACTATAATAAATGGCATTTTGACGGGAGCTTTACTTGGTGTGCGGATCTTGTATATGTTTTCTTTTTATATGCTCACACATTTCTTTACATTTCAGCAACACCGTTTGACATGTGGCTAGGTTTAGGCACAGTAACATTATGGTTAGGGAAAGATCACATTTTGGCATAAACATCTGCTTTTCGTGGCAGGATACGCAGCGACGTCTTGAACAACAACAACCAGTTTTTGTGGGACTCTCCCTGCTGAGAAAACAGTAATGGGTCACTAAAAAACACCACATTTGATGCTCAAAAAAGCCACTGGAAACAGTGATGACTTGCTTAAACACAACCGGTTTTGTTGTTTTGGTCTTGAACAGTGGTCTTCAGTGGCGTGCACCTTGGCAGGTGTCTCACCTAGGTGACACAACATCCACTAACCCCAGACCATGTCCAAAAGAAGTCAGCTCATATACTGTGTCACTTTAGAAACGTAGATATGATACATGTAAAAATATATATAAATGTCACACATTTGTGGACTGCAGAAATGTAAAAAGGGATGGTCCTGCCACAACAACTAGTATGTTCAGTTATCACCTTATTGAACCACTGTGTTTATTGGCAGTGGCAATGTAGGAAGTCAGCTGACATAACGTCAGTAGAAAGACAGAGAAATTACGCTTTGGGAGGTGATTGGTCAAACACAGGAGTTTCACTCAGGATCAGATTAGATTCTACTACTCGTACTCGTCGTCCTCCACTTATCCGGGTCTGGGTCACGGGGGCAGCAGCCTCAACAAAGAAGCCAAGACAGTCCTCTCCCCAGCCACTTCGTTCCCAGCCAGCCGGGTGATGTAATCCCTCCAGTGTGTCCAAGGTCTCTTCCTGATTGGACATGCCCGAAACACCTCCCAAGGGAGGCGTCCGGAAGGCATCCTTACTAGATGACCGAACCACCTCAACTGGCTCCTCTTGATGTGAGGTGCAGCAGTTCTACTCCGAGTCCCTCCTGGATGTCCAAGCTCCTCACCCTATCCCTAAGGCTGAGCCCACCCACCCTGCGGAGGAAACTCATTTCAGCCGCTTGTACTCACAATCTCATTCTTCTCATCACAACGGACTGGTTAAGAGCCCGCATCACTGCTGATGCCGCCCCAATCCGCCTGTCAATCTCCTGCTTCATCCTACCCTCACTCATGAACAAGATCCCGAGATACTTAAACTCCTCCACCTGAGGAAGGACCTCCCCCCCGAACCTGGAGTGGGCAATCCACCTTTTCCAGCTGAGGACCATGGCCTTAGACTTGGAGGTGCTGATTCTCATCCCAGCCGCTTCACACTCGGCTGCAAAACGTCCCAGCTGGAGGTCACTGTTCAATGGGGCTAGGAGGACCACGTCATCCACAAAAAGCTGAGACAAGATGCTTCTGTCACTGAACCTGACACCCTCCACCACTCGGCTGCGCCTAGAAATTCTGTCCATAAAAGTTATGAACAGAACCGGTGACAAAGGGCAGCCCTGGCGGAGTCCAACTCTCACCGGGAACAGTTCCGACTTACTGCCGGCCACGCGAACCATACTCGTGCTCCTTTGGCACAGGGACTGGATGGCCCTTAGCAAGCGGCCCCCAACCCCATACTCCTGGAGCACCCCCCACAGGATGCCCCTGGGGACACGGTCGTAAGCCTTCTCCAAATCCACAAAGCACATGTGGACTGGTTGGGCAAACTCCCGTGCCCCCTCCAGCACCCTGGCGAGGTTAAAATGCTGGTCCACGGTTCCGCATCCGGGACAAAAACCACATTGCTCCTCCTTAATCTGAGGTTCAACTATCGACCAGACCCTCTTCTCCAGCACCCTGGAGTAGACCTTACCGTGTAGGCTGAGGAGTGTGATCCCCCTGTAGTTGGAGCACACCCTCTGGTCCCCTTTCTTGAAGATGGGGACCACCACCCCGGTCTGCTACTCCAGAGGCACTGCCCCCGATGTCCACGCAATGTTGCAGAGGTGTGTCAGCCAGGACAGCCCTACAACATCCAGAGCCTTGAGATATCCAGGGCAAATCTCATCCACCCCCGGGGCTCCGCCACCACGGAGTTGCTTCACTACCTCGGCAACTTCTCGGTGGCCCCAGAAATTGAACGACTCGCCCCCGAGACCCCCGCCTCTGTTTCCTCACTGGAATATGTGCTGGTGGGATTGAGGAGCTCCTCAAAGCATTCCTTCCACTGCCTGACAATGTCCCCAGTTGACGTCAGCAGCTCCCTGCTCCCACTGTAAACAGTGTGAGCAAATTGCTGCCTTCCCCCCCGAGGCGCTGGACGGTTTGCCAGAACCTCTTTGGAGCTGGTCAATAGTCTTTCTCCATGGCCTCACCGAAGTCCTCCCACGCCCGAGTTTTTGCCTCCGCGACTGCTGCTGCTGCACTCCGCTTGGCCCACTAGTACCTACCAGCTGCTTCCGGAGATCCACTGACCAACCATGCCCTGTAGGCCCCCTTCTTCAGCCTGACGGCTCCCCTCACCTCTGGTGTCCACCAGCGGATTCAGGGATTACTGCCATGACTGGGCCCAGCGGCCTTTGTGGCCACAGCTTGCAACCGCCGCCTCGACAATAGCAGAGTGGAACAAGGCCCATTCAGACTCAATGTCCCCCTCTGCCCTCGGGATGCAGTCGTAGCTCTCCCGGAGGTGGGAGTTGAAGATTATCTTGACCAGTTCTTCCGCCAGGCGCTCCCAGCAGACCCTCGCTGCTCGTTCGGGCCTGCCATCTGATCCAACTCACCACCAGGTGGTGATCAATTGACAGCTCTGCTCCTCTCCTCATCCGAGTGTCCAGAACATATGGCTGCAGGTCAAATGATATGACTACAAAGTCAATCATTGACCTGCGACCTAGGCTGTCCTGGTGCCATGTGCACCGATGGATATCCTTATGCTCGAACATGGTGTTAGTTATGGCCAAACTGCGACCCGCACAGAAGTCAAATAACTGAACACCACTCAGGTTCAGATCAGGCAGGCCGTTCCTCCCAATCACGCCCCTCCAGGTCCTGCTGTCATTGCCTACGTGATTGTCCCCCAGCAGAACAATGGAGTCCCTGGCCGAGGCACTATCCAGCACCCGTCCCAGGGACTCCAAACAGGGTTGGTACTGTGAACTACTGTTTGGCGCATAAGCGCAGACAACAGTCAGGACCCATTCCCTGACCCGAAGGCGCAGGGAAGCAACCCTTTTGTCTACTGGAGTGAACCCCGACATACAGGCAGAGAGTCTGGGGGCTATTGGAAAGCCCACCCCGGCCCTCTGCCTCTCACTCAGAGCAACTCCAGCAAAAAAATGTCCAACCCCTCTCAAGGACTTGGGTTCCAGAGCCGGAACTATGTGTTGAGGTGAGGTCGACTATATCTAGCCGGTAAGGCTCAACCTCTTCCACAAGCTACGGCTCCTTCACCGCCAGAGAGGTGACATTTCATGTCCCAAGGGCCAGCATAAGATCGGAGATGCTGCCCATCCACAATGCACCACTCCCCCTGGATCCCTCTGCGGGTGGTGGGCCTGCAGGGGGATGAGCCCATGAAGCCGGTTTGGGCTGGGCCTGGCCAGACCCCATGGGCAAAGGCCCGGGGGTGGGGGGATTAGATTGTGTTCATGTGAAACCAAAAGGCAAAGCTGACTTGGACTCGGACACTTATGTGACTTGTGTCATATGACATACACTGTGCAACGTACAAGCCATACAATGGCGTTTTACTAAACCTTACAACAAAATCTGAGTCTGAACCTAACGAAAATGAAAGTTAAACTTAATGAAACTGCACCTGATGCCAATCAGTATTTATTGTTCTGCATTCTGAACATACCAGTCAGTGTAGCAGGACCTTCTTAACCCATATGACACTTGCATAACCATTAATATTGCCCACTCAATGGAATGTTAATGTAATGGAAATGGAAAGTAATGTTACTTATTTCTTTAAAAAAGTAATGCATTACTTTATTACTTCCTGTAGAAAGTAAATTGTTACACAACTCATTAAATTTATTTATTTGTTTATCGATTTGTCCTTTATTTAGCCAGGAAGGTCCTGATGAGATACAAGATCTCTTCTTCCAGGGAGTCCTGGTCAAGACAGCAGTACAATCAACATCAGTTTCATTAAAATAAATAAATAAATAAACTCTGTTACACTTTAAACACATACAATACATAAAAGCAACACAAGGCAAAGTAGTGAAAGAAAAGGAATGTACAAGCCAGCGGCAATCTTTGTCAATCGTTCTCCATCTTTAATTTTGCGCCCTGCTTGAGCCATGCCCACCTTTATTTATTTTTCACCCCTCTCTCCAGTTCTGCTGTATTAAAGGCTAAGTTCGGTTTTTTGACACCTGGGCCTTATTTTTAGGAATAAATACACTCGTAGACTCACCCAGACGATTTTGGTGGAGCTCGGAGCCGTTTTCGAGCAATTTAGATCCATCTGACGGCGTCTTCTCTCATGCCATAGAAGCGGATGGGGCCAGACATCGAAGCCCCTAAATTAGACATTATCTGCTGCGAAACTCGCTCATTTCACCTACATTTTATAAATGAATGGCCAGTGTTATCACCATGTCAGCTCAACTTCCTTGTTATGGTCATCCGGGGCTTTACAAGATGGGTAACTTTTGGTGACGTCATAGACGTGCGCCGCAGGAGCGCAGTCCAGCCGGCGCTAGGCTAAGAGCTACACGGGTACAAACATGGTTCGTCATTGCGTTTTTCCACTTTGTCCAAACAAAATGACTAGTTGGACAAAGTTCACATTCCACAGGCTTCCTTTGAAAAACCCGGAGTTACTAAAGCTCTGGCTTGTTGTCCTGAAAATGGACCCGAATATTCCTATGGAAGAACTGAGGAGGGTCAGTCACCGGGTCTGCAGCGCTCACTTCGCTCCAGAAGACTTCATTACGAAGACGACAAAGATAAAAGGCCAGGAAGCTCAGCGTCAGTACCTCAGGAGGAATGCCATCCAGATTGTTTCAGAGGGCAAAACAGACGCAGCGGAGGTAATGCATTTCTTTTGAGGATGTAATAATATTGGTCGATAACCAGTGCACGTCGGCCAGCGTATAAAGCTCCTTGTATAAAATGAATAGCTATCTTCACGACCTATGTCTGAGCAGGAGTAGCCTTCTAAAATACATTCCTGCAAAAGAATACTGCACTGTAACGCAAAATAATTTACTCTAGTCCATGCTAGTTTTTGAAAAACTAACTCGCAATTCATATGATATGGTTATTCTCTGCAGGCAATAAATTGTGACTCGAGCTGCAATCACCGCGGGTCTGCATTGTTAGCGCACACTTACAAGTAGTCATATGCTTTCTCCAAAACTAATTGTCAGTTGTTTCGACCGTTATTTATTTATAAAGCAAACACTCATAGAAAATATACCCTTTTTGCATTTGTATAGGCTACTTACTCTATCGAAAGTTGTCCGTTCGGTCCTGCTGGCTTCGGCTGCGTCTGCCAGTTGACTCTCGGGACATGAAAAAAAGTCTCTACCACAGCCCGGTTTGTCATGGCAGAAAAATCTTCCAGTGTAGTGAGACACGTATTTTGGGGGGCATCAATACGTGTTTCCTCTGGTCTCAAGTCCCACTCTGAGCAGCAAAGGCTCTCCTCTTCTGTTGTCTGTGGCGTGCAGTGTCAACAACAACACCACCAGTTAGCCCCCATTCATGGACGTGCAGTGGTCGCTTGTTCTCTGGCCAGCTGTTCGGCTCTGTCCCTCTGCATCCTCCTTTCAAATAGCTCCTCGTCGGTGTATTCTGGCTCAAAACGATACGGGCATCCATCATACTCAAAGTCGTCATCAGACACTTCTACATCGGATAAATATTCCTTCATGTTGCACAAGAATAGCTGTGTAGCTGTATAGCCTAGCCTAGCGCCGGCGGAACTCAGCTGCGCTCCTGCGGCGCACGTCTATGACGTCACCAAAAGTTACCCATCCTTGTAAAGCCCCGGATGACCATAACAAGGAAGTTGAGCTGACATGGTGATAACACTGGCCATTCATTTATAAAATGTAGGTGAAATGAGCGAGTTTCGCAGCAGATAATGTCTAATTTAGGGGCTTCGATGTCTGGCCCCGTCCGCTTCTATGGCATGAGAGAAGACGCCGTCGGATGGATCTAAATTGCTCGAAAACGGCTCCGAGCTCCACCAAAACCGTCTGGGTGAGTCTACGAGCGTATTTATTCCTAAAAATAAGGCCCAGATGTCAAAAAACCGAACTTAGCCTTTAACACCGCATTTAATATATTTTGCCTCCATCTCTCTGCCCTGCTCTACTCTACTTCAATGCTACTTAGCTCTCTCTCATATGAGGTGTCTCAAGATTTAGGAAAATACAATTTTAATGAACATAATAACAGTAAAAAATCACTTGACATGCTGCTGTTTTGTGCTATGACCTATTTAAGTGCTGGGAGTTGTTATTTACGTGACAACGCCTGAACGCAACACAAGCTCAGCACCAAATGAGTGGAGACAGGTCTGTCTGCGGCCTGCAAGAGAGGCGGAACCTGTAGAGTGGGCAGACCGTGTAGGGGGCGTGGCGTGTAGTTATGTAAATCCAATCACGCTGAACCACGGGAAATGTAAAATGAGACCTACCAAAAGCAAGAACAAAACAAGGAAATAAACGAGAGAGGTCTCAAAAAAGAACGATGGCGGATCGTATCCAGACTGTTAGTGTCCTTATATTTTGTTTAGTAAATGTAACACACGTATACAGTTGCTGCACATTGTTATATTATTACCCAGGGCTATGAACTAAGCAAGTAAGTTATATATTTTAAACACAATATTAAATATTATTGGGCAGACAGAAGGAGGCTAGCCCTTTGCTGTGTAAACTGAGCAAAACAAGGTAGTAAGATTGTTTCAGAGGGGGTTATTTGCCCGTTTGGTAAATTACATGCAATGTGTATGTATTTCTGTTCTAAACTATCCTAGAATGTTGACCCAAGTAGATAAATCTAAGCTAGAAATTGTGGCTGTTGTAATGTAGCCAGAAATAACTTGGAAATTGTGACTCTGCTGTAATAATCAGGGCAGGAATTATATCACGGCCAAAACGGCCAGTGCCGCTGATGCCCCGGACTGTGGCTGTAATGCCCCTGTACCCCTACGGCCAGTGTAGCATGCCCTGTTTTGAACTGGCCGTTGTGCCCATCAAGTTTTCTTGTTCAAAACTACATGCACCCCAGTGTCTCTGTCTCTTTATTAAATGCACATTAGTTTCACTTCAAATATTAAGAAATTCTACTAAGCATCAGCACACTGCTAACTGTAGCCTCAGTTTGTGCCTCATACAGATCTGCTGATAAAGTTAACTTAGCGTTAGTGAGTGTGATAAAAGACGGCAGAGAGGCGACGTTGTCCAAATAAACCAAAGATTTATTAATTCTCTGTAGCAGTAAACACATGGGCCGATAACAAATGCTTTACAAGCTATGAGGGGCTGCCAACGATAACATGACTAACAGACAGCAAGGCTACGGCTAACAAGTTAAGATACTGACACTTCTCAGACAGACAGACAGACAGACACACACACACACACACACACACACACACATACTGGACAGCCTCTCAGTCCTTAGCTGCTAACGTTAGCTCATGTACAACAACACAGGTACCACACAGAAATTTTTACAAAGGGGCATAATGTGCTTCTGACTGTGAAATCGCCAGCGAAAGTCGTTTACTGCAGACACTGTGCCTGCTCTCATGGGACAAAGATCCTCTGAGAAGAAAGACGGTTCACTCTGCTCTGCCGCCAGGAACAAACTGGGAGGTAAAGATCCTCTCTGAGGAAGAGGGTTCGCTTTGCTGCAGGGTTCACCAAAACATTTTTTGACAGTGAATTGAAAATGATGCAAAAAGACTTGATGGGGCACTTATCAGAGTAGGCAACGGAGAAGCTACAAGCTTTCAAGGATAAAATGCGAAGAGCCCTCTCCTCTGAGGCATTTCTTAGCCAGCTATAAGGTGTAATGGCTTCACAGATTGACTTTTTTTCTTTTGACTCCTCCAATAAAATGTGTCATGGCCCTACTGGAGCCTTTAACCATTCTCTTCTGTTTTGAAGTGGAAATGCTGCTGCTTCTCATATTTGGACGTCCCGGCTCGGCTGATTAGGAGCACCTGGGTCCAGTGTTCTCCCAGATCCCTGCCAGCGCCTGCAGGTTTGGTTTCTTTGTCTTTTGGTTTTGCATCCAACATGGCACTCCCACAAACCCTCAACCACACTTACACAACTGATAATACTGACAGACACACATCATCTATTTGGTCCTCTGCTCTAAATCGTTTCATTTGAAGAAAAGAAATAAATTGTTTTATTTATTGGCACTTTGGCGATAATTTATGCATATCTTGCAAAAAGTAAAATAATATCAATAAACATCCTGATAAAAACAAAAACTTAATTAACCCTCAAAGGGCAATCAGTTTCTACAGTTCAGAGCCATTCACATGACATGAATTCATAAAAACATACATAAGGTACCAGAAGAAGAAAAAAAAAGCTACAGTCCTCATACAGTACAAATAAATTAATGTGATAAGATCACCCACTTAACAACAAACACATTGACAGACCAAAAGACAGTTGTGGTGAGTGGCTCCTCTTCAGTGCAAAATGGAGGTATTCACAAGATCCTTCATACCTACATCCATTAGGCTTTGTGCTGCCAGACAAATGACTCCTCCTTTGGGGATTAATAAAGCAATTATCATGTTCTCAACTCATTCTCATGTAAGCATTTGTAATTTACTACTTTAGCATACTGGCCTGCCACTTTACTCATTAGTTATGTAGCTTATCCTTAAAATATAAACAGTGTGTATATAGTAATAATAACAATATTCAACAATCAGCTCACTTTCCATCTCATGTAAAATGAATGGACAATCAATTTTTCTGAATAATAATAATAATGATAATAATAATAATATTTGTACACTTTTGAATACATTTATTATAGGGCAAAGAATGTGTAAGCAAAAACATTGACATTTGTGCAGTTGGACCGTGGTCAAACTATTAGTACCTATTTGGGCTCATATTCCTTTAAGAAGCGTGTATAGTGGGCGTGGCGTTTATCCATGACGTAACTACACGCCATGCCCCCTACCGTTTACGCCCCTCTCTTGCACACTGCAGACAGATACAGTTGAATGAGTGCCGTGCTGCGCTGCTGTGTGAGCACCTTGATTGTCCGTGCGTAACAGCAGTCCTTTGATTGTTATTTGCACATTGTTCATAACAATAATTTTGTCAGCTGACAAACTGCACCAGGCTCGGGGTCAAGTTTGGTCAGGAAAATGCGGCCCGAGCGGCGCTCTAGCGTGCTCACCCGTGTGTGTGTGGCATAACTCTGCCGTGCACGATACAGAGAGCAGAGCAGAATTGTTAAGGCGTGACCACATAGAGACAGAAATGACACGATAAATAGTATGTTTTGTTGTATGAAGTGTCCGTCGCGCAAAATAATAAAACTTTAGTGGTAACACTTTACAATAAGGTACACAAAATTAGAGTAGTTACTGAGGAACTAATGAGGAACTAATGAGGGACTAATGAGGAACTAATGAGTAGTTACTGAGGAACTAAGGTACGCAAAATTAGAGTAGTTACTGAGGAACTAATGAGTAACTAATGAGGGACTAATGAGGAACTAATGAGGAACTAACTATTAGTTAATGGTCCATTCCTCAGTAACTCATGATCAAATTTTTGAGGAGTAGTTACTGAGGAACTAATGAATAGTTACTGAGGAACGAATAGTAACTAATGAGTAACTAATGAGGAACTAAGGTACACAAAATTAGAGTAGTTACTGAGGAACTAATGAGTAACTAATGAGGAACAAACTATTAGTTAATGGTCAGTTCCTCAGTAACCACTGATCAAATTTCAGAGGAGTAGTTACTGAGGAACTAATGAGGAACTAACTATTAGTTAATGGTCAGTTCCTCAGTAGCTCATGATCAAATTTCTGAGGAGCAGTTACTGAGGAACTAATGAGTAGTTACTGAGGAACGAATAGTAACTAATGAGTAACTAATGAGGAACTAAGGTACACAAAATTAGAATAGTTACTGAGGAACTAATGAGTAACTAATGAGGAACTAACTATTAGTTAATGGTCAGTTCCTCAGTAACCACTGATCAAATTTCAGAGGAGTAGTTACTGAGGAACTAATGAGGAACTAACTATTAGTTAATGTTCAGTTCTTCTTTAACTCATGATCAAATTTCATGGGAAAAATTACTGAGGAACTAATGAGGGACTAATGATGAACTAACTATTAGTTAATGGTCAGTTCTTGAGTAACTCATGATCAAATTTCATAGACGGGTTAATCACGACTTGATAATTAGTCAACTATTTACTTCATCAGTACAGAATCATTACTGTGTAACCCGTCCATTAGTGAACCTTTTTATGTCCTAAAGTGACACACAATGAGTTTTCATTACTTCATCATCATGTTTACAATTAGTTCCTTAACAAATGAAATCACAGCCAGCAGGATTCTTGCAAAGAGTTTAATTCATTATTTTCAGACCACATACACATTAATATGATCATCCATGTTATTCTGTACAAGGTGCTGACACACCAAACCGACATCAAAGAACTAGCGGCAACAAAAGCCAGCTGTTGCGTTGTCTACGCCGCCTCACGTCGTCTCACATCACCCTTTGTCAGTTGCATTTGAACACACAACAAAGACTCCACCCAAAGCTTGAAACGGTTACTCATCTATTTTGGCACTGCCCCATTGTCAAAAGACTCTGGAGTTATATTTGTAATTTTATTGCGAACAATATTAAAAAATAATTTAAGCTGTTTGAAGATGTGCTGTTTGGACTTTTTGACTTTAACAGAAATACGGCAAAACCCACTGAAAGATTTTATTAATCTCATCTTACTTTTGGCAAGAATTCACATTCACAAATGTAAGTTTACACATAGAAAACCCTCTTTTGTTGCTTTCGTTACATCAATTCCATTAAATCTTCCCTAATCAAAAGTCAATCAAAACCATTAATATTTGATATCATTTTAATATTTTCTTGTAAACTCTTATCCGCCCCAGCATATGTGATATATGACATCTGTGTGTAATGTTGAAGATCTGCATTCTGTAAACTTCCTCTCATAAATAAAGTTGTGGAAAAAAAAAAGACTACATCCGACGGTCAAGTAGCACGTAGGTTCTGCGCCTGCGTGAAAGGAAATAACGCAAAAAGGCAAACCGGAAGTCCGTTGAATGTATGAGATCAACAAAGTAGCGCAGAGTGACAGAGTGATACATCCTGTCAGCCGAGGGCTTTCCTATCTGCAGCCGAGCAGCGCAGCACCTCCACGGACTATTACTTCACTTCACTCAGCTTCACTCAGCTGCCCGACAAACTCGCTACTTCTTCCCACTTTAACCTGAATAACAAACCAGGGCTCGGTGCTTGAGTTGGATCCAAACGGAGAGCCGGGGCTAACATTAGCTGGGAAGCTAGCGGATGCTAACTGGCTGCTTCCCTCCGGTCATGCTGCGGCTCACGCTCCGCTAGCCGCTCCCAGCTAGCTCCGGTTTGTTATTCAGGTTAATATGGGAAGAAGCAGCGGGTCTGTGGGGCAGCTGAGTGAAGTGGAGCCTGACCCCGGATTTCCACTGGATGCGTGTCCGTTGCGGAACGGCAGCGCTGGTTATCCGCGGCGTGCTCCGCCGTCCATCAATACCCACCGGCTGCGTTTGCTGTGCGGAGCGGTGCAGCTCCGCCGGAAGACATCTCGGTGCACTGCCATGATGAATATCTCCTCGTCCACGGTGTCAACGGGGTGAAATGACGTCTAAAAACCTCTGACCTGTTGACTTCAGGCCTGCCTCTGCCCATTATGTTTTCAAGGTGTAGTGCAGGGAAATATGATCCGCCGTGAACACTGTGTATCTTATTTGAGTATTAACCGGATGTTTTATTGTGTTTCTCTGCACGACTTCCTGCCCCACGATCTGCTCTGTGCTGAATTGCTGCGTTGTGCTCCGGCGTCCGGCAAAAATAGAAGTGCTGCGTATCTGTTGCGGAGGCCTCCGGACTGCCGGAGCTGAGACGGAGCCGGAACGCAGCACTGCCGGAGCCGGTGGAAACACACACATTGACTAGAATTGAATCTAATCGGCTCCGCTGCCGTGCCGGAGCGGAGACGCAACCAATACGCATCTGGTGGAAATTGGGGGTAAGGAGGAAGCACCGGTTAGCCCCGGTTTTACTACAGGCAGATTCACTCGCTACAGTGAAGAGGATTTAACACCTGAACAGCCAGTCAGAGGGATCTCTCTCACCGACAAGCTCCGCTGCAGATTCAACATGCTCAATCAGCCGAAAATTTGGAATGAATTATGAACTAACTATTAGTTAATGGTCAGTTCTTCAGTAAGTCCTGATCAAATTTCAGAGGAGTAGTTACCGAGGAACTAATGAGGAACTAACTATTAGTTAATCATTACCTACCATTTTTGTGTACCCTAAAGTAAAGTGAGGCATCAAAATGAGTAGGTAATGATTCAGTAATCATTAGTTACTCATTTTGATGTCTCACTTTACTTTAGTGTACACAAAAAGAGTAACTAATGAGTAGGTAATGATTACTGAATCATTAGCTACTCATTTTGATGTCTCACTTTACTTTAGCGTACACAAAAAGAGTAACTAATGAGTAGTTAATGATTCAGTAATCATTAGCTACTCATTTTGATGTCTCACTTTACTTTAGGGTACACAAAAAGAGTAACTAATGAGTAGTTAATGATTCAGTAATCATTAGCTACTCATTTTGATGCTCACTTTACTTTAGGGTACACAAAAAGAGTAACTAATGAGTAGTTAATGATTCAGTTCACTACTCATTTTGATGCCTCACTTTACTTTAGGGTACACAAAAAGAGTAACTAGTAATCATTAGTTACTCATTTTGATGCCTCACTTTACTTTAGGGTACACAAAAAGAGTAACTAATGAGTAGTATTCAGTAATCATTAGTTACTCATTTTGATGCCTCACTTTACTTTAGGGTACACAAAAAGGGTAGCTAATGATTAAGTAATAGTTAGTTCCTCATTAGTTCCTCAGTAACTACTGAAATTTGATCGGAAGTTACTGAATCACTGACCATTAACAAATAGTTCCTCATTCATTCCAAATTTGTTTCATAGTAACTACTTTAAATTTTGTGCTCCTCAAACAACTGTACTGTGAACAACGGTGTGATCAGTATACAGTACTTTAAACGCAGCCCCCATGATAAATACTTTAAGCTTAGCCTTCCTAAAATGTGACACACTATCATATTTATTTCTAAGGCATCATCGTACAGAATAACATGGATGATCATATTAATGTGTATGTGGTCTGAAGATAATGAATAAAACCCTTCTCAAGAATCCGTCTGTGATTTCATTTGTTAAGGAACTAATTGTAAAGATGATGATGAAGTAATGAAAGACTACTCATTATGTGTCACTTTAGAACATAAAAAGGTTCACTAATGGACGGGTTACACAGTAATGATTCTGTACTGATGAAGTAACTAGTTGACTAATTATTAAGTCGTGATTAACCCCTCTATGAAATTTGATCATGGGTTACTGAAGAACTGACCATTAACAAATAGTTAGTTCCTCATTAGTTACTCATTAGTTCCTCAGTAACTACTCATTAGTTCCTCATTAGTCACTCATTAGTTCCTCAGTAACTACTCTAATTTTGCGTATCTTAGTTCCTCAGTAACTACTCATTAGTTCCTCATTAGTCCCTCATTAGTTACTCATTAGTTCCTCAGTAACTACTCTAATTTTGTGTACCTTATTGTAAAGTGTTACCACTTTAGTTTATGAAGAGGTAAGACAGAAATACTAGAAATGTCCGTTAAGCCGGAAATCCGGCGCCATGCCAGAGTACTTTAAGCCCTGTATATGAAACTGAGCATAGTGTTAGTTAAGGCAGGACACAATGTCAAACTCAGCTCACATCCCAGCTACATCAGCTGATCATAGGCACCTCAGTCAACTGACTGATCAGCTAATTGATGGAGGGGAGTCGGCTGAAAGATCACATGATTCCTTTCTATACAATCAATGGGCAAATCTCATTCAGGGCACCTTATTTAAACTGGTTAGGCCTGTCAGCTGTTGCTGCTTCTTCTGCAAGCTGCTTTGCAACCCACCACTACCACCCCAGCCCCTCCTTTTCATGTTGTGTCTGACTTATCAACATCATTTGTTTGTTATTGATGCTGGCTCTGTTCTGTTCCTGGGGGTCTTTGCTGTTGCTCTTCCTGCCTTTGGCCTTCCACGTAGGCACATAGAAGGGCAGGGAGGTTTGCTCTCTCTGCCTCAGGCTTTCCTCGTATGCGTGGAAGGATGGAGAGGTGTGCTCTCTCTGCCTTAAGGCTTTCCATGTCAGCGCATGGAAGGGCAGAGAGGTATGCTCTCTCCACCTTAGGCTTTCTGCATAGGCCTGAGGAAAGGCAGAGAGGCCCCAGAACAAGCCATACCACCCAGTGTAGTACTTCAAACGGATATAAAGTTTTCTTTGACTAAACTGGTCCTGACTGAACTGCATTTAATGAAGAAGAGTCTCACAAATCATCTGTCAACAACCTATTGTCTTCAACGTTTGATGATTTTTTTTTTTTTCTATCTGCCCTATGCAGATAATTAAAGAACTTCTGTAACAACATAACTGTGTGATTAGTAACTGTAATGTGTTAACTGAATTTCACAAGAGTAACGTGTTACCCCCAAAAGTGGCTTTAACGTTTGAAATTCGTGGGTTAAGTCAGGACTGCTACTTGCAGTAAGGCCTGTTGTTTTTGCTCCCTCTGTGATGCAATCACATGAAGTAGCCTGAGGATAGATGCTGTGTACTGTGCAGAAATATTCAGCTCATAGAGAAACCATCTGCTCAGTGCCTGTGAGCCCCTCCTCTGGCTTTCCACAGCTCTGGCACTGCCACCTTAACAGCCCCTCCAGTAGCCAAACCTTGGAAGGCAGCCGTCACTTCAGTGAGCACATTATCACAGAGAACACTCTCTGATGACCAAGTCAGATATTTTGGATGCACCCTGTGGCTCAGCTACACCCTTAAATGAAGATAGAAAAATGACTTTATAGTAATCACATGCATTAAGATCTCACTGGATGCCCAGTAAGTCTACATGTGATGTAAGCACGCAAAATGATCAGTCAACATTAACATGGAGCAGAAATGTTGACAGATTATTATTAAACATCTCAGAGTATTTGTTCGGCTGATGTTCCGGTAATGACTTGACTTAGCGGTTTCCCTCAAAATGAATATCTCTCAGATTTTAGACAGCAGCACCAGAAGGCCTGAGTCCCCAATTATTTCAATTCAGTCTGTCTGTACGAGGCAATCACCAATAAGCTCTCCAGCAGCCGTTTGTGTGTATTTGTCCAGTTCAATTTACTCAGTTATCAGACGGCTTTAGTCAATAAAAATGTTCTCTCTCCTCACCGCTTCTCCAGGGCTCTTTTTATGACAGGATTAAATTGTCCAACCCACAATTAGGATAAAGTAATTTCCCTTGTGTGCATCTCTTTTCACTTCTCTTCCAGTCTATCCCACAAACTCCATGCGAGCTAATTCACTCCTTCCACACACCCCCTTCCCCACTAACCGGCAAGCGGGAGAAAAATGACTGTCTTCTTCTATTCCAAAGAGATAAATCTCATTTTGTTGCGCCAGCTGCAACCTCCAATCTACTTCGGCCCCACAAAGGATAATAGACTTGCAGAGAAGCACGAAGCACTTCCCGGTCCCTGTGCCAGCCGACCCTAATGCAGTGGAAGTGATACAAACATCTCAATTGCATGCTTGTACGTTTCAGTTACTGTTTACATTCATTTTGCGGGGTTCAGGCTCGGGTCTCACTGCTCACTGCTGTTGTGTGAAGTTTAGCCACGCTTATTTAACTGCTACATGTGTTTCTCCTTCATCGAAGAGGCACGGAGCTATCCAGCTGTCGACTGCACCACAGAGGGCTGGCTTCACACGTCCCAAACAGACATCGGTAGGTACGGGTGGACAAACACTGAGAGACAGAGATGTCGGAGCAGACTAGCATCTGATGCACTACATCATCTGGAAGCGGTTCAAGTCTCAGGGAGGCTCTGTTTGTGTTTTCTGTTTTTGGAGATTGGGACTTGCTGGGGTTTGGCTGCAAGCTACACAATGTTTTGCTCATATGATAAACAAGCCAAGCAACTGCATCACCCTCAGCAACAACTGGAGAGATGCTCCACACCCAAACAGTCAGGAATTATTGAGTGTTTCCTAAATGTAATCTTAAAGTACAGATAAAGACCTAATTTGTCAATCAGCAGGTGAGACGCTAAGGTTGAATTGCATCACCTTTTTGTTTATTTTCTTTTCTATAAAATACAGAGATATTGACATGGTTCCACCCTCAGGAAAACCATGCATCATATGTTATCAATAAAATACAACTGAAATACTACAGCTGTGATTTTTCTTAATCTAGTATGTTACATGTTTATTCTGTACACACTTTTTTATGTGAAGATTACCTGTACAGTCATTTTCAACACACATAAGAGTAACACATATAAGGAATAACCAGTGTTGGGCAGTAACGCGTTATTAGTAACGCATTACTGTAACACCATTAGTTTTGGCTGTAACTAATACTCTAACGCGTTAGTTTTTAAGTTCAGTAACTCAGTTACCGTTACCAAACAGTGCATTACTCCATTATTTTTGGCCAGGTTTTAAAACAGCGCACAGCATGCAGTATTCCTTCATTAACTGAAGCTCCCTTTCACTAAAGCATTTTAGCCCTAAACTATAAAAGATAGTCAAGTCAGATATATAGCAGTATATGACCAATTCTTAACAGAGCATCTCAATGAAACACATCTCTCACCGTCTCTGAAGTCACTGTCGACCTGCTGGCCTTACCACAGTGCTGTAATGTTACATTAAGTGGTAGCGCTTCTGTAGATTTTTAGTACCAGTAACATTATATCCAGTGACGTGATATCCATTGTTATCCCGAGGAAGCTTTTGTTGTAGACAGACAATGTCTGCGGTGGGTGACAGACTCATCATGTAGCTCTTCAGATGTTCTCTTTCACTCATTTTCCATATTTGTATCCAAGTGATGTTACCATCGTTGTAAAACATTTAAAACGCAGAAGACGGTTGCATGTTTCCTATACTGTTCAATTGTTTTGTCAAGTTGAAGTCTAACGGTCCCTTGGTTAAACTCCGTCCGCTGTCGTTTAGGCGATGTAGCTACGAGCCAATACAGTAAGAAAATGTTTTGGGCTGCAGGGCTGAGTTTCTCAAAACATGATCCTTCTTAGCAACGTTGTCTCCTTTGTGGTTTAGAAAAACTACACTACAAAAAAGAAAAGCACCTAGCGCCCTCTAGCGTCTCCACTCAGTCATCTACAGCCAGGACATACTCAGAGTAGAGATGACACTAGTGCGCGTGCATCAAGGTCATAGTGTGATGGCGAGCCAAGACAAGTCCTAAGTTGAGTTTTTTTGGGGGGGAAGTACCCAAAAACTTACTTTTCTCAGTAACGCATTACTTTTTGGTTTAAGTAACTGAGTTACTGGGTTACTTTTACTTTTTCCCCACTTGGTATTGTAAACGAGTATGTGTGTATTAAGTGTGTGTGTTACGCTAGCAGAGTCAAAGTTCAGGATGGAGTCTTTTATCCCCTGGAGTGTTACTGGAGTTTTTGGAGTGCTCAAATAAACGGGCCTTTTTCCCGAACACTCCTCTGGTCTCCTGCTCGAGGGATTCATTACAATATCGTAACATGGTTTAGATTACTAAAAAAACATTCACCTCTTCACTCGATAGACCTACTCCTGAAAAACTTGTGTCGGCGCAAGGCTTTTTGTCCCTACGAGGCCACCGTCATTTAGTGAGCCCTGCAATCTAAAATTTGACCACTGATGTCACTGTTTTCAACCCATTTTACACACTGGCCCTTTAATGTGCAAACAGAAATTAGCATTGCAATTGCAGTATTATTATCCATTTTAATTTGCAATGTTAACATATAACAGTGTGTGCTCATGCAGTATATTTCCTATGCTCTGTGGAAACAAACTAGTAGCTGCTGACTTCACATTGCTAGCTTCATATTGTTATTATGAATCCCAACCTGGATACAGCATTGGATGTTGGGCCCTTCCATGTGTGAAATTACCTACATCTTCCACTCAGCTTCCACATCATTGAGTCCACAGAGCAGGTGCACTAGAGACGTATGCCAGACAAGCAGCTAACTCCTGATTAAAGGCGATTTATAGTTGTGAGTCAGCTCTATGCAAAGCCAATGCCGTAGCCTAAACTGTTGTGAGCATTTATAGTTGTGCAGTGGTGTGTCTGTGTCACTCTGCAGTTGCATCTCCAAAACACTAGTCAGCAGTGAGGTTTCTCTGCAGTGCTGTAAAGTTTAGTTGATTCAGAACACACAGTAAACATGGTTTAATAACAACAATTTCAATAACAAGTACACAAATCAGCTTCACTTTAACTCAAACGATTCACAGGCAAAACAAATTTTCCGCACAAATACAACATGCTAATGGTATGAGTGCAAGTCTTTGGCATTTTACTTGTAAAAATTATCCTAGCAGCTAGCAGGGATTTCCTCTATTCATATGAGGCCAGGGACAACAGCAACATTTAACAAAGGTAACGTAACAAAATTTGTCTCCATTACAGCTCACAAGGCTCTCTAAAAAAAACCCAACTGTCTTATACTAAACATGTTTTCCGAACAAATGCAACATGCTAACATTATTAGCACCATCCTATGGCATTTTACATTGTATATATTAGCCTAGCAGCTAGAAGAGCTTTCATCTACTTATATGAAGCCAGGATAAATCACAAACAAGACTTTTATTTTGAAACAATAGCTTAATTTCCACTGAGGGAAATGGCTTCCAGCTTACAAGAATAGAAAAGGTCTGTGTTGCCACGACATGTAGCCTAGTTATTTCTGTGGAGGTGCACGTCAGGCCACAGCTTTGATTCCATGCAGAAGTATAAATCCCACTTTAGCCCTCAGCAAACTTGAATGGGGATAAAATTATACCATCATGCAATTGCAAATGCATTTCACCTGTGTCTTGTTCCACTCACCTGTGTGTAGTTAGTAATCAGGCCCTGTGTATTTAAAACTCAGTGTTTTCCCCATCCAGTTGTCAGATTGTCATTGTCGCCAAAGTGTGTGTATGCTATCCAGCCTTTATCCTCATGTTTGATTCCTTGATTTTTGATTCTGCTTGGATTTATGGACTTCATGGATTTTTATGCCCTCACTGATTGTCATTGCGGATATAAACCCTGATCTCTTTAGTAAAGATTTGGATCTGATGAACTGTTCTCTGTTACTGTTTTGTCTGCAACTGAGTCCCAGTTTTGTGAAAAGTCATTACAATTGGATGATTGGATGGATCCTGATAGTGAAACGAGTCATTTTGCAGGGTTTGTTAAATGCTCAAAATAATCTATCCACTGACATACAGAGGTTTCTTTCCCAATGTAAGTTATATGGGTAAATAATATGTGACAGACCTGGAAGTTGTAATTCCACATTTGATCACTTTGCAAAGTTGTCTTCAAAGCCTGGCACTGTTCCTGGGGGCCTGGTGCCGCCCGCCTGACTTTTTTTTTTTCTGTTCCATCCAAGTCACGTGATAAATCATGAAATTGAATTCCATTTACCTCAGAAATCTCAGGTGCAAATATTTCAAACCTTGGACAAAGAAATCCCAAACTATCTGCATGCAGAGATTACCAGCACAGGTGAAGTTTGAAGTTTGAAGTTTATTTCGTTCATGAATGTGTTCCAATAACAAAACCTTTTTTTTTTTTTTTTAACATCTTCATATCCATATAGTTTACACAGCCATGACGAAAGGGAGGCAGAATGAAGAAAATCTTATATTTTCTGCCCCCTTTGGGTGAGACAATACAATTATTTTATTACTTGGGTTAAACTGGCCCTTTAAATAGACAAGGAAGAAAGAAATGCCTTTGAGAGGGGGAAAAAACACCTCTGTGAAGCACTGAAGTCTCAAAACACAATAATACAAAACCTCAAATGTGCTTTCAATGGCAGACAATAAATCGCATATTTTTAATGAGTTGAATTTTTGATTTACATAACACTGAAATTCCTGTCCATGTATAATCTCTCCAATAAGGCAATTACTGCAGTAACCCAATTAAATGTGTTTTCAGTCTTACCATCTTTTGTCATATGTTGTTGCCTCAGCAATTAGAGTGGTTGCATTCAGTGTATGGATACACTCAGACAATAATAGCACGACTGCAAATTTTTGTGAATCACTGTATTCAACCAGAAAAACTGAAAATGATCTGTAATAATAAACTTGACAGGTTGACAGGAAAGAAAATATATTTTTGGGAATGGATTTAGATACATTCACAACTCAAAAAATAAAGGGAACACTTAATCATCACAGTGTAACACCAAGTCAGTTAAACTTCAGGTAAATCAATCGGTCCATTTAGGATGCACAAGTAATTGTGAATCAGTTTCACCTGCTTTGGTGCAAATTAACGTTGACAACAGGTGCAATGAAGAGGCAAAAGCAAGACAACCTCCAAAATGCTCTCTCCCTATCCCTCCTGACTTCTCTTCTCTAGTTTTGTGTTCTGCTAGTGTCCTTGTCACTAGCATGAGGTGGTACCTATAGCCCAGTCAGGTTGCACAGGTAGTCCAGCTCCTCCATGATGGCACATCTATACAGTCGCAAGAAGGTTTGAGCATGAAGGAGATACAAGGAGACTGGCAGTTACACAAGCAGAGCTGGACAGGGTCGTAGAAGGGCATCAACCCAGCAGCAGGACCAGTATCTTCTCCTTTGTGTGAGGAGGAACAGGAGGAGCACTGCCAGAGCCCTACAAAATGACCTCCAGCAGACTACTGGTGTGCATGTTTCTGACCAAACTGTCAGAAACAGACTCCGTGAGGGTGGCGTGAGGGCCCTACATCCTCTAGTGGGACCTGTGCTCACAGTCCAGCACCATGCAGCTCCACTTGCATTCACCAGACAACACCAGAATTGGCAGGTCCACCTTAGGTGCCTCGTTTTCTTCACAGATGAGAACAGGTTGACACTGAGCACATGTGACAGGCATGAAAATGTCTGGAGATGCCTACGTTAAACTGCCTATAACATCATCCAGCATGACCTGTTTGGCAGTGGGTCAATGATGGTCTGGGAAGGAATATCTATGGAGGGTCAAACACACCTCCATATCATAGCCAACGTACCTTGACAGCTGTTAGGTGCCGGGATGAAATCCTCAGAGTGACTGTCAGAGGGGATGGACAATTGTTGTTTTGGAGAAGGGTTTAGCAAACTCAGTTACTGTTAAAGGTCCAGTATCTAGGATTCAGGGGGCATCTACTGACAAAAATTTCAAGTAGTATTTATAACTATATTTTCATTAGTGTGTAATAACCTCCAACTAGTGTATATATAAAGTAGTATTTGTTATTTTTTTAAAAACTTTTATTTTTAGTCATCTACTTGAGTGCCTGAAATTGGATTTGTTATGCTACACCTTACACATGGATATACTTCGAGAGAAGTTTGAGAAATTGCTGCACAGGGAGCTGTTTATAAACTAAGCTTTTGAAGGGACTCTGCTGAGGCACTATTCGAATATTTCACTCCGTGGAAATGGAGTGATGAAAAAAAACAATGGATTTCCATGCTTCTAAATGCTTCTGAATGGTTTGTAGGAGAGGTGGAATTATGGAATGGCTGCGAGAATGCTGAAGCTAACATTAGATGCCAGGATTACTGAGTCACTGATTGGTCCCTCAGAGATTTCCCAGGGAGATGGAGAGCACAGAGAAGCTTCAAAATTTCTCCCTGTAAACTCACTAATAATGTTTAGGGATAAGAGATCGCCTGCAGCGAGAGGCACAAGAGCGAGAGAGAGGAGCAGTTATTGCAGAGAATCCATTTTGTGGTTTGTTTATACATAGATTCATTTTTCATTTTAAAAAGTTTTTCCATGCATCTATGGCATCTATTTTCTAGGACAAAAAAGGACATAAACTTTAGCTAGGGTCTTTAACTTCTTCTGGAGCTCATGATCTTACAGTCATCCAAACCTGATGGCCAAAAAATATTTTCACCCTATTTTTATATCATATTAAGATTTTCTTTTTGTTGTTTCCAAGAATGGTCTGTTAGATTTGTGGCTCAAAGTTTGTTTTTGACTAAAGTTACTCAGCTGTTCCTCTCTTGCTTTGGAGCATACAAGTTGCTGATTGATGGTTGCTGAATTCCTTTCCCAGAATGTGGGAGTGAAAGTGAGCTGAGTGAAGTTGCTGAATGTTGTTCAGGTGATCACAAAGCATAATGTTTACCTTCTGCTTGCAATTTGCAAGCCCAACAATAGAATTCTGAATTCAGAGATTGGGTTTCTCTCACTAAAATGTGCTGGGAGCTGTTGTTCTCTCTCCCATTAAAGCTGGGTTAGGCAGCTTTATTTTGTCATCAATTTGGCAAAATCCCATCATTTTGTGGCTCAAGTGCACTTCCTTTCAGCTCTGTTTTCAGTACGTTGATAATCTAGCCCATGATGGGAGAGTTTGGCCAATCACAGGATCATTTCAGAGTTCCTATTGGCTGTTCTATAAATCCAGATGCATGTGCGCATCCCTTTGTCAAAGGTCTGATTCAATAGCGGAAAATCCTTCAGAGAAAGTTGCTGTCCGGACATTGACAATGACTGTCTAGACTGCAAAGCCAAAAAAGGAAGTTGGAAGAATCAAAAAGACAGTCTAACAACAATCAAAACAAATTATATTGTTTTGATATCAGCAAATTGTTTCAGGGATGGAGAAAAACTTTTGCTAATAGTTTAGCCTTATGCTAAATGGCGCGAAAGACTCACAGCTGTGGCTTCATGCCTACATTTCTGTAGCTGACATAAGCTAGAGCCTCAAATTTCAGTGTGTGTCATCCTGCTCACCCCCCACTGCTACAGACCACCTTGCCAGGAGAAGAGCAGGCAGCAGCAACCTGAATCCAGCCATCACAAACCCCACCTCTGGAGAACCGGACAGCCTTGAATCCAGGCCAGAGCAAACTGTATGTTGCTACTGTTACACAGGTTCGAACTGGAAAGTAGACTGACTTTTGGATGGACCTGCCATTGTATAGCACCTAGCACCTTTTTAGAAAATGAAGGGGTTCTGCAATGCTGTGATGCTGTCTAGAATCATACACTGGGAGCAAAATGATGCTGCCGTCATTTGGTTCTGTTTAAAAAAACAAAGGAGGCATGAAGAATGGACTTATTCCTGGTTCACACTACAGGACATTTCTGCCCGTTCTGACAGTCACTATGTCACATTACCCGATTGTGGAGTCATAAAATCGTGCCGTGACTTGGCCGACAGACATGACACACTACATGATCGTCCACACCAATTATCCCTGGTCGTCTTTCATGACATGTCATTGGGTTATTCTTGTCCTATTTGTATTACTTTTACTATTATTTCAGTCACTGTCTGTTCATGTGCCAGCTAAAATGTTGTAGCAGGGTTCGACATAACCCATGGCCCGATGGACCGGGGACAATCAAAAAGTATGTCGGGCAAGTTGACTGACAGGTCACAGGCCCGTTCGGGCCAGTGACACTGTAAGGCTATTTTTATCCCACTTTTCTTGAGCCTTCAGTGGATTAATTGGGCTTTTTGGCCAGAGGTGCCCTCACCTTTGCTCGTGCAATGAAACACCAGAGGAGGGGGAAACCTGCCGGTGCGCTTGTGCGTCTCCGCCAACGCGGACACCGCACACTGCTGCCGTGCAGGTATATTCGCTGGCCAGTTAACTGGATGAACTTCAGCTACTGATGGTGAAAACGGAGACTTTTCTACACCTGCAGTTTTGTGCATCACGGAGACGTGGCTGTGTGGATCGATACCGGACTCTGCGCTGCAGCTGGCAGGCTTCCAACTCTTGAGCGGATCGTAACACGGAACTCTCCGGCAAAACTAAAGGGGGCGGTGTTATGCCCAGCTCGTTTAAGAGCACAACAAAAGAGGGAGAACCACACAGCAACCAGTAAGATTAACCAAACATTTATTTAAAGAATAAGATTTAGGTGCAGATCAGTAATCAGTGGTGTGGTGAGAGGTGTTGGATGTATGAGGTGTATGTGTATAATCATAAGGAACCAAAAAGCCAACGTAACACAACCCAAACCAAACCAAACAACGCTGGGGTTGCCTGGAGGCCCCAGGCATCCAGGAAGGAGAGAGAGGAAGCCATTTTGGAATGGCCATGCCTTTATAGACAAGGCCACAGGTGAGGTGAATCCCCTGACGAGATGGGAGGGAGACAGGCAGGGAGAACCTGGGAGACACAGAGAGGCCAGCGAAACACAACATGGCCGAGGTCATCACAGGCGGTATCTGTTTTTATACTAACAGTGGCTGGTGTAATGACGTGACAGTGATCCAGCAGCACTGCTCTCCTGATCTGGAATCTTTTTTTCATCAACTGCAAACCTTTTTACTCCCACCATGAGTTTGCTTCATTCATTCTGGTCGCTGTTTACATCCCACCGCAGGCCAATGTGCAGGAGGTAGGCTACAGTGCACGCTCGCCGACCAGATAGCTACTGTGTGTGGAGCAGACTCCTTAGTTATTGTCCTTGGCGACTTTAACAAAGGTAACCTCACCCATGAACTCCCCAAATACAAACCGACAAACGGACAAAAATGTCTGACCGGAGAGAAGAATATCGTGGATCACTGTTACACAACTGTTAACAACGCCTATCACCCGGTCCCCCACGCTGCACTGGGCCACTCTGACCGCAACACCGTCCACCTGATTCCCTCATACAGGCAGAAGTTAAAGCTCTGTAAACCTGTTGTGAGGTCATCTAAGAAGTGGATGAGTACACAGAGGCTGTGACATCATACATCTACTGTACATGATATATACATGACTGCTGTACCATCACGCACTACGATGAGGTATAATGGAGTTAAATGAAATGAAATGAATTTAAATTAAATGAAGTTTTATATTCTGGCTGTGTGGTGCATATTTTCGCTCATAACTTATATCTTACCTCAGCAGAGACAATCAACCAATGGAAGCAGCAGCACATGAAAAAAGCAGCACACTGCAACTGGCCCCTCCGAGGACAGAAACAGGAGAGGAAATACACGATTTTTAGGGCAAGGCCACTTTGGCCTTTGATAAATACAAAGTTATTGGGGCATCATGGCCAAAATGTGGGGCACCAAGGCCAAAACCAATGGTGCAATAAGAATATGTGCTAACTACATTGAATGAAGACAAAACAATATATGTGTTGAAAAACAGAACTGAGTTTATTAAAACTGGGTGCGCATGACTGGGGATATATCTCGTTTCTTGTTGTTTTGATTCATGTCCCTTATTTTTTAAGTCTTTGAAATCTCTTTATTCTTTTGTTATCTCTTAGTTATTAAGGAATTATTATTAGAAGAAGATTCTTTATTGTCCTTTCTCAGCACATAACATACATTGAAACGAAATTTGACCTCTGCATTTGACCCATCCTACTGTATACACTGGGAGCAGTGAGGAGCTACAGTGCAGCGTCTGGGGACCAACTCCAGTTCCTTTGCCAATGCCAGTGATCAGGGTCACTGACTGGTGTATTCACCTAACATAGCCTACATATCTTTAATTATATAATTATTTATATGTCTCTATATATATTTTTACATAAATCCCCAATATTTTATTTGCCTTTAAAAAATCCTCTTCGTTCATTTAATTAGACAGTGTTCATTGTATTGTATTATATGTATTAATTCACTACAGGATCTTGTATGTTCTTTAATGTGTGGTCAATTTATTAAAAGAAAAAACAAAAAAACGTTTTGGTGAACCCTGCAGCAAAGTGAGCCCTCTTCCTCAGAGAGGATCTTTGCTTCCCAGTTTGTTCCTGGCGACAGAGCAGAGTGAACCATCTTCCTTCACAGAGGATCTTTGTCCCATCTCCGTGTCTGCAGAGTAAACAGCTTTCGCTGGCGATTTGACAGTCACTATAAGCACATTATGACCCTTTGTAAAAGTTTCTGTGTGGTACCTGTGTGCAAATGAGCTATCGTTAGCGGCTAAGGACTGATAGGCTGTCCGGTAACGTTATGTGTGTGCGTGTGTGTCTTGGAGAGTCAGTACGTTAACTTAGCCGTAGCCTTGCTATGCTGTTTGTCATAAGAAACAGGGCACGTTACACTGGCTGTATGGGTAGGAGGGGCATTACGGCCACAAACCGGGGACTCCACGGCACTGGCTGTTTGGCCGTGGTAGAATTCCTGACCTGCGATTAGAAATAATAAAAATAAAAAATCCGAGTCGGTGCTGCTTGCCCGATCAGGCATGTCTGCGCAGGGTCTGCTGGCCCGCCGGCTATTTTTACTTGCCCTGGGCATTCGGGCAACCGTTAACCGTTGCTTAAGACAGAGAGGGAAGAGCTGCAGGAGGAGAGTGTATTTTCAAATTCTGCCTACCCCAGCTTTAAAGCCCCTGAAAACCTGTTTTTGAATTGTAATTTTCAAGAGTTGGCTGACACTGCTAACCACATAAGCAAACAACCCCATAACTATCATCAGATTCGCTGTTAAATAAATTTAACTTTAAGAATTGTGTACAACTTCAATAGTGGAAGTGATTCAATAAATGTGAAAACTTAAACTACGAGTTTAAGGTGGGTGTGACGCACTGGAAACCATTTGCTAAAATCCAACCAGCTTTAAAGATCTGCTTCAAGGCTGCCTCATATCCAAGTGCACAAGGTCAACACATAGGACACAAAGACACACACACCTACATGTCATAGTGACCAGCTGGCTAACCAGCAGTGAGTCTTAAAAAAGCCCACAGTCAGCGTGAGCCCTGCGAGGTAATGATTATGCTAGCAGTTAGTTATCTGCCGAGGGCTGTCACACACTTGATGGATGTCTTTTATTTGCATCAGAGTGATGAAGAAAAATAGACACAGGGGTCTTTTCCCCCCGATGTGATTGAGTGCGCCGGCAACCGTAACCTTGCCGCTCCCTCTCTTTTGGTATGGATGTCTATATTCAGCCAGCGTGATGAATTTGCCAGAGCTGTGTAACTCCGACAGTGAGTGAGATCCTTCATCTGCTGCCATGTAAAATTGCATTGAACTGGGGCAATCCCTCAGTAGAGGCCTCATACAGAACTTTAATCAAGTTTACTGCCATAGAGAGGGAGCAGAGTGCGAGGCATTTACATATGGATCCAGGCCCATCTCGACAGAGAGGACTGTGGTGAACGAGCCTCATAAACATTTTAATCTACCACCAGGCATGTTGATATTGTCACACTTTAAAGATAGCTTTGAGTGATCATCTCACTATGAAAATGGTTATTGGTTGTGGAGATGCATTACTCCATACTGAAGTAAAAAGGCTATTGAGAAGCTCCCATACTGGATTGTAACATATTTAATTGTTGTATATTGAGAGATTTCTCCTCAGAGGAACGGCTCAGTGGCCTATATTATGCTGTCTTGTGATATTTTCTATCAAAATGAAACTTATGATCCAAGATATCATATTTTAGGCGTGTAAAAATGAACTGATAGCACAACCAATAAGACAGCCACAGATATGGCAAACTGATACATAACCACAGACAACAACAAAAAAATCACACTGTCTCTACATGTCAGTGCCGTGATAGTGTGGCGACCCCCCCCCCCCCCGCGTGAAAATGAATGAATGAAATCACTTGCAGCTCACAGAACAAACGGGCAAGTGAAACAGTGAGCAAGATCAACTATTCGGCTTGTGGCTTCCTGGGGCACAGGTTTAGTCCAGAAGCTTCAGCGAGGAGTGTCTCTTGTGTTTGCTGGACGAACACAAACAGCAAACAGTTCAATAATGTGCAGCGGTACCATGAGGGAGCAGACATGAGGCGATGTCAGATGAGCTGAGGATCTGATACCAGGTGTACACACAAGGAAAACAAACACACCTCTAAGGAGCCAACTGCATGTTGGTCGGAACCGGCGAGGAGTCGAGGAACCAGTGGTGATGATGAGCGGATGCCGCAATGCACACACACAGGCAGAATGTGCAGCCATGCGGCGGGGTGATCCACAGCACAGGAAATCACAGGCAGCAGAACAGGTAAACTCACTTCATAGAGCTAACTGGCAGTCCCTCTGCTCAGCCACGGGGAACAGGTGAACAGATACTAGGAATGTGGAAGGAGAGGTCTTGGTCAGGGACAGAGGACTGATTGGTTTTTCAGCACAAAGGTGAAGCAGGAGATTCAGAGATGGGCAAGGTCAACAACAAAGAGGCAGTCCGGGAATAAATGCTAGAAGGGCTTGCATTGTATAACAAAGAGCAACCAGAGTCTGTGAAGCTGGAGTCTTTTTAGATTAGATTCAACTTTATTGTCATTGCACATGTCACAAGTACAGAGCAACAAAATCTGACTGCATCTAGCCAGAAGTGCATAAGCAGTAATTAAATAACATATGTACATGTTAATATACAGGGTGGAGGGTATGATTGATATATAAAGATGTGTCTACATTAATGTCTATGAATATTGCTACAGTTATGTGTATGCTATGAACAGGCTAGTACAGTATGTTACAGTATGGATAACTGTACAGTATGTACAATTGTGCAAATTGTAAATATACAGTATTCAAATAGTATGTACAGTAGTGCAAGAGAATGGATTACATTATATACAGAATTGAGCAATAAAAATGTACAGTAGTGGCTAATAGTCCAGAGGTGACATAGGGATCTGGATGGCAGTGCAACTCAGTCCAACGCGGATTGATGAGTGTGTGTGTGTGTGTGTGTGTGTGTGTGTGTGTGTGTGTGTGTGTGAGGGGATGGGGGGGGTTGGTGAATATGCGTGTGTGTGTGCGTGTATATATGTGTTTGGCGTTGGGGGCCAAAGATCAGCAGGGAGACAGCTGTAGGGAAAAAGCTGTTCCTGAACCTGGTGGTTTTGGTCCTGAGGCCCCTGTAGCACCTCCCAGAGGGCAGGAGGGCAAACAGTATGTGTGCTCAGTGGGAGGAGTCTTTTCTGATGGATATTGCTCTCCTGAGACATCGCTTCCTGTAGATGTCGTCAATAGCAGGAAGTGACGCTCCGGCACTGTGCTGGGCAGTTTTCACCTCCTTAAGCAATGCCTTCTGGTCCGAGGCAGAGCAGTTCCCATACCAGATGCATGTGCGTATCCCTTTGTCAAAGGTCTGATCAATAGCGGAAAATCCTTCAGAGAAAGTTGCTGTAGCTAACATAAGCTAGAGCCTCAAATTTCAGTGTGTGCCATCCTGCTCACCCCCCACTGCTACAGACCACCTTGCCAGGAAAAGAGCAGGCAGCAGTCAGCGGCTGCAGCAACCTGAATCCAGCCATCACAAACCCCACCTCTGGAGAACCGGACAGCCTTGAATCCAGGCCAGAGCAAACTTTATGTTGCTACTGTTACACAGGTTCAAACTGGAAAGTAGACTGACTTTTGGATGGATCTACCATTGTATAGCACCTAGCACCTTTTTAGAAAATGAAGGGGTTCTGCAATGCTGTATGCTGTCTAGAATCACACACTATGTCACATTACCCAATTCTGGAGTCACACACACACACACACACACACACACACACACACACACACACACACAGACACACACACACACACACACACACACCAGGCGATCCACCTCCCTCCCATCCTCCCTGTAGGCTGACTCATCCTTGTCCTTGATGAAGCCGATCACTGTGGTGTCGTCTGCAAACTTGATAATGGTGTTGGAACCATGCTCAGGTCTGCAGTCGTGGGTGGAGAGGGAGTAGAGGAATGGACTCATCACACAGCCTTGTGGTACACCGTTGTTAAGGGTGAGGATGGGGGAGCAGTGGTGGTCTAACCAAACATGTTGGGGCCCGTTGGTCAGAAAATCCAGTATTCAGTTGCAGATGGAAGGTCTGATGCCCAGATCCTTGAGTTTGGTGATTAGCTTAGATGGAATGACAATTTTAAATGCTGAACATTATTTGTGGGGCGCTAACTGGTAGCACATATACAAACCACTGTGTGTGCGGTTTCATAGCATATAATCATAATAATAATAATAACATAATATACTTCGATAGCACTTTCCAAGGCACTCAAAGACGCTTCACAAATTCAGGGATAAAAAAAAAAACAAGACATAAAGTAATAACATTAACAAATAGCAGCGGGGCTTTTACTCACCACAACTGCAGAGGCTCCCAGCTTCATTTGAAACAAACTACATTATAGACAGTCTGTTATTTATTTATCCCTCTGTGTGTTTATGTAACGTTATTTACTTTTTATCCGCTCTGTTGTCTTTATAAAGTTAACATATTGCACTGTTATTTCAAACTCAACACTTGTTTCAAATTAAAATCCCCTTATAACCTTGGCTGAGAGAATCCCTCCATTTTCTAAATAGACTTTTATTCTGAAACATTTGTCAGAAACCTCCTGTGGAAGATGCAACATCGGCTGGCACATGAACACACACAGTGACTCAAATAATAGTGAAAGTAATAAAAACAGGACAAGAATAACCCGATGACATCACACAAGTCCCGAGTCTGAAATATATCTGTCAGCGAGTCCTACTCCACTTATTTAGACTCCACTGTAGACAACAGCAGCATTTCTCCGACCACGTAGCGAGCCACAAGCTCCGCGGCTTCTTTCAGACTGATAGGTTTAATGTTATCTCCATTATTAGAACCAAATGACAGTCGTTGCTGTTTCGGAGCTGAAGGACCAGCGTTCTAAAAGTAACACAAGTAACTGATGTCTTGTTTGAAAATGTACTTAAGTATTTGATTACTCAAACAGCAAACTAACGCGTTAGGTTACTCGTTACTGCAAAAAGTAATCAAAGTACTCTGTAATTAAAGTTACTTTGTAACATTTTTACCCACTTTTTTACCCATTCACTTTTCTTCTGTTCTATGTGTTGCACACATTCTGAGCCATCACCATGGCAAGCACAGCATTAGTCTTGTTTAGTAGTTAAACACATTAAGTTATTTACTGATTTTTATTTTGCATGTCACTGTAGGGTCTCCACACAACAATCATTATACTGTTCATTTAATAGCAGGAAATCGCATTGATTTTGATCCTCTTGTCTAACTCTCTGAAAGAAAGCAAAGCCTACCTCCCAAAATGTTCAACTATTCTAAAACGTGCACTGGTCCTGAACTCTTCCCCTTCAAAACAAAGCAGCAGAAGCCCCATGCTGTGGAGTGAAAATGGTCAGTTTATTATGTGAACCTCAGCTGATCTGATTTCCATCCTCTGCTCTCTCACTTCACAACCAATCATTTCTGGCTACACTTTGAGAAAGCCAGTTTTACTGCAGAATCATATGAAGCATCTATCTCCCACACAAAGAAATGTCAGAGGTCAATTTGAAAGTAATGGAGTGGAGGGAGAGCTAAGGGTGCCAATGCTGGTGATTCATATCAATTCAATTTTACCTTGAATGAAAGGTCTGAGCATTTTTATGTTGACTACAGCAATAACAAAACTGTATAGCTGATAAGGGCAAAAACACCAGCCTGCCATATGTCAATAAAAAGAAATGGGTAGGGGGGTTAAGGTTTTTTAAATGTTATTTTCTCAATAGATGAAGATTGAAAATGTGTCATAGGTTGAAAATGGGGCATTTAATTCAATATAGTGTAGGTCTCTCTGTCAAGTCATGGTCTCACTGGCAGTTTACTCACAGGAAAGAAGAGGAGCTTTGTGATCATTGGCTAAAGCTGTTTCTGTTTACAGAAGTCGTCGTACAGCCTGCAAGGCTCAGGTCAGGTTAAAAATGGTTCTGCTGTTTCCTCTATGCAGTGTTTGTTAACTATTAAATCAAGTATGGAGGATCATTTTGATAAAAACAAAATGCAACAAAGTAAAATGGAAACACAACCTGAAATCGCCAGACCAATTCCCAAATGGCGAGGTGGAATTTAGTCATTGCTTTGCAAGTCACATGTAAGTCTTTGCACTCAAGTCCTAAGTCAAGACAGGCAAGTCCCGAGTCCAGTCTCTAGTCAAGACTAGCATGTTCTGAGTCAAGTCCTATGTCCTAAACTTTGACTTTCTAGTCCCTAACAAGTCATAATGTGTTCTTCACCAAATGTAGTGCCATTTTAACGACAGAATAAAATTAAATTTATAAAAGGCAATCATATATTTCCTCCAAAGTTTAAGCCATGGATGAAATACCTTGTACATCATCTGACTTTGAAGAAAATGAGCTATTCTACAAGAGGGTGTGCTCAGAAATTTTATGCCATATGGCAACCTTTTTTAACTTATATAGAGAATAGGCAATTATGTCATGACACATCACATTCGGGGTATTAGCATCCATACTTTAGGACACCCTGTTTTAACAGAATCAAAAAATGATCGGTCAAAGGACAAATGCAACACTTGCTAATAAAGAAGCTGCATAAAGAAGCAAAGGAGAGCTACACTGCAAAATGAAAGGAAATAAACAGTCCCGATCCAAACAAACTAGTGATGGATTCGGGCAGTTTGGGTAAGCTTGTTAGAAATATTGCTCATTTCAGGCTACTGGGTCATAAAGTGACAAAGCAGTTTCTTAATTAGTTTCTAACTTTTACAGACATGCAATTATCCAACTCTGACCTTCTCTTCCTCTCTCTATGTTTCTCTCTCTCTCTCTCTCTCTCTCTCTCTCTCTCTCTCTCTCTCTCTCTCTCTCTCTCTCGCTCTCTCTCTCTCTCTGTTTCACAGACAACAAGCGTCATTTGGCTGTAAACCAGCAAAATCTGTTGAAGCCCAGGTTATCAGTTTACCAGGTCAGCTGTTCTTTCATTTAAACAAACTATGTAGGTTATCAACCGTACACTCTAAATCATACTTGAGATTTAACCACTTAAAAGATAGGTAAGTAAATACTTGCTGTCTTCCTACATTTGTGCTCTTTAAACAGAAAACACACGTTTCATATTGTTGTATTTACTAGAAATGACATACAATACATATATATATATATGTAACCAACAGCAAGTAAATTGTCAGTGATGGTCATGGTCATTGATCTTTGATAACACTTTTATCAACTGGCGCTCAGTAATGTAACATTAGTTATTCAGGGTTCTGTCGCAGAACTTCATGGATACTGTTGGATTGATTCAATAAAAGTGGATCTGGGGAATCGGGTGTTTACTGTTGAGTTAAAAGCATTAGTTTATTCAGGGATTGAAGAGAATATGAATAGATTCGTGGCACATTTTTTAAATAACATTCTTTTACTTCTTTGCTCTTGGGGGAATATTATAAATATTCTCAAGTCAAAAGGCGAGAAGTGAAGCTACGAGTCACTGGAGCTAAAGTCGAAGTTAAGTTGCAACTCTTTTTTGATTTTGTAAAGTCTAAAGTCATCAAATTTGTGACTTGAGTTTGATACAAGTCAAGTCAGACTGGAGTCCACACCTCTCATTTATGCAAATTAGTCTGGAACCTTTTCCAAGGAGCACAACCAACAGCTGTAGACCAAAATACCTCTGGATGCAATTGGATGGACGTGCAACCAATCAGAGTCACGAAACATGTGACATAGCACTGATGGTGCAGAGATGGCCTGTGTAAATGTCACCAATGTGCAGTCACTCAGCACATGGCACAGGTGAACACTGCTGTTAAAATGTCTTGTAAATACACATAAGCTTCACATCTCCCATCAGCCCTTCTCTCTTTCCCTGCTTCCCTCTCTCTCTGAGACCACCCACTCTGTCCTGGACTGACTGCAGTCAGCAGCCCTCCTCTCAGGGCCCGGTGGCCTCTCATGAGCTCGCACAACAGGAAACGTTAGGTGGAGGCGGTGGCCCCACTCTGACCAGGCCTCTGCGGCATCACAGAGTAGGAGGCTCTGGAGATGGAGGTGGTGGGAGGACTGACGCCCCAAGACAATGATTTCAGGTTAGTTATATAACAGCGTCCTCTAAACGGATTTTTGGGTGGAAGGTTTGAAAGATCTCAGAGGCAGGTAATGTGATGATGCAGGCATGTTTATGGGCCACTTGGCATGCTGTGCAAACTGGAAGCCCTTCGCCCACGTAGGCCATGGCAAATGTGCACATCTGCATACAAAGGAAACAACAAAACACAGAACTGAATATTACTGGACCTGAAATAGTATTTCCCAAATAGACCGGCTGACACTAACCTCAAAGTAAAGTCAGATATCAGCCTCTCAATGTTGTCCACCTCTGACGCGACAGTTCATCTTTGGAATCTTGGGTGGCTACCAGAAAAATCTTTCCAGTGTTTTGCGGAGCTGCCTGAAGGAGCCGACAGCCCATAAGACTAACGTAGTCTGGAGTTTAGTAAACAATGCACAAAAATGAATAAATAAATACATGAAAAACAAATAAAAGTTAAGAACTACTAAATTGTAGTTAATAATAGTACACCGGGATTACTTCTAAGTGCACTCATGCATTTAATGGAGCCATTTTTAGGAACAAAAATTGTACTCACTATAACAGTATTTAGGTTGAAAAATAAAAGGTACACGACTACACTGAAGGCCAGAAGTTATTATTAAGGGTACTGACTTTCAAACATCTACTTTATACATACTTAAATGCCATGTAATTATGTCACACAAATGTATCAGACAATGAAGTAACAAATACGTTTTCCAAGTTTGAATGCTGTTCCCTGTTTTAATTGTTCATTTATCTCTTGTTATACCAAAAATTTGTAAAAAAGGAAAAAAGACATTGAGTATAATGTCAGTATTTTCTTAGTGAAAAGCTCTGATCTGGAACTCAGGCAAGCCATTTCCAGGTTGTCAAATAACATCTTATAGTGTTGCACAGGACAGCCTTTAGAGTCTCTATGTGACCCACAGCTGAAACACATTGTAACCCTTGGGTAATGTTGTTACCCGGCAGGTTTAGAGAACACAACTACTTGATTAGGTTTAGAAAAAAGATAATGTTTTGGGTTTAAATATGTACAGTTGTTATGTAACGGTAATGTAACATGATGTAAAATTGTCACCTGAGTTACGGAGCACAGTGGCCATAAGGTTAAGATCTGTCTGTCATCCTACTGCTTCTCATTTTAAATGTGGTTCTTTTTCTGCCTGTAGTTTTTTCATGCTGCAGCCATGCGCAACCTACACCTTCCCATCCCTGCCTAGTCTTCTCAGATTCATCAGCCTCATCTGCCTCATCATCCATCAGCTTCAGAGTCGTCAGCCACCACCACCTCCACTAGTGTCTGGACTTCACAGGGAGGACTTACCTTGCTGCTGCTCAGATGTCCCTTGATCACAAAAATCTCCCTCTGGTGTCCAAGCACCAAAGACTTCTGTTAAAGTTTATTCAACTCAATTTATCTGTTAATCTATACACTCATAATATGTATATATTATCTTTACTTCATTCTCCTGTCTCTCCTGATTAAAATGTCAGTCACACTGCAACATCTATTTGAAGTTTAACATTAGCAAACATTTGCCACCATAATCTAACCGTCATATGAGACCACCTGAGGTAAAAGTTGAAAATTCTTAAGTGTACTGAATATGGCAAGGGTGTGTTTTATTAATTATATAGTACATTTTTAGTGTTCAGCAGGAAATTGTTTCTCTTTTCCAAAAGTGACAAACTTTAAGTGTAGTCAAGTATATTTTTTATTATACTTTGAAGGTATTTATATACTGTGGTGTGGTGGTTAGCACTGTCGCCTCACAGTAAGAGGGTTGCCGGTTCAGTCCCGGGTGTGGGAGCCCTTCTGTGCGGAATTTGCATGTTCTCCCCATATCCGGGCACTCCGGCTTCCTCACACAGTCCAAAAACATGCAGTTTGGGGATTTGGGTATTTATATTAGGCCTGAAAATCTAATTTGACTAAAATTCACAGCTTGCACCCGTTTACTGAAAAATCATTCTTTAGTCCAGAAATATCAATATTATCAGATTTCAAACGGCAGTAGTTGAACCGTGATGTCCTGTGTGATGAGAGCCTGGTGCAGGTGCAGCTGATGACTGAGCTGTGGACCAGAAAAAACAGGTCACAGAGCAGCAAGGTGGAGGAGAACGCTCCCACTGCGCGCTGCAGGCATCTGCTGCTGCAACAGAAAATGGACAAGATTCTCTCAGAGGTTTTTTAGGCTCATGCACACATGCCCTGAACAGTGGTGGGCACAAAGGACTGCAAGGAAACCCACACTTTAAGGGTCAGTGGTGTCTCATGGTGCAGATATTGTATGACGAGATATTTGTCCAGGCTTTGAGATATCTCATGCTTGATTCCTGCTGCCACCTCAATACAATGCAAAGCTAAAAATATCACTTGCGTATGCACAGTAGTGCACCTAAAATTTGGGCTGTCTATGTAATTCATAACTCTACATGCACCAGTGCACTGGTACAGAAAATATGTTGTGCAGGGCTGTAAACTCACGCACTGGCCATGAGGCTCATGCAGTTGACATTTACAGATTTACAGAAATGTAATGTAAGTAAAATTAGGAGCAACGAGGACATGGTTTGTCTCATTTCCTTCCAGATTGCCTCTCTGGGTGTTTTATTAAATAACTCAAAACCATGTAGACACAGCACATATCCAGCCTATGCATTTCAGTTCTTACTGTTTCTCAGTTACTTGCCTTAAGTCACTGAAGTCCATAACTTGACTTCAGTATTCTCACACTTTTACACATTGGGTCTCATTCATGAGTAAATCTGTGTGTAGATTTGCACATAAAAGCCTACTCTACTAAAAACCTACTCCGGATTCAGGAACACCGCGGGAAACTCAGATTTGATCGTAAACACGTGTGTATGATCATGAATGCCAATCCATCGTAAAGTGACAGCACGCTCCCAGTAATCAGCAATTAGCATAAATCCCCGCCCATGAATAGCCAATGACCACCATATAAGGCGGTGTAGGTGCTTCCTGTCGACTTGCCAGTCATGGCGCAAACATTTTACTTTCTTCAGTTGGTAGTGGTGTGACAGGGACAGGCAAAGCGAAGGCCTGGAGGGAGGTAACAGATGCTGTTAATGTTGTCTCCGTAGTACAAAGAACCATGTCAGAGGTGAAGCGTAAATGGTTTGATATGAAACTGGAGGCAAAGAAACGCATAAGCACAACTATCTGCTTCAGACGAGCGGATCGCTGGCACAATTGGGGAGACCTCTCTGTCCGGAATTATTCCTGACGGAGACAGCAACATGCCTCCACTGTAGTCAACATCAGACCCAGACGGTAAGGTGTTGTATCATAATACATTCTGAAAACCATCACTGATAGCGTAGTGGTCACCAAACAAACAGAAGATTTATTTGTGGGGTTTTGAATGAAGTGGGAACGGGAAGCCAGAGATGTTTTGTGCGTAATGGATAAACTAAATCAGTGATGGCTGTCAGAATGTAGAGCTATTTAACATTTATTTTAACAAATGATACGGATAACATATAGCCTGCAGCAATTTTGTATGTATCGTCTTCAAATTATTTGAATCCTAATAGCCTAAAGCTCTGTTTTATACAGCTCCAAATAATTCAGTCTGTAGCCAACTTAAATTAAACATTTATCAATTTTAATCATTCAAATGATCAAAAAGCCACAAAACAAAACAAATCATATGTTGTCTCGAATATTTTTTTCAGCTGGCGCGTGCTCCTTCGTGGCTCCACCACCTGCTGCTCTTGCTGTTCCTGCTGCCCCGGCTGCCTCTGATGAACCCAGGCACCGAGGCCAAAGACGCTGTGATCTGGCTGTCCTTCCGGATGAGGTCCTGAGAAATCAGGAGGCCTTACTTACAGCAGTGCAGCAAATTAACACATACCTACAAGAAATAAACACAAGCTTGAAAGGAATCTGCGAGGCGCTTTTGCGCCCTCAAAAATAAAGTATAATTTTGTCAGTATTGTTTGATGTCTGGTTATCCTGGGAAAAACACTTGAAACAAGATAATCAAGCTACTCTCTTCCATTCAGATAAATAAATGTAGCCTATTTTTATACATTTATCAAGAGCATGACATTAAAATGAACGTATTAATGTAGCCTATTGAAACAGGATGTTGGATATAAATATAAAACAAAAGAAATGAAAATAACAAAAAAATGTCGGCCTAAAATGGTAATAGGTTATTCAGTCTAAGCAACATGTACCTTAAAATCGCTCTATAAGTAGCTTGCGGGTCCGTATAGCAGCCACATTCCGAGGTTCAACAGCTGGTTCCGGAGGTACACATTGTCCTGGATTGGGGACTTCAGACAGGGGAAGGCCCTGTTTGATGGCCACGTTGTGCAGGACACAGCAGGCCAATATTATTTGACACACCTTCGCGGGTGCATAAAGAAGGGTGCCACCTCTATTGTCCAAACACATCCATCGTGCCTTCAAGACCCCGTTGGTGCGCTCCACAACAGCCTGAGTAGCAGCGTGCGCCTCATTGTATGCCAGCTCCTGTGGTGTCTGCGGATTGGTCAGTGGGGTCATCAGCCACGGAGTCAGTGGGTAACCCCTGTCCCCTATGGATATAGAAGGGTAAGTGTCTACATATAAATGTATGCAATTATAGGCTGGCTACTCTTACCAATAAGCCAGCAGTCCCTCACAGCTCCATCCTCCAAATGCGTGCCAACTGCGCTATTACGCAGGATGTAGCTGTCATGTGTCCCACCAGGCCACCGTGCCACAACGTTTAACAGCACACACTTAGCATCACAGATCAGTTGCACATTCACGGAATGAAAGTTTGTCCGGTTTACGTAAGCAAATGCATCACCAGATGGAGCCTTGATGCGTACGTGTGTGCAGTCTATGGCACCGATGACACCTGGCATGTTTCCAGTTTCCCTGAAGCCATGCATCACCTCTACCTGCCGCTGTGCACCATAAGGAAATTGTATGTACTCTGGCATTAGTGAGATAATACCTTTGAGCACTGCAGGGAGGATGCGGCTCATAGATGGCTGGGAAATGCCGGACCTGTCACCAATCTCCCGTTGGAAGGTCCCTATGGCCAGAAAACCAAGCACAGAAAGTACCTGTAAATGTGCAGGGATAGCATGGCTACGTTTTGTTGGCCTTGTCAGATTAGGCTCCAAAATGTTGCACAAATGCAACAGAATTGGTCTCGGTAGTTGGAAACGACTAATCAACCATTCATCACTCTCAGCCAACATATCTGCTCTATCCCTGAAATGCCTTTCTCGCCAAATGGCACCTTGTGCCAAATCATGCAAAAGTGCAAGTACAGCCATTGTTACCATTAACTAAGACTGAAGGCCTTTTATATTGTTGGAGGTTTAATTAGAATTGACACCACCCGAGTGACCCAGATATGGTAATGACCAGACGGTTTACAACCTTTTTGGGATTTTATTAATTAGCCTATATTTTTATTATCATCATTCAACATGTAGAAAGAACATGTCATCTATTGAGTCAATTTACATAGATAATTCACAATCATGAATCTAATCTGGATCTTAAACCTGCTAATTGCCAAATAATTTAACTAAATGTGTCATATTTTTTAATATTTTGTCATGTTTAGATTACGTGTTTCAAAGGCATCTGTGTATTGTGTACATAACAGAGTGCAATACGAATTAAAATTGTCATTTCCAATAGTGAAAAGCAATATTTATGTGCTTTACTAAATTTACACAAGCACTACGAGTGGTCAGGAGCAGGAGTAGATTTTGTTAGTAGCTACGAAAAGATCGGAGCTACTAAAATATTGATGAATGCAGACATGCATGTAAATTTCCGTCTGCGAACAGTTTACACACATATTCCTTCTGCTCACATTTCATAAATGAGATCCATTAACTCTAGGCAGTTACTTTTTCTAAATGATGCTGTTGGGTCCGGAGTGAATGTCTGTCAACTCAAAACTAACTTCACCGTGGTGAGGCAGCTGCGGCTAGCTTGACAACATTGTTTTGGACTGTATTGGGGTGTGGAGTAAGAGACCAGAGCTTGCACAGCCAGCACACTTGCTCTGCCCTACAGTCTGCACAATAACAAAAAATGGGCTGCATGTGGACGTCCACAAAGGGGTCCATGTGGACAAGGGTGGATGACAACATTTATGTCACATGGACCAAAGCGGACCCTCGCTTATTCATGGATGTGGAAAGTATGAATGGGCCTTAGGTGTCACTTACAGCCAAACTTTCGAGTACTCCCATTTCAACAAAGTGTAAATGAGGTATAAAAAGGTTGCAGTTACACTTTACATCCAGCAGCACAGAAAATCTATACAATCAAAGCAGTTTCAAGATGAACTACCAAGATTAGTGTCACCAATTCAGTATCTGAGCAAATGTCTCTCCTTCATTTCCTCAGTAATGACATTAAATAATGGCATGATAAGTGTTTAATGCAGAACATTATTATGTCAAAGTGAAGCTGACCTTTGACGTTTTGAATGTAAAATGTCATCACTTCATTATTTTATCAAAGGAGACATTTGTGTAATGTCTATGTCCAAAAACGTTTTTTTTAGTTCATGGTGACCTTGACTTTTGGCCTTCCACCACCAAATTCTAATCAGTTTATCCTTGAATCCAAGTGGATGTTGGTGCCAAATTTGAAGAAATTCTCTCAAGGCCTTCTAAAGTATTGCATTTGCAAAAATGACACAGCTGGAAGGTCACAGTGACCTTGACCTTTAGCCACCAAAATGTAATCAGTTCATCATTTAGTCCAAGTAGATGTTTGCTCCAAATTTGGAGAAATTCCCTCAAGGTTGTCTTGAAATACCGCATTCACAAGAATGAGACAGATGCAGGGTTACGCTAACCTTGACTTTTGACCCTTGACGACCAAAATCTAATTATTACATTCTTGAGTCCAAGTTTATGTTTGTGCTTCATTATTTAAAAAAAAAAAAAATCACAAGGCTTTCTTGAGACATTGTGGTCCAAATAATGAGACAGATGGGATCACAGTGACCTTTGACCACTAAAATCTGATCAGTTCATCATTCAGTCCAAGTAGAGTTTTGTGCCAAATTTGAAGAAATTTCCTCAAGGCGTTCTCAAGATATCACAAAAACAAGAATGGGATGGACGAATGGGTGGACCACTCAAAAACATAATGCCTCTGGTCACAGCTATCACCAGCAAGGAGGCATAAAAAACATATTCCTTACTCCATAAGTGCAATGACATATTAGCTTGGATCTCAGTATTATCATTGCATATATGGGCTTTTAAATACAACCATGAATATATACACCACAATCCCAAATTATTAACATACTAATTACTCTCAAATTTTATCCTGTAAATGTGGTCACACTATCTCAGGTGCCGTACTGAGCTTGGAGAGGTATCACTGGATGTAAAAGAGAAAATGTGTATTATTGGTATTTGGGTGTATAGATTTTCAACTGGGGTTCATCTCATATGTGTTTATGACATGACAGGCATTCAGTGTTTCTTGTAAAAGCTTCTGAAACACAATCAGTCATTGGTCAATGTTTGGCTGTCCACGATTAACTGTCACCTTGGTTTTTGCTGTATGACCCTGTATGACCCGCAACATTTGCACTAATTGGCTGATTGACTGGGTTTTTTATTTGGCTACTTTAGCATGTTGAATGAGTGTCTGAGACAGTAGAGCCCATTGGCAAATAAAATCGCTCTGACTGGCAGTTCAGCTCAGTGGACAAAAAGAGGTGAGGACAGCAAACAATCAGTTTCAGTTAAGAGGCGTGCGATCAAAACAAACTTGTTTTATGATGTAAGATAATTGTAGCCAATGAGCCCTTTGTCAGAAACACTTTGTAATAGTTTGTTATTGTTCATGAGCGCATGGTACACATTATTTGTTCTTTCAACACTGGGTGCAGGTGCAGAACATGCATGCTGGTTGGCTGTTGGCTGTAGTCTTTGCGGTCTTTCCAAGTGCAACTTTTTGGCTGACACAGGTGATGTGAGGCGATGCAAGAGTTGGCCTTTGTCACCACTTTTTCTTTCATGGCAATTTGGTGTGTCTGGGCCTTAAAACTTTAATTACATTCATGCAAAATTATATGATTGTGGCCTCAGAAGCAATTCTGGGTTTCTCATGAAAGCCACGGATCAATTCCACCATAAATACCTGATCAATCAAACTGCATCATCACAGAGGCCGACAACAAACACTGACTGATATCCACTTCAATCAAAGGTCAATATCAGCAAAGTGGCATATCGAATCAATATTAGACTAACTCTACATCACACAGAGCAGAATGTGGCCACAGGAAGGTCTCAGCTGCTACCCACTGTCCCACAGGAGTGTGCGGTAGGAGATGAAACAGAAGGAGTCAGTAATGCTTTACATCTCAGGACTGCACACAGTGTGGCCCGAGCAGGATAATGGACCCAGGTCACTGATACTAAACGCTGTTATTGACCCGAGCCAGAGGGAACAGACAGAGACAGTAAAGAACAGATATTTATTGTTATCCAATAGCCCTGTTGTTTTGTTCTCCCTTTGATATCCGCAGAAAGAAAAGACTTTCCTGTTTGATTTGCTGCTGCCGCAATGTCCCAGGAGTGCAGCGAGAAAGATTTGCTGCTGTTCAATCATGGCTGACCCCTCACCCAGCTGTAACATTTGAATCTCACACTCTGTTTCAGCCCCAGCCTTTTTTTGTTTTCACAGCACCACCTCCCTTCCATTCTCTCTCTTGTTCTCTTCCCCTCTCTGCACCGTCAGGTCCCATCCTGCGATTGAGATTTCACTCCTCAGTGTTTTGACACGCTCCACAGCCCTAACACTGATTACAGCATCCTGCAGGACCGCATTAGCACTGCATGACCAGACACCCTGGTGTGTAAGTGAGTGTGTGTTGGTGTGTGTATGTGAAGTGCAAGGTGTGTTTGTTCAGCCCCACGTATTGCAGCTGTAGCTGCCATGCTTGCCACTGCTGCCACCATCACCACCATTCATTACCAGACAGCAGTCACATCGTCCCAGCACAGCCCAGCCGAGAGCATCGCAGCCTGGATGCTGTCCCTGAGACTGTCCCCTGTGAGGGAGCATAGCTCCAGGCATCAGACTTATGCCACTAGATAATGTAAGGGCTCAATGTGTGTGTGTGCATGTGTGTGTGTGTTTGACCCGCGGCAGTGTTTATCATTCAGTCCCTCTAAGCTACTGTAGGCTTGCTGCATGCAATTCATCTTCCAACTCTGTCAAGAGGGAAAACTTATATTGAGTCCCTTGTTACTTGATAAATGGCAGATGATCAGTTTCAATGCCAACGCCCTCCAGACACACTCACACATATGCTGCATTTCAACTGCACGGCGCGGCTCTACTCAACCCTCTCTTTTTCGATTTTTAATAGTTTCTTTATATGACATCATACATCTGTGCGCTGTCTAGATGAAGGGTGGGCAACTGGAGGTAAAGACTACCAAGTATACACAAATGGCTATGACTTGTGCTGTTTAAGGCTGTTCCAGTCAATCAAATTGGGAAAAAATACAAAGGCCACTTTAAGTCCTAAAGGGAGAAGTCAAAAACAAAATATAGCAAGTGAGAAACAGCTGCAGCTGTGGATCAAAAGCCTCTGTCATCAGTCCGCATGAGTGGAGGCAACAAATTTCAAATGTGTTATGCCAACTTCTGTGTGTTTTTAGCCATGACCCAGAGTTTTACTGGCTGGAAACAGTTGACATAGTAGATAGAGAATATAGCTAAAGTTAGCTAACATAGAGCACTCCAGGGATAACCTTCTTCTGTAGGTCGATGGGAAGTTAGTCTCTATACAGACTCCACATTCAGTGAACTGATTTATTTTTATGTCACTAGTCACTTGCAACAAATTTAGGACGATAGGAGACAGGTTGAAATAAACCGTAATTTCCCTTTAATAACTGAATTTTTTACAGTGGTTTCAAATCTGCCTTTCCATGCACGGATGGCTGCTTTCCTACACATTAGTGAATGGCTTACTCAATTTGTGAAGCCACTGTGGAGTTGCTACTTGCCAATTAGCTCAGAGCGGTAGATGACCATCTTAGGCTCCAGAGGTTGCCCAGAATTGCCTAAAAATGCCCAGACCAGACCCATCGCTGTGCAGCAGATATAATTGGATTTCGAATTTTTGCAGAAGATAAGTTCTGTGGCAAAGCAAAGGTTAATGATATTTACAGTACAGGTTCTGTTCAGCAAGATAATCTTCACAAATGAACTCCACTTTTTATGACGAAGCCTAAATGTAATCACCAGAAGTAAAAAGCTATTGTTAGGCTATTGATAAACTACACTATGATCACTTGCTTAACATCTCCCCCACATCACTGCTGGAAGGCCATGTTCAGCATGATGACTTTCTATTGTCTCATTTAGCCACATGTTAGCCACTGCCTTTTTTAAGACACACTGAAGCTTCACAGTTCACAAATGGGGTTTTTACTGGTATATTTTGTCATATAACAAGACATGAAAGTCTCTATTTCAGGTATCTAAAGAAAACCCATTTGAAAAAAATGAACAACTTTGAGATGAGAGAATCAGGAGTGGTAAAATGCTAACTCGTTGTCAGGTTTTAGGACTCATTCCTGGGGCACTCAATTACCTAGTTATGTTAGCCTGAAAGCGGTGTACAGAGCTGAAATAAAAAGCCAAAAACAGAACAGCAGTCGTTTAAGCCATGGAACTGTGTCCACACTGGGAAAATCTGTCAAGTTATGGGAAAATCTCTTTTCTTTATTTTGTATGGATCACATAAAAAATGAGTTTCAATTTTCTAATGATAGCTCTTGCTCGCTGGTTCATTCAGCCCTATTATATAGTCCTGTTCCTCTGTATCCAAGTCACACAGTATATGGACTTATGGACCTCGGTCTGAATTTTGCACGTCATTAAGAGTCATGTGATTGCAACAACTTCATAGGAATAGTTGTGGATAGTACCTGCTTCTTTTTTTAAGTGCCACCTTAGTTAAGGTTCCAAGTGAGCTAAGCTGATTCTAGAGGGTAGAGTTTAAACACTGCCAACCACTGATTGTTCAGAGAGAATTGTCATTATTTGTGTAACAAGGAACTATTTGCACGCAGTTTATGAAAAGCTAAACTACTGTCAGTAGCAACTGATGTTTTGTTATTCACTCAACCCACAATTGACAAAGTGCATACATTCCTCTATTTGGGTGCCAATGAAAGGATTAAGTGGGTATTTCATCAAAGTTGATGTCACAGCAGTTTACGAGATCAGCTGAGAATCCTGCCTTCACTGAGGAAGTACTATTAGCAGTGGAAAACAAAAAAGACTAAAAGTGGGACCAAAAGTGAGCCAAGTAAACTTCAGTCGAACCATGCAGTGTGAGTGCAGCAGTATGTGCACAAACACTCTTAGGCCACATCCACACCAATGCGTTTTCATCTTAAAAAGTCTTAAAAAACAAACACTCTGTACACAAGTGTTTTAGCTTAGTTTCAGAAATGATTTCGGTACACACTAACACAACTGAAAACTCACATTAATTGGCTGATGTAAACAGGAAGTGGAATGTTGACTCTCCAGTTGGTTCCTTAAGGCCCTGACACACCAAGCCGATGGTTGGCTATCGGTCAAAGTCGGCCCTAATTTTTGCGGTGTGTCCCGCACCATCAGCACTTTGGCATCGGTGTTGGCGCCTTTCGCCAACTGAGCATGCTGAATCAGCGGCGGAGCTTGTCGGTGAGAGAGATCACTCTGACTGCAATAGTCCGTGGAGGTGCTACAGTGCTCAGCTTCACAGATAGGAAATGCCTCGGCTGACAGGATGTACCACTCTCTCACTCCGCTACTTTGTTTATCTCATGCATTCCTCGGACTTCTGGTTTCTCTTTTTGCGTTATTTCCTCTCACACAGATGCAGAATGTAAGTGCTACTTGGCTGTCGGATGTAGTGTTTGTAGTGTGTTTTCAAATACAACTGACACAGGGCAACATGAGGCGACGTAGACGACGCAACAGTTGGGTTGCTAGTTCTTTGATGTCGGTTTGGTTTGTCAGCACCTTTAGTTACAGAAATTACTACAGAACTATTACTGAATGTAGCACATAAGCACAAGGCAGTCAGAGCGGCGGAAAACATATCAGGAGTCATGGCCAAGCACATACAGGGACATTTCAGATGCTTATCAGGAGCACTATACATCACCTCAGGAAGCCATGGCTATGGGAAATGAATACCCAAATAATGTGAATGAAATCTCAAATGGTATATAGATCTAGCTGTAATGTTTTGGCTTGACACGTCATGACTGATCAGACCCAGTTGGAAAGAGAATGCGGGTGTCTGCTACATCATTTTTAAAAGTTTCTGTTTCTGCACTTTCAGATCAAAATGCAACTCTGGAGTTTTCACACTTAAATGAGGTCAGCAGCATTTGTAAAGGTCTCTGTTTTAGGGAATCTGTGTGGGAAACCCAACAAGCTACATTGGCTGAATATCCCATGTACTACTATGAGAGTGACTGCAAGTCATTTCACTTTGATTGTCGGCGATATTTATCAAATAACTGGGTTAAAATCCAGTTTAATCCATACAGTATCTGCTCAGCTTCACACATATGTCCAAAGCCACACATAGTAATAAAACCACAGAAACACTTTTGTCCGATCTTTCTATCCTCATTTATACACACTTGAATCGTCATGGTTACATGCACTGAATCAGTGCACCATCAGTTTCTTCTTCCTTTTTGTGTTTTCAGTCATTGAACCATTCTGCCTCCCTCAGCATTTCTTATTGTGCCCCCACCCCTTCCCCTGCACACCCCCAAAGGCCCTGGGAGCTCATTCTCTCTGCGAAGAGTTAACAACTCCCCTCGGGGGTTGTGACAATGCAATCAAGCAAGGCAATATGTCTACAGCACCGAGAAAATACCAAAAGAAAATAAAGAATGAAGAAAGATTGGCCGCTGTCCGTCCCCTCTGTCCATCCAATCTCTCTCAGTAGTTTATTAACTATCAGAGCTTGCCAGTCTCTGACAGAGAAACAGGTCGGGTGGAAAGAGAAGAAAGAGAAAACTTTCCAAATTTCCAGAACGCAGCACACTACAAGATGCATTTTTGCCAAAGGGTTTTGTCAAATTGTAAAAGAGTTTGTTGTTCTCCAGGACTGCAAATAGATCAATTAAAATAATATTTGATCATTAAAATGACTATTTGTACATCTTGAGTTCATGAAGAAAACATTTTTTGTTGCGTACCTACACGGTGAACATTCTTCATTGATTTGCATTCCTAGGTGGTCTTCACATCTCCAAAATATCATAAACTATAATTACTGCAGTTGTTAAATTCTGTGCACCAATCAAGTTTATCTTTCAGTTTACATCCATGTCTGAGAAAACATGGATGCTTCACATCTATTGTCCCCCCGACAGCAGAGAAAATCTATACAATCAGCACAGTTTCAGGGTGAACACTCAAGACTGGTGTTACCAATTCAGAATCTGACCAAATAGTCCTCCTTGTGTTCCTAAGATATGACACTGAATATGCAAGACACTTTTCTGAATATAAAATGTCACCACTTCATTATTTTATCCTATTAGACATTTATGTGAAATTAACATATGAATTCTTGAGTTATGGCCAAAAACATATTTTGTGAGTTAACACTGACATTGACCTTTGACCACAAAATTCTAATCAGTATATTCTCCAGTCCATGAATGTTTGTGTCAAATTTAAAGAAATTTCCTTAGGGTGAATTTGTGATGTGTTCGCAAGAATGAGACAGACGAAAGGTCACAACGACCTTGATCTTTGACCATCGAAATCCAATCAGTTTATTGTTGAGTCAAAGTGATTATCTATGCCAAATGTGAAGAAATTCCCTCATAATGTTCTTGAGATTTTGCATTCTTAAACATGACATGGACAAGGTCACAGTGACCTTGACCCTTACCATCAAGACCTTATCAGTTCATCATTGAGTCCAAATCAACCTTTGTGCCAAATCTGGAAATTTCCTCAAGGCATTCTAGGGATATTGTGCTCACAAGAATGAGACACACAATGTCACAGTGACCTTGACCTTTAACGTATAACCACCAAAAACGAATCATTCCATTGTTGAGTCCAACTTGAAGAAATTCCCTTGAGATACTGTGCTCACAAGGGCGGGACAGACATAGGTAGGGATTGACAACCAGCAATTATAATGTCTCCAGCAGCAATGAAAGCCAACTGTTGAACTGCCTCTCGTCACCTGTGTCTTGGCCTAAAAGTTGCACATAAACACATTGCAAAGACTACAGCAGAAGGCTAACTAGCATGTATGTTCTGCGCCTGCATTTGACAAAAATACTCTTCACACCAGCAGATGGCAGTAGTGTGTAGAGATCGACCGATATGGATTTTTCAGGGCCGATACCGATACCGATTATTAATAACCAAGCGAAACCGATAGCCGATATGTATAACCGATATTTATTTGCAATTATTAAAAATAGCTCCCTGAATTTTTGAAAAAAATCAACAAAATAAACTGAACTGTTCTCATAATTAACATAACATGAACAAATAATCTTAATTGAAATGCCTTTTAATTATATTAAAACAAAGTGCAGGGGCCTTCTGGCAGCATTTCTTAAAACTCACTCAAATGAATAAATAAAATAGCTCCCTGAATTTTTGAATAAATCAACAAAATAAACTGAACTGAACTGTTCTCATAATCAACATAACATGAACAAATAATCTTAATTGAAATGCCTTTTAATTATATTAAAACAAAGTGCAGGGGTCTTCTGGCAGCATTTCTTAAAACTCACTCAAATGAATGAATGAATGAATAAATAAATAAATAAATAAATAAATAAAATAGCTCAGTGAGGGATGTGGGCGGGACATTGTTACACAACCAAGAGAGTGGCGACTTCAGGCAGAGACGGCTGCATCAGAGCCGAAGGAGCGCATTTTAAAATACATTAATTCATTTTATCGGTTATCGGTGAAAAAAACGGCCGATGCCGATGATCGCAAAAATGCCGAATATCGGCCGATATTATCGGCCAAGCCGATAATTGGTCGATCCCTAGTAGTGTGTATTCCTCATTCAAAAAGGGAAACCAGAGGACCATCTTGATGTTACTTAGCCAGTTAGCATATTAACAACACAATCCAATGTTGAAAGAACAAAGCATATTGACATTGCACCAGTGAAAAATGATCTTACCTCATGATTCAAGTTTGTTTTGATCTTACTCCCTCTTGAGAGTGACATGCTGAATAAGCCCAAAAAAAGGCGACAGGGGCCAGCAAGGGACAGCAATGCACAAAGCAGAAAAAAACATAACGGCCGAGAGACAGAAAAATGTAAACAAACTACACTGTGCTGAGATGAAGTGGTATATTTTTTGCAAAATCCTGTCAGAAGTACTGCAAACACAGGAGGCACACCGTCAGAAGAGGCAATCCAGGCAGGCGCAGGGGCCCTGGAATATTTTTCAATGACAACCATAAAGCCCCTAAACCTCCCATGAAAGCACAATACACTAGCCCAACACCGCCCCGTTTTGCTGTTATTAGTACTGTGATTTTTATTTGGTGTTAAATTATTGTAGTTGGGTTAGGTTTTATTATGCCTCCATGCTGGCAATAACCGTGGCTGGAGGGATTATGTTGTCCCCCCATCTGTCCATCCATCCATCCTGTTTTTGTGAACGCAATATCTCAAGAACACCTTAAGGGAATTTCTCTAAATTTGGCACAAACATCTACTTGTATTGAATGATTAGAGTGATTAGATTTTAGTGGTCAAAGGTCAAGGCCACTGTGACCTGTCTGTTTCATTTTCATAAACACGATATCTCAAGAACACCTTGAGGGATTTTTTTTTGTTATTATTTGGCACAAACTTCCACTTGGACTCAAGACTGTACTGATTAGAGCTTGGTGGGCAGAGGTCAAGGTCAGTGTGATCTTGCGACCGTCTCATTTTTTTGAGCATGATATCCCAAGACAACCTTGAGGGAATTTCTCCAAATTTGGCACAAACATCTACTTGGACTGAATGAGGAACTGACGAGAATTTAATGGTCTAAGGCCACTGTAACCCCATCTGTCACAAGCCACTGCAGAGAGAGAGAGGGCAGACACACCTGCCAGAGCAAACATGGGCTGGTTGGTTGATTTGTCTGGGTTTGGAGGCCAAATTTCAGTTTTCACATGTGGGTAACTTCATGTATTACAAATATATAAAAAGCAGAGACATCTGACCTTCAAACTGAGAACATATGTCGTCTTACAACGTCTCAGTGATACTGTAGCATATCTGACTGTTGAGAAATACAGGCAAAAGTAACATTATGAAATAAATCTTGGCATGACATAACAGCATCACTGGGAAATGCCAATATGAAATACAGACAGTCTTTTGAAAAATGGTATTTTAAAGTGTAAATGTAAATAATGACATAAAATGATATTCCATTTTTATAATTTCATCAATAATTTTACAAATTGTTGGCTCATATGTTTTACACAATTTTTTCATGTGATTATCTTTTTCATGATGCTTTTTATTTTGACATTTAATATTTATATTTAATATTACTTTGGGGTTCCACAGTATTTAACCTCAGATCCTTCATTACATTAACACACCTTAGACTACTTTAACAGTTTTTATGTAACATGACATCTAATAAAGGACCCAAAAAACCCCTGAAAAAGCCATTTGGGGGCATCGGTGGCTTAGTGGTAGAGCAGGCGCCCCATGTACAAGGCTGTTGCCGCAGCGGCCCAGGTTCGACTTCAGCCTGTGGCCCTTTGCTGCATGTCACTCCCTCTCTCTCCCCCTTTCATGCTCATCTGTTCTATCGATTAAAGGCTTAAAAATGCCCAAAAAAATATCTTTTAAAAAAAAAGATTTGGAATTTTGATTCTACACCACCATTACCCGCATGACTTCCAGCAAGAGGCCATCTTGACATCTGAGAATTCCACACGCTGGAGAAGATCCATTTTCTACACTGTCTCTTTTTTTCATTACAGATGAAAGGTGTATAAATAGCTGCTGGTGCCAAGACAGAGCATAGTAGCCTTAATAACAGAGCCAGAAGTCGCATGGTATCACAGTGTCAGCAGAAGTGTTACCATTCCCTCTGGGCGCCCCTGTCTCTCTTAAATGGGTCTTTCTGGAAATAGGTTCCACACATGAGGCAATGAAAGTCGGTCTGGTGCCAGCTTTCCTGATAAACATGACCTGAAAACGTGTGGAATCGATGTTAATATGGCTCTATTGAGGAAGGAGTGGTGTGTGCATGTGTGTATACTGTAAGAGGCATCCCCTGCGGCTATTGATTATCCGGCAGGCTTATGGTGGAGGATATACTGTACACCGCATCCACTGCATGAGTGGATTCACTCAACAGTTGCAAACAGCATTGTGTGTTTGCAGCTGGATCTCAATGAGGTGTGATATAAGAGGACACATATAGGCATGAAGGACAATAGTTTGATATGCAGGAACGGACCTCAGCGATCCGGATTTAGATGCAAATAAGCGGCTCAGACAAATGAGATTACTGCTTCATGGAAGGCTATTCAAACATACCTGTTGCATGTGAATACATACAATTACATATTACATGCCACAAATCTGGAACAGTAAATATGTTTTGACAGAAACCCAGTGCCATTTGGAATATGTTTTTTATCAGGAAACTTTTTTAAAGTATTTCTGCAAAGTCGAAAAGTTCCTACTGAACGTATCTGCAAAACCTTAGCATACTTCATTTGTTTTCCTACAATATCTACCCATGACAAGGAAGCATGGTTAACTACACATTCTCATCTCTAGTTATCACATATCGCTGCTTTGTCAGTGGACTTTCACATCTACATATTATGTGCTATTTATCCTGCGTCTGCTGTTGCCATCCTGGGATGCCACTACCAATCTGGGACATCATTCTCCCACAGATCATAATATAAGATTCGGTTAATTTGGAAAAACTAAAATAAAACCAATCAAAACTATATAATGTACTGTATGTTTTAAGAGTTTTATTTAGCACTGCATGAACTAGCCCGTATTAACTCACACACATATTGCCATGTTTAATAATGAGTTGGGCTCGTCAATCTGCCACAATGCCTAAAAGTGAACAGAATCTCTTCTGAGCTTTTGGGTTACTTGAATGATGGAGACATTAACGCACCATATCATTTTCAAGTAGAGGCCAGCATTAACACTGCAGTTAAATCACTTTTTTTGAAGTAGAAAAACTACATTCGGTTGAAATGTAGAGCTACACTAGGTGGTGGATATGGTCATACATTTCTCATCAGATTTCTGCCTTCAAGGTTGCTGTATATGATTGAGTGCTGCATTTAGGAACTGTAGCACAATGTAGCAATTTCAGTATACAAAGGAGACCACAGTTCACATCGCACATGCAAACTAATCCGAAAGTTACGAAACCACAGTGTTTCTTATTTTCAGGTCATTATACAATAATATAAACGTAGTTATATATTTATATATTTCATACCATTTCTGCCAATAGATGACCCTAAATTCTACAGAATGGGCCATTTATGTCTATATAACCAGCAGGTTAGCTTCTTTGATCTAGTTTGCATTTGTGCTGCTAGTGTCACAAGAAGACATTAAACCATTACAACCACTTTACTTCCCATTACTTCAAACACAACGTTTACAACGTAGGACTGTTGGGGCGGATGTAAATTGAAACAAACCAATCATGTCTTGTCCTTTGACAACTGACAAGTGGCTCAACCTCACACACCTCATCCCTCTCCTCACATTACTGCGCCGCTAACAGCTGTTAGTGGCCAGCGGCACTACTGTTGCATAACAAAGTCCCACTCTTTGAGCATAATACAGGATCATGTATTATGCAGCATCACGGGAGACGGAGTCCTCGTCGCCAAGAGAGTGCAAAAGGGAATCAAATAGGCAACTATAAAAACTATTAAACTATTAAAAAAAACAAGGGTCAGCATTGGGGTTGCCTTTCCCAGGTGGAAAGAGCAGCTGAAGGAGAAAGGTAATACAATCGCAGGCCAGCGCTAACAGCGGCTAACAGCAGCTAAAAGCGGCGCAGTGATGCGAGGAGAGGGATGTGCTGTTAGCGACTGGCCGCTAACAGCGGCTAACAGCCAACAGTGGTGCTGGCCTGTAATCGCATTACCATTCTCCCTCAGCAGCTCTCTCTACCTGGGAAAGGCTACCCCGATGTGGGCCTTCGTTTTTTTAAATTTGCCGGTCACGCTGCCTTTTCTATTCCCTTTAGCGCCTTCTTGGCGACAAGGATTCCATCTCCCATGATGCTGCATATGCCTGATCCTGCATTATGCTCAAAGAGTGGGACTTTGTTTCACATTTGCCAGGGTAGTAGCAAAGCGCCTCTTGCTCCTCTCCTTCGGCTCCTCAGTCACGCAGTGCTGGCCTGGCTCTCAACGAAAACGCCGAAGGCGGTGCTGTATGTCCCTTGGTGCATTCTCAAGATGGCGAAACGTAATGGGACCCCACAGACGACTTACCCGCACAACGTACAAACAAATCCTAAATTCTCCTTTTACGAGAATAAGTCACATTATTGGTGGAGGTAATAGTACACCAGTGATGACATATTTATGAATGCAGATATCAATTTTTGCCAATAAACAACTGAAAATGTTACACAATGTCCCTTTAACTAGAGCCCTTTGGACAACAGCTAACAATGATGCACGATAACCAAAGTACAAAACTGAAACGAAATAGGCCAATGAGCTCCCAGCAAACAAGGTGACATGATGAACAACGCAGCTAGGAGCTAACGTTAGCCTAACTTTAGCAAATATTAGCTGGAGATGTTAAAGATAACTTTATATTTCTTTCCAGCAAAGTCACAATATGTTGCCTCAAACACGATGTTGACTTACCTTTAAAACAGATGTAGACATCATTGTTAATCTTATTCACGTTGAGCTGATGTTGTGGTCTAATGTTACCACACAACTTTATCCAAAGAGACACTTTTCATGGTTGAGATGTTAGGAAAAGGGTAAAAAATGCATCCCGTAGCCCAGCCTCTCAGGATACTTTGTGTCGGAGTTGAATGTACCCCATGCACACCGTTTGACCATTTTTAAACATCAAATCTCCAAAAAAGCTCATAAAATCGATCAAAACTGACCTTCTGCAATGCATTTCAATGAACGTCCAGACAGAGAATGTCCTAGTGTATGGGAATGGCTATACACACTGTGATTGGCTCATCGCATTTGAGGGCGGGACTTAGCCATACAGTAATTATATAATGTCATCACTGGCAGTGTTTCGACCTGACACCTTCTCGCAGCGTATCATACTGACACAACAGGTGCTGCCCAACTGGCAGAGTATCATAACACCAACAAAGGTCGCGTTTGACCGTGTAACACACTGACCAGTCCAGCAGTATGTTGTACCGCTCAAAAGAGTGAGGTGTCTGACGCTGACATCACTGGCAATCGGCATGTTAAACAAATTCAAAATTGAGAATGGGCTGGACACCAACTCCAAAGGTACACTTTGGAGTCTCTATGGGATACACTGGGCTATTAGCTCACTCCAGCGTAAACCCATCTGTGGCAATACTTGACACTCAGAGCAACTGACATAGTATAGAGATAAATTAGGAAAAAAATTATCTAAAAAAAAACATGCCGGCTAGACCACACCACAGAGATAAAATGGCCGTCATCTTAACATTAAAAATTCAACATCAGGGAAACACTGTCCATCTATCAGCTAGGTTGGCCCAGAAAATGGAAATGGGTGAAGTAGGACTCAGGCTGGACCAGCAACGGGAGATCGGAGACTGCTATGCTCACATCTGTCAGAGTCAGAGACCTGACTCTAATATGTGTTACCCACCAACAGGACTGCAGTGGGATGAGGGGATTTCCCTGAAGTTTAATTTTTAATGTTAAGATATGGCCATTTTATCTACTGAGAAAATTCACCAAGATTTTTGTTGCTGTTGTTTATGCCTTGTTTAAATTATGGGACATTGGTTAAGAACAGATGCAAGAGGTGATGTGGTACTCTCCAAGGTGTTGTTTTGTTTTGGGAGAGAAAGAGAGAAGGAAAAACAAGGGATAGGTTGGACTAATGCACGCATTGTTTCCATTTTTCTTACCGTCACTGTTTCTGTTACTCTGAATGCTGCTTTGTTACTTCTCAATCAATCAATCAATCAATCAATTTTATTTATAAAGCCCAATATCACAAATCACAATTTGCCTCACAGGGCTTTACAGCATACGACATCCCTCTGTCCTTTGGGCCCTCACAGCGGAGTGAGTGACTTTAATATTTTCTAATCTGGGGTTACGGCATGGCATGGTTACATGAACAAAGCAGCAACACCTGTAATTAAACAGAACTTTAAGCCTTAACACTATTTATATTAGTGAGTTATATAAAGCGCTGTTTGTTATATCATGGGGTTCTATGGGGATTGACTCGTTAATGGTGCCAGCATCAAGTGGCCATTATAGAAGAACTGAAGTTTTTGGCGCTTCCTGTTGGCTTGGCCAACTTGCTGTTTGTTTTTTAGAGATTGTTTTATTGTACTGAATTTTTATTTTTATTGTATTGTGCTTTGGCTGGAATTGAAGGTGATGAGAATGCTGGAGGCAAACCAAATTAATGAGTTGTGAGCTAGAAAACCAAAACAATGAGCTAGTCATAATTCTCTGTGGTTTTATCCCTCTATCCCTCTTTAATAAGTAAATAATTGGACCCTTGTGCTAATATAAAAATATTGTTTTGTGCAGCTATTTTTTCTTCATTCATTCATTCATTTTATTATATTATTTTATTTCAACTTTAACTGGTATCTTTACTGTTGTGGCACTTAAAGCTGGTTCTTTTTTTTATTAGCTATCTATGCAGCAGCAAAAATGTTTAAAATAATATGGTCAGACCCTCGCGAGAGCACCTGGCAGCCCTTCTGTAAAGCTGTGACATCTCCTAGCAGATCAGAGAAGTGACGAGACTTTGAGAAACTCTGAGGAATACTTTGCTTAATTACTATTTTGGTCAAGTGATGTCTTACCAGCCTTACAATGCCATCTGGTGCCGGAGCTGATATGTTCTCCAGGGGGGGGCGGATGCTACTTGCCTCATTAAAAATAAAATGGTTGCCATGCTATTTGTGCAGTTAACTGGCATAGATTACTATGAAGGTCAACTGGGAGGCTGTGTTTGCTACTGATCCAGGCTACACACACATAGCACGCCCATTCCAACACCATGCAACTATTTCACGCTCAGCCAGCTATGATGAATCTCTAATAGCTCCAACCTGACCAAACTTCTCCCGTCAGCTTTTTGGCAAACCACTAATTAAGTAAAGTTATTTGTGAGGTTGCTGTTTGAATTTTTCAGTTTTGTTCATATAATACCAAGAATCAACCACGATGAGCACAGCAGCTCCGGTGCTGCAAACAAACAGGAGCACCTCTTTGTGATAAGATTCTCCAAATTGATGTCAAAGTGTATTCCTCAGCTGTCAGATGTTTGGACGTTCCCCTTTGACACAGGAGTGCTGATGTGAAGAGGGGCCAATAGAGGGAGGAGAACTGACAGGGGAACAGGCAGAGATGCTGCTGCGGACACCAATTTATGCAAGGCAACTATGAGGACAATGGAGAGGGAAGTCTACCTGTCAGCCCAAATATTGAGCAGTGTGTTTGTGTTCACATGCATGTTTGCATGTGCAAAAAAATAAAAAAAAGATCACAGTGAAGCCAAAGATTTCACCCCAATTTGTATTCTGTCAACTGAAAAAATCATGTTCTGTCACAGCAATCTGTGTGCAGTAATGCACGCGCACACACACACACACACACACACACACACGCACACACACACACTGTACACAAATGTCACCTGAGCCAAATTATTGTTCTGTTACACAATGTTGTACTGAGCCAGTGTGTTCTGCTGAAGCTTAGCTCAAAACAAGATCGACAGTGGACACAATGCACAGAAACCCTACATACACTCACTGTACACACACACACACACACACACACACACACACACACACACACACACAGGGCAGCTGAACTAAAACAGCTCTCAGCAGTGCAGCCTGGCAGACCTGCAGGTGTGCCCAATCAGGCATCTAACAAAATAAAGAGGGAAAAGGTGGAAGCACGATCGGACCACAGACGCCTCCCTGTGTGGCCAAAGACAAACAAACCCTGACTGCTTGCTACACAGGGACTGGACTGGACTTGTTGTATGGAAATACCACTGTTCTTTACTTTTACATGAAATGCTACAAAAATGTAACACTTCTGGTTATATCCACATGATGATTACATGAATGGCAAACAGTCAAGTCTTCATTCTCACACTATCTCTGTATGAGAAAATGAAGCTTGACTTGTGGTGGGAGGGTAAAAAACTCAGTTTGAGGGAGTTCTTGTGGATGAACCAGGTCAATCTGTTTCCCAGCAAAACAAAAGATTGGGAGAACAAGGCTCATGTTTTCATACCATACTACATGTTGTTTGATGTGAGTCCAAAGCAGCACACTGGAAACCATTTCCCCCACTAAATTTCCATATAAGCCTGGTTTGGATCTGTTGGCTCGTCATTGCAGAGCTGTTTGCTTTGTCTTGAAATCTCTTATCTGGGGGTCCACATTTTAATGAATCATTGTACTGAAACAACCCTTGTCAAAATAGTCAATGATCTCAGTCAGTGATCTTAAAATCAACAGCGATGCAAACAAACTTTCTATTCCAGTACTGTTAGACTTGAGTGCCTCTTTTGACACAGTTGATCACAACATTCTGTTAAATAGACTTGAAAACTGTATTGGCCTATCCGGACCTGTTCTCCAATGGTTCTGAACATATTCAAAAGGAAGGACTTTCTCTTTTATCCCTTGGCAACTTCATGTCTAAAGATGTCAGCATTTTTTGTGGGGTTCCACAACGGTCACAGCTCGATGTCTCATTTTTCTTAGATAAACCCAGTCCTGTAATTGAGCTTGTAAGATGCACTGATAACATCAACCACTGGATGTCTCAAAACTGTCTACAACTAAACAATGACAAAACTGAATTTATGGTGGTTGTTCCAAAAATTCAAAGGCAGGACATTGTATCTATATTATCATTGCTTTTTCTCTAAACCATAGTAAGCAGGTCAGAAATATGGACATTAATTGAAATTGATAAAGTAGATAAAATAGACATGAAGCCTTTCAGAATATAAAGGAAAAAATTGGATTAATTGTAACTTTCATTCACCACTTAATATTAATCACAATGACACTCAAGTCTATGTTCTACATCCCACGTTTTATTTCTGTCTCACATAAAACACAGCCTGTTCAACCTGTTGTTCTTTTAATAGCTATTAGCCTACATTGTGATATGTTATCCCATTTACTGCACTGGTTCTCTGGATTGGGTAAAATTGAAATGCTTGCATTTGGATCAGGGCAATCTGCTTTGAAAAAAATGCAATTGAAGTACTGAACTGTCTGATTCTGAACAGCGAAACATGGGATTTCCAAATCTGGATATTGTGATTCAGATTAAATTTTTTTAACAACCGAGACTTAAGTAACCCTTGCACAAAAAGTTACAACTAGGATATTCAGTCCTGCATCCAGTCAACAAGCATTGGACCAAGTGGATACAGGTGATGGCAGGAAGTGGAAACGATGTCAGGTCTGCCTCCTAAAAAAAAAGTAAAATCAGCACGATGGGTGCGTCCTAAGTCTTTGACAGTAATTGATATTTCCTCGCTTCTCACATTGGCAGTTGTTCTGCCCCCCCTTACTGATATCCAGTAAGGGGGGCAGAACAACTTCCTTCCATTTTCATACCAGATTGAAGTTTCATACCAGAGTGACAGATTTTTCTTTTCATGAACTGTTAATTTTATTATGGATACAATTAAAGTTGGAGAGAGTGTGCCGATGAGCAAGAAATATTTTTACATAACAGGTTTGACGAGTTATATAATTTCAATTTTCCCTGAAACATTTAGGCTAATAAATGATTTCCAATGTTAAAAATATACCACAATAATTTTCTGGGTGATTGAATAACAAATTAATATTCAGAATATGTGCCAAAGTGTACCAAGAAAAGATCCCCCACACCATTACACCACCACCACGAGCCTGAACTGTTGATACAAGGCAGGATGGATCCATGCTTTCATGTTGTTTATGGCAAATTCTGACCCTACCATCTAAATGTCGCAGCTGAATTTAAGACTCATCAGACCGAGCAACACTTGTCCAATCTTCTATTGTCCAAATGTGGTGAGCCCGTGCAAATTGTTGCCTCAGTTTCTTGTTCTTAGCTGACAGGAGTGGCACCTAGTGTGGTCATCTGCAACTGTAGCCCATCTGCTTCAAGGTTCAACATGTTTGTTCAGAAATGGTCTTATGCATACCTCGGTCGTAACGAGTGATAATCAGAGTTACTGTTGCCTTCCTATCATCTTGAAACAGTCTGGCCATTCTCCTCTGACCTCTGGCATCAACATGGCATTTTTGCCCAGAGAACTGCTGCTCACTGGATATTTTCTCTTTTTTCTGACCATCCTCTGTAAACCCAAGAGATGGTTGTGTGTGAAAATCCCAGTAGATCAGCAGTTTCTCAAATACTCAGGCAGCACGTCTGGCACCAACAACCTTGCCACGTTCTTCCTCATTCTGATGCTCTGTTGAACTTCAGCAAGTTGTCTTGACCATGTTTACATGCCTAAATGCATTGAGCTGCTGCCACATTATTGGCTAATTAGCTATTGGCATTAACAAGCAGTTGAACAGGTGTACCTAATAAAGTGTACTGGGAGTGTAGTCTTTATAGTCCGGGAGCCATAGCCCGATTTTTAGGTGAACCTTGTTTTGTCGGGTGCAATTTTTTTCTTTGCTGTTTCTTGTAGCTTGGGGGTACCTCTTCAAAATACAAGAGGGTGCTCAGTAATATCCCTTGGGCATTTTCAGATATTAACCCCTTCATGCCCGAAAATGTCAAAATCACACAAAAATAGAGATTTATGATATTGCATGCACTATAGGATTAAATGCATCAAATGTATTGCCTACAATGATGATTAATAAAGGAAAAACCATTCTTGCACCATTGCTTGGGGTACCACTACTTCAGGCTCATGGAAAAGCTTACTCCACATGTCCAAAGCCCTTTCCTCCAGGGGCAACATGTCACAAGACACGTCAGCGGAATATGGAATGGTCTGTGGAGTGACCAGTTCATCGAGTCCACCTTCATGAGGTATGGCCACAGTGCAGGCGGGATCATTGGGATAACCCTAAATCCAGAGGTTCTGAAGATCTGGGCACTGGGCTGCCACATCTGCTGCAACATCGAGTCCGATATGAAGGAGATGGAAGAGGAAACAAACACATCCAAGGTCCAGCTCTATCATAAAGAGGAGAGCAAAGCCAGGCTTAAAGCAGACACCAAGGACAGAGCTGGACTCTGTCAGAAACTAGATACCTGCCTCCATTCATTGGAACCCCATGACCATCTAGCAGAAATCATCATGAACATCACCAGTGGGAAGATAGCCCCAGCACCTGTGAATGTAGACAATGCTGTACAGATTGGTGAGACAGTTTTGGCAGATTTTGAAAAGACCTGGCCGAAGGGATTTTACGACACCATCCCAAAACAAGTGAAGCCAATGGCAATAACAGCAAAATCCATTCAAGTTGGTGATGCCAAAATGTATGACCTAAATGTCATCTACTCAAGGGCCAACACACTGTTCTCTAGTGACCACAGTGTTGACATGAAGGATGTTCTCTCCCACGAGCTGGCACCAGTCCCAACTGCCATGTTCACTGAGGAAGGAATGCGACTGTGTAAAGCCAAGTCCACACTGAAGAAGTCACTCCAAGTAGAAGCCTCGAAGAGGAAAGCCGGTGACGCAGACATCACTGTCATCAATGGATCTGCACTTCTTTGGACTACCCACTGGCCAGCGGATGGCACCATAGCTGATTTCAACAATAATGTTAAACCACGGCTAACTTCATACCTCTTAGCGAGTGACATCTACCTTATCTTTGACAGATACTATGATTATAGTATCAAGTCCGTCACCAAAGATGTCAGGGAGACAGTGATCGACAAAAAGCATAATTTCCTCTTATCAACTAAGCTACCAGCCTAGAAAGTTGTCCTGTCATCCATCGACAACAAGAAACAGCTGAACAAATTACTGTGTGAGGAATGGAGCAAAGACAGGCTATTCCATCTACAGAGCACTGATACACACAAGTTGGTGTTGACAGATGAGGACCCATGTCCCCTCGAGATCAATATGGAAGAGAGACGAACCAGATATGACCAAATCAGCAGGAAGAAGCTGACACCATCATCGTCCAACAAGTTCTGAGGTGTGCTGGAGAAGCCCATCAAATCACAGTGGTTTCTGATGATACAGATATGTTTTTCCTGCTTCTTCATCATTACCATCAGGCAGGACTGGATGTACCACTCATCATGGAATCCCCCTGCAAGGAGAGCGTAATAGTGGACATCAAGTCAACACTGGCCAAGCAGACACAAATTGTCGAACACCTTTTACCAGCCTATGCCATATCAGGGTGTAACACTGTAGTGTCGTACTATGGTTTAGGGAAACGTTCTGTCATCAAAGCCCTGAAAGCTGGTTACGATCTATCAGCTATTGGTAATGTGGATGCACCATTCCAGCAAGTCCTTGACCAAGCCACTGCCTTCATCTCAGCCTGTTATGGTTCAACCCCATGGCTCCCGGACTAAAGTGTATATTTCAACTTTTCCTGATAGTCTAGTGATAAAAAAGTGGGCAAAAATCACAATTGTACTATTAAATCATAACACTCATAGAATCACAAAACATAGAAATTACAAAACATACTGAATTGGCATTCAAGTATTATTAAAGTACTGAATCAAGAGATATGCTTATTGTCCAAGCCTTACTTTTTACCACCCCAGGAACTTTGCTGTTGAATTTTGCTTAGCAGCTGTAGAGTGGGCAATTAATGTGAGAAGCTGAGGCAGTTTGACACAGCCATGTGTCGCATGTCTTGCGGGTGAATAGGTTTGAAATGTGACCTCTTACTATTCTCTCTTTGCACCTAATTCATCCTGTCATCTCCTGCCATGCTACACCACCTCCATCTCCTCCCTTTTCCCCTTATTTTTCATCTCTTCAAGCTCTGTGTCCTGTTCTTTGAGCTTTCCTTTAACCTTCTCATTTTCAACATCCTGTTCATCAACCTTTGCATGTCCTTCTTCCCTTGCCTTATACATTTCTATTTGTTTAACTTTCCATAGCTGCTACTCTCACTTTTGTTTGACTTTGTTAAACAGTATGAGAATGGTTTCATTTAACAGATTATTTCTGTCCTCTCCCTGTTTCTCCTACCTGGTCGTCCTCTCATTATACTGATTTCAAATCACTCACCATCTGCCTCACAAAGAATGAATCAACATGAGTTGCTGTTGGAATCACCTTTTTTTTACTTTGTAACTTTTTTTTAATGCCAGTCTTGTTTCTGTTTCTGGGGAGGTAAAATATCCAGAGAACTTGTGTCTAATCATGTAGTGCAGAATTAGTAGGGAAAAATCAGCAGGATTCACTTGACTTTAATTCATCTGGAAAACATTTAATGATATTGTTGATGAACCACATCCACAAACAGAAAATTACTGTATTTTTCATTTTATTTTACCTGAATGAAACTTTAATGACACCCACAGAGATGGGTCCTTGCACAGTGCGGAGGTGAAAGCCAGCAGGTGCACAGTTTAGAAAATGAAAAGAAACATGAAAAGTCAGTTAATAAAGTTGCAGGTGATGGAATTAATTAATGTGAATGACCTCACCACTGGCATTAACACTGCGAGCACCATCAGTGCTTCCTGAAACCAGCAGACACGTTGTGAAATGAGTGTGCAGCTCATTTGCAGCTCATTTGCAGTTGAGAAGAGAGAAGGGGAAATGACTCCCAAACACGCACAGGCCTTGTATTATGTTGCCATGGACACATAATGATAAAATTCTTGTTTTTGACACACAAAAAATGTTTTATGTGGAAAATGGTCATTCATATCTAGATATTCTTATTATATACATTTGCAAGAAATGAGGAATGAAGCTTTTAAAGACATGAGCTGCATACAAATCAGCTCTGATTAAACACTTCTTTTAAAGCAAGACTGAAAGATTTGATTTGAAAGACTAAATAAGACATTATTCTTCTTTCAAATAAAAAGTTAAATTCACAAGCATTAAACACACCCAAATACACTCAGAGGTTTTGCTGTTACAGCCTTTTCTGTTTGGATACAAACTACAAACCCATCCACTATTGCTTGACAACAGCAAGCTTCTGGGGACGAAGGCAAATATTTCGGGCTGATTCTGGTGTAGCCAGCTGCTACCCGGGCCAAGACCTCTTGCGTGCTTCACTCATTTCAATCTTTATGAACAGATATCTTTATATAAATGCAGATACATTACAACAGAAATCTAATACAAAGCCAACTTGTTGTAAGACAATAGCCAGTGGATTCAGAGCAGTGCCGATGTGTCCATACAGGTAAACTAGGCAGCCTAAGGCAATGGCAAAGGGTGGCAAAATGTGTTTTATCTACTATCTATGAGTAAAATCGCAGAGCTACTGCTGACTGGGGGTCAGTCTCCAAAACTGCTGCCTGCTCTCCTCCTGGCCAGGTGGTCTGTAGCAGCAGGAAGTGAGGAAGAGGACACTGTAATTAGAGCCTCTAGCTACTGTTAACTACATAAATGCAAACTAGAAGCTGCAGCTGTGAGCCTTTGGCTCTGGTTAACAGAAGGCTAAACTATTAGCAAATCCTTCTCTTCCTCTCTGAAATAGTTTGCAACACTGACATATATTTAATTTTTTATTGTCAGATTCTCTTTTAGACTCTCTTTTGATAAGTCTGTCTTCCTTTTTTGAGTTGCTTTGCAGGTAAGGCAGTTGTTGCCACTGCTGGAATAGCAACTTTCTCTGCAGGAAAAAGGAATGCCCTCTCTCTTACAGACAGATAAGCTATCCAATCATTTCATTTGGCCAGAATTGCATGTAGTTCACCACTACCCAACACTGTCTGTATTTAAACACACAGACACGAGAATGGAATGACTCTCCTAATCTCTCTCTCTCTGTAAGAGTGTGAAATCCCCAAAATGTTGAACTGTTCCTTACGGGGTACAGTCTTTTGTCTCATGTCTGTGCTTAAATTTTGGGGGAAACCTTTTGAAAATGATCTCTGTCTCGCCATGATCTGTAACTGCATATCCTATTCAGGGTCATGTGGGGCTGAAGTGTACATTCTGTTGCTGTGAAATGACAGTGCTACCCACGGCTCAACTGAGCCACCCTTTTGAGAATTACTCAGTTACTTTACACAATCAGAAACAATCTCCAAAGACAGAAAGAACAACAAAGAAGCTGCTGTGAATGTGACTACACAACTTAACAAAAAATCTCCTTTGGATACAGTTCCCGATTGCCAAAAGACCTCCAAATAACCTGTTAGCTGAGCATGGGCAAGTCGGCTCAGCCTGTGTGCTCAGGGATATTTGAGAAAGCAGTAGGGTGCTGTTTTGAAAATCAGCTCCTCTGAAGTAGTCTAATCATCTGCTGTCAACAAAGCAGACAGGTATCACGGCAGCGACAGCCACAGGAAATAGATCTGTTTGCTTTTGTTTTTGTTTCATGGGAGCGATTACTCTCCAAACCACACAGAGGCGGAGGGGAAATAAAGGAAATGTTCATTTCACTTCAGATGTGTCATTGTGAGGGAAGAACACTAAGATAAATCCTTTAAGACCACTGTGTCTATTTTACCAACTGCAGGGTTTATTCAAGGAGAACAGCCTGCGGGCCTTATCAATTTTCATGTTGTGGGTCTATGAAGACGGCAGGTTTGCTTTAAAGGTGATACTTATCACTCTTGTCATCAGTGTGTCGAGCGAGAGATTGGGATCTTTATTGATCTGAGGCAGCCAAGTCGCTTTGGCCTGTCATTTGCTGAGAACTCACCGTCACATCAGCAGATGTAACATCTTCTGTCAAGTTAGTTCCTACTCCCTGCTACCAGGAAGTGATTTGAGTCTTAAGGGGATTTTTAGACAGTAGATAAGGTTCTCTTTCCTCAAGCACTCGATTAGCGTGGGTTCAGGATATGCAAAGATATCTTGGGATTTCAGTGTGAATGAAAAAAATCTACCCTTGGATACCCTGACACTGCCAGAATCATCAGTCTGTAAGTACTGAAATTCAGTTTTTAGGAGAATACACTCCTTAACATACCATGTCTCCATCAGTAATTTCCTACACTTCCCAGGACAGTTTTTGAGAGCTTCAGTCAATGTGTCTGGACTTGTTACTTTCAGCTGTTGCATTAAGCTGTTGTATGGAGAGGAAGTAAGATTTTTTATTCACACACCTACTCTGTAGACATGTGGTCATTGGGTGTTAAGAGCAAAACTGCATCCCTGTCGACTAGAAATGTTGTGTTTACACAGCTAATTTGAAGCAGCACATACATTTTGTTAGAATTATGCTCAAATTGTGTTACTTATCAACCCAGTCATAAGGAAACGTTGGAATATATTAGGCAAGTCACAATATGTAGATACTGAAAACATCAGTAAAATGTTCAGGGACAACGTATTTCACTTTTCCTATCTGCTTTTGCGAAGCAATATCAGCTTAGCAACAAAAGTGAGGTAGCTGGGGCGTCAGTAGCTTAGTGGATAGAGCAGTAGCCCTATGTACAAGGCTGTTGCCGCAGCAGCCCAGGTTCATTCCAGCCTGTGGCCCTTTGATGCATGTCATATTTCAATGCTATGAATTAAGTGTCGTGAGTATTCAGTGGCTGTGAACATTTGTCTTTCATCGTCTTCCATACAAAAGCATATTTTAAACTTTTTTAGGGTTATGTTTATGTATTCACACCAAAGGAAAGATCACGGTCTTAGTTTATTACAAAGTCTGCTGTGACTAGAAGCACCAGACAGGACATGTGTCCTGTATAAACATTTAACTGAAACCTTAAGTTTTCTCCAATCCCCTTGGGCCCAGTAGCCTTCTCCTGTGCTGAAAAAATAACACAACCTGACCCAGATTTTCTGTGTCAGCTTAATGCAGAACATCATAACTTGAAGTAGTATTTTAGTTGTGTAAATGCTCTATCAAACTGGGAAATACAGGACTTTTGGGGCCCCTGGGGGGTAAGGGTACTGAGACAGTTGCTCCCTTTTCACAGTTGGTGCATGAGTGTACCATCTTGTGGCCATTTTTCACATCATTGTTATATAGCAACTGAAGGTCCACTGGACAATAAGTCTTTAACTATGATGGTGATACAGCAGATATCAGAATAAAATGTGATATAAATATACACCAATAAATAATTCAAATATGAACTCTGAATATTTGTCTTCATACTTTCCTTAAACTACCTTAGCCAAAGAATTTTATCCTGAAAAAAGGCATTTGGACTTTGGAATTTGCATCAATGTTCCCTTAAATGATAGAATTCAAACCCTAACCTTACAGCCTTACCAGCCTCGCAAAGTGTTTTTACTCTCTCCTTCCATTAAAGGTGGCTCAGATCAATCCTCTTGTGTGATAGCTCCTAAATAGCTTGACAGCGTAAGAGCAGATAGTTTTGTGGGAATGACAAAATGACACACAGAGAGCACCTTAAAGCCAGCGTGTAAGTGTCTGCTCAGATAATCCTTTTAAAGTGCTCCCCCCCACCACACAAAGTATGAACATAAGTCAGTGTGCACCACAGTCTGTCTCTGTTCCTCCCTCCATTAACCTATCATGGTTGTTAAGCTTAATGTGAGCACTTCAGGAAAATAGCAGGGAGGATCAGTGTCAATAAGTTGGATGAAGAATAGACCTGCTGACGAATAGGCCATGTATGTTTGTGTGCCTGTGAATGCTTGGTTCGTACAGGTCAGAGGCAAAGCTAGGAGCTCATTTTGTGAGGGGATCTAAAGTGGGTGCAATTATTTTACTATAGAATAAAAAATATGATTTAGTTTACCAACCTTTTTAACAAGAAAGTCCCCTGAAAGTGCAATAACTGAGTGCAAACCCAATAGCAATCTCAGAAATGCAGTTGGCCACTTGAGGCTGACCTCAAGTTAAAATGCCCAACTTTACATCAGAAATAATCATATTTACAGCCTGATACAAAAAAAAATACAATTTTGGTCTCTATAACTCCAAAAACCCAAGATGGTGACGGCCAAAGTACAGAACTCAAGTCTCCTAAACAGGAGTCCAAAAACCAATGGACGTCCCGGTAGCTATGTCCATTATATTTACAGTCTATGGTTCAAGCACACACACACACACACACACACACCACACACACTAACAACGTATTTCCACCAGCAACAATCGAAGGGTGTCTCAATGGATTCTATTCATTTCCTGTGGAGGGTATTACCCTTTTTCTATCACCACTTTTGGCCACACCGAGTCAAACTATGCCATCGCGATATGTCTTGCCATTACAAAATAAGACGCACCAAGCCATGTCAGAGAAGGACCTTCTCTGGAGCAGAGTTTAGTTTTTTCTACTGCATCCTGTATTTACTTTAAATATCTGCTTTATTTTGCTTTTTCATGTTTGCTTTCAGCCATATGAAGTCATGTTAAGTTACTGCTGATGAAAACCCAACATTTCATTATTTTGCTGCTTCACAATAGAAGCCTTTACATACAAAATAACGTTTTCTGAGTACAATCTATATGAAATGATATGTGTTATCACCTAATTAGCAGAACTTTGTTAGCGGCTTTTCTTCAGTAACACAAGTCTGCTAATACCTCAGTGAGGAAAGTAAAAGCAGAAACAGGTGATGAGGAAAATGTTATTTACTCTGGAGTAAATCAGCATTGTAGAAATATTTTAGATTACAGGGAAAGTACAGGTCAGCTGACAAAGCACATGCCAAACAATGCTGTTATGGCATGAAATACTCAGAAAACACGACATACCAGCTTGGTCGGGCAAGTGCTAACTTATTGCTAAAGCAGCATTAGTTGCTCTGTTTGAACAGTGTTAAGCCGAAAAAAACGTGCATGCAGACTGAAATTGTGCAAATGTATGAAGAAAAAATCCACAAGGCATTACTTTAATTTATGCAACCTAAAAGCGTTTAAGCTGATAATGGGTGACTAGCAAAAGGCATTTGTTTTGTCTATAAATGTTACAAATTATTATTGAGCATGTATGTATACTTTTGTTGAATTATGCTTTTGTTAATCCATGTTTTATGGCTGCTGGGCTGCTTTATGTGTGTCAGTTAAGACAATTTAGAATCATTCTCAGAACCCATCGGCTGTATTTGGCGTCTGACTTCCGGCAGAAGCCCTGTGAGGCAAATTGTATTTGTAATATTGGGCTTTATAAATAAAATTGATTGATTGATTAAATTGATACAGCCTCTGGGGGCATACCCCCGACTTTTTGGCATTCCGGTTTGATTTGGGCAGAGGAGGTGAACTTCCGACTTCCATTTATATATAGTAAAGTAGTAGTAAATATGCTGAACCATTGAGATGGATTCAGAGTTTGCAGTGACGCCAATTATGTTCCTCCTCGTTAGTTCACCACACGGACCGTTTGTCATGAGTCTGTGTTCCCAGTGTGTCTCCCCTCCCCCATGTCTGTATCTCCCTCTCTCCTAGGGGCGGGTCCAGTAAGCCAGCAGGTGTGCATGGTGACGCACCTGTTTTCCATCTCTCACCAGCCTCAGTTAAAAGCCCAGTCTCTCCAGTCACTCATCATCAGATCGTCCAGTGTCCCATGCGGTATACTGTGTTCAGGCTCTCGACTCCTTCTGGCAATTTCTTGTGATAGTGTTTCCAATGTGTTTTTCCTGTGTGATTTTCTCCTGTGATCAGGAATCCTCCTCATTTGCCTACATCCTGCCTGTGCCAGCTGGATCCGCTCCCATCCTCCACCATGCCTCACCGCCCTGCCTCACTGCCTCGCCTCACCGCCTTGTCTCAACGCACAGCCTCTCCACCCCGCACTCCTCACGGGCACCTTCCTGGATCTCGCGGCCGCAGCACTCACCGGCTTCACTGCTCCACCCGGAGTCCTAACTACAGCACTAATTAAAACACCTTCAACTGATTTCTGTCTCTGAGTCTCGCTTTTGGGTCCCACTCTCACCTGTAATCGTCACACCATTTAACCTGGTGACAGCTGCAGCCTGCTCAAACATGATTGGTCAATATCACGCGGACTACAAACAGATCAGGGCTGTTCAGCTCTTCTTCTGGAGGTAAGATCTCCGGGGTTTGCCTACAGACGTCTGTATATAGGGACTAATTTAAAATAACTTTACCAAACTTTAGTGGTTAAAATTATATACAATCGTTTATGTGTATATAATGGGTCTGGACACGGACTGTACATTTCCTGTATTCCCGAGGGGTGGTATCAATGGCTGTCACTCAAAGTGCCCCTTCACGCAATTGGAGAGACAGAAAACCAATCAGAGTAAACGAAAAGTGTGACATAGGCTAGCATAACGCCACTGTAAACAGACCAGCAAGCAAGTGCAGCAGAGATGAGCTGGGAAAGAATGTTGCCATCTTTGCCAAAAAAATATGTTTGTAAAAGGTGTTATTACAAACAGTGTTCTAGTATTTGCGGATTTCCTCCTCAATGTGGACTCCGACATCCTTTTTATCGATAAAATTTTTTCAGTGCAGCCATTTGCTCTGGTTTTAAAGAAAATATACATTCCAGTTTACAACACATTTACAATAACAGTTTCAAAATCAGTAGCCATGTTGGTTGTTAACGAAATGCATTAACTCTGCTCCTTGTCCCTCCTATTCTGATGACGTGATTCAAATAACCCGCCCCAAAGTTGTGACTGGCTAGAATTGCTAGAATTTTGTGTTTATTATTCCATGGCCAGACCAATCTGTGGAGCGAAATAGAATACGAGTTTGTGAGATCAGGATGGTTTCACCAGGCTGGTGATTTACATCTCTAATGTCAAAATGCCATGGTACTTGTCACCAAGTCTCACATTTTGTTGGGAGGGCCTAGTTCTTTATATCAGTCCTGATATTTTGATTGTTTTTTCCTAGACCCATCTATAATTAACACTTTGGTGCTGTCAGCTAAAGTAAAAGACCCGAGTACCCGAGTGTCATATATAATAGCAATACCTTATTCTGGTTTGCTGTCTTACATTTTAATCACCAATTGGCGAGGAAAATTCAAATGCTGACTCAAAGTTAGCAATGTAATGTGTCACAAAGTTGGCCTTTCCAACAAAGCAGAAGGTTGCAAAGTTAGATTTGAGATCTTCATTAACTTTAATACTGAGGCAGATGAGTGCATGCATGTATGTTGAAATTATACATTCAGGGAGGGAGAGCTTTTCCTTCATCAGAAGTGACACATTTAACCACCCAACATGACCGCCAGAGGCTCACACATTCTGGGTGACAAATCCTGAGAGATCCCTCTATTCCCCATGGTGGAAATTTGACTCCGGCATTAGCTGGCTAATCAAAACGGGAGCCTATACAGCAAGGAAGTCACTGCTCTCACAGCCGGAGATGACAGCCTGCTCCGGGGATGATGACACTCGGCATAAAAATGAAATTAAAATAAACATATTGTGTCAGTTATATTACTCTAGTGTACTGTGTATGGGATTGCTTGAGCACAACAATGGTATGAGTAAGATATTAAACACTATAAAACTTGCTGTATATTTCCTTGATATAATCACATGACTAATTGATGGAGTTGCAGCCTGGAATTGAAATATGCAGTGTTTACTGCTTTTTCATGACTGATGAGCTCAGACTACACAGCTATGAATCACATTGTCAGCTCTGTATGGATGTAGAGTTTTGCCTCTTTGTCATATCAGCTTCTTAAAGGAATACTGCATCCTGAAACAACCAGTTGTGTATTAATTACTCAACCCATGTTACCTTGACTTTGTGAGAAAAACTGTTGTTCTTGTATGCTCCCACAGTGAACAAAGAGTCCAAAAACTCTTAATGTATTGATTTTAATGGGGTCCACTCTCACACAGCTTCTACAGTATAATCCAAATTTCACTAATCCAGCTGCGTGCTCAGTACTTGCCAAGCACATGCATTTTCACAACAACCTTACTATATTAACACATAAACAATCTCACACACAGATGAGTAGTGAGCTTCAGCACGCACATGCTTTTAATTTCTGTCCATGTATTACATTGAAATCTCATCACACAAGCCAGAAAGCAGCAGGCTGGGTGAGTGACAGCAGAACAGCGGCTTTCTCAGATAAATTGACTTATTTAACATGGCCAAAGTGAACAGAAACGTACGTGTTTCAGCATCAACTCTTATGATGAAGTGTAGCTGGAAGGCATCTGTTTCTGTTCATTTTGCCCACATTAAATCATTCATTCATGTATCTGAGAGTGCCAGTGTTCTGTTTGTTTTTGGATGCTCACCACAACAGTGCACCTCTAAATATTGTTCAAGATTTTTTTTGGAGTTGTGCACGCTGCTGTTTTTCATGACAGCTGAACTCCTGAATCATGCACCAGTGGTAAAGGAGGCAAAAACTGAACCATTATTTAGAGACCATACATACCAAAAAATGAGATTTTTCAGTTGGTTTGGTTTAGAGATCAGTGTGAGCATTTTGAAATTGTACATGAATGAATGTACTTGTAGCAACAACAGATGGATAGCTCTCTGCGTTTGAGCAGCAGTCCAGACACTGTTGGTGGTGATGGCTGATGACTCTGTGACTGATGGCTGATGAGGCTGATGACTCAGCTGAGACTAAGTAGTAATGGGGAGGTGGATTACCTACCCAATTATACAAAAATATAGTCTTCTTAAATAAACTTTTGCAAGCGCTTCATAAGTTTAAGTAAAGTAAAGCACAACTGGTTGCTGAAATCAAGTGACGTGAAGACGGAGGCTCCATGTTCTGAACTAGCGTGAAACAAGACAACAGCAATCTTTATTATATTTTGGCAGACTGTCACACATTTTCACTGCAACCTTGTCACATATCAGTTTTTGACCATGGACTTTTCACTTTGACATTTGACATGCAAGGTACCCTTTGTGCATTGGTTGTTCATGTTCTGGGATGCTGTGTCAACTTCAGCCTGTTACATGCATTGTCTGTTCTCAAAATACACTTACATTTTTACAGGAAATGTAAAGTTTGCATACAGTCTCTTTCAAAATAAACACTATGTTGGTTCAACACTGCAGAGTGATGTTTTTGTTCCTTCAACAATGTACGCATATGGTTACGTTAAGTCAACACATGCACATGGTTGGGATTAGGCAATAGAAGCATTTGGTCGGTTTAGGAAAATAGTAGAAGGTCTGACTTTACAATCTTACAGGAAGCAAACACCGGCCTCCCAGGTGAAAGTCAGTGGTTGGACCCATCCACCGCCCCTCCCACTCACTCTACTTGGACTACTGACCCCTTAATTTGTGTTGTTGACCAGCTGCATATGTTATGTTGTTGACCGGCCGCATATCCCCCACATATCATGCTGATTTGACAGGACAGATTTTTTTTTCTGTGTCTGAAGCTGGAATTCATTGCCCAAGCACTGGTATGCGACAACTTCAGAGTGAGATTGGGTTGGTCTACAGCAGTGTGTTATAAATTCACTCCTGTTATTTAACTTTCACAGTAAAAGAACACCTTAACTTACACATTTACGCATTTTGCTAGGAAGCAACTCAACAAAATAGCTTTCACATGTCATAAACACATATTTTTAGAATCATGTCGGCTTTTCTAACCTTTTAATGGGCATTTTTTGCCTTTAATTGATAGGACAGCAAAGTGTGAAGGGGGGACAGAGAGAGAGGGAGAGACATGCAGCAAAGGGCCACAGGCTGGAGTCGAACCTGGGCTGCTGTGGCAACAGCCTTGTACATGGGGCGCCTGCTCTACCACTAAGCCACCGACGCCCCGAGAATCTCATTTAGATCTCAATGCTGCTAGTTCTTTGCAACACTGTGCTGTGAATTTCTTGTGCCAGTAGCAAAAATTCACAAAACATGAAAAGTGTAAATGTTACATGTTGACGTGATTTGCCTCAGGCAGTGTGAATTCACGTCTTTGCATCAACTTGGTACGTAATCATGTCGTGTCAAATGCTTTGGATTCTGTGTGAACACATAATTAGAGGAAAATAGATTGGAGACCCCTGTGTTAGGTGATTTGGGAAAGTGCGTTTGATGTAACAAGGTTTGTAATGCGTCTAACTTTGCTGTCAAAGATTTCCGATAGTATAGTATCATTGTAACAACAAGGAGGTGGGATGAAAGGAAAGCTAATTGCACGCAGAGTTGCATCCTTTTATTCAAGATATGCAGTCTCAAACAAAAACTTAAACTGATACTAAGTAGGATTTGAAGAAAAAAAAAAGTCTGCTCCCACAACTGAACAGTTGATTATATGCACAATTTCCAGGTTATTACAGTAAATATTATAGCGTTACATGATTGCCTGTGTAATCAAGATTTCTAAAAGTAACCTGGTTTCTTGAATTCCATGTAAACATAGTGCCCATAGTGTATCTTTCCAACTGTAGTCACGACTGATTCATAACTTCAAAGGTTCTTTCTCTCATTTATGCATCAATCCTTGCAATGTACTTATTAAACCATAATCAACTCAGAGTTTACAAAGTGTTTGACAAGTAAACATCAGAGAGTCCATCAAGAATACTAAAGCACTTCAAACATAAAAAAGGAAAGAGGCAGATAAACAGAGTGTAGTGGAGGGAGACTTAAGCAGTAATATGATATTCTGTTTCAACTCTGACAGAGTGTGATATCTCCATTCAGCCAGCAGACGCCCTCTAACCTTACCCACTGAATCAGTAATAAGACACAGCCAGAGAGTGGATTTAATGCAGCCAAATCTGATGCAACAATGACACAGACCACAAGTTAGAGCCGCTGATCAGTCTTTGTTAGGAAAAAACGAAGGGATTACATGCCACAGCAGTGTTACACATGCTCTCTGCCTGAAGATCATATACATGTAACTGAAAAGTGCTTTTAAGTGGGTGCAGCTGGGGTGTGTGGTACCGGTTTATAATGTCATAGGATCTCATGAAGGCTGTGGAGTAATAAGATGTGGGTAGATAAGTGGGTGCACTTAGGATCAAGTATCAGCAGGTGTGCACAGTGAAACCTAAGACGTTGTGATGACAGAAATGATGATGAGAAATGCACAGATAGGGTGACACCACTGTTTTAAGCCTATGTAGGCTTATAGTCCTCATCCTAGCTCTCGCTGTGTAGTCTATTTGAAATCGATGAAACCATACCACACCTACTGAAAATTGTGCAGCAAAACCTTCCACCCAGCCATTTTTAAACTCACTTATCCCTTTTGGGGATTGGCTGGTCTGCTGCCTTTCCTAGCACACATTGAGCATGAGGCTGAACACGTCCTTAGTACGGTCTTTACTAAAGTATATTTTTGAGCCACTGATATACTTTTACTTTATCATATTTGCCATTTATGTCTTTGTTACAAGTCTGCTCTAAATGCGGAAATTGAGTTTAAACAGGAAGAGCGTGCCAGGAGCACCTCTAATGCAGATGCCAAACCCAAAGGAGTGTATTTTAAGGTGTTTTCTCAACTACAGTAGCCTAGAGAGTAAAGACTAAACCCTCCTGACGTTACAATGAATGGCATTGAAAATAAAACTGGCTGCACCCATTTAAGGAATTTTTTTACACTTTGTCACAGTGGCAGACCTCTCGTCTAATTTTGTAAGCTGAAACCATTTCCCTTGGTGGAAAAGAAGCTTTTATTTACTTTTATTTCACAGATAAGAAACAATAAATTGTGAAGACAATAAAGCCCCCACAAGATAGCATTTCAAGTCTTGTGTGTGATTTACCCTGGCTTCATGTGAGAGGAAATCTCCACTAGTTGCTAGGCTAATTTATACAATGAAACATGCTAGGCTGACCAAACGTCCTCTTTTGCCCAGACATGTCCACTTTTCACGTCCTGTCCGGGGCGTCCAGGGGGTGTTTATAAAAAGATGATAATGTCCGGTTTTCCGTGCGTGTGTGTGTGTTAGAGTGCGGCACAGGCCGCATATCTCTGTCTGAAACCGAACCGAGCCAGACATTATTTGATGACTAAACCACTGAGTTTGTGTCACACAGTTGTTATGGTTACAGGCTATTTAACAGGCCGGGCGTGCGCCGTGGGTGCTCTGCGGAGAGGGAGACTTCCGTGTTTGAGACGGGAGCGGGCGGCGGGAGGTCCAAGGCTTCCATTGAGGGGAGAGGGAGAAATATAACAAAATAAGATAAAATAGGAAAAACCTGTCTCCCTCTTTTATTTTATTTTCAGCGTTTAATCAAGGCGGAGGCGGGCAGCGGAACAGCCAATGTGTGTGTTGTGTTCAGGTGCTGTCACGTAAATAACAGTCCCCAAGCAATAAACAGGACTTTATTTATTTTTACACTACAATTTCAGTGAAAGCTGACTGACTCCGACCCGAGCCCGAATACAATTTATACATTTTTGACTGAACCAACCGGGACCCATCGGGCAGCCACACTCTAGTGTGTGTATGTGTCCCCTATCTATAGGGGCCCATCTGAATTTCTGTCTTTGAGAGATATTATTTTGTAATATAACTGAATTTTCTATTCATACATATAAACTTTAAATATATTAAAATTATAAGGCATCTTTGAGTAAACTGCGAGTATCATTTAAGTAGGCTATCTTGTGGCCGGGCCAAGTGTCCTCTTTTTGGGAAATCAAAATATGGTCACCCTATAATATGCCACAGACTTGTGTTAAAAATGTTAGCATGTTGTATTTGTTTGGAAATGTGTCTAAAATAGACCGCTGTTTTGTTGGTGAACCTTGTGATTTGTAATGGAGCTGAATTTTGTAACGTTACCTTTGATAAATGTTGCTGTTGTCCCTGGTTTCGTGTGATTAGATGAAATTTCCACTAGTTGCTAGGCTAATTTATACAATTTAAAATGCCACAGGCTTGTGCTAGTAACATTAGCATGTTGTACTTATGAGGAAAACGCGTCCAGATAAAGACAAGTGCTTTGTCTGTGAATCCTTGGAGTTATAATTAAGCCAATATATGTACTTTTGTTTAAAATTATTGCTATTAAACCATGTTTAATGGGTGTTTTGAACAACTAAAGCTTTTTCACAGAAACTAACAAGTGTTTTGGAGGTGTAACTGCAAAGTGACACAGACACACCACCACGCAAGTATAAAAGCTCACAACACCGTAGGCTGCGTGTGTCAATGGTGTAGGCTCTGCATAGAGTTCCCGCGCAGGTATAAATTCGCCTTCACAAAGTGCAGAGCCACCAGCCTCTGACCTCATGACAGCCGCAGCTGTCAGTGATGTAAGCTTGCTATACTGATGTTAATGTTACCAGTTAGCTAACATTACACTGCTAGGTTGGATGCTTATGATAATGTTACAGTCAATGAGTCAACAGCCAAAGTTTGTATTTACAGTGAGTGAGGTGACAATAATGTTACATTACATTAAAGGACAACTTCGGTATTTTTCAACCTGGGCCCTATTTCCCCATGTGTATGTGTGCGTATGATTCATAGGTACAACTCGTTCTAAAATTGGTTCACAGGGTATATGCAGGAATCCTGAGGATAATTTCAATACCTTTTTAAGACTTTTTTAAGACCTTCCAAAAAAACCTAAGACCTCATCGCCACTTCAAACTGTGGTTAACAGCAATGCATCTTCAACGTACTAAACAATCTGTGGAGCACAAACATACAACAGAACTCAGATAAAATGAGAAGGAATAAAGCTTGAAAGAATAAATTAAACCAAAGGCAGGTTTATTAAAATACACCTTAGGTCATAACAAGTAACACAGCTCTACAGCTCAGCATCAGCTATTCAAGGCCACCTTGCTGAAAACAACAACCTTATGGCTAGCCCCTTGCATCTGGGATATAGGGCTCACCCAAAATATTTGAAGCTTCGAAGCTTGGTTCGATGGCACAGGATTTGATTGTGTAAAAAAAAAAAAAAATCGAATACTCTGACTTTTTTTTTCTCCTGTTTTTTGGACCTTGAACGCAACACTAATCATGCCGTCTGTTTACGGTTGTTTTTTTTCCCCTTTAGCCATATGTAAACTCAAAGAACGAGAAGCAATATCTGTTAAGCGTATAAGATTTCATGTTCCAGTCCCAGTTTGTGTTTTTAATTGATTGATTGTTTTTGGTTGGTTATTAAAAAAGAAAACATCTCTGACAAGAAAATAGAAAGCCCGACGTGCAATGAATGGAGACCTATTATCCTGCTTGAACAAAGACAGCTAAATTCTTTCAACAACGTGACTCCAAATAATGCTAAAATAGATTTTATTGATGTAATATAATATCCTGATGGTGACATTTTCCAGCGGTCTGCTTCACTCTGAGTCTGGCGTCAGTGACACATGCTGCTCTGAGTCTTGCATCTGTCTGCTTGCTCTGCGGTGTGCACCGAAAGTTTTAATTTTTAGTGTGAAATATCAAAAGTTAAACACTACTTAACAGCAACCGGAGGTGTTTTTTCATTTGTGAATATTTTTATCTTAATTCTAGGGTTGCAAGAAACTACCCTTTCGCCGTAATTTTTGTTTTTTTTTTTATGGTAATTTTTTTTTTTTTTTTTTTCGCTCAGCCCCCACCCCGAGTGGCAGTCTGAGTGTGTCTACCTACACATTGTGTTTGTAATAGTTGTGAGGAGGAAAATAAATTATACATTCATGGATACTTTTTGTCAAAGCTTGAATGCCAAGAAAATTGAATACTTCATAAAATCGCGATTAAGACTTTTTAATACTTTTTAAGGGCCTTTATTTTCCGACATTTGATTTATCAATTTTTAATACTTTTTAAGACCCCGCAGACACCCTGGTTCAGATTGTCAGTGCTATCTCTGTAAATAGCATACCAGCCTTTCCCTTACCTCTGGGCTGTGTGATGTCATGAGCTTTGCTCCACTGTGTCTGTAGCTCTCTCTACTTGTGGGACAGTTGTTTTCTTGAGAAAGAGGTGTTTCGGGATGCCTTCTCTTCTTCAGCTGGCAGTAGTCATCTTGGGAGAAGTGAGCACTGCAGACCCGATGGTGGTGTCTGGACAGGAGTGTTAGCATCCATTTGTAGCACAACTAGCCACAACTTCAGCATTTCGCCGTCCGACAAAGGCAGCCTGTGAAAGCTGTACGGGGTGTTGCGTGACATCCTGTTCTTGCATTCGGGAAAAAGGCCCGTTTATTTGAGCACTCCAAAAACTCCTGTAACATTCCAGGGGGTAGCACGTTAAAGACTCCGTCCTCTGACTCTTCTAGCATAACACACACACTTCATACACACATACTCACTTACAGTACCCAGCGGGGCAGCCCTCCCCCTCTCTGCTCCAACACTGACTGATAGCTCAGTCCACTCATAGCACTCATAACACTGGCGATCTGAACCAGTCAGTGGCAGAAAAAAGCACTTTTAATGCGCAAACTTATACGGGACATATTTGCCCCCGGCTCCCGGTTGCATCCGCCTCCCTCAATACTGAATAATTTTTAGAACGAGTTGTACCTATGAATCATACGCACACATACACATGGGGAAATAGGGCCCAGCTTGAAAAATACAGAAGTTGTCCTTTAACTATGAGGAGTTCTCTGCAACAGCTCAAAACATTTTCTAACTACCTAATTTACAGAATCCTCTTCATCCCCTATGAGACATGAGGCTGCAATGAGATCTCTCCATCACATGTTGTCCTTGGCAACATGCTGCTCCTCTCCCATTTAAGCTGCATCTTTTCCATAGATGCCCCAGCTAGCACGGTCGATTCTAGCTTTTTTGGGAGCCTTGGCAAAAAAAATATGCAAAAAGGACTTACTACATTAAAAAAATATATATTTTAATTTAACTTGCTGCATTGTTAACATCAAAATCAAAACAAAATCTGTTGCAGCCCCCTATCAGAATACACACTTGTCCACCAGGCAGCACCACATCGCTCGCCCCCACAGAGGATATTTGCCACTGGTCTGCTAACTTTTCTGAAGGAAATCCTGCAATCCCTTGCCACATCTGGCTATGCGTTTTATACCAAATTCTAAAAAATGTGCACAGGAAACGTGTTTCCTGTGCTTTACGAAAAAAGTGAGGTCTTTGCTTTTAAAAACTCATCTTTGAACTTACGCCAGCACATAGAAGTTACAAATACTGTAGATGAAATGTAATTAGCAAGCTAATGTTAACTATGGGTATGTTAATTTTTTCATGTGTACCATTAATTTTTGATGTTATTATAATAACATTAACTTAACCTTGTAGCTAGTGTTCCATTGACCTTTTGATTTCAATAATGCTCATTATACAACAGTTAGTTCCAACCGAGTAATTTGATTGGACGAGAGGCTCGACAAACTCAACAACAAAATTCAATCTGGGTTTGAACTGACCTATGGCTAAGCCACACCCCCCTACACTCACTCACAAGCATCAACATCCATTCATTCTATCAACATTCAGTGAGCGGTGCTATGGCAGGTGTCACAGTACACGACATTTCGCAGGAGGCAATTGATGATTTTTGGAGACATAACTATCAGATGTTATTGAGAAGTCACCAAAAGGGCCTAAACTACACATTGGAGGGATATATTCATCATTTTATTGTTGAGAAGCTTGATGAAAAGCTTAAATTACAAACCAAAACTTACAGGTCCCAGTGTAAGTGTGATAAATACCGTCACCATCAAAGACAACAAGTTAAAGTGCCACTGAAGTTAAGGTTTTTGGCTCAGAATATGAGAAAAGGATAACGTCCGATTACAGATAAGTTAATGAAGCTAAGAAATTAACGTTTTAACGCTTAACTAGAGCCCTTTGGACAACAGCTAACAATGATGTATGATCACCAAAGTACAAAACTGGAACAAAATAGGCTAATGAACTCCCAGCAAACAAGGTGACATGATGAACAACGCAGCTAGGAGCTAACGTTAGGCTAACTTTAGCTAACGTTAGCTAGAGATGTTAAAGATACCTTTATATTTCTTTCCAGCAAAGTGACAATATGTTGCCTCAAACACAATGTTGACTTACCTTAAAACAGATGTAGACATCATTGTTAATCTTATTCATATTGAGCTGATGTGGTCTAATGTTACCACACAAATTTATCCAAAGGAGACACTTTTCTCGGTTGAGATGTGGTTTTAAGGGTAAAAAATACACCTTGTTGCCCAGCCTCTCAGGAAACCTTCTGTCAAGAGTTACAGTTGTACGCCATGCACACCATTTGACCATTTTTAAATTTCAAATCTCAGAAAAAGCTCATAAAAATGAACAAAACTGATTTTCTGTAGTGCATTTTAATGGACGTCCAGGCAGAGAATATCCGTGTATGGGAATGGCTATACGCATTGTGCTCATTGCATTTAAGGGCAGGGCTTAGCCATAGGTGTACGAAAGCCCACCAGCTCTGCCTCTCAGTTAGGTGACGACACACAGACTCTCCCTCTCCCTCATTCAGGCCCTGTGTCCACATAGCACCTTTTCTGAGCGCCAGAAGAAGGCCAGCGTCTTTTTTCAATTGTTCCCGATGAGGAGAGAGCGTCTGCGGCCGCATGCGGCCACCTAGGGTAAAGGTGTTGCGCCCAGCGTCTTTTTTCTGGCCGCTCTTCCTTTTTTGTGCAGCCACTCCGAGTGTTTTGAGTTGAAAATCTCGTCGTCACTGGCGCTTTTTCTAGGCAACCAATCATATCGCGGAACTCTTCAACCTGGTAACCAGAAAAAATGGAGGAGAAGCTGGTGCTGGCATGTCATAACAGAGACAATAGCTATATATAAATATATATATATATAATACATATATATATATATATATGTATATATACCGGACATTGCAAATAACTCTGTTTAGATAAAACCTACAAGCTTCTCTTTCTATGACTTTTCCTAAAAATGCGTCTTGTATGTTTTCTGAAGCCTTTAAGTTACAAAAATGAAACACACTACACTTCTGAGCATTTATACCACCAACCACTGCTGAAAGTTATAAATTTTGATACATAGGCCCTACAGGTGGCTATACATATTGCAAAACTCTGTCAAAGTACACCAGAACATACATATCGTTTCCAGATATTTGTTTGAAAACAAAACCATTCATACGGTCAAAAAAAACCAACAACATTTTGTTGATAATAAAAAACAAATCTAAACAGTGACAACGGCAGCCGGCAGGACTGCAGCTTCCAATGTTCATTCATAGAGCGGTAGAGCCCACAGTAGAGGGCTGCAGTGGGACTGGGTCCCACCGGGTCCCGCAGGACCCAACACAAATATTGCGGGAGCGGGCAGTTTGGACTTCGCTGCGGAACGGGCGGCTAAAAAAAAACACTGCGGGATCTTGGTGCACATTCATAAGCGTTTCCACTCTATATTTATTCATAAATGGACAAATATGCCCTGAACCAGCTTTCATACCAATTTGCCGCTTGTCCCACCTGTCTGTCTGTCTGTCAGCTCCATCTGTCATGAGACAAACATGAAAGAAGACGTGCAGTTTTTGTGTTTCACCGTGAGCGTTTTTTTTTTTGGGGGGGGGGGGGGGGCGCCTTTCTGCCAGAACAAGGCGCTATGTGGACACAGGGCCTCACTCGCCCATCCACATGACGCCTCGCTCTCTGGCAGTAGTTAACGAGGTTTAACGAGCAGCATTCTCCTGTTGTTGTGATGGTGAAAACAGTAGAGAGATCATTATCTGGACTGTCTGTAACCCTCATGCGTGTGTGAAAGACAGACATGTAAGTCGTGATACTCACGGCGTAAATAACTTTGTCTGTATAGATTGTTACTTTCATATATTTGCCACTTTGCCATGCTGTATGTTTAGCATGCTCGCTAACAGTTTGCTAGCTCAATACGTTTCAGACTGAGCTGTTTATAGTAGTATTGTTCATGCTTAAGTAGCTACCTAGGATGATGTAGATGTTCTGTTGACTTTGTATTGAGCTGCTGGCCGCCAGAGGACTGTTTGTGTTTCTGTACTGAGGTCTCTCTATATTGCTTGATGTACAGTTATATGTTTATTACTGTTCACATTAGATTCACATATATTTGTTAATATTTAGATGTACATGTTAAACAACAGAAATTACTGTTAACTTAATAGCATTTGATTTTTGTATTTAATGCTATATGTTTCTTTATGTGTATTGCAGACCACACACATGCCTGTACTGCTGTAGACAAGCCTTTTATGTTAAACTCAGTTTATGGAAATAAATTCTCCTGTACCAAAGGATTCTCTGACCGGAATCATTCTCCAGTGTGTCAACCCACACCAGTTCATCGGGGTTTATACTTCTTCACAGGTGGGATTTGCTCAAAATTTCCTGAATTGTTATGATTTATTTAGTTATTTAGTTATTTTAACACAGACCTGGGGGGTATTCCATCAAGCAGGCTAAAGGCAAATCCAGGCTCACAACTGTCATGTAATGATGTAGATCATAAAATATATAACATAATTAATAAAAAAAATAAATATTAAAAAACAAATTACAATTGATAAAAAATAAGATAATTAAAAACAAACACAACAGTAAAGCCAAAATCAGTTTAATAAAAAAAATATAATAAAATGAAACTGTTCAGTTCAGAGGGCCTTCCAACCACCACCAGCCCCAAGGGTCTTCCAGGACAGGACCAACCCATTGATACAGACAGACTCCTATCTGTGGGAGAGGTACCGGTTTAGCAGGCAAAGCATAGTGTATCTATGCAGTTTGCTGGAACCGCACATTATAAAGGTCACACGCCGCAGCCAGTCTCTGACCACTGTGCAGTCAGTCTGTATTGCACTGAGGTTCTTTGCTAGCGGTACATTCCTGTATAGTGTTGGTGATGCTGAGAGGCTAAGTAAGGCAACTGTTTACAGAGAGGTGAAAAGGGTGTATTTTCTATTCATTTTGATTATTTCTAGCATCACCATACACCATGCATAGGACTTGATTTGTTCACATTAACATACGGTTATCTTTTATATTTATGAACTAACCATGTGACAAAGCAACCACATTAAAATGGGACACACACCATTGTGGTCTGTGTGTTCCTCATCCTATAGCACACTCATACATTTAAGGGGATTTTCCTTATTTTGATATAATAAGGGATAGAGCTTACAATTGACTCCAAAATTATGAGAAATAGGTAATTGATTCACTATCACCTGCATTCACTTAATAGTTTTCCTCCACTGAACTGATGGATTTGCTAAATGGAATTTTCTACAATCAATAGATAAATGTAATGTGATTATCTCCTATGAACTGATCATTTCGGAAATGTCATAATCCACAATCAATGATGTGATAAATGCGGTGATTCACATAAAATAGTTTGATTAAATGCATCATCTGAAATGTACAAAGGAATCAGTAGATAAATGTGATAGTCACTAATATTAATTTACATATTTGGTGAATTTCATTAAGCAGACTTGAACTAGTGGATTTAACAGGTGTTCTTATCTACATATATTTTGTCCCTTTGATGCTTACAAAACATGATATTATGCTGAAATGTTGAATTTTCTTTGTCACTTACGCATTAAGCCTTTCGACAATATTCCACCACGCCACCTGCCTTGCTTTATTAATTGCTGCAGTATTGCCTTTTTCTTAATTATGTCCTTATAGTCCTCATACACTTCCATAAGGAGCATTTGCACCGCCGTAGAAAAAGCCTCCGCTCACTCCTGTCCTTTGCTTTTTGACATTTTGCAACATTTTCGGCTATTTCCCCCTGCAAATATGTTGGCCTAACACAGTGTCCTAACAAAAAGTGTATCTCTGTCCTCTTTTGTAACATATACTGTACACAAACCACATTGGTTAATAGCTGTGCACTCAAGATCATGGGCTTAAGACATAACTACTCAAAAGATGGGTGAGTACTGTCTTTCTATGTTTGTACTTTTTAAAAGAGAAAACACATATTTTATTGTGATTTTCACTGGAAATGATATACAATATAGCCAACAGCAAGAACACAGTTATCCACAAAGACTGTTACCAGAAACTTTCAGGTTCGGTTTGCAGGTTTATGGTTTGGGTTCAGGTCATTGATTATATGTTTACTGGACTGGAAGGGTGGGTTGTCTCTCGTAATGGGTCAGGTTTGTGCAGGTTTTAAAAAACCCTTAACTGTGTACCACTAGTACCCAGCTAAACACACTGATAGATAGCCATTCATTACACTGACAAGGATTCTCTAAACCTTATCTTTCCTGCATATCCTTGGCCTGTGGGAGGAAACCTACACAGACACAAGGCACATGCAGACACCACACAGAAATACCTTTGCCAGTTCCTTCTGGCTCTGAGGCAACTTTGATTTTATTGCTGACCTGCAAGTCTTTGTCTTGTTGCACTTTAAAACAAAACAAAACATTCAGTTAACCGTAAATTGTCTTAATTCAGACAATCTTAATTTAAAATTTAAAATCTAAGGCACTTCCACACTGTAAGTTGGGTTCATCCGTCAGACCGAAAGGGATAAAAATATCCATGGTTGCCTTTTAGCTCTGTTCAGGTTCATGTTCAAACTGGCTTTTTACGGACAAACCAAGAGGTGGAAACATATAAAAAAGAGTTAAACAAACTGACAGGTAGGTCACAGACTGTCATCCTGTAGCATCAGCACATTATCAGGATTCATGCAGTGACTGACAGCAGGTCCTGAAGCAATTTAATGGTTCTGATGTGCTTGTTTATGTTGTCTGATATCACAGAGTTCAGAGAAATAAGTGATTACAAGAATTATTGGTATTATTAGACTGCAAATCCCCCACATGTTATGAGTAATGACAAGCCGGTCTAGACAGGATGAAAAAGAAGACAGAAGAGTCTTGTACAACAATATTAGGCATGGTATGATACATGAACTTCTCGAACTGGCAGAGTACACAGAGCAGGATACCAGCTCAACACACTCAACTGCTCTGACTGTCTGAATGATCAAGGAAATATGCACGTACAGTAAGTGTTGCCATGGTTTCTAAACCATAAATATATAGACATGGCTTATACAGCTTGCTCATTGAAGGACCACCTTCTGAACACTTCACAAACAGCAGATGGATTTATTAGCTTTTGAATTCATGGTCAAATAATAAATCAGTTTGTTTAAAAAAAAAAAAAAAAATCTAATCTACTCTATGATAGAGGTGATGTACTGAGGTGGTGTGTCACTTTGCCGACCCTCCTAAAACAACTATCTACACTGGTTTTGGTGCCCCACAGTGGTCTGAAGCTCTAAGTCTTACGAAATTAATCTGCACGCTTTTTGTCTACACATACATACTAATCTGTTCTCCTAAAACAAAACTGTAATTGAAAAGGCAGAATTCTTGTTTTATATTTTGGGTTTCATGAGAGCATTCCTATCATTGGATCAACCAGAATGCTTTTAGTTCTCTGCCTAAATGGACAACTTGTTTTCCATTTGAAAAATTTGAATTGTGTGGTATTTAAATAGAGCTTTTTGCCCTAATATACCCATCCTTCCTGATGTTTTCTGATTTTCTTTTGCTAGGCCATTTTTCACTTGTCTCCAGAATTTGTCTGTCTGCTATTGTGCTCGTGACTCAACTATCTCATGCCCAACTCCTCATAAGGACTCACTCCAGTCCCTGATTGGCTGACCGACCAATTTCGCAATACATGTCACGTTTCCTGCTGTAAAGCAGATTTTTTTTCTGCACAATTTCAGCACCGGTGGCAGAAGCTTATTGCAAAGAGTGCAAAGCCACCAAGTAACCTATGTAAACGCTAATAGTCTCATTTTACTGTGGCCACTACCCTGTGCAACCCACATTATTTTCATAATGATATATTTAGGAAAATATGCTATGTGTTGCCTCTTTAAAGGAGCAATAGGCAAAATTCATCATTTCGAGATTGAAGGAATTAAAAAATTGCTATGTGAAGAACTAGAGGTGTAATTTAGTAGTATAGGAGTATAGCATGACCTCCCACACCCTTTCTCTGTGTTGATCTCCAGCCCCGGTCCGGCTGCGCGTTCATGTAGGTTTATCAGCCCCCCCCTTGGAGCCCTTGGCCCTCCCTCCTAAAGGCTACAGCCAGAGAGCAATGGCAGCGCTTATTTTCGCAGTGAAATGGCGGAGAGCGGAACAAAGACGACCAGGATCTGACATTACCTCTTAAGAAACAACGGTTGTTGGCGAAGAAGTTTTCGGATAAAGAAAGAGACAGAACTCGGATTAACATTGGCCTTGCATTTCCAAGGTGGAGAGCACTGCGAGAGCTAAAGGGGCTACAATTTCACTCAGAGCTAACTCTTCTTCTCCTGGACAGGTACAACATAAAGTCAAATGTCTGTTTTAATTAGTGTTACAGTAACATTAGGCACATTTCGCTATGTCGATTCAATAAAATCTAATGTTACAATCGTAGCATGGCTTAATTATGAGTTATTAGCGGCTCTGTCCCAGCAATGGGTCAGGCGTTACAGTTGTGTTAGGTGAGTAGCCCGGCAGCCCAGCTAACATTTGCAATTAGCATTGTAAAATGTAGCCCAGCGGGCATCCTGGCGGGCAGCCTGGCGGGCTGTGTTTAGCTATTCCCCTGTCTGCTTCAATGATGATGCTACCTGTAATAAATGTAATATATTTGCTGAGATGGAGGTGAGGCTCAGTGATTAGAAGAGCTGGTAGAAGCGCTCCATAGCTGTAAGTTACTCCAGTAGCCGTAGTAGCTTGTTCAGGTTAATGTGGGAAGAAGCAGCAGGTATATCGGGCAGCTGAGTGAAGTGGAGCCTGCGGAAGAAACACCGGGACCGTCTGAATGTAATAGTCCATGGAGATGTGTGTATGTCTGTGTATGTGTAAGAACCTGAGGATCAAAAACCCACAAACCACTAAACAAAGAACAGGAGGCCTCAAACAACCCCCACAGCATGTGCTGGAGGTCCAACCAGGAAGGAGTGCAGAGAGAGTGCCTGCACAGAGCTGAGCCTTTCTGTTAAGGCCTGCTGGCCACACACACACCCAGCCAGGTGTCAGCCCTCAGCATGATGAGCAGGCAGCATCAGGACACGGAGGGTTCTCCTCCCTCTGTCACACCGGAAGTTATGGGTTCTTGAGGCATATGTGTTCCTCATGAGGAGAGGCATCTCTGTGCAAAGTTTCATGTCTCTACAACATACAGGGCATGAGATATGACCATTCAAAGTTTGCAATTTCAATCAGTTGCTATAGCGCCCCCCTTTAGTCAATTGATGTAATATTGCTTCATTCGCATCCTCCCATGACCCTCTACCACTGTGCCAAATTTCACATGGATTGACCAAGTCAGTGAGGAGAAAAATGTGGAACAGACACACCCACAGACAGAGTTTTCGTCATTATATAGTAGGATTATTATAGGAGGAATGAACAATAACAATATATTTATATTTTCATGTTGCACTAACAATATATTCTTATTTCTTAGTTACTAAGACTCAGAATATCAGCAGGCTGGAGAGCAGGGTATGCTAGATGGGCATGTTGGCAGGGTGCAGCTGTCTACATTGTGTGTGTGTGTGTGTGTGTGTGTGTGTGTGTGTGTGTGTGTGTGTGTGTGTGTGTGTGTGTATGGAAAGGGTGGAATTCACCTCCTGCTGACCTACAGAGCTATAAGTAGCTAACATGACCCACATGACGATGCGTAGTCATTGTAACAACAGTCACAGGCGCTGTTTTAAATGCCGCCCCACTTCCACCCTGATCATAATATGATTCATGAAAGTGGAAAAGCAGTGCCAGCCTTCCTCTGGACAAACTATTATCAGTTAACACATCATGCGGTCCCAATTTAGGCTGCTGTTAAGGTGTCAGGGTGAGGAATGGGCAAGCTTAGCATCCCTGTAGGGGTTATTAAGTAGCCCAGCACAGAGCGTCCCACTGCCAGCTCCCTGGTGACTGATGGAGACGCGCAAAAAACCCCTGTCTGATGCACGCTCTAATGAAGACTGTCTACGCCTTCACTGTGAAATGTGAATATGTCCAGTGGACATTCTCATTAATAATTTAAAGGAGCTGTGAAACTAAAATGTATGCCACTGCACAGTGTCTCTGAGACTGCACACGCACCAACTGCAAGAGACAGTCCTATTGAAAAACAACATCCATACATCTAATAAGAATTAATTGTGCCAAGAAATACGTTGTAATTTAGTGTTGGACACAGATAGACTTGACAGTGTAAACCCATCTAAACTCAGTCTCCCTGCCCTTTAATTTATTGAGTCTTCTTTTTTTAATTAACATATGTGTGATCAGGGCTGCCAATGTTTTAATTTAGTATGGAGTGACATTGTAAAATAATTTCTTTTTTTCATCTTGGATAGGATTATACTAAATATTTTAGCAAAACTCTGAAGGACAGATTTTACGAAAGTTTAAACATAAGGACATTTTCTATGTGTCACAATGTACACTGACCAAAAATCCAAACAAAACTCTTTTTTGTTTTTGCTCTCATTGTTTATGAGTTAAAATGAAATATCTTATATGCCACTTTTTAAGCACACAAAAGGATGTAATTTGGCATTACATCCAACCGGCCTCAAAACCCTGGACCATGTGTAACCACACCAGCCCAGCACCTTCACATAGCCACCCGACAACTGCAGATAACCCTATGGACCTACAGGGCATAGGCCCAGGGGCCCACGCATGCTGACCACTGATCCAACAGATGGTCAGTGCAACAGAAGAATTTCTGCACAAACTGTGAGACATTATCTTAGGGACACTCATCTCACCAGTTAGTCTCAGGTGCTGGTGAAGAAGCCTGATGTGGAGGTCCTGGGCTGGCTCATGAGATCGGTTAGACGTACTGCCAAATTCTTAAAATCAACACTGTCTGACAGGAATTTTATGTCAGTTTAACGTAACTTTTTTGTTGTTCTTTGGGCTTTTAATTCTATGTCATATTTCACCTCAGCACAACTTTACGTTAGACACTCCATCATCCAAAAGACGGGATGTCACCAACTGTGTATACGACTTAACTCATGATGCAAACTGTCTTTTGCCACAACATTAACTGTAACTCATTAAACCTTTGAGAAATACATAAACATGAATCAATGGGTAATGGGTAACTTGTGTGATTTAAAACACATCTAAACACGGTTTTCTTCAGCTTATGGACTTTAACACATTGTCTCACAGCATGCTGTGAAACTCCACCTATTTAGCCCCAACACATCACAATATGTTAAATGCACAATGATTGTGTTATTTATTGTCATTAAACTAAATATAGCTTTATAAATTTTAGTCAGTTTAGCTCAAAACTCAAAAATTAACATAAAAAAATATGTCAAGCTCACAGGGGATGAGTTTTTGTGTCAAATCATCATAAAGTTTTTATGTCATTTTGACAAAATTTTGTGTCATGGATGGAGTGGAATTTTTCACACAGACATGCTAACTTAAATTTTGCTGTGTCACTTTCTTGTGACCAGGCAGGCTTGCAAATGCATCAGCGTGTTATCACTGTCGTTGGGAGCATGTAAATGTTGCATTTTTCTCAAAGCACCACTTTGCATGAATCCAGCTTAGTCATATAAGTGTTTCAGTTATTCTTCAGCAGTTCATAATAACTGCAGTTGTTTGAACAAAGGTTTCACCAGGTTTGCCTCGACTTTCATTTCACCTAATGTAAAACTATAACTTTGCAGTCACACTAGGCTACATTTTGACCGTCTTTTGCCCCAGACTCCTGTTCCACAACAAACTGGAGAACCTTTACTTTCGGCTGCCCCCTCTCTCCCTAAGGAGGTCACAGTTTTTCCTCGACTCAGGCATGACAGATCACTGAGGTAACCTCTGTGTGTTTGAGCCTGTCAGACCGTCACTAAAGTTTACTGTGGCGGCATAATGACACGAGCTCTCCTCCTCCTCCTCCATCACCTACTGGCAGCAGCCGGGACTTCCTCTGGGAGACGGAGTGAGAAAGGGATGACAGAGGAGTGATAATGATGTGAAAAAGCGCCCTGACCTTGGGATGATTGGGATCATCGTTGCGAGGGCCTCCTCTCCCGAGGCTACAGCTGAGGTAAATCTCACATCACATCTTTACTCAGTGAACTCACATCCTGTCAGAGGAGGAACATGCTTCAGTGGGCTCAGAGGCTGCCATTGTTTTCCTTAGCCTACAGAGAGTGCAAAGGCATATGATCTCTGCTGGGTGCTTTTACTACCACAGCAGGGAGCCTTTTTACCACTCCTGTGTTCTCCTCTTTCCGTACAAATATGCATTTAATAAAGGATTGTTGGCATAACAGCAGAAGATATTCTGCACTCTGATGGATTTTGGACAAACCCAAATTAAACGTTATCGTAAAAGTAATGGGCCAAATAAGCCACAGATTGCTCCGTACAAAGTAAACAAAGTCAAGTCCAAATGGTGCAGGTGTTTATGTACAAGGTCATGTAAAATAAAAGAGCAAAGAGAATGTACATCACAAGACAAAACAGTTTTAACTGGAAATAAGCTGTAAGGTAGGGTCAAAATTAGGGGTAGGGGAAAAAATCGATACAGCTTTCGATATTTTGTGTGGCGATGAACGCCAAGTATCAATCTTTTATTATATATACATTATTAATTTTTGCAAATACACATTTTAATACAACTTTTAGTACTAGAATAATACAATGAAATGGTTTGTCAGTCAGCTAGACGGTGCTGAGGTTTTTTTCCTGGTGAGGTCAGCAGAGCTCTCAGTCAGTGGCATTTGGCAGGAAGTTCATTAAAACAAAGAGAGAGGCATCGGAGAAAGAAATCAGAAACACACTGTCAGCTTTAAGATCCAATGACTTATTTTGAATTTTTTAACATGGAAGTAAAGGAGGACTTGGATAGGACACATACAATTTGCAAGCAGTGTCGTATGAGGGTAAAATACTGCGGAATACCTGCATGTGAGGATTTTCACTCACGCGCTTAATCTGGCCTCACAGAGGGCATTCAATCTGCCAACAGTTCAGTTTGTCAGATGAATGCAGCATTTCTGACAGGTTTTATGACAGTGTTGGTCAGTCTGTCTGCTTTGCATCACATTATACTGTAATAAAAATGATTAAAGTCAGATGAGCAGACTGAAACCTTTATCTTCTGAGGTAAAGCTGATGTTAAAGTTTTCCTTGGACTGGGAAATAATTCACAGTTGGAAAAAAGTAATAAATCACAATATATCGCAACATATCTTATTACAATACTCAGCACATAATAATATTGTATCATGACCTAAGCACTGTGATAATATCATATCGTGGGTCCCCCGATATGGCGATTCCCACCCTTAACAAAAGTAGGGCACATCCATACTTAGCTTGGAAAAATTTACGAATGGAAAGTCTGTTTTAGAGAAAATTCTAAGTTACGCTTTTTTTGAAACACATCACATTCTTCATTGCAGCCACAGACCTTTTGACTATAACACTCTAGATACCCCTCTAGCGTCAGTTTGAATGGTTCCATGTTTGTGTCAATTTCCCTCCTTGCATTTAACACTGTCTTTCAAAATAAACTTCATTTCTCACAGAAAATGTAGGTTTTGTCATCAAAACTACTGTAGGATTAGGCAATAAAACTATTTGGTATGGTTTAGGAAATGATCATGATTTGGGTTAAAATAATTTGTTAAGTAAAGGCGGATTTATACATGTGCATCAGCTCTATGCAGAGCCTTACCTACCCTGTGCCCACAAACATACCGTACACAGCAAAATAAGAAGAAAATTAGAAAATCCAGGCAGAAGGCAGGGTCTATAATACACTGCTACATGCTTCTAGTGGGTTATAAGTGATGATTGAGAAGGATTCTCATACTTATGAATAGAAGTCTTTTTTTTTTCTTTTCTTTTTTTTAATTCAGCATACTGTACCTTTAATGAGCCATACCATTATGCACACAAAAGCCATATTGTATCATTTTTCTATCAAAGCAAGGCTCAAAGCAAGTAACATGCAGTAAATGGAAGCTAAATGACAGTACACAGGTAGTGACAGGGTCCATAAGCACACACTTACAGGAATGATCATTTCAACAGGCATGATTCAGTGCAGCTGTCACAAGGTACATTACAGAAAATAGCAGCTACACATGTTGTACAGTCATTTCTGCCCTCCCTCACTGCCTCCAGCTTCACCTTGTGAGTCTCGTGTCGAGGCTGCTGCTCAGGAAGGTTGTAGCCACGGAGAGAGAGGTTAATGGTGCGCTGAGGAGACAAGGAGGAAGGAGATAGAAATAAGAGTTGTACATATAGATTATACTTCTAGATCAGAGTATATAGAGTATGTATCCTTAGATGCATTGCATTTACACATATACACAAACAAAGAATATACAGAGGGAGACAGAGAGAGCTGGTAATAAAATTCTGACACCACACAGTCATGTGGGAGAGCAGCAGCAGGCAGATCGATAGCGACAGTGGGTAATGACTCCTGTGATCCTGGTGGACCTTTGGGGGCTGCCCCGGCGTCTCCTCTCAAACCCACTGTGGCCTTCGCAGCTCCACCATATTACCTCTGCGAGAAATGGAGGCTGATACAAGGGAGGGGGGGGGGCAAAGTGGGTGGACGTTACGTTGAGTTCAGTATGCTTGGTGCATTTTGGGGTAGAGGTGAACACAGTTAGGACATTTTTGTGAAGGTGCATGACACCTGATGGAGGTTTTACACCAACAAAGAGATATTTTAATTGGACTAATACATTTTTTCCTCACACGTTTGGTTGGACAGTACTCGTCCCCCACCTTCTAAAATCAGATGAGTGGTGCACAGAGCATAGCACAGTCCTGTTCTGTGGTCATTGTGGCCTTCACTGGCACACACACACACACACACACACACACACACACACACACACACACACACACACACACACATCTGCAACCTTTTCTTAGACAGTCTTAGTTACTCTACAGATTAAGATTTTGATGATGATAACATCCAAGGTATAAAACTTACAAGGACATTGTACGTACTTTTACTTTTGACACACATTTCATTAATATTACATATACTTTTACTTGAAGAAGTATTTCACTAGTGGAATGATAGTCTTTTCATACAACTAGGATGTTGCAGTAGAAATTGGTGCTACATGGACTTATACAACAGAGAAAAAGGACTGTGGCCTTCGCTTTTGCCTGAATAGAATCCACTGTGCCGCCCTGGACTTATAAACACTCCCACTGGTACGTGACATAATGCCAGCTTGGCTGTTTTGACATAGGAAACAATACAACAGCCAGCTAGTAACAAATGATCTTGAATAACAGTTCAACAGTATGCTAAAGCATGTTTCTGAAAGCATTTTCGGTAAGAAACAGGCAACGCAGTAACTGAATCTAGGTTTATATTTGATCAGCACTGCCTAGTTTGACAGTTTGATCTCAGTGTGGTCTGAGATTAAGAGAGAGAGATAGAAAGACAGGGGCAGGTCACTCTTTCTCAATCTGCTTCTGTACTCTTTGGGCCGGATCTACTAAGATCCCAATTTGCCTGCACTAATTTGCCTGTGCAATCTAGAATTTTGCGTGTGGGGCTGAACCGTGGTTTGTGGGTGATTTACTAAAAGTCATTGCGTAAATGACAAGAGGTGCAAATGTGTTGGAGACACCCTATTTAAATGAGGGTTTTTGCGTGTTTCATGGTTTGCAGCATGGTGAGTTTGGAGAGAAAGCGCAAAGTGAAATTCAACCCTATGGAATTAGAGGTGTTGGTAGATGAGGCCAACAAACACTTAAATGAGCTACAGCAAAGAAACCTGACTGTCTCACATAGGAACGCCATATGGGAAGAAATCAGTGGCCAACAGCCAGGGACCGGAGAGGGAGGAGAGGTGCGCACAGTGGGCAAGTTCCACCTGCGTAAAAGGAAACACAAATAATACACTCAACTGTCACGTTTAAGTTTTCTTATATTGGCTGTGAATATTCATTTTGTGTAAAATAGGCTATACGATAAAGAACTGTTTAGTTTTGTTTTTGTTGCCACGATAAATGTTAGAGCTATAGCCTAATATATTTTGTGAATGAAACAATATGTCTTTAATATGATTTTGTGTGGCTTAACATAATTAGACGTTAATGAGACTATATGAGGCGATAGGTTTTAATGATTGTTTCCTCATTCATTCCAAAAATGTTCACACAAGGGTGAAAAATGCGTCTTCTTTCAACGTTCTGATGTCTCCTTCTTGCAACAATAACCGCAGCCATGTGTGCGCAATTATGCATACAAACCGTTTGCACCTCCCTTTGACTTTGTGTTAAATATAGACGCAGTTTCTATTTGCAAAATTGCTTTCAGGTTTGTAAAATTACTTTGCGTTTACTTGTTCTCCTCCCAGCACACGCACAATTCCGTGTAAACCCCCATATTGCATATTCATTGCACGCTATTTTGCACATTTGAAAGATGCAACCCTTAGTGCGCACTGTTAATAAATCAGTTTGTACATTTTTTTTGCGTGTGCAATGAGTTTGCACATGTTTTTATACATGCAAACCTTTAGTAGATCCGGCCCTTTGTGTCTGTGATGGTGGCCATATAAAAATGAGGAAGTACAATCTGTAGTTAGAGCAACAGCTTAAGAGCTAGTGAAAATCACTGATGCACATCATCCAGCAGATTTAAGCTTAAGGAGCAGGGAGATCTGAATGCTGGTAAAATGGAGGGAACTTTACCATAGTTCATTTACACACACACCCACATTGTCCCTTTAAATGACAACTTCACTGCAGGCTTTTGAGTTTTACGGGAGTGTTTTTATATTGCAGTATATCAACTTTTACTTTAGTAAAGGATCTGAGTAACTCCATCGTGACCCATAGTCATTCGCAGGGTGTTAAATACGGCCCTTCTTACCAACATGCAGGGCACCTTACAATGTCTATTTGAGATGCATCAGGCTTTTAACTAACACCAATGTAATCCCATCCGCAGTAGTAACATAGTTAATAGTTAATGGGGAGAAAGTCTGAGTAGGGAGGGATAGGAAGTTAGTTTCCTAAACCTAACCATGTAATTTTGTTGCTTAAAGCGAAAGTAGTTTTGGTAAAGTCGGAAGTTTATTTCAAAAGACACTATAGCATGTGACGAGTGGAAATTGACATGTCCAAAACTGACGCTATAGGGGTACCCACAGCGTTATAGTCTGAAACTTAGGGCCACTGACCAACAGACATCTGATGTATTTAACATTAACTGACCTTATCTTTTTGTATTCTTTATTATTTGTAATGCAGGGTGGGGTGAAAATACTATGGTCCGAGTCCCTCAGGACCCAAGGAGCCTGTGGCTGTGCCTGGTTTATTTACTCTGTGACAGCAGTGACCTAATACCATTTCATTTAGGGGTTCTCTGTTCAAAAACAGGGAGCAGGTGAAATAAGCTAGACATTCTTTGGATATGCTTGCTAAGAATTTGGCAATTGCTAATTCAATTCTTCTAATATGTATTTTTTAATGATTATTCCATTAATCAGATATTAAAGGGACAGTGCACCCAAAAATGAAAATTCAGCCATTATCTACTCACCCTTATGCCAAGGGAAGTTCAGTTTTAGTCCAGTTTACGTGTTTTTGGACATTTTAATCTGGGGCGCCTTAAGCCTCCATTAGGTGGAGTTGTGTTGCTACCCACTCCTCCCTGGGATCTCGGCAAGGGATGTGAGGACTCTAAAACTTCACCTGAGCCTCTCTCTGCATATGGGTGAGTAGATAATGGCTGAATTTTCATGTTTGGGTGCACGTTCCCTATATATATATATATATATACATACACACAAACACACACACACACACACACACATATATATATATATATATATATATTTATATATATATATATATATATATATATATTATTCATTTATACTATATTTACTCACACTTGAGAGCTTTTTAGGCATGGATGGATTATTAAAGGGGTCAAGGGGCCCAAAGTGCCAGGGATCCCCTGGCTTTCACCTGCAGGAGTCACTCAACTTAACACAAACCACGGGCGTCTGTGGCTTAGGCTGTTGCTGCAGTGGCCCGGGTTTGACTCCAGGCTGTGGCCTTTTGCTGCATGTCACTCCCCCCCTCTCCCCTCCTTTCACACTTGACTTTCCTATCAATTAGGCAAAAATGCCCAAAAAATATCTTTAAAAAAAATAACACAAACCAACTACAAAGAGAATAAAAAGACCACAAAATACACAAAACTACCTCTAAGAGACACAAAATAGCTGTAAAGAGATTCAAAATGCCCCAAAGAGATGGAAAACAAGTACAAAGAGACACTACAAAAAGTAGCAAAGTGATTACAAAGACTCAAAAGTGACTACAGAGATGAAAAGTAACTACAAAGAGATACAAAGCAACTTCTAAGAGTCTCAAACTGGCCACAAATAAAATGATTTCAAAAAGATGCAAAGCTACTACAAAGAGAAACGAGCAACTATGAATGCATTAAAAATGACTACAAAGATATCCAAAATGACCTCATACAGACAGAAGAGGCTCAAAATTACTACAAAGAGGCAAAGCGACGACAAATGGACTAAAAATGTCAACAAAGACGCAAAGCAACTACAAAGGGACACAAAATTATTTCAAACAGACCGGAAGTAACTACAAAGACACTCAAACTAACTACAAAGAGAGCCAAGGCAAATATATTCAAATTCAACATATTCAAAATCACTACAACCAGACATGACTTCAAAGAGACGGAGAACAACCACAGAGAAATTCAAAACAACTACAAAAGGGGCAAAACAACCCCAGACACAAAACAACAGAGATGCATTACGACTACAAAAACATGCAAGACAACAACAAAACGAGGCTGAACAACACTAAAATCGGTTTGCCAAGCTCCTGTGTAGGAGAGTTGGTTGGGCCTTCTGCATGTCTGTGCCCAGGGGTCCATTGTCTCATAATACGCCCAAGAGAGTTGGAACACTTAATTTGAGAACAGTTTTGGCTCCTCTACCCACCACTGGAATAGTTAAAAATTACAATTTTACTTGGCTATATGCAAACAATTTCTCTTTCTATAGAATAGGCAGAGGGACAATGGTGCAGTGATTAGAATTTGCAAACACAGGGGGCACAATCACAAAACCCAACAGTAAAGTATGAATGTATTCATTTTGGGTGATGATTAATTCTTCTTCATGAAAAAAAGTCATGTGATTTACAGATCTTGATTATATAGTATAAAAAAAACATAATTTCAAGGTGAGCCAGTTTAGTATGTAGTATTTATTATGTTTAGTATGTTTATGAAGTAACAAATGCTGAATGCAGGTGAATTCATTATATCCATCAGACTAGAGCTGGACAACATTTATGGGACAAGATCTGGTGTGAGTTGTGTGTAAACCACATAGATATCGCTCTTACTGTCCCTTGAAGAGTGAATGGGTTAGGCAGAAGATTAGAATTTAAGGCTCCAGGGTGTTGTAACACTGATCTGTTCCTGTAATGGCTGTTGCAGGCTGAATCCTCTCACTGTTGAATGAGGACACCTACTGGCACTCAATTCACCACCTCGATTACTTTCCTCTCACATCTTCCTCCTGCCTCGCCTTCACTTAAAACCCCCATCTCCATTTTCTTGATGCATCTCTCCTGCACTGGTATTGTCTGCTTTTCTCCTTCGTGTCACTGGAGATCACAGTGGGTAGTAGTGAAGATATCACAGCTTCAGGTACCTTTTTGCCCTCTGCTTTCTCATTTGAGCCTATGAAAACAAGCTGATCAGATAATGCAGCCCAGATCTTTTGAGACCTGCTTCAGGTACACCCAGATTCAAGAGTTATCAGAAAAGAGGCCCCTGGGCACAGGCATCTAATAGTCCCACCCAACATAGGACTTGTTTGAGTTCCTTTGTACTTATTTTATTTGTTGTATCTCATAAGTATTTTATCTTTTGCTTCTCTTTGTAGTTATTTTGCATGTCTTTGTAGTCATTTATAGTTTTTAATAGTCTAATTGTTTCTTTTCATTGTCAGTTTGAATCTCTTTGTAGTTGATTTCTGCTTGCGTCTGTCATTTTGCATCCCTTTGTTGCTATTTTGTATCACTTGATATTTTTTTCATCTTTTTGTGGTATTTGGTGTCTTTTTAGTTACTTGTATTTCTTTGCATTGATTTTGTGCCTTTTAGTCTTTGTGTCTCCTTGTTTTGCATCTCTTTGTAGTCACTATGCATCCCTTTGTATCCCGTTTTTGTCCCTTCTCACACATTGTTTTTTCATTGTATCCGTGTTGTGCCTTTCTTAGGTCTTCTTTGCATCTCTTTATGGTGGTTTGCATCTTTTAATGGTCTATTTGCGTCTTTTCATAGTCAGTTTGCATCTCTTTGTAGCCATTTGCTTTGCATCTCACATTTTGCATCCCTTTGTAGCTATTTGTATCATTTTTAATTGTTTTATGTCTCTTTGTAGTTATGTTTGTGTCTCCTTTACTTATTTCATTTTGCGTCTGTCGTTTTTCTCTTTGAAGTCATTATGCATCTGTTGGTAGTTGTTTGTATCTAACAGTCTATTTGTGTCTGCTCAGAGTCGGTTTGCATGTGTCACACAAAGGCGTGGGGTTCTTGAATATACCAGCAACTATTACCACTGTTAATAGATGACATAACAGCCACGGTCAGTCAGCTTAAATGATTTATTTAAAATACTAAAAACCAAGATAAAAATCAGTTTTAAGAATTAAAGGAGCAATAAGCAAAATCGTTTCACCGCTAGGTTTGCTGTTGTGCACTGCCTGTAGACCAAAACAAAGTGTGTGATGAGCCACTCCTCCCTCTACCTCTGCTCTCCATCCACCTCATCTAGCAGTTAGCGATGCCTCAGTCTCTGCTGTGTTTAGCTATTCCCCTGCCTACTTCAATGATGATGGTACCTGTAATAAATGTAATATATTTGCTGAGATGGAGGCGAGGCTCAGTGACTAGAGGAGCTGGTAGAAACTCTCCATAGCTGTTAAGTTACTCCAGTAGCTGGTGGCAGCCGACTCAGCTAGTGCTAACACTGGGAGCTAACGCTAACGTTCCTACTCTTCTCTGTGAGAGAGAACGATGCTTTAGCCTAGCGGGCAGCTGGCTCGCGGGCTGCCCGCTAGGCTAAAACATTGCTTCAGGTTAAAGTGGGAAGAAGCAGCGGGTTTATCAGGCAGCTGAGTGAAGCTGGGTGAAGTGGAGGCTGCGGAGGAAACACCGGGATGGGTTAATGTCAGGAGCTTTAGCAGCCCGCCAGACTGCCCGCCAGGCTCATGGGCTGCCCGCTAGGCTAAAACATCGCTTCACATGAACTTATATGAACACGCAGCCAGACCGGCTGGTAAACAAGGGGCTGGAGATCAACACAGAGAGGGTGTGTGAGGTCATGCTATACTCCAGATGAAATTACACCTCTAGTTCTTCACATAGCAATTTTTTAATTCCTTCAATCTAGAAATGATGAATTTCGCTTATTGCTCCTTTAAAACCAAGGGTAAACTCACACAATAGGTGTCCTTCAATGGGGGTGTCTATCTTGGAGAGAAATAAGTAGTTAAAGAAAGGGGAACAAAGTACTTAAAATCTGAGAGTTTGCAAGGGGGGAAAAGAGGCTCCTGTGGCCATTGAGTCTTCTGCTCCTGCCCTGCCAATCCCGCTGAATCCTCCAGACCCGAGCGCTGTGGGAAGACAACAATAATCTACTTTCAGTGTTTGACTTTTCAACAATGGGCAGCGCGCACACACACACACACAGAGGAAGGCTAACGTGGTTCGCTTTCCTTTACGTATGGTATGGTGGGCATTGAACCAAGTGTCGCCGCGTCGGTCAGACCCGTACTTCTGAGGTCAGTCCCGTGTTCCTCTCAGCCGTACTTCCGTCTCGCTGGCTCGGGTACCCGCTGCAGCCATTTCTGCTCCGCGGCCTCTGTTTTGCTGAGTTCGGGGTTTTTTTCTAGCCTAAATTAATTTTTCTTTTTGCTTTAGACCTGTTTCGGAAATCGTAAATAGTCATTGTGGTTAACAGCAGTTGTTAACCAGCCTCAGGGTTGCAGTTTGTGGGAACAGTGTGGGGGGAATGAGAGCATGACGATCCCATTGCTCCAGCAAAAATCAATCCCATTCACAGTGAGGTGGGAGGAATGGTTATTCAAAATAAGCAGCACTTTGGATTCCGGCGAGGACTTGGTGGGTGACTGGAAGTGCTTGAGGAACTCCAAAAAGTCTTCCTCTTGCATCCAGCCAGAGCCATTCGCTGTCGCAATACAGTCAGGAGGGCCATTGGTTATAAAGTAGGGCTGGAATTTTTTGCGGGGAACTATGAGAAGGGGTGGGATGGAATTCTCCAAGGCATTTACCGCACACGCAAGGGTGACGAGCGTACCACGTTCTGCAGATGTCACTGCACCAACCTGCTTCATTCCTTTTTGTGCAACAATTTTCTCAGGGCTTTGCACAGTTTTGATTCCTGTCTCATCCATGTTCCATATATCCTGTGCAACAAATCTGTGTTTGGTGAGGACAGCAGAGAGGTTATCAAAAAACTTGTTGGTGTTTGTTTTGTTGAAGCTGGTAGCCTGCGAGAGACTGGTAGCTTGAGGGCTTCTTATGGAAAGGGTGGGGTGCCTTTTCAAAAAATTGGTGAACCAATCAGCTCCAGCCATTCCCTTCTCTGCCCAGGTTGGAGGATATTTGCAGTTGTAGGCCGCTGCTAAATTGTGGGCAAACTTCCATACCTAAAATATATTGTTGAGAATTACTTAAATGAATAATAAATCAAAACATAGCCTATACTCCTATGTGCAATGCAACAAGCACTTTATATTTCTGTGCAACTGGGCAATGTGCAATATTACTTAAGCACTCAAGCACCTTAGCACTCAGCACTTTAACCTAGCACTCAAGCACTTTATAACTTAATATCAGATCCTTATGGTCCCCCAAGTCTTGGCCTGTTATATGTTCTATGGTCTGTTGTATGTTGTTCGCTTGTTTATTGTATTAGTTTGTTTTTATTGTTCTTATTCCTATTGTTTGTATTGTTGTTTCTATGTGTTTGACACCAACCTGCCAATTGGACTGAAGATGGAAATTAGCCACCTGGCTATAATCTCATGTATTTACATGTAAATGTACATTAATATATTATTGTCCCGTTTAAAAAAAAAAAAAAAGGACTTCCTGCTCAACGAAATTCATTGCGCTCTTCTTGGAAGTCCAATTCCCTACTTTGGGTAGTGACTTCGATCCCTGGCACTTCAGCATCTGCCTCTTCTTATGGAAGCGGTACAGGGTCACATGGCAAATGCCATATGATTTGGCCACTGCTCTGACTGACTTTTCCTGCTCCACTTCATCTGAAGCCCTCTCCAGCACAGGAAGTGGGACTCTGTCTGTTTTCCTCTGTCTGATATTTGTAGGGTGACCATATTTTGATTTCCAAAAAAGAGGACACTCGGCCCGGCCATAACATAGCCTATTTAAATGATGCTCGCAGTTTACTCAAAGATGCCTTATCATTTTAATATATTTAAAATTTATATGTAGGCTATGGATAGAAAATTCAGTTATATTACAAAATAATATCTCTCAAAGACAGAAATTCAGATAGGCCCCTATAGGGGCACAATACACACACTGGAGTGTGGTGATCCGAGCCGACGGTACCCGACGGGTCGGGCTGGGTTTGATCAAAAATGTAGCTATAAATTGTATTCGGGCTGGGGTCAGATTCGGTCAGCTTTCAGTGAAAATGTAGTGTAAAAATAAATAAAATCCTATTGTCTGTCCTGTTTATTGCTTGGGCGCTGTTATTTACGTGACAACACCTGAACAGAACACACACAGACACACACTGGCTGTTTGTATCTACCTCTCCCCTCGCTGGAAGTCTCGGACCTCCCGCCGCCCGCCTCCGCCTTGATTAAACGCTGAAAATAAAATAAAAGATGGAGACAAGTTTTTCCAATTTTATCTTATTTTGTTTAATTTCTCCCTCTCCTCTCGCTGGAAGCGTCGGACCTCCCACTCCCGTCTCAAACACAGAGGTCTCCCTCTCTGCTGAGCACGCCTTGCCTGTTAAATACCCTGTAACCGTAACAACTGTGTGACACAAACTCAGTGCTTTGGTCATTAAATAATGTCGGGCTCGGGTCAGGTTCGGACAGAAATATGCGGCCTGTGCTGCACTCACACACACACACACACACACACACACACACACACACACACACACGGAAAACCGGACATTATCATCAGTTTATAAAAAACCCCCAGACGCCCCGGACGGGACGTGAAAAGTGGATATGTCCTGGCAAAAGAGGACGTTTGGTCAGCCTAGATATTTGGCATGCTGTAAGCAAACAAGTGTTTACACGGACTATTATCATGCAACTTATCATCTCTTAACAACTTTTTAATAAATAAAACAAGCAGATAATCTAGTTTACATGGGCATTTAGGTTTTGTTTGGTTCATTGTCAATGGAAGCCGGCGACATGGAGCTATGCTTTTGACGCCTGACACTTATTGCTAGCTTAGGCTGTCTTATTGTACACACGCAGCAACAAGCTAATAAACTAGCCTCAAATTTATTATGTGCTTCAGTGACCTGGTGAAGCATCAACATTCCTGTTTGGCTAGCTGTGGTGATGTTATTTAGTTAGCTGATGTTATACTAGCTAATGTTCGCTTTTGTGCATCAAAAAGTGTGAACAGTGTCATTGTACTTGTTTTGTGGTTTGAGTCCTTTGTCAATCTTGCATCCCATTGTAGCCATTTTCTATCACTTTTGTGTTGCTTTGTTGATGTTTTGTATCTCTGTGTAATGTGTTTGTGTCCCTTCTCACCCATTTGTTTTTCTTTGTATTCACTTCGTGCCTGTCTCAAGTCTTTTATGTGTCTCTTTGTAGTTGTTTTGCACCTTTCTGTAGAATCTATGTGTCTCCTTTACTTATTTGTTATATTGATTTTGCATCTCACTTTGTCTTTTTGTCTCTTTGTAGTTGTGCATCTCTTTGTAGTTGTTTGTGTCTTTTAGCAGTCGATTTGTGTCTTTTCAGTCAGTTAGCATGTCTTTGCAGCTGTTTTGTTCTTTTCGTCTGTCATTTTTCATCCCATCGTAGCCATTTTGTATCACTTGTAATTGTCTTGTGTCTCTTTGTAGATGCAGTGGCGGTTCTATCCTTGATGGCGCCCTAGGCGACACCCCCCTATGCCTACATTTATGTCTTTTTGTGTCTCTTTATAGTTGTTGTGCATCTCTTTAGAATGTCTGTGCCCTTTTTACTCATTTGTTTTTATTTGTATTCATTTGTTTCCTTTCTTTAATCTTTTTGTGTCTCTCTGTAGTTGTTTTGCATGTCTTTGTAGTCATTTTTATCTTTAAATAGTGAATTTGGTTCTTGTCACAGTCGGTTTGCGCGTCTTCATAGTAGTTTTTAGCTTTGCGTCTTTTTGTCAAATTTCGTCCTATCGTATTTGTAGCAGTTTTGTATCACTTTAAATTGTTTTGTTTTCTTTGTATTCATTTTTTTCATTTCTTTGATCATTTTGTGTCTCTGTCATTTTTGTATCTTTTGTGGTCTATTTGTGTCTTTTCACAGTTTGTTTGCATCTCTCTTGAGTTCTTCCGTGCTGTGACTCTCCGTCATTCTAGCCATTTTATTACACTTTTTAATTGTCCGGGGTCTCTTTGTAGTTGTTTTGCATCTCTTGTTGTATGTTTGTGTCTCTTTAACCCATTTGTTCTTCTTTGTAATCATTTAGCATCCCTCTTCAATCTTTTTTGTCTCTTGACGTTGTTTTGCATCTCTTAGTAGTCATTTGTACCTTTTAAGAGTCTATTTGTGTCTTTTCAGAGCCATTCATTTTTCAGAGTCCCTTTTAGCCATTGCATATCAGTTTTAATTGTTTTGTGTCTTTTTTTAGTCATTATGTAATTCTTTGAAGTGTATTTACTAATGTGTTTTTATTTGTATTCATTTTTGTGCCTTTCTTATTTTTGTGTACTTTCGTGGTGGTTTGGGGTCTCCTTGTAGTCACTTTGCATCTCTTTGTGTAGGTCTTTTTTTATTTTATTTATTTTTTCTAATTAATCCTGTCTTTCTTTAGTCTTTCTGCATCTCTTTGTAGTTGTTTTGTGTGCTTCTCTTTGTACTTGCCCTGTGTTTCTTCAGTTGTTTTGCATGTCTGTATAGGTTTACATCTGTTTATAGTTGGTTAGCAGGTATTTGCAGTCATTTTGTGTGTGTGTCTGTAATTTTTGTTTGTAACATTTCATAAAATGTTATTATAGCCTCAGTACGCTGTGCAACATCAAGAAAAATAAACAGAAACAATGATTGGATTGGATTTGGTTGGTAGATACTCAATATTGAATGTCTTGAACAAAAAAAAAAATCTAAATCAACAAAGAAATCAGGACTGCACTCTGTTGCTTTCCAACAAGAAAGGTAGACATTCACTTCACTTTTGGCTTTGACCCATTGGGCCCCTGTGCTTGCACCCAGTAGGCCTATTTAATAATCCATCCTAGTCCAAATTTGTGTGCGTTGTGTGCATGGAGACTAATGAGGGAGGATCGTCATTCGTTCGCTGTATGCATTTCTCATCCCTGACAAGGCATAAAACCAGGCGCCATGGTGATCGCAGCACAAGTGGCAGCCGTTCATTTGTCAGCACTCTGGCCGCTCTCTGTGCCAGTAGGTTTCAAAAGTACCTCCTTCATCACATGGATTATTATTTCCTTTTCACTGCAGCCTGGCATCTCATTTGTTTTAAAGCCCCAGCTATAGTCCAATCCTGCATGATTCTCACCCCAGTGCTCTGCATAATGTTTGAAATCAACACAGTTAACACAGTGGTCTTGTATTTTTCTTCTAGTCAAAACCTTCCACTTCTCTACTTCTTTCTGCTCTTATCTGGGCAAGTAAACCAATTTTATTCATTTAAACTGTCTGAGCATTCCTCTTTCTGCATTACTCAAAATGCAACCAGAACTCTACAAACGTACCAGAAATCCACTATGGACAGGAAACATTCAGCCTAGGTGTCTGTGCTTTCAATCCTGTCCTCAATGATAGAACTCCCCATTCTTACGCAGCTGCTGTAGGTAGGTAGGTAGGTAGGTAGGTAGGTAGGTAGGTGAGGTATTTTCAGGATTGTCACAACAGCCGTAACACATAATGCATTTTATTGGATCAACATAGAACATATATGTGTCATACAATGATCTGCCAACTTCCATATTTGGTCGACTGCAAACGAGGTGTGACTGCACTCCTGCTTACACCTTTGCATGAAAAATCCTCCTAAGTTTCTGAATATTTGCTGGATGGAGGAAAATGGTGAGCACCATGCTGTGCCGAGCTAATTTCAGACGTCATAGCAGGTGCTGCGGATGCAGGAATAATTGCACCCCAGCAGCATTTCAGAGATGCACCTGGCGTTACTGGGATACGCACTGATGGAAGACACAGGGAGTTCAGGTTGTTCTGATGTTGGTTAAAGTTAATGACTGGTGTATGGGGAGATGCTGACAGAGTGGCCATTTTCCTTTAAAACTAATGTGTGACTCCAGCAGAAGCAATAGGAGGTGGCACTATGCTGCACAGCTGTATTATGGGTTTTGTTGGCAGCTCTGTCTCCTAGAAATTTGAAACAGCAAATGTGTTTTTGGAGGGAAATGTAACGGCGACTGACAATATATTGACAATACATTTCTTTTATTTTACACCAAAATAAGCAGTTTTGCAATACACTATCCACTCTCAGTGATTACAGCATTCATTTTTTATTTATGACCTTTTCTGCTAATATTTAACCAGAATCACTATGTTTTCGTAACCAAAGCACTTTTGTTGCTTAAACCCAACCACAGACAGAAGTGGATGTGAATGAAGGATGCTGGTGTCACAGTCCTGCTCTTAGTATGGCCACCATCCATCCAGAGAACCAACTCGGTCTCACTCCAAAGTCGTCAAATACTGGCACTTGGTCAGTGGTGTCCAGCATCACAAAACAACAAAAAAGCTGTCCTTTTAAGTTGGCATGATTTGCAGCCGGTCACCATTATTATGTAATGGTCAGGGGCAAACGCAGCGGAACAACAACGTGAGTTAAGGAGGCAAAACTCCAAGTAGGGTGGGACGGATGGTGGATGGGTCCAACAACCACTGACTTTGACCCGGGAGGCCGGTGTTTGTTAAGATTGTGCAGCCAAACCCTGTTAGGTACTATCTCCAAACTCAACCACAAACTTTTGTTACCTAAACCCAACCACATGCATGCGTTATCCAACAAAACAATGGGCATTTGTTGTTGAAGGAAAAAGAAGTTAATTTGCAGTGTTGTGCTGATGTAGTTCGTTTATTTTGAAAGAGACTGTATGAAAATTGTACATTTCCTGTGAAAGCTGAGGTGTATATTAAAAAAAGACAATGCATGCACCAGGTTGAAATTGACAAGGTGTCCCAGAATATCAACAGCCAATACACCCAAGGTACCTTGCATGTCATATGTCGAAGTCCATGAACAAACATCAATATGTAACAAGGCTGAAGTGAAAATGTGTTAAGACAGCCCATTCTTATTCCCGAGTCATCAAACATAGATGCTCTGTCATGCCCCTTCGCTTCTGATAGTGTCACACAGTGCACCCTTTAATGTATCTATGAGCCTGTTTAGACATTGTATTGACTTGTGTTTTGAGCACAAGTGGGCGGCTGAAACACACCGCTGTTCACACACGTGCCTATCATGCATCTCTAGCTGACTACTTGTGTTCAGATTTCTTTACTACCCCACACAGAGCTATTAAAGCAAAACTACATAGTATTTTAAAATATCAGTTTCAAAGTCTATCTATTGGTGTGCTGGATTATTACAGAGAGAATGGCACCTCTCCCATTCCCACAGACTATAGCTGTTTCTCAATACTCAAGTTCGGCAGTTCGGTCTTGTGGACTTGGCAAGTTCAGACTTGGCAAATCCACGCGAGAGTCCGGACTTCCCAAGAACGGGAGAACGGGAGGACGGGAGTACAGTCATTTCTGCTTTTGGAACAGCAGTGAACTTGATGATGTCACCACCTCCGCTCACCTTGGCTGTTGTACTGTGTTGTATACATGCATTTAAAATAAAACAATATAAACACAGCCCAGCCCTGCGTCTTTTCATAGACATTGTAAGAAATTAATATGTATATGTTTTTACCGTTCCAACATATATAACTGACATACAAAAACACATAAATAGCCAAAATATTTTCATCAAATGTCTTTTAAAACCTTTTCCCCGCCGCTGGCTTCTGATTATAATCAAAAGTCAAGTGCAGGGGGAAAAGTTTGTGGAGAGTTGGTGGTTATTGTGATTGTGAGCATTGGCGAGATGGAAATCAAAAGTCAATAACGGATCGGAGAAGGCTCTTGGCGCAGTTATTGCAGCAGGATTGCTGTACCTTCAGGCTGAGGAGGAGGCTGCCCAGCTGAGGAGGCAGATCCCAGAAAGACAGCGGAGAATGAGGATGAGGATGAGACGTGCAATGCTTGCATGTCTGTTCAATATGTTTGTCCAGTTGTGGACAAAGTACCCAGGAATATCACAACAATGAACAAAAACTCAGTCACAAGTAAAAGTGCTGCATACCAAATCTGACTTGAGTAAAAGTATCTGGGTATTGTCAGCAAAATGTAGGCCTACTTAAAATTAAAAGTTCAAAGTACTCATGATGCAGAGTGACCCAATTTCAAGTGTTGTGATCATCATATACATGAATATGTATTGAGTATTAATTAATTGAGTCTGATCTATAACAACACACAGCAACTTGTAAATATGAAACAACATATAAAACAAACTATCTGAAAAGTAACTATAGCTATCAAATAAATGTAGCTTGAGTAGAATGTACAGTATTTCCCTCTAAGTGAATGGAAATACCCAAAGTACATCAAATTTGTACTTAAGTACAGTAGCTACTTGAGTAAATATACTGAGTTACTGTCCATCACTGCATTTGTCTCACCATTATGCTTCCTGTCTACATTTTTATGGAGACTTGACAGTTTACTTGGTACACCTAGAAAAAACAAAAGCAGTTTGATATTGTATTAAGTCTGACATTTTACTGAAGTGTTGAGTTGTAGATTGTGGTGCTGTTGAACTGTACTGGATTACACTGACAGCAGTTTCTCATTTAGTCTGTCCTCACCAATATAAATGGGATCAAACAGGTCAGATGTGAAGAGGAAAATTTTATTCAGCTACACTTCAGACATCAGGTATACAATTCATATCAGATGATCAATATTTAAAATGCTGTTGAATAAATACTAAAATAAAGACAATTAATCTTTAAATAGGTCTACAATAAATAAATTACAATAAATTCTTAAAATCATTATTGAATAGTAAAAACACATAGGTCTAAATAAAGAATGCAAAGAACAATAACATGTTACAACATTTAATAATATAAGAATATGTCTTATACTGAGACTGAATATTGCCCATTAGACATTTCCCAAACGAATTACATTTCATATTTAACCACTACAGAGATATCAGCCACGAATTTCAAAAGGACTATCCGAGAGAGGCTGCTCTCTGGGGCAGCCTGAGCGCTCATACACACGTTTATTATCTATGAGCGCTGACACCACTAGATGACAGCGGTGTCAGCGCTCATAAACACATGAGCGCTGACACCGCTGTCATCCAGTGGACCTCAGTCACATTCAACTGAACTCTATATTAAAACATCGACCACGGGTCTGACGTTTAAACTACGCATGACAATACTACGTTCTGTGACAAAACAACAATCGTGGCTTACAATTGTGCGCCTTTCGCTCACTTGTCATTTTCCGATGATTGTTGCGAAATGCATGCTGGGATACCTGGCTGTCTGAAGTCCACACAAGTCTGCTCCGATGCATCCCCGGTGAAATGGGTGTGGCGAGAACACATCCGGGAATTTGGACTGAACTTGGCTAGATGTGAACTTTGAATTGGAACAGTACTTGGGCTGTGACTGATGACCTGTCAACAGTCCACAAGAACACAAGTCTGCACAAAAATGCATATTGAGAAACGGCTAACGTAACTTTTGGCACCAGGACGCGGCTCTCTTCCGAGAAGTACGTTTTGCTTTACGACACACACATAGCTTTTGGATAAAGAGAAGCTGGCTAGCCCGGCTGGTAGTGTTTAGAAAGATGGCTGAGGCTAAGAGACGCAAGGTCGGAGGATGCCAGGAATAAAAAAAGAGAGAGTGACCGAGCACGGAACAAAAACACAGTTAATACAGGACCGGCTTTTTCACATTGGAGATAGCTAATGGAAAAAGAGGGCTGCAAGTCCGATGCCGAGATGGCTATGTTGCTGATTGAGAGGTGAGTTATATGCTTGTTTTCATTTCTTTTTTAATTTGTCACATTGTTTTTGTTGGCTCTGTTATCATGTGCAGTCACAGTCACTGTATATATAGTTACCAAAACGTTATTGTTTCAACCTTAGGGCTGGTAATAGCCAATCCTGAATATTTTCTAGGATTTAAGTGGTAAATTTACAAGAAGACCTGGCAACACAGCCCATGAAGGTCATAGTACAGGGTGGGCAAGTAGGTTAAGCACACGACTTACATCCAGGTTTGCGCCCTGTGTGAGTCAGTGCTGGCTTATTATATTTAGACTTAACTAACTTATTATTTTCAGTTTTAAGATGTATAAAGCTGCTGAATACAAACTATGTACATTCTGTCAATATTGTGTGTTGTGTTAACATATTTTGATGTTGCTAGGATGCTCAAGAATAAACGGAGGTGTAAATAGCATTGCTGGCTATGGACACCTGGGTTCAAAGAGCATCTAGCAAATAGTTAATATGGTAATTGCAACATAATTAATGGATTTCAAATGCTAAACCCTCAGACTACAAGTTACTGAAAAAAGTAATCATATTTCTCAGTGATGTGTAACTGTTCAACACAGATTATGAGTGCAGATAGTGTGTTTACAAGCAGCTTACACAACTACTGACGTTTGGAGGGTCTTCTCATGGCCCACGGCTGCTCTCACCCACTGAGAATCCAAACATAGAAAAACTGAGTAAACCATCTGAGGTAACAAACAGAGTAGCAGGCAGAGATATAAAAATAAATAAATAAAACCTAAATGCTCCAAGTGACATTTCCTTTTTGGAAACACAAAAATCATTAAAAAGCCAAGAGAAGACAATGTCACCCAATAACTATCAGAGGATGTCATGGCTAGAAATTTGTCTCGAAAAAGAGAAGAAAAATGATGGGATCATTTTCTGCTGCAAGAGTAAGGAGTTAGACTTTAAAGAGCCATTGATTACCGTAGATGTTCTCCTTTTTATTTGCTCTCCAGCTGTATGACCAGGTTCAAGGCCAGAAGGAGAGCTGCGTGCTTGAGGCCCTGTAGAACTCTCTCTCTTTCTTTTATCTTTCTTCCTCTCTCCCCCATACAAGCATGCTATTCATTAGAAAGACAGGTAATATGAAACTGTGCCATTGCTATCCAGCTTCACCTCGACCATAATATCAGTCTGAGCTGTCCTTTTCTATACAAGATACCAGAGCAAAAATGTAGGCCAAGGGCACTGATAGGAGCTGAAATTGTCTATATACTTACACTCACTGGCCACTTTATTAGGTACACCTTGCTAATACTGGGTTGGACCCCCTTTTGCCTTCAGAGCTGCCTTAATTCTTGGTGGCATAGATTCAACAAGGTGCTGGAAACATTCCTCAGAGATTTTGGTCCATATTGACATGATAGCATCACACAGTTGCTGCAGATTTGTCGGCTGCACATTCATGATGCAAATCTTCCATTCCACCACATCCCAAAGGTGCTCTATTGGATTGGGATCTGGTGAATGAACTAACTCGTTCTTCTGTTTGAAGTAACCATCACAAGATGGGTACACTGTGGTCATAGAGAGATGGACATGATCAACAACAATTCTCAGGTGTGGCCTTTAAATGATACTAAATTGGTACTCAATCAATCAATCAATTTTATTTATAAAGCCCAATATCACAAATCACAATTTGCCTCACAGGGCTTTACAGCATACAACATCCCTCTGTCCCTAGGACCCTCTAAGGGCCAAAGTGTGCCAAGAAAATATCCGCCACACCATTACACCACCAGCAGCCTGAGCCACTGATACAAGGCAGGATGGATTCATTCTTTCATGTTGTTTATGTCAAATTCTGACCCATGTGAATGTTGCAGCAGAAATCCAAACTCAGCAGAAAAGACAACGTTTTTTCTTCTTTTGTCCAATTTTGGTGAGCCCACGTGAATTGTGGACTCAGTTTATTGTTTTTGTTGTTTTACACCTATCGGGGATATATGCTAATCGCTGACTAGTGGGAGAGCACTGTCAATTTACACTTGATTGGCATTCATTAACATACACACATGCAAATAATCAAATCTGAATTTCTCATGTCGTTCATGAATCTGGTGTAGGTTTTTTTATGTACCATCTACTCACAGATTTGCTAACATTTCATTAATGAGACCCTGTGTTTGTTTCTGAGATGAATGGTATTTCAGTCTCTTGCGTGAAAATGTGTTTATACACTTGAAATAATGACACAGCTTATATGTTTCAATAGTATGTAACTGTTAGCTAATTAGTTCACTGCGCCGTCATGGGCCAGTGCCGTACAGTGGTTTAGCATTGGCTAGCTAACATGATTGCACAAAGATTCATCATGTTTAACAGCCTTTCATCAGTGTTGTGTACTGTAAACTAAATGTGTCTTTGTTGGGGGAGTGGGGGAAGGTGAGGCCAATAATAGGTTGGAGTCATGTTATTAAATATGTACGCGATAATCCATAGTTTTGTCTTGTGTTCTGTGTCATAGTAGATGACAATCATTGCTGTGTCTGGGATGCCTCGTGATGTCCCGACAGAAAGTCTAGCATGTTCAAGTTTCTTTTTGCCTTTCATGACTTCTCCCAGCACAGCCGTCACTTTGACCAATAGAAACACAGAGCGATCTGCTGCCGTAGACAACTGTATGGCAACAACACTGATATTTCCTCTAGGGATGTTCCCACACAGAGTAAAAGGGGGAAATGATGGTGTGAAACAGCAGAGACACTTTGTCAACTTTGTCAGTTCAGTCAGACAACTCTGGATTGAATTTAGCATTTTTATTGAGCATAAATATTTGCATGCTGAGCACAGCGTGAATAGTTTAGTATGGCTGAAGCAAGATTGGCGTCAGGCTCTATCTCAATTTATTCATTCCCTGAAAATGATCTGTAGGCTATGACAGACATTACAGGGAATGAATAGCAGACCCCCAGCTGGGGGTCCTCGAAACAGAGCCCACAGGTGGATGCTGGGGAGGTGGTGGGATTTGAGAAGCTTCCTAAGCAGCACACAGCAGCGGCAGCAGCAGCGAGAGCAGCAGAACCAACAGGATCACCAGCAGAGCAGCAGAGCAGCAGAGGCAGCATGCAGCAAGGAATGATCAGGTAAGCACAGGGGGTTTAAATAGCCCGCTCTATCAGCTGAGGAGAGCATGTGACTGATCAGCTGATCAGGATTGGCGCACTTGAATTGTCTGCCTGAACTAGCTCCGCAGGCTTCGCATCATTTCAGTCAGACAACTCTGGATTGAATTTAGCATTTTTATTGAGCATAAATATTTGCATGCTGAGCACAGCGTGAATAGTTTAGTATGGCTGAAGCAAGATTGGCGTCAGGCTCTATCTCAATTTATTCATTCCCTGAAAATGATCTGTAGGCTATGACAGACATTACAGGGAATGAATAGCAGACCCCCAAAACTGCAAGTCCCCCAACAGCTTGAGATGCAGAGCCTGACGCTGCCCAATTATGAGAATGGTGGAGCATCGACCATGGAATCAGCCTGTCAGTCTATTTAAGCCTAAAAGGATAATTGGCAGCTACCCCTTCCCAGCAATCCACCAGATACAACCTTAATGTGCTGCTGAACATTTATTGAAGCCGGATTACAGGGCATGAGCACTCATGATTTTTTGAGCCTGCAGAATTTCATTTTTGTTGAATCGAATATATTTGACGTAAGCTGCCGAAGACCATCGGCCCAGAGACTTAAGGGAGGGCGTGGGCACGAGCAGCGCTGCAGTTGTAGCTGCCCCAATTCGGAGGGAGTGAGCAGTGTACACAGCTGGAGACAGTCCGCAACTCAAGCAGAGTTCACGCAGCCTTTTGGAAAACCAAGATCTGGTCATGGGCTTGCTGCCATCAATGGTGAAAAGCGGGTCACTCGGAGCAGGAGCAGGTCGGGTTTTCAGGTAGCACAGCATGGAGGCGAAAGGACAGAAAGCAGAATTAATTTTTGCAATCACCATGGGCGTTCCTTTGTTCATCCGATCTGTCTTAGAATGTTTTAAATAAACAGTGAAATGATCAGATTCTAATATTAAATCAGAAAAACAGAGGTCATGCAGAGGGTTGAAAGAAAGAGACCGAGTGGTGAACTCCCCACACCTCATGAAACCATAAAACGCCATTAAAAGAACAGCCTCCAACATTTTGTTAACAGCAGAAGTGAACAGCCCGGATCTTAACTTTGAAATCATTCTGTGCACCAAGGAGATAGTGAGAGGTAGGCATTTATCATTGCCTGGAGGTTGCTCTTTTTTGAGGCCGTTGAGAAGCAGGCGAATGCTGGGATGCGTTAACAGGCTGCAGACTGAAGGGTCTTGACAACGAAGATTAAACTGAATGCCGGCTATCATGGCTTTAATGGAGAGAGGCTGCAACTTACGGGACTCAAAAGAGTGGACAATAAATGCGCAAACAAGGGGAATATTGACAGGCAAGGGTGGGCAAGCAAAACGAGCGCAGAAGGAAGAGAAAAACCACCAAGCAGAATCATAAGTTTTTAATGTGTTCTTTGATAGACCTTTCCTCATATATTTGGCAGCAGAATTTAGTAGAGAGGGCAGAGGGCCTTCGCATCCTAATCTAGAATGACTTGAGAGAACGGAGGGCAGGGCAGGCCACTGGGCTTGGCGGTTGGACACAGGGTTTTGAATTTCTGAAATTTAAAACGAGAGAGAGCATCAGCTACGGAGTTGTCATGACCAGGAATATAGACAGCGCGCATTAAAAAGTTACCTGTCACGCATGTCCAGGTAAGGCGTCTGAGTAGACGATTAATTGTGGGCGTCTTAGAGCGCCCTTTGTTAATCATGTTAACAGTAGTTTCGTTATCACACAAGACTACAATCTGTTTCCGAGACCATTTGTTGCCCCACAATAAGGAAGCCACCACAATTGGGTACAGTTCAAATAATGCCGTTGATTTGCAGTCTGACGGTAAATTGAGCATTTCCTCAGGCCAAGCTGCAGAAAACCATTCGCCCTTGAAGAACCCCCCCGAAACCGACAGAAGGAGCGGCATCTGTGAAGAACTCTATCGAAGCGGAAGTTTCTGGTGAGTTATTATAAAAAAAAGAAATGCCGTTCCACTGATCTAAAAAGAAGGACCAAAACCGAATATCAGACAGGCAACCATGATCTAATATAATCATATCCTGAAGATTTTTAACCGTTTTTGACAGGTCAAGCAATCGGGACACAAACGCACGCCCTTGAGGGATAATTCTCATAGCGAAATTAAGATGGCCCAACAGAGAGAGAAGATCCCTTTTTGAAACTGAAGCGGCTGAGGAGAATGATTTTAAAATATCCCTAATGCGACACAATTTCTCTTCAGGGAGAATGGCTTGCATTAGTACGCTGTCTAACATGATACCTAAAAACTCGATGCGCGTACTGGGACCGACAGTTTTTTCTTCGGATAGGGGCACTCCAAAAGAAGAAAAAAACATCCTTGACAGTTGATATGCAACGAGCTGGGGGTGAAGACGGAAAATCGACCACTAGGAAATCGTCTAGGAGATGCAGGACAAATGGTAATTTATGGATATTATACAAGATCCAGCATAAAGCCTCCGATAGTGTGTCAAATATGCGAGGGCTGCTTCGGCATCCAAAGGTTAATTTAACTGCGAAATAAAACTTGGAGCGCCACTTGACGCCAAAAAGATGCCACTGGGATGAATGGAGCGGCATCACTTTAAAAGCATCAGTAATATCAGCTTTCCCTAGCCAAGCACCTCGCCCTGCAGATTTAATCATTTTGAATTGCGTTGTCAACCGTAGCATAGAACAGAGAGAATGGAGCGAGAGGAATAAGGCTATTAATACTTGGGACAGGACCATTATGGGGAGCGGACAAATCTATGATGAGACGTTTTTTCCCCGAGTATTTGCGAGTAGCTACCCCTATGGGGCTGACCCTGAACGGACTAAAAGGAGGTTTGGAAAATGGACCAATCATGAACCCTTTCTTAATCTCCTTTTCGAGCAGCTCGTCTACAACCTTAGGCTCCTTAAACGCTGATTGCAGATTTTTGCACACATGAGTAGTCTTAGGAAGCCAACAAAGGCCGGCTAAAAACCCCCTGAACAAGTCCAGTTATTAAATAATTGACAAAAGATCTGATAGGATGATTTCTGAGAGCCTTGGAGAGAGCCGGGACATTCACAGGCGTGGAGGGATGAGCTTGAACAGAATTTATTTCTCTGATTTTGCAGGACGCACCCGTCTTGGACACACAGATCTCGGGTGGCTGTCCGCGCACCAGCTGCAAATATGCAAATATTTACAATTGCGGTAAGTACAGACATTTTCGTTAAAGTTAATACATATTGGAATATTATTGCCGGGTAAATAAGGCACCTGATTTTTGCGTGCGGGACCCGTAGCTTGGAGCCGAGGAGAATTGGCCTGAAACACAGTCTTAGGACAAAGAGTGGGGCTGTGGCTAAATGAACCGCAGATAGAGCATGATAAGGCTTGATGTCCGGTGAAGTGTCTGCTTATTAAAGCTAGATCTACGACTGACCAGTCTATCTGTTGATTAAATTTCTGGATGTACATAGCAGATTTAGATGAAAAACTCTTGTGGTACTCGTAGAAAAGAGTCCCTCCGTATGACATAGCCAAATCAGAAATAATAGCAAGGTACGTGTCCAGCTCTTGTCTGCGTTCAGGGAAGACTTCACAAATGGTGTCTCTAAAGACGCCGAAAGCCACATTGAATTCAGCTAGTGCACTGTAATAAATGACCGTGAAATTTACATAAAAACTATGTAAAATCCCTACAGAAAAGTATTGTAAACCCAAAAACATATTTTTTTTTTTGAAATCACAGTGAACTTTTGTAAACTATTAAACAGAATGTTTTGTTATATTTACAACAACAATATGTGTTTATAATCACATTTATTTGTGAAAACTACAAATATTGTAAAAACTACAGTTTTAGTCAGTTGTTTAGAAAAATACAAAAAAAATATGTAAATCACTTTACAAGTTTATGCTGTACTTTTAACATGATTGATGAAACAATGCAAATTGAGGTAGGCCTAATTAAAATGTTTTCACAAAAGAAATTGTGAACCCATGTGTTCCCACCGACACCCCTATTGGTCTCGGTCTCAAGCAAGCCCCAACCTCCGGTGGAGACGAGTGAGGCCAATGCGGAAGTGCCAAAAACTGCAGTTCACCGACTGTCCACTTGAGGCTGGCTCCGGAAGTGAGCAAATTCCCATAGACCCCCATGTTAATGCCCAACTTTAGAGCAGAAATAACATGTTTACAGCCTGGTACAAAAAATGGTTTTGCTGTCTATAGTTAATTTCCCCTTTCATGACAACTCTGAGGGGGGTGAATTTTTTTCTAACTCCTCCGTTTAAATGTTAAAGTTTGAAATTGCGCATAATTAAGGGCGGTCACTTTGAGTGACAGGTGGCACTGTCACGGGTGGCTAACTAGCATGCTAACTAGCCGCTGGCTCTGCTGTGCGGAGCTGAGCTCAGACTCGCCGTCTGCTCGGCGTCATCTCAGCCAGTTCGTGTCCATGTTGAAGGCATTGAACCTGTCCTCTCAGCCGGGTCTGTGCCTGCTGGATATGTTTTCAGGCAAATATTGGAGTAATATGGCTTGCTGTTCGATTCATTATACCAACAGACCGTCCACGACGTCCGTGCTCCAGGTTTGTCGGTAAGTGAAATTCGGAAATTCTAGTATTATTTTAATTATGTTTATTATACAATTGTATGTTAGCACTAATTAGCGAGTATCGGTGTCTGCGGTCACTATGGTTGCCACCTAATGTTAGCTTGTCAGCAGCGTGTATCGGTGTCTGCGGTCACCACCTAGCTGTCAGCTTATTATTATTTTACTAAGCCTTTATTTAATACATATAAAATCACGTTGATACCGGAGGTCTCATATTCAAGTGCGACCTGTATCACAGCAGCAACATCCACATCAAGTTACAGAGCCACAGACAATACGATACAACACAAGCTTAGCTCGTTAACTAGCTAAACCAGCCAGCTAACATTTAGCCTTCGAGCAAGACGCCAGTATCGAAGTCAGAGTCTGACAGAGAAGTGTTAGGACTTAACGTTAGGCATTTAGGGAGAGAATATTTTGAACAAAAGGCTGTGTGAAGTTTGAAAATAAAGGTCCACCACGTTAGTTAGCTAACGTGATGCAATGTTACCGTTGTCATATGAGCAGTGTAACGTTAGCGTAACATTAAGGCTATACTTGTGTATGTAAATTAAAAAGTGACGAACTGTGTGAAATTACAATAAGGTGTATAACGTAATTGAAAAAAGCTAATGTGACATTTGACTGTCACATAAAATATTAATAAGATCAGTGTATGATACAGGCCTGTAGCTACACAACAATAGATAATGCACAGACAGAATATGAGGACTGTGATGGTCACCACCTTTTTGTTTTGCTAAAATAAATTGATTATGATCTGTTGAACATTGAAGGAATTTAAATTGTATTATTTGCATGTGAAGGTGTCTGTGAAGTAGGTAGCTATATTACTGTTAATATCTATTTGTCTGTGTAAAGTTTTCCTCTAGGTGACCCAGACAGACTGGACCAGTGGACACTCAACACCAGAAGACAGAACTGGACTCCAAACAAGACTTCCCGTCTGTGCAGTGAACACTTTGAGAGTCATCACTTCAGCACTGACTCCAGGATAAAGACACCCTTTTTCATACAGTATCACACAAAGAGTCAAGAAACTTATTAGTTTAAAATGAATTATTGTCCGTAATACATTTAAATGCATTACATAAATTACTAATTGTCATACATTACTAAGTACTTGATTAGGGCACAGCTTGCTCCGTACTATTACTGATAAGGTGAAGTGACACACTGACACACCAGTGCAGTTTAGTGTTCCCTGATGCAAAAGGCCAAATGAAGATTTTATCAATCAAGGAACATGACATGTATTTACCAACTTAACATTTTCGTAATTAAAGCAAAATTTTTGAAAGCTGTCATTCATCAGTTTCCTGTGATAATTGGAAATATAGTGGTGATTTAAACCATTAACAAATCGTTATTAATGGCATCTTAATGTTTTCATTTATGTCTTAACATTTACCCAAGTTTGCATTTATCTTAGCAGAATGTAAAAAAATGAAAAGCTGATTTTATTTGAACATTTCTTTAAGACAAATGAAGAAAATTCATTGAGAAACGATTCTCCTTTTGTGAAAAACAAGAACATAGCTGCACACTGAACAGTTTTAAGTCCCGTAGGAGGTATTATTCATTTGTGACGTTGTGATATATGAAGGTTCTGTCGGTATTGCTCTGTATTGAGGCTTATATAGTGAAGCTAAAAACCGTAACACACAATTAGCTGATTATGTTTCTGTTTGCCTCACTATAAAAACGTTACAATACCTTTGCCTGAGGAAGACCCTCTCAGAGTTGGCAACATAGCGAACAAGTGATACGTCCTTGGGGGCTTCAAAACTATTGTGTCCAGCTAATTCTTTGTTTTTCACTTTGAGCCCTTTTATCCAGTCACATTCTTCTGTGTTAAAACTAGACTTCTAACAGAGCAGCAAACAAACAAACAAAATCTTCTCAAGCTCTGCTGCTGGGTGTAAGGTGCTAGTTATCTTCAAGTACAAAGTTGAAATAATCAGGCACACACAGAAATGGACTGCTTAATTTTTTGTCAGTGACAATGTTAAACATTAATGCTTTATGTTTTATCTGTAGTGTATGATTTGTTTGTCCTTTCAATTGACAGCCAGATTTGATTGTGAAATACAACATTCAGTCAGTAACAAAGACAAAAGCAGTGCAAATATAAATAGAATTTATTGAAATTTTAAACAAGTTATAGATGAATATAAAAACTCAACATTGGCCATGACAGCCTGGGCTATGTTCAGGCCTAACAAAATGTGTCCTAAAGGCCAAATTCAAAAGCAGTGACACTGCCAACTGTAAGCAGTTCACTGCATTTGGAGGTGGTCTTTAAGACAATTAACTAATTTACTTAAAAACATATAATTTCTCCTCAGTGTGAGATGAATGTGTCTGGAGGGTGCTCAATTTTGGGACCATTTAAACTATGAACAAATGTAGCCATAACACTGTAAACACATTTCCTGGCCTGATCAATCTTTACTGGATTGCCATCAGCCTCCCACCTGCACCTTTGGGCCAATGAAGAAAATATTATCTTAATGCCAGGATGCTGGAGGTGAAGCTGGTGCAGGTCCTCCTTCATCATGCTGACCAGCTTGACACTGCTGACCTTCCCCATGTCATTGCCGCCACAGTGGATGATGAGGACATCTGGTGCTGCTCTTCCTCGCAGGGAGTGGAAAAAGAAGGAGAGAAGGCCTCTCTGCAGTCCACTCCAGCCAAACCAGCAGACATGGACGCCCGGCAGGCTGAGGGTGCTTCCCAAGGTCTCTGCAGCTCTCTGGACACCACGCCGGACACAGCTGTCACAAGTGCTCCACACTGTGCATATGAAAGTAAAATGAGTGTAATAAATAGTTAGCGTTACATATTTTAAAACGCTGAAGCGTTTTTAAGATTGTGCAATCTCAATAACAGCTGAATCATTGTTTCAAGGTTTGTTGTATAACGTTAGTTTCAGCAAAACTCAACTTACCTCAAGTTTCGTGACGGAGCTGGCACCACAGGGCTAGTCAAAAAAGTCTAGTTTGTTAGCCTTAGCTAATTTAGTAGCGCCGAGCGAGGTGGGCGTGTTTAAGCAACCAGGCTTCCGTCCTCTTTGCGTGAGGACGCGAGGAGCGGGAGAGGCACGTTCACGGCTGCGGCTGACGTCATTAACGAACGAGCCAGAACGTGGACCTTGCTGGAGAGAACACGGGAGCAGAGCAGAAATCTTCGGATGACTTCATCTTTTCAAAGTTTTTAGGACAAAACTACGATTTTAACACAAGTTTTGTGGAGGGTCTGCTGCTGTTCAATCGGAAAATTGAAAGTTTGCACGGTAAGCTTCACATTTGGCCTACTTTTTTCCGAGACCAAACGGAAATGTGTGCTGAAAGCACATGGCTAGCACAAGTTGATATTTAAGACCAGTAGCTGCTAGCTAGCCAGATCAATGCGTGATAACTTAGTTCAGCTGAAAAGCACAGGCAAACACTTGAAATCCTAAAAATGATCACCTGCGTCTTTTGTAAAAAGAAATTTGATACATTAAGGGTTATGTACTACATTGCAGAGTGCATAGGAATGAGCCCCGTTGTCTTTTCAAATGTGTTGGCGCCAACTGTAGTCAAACATTTACCACTTACTCAGCTTTCAAGGGCCATTTTTATCGTGTGCACAATGCACCTGCACCGCAAGCTGCTATAGCTGTTGTTGCGGATTTAAAATGTGCAGTTTCATTATGTGCCCGCCATTTCCACACGGTGAAAGAGCTAGTGTCTCACTTAAATGATCATATTGGAGAGGGCAGGTCTGTGTTGTGTCCAGTAAGTGGTTGTAAGCACATGTTTACAAAAAAGTCATCATTTACTTCTCACATGTGTAGGAAGCATAAAGCATGCTCCCTGAAAGTATTGATGACGTGTACAGGGAAACTCGCCCTCAGCCCCCAGATGTCATTGCCAGTACAGATGATTCAGGAAACACAAATGAAGCCATGCCAACAGCTAGTGCAGCCAGTGATATGCCAGAGAATGATAGTCAGTCTTATCTCAGAAACATGTGTCTCTTTTACCTTAAACTGCAAGGACAGCTGCTTATTCCTGCCTCTACTATACAGACTATTGTTGAGGAAATGCAAAATGTGCACGAGTTAGGTCAAGCCTACACAATAACTAAAGTAAGTTCTTTATTAAAAAATGATATGAGCCTATCAGATGAAGCAGTCGCTAAAATCTGTGACTGCATTAAAGAGTCAGATTTGTTCTCTGCCTGTCATCAGGGACAATTAAGAACAACATACTCCAGAAATCAGACATTCGCAAAATGTTTAAATACACGGAACCCCAAAAAGTGGCATTGGGAATGGATGAAAACATGACACAAAAATATGCCTACTACATACCAGTGGCAGAAACCCTGAAGAGCTTTTTACAGTCACATTTAGGGAGGAATACACAGTCACAACAGTTTGGAGATCCGGATGCAGAGGTTTTTACGGATTTATATGATGGACAAAATTTCAAATTTCACCACTTCTTTAATGAAAACCCTGAAAGCCTCAAACTGATTTTGTACCAAGACTCATTTGAAATTGTGAATCCCCTGGGTTCTGCTAAAAAGACACACAAAGTTCTTGCAGTCTATCTTTCATTAGCAAATTTACCCATTCATTTGCGTTCAAATACTGATAATATGTTTTTAGTCTTGTTGTGTGTTGAGTCTGACCTTAAGCGTTTTGGAGTAGCCAAAGTTTTCTCAGAGTTGTTGGCAGATCTGAAATCCTTGGAGACAGATGGAATAAATGTAGATGGAGAAACCGTAAAAGGGGGTCTTTACTGCATTGCTGGGGATAACCTGGGTTCTCATTGCATAGGTGGGTTTACCGAGAACTTCAGCTGCTCTCAATATTTTTGCAGGTACTGTGAAATCACAAGAAGTGAGTTTGAGGCTGATCCGAATGCCTGTGGTCCTCCACGCACCCCAGAGAGGTATGACACGGCTGTTGCTGATCTCCAGGCTGAAAACCTCCAAGGCGTCAGAGGAATAAAGGTAAACTCTATCTTTAATACCCTTGAGTCTTTTCACGTTTCCCAGCCTGGTCTCCCGCCTTGTTTAGGTCATGACCTCTTTGAAGGAGTCTTGTCATATGATCTAGCGCTGTACCTGAAGAACATTATAAAAAAGAAAAAATGGTTCACATACTCACTCTTAAACAGGCGCATCAAACAGTTTAAGTACAAAGGATCTGAAGCACTCACAAAGCCATGTGCTGTCAACCCTGACAAAGCCAAGTTATCAGGGCAAGCCATTCAAAACTGGAACCTTTTGAGACTGCTACCAGTTTTGATTGGTGACAAAGTGCAAAACCATGAGGATGAAGTATGGCAGTTAGCTCTCCAGCTAAAAGACATTGTGGATCTTATTTGTGCTCAGAACATTTCCTTGTCCCAGATAGCATATCTTGACATTTTGATCCAAGAATATTTGGAGATGAGAAAGATGTTGTTTCCTGAAATTCAACTAAAACCCAAGCACCACTATTTGCGCCATTATTCAGCACTGTTCTTGAAGTTTGGTCCATTGATTAGGTTATGGACACTTAGGTTTGAGAGCAAGCACAGTTATTTTAAAAGATGTGCAAGACACTTGAAAAACTTCAAAAACATTTGTCAAACTTTGTCAGAGCGTCATCAGATGTATCAGGCATATCTTTTAGCTGGGCAAGAATGCAGTAAACTACTGCAAGTGAAGGACAGCTGTGTGTTTTATCCCAACCTCTACAGTGACACTATTAAACATGCAGTCAGAGGGTTAGCCTTTTCAGAAAGCAATACCACAGTTACCACAGACATTGAGTACAAGGGCACTGCATATAAAAAAGGACAGTTTCTTGTGTACAGAAATGATGAGTATTTGGAGTTTGGTGAACTTCTACTCATCTTGATCCAAAATGACACATCTGTGTATGTTTTGATGGATATCCACAAAGGCATCTTCCTCTCAGAATACCATCTGTATTCTGTGACAAAGGACAGTCTTGGGTTACAGTGTATCAACATTAATGACTTGCCCGATTTCTATCCTTTGGTATCATACATTCTTGATGCATACCAAGTCATTCCACTAAAACACAGTATTGTGGCAAAATAAAGGCCAATTAAAGCTCACTTACTTCTCTCTGTAAATAGTTTGACATTAAGTGTTAACTGATGCATGTCCTTGCTCTGTTAAGTGTATGTACTGTATATTTTTTCTGTTCTCTTTGAAGGTGGCATTTCTTCTTCAGTGCAAATATGAGTGACTCAGAGCGAACCTTCCTAGATGTCGCCATCATGGAAGTCCTACCAGAACTTCCAGCAGTAAACAAAAACATCCTGGAAGAGCACTTGCAGTCCATTGGAGTCGAGACGTATGATGATCTACGCTTCGTAACGGAGGCTGATTTGATTACAGCATTAAGACCTGTACAAGCCAGAAAGCTTCTTTCCGTTTGGAAACAGAAATGTAAGTAAAAACACCACACAACACACAGCTATTGAAAATCAAAAGCAGACATGGACATTGTGTAATATATGAGAGGCCGTTAGGGAAATAATTCATGTTTGCTCTCCCATACACCACTATACTCATACACATACACACACACTACTATAGTCTCTTAGACACACAACTACACTCATACACACACTACTATACTCACACGCAGACACACACACACACACTACTATACTCATACACACGCTACTGTACTCTCTAACACACTACTATACTCATACACACACACACACACTATTACACTCATACACACACACTATACTATATTGTACTGTGTGAATCATCTATCTATATTGCTTCTGTGTGAATCTGATTCTGGTTCTGATAATCTCATTTGTTTTTTGTCGTTAAAAGACCAAACTCCCGAGAGCAGCTCACTATCATCTGTGGAAGCCTCACCTACCCAATTGCTGTCATCGCTCTCTGTTTCACCCCGAAGTTCATCGTCAACCTCCTCCAGCAGCCCAAGACTTGACACACAGTGGAAAGACAACTTTGAAATTCCATGGAGTAAATTTCCTGAGGAAGTGATGCAATCTTTGGAGAGGGGAAAAAGGCCAGGCCCAAAACTGAGGAGGCAGATGGTACGGATTGTTGTGAGTGAGATGATGGAAAAATGCCCTCATGTAGGTAAAAAGCATTCAACTGATGTTGCAAAAAAAATGGTGGCAAAATATCCCAAATCTCTGCAAGATGTAATAGAGGGCGATATTGTTGGAACAGGCTACCATTCCCTTGTCAAACAGTTGCAAAACAGAATTGAAAATGTGAGGCGCACTTCAACACCCAAAATAAGAAAAAGAAAACATCAGACTGACTCAGACCACACAGACGAGATCCAATTAGAAGAGAGAGCAGCAATGCAGGACACTTACGGATGCATTAATTGGAATGTGAAATTTCTGCCCCTTGAAGAAACTCAACAGAGCCAGCAACAAAAGATGGAAAACTCAAGGTGATGTTCCAACACTGTGATGCCAATCCAGAGGAGGTAAAACATCTGATGAAGTCCACTTTTTACACACAGCGTCAACATGTCAACCAGGGAAAAAGTATCAAATGCCTTAGAGAGGAGTGGCCGTTTTGGTTTGATGAACTTGGAATGTCAGTCCACTTCAAGGAACTCACTGGGATTGACCTCAAAGAGACATTCACACGAAATTTGGATTTGAAGGGAAAAAGGCTTCTCGACTACATGACCACAGTTTGTGTCAACAAGAGCCAGAAGTTCCTTCAGAATTATGCAAGGCTTCAGAGGATGCGGGGATCGCAGAGTGGCTGCTCTGATGATGTGGTAGAGATGCTCCTGCTTCTGCTCAGCTACTTCGATGAGAATGAGGAGTCCATGTTCTTCCATGTCGAAGATACATGTCTGGCAGAAGAGGTCCAACTGGAGCAAGTGCCTCTGACACCCGCTGTTATTGTCTGCGGTAAGTCTGTTTCATATCTTTTTTTTTTTTTTTTTTTTTTTTTTTAAATTGCACTGTTTATAGAATTTGTCATGTGAGTGCAGCGCTTATTAATATAACCTGTTAAATAATTTGTTAATAGGACAGTCCTGCTATTCCTCAACAAAGTACATGCTGAGTCTGGATCGGAACCTTACCAACACAAACATCTCCTCCTTCATTTCTGCATTGTGCCTCATGTTCGGGAGCTACTACTGTTTCAACATCCATTATCCATCTGAGCTGGCTTCAACTCTGGAGTTTCTTCAAAGGTGAGTAAACATGGCTTACTCACTTCTCAGACCTGGGACTCTGGAACCTGGAGTCTGGCTCCGAGGTCCCGGTTGTAACCCTTTGGTGCAGGTCCGTTCAAATATCGTTCCTCCAGGAACAAAGGCCTTGTAGTTATGAAACTTAACCAAACGAAATATGCCTTTTACATCCATTACTAAAACTTTTCCAGTCAAAATCCAAAGTCTGGAAAGTTTTTGTACATGATTGGTTGTTTTTATCTGTCAATATTACTGAGTACTGCCCACCTCAACTTTTCACATTGACCTTCATGGCATGGCACAGCTCACATGAACATACATGCAGAGCAAGCATATTTTAGCTCTCAAACTATCGAAGTAATGACGGAAGGAGTACTAACAGTCAGACAAGCAGTATTCCCAGTGCAAAAGACTTTGATTTGTGCAAGGAATTACAAGAAGAAAATGCTAAATATGCTTTTATTCTACAGGTGTTTTTTCTCGATAAACCCAGAAAAAGGAACCAAAGTAGAGAATAAAAACTCCAAGCGTCGTCTCAACGTGAACCCACGAGTCCTCACCCTGATACAGGAACTCTCCGATCACGAGTGGCGTTAAGCCTAAATATGGACTCTCTCTGTGGACTCTCGCTGTTTGTTTGAGAAGAGGTAGTGTTTTTGCTTTGTTAAATCCACAATGTGTATTATGGTATGTATTATTTCCCAGCCTGGTCTCCTGCCTTGTTTAGGTCATGACCTCTTTGAAGGAGTCTTGTCATATGATCTAGCGCTGTACCTGAAGAACATTATAAAAAAGAAAAATGGTTCACATACTCACTCTTAAACAGGCGCATCAAACAGTTTAAGTACAAAGGATCTGAAGCACTCACAAAGCCATGTGCTGTCAACCCTGACAAAGCCAAGTTATCAGGGCAAGCCATTCAAAACTGGAACATTTTGAGACTGCTACCAGTTTTGATTGGTGACAAAGTGCAAAACCATGAGGATGAAGTATGGCAGTTAGCTCTCCAGCTAAAAGACATTGTGGATCTTATTTGTGCTCAGAACATTTCCTTGTTCCAGATAGCATATCTTGACATTTTGATCCAAGAATATTTGGTGTTGAGAAAGATGTTGTTTCCTGAAATTCAACTAAAACCCAAGCACCACTATTTGCGCCATTATTCAGCACTGTTCTTGAAGTTTGGTCCATTGATTAGGTTATGGACACTTAGGTTTGAGAGCAATTAAGGCACAATATGTAATTTTTGTTTTAAAGTCTTGATGGTGCACTATGTAACTTTTTCTGGTAGATGGTCTGCCACCTGCTTGTTTCATGAAGATGTTCTTTCTTTGCAGGGATATTCCACAGTATGGTATAAAACGTATCTTGCATTTGTTCAATTAGAACTGTTTTTGTTGCAAACAGATACCTCAACAAATGTGCATTCTTACTGTGAGGGGGCTCACCTCTCCACAGATCTGACCTGTAACTTGGCCTGCTGGCATCAGATGCACAATATGTAATCTTTTTTTTTAAGGTCTTGATGGTGCACTATTTAACTTTTTCTGGTAGATGGTCTGCCACCTGCTTGTTTCATGAAGATGTTCTTTCTTTGCAGGGATATTCCACAGTATGGTATAAAATGTATCTTGCATTTGTTCAGTTAGAACCGTTTTTGTTGCAAACAGATACCTCAACAAATGTGCATTCTTACTGTGAGGGGGCTCACCTCTCCACAGATCTGACCTGTAACTTGGCCTGTTTGCATTACCTGATTGTTGTTTAAAAAATAAAAAGCATCCAATTGTTTACAACTATGACAATGGCTGTTAAATAAATGTCTCAAAAGTGATATTTTCATCTCTTGTCCTTTCTCAAGATGTATTTTTGCATGTTTTGGTGTAGGCATAGTAGAAATAATTTTGCAGGTTTAAATTCGACATAACTTGATTATTAAAACATAAAAATACAGCGTATTGTGAATAGATTTTATGTATAATATACAGAACAGCTCCATTTAAAATGCAAAGTTTTACTGTTGGTCCACCAGTTTAAATTAGTTTTTTTGTATGATATTTCCCTGTTAATTTGATCATTTATTGGTGCACAATAAGCAATTACTACATGTAAAAAATACAGGAAATGGTCTATTTATATACAACACCATTATGCAAAATGAACACATTTTTTTGTAGACTTAACAGTTTTTTAATGTGATTCAGATGTAATTTCATTCACTGTAAATCAATTTACATATTTAGTCAGTAAAGTTATCTACTGTGCCGCTGTATTTTTTACAGGAATTCTCTGGTAACCACAGCTGCCAGCATTTTCCTGTAAAAACAACAATTTTTTTTTAACAGTGTGTCAGTGATTTTGACAGTCTGGGGTCATTATCCTTTAAAAAGACAGAGAAGTCACCGCAGTCCACCATCCGTTTATCTGATGTGTCAGAAGCACAAATCAAAATCTTGACCAGATTAACGTCCTGCCCTAATAAAACAGCAACATAGAACAATCAGATTAAAATGCTAATATGGCAATAAAAATAAAGAGAAAAGAAAAACAAGACTGAGCTGCATACCTGCGATAATCTGGTTCCTGAGAGCATCAGGAATAGCCCCAGCTGGGGACAGAAACGGCACACCCGTACTTGGCGCAGGAACTGCAGTTCCCAGAGTTCTGCGGGGCAAGGACGGGGGCTCGGCCGATGACGTCGAGGGTTCCCCGCACGGAGGGATAGCGGAAGTAGAGCCTGCTGCGGTGGATTCAAGCACAACAAGTCGATTATTCATGCTGTTTAAGGAGGATTTAATATCGGACAGAGCCAACAGCAATTCATCATTCGGCTGAACACACGCCTGAGTGGAAGACAATTTCCCCTTCTTCCGAGGAGTGTAAGTAGACTTCGCTGCGCGTTTTTTGGCGGGGGCTTTCCCCTTCTTGCTTTTCGTGGCAGAGCCCTCTGGCTCTGGATCTTCAATTGCACCGGGAACATGCTCTACCAGAAACTCGAACAGTTCTTCCTGACTGAGGCCGCATGGAGCAGAGACGCCGCTGGCGTACAGAGTCTCTAGGATCCGAGTCGTAGGCCAATCGCTCAGTTGCTTTAAAACCAGGCGAGAGCTGCGACGAGGAGCTGCGGAAAGGGCTCCCTGATCCCCAGAAGGAGAAGGCGCTTCGTTGTCGGTGTCTGGGATTTCCAACAACCCGCCTTCGCTTCCTGACTCGGATGAAACGGAGGACATGGCGAGGATCAGAGGCCCCAGTAACGTCAAGATGAAGAGCTTCATAAGAAGCAGGCAGCGGACACAGCGGATCAGCAGCACAAACAGCAGCAGAGGAGCAGACACACAGAATCAGCAGCACACAGCAGCGGCAGCAGCAGCGAGAGCAGCAGAACCAACAGGATCACCAGCAGAGCAGCAGAGCAGCAGAGGCAGCATGCAGCAGCAGCAGAGTAGCAAGGAATGATCAGGTAAGCACAGGGGGTTTAAATAGCCCGCTCTATCAGCTGAGGAGAGCATGTGACTGATCAGCTGATCAGGATTGGCGCACTTGAATTGTCTGCCTGAACTAGCTCCGCAGGCTTCGCATCATTACTACCATTAGCATCAGGCTAGCAAACAATGTCACTTCTTCATAATGGAGGATATAAAGTAATAAAATAAAATAAAAATAGTGGCGGGGCTTTTACTTACCACAACTGCAGGGGGTACCAGCTTCATCTGAAACAGACTACATTATAAACAGGCCTTTATTTATTATTCCTTCTGTGTTTTTCTATTTTTACTTTCAGTCCACTCTCATTTGCCCTGTTAAGTTTAATGCATCATCCCATCATTTCAGACTCAACGCTTCTTGTATCATTTTATAATTAAAAACCCCTTACAATTTTGGTTGACAGAATCCCTTCATTGTCTAAAAAGGCTTTTATTGTGAAACATTTGCAGGAACTTGTTGTTGAGGTTTTGGTGACTTGCATAGTTTGTATGCAGTACTTCAAGTGTAGCTCCTGCCATCTGGTGGCACTTTTAACTTTACTACAATAACAATTTTGCCGGACAATAATAGCAATAACAATAAGATTAGGACGAGAATAATCCAATGACGTCACACACGTCATAAAAGATGACCAAAGATGATTGGTTGTGGACCATGGTGTAGTTTGTCATGTCTGTCAGTCAGGTCACTGCAAGATTTTATGACTCAGCAATTGCCTAATCTAACATAGTGACTGTCGGAACTGAATCCAGTATGATACACAGATATGAGTGATAATGATTTTCTTATCTGAACCCTGAAAAGAAAGCAAATAAGCACATTTTCCAAAATAGGACACCATTCCTGAAAGGTCTCATGCCTATGATTCAGTAATATCTAGCGGTGAGGTTGCAGATTGCACCCAATTAAAACCTCTCCTTTGTGCTAATTGTGTAGGAGAACTACAGCCGCTGATGCAAAAAAGCAAAAATGGCCCTATCTAGAACTAGAGTTTGTTTTTTCACTTTTGAGCTACCATAGTGACAACATGGCAGATTTAGTGAAAGGGGACTACTACATATGTAGATAAAAACGGATCATTCTAAGGTAACAGAAAACACAACAATTCTTAGTTTCAGGTGATTATACGCTAATTAATACACAGTTGTGAAAATTATATTCCATTTCTGTCATTATATCCCCTTAATCCTCCACACTGGAACTTTAACTGAAAGTGTGCCTTGGAAATTATAATGTTGTAAACTTCTTGTTCTTATCTAGACTAGTTTCTGACTATAAGCCTGTACCTTTGACTCAACCAGACATTGTTCTAAAGCAGCTGCTTGTATTCACTGCACTGATGATTCAGTAGGGAGAGTTTCGTGTCCATTCAAGCATTGAAAGTGCTCCAATTTTCATTGTCTTTGTAGAAAATAAACAGGATGTTTTCTATTTTAAACTCTGGAACCAAAAACAACTCCCAACCTGCTACTTTATAGCACAAACTGATACACCTCTACAGTGTATCTGTGGATATATGCAGTGTGAGCATATGTGAAGGAATGTTCTTAATTTATCCGCCGCTAATGTGTGATCTAACTATTGGTGTTCTCGGCCCAATCAAGCAGCTATAATCCAAACAAACCCACCACCTGCAGAGAGGAAAGTGCTGCCAGGGCCTCCGTGAGACACTGTGATATAACACCATGATAGGTGTGGGGCGCAGCTGGGCTGAGAGAAGTGTACCTGCTGTTCTATTAACAAACCCTATTTGCATAATGTGATAATAAAGGAAAACAACAGTTAATTGTCAAAAAGGGAGGGAGAGAGAGCGCAAATAAACGTGTGTGTTTGAACTTTGTTCTTGTAAATGTATTCACAAATGGACAGCAGGAAAACAGCAACATAATTAAATGGTAACACTCTGCACTTAAAGGTAATTAATTCGCAGGAGTTGGTACTTTAAGGTAATTGACGCGAGCAGCACGGTGAGTGTATTATTCAAAACGATGCTCAAACCTCACATTGTTACATGATTGGTTAATTGTGTGCGTGTGTGTGTGTGTGTGTGTGTGTGAGTGAGTGTATGTGTGTGTGTGTATCTCCTTTTTTTTGTCATTGTTAACAAAAGGTGGACTGCTTAAGCCAAAAAGAGAATTGGTAGAAAAGGACAGTCGATATTTTCTCCCAAAACATTTTGGGGCTATATTTCATTTCATAACTCAGATTGTCTCCAAACAGACAACTAAGTCAAGCTTATTGACTGTCCCTGTGGAAATATGGCTGCCTCAGCTCCTTTCTGATCGGCTCAAAACAGCCCACAGCTCAACAGGAGGGAAACAAACTGAGTTAACTTGCTGCAGAGGTACAGTGAAAAAAAACAAAAAACCCATACTTCTTCACAGGCCCTTCAAGCTCTTATGCAATCTTAATATTGTATTTTTCTCTTTCAGTGAGAAACTCTCATTCAATCTGGAGAGATTTCCAATGCAACTTTCCCTGCATTAAGAATTTAACAAAAAAAAAAAAAAAGGAAAAGTAACAGGGCAGAGTGGGATTCCTCACTCCTCTAGCTTCAAGAAAATGGTCCATGAATATTCATGTAACAAGTTGATTTATACTGGAAACACACAGTTATCTTATGCAGTTGGCAGATTTTTTCACCGACAGAATATGAAGAAAGCACACTTACTCCATGCAACAGAAGTTTAACAAAGACAATGTTTCAATCCTACTTGGAACTCTATGATGGCACTTGTGGTTGACCTTCAACCATCAGGGTGAAAACATTTACCAATAAACAATGTTGGGCTCTTTACCCTTAAAAGGTAATACATTACTCATCACTCTTTTCATAGTAATTATTTTTAACTATCATTACTAGGGGTGGGGGTGTCAATATGTTATGGTATCGCAATATTTTTGTTTTGCAATATTGTATCGAATTTTTAAAATAATATAAATTGTTAATAGTACGCACACAAATTAAACTTTAGGCAGTCTACAAGAATAATAAAATCAACTGCTTTTTCAGTCCACTGGATACATTTTGCTGAAAAAGAGGCTGAAATGAGATGAACAGACTGAAAACTTTATTGTATTAAATAAAACAGATGCTGAAGTTTTCCTTTGCGGATGTGACTTACAGTTGGAAAAAAAGGTAATGAATATTTTATTGCAATACTCAACATTTAAAACTGCAATGATATTGTACCGTGACTTCAGTATTGTGATAATATAATATTGTGGATCCTGTGGTGATTCCACTCCTAATTATTACTTTACTTATTACTCCCTGCCAACTGTAAATAATTTCACTACTCGTTATATTATTTTTCGACTACACCCCATAAAATTGGTAATTCCGTATCACTCCAGAATTTAGATGTGTGCCTCTGTGTGAATGTCAGGGTAATCACTGGTAGTGTAGCTAAGGCTTGATAGCTTGCAATTTTTTTATTTTTATTTTTTTTACCTGGGCACTTCTGCTGCCTGTGACTGGTATTTTCCCAAGAACCTGCTCAACATAGCTCTTGAATACATCTTCTGTTGCACATCATCAGTGATGTAACCTGGGGTCATTGGGTGTTTCGGGTCTTTCAACATCAGACACCCTTGCCCAGGTGACCCAAGCAGCTGATCAGACCGCGACTTGTGTTCAGGTGGCTTTTGCTTGTCCCCATGGTTCTCCTCTCCGGATCCAGAGCCATCTCGAGGCTTTCTCAGCTGCTTCGGTGATATTCTTGATGGTTCTGTGCCTTGATGTTCCTGTGATGCCCAGTGCGCTTAAGGCTTTGTGGGGTGAGTGCCCCACAAATCCTCCACTGCCAACCTCGATGGGCATACATCTTGTGTTCCAGCCCTGTGTTTGGCAGTTGATGACCAGGTGTTCATATTTGGTCCTCTTCCTTTCGTGGGCCTCCCCCAGGTGGTCCTCCCTTGGCACTGTCAGCTCCATGATAATGATGTTCTTGGTGCTCTCTGAAACCAGAAGGATATCTGGCCTCAGGGTGGTGCTGACAATGTTCTTCACAATCTCCTGGACTTGTTTGAGAAATAGCTCCCTAGTGTCAAAGGCCTGAGTCTGATTACCTCAGTCGGTGGGCCTCCACGTGGGGAAGACAGACAGGACAGGAGAGTTTTCTTAGAACCATATGAAAATGGTATAATTAGGAGTTTTTATTTCTGGTAGAACTCACCTACATTTTAGTGTGCCATCAGCTTATTAATAGCATTTTTACCTAAACAAGAAAAGTATAAATTTTCCAGAAAGAAAGTGTTGCTTTAAGAGGAAAAATATGCATTTTTGATTTTGAGGTGAACTGTCCCTTTATATTTCAGTTCAGTCTATTATAAATTATAAAGTTTTAGTATTTTTGTTTTTATGATAACATTGTTTTCACCACAGTAATTGCTGAGATGTCGGAACACAGCAAAATTTGGAGGCAGCAAACACAAAATGACCAGAAATGTTCAGGCAGATTTTAAACAAGCCCGAACCGGCTACATGGGCTCGTCCCCCTGCAGGCCCACCACCCACAGAGGGATCCAGAAGGGTTCGGTGCTATGTGGATTGGGCAGCAGACAAGGCGGGGGCCTTGGCGGTCCGATCCTTGGCTACAGAAGTTGGCTCTTGGGACATGGAATGTCACCTCTCTGTCGGGGAAGGAGCTGGAGCTTGTGATAGAGGTTGAGCGCTACCGGCTAGATATAGTCGGCCTCACCTCGACACATAGTTCCGGCTCTGGAACCCAAGTCCTTGAAAGGGGTTGGACTCTCTCCTTCGCTGGAGTTGGGCCGGGTGAGAGGCAGAGGGCTGGGGTGGGCTTTCTGATAGCCCCTAGACTCTCTGCCTGTATGTTGGGGTTTACCCCGGTAGATGAAAGGGTTGCTTCCCTGCGGCTTTGGGTCGGGGAACGGGTCCTGACTGTTGTCTGCGCTTATGCGCTGAACAACAGTTAAGAGTACCCACCCTTTTTGGAGTCCCTGGGACGGGTGCTGGACAGTGCCCCAACCGGGGGGCCCCAACGTGGGCAATGATAGCGGGACCTGGAGGGGCGTGATTGGGAGGAACAGCCTGCCCGATCTGAACCCGAGTGGTGTTCAGTTATTGGACTTCTGCGTGGGTCACAGTTTGGCCATAACTAACACCATGTTCAAACATAAGGATGTCCATCAGTGCACATGGCACCAGGACAGCCTAGGTCGCAGGTCAATGATTGACTTTGTAGTCGTATCATTTGACCTGTGGCCATATGTTCTGGACACTTGGGTGAAGAGAGGAGCAGAGCTGTCAACTGATCACCACCTGGCAGGCCCAAACGAACAGTGAGGGTCTGCTGGGAACGCCTGGCGGAAGAACCTGTCCAGATGATCTTCAATTCCCACCTCTGGGAGAGCTTCGACCGCATCCCGAGGGCAGAGGGGGACATTGAGTCCAAATGGGCCTTGTTCCGCTCTGCCATTGTTGAGGTGGCATTTGTGAGCTGTGGCCGCAAGGCTGCAATCTACTCAGCCGTCAGGCTGAAGAAGGAGGCCTAAAGGGCATGGTTGGCCTGTGGGTCTCCGGAAGCAGCTAATGGGTACCGCCGGGCCAAGTGGGGTGCAGCGGCGGCAGTTGTGGAGGAAAAAACTCGGGCGTGGGAGGAGTTCGGTGAGGCCATGGAGGAAGACTATCGATCGGCTCCAAAGAGGTTCTGGCAAACCGTCCAGTGCCTCGGGGGGGGGGGGGGGGAGGCGGCAACTTGCTCACACTATTTACAGTGGGGGCGGGGAGCTGCTGACGTCAACTGGGGACATTGTCAGGTGGTGGAAGGAATACTTTGAGGAGTTCCTCAATCCCACCAACACGTATTCCAGAGAGGAAACAGAGGCGGGGGTCTCGGGGGCGGGTCGTCCAATTTCTGGGGCAGAAGTTGCAGAGGTAGTGAAACAACTCTGAGGCGGCACAGCCCCGGGGGTGGATGAGATTCGGTCTGGATGTTGTAGGGCTGTCCTGGCTGACACACCTCTGCAACATTGCGTGGACATCGGGGGCAGTGCCTCTGGAGTGGCAGACCAGGGTGGTGGTCCCCATCTTCAAGAAGGGGGACCAGAGGGTATGTTCCAACTACAGAGGGATCACACTCCTCAGCCTACCCGGTAAGGTCTACTCCAGGGTGCTGGAGAAGAGGGTCCGGTTGATAGCTGAACCTCAGATTGAGGAGGAGCAATGTGGTTTTCATCCCAGATGCAGAATGGTGGACCAGCACTTTAACCTCGCCAGGGTGCTGGAGGGGGCATGGGAGTTCGCCCAACCAGTCCACATGTGCTTTGTGGATTTGGAGAAGGCTTACGACCGTGTCCCCAGGGGCATCCTGTGGGGGGTGCTCCGGGAGTATGGCGTTGGGGGCCCCTTGCTAAGGGCCATCCAGTCCCTGTACCAAAGGAGCATAAGTATGGTTGGCGTGGCCGGCAGTAAGTCAGACCTGTTCCCGGTGAGGGTTGGACTCCGCCAGGGCTGCCCTTTGTCACCGGTTCTATTCATAATTTTCATGGACAGAATTTCTAGGCGCAGCCGAGTGGTGGAGGGTGTCAGGTTCGGTGACAGGAGGATCTCGTCCCTGCTTTTTGCGGATGATGTGGTCCTCCTAGCTCCATTGAACAGTGACTTCCAGCTCCTGCTGGGACGGTTCGCAGCCGAGTGTGAAGCGGCTGGGATGAGAATCAGCACCTCTGGTCCAGCACCTCTGGCCATGGTCCTCAGCCGGAAAAGGGTGGATTGCCCATTCCAGGTCAGGGGGGAGGTCCTTCCTCAGGTGGAGGAGTTTAAGTATCTCGGGAACTTGTTCACAAGTGAGGGTAGGATGAAGCGGGAGATTGACAGGCGGATTGGGGCGGCGTCAGCAGTGATGCAGGTGCTTAACCGGTCCGTTGTGGTGAAGAGGGAGCTTAGCTAAAAAGCGAAGCTCTCGATTTACCAGTCGATCTACGTTCCAACCCTCACCTATGGTCACAAACTCTGGGTAGTGACCGAAAGAATGAGATCGCGAGTACAAGCGGCCGAAATGAGTTTCCTCCGCAGGGTGGCTGGACTCAGCCTTAGGGATAGGGTGAGGAGCTTGGACATCCGGGTGGGACTCGGAGTAGAGCCGCTGCTCCTCCACATCAAGAGGAGCCAGATGAGGTGGTTCGGGCATGGGAGGTGTTTCAGGCTTGTCCAACCAGACAAGGATCCGGATAAGCGGAGGCCGACGAGTACGAGTATGAGTACATTTAAAACCAAATTATCTAAACCACTTTGTTTAGAGGTAAAAGAGTTAACACACTGATATCAGCACAAAAAACTGCTATGGATGTCTTTGCTATATGTGAAACTTAACGAAAAGAGGCAGTCTGTGAATCATTCAGTGAACTGCCTTCACTTCCTTTTTCAATTTAGTTTGTCTAACCTGAGGGTTTGTTTACAACCTGTCTGATTGTCTGACTGCTCATGTTTCATGCCCTGTCTGACTTCTTTTTAGCAACTTACCTTCTTCCCACATCTCAGCTATTACTAATAGGAATTATAGTGAAAACTACAAAAAGGAAACTGAAATTTCTCTTTTAAAATACAGGACTGATTAGCATGAATATTTTTTGCAGTGGATCCCAGGCAGGCCACCACGGGCAGGAGGACAACAGGCAGCAAGCCTGAATGAATATCCTGAGCCTCTCGCTGTCCCAGGGTGTTTGACTGCTGTGTAATGCATTCAGAGATATCACTCTAAAATTGTTTGGGGGGTCACTGGGAGTCAGGGTATGAGCCTTCACAGATTGGAGAGATTGTCAGACTCCAGCAGACTGTGAAATGGAATATGTAGTGTGTGTGTGTGTGTGTGTGTGTGTGTGTGTGTGTGTGTTTCAGCCTCTTTCTATTCTTGTATTTGCACCAGAGCAGGAGTTTATTGTATTGGACACTCACACCCAGCCTGCTGAGAAACAGGCTGACTGCCCGGACCTGTCACTGTGTCTGTCAAACACGGTGGCAGCCATTTTGTAAAACACTGCTCCTTGATTTAGTTCTGTTTTGCTCACTTTAGCAAAGCTGTAGTGATGACTTCATGAAGGTGGATACTGGTATTTTGGGACTTTGTTGTTTTGTTCAGTATATTTTATTGTATCCACAGCTTTTTGTCTGAGTGAAAAAAATACTGGTATGATGGTAATGGGCAAAACAGTTCCTTTTGAATGACACTTTTTAGTGTGCGGTATGTTTGTAGTAATGTAGCCTGTCGAAGATCAAAGTCCTGAATGAATCTGTATCGTGTCATAACGTAGGGCAGCAATTACACTGAATAAGCAAGTGAGGACTGACTATATTGGACTTGAGTTGAACCTTCTACAGGCAAAGCCAGTGGAACATTCACTTGCTCTTGGGATGGTCGTTCTTACAACTTCAGAGCGTGGAAACAGCATGGCATGGATGCTACAAAGATGATATGTTGTATTTTATTGCTATTGCCCTGTTTCGTATGTGCCTCCTCGAATACTGAAACAAAACCTACACCCTCGCATGTGTTTTTAAACTTTGGACTTTAGTCTTGCTTCCACTCTTAAAGGGATAGTGCACCCAAAAATGAAAATTCACCCATTATCTACTTACCCATATGGAGGCTTACAGTGCCCCAGATCCAAACGTCAAAAAAACCCCACATTATTGAAACCACAAAATATCTCCATATTGCTCGTCCATAGTGATCCAAGTGTCCTGAAGCCCCGACATAAAAAGTTATTTGGAAATACATCATTCGAACACTTGGATCACTACGGACGAGCAGTATGGAGATATTTTGTGGTTTCAATTATGTGTTTCTGGACGTTTGAATCTGGGGCGATGTAAGCCTCCGTTAGGTGGAGTTGTGTTGCTACCTCCCCTTGGATCTCCACAAGTGTTGCGAGGACTCTAAAACTTCACCTGAGCCTCCATTGACATAAGGGTGAGTAGATAGTGGGTGCATTTTCATTTTTAGGTGCACTATCCCTTTAAACCTAATTTCCTCCTGGCTTTTATGATGTCACGTAACAGCGTTTTTTTGCAAGACAGCTGTGTGTTTGCTTACTATAGGGTTTGACAGATATATCGGAGAGAACTTGATACCATGACTTTCCTGATCGCTACCGGTGATGGCTAAAAAAGGGCAAGAAAATACCGGTCATATCCACAATATTTTTGTACAGTGGGCTGAAGTGGAGACGCATTGTCCATCTTTATATACAGACTATGGTCTCCAGTTATGCTTGAGGACTAAAATTGAATAATTTAGCTTAATGATCCACTATGTTCACCAGTTAGTTGCTAACATTAACTGACTGCTATGTGGGGCTGGGCAGGTAGTGTGCTAGCCCTTGTTTCCGTCTCTTGAAAAGACAGCACGCTGTATAAAACACTACAGGAAACAGTTCTCTTTACAGACACTGAGGCACAAGAGATAACATCACTGACAGCTGAACTGGTAAAATAAATAAAACTTTCCACAACTTAAAGATAACTGCGAGCGACATCCAGTCATTGTCAGATATAAAGATGAAGAGCACAAAAGCTCTTCTTCTGACTGCACTATCAGCCACTGTATCACGACAATTTGTCACACACTCTCAGCTCCAGTTTGATCACTCGTTGTGTGTCAGGGCGACTGTGTTTCCATATCAGCTGCGCATTATGTTACACTTGGCTTCTTGTCAATCACCTGAGACCCACAGGAAGTGGGAAGACTCCCCCCTGGAAAAAATGCAGCTTTAAAGCATGTCACCTTGCACACTGTACTGTCAGATCCATGTCTGGTATATATACAGTGCCTTTGTAAGCTGACCCAGCATTTCAGAAAGTTTGCTTTAGTGGAGTAAGACAGTCTGTCAGCCGGTGCTGGTCAGTCACTCATTATCAAGTCAGAGGCTGTTTGACTGATTCAGCGAGTTAAATTAGAAGCAGAAGCAGACAATAACTGTGACTAATTAAATCTCTCTCCAGTTGTAGTGATGCTGGTGGCTGAGGAACAGTCAAAGGTCACTGATATGATTAGATACATCCTATGGAGAGTGTACATCCACAGCAAATTACATAAAATCAGGCTATTATTTGGTTTTAGATTTTATACACCACAGTGTTGGTCAAGAGAGGACTTGCCCTGACAGTGGTACAGTACCACAGGAAAGGTCAGGGAATCACTAAAACCATCCTCTGGTAGAATGAATATAAATGCCATGACAAATTGGCCAGTACTGTAGTTATGTCATTATCCTATGGACAAAGTGTTGGATAGAAGGAAAGACCGAACAACTAACCTTGTTCCTGGGCATATGCTTTTCATAAAGTAGTAACCCAGTGTTTCCCGTACATCAATTCATTTAATATTTAATTTTACTGTGGAGTTGTGAGCAGAGCATTTACTCAGTCCCCCCTTGCCCTGCTCTCTCTCTGTTATCCAGACCACAAATGAGAAAAGAGTTAGCCAACTAGCCACCCATACTCCCTCCCCCTCATCCCCAGCCGCTGTGGACTGCTTCGGCTAGAGGATAGCCACTGACAAGCAGCAATATTTGACGACTTTGGGATGAGAATGCGTTGGAAAGCAGCATTATGCTGAGTTGCTAGGTGACTCAGAGTCACAGTCAGAGGGTCTCTACATCCCAGTCTGCCCAGTCTTTTCCTTTCTAAAATTAAACTTGGAAACAATATGTTGTGCTTTTTATTTGTGTGTGTGTGTGTGTGTGTGTGTGTGTGTGTGTGTGTAATTTTTGTGGCAAACCAATCAACAAAAGACTCAAGATTCAAAGCTTTTGCCCTGCTAGACTCAATAACTCAGTACACCCAGATTGTTCATTCTCTCATCAGTTATGGTGGGCTTGAAGTAAATTTTCACCAACTTTAGCATAGAAAAACTTTGCTCACAAGAAGCAGTATTTATTGGGATCGAGACTGCTATTTTTCAGAATCTGGAGAGCTCAAAAACTACTTCTTTATACGGCTCAATGAACTGTACCACCTCTACTGTACCACAGGGCCTCTGCATCCCAGTCTGTATTTTCCTCTCTAAAATTCAGCTGAACTGATGTAGTTCATGTCCCGAGTCATCAATATTTGAATCATACAATCGAGCAAATGAAAACACAGCTGTCTCTTTCAGAAATGCATCACTTCGGGGGTTTAGAGCTTGGGTGCTGTTCTTCTGTCTTTGAAAACCGTCTGTTAAGCTAATTGAGCATCTGGTCAATGATGGGGTAGAAAAAGGCTGCATAAAACCACATTCTGACCAGTGGTGTAGTGATAGTTAATGAGACGGTAGTGGTACTAAGTAAATGGGTCGGTTACCGACATGGAAGTGGGTACCCTGTCTTACGTATTCCAGTAGCTTTTTGGCTGATAGGTGGGTATGCTGTAAACAGCCAGGAAGGGAAGTGGCTATACCCTGCATACCAGCATATACTGTCTAGATAGTGACATCTTTCTGGGAATCCTGTGGCTCATGTAACTCCTGTGGTGGTTTAACTATTAATTACATGACTGGAACAACACAGGAAAAAAAAGTTAATGGGAGCGGGCAGGATGGAAATCATATAACAATTTAACAATATAAAGTTCGTCAGCTGCTATTAGTTTGTTTCCACAGACCATAAGGAATATATGTATAACACACATGTAGTTTTATCTTAAGCATGTGAAGTAATATGAATCATTTGTTGAGATTGTGATGTCACGATCGCCATGCTAATTTCCATCAGCTCATTAATGGTAATTCCCATTATGTGTTAGCATCAAGCTAACGGACAAAGCACTAGTTACTTGCCACACTGATGTAACATTTGGAACCAGACTATGGTTTATTACCAAGTAGGTTTTCACTTACAAGAAATTTGCCTTGGTGCTTACAATAAACACACAATAAACATCTGAAGAGGAAATGAAAGTCAAGAATAAAATATAGACTAGAATAGAACATTTACAATAAAAAATAATATGAAAAGGATACTATGAAAAATATTCTATAACAACAAATATGTACAAAAATAGAAAAATTACAATAAAATGTGAAAAAGATACTATAGAAATATTGGAAAATACTAGAAGGACTTATTGCAGCATTACTATACTGCATAATTGATTAAATATGCCTAGTTTTCATATATAAATATTCAGTTTTCATATGAATAAATGCAAGTCTTTGTAAATCACAACACAGGGACAAGATGGGACAGGAATCATTCTTCTGGGATTGGGATGAGACAAGTTTTTTTTGTGGGAGTGAGATGGGACACTCTAATATCCTCCTCTACATCACTGATTCTGACCAACAGTAGTCAGTACACAGTGTTCACAGAGTTTCGGGCTTAGCCTTTATTGTCATTTTGCATCTGGCTGTATTGCAGTATTGCGCTGCTCAGAAATGTTTAACACTTCATCCCACAAGTTATCAAAAAATGACTCCTCCCTGAAGTCATTCAATGTCTGAACTGAAACCAAGTGATGAAGATGCAGCACATCAGAGAGAAGTTGTTTCTCCAGAAACTTTATGAACAAGATAACAAGATTCACAATGAATTCAAGATCTATCTGTGCCAGCAGGCACATTACATCATCACCACTGTGCTCTTGGTTTTCTCTTGTACTCTCTTAAGGGCTGGCAATCTATCCATTATGTTATCTAGTGCCATAAATCAGCACGCCCATCAAGTGTCACTTAATTGCTGAAGCTTTCTTGGTGTACCTTTGTACATCTCTTTTTGTATAATCAGCCATTTAGGATGGACATATGACCCAGATATGAACACATATAGTTAGAAAACAACTGTCTCTAGGAGCACTTTGGCTGTATCTGCTAAAATTAAATCACACTGTTGGTATTTCAATGGATGTAAAAGGCATATTTCAGCTGCTCTTTGATTTAAGCCTGGACCCCGTAATGTTTACCTCTCATGACAGCAGTTACGTCATATGCTTGGCCTACAAGGTTGTTTTTGTATTCTGGACCATGACTTTCCAATATGTGGATTATTTTTTCAGTAAGCCCAGCTGCATCTGGCCTTTCAGCAGACTCAGAATGGATAAAACTCTCTTCTGTTGAAATAGTACTGCGTACCAGAGAAATCTATTTTTTTAATATATTTTGTTTCATTAGCCATGGTGCTGAGGGTTTCACTGTTATTCACTTCTTCTGTAATTTCAGTTCCAATCATATCTGCCAAATAATCCAGAACCTCATTTTGAATGATTTTGCCTCTGTATTGTATGATGAATGGAGGTCAACCATTTACCAGCTTTGTCATAGTTAGCAATTTTCTCTAGAATTGCCATAAAGCTTTCTTAATGTAGGGGACGTCATGGAAGAGTTAGCAGCATAGAATCAGCTCCGTCGAGTAGAACAGAAAATAAGTGACAAAACACATTAAAAACACAGTGTGCTCGTTTAGCACACTATTTCATGTAGTTTTTATCTGCTGTAGGGTCGCGTAGGGGAGCGTAGCGCAACAAAAATAGAAGAGCCATATAAAATAGAGAGTTTTCGCGCGACAGACGGGGGTTGTTGCGCTGCTCCCGTTGCCAGTGGAGCCGCTGTAATTGATTAGCAGGGGGGCGAGCTGCTACGGAACTCGCGCTGCAGACGTGTCACGCTGCAGACGTGTCGCACCGCTGACATGCCCGGTGGAGCCCGGCTGAAAGACTTGCTTCAGAAAGTACTTAAACTATCACCAGAAATGGACATTGAAACTGAAAGGACACACCGCTCACTCACAACTAAACCTAAAGACTTAACAGCCACTCCAAGATTGATAACAGTGAGATTTTTGGACGCTGCCATAAAGGATGTGATAATACAGCAACCGTGGAGCCAATGACAGATTTTCTATCAAGACAAGCAAATCTTTTTCGATCAACTTTTTGCATATTCTTACATTGTAGACTGCTGCTTTATAACTGTCCATGTTTCCAGACTGACTGCGGTGCATACATTTATGGCATCCTGCATGGTTGTGGCAATCCATGGTTTCTGACTGTGTAATGATGGTAATGATGTAGCTGTAGTTTGGGGGGTATAGTTGCTTCTGTGGGTTTACAAATTTAACCAAGTACAGACTCAGAGAATCTGTTCATGTAATAGGTGACATCAGTGGTGGTGTTCTGGGACATGCTGTGGACTCTGATTGGAGCAATCTCTAGCATCACTGAGAGCATGTGTCATAGTTGACTTGCATATCTTGACCTCAACAAGATGGCTGCACTGGCACTACTCCCAAACACAGGCAGCACCATCTCTGCAGCCACCTCTGAGCAGCATATAGCAGTGATCTAAAGTGTTTATTCTTGTGGTGCAGGGTCAGCAGGAATGGGACGACACCTCACATTCCCACTGTCACATTCACCATAAAGCACACACCTCTTCTTCTCTCGCCAGAGTCTGTTAGATCATCATATAAAAAAGCATCACCTTGTTGAATGATGCTGTCCAGTATTCCAAGATTTAGCCAGGTTTTGGTGAAAACAAGGATATTAGAGTTCCTGATATGCTTCTAGAAATTGATGCAGGCATAGAGGTTGTCCAGTTGATTACTGAATGCCTGTACAGTGGCAACTAATATTTATATGTGGGGCCCATATGGGTTGGGCTGAAAATTGGCCCTGTTTGGGACTGTCCATGGACTCATGCCAATTGCCTACATGAGTGGCTTTACCCAAATGGGCCCTGCATGGGTCATACTAGAGCTACCTATGTATTGTATGGACCCAAAATGGACATCTTATCTGGGGCCCACTTGGGTAATTCCATCTATGTGGGCAATTGGTATGGGGGCGATATGGAAACTGTGGACAATCCCATACAGGCCCCATTTTTCAGCCCATTTACTACTTGATGGTCGGTGCCCATCTTCTCCGTCCTTTCCTCGATATTTACTGATGTTTACATTCGAAAGCCTCGACCTGATTAGCTAGCAAAAGTCAGCAGGAGGAGAGTCTGAGTGACTCGCAGCCACATGCCACCAATGGCAAACATAAAAAGCACCACCAACACTTACAAAGTAGACACAAGGGAGCATGACTTTCGGACAAATTTGAGGAGGCTTACAGAGGTGACTGGAATCATCTTCACCTATGTCATTGCTGATATCTATGGAGGCCGAACCAAAATAAGCCACATATGCTATTGCAATCAAGAAACACCAGTGGGATATTCAGGGACGGTTTCTGCTATGGGCAATGTGGGCGACCGCCCAGGGTGCAATCTATGTGAGGGCGTACAAGTGCCCTCCAACAAGAAAAAAAAAAAACAACTCGCCAGTTTTCTAGACTACCGCTCATTTCCACGTCAAGTTAGTTATCACGTTTCAAACAGCAGCAGAAAGGAAAGGCGAATCCTGGTAGTTGTGCTGGCGGTCTGTGGCGCAAGATATTGTCTTACCGGCAACAGAGAAGGGATATTTGACATGAGGGAGAATTTGATTAATCTAAATCCAAAGAATACACACTTCTTCTCTTCTATCATATGAACTGTAATTACACTGCTTTACAAGCAGGGAAACATTTTTCCAACATCTCAAACCTGATGGTTTAGTGCTTGTGGATGCACATCTATCCTCTGTCTGTTTCTCACGCTCTGCTTGTATGTCACCCTCAGCCTCACTCTTGGGGTCTTCATCTATCACTCATTCCTCCTCTGTGCCCTCACTTTGAAAATGAACTAGTCCTCTAGCTTTCTCTCAGTGGCACTCACTGCTTCCTGCTGCTTCCCCTCAGCTCTCTCAATACCTGGATCATCTCGATCCGTCTCAATGTTTGCCCCATCATTTTCCTTTTTTTTTCTGAGGGTGAAAATAGGACATAATGTCCTTTTTCCCTTCATTTTGATGATAACAATAAAGCAAAAACAATGTAAAGGAATATATAGCACCACAGCAACCCAAAAACATGCTGGTTTCACTTTAGAAAAATGTCCCATTTTTGTCCCGTTGTACCTGAATGCATCAAGTACTCACTCCAAACCCTTTTATGATGAAAAATAAAGTGGATTGTAAAAATATTAAGATTTTTAAGTAAAACATTTAACAAAATGTAACATCCTACAACCATTTTTGTTGTTTTACCCCCTTAATGTCTTACTGTAGCTGCAGGACTCTTATTACCAAAAGGGGAAAATCAACATGCTACATTGCTTTCATTGCAAGTCCTGGGACCATTATGTTTCACTCTTTCCTCTGCAAATTCTAGTTATTTTAGACCATTAAAAAATATTGTTTCATGTGAAGCATATTTGTAGTGACAATGAATATGTTTGGTAACTGGCCGCTAGTATTCAAAGAGCCCAAGATGAAATTACAATAAATTTATTTCTTCCATTTTACCTGATATCCCACATTCCTGCACTTAACCTTAGCTGCAGCCGTACTGCAGCCAAACTTCATAGCTAGCTTAATGCTAACTTAGCATGTTCTTCAAGGTTTCAACTTCTGGACCAAGGAGCAAAAGGGGCTGATTGTGTAAGTATGGTGAGCAAGTCGTGAAACTGGTGGATGGGTCATCAAGCTGCTCCAGTCACAGCTATACCTAATTGCATTTAATAGCCATGGGTCTATCACTGCCATTACTCCACTATATTCTGTAGCAAATACTGGTTTGCTGCTATAATAATGTGGCACACAGAACATGTAAAAATCTGTCTCTGAGTATTATAATCATTTAGCAGTGATTTGGCATTTGACAAGCCTGCAGACTCATCAATTTGTTACTCAGACTGAACTTTCTGGATTGTATTTCATTCATCATCGGTACCTGAAGCAACACAGTAAAACACGGCCGTCTGAATGCCTGTTCAGTAAGATGTAGTGCCACCCCAAACTTCCATAAGAACGTCAGTGCACCTTGTCATGGAAAATCCAAGCATGTGCTTCCAAAAAATACTGCCTCATTTGTTGTCTTGATCTCAACCTAACAGAAAATCTCCCATAGGGTTTCCGTTTGGTTGAGATCTGGTGACTGTGTGGGCCATAGCATATGATTCACATCATTTCTATCCCCATCAAACCATTCAGTGAGCCCTTGTGTCTGCTAGCATCTGCATTTTTTGTTTTTCTGCTCATTTGTTGTGACACTGAAATCTGTATTCAACACGTACAGTGTTGGCTGCCGTTCCCTCGCTGTGCAGACTGTAATTGAAAGCTCCCATAGAGAGTGTTAACACCCTTCCTGTCTACCCACAGAGTAGTATGATCTTCTTCTACTGAACTCAAACCCCTATGTGAGAAGAAATTACTCCAGGAGGGAACTCTCCAGGGGTACCCGGCGAAAGACAGTATGAAATTAAGGAGCTTTGGTCAGGGTTATAGGCTCTTGTGCATATATAAAGCCAGCACTTCTATTACTAATGTGTGTATGTGTTCTCATTAATCAGCACTACAGGGACAAAGAGACCAGACATAAGACGTGCTTCATTATCTTTTTTTAAAAAAAAGTGAAATAGATATTAACCCATAAGAACCCGGACCAATTTCTCCTTAAAGGAAAATTATGGGGGGCATAAAACAGACTAAATAGACCACATAGAACATATTTCTGACATTTTTTTCAAAATACCACCCCTCACTGTCAGAGATCTGTAATGTTACATATATGTCACATTGGGCGTTAAGAACCTGGATAATTTATCCATCAAGGAAAATTATGGGAGACATAAAATAGACTAAATAGACCATATAGAACACATTTCTGACATTTTTCTCAAAATAACACTCATTAGTGTCAAAGATCTGTCAATGGGTGTTAATGGTAAATTCATTCCTCTTTTGAAAATAAATCAGCCTTAGTCTTTTTCGGTTTGATAACAAAGCTTTGTCTTTTCATTTGCGTTTCCACAATATCATAAATTTACCTCTTAGGTTTAACAACAAAATCTTTAACAATAAAATTTTGATTTATTTCACAATACAAAAATTGTGTGTGCAAGGTTAAAGACCAATTCTAGCACTTGGTCATCGATGTTTGACAGAATACCAAAAACTGACTGTCATGACATCATTATGACATTGTAATGACAAAATTCTCTGACCTAAAGTAAAGTGGTAGCATTTTGATCTGTCATTAACATATCATGAAGGATAAACTGACTGTCATGACATCATTATGACAATGTAATGAAGAAATTCTTTGACCTAAAGTAAAGTGGAAGCATTTTGGTCTGTCATTAACATTTTAACAATTTTGTCATTACAATGTCATAATGATGTCATGACAGTCAGTTTTTGGTATTCTGTCAAACATCGATGACCAAGTGCTAGAATTGGTCTTTAACCTTGCACAGCATTTTTCTATTTTCTAGTAATGTCACTTTGAATAATGTCACGTTGTCATAATAAGGACATCGCAAACAAATTTAATGTCAAGTTGTCATGACAAAGACAAATTCTGGTTATGTCACCTTGATTAATGTCAAGTTGTCATAATGAAGACAACCAAAATAATGTCAACTTGTCATTACCAAATCAAATGACACTCAATGACAACAGTCATAAACGTTTAATGACATTGACATAATGTTTATGACATGTTTATGACTGTGTCATGTCACTCTTATGACAATGTCATGTCACTCTTATGACAGTACCTTCAAGTGAAGTGTTACCCTACATTCTTTTTCTGGTCATGTTTTTCTGTTTGGTAACAAAGATTCTAACTTTACTTCTTAGGTTTAACAACAACATTTTCTTTTCATATTTGTTTTACAACACAAATGAATACATTTGCAAAAATTTGCAAATTGAATAAAAATAAAAACTACTACTGGGTAGTTGTATTGCTGTCCAGGGTTCATCTTTGGTTGAGGTACTTCATCTAAATCACCTGATTCACTGCATTCTGAATCACTAGACTCACTTGACTTGTCATTCTCCATTTCTTTGTTGCTGGGACTGTAATCAGGGTCTTCAAGGTCATCATCTGAGCTACTTTCACATCCCTCAAAGTCACTGTCGTCTCCCTGGATGACTGTCAGTGCATCCTGAACACTGTATTGCCTATTATCCACAATGCAGATGAAATTAAATTACAATTTTCAATTATTCCTTTCAATTTTTATTATTTATTTATTTTCATCATTTTTCAAATGATATAGGGTAGAACAAAGTGATATAGGGTCTGTTTTTTTTATTCACTGGGTAAAAATGGTTTCCTTATATATTTTGTTAATAATTGGATTCATATAATGTGATTGTTTGTTTACATTTGTTTTAATATGCTTTGAATTGAATAATATAAAATGTATTAACTAAATATCATTGAAAAAGTTAAGTTAACTGAGCAGATCATAAAAAAAATTCTTATTGTGACATATATGTCACAATAGGTTTTCCATGACAATTTTAAGGTTAAAGGTCCGTTGTGACATATATGTCACAACAATATTTACCTGACTTGTTTTATATCACTTTGTTCATGAAATGTGTTCACAACAGGTTAAATGTAATAAAGGACTTGTTATGTAAGCATTACAATTCTTAAATGGTTTGAATCTTATCTTTGGCAACCAAAAACAAGCTTATTAAATTTAGCTAGCTCTGCCCCTAGTGGTAACCTGGCACACAGACATCTTGGAAATGTTGTTGTGGGAAGACCAAATCACATGGCCTGTCACATGATCCACCAGGATGTTAAGTATGTGTCACTCTGGGACTTCATGAGTTAAAATCAAGGAGAAAGCTGTTCATGGAATTTTCCAGAACATTTAAAGGATGTGTGGCACCTGTGTCACGGTGGGTTCTTATGGGTTAAACTTACTATAATTTAAAGTAGGGATTTAAAAAAAAATGTGTGTGTTTGTGAGTGTGTGTGTGTGTGTGTGTGTGTGTGTGTGTGTGTGTGTGTGTGTGTATGATCACCAGTTTTAAACTCGTCATGACTGTTGGTACTCACTGTGTCCTGTCAGCTTTGCAGAACAGACCTGTTAATTAGACAAGGAGGTGGCAGTGTAACATGCACACACTCACAGATAAATATGACTGGCATCACTTAGTGCTAAAATGTTTTCTGACATAAAAAAAATAAAAACTCAAATTGCTTTGGGCAGAAAGATGAGTGAAGGTAACAGCAGACAATTCATGTTTCAACACCAGCATTATTGATTATATCAGGGGAAATCAGTATCTAACAAGTATACATCCTCCTTTGTATTGCCATTCACACACACACACACACACACACACACACACACACACACTACTATTAAATTAGCATTCTCTGGGCTGTAAGGAGAGCTGCAGGGCTCTGTGTTCGGCTCCCCGCGGGTTTCTATGTAATCTCTTTCTTCCAGCCTGCTTTACTCCCTCCTGTACCGGCTCAGACATAAACCCACACACACATACGTAACCAAGTATGCATGCATCTATGCATTCCGTCAAGCATGTGCACATATACACACACTGGCCCTGCCAGTGCACCAGTCTCTTTGATTGCCCTCCAGTTCTCTAATGAATAATTTAGCTCCAAATACATTCTGACACAGTGACACCCAGATAAAGTACGTGAAGGATGGAGTGAGGGAGGAGGAGCAAAGAAAATAAGAATGAGGGCACATCAACTCACAAGAGAGAAACGGGTGATTGGGGGTCCATGGAACTGCTGAAAATAGAATAGTTGTACTTAAGGTGAAAAGAGATAAAAAAAAAAATAGGATGATTGCTTTGCTGACAGAACTTGAAAATAAACAGTAAAATTTCAGAGAATAATTCTAGGGGGGGACAAGGAAAAAAAGTTGTAGCCTGTCTTTTATACAGTATCTTTTACCGCAATTTGACGCCTTAATCTTTTTTCTATCTCTCCAACAGGCAGAGTGAATGTCTATACTTATGAGAAATGGCTTAAAAACTAAACATTTCCTGCAATTAAACTGGTAAACTGGTTTATAAACAGTGTGCTGTGAGATCTGCCGCTGCGCACCTCACAATCATGTGTAATAGTCGCATGTAATGATCGCTCCTCGTTGGTTAAACTGCACGTCATTCATGTTTGTCTTACTGACAGGTGGAGAGCCTACAGACAGGTACCCATTAGCTATGAGCCGCTCCGTCACAACCGTGCGTAATAGTCGCGTGTTATGACCGCTCCTCGTTGGTTAGACTGCACGTCTTTCATGTTTGTCTCACTGACAGGTGGAGAGACAGGTAGCCATTAGCTACGAGCCGCTCTGCCACTGACTGCTCTTGTCCTGTCCTCTCCCTCTTCTTTCTCTCTTGTCCTCTCTGACTATCACTAAACTCTGAGCTTATTAGCTTTTAGCTTAGCAGCACTCGTAATTGAGTAGGCTTTTGAACAATGCAGGAGAAATGTTGCAGACAGTTTATATTATCAGCCTGGGCCTGAGGCTTGTTGTAATAGTAAATGGGATGTGTTGTAACTTGTGTAAGTTAAACTGTGTCTGTGTGAGTGTACATCTTATCCTGTGATGTGCGATGTGGGCAGCGGGTCCAGCCACACGCTGCTACTGCTGCCAAGCAGCCCCACCCGTTGGAAAAAGTGTGGGATAAACCACTACTAGGAATGGGAAGGGGGGACTAAATCTTTTATGATTTAAATAGCATATTATTGTGTGATTATAATGAGCACCGTTTACATTGTGCTTTCAATAAATACTACTACATTGTTCAAAAATTATTAATTGTGTCTCAAATTATTCTAGAGGGAGGACAGCTTTACTGAAGGGGGAGTCTTGTCTCCCCTGCCCCCCCCCCCCCCCAGGATGTCCACCCCTGTGCTGAGGTTAACAGCAGTTACAGTAGATTCTAATCATGACCCACTGTCAAAGTAAGCCAGAAAAAAACATGACATGTCAAAATGTTCATAAACACTCACTGTAAACTGTTACTGCAGCATAATCCCCATCTCTGCTATTGCTACACCACTCATACCACTACTGCTACTCCTAAAAGCAAGAAAAGAGAAAAAGTTACTTGAATATAACTCCAGTTCTATGAGTATGTGCCTAGTTCTAGTTCTAGCTCAAAGCTGAGCCTCAAAAGGGTAAACAAATATTGAAGTCCGTTAGAGGATGAAGCACAATAACATAGAAATAAAGAATTGCTTCAGGAGTGGTTTCTAAAGTTACAGTGGATGTTTTGGTATATTTTGACACGGCACAAGTTACGGAAAGTGTCAAAATATTGCAATGCAGGCCCTAGGTGATATGGACAACAAGGTATTTGAAGCTATCAACCCTCTCCATCTATTGAAATTGAGGGGGCATAGTTCTCTTTGCTGCTTCTTCCCAAAGTCCACTGTCATCTCTTTAGTTTTGCTGACATTCAGGAGTAGGTGGTTGTCCTGACACCAGGAGTTCAGGTTCTCTATGTCTTCCAGGTAGTCCTTTTCATTGTCATCTGTGATCAGGCCCACCACAGCTGTGTCATCAGCAAACTTAATGGTGGTGTTGGACTTTAAAGTGGCTGCACAGTTGGGCGTTTACAGGAAGTGTAGTAGGCAACCCGGTCTCATTCCGAAGCCATCGAATATTGGTGCTTGGGCAGTGAATTTCGTGACAGACAACAACAAAAAGCAGTCCTCTCATGCCGGCATGATAAGCAGCTGGGTGCCGTCAGTGTGTAATGGTGCCTGGCGGAGAATGGAGTGAGAATATGTTGTAGGATGGTGTGGAGGATGTGTGCTATGGTGTCGTCTGTAGATCAGCTGGGAGGGTAGGCAAACTGTTGTGGGTCCAGTGTGCTGGTTAGTGTGGAGAAGATGTAATCCTTAAGCGGCTGCTCAAAGCACTTCATTACTACAGCTTTAAGAGCAACTAGGCAGTAGTTATCAGGCATGCTGGTCTTGTTTTCTTGGGCACAGGCATGATGGTAGTCTTCTTGAAGCATAGATGACATACTGAGCCATAGGCCATCTGAGCAACATTGTGAACACCCATGCTAGTTGGCCTGCACATAGTTTGAGGACAGGCCAACTTCTACCGTTGGGTCCTGCTGCTTTTTTGGTGTTCACACCAGGCCCCAAGGAAATGGGGGCTTTGAAGCCAATTTTAGTTGTGGCCAAACACTGGCATCACATGATGGCCTGGGGCCCAAATAAAACAAATACAATACTTTTTTCACACCGACTTACATAACAAAAGACACATCTGTAAAGAAGAACATAATTTCTTTTTGCGCATCAGAACCCCAGCAAAATGATCCACTTCCCTATAGGATTTTCTAAACCATTCAGTCCAATAACATTTGTAAAGTCTAGCACATGATTGAATCACGTTATCCTTATTCAAGTTAGCAGTGCGCTAAACTAGAAGTAGCTGGCTTGAAAATCTGTTGTGCGCCTGCTCTATGGGCCACACAGTGCAGAGGCAGTGCCAATCATCCAGGCAACTTTACATGCAGAAGTTGAACCCTTTTTTGTTTTGTTTTTTGCTTCATGCGCAACTGAGCAACTTTCATAGAAATGAACGGGGCACTACAGCTCTGTATTCAGTTCTCTTTATACATCCATAGTCCACATACATTACAGTATGGGATTACAACCCACCTGACATCAAGCTCAGAAAGGGTGATGAGTGCTTGCTTCAGTCATGTTTGCTTGTGTGATGTCAACTGCCTCAAAACGAGCATAAAAGTTGTTTAGCTCACTTGCCATAGACACATCAGCACTTGACAAGGAAGAGGGTTGGGAGGCATTCAAATCTTTGAAAACCTCTGATCCATGCGTATATATATGTATATATATGTGTGTGTGTGTGTATATATGTATATATGTCTGCATCTGCATAAATACGGGGGGGGATTTATATATATACATATATATATATATATATATATATATATACACATACATACATACATACATACATAGGGGCTATATGGTCTCCCACCATTACAAAGACACTGAGTCAGTTTCGCAGTGTGCTGAAGTTGCTCATGGGCAGGAAGTCAGTATGGGATCTTGCCCTTGTTGCTGCACTGGTGAGGGTGCAAGCACAGGAGATTCTTAGCATGCTTTCGTCCACCTATTGAAGCTCTTTACAAGTTATTGACGTTTCCATAGCAACAGAGTTAGATGAGGAATCACATTTTTTAATGTTATTATCAATTGAACTAAATGTCAAAACTACTGAATGGAGAAAAAGCTATTAAGTTACATTTGAGTTGGGATTGTTTTGTCAAACTAACATTTTCAAGGTTGCAAACTCTTTTTTAAGATCATTTTTTTTGGCATTTCTGCTTTATTGTGATAGTAAACGTAAGAGATAGGAAAGGTAGGGGGAAAAGGGGGGATGACATGCAGCAAAGGGCTCAGGCCAAACTCAAACCCAGGTTATGGGAGTGAGGATTCAATGGTCTACCATGTGAGCTACTGCAGCTACTAAGAGCAAACTCTTCTTTTTTACACAGACATGGATAAGAAGTCCTTAAAGTGCCATTGGGTGAAATCATCTCATTAACTGAGCTTGCATGTCTTCAGTAAATGAAGACCATGTGATATAGCCTAGCTCTGAATAAAGGAAGCCTATTCTCATTCCCAGGTTGTCATTTAACAATGCTGTGTCATACTGATATCGACGCTGAAGGCACCATTTTGCGTCTTTGTGAGATGCACCAGGCTATTAACTGACTCCAACGTAAACCTCTCTGTGACAATACTTGATGCTTAGAGCAACTGATGTTGTATAAAAAGCAAGAAAGTCTGTGCTGGAGGGGAGGTTGATGGGTCAAACAAACACAGGACTTTACCCAGGAGACCACAGCTCATGTCCCGTGTGAAACCAAAAGTCAACATTGTTTTAACAGGACGCTTACATAATTTACGTAGGGTTGCTTGAACATTTTTTAACCCAAAACATGTTCTGTTCCTTATCCTGAGTACTTTTGTTGCCTAAACCTTCCTACAGCACTTTCACAACATAAACCACGTGTTACAATGTGTTTCAGGTGTGTGTCACATGAAGACACTGACGTTGGGGTGTTGATATTGGAAGCTGAGGGCCATGACGGAGTGTTGGTATTTGACGACCTGGGAATGAAAACGGGTGGAAAAGGTGAGTTAGTGGAACTTGAGTTGAGACTGTTTTCTCAAAAATAGATTTTGAGCATTAGAAATGTAATTTAAAAAAAAAAGCACGAAAGAGAAGAACATAAACTGAAACATAACTTAATTAGGTACCATGTTTAAAAGGCATACTGTATAATGAAAATCAATAGATAAGCCCAATTATAACAAAATCTCATATGTTAACAAATACAATATGGTGTGTTCTGTAGTCATACAAAGTATTTTATAATGATTTACATAAATGTACAGACAGCCTTTCATTTTGTGGTGAACTGTACCTTTAAGATTTTTTACAACTCAGTGTGAGCACCGTAAGAATCTAACAGCTGGTTTAAAGTCACGGAAGTGCTATCTAACACCCATCCATCATCTGTAAGCATTGCCTCATAACCGTAAGCTACAGGCCATGCTTGGAGCCATCAGAGCAGCACCATCACCACAGAGTCCATTGATTATCCAGTAATAATGCAGGCCTGATGGCCTGTAGGCTTGTATAAATCTCCAAGCAGAGGAGTATTCTCTGGTGACTGACTCATAACTCAGTGGGCAGGCAGTGGAGAGGAGAGAGCATAAGTATGTCCGGCTATAAAACCTGACAGTGGACGTGGACATAAAAAGCCTGAGTGAAATTATGTTAAGCTGTGACAAGCGTCTGTCGGCTCATATTAGCTTTAACAACACTTCAGCATGGCTACAACAACTGGTCAAAGCTATCTGATTCATGTAGATCACATAAGCACTATCACTGTTGTCATGTGGAATGTCTAATAGCTGAGAAGTATTATATGACCCCAAGGTGTCTGAAACCATTCAAAAGCTACTAGAAGCTAGAAAACAAATGCAGCTCAAGGCTGTTCATTGAGTTCTTGAAAAGCTAACTTTCTGAAGAAACAATGGTTCATATGCAGCAACATTATGTTTGATTTGGACTAATACTATTTAAATGCTTTTTTTTAGTTACCGTCCATTAATGTGCTCCAGTGCAATGATATTCACACAGCATATTTAGACATTATTTCTTCAACATGAACAGATAATTATGTAAAAATGACAGTTTGTGGGGGAATTAAGTGGAGTCTTCAGCAATCAAGCAATTTGCCAAATACTGGTGGTGAGAACAGATTTTGTTTTCCATATCTGCACAAGCATGACAGTACCAAACCTGGCAACTTCACTGTAATGAGTAAGATGGAGGACACTTGGAATCTACACACACTCTGCACCCAACTGGTGTTTTCCTAGAATAACCCCCTCCCTCAAACCACAAATTGGTGAATACATTTCTGTTTATGTACAGGGGTGCCCCCAGGATTTTTTCATTGGGGTGGCCCAGCAAAACCAAAAGTGAAGTATATAGGCTAATTGAAAACTATGTCAATGTGGGAGCTATGGTCTCATATACTGATATACTTTGGATTCTATGTGCATATACAAATACCGTTTGAAAACACTTTGAGTGAAACTATCCTGTTTTTATGTGTGTGTATACTGTATATCTATACAGTATATATTTGTGTCAGGCAATTCATTGTTCTTCAAATAGGCTGGTTGTCCTTTTCTTCAAAAAGGCAAATGTACAGCTTCAATTAGAAGGACTGTAAGGAACAAAACATTTAGCAGGAACAAGCCTTCTCAAGTTTAGGGGAGACTTGTGGGTACCCATAGAACTCATTTTCATTCAGATATCTTGAGGTGAAAATTCAAGGAACCACTGTGAAAATGGTAATGCCATTTTTCCCTTGCAAAAATTAGCCTAACTTTGAAGCATAATTTAGCCCCCTACCCAACAGTCTTTGCTCACATGGTTTGTATCAATGGGTGTTTTTATCTGGCTATTAACTGCATGACTCGAGCCTGTTTTAGAAATGTTGCTACTTAATTCCAACTCCAATTGTAAATCATCTGCAATTTAAAGCCAAAGCTCACAATTTATGTGTTTGCACTGTGCAGTCCGATCATCAAACCTGAGCGCTCACAGTGTATGTGTGAAATACACAATAAAACAGTCCACTAGCCCTTGTAGACTGTTCTACTTTTGACAATTGTCAATTAAGATTTGTTTGACAGATCCGTGGCTGTGGGCAGGTAGAGGTTTGTTTGTTAGCAGAGGTATGATTCACAGAGAGGTTGAGACAGACATTCCAACAGGAGCTGACAAGTCCATTTCTGCAAAACAGTCAGTCCAAGTTTTGATTGCCTCTCTCTGTCTCACATACACACCATAGACTGTATAAATGTCACCACCTTGTTGTTTTTTAGAGCCAGAAATCACCATATTTGAACAAAAAGGTGGAGCTGTGAGGGAGCAAGGAGTAGATCTGACTTAGAGGCCTCTAGTTTCACAGACCGGGCGAGGCAGAGGCGCAGCACACCTGCGCTTCGCCAACTGGGTGTGGCCAGGCGGATTTTGCAAGTTTGGCACACCGTGCACGCTGGTGCAGCTACTCCTCTTTCCCACCTTCGTCCCTCCTACCTGCGCAAATCGGAAAGAAGGAGGAGAGAAGGCGTGGAGTGGGTTTTACACACATCACACCAATCAAATGAGCCCCTCTCCTCGCCCTTAAACATGCCACGCGAGGGCGTAATGAGAGTTTACTCAATTCGCCATGGCAGAAGAGAGCAGCAGTGTCAGACAGCCAAACTCCTCCCAGGAGGAAAATGATATTTTAGTCCGGGAGGTCCAAGCTTGCAGTGTCTGAATATACGGAACTGCGAGCAGACCTCCACGGGCTGATGATGCAAAGGTAGCCTGGGAGGAGGTCACCACAATTGTAAATCAATGTTGCGTTTCTCTCGTGCGCGGGGTCTCTCTCGCAGTCTCACTCTGTTTCTTTTCTTTTGACTTTTCTAAGATGACAGATGCTGAATATATACTCCCTATCTGATGCTGTGGCTGTTTGTGGTTGGCTGAGAGGGATGTGAACTCATTAGTTTGCAGCTGTGTTAATCAAATCAGGTTGGGTTTCCATTATGCATGCCAAACGTGCCAAACGTGCCAAACGGTGCCAATCAGCTTTGATCTGACATCAGATGTGACGGGACAGTCTATATAGAGATACATTTATGTGCTGATTGCAGATAGTTGCATTGAATAGTGGTGTTTGTGGGTATTTATTGCATCGTTAATGTGCTTGACATTCTGGAAACCTGCCTGTGAGGTTTTGGTGACGTGTGCGCACTGTCCGCCGGTCAGCCAAACTTCGGCTTACACCGGCTGCGCTCCGCCTGCGCTGACAGTAGACCTGGTTTCAGCTGGCGAGCTTTTAGCTCAACTTCTGCGAAGCCTTTTGGCATGAAACTGTCACTGCGCCAAGCTGGATCTGTCGACACCTCCCCCTGCTGCGCTGCCACACCCATCTCAGCGCACCTCGGTCTGCCAAACTACCAAACTGAGCGCGCCTTGGGTTGTGCTGCTCGAAACTAGCTCTGCGCGGGGTTCGCCACCCTGTGCCACCCTGCGCTGTGCCGGGAAACTGGAGCCCGTAGTCTGTAACAACACCTCGCAGACAGCCAGTTACTCAAAGTGTCCCTGCCATGTATGGAATAACATGTAATAATGTATGTCATTACTTATTATTATTATTACTATAATATTTACCTATTTATTTAACTGTGAGTCTTTACAATGGTGACCTGGGCAAGCGACAGCACATTACTGTCAGAATGTCTGAAAATCATATTATGTAGAGAAAAAAAAGAAACATATATTGATATGTATGTTCTCCTTATTGTGTAAAATGTAACCAAATGAACATTGTGTTCCAACCCTTCAACAGCAGGACACCAGATAAATATTAATATATACATAAAAACATACAGTCTAACACACACACACACACACACACACACACACTGGTGTCTGTGAGGAGTTACCAAGTTTCATAGAATCAATAAGCAGCCAGATCAAGTGTGCTTCATAAAGCACTAATTACTCCTGAGTGGGTGAGTGTTCCCAAGTAAGTGGCTGTAAAAGCTTTTTGTCATCTGATGACTGATTTTCCACTCGGGTGCAAGCATTACAATCAGACTTGTTCCCTCCCATTATTCAATGACAAGGCTCCTACTGTGTTTGCTTGATCTTAGCCACTTCTTATGGCTTTGATTATTTGTTCTGAGGCTGAGTCTCACCAGAGGAAAAATACAGCAGCAGGCAGTGTTACTTTGTGTTGAAACATTGGCTAAGCGTGCACTACAAGACCTTCTTAGCTTGTAAAAATTTAAAGCATGGTTTCCAAGTCTGGTAGATAAGCATAACTTCAGCAAGGTCACTGAGCTATCAGTATGATTTATGTGGAAGCCAGAGCTGCTCCGGCCAGTTGTGTAGTGGTAAATAAAAAGATGGCTTAACTATATGAAATTGTATACGTGAGGTCAACAATTAACAACAGCATTAAGAAAAACAGCACAATGGAATTCATTAACATTTCATTTCCATTAGTTGTGATTATTATTTTCTATTTAGAGGTAGGTTAATTTATTATGGAGTTTATCCTTATATGCATAAAGCCTAAGAGTAGAATTCTTCCCAACACAAGCAAAAGAAATTTCTGCAGTTTCAAGCTTTTGTTTTTTTTATACAACAGCTTGCTGTTTGCTCAGTCGCATCAGTTCGGCTAATTAAGTTATAATCCTAAGCTTTTTGTAAGCTTGATGCATCATTCACATCAAATGGAAGGGATGGTAGATCCAGGATTGCAATGTTTACAACTTGCAAGAGCTTGCTGGACAGCTCAGAAGACCTGGTTATGTGGGTGTCAAAAAAATCTATCTAAATCTATGCATTAAATTTGAGTGTAATTATCTTCAATGTTGGGCTGTAGCTGATGTGAGACATCCAGTTTGTAGTAGTAGTTAAGTAGTTAAGTGGCAGTACCAATGGAACCGTTCCGTACCATCCTTATTTTTGGTACCCCTTCTGTTGGGGTACCTAGTGCACAGATCCAGTACAAAAAGGTGGAGCTGTGAACTCTGCAGTCTGTTCATTGGGCAAGAGTGGACAGTCACTGTTCAGGGCTGAGCTGTGGCTGGTTTTGAAGCTCATGTAACCACTGTTAATATCTTGGAGATTTTTATTTGTAGACTGTAACTATAAAATAAATTATGTTTGGCTGCCTCTCACAGCAGGTGTAATCGGAGTAAAAAACAAATTAAATCACTGGGCCAACTGCCAGCAGCTTTTAAGATGTCAAACTTAAAATGCTACTCAATGCATGGGGTGAATCAATCGACACTCCTTAGATATTCCATATGTCAACTTTAATCATCACTTTAGTTTTTATATGACATACACTTTTAGTAATAATGAGTGGAGCTTCAAGTGTTTAATTACTGCCGGATTATGTGAACTGCATATATTCTAATCCTTACTCAGAGAAAAAAAAGTGCCGCGGAGCGTCAAGCTAGGGCAACACTAAATCCCGGAGCTTGCCTTAGAAGGACTAAATGCACAAAGCTGCTAATTTTAAATATCTTATGGGGAAACTCTCACTGCAGCCTGTTTTATTTTGTTCTGAAAAGTGTTGTACAGAGCAGTAAGTGACAACAACTGCCAGGGTCTAGGTCCATGTCTGAAGAGTTAGTTTTGGTTCCAAAGGTACCATACCAAAAGTGTTTGGTGGAAATGGGGATTTTTAGAAGCTCCAAAAGTACTGAGAGCTTTTTGGTCTTTTTGGCCTACAGACAGATGAGTCATACATGGCTTACTTAAAACGCCCACGGAGGGGTCAATTGACCTTTTTACCTAAAAGACCCACAAGAGGGTCATTTGACCCTTTGGACCCCCTGTGGACACTCCTTTTGTTGTGGAAATGTGGCTGTTAGCGGCTCAGGTGTTAGGTTAGTGTGTGTGTGTGTGTATGTGTGTGTGTGTGTGTGTGTGTGCGTGTGTGTGTGCGCCCATATGGTGGATTTATAAACATATGGTGGATTTTTATGCAGTGAATCATCAGGATCAACGAGAATTTGGGATCAAAACTCTTGACATTTATTGTTAAAAAAAAATACAAAACAAAACATATTTACAATGAATGAAAAAGCAACTGTTTTCCCAGTTTTCGTGTGGAAGGTTGTTGCAGAAGTAACTGTTATTTTTGTGTGCCAAAAATAGAAAAAAAATATATTTACAAAGAAAAAAGCATATTTACAAAGAATGCAAATGAGTGAAATACATTTGAGCAGTCACTCACAATTCTGGCACTGCCATTTCTCCTTTCTGCATTTCCCACATGTATATTTGTAACAGTCAACACAGCGCACAGTTGCACGATTGTCCTTGCATTTGATTTTAGCCTGACACTTGGTTCTTTGTCCGAGTTGTGGTGTGGAGGGTTGTTGCCGAAGCAATTGCTCCTTTTGGGCCTTTTTCATACCCACGTGGGAGTGAGCCAACTCTCTTGCCAGTTCAAACAGGAAATCCACCCGTCTTTCCTTTCTCCCGGTGCATAATTGATAGAGCACGTGGGCATGACCCACTGTGGTTCCAATCCTAGAGTGCACGCCTATGCAGATTTTTTGGGGTAGTTTTTGATACAAAGAGAACAGGCACATAATGTTGATTATGTTCTGTTCCTGTTCAGCAAAATGTTTTGGTCATACACTGTATTGTAAAGCTGGATTCCAAAAGGTAAAGAGGAGGATACTGAAACTCTCAGAATTGGAACCCCAGTCTGCACAGTGTTGGCTACTTATACGTTACAAAATGATAAACAATGAATAATTGACTTACCTGCACATACTGGCGCTACAGCTCTTACTCTGCCAGTATTCCTATCAAATGATACTCTGTATATTTGTTTCATAGCGATTCGTTTCTGGATGGATTGGTCAAATAGATTAGTCACCTGCAATGTGGGACTCTCCTCATTTGTTAGGCAAAAATGATGTTACTTGTTATATACTAACCTGATTATCATAATTTTGATATGACATCTTCCAAAACATTCCAAAATATTTTATCCCAATTCCCTAACACTATCTTGAAAATTGAGCAGACTATTCTGCATATGATGACTTATACGATGAAAATGTGCTGACATGTTTTCAGGACAATAACCATTACACTGAGAATCAACCAATTGGGATAGATCAGCAAGGTACATTCATTTGAAAATTGTACTAAATGTAAGCTGATTGTGTTAACTGTAGGATACTTGTACATAGCCATTTGCAAGGATGTACTAAATGCTTGAGACATGTACAAAAGCATTTGAAATTTGATGAAAGCAATGATAAATGCCATTCTGTTGTGAGGAACTGCAAGTTAGTTTTGGGATTTGTCCATGTTTTGAGAATGTCATCTCAGTTTCAAGAAATGAGCCAAACCAATGGAGAAAAACTGTAACACACTGTCCGCCAAACTGTGCTATCTCTCTTTGCTGCTGATATCTTCATGCAAGTTGCTATTTACCTGTGGTGATTTTGGAGGCTGACAGCCCTTGGGAAGAAGCTGTTGGTCACTATTTGTCATGGCTGTTACCACTGTAAGGTGTGACCCCCTCACCCCTCACCCCTCATCCCACACACTGCCCCTAACAGCCTCATTACCATAACAAAATGTATTCGGCAAATAGGGGGTTATGCAAATGTGGGTCAATTGACCCCTCTCTGGGTCTTCTAGGTAGGCAGAAAAATCGTGGGTCTTTTAGTGTTAAGGGGGAGAAGTGGGGTCATCAGGGGTTGGTTGCGGTCGGCAAGACATCAACGCTTTGGGACTTACTCTGGTGAAGGTCAGTCTCTGGCACACCTTAGCATGGCATAGTGCATCTAAACTGATAATGGAAATGAAAATCGGCCTGCCATGGCCAAAAGTGACACTGGAAAAAGCTGATAAAACACTTGTTTAAGGTTAGGTACAGTGTTGTATGTTAATAAAAATGCAGACAAATGTAGGATGACAAATCAGTAAACAGTGAAGTTACTAGGTACACATGCTGTGTTCCTGACACATCAAAATCTAAAAGGACGCAGTAAACTCGTGGCTCTGGGGATGCACTATATTATGTTGAAAAGTCAGAAAAACAGTGGCGTCGCCTGACTTTACTTATATTGAAAGTATTTCTCATGTCACAGAAACCATTTAGAGTTAAACTTTTGTTTTGAATGTTATCATACTGTTGGTGATGTGTTAGTGTTTTTGTTCCACTGCTCTACACAGATCTGACAACTGCCTGCCTGCCTGCCTGCTCTCAGCCCCGGCTTTCTTCTGAGGTAGATGATTTTAGTGCTCTCTATAGGCTACTCAGCTCAAGATGTGTTTTTTTGTATTAGGGCTGAAACAACTCCTTTGGATTATTTGCACACAACACTTTGTTTGATCCATAAAATTATTTACAGCGCACTGTTTCACAGGGATGATTGTTAGTGGCAAAATGTGTTTACACTGTTGATGCTTAATGTGAGGAAGACACCTTAAAATCACATGTCCATGCTCAAAATAGAAGATGTGATTTTGACAGCACGGATTGCAGAAAGAGGAAGAAAAAGAAAATAATGAGGGGTGAAAATAGAAGACAGGCAAGAGTAAAATGACAGAAAGTGTCCAAAGTTTGGGATCACTTCTGTTGTGGAATAAAGACAATCTAAACACATAGTATTGGACTTTTTGAGGGTTTACCTGCAAGAAAGCCCAAAACATTGGTACATCATGACAATTTATAGTGTCTGAAAAACAAGCATTGTAGGTACTGTACTGTAGGTACTTCCCATCTCCTAAGCTGCTGTTTCCTGTTATTTACATAACCGATTCTGGGAACAATTGCTTATCCTCACCTACTCAAATTTGGTCAGTGTCATGTCAGGTCATCTACACTATACTTCAAGCTAGAACAAAACACAAACTGTACAGTGCATCTACTGTAAAACCAAACTAGCTTATTATATCGTAGCAGAGCGTCAATACTTAAGCATCTCAACAGAAAGCATCCAGTCCACTGAGTGGACCTGGAACAAGGTAAGATTAACATTAACATTAGCATTAGCGTTAGCCTTTGCTGTGGCTTGTAAAAGCCTGAGCTTAATTTGTATTATTATGTCTGTCACACACACAAGAACACACACTAACAGTACTCCCCTTACAGTGATGCATACATACCCCCAAAAATCTAAGTAGCACTTGGAGCCTAATTATTATTTAAGCAATAAAAACAGCGATTTTTCTAAAAAGGAAACCAATTAGTTGTTCATGTAGGAGACCTGTCTTTTTTCTCTTTTATATATTTACAGTCACTCTTAACTAAAGCAAATTATTTCATATTCGATTACTTGACTGACTGATGGATTAATCAGTAGAATACTTGATTACTAAAATAATGGATAGTTGCCGCCCTAGTTTGTAGAATGTTTTGTATGTAGACCATATAAAAATACATATGCAGTCTACATGGCTTTGTAAATAAAATTTTCAGATGTGAGATTTTATTTGTTTAATTTTTAGACACATTTTAAATATTTATAAATATAACCATAATTAAAACCAAATAATATCAAACATATTGGAGACCCACTACATTTCCCTGTGACCCACTCAAATGACCAGGGGATTCACGACATTGAAAACCAAATCAAAATCACTGCAATAAACAAAAACGGCAATCCAAAATTATAATTACAAAATATAAAATGTCACTGTCAATGTGAAATGCAAAGAGGTGGGATCTGCATCTTAAAACACATCTTCAGGGTTACTGTTTTGCCTTCACCAGTCTTTCAATTTACATTTCTACCACAGGTGTGTAGTTGGGATCAAAAATATGGCCAAGTTTGAACATGGGTGTGGTCTGAGCAAGGGCGCCAAAAGTTAGGAAACAGAGAAAAGGCCCTTCTACGTCCATTAACACAATTACTTGTGATTCATTGTGTCTCTGAGCTTGGTCATTATTGTAAACACGCCATTTTTATTTATTTTGTGGTGGTGGTAGTGGTGCAACAAAAGCCGCATGCGCTGTAACCCCTGAGCTACAAAGCACTCCAGGCTATGCTGTTTGTTTATTGGTCCTGTAAACTGTCAGTCATGTCCTGCTAGGAACTCTAGGAAATGACCACAGAACTGTAATGCTACTACCATCTGGGCAGCAGCATTCCCTAAAAGTGGAAATTACGGTAATATTATCTTCACTTTAGATTGTTATCACTTATTTAATAAACCTCACTCCTGACAGCAGGTAACCTTTTGGCAAGTTAAGTCATCTACAATACTCATTTACAGTGAGTAAATTAAAGCTTGTTACCTTGTTTGTTAGCTTGGTAGCTACATCCATGTCCAGACACTAAGGGGCCACCCACCAAGAATAATAACTAGTACGACAAGTAGGCCTATAATGATAACAATGTGAGCGTCACATTAGTTCAACTTTTAGGGTGTGCTACTGTTCCACATTATGCTCTGCAACTCCATGTTGAAGAGACTAAGCGCCAGACTGCTGCTTTGCCTGAACTAGCCCATCTATGTCATCTGACCAAATTGGTCTACCATGTTGAATTGGACTCAGCAATGTTTTAGCGTGAACTGTCCATGATTTGAGTATTGTTACTGTGATGACTATCTGCCACACTGTCATAAATGGATTCAGTGCTGTCCTTTTTCACCATTGTGAGTTGAACCAACTGAAATTCATTTCCTTGTACAGTTTTGTGAATGCTGAAATAAGCAAATGAATGTTTAAATGGATGTTGAAATAGAGACCAAAATCATTTTTTGTACTTGGCTGTAAACATGTTTATTTCTGCTGTAAACCTAAGCATTTTAATATGCGAGTCTATGGGGACTGACTCGCCTTCAAAGCCAGCCTCAAGTGGCCATGAGAGTAACTGCAGTTTTTGGCACTTCTATGTTGGCTACAGTTTTTAGTCTGGTGGTTGCCACTTGGTTATACAAGAATTACTGGCTCATGATTATGCACAAATTTTGGTGCATGACTTTTTATAAGTATATTTGTGAACAGTGCATGAGAACAGCCTGCATGGTGTTAGCAAAAGGTTTTATCATGACTTACTCAATACTCTTTAGTGTTCCACCCCAAGCTTTTAATAAGGTTCAAAGATCCATTGACCATCAAATTCTACTACAAAGACTGGAACACTTAATTGGCCTTAAAGGTTCTGCACTAAGCTGGTTTAAGTCCTATTTATCTGATCGTTTTCAGTTTGTTCACGTTCATAATGAATCATCCTTCCGTACTAAAGTTTGTTTTGGAGTTCCGCAAGGTTCTGTGCTCGGACCAATGCTATTTACTCCATATATGCTTCCTCTAGGTAACATCATTAGAAATCACTCTGTAATTTTCCATTGTTATGCGGATGATACACAGTTGTATTTATCTATGAAGCCAGAAGAAAGTAATCAATTAACTAAACTTCATAATTGTCTTAAAGACATAAAAACCTGAATGAGCACCAATTTCCTGATGTTAAATTCAGACAAAACTGAAGTTATTGTTCTTGGCCCCAAACAACTCAGACACTCTTTATCTGATGACATAGTTTCTCTCGATGGCATTGCTCTGGCCTCTACCACTACTGTAAGAAACCTCGGACTAACATTTGATCAAGATTTGTCTTTTAATTCTCATTTAAAACAAACCTCACGGACTGCATTTTTTCATCTGCGTAATATTGCGAAAATTAGGCCTATCCTGACCCAAAAAGATGCAGAAAAATTGGTCCACGCTTTTGTCACCTCAAGGCTGGATTACTGTAACTCCCTATTATCAGGTAGCTCTAGTAAATCATTAAAAACTCTCCAGCTAATCCACAATGCAGCAGCACATGTACTAAAAGGAACTAAGAAACAAGATCATATTTCTCCTGTTTTAGCTTCTCTGCACTGGCTCCCTGTAAAATCCAGAATTGAATTTAAAATCCTACTGTTAACTTATAAAGCTCTAAATGGTCAAGCTCCGCCATATCTTAGAGAGCTCATAGTGCCATATTATCCCACCAGAACTCTGCACTCTGAGAACGCAGGGTTACTCGTGGTCCCTAAAGTCTCCAAAAGTAGATCAGGAGCCAGAGCCTTCAGCTATCAGGCTCCTCTCCTGTGGAATCATCTTCCTGTTACGGTCCGGGAGGCAGACACCGTCTCCACATTTAAGACTAGACTTAAGACTTTCCTCTTTGATAAAGCTTATAGTTAGGGCCGGCTCAGGCTTGCCCTGTACCAGCCCCTAGTTAGGCTGACTTAGGCCTAGTCTGCAGGGGGACCCCCTATAATACTCTCTCTCTCTCTCTCTCGTGTCCTATTACTGCATCTTGCTAACTTGGCCATTCTGGATGTCACTAACTTGGCTTCTTCCCCGGAGCCTTTGTGCTCCACTGTCTCGCAGGTTAACTTGTATTGCAGCGGTGCCTGGATAGTGTGACGTGTGTGGTTGTGCTGCTGCCGTGGTCCTGCCAGATGCCTGCTGCTGCTGCTGCTGCTGTTATCATTAGTCATACTTCTACTGTTATTATACACATATGATTACTGTCACATATGTATACTATCAGATATTAATATATACTTTCAGCATATTGTACCACAGTAGCCAGAACTATAATTATAATATTATTACTTCCATTAATGTCGTTGTAAGCTACTGTCATTACCGTCTGTCCTGCATCTCTGTCTCTCTCTATCTCTCTTTCTGTCTCATTGTGTCATACGGATTACTGTTAATTTATCATGTTGATCTGTTCTGTACGACATCTATTGCACGTCTGTCCATCCTGGAAGAGGGATCCCTCCTCAGTTGCTCTTCCTGAGGTTTCTACCGTTTTTTTTCCCCCCGTAAAAGGGTTTTTTTTGGGGGAAGTTTTCCCATATCTGCTGTGAGGGTCCTAAGGACAGAGGGATGTTGTATGCTGTAAAGCCCTCTGAGGCAAATTGTGATTTCTTGATATTGGGATTTATAAATAAAATTGATTAGCACAGACATTTTTGGCTTGAGAAAAGACTTCAAATGCAAGGAGATTTTACATTTTCAAGGTATGAGGCTGATGAAATGAAGATACTGTCCTGTGTCCTTTTCTGTCATTTTGTGGCAATGTACTACATATTGATTTCTGACCATTTAATGCCTCGTCTTATTTAATATTGAAAAATATTTGCTGTTTATTAGAGAATGCAGAGTGGAAAATCCTGTCAGGGTATAAAATCCTCACAAAAACATATTTAGACAATCATGGCACATTAACATTCACCACCAAAACAGAGGAGACTAAGGAATTAAAATTAATCACAATTAATGAATATGCAATCAATTAAGCTGAATCATATCCATTCCATTACAAGGACTGGCCAGAATTTTTACAAAAAGCTCATTTCAAACAGGTGCAAGTGTTTTCATACATACTAATAATATATTACTTCAGTATGCTGTTTATAGTGTCTTTTCAGGGTCTTGACTCCAGCCCTCCCCTCTGTGAAGCGGCCGCTGGCTCGTTTTCATGGCTGTCGGCATCATTTGCCTCTCCCTTCATCTTATTTGTGTATTCTGGTTAATTGTCTCTGTTTATATTCTGCAATGCGTTTCCTTTTTTAATTCAGCCCGCACTCCTTTGCTATTCCTGCCTCTTTGTTCCTGTCAACTTGTTCCATCAAATCAAAAAGCCTCCCCTCCCTCCCTCATCCTCCTTCCTCTCACTTCTCTCGTCTCTCACGCTCTCTGAAAACAAATTGTATTCTATAAATGTTAATTAGCATGCCATGGTCTAGGGGATAAGAGTAATGGTGTACATGGGGCGCGCTGGTGGAGAAGAATTCATTACCACCCGAGACACCTGCTAGATTATAAACAAGTAGCAAACACTGATAATGCTGCTGTTTTGCCTGTCTCCCTAATGGAGAAGTTTACAAATGGACTTTTAAAGGATGGAAAGAAAACTTATCACAAATAGAAAAGTTTGTAAGCATAACATTTTTATGGTTATTTTACATCCGTTACTGGTTGGGTTGATTATCCAAATAGCTGTTTAATTGTTGTCTAATTCAAGACAATTGAAGACAAGAAACAGTAATGTAAAGTGAGTAAAACTGAACTTTAAGGGAATACTCTAGTATTGACTTAGTTTCTTTCTTATAGGGAGGCACAAGAGAACACTGATATTAATTGACCCTTCGCTAAGGCCTATTTAACTACTGAACAAAGATATAAAGGCAACATTGACATTAACACCCCAAATGTCAGCTGCTGGCACGATGTGGTGGTGGGGGGAGGGCAATGGCCCCTTCCCTACTTCCTACCTCTCTACTTCCGGCCCCCCTGCTTCACCATGACAAAAATATTAAAAAAATATGACACATTTAGTTAAATTAGTTGGCAATTAGCAGGTTTAAAATCCAGATTAGATTCGTGATTGTGAATTATCTATGTAAATCGACTCAATAGATGACACGTTCTTTCTACATGTACATCTACTGTCCCTGTCACACCACTACTACCTGAAGAAAATAAAATGTCCACTTCACCCAAAATTATTTCGATCTCTGCTTCGGAAAAATTATTTTTTTCTTTCTCTCTTTCTTTATTTGCGCCATGACTGACAGGTTGACTGGATGCACCTGCACCTCCTTATATGGTGGTCATTGGCTATTCATGGGCGGGGATTTATGCTAATTGCTGATTACCGGGAGCGCGCTGTCACTTTACGATGGATTGGCATACACACGTGTTCACGATCAAATCTGAGTTTCCCGTGGCGTTCCTGAATCCGGAGTAGGTTTTTAGTAGAGTAGGTTTTTATGTGCAAATCTACACACAGATTTACTCACTTTTCAGGAATGAGACCCACTGTGTATATATTTCTGCTCAGTGCAAACCTTGACAAGAATAAACAAAAGCAGTGTCCCTTTTTAAATCAGCAACCATCAATTTTATAGGCTTGATTGACAACCCTGTCAAGCATCTCTCTGTTGAAGCTCTGGGACACCACCGTCAATGCTGGTATGTCAACAAAAGAAAGTAGTTGGATATAGGCAACAAAAGCACATAGTTAAGTTAAGGCAAAAAAAGCAAGTGGTTATGTTTTGAAAAAAACATCATGGTTTGGCTATACATTCATATGGCTTGCGGTTGACAAATCTGGGGTTTGTTGGACCCATCCACACCCAATCTCACTTGCCCTATAGGGACTCTCCAGCTCCTTATATTACCTTGTTACCGCCAACATTTGACCCTGACGCTGTCAAGTGCCATATCATACCACCACGACAGGCACCATCCAGATGACCGGGGGCTTATCATAACACTGCGAAAGATTCCATCCAGCAGTATTACAAACTGACACCGCCTGGGGGTGTATCATACCACCGTGCAAGGTGGCTTTTGGTGTCAGGGATGTGACGCTGAAATCACTGACAAAGAGGCAGTATTTAACAACTGCAGAATGAGAACAGGCCGTCTTGACCCAAAAACACTGCTACAGCATGCTATAAGATCTAAAGCTTAAAGGTTGAGGCTAATACTGGCCAGCAGCTTGGCACAGTGGCTGAATTTGCACAATGTCCAAACTTAAAACAATTTTTTTATCTTCTGCCTCATTTTAGTTGATGAAATATTATCCTAGTTTAGCCTGATAGTTCATTTTTGACCTCAGGAATAAGAGCTTGACGAAATAATCTTTACTCAAGATCCACTTACAAGCTTTTCCCAGAGCTTTCAGCAGCATTTTACTGTATTTTATCCCACAGCATGGTGTGAGCAGTTTTGTCCTGATGTTCACAGAGTTTCTGATGGATTCCTGATGAACTCTTCAATTTTCCGGTGCAATGTATGAAGGAACCTTTCCTTGGTGACTTTTGACACTTTAATGCAGCTTTTCAATATTTTATAATGGCAATGTGTCAAATGATAATGTGAAACCAATTTCACAATGTGAAAGGGGTCAATGGTAGTAAGCATCTACAGAGAATTATCAGCTCAGTTTCCATCCTTCCAACCTGCAACATTTTTGTTCACTCTCACCATTTTCATAGCATTGTTTTTGGCCAGGCCACAGCGGGCACCTTTTGAAAAAGCTCAGAAAACCTGCTATACACTATCTGCTCAACTCCAAAAAGCAGTCACAGTTAGAGATAAGGCAGGTAACATATTGGAGGATTTAGCAGCTAAAGAGCCAAAACTCTCCCCCAGGAGTTGGTGGAGACCAAACAGAAGCAGGGTGAGGGTTTCTGGCATAACTTCACCTACATCCAAGGTGCATAGAGAAAGGAAAGAGGTCTTAAGAGAATAGACTCCAGCAACACATATAGTATACTGAACAACTTTTTTTGCAAGATGAACTCACTTCACCTTGTGGCCTTTATCAGGGTAATTATGAAACACATTTCAAACAACATTTAAATAGTCTAAGGTGTATATGAAGCAGGAAAAGAGAAAAAAAATTAACAAGAGCCAATCATATATATCTTTGCACGCATCAGCCAATGGTTTCTACAAAGGTGAGTTGGGTATATAGTCATGTGGCTTCAGGCAAATCATTTGGTGCTTCTCAAAGTCAAGGAAGAATCCCTGAACAGCTAAATTTCAAGGAGGCTACGTCATCAAATCCTGGCAATGGACTGTTCCAATGTCAATAATCCTTCAAATTCTACTGAGGACTCCTGTTTACAGAAAAATTTACAGGGATGCATGTGTATATCCTCAGCGAGTATGAAGTACCCACTGGTTTTTTTGTGCATGATTTGCCTGAATTGAAGGTGGCGCCTCTTAAATGACGCATACCTGGGCACTTGCTAGCCTGTTCCAGTGTGTTCACTGGATGTTAAGTGGGATTCTTGCCTAGCCTCTATAGGACCATCCTTGTAAGGATCCTTCCTACCAAGGAAGGATCCTTAACTTTGTGCAGCACCAAATGTGTCAGACTGCTCGAGAGGAAAGGGGAAATGGGAAAAGTGCAACCAAAGGGAGGTGCAAAGCTTGAACAGGGGAAGACTAAATCCTAAATGTGCCTATTTGGGGTGACATACTTAAAAACACTTTAAAGCAGCTGTGCGGAGCTTTTTACCATTAATAAAAGTGTCCCTAGTTCGTATCACCCCCCCTTGAAGATCCGCATATTTATTTGAACCCAACAGCGACAAAAAAGCCTTTCTCTATATGGCTATTTAGCGTAACCTAGCTCGGGTCGGACCCACAGCGGAAGTCAGAAAACCAGAATATGGCACCCGAGGCGGAAGTGATTCTGCTCGCCCGCAGCAGCCCGCAGCGATTAAACCACAGAAGAAGGAGCCGTGTTTACAGTGTTCTTCGAGCAAGCAGTACATCACGGGCATTGCTGAACACATAACACCTAACAGTTTTACCAGAGATGTATCTATGAGGACTTGGTTGTACTTTTGATGTCATGGCGGATAATGAAGGAGCATCATGTAAAATTATCTGTGACTGTGACCATGAACACAAATATACAGCAGGCAGTTGTCCTCAGTTTATAAGAAATTCAGAGCTACACCAGAACATTTATAAACAGGTCTTACTTTACCACTAATTTGTGTGTAACGTTAGCATGTTAGCATGTTTCCACTAATTACTTGGACTGATCTAACGTTAGTAGCGTTAGCTTTGCAAGCGAAGGCTGCAGGTAACAGCTTTGCTTTGTTAGGATTATGTTATGTCTTCACTGTGTATCTTCACATAAAAGAATACTCAGACAATTTGGGAGTTATGCCCTTTCTCTATCATTTTCATATTGAGACAACATGATCAATATCTTTTTTGTGTCTGTACGTCCAGTGGCTGGGTCTCAGCATTTAGCATTGCGCTGATAGAGGGTCAGTACGTCCTGCGCTGTGATCCGGAGGGACACACCGGTGAGCAGGCACAGACGTAGCTTGTAAACAAAACTCAGCTGTTTATTTAGCCTAGCAATATCTCCGGACTTTAGTAGCTGCAATGGATGACTTTGAACACAATTTTGAAGAGTTTCTTGTAGCGGACACAGATCCAGAGCCATACCTGTTTGAGCCGGAGCACACAGATGAGGAACTCCATGTGTTGAATGCTGAGCAGAGATGAGAGAAGCTGAATCCTCCACTACTATTTTCCTGCACATAGTGGGATTTGGTGCTGCCATCGTTGGGGAGATATATCATCAGGAAGAAAACCGCTGCAGAGAGTGCATCACAAGGAATGAAAACTTTGCAGCAATCACTAATTCTGGCATGATTGAAACTTTTTTTTCATGTTCCTAAGATGAACTGGAAAAAACACTCCAGGCCTGCAGGAGCTGATGGACAGCTTTCAGTCGGGTGAGTAATATCGTCCATGTCGTCTCTTTGTTTGTTTTTACCCGAGTGACCTAGCGTACCTGTCCCAGAGCCAGCTGCAGCTGTTGCTCACCGGTGTATCCCTCCGCGCAAGATGTACTGACAGTGCCATGCTAACCGCTGTCTCAATATGAAAATGATAGAGAAAGGGCATAACTCCCAAATCATCGGAGTATTCTTTTCACATAATAATGCAGACTCAGCAGACGACTTGTTAACTGTTTATTCCTCCTTACACCGAACGTACACGGCTGCTTCTCATTGTTTCTCAGTAGCACAACAACGGTTACTACATTACCCAGAATAACTTGAGGCTCACACTACTACGGTAGCCTTAGTAGCTCAAAATACGCAACAGCTTAGATTAGATCAGAACAGAAACATGACGGGAGAATTTACTGAGTAATTTTGCTTTTTTTCACTATTTACTTGGACTGACCTGACGTTAGTTAATCCTCTCGCTCTCCAAAACAAATGCCGGCTGCAGTTGGAATTTTACGACACCGGCTGTGGGTGTCATACCGCTTCGACCAAAGGGGCGCTATAATCAACCAAAACGAAAAGTTCCGCACAGCTGCTTTAATTTAGAACATGAGAAGAAGAAGAAAGAAGCAATTTAAGTAAAACTTTTAATAAAGTGCTATATAAAGAAATGGTAGGAAGAACAACCAGATGCATCATAAAAAAATCTCATAAGAAAATCATGGAAAAATCATAAAAAAAAAAAAAAAATTAAGAAAACCAATCATAAGAGAACCATTGAAAAACCAGACAGAGAACATGAGAGATATTAGAGAACCACTATAAAAACTTCTCATTAATTGAGAAGTCCTCACTCATGCCCCGTGGAAATACACTTTTGAAATAGAAATCCAAAATGTTTCTTTTTTTTTTCCTGATAAAAATTCACTTTACCACCTCTTTGGCTGGAGTTAATCAACTCTAGGCAAATAAATAAATAAAAAAGTAAAGATGAAATGTGATGTTATTTTTCATTGAAATGTCTTGCAACAGACTAGTTACATCATTCCTTTTAATGAAGCTGCTCAGTGATGTGCCCTGACACACACACACACACACACACGCATATGTGTGTATTAAAAGTACATTTGTGTTGTTAATGGCCGTATCATTGGTAGGGTGGTTAAAAGTCTTAAGGTTTCTGGTATACTGGTGTACTGATATTGGTATATAGTTGTTAGTTTACTGTTTGGGACCTCTGAATGCGGTATACTCTAACAACACTGTTCCTTTCTTCCCCTTTTTTAAGTTACCAGGTATGCTGATCTTTCTTGGAATGATGGGTCATTTTGGAAAATATGCCAGTGTTTTAAAATTTCATCCTAGTTTTAGGGGTGTATGTAGTGCAGTGAAAAAGATGAGGCTCAGTTGTCAAGGGTTATATATCTTGCAGGTAATCTCCTCTGCTCTTTGAATCCACTTTATTTTCTGCACAAACAAGGCAATCTTCTTGGTCGGCTCTTTCTCTGAATTTGGACATTCCATATATACTTTCATCAAATTGTTCAGAAACATTGCATATTCCTTTCAGTCTAGTGAGTTGACTTACAGATAGACTTTCCTTGACGGGTGGGATGAAAGCTTTCAGCATGAAGAGGTGTATTCGGATCTGTAAGTTCAGTCTAAAGAACGGACGTCATCTTTTTTTTGTTACATTTATATCAAGAAATTATTAATTTATTGGAGGCTACTGTTAAGTGTAAATCTTAGGCCTGCAAAATTACCATTTAAAAAATGTAAAAACTCACAGATTGTGGACCGGTCCTTTCCAAAGTAAAAACACATCATCAATATAACACTTCCAAGAAGTAATAAAAGGGAGAAAGGTTTTCTTGTGGTTCATACAGCATTTGTTCGGTGTACACACAAATTTATTCGTCTTACTTGTCATAAATGAGACTCATCGCCAGCTTGCCACTAAAGCTTTCAGGTTTGAGCAGGTTAGCAACTGGGTGCCAACATTAATTAAACTTACACAACAGTGCCAAGCAAATGAATTTCTGTCAATCAGGTAAATTTATACACATGATAAAATAGCAATGTACACACATACTGACAAGGGTCACTGAGCAGAAGGCAAACGACAAGAAATCCAGCCAGCTTGTTGCTCAGCTGGCCTTCCACAAAAAGCAACAATAAACTAGGATTATGCCTCTGCCAAACAGTCAAGTTACAGTTTACATCCATATCTGTCCAGTCTCATAAGTAGGTATGAGTGATAGTGCTTTACATATGTATATTACAGTACTGCAAGGAAGCTACAAATTCTAAAAAGTATATGCTACACACACCTCTTACCGCCTGGCAGCACAGATGATCTGTACAGTCATCACAGCTTCAAAGTGGACACCCAGGAGTGTCATAATTCAGTATCTGACCAAATGTCTGCCCTTCTGTTCCTGGGATATGACACTGAATCATGGCCAAATAAGTGTTTTTGTTAACATTATGATGTTGTAGTAAAGTTGAGTCTGTCACTTCATCATATTTTATCTATGAGACATTTGTGTGAAATTTTGGTGTAGAGTATGAATTCTTGAGCTTTGGCCAAAAACACGTTTTGTGAGGTCACAGTGACCTCCACCAAAATGTAATCACTTTATCCTTGAGTTCAAGTGGATGTTTGTGTCAAAAGAAATTGCTCCAAAATGTTCCTGAGATATTGTGTTCACAAGGATGAAACGGACAAGAGGTCACAGTGACCTTGACCTTTGAGCACCAAAATTTAATCAGTTCATCCTTGAGTCAATATGGATGTTTGTGCCAAAGTTGAGGAAAGTTTCATCACAGCATTCTTGCGATATTGCATTCATAAGAATGGGCTACACATACTGCATGTACGGACAATTGGACAAAAACACATACAGCCTACTGCTGTCAATATTTAAATGGGTGTTAGGGTGTGTAAGATTTATTGATTATGATGACATTCAAATTACCACATTAATCCTGAAATCTGAAATATAAAGATTCTCGTAAACCTTGTCCTCAGAATCTTCAGCTGGTCTAACACACTACTTCATACACACACAAAACAAACAATGCACCGTCCTTTTCTCCACCATCTGTTTGAAGATTGCACCAGACACAAAAGAATAGAGAAAGTGATGATAAACAAGATAGAGGCACCTAGAGAATAATGGCAAAACAGCAAGGGAGAGAAACAGAGAGCCAGAGTGGGAATGAGTGAAAGAATAAATGAAAAAAAGGGGGCCAGGGCCTCTCATCAATATTTCATTTGCACTGAAAACAAAGGGGTGAGGTGGAGCGGGGGGTCTCTTCAGAGACTGTGCTGAATTCAGCAGGAACATAAAACCTGCCGAGTTGAAAGTCAATATGGTCGAGCAGTGGCGAACAGCTCCTTCAAATGACACCCTGCGAGTTGGGAGCAATGGCAGGGATCAGCAGGTCCTCAGCACTTGTTAATACCAGCTGACTCTGTTGAAACCACACAAAAACACACACACACACACACACACACACCCTGTAATGCTTTCCCCCCATCTCCGTTCCTGTGCTGCGTTAACTCACTGAAGCTGTTTGCTGCAGGTGAAGCACCCACAACCTCCAATCATACATTTGTGACAAATCTGCAGTGCAGACTCAAAGGATCACTGGAGAGCTGCCACGCTTGATCTCTGGGCCGCAGGCAGCACCAAGAATGGAGTGTGTGATTCATTCATCTAAATGGGTGTTATAATCTATTTTGGTTGGCTCTTTATACACAGTATTGATTGCGTGATCAAACACATGACGTCTGCAGTATTCTTCTTGCCTGTGCAATACATTTCTATCTTCCTCTGAAGTGGAGATTATGTTCTTTTTTATTTAGGCCATGTTGAAGCATCTTTTGCTGTTACATAAGGCCCTCTGAGCACCACAGCCTTCAACCAAAACGGGTTCAAGGCCAAATAAACAACTGTAGTAGGCTAGACTGCTGTTTCGTCCTACTGCATGATAAAATATTTACTCTAGAATTCTTTTGTTTTGAAAAGTCGAAGAATTTAAAATAATAATGTACGTAGCAGGGTGAAATGCCTCGTATGATGGGCTGTTGTGCAATTCTTCTGTTTCACTGGGTAAGTCTGCTGAAATTCTATAGTTTTCTTACAGTCAACAACAAAATACCAAAACCAACAATGAATGTATCTACTAACAAGGACTGTGTGTCTATCAAAGCCTGTTATATCTCTGCCTCTGTGCTTATAGAGCTCCATTGTTACCCATCATTGAGCCACCAGTTACAATAGGAGACAAGTTCCATCATTACCATGAACACTGTAGTTTATTTTGACACACTGTCCTGCTGATAGACATACATTCTATAGCATCAAATCTGGATTAATCCTTAGGGTTTTAGACCACATTTACTGTTTAACATACATTGACATATATTTTGTATCTTATCTGAGGAGAAAACTAATACCATATTTACAGTAAATACAGTATTCAGTATTAAGTAAGACTGACAATGACTCAGATGTGTTTATTTTAGTTTTGCTTGTTCTCACTGCTGTCTTTGATACTTTTAATCATGCTATTTCCATCAAGAGACCTCAGTATTCAGTTGGTTACACAGGTCCTTGTTCACGGTTTTCCTCCTACTTCAATGATAGTAAAAGTATAAGTAAGATTTTCTAAGGGGTTCCACATGGATCAGTTCTTGGGCCTTTGCTTTTTTTGCCTTTTTAATTTGTACATGCCCCCTCTTTGCAACAATAACAAAGAGCCAGGACACATTACACACCTTTAACCACCTGGAAAACACAAGGTTGAGTGCTGGGTGCTACTCTTGTGTCTGCTGAGACAGATGTGAAGCTCTGGGTAGCCCTCCACTAAAATGATCAACTTTTTTCATTATTCATCATAGATTGATATTTATGGAAGAAAGGGAAGATATCTAGCAGCTGTGAACACTTGGGCGGCACTAGCTATGTTTCCATCCAAAAGTGATTCTAATCATTGGGAAATGCGAATTAAAAGAAATACAAATTCTGTGTTTTTCCATTAAATGTACGGACTTTGGTGAAAACTACAAAACCGGAAACAAAACAAGTCTCGCATTCTTCTTCTTCTATGTTTTCTGGCGGTTGGCAACCAGCTTGTAAATGCATTACCGCCTTCCCGACCCAGAGTGTGGATATCACCATGGAGAGAGGTGCGCTATGTCAGACTTAATTCGAACATAACTGTTTCCATCCCCCATTTTGCGAATCAACATTTTTTTCGAATCAACCAAAACCCGGCTAAAGCGAGCATATTTTAGTTTGTGCGAATCAGGGGATTTTAATACAAATTTTGGCGTTTCCATCATAATTTTCTGATGTGATACTTCTAGATGTGCATCTAAACAGGCTGATGGAAACATGGCTACAATGGCATTGCTCTTGCGACGTTACTCTGGTGATGTCGCTCTCACTTTTGGGAGCGTTGTCTATATTTAAAACAATGAATCTGAGGGTGAAAAAAATGTGTGTTGGCCCTAGGCAAACAGATTATATCCCATCACTCGTATGCATATGGTACAGATATATTTCCTCTGATGAGTTTTGTCCTATAAGCCTTGGTAAATTCTACTGATGACATTACAGTTGCATGCAAAAGTTTGGGCACCCCAGCCTAAATTTGGTTTACTGTGATTAGCTAAGCAAGTAAAAGATGACCTGACTTCCAAAAGGCAAAATTTTGATGATGTCACATTTCTTAAATATTTTTAGCAGGATTGCTGTTTTATTTCAATCTTTCACAGTTTCAAAATAACAAAAAGTAAAACAGCTCTTCTGAGGTCTATCCACAGATTTTTAATGATGTTTAGGTTGGGGGACTGTGAGAGCCATGGCAAAACCTTGCTTGCACCTTTTGATGTAGTCCATGTGTTTAGGATCATTGTCTTGTTATAGAAGCAATCCTCTCTTCATCTTCAGCTTTTTACAGATGGTGTGACGTTTGCATCCTGAATTTGCTGGAATCTAACTGAATCCATTCTTCCCTCTACCTGTGAAATGTTCCCTATGCCACTGGCTGCAAGACAGGTCAAGCGTGATTTTTTTACACCCATGTTTAACAGATGGACAGGTGTTCTTGCCATGAAATACTGCACCCTTTTTTCTACAATTATACATTTGTTCATTGCATCCAGAGAGTTCTATTTTAACGTAATCAGTCGATAGGACTTGTTTCCCAGCAGCATCAGGCTTGTTTCAATGTTCCTTTGCAACATTTGTGGTGAGGATGCAGGAAAGGTTTTCTTCTGATGACTCTTCCATGAAGGTCATATTTGTGCAGGTTTTGTTGCACAGTAGAACAGTGCACCACCACTCCAGAGTCTGCTAAATAACCCTGCAGGTCTTTTGCTAGGCAGCTGTTTTAGTGCAGCAGATAACTGAAAAAAAACGTTCACTTTGTGACACAAGCAAAAAATTGGTACAAATACTCTCTAAGGGCCACGCTTTTGGAAAAGGCACTGGCCATTCAAAAATTCAAGATGGCGACCATTTTTCAAGATGGCCACCATGAATCAAACTGTTTATGGTCTAAACCAAGATTTTTGTGGTCAAAATTTTTATAGGGATGTTACTTTGCCTGAAACAGTTTTTATTTATTTTATTTTAATATTTTAAACTTTTTATTTTTCTCTCTTGTTGCAAAACTAAATCACTAAAGACAAGTTAGAAAATGCCTGCCTATACAGGTAGGTTTTAAGGTGCTTCTTATAAATATCGACAGATGCTGCGGCTCTCAAATTCTGTGGGAGGGCGTTGCACAATCTGGGCGCAATGGACTCGAAGGCCCGGTCACCTCTAGTTCTGAGCCTAGTGCGAGGAACTGCCAGCAGCCCGTGATTGGCCGAACTAAGTGTCCTACTAGGAGCATATACATGCAGCAGGTCAGAGAGATACTCAGGTGCCTGATCATGAAGGGCTTCGTATGTTAAAACAAAGATTTTGATTTGGATCCTAAAGCCGACAGGAAGCCAGTGTAGGGAGGCCAGGACAGGAGTAATGTGGCAGTTTTTGGATGATTTGATTAACAGCCTGGCAGCGGCATTCTGCACCAGTTGAAGACAATCTACAGAAGTTTTACTGAGACACATGAAAAGAGAATTGCAGTAATCTAGACGTGATGACACGACATGACATGATGTATCAGCATGTGTTACAACAGATGTCAGTTTTGCAATGTTTTTAAGGTGGAAAAAGCATGTACGGGTCAACACGTGGATGTGTTTATCAAAGTGCATGGCCTGGTCAAAAATAATGCCGAGATTTCTCAGGTTAGAGTAGATATTTGAATTCAGGGACCCAATACAGCTACCCACCTTAGAAGCAGTACATTCAGGAGCGACAACAAGGACCTCGGTCTTAGCAGCGTTAAACTGGAGGAAACTGTTGACCATCCAGTCATTAACTGCAGACAAACAGTCATGCAGTACATTCAGACTGTCGGTCCTGAGTTGTTGACAACTCTCTGCAACTGACCCTCAAGTTCAGGGATCTCTGCCAATAGTTTTTATTTTAGTCTGGTAGAGTTGACAGTAGTTGAGTTTATACCCAGTTGCTCCAGACGCTGCTGGTACAGGGTGCTCATATCTGCAAGACAGAAAATGGCAGGACCATCAGAACTGAGACTGGTCTCTAACAATGTAGTTGACCAGTTCTGAGAGAACCAGGGGAAAGATGTCTGGTTCTGGTTCATTCTGAGAGGAATCTTTTTCAAGGGCTCTCATGTGGTATCTCTCCCTGTTGTAGAGACCATGAAGACATAAACAATGGTATTTCAGCTCCTGTGCTATGGCATTACCACAACTCAATTTAGCCAATAGTTTACCATCATTTAGTGTCTGGGCACATTCATGTAGTCTGTTGTTCAGGTTCATTGTCATTACCTGTCTTAGGTCCGATGCAGGGGATATTTTATTGCAAAAAATGCAAGCCTGACCATCATGACTGGTTCTACGGTGCTTTGTGTGGTCTTCATCTATTTCACTTCTACTTTGAGCTTTGGATTGTGGCTTCCTCGCACAATCTAATTTGGTGTTGTTGAACATTAGTCAGCAACTCATGTGATACTTTGCCTGGTTCCTTCTCAAAGTAGCTTCTATACCACCACCTTCATCCAGCTTTGATGGGTCCAGGATAATAGCATTTCATTGATCTCATGAAAGAGTGGAACACTGGTGGCAAGGATGGTATAGCCATCATGTTGAGGAACATAATGGATAGGAGGTGATACAAGGCCTTCATTTCTTTTGTCTTTCTGAAAAAGACAACATTTACTCCAATCAGTTTGCCTCTTGGCTAACACTGGATTTGCATTTGCCATTTTTGAGGACTGATTTCTGAATAAGCCAAGGCCGAGGGTATATCCTTTTACCATCTTAATCAAAGCGATACCGCACATTCAGGTTTAGGATACAACTAGGTTCAGGTGACCTACACCTAGCCCGATCATTCATCCAATGCAATTTAAGCCCCGTGTGATCTGTACACCTTCCGGTAAAGTGTACATGAATGAGTCATGTACAGCCCCGCTTACCCTTGGCTTGGCTGTCCCATGCTGGCACAACCTGGCAATTCGGGCGCGGCTATCTAACTACATCTACTAACTATATTTAATAGCTAATTGAAGGGGGCTGTTAGACAGCATTTGGGACACTAAAGCACTATTCGGACGGGATTAGTTTTACATAGGGGCGTGGGGTAATGTTATGGTAATGTTTACCACAGGATGACAGTAATATTAATGGCCGATTCGCACGGGATAAGAAATCTCAGTAAAACTACCACAAGTGGGAGGGTGAAATCCATTCACGCACCGCCGTCCCCCCCTGCCATTATGTGCGTATGATAGGACTGTCAAAAGCACCATGAAATTGAGTTTGAATATTTTTGAATTAATTAAGTAGGGTTCAAATAATATTAGAATTATTATTATTATTTTTTATTTATTTATTTATTTATTTTTACAAAAAATAACACAAAAAATAAGATGCTTATTGCTGGCGCAATATGAACGTGACACTCGGATGAAAACACCTGTTCTAACCTCACTGAAGTGCCAGGTATGACCAACTTCTGCCTCGCTATCAGAGCAATGTTTGGATACTTCAGTGTGTAGTTTTCCACCACAAGAGTGGATCCTGGTCGGCTCGTAGTGGTGTCTCATTCTGGTAATGTTTCATGTCTTCTTCAAAAATTGTAGGCAGGGAGGCAGCAGGTGCAACACTCTCCCTGTATGTCTCCCCGAGCAGGTCACACATCGCGGACAGCGCAGTGGGTGGTGTTGGTGCAGTGGGCTCCTCCGTCGGCGCCTCTCCCTCCATCACTGCATCCCTCTCTGGCCCAGCTTGTGCGCCAGCCATCTCTGCCCGAATGGGATTCACCGTGATATACAACATTATTGACAGTAATAATTAATTAATTAATTATTAATGATATTCAAATTAGCCTATCAAATTTAGGTTCGAACTTATAAAAAATATATATATATTCAAACATATTTCTAACTTCGATTTTTTTTTTTGACAACCCTAACACACATATTTACTGCTGGTCTATTTGCACGGGATTAGTATTACTTGATGTAACTGTCCGGTAATCTTTACTGACATCGTGCGGTAATGATTACTGACATGGCACATTCAGACGGGACTAAAATCTCTGGTAATTATTACTTTACCCCACGTACCTATATAAAACTAATCCCGTCCGAATAGGGCTTAAGTTAATTTATACTATCACTATTAGTCAACAACTAGCTGACACTGAACCCCATGTTGAGTTCCACAGCAGTGATGTCACCATTATGCCCTGGTTGTGCACTGACATTCACTCTATTAAACTAAGCTTTAAATAAATTGTAATTGTACTAAATTGTTTTCTGACAAGAAAATTAATAGGTCTTTTGGAATTTCCAACCCCAAATGTATATGTATATGTAAATGTAATTATGTATAGATCCCAAAAACTGTGTCTCTATGGTTTATAGATCATGAGATATCATTGCAATAATTTTACAGCGGCCATCTTGCACACCATCATTGCTAAAAACATGCCACATATCAGGGATGACAAAAACAACACTTATAATAATGAAATGTGAGACACATAAAACAGTTTAGACCCAAATGAATTTATTCCATATCAATTACATGCTGATATAGGACATATTGGTACAACACCTGGAAGCCATCTTGAAAAATGGCGGCCATTTTTAATTTGAACATTACTTGTGAAATGTGCAATTATCTGCTGCACTATTTATTTGTTCACCATAACTGTGAACAAGCCATTGCCCTAAAAAGCTAATTATGGTCTTGAGGTGCCCACACTTTTGCATGGTGCTACTTTCCCTTTTTGCACAAGACAAAAATAATACTCAAGTCTAGCTTGAAATATTGAAAAGCATGTTTCATCTTTAACTTCATGCCTTTTAGAGATCAGTTCATCTATTCACGGTAAAAGAAATTTTGACCAGGGGTGCCCAAGCTTTTGCGTGCCATTGTATATACAATTATATTACAGCTGAAAAACAACAAGACTGCAATACTTGTTGCAAGTTCAAAAAAGTGCAGTGAGCATGTCAGGAGTTATTTTTAACTCTGATCTTTGAATGTCATGGCAGTCACTTTTCGTCACTTGAAAAGCAGCAAATTTAGAGGATTCATAAGTTAACTTGGTGAAACTGGTTCATGCAAGCTCTCTTACTCCATCTTTTGTATGTTCTTCTTTGCAGCACCTAGCATTTATCACCTGGATATGTGTGCTTTTGTAAACAGGAGCTAAATCCTCCTCAGACTTTAAATAGCAGGCATGCATAATATTGTGTCACCTGGTGTTACACACTTCTCAGTATGGCAGCAGTTTGACACAAAGTTAAGGCTAAAATTCTGTTCCACATTCAAAGACGTCCTGGAGACCCAGCTGAGCCCTTAAACTGATTTTTTCAAATCATACATAACCTGAAGTCCTGGCCACTACTGAGCAATTCAGCAGGATAATGTAATCAATGAAAAATCATATCAGGGGAGTATTACATGACTGGATAATATTCAGTTTTTAATAAAAGTTTGCTGTTGGCCTCCTACAGTGTATTGCCACATCAAACTACTATTCTAGTGCAGTAGTGGAAGGGAGCTACTGTGCAGTGGCCTGTGTAATCTATAGACTGGGGGAATCTTTCTTTCACAGCAATAATTAGAGAAACTGCTCTGAATGTCAAGGCTCAGACAAAAATCAAATATTCATCGTGGCAGCCAGTCTTTCATTGCATTATAATTGCATTCCAATAAACTGCTCTTTAGGAACAATGTCATTTCTGCCATTTCTATATAATCTTTAGACCTCTGCATTGTAATGAATTATTATTATCAGGCCTGACACAGGTTCTTTCCTATCTTCCTCCACTGTTCCCTCTCTCTGTGTAATGAATAAACAGACTGGGATTATCAGCTCACTTGTAGTCCACCCACATTTTGTATTTGAAATGAGCCACACTATGTGTTGGCAATTTGCCTTCATCTAGCTCCAGTTGATAATGCAGAGCCAATTAAACGGCTGCAAATTGTTGCTTTTGGGGAAGTGACATGGATGTCGTGCGATGAAAGGCATGCATTTCATATAAGGTACAAAAGAGATTGCAAAGGCTGTGTTTGTATAACTGCAGAAAATACTAGGAATGATTATTTGTTTGAAATCATCATTCAGGTTGTGCGCCCTATTTTTTGTAAACCCTCAGCCAGACAATCCTTGACACAATCTGATAACGCATTACAGGAGATTTGGATGGCATGGTTGAATCCTTTGGAACAATTCCCTTAACACCAACAAGTATCGAGACTTTAAACAAGCAAAGCCTACCAAATGTAAAATGTCTTGGGAATGACACAGATACTAAATGATGAGAGGAAAATAATTCCTTACTAGATTCAAATGGGTTTCAGCTGTCACCCTCAACCTTAATGAAACAGTCAATCAATCAGGCAAACATTTATTGATCACATGGAATAACGTATCCTCATAGAACAGTTTGTATGATATCTTACAAATTAGTGCTCCACAAATGACGTGAAGTTATATGATCAACAGTTTAGGAAATTAAAGTTACAGTGGTTAGGTTTAGGGAAAAGAAACATGGTAAGATGTGCATTAAAATGACTCAAAGTTCACAGGATTTGAAACACCCATCGTCTTGTATTTTTTGACCCACCCACCACCTTAACCTGGTTTCTTAGAGACCCCTCGGGACTGCTTCCTTGTTTACTCCCATCAGTACATTGGTCATGTGATCCCAGCTTTCCAAAATATGTGGGTTATGCAAGAATTACTTGCTCATGATTATATGGGATATGTATGACTTTCGGTGAATTACTTTTTGTAGGAAATCATATGAACAGTTTATGAGAACGGCCTTCAGTGCGCAACCACAAAAGCAAATGTTGCTGCAATAAATTAGAAACAGAAAAACCTTGAACACTATATTAAATGAGCTGGCTGCTCACACAGAACCAGGAGCAGAATGGTACACAGAAGCAAGTGAGCCAAAAGGACAGCCAGCCTGGGACTGGGACACTCAATCAGTCACTTCTTCCCTCTTATGCCAAAGTAACCAGCGACTGTGTTTGGAATCCCTGCTGGTCATTTATACATGTTGATAAATGTAACCCCCACAAATTAGACACATATCAGGTTGATTTAAAATGATAAGGTTTTGCATGTAGTTACACTTATATTCTACAAGGGAGCGCATAACGTCCACAAATGAGTCAAAAGTCAGAAACAAAGATGAGGAAAAGTAGGATTTGAAAACGAAACTTAAAATACAATGAATGCGGTGGAAACATGAGTGCAGCTTTTCGTGAGCAGCGTGGAGTGAATGTTGTTATATCCTAATAAATTTGGTGTTATTGTTGTCCAAGAAGAAGTAAATCCATTCCGGATTATTATTGTGTTGCCAGAGGGTTAAGGAGGACCACAAACTAATGTGTTTTGATGACTATTCTCCGGTGAGTGTGTTTTTCTTTGAGTGCTAGCTTAAAACTGTTAGCTCATGCTCGTTCATGAATGTGGATGAAAACAAAAAAAAACAATCGGAGAAACGTGAGTTGTTTGTAAAATAACTCAGCACTGTTGAATTCATGTGAAATGTGTGAATTATTATTATTAGCAGAAACAATAGCTTTGTCAGTTTAATTTTCCAAAGGCATGTTTTATGATTTATAGGCTACAGTGGACATTTGAGAAACAATAATTTGATAGAAAAATCAAAGCTAAGATGTTACTAATACTGCATAGTTTAAAGGAAGAAATGGACTTTAACTAAGGTTAAATTATACGCTATGCAGGTTTCCAGCAGCGGGAGGCAGCCCGGCCGCCACTGCTACTTCATGTGGAGGAGTCACAGAACCACTCCATGGATTTGGATGTGCCAGTTTTCCACGCAGGTTCCAGATAAGATTTGACAATTAAAAGAACATAAGGGGCCCCTATATAGAAACAACTAAGACTGAAGTGAAGAAGTTAACAAAGTGACTAAAAAAAAAAAAAAATTTGACTTGACTGAACTCTAATTTTCTATAAGAAGGATCCTACTCTACAGTTGTGGAGAAAGAAATGATAAGACAATTGTTTCAGTACCCGGGTACAGTTATTTAAAGTTGGTTAAGTAAGTTTATTTTATTTTTTTTGTGGTTATTATATTTACAGAGCTCTGGGAAAAGAGGTACACTTAATTTCATTTTTGAATATGCCTCACTGTGCTTTGCTTTATTATTTTGCTTACAGAAGGTGAACCAGCACAGTCTGAGAGAAGTGTTTAATTTATTTTTCTATGAATAAATGCACCCAGTTATTGCATAAAGTCCTTGTTTTGTTTTGCTTAACATCCTCCAACCAGAACCTAGATTTTAGACATTAGTGTTTTGCTATTACTCCCTTACAGTTAGTGTTACATAAAGACTGCAAGTTATGCAACATACCAATAATCAGTAATATATAATAAAATGGTAAAAAGAATTCTCCGTTCACATGTTGGTGTGTGACATTTTTGACTCTGCCCTCTAGTGCCATCTGTTGGCTGTATCTATGCTATAATAATGGACGCATGGAAGTATTAGGACAGCACTTTTGGGCTTGTTTAAAAATATAATATATAACATTACTCATTTCTCTTTCTTCAAAAGTAATAATATAACGTTACTTATTACTTCCTGCCAGTAGTAATTTGTTACACTACACATAATATTACTTTTTGTTACACCCCATAAAATTGGTAATAGTGTATCTCCCAAAATTCAGATGTGTGCCTCCATGTGAATGTCTGGATAATCACTGGCAAGTGTAACTAAGGCTAGATACCGTACAATTTATATTTTGTTTTTGGGGCTACCTGGAAGACGGAGAGTCACTCGTGCAGCAACATTTCATTTGGTTAGCGTTTCCATCTTCCAAACTAGCTTGCTCGTGGGGTGATGACAAAAGTAACATTGTAACAAGTTGTTTGGTTTTGGGGTAATTGTAGTATTATCACTGAAACGCTTTACTACCCAACACTGAAGAGCAGTGACATTTACAATGTTTGAAATATATTTTTGTATGTATAGGGGGAATAAATAAGCCTTAAAGGGGAACTAATGTTTTTTTCAACATTTCTCCAGTACGAAGCTAGGCCTGACCTGCCTGCAACCCGTGAGCACATGCTATATTAAATAATAGGGCACTCAGACAGCATCAAACAACGTCAAAATACGTCCACTAAAAGTGCATTTTTTCACACAGATAGACTGGGATTGTTAGTATAGTTGTCCGACAGCATAACGGAAAGGAGAAATGAACGCCTGTGTTAACCTTTAGCTGGATTCGGACATGTTCCTCTGCCTGTTGCAATTTTAGTATATGTGCTACCGAAGTAACACTGCTCTCACTCTCCTCGTCTGCTCTTCAATTTCAATGAGCTAAGGGTAAAGGTAAACACAGACATTCATTTCAACAATCTGAGCCTATCTGTGTGAAAATATGCACTTTTAGTGGACATATTTTGACGTTGTTTGACACTGAGTGCCCTATTATTTAATATAGCACGTGCTCATGGGCTGTAGGCAGGTCAGCCCTAGCTTCGTACTGGAGTGGTGGCACCATATCTTCCTCTCTTAAGACATCCATGCTTTCTGTCATTTGAGGTTTGACTGGCCCTCTTTTAATTTCATTGCACATTCTTTTCCTGCAATATTCTTCTAATGTTCACATAACACTGGTGGATGGAAATGCATATAATTAGCATTTTCTCCTTACAATTTCTGGAAAGTCAGTAAGTCATTTGGCAGTATATTTGAATTGACTTTTTACCAACTTGACTAGCAATGTTATTTTAATCACAATATGTTTCTCTGTAATGCAATAATGTAACCGTTATTGTTCTTAAATTTAGTAATCACATTACAGTTACTTATAAAATAATTATGTTGTTATTTGCATTACAGGGAGCAACTAAATAAAGTAATACATTAATCCTTTTTAAAGTAACGAGTCATGTTTAATACTTTACTGTTTTTGTGTTTAGTAGTGGGACAGTGAGTCAGCTTGCACAATAACAGGGCACTGTAACTGGCACAATATTATTAAGCCTATTAGTTACACCTGTTATTTTCCTGTTATGCCATGCCAAAATGTCTGCCATGAAAAAAAGGTCTGTGCCAGGTCTCTTGGATTGGAACAACCAAACGAAATGCAGCCATGATTAATGTCTTTTGTTAAATCTCTGTTAAAACCTCTTATTAAAAACCTCCCAATTACAACTGACATTTCCACTGTTATCCTACAAGCTTTTTGGATTCTAAACATGTGTGTCCAGTATTTACACAGTACGTGCCTGCCTGGGAGTAAGTTTATCTGTGTACAACTGTGTGAGGTGGAGGTGGAGAATGTCCTAGCTTTTCTGAAGCCAGTGCACAGCAGTAACACAAAGTGCTTAAGGTTAGGTTAATGCAATTTCTTGTTCTTGCTGGGGGAATTGTGAGCTGTCACTCGTACACCGGAGGGAAGAAGTTAGAAGGTTAGAAAGAGATTAACCCTTGAGTTGGTGGTCAGGGTACACATTCATAATGCCGTAGACTGGAATGAAAGAGCAAAGGGAAATACACTAATGAGTCACACACACACAAATGAGCTGAACCATCTAAAGTCCTGTGAGACTCCAGGACTGAACTGGGTTCCTTGCTAGAACAGTAAGTACAACTGCAGAAACCCCAGGAGATAAGAGTGAACAACAGGCCAATTTAATCATAACAGAGGTAAATCACCAGTCTACATTCTTACATGCACAGTATGGTCGAATAAAGGCTCATTTATACTCCCTTTACAAAGGAAAAATAGAGCTTTATTTAAAATGTTGTGACCATCACTGCCCACATGCTTACATGCATTCATTATACCTGGTTCACACTACATGACATTAACGGTCACTATGTCAGATTAGGTGACTGTGGAGTCATAAAATTGTGCCGTGACTTGGGCGACAGACATGACACACTACACGATAGTCCACACTTATCATTCCCGGTCGTCTTTTACGTGTGTGATGTCATCGGGTTATTCTTGTCCTGTTTCTATTATTATTATTACCATTATTTCAGTCACAGTGTCTGTTCATGTGCCAGCCAAAATGTAATGTAGTATCGTAAAAAAGTGCCACCAGATGGCAGGAGCTACATTTAAAGTATCGCATGCAAGTCACTGGATCCTCTACAATGAGTTCCTGCAAATGTTTCACAATAAAAGCCTTTTTAGAAAATTAAATTAAATTCTCTCAACCGAAGTTATAATGGGCTTTTAATTTTATACAGATACAGGAAGGAATAATAAAATAACTGCTGATTAAAATATAGTCTGTTTCAAATGAAGCTGGCAGCCTCTGCAGTTGTAGTAAGTAAAAGCCCCACCACATTTTTTTTAATTTTAATACTTTATATCCTCCATTATGAATAAATAACATTCTTTGCTATCTTGATGCTAATGGCAGTACTCACCGGATTGCTTAAGTGCCTCTGCTGTTTCATTCCATCATTTTCCCATTTTTACTCTGTGGTGGTAACATCCTTAGAGAAAATATCAAAAATCCTGGGGTGTTGTTGTCATACAGTTGTCTACGGCAGCAGATTGCTCTGCGTTTCTACTGATCAAAGTGACGGCTGTGATGGGAGGAGTCGTGAACGACAAAAATAAAATCAAACATGCTAGACTTTAAGTTGGAACGTTGTGAGGCATCCCAGACATGGCCTGGGTTGTCGTCTACTATGACACATTACACGAGATGAAATGATGGATTATCACGTGCGACGCATATTGTCGCCAACAATCCGAGCCAGCACTGTACGACGCTGCATTTGGCTGATATGGTGTAGTGTGTACCCTGCATTATGTAAGCATAGATACATCCAATAGATGGCACTAAAGGGCGGAGTCAAGTTTTTGATGACAAAAAACCTGGCCCTGGTGAAGGAGATCGTAATGATGTACCATTTGTAGATGGTGGTGGTCTGTGAGGTCATCAAAAACATCCTGTCATGTGGATGGAGAATTCTTTTTAAGCTCCACCATTTTTAGGATGTCCTCTGTGTCTCTTACAGTGGTTTCTCAGTTGAACTAGAAAACCTTCCCAGAGCTTTCATCATGGTTATGTAATCAATGACTTCATCCCATCAAAATAAGAATGGCAAGATATGGAACAGGAACAAAGGAGTTTCTGTTACTTTACAGAAATATGCTTATTTACTCCTTTGTTGAGAATTCAAAATCCACAAAGAATCCTCCAAAGAATCCACAAAAAAATGTTTCCACAAAAGGAAAGTTCCCTTGAAAAATGCTAAGCAACTTACAAGTAAAGATATACTAATGATAAATTAGAGGCACAGATACAGGTTTACAGATACAAATCACTCTGTTTTTTTTACAACTGGATGTTTTTTTGTGAATACTGAGACTGTTTCAACCCCATACTAACATATCTAAAAGACACTAATTAAGTCCCCAGCAGTGGAGCATCTGGCTTGGCCTGGCTTTTCTGGTGGGAAGCCAGTGAGGGATTGTGTTCTTGTCTCAACACTTTCAACTCCTACTGTTGCATCTGTAGATCAAAAGGGAATCACAAATCATTTTAGTGGATAGCAAGCAGGTGGAGTCAACTTTGGCTCCATGCTTTAATGTTTACATTAGAAGAGCATTTCCCACAAGAGAACAACAGTGTCAGACATATGTCTGAATGAACCCAAATTGGCTCCAATTGCTAAACTGAAATTTAAATTAAATAAGAATAAAATATAATGACAGTCCATCTTACTTAATGCAGGAGTCCATTGTATAGGTTGGCAGTCTGAAAAGCATTCCAGGCATCGTCAGTGTAAGAGGAAATCCTCTATTAATACTTGGATGACCAACATTTTTCCACTTGAACAGTCTTCATCAGGGTATAGAATGCACTGGGGACAGGAGTTCAATGTACAGCTCATCAAGAGATCATTTGTCAGAAGTCACATGTCATGTTAGTAGTGCCCACTTGAAAAAAAAAAACATGTTAAAGACATGCGGTGCCTCCCCATGGCATAGGCGAATGCTACGAGTGCCGTTATCCATGGGGTGGGGGTGAGGGTGCCACACATGGGGGAAGAAAGCAGAATCAAAATGTTTATCTTTTACTATTTTTTAATAATACTATTACTACCGTTATTTTGAAATACTACATAAGGCCACAACAACATTAATACAAAGCAAAGCCTACTAAATAACAGAGAGGCCATTTTTACTGGGTTCCTGCCATCCCCCGGCCCCCCTCCTCAGCTCGTTACACTTCACTTGCTCTCTGGGGGAGATGGGCAAGTTTTCTGACATCACATAAACCCCGAAACATGCTGTATCGTTATCATGTCAAAAACACAAGAGCTCTCTAGGGCACCAAATGTGCTAGGGCTGCCACTGAAGACATGACAGTGAAAATAACAGAGAAAATGTAAACATATGCTGTGACTAACTCACGTATAATGGCAGAAAAATCACAAATAAATTATGTTCAGACTAACAATGACAGTAAAAAAAACAGTGAATGTGAAATAAGAGGTGCTAACATATAATTAAAGAACAATCTTGTTAAATATACTGTATATAAACATATAAAAGAAACATTTACAAAAGTTAAAGAATAACCTAACAAGATTCTTTCTATCATTACATATGTGAGTTTGTTACAGCATATATTAGCTCTTTTTTCTTATTTCATTCTCTTTTATTTTCACTGTCATAAAACATGTTTTTTTCAAGTGAGCACCACTAACATGCCATGTGACTCATGTCACATGACCTTTTGATAAATTGTAAATGTAACACCTTGCGCCAGTACATTTCCAGTACACTTCATCTGATGAGGATTGTTCAAGTGGAAACATGTTGGTCATCCATGTATTAATAAAGGACTTTTTTTCCCTACAATCAAAGGACCTTAAATGCTTTTTTGGCCCTAGAAATGAAAGGGCAAAGATCAGCGCCCACCTTGGCTCTATGTCATTGACAGCTACAAATCAAGCCAGAAATCTTGGTGTTATTATTGACTCAGACCTGAACTTCAACAGCCATTTAAAGTTTATTACTAAATCTGCCTATTACCACCTGAAAAATATAGCTAAAATTAAGGGGTTTCTGTCTAAACAAGACATGGAAAAACTTATTCATGCATTCATTTTTAGTAGGTTGGATTATTGCAATGGCTTATTTACAGGCCTTAACAAAAAATCAATTAGACAGTTGCAGCTGATTCAGAACGCTGCCGCCAGAGTCCTTACAAACACCAGGAAACTGGACCATATTACACCGGTCATTAAATCGCTACACTGGCTTCCTGTGAGTCAAAGAATAGATTTTTAAAATCTTACTGCTGGTCTACAAAGCCCTCAATGGTCTCGGACCAAAATACATGCTTGATCTACTGGTTCCCTACGAAGCATCCAGACCCCTTAGGTCATCTGGAACAGGTTTGTTGTGTGTTCCAAGAACAAGAACCAAGCAAGGTGAGGCAGCATTCAGTTATTATGCTCCTCACCTGTGGAACAAACTTCCTGTAGATGTGAGGTCTGCTCAAACTGTCAGCTCCTTTAAATCAGGGCTAAAAACACTATTGTTTACTGAAGCGTACTCTTAGATTAAATACTTACCTGCTGTATTCTACCGCCCGTACTTTTTAACTACACACTGCTGATTTATGTCTTTTATTATTCTACTTCTTTTCTTATCCTGACTGTTAAATGTATTGAGCCTGTTTTTATTTTATGTTACTGTATTTTATTATCACTATCATTCTCAATTTCTATTTCCCTTTTTAATCGAATGTTTTTATTGTTTTAAATTGTGTCTTGTTGCTTTTAATGTCTCTGTAAAGCACTTTGAATTACCTTGTGTTGAATTGTGCTATATAAATAAACTTGCCTTGCCTTGCCTTGCCTTGCCTTGCCTTTTTACACTGCCAGCCTATACCGTCGATTCTTACATTAAGTAAGCTGTACGATGTATGATCACCAAAGTACAAAACTGGAACAAAATAGGCTAATGAACGCCCAGCAAACAAGGTGACATGATGAACAACGCAGCTAGGAGCTAACGTTAGGCTAACTTTAGCTAATGTTAGCTAGAGGTGTTAAAGATAACATTATATTTCTTTCCAGCAAAGTGACAATATGTTGCCTCAAACACAATGTTGAGTTATCTTAAAACAGATGTAGACATCCTTATTAATATTATTCACGTTGAGTTGATGTTGTGGTCTAATGTTATGACACAACTTTATCCAAAGGAGACACTTTTCTCGGTTGAGATGTGGTTTAAAGGGTAAAAAATACACCTCGTCGCCCAGCCTCTCAGGATACCTTGTGTCGGAGTTGCATGTACGCCATGCACACCATTTGACCATTTTTAAACTCCACATCTCCAAAAAAGCTCATAAAACCGAACATAACTGACTTTCTGTAATGCATTTCACTGAATGTCCAGGCAGAGAATGTCCAAGTATATGGGAATGGCTATATGCACTGTGATTGGCTCATCGCGTTGAGGGCGGGGCTTAGCCATTAGGTCAATTGTAAATCAGCTGATGACTCAATTGATCTACCGATACAATGACACCTAGAGATAATGGCCTCTAGTTTTGCAGACCGGGTGAGGCTAAGGCACAGCACACCTGTGCTTTGCCAACTGGGTGTGGCCAGGCGGATTTTGCAAGTTTGGCACACCGTGCACACTGGCGCAGCTACTCCTCTTTCCCACCCCCGTCCCTCCTACCTGCGCAAGTCATAAAGAAGGCATGGAGTGGGTTTTACACAGCCGGTTCACATCACATCAATCAAATGAGCCCTTCTCCTCGCCCTTAAATGTGGCGTGCAAAGGTGTAATGACAGTTTACTCAATTCACCATGGCAGAGGAGAGCAGCAGCATCAGACGGCCAAACTTCTCCCAGGAGGAAACTGATGTTTTGGTCCGGGAGGTCCAAGCTCGCAGTGTCCGAATATACGGAACTGCGAGCAGACCTCCACGGGTTTCCATTACGCGTGCCAAACAGTGCCAATCCCCTTTGATCTGACATTAGATGTGACGGGACAGTCAATATAGAGATACATTCATGTGCTGATTGCAGATAGTTGCATTGATTAGTGGTTTTTGTGGCTATTTATCGCATTGTTGATGTGCCTGACATTCTGGAAACCTGCATGTGAGGTTTTGGTGACATGTGCGCACTGTCTGCCGGTCAGCCAAACTTCGGCTTACACCGGCTGCGCTCCACCTGCGCTGACAGCAGACCTGGTTTCAGCTGGCGAGTTTTTAGCGCACCTTCGGCAAAGCCTTTTGGCACGAAACTGTCACTGCGCCAAGCTTGATCTGTCGACACCTCCCCCTGCTGCGCTGCCACACCCATCTCAGCGCACCTCGGTCTGCCAAACTACCAAACTGAGAGCGCCTCGGGTTGCGCTGCTTGAAACTAGCTCTGCGCGGGGTTCGCCACCCAGGGAGTGAATGGCAGGGTGAGAAAGAAACTTACAGCCTGCATGAAAAGTATTGTCTTCCTGACCAATCTGAGTTTCATTAGATTTTGGTGGTCAAAGGTCAAAAGTCAAGGTCACTGAGACCTTGTCTGTCTCTTTCTAATGAGCGAAATATCTCAAGAAGGCCTTGAGGGAATTTCCTTAAATTTCAGCACAAGCGTCCACTTGGACTTAAGAATGATATGATTACAATTTAGTGGTTGGGGGTCAAAGGTCACTGTGACCTTTGACCAAAACCCAAGAACTTCTAAAATAATTATGACAAAATTTCACACAAATATCTAACAGGATAACGTGATGAAGTGATGATTTATATCCAAAAGGTGAAAGGTCAACTTCACTGTGTCATCACAATGTTCTGCAAAAAAACTTTCTGAGGCTTGGTCAGATACTGAATTGGTGACACTGATCTTGGGTGTCCACCGTGAAATTGTGCTAACTGTATATAGGGTGTCCGCGGGGTCTTAAAAAGTATTAAAAGTTGATAAATCAAATGTCGGAAAATTAAGGCCCTTAAAAAGTATTAAAAAGTCTTAATTGCAATTTTAGGAAGTATTAAATTTTCTTGGCATTCAAGCTTTGACAAAAAGTATCCATGAATGTATAATTTATTTTCCTCCTCGCGACTATTACTGTACAAACAACGACATGTAGGTAGACACACTCGGACTGCCACTCGGGGTGGGCGCTGAGCGAAAAAAAAAAGTCCAAAAAAGTTAATAACTTAAAAATTATGGCGAAAGGGTAGTTTCTTGCAACCCTAGAATTAAGATAAAAATATTCACAAACTAAAAAGCACTTCTGGTTGCTGATAAGTAGTCTTTAACTTTTGATTTAACACTAAAATTTAAAACCCTCGGCGCACACTGCAGCGCAAGCAGACAGATGCGCGACATAGAGCAGCATGTGTCACTGACACCAGACTCAGAGCGCAGCGGACTGGTGGAAAATGTCACCATCAGCATACTATTTTACATCAATAAAATCTATTTTAGCATTATTTTGAGTCACATTATTGAAAGTATTAGTTGTCTGTATTCAAGTAGGATAATAGGTCTCCATTCATTGCACGTCGGGCTTTCTATTTCCTTGTCGGAGATGTTTTATTTTTTAATAACCAACCAAAAACAATCAATCCAATTAAAAACACAAACTGGAACTGGAACATGAAATCTTATATGCCTAACAGACATTGCTTCTCGTTCTTTGAGTTTACATATGGCTAAAGGGGAAAAAAAAAACAACCGTCCGTAAACGGACAGTATGATTAGTATTGCGTTCCAGATCGGAAGAAATAAAAGGCTGAATATTTGATTTTTTTTTTTTTTCCACAATCGAATCCCGTACCATCGAATGAAGTTCTGAAGCTTCGAATTTTTTAGGTCAGCCCCTAAATCCCAGATGCAAGGGGCTAGCCATAAGGTTGTTGTTTTCAGCAACTTGGCCTTGAATAGCTGATGTTGAGCTGTAGAGCTGTGTTACTTGTTATGACCTAAGGTGTATTTTAATAAACCTGCCTTTGGTTTAATTTATTCTTTCAAGCTTTATTCCTTTTCATCTTATCTGAGTTCTGTTGTATGTTTGTGCTCCATAGATTTAACTGCAAACTACAACTGTTTAGTAAGTTAAAGATGCGTTGCTGCTAACAACAGCTTGAGGTGGCGATGAGGTCTTGAGGTTGTTTTGGAAGGTCTTAAAAAAGTCTTAAAAAGGTATTGAAATTAACCTCAGGATTCCTGCATATACCCTGGTATAGATCTTCTGTGCTGCCAGGGGAAGATGAATGTGAAGCATTCATGTTTCCACAGACATGCATGCAAACTATAACTGTAACCTGACTGGTGTGCTGAGGCATACCACCACAAGGCACTAATTCTAGTTTATTCTTATGTGACTACTTGCTCTATCCTTGAGGAGCACCTGATTTTTTTTACAATCACCAACACCTAGTTTCTTAACCCAGTGCAGAACTCCCTTTTTTACCTCTGAAATTTAAATTTTCTGGCTGTTATGTGAGCCTGATGATTATGACTTTGGAGAAATGTGAAGCCTGAGGCTAGACCAGTAGGAAATTATGTTTTATACACTGTCTTTTGTCCATGCTAGCTAAGAATAGAAATGTACCACACACTCTAGATATAGTTAAAGGAACACTATGCTGATTTTCTACATCATTTCCATGCACTTGTCAATGCGTGTATGTCTTCATACATCTTCTGATATATTCTGACTTCAGGGAGTCTGGCTGAAGTAAGTTTTGTCATTTTGTCATCTCTTCCTGACTGTCATACAATAGCAGCATGATGACATAGTTGAGTGACTGATATCTCCGTGTCCACAGATAATGTTTTTATGACATTTCATAAGCATCACTTCTTTGCAGTATTTTCTTGTCAGTGTTAACTTTTTGAAAGTATTATGTCCATATTATTCACTCAAATTAAAGGCTGCTGGTCTCTTCTACATTTTCTTCTCTATCTTGAGACGGCTGACCACTCTGGACCCACTCTGCAGTGTTTTTCATAACGATGACTGATGAGTGTGGAAGAGCGGAGAATGGTAATAGAGCACCCGTCATTCAGGTGCTGTCAGTCATGCAGAGGTGAGCTAAACTAGGAATGAGCAGACAGCCACTGGCTCTTAAGTTCATCTGATATTTTGATTAAACAATGGATGCTTAATATAGCTGAACACTTAGTGCTCAGACACTGATGCCAGGCAGAGCTCAGTATAGCTAGGATCTAATTAACTCACTATGTGCAGAAAAGTTTGTCATTATACATAGCTCCTTTTAAATTATTATTCTGATGGCAAAAGTTCTTATAGAAAAAGAGATAATGGCAGTTGGGGCACGGAAGATGAAAATGTTTTAATTACACACATAGGGGCTTTAACAAAATGAGTCAGTGTATCATTATGGATATCACCTAAATAATCTCTATAATAAATTAACTAACTAGTGCATGTGAATTGCAATGACTGTATAATGCTTACAAGGTCTATAAACACATGACGCACCTATCACTGCTGCAGTTATACTCTGTATTTACTGTGGACACAGCCAACAGTAAAACTGCACTGAGTTATTCAAAAGTGCTTTACTGTACTTTAGAGCTACTCTAGCAGTGTCCCTTTCTTTGTGCTAAGCTAAGATAAGTATATCTTGGCCCTATTTCTTTACTGGATGCTTCCGCCTTAAACTGATAACAGTCTTTTTTATTTGGCAGTGGGTTTGGCCCCTTGCGATGTCCTGCATGTACTTTTTCACTCCAATTTATTTGGCAAGTGCTAGTGAGTTTGCAGATTAAATTTGTGCATCCTTATTCATATGGTAAATTCGGAGAATGTGATGTTTCACTTGCTAAAGTATATAGAAGTCATACTATAGTAGATTCTTGCCTACTGTTGTGGCTTGAGGAATCACCTACCTCAAACAACATAGATCACCTACTTAAAACTGGGATAGGCAGTTTTATTTTGGCATCTTTGCGCAACAATCCCATAATAACCTTTGAGCATATTGTAATTCAAGTGGATTGAGAGAAAAGTCATTTCAGAGAAAGGGCGTTCCTATTGGCTGTTTTTCGAATACACATGCACGTCCCTTCAATAATAGCCTTTTTCAATGGGGGAAAATCCAACAGAAATAGTTGCTATTACAGCATTGGCAACAGCTGCCTACACTGCAAAGCAACCAAAAAAGGAAGATGGACCTATTAGAAAGAAAGTCTAAAACAGAGTCTGACAATAAGGAAAATGAAACACAAGTCCATATCAGCGAGGGGCTTCAGAGATGGAAAGAAAATGTTGCTAATACTTTAGCCTTTTGCTATTTGGAGCCAAAGACTCACAGCTGCAGCTTCAAGTTCACATTTTTTGTAGCTAACTGTAGCAAGAGCCTTAATCCACAGTGTGTCCTCTGCCTCACACCATGCTGCTAAAGACCACCTCACCAGGAGGAGAGTAGGCAGCACCTCCAGAGCTGGGACCCCCTTCAGCAGTCACAGTAGCCTGAATCCAGTCAGCGCAAACCCCAGCTCCAGTGGCTCTGACAGCCCAGACTCCCCATCAGGTCAGCAAATTTTCTGTTGATGCCATTACACAGGTGAGACCCAGCACTACCACTGGCCACCAGCTTGCAGTGAAATCCAGCACTGGGAAGTTTTTGCTGGCCAGTGTAGGGGGTAACGCGTTACTTTTGTATCAAAGGGTGCCAGTGATTGTGTGTGTTTTCATGTCCAGTGTGTTTCCATTCATATACCTGTCCTATCCTGTTCTGCTTTTGCGTCCTAAGACTGCCTGGAAGCAGCAGGAATTAGGAGATGTTTTTTCTTCGTCCTAATGATTGGCTCATCTAGGTGATGTTAGTAAATGTTGGATATGTTTCCATTCACATCCCCTACAACTGCAGAGCAATGCCAGCACACAGTCCCTTTCTTATGCCTCTCCGGTAACTCTCTCTCCGGTGCTGCTGTAGCTGACCCGCACACCGCGAACCAGCTTGGTCTTCCAGCTCCGATTAACTAATTTGCGCTCGTTGTAGTGACTGACACACACACCTGGGGTCTGTTTCACAAAGCAGGTTTTGTGAAAACTCAGAGTCTGTTAACCCTGAAATGAGGGAAACTCTGAGTTTTCCGTTTCAAAAAGGGAGGTAACTCAAACCAGAGAAAGAGGGGTAACTCTAGCCTGTTTCAGAGACAGAGGTAACGTAAGCTCTCGGTCAGTTACCGCAGTAACAGACTCTATGAACCTAACCTGGTCGGGACCAGGTTTTTCCCAATGAACCTCAAGTTTCTCTCTGTCTCCGCCCTCTTTCAGAGCCACACACTCCATTTGATTTCCTCATTCATTCAGTCAGCAGGCGAGTTTTGGCGGAGCCTAGTTCTGCCGTCTGTCATTTAAAAATCATTTAAAAAATCAGAGTCACTATATTAGAAGTCCATTAGGCACAGTAGGTGGCGACTTTGTTCACTAACATGGCATGTCCTTTTGATAACGATCCCGTGGATGAAGGTGCAGCATTACTGCGCAGAGAATTAAATATTCGTCGGGAGATGGTTATCAGACCGGTTATCATAGTATTTCCAGACAATTATCTTTTTGAGCTGTACCGTTTCACGTCACAGTCCATCGTCTATACGTACACAACCTAATCCATGCTTACATTTGCACCAATCATAGTCACGCTCTCATCCCAGCAGATAGTGTGTGTTGCGCTGCGTTTCTTTGCAAATGGAAGTTTTTTGTACAATGTCGGAGATGCTGAGCGCTTGAGTAAGGCAACTGTATGCAGGGCGGTCAGAAAAGTGTGCTTGTTTTACAGGCACCTGCCTTCTTTCTGTTGGCTGAGTAAAAGTCTGTGTTAGTTTAAATAGGCTTAATCATTTAACAGAACATGATATAGATGAGAAGACATTTATGTGTGTGAAAACAGCATTATGTTGGGGATAAAACAACTGCACAGTCAAACAGCCACTTAATATTTACTTTACAATGTAAAACGTGATCAAAATGAGGTACCCCCATGAGATCATGCCGAGGTCTTACCTGTTTGAACAATGTTTTTATATTTCAACTTAAACTGCTGCCAAGTGCGCTTCTCCCCCGCGGGATTGCACCTAAATGAAATAAATTATTAGGCTACCATTCAAGCAGTTTTCCCCTGTAATATTATTGTGATTGCAAAGGACTACATTTAAACTTGCGCACTTCTTTTTGAAAACATGTGCAAACTCGCCGTATGAGCGCATTAAGATTTCTAATTCTAGTGGGGTGAAAAACGCAGGTCTCCTCTTCCCCGTTGCCATGGTGACTCGTGGAATCGGGGCTCCATTGATGCTGGCTTTTTATAGTTGTGGTGCACGCGCTTAACTCCAGGTGAAACCACTCCAAGTTGATTAAACTGATTCAAATCAGCTGTTCTGGAACTGGAAACTCAAAGTTTCCTGTCTCAGAGTAGATCAACTCAGAGTTCAGGATTAGACTCAGAGTTTGTTGAACCTGCTTTGTGAAACGGACCCCAGGTTTGTTGTGTTAACCTCAACATTTGTTTATTGTGTTTCATATCATAGTCCCACTAATATTTATCCATATCTCATAATTATCAGACTTTGAACCTCTGCCTGACCCTCCCTGTGTCCAAGGCTATTCATTTATTTTTAAAGGTGTAGGCTGCTTAATTGCTCTGTATCATCACACTATTATTAATATAAGCAGGGGATTTTAATACAAAGTAGTAACCACTGTATGTGAATAAATGACTGGGTCAGACCTGTAGTGGTGAGCTGCTGTGAAACAACATGGCCCTCATCCATTTAAAATGAACATTAGGGGCCCTATTTAGATGGTCTAAAACGCAGAGCACCAGGCGTACGGCGCATGGGCGTGTCCCAGTCACTTGCAAGTTAGACAGCGCGTTTTTACACTGTGCGCCATGGCGGAGAGTCTAAAACGGTCGGACTTACTCTGTGAATTAGTCATGGGTGTGTTTTGGGCATATCATTCAATAAGCCAATCAGAGTGTCACCTCTCATTCCCTTTAAAAGAGGCACGATTGGAGCGCATGGCGTTTTACAACTGAGGAGACGGATCTCCTTGTGCGGGAGGTGAAGGCCCATCAGAACCAGATCTACGGGGACAGCAGACAGGCACCCAAGCTGTGCAAGGTAAAGCAGGTGTGGGATCACTAATACAAGAAAATTCTTACTAAATATCTGTGGAATATTATTCAAACCTGTTTTCATCATATAACAGAGCACAGCTGTCAGGACTGCTGCAGAGCTCCCCAAGGTGCTGATCCTGTAGCTAGGACCTGTTCAGCATTTTCTCCCCCACCCACGTTTCCTAGAGCTGTGTTCTGCCTCTCATTTGCATGTGTGTCCTCTCTACACTCAGATAACAATATAATAATATAAAATAATGTAGCCTAGTATAACATGTTAAAATAAATGCAATGTGTGGGCTTTGGTTTTCAATTGATTGGTCAGATAATTTCACAATTTCATTTGTCATTATTACAAATTATGATGATCAGCTATCAGGCTCCTCTCCTGTGGAATCATCTTCCTGTTACGGTCCGGGAGGCAGACACCGTCTCCACATTTAAGACTAAACTTAAGACTTTCCTCTTTGATAAAGCTTATAGTTAGGGCCGGCTCAGGCTTGCCCTGTACCAGCCCCTTGTTAGGCTGACTTAGGCCTAGTCTGCCGGAGGACCACCTATAATCCCCCGGGCACCTTCTCTCTCTCTCTCTCTCTCTCTCTCTCTCTCTCTCTCTCCCTCTCTCTCTCTGTCTCTCTCTCTCTCTCTCTCTCTCTCTCTCCCTCTCTCTCTCTGTCTCTCTCGTGTTCTATTACTGCATCTTGCTAACTTGGCCATTCTGGATGTCACTAACTCAGCTTCTTCTCTGGAGCCTTTGTGCTCCACTGTCTCTCAGGTTAACTCATATTGCAGCGGTGCCTGGTTGGTGTGACGTGTGTGGTTGTGCTGCTGCCGTGGTCCTGCCAGATGCCTCCTGCTGCTGCTGTTATCATTAGTCATACTTCTACTATTATTGTTACACATATGATTATTGTCACATACTATACTATACTATACTATACATACTATCAGATATTAATATATTATTATTAATCATAATATTATTACTTATTATCATTACTGTTGTTGTAAACTACTGTCATTACTGTCTATCCTGCATCTCTCTCTGTCTCTCTCTCTTTCTGTCTCATTGTGTCATACAGATTACTGTTAATTTATTGTGTTGATCTGTTCTGTACGACATCTATTGCACGTCTGTCCGTCCTGGAAGAGGGATCCCTCCTCAGTTGCTCTTCCTGAGGTTTCTACCATTTTTCCCCGTTAAAGGGTTTTTTTGGGGAGTTTTTCCTTATCCGCTGTGAGGGTCTAAAGGACAGAGGGATGTCGTATGCTGTAAAGCCCTGTGAGGCAATGTGATATTGGGCTTTATAAATAAAATTTATTGATTGACTGATATTACTGCGAATAGATCATTCTGATTAATGACCGACCATTTCTGATAAATATTTTAATGTGCACAATAATAACCTTTCACACTGTAAACATATTTTTATTTGTTATGTTTTGCATATGTGTGGCTGCCCCGTGTGTGTCTGAGCAGAGTGCACGCATGTTGTGCACCCGCCTTGAGATGCATATTACTAACTTGTTTAACAGCGAAATACTGACTTTGGACCAGGTTTTTGCTGGTCACTGGCGCATTTGCTTTTTACGTCATCTAACTAGCAACGCACCATGACTGCGCCTGACCACTCCTCATTTTTAGACCAACACACCCAGAGAGCACAAGTTCATTTGCTAGTAGATGACGAGGGCACAGGGTGTGAAAATGACAACTGTGTCTGCATCTAAATAGCAATGACACTTGCGACATGGATTACGCGCCCTCCACCGTCCGCTTTAGACCATCTAAATAGGGCTCTATATCTACTGGGCTCATTTTGGTCAAACGCAAATATAGTGTAATAAGTAACTTATTACTCTACACAGAGAGTAATTATAAAATAGCATTACTTTTAAATAAAGGTAAGATAAGCTGTCCATTTTCAGAGCTGCTGCCTGCTCTCCTTCAGGCAAAGCAGGCTACAACAGCAAGGAGTAACAGGGAGGTACTGTGGGTGGCTATCTAGCTATTTTTTGTCTCATTTGTGGATTGATAAATTGAGAGAGAGAGAGAGAGAGAGAGAGGAGGGTGTATTTTAATATTCTGTTGTTCTCTTTTTGCTTGTCAAGATTTCTTTTGTATGTGGCAAAAAAAAACATTCTTCCACATATAAATTAAAAGTTTAATTCCTAGGCATATGATTCACTACACTCTGTTACTGTCTGGTATCACCAGTAGCTTATTGTAGCCAACGTTAGCAAACTATAGATATGACTGTGCTAAACACAGTATCATTATGCCTCCCTCAAGTACCAACACAAGACACTAACACACTATAACTCACCAGTAGGCATGTTGGTTCTTTGCTGCTTAGGGTCCCATTCCTTTCAGTCTAATGAGAAGGTCTTTAAAGCAACCGACTCAAGAGAATCCTGGGAAATGAAGTGATATGTTCCATTATCCTTTAATTGCCATGTGTGGCCACTGCTAAGCACATCAACACAGTCTTGCATTAATGCTGCACTAATAATTTCTTATTAACAATGGATCACTTAACTACTCTTAATGTGTAAGGCTTTGCTTGTAGCTACAACCTGCTGGGAATTCTCATCCCACCCTTTAATGGCTTAATACCTTTTTCTTTCAGTGTTGTAACTCTTATCAACCTGCAGCTGGAGACAGATAGACATATAGTTATACAGTGGATAGGGCTGAACAATATGGCTTTAAAATAAAATCTCCTATTTTGAAAAGTACTGTAGACTACAAAAAACACAAAATTATTAAATAAACTACAATTATAATAGAGTAGCTACTGTTATAATAAAGTTAAATAAAGTATTCTTATAATAAAGTCAAAGATAGTATTGTTGTAATGAAATAAAACAAAGTAGAATCACTGGTGCTTTTTATTTTTGAAGCACTAAGCTCGTCACGTCTTGACTTCATATATCAATAGTATCTGCAAGTTACACTGGTGCTCCGTGGTTGCAAAATGTGATTGAATAGTTATTGTTATTGTTATTGTAGCTATTGTTAATCTTACTAACTTAAACTGTTACCCTGGCGCCTTTAATCATGATAATTTATTCACTGTAAGATGGAAAACGAAAACCTCTCTAGTCCACATATTAATGATATTTACAAGTCAATTAAACACTAACATTAGTGCTCTGGAGCCCTCCAGATGAAAGACGTGTGTGTGTGTGTGTGTGTGTGTGTGTTTGTGAAAGGAAGAGAACAAGAGAACCGAAGTCATTTTATAAATCCCATGTGGAACAAGCCATGATACACTGAGTATATTGGCTATATATGGCCCAACACCACATGGACATAGCGATAGCTAGACAGAGAGACAGACAGCTGTGACAACCTGTAGAGACTGGAAATTGGCCTTCATTACTGCTTGATTCGTCTCTATTTCTTCTATCATTTACAATGTCTCAAATTACAATAGCTTCATTTCAAAATATTGCAGCTAAATTTGATGAGTTATTACTTGTCAAGTCTCAATTATGTAGCTTCAAGTGTTCCTTGAGTGAAATGACTCTATGGAAAAGCAGTTCTGTATATTCAGTGCCAGATATCACGTAAAATCTCTTCCTCTTCTTTTGTACATAGATAATACAATGTAGCCGCAGGGTGTATATTGATATATAGTGTGGCTTTGCAGACTACTGATGAGGGAAATGAAAGGAGGGGTTTGGGGAAAAAAAGCAGCATATTTTCTATTTTTCTATTTCTTTTACATCAGGCTGCCGCTGATGCAACAGTAAGCAGCAAACATGTAAGGATCGTAAAGTGAGCATGAGTGTGACTACATGGAATATTACTGTTTGACTGATTCATGCACTTGTTTACTGTATGTACAACTGAGTCAAGCTGGAGGGATATTTACAATAAGACTTTGTTTGCAGGTAAAGAGGCATTTAGGCTGTTTAGAATGCAGCTCCAGCCCTCTTTGGATGTCTATGTGCAGCAGCCTTGCTTTCAACGCCACTGACAGCCTGAGGACACAAAGCAGCTCAGTGAAAAATGAACTCATGCCACTTAGTCGCTGTGGGAAAAAAAAGAAAAAAAATACACCCACGAGCAGAGGTCTGAAGTGTACAGGTTTGCTAACGTTGCTCTTCAACATGCATAAAATGACCCCTGGCTTTAAAACAGAATAACATATATAAACGAGGGAAGAGCACTCAGTAGAGTGCAGATCTCCACCAGGTGTGTCTGGGGCCATGTGGGTGGGGAACAGAGAGTGCAGGGCAGGCCCAAAGGAACAGCTCCGGGCTAGATGCCAGTTTGACATAGTATTGAGATATATCAACTTTCCAGTATGAACACTTGCATAGCCTTTATTTGAATCTATATGTCCCAACAGTTTAAGCTCGATGTCCAAAAATTGAGCAATAGTGGATTCCAGAGTTATTTTCCTTCTGTCATTTACGTGAGCAAGCCTGAGACAGAGCAGCTGAAAGGTGGGGTATCAGGAAACACTAGTGCCCTTGCTCTAAGGTCCCATGGATACAAAAGGTGTGGGTATTTAAAACCCACAAGTTGAACTTTTGGCTTCATGCACCACTGAACAATGTAGCAATGAACAGGGCAAAGCCTCCAAAGCTGTATCCAGTTTGCTTTGTATATTCATGGTGTGTTTAGATTTAGCTTAACAGTTTTCATTGAGTTTTCATTTAATGGCATATTTCTATGCAATATACACTGGCAATGAATGTACTGCTGAACATATGACAGAAGCACTATACAATGAGTATAAATGTGGGCAGACCCTGCCCTTTCCCCACCCAGCCACCCGGCCCAACCCTCCTGACCATCCTACTTGTACCGTTAAGTCCAAATGGTGATAAGCTGAAGAGAGGCTTGACGGGTCTGTTCCTGTCAGTGACTTGAAATTTGGCAGGAAGGAGCATCCTATACACAAATCCAGCATTTCTCAGCCGTGACTTGACCACGGAGTGTGTCGCTCTTTTCCTGGAGACCTCAGCACTGCAGTCTAGGTAGATGTGTATTTTGGTCCCATGGAAAAAGAGAGACCCAGCCTTCCTGGCCAGATTCACGATGCTCTCCTTGTTTTGGTAGCAGTGAATCCACTGCTGGAGAGGTAGGAAAGGCCTCCGAACAGAATATCTCTCCCAGAAATACCTCTATGAAAGTGGATGGCTGCTCAATTTTTTCAGGTAAACTGGTTATGCGTATGTTGTTGCATCTCAATCCAATTTCAAGATCATCCGCCTTAAGTTTGACTTAACTTAAATGGGGATAAAATGATTTTACTGTGCGGCTCTCCCAGACATCCAAAATATTATTGGTCCAAATGGATCCTCATAGTCAAACAAGTCATTTCGCAGGAGCTGTGATGCTAAAAAAAATGTATCCACTCATTTACAAACATCTCTTTCACAATGTAAATCTATGGGGAAGTGTCTTTTTGGACTGCAAGGCATCACGTGATGGACCCCGTGAATTGCCGTACCACTGTTTGGTCACTGTAAAAATTGGCTTCAAAGCTTGGTGCACTTCCTGGCGGCCTGATGTTACCATTCCCAGTTGCAAAATTTGTACTTCCTGGGATGAAGAATGACTGACCCGCCCTACTCTGCCTTACTCTGCCTCTGTTTGACTTACCCCAACATTCTTACTCTAACCCTAACCCATCTCAAAACTCTTGCCTAAACCTGTCCAATCCAACCAATGAAGGCAACGAGAAGCCAATCATAGGGAGAGTGGGTCATTCCTTCACTATCCTAGAAAATGCAAAATTGCCTCCCGGTTCCTTTGCACTGGTGATCTGAACCGGTCAGTGGCGAAAAATGCACTTTCAATGTGCAAACTTATACGGGACGCATTTGCCCCATGCACGTGGCTCCCTCAATACTGAGTTGTACCCATGAATCATACGCACACATACACATGGGGAAATAGGGCCCGGGTTGAAAAATACCGAAGTTGTCCTTTAACACAAGCTTAAGAGACTTTGATGTTTTGTTCTATTACATAAAATACATCAGGAAATACCCCATTCCTTAATTTTGAAGCTTTTAGGGCAGTTCTAAGGGCGATAGCTTAATGTTAGCTTTTTACTTCTGGCAATTGCATTTACACTTCAAAAATCGTAGAAGTAGTGTTTATTTGTGGAGATTATCTTGCAGAACAATGTGTATGTAGCATGAATATTTGTTTGTAACAGATGTTATTTTTTGCAATAATCTAAATGCTAATGGAAAAAACCCATTTGCTATTTGACGAGGGAATTGGAGCAAAGCTAACATCCGCGTTGGCCTGCAAAAAATATCATCCCTGCAAAGCTCTATTGTCCCTTGCAGCTCTCCAGCAGTCAAGATGGTGGTGAAGAAAACAAAAATGGGGGCAAATTTTTAATGACAAATTCCAAAATGGACTACAGCTTTTGTAGTTTGCATACTGAGTGTGATATGCTTTTGTATGTGTTACCCCACTTCTCCACACAGTAAATCAGAAACAGCAAATGAACAATGTGTAAAGCTTTATAATGCAAAACGTGCCTTGTTTTTCCCAGAGCTGAGAAAAAAAATATCAAATCAAATCAAACTTTATTTATATAGCAATTTTCATACATTAAAAATGCAACACAAAGAGCTTCACAAAATAAAAACAATGAAAAACCCACCCCTCCCACCCCCCACATGTAACAGACACACGTACCACATGCACACGCACACAAACACACACGCACACACACACAGCACTCACTAACTGACAGTATATATTAACATGGCAAATAGTCAACAAATGAACAATTTTAGATGTAAAATTGACTCCTGAGGGACTCTACTGGTAATATTAATGCATGTTGATTTATGGTCACCTATCTTTACATATTGTTGCCTATTTATTAGCTTTTTAACCAATTCAGCACAATCCCTCTGATTCAATATCTTCCCAGTTCATCGAGCAATATATTGTGATCACTGGCATCAAAAATTTGTTGGTTTTTTTAGATCTATACTACCACTGCATACTTTTTTGTGTATACACTTACTTATTTCTTGTATTAATTTTCTATGGATGTCAGCCATGACAAAGGCAAAATGTGGCTTGCAATAGACTAGATAAGGCCTTTCTGTAGCCTAGCCGATTGCTGGAAATACCTTTAGCTATATGATTTTGCTGATCAATTGCAGCCCCTACCAGCCGGTTTAAAGGAGTGAAGAGTCAGCAGTGAGTAACGGTTTAAAACAGTTAATCAAAAAAGGATTATCAAGTCCTTGACGGGTCTATTTACAGTCATAAGTCTAAGTCTACATATGCTCACACACATATATACGACTGAATACAAAAAGAGATGCAAGAGACAAGAGGAAGGAAAGAGATGCAGGAATAAAAAAAAAAGTCATTAAAATACTGATACAGAGAGAATGTACGATGAAAGAACATATGTATGTGCAAACATAAAATATGTAGGAGTGAGCATATACACACATTCAGCGTAAAGAAAACATCAGAGGGAGAGAGAAAAGAAGAAGCAGAAGGACAGATTTAAATGTGGTTGTGTCCTCACATTTTTACAGCCCCTTCAGAAGATAGAGCATCTTTAGCTTTAGCCTTGTGATGTATTTCCCTGTGAAACAGAAGAGGGATTTAAATCAAATTCTTTGCATTTGATTGGACCACTAAAAAGTGGGAGGGTTAAGAGTAAACCCCAGTATGGAACTACAGTGGACTGCTGGCTCCACACACACCATTAAGTCTAGAAGAGGACAAGGGAGAGATAAATTAATTAGAACTCACCAACATTATTTTGGAAATAAAAACAAAGGTGCCCACTGATATCCAAACACACATCTCTTCCAATCTCTCTGTATATTGCTCCAAAAAGTCTCATTTAAATGAGTGCAGGAGGAACTCTGATGTAAAAATACTGTAATACTACTTATTTTTGACATATTTGGCATATAACAAGAGATAGATGATATACTAACATAGGGACACGAGATAAAAACTGGGAAAATATGTCTTAAACCATGTTAGAAATAGCAATTGGAAATAAACTGCTACTTTCACTTGGTTGCAACACTGCCATCACACTCTGATCTCTTCCATCCCTTCTTCCTATCAATTGCTTTCTGCTGTTATCATCATAATTGTCTCCCAAGATGAAAGCAGAAAGAGGACCTGGGGTCAGTTTCTTCCAATTTGTTTGTTACCCATTTACATGCTATTTATTTTTGCAACATCTATTTTCATTTGACCAGTGAAATAGTTTTGAAGAAAATGTACTGTTTAACTTAAATTTAAATTCTAACAGGGTTCCTCTAAATTGAAACCTCTGTCATACTAGTATTAGTAGTTAAAAACCACATGACCAAAAGTCACGTCACAAAAAAGAAAAATAAACAAGACCAATGCTGTGTTCACATTATCAGTGGTATGTTGCGACAACTTGAGTGGAGCAAGAGTGCACCAGAACACAATATCTGTTGAGTGGTGCCAACCTTTGTGGGCCCAGCTGATCAGCTGAGTTTACTCCTGCTTGAACTAAAATGAATTGTGTTTTGTAGTCCCCCTTGAATTGGGATACAATTATTTAATTTTGCGGCTTTTCTAGATGGACCAAATATTATCAGACTGAATGGATTAAATCCTGATAGTGAAACTGGTCTTTTTTCTGGGGGCCGTGGCACTTAAATGTAAGTCAGTGGGAAAAGGTGTGTGGAAATTGCAGTGCAAAGATGGTGGTGCTAACCCTAACACTGGCTGGTAGCTTGTTGTGCTAGCTGTGCATTTATAATTGATGGTAACTGTGAGCAATCTAATACCAATGCAGGTTTTTTGGTTGCAAAAAACAGACTTAAAATTATATATAATTGTGACTCCTTAGAGGGTCGTTTTGTATAACCAAGTGCTAAACAAGCCTGTTTTTAGGCAACCAAAATATCACAATTAACTTTCATGAACTGGAAACACACTGAAATAGCGACAGCTAGGATTATATTTATACACCATAGATATTAGCGACTCATCAATGGATGGCACACACTTTTTCATATCAGGTCAGTGTGCTATGTACCCCAACAAGGGTAGCGAAAAATGAGGATGGTTCTACTGGTATCATCCACAAGTTTTTACAATGGAAACAAAAAAATGATTATTCTAAAGTGTACTGAACTAAACTGAATGGAACTGAGCCAGACTGATTGGTGGAATGGAGGCTTAAAATTATCCATTAGAAAAATTTGTTCTGACAAATGCAAAAGTTTTTATTACAGTTTAAACACACTATCCATCACTGTCAAATATAAATCAAAGCAGGCTCTACATTCTACACACAGACGTGTATACATACATACTGTGCACAACAACCTACTGACTGTATAAAGTATCTTGAACCAAAGTCAAAGTCCTTGTGTGTTTAAACATAACTGGCAGATTAAAGCTGATTTGGACTCTGAACAGCCAATCACTTCACATACTAGGTAATGTTAAAATCTTGTGTATATCCTAGGTCATTTTTGTGTCAATGTAACATTGCAGTAAAGAAATGAAAAAATTACGAAGAACAATATTAGCCTCTAGCAGCATCTATTCTGTATATAATGTGATCGACCAGGTCAGAGATGATTTACAAAATCCCATGTAAAGCTCCTGGGTGTAGAAGGGTAGGACCGTCCTTATTGCAACAGAGAGTAGAGAGGTTTGGTGGGAAATTGACTGTAATTTCAGACTTCACTGACATCAACAATACCACTGAACTGAACTGACATGAAGCAGTGGTTAAGAGAGGTGGTCCTCCATTCATTTAGTAGGAACAGGGCCTTCAGGGCCAACAGACTTACTCCCTTGACGTCAGGCAGCGCTCTGCAGATCTGGGACGGCTGCACGGCGACATGACTGTGGCAAGGCAGAGGATATGGGGCGAGAACGAGGTGAGGAGGTGTCTGCACCCAAAGGAGAGGGAGCTGCCACAAGACCCAGCCATGCAGAACTGACATCCGCTTCTCCCCTCCTCTCTGCGCTGTAACCTCCAACATAACTGCATGTCAACCCTTTTTGCATCCTGACCCAAAGCTGACCTCATCTATCAAGCAACAAATGGTATAAAATAGACACATGTTAACCCAGTGTATCTCCAAAGAATTAACAACACAATTGCCAGAATTTTATCGGCAGTGTACATTTCTGCAAACCACAGATATGTTTAAACTTTTACAATTTTACATTACAATACACTGAGGTTATCCCACAGTTAGACTAAAGCACAAAAACCACTTTTGTACACATACTTAGTTACCACACGTTTAAAAGCATAAGACCCAAAATTTCAAGTCATTTTCATCACAAGATGTACAAATGAGTGTTAAATGGGACGGTCTAGCCTACAGAGGATTTCCTGGTTGTGTCACCACGTCATGATTCCTGTCGCTCAAGCTCGGGAAAAATACAACAGACGGCAGCAACAAACGGACATACCGGTGATAAAATGGGGCTAGAATTTTTCATTTTGTTTATTTAATTTACTTTTTGATTGAGGAAGAGGAGAGGCTCATTTATCTCCGGCTGGGAGAGAGCCCTGGCAAGGTAAACCTGCTATTTTAACCCACATTAATGTTCATATAGCTAGCATAGTTTGTGGTAATTAATATACCCATTAATAAACGATACCGTTAAGTGACAAACACTAGCCATATAAACTATTAGCATATATGGTTAATGTCATTTAACCATTAGACTTGATACAGGGTTCATACAGGTGCTTAAAATCTTTGAAAATGCTGTAATTTTAAAGCTGTGTTTTCACGATCTGAAAAGCGCTTGAATTTCAGTTTCAGGAAATCAATCACAACAGCAGCAATTTTCTGCAAAGTATTTTTTTTTAAAAGTCTTGAAAAAGAAGTGCATCATGGACTCAAAAAGAGGTATGTTTGAGGTGCTCTTTGGAATGGGATTCATGCTGTGATAAAGAAATGTAGAAAAAACTCCAAGGTACTTTTCCAAAGCAGTTAAAATGCCTTCATTCTTATGGCATGGTCATATAAACCTTAAAAACACAGTTCTCTGACACGTTTCAGCATCAAGCTTTCATCAGGAACTTAAAGCAATACTTAAGAACTTTCAGTTTTGGTTGATTTTAGCGGCGCCAGTGGACCAAAGCGGTAGTGTTTTGCCTGAAGGAAGACCACATTTCCCATGAGGACCAGCGCATAGCGTCGTAAAATCCCTGATCTCCCGGTCGCCTGCAGTTAGTTTGAAACAATACATTTCTGTTTCCAGTGTCTGTGTGAAGGATGAATAGCAATGATGTAATGAATCTAATTGTGGCTAAACAATATCATATGACAATGGTGAAAATAAGAAACGTTTAACTTTGGTTTAGTACCTTATTCCCCCACCGCTCCCCCCCCCCCCTCACCTGACTTGTCAGCGGCGAGCGGCTGACGAGTTTAGAGCCTACAGTAAACACACGTATCGATACTGGCAGGAAGGTGCCGCATTGCCTGAATATCAACCCTGCACAATTCGCACGAATATACAGTTCAGTCTTCAGGGAAGTACTACTATTCATTCTTAACAGTTTCTTCACATTGAATTGTTTCCAATACTGTTATAATTCTATTATTAGGATTCTATATGGAGAATTATACATACATTTATTACTAAAATTACTCTATGCGAGTCTGTTATTGTCACTGTCATTTCTGAATTACTAAAAGCCAAGACGAATTCCTGTATGTCCTTGGCAATAAAGTTCAATATGATTCTGATGCTTATTGAACATCAAAAATATTTACATTTGTAACATAACATTTCTGTCTGTTGTTTTATCAGGAATTTGCTGTCCAGGACACTACCTCCACCAGTTTGAGCCCCACACACTAGTGCTGGCAGAGGCAGGGGCAGAGGGGGGAGGGGGGGTAGGTGCAGGCAGAGGCAGAGGGAGAGGGAGGGGAAGAAGTAGGACACCAGAGGACTTGAACCCCGAGACCCAGACAGACCCAGACAAACTTTTATTTATACACCCTCTTTCACAGTTTTCAAAATTCAAGTACTTTGTCACATTCAATACATTCAAATTGTTATTTTGCCACTTGTCCCTTCACAGTAAAGGAAGTAACAAGTAAAACATACGACCTAGAGAAAAAAGAAAAACATTTCCAGGCACATGCACAGTGTCACGCAAGAAATATCATGAAAAAAAAAGAGTGGCATAAATGCAATGTACATTTTTGCAATGACGGGATATGTGTATGATTTGAATAAATAAATGGCACAACAACACTGTATTACAGTGGTAGTAAATGAACGACAATGACAGTTGAAAAAAATTACTGTGAATTAAAAAACAAAACAAAAGGGGAGTGTGATGCATGTACATGGATAAATAGAGCAGGATAAAAATAAACTATGACAGTTAAAATAAGAAACATTGAATAATCTGTGTGACAATATTAGAAGTTATCTGGAGTCATCTGGAGAGTCATGCCGCTCTTCTTCCTCCACAACACTCAGAGAATGCATGCTGCAGATAGAGTAGATTGTAAGATTCTGCCCTAGCGCCTTCTTCCAGGTTCTCCGGTTCTCCCCTGAGTCAAAACAGAAAATAGGACATGTTGAAAAATACTAAACGTTGCCCAAAACAAACAAATGCAGGCCCTGGGAAACACAAAGTACCTAACATGGTCCGACTCTTCTGTAAAGCTGGAAACTATAGGCTGTAGCAGTTGGAGGTGTTGCTTGTGGGGAGTAGACGTTACTTGCTTCTTTTGATAGCTGTAGAGAAATAAACATAAGAAATTTATATGGATCAAGAGTAATGCAAGAGAAACACAAAAGTATACACACTGGAAATAAAGGCACTATACAAACATCACACAATGTAATAAAATGCATCATCTATGTTATACTAGAGAATTATAAGATAAGAATAACAATAATTAGCAATACAACATCAAATATAAAAAGACAATAACATGAAAAAAATAAATATGGAACAACACCGTACACCTTACACAACATAATGTCCAATAGACACATAACAATAACAAAAATATCTTGTTATCAGACTGACTTAAAGATGTCAAGTTTACTGGCTAACTGAGATTGTAACCTTCAAAGTTAGGTGCTTGGTGCTACTGAAGTGAGCTACACACAGACCCTTGAGGACTGACTAAATAAACGTTACATGTAGAATTTTAAACATGCAACAATCCCTGTAGTTTTAGCTACACTCAGCACAAGGTGCTATTGATAAGCAGGACTATGAAAAGTCATAACTCAATGCACATTGCACACGGGTTTTGTTTTACTGATTATTTAGAGCAAGCAACACGGGTTGACTTCTTTTGCAATCACTGTAGTCAACTCAACAAAAACACGATAAGAATCCCGTTTTTCTCTGAAACTATTACATAACAATCATCAGAACTATTGTCACGTACATACAAACTGACATGATAACACCACAATGATTCAGTATGACTGATCTTTCCACAATAGGAACCTACGTATTTTACTCAAACTCTATATTTGCGGTTTGTCATCGCATTGCTTTTTCTTTATACAGTACTTTTGAGCTTGTTGCGTGGCTGGTCGTGTCAGTGTGGAACTATTTATTGCTACCACGCATATTTCCGATAGCTAACATCAGCATTATCATTTTGATTTGAGCATTGTAAGCTACTTACTAGTCCAGCAGGAACAGAGCAAAGGCAGCATCGGTCGGAAATCCCTCCTCGTCTTTGAGCTCACGCCAGCGAGTGAAAGCCGGGCCAATGTTGATCCTTGACTGTCCTTTTATCCATGTAGCCTCCCTTTTTCCTTTTTTTGTCTCCTCAGACAAAACTTTTCGTTTCTTTGGTTGTTTTGCAGCTTCTGCCATGATAGCAGTAATTGCGCGTAGGCGTTCGCATCGACTTCCATCTTTGTAACGAATGGGGAAAGGGGGAAGTGACGTATGCCGTAAAGCAGTCAACACATTTGTAGTTTTTTGTGTGGCAGGGTTCCTGCCACCCTCCTCGAAGTTGCTTAGTGCCAGTGAAAGCAATACAGACCCCCTCAGGCCATGACAGAGGTGTCATTCAACTAGTTGTAAGTCGATGTATCATCACAAAAGTTATGAAAATATTTTATGAAGGTTGAAAAGTTACTTAGTGTTAGTTTAAACAGATTCAAGGAATAAAGAATAAAGGCACTGTAACTACTATGGGAGAACGTCTTGGAGTTTTTTCTACGTTTCTTTTAGGGCTGGGCGGTATGGCCTAAAATCATTATCACGGTATTATTTTGGGGGGATGCGGTGACGGTATGATATCGCGGTATCGTCTTCTCTCTTTTTTTTACACCTTAAATAAAACAATTTAAAAAGCCATACAAGTCTAGGATGGAAACTATTTACTGTCAGAAGTAAAACAGTTGCTAATCCATCTATTATTGTGTATAAAACGTTATACAGTATGTATAAACGTTAGAGGGAAGAGGAGGGCCGGCGGCTCCCGGGCCCCCTTCTCCCGCAGGCCTGGGTTTGGTGTAGTCGGCCAGGCCACCTCCATCACGTAGCGAGGAAGGTGCGTGAGGCAGGCCGGCCGCCGGGCCCCGTTCTACCGCCAAGTACTGCGGTATGAAGGTAACGTTAATCACAAAAGCAGCGGCTCTTACTGCGGTAAGTTACCGTCACCATGAATACCACCCAGCCCCCAAGCACATGCTTTGTTTTGAGATAGTAAAATAAATTGCTCATGTTACCTTTGTTTGCTGTCACTGTCACTCGACACTTCTTGCAAATTATGTTTTTCTGCTCACTATCCGACCGTTCAACGCTGAACCAAGTCCAAATCACGGACATAGCACCGTTTTTTTAACCGAGCTCCTCTTGCTCCGCTGTCTCTGTGATTTTCACACTGAGGCAGGTGCAATGACGTCATCGACGATAGGATGGTAGAGCACAAATCTCTACCGTGGGCCAAATTTATATCATTTCTACCGTCTACCACATATACCGCGCAGCCCTAGTTTCTTTATCAAAGTATTAACTTGGGTAACACAAATAGTAGTTAGTAGTAATAGTAAATAGTAGTAGTAGTAAATAGTAGTAGTAGTTTCCATATCATTATCCGAACCTGCACATGCTTTATTTTTTTTTTCATATTTTCACAATGTATGTATAGAGTACAAATGGGCTATTTATTATTGCCTTAACACGTACCTCTATCCGAGTGTGGCTTTATTCCTGGCCCCTGTGACCAGGTGGTCGTTTTTTACCACAGAGTTTAATAAACTCCTCCATTTGCTCCTTGCTCCCTACAACAAAATGAAATGTAATACATATTTTCTGTTATGTCAAAAACAAAATGATTGTTCTATAACGATAATAACAATAATGCTCCTCAAGTTAGCTCTATGTTTAATCCATATGTTTACAGTTTTACAGCCTAGAAATACAGCGGCGCTCACAACCTATCCTCTCATTAACTTTATATTTGTTCATTGCGGTGCGTTTATGCACCTGATGTAAGCTATAAACAGCCTACAGCGTCTCTACAGTTACAATAAGATATAAGTCACCCCCCAAGCTTGTAACAATTGAAAGTGAAGGGGTTTTAGGCTTTACCGTTAACATTACTTTTAAAGGCTAACATTAACTGAGCTCCTCGTATCAACAGGTTATCCTTAAGCTAACATTACAACGCGGAGCTGGCTACCATCACTAATGTCATGTATTTAAACAGCCATTTAGAGGTTTTAAGGCCCCTTGAACTTCTGACGTTAAGTAAAAATCTGTTTTTAAGGTGTATTTGGTGCTGCTACCAGTGCCAGTGCTTGCCACCGTGGTAAAGACAACTCTGTGTTGAACAGGGGCGCGCAAAGAATCTTGGGGTATGGGAGGCCATGAAGGACAGTCGCGGTGCATCCTCAGAATACAGGGAAAAGGACAGCACATTTGTCGGCTGCATTTGGAGAAGCCTTCGAATTTGGATGAATTGGGACAGCCTTTGCGCATCGTTGTGACATAAACAGCCTTTCGCCCTTCGAAGGATGCAGACCCTGAATTGGGATACAGCTTATGCCTTTGTTCATCATCCATCTTAACTTGAGTTGCTTTTTTAAAAAAAAAACAACAACTTTAAGTTGCGTATTTTGTCATTGAATCTTAAAGCCTAGTTTTAAACAATTGTGGAAATATATAATACTTGATCATTCTGATAATCCATTATAGAGAAATTAGAAAAAAATGTTAGCAAAATCACTTCCCAGAATGCATTGCTTGTGGTTTTTACTTGTAACTTTAGCTCTGAATATTATAGAGGCTTTGAACCAAGTCCTGTTAGCATATTATCTGTCCTTCTACATCCAACAGCACCAGCCCTGACTTCCTCCAACCACTGGAAGTGTTTAAGTGAAAAACTCCCTTGGAGTTACTGTGGTCATAGGAATCTTCCCTAACTACAGCCATGGGAAGTGGGTGAAATAGCCTACTTTCAGCTATTTTTCATGCATAACGTGTGAAGGAATGTTGGATATGCACAAATCGTGGACGTGGTTGATGTTCCCTGTACATTTCAAGTCTCTAGCTGCTTCTGTTGGTGGATAAGAAGGGTTTGAACATTTAGTTATTTTGTAAAAGATGTTTCCTTTCTTAAAGACTTGCCTTTTCATGTGTATAAAACCACCCAAAGCCACTCATTCACTTAGACTTTTGACATAGCAAGTTGCTGTCATTCACAGCTCTACTACCATATAAAAACACACACTTTAACATACAGCACACATCACAATCTATGCTACACAGAACAACCAGTAAAGTTATCACATAAAAACCAATAAATACTCCATACTCTGCTTGTCATCAATACATAAGTTGTAGTCACCATGCAGCCTGTGCATGCCATTCATCAGCAAGGCCAGAGTGAAACCAACCAACAGCAGCTAGTGCCACTTCACATTTTGGCAGGAGTTGAAAATGTTGATAACCTGCTGGCTGCCTATGGGTCCTGCGAGACCATCAATTAGTTGCTAATGTGAAGCTATGTATGCATATCTATGATCCCCAACCCACGGGAAGCACTGGAATACTCTTTTAATATTGGTGGTATAGTGGTGGAGACAGTAAAAGCAATCACTAAAGGCATATGCTACTTGCTTTTGCCAGAAATTTGAGCTCCCATGCTGGTACCGTGGTACCTTATACTCAAGAAGCATGTCAATTTCCTTGATTACTGAGCCACAAGGCTGAAGTGGCTTCATAAGTGTGGCGTCATCGTGGCCTACCTGTTTGGGGGCTACTTTGGAAATTTAACAGCCGTGCTCAAGGACTACAAGAAACCAATGTCCAAGCTACTCACGCTGCAACGATACCAGTACCTTACTGTCATTGCTTTCAGTGAAGTAGTGTTGAACTTCACTGGGTGTCAGGAGCTTATCTTTGAAGACCAACAATAAGGAAGCAGTGCTTGAGCAAGACCACCAAACTAAACTTTTTGCACAGGACCTTGGCTTCATAATTAGGGGGGAAAACCATCACTCACGCGAACTCCACATATGATGACCTTTTCCTCATTCCAACTATAGCTAGGTTTGCCAGAAATAGCGGGATCCACTCACACTGGACTTTGTGGACATAGAGAGGGTTGCCTCTGTTTCTGTACATTCTTCCTTTAACAACCATGCCAAAGAACCCCAGACCCAACTATTTTGGTCCCATTATGCTCTCCAAATCCTGTGGGCTTTGGGGCTCAGCTCTGTACCATCTTAGGCATGCATGGGGCCATAAATGTTCAGACAAATCTGGACCAGCACCCCATCAACCTCAACCACACAATCTTTTCCTTGTTTCAGGGAAGTAAAGTGAGATTTGTTCAATTCTATGTCAACTCTGCCTATGTACATCCTCAGTGTTCGTACAAGCACCCAGTCAGGGGCATGATCATCATGTGTGGGTCACAACACCGCCAGAACCAGAATGCCATGTTCTCTAGGGCCATGGCATACACTGAGCTCATGTACGATCTTTACCATAAGATGGAAGGGCAGCTATATGCACAAATGGAGCATGTTGCCTATTTAAGGAAGGCAACAACCATAGCAAATGTCATCAATGTAGTCAGCTCCCTCTGTGTTTATGTCCTTGATGAGTTGGTCTCTAAACATCCTGTCATCCTGCCCTTTTGTTGACAGGGATAAGGATGGCCTGGCGGAGGTCATTAAGCCTGCTTTTGACTACCTCATTGACTGGCTGAGGGACTTGTTGTTTTCCAATAAGGGCATGGGTGGCTTCTATCCCTCCAAGAAGAATCCATCCATCCATTTCATCCGCTAATCTGGGGCTGGGTCCATGAGCAAAGCATCCCAGACATCCCTCTCCCCAGCAACACTCTCCAGCTCCTCCTCAGGGATCCTGAGGTGTTCCCAGGCCAAATGAGATATATATAATCCCCAGCATGTTCTGGGTCTACCCCAGGGTCTCCTACCAGTGGGAGTTACCCAGAACACCTCTAATGAGAGGTTATCCGGGATCCTGCACACACAGTAAGTAATCCCACTTATATATGGGATTTTATTCTTTTGGTCACTACCCGAAGCCATGACCATAGGAGATGGAAGGTGCTCACCAGCGAGTGTCCCACCTGCAGGGACAGGAATCAGGGTCAGGTGCATTGTGTGCAGAGTGGCAGGCAGGGGCAGAGCCCCATGCACTCTGATCCCTGGTATCACAGAATTGGCTCTGGGGTCATGGAACGCCCCCTCTCTGGAACACCAAGATTCCATCATTGATTTACTTTTTACAAACGAGGGGGAAAAGTGCTTTATCTAATATCAACCATATTTTGGAGAAGACTACATAAACTCAAGAACGTTGCCAATCGACGCAATTAAAATAAGTATATAAATGAATTTTTTAGGACGGAGTTAGTCTAAGACGGAATAGTGATAATGACTTAAGTAAAGGATAAAAAAAGAAAATGAGTGTCAGAATGGCTTTAGTGTTATTCTGTCATCAGTGTGACTAATATTCCCCGAATATTGTACCACACTCAAAAGCAATATAACATGATGCAAGATTAATGACCCACTCTGCAGTGGGTTCCTCATCCACCAGTTCACTATCTTTCATTAACATGGACTAGATAAATCCCATGAGCAGTGCACATATTTGCATTTTGTATAAGTGTTAAATGATGTTTAATAAATCCATCTCTCTCAGTGTAATGATTTAATTAATTAGTTAGTGGCAGGCTGTTGGTGTAAAGCTTACAGATCACTTTTTGGCATTAGCACAGTGCTTCGACTGCCTCTCAGTGGCCCATAAAAATGGCAGGTATGATTTCACATCAGAACTTTGGAAAAAATTTGACCAACAGGGAGCTTTTCATAACATGTCTGGGGATTCCTCTAAGTGCATGTGCATGTCCCATCATCAAAAACATTTTCAGAGGAATGAGAGGAAGGAAATGTTCTTGGGTTCTTAACTGCACGTAAATAGGTTGTCTACATGTCATTCAGAATCCCTCAGGATGCCATTAAAGTGTTCCCGTGGACACAGCAGTGAGATAATGTACATTGAATACTAAAATCTCTGTGGACATTTCTTTTTAATGGCCTTTTTAATGTATTCCATGTTGAATAAATCAAAAAGTTCCTTTTAAACTTTGTCATAACATTGACTACTTGCTCATCCAAGAACATGAATAAGGCCGCTATGGAACAGTTTGCTTCTTTTGTCCTCAGCCAACATCAAAATTACAAGGCTGATTGTTAGACTGAGTCTGTGATGGCAAATTAAACAGCACCCCTGTTTCACAGCAGTTGTTTACCAACACCACCATTATCCGCCGACAGGCTGATTGTCTTCACAGCGCAGGGTTCATATAGCTCCACAGAGAGAAGGAAAAACATAACTAATAATATATACAGTATACGAGCTGCGAGGAACCTGCGAAGAAGAATGGGAGGATATTTTGGTGTGAACCGCAGGCAGATTTTCCAGCCTGAACAGCAAGCTCTACAATACGTAATTAATAGAACAATATCCTGCTTCTATTCAACAGGGTTTCTCCACCCGGGCCTGCAGAGTGAGCTGAAGTTGTTTGCTGCTGCTAAACCTGGGACAAATACAATTTGCCGAAGACATGATTGCAGCAGGTCATTGCCTCTAAACAGACTAAATATACAAACAAACAATTATTTCTAAATTACAAACCTTCACAGATGGAATGTAAAAGAAACACAAACATTAGCCTTAGCAATCTGTGGGTAGCAGTTATTAATTCAAGCACAGAAAACTTTCTTTGAACAGAAAATAAAAGAAAATTGCTAATGTGACCCGTATTTTCACACCCAGAGTGAGTGCTGTGGTATGGATTTACAGGGTGCTCATCAGTAATAAGTCTGTGCTGGTAATCTTTTCTAATCTTTAAAGGTCACCTATTATGCTTGTTTTCAGGTTCATACTTGTATTTTGGTATTTTAGTACCGAGTTTGGGCTCTGTCGCGCACATGCTTCAACTTGTCGTGCACGAGGGTCTGCTCTCTCAGCGCACCGTCACAGACAAACTGGCTAACGCCAGGAATATTATAGGCCATTTCAAACATTCTCCTTTGGCTTATGCACGTATGGAAGATATCCAGATTGATCTGAAGATAGCAGTCAAGCGCCTGCAGCAGGATGTGCAGGTTCGATGGAACAGCAGCCTCTACATGCTACAGAGCATTCTGGAGCAAAAGCGGGCTCTCAGTGTCTATGCAGCTGACCACAACCTCCCTGCCACACTGACAGCTAACCAGTGGACCCTGATGGAGAAGACAGCTGAAGTGTTAGCTCCCTTTGAAGAACTGACCAGGGATGTGAGCAAGGAGACTGAAACTGCAGCGGATGTAATCCCTGCCATTACAGGTTATTTTTGAGTTTTATTTTCTAATTTTTTTTTTAATTAAAGAATGTACAATTTTTATTTTATTTTATATTGTTCTAACTAAACCATTTATCCATCCAATCATTCTCTCAACAGCCTTCAGACATGTTCTGTCTCGGGAGCAAACCACTGACCAGGGTGTCAGAACCATGAAAAGTACTCTTTTAGAGGCACTGGAGACCCGCTTTGTTGAGGTAGAAAAGGAGCCACTGTACAGCATCGCCACTTTAGTGGATCCAAGATACAAAGACAGGCAAGTACAGTAAATGTACCATTTGAATGCCATGATAATGATTTTTATTTTATAATAAATCATGTAAGTCACCACCAGTATAAATTATTCAAGCCAATGTCTATTTTTTTCCCTTAAATTTAGATTTAGCTTTGTTGATGGTTAGATGATTTTTATTCAATTAAGTAGATGTAAGGCAGTTCCCTGACTTAACTGCTGTGCTATGCGGTGTCTTGCCTTACATTTTTTTAAATTGTGGGTAATTGTTAGATGTATCTTTTTTTAGATACTTCACAAAGTCAGACAACCTGAGGCTTGCTAAAGAATCCCTCATCCAGGAGGTGATGAAGATAGAGGAGAACTGGGCCGCCAGTAAAGAGCCAGAGGCAGCAGAGCCTGTGAGCAAGCCACCTCGTCAAGAAGCAAGAAGCAGCCTGGGCAGCGTCTTAGACGAGATCTTAGAAGAGTGTTAGTCAGAGGCCCAATCCGTGAGTACCACATCAGCAGATGTCCAGGTGCAGACCTACCTCTCAGAGCAAACCATCCCTAGGAAAAGCAATCCACTGGACTATTTAAAAACACATGCTACACAGTTCCCCTCACTGGCTGCTGTTGCAACCAAATTTCTCTGTGCCCCCTGCACCTCAGTGGACAGTGAGAGACTCTTAGTGCAGTGTCAAACATCCTTGAAGAGAAAAGGAATCGGCTCTCCCCTGACAAGGTAGAGATGCTGATTTTCCTCAAAAAAAACTTCCACTTCATTTTGAAGCCGTAGAGTGAGAGTAAGAGTTGAGCTCAATATAGAGCACATTTAAGAAGTGATAACAAACCAGTGCCTTGCAATTTTATATTCATGTTGATGTTTTATACTTGAATGGTGTTATTCTAATAAGCTGGAAATCTTTTATTTCATGTTAAAGTTAAGCTGCTACACCACTTTGAATTGACATTTCTGTTGTTCATTTTAATACTAGACTAGTTAGTCTAATTCTGCACTAAGCCTCAATGGGATTTTATTTTCTGACTTGTGACTGAATGTGAAGCTACCTCTTAGAGGTGGAGTTAAGTGCTTTAGTTTTACTTCTACAATGCTGCACTGTGTGGAATTATTGAGATTTTATTTTACAGACATCATCTAGTTTGTTTATCTAAAAAAAGATATTTATTTTAATTGAATTTGTTTACATAATTATTTTGTGCTGCACCACTGATAAGCTACAAAGAGATTTTACTTTGTTTACTTGGTTTGAACCAATGCTGCACTAACAAAACTTGTGATAAAAGAGCCCTATAAAAAGGTATCATGTTGGATACTGTCATTTAAATAAAAAAAAAAGGTCAACTTGGATGTGTTCTCTTTTTTTCTTCTTCTTATTAATGCATTGCTGAAGTAACGGATCGGGACTCGGTATCGGCAGATACTCAAAATCAAATGACTCGGACTCGGGGGCAAAAAAATGTGATCGGGACATCCCTAGTAAAAAGAAAGCAGTAAGGAGGCAGGTTTGGGTGATGGTTGGGTCAAAAAACACAGGACTTTTCCACAGGAGTTTCCCAAACAGACCAGTGTTCAGAACCATGTAAAATTTGAATCTGAAATTTAAGGCAAGCTGTCACCAAGTTCCTTTTCCTAAACCCAACCACAGTAGCTTCACTTTATGAAACTAAACGTAGGTAACTTTATATGAAGTTTGTTACTAAGTGTGTAACGTCATTCATTGTGCACTAAAACATAGGATATCATACGAACTGTTGTAAAGGATAAGTTGTGATAATCAGCAAGGTTATCACATATCCTACATTTTCCTCATGTTGTGCAACCCTACAATAAAGTATTTAAGTGAAAAGTTGTGAATGAGGTGAGTGGTTGTAGCAAATAAAAGGTAGAAAAAGATCTGAATTTTCTTTAAACTGGCAGCAGCTCTAATAAAAGCTGAAGAAACACACATACACAAACACACATAAGCTCAAAGTGCTAACGGCTCCAGCATTTTTGTCCTCCAGAAACTTTTGCCGATGCCCTTCCCGTGTGAAAGCTGTTACCCCCTCCATGTTGGTGTAACTCCGGGAGAAACTGCCTCCCCATAGCCTCATGAAACACTCGCCTCAGGCCGTTTTGTCAAACTTCTCCCACTTCAAAGTCTCTTGGCATCCACCAGAGAGGCCACTGGGGCTTTGGCATCAATTTTAGATCATAAAGTGGAAGAGAGAGCAAGGAGGAGAGAGACTAAAATCTTAACAAAGAACCACCAAGAGCCAGGCATGTTATTATTGCCGATAGAGCCCGTTGGCTCAACATGAACTGAGGTTAAAAGACTGGACTGGGCCAAGCTGAACACTTCAAGGTGATTCTGCTCAACCCAAAAGCTTTCTAGTCAGTACATCAGGGGAATCAAAAGCAGCATGTTTGGCTTCTGTGTTCAAAATGGAGGAAGACATGATCCGTCAGACCCTGCACTGTGAATTTCTTTAAACCAGCAGAGGAGGCGTGGCCCCACTACACAACTGGATTTACACATCAAGCAGGTGGTGAGCCACAGATCAACAGGGCTGTTTCTCAGCATTAACTTACTCATATCAGTCAGACCTGAGGGGACCAGTGCTTAAAGATGCTCCATGTAGCATTTTGTTTGTCAAGATGATGACCCCTCAACCCATGAAGGAGGTTGGTATTTGGTAAATAACCATGTTTTGAAGTCCACATCTCAACTTTTTTAGCCCTGGTTTTCTGTGATACAATTGCAGTCCCCCACTACCACTTATCATACATCACAATGACATCATGAGGAATATTTTCTCAGATTTGACAAAGAACACGCAATTCTTTCTTGCATACGTATTGCTCACAACATAGTAAATAATTTTGTATTTGAAAGCAATTCAGCTAATTTCTGTTCAAAATCAACCGGTTTCACTTGAAATGGGCGCTGAATTCCGGCATCAGACACTGACAAAAAAGATGTCCCTTCACAGTGGCATGATTCGCAGCCAGTTGCTGTTATTATTTAACCCAGGACAGTAACGTCAGGGTGAATGCAACGGGACAGCAGAAGTCCGAGTAGTGTGGGTGGGAGTTGTGGTGGATGGGTCCAACAACCACTGACTTTTATCTTGGAGGTTGGTGTTAGCTTCCTGTAAGACTATAAGGGATGGGTACCTTTCACATCTGAATCGATACGATACTGATACTCGGTACCTGCGAATCGATACCGGTATTTTTCGATACCTGTTTTCGATACTTTTTTTTTTTGAGGGGATAAGTTATTTTGTATATTTAAAAAATAGTCAAAACTTCGGAATTTTGAACATTTATTCTTCAATAACATCAAGTGAAATAACTCCAACATAGAACTTGAGAAAAATGTGTGTGGGGATAAAGTAAATAATTTAAAAATAAATAGATTCAAAATAAATAACTGTATAAAATGTTTCACATTAGTGTCTGCTGGCTTTACAGTAACAAACCCCTTTCAAAATAAATAACTGTATAAAATGTTTAACATTTGCACCTGCTGCCTGTACAGTAACAAACAACTTTCAAAATAAATAACTGTATGAAATGTTTCACATTAGCAGCACCTGGCACCTACAGTAAACAAACACTTAATCAAGAACCATAGGATACGATACACACATCTTTAACAGTTCTTTTTAAGGAACACGAGCATGTCGACTTTTTCTGGCCGAGAGCCGAGCCCATTCCACGCTGACTGTGTCCCCAGCTGTCGAGAACACTCTTTCAGAAGGAGTGGAAGAAGCCTGCACACAAAGATATTTTTTGGCCAAACTTGCCAGCATTGGCATTTGGTCATTCTTCTGCCACCACCACAGGAGGGGATTGGTGGAGCTGAGGACTGCTGGAAAGCTCCTGTAGGTCTGCAGCTCTTTCTTTACCTTTTCAGTCACTGAGGGAGTAGTGACATCTGCCTCAGTCTGCATTAGCAGGGCCTGGTCTTCGTCCTCAAAGAGCTGACCAAGTGCTGAAAGCTTCTTTCTTTTTACAGGTGCTGCTGCCTCTTCTCTTTTGCACTTCGCAACGCAAATGTTGCACCGCGCGTTGTCGGCATCCAGCTTGGTAAAATGAAGCCAGACTTTGGAGCGCTTGCGATCCGCCATGGTTCGCCTCTGAAAATCAAGCAACCACTGACGTAACCGTGTCACCGCATCCTCTGCTCTCGCCGACGCATAACGTCAAGGTGCGTTCAGGGTTAAAAAAAAACAAAAAAAAAACGGTGCGTTCAGGTACCGAAATGTGGTACCGACGGACTTCCCGTGAATCGATACTCGGTACTTCAGCGGGAATTCGGTCGGTACCAAAAAAGTACCGAAATTCGGTACCCATCCCTAAAGACTATGATGCCAAACCCTGTTCTTTTTATCCTAAACTCAATCATGTACTTTTGTTGCATAAACCCAACGACATGCATGTGTTCGTGAAACATAATGTGCATGTTCAAGGAAAAAAACAGCAATTTGCGGTGTATTGATGAAGTGCCTGAAGGTTTTTGTGTCTTGTCGTGTTATTACTACATCATAGGAGGGTGCCGGCAATCAGCACATCTGGGTGATTCCGTCAAACATGCATTTGCATGTTGGATGTGTTTCCACTCACAGACCCTACAACAGTGCAGCAACAATGACACAGTGTCCTCGTCCTTCACATAACTCTGTCTCTGTTGCTATTGTAGATGACCAAGAACTCACAAGTGGGTCCTCCAGGGCCTTGTTTCTTTTGAGCTTGCCTTAGTTAGTCCGTCAGTCAGTCAGTCAGTCCAACTCTAAACAACTTAGATATGATCCCCTCAGCTTCTTTAACTTGTACACTGTAATTTAGTTCTTTTTACATCTTCTTACCTTGGTGGCTGTTGCTTTATAACTGTCCATGTTTCCAGATAGTTCTGGTAATCCTTGGTTTCTGGTTGTGGAATGATTTAACTGCCCACACATCCTGACCCCAACAAGCTGGCCACATGGTCGCTCTTCCCGAAATGGCAGCGGTACACTATAGCCCCCTGTGCAGTGATCCACACCAGGACTGGCCAGGACAGCACATCACATTCCCACCATTACACCAGTCTTTATTAACCATAAAGCACATTTTCCTTTTCTCTCTAGAGTCCTCTGCTCTGTCAGATCACAAAAAGAAAAGAGCCACCTGTCTAGCTGGTGCTGTCCAGGTTTTAGTCAAGTTTCAGTGAATCAAAGGACATTACAGTTGCTGATATCCTGTTGGAAACTGATGCAGCACAAAGGTCATCCAGTTTTGGGGTTTTTTGTTTTCCCTACCCCTGCACAATGGTTAGCAGGATGCTAGTTCAGTGCTCATTCCTCTCCATCTTTTCCTCCATGTTTGCTGATGTTTACAACATTTGAAAACCTTGACCTGGCTAGCTTGCAGTTAGTTTGCAGGAGGAGAGTTAACAGATTACTGAGTTGATTTCCTCATGCTGATGAGTGACCCTCAGCCACACACCACCACCACCATTCAACAACAACCACAGAAAGCACCACTCAGACTTGCAAAAAAGAGCCTAAATTTAGCACAAATTTAGTGGAGCTGACAGAGAGGCAGATAGAAGTGTCTGCGCCTCCACCACAGACTCTCTGAATTCATTGATGTCATCAGTGATGTTAACGTGGGTTTTCCTGGAACGTGCTCTAGACAGATTTTCTCCATCTCTTGCATCACTGGGGGCTACATGTTGTGCATGTTATGCTGAGCGCAGCATTTGTCTATTGTGTTTCATATGATGATCCAACAAATATTAAATAAACAAAATATTATTTATTATTTATTTATTTATCTCATCATTTATTTGAATTTTATCCTTTGCCTGATCCTTCCTGTGTCCAAGACAGTTCGTTTATTTAAAAAAGCTATTTAACTGATCCATGTTATCACACAATTGTTAATGTACAGTACATAGTAACCACTGCATGTAAATGCATGATGGGCAATTAGATCACAGAAAATCGCCCACCACTGGATTTGTAATGAACTGCAATGACATTCTGTGCTTTGATTACATGCTGTGAAACAACATGACCCTCTTCCTTCCTTCTTATTTTTTATTTCTAACCCTATTTGGCAGAAGTAACACAAAAGTAGTGAAATCAGTAGTGTATTACACTACACAGACAGTAATATTTTAGAGTAACCTATCATTTTAAAATGGAAGTACCAAGTAATATGTTATCTATTACATTTTGAAAGTAACTTGCTCAACACTGTGTGCAACATGAAGCTACACTGGAGGTTAATGAAGCCTGGCATAGTGTCCCCACTGAAGAGATGTGTTCCATGGAGTTTATGGATGACAGCGTGTCTGCAGGTTGGACATTAAAGGTTACATGCCACAACCACTTAACAACACTGCTTAATCTCCCCTCCTCCACTGACACAGGAGTCGACGGGGAGCTGCTTACTGCCGAACGAGGATGCAACCCAGCCGGCGTTCATCTGCCAGAGTTCACTGCCTCATGGAAAAGTTTTAAAGTCTTTAACTCCAGCTCCGGTGCAGCCCGCAAGATAATGACTACCTTGTGAGAACACGTCACAGCAGAACAATACACCAAGACACACTATGCCATTTGCCACACACTGTGGTTTCCAATACTCTGCTTTCACTGTGCAAATGAATGCCAAAACAAATAAAGGAATGTTGCTTTCATTATCAAAGCAGTAACAGCGGAAATCTGAGGATTTGCAGGATATTACAAATCCAATGGGGAAAGTAAAGAAAAAACAGAAAAAATAGCCTCTACTATAATGCATGTAATTTGCTTGCCAATTATCTTTCAGAGGAAACATAACTGTTGCCTGTGTTATTTCCCCAGTCCAAGTACATATAACATCCTACAGGTGTGCTCAGGCTGAACACAGAGCTAATTCTACCGGCTGCAAACAAAGTCAATGGAAAGACCGGAAGCAGACAGATGCAAATTTGCTATAGGCAATGCAAACTGCACCAAAAATGTGTCTGCACAAGCTGAAAGTGTGTCTTAAGCTTAAAAAAGCTGTGCCAATGGGGCATCGGTGATTTAATGGGTCAAGCAGGCGCCCCATGTACAAGGCTGTTGCTGCAGCGGCCGGGGTTCGAATCCAGCCTGTGGCTCTTTGCTGCATGTCATCCCCCTCTCTCTCTCCCCCCATTTCATGCTTACCTGTCCTGTCCATTAAAGGCAAAATGCCCCAAAAAATATCTTTAAAGAAAAAAAGCTGCGCTCATCCAGAAGACATACGACTGCACAAATGTACAGTGTTACAAACTGGCTCACAGAATGTGACAAAGAGGAAGCCCACATGTAACCGGTTGTGTCTGTCTCTGGATGTGGAGCTGTCTATGGTGCAGGAAGAACGAACCGGCCACACTGGACTTGCTCTCACGGCTCTCAATGGCTTCCTTTTAATTCTGGAGCTGGTATAAAGATAACAGCGACACAGAGATGTCATCAAAAGTGCAACTGCAAGCATTCAGGTCTCCAGCTCAGAGGTTTTTTCTTTTTTTCGATACATTTCAATACAACAACAACAACAAATAAAACGTGTGATCGTATAGTGGAAACATATTATCTATGCAGCAATTGTATGAGAGCTATTTTCTTTCACATTTGAACAAAAGCTTAAACAGTCACAATAAAGATTTGATTCATAAATAAATAAAACATAAGTCAGAAAGCTATAATTATTAGGTTTTTATACAGCAACGATATATAAAACCAACATTAATGGAGCCCATCTGGTATAAAGATAACAGCAACACAGAGATATTATCAAAAGTGCAACTGCAAGTATTCAGGTCTGGGTAACACAGAACAGAAAAGTTAGTGTCTAAAATAATTACTTGAAATCATCACGGCAGGGGACGAGCTAGCTAGCTAGCTTATATTAGCTGGACATGCCACCAGAAACACTCCCTCATAAAGTTACTACTTCTGCACAGAAACGTCTCTAACTTTCCACATACATGCTAGAAGTGCTTACAGTCAAAATGCATGTCACTGATAGCTTCAACAACAACCAAAAAACATTAAACATAAAAATACAGTTTGCAACATGGCTCCCATGGACTCACCTCCAGCTCAGAAGTTTTTTTCTTTGCGGAGGGATAGGAACACTAAACCTGCAGTTGCACTATTAACCCATCAGGTGGCTCCAAAACTATACACAAACACACCAGCACATCGATTTTGCAGGAATTCATAATAAAGGTTGTTTCTAACCCTGTTACAGATTTCACTTAAAATATTTACCAAAAGTTAAACAACAAACAATGGTGTGTCTGGATTAGCAATAAAAAAGCAGTGCATGGATGTGTGGTGACTGTGTGCTGTGAAGGTGTTGGTGTTGCAGGGTGGATGCGAGCTGTAGAAGGGGAGAGACAGAATTAACACATGGGCCAGCTTTTAGTAAGGGCCCAGGTGAGTTTCATCAACTAACGACCCTCCTATGTCAGCGGGCCTTTCCAAAACTGGACCTTACCCACTTCCGATCCATCATGGAGTGTCATGGACGTTGTTAGACCTGGGCATTCCCGGCTATAGCCCCAGATCTTTTGGGCTCAGCCCCCGGATCTTTTAAGCCTCCACTTTTTTGTTGTTGTTGTTTTTTTTACTAATAAAGGACCTCATCTCCAACTTAAAGTCCACGGCACAGCAGCACAGAACACACTCACTGTCACACCAGCTTACATGGCATATGTACATGACTATATTTTTTGTTTCTGTAAATCCCAAATATGTTTAGTATATACACAAACAACTGTCCATTTTTTCCATGTATTTCCCACTCCAAACTGACCAAATGCACATCTAAATGTGAAGTAAGGGATAATGTATACTGAGCCGGTGACTGTTGAAAAATAACTCCCGAGAGGGGAATGGAACCCCGACATGCAGCTGAGTTATTTTTCAACTGTCAATGGCTCAAAATACATTATCCTGCTTAGAACATGGTTTACTACTTACTTCTTCTAGTTGTTTTGCCAGTTTGCTCCTGACGGCCCTGCAATTTTCTCTTCCTTTCTTTTTTTTGCTGGGGACATGTCATTTTTTAGCCAAACATCAAGCGTTTGTCCTCTCCAAAAATGTTAAAAGTGATGTCCTGAAAATGAGCATTTTGCCACTCCGATCCTATTTGGCCTGTGTGGACTAACGTTATCTGATTTTGATGCTCCTCAGTCTAAGGCTGTTGCTATGACGTCCCTAGCAACAGAGCAGCAGAGCAGTAGTGATACCTCAAGAAATGAACACCGCAGAATTTTGTTGATTGACTAATCAGAGTCAAGTATTTAAGAGTGCCATGTTCTAAGCAAATTTACTCTTCTGTGTTTTGGAGACCCGTATCTCCGCAACAGATTGGTCGGTTTGAGCGACTGACACTTTGTTCCATTTGTTAGAGCCAACAGAATGACGCTATATCCACCAACACAAGACTGACAGCACTGTCAGCCAATCAGAGTCAGCAAAACACCATTGTGGGGGAGGTGCCGAGCCCATCACATTCGCCCAGATTCATTTGAATGCAGCACAACATGTCGGTCTACTGGAACATATGTGTGGCCGAATTAACGTTTCACGGCAAAACAACAACAGTGAGAGAAATTTACAACTATAGCTCAGCGAAGCGATTTCTGTTGTTGTTGTTCTTTGGCCTCTATCTCTCTGATGCTTTGGCACATATGTGTGGAAACAGCAGTGTCTCTGCTTTCATTTGAGATGAATGGTGTGTGTTTTGTATATAACGTGGCATTGCATTTAGTTGTTGTTTGAGCTGTGTTTGGGGCATGTAGAAAGGGGTATACAGCCTTGAAGCCCAGGTTCTGCTGTTTAATTTGATGTGCAGCATATGCTTCGTGATCAGTGCATTGTTTCACACTGTTTGCAAAGTCGTTCTCCAAGTCCCCCAGTTGGGGGAGCTTCAGGTTTAACAGATTTTATGCAACAATTTAGGCAACCCAGTAATAGAAGAGGAGTGCTCATTCTTTATCAAAATATGTGTGGCATTATTCAAAAATTTAAGGAGTTGTTCCCACTTCAGGGCTAAAGCCCCAGATGTTTTCAATTCCTAGCAACACCCCTGTGGAGTGTAATGCAGAATTTACAGTTCTGCATTGATTCAACGCTGTAGCTATAGTGTAGGCTCCATGTCGATGCAGAGCCTACACAGTACCCTACACTGTAGCCTGACGTGCACCTCCCCAGAAATGTAACTACATGCACAGACCTCGTGTGTTTCTGTAAGCTGAAACCATTTCCTTAAGTGGAAACTAAGCTTTTATTAACTTTCATTTCATAGATAAGAAACAATGAGGCAATAAAGCCACCACAAAATAGAATTTAAAATCTTGTGTGTAATTTATGCTCCAGGGATTTATCCTGGCTTCACATGAGTAGAGGAAATCTCCACTTGTCGCTAGGCTAATTTATACTGTAGCCTACAATGTAAAATGCCATAGGTTTGTGCAAATAATGTTTGCATGCCATATTTGTTTGAAAAACCTGTTTAGTATACGACAGTTGTTTTGTCTGTGCTAGGGTAATTTACACAATGTAAAATGCCACAGGCTTGTGCTAATAACATAAGCATGTTGTATCTGTGGGGAAAATGTGTCCAGATAAAGACAAGTGCTTTGTCTGAGAATGCTGCAAGTTATAGTGATGGATCTGTGAACTTATTAAGCCATGTTTAATGTGTGTTTTGAGTCAACTAAACTACAACACCTCACAGAATTCTCCGCCGCTGACTAGTGTAGGCTGACCAAACATCCTCTTTTGCCCGGACATGTCCACTTTTCACGTCACAGGCCGCATATCTCTATCCAAACCCGACGGAGCCCGACATTATTTTATTACTAAAGCACTAAGTTTGTGTCACACAGTTGTTATGGTTACAGGCTATTTAACAGGCCGGGCGTGTGCCGTGGGTGATCTGCGGAGAGGGAGTGTTTGACACAACACTTGCACTGTCGAGCCCTGACCCGTACTGCAGCCAGACACCAGGGTGCAATAGAAATGTTTCAGCTTCACTTTTGGGTAGTTTTCATGTCGTCCATCTTATACAATCTTTGAGTGGACATCACAGGGAAAACAAAAGAAATACAAGGTAATGTGTATTGTATTTCAGTGTTTCAGTGTGTCATATGTCATTGAAAAGCGATCTATAAGAAATGTATGAATCTATGTATATATATAAATTGCGCGTGTGTGTGTGTGTGTGTGTGTGTCCAAACAGCATTACATTCCCAACAGTGCATATCCAACCATGCAAGCTTTAAAAGATTGTCTTTATGAAAGATAGGTTGTTTGTTTTTTTCCGTTAAAGGGATTCTTTGGTATGCTGTAAAGTCGCCTGATGCAAATTGTGATTTGTGATATTGGGCTTCATAACTAAAATTGAATTGAACTGAATTGGACTTAAAATTAAAGGAATGTGGAAAACTGGAGGAACAAAGGTAATGTAATTGTTGATTCTGTACAACGCACTGTATGTGACATTAAGAAAATGTCTGAGTTGCATTGATTGTGTTGGCAATCAATGCACCTCAGTTGCTTGGTTGAGCTCCAAAGGTCCACATCAAAGTTGTGTATTTCTCTATAGCTTGAACCTTGAACTCTCTATACTGAATATTGATCAGATGCCAAACAGCACTGATAATAACTTCTCTCTACTTCCACTGTACAGACACACACATGCACACACAAAATTGAATTTCCCACCATCCTTATCAAAATATAAACCTGCCCCAGGCATTCTGTGGCTGAGCCTGAATGTGATAGAAAGAAAATAATATAGAAAAGCATTCATATTTGGAGACTTTATCATTTTGGTGAATGGGTAACATGGCGGCTGGCCCTTCCATGTTGGTATTGGCGCATCAGTCACAGCCAGATTTAGTCCCTTTTATGGTAATCACCATCTTATTACTCACTTCAGGGAGAAAGGCACACACGCACCCTAAGGGAGAGGGGCAGGGGAGAAATCATCCTCTCTATCCACACGTATGTTGACATTTTCCAATACTTCTTCATAGTGCAGGCGATATCTGAGTTATTTGTTTTCAGCCCTGTAATTTTTCTTTTTATCAAATTTAAAGCTTTATATTATTACCATTCTCTCTGGTTCTTGTATCCCAATTTAGCAAGGTGATATACTTTTGTCAATGACCCATAGTTTATACAGAAAGAGAGTATGGAGCAGGCCCTAGACTGATGTAATGCATTTCTTAGGGGACTGTACGGAAGTTACTGGGATATGGACGGGCGGTGAACAGTGGCCATGCAGTTTTGGACCCTTCACTTTTTTAAAGGTGATTTCAAGGAGAATACACATTTTTTTCCTCTTCTTATTTAAACAAATTTGACCACTAGACTTTTTTGTAGTTTGTGTTATGTGCAAAAAGCTAAAAGAGTGCTGCAGGAATTAATCCTAAAACCAGGATATTAGTGAGCATTTTTGCCCCTCCAGTTCCCTCATCTCCAAGTCAGTGGGTTTCTTGAAGGGTTTTTTTTTTTTGTTAGATGCCTAAAATAAAGTGGTGTTAACTTAAGCTTAATGCCTGGGTCATACTGCCCATGTGAGCAGGGCATGATGGCTACCCTACTGAACTGTTGGAGCACACACACATGACATTTACACAGACAGCTTTGCTGCAGCAGCACTGCTGTAGAGCTCCCTGCTGCTATGAGCACTGTATTTCCGCAATTAAAGCTGATAATCCACTAATTTATGGAGCTGTGCACCTTCAGCAGGTCAGAATCTTATTTTGTCCATTACTTTGGTTCATGGTCGTTATTTCAGTCGCTTGTATCTGTGATCTCATTTCTTTGGTCACTACCCAAAGATCATGACAGCAGGTGAGGGTTGGGATGTAGATGGACCAGTAAATCAAAAGCTTCACCCTCAGCTCAGCTCTCTCTTCACCATGACAATCAAGCGCAGCTCCTGCATCACTGCAGACGTCGCACCAAACCACTGATCCATCTCATGCTCCATTCTATGCTCACTTGTGATGACCCCAAGACACTTGAACTCCCTCGCTTAGAAAGGGGCAGTAACTCTCTCCCAACCAAGAGGGGGCAATCCCAGCTGCCCAACCAATTTTCATTCTCAAATATCACAGCTTTTTTAAGTGATCTGGGTATTAGATACAGATGCAAAAAGGCACTTTTTGGAGCGGTGTAATTTGCATAGGGCAGTGGCAGTTGTTGATGCAGCAGCCAACAACCAAAGTTGTAAAATACAGTCAGTAAACGACCGCACAAAGCACCTTTCGCGGTGTTATGAAACACACCAGCCGGCAGCAGTTTGCTGTCAGCAACTACCATATTGTAATAAGCGAGAAAGCTCTAGGGCTGACCCAAAAAATTCGAAGCTTCGTTCGATGGCACGGGATTCGATTGTGAAAAAAAAAAAATTTGAAGCTTCGGCGCTTTTTTTCAGTTTTTTTGGGGGGAGGCCTTAAACGCAACACTAACACTGTCAATGAGCCACGAGCGCACTCAGAGCCGCTCTGAGTCTGGTGTCAGAGACACTTCTGATCCTCTGAGTTGCGCATCTGTTTAACTGTGTTGCAGTGTGCGCCGAGAGTTTTAATTTAAGGTGCTCACAGACTCGGGCGCACTATAAGCGGAGCGTTGAGGGCACTTCCGCGTTGTAGTTTCCAATAAAAATGTCCGTGAAACACTACATTACCCCGAATTCCTGCACGTTTCTGTCATAGCGATGTGAAAAATACATGTCGAGCAGTCTTTTGAGTGACACTGGTGCGCGGAGCGGAGTCCGCACGGTGCGCGCACAGGGCTTGCAGACGTCCGCTTTTAGTCCGGACTAACACTCTGTTCTGTCCCAGAACCAGGGCTTGACGCTTAGCATTTTCCCAAGTAGCACGTGTGCTCCTAAGTTGAAAAATCTAGTAGCACACAAATAATTTTAGGGGCACGATGAAAAGTTACCAAATAATGTGTTTTTCTTTAATAAAGTGATATGAGGTCAACGAGGAGGCATTTATAAGCAAAACAATTCAATTCATAGCTTTTTAAGTTTTAGTTATATTCTCTAAAGAGTGCAGAGAGAATAATACTGTAACAACTCATGTATTGTCAGGTATTTATTGGTGCAAATGTGCACAGTGCAACTGAGACAGTATCAAAACAGCAGGTAAAATTCTCCAAAAAGTGCAGAGAATAATATTGTAACAAGTACTGACAACAGACTTAAGCTTATTTGGCCTGTGTTATAACAGAACATTCATACAACAGGCAGGGTTCACAGAATGTGCTTGAATTGTAAAGCTGAGGGGAGGGGGTCAATGTCCTTGAATTTCAAATGAAATTAACCAATTAGTTACAACCCAAGTAGTTCTAAATGCAAAATCAAAGTCTGCTCAGTCTCTTTAAATACAAAGGATATCGTCCCAGCAGCTTTTGTAATCTGGTCGTCTGGCCCGTTTGGAGGTCAGCCAGCGGTCCACTGCAGGAGTTGGATCGAATTCCTCGACCGAAGGCCCCTCCAAGCTGATCCTCATCAAGTCTTCAGTTGTCGAGACTGCAAGGCTGCTTCTTGTGGAATTCTTGATCCGGTTTTGGGCTGAAAAACCTCTCTCACACTGGGCAGCTGAGATCGGCAGCACCAGCATGATCTTTACCAACTCCAGTATGTTCTAAGGGAGAAGATAACATTTTAAATTCATTTCAACTCACCTTAAATTCATCAAAACCAATATGCAACTATACAATGCTTAAATTGTGACTTTGTAATGTTGAAAGCTCTGTTTTTTTAATCATCTTCTAAAAGTCCTCTATTATGCCAGAGTGCAATGAAATGCCCATTTTTAAATTAGAAACATAATGTCTAAGAATGAATATGTCTGGACTATCTGGCCTTACTTTGTATTCTTGCTTGTAGAGGTCCTTCGTTAGCAGCATCTGCCACAAGCCAGTGTAGGTTTTGTCCCGGAAGTTCTGGCTTACCAGGACTTTGAGCTGTCGCCATTCACCTTGGACTGCAGCTGTATTGCACCGTGCACTGAAGGATAGAACAGAGCAATTGAGTTTGCACATATGCAACAAGTATTTCAAATAACAATACAGTATCTTATCAAATACATTCTTACCCTGTTAGAGGCTTCTCAAAATACCCCAGCAGCTCTTCCACGCTGTCATCCCCGAATGTAAGAAGGTTGGCTGGCTCTTCTGGCCGTGTGTCAGGATTTAGGACTCTGAAGCAGTCCAGTGTTGTATGGATGGCATCATCCTTCACCAAACCACCGAACCTGGCTTTGATAGCATCCACACTGATGTTTACGGCAGCTTCCATGTGATGCTTGAGCTGTGGATGTGTGAGTCTGATGACATCCCCCTTCAGTGTCATTCCCTTCAAAAGACAAGTACAGACAGACACAGGCACACACTTGAATCATGGCTGTGATGTCATTGTTATGTGCATTTCCCTAATGCTCAAACCCTTCTTCTATATATCCAATACACTGATTCTGAAGGTCCCTGCCATAATCCTTACACACAACACACTGACTTATGCTAAACACACCTGGAATCTCATCTCATCTCCCCGCTGCTGAGCAAAGGCAGTCTGGATCTTCTCAAGCAAGCCACCTGGCTTTGGCTTTGTCTTGAGTGCCTCCAGACTGGTTACAGTCGTTTTCAAAACTGTGGTGGCTTGGGGGAGGATCAAATCATTCCTCTGTAGTGTGAGGCTGAGGGTGGCTAGCTCCTCAAACAGGTCACAAAGAAAGTGGGAAAATACACAGAAAAGTGTAGTCTCCATTTCTTTCTTTATCTGTTGTGTAGTGAGTAGTAAAGGAGTAATACAATACAAATTTAGTTCAAAATATACTCACTGGCCATCTGTTATTGATTATGAAAGTTAAGTTTGACATTTGCACCTCTTCTTCAAAACCACTTAGACTTAACTTTAAGTTAATTTATGTACCAGTTCAGTTGTGGCTAACAATCATCACCAGAAAACGAACCTTTTTTGCCCGCCCTTGAACTTCAGCAGAACTGGACTGTGAGGCTGCCACTTGCTCCATATGTTGAAGAACCACAGAGTATTGATCATGGTCACTGGCAAGGTCCTTTCCCGGTCCATGTCGTAGGAACACCTTCAACGCTCGGTGTATGTGTGGGATCCAACGGGTTCCCTTGACACCGCTGGGACTGCACATGTTCACTCCAAGTAGTTCTCCGAGAGCATAGAGCTCTCGTTTTAACTTGCCACTCATGTGGTAGGTCTTCCAAATAAGATGAAGGAGATCATACACTACTGCCACCTTAGCTTCCTTCTTCTGTAGGTTGAGGATGGCCAATTCCAATCTGTGCAAGAAGCAGACAACATTGATTGCACAGTTAATAATCCTACATAATACATAATCTCTCTCTCTACTCACTCACACATACTGTGTGTGTTGAGAGACAGACACACACTGAGCAGATGTTTTTTTTTTACTAATTTGGTGAGAGAAGCATTCTAACTAATGCTAATAATAAAATCTAAAGACTTCAGCTATCCAGCTCAGCTTGTGTTCCATAACTCCATTCAGTTCTGTATTGCCTTTTATTCCATTCAGTTATATATTATTTCTATTCAGTTAACTGTGAGCAGGAATGCTACATTTAAATGTAATTAGTTAACTTGTGATTACAAACCTGTGTGGCATACAGTGGATGGGAATGACGTGGCTCCCTGCCTCGTTTTGTAGGTGGGCAATCACACCATTACGGATGCCCATGTTGACGCTGGCCCCATCAGCACCGAAAGCGACACATTTCTTCATCCATTCATTCCCTGGGCAGTCTACTGCATCAAAGGCAGCCTTGGTAGCATTCAAGACTCCTGGAAACCATAATTAAAAGACACTGAATTCTCTCAATAAAAAAATGCTATCATATTTACAGCTTTACAATGTTACACTAACTTGATAAAATAATTTGTGCTAAAAAAAAAAGAAACAACTTTCTTACCAAGGGCATGTGAATGTTCCAGTGTCTGTTGGCCAACCAGAATGTTAGTTGGCTTGCCATTCTCCAATAGCCGCACATAGACGATTTCACATTCAATGTTTGAGATATCACTGTCTCCATCGATCAAAACGGCCAGGTACGGTGCTGCTCTCAGCTTCACTGCAAGGCTTTCTTTCATCGTGTCTGCAATCTGTCCTATCATTTCTGCACACCTTTTGTCATTGTCGTAGGTTGGATTGATGTCCACTCCGTTTTTCTTGTGTAGGACCATCAGTGGATGAAACTTCACAAAGGGCAGCTCTTCTTTAGCAATATGATATGCGATATTAAATTTGATCTTGAGCTGTCTTCTTTTATCCTCTTCAGAGAGCACGACCTGTCTCCTCACAGCCGCCTGCAAGGGTTTTTGTTGTGCCGCTATGAATGCATCTCTGCACGCGGCATGCCTATGCGATTTACTGTGTTTCACTAAATTATCTCGTTTGAAGTTCGCGTTGCCTGTGACAAAAACGGACATTCCAGCTGCTTGCTTCTGCGCTTTGCAGTACTTACAATACATTAATTGGTTTTCGTAAAGGAGCCACGGGAATGTTTTCTGCCAGTCAGCATTAAACCTGTACTTTTTACGGCTAGGAATGGTAGCGTTATCACCTGCTCCTCCTGTTTCTTCAGTCACGTTAGCTTCTTCATCTAACTCTAACTCTTCCTCGTCCTCGTCCACCATTTCGGCCTCAGTGCCTGGGGTCCACAGCTTCTGGCTCTGTCGCCCTTTTAAAATAATCGCTAATGCGCTTCATAGTTCATACGTTTTGTTTTCGTTTGTTTGGCTTCGCCTCGTTACCATATACCCCCTCTGCCTTTAACCGCCTTCCGCAGCACGTCGGCAAGCACGCTCACTACGTGTAAATCACGTTTTTGTTTTTGTTTTTTTTTTCAGCTGAGGCTGCATTCAAGTGCACAACCGGCCACAACGTCCAAATGTCAGCGACACATCATCAAACATTTATTGAATGATAAAATTCGGTAGTCGCACACGTGCTACTAATTGCATTTCACAATTCGCACTGAACTATTTTTTACTAGCATTTGCGATGAGGTGCTCGCACTGTCGAGCCCTGCCCAGAACATAAAAAAACGACACAGGAGGGTGCCAAGCACATCACATTTTGCTGTTTAGGTCCACAGACAAAGTACCAGTATTTGACAAGCTGAGATTGGAATGTGTTGGGTTGCCTAATAGAAAAGGTGCATACCAAATATCCACAAAGTCCATGGTTAGAGTCCCACGGGAGACTGTTGTTTCCTGTCTCTCTATGCTAGTGACTGTGGGATGAAAAACAGTTCAGAGATCCTTCCATGCCCCTTATGGCTGCTGCCCACAACTAAGAATTTTCCTAGTTGACCTATAGTCATGATTTAGGGCCATTAGTCAACTAGTCGGCCACATGTTTGGGAGATTCATTTGATTAATCAATCAATCAGTACAATCAATTTAATCTATAACACCCATTATCAGAAATCACTATTTGCCTCAGAGGGCTTAACAGAATACGACATCCATCTGTCCTTTCTGGTAGAAACATCAGGAAGAGCAACTGAAGAGGGATCCCTCTTCCAGGAAGGCCAGATTTGCAATAGATCGTACAGAGCTATATGCTGGGTGGGGCAACACAATGGTTTGAATTCAAGGTCTGAGAAAGAATAGTATAAGTATCATTGTTAATGCTGTGCTACACTACAGAGAAATACAAAACCGTACTAATGTACCTCTATCAATATAGGCCTATGTTTTATCTACAAGTGCACGCCACACACTCACTGTCAGCAAAGCAGTATTGATTGTGGCTAATAGACATGTAGCTACTTTCTAGGGATGCACTGAAATGAAAATTTGGGGCCAATAATAATAATATTAAACGCTTGGTCGAATACCGAGTACCAAATACCGAATATCGTTGTTTAGTTTTTCATTAGTTTTTGCAGATGAACCCTCTCCAGATTAGTGTTGTCACGGTACCAAAACTGGGACCTACTGTACGATACCAATGAAAATATCACGGTTCTGAGTAGTATCACAATACCACAGCAAAAATGAGGCAGATGTGCCTTTTGTCATTTATAAAAAGATAAATCACTTTTCTATAACACATCAATGATATTTCAATGGAATAAATTACTTATTGACTGATTCATACTTCAAAAACAGCATCAACAAGTGATCAACATAGGGGGGATCAAAATAAAATAAATAAATAAAATAAGAATCAATCGGTGCATCCCTACTACTTTCAGATGTTATATCATATCTGTAGACCTACAGAGTTTGCATTTCACTTTGGGTTAGCCGTCACCTTCTCAAAATGATCCTACACTTTGGATTTCCTGCCTGACGTGTTATTGACTGTGTAATTATCGCAGGTATCAGCCCTGTAAATTCATGTTTGACTGCTGAGGGTGGCCACTTCCTGTGTCTGTCCTTTCAAATTAAATTCCCAAATGAGCCAGTCATATAGGTTTTGTTTTATTTTGACAAGACGCAGCTCCTAATAGAGTTTCATGTTTGTTTGTATTTGCAAATGGTTTACTTGTACCTTTCCTGGTTGATGAACATTTGGTAGACTATTAGGGGTCAGCCCTAATGCTCCCCAAAGAATTTTAGACTGCTCTCCTGTGAGCAAAAGGAAAAACTACACTTTTGTAAGATTCCTTATAACTGTTTCAAGGTCACTATTACATTCAAATTTGCAAATTTACATTAGCATATAAACTGTTGAGCTTATAGGTAGATCAACTTATCCCAACCTATTCTCGAGCGGATAGAAATTCATTATGAGCAACAACTGTTCGCATGTGCTCTACTGATAAGCCACAGTCCTAAGTCACTCTTTGCCTCCATCTGCGCCAAACACCTCCTCCTCCACACACACACACACACACACACACACACACACACACATATGTATTCATACCCTTCTCCTTCTTCTGATCTCTGTTGCCCGGCCTATTCATCATATGTCCCCTCATAAGCTACCGCTCTTCCGTTTCCCCCCCAGCTCCTCCGTCTCCCCTTCCCTGCCTCTCAGCTGCTGTGTCATCAGCTGTTCATCACAGTGAAAGCAGCCTCACCGCAACATCAGCAGACTGCCGAGACGCACCATCGCACCAACAGCTGCCATCGCCACAGCCTCTTCCAACAAACAAGCCACAGCTAAGATGCTGTGACAGGGGGGCTGTGCTGGCAATTTCACACCAAGACTGACACTGATCCCTTCACGCATATGAACACACACATACATGTGTGTATTTCTTGTACTTCTTAGGGCCTTCCACTGAATACATTCATCCACCAATCCTTTCCCTGAGCACAACATGCCTGCTCTGGAGAAATAACTCAATTAATAAGAAAGAAGCCGTGGAGAGGCTTCTACCATTATTAAAACAATTCACAACAATCCAAGTGTCATGCAGGTCTTTAACTCTCCATCACAAGTTGATTTAATGGCAATTCAACCATATCGCAACCAATTTCATCATGTTTCTTAAAGGAATACTTCAATACCCAAATGACCATTTATATATCAAATACTCACCCTGTGTTACGATGAATTTGTCAAAAAAACTTTGTTAATCTCATGTCTGTAAATGAAGAAAATTCTTTGGAATGTAAATTGGAATGTAAGGGGCTGCCTTTAACAACAGCAAAATGATGTCAAAACATCCATTTACAAACTCTTACACAACCCATGCTGTATAATCCAAGTCTCATTCATCCAGCTGTATGCTCAGTACTTCAGACAGACAACCCTTGCTGACAAAAGTGAAACTTATCTTTGCTGTCTTCAAAGCCAGACCTCATGGCAAAAACAGTAATTTTACCTTGCTGAACATGGGAGCTGCTAGTCTGCTGCTAGTGATATGAATATTTTAGTGGCTTTGGTGAATCTGAACTAACCTTTTAATGCCAGATTCACACTACACAATATCAGCCCGATTATAGCCCAGTGCAACGTTGTATGGTGTCAGCTTGGATCATGATAGTTTGCAATGATACATCCTTTCATCTCGTCTAGTGTGTCATAGTAGATGACAGCTGACGCTGCATCTACGACACCTCTCTCACAATGTCCCAACAGAAAGTCAAGCATGTTTGATTTTCTCTTTGTCATTCACAACTCCTCCTGTAACAGCTGCCACTTTGACCAATAGAAACACAGAGTAATCTGCTGCCAAAGACAACTGTATGGCAACAACACCCCAGCCATTTTTCACATCTCCTCTAGGGATGTTACCACCACAGAGTGAAAAAAGAAAAATGATAGGGTGAAACAGCAGAGGCACTTTAGCAACCTCGTGAGAATGGTGGTTATAGTGGTTCCAAAAATTCCTTACCAGAAATTTAATCTATTTCAGCAGGCTACTACCTTACACTTCTTCATTGTTCTATTTACACAAATACTGCGCCACAAAATAAATAACTGTAAATCAATTAGTCGTGCCGTGTTACCTTAATTTCGTGAAGAAAACGTTTTTGTTGCATGTCTAATATTAATTAATTTATTGATTTAAGCTCACGTTTAACAACAGCAAAACTGTATTCAAACATGTTTACAAACTCTCACACACTTATACATGCAGTATAATCCAAGTCTCATTTATCCAGTAGTATGCTCAGTAGCTACTGCCCAAACACATGCATTTACACAAAAAACTTACTATTTAAAACTGAACTGTAAGTCAGCTCATATTATTATATGTTATATATAGCTATTATACATATTTTTTTGCTCTTGTTAACTGCAGTCCCCAATCAATCAATAAATCAATATGCTCTCCACTTTCCATGGAGAAATTTGAGAGAAATGAAGTTGTCTCCACTAATTCAAGGTACCATGGCATGACTAACTGATCTACAAATGGTCATTTTGTGGGTGAAGTTTTCCTTTAAGAGATACAGAGGTTTTAAAAGGGCATTAATTTATTTTAGGCACACTGAAGGACAGTAAAAATCCAAAACACACTGCCTTGACATATCCTTGCGTTATGAGGTTGAAGAGGCTAACATGTTAACAAAGAACTGTCTCAAGCACAGCAACATTAGCATTTTACTGTTGATATACATGCTTGCTCCAGCAGAAATATATCCAACTACATCATCTCCTTTATCAATGTGTGGGTTATGCATGAATTACTGGCTCATGGAATAATTGGAGAGTTGGATATGTACGAAATTCGGTGCATTACTGCTCGTAGGAAACATAAAAACATGAAGAAAAAAAACAATGTGGAGTTCCCCCTCAAACATGAGCACTAGAGCAATGTCCATTTTGCATAATTGTCCACATCTTCATTAAGACACCTCTGACTGAAGATCGCACAAAATAAGAACGCAAGTGCACCTTCACTCATGTTACACACACACTTTACAGAGATGGTGCTCCAGGAAAGCTTTGCTGTGCTCACAACATGTGACTCTTCAGAGTCTGCACAAGGTTTTTCCAGTTCAGTGCTCTAACAAGAAACATTTCACAGATCCTCCTCCACTCTGATCTCATCTAACCCCCTCCTTATGTCATGTCACACACACACACACACACACACACACACACGCACACACACACAATCACACAATCACATGAGGCACTTTTCCCATTTAATGAGCTAGAGCATAGATTTGCATGAAATCCAGGAATATGGATGAGCCACTTCCTGTGTCCTGGTTAAACTAACCTTTCTTGTTGTGGGGTAAATGTGGATAAATGGACGGGGTGGCACCACTTATCTCCTGCTATCAGCCCATTCAGCAGCTGAGCTGTGTGTTAAGGTTGGTAATAGTCCCATCTCCTTCATCTGTGTGATCCCTGTCTGAGAGTAGCCTTAAAGGTCATGAAAGTGAATATAAATGAGTCAGACAGATAGACCTGTCAGCATGGATACCGGCACTTGCCCTGTCATGTGCAAGTGAACGATGTTCATATGCTTTAAAGGCAAATCTACAGTGTATACATGCATGTGTGTTTGCCGGCGTGCATTATTGTCCGCTAATGATCATCACTCTGCCTGCCCGACTGCAGCAATATTGCCACTAAGCGGTATCATCCCTCGGTCCTCACCCGGCTCGCCGCATATTACCATTAATCACAATAACAGCGCACCAGCTCCTCGCTCACATACACACAAACACCACAGCACAGAATTAAACAGCAGTCGTAGAGCTTGAGACAAACAGCGGGCGGCAGTGAAGAGGAGCCTCTAAGTTATATTTATTCCCCGCTTCTCTCATGGCGATGGGAGTTTAATGGTATCGGCTGACAAGGTGTGCACTTAGCACGCCATAGCAATAAGAAAGACATAGAATTGCAGCCTTCGATCTAATTGACTCGAGCCAATTCATTAGATTAATTCATCCCTGGCAACAAATTGCTTGGAGGGTTGTTTAAACCCCTCAACAATCACCCATGTTGACTCAGGGAGCACTGGGAGCTTGTGAAGCGCATCCTGGTTAAACTAAAACAAATATACAGAGAGAAATGGGGAAGCAGGTTTGAATAACAAGGGTCAGTGTTATGCAAGCTTGCCAGCCACTTAGCTACATGCTGTAATCCTGCTAAATGGAGATACAGTGACTGAAGGTTGTGATTTAAAACTGGAATCATGCAAACTCATGTAAAACAGAAAGCTGCTCTGAAAGCTAAAATCATAGGTAGAGTTTTTGGATAGATATGTTGGTGTTTATTTGTGAATAAATGGGTCTTGACAACTGGCAGAAATTATTACACTGGAGTTTTTCTTATTTGAGGCAGTTGAGCAGTACAGAGCAAGAAGAAGCTTGAGAGTATGACAGGAAATGTTAGAAAACAGCCATTCCTCACTGAACTTTCACATACAGAACAACTGCACATTCAGTTTACAAATCCACAGAATCTTTTTATTTTGGGAAAATATGAACTCACCACCCACAGGATGACTATCAAACTAAGGCTGCTGGGAGCCCTGGGCTTCATGAGGCACCTCCTCAATCACCAAAGATAATAGTTTTTACCTCAATACCAGTGATGACACAAAGACCAGTGATTCCAGACTTGTACCAGCCATTACAACGTTGTGACAGTTGTGTGCGTGTGATCATGGCAAAATGTGGTCCTGGAGACACCTACTGTGGCAGGAACTACTACAGAAGCCATTTTGAGTATTTTGGCATGTGTTTCTGTCTGTGTGTCTGTCTGTCTGTGGACAGCTGGTTGTCAACGCAATACTGTCACAACTGTGCAAAGTGCAGGCATGAAAGTTTACAGATGTGTAATTGTAATGGTGTGGCTCAGAGGTGGGTGACTGTGGCTCAGAGGTAGAGTGTGTCGTCCGTTCATCAGAAGATCAACGCTTCAATCCCCAGCTCCTCCAGTCTGCATGTCAAAATATCTTGTTGCTAACTCAGCCATACTGCATGTCACTAACTCGGCTTCTTCCCCGGAGCCTTTGTGCTCCACGGTCTCTCAGGTTAACTCGTATTGCAGCGGTGCCTGGATGGTGTGACGTGTGTGGTTGTGCTGCTGCCGTGGTCCTGCCAAATGCCTCCTGCTGCTGCTGTGATCATTAGTCATACTTCTACTGTTATTATACTCAAATGATTATTGTCACACATGTATACTATCAGATGCTAATATTTACTTTCAACATATTGTACAATAGCCTTTACATTGCTAGCCAACATTTGCTTAAGTTGCAGATTGCTGCATCGCATCTCAAGTGATCCCATTGCAAAATGGTTGCTGGTTTATCTGGCTGGTCACCACCTCATATACAGTCCTTTCTGGTCATAAAGTGGTTATAGGCTGTTCTCACAAAATTTTCATGTTTTCCTACGAAAAGCAATAGACCCAAATTCTTACATATCCCACGTATTTTGAAAAGCTGTAATCACATGACTGTTGTGCTGATGGCAGTAAACAAGGTAGCTATCCCGAATGCTTGCAAGGTGGCACACAAAAAACGGACTCTTTGCCCTAGAGTCTAAACCTAAACTCTGTAACTTTACATTAATGACATAACAATACATAAAGGATGTTACATTATTCACACGGTGCAAATTCATAGGATATCGTACGAACCGTTCTATGAGAATACGTTGGGTGGGTGTCACTCAGCTGACTCACAGACAGCCACACCAAGTGTCCAGGGTGGGACTCTATGACTCTGCCTCCTCTTTGGTGCTTTTTAACAGCAACCAATCAACAAATCACAAGGAACAGCATTTTGTTTTTTAATAAAATGTCTTATGTTTATGTGTAACTGACAATGACCTCAACAGGACATGTCTGTTTTTTCAGTTGTTGTGCAGCTGTTACAATACAAAGTGGGGAGAGTGCAGATATATAGAGTGCAAATAAAAAAACTTAAAAACTAACAGAAATTATCAATAAGTTGCAAGATCTAAATGTACACAATACTAGAAACAGGTTAACAGTAAGCATCATAAATATCACTGGTAAACGATAAGGTGCAATTCAAGGTATCAATGTGCCAAAAAATAAAACAGTAAATGGTGGAAAATATATACAGGAAATTAGAAAATCAGTAAACACAGTCTTAAGCACTATTCGGATGGGATTAGTTTTACATGGGCACGTGGGGTAATGTCACTTTACCACAGGACGTCAGTAATATTAATGGCCGGTTTGCACGGGATAAAAAATATCAATAAAACTACCACAAGTGGGAGGGGTAAATCCATTCACGCACCGCCGTTCCCTCCTGTCGTCATGTGCGTATGACGTTGCTTCCTGTGCGCACCACACTCGAACACACTTGAATCGTGTTTGTCGTAGGCCCACAGTACCTGAAATTTCACACAGACTTTGAAGTCCGACTGTGAAGTGCAAAATTGAGTGCTTCTTTAGGAGCCTCCATGCTTGAAAATCCACGAAAAACCACTTGTAAACAGGATATGACGAAATATTTACACACATTAGGGCTGTCAAAAGCACCATGAAATTGAGTTTTAATATTTTCGAATTAATTTAGTAGAGTTCAAATAATATTCGAATTTATTACTGTTTTTTGTTTTGTTTTGTTTTGTTTGTTTGTTTACAAAAAAACACAAAAAATAAGATGCTTATTGCTGGCACAATATGAACATGACACTCGGATGAAAACACCCGTTCTAACCTCACTGAAGTGCCAGGTATGACCAACTTCTGCCTCGCTATCTGAGCAATGTTTGGATACTTCAGTGTGTGCACCACAAGAGTGGATCCTGGTTGGCTCGTAGTGGTGTCTCATTCTGGTAACATTTCATCTCTTCTTCATAAAGGGTAGGAAGGGAGGCAGCAGGTGCAACACTCTCCTGTATGTCTCCCCGAACAGGTCACACATCACGGACAGCGCAGTGGGTGGTGTTGGCGCAGCAGGCTCCTCTGTCAGCGCCTCTCCCTCCGTCGCTGTGTCTCTACCCAAACGGGATTCGCTGTGATATACAACATTATTGATAGTATTAATTAATTATTAATGATATTCGAATTATCAAATTTAGGTTCAAACTTAAAAATATATATATATTGGAATATATTTCGAACTTCGAATTTTTTTTGACATCCCTAACACACATATTTACTGCTGGTCTGTTCGCACGGGATTAGCATTACCTGAGGTAATTGTCCGGGACCCTTTTACAGAAGGTAAAAGTTGCGGTAATCTTTACTGACATCGTGCGGTAATGATTACTGACATGGCACATTCGGACGGGACTAAAATCTCTGGTAATTATTATTTTACCCCACATACCTATATAAAACCAATCCTGTCCAAATACTTTAAATCAGTTTTGTCATTATTTTCTTTGTTGTTGGATTTTTTTTTCAGATTATTACCGAAGCCCCAGTTTTGTCATTATTTTCAGTGCAATAATGTGCTTGGATTCCACAAGAACAGTTAATGTGTCTTGTATCTTTCCATCTCTGCTTTACAAATCGGCATTTGACTGTGACCATTTGTCCATTTAGACTTCTAAATATTGAAATTAGAGGTCAGTATGGCTGTTTTTACACGAGTTTTCAAGAAGTAATAAATCTCTCTTTAGTAAAGAATATTAATAAATATCTCAAAGCCAGAAAGACTGAAAATTAAAGAGGTAGCTTCCTTGAAATCATCCATTGGTCATTTTGAAGCCTCAAGTTCAGCATTTAGGCAATTGCCATCTTGGTTTTTTGGGAGCCAGAAGTGACTATATTTGAGCAAGAGGGTGGAGCTGTGGAGGTGCGAGGGGTGGATCTGACTGAGAAGCCACAAACAGCCTTAATTATGCGTAACTTTAATCATTAAGAAATGCTAGCGGATTTTAGCTCTGCCTTGGCTTCGTTTTTCAGCACCAGAGGTTGCTGTTCGTCAGAGCACATCTCTGTTCTTTGCCCACCACCAGTATTTTCCTCCTGAGATATATAACAGTGGTGAATTGAAACAATTAAAAGGTTCTAATTGCCTTTTTCTTGCTGCTGTGCCCTGTCAGTGTTACTCCTGAGCCCCCCTCCTAGATTTAACTCAGTTAGATTAACTCAGTCACACAGAAAATGAATATTCTCAGTATGAGTAGAGAAACCATGTGGAGTGTGTACTCACCACTGCTGTCAGAGGAGGAAAAAACAGCAGTAATATAAGTTTGTAAGCTTATTAAGCCTTGACAGGAGTGCTGGTGTTTATCTAAAAACTGTATAGAAAATGGGAAAAGTCAAATCTACATCTCTGTTCAACAAATGAATTTATAAATCAGGCTGAGGCATTTAGGTATGTAATCATCCGTGAAAGCAGCGACTCCCTGAAAGTCAACAACATAAAGCTTTAATTAGAAAATACAATTTATGGGCCTTTCTCTGCCTCTTTCACTGTTTCCCTTACACACACACTTAAACACAAATAGGAGCTATCTGTTTCAGTAGAGACAATGAGACAGAGGGCTTTGTTTCAATTAAAGGAACACTTCACCAATTTCCAAGCTTATTAGCATGCATTATTCATTAGGAGTGTGCGTCTGTGACATCTAAGACAGAGTTCTCTGTATCACAAACTAATTTACTTCTGCCATCTGCAGACATCTGAGGATGGTGGAGAAACTAAACAGGGCCAGGGAGCAGAGGCTTCGAGGAAAAACTGACTGGCTTTAAGAGCAACTAGTAGCAACCCAGAGCAAATGAGTTACTGAGTTAAAACTCATTCTTCACAGAAACAACAAGATCCAAAAAGGTGGTAAGCCACATTTGTTCTATTGCCATATGTTGCTTATAAATGGACTGTCACTTATTCTCCATTTTAATACTATCTTTGATTTACTATTTATTGCCCTTTAAATACTTCTTAGCTTAGTTTAAAATTATAAAGTAGTTAGTTAATTTAAATTGGTAAAGTCAACTTTACATTCAAAAGATTTATGATTTAAAAGTATTGACTTTTGGGTCATTGCCTCTCTCAGTCTGCCTCACTTTGTCCCTTCTGCAGAACAGCACTGAAAAATATTATTGGTAAATGGACTGCATTTATAAAGCGCTTTTCCAGTCTTAGCGACCAATCACTACACCGAAAACACTGTTCACCTGTTCACAAACATTTATACCTACTCCCCTACTTCCAGGCTAGAAGAGAGTAAGAAGTAAGAAAGAGGACATTGGCCCCTCCACTTTACGCCCATGGCCCATGCTTGTTTTGTGTCCCAGATTGCTGTATCACAGCTGGAGTGATCCCATCGCAAGTTGGTCTCTGGTTATAGTCTCTCACCTGCCAGACCAAATCGTACCATGTGCCTAGCCATCTCAATGTGTGCCATGCTAGAAACAAAGCTCACTGTCGTATGCTTGAGAATAGTGTTGGCCGAGTTACTTTCAAAATGTAGTGTACTACATATTACTAGTTATCTTAATTTTAAAGTAGGTTACACTATAGCATTACTGTCTGTGTAGAATACTTTGTTATTGATTTCACTGCTTTTGCGTCACTTTCACCAGAATAACCTCAGAGATATGATGAGGCATTACAAAATGAAAGAGGGTCATGTTGTTCCATAGCAGCTAATCAGAGCTCATAAACTCAAGTTTATTGCAGTTCATGAAGAGTCTAGTAGTGGGGGATATTTTATAGCCTAATAAGGGCTCTCCTTCAGAGCACAGAGCTGTCCAATTCATGCATTCACATGCATTGGATACCACTGGGTATTAAAATCATGTGCTTATTTTAACAACAGAGTGATATACAACAATTAAATAGCCTAGACCTTTTAAAATAGACAAATAGCCTTGGACACAGGGATAGGAAGGCAGACAAAGGATCAAACTCTGATAAATTATGAGCGAGAGAAATTTATTTGTAAATCTATGATATGAGGCCCAATAGACAAATACTCAGAATAGCACAACAATTCGCATGTGAGTCACTATTGTGAACGGAAATTAAACTGTGGAGCTGCAAGACCTGCTTACAGGTTCCCGGTCATGCACAACAGCACCAGAGTGAAACTCGTGTATATGACAAGGACAGTGTGTCGGCTTTGCTCTATTAATATAAAGGAATGGAAAAGCATCCAATATGCTAACGCATATTCAAGGGCATCATCCAGATGTGCCGATCAGTCCAGCTCTTTATTCCCACTGCATTCAAGCAGCCTTTTGACACAAAAACAAAACGGATACATAAATGGTGTAGGGATGTAAAGGAAAACAAATGCATCCAATATGCTAACAGAGTATGTCATCACTCAGATGTGCCAATCACAGCACGCTTCTATAATTTAGCCTATAACAACATTACAAGACACAAGAACTTGGGGGATATTTTTTCTGGTAGTGCACTGGTAGGAGTGGTGTAGCATGGATGCATTAAAAAATGAAAACAATTTCAGGTGGTAACGGGTTACATGACATAGAACATATAATAATATTACCTTTAAATAATAAATCCAATTAGAAGAGCATTGCATTACTTTGTTATTGCTAAAAGTGATATATAACTGTAACATGTTTCCCACACTGCTTATGAATACACATTTACAACTTCTTTAATGTAAAACTAGTGTTGGGATCCATATTTATTCATGTGATGTCAAGTCTAATTTGTCTTTTTTGAGGCAAAAATAAAAATGCCTTAAAGAAGAGAGGACTCCACATATAACTGTACAGTGACATGCAAAGGTTTGGGCAGCCCTGGTCAAAGTTTCCTTTACTGTGAGTAGTAAAGTAAGTTGAAGATGAACTGATTTTCAAATGGCAAATAGTTAAAGGTGACATATTTCTTTAATATTTTAAGCAAGACTACTTTTTTATTTTAATTTTCTATACCTTGTTTTAATTTTTCTGTTTCAAAATAACAAAATAGGAAAAGGGCCTGAAGCAAAAGTTTGGGCACCCTGCTTGGCCAGTACTTAGTAGCACCCTCCTTGGCAAGTATCACAGCTTCTGAATGCTTTTTATAGCCAGCTAAGGTTCTATCAGTTCTGGTTTGGGGGATTTTCACTAGGGCTGGGCAGTATGGCCTAAAATCATTATCACGGTATTATTTTGGGGGGATGCGGTGACGGTATGATATCGCGGTATCGTCTTCTCTCTTTTTTTTACACCTTAAATAAAACAATTTAAAAAGCCATACAAGTCTAGGATAGAAACTATTTACTGTCAGAAGTAAAACAGTTGCTAATCCATCTATTATTGTGTATAAAACGTTATACAGTATGTATGAACGTTAGAGGGAAGAGGAGGGCCGGCGGCTCCCGGGCCCCCTTCTCCCGCAGGCCTGGGTTTGGTGTGGTCGGCCAGGCCACCTCCATCACGTAGCGAGGAAGGTGCGTGAGACAGGCCAGCCGCCGGGCCCTGTTCTGCCGCCGAGTACTGCGGTATGAAGGTAACGTTAATCACAAAAGCAGCGGCTCTTACTTGTCTTGAGATGGTAAAATAAATTGCTCGTGTTACCTTTGTTTGCTGTCACTGTCACTCGACACTTTTTGCAAATTATGTTTTTCTGCTCACTATCCGACCGTTCAACGCTGAACCAAGTCCAAATCACGGACATAGCACCGTTTTTTTAACCGAGCTCCTCTTGCTCCACTGTCTCTGTGATTTTCACACTGAGACAGTTGCAATGACGTCATCGACGGTAGGACAGAAGAGCGCAAATCTCTACCATGGGCCAAATTTATATCATTTCTACCGTCTACCGCATGTACTGCGCTGCCCTAATTTTCACCCATTCTTCCTGCAAAAGGCTTTTAGCTCTGTGAGATTCTTGGGCCGTCTTGCATGCACCACTCTTCTGAGGTCTATCCACTGTGTTTTAAAGACGTTTACATTGAGGTCCTCAGCAAAACCTTCAGCTTGTACGTCTTGGGTCCATGTCATTGGTCCAACAGCCCATTAGTTTGACATCTCGTTAATCCGACTGTCCGCGGTGCTGAACGGCTCTGGGTCAGCTGGGAAAGGCTTGAGGCAGAGCAGGCTCACGGCTTATGTGTTTGTCACTTTCTTCTTCATTTTAACCCACACCATGATCTTTTCCTGACCCTAACCAAGTGGTTTTTGTACCTAAACCTAACCAGACCTTAACCACAGGGCATCATGATGATTTCGGAACAACGGGACTTCGGAACAATGGGATGTCGGACCAATGGGTAGTTCCCGTGTGTCTTGAGGTAGTCCATGGTGGATTTCGAGGATCAGTGTCCTGTTGCAGAAACCATCCATTTGCTGGAATTGAACAGAATCCATTCTTCCTTTTTCTTGTGAAATGTTCCCCATGCCACTGGCTGCAACACAAGCCCTGAGCATAACCAATCCACTTCCATGTTTAACAGTTTTTATGAAATTCTGCCCCCTTTTTTTCACCAAACATACCTTTGCTCACTTGCTTCCAAACAGCATCAGGCTTGTTTTGATTTTTCTTTGCAAACATCTGATGCTGAATTTTGTGGTGAGGACACAGGAAGGGTTTTCCTCTGATAACTCTTCCAAGGTCATATTTGTACAGGTGTCACTGCACAATAGAACGGTGCACCATCACTACTGAGTCTGCTAAAACACTTTGCTATCTTCTTATAGCCTTCTCCTTCTTTGTGGGCATCAGTTATTTTAGTTTTCAAAGTGATAGGCAGCTGTTTAGAGGAGCCTGTGGCTGCTGATTGATGGGACAAGGTTTCAGAAGACATTTGCATCACCTGACCTTTCTTAATAATGACTGTGGAAAAACCCATAGTCCTAACAAGCTAATTATGGTCTGAGACCCTTGTAAAAGTTGTCTGAGAGCTTCAGTGTCTTGGGGTGCCCAAACTTTTGCATGGTGCACTCTAGATTTGCACAGTACAAAACAAAATAAAGCAAAGAAACGTTGATTTTAATTTAAATGTTGAAAATCATAATTCATCTACAACTTAATGCCTTTTGGAGATCAGTTTATCTACTACTCCCTTAACTATTTTTTTTCTTTTTTTCTCCTTAAAGTTTTTATTCATTAATTTTAAACAGACAAAAAAACAACAGAAACAACAAAACTGATACATTGTTCCAGTGATGCAAACAAGATACACAGTAACCATGAGTCAGTAAAAGAAAATTACCAAAAAATAAATAAAAACACTGTAATGCCATCGATATAGCATCAAGCTAAACCACCAAAGAAGGACCAGGACCACAGGGGACGTGTTTTTGAAGATTTACTTTCCTTCTTCGAATGGTGAAAACTGAAATAATACAGTACAATGCATTGAGCACATGAGCTCCAGAGATCGCAAAAATAAAGTGCACAAACTTTGAATTTCTTTAAACTAATACAAAAATATATTAACTAAACATCACATAAACACATTTTTACACTTACGGCATTGCCTTGTTGACTCTTCAAGGAAGATGAGAACAGATTTCCTTAATTAGCGTCACATCAGCCATCGCATACTGTTTACCGTGCAACGATGCGGAACCGGAAGTGGATCGGCCAAACCGGAAGTGGTATTATTTCGCTAAAACTCGTTTTTAATTCTTCTAAACGTACAAATAACCATGAAATATTTATATATAACACTTCTTAATGAAATTACAATCGTTTTTAGCCTTATATTTATATGTTAAACCATGAACTTATGTATTTACGAAAGGAATCACCTTAAAGGCAACACAGCATTGGGAATGTGCATAGTAGACAACAGTCTGATTTATGGTTGACGGGCTCCACCTAGTGGCAATTGCACGTACTACACCACAAACAACTTTGCATTATGAGATGAACAGAATTAAATGAAAAATTGCATTACAGGCAACACACTCCCCGCCTGGCCTCGTAGGCCACTGTAGTTAACTAAACCTCACAGGAAGTGTCCATTGGTAGAAGAAGAACAACTTCGGTGACTGGTCGCATAAAAGTCTTTACACAACCTTGTTCACTTACTTTCACCTCAATCTTCCTCACGTGATTGTCCTTTCCAGGGAAAGTGGCAGTGACCCTAGCCATGGGCCAGCTGTTGCGTGGGGCCTTGTCTTTGAGCAAGACAAGGTCACCAACTCGAAGATTCCTTCGAGAAACAGTCCATTTTTGTCTTTGTTGTAGTGTCGGCAGGTACTCTCGCCTCCAGCGTGACCAAAACTGGTCAGCAAGAGCCTGGACTTGTCTCCATTGCTTTGTGTAAAGGTCTTGGTCCACGAACTGTCCGGGAGGTGGCAGAAGACAGGACTTCTGAGTGAGCAACTGTGATGGGATAGAATTAAGGGATTGTCCGGATCGGAGGAAACTGGAAGGAGCGGCCTTGCATTCATGATTGCGGTGACTTCCGCCATGAGTGTGCACAACACATCGTGAGTGAGTTGTACCTTGCTTTGAAGCAGCATGGAGTCCAGTATTCGCCGAGCAACACCGATCATTCGCTCCCAGGAGCCTCCCATGTGGGAAGCGTGTGGTGGGTTGAATTCCCAGCTGCAGCCTTGGTCCTGTAGATAGTTTTCGAGTGTCTTGTTGTCCATGCCTAACTCCTTAGAAGCTCCTATGAAGTTAGTACCACGATCTGATAACAGTTTTGTGGCGGTCCTCTTAGTGAGAAAAAGCGTCTCAGGGCATTGACACAGCTGGACGTATCCAGAGATCGATAACCTCAATGTGAACAGCTCTTGAGCTCATACAAGTAAACATGATGGCCCAGCGCTTGCTCTGGGCATGTCCGCCTCTAGTACGTCTACTAGTAACAGTCCATGGCCCGAAAACGTCAAGGCCGACATAACTAAAGGGAGGACAAGTTTTCAGTCTTTCTGGTGGAAGATCTGCCATGCGCTGTTCTTCCTGCTTTCCACGAAGCTTGCGACAGGTGACGCATTTGTGAATTACTGAGTTCACAAGTCCTTTACCACCTATTATCCACAGACCAGCTGCCCTAATTGCCCCATCTGTCAGATGACGGCCTTGGTGGTGGACCTGCTCGTGGTAGTGACGAGTGAGCAGGAGGGAGACGTGACTGTCTTTAGGGAGAACGACTGGGCTCTTTTCCAAGCTCTCGAGCTCTGAGTGTTTGAGACGGCCTCCAATTGAAATGAGGTCGTTCTGAAGGACTGGGCTGAGTTTCGGCAGGGGGCTCTGTTTTGGAATTGGCTTGCCAGCTTTGAGGCAGACAGTTCTTTGTCGAAGGCGGCCTGTTGAGCCCTTTGAAGAATGATGTGCTTTGCTTTGGTCATTTCGTCTTGTGTTCGAGGTAAGTTGCATTTGTGCCAGCCTTTACATTCAGTGTTTGGATTTGTGCCATTGAAAGACTTTGCGAGGTGAATGAGAAATGCCACTGCTCTGACTAAGGACTTGAAGGTGGAGAAGCGTTCAAAGCGTTTGCAGGTGAGTACTTGGAGGTGAGTAGCACAGGTTTTAACTTGTGGCCTGATTTCACAGTCTTTCTCCGGTTCAACTAACTCAAATGTTTCACTTTCTTGTTTTGTTTCTGCAGGTGGACGATGAATAAAGGTAGGTCCAGTGAACCAAGTGGTCTTTGTAAGTTGAGATGGTGTGAGTGAGCGAGATGCATGATCTGCAGGGTTTTCCTCGTGCGCACATAGTGCCACTGTTCCGGTTTGAAGACTGGCGAATGCGGTGCACTCTGTTGTGAACATATGTGTAGAACCTCTTTGACTCGTTACAGATGTAGCCTAGGACTACCTTACTGTCCGTGTAAAAGTGAACTGCTTCAAACTTAATGTCTAGCTCATCCTGAATGAGATCGGCCATCTCAACCGCCAAGACGGCAGCGCACAGCTCTAGTCTTGGAATAGTGGGCTCTGATTGGGGGGCTAGTCTTGCCTTGCCCATGACAAATCCGGTCTCGACTTGGTTGTCTAGAAAGACTGCTCTGCAGTAGGCTACAGCGCCTATGCCTTTGGTGGAAGCGTCCGAAAACAGGTGCAATTCTTTGCATTTTGCTTGGCTTAGAGAGGTTGTTGTGTATGTTCTCGGGACATGGAGCTCTTTCAAGTCTTGGAGGGAATCTCTCCAAGCTTCCCATTTGCTTTGCTTGTCTTGTGGAAGTGGAGTGTCCCAATCTGAATTTTCAGAAGTGAGTTCTCTGAGCAAAGCCCTTCCTTGGATTGTGACTGGTGCTAATAGGCCCATTGGATCGAAAACACTATTAACAGATGACAGGACGCCACGCCGTGTGAACGGCTTGTCTGTCATGGCCACTGAAAAGGTGAAAGTGTCTGTCATAGTTTCCCAGATGAGGCCCAGACTTCTCTGAGACTGGGTTTCTTCGCCACCAAGATCTAAGTCCTTTACTACTGCTGCACAGTCTTCAGGGCAGAAGGCCTGCATGACTGCCTGAGAGTTGGAGGCAAACTTGTGCAGGCGTAGGTTGGACTCAGCGAGTGAGGCTTGAGTTCTTTGTAGCAAGTCAATCGCTTCGGTCGGAGAGGGCAACGAGATCAGCCCCGTCGTCTACGTAAAAATGCCTCTCCACAAACTTGACCGTGTCATTCCCATGCTCTTTTGCTCCGGCTTGAATGGCCTTACGCAGCCCATAAACAGCAATGGCAGGAGACGGCGAGTTGCCAAAGACATGGACTTTCATGCGATAATCAATTACTTCCTTGTTGACGTCGTTGTCCTTGTGCCACAAGAAACGGAGGTAGTTACGATGGTCTTCACGCACCATGAAACAATGAAACATTTGCTGTATGTCGGCCATAATGGCGACAGGTTCTTTGCGGAAGCGGAGGAGCACCCCAGTGAGGCTGTTATTAAGATCTGGGCCTGTGAGGAGTATGTGTTAAGTGAGACACCAGAGTGTTGGGCGCTAGAATCAAAAACTACCCTGATCTTGTTGGGCTTTTGAGGGTGGTAAACACCAAACGTGGGGAGAAACCAGCACTCTTCTCCTTGCTCTAAATCAGGTGCCACTTCCGCGTGACCGTTTGAGAAGACAGCCTCCATGAACTCCACATACTGTAGCTGCATGTGGGTTTCTTCTGCATGCTCCTTTGAGAGAGGCGAATCGACTGAGTGCTAGCTCTCTGTTGTTTGGCATTGGTTGCCGGGGCTCTTTAAAGGGTAGAGGGGCGACCCAGCTATTGTCACCGTCTCTGTACATGTCTTTGTCCATTATCTCTAAAAAGAGAGTGTCCTCTATGGAGGGAGCTAGCTTGTTGTCATTTTCAGTACGATTGAAACTGTCTGTCCCAGCATTAGCTCAGGAGACTTGCTGGGCCTAGCTGTGTGTTCCTTTAGCTGTAGGAAGCTATCGCATTTCCCGAAGACTGTTGGGCGGCCATTTTCAAGTATGACTGTTTTGCATGAGCTGACTGTTGCTTTGTGGGCATTACCTACACACACCTCCCCAATCACTACCCACCCTAAATCCAGGCGTTGGGCAAAGGGAGCATGATGAGGGCCATTGACTTGTTCCCTGACTTTGTGTGCACGCAAAACGTCTCGTCCCAGCAGCAGGAGTATCTCTGCGTTAGGCTCCAGCTCTGGAATGTGCTTAGCAATGGACTTGAGGTGTGGCTGGTGGAGTACAGCACTTGGGGTTGGGATTTCACTTCTGTTATTAGGAATTTCCCCACATTCGATAAGAGGTGGCAGTGGGATAGCTACTGACCCATCTAAGGACTCAATCTGAAAGCCTTCAGCCGTTTTGCCCCATGTTTCCACAAGCCCAGAGCAGGTTCTGAGGTCGTATGAGACGGGTTCGGTTTTAATGTTAAACAGTTCGAAGAACTCTGGCCTAGCTAAGGAGCGATTGCTCTGGTCGTCAAGAATAACATAGGCCTTCACTGCGCTGCTTTTGTCACCTTTAGGATACACCTGTGTGAGACATATTTTAGAACATGAACGACCCCACTGACCTGGACCGCACACTGTTGTGCAAGTTGTAGTGACTGCTACGCTGTCTGGACTTTCTCCCTCCCCGCCATCCTCTTTAGCGGGAGAAGGAGCCGTGGGTGTTTGTGGCGGAGGGCCAGGATGCATGACACTGTCATGGTAAGTACTGCTGCATTCAGAGCACTTCACTGTAGACTTGCAGTCCTTCGCGAGATGAGTGTCTGATGAACAGCACTTGAAACATATTCCTTTCTCCTTCAGAAAGGCCTTTCTTTCGTCTAGTAGCTTGTTCCTGAATGTCCTGCATTGTGTTAGTGGGTGGGTTTGTTGTGCAGCGGGCAGTTCTTCTCAAAGTCATTGTTGGGGGGCGTAATGTCGGTTTTGTGCACCATGATTGGTTTAGCTGAGTGAAAGTTGTTTTGGTTTGGTCTTTCAGGTTTTGAATGTGATTGACTGATGTAGTGGTTGAAACTTGGATCGTTACGTTTCTTGGCCTCTTTACATATGAATTTGCAAAAGTAGCTGAAAGGAGGGAAACAACCATCATGTCCTTCTTTGTATTGTGAGCCATGAGACATCCATTTTTCCTGGAGCCCGTATGGAAGTTTGTCCACGACTGGTGCGACTCCACGTGAAGTGTCCAGATAAAGCAGGCCGGGGAGATACCCGTCCTCTTTTGCACCATTGATCTCTTGCAGCAGATCCCCTAATTCCTGTAGCTTCGCATTGTCTTTTGTTGTTAATTTGGGGAAACTGTCTAGTCTCTGAAAGAATGATTTTTCGATTATTTCAGGAGCTGCGTAACACTCCCAAAGCCTCTCCCATGCTTTCTTCAGAGCAGTTGTGGGGTTGTTGATATGTACAGAGCGAATGCGTTTAACCTGATTGCTTGACTCTTTTCCTAACCATTTTGTCATGAGGTCGAGTTCTTGAGTTGGTGAGAGGGCGACCTCTGCTGTTGCACCACGAAATGAAGAAACCCATGCCCTAAAATTCTCTGGCCTGTCATCATACTGGTAGAGACCCGAAGTGATGAGGTCTCGGCGTGCCATGTATTGTGCAAATGGCTCAGCTGAATGTGGCGTGCTCACCGGTGTATTTTTGTGAGGAATGAATGGGTTGGACAATGGACTGAGAACTTTCTGTGTCTTAGATGCTCTTGGAGTAGGCACAGGTGCGTAATTGTCATCAGGCTCTGGCTTACTGCTCTTGGGATGTGGCTCTGGATCTGCGCCTTGTGAGCCATACCATGTCACTAATGTGTCATCTGAGTGACTGTTGTGGTCATCAGTGGGGAGAAGCAGTGGGGGGCCTTGAGGTTCAGAAAACCTAATCTGAGACTGCACATATTCCTGAGTTCGTTCTCTTTTATTTCATCTGATACAGATTTTCTGCTTTCAAACTCTGCCTCTTCTTCTAATGCTGCTGCTTCAGCTATGGCAATGTCTGCTTCTTTGTGAAGTATTAATACTTCAAGTTCTGTATCAATTTTCGTTTGTTCCACTTTAAGCTGTGCATCAATTTTCATTTGTTCCACTTTAAGCTGTGCATCAATTTTCGTTTTTTCCACTTTAAGCTGTGCCTCCTTACTTGCATATGAAGCCCTCACCTTCGCTGCCTCTGCTTTGGCTCGAGCACGGGCGACGCTGCTCAATGATGAAGATGTGACGAAGCTTGAAGCTTTCTCAGACTTGTTGTTGGCCGACATCGTGTCCATGAAGCGTCGAATGCTGCCTTTTCACTGTAATGCCATCGATATAGCATCAAGCTAAACCACCAAAGAAGGACCAGGACCACAGGGGACGTGTTTTTGAAGATTTACTTTCCTTCTTCGAATGGTGAAAACTGAAATAATACAGTACAATGCATTGAGCACATGAGCTCCAGAGATCGCAAAAATAAAGTGCACAAACTTTGAATTTCTTTAAACTAATACAAAAATATTAACTAAACATCACATAAACACATTTTTACACTTACGGCATTGCCTTGTTGACTCTTCAAGGAAGATGAGAACAGATTTCCTTAATTAGCGTCACATCAGCCATCGCATACTGTTTACCGTGCAACGATGCGGAACCGGAAGTGGATCGGCCAAACCGGAAGTGGTATTATTTCGCTAAAACTCGTTTTTAATTCTTCTAAACGTACAAATAACCATGAAATATTTATATATAACACTTCTTAATGAAATTACAATCGTTTTTTAGCCTTATATTTATATGTTAAACCCATGAACTTATGTATTTACGAAAGGAATCACCTTAAAGGCAACACAGCATTGGGAATGTGCATAGTAGACAACAGTCTGATTTATGGTTGACGGGCTCCACCTAGTGGCAATTGCACGTACTACACCACAAACAACTTTGCATTATGAGATGAACAGAATTAAATGAAAAATTGCATTACAGGCAACACAAACACAACAAACCCCCAATTACAAAAAAAAAGAAGAAAAAGAAAGAAAAGGCAGCATTAATGTATCAGTTTTACATCTCATGAATATCACAGAACTTATACATATATATGTAGGGATGCATCGACCTGGGAACTTCGGCCAATCTCTAAAATCAACACCAATACCGCCACTATGGCCGACAGCAGATACCCACCAACAACGACATGTTCTCTACAAAAACAAAGACATGCCTATACTAAAATCAAATTCTGTGCTAAAAAAACACCATATAGCCTAAATTTGAAAAAAATATCCTTTTTCACCTCCAAAAAAATTCAAAAAGTCCACAAATCATTGGATTACCATACTGTTTTCTCTCAACAAGTGGCAGCCACCCCGAAGATCACAAGCAGCTAGCAATAATAGGCCACTTGTACATCCGAATGACAATGAAATGTCGATCTCACAGACATGTTGAGGAAAATAAATAAATAAAAATATTATTTTTTGACTACTATCAGCCGATACCGACCTAGTTGCCAACACATCATGCATCCCAACACATATAAATACACATACCTATCCTGTCAACTAGGACCCTACACCATCCCTAATGCAAGCCAGAAAAGCCCGCCACATTTGCCTAATTTTGCTTGGGATATTGTTTACCCTGGCAATTATATTCTCAAAAGCAGCTGTCTCTGTCATAAGCTTAAGCCATTCTGCAAATTCTGCCTTACTTGGGCTCTTCCAGTTCCTTAAAATGATTCTGGCCGTTACCTGTCTGTTAATATCAATCCAAGCTCTGCCTTAGTTAGGCTTGATGGTATGAGAGACTTGTCTCCTAACAGACATAGCTGTGGTGATTCTAGTAGAGGTAATTTAAGCCACTCTTCGAATTTTTTCAGTATCATTTTCCAGAAAGGAAACACCCTTGGACAGTCCCATATAGTATGAAGAAATATACTCCCTAAACTATTCACAGTAAATGAAATTGTGACCAGGGGTGCCCATATTTTTGCATGCCACTGTAGTGTGTATAGTTTCATCATTATCCTACAGATTGATTTACTGGTGTCTCCAACCTACAAGTTGCTCTATAATGTTTTTTAATGTTACTAACCCAGATTCTCTATGTCTGTTAATAGCTTAGAAATATACTCAGAATGCTTGAAAAATGTTTATAGGCCCAGTTTAAGCAGTAGAAGTTACTGATGGCATGTACTGTATAATGTGTTTTACTGCCATTCAGATAATACATTTCTTTCAAGTGAAAACGACTCCTGATGTCTTTACCACAAAAACTGTCCAGGGACCAAATCCTCTGCCAAATAACTAAGAATTACCAGTATCAGAGGATGTTGTGATGAGGAGCTCCCAGAAAAAGAGATTTGGAAAAGTCAGTAGGCCACAGTTGTAAATTGACTGTATATATAAGGCTATATATTTAATAAACATTGTATATCTTCTGCTGCTTGTCTCATTTCCAGGTTATAGCTACAGGTTGTGAACATGCCACTCAAAATTGTTTTGCTTGTGGCTTCTCAGCCAAAAAAATACGATAAAGGTTTCGCTAGATTCAGTACGGGGTTTGAAAATATTTGAATTCCATAGGCAGATCCAATACTTTTTTCCAAGTTGATCAAATGCCATCAAATCTTTACTCTAAGTCTGTGATAACAGGGGTCTTGGAACTTTCAGAAGAGATCAAGCAAACTGCAGGGTCCCCTCCCCTTTTTTTCTTTCAAAGACAGAGGGAAAAAGAGAATATGAACGTTAACAACTATCAATCCGTATGCAAATGACATTTTTCTTGGGTTTTTCTCTCTGAGTGCAACTGCTGAGATTTCTCAGAAAAAGAAACAAGGAAGCAATTTCTCTTGAGAAAAATAACACCCCAGACTGTGCAGTGATGGATTATGGCTTCAGATTGACAAGAACATCTGTCAGCAGGATATTTGATGGAATTTTGATGGAGCTGGTGACTGAACGGGAATCTATGAGTGGTGGAAAGTAAGCTGAGTTATATTTCTCACAGTATGCTATATGCGGTGAACAACAGCCTTGGATAGTCAGTGACTGAATAGAAATGATTTTTTTTAAAACCTTTGGTAGTAGGTTTGTGAGCACACTTCCAGTCTTGCTGTATTTGAAAATGTCACACTGCAACACTTTATAAAGAAGCTGTTGAGTGAAGGTTGTGGTCTGAGGGTCAGCGGTGAAAAACCTCGGACCAGCAAGAAGCTGTTCAGGAAAGTAAGAAAATGTATATCATCGTAGAGTGAAAGACAACCCAGCTTGACTAACACAACGTTCATCGTAACCCGACCATTAAGAAACAGATGAAATCCCGAATAACCGCACTTGCCAATCAGAAGCAAGAAACAAGCCAGGTAACCCAGAACAACATAAAATCAGACTCCACAGATCAGACGTCGCTGATCTAACATGCCCAACAACATATGATCAATAACCACACTGCTAACAAACACAAACAGTAGCAATACAAATGATAAAATAACCAGCTCTTACCTTCAGTAGAGTTGCAGTCTCCTCTTTCCTGACGAGTGAAACCTCCTTAACAGCATCTCCTTCCATTCATCTTTGAATTTCCGACTGAGGTCATTCTCAAATGCCAGCTGGATGAGATGAGATGGGCCTTCCGTCTGTGCAACATGCTGTGTCTGTGCTCAGTAAATACGTTCTTTAACCTGGAGAATGAGTTTTCGCACATAACAGTTGATGCCCCGGATGTTAGTGCGTGTTTGAATGCAGTCATTACCGCTGACATGGCGCTGAATACCCTGGACTCCTTTGCAACAAGTTGACTCAGAGTCACTTTCTCTTCGTCCTGGCCTGTGCGCCTGTTTTTCAGAAACTGTTGTGCAACTGTGATCTGTGCCTCAACTACATCTGTATTTTTTAAATCCAGCAGTGGTTTCACTTTGTCGGCCTCCAGGAAATTCTCACTGACGGGGTCCAAAGTTCAAAGCTGCCATGTATTTCCCATTATGCTCGCTGACACGCGCAGTTCTTGTGAGAACGGAGTCACTCCCTCCAAATTTCCAGCAGGGAACAAAAGGCTGCATCTGCTTACTGCGAATATTCAAGTCAGTCTCTCTAACGTTAGTTGTACCAATTAGCCGAAAACGACCGTTAACAGCCATTACTGTACTGTTGTTTCTTTGGAAACTACTTGAGACGAACTTGAAGTGGCTTGTCAACTCCGAGGTCCTCTGGTAAACCACGCTGCTGCTCCGAGTGCGATGACGGGCTCTCCGCTCCCGGTGGACCCGCCTCAGAGGCTATGGGCGGCGGCGCGGGCGGTTCACTCACCTCGCTGCTTGGCTGAAGTTCCCGCTGCTCCGACGTACTTGGCCGCGGCAGGTGCTCCTCGGCTTCTCCGGTGCTCCTGCTGCTGCTGCAAGGCTGCAGGGATGCCGACGGTGTAGTTTTCGGCTTTTTCAGCCATTTGCGAATGTCCATCCTGAATGAAAATATAGCTGCTAGCTTGCGCTTGAAATTCTTCCTCATTTGTTCGTTTTTTTTCTCCTTGCGACGGGATGACGCACTGCCGACTTAACGTAAACTGTGCGATGAGTTCAAGGACAACTAGAAACTCGGAATTTCGACTTGCACAACTGTTCATCTTGGTTTTAACAAGTCAGTGGAGTTCCGGGTTCTGGGTTGTTTGGAACACATCATGGACTGAAAACAATAAAAAAAATAATAAATAAATAATATTATTTTTAAAATGAAAATACTACGTTTTGACTGAGGGGGCGTGAGGGGACAGTCCGCGTGAGGGGCGACTGTCCCCTCACGCGGACTGTCCCCTCACGCCCCCTCTTGATGCTGGGACTGGTGAGAATGTGTTGTAAAAGACCATACATGCAGACCGGACTGGCGTCCAACAAGGCTCAAGTTGGTAAGAAACTTGACAAAAAGTAACAATATTTTAGAGCCTCCCCTAAAGGAGCTCTGTCTCTTTCAGGGGAGCCATGCTCCACATAGCTCCTCCATATTTTAAAATATCACCTGAAATAACATATGCTGATGACGAGAGGCATAATGAGATAGACACTCCATTAGACATCCCACCAATCAAGCAACCAGAGCACCAGATGGACATCAGCCCTCCAAAGTGGAAGCAGGTGGAGAATGCAGTTAAGAGAGCAAGAGCACCATCAGCCCAAGGGCCTAATGGAGAGATCCATACAGACTCTACAAGATGTGTTTTGTAGAAAAACAGAAAAAAAGGAGTGCTTCTTTTGGTGGATAAGTAAAAAACCTTCAAGGTGCTCTTTGGTGCCGGGGATTCTCATGATGTCACTTCCTGGTATTACCTATATAGTTTTCACCTGTGTCCTCATGACTGATTTGTCACCCTGATGAAGGCTGTGTGCCGCAACGCATAGGTGCATTTTATCTTTTACAATGTATTAGCCACTTCAAATAAAGGCTTTTTAATCTCTGGACCTCAAGAGTGCCTTGGTCACCTCCTTTTTTGCCAAGATGTGTTTTGTGTTTCTTGTAGAGATAATGAAAGTGGCTTGGGAGAAGGGAATGATACCTAAGGCATGGCACAGATCTGGAGGAGTACAGATTTCAATAGCAAAAGAGCCAACTCCACCCTATCAGTTTCCTTGGTGTGGAGGGTAAGATTTTCTTCTGCGCTGTGGCCCAGAGGATGACGTGGAAAGAAACAACCTTGTGGATACAAAAATACAAAAAGCAGGGATCCCGGGGTTCTCAGGATGCATTGACACACACCACTATGATTTGGCATCTGTCCATGACAATTTTTCTTAGATTTCTTTAGGACACCAGAGTCCATTACAATTTTTCCAAGAACTATTTCCAGTCACTAAACATGTCAGATTTTACCACCACATGGCACTGCCTGTATAAGGTGTGCCAAGGCAGTGTTACAAGCCAAACAGGGCCAGTGGATGAGTTGGGAGAGAGATCAAAGATCAACCATAAGGACTTGCAGGAAATAGAGACAAGAAGGACACATTTCATCAATAGAGCAACCTACAACCTATTTCCTACCCTACACATTCTACTTTTTGGAGTTCATAGTTCCTTGAGAAAATGCTATGCAGAAGGCCTTCCAAAGGAAGAGGCTGGGATACTGGGCTTGCAGCTGAGACAGTGCAGCAGGGCTAGAGAGCTGATATCCACCAAGTAGAGGTTGGATGTTGGAGCTTTTCGGCAATATCCACTGTAAGGCTGTTGAGAGACCTGGGAATAAGCTGCCAAGTCGTACACCAGACCACATTGGGGTGACAAAGCAGAGAAGCATGTGGCTTTGGCTTAAGAGAAAATACCTCAGGATGGTCTACTAAAGTCCCGTTTCCACCGAATAGTATGGTACGGTTCAGTGCGGTATGCTTTTTTCCCCGTTTCCACTGTGAAAAGGTGTGGATGGTACCAATGGAACCTTTCTGTACCATTACCATTTTTGGTACCCCTTCTGTTGGGGTACCTAGCACACAGATCTGGTACTAAAAGGTGGAGCTGTGAACACTGCAAATCGTTGATTGTTGTTTTGTTGATTGTTGTGGCATGTTTTTAGGCAGAAGCCACTGTTCACATCATGGAGAGTTGAGTTAGTAGACTGTAACTATAAAATATAAGGATATTTTGCTGCCTCTTTCAGTAGTAGTAGTCTGACAAAAAAAAGAACTTAATTCACTGGGTCGGCTGCCAGGATTTTTAAGGTGGAACATTAACTTTTAATATTACTCAATGCACGAGCTGACGATGTGACTCAATTAACACACCTTAAATATTCCATATAACAATTCATTACTTAAGTTTTTGAGTGGATCTTCAAGTGTTTTTATGTATTTATTTCGGCTGGGTTATGTGAAATGGATATATTCTAATACTCACTCGGAGAAAACAAAAGGTCACCTAGTGTCGAGCTACGGCAACACTAAACTCCCAAGTTTGCCTGAGAAAGACTAAATGCACAAACCCACTATTTTTTTAAACATCCCATGGAGAGAGACTCTCACTGCAACCTGTTATATTTTGTAAAAAAAAAAAAAAAAAATGTTGGCGTGCAACCTCATTTTGTGGACAATAAACGAGGTGCAGACTTCCCTCTGTGTCACCGATAATGAGGAAATACAGTGAGTGCTGGACAGAGCAGTGAGTGACAACAACCTCGCCCACATTTAAGGGTACGGTTTGTAGTGGAAACGCCAGGGTCTAGGCACCATGTCTGAAGGGTTACTTTTGGTCAAAGGTACCATACCGAAAGTGGCTTAAGTGAGCAGCCTGGGTCGATGCAAAAGGGGAGTGGTTCTGGGACACCAGAACACACTGCTGAACCCACTGGAGATGTCATGGTTCCAGTCAAGGAAATGTTGATTCCAGGTTCAAGTTTAATTTATTGTCATTATACAACACAGAGTTGCACAACAAAATTCAGTTACAGTCCCCTTATGCTACACACATACACACACACACACACATACCAAACAACAGCAATGCATTCCTGTAGTGCACTTTTGACATTTGCATCAGGACCAAGCATCATCAATGCGAACATAAAGTCTGCGTCCCCATATTTTACTGGATTCCCGCGTTCTGTCAGTGCTGAACACCAGGATGCCGAGATGGAATAGGTCTCTGCAAAGATGTAGGCACAACAGTCTCCAATCTCCCACTGCAGGTCCAGCCCAAGTGCAATTTCATCCCTTTCCACTTTCCTGTGACTGAACATCAGCCCGGAGGAGGCTGGGAAGTAGAACAGCCCTCCGTCTAAGCTTGGCCAGCCTTACTCTTATCTGCACTTATTCTTACACTGCCCTCGGTGGTGCATGGTCTAGCTGAGTGATCAGAAGATGCTGTGGGCAGTGATCATCTCAAGGTCCGCTGCACTCAATCCAATCTTCCCGTTCCCTTTTCTGATAATAATGAGGGCATCTCGTTCCTAGGCCATACATGCTCCAGTAACAAAGGTGAAAGAACAACAAATTAGAATAAAAATGATGATGATGATTAAAGTAGGAGCCCACGTGACAACCCTGATGATGCGTCTGCCCAGCTTTCGTCACCTTCTCAACATCAGAGCAGGCATAGTTCAGTGCTTCAAACCTTCCATCACTACGGAGAGCACAGGAGTTTGGTGGCACACTGGATTATAGCATCATCTTCTGTGTATCTAAAAGATAAGTATGCAGATGTGTTGTAAAAATGAGGCACTTGATGCTCAAATGCTTCAACGGAGAAAGAGGCAGGATGGGCAAGCTTTAGATATTTAACTGAGAAACACCAAAATGTAAATGTAAAACAAACCACTGCAGGAAAAAATACTTTAAAAAGGGTCATTTAAATGAAGTCCTCGAAAGCAGATCAGATGTTGCTAAAAAAAAAGAAATATTCACACAAAGCAATGCATAGATAGCTGTGAATAATTAATATTCATGGAAAGGGAGGGTAATATTAACAAGTTGTTTGGGGGCTGATTCCCATGATTTAATGTTAGCACTAAAAAAATCATTCCCTTTTTTTCATTACCATGCCGAATCTAATGAGTAATTGCACAGCATTCTGGGGCTGATGTATTCAAAATACCTGCACCTCGTTAGAATTTTCCATTAGAAAGTGTGATGTGTGATGCTGGCGCTACTGCTGCAAGAATCAGCTCATGAACTTGAAGACTTTACCCAGCCCCCACCAGGGACACCACCTTTTCAATAATGCGCTGAAATGCATTTGAATTCCTACAGAGATATGTTGATTTTCACTCCTCTCTTTCTATTTTATGCATTTCCAAGAAGGTGTCTGCTATCAGTAGGCCATCTTTTTATCTGTAAAAGACTCAATTAGGCTCCCACCTTACATATATTCCCAATCAGTCTAGTGTGAGAGGAGGTGGGATTTTAACAGTCTGGCAGTTTTCTGAAATATATTTAGTATAAGTAGTGTTCATTTAATCAAAGAAAACACATCATTTATTGTCTTTTCAAGTCAACTTTGAAAATGTGGACTATGATGAAATGTAATACACTTTCCCAAAAATCCTTCATGACTAAGTGCAAGAGGTAAATACTGAATAAAATTATCTTAAAACAAATGCTAACTCAATGTCCAGCATGCACTACAGAATCACACAATTCATGGTTCTGGTTGGTCAAACAGTATCCTTGGCCCAAAACTGTCTTCTTCTCAGACGTTGATTTGGCTTCTTGAATACTGCATTAATCAGCAGCATCTTACATTTTAATTACATTATATATCTGTCAGTGATGTTTGGAATGTTACTTAGAAAAGAAAAAGTGACAGATTTATTTCCTATATGCCAACACATTCTCACTTCGACCTTGTCACATGTCAACATTTGGTCATGGATTTTCCACGTCCAGATACAAGGTGCCCTGGGTGCGTTGGTTGTTGACATCTGATCAGGATGCCTCCTGGGCGCCTCCCGTTAGAGGTGTTCCAGGCATGTCCCACTGACAGGAGGAGCTGGAGAGCATGCTGGAGAGAGGGACTTCTGGGGTGCTTTGCTTGGCCTGCTGCCCCTGCAACCCAGCCCCGGAAAAGTGGATGAAAAAAGATGGATGGATGAATGGATGTATAAAAATTTGTAAAAAAGTATGGGTTTTGGACCCAGTTTAAGCCTTGTTATTAACTAAAACAATGACTAAATCAAAAGCTGCTACCAAAGCTAAAGGGATACTTTGTCAATTTTCAGTCCAGGAACTTCACACCTCCCAAAAGTCCGCATTTGGCTGGTGGACAAAGCGGGAAGCTTCAGGAGCTGGAAGCACAGGAGTGCCTTAAAACAGTTCATGTGCGCACATTGCCCACACCTTGGTGACACAGACCTGGTTGCAAATTGGCAAAGCATCCCTCATGGAGCACAGGTGCTGCAGATGGAGGGTGTCCAGGAGAGACCTAAAATGAGTCTGTAATGGTAAATCGGGAGAGAGTCCATTTAACCTGCAGTCACTTGAATATGTCTGCTTGTGAAAGTGTCGATATGTCTCTCTGGCTACGCCCCGCACGTCTGTAGATAACTCTAATCTAGTGGTTGCAGAGCCAAGTGAGTAAGAGTAAAATGCATCTGCTTTGCATTCATCAACACCTTCCTTTGTTGTTTATCTCACTGTTTATTCTGCCTACCTGCTGCTGGAAGAGATTCATCATCCTCTCTTTGTTAGATCAAGGAAAACGTTATTTAAACTTATACTACACACTGTACATCTCGAAAAAGGTGGTGAGAATTTATTCTGCATTTGCATGCTCCTAAACAGCCTACAGTTTCACTGCACTCACGTAAAATTAAATAAACAATATCACCGCAGCCCACACAACACATTCATTAACATGGCTCAGAGCAAACCGTAGTCTGTACAACCTCAAATATGCATATCAACTATTTATGCAGTTGCTGCACACACCTTGGTCTATAGTATTTATTATGTATGAGTACAGCACGGTTGCTCCGAGTGTTGCAATGCTGGGGGAGAAAAATAATCACACATACATTAAAAGACACAGATGCAATGAAAACTGTAACCCAGAAGAAAAAAAAAAAGGTTATTGCAAAGAGGCGGTGGGAGCTTGATGTGTGTTTGTCCATGCTGTGATCCACTGAGATTTACATCATTTCCTTTCCAGAGCCGCCCGCCACATTAGCATCAAGGCGGGTCAGTCTGTCACTCCTCTGGTGACGAGCCCTGCAGAGAGGCTCTATGAAGCTTACAGCAGCATATGTGTGTATGTGTATGTGTGTGTATCAGTCTATCTATCTGGATGAGTCACGCCTCTAAGCTAACACACATGGGTGTAACCAGCACCAGTAAAGCCCACAAGGACATGGTGGCCTAATGCCGTTGTCAGTCTAACAAATGCCGCCGTCAGTCCAAGTGTGTGTGTTCAGGAGGAATAACCGGCTCACTGCTCAAATACAACTGTTGCAGATTAGCGTGAAGGAGGGCAGAGCGCTGACAAGACAGTGTTTAAAGAGAGACAGAGAGTTGGAGAAACAGTGTGTACTCTTCAATCTGGCCTCCAGATTACTCTTGTTCCGAGCAATAAGTACACTAATAGTTGATATATTTAAAGAGGAGAGTGACTCAGTTGTGACTCTACAGAAGTACTTAACTATACAGGAAACACTAAGTGACGAATTGCTCTGAAAGGACTAAATGACACTTGCAAAGGCAATATCAGGAGACATTCATTTAAAATTATCATTAGCAGCAGGTGTTAGCTTTTACAAGTGACATTAAAAAGCATGGCGAGGCACCTTGAAGTCCTTTTCAGACATGGAATACACCAGAAATAATTCAAGCACACAAAGTCGTTAAGTTGGGGCTCTCATTTAATTGCCATTGTTTAGATATTAATAATTTCATCCATGCAGTTGGTGTGGATGAAAACTAAAAATGAAGGGTTGGCTAGTATTAGGATTTTTTGTTCTGTTTGTTGGGGATCATCAAGAGTAACAATCCTAAAAGTCTATGGCCATGTTAGCCAAACCGTGAGGCTATATTTTGTACTATGTTACTAACTGTACTCCCTGAAGATAAATCACATTTTGGAAAAACAAAAAAGCGTTTTCAGAGAGAAGCAGACCAAAGGGTCTACAATATGTGTTTGAATGATATATTCTAGTTGTCCAACTTACTCAGCAGCAAAAACAGGTAAAAATGATAAAGACAGACGCTAAAGCCTGATGTACAGATCCTAGAAAAAGTAGCCACCTGGGCATTGAGACAGAACAGTAAATATAAAGGGAAACTTCACTGATATTGAACCAGCTGTGTGTCATCACACAGTGTGGATAAACGGTATTTGGCTTCCCCCTGTGTTTGCCACGAGCACCCGTACCTTTGCCACTGGACGGGCAGGGAGCTCCGTGGGAGGCCAAACAATGTTTATCTACACACATTGTGATGACACACAGCTGGTTGAACTCCAGCAAAGTTTACCTGCTTCTCCTCACTGGTTCATAGAGTGGGGTGGGTCTTTATTCAGTGTTATGATCATTAAAAAGCAAAAGTAGCATATGTAAGCTTTACTTTCAGTGGCTACCGAAACCCTACACTTTTCAGGGTTTGATTTTGTTTTGGTTTTTGTATATTTCTCTCCAACTTCTCCAGGTAACAAGTATCGATCTTACATGACAAGCCTCAGGCACAACGTTTCGCTGAAACAAAACACAAAACCAGCCTGAAAATAAAGAAAATCTTAAGTGATTTTCATGAGAGTCTATGGAGAACAGCTGTGTTGTTGCAGGACCCTTGTCAGAGCTGTCAGACGTTACACTATGATTGGCCATTCTGCGTTAAAAGGGCGGGACTTAGTAAAGGGTTAATTTGTCCAATATTCAATAAGACTGTTGCAGCCATCAGCAGCAAAACAGGCCACAACGTAAACTTTCAGGGCAGGTGCACCCCGTCAAAAGTGCTTGTTTTTGCTCAGGTTATTATTATGAGTGTTTTACAACAATGCACAAAGACTCTACAGAGAAATGAAATGCTTTCTGTACCTTTCACTTGTTTTGTTTTGTTGTGTTTTATGTCCAAGTCTCGCTAAAAAGCGTCATGGACTTTTTCACATTGTCAAAATCAGCTAAACTAGTCCATACCCACTGGTGGCTTTGTCACCTTCTACCCATGCCAAACCTCAATGCCTCTGTGCAGTTTCACATAGATTGACCACGTCAGTGAGTAGAAAAACGTGGGACAGACAGAATGACTGACTGACAGAATGACACACTGACAGTTTCCATGATTATGTACAGCATACCATACCATGACTTAGTCATACCAAAAATTAGGAAAAAAACCCAAACATTTGGCCACAGGGGGAGCCATTTTAGTTGTTGTTGTTTTTTTTTCTTTTTTTCTTTCAGTCATTTACTTTTTATTGAGTTTTCATTTAAGGTAATCATACAAATGAAAAGAGACACACCTTATCAAGGAGGGGGAGAAAACAATAAACTAAACAACATAAGAACAAACATTCTGGGGAGGATCTGGAGGGTCCGTGTTTTGTATATCTGGCATTGTACTGAACATTTGTGTGCACTTATATCTTTTGTTTCTTAGAATTACATTTTACATTCTCAAGTCTGCATTCAGGATAGAGAGAGAGAGAGAGAAAGGAACAGTAAAATGGAATTAAAATGAATTTACATATTCACAAACACTCTTTGCATAGCTATATTATACAAAGTCAGGCCTTACAGTTGATACATGAGCAAGCCATTTGAACTAATATTCTTCAAAGATATCTACTTGATTTCTTAGTTTGAATGTAATTCTTTCCATTGTGTATATGTTATAAACTATATCAATCCACTCATTAATAGTTGGCACTTCCATTTTCAGCCACTTTTTAGTCAAGGCTTTTTTACAAGCAACCAATAGCACTCGAATCAGATAGTTATCTGGCTTTGACCAGCGAAGCTTTTCTATATCAACAATGTACATGTTTTTGAAATTGGGTTTGACCTTCTTCTTAAAGGCTACTTCCAGGACAGCTCTCCAAAATGGAGCCAGAGAGGGGCAATTCCAGAAAATATTAAAGTGGTTAGCTACTACATTGCCACATGATCTCCAGCAAGCTGTCTGATTGGAATAGCCAGTCTTTTGCGCTTGAGTAGAGAAGAATCGAGACATGTTCTTCCAACTAAATTCTCTCCAGAAGAGAGAACTTGCCGTTCGCCATTGCTGTTTGCAGATCCTGTTCCATTCTTCTTGTGTTATTGTAATATTGCCCTCTACTTCCCATCTTGCTTTGACAGCCAAAGTGTTGTCTACTTTAATATTTTGTAAAGCTGCATATAATTTAGATATTATTTTTTTGGCATATTTGGCATCTCTATAGGCCTTTTGAAAAATGTCAGGTATTTCATGTCCCATTTAATTTGGTTATCCTTTAGTAATTTCTTTCCAATAAAGTCTCTGATTTGTAGATATCTGAAATGGTCCTGAGTTTGAAGCTTGAAGTTGTCTTGTAGGTCCTGGAGGCTTAAAACCACACCCTGATTTAGAAATGTACAATATGCAGTAAGCCCATTTTCTGTCCAGCATTTAAATCTGGTATCATATGTGCCCGGTCTAAAGACTGGGTCGTAAGCAAACCGTTTAAAAATTTCAACCCTGCCTTTCAATTGGTGCCTGCTTATTATACTATTCCATGTTTTTAAAGCACTTGTTATCCAGGGATTATTAGAATCTGTAAGATGGTTGGCTGCTAATGAAGGCCTAGATAGGAAATTAGCTCTCTAGCACCCCTATTTTATTTGATGGGGTCAATAATGGAGGGGTCCCCTCAGATTATGTGTGGTCACATGCCTACAAAGTTGTGTGGTGATCAGTGAAACCCTTGAGATGTTGTACACCTTTATGTGATGAGCCACGCCCTCCGCAATATTCATTGCCTTATAGAAGCTCAGTTTTAGTAAGTTTTCCAACTTTTGCCAAGAGGGAACTTTAGATATTGGTCCCTAGATTATGTTCACCGAGTTTCATGCAGATTGGTTAAACTTCCTAGGAAGAGATCGATTTTAAGTGTTTTTCAAAAAATTCAAAATCTGTATGACCGGAAGTTATGGGTTCTTGAGGCAAATTTGTTCCTCATGAGGAGAGGCATCTATGTGCAAAGTTTCATGTCTCTACGACATACAGGGCACGAGATATGCCCATTCAAAGTTTGCAATTTCAATCGGTCGCTATAGTGGCCAATTTATGTAATATTGCTTCATTCACATCCTCCCATGACCCTCTACCACCCAGTCAGTGAGGAGAAAAACGTGGAACAGACCCCCACACACACACTCACTCACAGACACACCCAAAGACAGAGTTTTCGTCATTACATAGTAAGATATAGTAAGATGGTAAGATACTGAGCCATGGCATTAAAAATCTTTTAGATACGAGTAAAATGAGCTTTCTGTATTCCAACACAATAAACTGTTACTGGCACTCTTCTCTCTCCTCCTCCTCTCATTTGCTTCCAGCAACAAGTCACCTCTGGTGAGATTTCAGACCAAGACCTCCTGATAATGAGACTTGGACTTGGACACAACATAGTGTAACAAGCAAAAGGTAGGGACAAACATTTCATTTCTTTGTAGGGTCCTTTCCCTAATGTTGTTAGACACTCATAATGAAATTCTGAGTCTGTTAGCAGCAAAGCACTTTTAAAGGACATAAATTGACAGGGCACACCTGCCCTGAGTGGTTACACTATATCCTGTTTCACTGCTGCCAGCTGCTCTCTCTCTCTCTAAATACTGGACCGGTTTAAAAAACTGTTGTTCCCGTAAGTCACATAGACACAAAAACATGGGAAAATAGGGTCCACATTTTTTTCCTTGAACATTGCTGATGTTAAGTAGTATAGTGTTTGTATAATCTTAGATACAGATACAGTTTATGATAAATAGCCAGCATGCTAACATTTGCTAAATAATGTCATACAAGGGTTCATATGATACTATAAGAAAATGCGCATACAACGGTTAAGTTACTGTGGTTTGGTTTAAGTAATGAAACATGATGACGATGTACCTTTAAATGACTCAAAGTTCAGTCAATATTATTAAGTTCTGAAAAGTGGTCTCCTGAGGAAGATCCTGGGGTGAAGTCTGATGTTTTTCAACCCATCCACCACCCTATCCCATGTTCTTAAAGGACTGCTTACTTTTTTTACTCCCTGTCAGTCACGTAATCGCAGCCTTCCCAATGGTTATACACAGGTTACTAGCTTATGATTATATAGGATATGTATGAATTTGGGTGCATTACTTTTCATAGGAAAGTGTACAAACAGTGCATGACAACAGTCTGACTAATTAGCAGTCAACACAAAATACAGTTGAGACGGAGGGGAATTAGTCTTGAAGGTATTTGGTCTTGAACCAATGGACACCAAGTGGACAAATTAAAATTTTGGGCCCGTAAAGAAAAGGTCAGGGGATCATCAATGTCTGTGAGATTCATCTTCTGGGGATCCTGAATAATTGAACAAAATGTCATGGCAATTAAATAGTTGTTGAAATATTTCAGTGTAGACCAAAGTAGTGGAATGTTCCATCCCTAAAACAGTGGCACTCATTTTTATAGTCCAGTCTGACATAAGGAAGATCTCTTCCCATACTGTCTTTCCTGGTTTATTAAGCAGATAACATACCTGCACAATTTGAACTGCCACCTCAAAATGTTTATATTAAACACATCTGCTGAACTTTTAACATTTACGTTTCTGTTAAAACTAAAATAAAATGCAAACCAGTGCGACTCATGATGGGTTTCATCAACTAGTTTTATGCATATGTATTAAGGACAGCCTGTTAAGATTACATGATTTATTGAACACTGCCACTGCCTCTCACATGGCATGTTATTAGCATATTGATTGAATTTGACTCCTCTAATCCACACAAGATGATGATTTTGCAATATTTGGTTGTTTCTTTATTTATAGCGTTTCTACGTAGAGGTTTAGTGCACAAGTTGAAAATGTGGAGAAAACCAACTGTCAGCATTTTTACTTGTTTCATATTGTTCATTAAGGTTATTTCAGCTCTACCTTTAGGCTGAAACTAAGGCTAAAATTAGGGAAACATTGTGATTAAAACAATAGAAACAATTATTTTTTTAAAGAATTCAAGAAAATGGACCTTGGCATAGGATGTTAAAGTGTACTCTGAAAAGGTAAGTTTTCAGCCAGTGCAGACCCATGGGCAATAATCTTGCTGTCCTGCTGTCGAAGTGATGGGGCGCCTGACTGTCCAGAGGCAGCTGGGCTTCACATTGCAACAGAAAGCCTGTATAAGGAAGTGGCCTGGTGTATTACATGTACTGCTACGTTTTTCTATCAGAGCTACATGTGTCCCTTTTGAATTGGGTTAAATAAGTCTATTGCTAAAGGTGCCCTTTGCTCTTATGTTGTATTGGGGTGGGAGGTGCTTTTCATGATCACCAGCAGTATTCCCAGTGTTCTCTGCTCCGTCACCTCCCACAGCGTGAACAGCTTGGATCCAGTGACAGAAGTCAATGCAGCAGTGCCAAAAATTGCAGTTCCTGAAATGGCCACTTGAGGCATGCGCGCAGATGGCACTGGGGACGGGGGGGGGGGACGGACCAGATTTATAGTGACCCCAATCTGTTCCCCCGCTGTCCCCCCCACGTAAAAAAGAGGATCAATGTTCCGTTACTTAGGCTAACTTACATTGCAGCACAAAGTTGAGATGGCAGCGGCAGTAGCCTTGTCAGTGATCAATCCACATTACACCGATTCAAGAAGGGGAAAGGCTGACCAGATCCTTGCTGAGTTGGGAAAGCAAGCTTTTCAATTGTCCAAGTAATTCTCAGTTAATAACACTGCATAGCTGATCCACTGATAGCTCAGTGTTTGTGCTATGACTAATGGTGCGTTCAGTTGTACTCGTAAAACAGAGTTTTGAAGTCGGAAAAGCATTGAAATCTAGCATCTACAAGCATAAACGTTGGGGTTTTCATTTCATTTCATTAACTGTCCATTTTTTTTTCAAATTTCATGTTCCATGTCTGGGAAGCGCTCAGTTCGGAGTTTACGTTGTTCGGAGCTCCGAGTTCCAACTTCCAATGTAAATGTAACTCACCATAAGGCACGATTCTCGACCCTGGGGTCCTAAGAAGAGTTGATAGCTGTGCCTGTGCCTGTAACGGTAACCATAGTGATCATATACAACCAGTGTTGGGTAAGGGTTACTTTTAAAGTAATCAAAGTATGTTACTGCCTTACTTTTTTAAAAAGTAACCAATTACTTTACTGCGTTACTCCCCGAGTAAAGTAACTCATTTACTTTAAAAGTACTTCCAACGTTACTCCACGAGAAAAGTAACTCAAGCACTTTTAAAGTACTTTTGAGTATTCTACATTCCTTATTGGACAATGGACCACAGGGCGCTATCAGTAGTGCACCCTTAATAGATAACTTGTTTATATGGTTTGTATTGTGCTTCGTGATATTGTTTGAGGGAACTGTAACGTAAGGTAACTGCATACGAGTGGATGCAACTGTCACTAATGCTAGTGTAATTCCTCAGGGATTTAAGCTGTTATTACTTTCATTTTGACAATCTAACCTGTGACAACACATTAGCTAAGGTTGTAAGGACTGTAACTGTTGGTAGCTGTTGTTGATTTTGTTTAAATATGTTGAATCGTAATTTTATGGGTTATTGTTTGTTGGACTTTTGAGCTAAACCAACTAACGCTAACGTCAGCTGTCACTTGTTGCCATAGGAACGAAAATTTATGTTTTAAATTCATTAACAAAATATTTAGATTTCATGTTGCAACTCAAACGGCAACAAAAGATAATATTGCTCTCCCCATTCACTGCCATTCATATTTTTTCTGATCTAAGGACCATGAGTTCTGCCGGAAGGGGCGTGACTTTGGCACTCTATGGGCTAATGGGATGTGGGAGTGCAGAGCCGAACTTCATTGTAAATAGTTAAGATACACTGTAGGCCTATTTAACACAGAATGTGAGATTCTAGTAGGTAGTAAACTTTTATAAAAGAGCTTAATTTGTAATACCATTTAATTTATTGTAATCTTAGGCTATTGTTTTCTATAAAATATACTAGTCATAAGAATTGGGACAGTGTACAATTTTTAACATAAAAGATGCACTGCACCAGAATTAGCTCAAAGATAATTTACATCCGCAGTCCCCCACAACCAAAACATACAACAGCACAACAACAAACAATACAAAGCAAAAAACACACCATACAAAATACAAAGCTACACACATATACACACATGGGGCGGGAGGCTTATTATATTCTACAGTCATTGTTAGTTCAGTACCGATCAGCTCATTTGGTTGTGAATGTGGTTCATAAATGGCGCATAAATTAGCGGGTGAACCCATAGCTGCGAGAACATGATTTCAGTTGGTGGTGCGGGAGTGCTGACTATTAAACACCCCATCTCCAAAAGATGTTTAAGTTTATTAAATGTCTGCAGAGATGCAACCGTACTAGAAACGATAAGTGCGTCTCCCCCGCTGAGAGAGACGCTGTGCGCATTTACGCACGAGACACAGCAGCCTAACTTCATTAATTAGCCTATCTGGATCTAATGTATCAGGATCTAATGTTAATTAATCTTCTGTGTTCTTCTACACATCCAAAAGGTCATACACAATCCAGGTTCATAGGTGAAATTGTTTGGAGTAAACCAGCGTCCTCCTGATGAATCCTGAGCTCTGTCAGAGCTGTCTAAATAAATACTTCAGAAGCTAAAAGTTTAATTTCATGTTTCATAATACGAATGGTTGGTTTAAATATCATAGCATAAATGTCCTTTATGAAATGAAGACTGTGTAACGAGTCAGTATACTGTACAGGTCCGGCAGAAAATATAACAACACTGCTAATTCTCAGTTTCAGTTGGACGCTGTAGCTCAACTGCTCACATGTGCCACCTGCTGGTTGTTGCTGCGCACTGCAGCTACTCCTGGATCAATTATTTCACCCCCTTCACTGTGGCTGCGGCATTGAAATGAGTAACATCTGTATGTGAAATGGTTAACAAAGGACTACACAGGTTATTTCCACATATGTAATTAATTAGGCTATTAATTGTGTAATTACAAGATCTTTTCTCGTAATTATGAGATAAGGTGTCTAACTTTTTTTTATCCAGTTAATGCAATGCGCTTTCGTAGAAAATAGTTCCAGGTTACACAAGTTGAATCAAATAAAAAATCAAAATCAAATTTTTATCGTGGCCCATTTTTCGATTTGCTATTTTTGATGTGAGCATAAAATCAAAAATAAGAAAAACCAACCGTTTTTGTATTTTTGAATTTGATTATTAAACGAATAATGAAAAAACAATATAATAATATTCCATTGTTTGATTTTTGATTTTAAATTGAAAATGGAATGAACGAATGATACACGGACCCTGAAGGTACCCTGACCCGCACCCTAAGAGTGCCTCTAAAATTTCAGTGTGAGACACCGAGGACCACTGACCAAGCATCAGTATTAGAACACAGTTCTCTGAAATACAGTGAATACTTATCTGTGGTCATTGTTATTATATTAAACATTGTGCAAAATATTGTCAATCAGAAGCTTCAGTACAAAAGACTCTGTGTCTGTATCTGTCATCAGTTGTTTTTATAGGCCATGTTAGAGTGACATAATTGAAACAGTAGAAGTCGAACGTTACATCTGCCCCCACATGCAGGGTCAACTGTAACAACACACTTAATACTTTTGTATAGATTCCAGTTTGAGGTCATGTGTATGCTATTATGCTATGTATTTTAATACTTTAAAATGCTTTTAAAAAATGAAAAAAATAAATAAAATGAGTGTTTTGTAAAGTATATCACTGTCTGTTGTGGTTGTTGTTGTAAACTGTTGGTATGCCATTAAAAAAAGTTAGAAAAAGTTAAAACAATTTATTTTAAAAAAGCATAGTTCAGTAGGCCTATGGCATGCCTAAAAATAACATTAAAAAAGGCAGTGTTCACTTCTCCTGTGCGACCCTTAATCATATGCTGGCTCCTTAAAATGGCACTCAGCCATCTAAACTCTGAAAAGTCCTGATCCAAGAGTTGTCCTTAAAATTGCTGTAAAATGGTCAGTTTAGCTGTAAAATTAAGATTTCACCTGAGGGGGTTATTGGTGATTTACAACGGCCCCCCAATGTTAAATTAGTATTACGGCCCTGCATCACAGCGCAGCTGGCCAGCGTTTTATTCGCAACAAATGGAAATAACATGTTGGCGCTGAAAGTTGCATTTCACGCATTCATCTTCTGATACCAACACTTCAAGATTCCACTCTGGGTCAGAATCTGGACCATTTGACGGAGGTCTCCATTAAAAGTAAAGCTACCGTCCAGGCTCCGGCCCGCATTCATAGCTCTCTGATCTCCTCCACAGTGTCACTAGTCGTGCGTAAAAGCGCGGTGCGCCTCTATTGAAAAGTGCTGGAAGAGGGAAGGAGCGCCCAGCGGAACCCAATATTTTTATATATATATATATATAGGCCTGTATCTATAAAGATTTTTGAAAAATTGCTGTTTTCACTCAGTTGTATTAATTCCATTTTTTTCCACCAGGTTTTCTAAGTGTCTATAGCTACACCACATAACCAGTGTGACATGAGTTTCAGACGATGACAACCTCGAGCTGATGATGAGTTAACCGGTTCTCAGTAAGGTTGCTGATTGAGAGAAGAGGAAAACAAAACACACACACACACACACACACACGTAAAAGTTGATAATAATAATAATAATAATTATAGTTTGAAAAATTAAAGCAAACGCAATTTATATCGCAATGTAGCAGGCCGGTTTTGTTCCTGCAGTAGAGGACTGGCCGGTGACGTAATGAGAGCTCTGAGGTCAGACGTGTTGTTATGGACCTGATGGTTCCATGGTTGCCATGTTGACTCTCAGTGCATCTTTTCACACATTTAAACATTTCAATCAGATCAAACTTTGCATCGGAGAGAAAAGCAGCAACTCAACTTTCACACAACGGTTTTTCTGAAAACCAACCCACAAACCGACACCTTTTGCCTCTTTGGACCTCTTCTTAAGACCTGCTGTCACTGACAAACGGACTCTTTCAAGGTAGACGAGAGATTTTGACACTTTTTTACGGCCCATGTTGTTTTCGGTGTATTTTAACGTTGAGACCTTACAAAAATGTGTTGATGTAGGCAAAGTATGACCAATATTGGCCATATTTTGCCTACATCAGTACTTTTTTAGTGTAAATGAATCAAAGTGGACTGACGTTTGACTGTTACCAAGTTTAAATAAGTAAATCCAAAGCTACTGTCTTTGGTTTACCAACTATCTGTTTTATCTGTCCAACAAACAGCCCAGCAAAAACATGCTAATAAAAATATGTCTTATGTATTTTTTAACTTCTTGGTGATATAGGCCATCAGTGCTGCAAGCAGTGACACAAGCATTGAAGCCTTATCATTTAAATATGCTCATAACTCAACCCTTTTCTCAATATTAAGGATGTTTTTCAGTATTTTACACAAAACGTCTTTTAAATATGATGTTATGATACTGTGAGAGCAACAGCGAGGTGTGTATCCAGGAGATTTTTCTCGAAAAAAAAATGTTGATATGGCAGTGGCTTTTTCTCATTCAGCAAGAGAGCTTAAAATTGGCATGTTGTTGAACATGTGGCAAAAATGTCTCTCAGTAAAAGACAGCTATGTCCTCTGTATGCATGGGCAGATTATGAGACAATGGCCCCTGGGCACAGATATGCAAAAGGCCCCACCACCTCTCCTACACAGGGTCAAGACGCATTGAGTTTGTGCTGGTTTTGCCTCTTTTGTTGTTTGCGTCTCTCTGAGGTCATCTTGTGTGTCTCTCAGGTCATTTTGTGTCGTTTTTGGTAGTTTTATATCTCTGTTGGCCATTGTGTGTCCCTTAAGGTCATCTGTGTCTCTTTGAGGTCACGTTGTGTATTTGTAAGTCATGTCGCGTCTCTCTGAGGTCATCTTGTGTGTCTTTGAGGTCGTTTTGCATCTTTTCTGGCGGTTATGTTTGTCTGTAAAGGACATTTTATTTCTCTTTGAGGTCATGTTGTGTCTTTTTTGGCTGCTGTGTGTCCTTTAAAGGACATTTTGTGTCTCTTTGAGGTCATGTTTTGTCTTTTTAAGTCTGGCTGAGGAACTTTTCTCTTCAGGATCATTTTGTAATTTTTTCTGTCATTTTGTCTTTTTTGAGACCATTTTGTGTCTCTTTGAGGTCAATTTGTGTCATTATATTTATTTTTTGTGACTTTGAGGCAATCTTGAGTCAGTAATTTGGAGTCAATTTACATCATTACAGTCATTTTGTGTCTCTATGAGGTCATTTTTGTCTCTCTAATGTAATTTTGTGTGTCTCAAACTTACTTTTGTGTATTTTATTGTTATTTGATGTTATTTTAGTCTCTTTCAGGCAATATTTTGTCTTTCTGAGGTCATTTAGTGTCTCTCTGTGGAAATATTGTATCTTTTTAAGTCATTTTGTGTCACGCTGAGGTACTCATCTCTTTTTGTTGTTTTGCTTTTTTAGGATATTTTTCTAAGTCTTTTTCTCTCACTTTGAAGTCAATATATGTCATTTTAGTCTTTTTGTGTTTCTCTGAGGATATTTTATGTCTCTTTGAGGTAATTTTACATCTCTCTGAGGTAATTTTATGTCTCTCTGGGGTATTTTTGTGTCTGTTTGAGGACAATTTGTGTCTCTTTGAGGTCAATTTGTGTCATTGTAGTGACTTTGAGGCAATCTTGAGTCTGTAATTTGGAGTCAATTTACATCATTACACTCATTTTGTGTCTCTTAGTGGTCATGTTGTGTCTCTATGAGGTCATTTTTGTCTCTCTGATGTAATTTTGTGTGTCTCAAACGTACTTTTGTGTATTTTAGAGTTATTTGATGTTATTTTAGTCTCTTTCAGGCAATATTTTTGTCTTTCTGAGGTCAGTTTAGTGTCTCTCTGTGGATATATTGTATCTTTTTAAGTTATTTTGTGTCACGCCGAGGTAGTCAATCTTTTTGTTGTTTTGCTTTTTAGGTTATTTTGTCTTTTTTAAGTCTTTTTCTCTCACTTTGAAGTCAACATATGTCATTTTAGTCTTTTTGTGTCTCTCTGAGGTAATTTTATTTCTCTGAGGTAATATTGTTTCTCTCTGAGGTAATTTTGTGTCTCTCTGAGGTAATTTTATGTCTCTCTGCGGTACTTTTTTTTTCTCTCTGAGGTAATTTTATGTCTCTTTGGGGTAATTTTATGTCACTCTGGGGTAATTTTGTGTCTGTTTGAGGACAATTTGTGTCTCTTTGAGGTCAATTTGTGTCATTGTAGTTATTTTTTGTGACTTTGAGGCAATCTTGAGTCTGTAATTTGGAGTCAATTTACATCATTACAGTCATTTTGTGTCTCCTAGTGGTCATGTTGTGTCTCTATGAGGTCATTTTTGTCTCTCACTTTGAGGCAATTTGTGTCTTTTTTCTTATTTGTGTCTGTTTGTAGTTGTCTATCTTGTAGTGTCACTCTAGGGTCCCTGGGCCTGTTCCCAGTAGTTCCATTCAGTAATGCATCCATGCTGTCAGAAAGCTTTCAGACTCTTAGAAGGACAAACTGGGTCTAGAAATAACACAATCATTATGACTAAAAGAAAGGCTATAATTTGAAATAGTTTTCAAGAGTAGGTTGTGACTGAATTTTCTGAGTTTGGCATTAACATGCAGCAGTGTTGACTGTGTGGTAATGGGCCAATTTATTATGTGATGTGGTCTCAGGGTTGGATTTTCTCTCCTTCAGATGGACCAGGGCTACAAGTGGACCAGGGAGCTGATCCCACACCCAGATGAGGGTGGCATTCCACGGGTCATCCTTCGCAGGGTCCCTGCACCTACCTCCCCCAGTGGCTCATCATCTGGCTCCTCAACCGGTGACTCAGATACGTCCAGTCTGCTGGGAGACACTGTAAGACACTGTATTCTAACCTAATCTAGTCTATTGTCCAAAATGAAAAAAAGAAAGAAAATGTCTTATCAGTGCACAATCATGAGACATGTTAGAAACTGAAAGAATGGAGCAAAACTGAAGTTGTTAACATGATGTACAGCAGTAATCTGACGGCTGTATTTGTTGTTACCTACAGATGGACCAGGACCACACGTGTGCCAGCCTCCTTGGCTCAATTTCCGACTCCTCAACCGGTGACTCGGACACGTCCAGTCTGCTGGGAGACACTGTGAGACACTGTATTCTGACCTCATCTAGTCGATTGTCCAAATTGAAAAAAAGAAAGAAAATGTGTTGTCAGTGCTCAATCATAACACATGTTAGAAACTGAAAGAATGGAGCAAAACTGAAGTTGTTGACATGTTGTAGAGCAGTAGTCTGACAGCTGTATTTGTTGTTACCTACAGATGGACCAGGGCCACACGTGTGCCAGCCTCTTTGGCTCAATTTCTGACTTCTCAGCCAGTGACTCGGACACGTCCAGTCTGCTGGGAGACACTGTAAGACACTGTATTCTGACCTAATCTAGTCTATTGTCCAAAATGAAAAAAAGAAAGAAAATGTGTTGTCTGTGCACAGTCATAACACGTATTAGAAACTGAAAGAATGGAGCCAAACTGAAGTTGTTGACATGTTGTAGAGCAGTAGTCTGACAGCTGTATTTGTTGTTACCTTCAGATGGACCAGGGCCACACGTGGACCAGTGAGCTGATCCCACACCCAGACGAGGACGGCGTTCCACGCTGTGACCCTGAGGTGAGCCCCTCTGACCCACCTCCAGCTCCAGGTAAGTCTGTGGAAGCCTTCCCCCCTGAAGGACCAGTGGCTCCAGGTAAGATTAAGTCATTGCCGGGGGGCCCTAAGCCAAGGTGGACACAGAACCTGTTTAGGATGATGAACCAGGTCGGCAGCATCCGCCGTAAGAGGACAGCCAAACCTGAAGGTGAGTCTTCAGGTAAACGCTTCTGTCCAAATACTTCATTTTGATTTCAGGATTTTTCTCATTGTATAAAAATTAAAGAAGGCTCCCGCACACTGTCTCACTCACTGCTCACTGTGTTTATTGAGTGTCAAAACAACGTTTCGGTCTGGACGACCTTCATCAGGTATTATATATTGTATATATTGATACCTGATGAAGGTCGTCCAGACCGAAACGTTGTTTTGACACTCAACAAACACAGTCAGCAGTGAGTGAGACAGTGTGCGGGAGCCTTCTTTAATTTTTATTCTTTGGGGTGGCGCCTTCCTCCTACGCACCTGCCGTTGTTCGGGTGTGCAGAGATTTTTTCTACTTGTTTGAAAAATAGGTTTTTTCTCATTGAAATGAACTGAGATGATTTTTTATCACATTTATTTAGATTTATTTGTATTGCATGTTTTTTACTGAAACCTCCATTTACGCCGTCTACCAGCAACCTCCATCTTCTGCCTCTAAAGTGTACTGCTCCACTGTACACCAATAACTTCTCACAGCAATTTTTAGTTTTAAACTGCATTCAAATTACAGTCTGAAATGTTCAAACTACAACCTCCACCTGCAATTTGTATTAGTTCCATCATGTCACAGCACTGACACCTCCACCTGTAGGTTCTTGCAGACAGCTGTGGCCAGACCTGCAATAATAGCTTGGCTAAACCTCCAACAGCAGCCTCTGTCAGCAGCCTGCAGCCATTGCCTCCACCTGCAGATTCTAACAGACGGCTTGACAAACCTCGACTAAAACCTCTGTCGGTAGTCTGCTGTTTTTGCAGGTTTGGCCAATTATTCATTTACAGCATCATCCGGAAATCTACGCCCTTGAATCTTGTTGTTGTGCCATGTGAAGACCTCAGCTGACCAGGGACCAGAGATGTACCAGGGACCAAAGAGCAGAGATACACTCATAAAAATAAGCTCTCAGGTAAGATAGACAATCATAACTGTGTAGTAATAGCACAACTGGACTGATTAATTAAAGCTGCCTTTATGTTACATTCAGTTTACATCATCTTCTTCCTCTAACAGGTATTTCCACACTGGCAGATTCTGGCAGACAGCTCAGCTCCTCCAACTACAGCCTCTCTCAGGAGCCTGTAGCCACCACCTCTGCCTGCAGTTTCTGAGAGACAGCTAAGCCAAACCTCCATCTACAGCCCCTGCAAGCAACCTGCAGCACTGACACCTCCACCTGCATGTTCTTGCAGACAGCTGTGGTCAAACCTGTAACAACAGCTTGGCCAAACGTCTAACAACAGCCTCTGTCAGCAACCTGCTGCCACTGCCTCCACCTGCAGATTCTGACATGCAGCTTGGCCAAACAAAAGCAGAGTAGAGTAGAGTAGAGTGGAGCAGAATAGAGTAGAGCAGAGCATAGTAGAGCCTAGTGAAGAAGAGTATAGTGGAGCAGAGTATAGTAGAGTAGAGCAGAGTAGAGCAAAGTAGAGCAGAGTGTAGTAAAGTAGAGCAGAGTATAGTAGAGTAGAGCAGAGTAGAGCAAAGTAGAGCAGAGTGTAGTAAAGTAGAGCAGAGTAGAGCAAAGCAGAGCAGAGTATAGTAGAGTAGGGTGAAGAAGAGTATAGTGGAGCAGAGTATAGTAGAGTAGAGCTGAGCATAGTAGAGTAGAGTGAAGAAGAGTATAGTGGAGCAGAGCATAGTAGAGTCTTTTTCGGTGTTTAGGGAGATCAGTATTAGGCAGGAAAAGGTCCAATTTTTTCTGAGGTGTCCACATGTATTTGTGTAAATTTTAAAAATTCCTCCTTTTTTTTTAATTGGTGTACTAATGGAGTACTAATATGTGGTTGCCTAAGGCAGAGGGACCGTGAGAGAATTTCCTGTTGAGATTGAAATTTTAAGTAAGATGGCTGCCTGACAGGTTTTCGCTCTCACACTCCATAAATTTGCTGCATTGTTAAAGGTTGTGCTGTAGCAAGCACGTATAGGAGGAATTGTTTTTTGTTACAATAGCAAACATTTCCTTCTTCTTCTTTTTTGTAATAAAAATCTTTTTAATATACAAGTGAAGATATGTCAGAGGTGGTTACTTCTTTATTATTTTTTTTTTTTTTATAATATTTTTTATTGACCATTTGTAACATTTGTACATACACACAGAAGATGCTTCCCAGAAAAGTTATGCATTTTACAAGTATACCCAAGTTTTGTTTTTGGTTTTTTCTCTTTTAAAATCTTCTAAATAAAGAAAGTTTGTGCCTCATATTACAAGAACATTTATGAACTTTAGAACAAAAAAAGGACCAGCCCTCTTTAATTACATTGATCACTAAATCCTTCTCCCATATACATCTAGTAACCACTGTGCTTGTAGACGAGCTTTCTAATAGAGATTTGTATACTTTAGAGGAACATTTAAGAGTTCTTCCGTCCTTATAAATGATGTCTTCTGTTTTGGAGGGTGTAGGTTCCTTGAGTGTCTTGACTTGTCTGTATTATATTATGAATTTGGAAAAACCTAAATAAATGAGTAGAAGGTAAATTATATTTTGATTGTGACTGAGAAAAAGACAAATATACCATTATCAAAAAGATTTGTTATTTCCCTTATCCCTTTGTCGTACCATGACTTAAATGTATCATCAAAACAGGGTGCAAAATTTGGGTTTCTCCATATGGGAGTATGGGGGGAGAGACGCTCATTATAACTAATAAGTTTATGGGTGCTCTTCCATATTTGTAAACTATTAATGATATTCAGGTTCTTAGTAATTTTCTTAATCTTCTTTCAAAGAGGAACTGAGAGTTTCCACACTACAATAACAATCAGATTTATATAAACCACTATAAAATTCCTTGAATGTCTCTTAATTTGAGCTGAATCCATTGTTACACCACCATCAGCCCCCTCAATCTGCAAAATAGCCCCACCTCCGATTCTTTCTTTATTTGCCATGCCAATAATTTCCCTGCCATTTCGACTTATTCTACAAACTTTTGTTTTGTTTTTAATATAGACGATTCGATAGAAGGTGTGTTTATATTATTAGATTTCATTTTTAGATTATCAAGCTGGCGAAGTATAGCAGGATCTTTGGATAGATAGTGAAGTTTCTCCAATTTTCTAATTTTTTGTTCAATATGCTGTAATTCATCTTTGGATTTAGATTTAAGGGAAGAAGAAAATGCTATAATGATCCCTCTAATGCAGACTTGCAACGTGTCCCATACTATTAAAGGACATACTGTTGAGCCCTGATGCATAGCAGCTAAAGTACCTAAATGGGCATTTACAAATTCAATGAACTGCTGGTTGACCAACAATGCTGTATTAAACCTCCAACTTATAAATGATGCAGGAGGTCCATCAAAATCAACTGAAAACAATAGCACAGAATGATCTGATAGTATTCTTTCCAAGTAAACACATTTTGATATTTTGAAAACAAACGCTAATGAGACAAAGAAAAAAATCAATTCTTGAGTAAGCATTGTGCACAGGGGAGTAAAACGAAAAGTCACAGGTCTGTTTCAGATCGGGTCCAAAATTTTGCATGACTGCCAGAGTGACAGTATGCAATCCAGGGTCACAGTTGATAGATACATTTTTACCAGAGCAGGAATCTTCAACCGTGGATATTAGAAGTTAACCACAAGAATGTTGCTTGTCAGTGCAAACATTTTCATAGTGAATGCACCCCAAATACACATGTCCATCAAGAAAGAGGGGAAATGGTGACAGGTGGGAGCATGGAGGGAGGAACACTTAAGGAACCACATGCCACATCACATTTCATCTCCTCTGGGATGACGTCCATTCATGCCATCTGTCGATTAGATGTGCCTTATTTGCTTTGCAAACATCAGGAGGAACATACTGTTCGACACAGAGGAGGAGGGAAGTGTGGAGATTCATCAGGCTCAGAGCCAGATCCATGTCAATTTTACTTTTATCATCCCAAGACAAAGGTTACAGCTCTGTGATTTGACATTTTGGCCTGCACTGGGACAAAACGTCTCTCACAGAGAGATTTAACCCCGTCTTTATCCTCTTAATTGGTCAAATCCTTAACTAATTGCCTGTCAGGCTGTTACAGCATGAAATTGAATGTATGACAGCACAAGGGGGAGAAGAAAAGGATAGATGAAAGATGGAGAGAGAAGAAGGGGGAAAAGGGGGACTGAGGATGAGCTGTAATGGTCCATCTTGGTTGCAGATTAGGCCCGCAGACAGACTGTCCTCTGATAGGCTGTCTAATAAAAGAACACTAAATGGAGGCATGCTGTGAAGCTATATGGTGGGTAATTGAAAAGCAATTACAATTATCTGTCTTCATACTACTAACGCACTTTGAAAAAATTATGAACTTCTTCTAAAGACACTAAGGTCACTGTCTTACTCCCTCTAAATATGTTCAACTCACCATTTTGTTTCTTCACCTCAGCATCTTTTTTTTTTCCTTCATGCAGTTCCATGCAGTGTTCAAACATTTCTCACAAAGACAGTTCAGAGTAAAGATGTGAGCCAAAAAAAAAGTTCTCATACGGATTAATACAATTCTGAGTGGAAGGTTAATTTAATTTTGTCCCTTTTTTAGAGGAAACAAAAGGTTTTAGTTGCTTTTTTTGTTTTGTTTTGTTTTGTTTGTTTGTTTTTTAACCTCCACTAGGGAGAAAATGGTGTTAATTAACCTACCATAAAACTTCAGTTAAAATCCTATAGTCTCAGTTAAATGTCCAGTCTCTTTTACTGGCCCACTGTGGCTACGCATTTTAAAAAATAAAGTCCTGTCTCATTTAGACATGCAGTTTGGTTTCCTTTTTATACAAGGTCTTTGGATCTATAAAATTGGATTGTCGATTACTTGAGCTAACGTTACCTTCTAGATTATACATACAAATATAAATGTTTAAATGTTAGTTCAGTTCCATGACCACCAGGCAAGACTATAATTTTATGCAGCTTTACCAGTATGACAAAAAAGCAAGTGGTGACTCCCTTCCTCTGAGGTGCTGTAATCCTTGTTGTCATTAGATAATTGGAAGCCTAATTTTTATACAAGTAATATTCATACTGGTTCAAATAAACAATTTAATCATACATGCAAAAGTTTGGGCACCCCTGGTCAAAATTTCTTCTACTGTGAATAGTCAAGTGAATAGAAGATGAACTGATATCCAAAAGGCATGAAGTTATGAAACATGCTTTTCAACATTTCAAGCAAGATCAGTGTATTATTTTTGTTTTGCACCATTTTAGAGTGGGAAAAAAAGGAAAGGAGCACCATGCAAAAGTTTGGGCACCCCAAGACATTTGAGCCCTCAGCTAACTTTTGCAGGGTCTCAGACCTTTATTAGGCAAGGCAAGGCAAGGCAAGGCAATTTTATTTGAATAGCACCATTCATACACAAGGTAATTCAATGTGCTTTACAAGAGAAATACATTAAAATAAAACATTGAAGGAACAATAGATCATCAACAAAAGCTAAAAGCAAGACAATAAATAGTTAAAAACAGTGCATTTATAAAGCAAACATAAAGCAAAAGCAACAGCAGACAAATGTAAAAACAATAGCTACAGATTATAACAATAGGTATATATCTAGTTCACTGGTAAGCTGCAGTAAATAGTAATGTTTTAAGCCCTGATTTAAATGAGCTGACAGTGTCAGCCGACCTCAGATATTCTGGAAGTTTGTTCCACAGGCGGGGAGCATAGAAACTAAAGGTTGCTTCACCTTGTTTGGTTTTGATCCTGGGAACACTGAGTAAACCTTTTCCAGATGATCTGAGGGGTCTGGATGCTTCATAACATACAAGTAAATCAAAGATGTATTTAGGCCCGAGACCATTTAGTGCTTTATAGGCAAATAACAAGATTTTTAAGTATATGCTTTGACACACAGGAAGCCAGTGCAGTGACTTAAGCACTGGTATAATGTGCTCCACTCTCTTGGTGTTGGTGAGGACTCTGGCAGCAGCGTTCTGGACGAGCTGCAGTTGTCTGATTGATTTTTTACTCAGGCCTGTGAAGACACCGTTACAATAGTCCAGCCTGCTGTAAAATGAAAGCATGAACAAGTTTTTCTGTATCTGGTTTAGACAGAAATTCTTTTATTCTTGCTATGTTTTTAAGGTGGTAGTAGGCTGATTTAGTAATTGCCTTAATGTGACTATTGAAATTTAGGTCTGAGTCCAGAACTACCACCAAGATTTCTGGCTTGATTTGTAGGTTTTAGTGTCAAGGCGTCAAGGTGAGCACTGACTATTGATCTTTGTTCTTTGGGGCCGAAAACAACTATCTCAGTTTTGTCTGTGTTTAGTTGTAGAAAATTCTGGCACATCCACGTATTGATTTTGTCAATGCACTTATTTAGCAGATGTAGGGGACTGTAGTTATCTGGTGACACTGTTATGTAAAATTGTGTGTCATCTGCATAAGTATGGTAGGAGATGTTATGATATTCTATAATCTGAGCAAAAGGGAGCATATAGATGTTGGACAGAAGAGGCTCAAGAATGACCCTTGAGGAACTCCACATGTAATTTTTGTTCACACAGATTCATAATTGCCAAGTGACACAAAGAAATCCCTGTCTTGTAAATAAGATTTAAAGCAATTTAGCACAGTGCCAGAAAGTCCCACAAACTTTTCTGGTCTGTCGAGCAGTATCTTATGGTCAACTGTGTCAAATGCAGCACTGAGGTCCAGTAATACCAGAACCAAAATCTTTGATGCATCACTGCTCAGATGAATGTCATTTAAAACTTTTACAAGTGCAGTCTCAGTGCTGTGATGTGCTCGAATTCCAGACTGAAAGGCATCAAAGGAATTGTTTTGCTCCAAGGAGGTGTTAAGGTGCTGAAAAACAACCTTTCAATGATCTTTACTAAAAATGGTAGGTTTGATATGGGCCTGGAGTTATTACTGAGGCATCCAAATTGCAAATTAGGCTTTTCTAAGAGAGGTTTAATGACTGCAGTCTTCAGGGCCCTTGGAAAAAGGCCTGTCTGAAGAGAACATCTGTATCTATCTGACTATCTGTAGTATATCTGATGCTATGCAGTTAAAAACATTTTTAAAAAAGCTTGTAGACAGAGTGTCAAGGCAGCTGGTAGTGAACCTAAGGTTTCTAACTATGTCTGTCAAAGTAGCATATTAGCTTGTTAGGACTCTGGCTTGTTCACAGTCATTGCACGAAAAGGCCAGGTGATGCAAATTTCAAGGCTTAATAAATATTCTGGCTCCTGAAACCTTTGACAGCACGCTCTGGAGGACATGTGTTGCAACTTTTTCTCTGTAAGGCTGGACTCCTCAAGTCTCCAAACCAGCTAATGGAACTGTAGCGGAACTGAAAGTTGGACTAACCTGTTTTGAAGTCGGTGTTACTGTCATGTATTGTCACGTCTGTCTCCAGAGCGTGCTGCCAAAGTGCCTTGAGAAATCGCTTAGTTTACTGTTTCCTCGTCCCTTTGATAGTTTTCGTGCCTATGAGAACATATGTTAAGATGTGGACATACACTTTAGGTGCCAACCTTAAATTCAGCCATGTCAGTCAATCAATCAATTTTATTTATAAAGCCCAATATCACAAATACAATTTGCCTCACAGGGCTTTACAGCATACGACATCCCTCTGTCCTTAAGACCCTCACAGCGGATAAGGAAAAACTCCCCAAAAAAACCCCTTTACCGGGGAAAAAAAATGGTAGTCAATTGGAGGAGAGCCTCTCTAGCCAATCAGAGGTGGAAAAGGCGGTACCTTCCTCTACCCTCCACCATCCTCCGAAAAAAACATATCGCGTCCAGGATGTGTGACCTGTTCAGGGAGACATACAGGGAGAGTGTTGCACCCGCTGCCTCCCTGCCTACCCTTTTTGAAGAAGAGATGATATATTACCAGAATGAGACACCACTACGAGCCGACCAGGATCCACTCTTGTGGTGGAAAACTACACACTGAAGTATCCAGACATTGCTCAGATAGCGAGGCAGAAGCTGGTCATACCTGGCACTTCAGTGAGGTTAGAACGGGTGTTTTCATCCGAGTGTCACGTTCATATTGCGCCAGCAATAGGCATCTTATTTTTCTTTATTATTATTATTATTATTATTATTATTATTATTATTTGTTTGGGTTTTTTTGTAAAAAAAAATAAATAAATAATAATAATAATAATAATAATAATGATAATAATAATAAATTCTAATATTATTCGAACTCTACTAAATTAATTAAAAAATATTCGAACTCAATTTCATGATGCTTTTGACAGTCCTATCATATGCACATGACGGCAGGAGGGGACGGCGGTGCGTGTATGGATTTACCCCTCCGATATTTCTTATCCCGTGCGAATCGGCCATTAATATTACTGACGTCCTGTGGTAAAGTGACATTACCCCACGTGCCCATGTAAAACTAATCCCGTCCAAATAGTGCTTTACTCATCTCTCTGCTCTTTGGTGCTGGGCAGGTAGCGAACAATGGGTTTCAGGCCAATAGCCAGAAGAAACTGTTGACATTGCATGTTTCTGCAAACCACAAGCAAGATGTGTACGATTCGTACATGTTCTATCACATATTGTTTCTAAAGTGACGTAGTATATGAGCTGACTTTGCCATGAGGAGGTGGAGAGGATGGTGATACTACTGGACTGAGACTAACAAACAAATTCAGTTTTGTTTTAGCATCCAGTCACTGTTTTTCCATCGACTTTTTAGTCACCAAACGTGTGTGCTTTTTAGCTTGACATCACTGGGGACAAGGAGAACTCCTTTTGGATGATAATTATCTGTAGGTTTTTAGGACAAGAGTCAATACATAGACTCACAGAAAGAAAAAAAGCAGCAATCAGCAGTTGTAGTAGTAGGTATGTCAGAGAGATTAATATATGGGTATAGAATGCACACTGGCACCTTGTGTGGTCCCATGCATGCTGACACACACAAATACCAGGCAAAGAATAAAAAATTCACCTACTTTCACTATCAGCGACCCGTTGCATATTTCACATAATCCTTTGATCCACTGGTCATGTAAAATTAATGAAAAGTGCAGCTTTAAGTCCTCTACATTAAGTAGCTACGTCACCGTGTCATGTGGGTCTGGAAACATACAAATGTCTGATAAGATGTCTTTAACTCCACACATGATTATTTTTGCTCTTTTTGTCCACATGTAAAACTGTGCACGCAGTCTCTGAAAAGTAAGGGGATCTAAATGGTAAAGGCTTTCACTCTGTTTGAATGAATCTGAAAAAGGGAAAGCAGTGAACCTGCAGAGATACTGAGCTGTCCTTCATTATTTAGAGTGTGCAGAATATGAACACTTAGAAGTACAGCAGCGGCGTGAGGTTTGATTCAAGTCCCTTTGCCCTGTCTTCAGTCCTCTGAAGTATCATTAATTATAAGCACAGACGGTTTCCTTAGGTATTCTGGGCGCAGCATGTGTTGGTTCAAACACCATCCTGCTCACATCAATTTCACTATTAAGTTGGTTTACTGAGGAGTTATCAAAGATCTGCGGTTCGCTTTGGGTTATTGTGCCCTCACCGACTCTCTTCCTGCTACATTGGCAGTCGGTACAGCTCTTCCCATCTCATCTTTGTCTCACTTCTCCTCCTCCCAACATCTCTTCTTCTTTTTTCCTCTTCCCCTATAGTTCTCTTCTCCATTGCCCACAGTAACTCCCCTCTTTGTCTTTGTCTCTTCCTCTTGCTTCCCAGGAGCTTTTCATTCACTCTGAGCACGACTGCTGCTGCTGCTGCTGCTGCTGGTCCTCCTCTGTAGCTCCATGCTACACTGCAGCAAACACCCCACCCCCAAACATCCAACCTCCTTCGTCTCAGCCTTTATCCATGTACCCCTTCATTCTCTTCCTAATCTAATTGGGCTTGCTTGCTTTCATAAGCAATGTTTTTCTCTGTGCTGCGCTCATCTCGAGGCCCTCTCAATCTTCCTTTCTCTCAAGCTGGATTTTTCTGCATCTCATCTCTCTCCGTTACACCATTTACACCCTGAAGGATTTATTTTACAATGTCTTTTGTGTATCATGCTTGCAAAGACATGGAAAATTAATGTAAATTTAGAATTACAAAAAATGTGAGGTTGCTTTTGTATACAGTACTTGAAGTTGACGTACAAAAATGTGGATTCTGAGTCTTATACTTATCAGTTGGAAGTGTATTCTCCTTTTGCCCTCTGGTTTGGGCTCATTCCCGGAGCAGATACAGACTGATAATCTTGCTCTAGGGCACTCTGGAAGATATAGCAAGACATGGGATTGATAGTTTGATGAATTCAAACTTACCCAACCTAGAGGCCATTCTGCTGCTCAAAGAGAAGCTAATCCAGGGGCCAGAGGCATAAAAGTCAGGCTAAAACTGTGTATACACAAAGGCAGAAATATGCACACACATCATTTTCCTCAGATTTATAAAGTTGTAACGCATGGTCCTTTTTTTTTTATAAATCTTAGTCATTGTGAAATTGCACATGCATAAGCCTCCCATCATAAATAATCCTGTCATTAATTATTTTCACATTAAAACAGTTTGCAACACAAATTATTAGAAAAGAAAAGAATAGCAAAGAACAAACTCAAATTCATCGAATGTGAAATTGAGATAATCATCAGAGAGGTAGAGAAACAAAATGGGGTTATATTTTCTGGTCTAATTTCTAGCAACACAAACAGAACAAAAACTACCTAATGGCAAATAGTACCAGGGGCTAAATTCAGAGCCAAGGACCCTGACTCAATATTGGCAGGGGAACAACATGGGGTACATAAAATGACTGCTCTTCTCATCACTATTACCAAGATATGCTGTTCTCATGCACTGTTTGTACATTTTTCTATGAAAAGTAATTAACCAAAATTCATGTGTCCTATGTCACTATGAGCCAGTTACGTGTACAATGCACATATTTTGAAAGACTGTAATCGCATGACCAATGCGCTGACAAGAATAAAGAAGAATAACTGTCCAATGAGGTTGAAGGTTAGGGTCCTGAATGGGTCACAAAACCCAGGACTTTCCCTAGGGGACCACTTCTAGTACCATGTGAATGTTGAGTCATTGCCAACATTTTTATGTGGGGCCCATGTGGGTAGTAAATGGGCTGAAAAATGGGCTCTATATGGGACTGGGAACGGTGTCCATATTAGCACCATTACATTTGCCCACATGGGTGGGTTTACCCAAGTGGGCCCCAATTAAAGGGCCAGTGTGTAAAATGGGTTGAACAGTGACATTTAGTGTTTAGATTCGCTCGCCTATGCTCACCCCTCCCGTCGGCAAAGTTACAGTGGCCTCCGAGTATAACAAAAGTGGATTCACCGCACACAGGGCTGAATTGGTTCTTTTTTTATTAGTCAGTCTACAAAACAGCGCTTTTTGCCCATGGCTTCATCAGGTTTGTTACACAGTCCACAGCACAGGTGATTTGAAATAGGCTGCAGCTGTACTAAATCCAATCAGCAGGGTACACAGGAGTAACGTTACTGCTATCCTATTGTCTGTGATGCCTTTGACATAAGACTAAAATTTTTGCAAGTGTTTTATAGTAATTGCTCTACCTGGAGATGATGTAACGTTATGAACTCTCCTCCTCACTCCCTACTTGTCGAGTCCGACACGTAACGCTATTATACTACGTGCTGACAAATAGTAGCATTTATTTTAGCAGTTTACCTGTCCAGCAGAAAACATGCCACTTCAGCATCAGATTGAAGCCCTTTGTCCTTCATGAACCCCCTCCATCACTGAAAAACATCACAGATTTTTATTCTCTGCCGCTGCTTGTCCCGTTTTCTTTGCCCCTCTTTGCGTCTTCTTTTCCTCGCAGATTACGGTTCAGGTTCATTCTCTCCTGTTGTGTGGTAAGTGTGGTGCATTTGCAAACTTTATGACAAAAAAAAAATTTCACTACTCTCTATCGACGAACTACTAACACTCTATGCTGTTTCCTCCTCCTTCTTCCTTCCTTACGCTGTCTTCTTCATTGGTTTATTTATACACACGAAACAAGTTGTCTGGCTGGCTGGATTGTCCGCTCGGGCTGCCGTACATACATGGCGGCACAAGATGGTGACCGCTCTAAAGCAAAGCCCTTGCTATATATATATATATATATATATATATATATATATTTATACACTTATATAAACATATTAATGGGTAGAATATTCGGATTCAGATTTAGATTCACAGGTTCACAGACACAACACTTATTTTACTAGACACGTTTTCCACACAAATACAACATGCTCACATTATTAGGATAAGTATATGATATTTACAATTAGCCTAGTTGCTAGCGGAGTTTTCCTCTACTCATATAAAGTCAGGAACAACAGAAAGATCTAACAAAGTTAATGTTACAAAATTTGGCTCCATTATAACTCAAAAGTTCACTGACAAAACAACTGCCTTATTCTAAAAACGTTTTCCCCACAAATACAACATGTTAACGTTATTAGTATAAGCCTATGATATTTTAATTGCATAAATTAAGTCTAGTGGCCTGCAGAGTTTTCCTCTACTCATAAAAAGCCAAGAGAAATCACACAGAGGACTTAAAATGCCCTTGTGAGGAGACTTTATTGTCTTTACAATTGTATTGTTTCTTATCTGTGAAATTAAAATAAATAAGAGCTTTGTTTCCCTGAGGGAAATTGTTTTCAGCTCACTACCAATTAACACAACGTCTGCATCACTATAATGTGTAGTTACATTTCTTGGTAGGTGCATGTCAGTTTAGGGCATATCTACGTTGTAGGGTACACATCTACGCAGAACCTACCCCTTAGTTCAGCATCGATTCTAGGCAGAAGCATAATTCCTGTTTATACCCCAGTCTCCTGAGTGAAAGTCCTTTGCCTCACCCACTCAGCCACCACATCTTAAAGTGCCTTATGTTATGTTTTACCGTATGTAGTAAAGATCTCTATTTTCTTCATTCTGACACTTCTTTTCCTTACTTACCTCACTTCCTTTCCTCCCCTTTCTTCAGCACTGATTGGTTCCTTTCACTCTTTGTTCACCACTCAATAAACTGAGTTACCTGTTCACCCCTATTTAAACCCTGAACATCATTTCACTCATTCTATCTTCATTTACCCTTACTAAGATGGACATTTATTTAATTTGACTTAAAGGCTAAGTTCGGTTTTTTGACACCTGGGCCTTATTTTTAGGAATAAATACGCTCGTAGACTCACCCAGACGATTTTGGTGGAGCTCGGAGCCGTTTTCGAGCAATTTAGATCATCCGACGGCGTCTTCTCTCATGCCATAGAAGCGGACGGGGCCAGACATCGAAGCCCCTAAATTAGACATTATCTGCTGCGAAACTCGCTCATTTCACCTACATTTTATAAATGAATGGCCAGTGTTATCACCATGTCCGCTCAACTTCCTTGTTATGGTCATCCGGGGCTTTACAAGGATGGGTCACTTTTGGTGACGTCATAGACGTGCGCCGCAGGAGCGCAGTCCAGCCGGCGTTAGGCTAGGCTATATAGCTACACGTGTACAAACATGGTTTGTCATTGCGTTTTTCCACTTTGTCCAAACAAAATGACTAGGTGGACAAAGTTCACATTCCACAGGCTTCCTTTGAAAAACCCGGAGTTACTAAAGCTCTGCTTGTTGTCCTGAAAATGGACCCGAATATTCCTATGGAAGAACTGAGGAGGGTCAGTCACCGGGTCTGCAGCGCTCACTTCGCTCCAGAAGACTTCATTACAAAGACGACAAAGATAAAAGGCCAGGAAGCTCAGCGTCAGTACCTCAGGAGGAATGCCATCCCGATTGTTTCAGAGGGCAAAACAGACGCAGCGGAGGTAATGCATTTCTTTTGAAGATGTAATAATATTGGTCGATAACCAGTGCATGTCGGCCAGCGTATAAAGCTCCTTGTATAAAATGAATAGCTATCTTCACGACCTATGTCTGAGCAGGAGTAGCCTTCTAAAAATACATTCCTGCAAAAGAATACTGCACTGTAACGCAATATAATTTACTCTAGTCCATGCTAGTTTTTGAAAAATTAACTCGCAATGCATATGATATGGTTATTCTCTGCAGGCAATAAATTGTGACTCGAGCTGCAATCACCGCGGGTCTGCATTGTTAGCGCACACTTACAAGTAGTCATATGCTTTCTCCAAAACTAATTGTCAGTTGTTTCGACCGTTATTTATTTATAAAGCAAACACTCATAGAAAATATACCCTTTTTGCATTTGTATGGGCTACTTACTCTATCGAAAGTTGTCCGTTCGGTCCTGCTGGCTTCGGCTGCGTCTGCCAGTTGACTCTTGGGACATGAAAAAAAGTCTCTACCACAGCCCGGTTTGTCATGGCAGAAAAATCTTCCAGTGTAGTGAGACACGTATTTTGGGGGGCATCAATACGTGTTTCCTCTGGTCTCAAGTCCCACTCTGAGCAGCAAAGGCTCTCCTCTTCTGTTGTCTGTGGCGTGCAGCGTCCACAACAACAACAACAACACCAGTTAGCCCCCATTCGTGGATGTGCAGTGGTCGCTTGTTCTCTGGCCAGCTGTTCGGCTCTTTCCCTCTGCATCCTCCTTTCAAATAGCTCCTTGTCGGTGTATTCTGGCTCAAAACGATACGGGCATCCATCATACTCAGAGTCGTCATCAGACACGTCTACATCGGATAAATATTCCGTCATGTTGCACAAGAATAGCTGTGTAGCTGTATAGCCTAGCCTAGCGCCGGCGGAACTGCGCTCCTGCGGCGCACGTCTATGACGTCACCAAAAGTGACCCATCATTGTAAAGCCCCGGATGACCATAACAAGGAAGTTGAGTGGACATGGTGATAACACTGACCATTCATTTATAAAATGTAGGTGAAATGAGCGAGTTTCGCAGCAGATAATGTCTAATTTAGGGGCTTCGATGTCTGGCCCCGTCCGCTTCTATGGCATGAGAGAAGACGCCGTCGGATGGATCTAAATTGCTCGAAAACGGCTCCGAGCTCCACCAAAATCATCTGGGTGAGTCTACGAGCGTATTTATTCCTAAAAATAAGGGGTCATAATAAGGTGTCAAAAAAACGAACTTAGCCTTTAAGTTTCTTTTGGATTCAAACCCATACCATGTGTGTTTTCTCCCGCTTTTGTTTTATTGCAATTTGAGTTTTGGAAATAAACCTTCGTGTACAAAGAGTTTTTTAGTGGATGATGCATTCTGATTGATGCCCATGATAGTAGCCCTCTCCTCCTGAACTTCCTCCTCCTGAACACCCTACGTTGCCTGGATTTTTAGCAGAAGATTTGAGCTTTTTCTTCTAAATACACCACTTAAATCATAGAAAATATGTGAAATTGGCTCTTACTAGCCCTAACCAATGACTTCCTTGCCCTAATCCTTACATGTTGTAGGGATAGGTATAAATAGTCAAATAGCTGCATTGTGACGATTCTCACCGGGGTGCAAATGGACACTCTAAAAATTGGGCAAAGCAAGCTCTGTGAAATTCGTTATTTTGTTTCATGTTTATTCTGTGTTTTTCATTTCCACTTCACCATATCACACTTGGCTGGTTCTAAAAAAAAAGTTGCGAACGCCATGGACTGAAGTCAGTGCGAGGCATTCTCACATTCTTTCTTCATAAATACCAGTTTATGTGTGGGGAAAGGTGTAGGCGTGGTTTTGTGCATTACCGTTGATACATCTGGCCCCATGAGTTTATTTGGAAGATGACTACAGTACCAGACCTTGAAATTGGTAAGATGAAATAAGTGCTTTCAGTTTTATGGTTTTGGTTTTTTTTCTCAGATGTGCTCAATACTAAAGCCACGGCTGTAAAATACTAGCATGGTCAGCATAAAGCCATCACAGCTGTCAGTGTATGTTTTCTTCTAGAAGCAGAGAGAGATTTGTCTGCTTGGGTTCAAGCTCCCATCCACCTCTCTCCTCACTCTTCCTTTCTCCCTTCTGCATCACCCTCTCCCTCGGTCTGACCTGGAGTATAACACAACAGAGGCAACAGGGGCCTGACCTGATTTTCTTTTATTGCAATGTAATACCGCCAAGTCCCAGAGAGCAGTCTCCTGTATTACCATGTCATCACTTATTCATGACAGCCTCCAAACACAGCGGCTGGATCTGCAGACACACCAGCCATGCAACCTGATTCACACCCCTAAATTCACACACACACACACACACACACACACACACACACACACAAACATACACATGCTGGTAGCCCGGAGGTTCAGGTTCACAACACAACAAGTGAGTCCTGCTTATTATATAGTACACACACAGATAGCCAAAGATATCACACTGGGATGTGATTCTGTAAAGAGTTATTGGACTCAGAGCTGCTCTGGAGACAGTTGACTGAAGAGCGTTACTGTGTATGAACTCTTAAATGTGGGCAGAGTTGTTGTCACTCACTGCTGCATCCAGCACGCACTGTATATCCCCCTCACTGGAAGTCTGCACCTTATTTATCAACCACAGAACGGGGTTGCATGCTTACATTTTCAGAAGAAAATAGTACAGTCAAATGTGAGAGTCTCACTCGATTTGATATTTAAAAATAGCTGGTTTGTGCATTTAGTCCTTCTCAGGCAAGCACAGGGGTTTAGTTTAACCGGAGCCCACAGGAACAACACTCCACAGCGCATTTTTTTTTCTCAGAGTGAGGATTACAATATATGTAGTTTACATAATCTGGCTGAAAGTAATATATATTTCTAAAAGCTTAAAGATCCACTCATTACTAAAAGTGTATGTCATCTAAGAGAGACAATAAAAACTAGTAGAATGGTCAAAGTTGTCATATTGAATTTTAAGCTGTGTTGACAGATTCTCTTCAACAACTCATGCATGAGTTACATTACAAGCAAACATTCCACGTTATAAGTTGCCAGCAGTCAGCCCACTGAATGACATTATTTTTTATCAGACTACTAGGCAGCAAAACATCCTTTAATTTTATAGTTATAGTGTAGTGATATATGTAAGACTTGCCACAGTATGAACAGTGGTTACACACCCTTAAAAACCAGCCACAACTCAGCCCTGAGCAAGAGTGACTGTCTTCTACTGACTGCAGTGATCACAGCTCCACTATTTAGTACCAGATCTGTGTGATAGGTACCCCAACAGATGGGTGACCAAAAATGGGGACGGTTAGGATCACTCCCATTGGTACTATGCACAACTTTGTACAGTGGAAGCAGAAAAAAAGTGTAAACTGCAACTCCAAACTGCTTGGTGGAAACAAGGCTATGGAGCGGTGCAATAATGAGTTCTAAAACCTGCATGGGTTTTTGGTTAAATGCCTGAAATAAGGTCTGTGGTTAATACAAGCTTTAGAGACAATCATGTCTGGTTCTGTGACATAAAATATGTCAGTAAATACCCCACTAGTGAATTTTGAAGCTTTTATGTGTCTTAAAGTAGGAAGCTTTACAGGCTTGTTGTACTGATGAAATTAGTCATGCAGCCGAGGTGTAGTTCCTCCTGGCAATTGCATTTAGGCTTCAAAAATCAGACAGGTGGTGTTTGTGAGGGTTAGCTTTCTGAAAAATGTATAGGTATCTTAAGTTCATGTTTGCCACAGAGCTTATTTTCTGCAATAATACAAAATCCAGTGGCAAAATCCCCTTTGATTGATTGATGGTATTGATGATTAAATATGGAAAAATCATAAACATATACATCTGCATGGTCAGCCACTGTATAGTCTCTGTAAACCACTACCAAAAGTTATAGAAATCCTTACACATCACCTCAGATAATGTTGCACTTGAGTTATAGAGGAATCCAGACATGTGTTGTGATAAAAACGGGTCAGTGACTTTGTTGTATAACCAATAAAAAAGACAGCTTGAATCCCTGTTTATATTTACAGTCATAAACTGTGCATATGCTCCTTGTTTGACTCTGTTTGCTCTCCCCAGGGAACTGCTTTAGTCCCACATCGTCTTCTTACTGATAACACTAATAATAGTTTAACCTCTCTTCCCCCTCCTAAACAATTTATGACCACCATGATTATTTCACAACAGCAGTGCTTGAAAGCCTGTCAACAAGCAACAGGGATTGTTGTGAATTCTATTTGTACAAGTGTCAGTGTGCATTAGTGCTATAAATTTAGAGAGGGTACTGGAGCAGGGATCATTTTAGAGCGTCAATTCTGCTTCTCACAGTAAATTTATAGTGTTTGAAGATGAAAATAGTGTTATAATGTGAAAATTATTAAGTTAAGCCCTTTTCACACAGAGCGCGCAAAGCGCAGACCTCCGCTGACGAACCCATTCATTGTGTATGTGCTACCACGGCACAAGAGCACACGCTCTGCTGCTGAGCTGAGCAGTGCGCGAGAGGGCACATGCTGCGGTGTCTGCGCGCCGCCAGCCTGCACACCACCAGCCTGCGCTCAATTGAACATTTTTTAATTTCACCTCAACGCGCTGTGACGACACCTCGGCGCGTCCAATAGCAGAGACGAGCCTGAAGTAGACCCGGAAGCAGTCACCATGGAGCTGTAGCTCCTGAACGAGCCTGTACTCACCCAAATCCTGTCTTGCGCGCCTTGCTCTCCGCTTGCTCTGTGCCCAATCCCGCGGTGGGCACCATGAAAATCGCGCTCTGTGTGAAAGAGGCTTTAATCTTTATTAGAATAAGAGCACAATAGCCATGCGCCCACCAGGGGTCAATGTTGTAAAAGATAAGCTGGTTGGCATTAATAATGATGCTATACAGCGCCGATTGCTGGAGGAAACCCCACCGCTGACTTTCAAGAAAGCCCTGGAAATTTCCCAAGGTATGAAGATGGCTGCTAATAATGCAAAAGACATTCAGAAAGGAAATGGTCGGCCACAGACAGCAGCAGTGCACCAAGTAAAGAGAGAGACTGGTAAGCCTGCAAAGCGAGTGGAGTGTTTTCGGTGTGGAGGGGCACACTATGCAAATGATTGCAAATTTAAAGACGCTGTCTGCCACGCTTGTAGCAAAAAGGGACACTTAGCTAAAAAGTGCAGTAGTTCAAAGGGGAAGGGGAAGCCTGGGCTGGGAAAAACGCATCAGGCCCAGGCAACTACACACCGCCTAGACGAAGAGGAAGTGTATTCCTACAACATGTTTGGGGTGGAAACGGACGAGGAACCACCTGAACCCTATTATGCCACAGTCACTGTCAGAGGGTGGGACATTACATTTGAGACTGATTCAGGGGCTACTGCATCCGTCATCAGGGAGGAGACGTACAGGAGAACATGGGGGTCTAACCTGCCTCCTCTCAGACGATCAAAGCTCAGACTCAGGACTTACACAGGGCAACCCATTCCTCACCTAAGAGTGATCTATGTGGACATTTCAGCAGAGGGTCAAAAGGTGAAAGCCAGGCTGGTGATAGCTAAAGGCAGCGGGCCCAGTCTTTTGGGCCACGATTGGCTTTGCAAAATCCCACTCAGCTGGTGTAAGATAAAGTATGCACACACGACAGAGGACATTCTGAAGCAGTACAGTGACGTGTTCAGGGATGAACTGGGCACACTGAAGGGCGTGACAGTAAAGCTCCATGTTGACCCTGAGGCCACACTTAGGTTTTTCAAGCCCAGGTCAGTACCCTATGCCATGAAAGAAGGCAAACTTGAGGAAGAGCTGGAGTGGTTGCAGAAGCTGGGCATCATCGAGCCTATCCAGTTTTCAAGGTGGGCGGCGCCCATTGTTCCTGTTTTGAAAGAGGACAAAACTGCACGGATATGCAGGGACTATAAGGTCACGGTGAATCAGATCTTGAAGCTGGAGGAGTATCTGTTGCCACGCATAGATGACCTGTTTGCGACCCTGGCAGGCAGTAAGCTATTCAAAAAGCTTGACATGAGCCAGGCATACCAACAGCAGCTACTTGAGGAGGATTCAAAAGAGTACGTCACAATCAACACACACACAAGGGATTATTCAAGTACAATCGCCTGCTGTTTGGAGTGGCGTCCAGTCCCGCCATTTTCCAGCGAACAATGGACACTCTGCTGCAGGGGATACCTGGATGATATTTTGATCACAGGGGCCACGGAGGCAGAGCATCTTGCTAACTTGGAACAGGTGCTGAAGAGGCTCTCAGAAGCAGGGCTGCGATTAACGTGCAGCAAATGTGTGCACCAAGGGCTCTAGTTTCCCGGCGCAGTGCAGGGTGGCACAGGGTGGTGAACCCCGCACAGAGCTAGTTTCGAGCTGTGCAACCCGAGGCGCGCTCAGTTTGGTAGTTTGGCAGACCGAGGTGCGCTGAGATGGGTGTGGCGGCGCAGCAGGGGGAGGTGTCGACAGATCCAGCTTGGCGCAGTGACAGTTTCTTGCCAAAAGGCTTCGCTGAAGGTGCGCTAAAAGCTCGCCAACTGAAACCACGTCTACTGTCAGCGCAGGCGCAGCCGTTGAAGTGGAAGTTTAGCTGACCGGCGGACAGTGCGCACACCTCACCAAAACCTCACAGGCAGGTCTCTAGAATGTCAGGCACATTAACGATGCCATAAATAGCCACAAAAACCACTAATCAATGCAACTATCTGCAATCAGAACATAAATGTATCTCTATATTGACTGTCCCTTCACATCTCATGTCAGATCAAAGGGGATTGCCACCGTTTGGCACGCGTAATGGAAACCCAACCTGATTTGATTGACACAGCGGCAAACTAATGAGTTCACATCCCTCTCAGCCAACCACAAACAGCCACAGCATCAGATAGGGAGTATATATATTCAGCATCTGTCATCTTAGAAAAGTCAAAAGAAAAGAAACAGAGTGAGACTGTGAGAGAGAAAGAGAGAAAGAAATGCAACATTGATTTACAATTGTGGTGACCTCCTCCCAGGCTACCTTTGCATCATCAGCCCATGGAGGTCTGCTCGCACTTCTGTATGTTCAGACACTGCGAGCTTGGACCTCCTGGACCAAACATCAGATTCCTCCTGGGAGAAGTTTGGTCGTCTAAAGCTGCTGCTCTCTTCTGCCATGGCGAATTGAGTAAACTCTCATTACGCCTTCAAGCGGCGCATTTAACGGCGAGGAGAGGGGCTCATTTGATTGGTGTGATGTGTGTAAAACCCACTCCACGCCTTCTCTCCTCCCTCTTTACCACTTGCGCAGGTAGGAGGGACGGAGATGGGAAAGAGGAGTAGCTGCGCCAGCGCATGGTGTGCCAAACTTGAAATATCCACCTGGCCACACCCAGTTGGCGAAGCACAGGTGCACTGCACCTTTCGCCTCTGCGAAACTAGAGGCCCAAGTGTGACCTACCTGGGACACAAGATCATAGCAGAGGGACTCAGCCCAGTGGAAGACAAAGTGAGAGCTATTAAGGAGGCCCCAAGCCCCAAGTGTGTCACTGAACTTTTTGGGCATGGTGAATTATTATGGAAAATTTCTGCCTGACCTCTCAAAGGTTTTGGCTCCATTGTACAAGCTGCTTCACAACGACACTAAGTAGCAGTGGTGTGAGGAGCAGGAGGATGCTTCTAAGGAAGTGAAAGAGCACCTCCACTCAGCGACGCTCCTAGTTCACTATGACCCAGATAAGGAGATAACCCTTTCATGCGACACTTCGCCCTATGGAGTCGGGGCAGTCCTTTCGCATGTAATGGAAGATGGATCAGAGAAGCTGGTTGGCTTTGCTTCACGTACCCTGACAGCAGCGGAGAAGGGATATTCACAGCTGGACAAAGAAGGTCCAGCCATCGTATTTGCTGTCAAGCGCTTTCATCAGTATCTCTATGGCTGTGCATTCAAAATCTATACAGATCATAAATCACTGATGAGCCTGTTCAGTGAGACCAGATGCATCCCGCCGCTAGCCTCAGCCAGGATACAGTGCTGGGCACTCACACTGTCAGCCTACCAGTACACTATAGTGTATAGAGCGGGTAAGGATAATGCAAACGCCGATGCACTGAGTCGGCTGCCTTTACCTGAAACACCTGCTGTTACATATGTGCCTCCAGAGACTGTTTTCTCATTAGAGAGGCTGGCAGAGACACCTGTAAAAGCATCCCGGATAAAGCAGTGGACAGAGAGGGACCAAGTCCTGTCCCAAGTCAAAACTTTCCTTTTACAGGGCTGGCCCAGTGTGGTGGAAGGAGAGGAGTTGAGGCCTTATGCTAAACGCAAAACAGAACTGAGTCTGCAGGATGGCTGCATCTTTTGGGGTGTGAGGGTCATCGTGCCTCCCTCAGGTCTTGCACAGATTGTGGAAGAAATACACGACACTCATCCAGGTGTATCTCGGATGAACAGCCTTGCAAGATCCTACGTCTGGTGGCCGAGACTGGATCAGGATCTGGAGGACAAGGTGAAATCATGCACACAGTGTCAGACCAATCAGAACATGCCTCAACCTGCTCCTTTGCACCCATGGGAGTGGCCAGACCACCCCTGGTCTAGGCTACATTTGTACTTTGCTGGCCCTTTTATGGGGCAGATGTTTCTTATAATGGTGGATGTACACTCTAAATGGATTGAGGCCCACATCATGAGCAACGTCACAGCCCCCACAACCATTGACAAACTCAGGCAAGTGTTTGCAGTCGACGTGGTTGCCGGACACACTGGTCACTGATAACGGCCCGACATTCACCAGCGAGCTGTTCAGTGAGTTCATGCAGCAGAATGGCATTCATCACATGGCACATAGGACAGCTCCTTTCCACCCAGCCTCAAATGGGTTAGCAGAGCAGGCTGTTCAGACAGTGAAGGAGGGCCTGAAGCAGATGACAGGGGATTCACTCAGCTTTCACGTTTCCTCTTTAAATACCGCCTCACACCACAGACTACAACTGGACGCACGCCAGCAGAGATGCTGATGGGGTGTAGGCCCAAGTCGAGGCTGGACCTGCTGCATCCGGACATAGAGGCAAATGTGGAGGGAAAGCAGGAAAAACAGAAAGAAAGACATGATCAATATGCACGCAACAGACAGTTAAAATCAAATGACTGTGTCTATGTGAGGATCGGCAACAACAACCAGCAGTGGCTACCTGGAATAATTCTCAAGCGTAGTGGGACAGTCTCCTATGTTGGACGTATGTTGCGCAGACACCCAGATCCCTCTCAGTCTCCCTACACCAGATCCACCCAAAACACCCACACCAGCGGTGCATGCTGGGTCATCGGGGGTAGTGCAAAGGTCACAGGGCACTCACAAACCTCCAGACAGACTGAATTTTTCAACAGTTTAAGTTGGACTGAATGTTAAAGCTGCCATGTTTTGCAGGTGTTAGTATGTACAGTTGTTGAGACAATACTTTAAATTTTGAGTGTACACCAGCTAAAACCACCAGTGGTTGGTTTCTTCTAGTTAATTTACATTTTGGGGAATGTTGGAAATTAAAGGGGGAGAAGTGTTGTAATGTGAACATTATTAAGTTAGTCTTTATTAGAATAAGAGCACAATAGCCATGCGCCCACCAGGGGTCGATGTTGTAAAAGTTAAGCTGGTTGGTATGTGCCATTTAATTTTGAAGGACACTGTTGTTGTATGCTTTACCTCCGGCCGACACAGATGTTAGCAGACTAGCTCTGTATGTACTGTTCATTTTGCCGTCTTTATATAAAGTGCAACTATGGCCAAGACGTTGTCGAGTGGTTCTTTTAAAGCTGATGTTACCAAAGATAGATTTTCTCATCAGGGATTATTTGGATTGTTTTACAGTGTAAATGAGAGGCACAGTAATATGGAGCAGTTTTACTTTGTAGATTATGTAAAGTCATCAAGACTTGGGTAATTACAGTATGACATGGACATGTGGTTGCAAATAGGAGGATAAAATGGAAACCATCTGTACAGGAACAAGCTGCTGGAACACGCTGACCTTTAGGAAGAATTGAAAGGAAAAGGGGGAGTACAGCACGAAAAGACATGAGATATAACGTATAACTCAGACTCACCTCCACTCTATCTGGACCTTCTCTCTTGTGTCAGTCACTGTTTTCCAGATTTCAGATGGACGTGGTGCCATTTGGCAGAGTCATTAAAATGGCTCCTCTGTTTTCGATTGTGACTTCAGAATATGAATGAGTGCGTACCAGAGGGTTAGAGAGGGAAGGTGCCACAGCACCCTACTGCATTTTTATCTCCTCATACAAAAGTTTCAAACAGGCATTGTGAGGAAAGTAGTTTCATCCCAGCTTAGTAAGTCTTCAATTGATCTGACTGTTAGCCCCTCTCTCATTTAAAGGTATCAACATTTTGATTAAAATGTAAATAAATGTGAATTAGGTCATTCAAGTGATCAGTCCCCAGAGAATTATCACCGCTCAAGTCTACATAGCCCTCTAGCTTCTTTTAGGTCATTGTTTTGGTTTTCTAGCCTGCAAACTTCATTCTCAGCAGCTGTTTTCAACAATAGATAAAAGTTCATTCAGGACCACTTTAGTCAAAGAAAACTTTATTTCCATTTGCAGTATTATATTTGGCAGAATGGCTCTGTTGTGGGGCCTCTCTGCCTTTCCTAGGCCTACGCAGAAAGCCTGAGGCAAAGTGAGCACACCTCTCCACCCTTTTGCATGCCTACGGGGAAAGCCTAAAGCAGAGAGAGCACACCTGTCTGCCCTTCCACATGCATATGAGGAAAGCCTGAGGCGGAGAGAGCATACCTCCCTGCCCCTCTATGCACCTACATGGAAAGCCTAAGGCAGGTAGAGCAGCAGCAAAGAGCCCCCAGGAGCACAACAAAGCCAGCATCAATGACAAACAGAAATGACACTGATAACTCAGACACAACATGAAAAGGAGGAGCTGGGGTTGAGGTGGGTTGCAAAGCTGCTTGCAGAGGTAGCAGCGACAGCAGGTATGCCAAAGCAGTTCAAATAGGGCGCCCTGAATGAGATTTGGCAAATTGGTTGCATAAAAAGGAATTATGTGACCTGTTTGCTAACTCCCTTCCATCAATCAGCAGCTCCATCAGTTGATTGACTGTTTGAGATCAGCTGATGAGGCTGAGATGTGAGCTCAGCTTGACATTGTGTCATTGTGGCCTGAACTAATGCTAAATTTATAATAAACCCACTGCACACTACCTGCCCAGCACCAAAGACCAGCTGGTGGCTATAGTTGGCCTCAAACATAGGCTGTATAGGCAATCGAGGAAATGAAGGGAAAAAAAATAATCCAGATGTGAACTTTAGGACGGTCAGAGTTAATGAGTTAATAGCAATGCAATTAAAGTCAGAATTCAACACGTTACATCTTTTTTCAATCACGTGCTGCTATTTTTGCTAGACTGATGATACTAGTATCATATGAAACCAGAACACCTAAGGAATCCAGTGGTATCATGTTATGCTATCTTCTCAGAATGGGAGCTAAATAATGCTCCAAAGTTAGGCTAAATTTTGGTGAGGGAAAAACAGCATGACCATTTACACAGAGGTCTCTTGACCTCTTACCTCACAATATCTGAATGAAAATGGGTTGTGTGGGTACCCAAGAGTCTCGCCTTTACAGGCAAGTCCACTTTATGTTAGTGCCATACAGTTTTATATACAAACTATGCACTTTTTTGCATGCAATGTTTATTACAGATTTATGACTAGAAAAGGGTGACAATATTTTGTGTTACAAACCTGGCTCAGGACTGGAAACAAACCAGAGAGTCCACACACGAATGAAAAGTAAAGCATTTATTAAACTAAAAATAAATAAAATAAACTTACAATAAAATGTGGGAATGTTGGTAGTGAAGGGTGGTAGAAGTGAAGCAAAATAGCACCAACACAAACTAATCTACAGTGAAGGCCATGTGGAAGACGTCCTGGCAGCTCAGTAAAAAGAGGAAGAACTGCTAGGATGGCAGCCAGTTTATATCCTCAGGCCCCTCCCTCTCCAGGTGCTGCCAACCAAATCTGATGGACCTCTTGGCACTCCTGGAAGACAGACAACTAGAGAGAAGTAGAGTAGTAAATAAGAGAGAGAAATAGAAAGAGGCCGTTGTGGCTTAAAACGGCAGATTCTGAAAGATATCAAGATGTAGGGAGAGCGAATTTTCTAATCTTCAAACTGGGACACTTGTGTACATGTGTACCACACATGCACATGTATGCACGTATTTTCACTGATTCCCATCTTTTTCCAGATCAGCGGAGCCAGTTGGTAAATTAAACTTTAACCAAACCCCATAGGAAGGACGGCAAACACATCCTCGTTTTCAATAAAAGCTTTCAGTGCAGCCGTTTGTTCTGCTTTTAAAGTAAATGTACACTCCAGTTTGTTCAACACATTTACCATAGCAGTTTCAAAATCAGTAGCCATGTTGGTTGTTTACAAAATGCATTCACTCCACTTCTTGTCCCTCCTATTCTGATGACGTGATTTCAAATAACCTGCCCCAAAGTAATTAACGGTTGTGATTGGCCCAGTAAGCTTTAACCGATGCCAGAATGCGCCTTTATGATTGCATGGCCAGACTGATCTGCGGAGCGAAATCGAATATGAGCTTGCGAGATCAGGATGGTTTCACCAGGCTAATTTAAAGCTGGGGTAGGCAGAAATCTGCAAAGGGGAAAAAAAAATAAAATAAATGTTGTATAGGAAGTGGCGTACACCTCTTTCAGGCCTCGTTTCATGCATACGGAATGGTTTTAAATGAGACCCCTGATCTGTAGCAGCAGGCAGTGAGGCAGAGGATTCAGTGATTCAAGGCTCTTGTCAGCAGAAGGCTAAACTATTAGCAACATTTCCTTGCCATCTATACAGTAATGATAATAACAACAATAATAATAATAATGACCTTTATTTACATAGCACCATTCAAAACACAGTTACAAAGTGCTTTACAATAAAACTTAAGACATTTAAAACACAAAGAGAGTGGAAAGAATAAAATAAAATGTCATAAAATGTCACCAAACTAAAAGAAATACAAGAAATCAAAATAATACACAAGAATTAAAATCAGTAAGATAGTAATTATATAGACAGCTCAGATAAAATCAGGCTATGCTTTCTGATAGAAGTACTTTTTTAGGAGAGACCCAAATGAGGACAGAGACTCAGACAGCCTTATATCCTCAGGCAGGTTATTCCAGAGCCTTGGGGCCCTGATTACAAAAGTTCTGTCCCATCCAAAACACACCTGCGGTGACGCCCAGTAACGCCCCTATTATTTTCGATGTACAACCCAACACTGGTGGCAGCTAGACACATGCTGGTGCTCCTGGATGCGCCGCCCTGCAACACTTCATGTCACTGCTCTATTTCCAGCCTCGCTGCTGCCCCCACTCATTTACTCTGCTTTTGCATATCAGCTCTGTAGCAGCTATTTTTCTCTGCTCCTCTCTCATGGGTGTATAAAGATAATTTTGTAGCTGTTGCTGTGTCTCATGTGTGACAAAGGATGGATGAGTAGAAACTCTTGTTGAGGTCGAGAAATATCCAGAGGTAAATGACCCACAATTCCATCATTATAAAGACCATGGCCATCACGTTTGGTGTAAACACAACATTAGACTCTCTTTTTGATAAGTCTGTGTGTCTTTTTTGGGTTGCTTAGCAGTGCAGGCAGTTGTTGCCAGTTTTTGAACTTTCTCCGCAGGATTCTCTGACATTGAGTCAGGCTGTCACTGAAGGGACGTGCACGTGGATCTGCACAGGTAGACAACCAGTAATAATGCCCACTTTAAAGACCTGTGATTGGCCAGAGTCTCCCATCACAGGCTAGATTTTTGAAATCCCGAAAACAGATCCAAGAGGAGGTGCACAAGTCTAGTTTTCTCTTGGACCACTTGAATTACAACATAATCAAAGTCTATTATGGGATTTTTGCCCAGTAATACCAATATTAAATTGCGTACCTCAGCTTTAATTAGTTCATTATTGCCGACTGCCAGAGATGTTATGTAATAAATTGATTTCAATGGAAGTCTAGGTATTACTGTGTCGGGCAGTCATCCAGAATTCACAGTTACATTCATAACTGTGGGATTCAGCTCTCTGTGTTATGGATTACAGTACTAAGGCATGATACCAGTGCTGTTCTATTGTGCCACATTTCAAGTAGAAAAATAGCAGCTCTCAGTGTATTTACATTCAGCGGAGAGTGTGCTGGTTAAACACGTCTTTAAGTCAGAAACACAAAAACCTACTGCACACTAAATTATTGATTGTCTGGAAATGTCACTTCACATCACCTCATGTGTACTCATCACACGCGAGTCGAGCCCGGCATGAAATGAAAGCTGAACTCGGGCTGAGATGCATTAACATGGAAAGAAAAGAAAAGGGCTGTAAATCAGGTTTAAAGAGAGATTTTATTTTGATATGACCTTCCCCTTCTCTGCATCACAATAAAATGTCAAAGCACACCTGAGCTCATTCAAGGGCAACAAAAACAACAAAAAAAACACTACTCTAAATCTCTTCTCCCATCGTTTCCTTGAAGTCTGACGCTTTGACAACAAGATCCACACTCCCTTTCAAAAAAAGAAGGGAAAAAAGGGCAGGTAAACATGGTGCTTGGCTTTGCATCAGTTGACTCTCAATGTATGAAGCTGTCTCAGTGTTGGCTGCCACGCTAATTGTTCCAAGTGTAAAGAGACTCCAATCAATACGCTAAAGGACTACTAAACAGAGCGTGTCAGATGAGAATGCACTGGATCATTTCTGTACGTACACCAGCCCTGATGATTAAGACTCCAAGGAGGCATATTTTTCCTGGTTTTGCCTCCAAATTGAATCCTTTTGGACATTTAGACAAGTCTTGATTGACATAATCAAACAACCTGTCAGTGTTAATCATATGTTTGTTTCTAGCAGTGTCTTCAGCCATCACATCAGGTATGTCGATGAGGGACGTCTGTGCACCAAGGATCTCTAACCAAACCAACACTGCCACCTGTTGTTCAACACCTGCCAGTACCCAGACCCAGGATTGGCATGCATTAAATGTAAATAATACAACACTGTAATACCTTTAGTCACACAGTGTAAAGGATGGCCTGTGTTGCACATTTTATAATGACAATCTTATCCCTCATAAATCCACTGATTAACATTTTGATCACGGATAATCTCTATCAGGGTGTCACCGTGAAAGGTGCAGCCTCTGGAAGTCAACAGAATCTCAATGTGCGGCAGCCACATTACAGATTTGGAGACTGCATGCGTGCAAGTCAGCAGGAGGTCAGTCGGAGTGTACTGCCGATCCCCTGATGCTCTGCAGCTGCATGCAAACATCACACATTCCGAGTATGTACATGAATAATAGAGCAGCCTGACAGGAAATTAACAAACGACAAGGGCCTAGTCAAGCTTCCGCATAATATATTCATCCAAAGCGACTTCACACCTCTGTCTGATTCCATCACTTGCTTTCTTCTAGCACCTCTTTGGCTTTAAGTAAATATGTGTGTTCTGTATACCCTCTGCTGTGTCTGCCAAAAGCCTGTCCAGGTCAACCAAACACACGTTTGTTGAGGAATATTAGAGAGCAGGCGACTGGGGAAATAGACAACAGTCATAAAAAAAGAAAAAAGGGAAGAGGGAGGAGAGAATGTGTGAAAGAGAGAGAGCAGCAGAGGCGGAGGCAGTGGAGCTCCCCAGGAATTATTGCGGAGCGTCTGTCGGTTTGCGCCTGCATTCTAAATAATGGATGAGATCCTCCAATGAGATAAAACCAAAATTCCATGCCGTTACAAGGACATAGACTGCCGTGAATACTAACTACTCCTGTGTGCTTTCATTTCGTTTACTGTGTGATCATGCGGGGCCCTCCTCGCCATCCGTGTGCCAGGCACTCATAGAGTTGTGTGTATCATCACCTGCCTGGTAGAAGAGATCTCCTGCACTCTAATGAGGTGGCTGCTGCTCTCGCTGTCACATAAGAAGGTGCATTCATTCTTCATACTTCTCTATTCTCATATGCACTATACTGTTCTCATATTCTCTCCTTGATAAGCCACCTCCTGTTTATTTATTTATATGGCAAGTGTAAGGAATGTGTGCTGATCTACCGAGACTGTCCTCCTCCAAAATATGACCTCATTTTTACAAGCAGAAATTACGATCTGTATTTATGTTCTTTGTTAGACAGCGACCTCTAGTGGCTGTAGTAATTGGGAGCACAGAAGTAAGTCAGGCGACATAGTATAATGAACAACAAAGTCCACATAGGCGGACTGGTCAAACAAACACAGGACTTTCATGTAGGAGATTATTTTTTGTGTCTTGTGTGAAACCTGAAGTCAAGGTTGAGTTATTTTTAAGCACGTAACGTACTGTTGTTATCATGCAACTTCGACTGTTCTACAACATTGACCATCTGTTTTAAATTGGAGTCATAAACAAGTTAATCTGTTGTCCAGAGGTAGGGACGCCAATTTAGGAAATGCTCCTGTGGGTTGTATTCAGAGCAACATGATCTCACAGAAATATGTGAAACTTTTTCTGGGGCCATACACATGCCGGATTTTTTGTGCCCTAAAATTCATTGTTTTCAATGTAGACGCGTGGCAGGCATGCTCAAATGAGAGCAACACCTTTGCAGTGCACACGCATTACCAAGCACCTATTTTTCAGGGCCCAACGACTGAGCCCTGAGATTCGCTGATTTCAACTTTTGGAACGCAGCAGCCTGCACCGCATGTCATGTGACAAGGACCAACCAATCACATCCAACAGATATCTTTCCCTTCTACCGTAAAATATCATTCTGTGATAAATATGGAGGAGAAGCTAATCATTTTAGAGCAGGACTGCCAGAGCTTACATCTGTCCCATGGACAACAGGCCTACACACAAACAATGCCTGTAAGAAAATCAGCACTGCACTCAGGATTTCAGTTAAATAGGCTATGATACAGCGCTTGTTGGGGTTGCTGAGCAACCTCAGATGCAGCCTTCCACCGTGATCTTGAAAGTTGGCACAGAAAAGGCACAAGAGTAGCACCCAGTGCCTGACCTCACATATTCCAGGCGGTTAAAGATGCGTTATGTGTACAACCACTAAATGTGCGTTCACACCAAAAGTTGCCAGAGCTGCAAAATAGTTGAAATTGTTTTAGCAGCGCTGCTGGTAAAATATTTGTGGCAGCGAAAGCAGCTCAAGTCGCTCATGACGTCAAATTCTGAGTGTTCCATTATGCTTCTCAATTCAAAGGAGCCGCAAAGCAGTTACTGGCTGGAGCACAGAAATGTGACTTTGTACATTTGCCTGAGTACAGAAACTTTCACGGACAATGAAAACAGGATAAAAAGTCTAAATAGGTCTGACATTAAACATTAAACACACACACACACACACACACACACACACACACACACACACACACAGCTTGTGTTGCATTCAGGCGATGTCACGTAAATAACAAATTCCAGTACTTAAATAAACCGTAGCACAACACAAGTTAGCTGAACCTGATCTGAATATGAAACATTTTTTTATTTGTTATCCCCCCCCCCAAAGCTGTAAACCTAGGAGAGATACTGTGAATGGTTTGGGTTCAAGTGCCTACAGTGCAATTAGTTAAACTGGTGGTAAGGAGAGCAAATTAATTGCATTCCCGCTAATACCAAGCGTTCCAGAACACAAAGAAACTGTCTAAGTACATGCACTTGTCCAAACTTGTATATCGATTCAACATGGAAGAAGACACTCTTGTAATTTGTGCTGCCATGTGGTACCTGCAAGGATGTAGCCGCCGTTGGGTCTGGGTTCACGATATCTTCCGAGGCTGTGAACAGCACGGGGAACATCACCAGCTGGTGCGGGAGCTGTGGCTGGATGGAGAGAGGTTCCAGCGCTACTTCAGGCTGAACATAGATCAGTTTGACAGTTTGCTGCTTGTTTTGAAGTAGGAGCAAATGTGTGGTAGGAACTTTCCAAGGATGTTCTCTGGGTTCCACACAAGCGATGGACATCTACTTTTCGATTGGCGCCTGGTCATTTGCAGCTCAAACGCGTCATAGCTAATTTGTATAGAGTTAACTTCAAGTCTTCGACTTTCATTTGCAGCTCAATTTGCCGAACGCTGCCGCTCATTGCTTTTGCAGCTCAAAACGCCTCTGGGTCGCCACTATGAATTAGACCTGACGCTTTTGCAGCTCTGGCAGCTTTTGGTGTGAATGTACAGTTACACTGCATTACATGGTGGTGACAGGTAATGTGTTGATTTCCATGGTGGTGGCACAGTTGGATTTAAGCAGGCTGGATTTAAGTTAGGTTTAGAAAAATGTTGTGGTTTCCCTTAAATAACTACATTTGTTATGAACTTACATAAGTACATCATAAAGTGAGGTAAGTTATGTCACGTAATGTAACATAATTATGTAAATGATGAAGGGTGATTCCAGATAATGTGGGACATCAGGTAAAGGTAAACAGTTTTTTCGTGAGTCTACTAAGGCATACACCAAAAAGTGTCCCAAATTACCTTAATTCTCCCCATGTATAATTAAAAGAAATCAATGTTGACTGTTACTTTCACACTGGACCCAAGCTACGTTCTCCTGGGTGAAAGTCCAGAGTAATTTTTATGTGACACATTCACTCCCGCTGCCACCTCCTCCCTGCTTAAACTTTCTTGCTCTTTATACTATCGTCTGGGTTGTGACATGCGCCACCTCCCACTGTGTGACACCTTTGAACCAGGGAAGTGCATCATGTAAAGCTTCAGTGGTGATGCTGAGAGATATTACTTAGAATCTTACTGGGAAACTACATCAAAAGAGAGATGTCAGTTCTTCTGAAGCATTTGTCCATTCAGTCCACACCAACTCTGACCTCCATTCAGCCAGCTCTTTCCGTAGAAGCAGCTGTGTGATTGATTAAATGCATGTTACATACAAAGACCACATGCCAACAAAAACATATGTTATAAAACACTTATACAAAGATCTAATGTAAGGTTCATTTCACAGTCAGATTACTGACAGCTTTTAAGGCAAAAAAAAAAGGCAAAGAGAGAGAGAGCAGCTTCATTAAAGTAAAGCCGCATCTGACAGAATATTACAAAGAGAAATCACCACCTGGAGAACCTTGGTCCAGATTCCTCACAAGTCATTCGTCAATATGTGGACAAATGGCTATGGGAGGATGTTTCCTACATCTATTCTATTTTGAAATCTTATTTTTGTGGCTGACATAAAGGAGAAACCTTCACAGAAATGTGTGATCGCGAAGGGCAGCAAAGTGTTCACTGCATGCTGATGTACAGAGGTGGATACTCAGCTTTAATGCATTGCAGAAATGATGAGACTGAGGCTGCTGAACTGAAGTCAGTAGCAGTAGGTGCGCTCCAGCAGTCAACACTGCACAGACTGGTCATTAAAATGGCTGATCTGACATCAAATCCACACACTATTATACACAGACTTACAAGCAGCACTGGATGAAAGCAGCCCATGAGCAATGATACATAATAACAGGCTGCCTTTCAAGATCAATAATCAATCAATCAATCATATTTTTGTCGAATTATATAAGGTACAACTCTGGTGAAATGTGATCCAATCAGCTCCTTTCACTTGTGCACTGTTATTCAGTCCTTTTTTACATCTTCTTACATTGTTGGCTGCTGCTTTACAGGTTTCTGGATGGCTCTGGTAATCCATTGTTTCTGGTTGTTGAAAGATCTCACTGTCCACACATCTTGACCCATCAAGGTCGGTTGTGTGCCAGCTGGGACCTCTGAAGGGTATATGGCAGTTAACACCGGCAGGAACAAGACAGCAGCTCACAGTCCCACCGACACACCAATCCTTATTCACAGTAGACCACATGCCTCTTCTCCCTCTTTCACCAAAGTCCTCTCTTCTGTCAGAGTCGGCATATAAAAAAGGAGTCACCTGGCTGAATGGCGTTGCCCAGCATTCAGCCAAATTTTGGTGAATTGAAAGAATATTACATTTTTCAATATCCCGTTGGAAACTGATGCAGGCAGATCATCATCCAGATCATTTTCTATCACCTGTACCATGGCTAGAAGGATGCTAGTTCAGCTGATACCCATCTTTTCCAGCTTTTCCTCGATGTTTACTGATGTGTATATTCGAAAACATCAACCTGGCTAGCTAGCAGCTAGCTGGCATAAGTTGGCAGAAGAGTTTGCAGACTAGTGAGATGATTTCCTCATCCCGATGAGTGACTTGAAGCCACACAGCACCACTGTCGAACACCAACCACAAAAAGCACCACCAGGATTTGCAAAATAGACAAAAGAGACTACATTTAGCACAAATATTGAGAGGTGACTACATCATCATGAACTATTTATATTACATTATTGAAGATTTTAGTTCTTCTTCTGGACAGGGACTTGAGCAGGTGATCCTCCAGTTCCCAATCCAGGTCCCTGTGGACTGCTGTCCCATTTGATGTATTGCTTGTATTCATGGTAGCATTAGAAACATTATTTAGCAGTTTTTCAGCCAGTATTTTAAAAAAAAAAAAATTAAAAATAAAAGTCCTGGGGTGATATGCGTGTCTGACAGTCAGTGTGAACTGATATATTTGATAAAATGAAAGCTTGGTGATTCTGGCAAGTGATGGATGTCAAAATTGTTACCGAATCACTTTCTATGTAGATTGGCTTTGAAGGAAATTAAAATACATTGTAATTTAAGACATATTTTGATGAGAGAAGAGCTACCTCTTTCTGTTTAGAATCTAAGAAAATCTCATTTGATTGAAAGGATATGATTTTCTTAGGTCTTACCACAAGAGATGAACGATGTGAATGAGTTAAAATTACTACTTAGCTAAGGTTAGGAGGCAAACTTTGACTGTTGTTTGGAAGCAGGAAACAAATAATGTCTTCCACGTTAAAGCCTGATTTTTGCTTGATCTATCTATTCACCAGCCTTGTCGCTCTGTAACAATGTCACCTGCCTTCCTCCTTTGCTCCTGTCATCATTCGTGTGGCTGTCACCTGATCATAAACATATGTCATCTGGGGCACTTGCTGTGGTTTTTCTTGGGAGGAGTTTTTTTTTACTTTTACTTTACTCACTTAATTACAACAGCCACCCTTTTGCGACACAGATATCACATCACGATCATTCCTCTGGCTTTCACTCTCATTTAATAAGCTTTTATAACCAGGAAGAAATCCTTTGTGTATTGGTAATTTCAATCAGTGACAATGGGGCAACCATATGAACCACAACATGCATGTTTAGAGTCCAGCTGGGGATGTTGGCCCATGTTAAACAGGAATGAGTGAAGCGGCTCAGACAGAGATTCATTTCTCGTGTGGACATTTATTTAGACACCGTTTGTCTCAGCCTGACAGAGTGACACCTTACCAAATCACATATACCCTCCAACTGACTAATCAGGGTGAACAAAACCACTAGTGGGGGAGTTTACTATATATATAAAAATAAGCACAAATTAAAATTTACATATTTTACAAATATCTCAATTTGTGGTGCTATACTGATGTAGTGCGTTTGTTTTGAAGTATGCAAAACTGTACATATCCTGTGAAAACAGAACACGTATTTTGAAAACAGACAATGCATGTAACAGGCTGAAGTTGGCACGGCGTCCTAGAGAGTCAACAACCAACGCACCCAAGGTAACTTGCACGTCATATCTCAAGTATATAACCAAATATTGATATGTGGCGAGGTCAGAGTGAGAATGTGTTTGTTGGCTGATCTCATCCTTTGTTCAGAGGGTTAGGAGCTCCCAGCAGTGTGTTAAACGTGTAACACATCTTTAAAAAGTCACACCCTTGCCACCCATGGTCCCACCTTGCCAGTTGTCGCCTTTCTATAGACATTGTTTCGGCACTGTTAATGCCTCTGATTGTACTTGCTATACAGCACGGCAAAGCGGAATAACAGTGTAAAATCTCCACCTTGAAGAGGCAGTGTAAAGGGGCTCATGTAAGATAGTTAAACAAAAAAACTCAATATTGACTTTTAGTTGCACACGGGACACCAACAGGGGTCTTCTGGGTGAAAGTCTTGTGTTTGTCTGGCTATCCGTGTCTCCTCCCTCCTAAACTTTTCATACTATGACCTTGCTGTGGATGGGTTTACACTGGTATTAGTTTAATGCCTGGTGCATCTCATACAGATTTCAAAGGGTGCCTTGTGCGTTGGAATCATACACTGCCGGCTGCTGACCAAGCTGCTTTATTTGAAGCACTCGGAATGAGAATGTGTTTTTGATGTCAGAGGTTCCCCAAGACTCACTGAGTACAAACTAATTCCCAACCTGTGAGTAACACATGTGCAACCTCACAAATGCACACATACCAACACATTTAGAACTCACACTACTCACAACTTACTTAATTGTATTTAATGATGTAGTGAAAAATTTATGGTGTGTTCACCCTTGCCTAATGATCACTGCGATCATTAGGCAAACAACCGCTAATTACCACCATCCTCATGTGTCTCCCACACATTGAAAAAGTGTTACTACTCGCTATATGTATGTGTTAGCCTTAAAGCGCGGACGACTTCCTCACACAGTGTGTGACAGCACAGCATCACTCAACCTGTCATCCTGCTGTATGGGATCATCACAGCCAATAATAGCCACGTTACTGTTACTGCCACATGACCCCAGCCACCACCATCACTGTTCACACACACACACACACACACACACACACACACACACACACACACACACACACACACACACACACACACACCCCTTCGGGGTTATGCAGCTCCCTCTGCTCTCATTGTTTTCTCAATCTCCTCTCATTTCTTTCTCTGCATCCATGGTGAAAACACATTCAGTAGGAGGGACTGTGGGAATCAGGTGTCACCAGTATTATGCAGATGGACTCTGGGGATGAGCAGCAAGGCCACAACAACACTGACTGACAAGCCAGTGCATTATGGGCCTGCGAGAACGGCAATACCATGGTTGAACAAACAGGTCAGATTTTTGCGCAAGACAATTTTAGACAATTTGGAGCCACTGACTGACTTCAAGACTATCATCAAAGACAGAAAGAGAAAAAGACATTTCTGAAGTGAGTGGACAGAAAATGACAACTGTGAGTTTGTGATGTATTTAAGAAAAGCAGTGTGAAGTTCTCGGCCATCACTAGGTTATTAAAGGAACATAAAGAATGCAGCTGGACCATGATTTGTCTTAAATGAAGCCATTATAGGAGCCTTGTTTTATCCAAACTATTCCACGGCAAAGTGATCTCCCCTTGAAAATCATAGAGGCATAAAAGGATTTTCAAAAAAGGTCATGAAATATAATGATGTCTCTATAAACTCACTATTAAGTACCACATAAACACCACCAATACCTGTAGGATCACTGCAGGAATCTAAGAAGAGGTCTACAGTAAATAGAATGACACTATTCCAAAAAAATAAAAAGACAGTACAGCAGTAATGTATTAATATTATGGGGATATTTTATTAGGGGCCGGTCCCTGATTTGTCTTTGATGAAGGATGTGTGGGACATTCATTTCCATATTAAGTCCAGAAGTTAAATTATTTGCCAGTAAATGTCACCGTGAGCCAACAAAATATTCAAGATGTAAGACCTGTTTTAAATTTTCCCACAAAATGACATATCAGCCTGCGTTAGCAGTGAGTCTGCTGTATTGTACAATTTTCACTCTGGGAAGCCTCAACGTATATTTCACATATTGTCCCTGTGCAGTGAAAACCTTTTATCTACCTGTGTGATTTTAGTGTTTTCAGATAAGATAAAGGATTACATGCTTAGACAATAATTGGAGGCCAACATCACTGCCTTCAAGAGGCTATTTTCTTAACTAGTGCAGTATCTTGTGAAAGTACCAACCAGGTCAGCATAGTTTGTCTAAAAAAACATCTTAAAGTTACAGTAGGCTAAATTTCGCCAAGGGAAACTGGCATGGCCCTTTTCAAAGAGACCCTGGTGAAAATAATTGGAGGCCAATATAACAGCCTTTAAGAGGTTGTGCGCTCATTTTTTAAGCTAGTATGAAGGTGGCATGGCAATTTTCAAATGGGTCCCATGAACTCTTTCAAGATATGTGAATGAAAATGGGTTCTAAGGGTACTCACAATTTTTAGCCTAAAATTAGGAAGACTTGTTCCCAATAAATGTTTTGTTCCTTACGATCAACGTACTCCTTCAAATTAAAGCTGCACATCTCTACATACCAGCCTTTTTGAAGAACAATGAATCATTTAACATGCAGATACATAACACATTAAAACAGGATTGTTGTGGAATTGAAAATTTTAACTGTATGCACATCAGCTAATTAGTAATATCAACTGTAAAATAAGAAACAGTACCTTAACTCTCCATATTGACACATTTTAAACTAGTCTTTATACTTTAACAGCATGATTAAATTCCTTAATTAAGTTATAGATTTTGGTTTTAGAGTCCTACCCCAAGATTTTCAGTGGCCCCATCTGGCCACCATTATGGAAAAATTCCTTGGGGTACCACTGCATGCTTCTCTGTCAGTTGAGAGAATTATGTAACTACTTATACTCATAAAACCTTTCACAGGATAATGTAAAGGAATTTTTATCACATTTTAAAGCAGGCTGTTTTTCTGAGCTCCATATAATTCCAGTAGGCTATATCGCATCTTGGGTCTTATTTTCATAGTTTTGACAGCATCAGTTAGATCACATTGTACTCACCAATCACCATCCACAACACACAGCAATGAAATCTAAAAAATCAAGAAACATGAGTAGTTTATGTGGAGGAAAAACAAAAGGGAGTGTGGGGAAATCTGCAGAGGTGGTAGGAGGCAGACTCAAGAGAACTGTTTAGTGACTAACAGAAAGCATTTTACCACACATGCCACAAAAGTTTAAGACAAAAAAAACAACTGAATCATAGCTTGCCTTTACGAAAGGAAACTTAATTTTCAGGGTCATCACATCACCCAGGGCAGTGAGTGATTGCAAATGTCACAATATTTATTTACAAAAACTTTTTATTTTTAGCCACCTTAAAAAAACACACCAAGAAAAAAAATATCAGTATCACCATGCCACCAGACAGGCATAAACAACGGGTAACTGCAGGCGTTATATCAAAGCCACCAGACACCACCGACAAAAACAATCATTTTAGGTATCAGATCTCTGAGTTGCTGGTCAGTGTGTAAGTTGTGTGGCTAGTGTGTAAAGTAAAGTGGAGCAAATTATTAAAATTATTATTATTATTATTTTTTTTTTTTATGTGGCCAAAATACGCTGTGAAAGTTTTGCTGCGGCCCCGTCCACAGAAGTATATTGTTTAGCTTCTGTGACCGGTAGATTTGGTTTATTAAACATGATAACAAAGCAACAAAGTACATACAATAAGTAAAGCAGGGACAACAGATAGAAGGCGACCACTGTGTTTAACTTTATTTCTTTAAACATACAACAGAAATAGACAAGTTTGTTGATTTCACATATCACCACAAGTGTAATTAAATGCCAGTTGTCTATTTGACAGTGACTGCATTGTTAGCACAACATCACAGTAATTTGGTTTACGCTACATGGCTATAAATTAAAGATGGAACTTTGCATAAAAATAAAAAATGATAAAAAATTACCAACACTCGTTTTTTCGTTGTTGTTTTTTTAGCTAAAGTTCCATCTTTAAGACACTTTTGGGTTGAAAATGAGTTAAATTTTGTGGTCTTGACCAGTTTGTCATAATGTGTTGGTCTAAATTACATGTATGTAAACTGTGATGAATGCTAACAAGACAGTTTAGGTGAGATATTTACTGCTTGCCTTCATTTTCTCTTCCAAATGAGTTACACTAATTAGGTCTGTCACAATAATTACGCTGAGATCTGCAAAAATGATCAAGGTCATGTCCACGTATTGTACAATATCACCCTTATGTTTATATGTGTGCTTGTTTACAAACAATATCGCCAACATTTTAGCCAATGTGATGCCAGATTAAACAGCACGGTTTTCCCCAAAAATGAAAAGTGGCAATACAACTAGCCTAAAAGCTAATATCAGACATGTTACAGTACTTTGTCTTTGTGTTGCTGTTGATACTTACTTCTAGCTAATATGTTTTTACTTAACATTTTTTTCTAATCATTGAGGAACTAGATTGGCAGTATAGGCCTATTGCCTTTTAAGGAGTGTCTCTCTGTATCCCTGTGCCAAATGTTTAATATTTAAATAAAGGTCCAGTGTGTAAGATTTAGGGGGACTTGGTGGTGAGGATTGCAACTGAAACTTCTCCCAGTAGGAACTCAGTGTTCATTGTTCCTCCCCTGCAAATCAAACAGATCAGCTGATTTACACAGGTAAAAATACTGAATAAAGTAGCGTCAGGTCACAAATCAGTGTTTCTTCAACACTGTTTGGTGTGTTGGAAACAGGCCACCGGCCCAGCACATGCTAATGTGTGCTCACCTTTTTTCTCAGATAACTTATAAGATCCAGACATTCAGGTCTTTACTTGTTGCCGAATTATCCACAGAGGTCTCTTCCTCTCCACAGCAAACAAATCAGGTGATTAAAACCGGTGAAATCACTGAATAAGCAGCAAATTAGTGGTTCTCCTACACTGTTTGGTATGGTAGAAACCGGAATGCTCGCCCAGCACCTGCTAATGTGTACTTACTTTTTTTCCTGTGATAACTTATTGTGTATTCTACTTATTTCTGATCCAGACATTCAGGAGGTTTTTACTATGAGCCATATTATCCACAGAGGTCTCTTTGCTAAAGCAAACAGACGTTTCACGTTTAATAATGTGGCGTTTCTCAGATGCTGTTTGGCATGTTACAGGCTGATAGCCTAGCACCTGCCAATTTGTGCTCACCTTTTTTCTCCCATAACTTAAGATTCTGACATTGTGGAATTATCTGCAGTGGTCTCCTCCTCTCTAAAACAAACAGACTTTGTGATTTAAACTGGTAAAACACTGAATAAAGCAGTTTCACATTAAAAATCAGTGTTTCTCCAAGGGTCTCATCATGGAGGGGCTGCTAACTATGGTGGCCGATGTTAATATGCAAATGGCCCAATTTAAAGCCAGTGGCTGGTTTATCCATTTTGAGCTACTGTAGAAACATGGCAATGCAACATGGCAATCTTCATAGACAAGCACCTACACCCAGATATTCACTTTCAGTTCAACTATGTTCGTTGTAGTGAATGATAACGTTGCTCTGTGTCTGCTGGACATGTAGCGAAACCACATCTCTTTAGCATTCCCATGTCTCAGATATTGATTGATCCGTACAATATCATTATTATGAATAGGACTACGGCAATAAATTGTTATAACTGTAATTGTAATAAATTAGGATTTGCCTTTCAAAGCAGGACTTTCACTCAACAGCAGAGGTATACTAGAGACTAGACAATGATTTGAATACATACAAAAACTGCATTTTTGTAGAATGACAGCATATCAAAAGTGTCCACTTTGGCTGCACTTAACTATTTTTTTTAAATGTCATTATTAATTTATGTTTTCTTAAACTAAATGATTAATATTTCATTTTTAAACCACCAAAGTAATGAAGAATGAAGTTTTCTGAGCTCAAAGCAATGTGTTTTTTTCAACAGTTCAAAGCCCCAAGCTGTTAAATTTACAATGATAAAAAGAGAAGCATCAAAACCTTACAAAAAAGGAAGCTGTATCCAGAAAATGTTTGATATTTTTGTGTTTCAAAAGCTCTGCAAAACTGGTTCCTTTTTCACTGAAGACTTCATACCAGGAAGTGATAGAGTCATACCAGAAGGACATCAAGTGTGTGTTTCTGCCTCACTGTTTTATGCAAAGAAAACCAGAGCCAAATAAGATTATCCATTCAGTTGTTTTGAAAACATTCCCATGTTTTCTGTATCAGTCATTACCTATTCCCCTTCATGTGGACTCGGAGCGTGACAGCTGATCACTACTTACGATCTACCCATCTCTTTTACCAAAACCATCTCTGCTTCTATCTATCATCTTCTGTCACACCTGTTCTCACACAATCCAAACACAAATCCGATCTCTCACATGTGCTGATGTTTCTGCACAACCTGGGTTATCCCAGTCAGATCCTCCATTCTGACAGCACATTGTGATATATATCAGAGACTAAAATCTCTCCCGATCATTGATATCTGTCAAAGACGGGGGCTGGATATGATGTTGCTATCTATCCAGGCTGGAAGTGGAGAGGTTGACAGGTTGAGATAAAGCCGCTGAGACAAGGAGAAGACTCAGAGTGTATGTAGAGAGGAGAGAAGAAACAAAAGGTCTGACACGAGTAGAGAGGAAGTTAGTATAGTAAAGCACCTTTACAGTATGTGGTGACAGTAAAGTCAAGTGATAGGAAGTAGCATGTACCCAATGGTTCGTCTGCCTCAACACAGCTGGTGTAAAATGTTCCTTCATACTGTAAAATATATTTATATATATATTACTACAAGGCGGTGCAATCAACTTAAAAGAATCATATTTACATCCTATAATATAACCTTGTGGTTTTTTTTATTTTGGGAGAATTATATGGGGCATATATCATATCACATCATAACATAACATAACATAACATAACATAACATAACATAACATAACATAACATTAAGAGGTGTTTAATCAACCTGATCTCACAGAAATACGTGAAATGACCACAACCTCTTAACACCACATTCCGTGGTAGCAGCACGTAATGGGTTGAAATTATGTGCCAGTACCACGGAAACAATGCCAATGTAAAGTCAATTAGAATCCTCTGTCGTGGTATCCACCCGGATTCCCTGATTCAACAACGTCCTGTATACACACAAAAACAAGAAAGTGTTCTTGCAAATATATTCCTCTGTTATAATTTCCCACCAATAATAATGATAATAATAATAATAATAATAATAATAATAATAATAATAATAATAATAATAAATAAACATGATAGTTCGGCTGTACTAGATATCTGATATAGGCCTATTCAAACATTCAGTCCCAAAAACGCTGTTTCTACAGTACTAGCTAAATTATCTGAAATTAACCATCATCCATTCTCCAAGTTGAGACCTTTCCAATGATGTATTTGGTTTATCTCTACGACAAAGTTTTGATTTTTTCATTTTTTGGACACAAGCCGTGCCAGGTCTAGTGTCAGAGAGCACTTTAAGGCCCAGTGTATAAAATGATTTTTATTTGTTTCTTTGCTTGTTTTTTTTTTCTTTTTCACTGTAGATAGTTACTAACATGAGTCATCCTCAGACAATACAATACTACTAAAAAGTAAACCAATAATAACAATAATGAAATAAGCAAAAATAATATTCAAATTATACTGCAATTTTAAAATCTATTTACAGAGTGGCATGGTAGCCTAATAGATAACTTAGATACAGCAGCCACTGGTTCTGTGGCGCTGGCTCGGGGTCCGCTCTCCCCTGGTGGAGTTGGAGGGTGGCCGGGTTGCCGCAGCAGCCGCCTCCCTCCATGTGCTCAGCTTTATTTTTTTCTTCTTATTTATTTATTTATTAGTGGTGTTTGGATTCGGCAATCTGAAATGGAATGAAGCCCACACGGCAGACAGTAGATACAAAACAGTAGTGGAACGCGCCTCATCCACCCACAGCACAATGCTCTTAAAGCCTTACGCTATCAAAAGCTGGCAAAAAACATTTATTTTATTTTATTTTATGGCCTTGACATTAACCTGTCATATTGTTGAGTTATCAAGGACACTTTCGTGTTTTTGTGTGTATACAGGAATGTTAAAGATATCATTGAGGAAAACGAGGTTGACATGACGTTATTGAATCAGGGAATCCGTGTGTCCACCACGACAAAGGATCCTAATTGACTTTACATTGGCATTGTTTCTGTGGTATCGGCACGTAATTTCAACCCATTACGTGCTACCACCATGGAATGTGGTGCTGAGAGGTTGTGGTCATTTCATGTATTTCTGTGAGATGACCTGTGGAGCTGAAACATGAAACCAACACAGAAGTGCAAAATGCTGCAGTTCCTCTAATGGCCACTTGAGGCTGGGCTCAAAGAGCCAATATCTGCTGGTACTGTACCTATGGCATAGCCTGATGTGCACCTCCCTAGAAATGTAACTACACGTCGTGGTGACTCAGACCTCTTGTCTGTTCTGTAAGCTGAAAACCATTTGCCTCAGAGGAAACACAACCTTTATATACAGGGTCCAACATTAAGGTTTTTTCCTACTTTTCAAATCTACTTGCCCCATCTAAATTCTTACTTGCCCTGCTTAAGAGGTTCTTTTTCTGGCTGTGTGGTGCATATTTGCACTCATAACTTATATCTTACGTCAGCAGAGACAATAAGCCAATGGAGGCAGCAGCACATAAAAAAGCAGCACACTGCAACTGGCCCCTCCGAGGACAGAAACAGGAGAGGAAATACACGATTTTTAGGGCAAGGCCACTTTGGCCTTTGTTAAATACAAATTTATTGGGGCATCACAGCCAAAATGTGGGGCACCAAGGCCAAAACCAATGGTGCAATAACAATATGTGCTAATTACATTGAATGAAGACAAAACAATATATGTGTTGAAACACAGTACTGAGTTTATTAAAACTGGGTGCGCATGACTGGGGATATATCTCGTTTCTTGTTGTTTTCATGTCCCTTATTTTTTAAGTCTTTGAAATCTCTTTATTCTTTTGTTATCTCCTAGTTATTAAGAAATTATTATTAGAAGAAGATTCTTTATTGTCCTTTCTCATCACATAACATACATTGAAATGAAATTTGACCTCTGCATTTGACCCATCCTACACTGGGAGCAGTGAGGAGCTACAGTGCAGCGTCTGGGGACCAACTCCAGTTCTTTTGCCAATGCCAGTGGTCAGGATCACTGACTGGTGTATTCACCTAACATAGCCCACATATCTTTAATTATATAATTATTTATATGTCTCTATGTCTCTATATTATAAAAAATTATTTAATTAGACAATGTCTATTGTATTGTATTATATGTATTAATTCTCTACAGGATCTTGTATGTTCTTTAATGTGTGGTCAATTTATTAAAAGAAAAAACAAAAAAACGTTTTGGTGATCCCTGCAGCAAAGTGAGCCCTCTTCCTCAGAGAGGATCTCCCAGTTTGTTCCTGGCGGCAGAGCAGAGTGAACCGTCTTCCTTCACAGAGGATCTTTGTCCCATCTCCGTGTCTGCATTGTATACAGCTTTTGCTGGCGATTTGACAATCACTATAAGCACATTATGACCCTTTGTAAAAGTTACTGTGTGGTACAGTGTTGTAAATGAGCTAACGTTAGTGGCTAAGGACTGATAGGCTGTCCGTTATATGTGTGTGTGTCTTGGAGAGTCAGAACGTTAGCCGTAGCCTTGCTATACTGTTTGTCATAAGAAACAGGGCACGTTACACTGGCCGTATGGGTAGGAGGGGCATTACGGCCACACACCGGGGACTCCACAGCACTGGCCGTTTGGCCGTGGTATAATTCCTGCCCTGCGATTAGAAATAATAAAAATAAAAAATCCGAGTCAGTGCTGCTTGCCCAATCGGGCATGTCTGCGCAGGGTCTGCTGGCCCGCCGGCTATTTTTACTTGTCCTGGGCATTCGGGCAACCGTTAATGTCAGACCCTGATATAGCTTCTTTTATTTCACAAATAAGAAACTGTAAACTGTGAATAAAGCCTCCTTGTCGCTATTCAGCCATGTTTACTGTGTGTTTTGAAAAAACAAACTATACAGCATTTCACAGAAACCCCACTACCGACTAGTGTTTTGGAGGTGTAACTGCAGAGTGACACAGACACAATGTAGGCTCTGCATAGCACTCATGCACAAGTATAAATCCACCTTTAGTGTGCGTAGATTTTAATGTTTATCTATCATTATTGTAGGCCTGAAGTGATTCATATATTCTACAATTGTAAAAATGTGTAGCCTGTACACCGAATATGAAAAACGTTTTAACACTGAAATGTGCATCACATGTCTACGACCTGCCACCTTTCCCTCTAAATTTTGCCAAACCTCCTTAGCATTAGCCAGTCTTGAGTCACAGTTTAGCCACCCTGTGATTAAGCACATTATTAAATAGTCATTTAGACTTACTAGTAATGTTGATAGGCAAATTTATACTCTATTTCTACCATAATTAGCGTGTGCACAGGTTTTTAAAACATGGGGAAAAACCTGCTAAAAATACGACATTGCCAGTAGAGCAATGGGAATGAGATTTTTTTTTTTTGCCAATCATGGCTCTTTTGATAGGAAAGATTGCTGACCCCTGGTCAAGTGGCAGCCTCAAGGAATGAGAAATGAACCCAGCACAGAAATGCCATAAACTTCAGTTCTTTGAATGGCCACTTGAGGCTGGCCCCAGAAGCCAGTCAGTCCCCACACACACCCATGTTAAGATTCCCAACATTACAGCGTAAATAAACTTTTACAGCTTGATACAAAAAACAGTTTAGGTCTCTATAGATAATATCCCCGTTTATGACAGCTGTACAGGGGTGAATTTTTATGTTGCTGCTTGAGTGACAGGCAGTCTGCTGATAGTGTCCTTGGCTTTTCAGTCAGGGCCACCCCTTGCTCCTTCACAGTGCCAGCTACTCGCCCAAATATGGTAACTTCAGACTCCAAACTAATGGGTGACATCACAGTATCTACTATTTTTATTCAGTCTATGCCCTTGGTCTATGGGGAAATGTTTTTTAGGCTGCAGGGGATTTTCTTTTGTTTTGCGTGTAACCACTGCGAAAAATTGGAAGCAAGGCTGAGCAGCATCTCTGGGGGCTTGGTTTGAACTTGGCCCATGCGTTCTATTGAAATCCTGCCTCCCAGTTCATTCACTGACCAGGAAGCAACAGAGTGACAGTAGAACTCCAATTTTTTTTTTTAATACAGTTTTAAAGTTGTTATCGTGGCCCCCGTCTATCCAATTCATCAATACTATCTTAGTTTTTGGATTCTTTGGTTATTGTGGAGGCATGCTAGAGAAACAAAGTTTTTTTCATAAATTCAAGGTAACACGGGGTGAGCAGACGAAATAATACACAAGTGATTATTTTATAGTAGACGTATTCCTTTAAAGTACCTTCAGGAGGAGGAAGATATAGAGACAGGTCATACTATTGTGATTTGCTGAAGCCTCACTGTATGAGAAATGTTTTTTAATAAGTTGTTTTGTGGTCCTGCATGGATATGTGTATATCTGTGTGTCATTGACTCCTCCTGAAAATGACTTGCATCCTGCAGCTTTGTCCTTGCAATCTTAATGCACTGCTGTTGTACACAACCCTCTTTGTGCAGCAACTGATACCCTCTTCTTTCCTCTCTTTCTCTCTCTCTGACAAGACAGCTACCAAATTGGCCAGCCTCCCAACATTGCAGGTGCCAAATAATATCTTAAGTGGTTACAATAGGACAGGGAGTAGCCAACATGTGGATAGGTATAAAAGACATTTATGAGACAACTTAACAACTTCATCCTACTATCTACTGTACTAAATTCTCCATCCACTTCCTGGCCTCCAGTGGAGAACAGGAGGGCCGCTGGACTGGAGATAGCTATTAGTGCCCAGTGCGGAGCCCTGTGGTGTTCTGGGGGCCGGTAATGGCCCACTTTGAGTCATGGTGGGAGCTTGTCAGGGGGGCCTAATGAAGACAAAGGGAGGATTTGTGGAGTAGAGAGGCATGTGTGAGGAGGGGCTAATGCTTCGTTAATGGAAACCTCTGCTGTCCTTGACAAATCGTAGGGTTGGAGATGGTGCTTGCACAGTGGGCGTCTTAGTGCATGGATACATATGTACACAATTGAAGTATTCTGCAGGTGTATGGTGCGGAGTGCTTTCACAGCCACCCAGGCATGCTTTTTAGCTGTGTGATCATGGCACACAGCCCTGCACAAGCTCCTGTCGTTGCTGGTTTGCAGAATTCATGCATTACTTGTGACATTTCAACCACACTGCGAAAAAGACAGTATGCTATTCCCAGAGGTTTCATTATTACAGTCACATAAATCACTATACAACCAGATACAAAGTTACAAGTAGCAAGGGGACATTAAAAGTTTACAGCTGTCTGAAATGGCCCTCCACATTCTGTGTGGTCAATTAAAGGCTGGCAAATGGATTTCTCCAGTTACACGCCTACTTTTATGAAACGTGAAGAGGATAGCACCAGGAAAAATGATATCAAGGGACATGCAAAATGAACATCAGTGCTTCTACCTCTTGCTCTACTCACACAGCCTGTTGTAATGCAGCAGTGATGTAGTGGTTACCCTCTAGTGTAGTGAAAAGGGCTTTAATATCTAGGCATTAGCAAAGTGCTCACAGATGATCAATATTAAAGGCGGATTTATACTGGTGCGTCAGCTCTATGCAGAGCCTACGCCGTAGCCTACGCACGTGTGAACATTTATACTTGTGTGGAAACGTGTCTGTGTCTTTCTGCAATTACACCTCTAAAACACTAGTCTAGGGTTTCTGTGAAGTGCTGTAAAGTTGAGATGATTGAAAACACACCCAAAATACTCAATTAACATGGCTTATTAGCGACAATTTCAAACACAAGTAAGATCAGCTTCACTATTACTTGCAGCATTCACAAAGCACTTGTCTTTAGTCTTTTGCTGGACACATTTTCTCCCCAAATACAACATGCTAATGTTATTAGCATGAGCCTATGGCATTTTACATTGTATAAATTAGCTTAGCGGCTTGCTGACATTTCCTCTACACATATGAAGCTAAGGACAACTATTTATTTATTAATAGAAAAGAAAATTATTATTTATTAATGTATTTATTTAACACAAGGGACCATTTTCAATTTACACCTTCTGCAACCAAACCCTCCAGGGCACTGGGTTACACAAATGTCTAACAGGATGTAAAGTAATTAAGTGATGATATTTGTATACCCAAAAGGTAAAAGGTCAGTTTCACTGTGACATCATAATGTTCAGCAAAAACACTTTTCTGGCCATTGTTCAACATCATATTTCAGTAACAGAAGAGGAGAAATTTGGTCAGATACTGAACTGGTGACACTAATCTTGGGTGTCCACCTTGGAACTGTGCTGGTTGTAAAGATCTTCTGTGCTGTCAGGTTCAAGATGTCCATGATTTCACAGACATGAATGTAAACTGTAAGTGCAACTTCACTGGTTCACAGAGGCATAAAACCAACAAACAGTAATTCTAGTTTATTACAATTCTAAGAAAATACTGACACTTTACAAAAACTATAGAGTGTATTAGATATAGGTTACGTAACACTCATATTGAATTCTAGTTTTCTACTTTTTAATACAGAAATAGTATAGTTCGTTAATAGAAACAGAGAGACAGTACAGTGTTTAGCATAGATTGTACCTACCAAAGAGGTTGAGTAATGGCTTCTGATTGGATATTGCAACACTACCTGGATAAACCACATGCAGAACTGCAGTACTGTAATACCCGAATCAGTAGTTATAATAATGACAGTTCCTTAAGTTTATTATGATATAATACCATCTGCAAACAATTATTTTAGATGGCAGTGCATGGTTGCCTGTTGTTGCATAGTACATTTATTTTATACCTTAGCACCAGCAATAGCTGTGGTTAAGGCATTATGTTTTCAGGTTGTGCATCCGTCTGTCTTGTTCTTGTACACCCATTATCTCAAAAAGGCTTGAGGGACCTTCTCCAAATTTGACACAAACGTCCACTTGGATCCAATCATGACCTGATTGAATTTCAGTGGTTCCATGTCAACATTCAAGGTCACTATGACCTCATCTGCATCATTCTTTTGAATGCGATATCTCAAGAATACCTTGAGAAAATTTCTTCAAATCTGGCACAAATGTTCACTTAGACTCAACAATCAACCAATACAATTTTGATGGTCAAAGGTCAAGATCTTCATGACCTCACAAAACGTGTTTTTGCCTGTAATTCAATAATTCATATGCTAATTATGACAAAAATTCACACAAAGGAACTAATGATGAAGTGTTGACATTTCATATCCAAAAGCTCAAAGGTCACCTTACTCTGAAAATGTAATGTTCAGCAAAAACACATTTTCTGGCCATTTCTCAATGTCATATTATCAATATCTTTAAATTTGGATTTTATTTGTCCAGGTTTTCTGTATCTGCTTCCACATATAATGGAGTGCTTAGAGCACTGAAAAAGTGACATTAAGAAAATTGTAGCAAAAAGTGTGCCACCTCTTTCCAGAACCTGCAACCCTGTTACTCTGCATAGATTGCATGAATTTTCACTGAAGACATAGGCAGATATTTTATTGTCAAACTTTTTTTTATTAACTTCCAATGCCAACATTCAGTGCAATGCAGGAAGTAGTGTGTCTCTTTAACAAGGCATGAAAAACAGTGTGGAGTATGGATTTTTTTTATTTGATGTTTTGATATTTTTTATTTGATTTCTTTTCAACCTGAGGTTCTTCATTGGAATTTGGCCAATCAAATTTGAGCAACCTGACTTAATTAATTTATTTAATTTATTTTGTTAAATAATAACATTTGAATTTTTGGATCTGAATTTGAGACTAAAAAATAATTCAAATTTAGGTTTTGAAATCGCATATTAAAAAATTTAATGTTAATTTCAAAGCTGTAAATTCAGAACAAATAATTCCAGATACACGGTTTTCAAATTAAACTATTTCAATGCAATGAATTTAGTGGTGTTTAACTTTAATTATTAATAATTCAGGGGCTGTTAAAATGGTAAATGGCAGAGGTCAGGGCAATGGATTGTTGTATACTCACTCCAACTCTTATGCAGAAGTTCATATCCTGCCAAACACCTGCTATTAATGCTACACCACAATCATACTTATCTTAATTACACTGTCATGCACAGATTTTGCAGGAAGGAATTACTATTGAAGTGGAAAAACTTGTACTCTTGCCAGTCTTCATTTTGATGAATAAGAATATAAATTTGATGAGCCTCAGTTGTTCTTCCTTGAATATATAAGTTTAATTAAAACACAAATCTGATATCAGAGAGGGATTTGACACTGCCAATGTGCCTGGGCAGAAACATGACAAAAACATGAAAAACAATTATTTCAGCTTTAGGACAGTGTCTGTCCTGCATCATTCAGATCCTTGAATCATCACATCACCAGACAAGAGTGAGAGAAAGTGTGTTTGTGACTCATGAGCATCAACAAGGTCGACCTCATATCATCCAGACAGGCAGGAGCCTCTCAACATAAAACATGCTTAATGTGAAGGGCACTGATGCTTCTCAGGTCACCTACATATCAATGCACCAATCAATCATTCTTATGAGACACAGAATTAAACAGTCCTGTTCCTATGATCCAGAAATTCTCTCATTAATATATGATATTGCCATTAAAAGTAATCAAAGGTTCAGCTGAAATCCCTTTGAGGAATAAAGCGAGAAGTGGATCTTTATTCAGTAATTGTTTTGTCATCCCCTGCTGTGGAAAAACTAGTGATAGGCAGTCCAGGATGGGAAGAGGCATTGGTACTAATAGCAGAGCATTGATTTTTGACTTGCCATGCCACACATCATTCAGGTGGGACGTTGAGAAAAATAGCTGCACTCACAGGCTGACACACACACATACGGCAGGAAAAACAAACTACTGCTCCACCTATATCCAATCCCCTCCTGTAGGCCCACAGAGCAGAGGAGTGATGGAGGGCTGGCTGTAAAAGACTTCACACCATTAGCTTCATTGATACCTGCCAAAGGGGTAGGAAGGAAGGTGGGAGTTGGAGGAGTGGGGGGTGGGGTGCTGACAGTACATGCTGAGTGTCACAACAACATTATAAAGATGTTGTTGCCAGGAAGCATGAGGCGCTGTGAGCTGACAGTCTGGCATCATTCACCCCCCCACCCCCACCCACCCTGCAAGGGAATGTCACAGCCAATAACCCCAGCTGCTCTGTCATTGCTACAGCAACACAGTGGCAGCTGAAACAACCTAAAACCACGGGTGGAAGTAATAAATTAAACTCTTGCTACTTTTGTTTGTCCTGTTTTTACTTGTGTTTGTACACATAAGTTTTTTTTTTCTTTGCAAAAAACATATATTACTCCGGCTGACACTCTGTAACATACGTTCGAAATCAGTGGTTCCCAACTGGTCCAGCCGTGGGGTTCAGATTTCTCCTAAGTCATTAGTTCAAGATACACAAAGTTAAAATAAAGTTATAAATAAAAAAAATAAAGTGTGTCTTTTACAAACTGGACACATTCATGAGTCACTTGTGGTCCATTCAAAATGGATGTAACCAATTTTGGACTGCAACCCACCAGTTGGTAACCACTGATTTATATGTTTCCATACACTGGAGTGTCAGAGGGTGCAAAGGGTGCATTCAAAATAGGCTCCGTCTAGCAGTTTGTGAAACTGAACAACAATGCGATAAAATTGAGAGTAACATCATTATGGGTTATGGTTAAGATAAACATTACTGTACCTTGGCATTGGTTTAAAAAAAAAAAAGTTTGCATCTACCTTAATCAATCACTGATTTTATGCACCAATTATTGAGCACGTTATGTGACCCAAATCAAACCCAGCTATGGTGCTCTCTGACCAACAGGTGCATTCTGGGTTTGGCTAAAATGTTCACAATGAATCCTCCAGCAGTAACTTCTACAATTACTTACGCATGTTTATACTTAGTGTAGTGTCTCCTGCTATAAAATGACAGCGTCCAGGCTCTGAAAGTTCATGCATCTCTGATTTTTTGTTACTAAGCGTCCACTGCACACAACTGGCCAAGAAGTTCCGTCTGTACAGACATCTCTACGACGAGAGACCACAGGGACAATCAAATTGCCTGAAATTCTTGGGGGGAAATATAGCTGCTGGGCTGACTAGAGGCTTCTTACTGAAAGAACATGAGACACTGCTGTTAAAGGCGAAAAAAAAAACAACAGTCAGGGGAAAAAGTGGTGACGCTGAGCAAAGTGTTATGAAATAATTTCGACTTGCACCTGCAAGCAAAAGTAATAATTACAGTACCAGTGTTGGACAGTAACTAAGTACATTTACTTAATTTTAAGGTACTTGAATACTTCACTTGAGTATATCCATTTTCTGCTACTTTGTGCTTCTATCCCGCTCCATTTTGGAGGCAAAAATTGTTCTTTTATTCCACTACATTTATTTAATAGCTCTAGTCACTAATTACTTTACAGGTTCTGATTATTAATTGTACTAATAAATTATGGTGCAATAATATAGATTTAAAGAGGCAACAGATAGGATTTGTTTTTTTGTTTTTGGCGCCATCTAGCGTCAGTGGTGTTGCATTATGCTGTCGCAACAACCAAATTGATCGTGTGGATCAGAGATAATCAATCAAATGTAGGCTGTAAAGCCGCCAGTATACCTCTATGTAGAATGAGAAGGTGTGTGGACACTATACTAAATAAATGAGTAAAGAGACAAGCAACAATTATCAGATTTATCTGAAGGAAAAAACAAATAGTAATGCAAATAATTATACCAGAATGCACAGTACCAGTACAACAACTCACAGTGGAATTAATATGTACAGTATCAGTACAAACAACTCACGGTGGAATTATACCGATATGTACATGTAAACAGTCCCGATTCTAGAATAAACCGACCGTATGGAAACAATTTGAATGGGAAACAGAGTTCAGTGTTCACTTAGCTGGGCGTAACTTAACTGGCGATGTCCGTTGATAGCTACCTCCGTGAGAGGAGAACTGAAGGAAGGGAGGGGGGTATCACTGTCTGAGGGCTGCCGTAGAATGGCAATGAGGATGTCAGCCGACCAACACTCGCTACCTGGTCCCTGGTTGCGGCGATTTGCGATTCTGGCCAGCTAGGAATGAACTAGCAGCCAGTACAGTACAGTCCTCTCTTATCTAGCTAACATTTAGCGTGTTACTTACTGATCCATTAGAAAGAAAGCTAGCTGGACATCGGTCTTAAGCCTCTTTGGTCACGGAGCTCCCTCCATCTCTTGAACGCCTGACTGAGGTTTACTCTTGTTTTTCCTCTTCTTTCATCACTCTCCTTTTTGCTCTCCTTTGCCTCCTCAGACAGAGGAGCTCGTTTTCTTTTGCTAGGCCGTTTTTCACTTGTCTCCAAACTTTGTTCGTCTACTATTGTGCTCGTGACTCAACTATCTCATGCCCAACTCCTCATAAGGACCAGCTCCAGTCCCTGATTGGCTGACCGACCAATTTCACAATACATGACGCGTTTCCTGCCGTATAGCAGATTTTTTCCCGTGAAATTTCGGCACTGGTGGCAGAAGCTTATTGCACAGCCACTAAGTAACCTATGTAAACGCTGATATTCTGATTTTACTGTGGCCATTACCCTGTGCAACCCAAATTATTTTCATAATGATATATGTAGGAAAAGATGCTATCTGTTGCCTCTTTAACTACCCAGCAATGTATAAACTATTGAAACTGAGCTCAACCTTTACCAGCTGCAACACTCAGGCTGTCAATCAGTTGAAATAATTAATCATGATTAATCACACGATTGTTCATAGTTAACTCGTGATTAATTGCAAATTAATTGCACTTTTCTTATCTGTTCTAAATATACCTTAAATTGATGTTTTTCAATACTTTAATACTCTTAGCAACATGGGAAATTGCAGATGTACATTTATTATTATTGTAACAATGCAGAACAATGACAAATATTGTCTAGAATATTCTCCAGAATAGCCTCAAAGGTACTGCATGGCAAACTCAAGCCCAACAGGCAACAACAGATGGACATATTGACCTGAATGTAACATTACTAAGTGATACTAACACAATGTAGGGTCCAATTTTACACTTGTAAAGGTTAACTTAACATCCACTGGTTTTTTTTTTTAAGTACATACTCCGGTGGTAACTCAAATCAAATCAACAGGAAATGCAAATAATTTTTGCCTTGTGGAGAGCACACTAGCAGGACCTTGATGCTGAACTGGTCATTCAAAAGACCCCTTTCTGTATCCATTTCTGCTAACAGAGGTTTGTCTCTGCTTGCTATCCACAATGTTAATGCTACTTTGATTCCTGATTTCCCAAACTACATGATGGGCCAACAGTCATAATTACAGAAAGTACATGTGTTAACCGTGCATCAAAAAAAAAAGGAGTGGTGTTAAATTTGCGTTAAATTATTATTGACACGTTAACTGTGAAAGCCCTAAAAATATCAAAAAGTGTTTTATTCTGAAATGGGCCATTCTGCATAATGAGTCATTTTACTTGTGGTGCGTTAAGTATATTTTGATGCTAATATTTTTTGTGCTTTTACTTAAGTAAAGATGTGAATGCGGGACTTTTACTTGTAACAGAGTATTTCTGCAATGTAGTAATGCTCCTTTTACTTAAGTCGAAGATCACAGTACATGTTGCACCACTGTGCAGTACACCAGTGCATTTTTTGCCATTCTATTTAGTGTTAGTGTTTAGTGTTTAGTGTACTACGATTGTCAGGAAGCCCACTTTTCCGATCATATTCTTCCGCTAACTTCTTCTACATCCACGGAATAATTAAGTTTGAACACTCCCAGTGTTCAAAGCAGGGGCATAGCACCAAATTCTGGGCCCTAAGCATAAGCAGGGAAAGACATGGCATGTGACAGCAGTCACTCACTCAGCTCTAGCTGCTATTAGAGACAAATCCGTGAAGGTGGAGGGGCGGACAAAACCTTTAAGGGATGAGAGGGGCCGAAGAGAGCTTCCATTATGTTTTTAAATACAATTGTCAGTCACACACACACACACACACACACACACATATACATATATATATATATATATATATATATATATATATATATATATATATATATATAAATATATGAGTAATCGGACCCTCTTTTCCCCCTCACTACAACGTCCCTGTTTCAGAGCATATTGCAACACAATACACAGTGAGCACAAACACTTCTGTCCATGCTCATTGCTCACGCCCTATCTTCAGAGGTGTCTCATATGAGCATAAACAAAGCTTTAGAAAGTTCTGCCTTCAGTGAGGAATACATGTCCCCACACTCCATCCCACCCCACCCCTCTTTTTAAAAGTAGAACTTTTATTCTGACTACATTTTAACTGACCTACTTCTCACTTTTATCGGAGTACACTTTTAGACTTTCATACAAAAGGGGCCCCCGGGTACTGACATGTAAACTCCCCATCTCTCTTACATAGGAGTAAAACAGTCTGACTGGCAGACACACAAAATGACTCCAAACCAAGCTGCTGCATCTTATGCATCTCTGTGTGCTCATTTTGGATTTGTCTGTGGCTGTTTTGTGTCTCTTTGTGGCAGTTTTGTGTCTCCTTGTGGTCGTTTTGCTCCTCTTTGTAGTCACTTTGCGTCTTTTTGTGTAGGGCCATTCAGTAGTCATTCTGTGACTGAATCACACACACACACACACACACACACACACACACACACACACACACACACACACACACACACACATACACACACATTGTTTACAGCCTTCACCTGAGGAGAATGGTGGAGCCGAGGGCACAATTGCAGTGATAAATACGCCTGTGATGCTGTGGCGACGAGGCCGAGCTCGCACTGTCTGCCTATTGCACTAAATCCTATCAGAGCAAAGTGTACCTGTCACCCTCCTCTCTTGCCTTTGACATGGCTGTGTTTGGTACATCATTGGAAATTATTCGCTGTGAGTATCATGTGAGTGGGAGGATGGGAAAAAAGGGCATTTTATATCATGCTAACGGGAGTTGTTGCAAGAAATCCACCTGCAACAGCACATCAGAGGCAGGGAGAGGGGAGCTATCATCCCGGCCTCACGAGGCTCGAGCTGCAGCCTCTGTGGATATGGATTCACTTTCAAAGGAAGTGTGACAAAAATTCATTTCAGGGTGGATCTGTCACTGTAACAATTCGTTAGCAGAACACAAGACAGTGAATGTGCTGGAAGCTCCTCATTGCTCATGCTTTTCTCTCTGACAGGAAAGGAGGGAGGCTGGCTCAGGAGTCTGCTGGCGTGCTGCCAGACTGCCCTCTTGTGGTTGAAGACTGATACTATAATGTTGGGATTACTTCATGTTGCCTTTCCTCACCATCTGCTTGGTGTTGACTGTGGTAGGGCATGGCAGTAGATTCATATTAATCTAAGCATAAAATAGAGCTGTCTTTTTGCCACTAACAGTTACTGACAAAAAAAAAAGACATCCTGTTTGTACGTTATGGATCTGGGAGACTCAACTAACTTTGCCTAGGGGCCACTTTTGAAAAATGACAGGGGGCAAGGGGCAGTTCAAGCAGCCCATACATGCACGCAGGGACATTTCCAGGATTTTGAGACATTAGGGGCTTAGCTAGGGCCTCTGTTTGGGGTGTGGGGGGTCCTCCACTGGCATTTCTGGCTCTACTTTGATGCTTTTTTTAAGCACTCTGGCACCTTATGTATACCACAAGTACAAAACCAATTACCAGTGTGAATCCACTTATTTTTATTGTGAATTAGAAAATACGTGGGGGGCCACCCTGTCATGGGGCAGATTTGGCCCGTTGGCCATAAGTTGAGTATCACTGCCATAGACCATTCTCATCTGTTTGTTGCAGATTTTTTGCAAATATATAAGCTAAAACACAACACTAAACTAAATAAATACGAAATAAATAAATAAACAAACAGGCGTTACTTTTTTAAAAAGTAACCAGTTACTTTACTGCATTACTCCCTGAGTAAAGTAACTCAATTACTTTAAAAGTACTTCCAACGTTACTCCCTGAGAAAAGTAACTCAAGCACTTTAAAAGTACTTTTAAGTATTCTACATTTCCTATTGTGCAATGGACCACAGGGCGCTAAGCCTACATTTTTTTGTCTCCAAAATTAAAGTTATGGACCACTTGCCCTTCACTGAGATCCAGTTCTCCCATCACAGCCGTCACTTTGACCAGTAGAAACACAGAACAATCTGCTGTCATATACAATTGTATGACAACACCCCAGTGTTTTTAATATTTCCTCTAGGGATGTTAGCACACAGAGTAAAAGGAGAAATGATAGTGTGAAACAGCAGAGGCACTTTGTCAACCCGCTGAGTTAACGTTACTGTCATTAGCATCAAGCTAGCAAACAATGGCACATCCTCACAGTCGGACATAAAGTAATAACATTAACAAATACTATTACTCACCACAACTGCAGAGGCTCCCAGCTTCATTTGAAACAAACTACATTATAGACGGTCCGTTATTTATTAATCCCTCTGTGTGTTTATATATTTACTTTTTATCCACTCCGTTGTCTTTGTAAAGTTAACATATCGCACCGTCATTTCAAACTCAACACTTGTTTCAAATTAAAGGCCCCTTATAACCTTGTCTGAGAGAATCCCTCCATTTTCTAAATAGGCTTTTATTCTGAAACATTTGTCAGAACTTCCTGTGGAAGATACAATAGCTTGACAGTTTACATATGGCGCTTCAAATGTAGCTCCTGCCATCTGCTGACGCTTTTAGGTGACGACAACAACATGTCGGCCGGCACATGAACAGACACAGTGACTCAAATAATAGTCAGTGTAATAAAAATAGGACAAGAATAACCTGATGACATCACTCACGCCGTGAAAGACAACCGGGGATAACTGGTGAATACCAGCATGTAGTGTGTACCAGGCATAATGCAAGTCCTGAGTCTGAAATATGTCTGTCAGCGAGTCCTACTCCACCTATTTAGACTCCACCGTAGACAACGGCAGCATTTCTCCGACCACGTAGCGAGCCACAAGCTCCGTGGCTTCTTTCAGACTGATAGGTTTAACGTTATCTCCGTTATTAGAACCAAACGACAGCCGTTGTGGTTCTGGAGCTGAAGGACCAGCGTTATAAAAGTAACAGAAGTAACTCGTGTCTTGTTTGAAAATGTACTTAAGTATTTGATTACTCAAACAGCAAACTAATGCGTTAAGTAACTCGTTACTGCAAAAAGTAATTCTAACGCGTTACTTTGTAAAGTCTTATACCCAACTCTGGTTGTGTGTGAAATCCCAGTACATCAGCAGTTTCTGAAATACTCAGACCAGCCCTTCTGGCAACAAATAAACAAAGAGATGACACTGACGATATCACTCACCCGACTGAAAGCTGTCCATCAGCTCCTGCAGGCCTGGAGCGTTTTTTCCAGTTCATCTTAGGAACATGAAAAAAAGTTTCAATCACGCCAGGATTAATGATTGCTGCAAAGTTTTCATTCCTTGTCATGCACTCTCTGCAGCACTTTTCCTCCTGATGATATATCTCCCCAACGATGGCAGCACCGAATCCTATTCTGAGCGGAGGATTCAGCCTCTCTTCTTGCATTCAACACATGGAGTTCCTCATCTGTATGCTCCAGCTCAAACAGGTATGGCTCTGGATCTGTGTCCGCTACAAGAAACTCTCCAAAATCGCATTCAAAGTCGTAGATTGCAGCTGCTAAAGTCCGGATATATTGCTAGGCTAAATAAACAGCTGAGTTTACAAGCTACGTATGTGCCTGCTCACCGGTGTGTCCCTCCGCGGATCACAGTGCAGGACGTACTGACCCTCTATCAGCGCAATGCTAACCACTGAGACCCAGCCACTGGACGTACAGGCACAAAAAAGATATTATTCATGTTGTCTCAATATGAAAATGATAGAGAAAGGGCATAACTCCCAAATCGTCTGAGTATTCTTTTATGTGAAGATACACAGTGAAGACATAACATAATCCTAACACAGCAAAGCTGTTACCTGCAGCCTTCGCTTGCAAAGCTAACGCTACTAACGTTAGGTCAGTCCAAGTAATTAGTGGAAACATGCTAACATGCTAACATTACACACAAATTAGTAGTAAAGTAAGACCTGTTCATAAATGTTCTGGTGTTGCTCTGAATTTCTTATAAACTGAGGACAACTGCCTGCTGTATGTTTGTGTTCATGGTCACAGTCACAGATAATTTTACATGATGCTCCTTCATTATCCGCCATGACGTACAACCAAGTCCTCATAGATACATCTCTGGTAAAACCGTTAGGTGTTATGTGTTCAGCAATGCCCGTTGTGTACTGCTTACTCGAAGAACACTGTAAACACGGCTCCTTCTTCTTCTGTGGTTTAATCGCTGTGGGCCGCTGCGGGCGAGCAGAATCACTTCCGCCTCGGGTGCATTATTCTGGTTTTCTGACTTCCGCTGTGTGTCCGACCCAAGCTAGGCTACGCTAAATAGCCATATAGAGAAAGGCTTTTTTGTCGCTGTTGGGTTCAAATAAATATGAGTATCTCCAAGGGGGGGGGGGGGTGATACGAACTAGGGACACTTTTATTAATGGTAAAAAGTTCCGCACAGCTGCTTTAAATCCCCTTTCTTCCCCGTTCTGATGCTCTGTTTAAACTTCAGTAGGTCTGGGACTAAAAGGTGGAGTTAGAAACACTGCAGTCTGTTGATTGCAGACAGAGTTGTGGCTGGTTTTTAAGCTATGTAACCACTGATCATATTTTGGCAAGTTTTACATAAATTAGTAAACTATAACTATAAAATTAAAAGGATGTTTTCCTGCCTCTGGCCTCTGGCAGCAGCTGGAGTCTGAGGGAAAAAATAAGCTAATTCACTGGGCCCACTGCCCACAACTTTTAAGGAGTGTTTACTTGTAATGTCACTCAGTGTATGTAGCCTGATTCCAGACCATAGACCCCGCCCACTCAACTGAGTAGGCTTGTATCTCTGGTCTGGCATACTGCAATGAATTTGCCATTTATCTCGTCCAAAGGATGGACGGACCAATGAACGCCGGGGGTGGCGGTGGGTCTAGCAATTAGCCCATCAGCGCCACGCCAATGGCGACCGCTGCAGATCCCACAGACCACATTAACAATGCTATCGAGGTATTTCGCCACTACTTGCGTTAATGGAGGACCAAATTAAGGAAGCTGCTAAACTGGATTTAACGGCGATGCAGCTGGGCGTGCACGACGACGGAGACATTTTAAACGGGCAATGCTCACTTGTTTTCGGCACCGCCGAGGCATGGATACTAATGACTTCAGATTCTGGGTGAGTCGTTGATCTCTACTGATTGCTTAGGGAAAAATCAAATTCCCTCCCCCTTGTAAATCGCCTTCAATGGAGGCGATGTCAGACTGAAGGTTCTGGGAGCTTCAGTCTGACACTCAGGCTACAGTGTATGAGTTGACGACTTGAATCCATCAGCGCACCCTAAAATTTCAGTATGACAACTAACCCAATCACAGGCCAGCAGTGGTGCGAAGAGAGGGATGAGGTGTGTGAGGTTGAGACTTATCGCTGCTAGCTGTTAGCCACTATTAGCTAACAGCAATGCTGGCCTGTGATTGTATTACCTTTCTCCTTTAGCAGCTTCTTCCACCTGGGAAAGGCTACCCCAATACTGACCCTTGTTTTTTTAATTTGCCAGTCACGTTGCCTTTACGATTCCCTTTTGCACTTTCTTGGCGACAAGGATTCCATCTCCCGCGATGCTGCATATGCATGATCCTGCATTCTCCTCCATCCTGGGACTTTTACACCAATGATGACATATTTATGAATGCAGACATCGATTTTTGCCAATAAACAACTGAAAATGTTACACAATATCCCTTTAAAAAAAAGCTGTTGCTAACAAGTGGCTGAATGAAACTACAGGACATGATCACATCCAGACATGGCTTTACAGCCTCATTGTGGCAGAGATGTTAATTCATGCCACCACAGTGTCATTTGTTCATTACCTAACATTAGCTTTTTATAATGGCGATTGCATTTAGGCTTCAAAAATCATAAAAGTAGTGTTCATTTGTGAAGATCACCTTGTTGAACAAAGTGTGTAAGTATCATAAATGTTTGTTTGCCACAGAGTTTATTTTACTGCAGTAATCTAAAATCCAATGGAAAAATCCAATTGGCTTTTTGACAAGGGAACAAGAGCGATGCTAACCTCTGCATGGGTCCACAGAAAAACATCCCTGCAGCATTCTATGCTGATAGGTTGATAGTCCCAGCCCCCACAATGGGACAGTGTTGATATATTAAATATTTCCTGGATCCGTGGAGTCTGGAGACTATTTCCATTCTTACATTTACATTTTGGGTCATATTTGTGTCTGTAATTCTTAGTTGCAACAGTTCTGATGTAAAATCCATAGTCTAGGCAGACATTGAAAAAAAAAAAAAGAAATTTATAAGACCTTAAACTTTAAGGTCTTATAAATTTCTTTTTTTTTTTTTCACATGATCATTTGGGGGCTAAGTATGCCTTTAAGGCTTAAAGGCATACTTAGCCCCCAAATGATCATGTGTGTATCAGTTATTTACCCTGTGTTATGTTTGAAATGAATACTATTAAATACTATATAAAATACAAATACAAATAAACGGTGCAGGCGTGCATGCCATCTGTGCATGACACTGTTTAAGTGTTTCAAATACTAAGGTTTTAGTAAAAAAAAAAAAAAAAAAAAGCATGTGTATGGGCAGCACTGAGCAAATGACTGGATAAATAAAACTTGGATTATACTGCATGAGTTGTGGGAAAGTTTGAAAACCTATGCTTTAATATAGTTTTGCTGTTGATAAATGCGGACCCCAGTGACTACTATACATCAAGGATATTTTTTTATGTTTTTGGATTCTTCGTTCACTGTGGAGGCTTAAACTAAAAACTAAGTTTTCTTTCTAAATTCAAGGTAACAAGGGGTGTGTAACTGATAAAAAATGGTCATTTGGGGGGGTGAAGTGTTCCTTTAAGTGACCTTTATGTTTGTCAGGCAGACTCACAAGAAGGCATAAATGAAAGCCAGTACCTGTACCCATTATGTTATGACAAACATAGTAAAGCCTTAATAATGGTTGAAAAATCATGACTTAAAACATGTACCATCACTATTTTGATACCTTGACTAGTACAGAAATGTTGTCTGGCCCATTGACGACACTGTTATATTCTTCTCTTCTTGTGGAGGAAGAAGGACTATGCTGTGTGTGGTGTGTAATCTGGGAGAAATAGAGAATGAGTATCATTTTTGTTGTTTACTTTTCTTTGTATTAGAAATTAGAAGTGGTTGTTTGAAAAGAGTCGTTCAGATTGTCAAGTTATTCAGTGAATTCATTTAGGTTCAGTAAGAGAACCATGATGATAGCTGTTATTATTATCATCATTATTATTATTGCTTTTGTTGTTGTATTACTTTGGCTGTATGTATGACCAGCACAGTTGGTTTACCAGTTGGTTTATGTGACTCATAAAGTTCCTATTTTTATCCATAATGAAACAATAATCAAGCAGGTATTTTCATACAAATCCTTGGCTGTAATGATAGACCATCTGCTACCCTGGAAAGACCACGCTGAATCTCTCTGCAGAAGGACAAAACAAAGAATTTATTTTCACCACCGCCTCAGGTCTTTGGGGCAAGTAGGAAAATTCTCCTTTTGTTTTTACTTCTGTGATTGTGAGTGTTCTACAGTGTTGTAATACCACATGGAACAAGTGTTTGTTAAAGTCAAAATCTGCTCAAAGACCAGCCCGGTCACCAGAGGAAAATGTTGGCATTGTACATTTCTGCAAACCACAGATACGCTACATTTGTACGTTTTGGATGTATGATATCAACATTTGTACAGTGACGTAGTATATGAGCTGACTTGTCATCAGGAGGTGGAGGGGATGTTGGATGGTGTGTCACCTAAGTAAGACACCTGCCAAACCACTGTTTGAGACCAAAATACAACAAAACCAGTTGCTGTGTCTCCAGCAGCTTTGTAGGTCCCAGACATGGGTGTTTTTTGCCCCCATTGCTGTTTTTACAACTGGGTTAGTGTCACAAAAAGCAGTTGTTTCTGACATTGCTGTGTTTCTGGGAGGGATTGTGCCCCCAAAACCACGTGTTTTGGACCAAAACATAATCTTTTCCTGAGTCTGTGTGCCTAAACCTACCCACACATTAACCACAGTGGTGTTGAAATGTGAACTTTCAGTATCTGCTACATAATAATGTAAAAAATTAATACTTGATCTGATTATAAATCATCATCATCATTACCATCATCACCATCATTGCATCATCATTACCATCATCACTATCACCACCATCACCATCATCATCTCATCATCATCACCATCATCATCTCATCATCATCTTCACCTTGACCATCATCACCATCACCATCATCATCATCATCATCATCATCTTCTTCTTCATCATCACCATCATCATCATCACCATCATTATCTTTGCCATCATCATCATCTTATCATCATCATCATCATTATCATCGTCGTCATCATCATCATCATCATCTTCTTCTTCATCATCACCATCATCATCATCATCATCATCTTCACCTTCACCATCATCATCATCATCAATCATCATCATCATCACCACCATTATCTTTGCCATCATCATTATCTTATCACCATCATCATCATCATCATCACATCCACCATTCTCGTAATTTCCACCTTCATCATCATCTCCATCATTTTCATCATTTCACATCACATCATTATCATTGCTATCATCATCATCATCATCACCATCATCATTATCATCCCCATCACCACCATTATCACCATCACCATCATCATTATCTCATCATCATCATTATCATCATCATCATCATCATCATCACCATCATCATAATCTCATCATCACCACCATCATCATCACCATCATCATCTCATCATTGCCATCACAATCAGCATGAGCATCATCACCACCATCATCATCATCATCATTACCATCATCGTTGCCCCATCATCGTCATTACCATAGCCATCACCACCACCATCACCATCATCATCTCATCATCATCTTCACCTTGACCATCATCACCATCATCATCACCATCATCATCACCATCATCATCATCATCCTCACCTTCACCATCATCATCAATCATCATCAATCATCATCATCATCATCTTTGCCATCATCATTATCTTATCACCATCATCATCATCATCATCATCATCTTCTTCATCATCACCATCATCATTATCATCATCAATCATCACCATCATTATCTCATCATCATCATCATTATCTTATCACCACCATCATCATCATCATCATCACCATCATCATAATCTCATCATCATCATCATCATCATTGCCATCACCATCACCATCATCATCATCTTCATCATAGTCATCATTGCATCACCATTATCTCATCATCATCATTTACCATCATCATCATCATCACATCTACCATTATTATCATTTCCGCCTCCATCTTCATCTTCATCATCTCATCATCACCATCATTGCCATCATCATTATCTCATCATCATCATCATCACATCCATCATTATCATCATTTCCACCTTCTTCATCATCATCTCCATCATCTTCATCATCTCACGATCACATTATCATTGCCATCATCATCATCACCATCATTGCCATCATCATTATCTCATCGTCATCATCATCATCATCAACATCACCATCATCTTATCATCATCATCATTATCATCATCATCATCATTATCTTCATCATCATCATCATCATCATCAACATCATCCTCATCATCACCATCATTGCCATCACAATAATCATCATCATCATCATCTTCATCATCATCACCAACAACAACATTGTCATCATCATCATCATCACATCCACCTTTATTATCATTTCCACTGTCATTATCATCTCCATCATCTTCATCATCTCACCATCACATCATCATCATCATCATTGCCATCACCATTATCTCATCATCATCATCATAATCATCATCAACATCACCATCATCTTATCATCATCATCATCATCATCATCATCATCATTATCTTCATCATCATCATCATCAACATCATCCTCATCATCACCATCATTGCCATCACAATAATCATCCTCATCATCATCATCACCAACAACAACATCGTCATCATCATCATCATCACATCCACCTTTATCATCATTTCCACTGTCATTATCATCTCCATCATCTTCATCATCATCATCATTATCATCATCATCATTGCCATCACCATTATCTCATCATCATCATCATCATCATCACACTGTAGTCCTGTGAACACTGATGTTTTGTAAGGGTGTTTTACAATCCCAGGGAACAGGCCACAGGATTGGAGGATTATTTTATGAAGGAAAAAAATTAAAAGGGAAAATAGAAAATGTAATGTGAAGATGGCCAATAAGCTCATTATTTCAGTACTCAGGATTTTAAGGCCACAATTAAATGATAAAAAAGAAAAATGGCACTGAAAAAGGAAATTGGATATTGAAATGATGTCGTGAAATGAAAACTTGAAATGTGGAAAGTGAAATAAAAAAAACCCTCAAATGTAAAATAGAAACTCTCAAATATAACTGTTTAAATGGAAATGTAACTAAAATGAAACATTTATAAGAACATTTGAAAAGAAAATGAATTAGTAAGATATAAAGGTATTTTCTATTTCATTTTCTTACTTTCTTTTTTAATAATGGCTTGATAATTCTGCGCTTAAATATAATAATATATTTGCCATATTGTCTTCCATTCGAGTCAGTTCATTTTGTGTGCTACACTGATTATATGTGAGGAGCTTCATGCATATGATTTGATAGGTTGTTGTTTGAATTTTTTTTTAAATACAAAAAAAGGATTCACAAAATGTGCAAACAGCACCATGATGAAATTAGTTGCATTTCAAACAAATGTTCAATAACTTTACCTTAATAAACATACGATATGTAATAATAAAACCTTGTCCCAGATTATAGTTGATGCAGCAAACACTGTCAGTTTGGAATGGCACTTGATGTAGGGAACTGTGCTATTCAGAGACCTGTTTACAAATATATAAAGAATTCATGGTAATATACAGACAGATTTTTTTTTTCCATTTGTGGTTCAATTTGAAGATTATGTAGATGGCCCTATAATCTGTGAGCAACATAATCCTGTCCATTAATACTGTGGTTCTATGGGGAGGAACCCTTGGTACTGGTGATGGGTGTATGTTGGTGTTGTCATCAGGAGCAGTGGTGCAGCCAAATGGACCGATAAAGCAGATGGTGATTAGTTACTGGCTGCTGTGTGGGGATGTCAAGGGAGTGGCAGCTTTGGGCTCACTTCACTGGATGGACCATTTTAAACCAGTCAGTAAGGCAGAAAACAGAAAGATTTTAAACCTTAAGTATAAAACAACTAAAATACGCTGGACATAAATAAAAATGTGACACTTTTGTTCATTCATTCATCTTCTAACTGCTTCATCCTCTGGGGGGTCGCTGGAGCCTATTCCAGCTGACATCGGGCAGGAGGCAGGGTACACCCTGGACAGGTCGCCAGACTATCGCAGGGTCGCCACATAGAGACAGACAACCATTCATGCTCACATTCACACCTACAGACAACTTAGAGTTATTAATTAACCTAGTCCCCAAACTGCATGTCTTTGGACTGTGGGAGGTGCCTGGAGAGAACCCACGCTGACACGGGGAGAACATGCAAACTCCGCACAGACCCACACAGATCCCACACCCGGGATCGAACCAGCAACCCTCTTGCTGTGAGGTGACAGTGCTAACCACCACACCACCGTGCCGCCCGACACCTTTGTTTTTACTCCCAATTTTTATAAGTTTAAATAAAAAAATCTTACTTTTTATGCTCTTCAGTAGGTTCAGTTCTCTCAAATCTTGGTCACAAATTTGTTAAAGTCAGTGAGCACTTCTCCTTTTCCAAGGCAACCCATCGGCAGTACATCGGCATTGGCAGTACATACAACCAGCCTCACAACAGTAGATTACATTTAATTATGCTAGCCCAGGACCATTAACAAAATTTGGGGAAAAAAAGTGTTTTGTGTGCATAAAAAAAGTCAAAGACTTAATTTAAACTCTTGAAAAATGAAAGCAAAAAAGTGTTCCATTTATATTTCTGTTCAATATAGATACAGGCAACAGTGAGATTAAAGAACAAACAACATCTTAAGACCGTGATCCCAACCTGAGGGTTTGAGGACGAACAAAGTGATGCAGGGTGGATGAAGCTTTTAATCAACAGAATGAGGGGACGTTTTTTAATTATTGTATCTGCCAAGTCACAGAATGTTAATACTGAACCTGCAAGGTGTTTCATTTCCCCTCCTGCAATATTCACTGGTTGCAACTAAAGAATAATGTTGTTGTTATGGTTGTGGGACGTGCTTCTCAGTCTGTGGCTGCAAACACAATGGGAGCTGCACATCAAAACATCACTCCATGGCGCTACTAGTGTTAAAATACTACACAGCTTAACACTGAACCAAAACAGCAATCTTTAGCTATACTTAATAACCAGTACTTTTTCTGTTGCCTTAACCTAAACACATGCAGGAGTCAAAATGCAAATACTCTTAAAATGATGGCCCACCAGCTGATGGAGACATGAAAAACAATACTATTCAGTGTATGTAATATTCATTCATTTTGCAAAATAACAAAAGCGCCCTCCTCAGGAGGGTGGCTGGGCTCAGCCTTAGAGATCAGGTGAGGAGCTTGGACATCCAGAGGGAGCTCAGAGTACAGCCGCTGCTCTTTTGCGTTAAAAGGGGTTGAGTGTCTGTGCTCCTTGATGGATTCCCTTCGTGCTCCTTGATTACTAGTATGGTTTTCTGTTTCCTCATTGATGTTTAGTTTCTCTTCTACCTGCTCCCTCAGTTTTGTTGCCTGCTAGAATTTTTTTCTTTTTGTGTCAGGTGTATGTTATTAAGGCTTGTTTTTATGTTTTCAAATCCTGCTTGCTTGGTGTCCTGCGTTTGAGTCTAACCAAAACCATTTTTACCAGGCTATAATCATGTTTTCTTTCTGCTGCAAAATTGGGCATTTTAACATTGGGGTCTATGGGGATTGACTCACTCTTTGGGCCAGCCTCCAGTGGTCATTAGAGGAACTGCAGTTTTTGGCACTTCCACTTTTGCATCATTTTTTAGCCTTGGTGGTTGCTGTTTGGACGTACATGGTGGCAGTTTTCATCACCAACCAACCTCCTGCCCATGTTGATACTTTTTTTTCACATTCTAGAGGCAGTATTTGAATTTCCAATGTAGAGGCAATTAGGCCAAAACTCTGGAGTCAGTTCTGTTAGACTAGTAGAGTTGTTAACAGTAAATTCCTAAGTACAGGTTCTCCTATGATTTTTTAACATATGAGCATTGCCAACAACAGCTCATGTCACACTGTGTGACAGTGCGCTTGCTTTTGCTCACCCAGTCCATGAATGGTGGGTGACTTGCATGACTGACTCTTCTCTGCAGACACTGGACCTCATTAAAGTTTGAATCTTTCATTTTCAAAAGGTGCTCCGACAGTCACAGGTGGTTTGTGATGGGCCTACGCCACACACAAACAGCATCAATTATTTAGCTGTCTTCTGTATGTTCATATGCGACAGACTTAAGGTGATTCTAAAGCTTTGCAGGTGCAGCTGTGTGAAAATGTGGTGGAATTCTTTAGTGGGATTCGGGATAACAGCTTCTTGTTTTGGGGAAAAATGGAGTGACAGATTTGTCAGCGTGTGGTGAGTATTTTGGGCAGTGGAGTGCCTATGTGCCTATACAAGGTCATGTGAGGCATGATGAGAAATAGTTGGTGTACGAAAGCCATTTTAGCTGACAAGAAAATATCTGGACGATGCTTGTTCAGTGTTCAGGGTCAAGGCATGGAGGGAGTCGTTTGCTTTACAGATTGTAAAGCCCCTCAAGGCAAGTTTGTGATATTGGGCTATATGTATATAAAATTGACCTGACTTGACATTCCTTTAAATAATGAATTCATAAAAGTCTGTGTTTCATAAAGGGGCTTTTGCCTTTTTGAGTCCAGACAGCACTAGCTATGCAGCAACACAGTCAGAGGCAATGGACTGTGTGGGCTCATCATAACCTCAATCCCAAAACAATGCATGTTATATTACAGTAATGATTCTCAGCAATGTAATGATCCCCTCAGGGCAGGGGAAGGCTGCAGAGATATACGGGCTTCATAAAAGTGCATGTGGCTAAAAATGACACGTTTTCATCTCTGTCAGTGAACTCTGGAAGCTGGTGTAACTGTGCACCCTGAGGAGTGGAGTGATCGATAAGGCTGGCAGGTGCGGGGATGTGCGTTTAGGTGCTGGCAGGTGTGTGCAGCTTCATCCACACACCCATCCTCAGGTTGCAGGGAGGATTTAGAGGAGCATTGGCTGCCTGCCACTAAAAACCTCCAAATATGACACCTGAAATCACTCATTTGCCTCTGTGTAGGAGCAATTTGAGGTAATAAACCAACCTTTTTGCCTGCGAGTAATTTTTGTCAACACCATTTTACATCCAAAGCAATTCTGCAAAACAGCTTCACACTCTCACAAGCTGGGAGAGCTGCCTCTAAAAGCAAAATAATGACTCTGTATTACAATCCATTACAGCGCAAACAGCTTCCTGCTTCAAATTTTCCATGAGCAATGTGCCCTGCCCTCTGTATGACAGTTTTTCACAATTGCCAAGACACATTTCTTGAAACCTTCTCTCAAAGCTGTAAACACAAAACCTAATCTTCAAACGACACCCACAAAACCTCTGACTCTTTTGGCAAAATCAAACAATACCATTTTATCTGTGCTCAGTATCAAACAATGCTTTCAGATCATACACACAGACAGTCAGTACATAAACACCACTGAGCATCCATTTCACACTAAATCAAGGATGGAAAGCACGGTGTTCAGGACATGTTGAAAAACACATTTTGAATTATGAAAAAATAGAATTACTACCTCACAGTTGTATGGCTCCACGAACCAGTCAAGTTGCAGTTGTATTTTACAGTTTTTCTCGATTGTTTACACACATTTTCTGAAAGCATGCCTCATACTCTCAGAACTTTACACACAAATCAAAACACACACACACAATGGGCAAACCCCCTAAATTCTCCTGCAAAATGAAACTTTACATTCAAAACAATGTTATTTCTTCTCAAAATGATATTTTGTTTGCAAATGACACACACAAACCATCATATGAATCGACATTTGTAAGAACCAGTTGAACACCGATGTGCTCAATGTAAAACACTATGATGAATGGAAAACACTTCTTCTCCATCATCATAATGACTTTTTTTGTTCAGTGTTACACTTACTACAGACAGTACATACATAAGTGTGTTGTGAAATATTTTAGAATATTGTTTTTAATACTCAGAACACACACATACACGGTAACAAATATATTTTATTTTTCCCACAAAAACAATGTACACAGTGTACATCCCAACCAACACAAAGTTGCACATACAGTGGTCTACATACAAAACAACAGAAGAATTTACTGTCTACAGTTACAGGAAAAAAAACCAAAAACAAAACTATGCTGCATCCTCTCTTCTGTTTCGGTCTGGCCACAGCACCTCATCCACATCACAAGAAATGTTTTCCCTGGCCAAGCAGCGGGGGAAATATCACCTAGCATGGCGAATCCAGCCATGAAAAGCATCAGCTGCTATATCTCCACATGCTTCTTCCATAGCTTGGAGAAGTGGTATACGTGTTTGTGGATTTCTGTCATACACTTTCCATCTCCAGGCAGAAAATTCCTCAATTGGATTTAGGAATGGAGAATATGGAGGGAGATAAACAACTAAAAAGCGTGGGTGGGCCGTGAACCAGTTATGAACCAGAGCAGCCTGGTAGAAACTGTGTAGGGTGTCCAGGAATGTGATCAGATGGGCAGTGTTGTAGGGGCCAAGGGTAGCAGAGATTACGGTCCTTGGCCTTCCTCATCCTCCTCGTCCTCCTCCTCTTACTCTCACTCCTCTGGCTCTGGCTCTGCCTCTGTTTCCAGTGTTGGCATCCATTGCTCCAAAACAGAAGAGCTCACCTGTTGCCCTTTTATGCTAAAGCTCTGATTGCTAATTGTAAAACTGTGTGACAGGTGTTTGCCCATGTGATTATTCAGTGTGCATAGTAGGACAATTAACTTTAGAATTTGGAATGACAGTGTGCTCCTTGTGAAAATGAGAGATTTTCTTCATGAAAATTGTGCCAAGTGCAGCGAATTGTGTGTAATGTTTTGAAAAAAGTGTGTTTTAGAACTGCAATTTGAGTGTAAAGCAGGAATTGTGCTTGTAGTTTAGCAGAATTGGTTCAGGGGTTTGGTGCATGAGTTACATGTTGTGGTCATTGTGTCTCAAGTACCAGTATTTGTGTGTAAACAATTGAGAAAAACTGTAAGTCCATATCTGTTCAGACCCATACAGTATCTCACACCCCTCCTATTTTTGGAAATATTTTATTATATCTTTTCATGGGACAACACTATAGAAATGACACTTTGTTAACTTAAAGTAGTCAGTGTACAGCTTGTATAGTAGTATAGATTTACCTTCCTCTGAAAATTACTCAAAACACAGCCATCAACATCCAAACAGCTGGCAACATAAGTGAGTGCACCCCACAGTGAACATGTCCAAATTGTGCATTTTGTGTGCCAACTGTTATTATCTAGCACTGCCTTAACCCTTTTGGGCATGGAATTCACCAGAGCTCACAGGTTGCTTCAGGAATCCTCTCCCACGCCTCCATGATGACATCAGGGAGCAGATGGATGTGAGGACACCTTGCACTACCCCACCTTCAGCTTGAGGATGGCCCACAGGTGCACAGGTGAGTTTAGGGCTGGATACATACTTGGCCAGTCCATCACCTTCACCTTCAGCTTCCTCAGCAAGGCAGTTGTCATCTTCTAGGTGTGTTTTGGGTCATTATCATGTTGGAAAACTGCATTGCAGCTCAGTTCCTGAAGAGGGGCGATCATGCAAGGGACAGTTTTCTTGGTGCTCTTTCAGCATATGTGGCACCTTGGTGAAGAACACCAAGACAACTGTCCCATGCCTACAGTTAAGTATAGTGGTGGCAGCATCATGGTTTGGGGCTGCATGAGTGCTGCTGGCTCTGGGGAGCTCAATTCATTTAGGGAAACATGAATTCCAAGCAGAGCATGATCGCCCCTCTTCAGGAACTGGGCTGCAAGTTTTCATTATCAAGTTTTCCAACATGATAATGACCCAAAACACACCTAGTAGATGACAACTGCCTTGCTGAGGAAGCTGAAGGTGAAGGTGATGGACTGGCCAAGTATGTATCCAGCCCTAAACTCACCTGTGCACCTGTGGGGCATCCTCAAGCTGAAGGTGGAGGAGCGCAAGGTGTCCTCACATCCATCTGCTCCATGATGTCATCATGGAGGATTCCTGAAGCAACCTGTGAGCTCTGGTGAATTCCATGCCCAAAAGGGTTAAGGCAGTGCTAGATAATAATGATTGGCACACAAAATATTGACACTTTAGGCACAATTTGGACATGTTCACTGTGGGGTGTACTCACTTATGTTGCCAGCTGTTTGGATGTTGATGGCTGTGTTTTGCATAATTTTCAGAGGAAGGTAAATCTATACTACTATACAAACTGTACACTGACTACTTTAAATTATGTCAAAGTGTCATTTCTATAGTGTTGTCCCATGTAAAGATATAATGAAATATTTCCATTTAAACATAATGCCTTCAGCCATGGCTATCACCGCTGCGCAGGCTTAAAAATCTGTTGTTATGGTCATATGGGCATCTAAGATTAGTGTCACCAATTCAGTATCTGACCTAACCCACCCACGGCAATGACACAGTATACAGAGAAAGTCTGGCAGGGGTTGTGGATAGGTCAAAATGGGTCAAACAAACACAGGAGTTTGACCTTGGAGGGTGTTTGTGTTTTTTTTAAAACAACATTATCTGTCACATCCTTCACGTGTTTTGCTTCACATACATTGCTTGTTAACTTACTGAAATCATGACCTTTTTTCTAAACCTAAAAAGTAGTTTTGTAACCTAAACCTGAAGTAGTTTTGTTGACGAAACCTACATTTCCTGTAAACATGGAAGTTCATTTTGAAAGGCACTATATGTGTGACAGGGTTAATTTCGCTGATGAAAACTATGACAAAAAATTTTCATCACCGACTTTTATTCCATGATGAAAAAGAGACAACGAGCTAAAAATAGATCTTGATAATAACAGCTATGATGAATTCTATGTTTCATTTTCATTGATGAGACGAGACATGACCAAAATGTTCTTCAAATGTTGCATGAGTGACAGGTTTAATGGATTTGTGGAGTTTGTCAGTTAAAGCAGTGGCTGTTTGCAGTTAGCTCCACTCGTCAACCACTGAATGACAGCAGAGCAAGCAGCCTCCAGCCACCAGATTTTACAGTTTATCCCCACAGGAATCCACTCAGATGTGGACTTGAGAAGATCTATGGATTGCTTGCTGTTTGACAGGCAGATATTAGGTTCAGTTATCTGTGAGTGTAGCTGTGTTGTACGTTAACAGTTTGAACTCAGTTTAGTTTTCTCTGACAGAGATGGAACTTTAATTTTAATGACCAACTCTGTGAGAGGACACAAGTTTAATCCTCCAGACTAACATGTTGCAGATTAAGAAAGAATTCGAGCTTTGATTAAGTTATTTTTCTGCTTCTTAACAGTGAGATCAATAAGGCAGAGTTAACAGTGAACCTGGGTACAAATCCTAGTTGCCTCTGATTAGATATTTCTGGTGTGAAAATTTTCGAGACCATAAATAGAGAGATGCTTGAGCTGTTCAAATGATGATCAGTCAGTGTGTGCTCATAAATCACCCCTTAAACCTGTCAAAACCTGCTGGAGAAATGAGATTGTATGTGTGTAGAAATTATTTGGAGTTGTCCAAAAAAAAAAAAAAAGTCTAAATGAAGTTTTTATACATTATTATACACACATTATTCTAATTTCTGATACATTGATTAGTCTAACTGGATTAGTTTAGAGATAAAAAAAAAGAAACCTATAGAAAACATAATGACTAAAAGTTGACTAAAATGTCATGAATTTTCATCCACAAAAATGTTTTGAATGAAATGTTGAAATGTTTTTTGGCGACTAAAGCCAGAATAAAACTATTAAAGATAAAATTGACTAAAATGTGAAAAAAAATGAATAGGTATTTTTGTCTCCAGACAAAAAAACTAAATCTAAAATACTTGTGCCTGTAATATTAACACTGACATGTAATGAGCAGAAATGACATGCCATCCATGAGTGTCCAAAACTGATGCTAGTAGGGCCCCTAGGCCGCCATAGTTTGAAGCATAGACCATTGATCAAGCTGCCTTATTTGACAAGTTGGAAGTGAGAACTCTCTGAATGTCCTGATTTTGGTGGCTACAGAGACTCTGCTTATATTGGACTGTACTCTATGTCCCGCTTCCCTCATTGTCATTCCATAAACAAGAAGATGGTCTATCATAGTTGCTCAGATTTACAGTAATCTGAAATCACTCTTCTTGTTTTTGCTTTTCCTCGTCCACCATCTCTTACATCTACTCTTCCTCCTCTGCCTCTCAGATATTTTCCATCCATTGCTGGTACCAACGCTCAGCTCCCCTGTGCCACCTGCATACTCTGGACTGCCTCATATTGTATTCAATTGGTTTAATCACATGGTTACAAAAAGTGTGAATAATTTTGTGTAAATGATGACAGCTGTGTTGTTGTGTTTAAACTCTGCTGCCCATTTTGCAACACAAGTGCATCACAGTGCAAATGTAAGCAACACTGTGTTAAGAGTTTTTCAAAGGGAGTGAGTGAGATCTGCAAACTGCATGAGCATTGTTTAAGGTTTTGCCAGAGGAGTGATTGATTGGATAAATGGGCTTAGGCCACTGAACATTCGGTTCAGAGAATGGGGTTCAGTGTTTTAGCAGTTCAGAAAAACTTTAAGCACAAGAAAGAGAACATCACAAAGCATTGGGGCGATGCCAATTATGCCACAACCTCGCTGTGCTGTGCTGTGCCTGCTCGCCTCAGGAGGCATTCATAGTAAGACAAGAACAGCAGCACAACACTCCTCTGCAACTCACACACACACACAGGCCTGGCTAACAAGCTTCGTGGAGTGGTGTGAACAGCACTTAACCGTCAATAGTTTCATCCTCCTGAAAAACACAGTGAGAGAGAGAAAGTAAAAAGGCGGTTTAATCCTGGCCTTAAGCCCTGGTAAAAATAGGACTGGGAGTAGAACGCAGGAGATTAGGCCAAGGGATTAACTCTCCATTTGTTTTCTAAGAGCATCCGCTGCTGGAGGTGTAAGAGGTGAGCAAGGAAGAGGAGGAGAGGATAGGAGCCAAAAACAGAGGAAACAATAGGAGAGGAGAGGAGAGGAGAGGAGAGGAGAGAAAGATAGAGCAGAAAGTAAAGGAGAGGAGACGAGAGTAGCTAGAGGAAGTGAGGAGAGAGGAGAGGAAAAGTAAGAAAAGGACAAGTGAAATTATTTTTATGCAAATATAAAATGTATACAAGTCAACGTTTTTCATAATACCCTGAGAATCAACAGGTGATAGATAGGCTAGGTGTATGTGTGTGTATGCAGATGCGTGTGTGTGTGCGCATTGCTGTATATTTCTGTATGCAACAGAAGTGGTGTCAACTAAAGGCTTTAAGTAACTCCACGTTCTGTCTTCCACCCATCTAATAACCACAGTTAATCACAGACAGCAGAGTCTGTGAGAGATACACAGTGTGGAAGACACACTTTCCCTGGGTCACACTCACTGCTGCTGCCTCAGCATTCATTAAAGCCAGTGGCAGACAGCCAAGGAAGCAAAGGGTGAGACGTAATGTTTCAAAGCACATTCAATCTCAGAGGGAGATTTGGCTTGAGCCAACATACCTAATATTTTCATACTGCTAGGAAGTCAGGCTCAGAAAAACTCCATTAATCCACACTGAGTGAAGTGAGTGAGGTGGGAATACTGCCGCTTTATGTAAGAGAAACATTTGTAGCCTCTTTATCACAGGCTACATTAACGTTGTTTCCATTAATGTCATGCAGTGCCCAGTGACTTTATGACGCGTATGTAGCTCATATCATAAAAGCCATGAGCTGCAGATTTGAACCTATAAGCCTGTATATATGGGAGTGTAGTTAAAGTGCACGTGTACATGCATTTTTTTTATGTGTGTGTGTTTGTGTGCGCAAACCACCAAGGTGTCATCTTATCAAGATAGCAATGGTGGGTGGCTTTTCTGTAACAGCAGCATCGAAAATCACAGTGACATGTCCGGTGATGTAGTGAAGGGTATATGTATGTATAACTACAGTTTGTAGTATGTATACAGGGCATACCTACCTCTTTTTCTGATTGTTTACAGTATACCCACCTATCAGTCAAAAACTAATTGGAGTATATAGGAGAGTATCCACACTTCCTACTTAGTAACCTACCTGTCCACCTAGTAGTACACCCACCTCATCAACTATAACTGCACTTTAATTTAGGTGAATTTAAGTGATGTCACTTTGGATACATTGGTGTTTGCTTTTTATTGTGTCCTTGAGTTCTTTGAAAGGTGCCTATGAATAAAATGCACATCACTTCACACAGCTCCTGCTGAAGGCTTTAAACTACTATAACACATATGCGGTAGTTCTTTCAACCCCTGGAAACACACTTTGATGTGGAGTTCCCCTTTAAGTGAGCATCTTTCACTTTAGTGGCTGTGAAAGGGTCTTTGAAAACATTGAAAACAAACAGGTTTTTTTTTTTTTTGAATGATTAATGAAATAAAGGAAATTCTGTTGACCTCCAGTATATAGGCTTGGGTGATAGCTGTTGATTATTGCAATGGTTTTTCATATATGCAAATAGACCTTTTTCCACAGCAGAGATTTTGACTCAGTGGTAAAATGTAACTACATGCATTTACTCAAGTACCACACTTAAAGGGATCATTCGGATTTTTTAAAGTGGGGTTGTATGTCAGTGTATCAAATACACTAGATGTCAGTTGGCACGCTCCAGCTTTGGAGAAACAAGTAGGAGTACTGCCACAGAAGCCAAGCAATGTACTGCTGTAGATAGGTGTTAGCAGTAAAACATATTTTAGCTACCTACAAAAAGTGTTGCCAAAAATTAACCACTTAAGTGTACACTATATTGAGAGTATTTTCATGGCTTTGCCTTTCCGTCAAAAATCCCATTCCGCCAGAGAAGCCTTTAACAGCTTCAGTTCCCCATCTATGCTCTTGGTCTACTGCTGCTTTGATCATTGAATTAGTTTGTGTTGTTATGTGACTTAAATGAATCCAAACTAACCCTTTTAAACTCCAATGTCACACATTAACACAAACAAACTAATATATCGAGTCAGTGGAAGATCAGCAGCTTCTGTGTCCAGCGCCTTTAATCACTGTTTTTCACAATGGAGTCTGACTTTGGAGAGAGCAATGTAGCAGCTTCAGTTTCTCATCGGTAATTGCTGTTTGACAGCAGAAAGTATCTGAAATACAATGTACAATTAAACTGATGTTGATTTTTTGTTGTTGTCTAAAATAAGTATTATTGCTTATCCCTCCACACCAGTTCATAGCCTCTGTGGTGGACTTCAGCCTGCGTGTCCATACTGGGACAACTGACATCTACTGTATGCAATACACTGACAATAGGCTATACAACCTCACTTCACAATGTCAGAACTATCCCTTTAAGTACTTCACTAGACTAGAGTATTTCCATGCTTTTACATTTCTGGAAACTGTAGTTATAGTTAGAATAAAAGAATAAAAACATTTTCAGACTTAAGCATATGATAAGATTATACAATACAACACACTATTTAAAAAACAGCAATTCTGATCTTTTTTGCCTCGTGATCCCTTATTAAAAAAAAAAAATCAGTGTTATTGTGTTTCCACATCATATTTCAGATGTCTGTTCAAGCAAGAGACATTTCCTCTCTTAAAAAAAACTTGGTTTCGTTTAAATACGTAACTGTTTGAAACGAATCCATAGAGGTAAAAGAAAGAAAGAAAGAAAGAAAGAAAGAAAGAAAGAATGAATTAGTGAGGAAAACTATTTTCTGTAGCAGTACAGATAGCCTCGCGATACCAGACTGACTACTATGCAAACTGCTTTTCATTTTTGGCTCCTGTGACTTGCCGTCGCGCCAGTCTCCGCCTTCAGGGATAAAAAGCGGCTGCGCAGCCCTCACCGGTCTTCTCCCACGTCAACCGGAGCCGCTCATTCCTTCCACCCAACCGGAGCTTCATTGTCAAGGTAATGTGAGCATATTATTCATCTTTTACTTGTACAAGCTGCGTCTTTATTAGTATAAATAGTCATATTTTGTGAACACGCCAGAGTCTGAATGTAATGTTCAGTAGTTTTTTTTTTAAGAAGTCTGTTTTGTAGCAGGCGTGGTCTAAGGGTAACGTGCTTTTAGCACATTTAAACTTCAGTGTACGCGACAGTGATTCCACGAGTCTCTTAATAATCGAAGCTGTGACAGAGATAATGGTATTTGGTCATGGAGCGGTCCTGACGCAGTGAGGCCGCGAGCCGCTGCAGCGCGAACAAAAGACCATGTGGCAGTGTGTGAAGGCCCGCGGGCCCGACGGCTCCCCACAGTACTGTATGTTCAGGCGCTCTGTGACCAAATTAATTAGCTGTTTGGGCATGTAGACAGTTTACAGGAATGATGCGATTGCTCAGGAGGATGAAGCTCGATTCTCTGGCTAGAGTTGATGGTGACGGGGATTAAGACTGGACACCGGCTGTCGAGTGCAGCCGGCGGACCAAACGTCACTGACACTAGTGAGCTGACTGAATGTGCTAAAGTACATTTGCGGTTCTTGTGCGTTGCGCGTGGTAGTCACTCGCTCATTAGAAAGCGAGTAAAGCTGCTGTATATTGCTTATCATCTTGCGCACCCCTGAACAGAACATTATGATCTTGCAGTCTATCAGGGGCGTTTCTATAATTTGAGATACTTCTGTCTTCTTGTCCAAAGTATTAGTAGAAGCAGAACACTTTGTTTGCAGCTGCTATTACTAAAATTTTGGAGTGCTTAAATATTTCCGTTTTATGCAACTTTATATGCCACTACATCTCAAAAGGGGAAATATTTGTACTTTTTACTCCACGACGTGATTTAGTTACTTTGAAGACTATAAGTCGGTGTATTAGTGTTTTGTAGGGTGTGGTTTTGCACATCAACATGCTTCAGTTCTGAATGCAGTTTGGAACCCAAATCTGTCTGCAGTAGCTGGGGAGAAACAGGAAGTGATGATTCTATCAGACAATGGGAAGCCAGATTTGTAAGAAATCCAACCCTAATTATTGCCTATCCAGTCTGTCTGGTTTGTCATATTCAGGCTGATTTGGTTTATAATGCAGTCTTCAGGGATGATGGTACCCCCTTCAGTGGATTTCATTCTCCAAGGGCTGTTTCCATGTTAATTTTTTTTTTTTTACCCCCTGTGTTAGCTAATGCTGCTGACGTGATGAGCTTGCCTTGGGAAGTCAGCTACTGTGCAATTGAGCTCTTAGCTGCACAGAAACATGACAGTCAGGGTCCTGACAAGAGTCAGGAAGGATTACATGTTCACACTGTAATTTCCCAGAGCTTAAGTAGATGACTTGAAATTGCACGTTTGGTTTGACCAGTAGTCAAAAATAAAGCATCATTGTTAAGCATCATATGACAAGGAACCTGAAATCCTCACATTTGTGCAGCTGGAACCAATGAGTGTTTGGCTTTTGTCCCTTCTTATAGTGATACGATTATTAAAATACCTTGTTAAGTTTCTGTCAACAAACTGACAGAACAAATAACCAACAATTGATTGGAAAAAATCTAAGTGTACAATTTTACAAAAAGCAAAAGTGAAATGTAGTTGTCGCAGACAAAAAAATCTTGGTGTGACTAGTGAAACTATAACAGTTTATTCCCTGTCTAGTGTGCTGCAGAAGCCGTGTGAGGATAAAGGTCTTTACTCTGTGGGCGTGGCTTAAAATCAAAGCCACATTAGTTCAGTTTAGGTGATCACACTGTCAGAGCCATACCAACCTGAGTCGTGTGTCGTCCTATGTGTTCGCTGTGCAATGGGGTCGTGCCCCTCCGGCCCCACCACTGACAGTGCCAAATGCAACAAAGTGGTGTGAGTGACCTTCCAGACCTTGTCTCTCCTGCAGGTTGCTCTTTATTTTCTCATCATCACTCTTTTTCTACTTTGTTTCAGAATCATGGCCGAGCTGAAGGAGCGCACCTTCATTGCCATCAAGCCCGATGGTGTGCAGAGGGGCATCATTGGAGAGGTCATCAAGAGGTTCGAGATGAAAGGCTTCAAACTCGTGGGCATGAAGATGCTCCATGTAAGTAAATGTTTTAATCTGTGAGACCTGGGCTCATATGTACCTTCGAGGCAAAGAGTGTGAAATTAGCTGCTTTCATAAGTCAGTGGTAGTATTTTTAACCATCTCCAGTGTATGCACATGATCTTTGGAGTGTGCAAAGTGACAGTTAAGACCTCCGGTGAGCTGGATTAGTCTGCTTTACTATTCCTGACTGTAGCATAGATTAGCACTGAGAGTTGAGGTCTCCTGATCCTCTAACATGTCATCTGACAGAGTGGGATGCTGCTTCACTTTTCCATGGAGTGTGGTGCATTTATAAACCTCCATTATGCAAGAATGATTGTAAACTAACACATGCAGAACAATTCACATTGAGGTGAAGTAGATTAACCCTAATTGCTCCATTAAATCCTGGTGTCAGTGGGGTTAGTAATGCAGTCGGAAGCCAACTTAAAATGGAGCAGTACATTCTGATAGAGGAGCACAGAAGGTCCTGTCTAGACACTTTATAATAACCATCATTAATGAATGGTAAATTGAAATTAGTTATTTTTACTATTAACAAAGAAATAATTAATGATTGTGATTATAAGTAATGCTATAATTGTAGCAGTTGCAAACATAACTTTTTATATATCCCATTAAGTTTGTCACTGGTTAATAATTGTTTTGAAAATGGCCTGAACATTATTTAGGTGGTCAGTTGCAAATTTTGTATGTGTACTACACGGTATTTATCAGCCATTTAACACAGTATTATAATCATCCAATGTTTATAGTATGTAAAGTTGTGTTTGCAACAAACTGTTCAAATACATACATTTCAGCATTACTAATAATTGGTAAACATTATTTGATTGTGTCTTCATGGTAGCAAACCTAATTACTTAGTTTAATTAACTGTCAATTTACCATTTATCAATGATGATTATTATAAAGTGTCACAGACTGGGATACTGAATGCTAGTTGCAAGTCATATTTTGAATCTGGATTGTTGCTCAAATGTTGAAGGCAAATGTCAGTCTTTAGTTACCAGAGCCCAAAATGTCTTCTCACTTATTTTCTTACATCAGAACAAAGAATTTTACCAAATGACATTGCTCACTGAATTGGTCAGGTTTTACTTCCTTTACTAGTGTTGCAGATATTTCTGCAGTAGTTGGGTTTTTGCAGATGGGTTTATGCCTGCAGTAGTTGGGTGTTGGACCTTTTTGTTCTGCAGTGTCAGACTGGCTTTCTGGTTATTCAACTTGTGACCACAGCCTTATTATTAGAGTGGGATGTACCAACCATGTGACCACGGTTGTCATGCCAGCCGTAAACAAACACAATGTGGTTCTTTGGTCTGCTTCAGAGGCTTTTTGTTCAGTGTGTCACACTGCAAGGTTACTGAGCACTTCATAATGGGGACATCACTGTAGTCGGTAACGGCCTCAAAGCTATCATGACTCTATCTAGGGCATGGCTGTGGGTTTAACTGCGCTGGGAGCACTCGACTCTAATGGTAGAGACGAGGATGAACCCATTAACCTGTCACATGGTACATTCGTTTTCATCAAATTTCATAGTGATGATTAAGTGTTTTGCTGATGCAAATGTTAAGAGGCCAAGCAAAATGTGAAGCACGTTGTTTTGATATTGAACATCTCAATCACAGCCTCAGCATGTCGGTGAGTTCCCTCTGGTGAGCAGTGATGCAGTGTACAAGTCTAGGGCTTATATTGTATAATGTAGGAATACACGTCTGTAGTGCGTTTGTGTGTCAAACTTCAACAATGATGCCAAAACACTATAGACTCTCAGCTTTTTTTTTATTACACAACTATTTGGGTATTAACATTGACCTGCCAGTGTGGTGGGTAGCCCTCCAAGATTTACTTGTCAAATGGAAAATCTACCCGTGTTTTGCGCTAGGCAGGTGTTCTTTCAGCTTTTGGCTGAGATTGTCACTACGATGAGAATAACTGGTCCACCTCAACAGTCCACCTTTAGTAAGGATGGTCAGGTTCCAATGTGGAAGCTCACTTTGCTCACTAACTTCGGGGCTAACCCCCTTCACTGTAATCAGCAGGTGCCTGGAAAACGAAGTCAAAGTGAAATTTCCAAAAACTGCAGTTCTGCTAATGGCCACTTGAGGCTGGCTCCAAGAACAAGTCAATAGCTAGAGAGATCCATTCTAAAATGCCCAACTTTGCAGCAGAAATTAACAGGTTTACAGCCTGGGTGATTTTTTTTTTTTTTTTTTTTTCTATACCTCACGTTATGTTTTTAAGGCTTAAAGTTATGCAAAATTAAGGGTGGGCCTCTTTGAGTGACAGGCTCAGTGTCACTGCAGTCTGAGCACAGACAGATCACCAGATCCTCAGACTCCACCCTTTCATCCATATATGGTCACTTTTGGCTTCAACAGTCTAAGATGGTGCTGGCCGATAATGCTTAAAGTGCCATTCAAAGCAGCCTCACTGTCACACATTAGTCTCAGACACGCACACTTTCTCTTTCACTTTCCCTCTATCTCGCTCTCTCAACTGCACTCAATCTGGCACCAAAATGCGGCACTGAAATCTGCATCGAGATGAGGTTGGTAGCTACCATTTGTACAGGAACCAGTGCAATACTGGCACCAGGTTTCAGTCCCTAACATGATTTGTCAGAGTAGCTGCCAGTGCAGTGTACATTTAATGTGTGTATACCTGACCGTAACATGAAGCCAGGGTTTGCTGTAGGTGGTGTCTGAGTCTGTGGACCTTGAGTTTAGTTGTCTGTACACTCAGCCCAAAGACTTAAAACAATTTCCTTCAACCCCATCACAGTTGGAATCAGGGGATTGAGTTCACTCAGTTGTCATGGAACATAAGATGTTTGAGCTACCATGTACTTTTGCTGATCTACAATATTTTTTTTAAAAAAAGGTATGAAAAATCTCTTTAAAGGGAGACTTTTTACACATACTTTGTTTTTGTTTTTTACATATAACCCATCAGTTTTTATTCCTTTAAGTGCCCCCCCCCCCCCCCCCCCCCCCCAACTGATAATGCTGTATTGTCATGATAGCGTGAAGTTGTGTTATTTTTGCCACCGCTATAAGCAGCGTGAAAATCATACTGTTGCAACCCAGCTTCTCGTCTATTGTGTCTTAAAGTAGAGAAATTGTTAGTATTAAAGAAGAAATATTTTCTTGGCGTCAGCACCCTCAACAAAAACCCGCATTGTAATAACTGTATGGACCGTTTAACTGGTTGAACAAATTCATGTGGGCACAACAGAGAGACAGTGATTTTTATCAGCCCTGCTTGTAAGTAATCCACCACGGCAGCTCATTGTTTCTTGGATCATCTATTGAGTAAGGAAAACAGTAAATGCCTGAAAAGCATTTACTGAAGCATTTATTTGACTAAAAATGGTTGCCAGAGTGCTCATGATTTAAACAGTTAATCATGCCCTGGCACATGTATTTAGAGTACACTGCAGTGACACAGGAAGAATCAAGCAGTCTGACCTGCTGAAGCAGATGAAATTAAGTTTTGGTCAGTGAATATGTCCAATACCTGACATCTGTCTCTCTTGTCTTCCTTCTGCAGGCCTCTGAGAAACTCCTGAACGAGCACTACATCGACCTCAAGGACAGGCCATTCTTCCCTACCCTCATCAAGTACATGAGCTCCGGTCCAGTGGTTGCCATGGTAAGAAGAGACAACAGATTGCATAAGACTGTATGGTGTGTGTCTGTTGAACCAGTATGCATTAAACCCAGAGCTCTGCTGCCTGGCTGTTATGGAGAGTAATACCCACAGTCTGTCCGCTGTTAAGAGGAGTGTTAATTGGAAGGACTACTCCAGAAGAGCTACGAAGCAGCTGGCTTCATCTCCCATAATCCCTCTGTTGTGATGTATTCCAGGTGTGGGAAGGCAAAGGTGTGGTGAAGACGGGTAGAGTGATGCTGGGTGAGACAAACCCCGCTGATTCAAAGCCCGGAACCATCAGAGGAGACTTCTGCATCGACGTCAGCAAGTGAGTAATTTATTTGACCTCTGAGGAGCCCAAAACGCAACGCAGTCTGCCAACAGCAGTCAGTAACCCTGACAGAACTCCTTACTATATAAAGTTTATTTACACTGACTTGTCTCTGATTCTTTACGTTGCTTTTTTTTTTTCACACTTCTGCTATTGTCCTTTTCACAGGAACATCATCCATGGCAGTGACTCAGTGGAGAGTGCCAACAAGGAGATTTCCCTGTGGTTTAAAGACGACGAGCTGGTCACCTACACCAGCTGTGCCTACGACTGGCTCTACTGAGCGCTCTGTCCTGCAGCAGTCCTCACACTGGTGACCCAGTGAAACTTTTGCCTCAGATTTCCTGTTTTTGTCCATCGATAGCCTGAAGAGTAGAAGAACTGATGTGAAGTTCTTCACGTCTTTCAGTCGTCACATTCCGTCTGACCTCTACCCATCATCATACTGTACTTGGACCTGGTTTTTGCTGAGGTCTTTGTCTAGTCTGAATCCATTCCTTTAGGAACATTCCATTCATTCCTTGATTGTACAGTTAATGACTTGAAACTGTCTTTGACTGTCTGTTTTGTTAAAGGTGACCTGCTTTCCAATAAAATTCACACAATACCAATCTGCTCTTCATTCATTGGTCAGATTACACACAGCGCTGATGCACATATGATCCTTTGGTGACCTGCTGAACTCCAAGGGAGGGGGATTAGATAATGATACATTCATAATGTGGTAGTTCATATAAGCGCCCAGGCAGGATTGAAGGGAGCCTTAATCTGAGATTAGGTGGTTTGCTTTCAGGTCTGCTTTGTGATGTGATGACATCAGCTGGCTGGCAAATGACCATGACTACAGGTTTTATTTTTCTAAGCCTGTGCATCAGTGATAGCCATGGCTGGAGCCATTATGTTTTCAAGTTGTCCATACAGCCATCATCGTTTTCTCATGATTGCAACATCGCAACAGGGTATATCTTCAAATTTCTTCAAACCCACTAACTTAACGATGACCAGATTTGATTTTGATGATCAAAGGTCAAGGTTATTGTGCCCCTCATGTCATTCCTGAGCACAGTATCTCCAGAAATGTCAACTTGGACTCAAGAATGACCTGAGCACAATTTGGTGATTAAAGGTCAAAGTCACTGTGACCTTCCAAAACATGTTTTTGCCAAGAATCCATTTGTAATTATGACAAACTGTCACACAAATGTCCAGGATGTAGTGATGAGATGACATTTTATACCCAAAGGGTCATAGGTCACCTTCACTGTAACATGTTCTGCATTTAACACTTGTCTGGCCATTACTTAATGTCATATCAGGAACAGAAGACATTTGGTCAGATACTTAATTGGTGACACTAACTTTGGGTGTCCACCTTTTAAAGTTGTGCTGACTATAGATCCTATGTGCTGCTGGGGGGAAGATGTGAGTGATACATCCGTTTTTACAGACATGAATGTAAACTGTAAGTTCAACATGACTGGTGTGTAAAGGTATACAACCGCGAGATGGTAAATTTAGTTAATAGCGTACAATGCTATGATGTTTACTACATTTTAATGAAGTTTTTTATGATATATCATACTATGACTTTTTATGGCAGACTATGCTTAGACTTTCTGACATACTTTTACACATTTTATGACATACTAAACTATTACATTTTTCATGACATGGCATATTATATTATTATTATGGCATTCTGTGCTAAGATTTTATAACAGTTTTTTAACGGCACACAATGCTTAGACTCGTGATTGATTTATGAAGATTTTTTATGGTATACTATACCATAATTTATTATATACTTAACTATTACATTTGTTATGGCATACTATACTTTTTTTAAATGACTTTTTTTATGACACACTTAACTATTACACTTTCTATGATATATTTTATGGCATTACATTCATGGCATACCATTACATATTTTATGGCATATTCAATGACATACAATACCAAGACATTTTCTATGGCATTTTTCAGGACTTTCTATACTATGATTTATTTTTTTTATAGCTATGATAATTTTATGGCATAGTATACTATTATATTTTTATGGCATATGATACTAAGACTTTTTCAGGACATACTTTACCATTGCACTCTTTATGGTATATTTTATGGCATACTATGTTTTTAGGACATACTATACAGTTACATTTTTTATTACCTTTTTTCAGTTGATATGTTTTATTTTGTTTTTGTTTTGTTTTGTCTTGGGGTTTTTTGTTAACAGCAAACTATGTAAAGACTTTTCTAATCGCATACTATATGATATTTTTATGCCATACTATAATATGATTTTTTTTAGGGCATACTATACTCTGATTTTTTTTTTTTTAAATATCATACTATCCTTTTGTCGACATATAGTGGGGATTTCTGGCCTCATTTGACCTCTCCTGAGGATTTACACAAAATGAGGACGAGAGTTTGTCCCTCATACTCAGCGTGGTCTTGGAGAGTCCAGTTCTACAGTCCTCACTGTAGTCAGGAGACTAGAAAAGGATCTTTTCATAGCCAGCATGATGAATGACTGCAATCAGTAACTTTGGTACATATAGGCAGTGGTGCAAGAGGTACTCACATCGTAAGTAAGTAAAAGTATACCACAGTCTTGAAATACTGTTTCAAGTAAGTGTCCTGCTGTCAAAAGTATTAAAAGTACCAAAGGTAGTCATGCAAAAATACAAAAGGTACTAAAAATAGAAAACAACAACCAGGTCACACATTAAAAAAAAACCCAGAAAAAACAAACAAATAAAAAAAAAGATTAACCTTTGACATTGGGGGAAGGTATCAAGTATTTTCAAATTAAAAGGTTGTAGTCCAAGTGAAGTCACGATTCATTGGTGTAAAAGTCCAAGTTAAGTTGCAAGTCTTTTTATTTGGTCGAGTTGAGTCTAAATCATCCAGGGTGTGGCTTGAGCCTGATTTAAGCACATTAACAACAAAATGCAATGTTGAAAGAGAAGAGCATGTTTACTGTGCTGAAACGTAAATGATCTGTTCTTAAGTCTAACATGAGATCAGAGCAGCTATAACTGATCATGACATCATGATCATGTCATAAAACATAGTATATAAATGAGAGAGGTTGGTCTGAGAGTGCAGCCAAATCCACTCAGCAGTAATATTGTCAGCAAACCAGTAACATGTGACTTCTACAAGAGCATCTGGCTCAACTGCAGATCAGTTCAGTGGTACTACAAGTGAGCATCTGTGCGTTATTGTGCTTCAGGGCGGTTACTCTGGGGGGAGAGGAAGTCAGTGGTATGGTCATAACCAGCAAAGCCATCAAACTCAGAGAAATGTGTTAGCAGACAACATAACACTTGGAAACGTCAAAGTGTGAGCATTATGACTGGAGGACTGAAAAAGGAAGCAAGTGTGCACTGCCCCTGATCCAGGAAGTCTGATCGTAAGAAGGAGCTCAGGTTAACGCCTTTGCCACGTACTACTTGGATTAGAGCCGGGCTGCCTGTGCTCAAAGGACGACGTGCCCTTGAAAAACTCAAGTGCTGAAACTCTGACAAAGGATTTCCACAGCGTTTGAAGTCATAAGCCTTTTTTTTTATTCAGTGTAAAAGTCAGATCTTACAAAAATCACCAGATAAACTTTCACAGCCATGCGGAAACAGTTTGCAATGCTTGTAAACAAAGAAGCCATCCATTACAACCAATATTATGATCCAAACATTTGGCTTTATTTACAAAGTCTATCAAAGCTTGATCACAGCACAAATTTACCATATGAAAGGAAAATGGTATACACTATCAAAAAGATGTACAAACTTTAAACTGCAATCTAATAATGTACCTCAGGGGTCAGTGTTAATATCAATAGATTTATAATTATTAACATAGATTTTTTTTTTTCATTTGTATCCAAAATAAATTTTGCACCATAACCCTCTCAACGCACAATTATTTTCAGACAATAGTAATCCCAATACATTAAGTCATTTTTATCAAATATATATAGCACCACAATATAATGGTTTAATATAATCGGGGAGGGGGGGAAGGGGGGGCTATCACATACAAAAGACCCGTGTTAGTATCCAAGAAAACAACAAATATCCAACTCCAGTCTGCTCCTCACCACTGCCCACATCTGGCAGAACCAGTTCAGGTGCAGGAAGAACTCTGCAACCACAACAGAGTCCTTTCTATAGAAGCCCATTACTGCCAGGGGAAAATATACTCATGGAAAGTAATTGGATGCCAAAATAATGACAGTGGTTCAACAATATGAAATATTCCATCGAAATTTTGAGACAGTCAAACCTAAATGAAAATACGCAACAACATGAAACTTTGGTCAAAACTGAGAAAAAAAGAAGATTTTAAAATTAAGTAAATTTAACTCCAAATTTTGAATTAATATCACGCCCAACTTTAAATGCATTATCTTTGTTTTCTTGGCAGAAATAGGCTTCCATACATTTTCTGATCGCAGCGGAAGAGGAAAAACACAGACAGACTGAGGAACAACCAATGACGGTTACAACAAAATAAAAACAAGCTCAGCACGACATCGGCACAACGTGTTCTGTTCTACATGCATTCTGTTGATCAGTGCACCCCATTCCCAAATCAACTCATTGCTTCCATCTCCAGCTACTGATGCCCACACACTTTAAATACAGCTACCCATGGATGGAGGTCAAACTTGTTTCAGTTTTAGATTTGGGGATCAAGGTGAAATAAGAAAGTTTAATATCTACAAGGAAAGGTGAGAAACAGAAGATCCAAAACAGTGTTGATTGTGCATTTTAATTATTTAGGGTTAATCTAGAGAAGGGTAGCAGCAGTTAGTCCATAGAACAGTCTTTTTTTTGTACTAAGATATTAATGCAGTTTGGTCATGAAGTATTTTAATGCGTCTTTCAGCCTCCAACGTTAGAGGAAAATAACTCCTATCTGTTTCAAATGATTGTGAGACACTGTCTTTTATTGCTCATTTGGTCTTCGAAGCTTCGCCTTTCAGCTGAGCTCTGTATCCAATCTGATCAGGAGACAAATTAAAAAAGGAAACTGGTAGAAAACAAATCTCACATTCCGTAAAGAAATAAAAGGAGAACAGGAAGCCACAAAAAGCAAATCCGACTACAAAAAAGCAACACACGTGTTTGAGTCACCACTCAAATGTAGAATTTACCATGAAGACAAAGCTACAAAAATAGACAAAAACACATGAAATGCTTAGTGAGATAAGACCTTTGTTGTTTGAATGGTATGGAAGCAAAAAAGGGCCCTAATAATTCCATTAAAAACAAATGAATACCTGAATGTAAAATTTAACCACTACTGAATACCTGATGTGGAAATTTAAATACTACTGAATTTACTCTTTGTTTAAGGTTCATTTTGAATGGTCCAAGATGTAGAAAATTTAATTTTACAATAGAAATTCAAGTGTCAAAAATTCCAAATGAAAAAATATATTTAAGTTGCTCAAAATTCACCTTGCACGTCGCTATAGTGCAAATGATGCATAATTTGGACTCCAATCTGCCTAAAACAAGGAAGAAGTAACCTTAATAGTATGAAATATGAAAATATTACATTTTTTTTCTTTTAGGGAAAAAATTATTAACTTAAATTCAAAAGTGATGTTAAACCAGATTAATTATCTTGTTAAACATAATTATTTGTGTGCACAAATTAATTAAGATGACAATAAATGTCAATTTTGGATTATAAATAACTAGAACCTAAGTATTCTTAAACTGGAGAGATTTTTTTTTATCTGTATTCAGGAATCCGAAAAGACATTCAACAATTTAAAAAAAAAAAATTTCACAAAAAATTAAGAAATAATACTTGAAATTACTTTCAACTATGGGACTAAAACCATATCAGGTAAATTAGCTGTTATCCACATTTCAGCATCATGTATTCTGTTTGGGTTAAATTCTTTAGTACTTTTTCAGTTGCTTAAAAGTTTTCTGGTTATTACGGCACTTATTTGCTTCCACAGAAGAGATGCACATAATGAAGACGCCTCTGAGCTGTTTAAACCCAGCTGATTCAGACTTGTATTAACGACCCTTACAACCAAAAAAGAAACACAAACTTCCTGAGAATCTAATCATGAACCTTACTGGTAGAAAGAGAAATTGTGGATCTTTTACCGTCACTGAGAAGTTTAAATCTGCTCTGCATTTCAATACAGCCTTTGGCCATACAGTGAGTATTCTGTATATGAACCCTTGCTCACAAAAATCACAGTTATACAATAGCATTTTTGTTAAATTATCTCATGTTAATTATATTAATGTAGTGATCATGACATTTGAGGGTGCTATAAGTTTTATTTAACATAGCAAAATAATATGGGATCTATTATTATTGCATATCATTCAAATTAGAAGACTACCTCATGTGCTGTGATAAAATTCTTCCATGTTTGGTGTCTAGTCTTCAAGTGGATCGCTTTTAGGTAATCATTTTCATTTGCATATGCTAACACACTGCCATAGTCTATTTCACACTCTTGTTTTAGCTAAACGTGGCTAGCATCAGGAGGTAGTAGATAAACAGCTGCAAAAATCTAGCTCTAAGAAGAATGAAAGGAGGAGTCTTGTCTTTTCCACGGCCAAGCATGGATTTCTGACGAAACAGGATTTGTAACTCCATACCATCATAGTCATGAAGAATATATATATAGAATCTATGTCTTTATGCCACTTTTAGATTCTGTCGTGTTCTGTGAATGCTGCCCTCAGAGACTATTGGAAAAGCAGTGCATTGTTCATGTTTCATTATTAACAACAAACCTGTTATTCTGTGGCTCAGGTGAATCATAAACTAGCTTGCATACATATGGCTCTGACATGAGAACAACCTAAGCAATAATAATAATTAATTCAAAAAAAAAACATGAATGCTTTGCATATTACCCTAGTGAAATATTTAACTTTTTTTCCTTATTTGGACAATAAAACTGCTTGTTAATGAGTCCGACCTCTGACAGAAACCAAAGTTTGATGCTACAATTGCTGAAATATGGAGTCTGGAGTGTGCCACATTTTCAGTGTTTCGTTATATGAAATGAATACACTCAAAATTTTTGAATATCACTTACACATGAATTAAGTTTTAATTTTACTTTGACTTTAAAGATAGAATAAAGTCATAGAAATCTTTACCATATAGTTTTTTATGCATTACCTAAATAAACTATCTGAACTGTATTAATGGACTATAATTTAATGCTGTCTGTAAATCTGATGGCATACTTCAGACTCCATACAGGTGAGGAGGATAAGTTCCAGATGGAACTGCGTCCTCCTCTGGGTATAAATACAGCAGACATGGTCCAAAAGACAACAGAAACACCTGCATCTGCAATCTGAATAACTCTTGTAGTGCGACCTTTAGCTCGAGGGATTACTGTTGTATGTAAGTGATGCGTCTGCCAGCATCTGTAATATTTTAATATACTGTACAGTGTGGCTGATACAGTACACGAGGCCAGAGTTGGTCAGCCGTGTTGTCTGTCTCTCCGATAAGACTGAGGTTCGTCCCTGACAGCAGCTACATCCAAACTGTGAAGGTTCAAAGTATATATTGTAGGGCTGGACAGTGAGAAGAACACGTCAGAGTGTACCCTATCATACCAGTAAGGTTTCTCTTTTGTACAATATACCCTGCAGCTCACTTATACTCATGCTATGCTAATTTGTTTAGAATTTCTTTAAAACTAAGTTGGAAAAAAAGTTTATCGTCTCCACAGCTTTGTCATTTCTGTTCAACATTTCAGCCCAAGGACAACGAAATATTCACAAAGATAACTCAAATATTCCTGCAAGAGCTTTTTTTTTAACTATTGTAAGAAAAATGATCTTCCTAGGCTCATTAGCACTACTGAATTCTTGCTCCAGCAACTTTGCAGTATAGTGGGAGCTGTGATTACTGTGATAGGTCCCTACTAAAACTCCACATTATACCATCAAAGACCTGACACAGTTACCTCATCAGATAAGCACTCATGATAAATTTCATCCTTAAAATGTCATCTCTAGTAATTTACACGCAGGTTTACCAGCTAGACAGTAAATACAAAAGGTTGTGTAAAGAGTTTTTTTCAGTTTTGGGAAGTGATTTAGCTTAAAATGCGGATATAACAGTAGTTGTACCAAAAACCTCACAATGCCCACGTCACCCAGCTGAAGGATATTAATATGTAGCCAACAAATGTACAGTGTTAGTGGAAGCCTAATGGAATGTGTGAGAGCATTTCTAATATACATCTACAACAGCAAAGTGTTGCTATATGAGAGAGAAAAACAGTTGTTAAATGTCACATTAAAGCTGTCTGAAAAAATGCCCATAACAATTAATACAAATCAAAGTGTTAAAGGGCCAGTTTACCCAAAACAAAAATACATATCTTTACTCTCACCTGTAGTGCTATTTATGGAGATATAGTGGAACTAAATGGTGCTTGGCTTGTGGTGCTCAGAGTGCCTAAAAATACATTTGAAAAACTGAACAGGAATGTCTCTTTTGATTGGTTACTCTAGATAATCCACAGACCTTGTTGTGAGCAGTTAAATGTAGGAACTTTTTTCTTTATACCAAACTACACCCGCCATCTGTATCACTGTTCAGAAGGAAGCGTGCATCTACTGCTAGCTCACCTAGCACCACTGCGCTAGCTCAGGGCCAGGACATTTGCTGTGTCTATTCTTGTGCAGACTCTTTGCCAACTTTCAAGAGTGCAGAGGCAGTTGACGTCTGAGGTTGCTAAGTCACCGTAACCAGCAGCGTATCATAGCCTACTCATACCTGAGTGCATAGCTGATTTTCTTCCAGGCATCGTTTTGTAGTGTGTATTAGGTCTAAAATATTGTCCATGGGACAGATGTAAAGCTCTGGCAGACCTGCACTAAAAATGATCAACTTCTTCTCAATATTTATCACAGGCTGAAATTGACAGAAGAGGGTAAAGATACCTGCTGGCTGATTTATTTTGTTGCTTGTCTCACAACATGTGGTTCACACTGCTGCATTACAAAAGTTGAACTCTGTTTATGTTGAGGCACAGCTGAAAAACAGGCGCTTGGGAACACTTCCGCGTCGCAATGTTTTTGCTCTAGCATTTGAACGCCCCTTCCATGCATCTACATTGTAAATAGTGGATTTGAGGGCTCAAAAAATACATCATGTGTACGGGCCCCAACGTTACAGCTCAACAGAACAGGACGCCAATAATGTTTAAATCTCGCGTCAAAAGCACAATCCTCTTATCCATGAGTAGATGTACACTTCCTTTAGCACAGTGATTCGGTTGATGGGTGTAGTTTGGTAGAAAGAAAACAGTTCCTATATGAAACTGCTCACAACAAGGTCTGTGGATTATCTTGAGTGACTGGAACATGATTTCTGGACAGAGACATTGCTGTTGAGTTATTCAAATGTATTTCTTTTGAAGGTGAACACCAAAAAACTGAGTTCCATCTAGTTCCATTATATGAAGAGAAGGCAGACATCTCTACAGCCGATATCTCCAACACTCTGCAACTCCCACCAAAACAATCTAGACTGATAAACAGCACTACAGGTAAGAGGGGAAATATATAGTTTTGATTTTGGGGTGAGCTGTCCCTTTAATTTAAAAAAAAAATAAATAAATAAATTGGTTGCAGCCCAAGACATTTTACAGCATCTATTTCATCTTGGTGACTTGAATGAAGCTGAGGTGATGACAGAGCCCTAATATGAATAATATTGTTAAACTTGAACAGATCTGGGTTCTGTAATGTTAGAATCAGAAATGACAGTGGCTGTGGAAATCTTCTGGAGAATATTGGAATAAACTCAATAACAAAGACCAATATCAGTAATGCTGAGCAGCAGCACTGTACTACGATCTCTCTTTAAATCCCAATCCTTTATATCTATACTCTGTATTTCTATTTGAATAGGTCTCCACATACTATATGTATATAATCACTTTTATGAAACAATGCACATTAAGTTTCCCCACACAGCCACCAAAAATGTAAATGCAAAAAAGTACATTAAGACAAAAACAACTCCAAAATCATTACAAAAGAAAAGAAAAAAAAAACTTCAAGTACTATTAACAAAGTATAAGTCCACCTGGCAATATTGTTCAGAAGAAAATAATCAAAATATACACAACTCTGCTCCTCTTACTGCCAGCCTCTCTTCTCCTCCTTCAGTGGCTGACTCTCTAACCTGAAAACAGAAACACACACACCAAAAAAAAAAAAATAAAAAAAAATAACTGAAGACCTGGCTCAATAAATGGTTCTCACAGTTTCTACAGGTCTCTGTACGCGGCCCAGATTGTGGCAGAGGCAGGGTGGGCTGGTGTCAACTTGCAGGACTCCCATTTCTGTGGAAAAAGCGTTGTTCTTGATCCATCCAAATATCTCTTGTCTGATTGGATGTTTCAGACTGGAGAGGAGAGAATGATGTTCTGTAGGTTGTACGAGAGAGAATGCCCAAACATGTGACCCAGGTTTGGTGAGTGATTATGTGCACACGCAGCTACAAGGTAAGAAAACTGTTCAGAGGGATGTTCCAGAAGCATGAAAGTGACCCCCTTCTCCTTGTCAGCGGCATCTCCTGTACTGACTCCATAGAAGGCCTGTGGCATTGGTCTGAGTGTGATTCCAGGCCAGTTTGACTCTCCATGTTCCTGATCCCTTGCTGGGGTTTTTCCAGAGGCGCGTCCTGTCCCGGCTGGTGCCGCTCCATCCTGACCTCAGGGCTCCTGTTTGATGTAGTAGCTGCCCGAGCCATTGCTCTCCTGGTCAGAGGTGCCCTGTGAGAAGGTAAACTCGTCCACCTCGGCCGTCTCCTCCTTCATTCGCAGGAGAGACTCTACAGACGGGGGCAGAGACAGATGAGAGAGAGAACAGCAGTGCAGATGAGCCAGTTGTGTTCATGAACTTTGAGTGAAATGCTGGAGGAGCCTTTGTCTCTGTTCCAGGTGTTAATGTTGACTTCACATGCAAAATGGGCATCAAGATAACTACTTCAAAAAATATATCAAATGAAACAAACATGCCTTGTGACTGCTTCGCAGTGGAAATAAATGTACAGACCTTCACTGACATGAGAGAATATTCATGTGAGAACAATGACAGTGAGGTTGATTTAAGAGTAGGACATGCAGCATCAGCAGCATCCAGCTCCACAGCGAGGCCCTGTGAGTGGGACTCAGAGGACTGTCTTCTGTTAAAAATGCCGTCGAGCCTCAGGAGGCTCGGTGCCGTGCTGGAGTTTTATCATTAGTGTGACGTTACCTGATTTGTGGGTTTGGTGGAGGTGGGTTCGGGGTCGGGGCCGAGAGGGCCCCTGGGCAGGGTAAGGGGGCGGACTCTGCTCTTCGTCCCCCGAGAAGCTGCTCCTCCTCCTGCCTGCCTGACTGAAGGGCCGTCGACCAACCGGAATCTTCCTCTCTAAACACCAAGCCAGACTCGGGTAAGCTACCAGGGGCTTATTACACACAGGGGTTCAATTCAACCAGAACGCGTTCTTGATGTTCAGATGATGTATTGTGAAGAAAATTCAAAAAGGTTACAGCTTAGGGTGACATTTTAATTTAACCTCACACTGTTGTCACTGATATGCCCATCTGAATAAGCCCCTGGTAAGCTGTAATCAGACTGCCAGACCCAAGGAAGCAGATACACTGAACCAAGAACAAGGCTACAGCAACTGAACCTAACGGATGTGGCTGCCAATATTTCAATTATTTAACATTACTAAAATTTTCATTTTCCATTTGCATGCCCATGAGGTATGACAAAATTAAAACCAAAGTAAAAATCCAATTTTCATTTTTATGTCTAAAAATCATCATCAAAAGGAGAACAATAAAAACTTTTTTTCCCACCTTACACCTAAGCATAACATTGCCATAAGAAAAAAATAACTGAACAAGTTGGAAGACAATGTGCAACAGTAACCTTGTTTAAAGTTGACTTTTGAATCATCTTCTGGTTTTTGCTAATTTGTAGTTTAGTAATTTTCATTAGAAAATTTGGCCCAAACGGTTACTGCACTCAAATTCAAAATACTGCTGCTGTCCACTGATAACGCTGCTGCCGAGATACAGCTGAGGAGGAGCCGGCTGCTAATGCTATGTACCGGGACACTGCTAATGCTGCTTGCTGTGCTGCTGTAGCTCTGTCGTAACTGTAACTGATGCTGAGACTCTACAGACTGTGTGACTGGTAGACAGCAGTGGGTGGTGCAACAGGCCAAAACACAAATTCAAAACATAAACATAATTTGCGGACTGTAAAAATGTTTTTTAAATGCAAATATTCTGGCTGTACTATTGTTGTCGGTAAGATCAATATGTTATATTCCTTAGTCTCTGTGACATATTAGGATGATTTTCCGACTATTTGCTTTAGATTTCTTACATATAGCTCCTTTAAGACATAAATCATAATAGTATGTAAAAGTTAGTTCATTTTCAAGTTTAAATAAGTATGAGAAAATGAAACTTTTATGTGGTAGTTGTTCTCTGAAGCCTCTTCATAAAAAATACAAACATTGCCCTGAAAGGTCAGTTTCCATTCGATTAGAAAGGAGCTGATATCATAATTCAAATTCAAAACATCAGTTTGCAATAATATTTTCCAGTTTGGTTGCACAAGTCCATTACACATTCAATTTCATGATCGTTATGGTAATGTTATATTTATGAGTACACAGAAAACTTAGTGATTTAAACTTTTCATTTTAATTTGCAATTATGCATTTTGACCATGAAAGTGCAAATTGGATTTTTACTTTTTATTTGGATTTTGTCAAACACACCATGCACACAAATAAAAAAAACAACATTTCATTTTGAATAAATGACTTCATTTTCGTATTGGCAGCCACTCTGCTCTCAAACCCCTGAAGTAGCTCAAACACTTTGCACCCAAGTGTGCAGGCTTTGTATTAATAACCATCCCACTGAAAAGGGAAAGGGCAGAACGTTCATCTTTCGACAACATCCAGCAGTGTGACACATCAAGTCCGGTGAAAATATTCCTGACACACCGAGCAGATGATCTGACAGCAGCAGAGTTTCCACCACAAGTGTAGGCAGTGACAGTAAGAAGAAGAGGAAAGGAAAAGGCGGAGGAGGGAGTGGAGCGAAACAAATCCACAGTGAAAGAAGGATTACTCACTTTTCTTTTGGCCTTTGTACTGCTGGGCCTTTTTCTTCTGCTTGGGCACAGATTGAGGCATTTCTCTGTTACCTGAGGGAAGACCATAAGACAGGAAGCTATGAGACATTTGCAGACAGACATTATTAAAATGCTACATACAAGTAGCACGCCTGGGGAAGTCTGTGGGTAAAACGCTGCTAATGCATTCTATTGAACTGCCTGTGTGCACCCCTCGTTCGTGTGTAAGACTCCAGTTGTATGCTCAGTGCTTCACGAACATGCATCTTCACTAAAACAAGTCAAGCACTTCTGCATAAAACACAAACACAGGTGTGTGTACAATTCAACAGAAATGCATTAGCAGAATTCAAATGCACACACTTCCTTGTGTGCACTACTCATATGTGCAGGTGTTTTAAATTATAATGTAGTAAAAATGGATGTATTTGGAAAATACCGAGCACGCAACTGGATAAATGAGACTTCAGTTATACTGCACGAGTTGTGTCAGAGTTTGTAAACACAATTTTGATATAGTTTTCTGTTGTTAAACATGGAACCTTTTACTGCTATTCATCTAGAATATTTTTCAGTTTTTAGATTCTTTGTCCACTGTGGAGACAAGCCAGAAAACCAACGTTTTCTTCACACAACACACACAGGGGGAGTATTTAATATAAAAATGGTCATTTATGTTAAAGTAATGTTTGTTCTGTAATGGCTCTATTAAAACGTGACAGAACCATTATGAGTAAAGCTGCTGCGTGTATATTTGGCACCTTGTTTATGAGAGGGAGCCCCAATTTTTTTCTCACCATGATGGCAGCACACTGTTGGAGAACAGCAGCAAGTTAGAAAACAATATCTATTTGTAACGATATTTACCTCTGGGGCTTGATTAATGGCTACTGTGAGCATGAGGGGCGCTCGACCCCTCTTCTCATTCGTCAAATCAACCCTGTGGACCCCTAATGCATTTACTCACCAGTGTCATCCTTTATTGACTGTCTTTTTTATAGCTTACAAGCAGGTTGTGACTCTAATTTAATTCCTTTGTGCTTGTTCTTTTGTTTAGTGTTTTGCTGGACAGTTGATCTGAATGAAAGCTACAATTATACTGTAGGGAAGACATGTCCCAATTCCAGTCATCTGACTGTATATAAAGATGGACAACGGGTCTCCACTTACCCCCACTATACTAAAAAGAAAGACAAAATACCCCGGACAGGGCCACTGCCTTCTTGCACTGGTGATGTCATTTGGAGCCAGTTTGAGTTCCGACCCATATACCCTTCCAGCTCATTGCGAGCAGCACCGTTAATAGTGAAGACACTGACTGGCACGCAGAGTTGCCAGTCATGACCTCAATCTACCCCCCTTTTTTATCATCAAGTTTCTAGTTATAACCAAACTTATCAGAAAAACAAACACTTGAACATCAGCATGATAAGAACTACCTAAAATGACAGAATCCATCTTTGGGAAAGATTTATTTGATGTGTACTTTGAGTTTCTAGTTTGGCCCATGTCCCATCCTCTAAAATAAGGGTGTGGGTTTATGACTAATACTGCAGCCAGTCATCAGGGGGCCATCAAGATGTTTTGTCTTAACTTTTTGGGAGCTGTCATGTCCTCCATCTTTATATACAGTCTATGGGCACGACTATTATACAGGTGGAACTAATGACTTTTCCTAAACAAATGGTAAACAAGCACATGAACAGTCCCTAACAGCAGACATTGTCTGGTAGGTAGTAAACATTGCCACAGCAAAGAAGCATTAAGTCAGCAGTGAGGGCTACTGCTTTCAGGAGCTGTGGAAAGTTGAATGCTTTTCACTGATAGTTGAATAGTTGTGTTCGTCTTATTTGTATGTGATTTTTTTAACAACCCATATGATGTGAGAAGGAGTTGGCCACCAGTTATTTTTGCAGTATCTCATCTGGCCCCCAATCAAAAAAGTTTGGACAATCACTCAGATGACATGCATCATGGTCTTACTCTGTGAGGCGGGGGGTTGGAGCTGGTAGCCCGTCAGCTGACACCAGCCCACGGGGTAGAGGTCAGGTGACTCGCAGTCCACCCACTGGTCATACTCATCCTCCCAGCCGTCAAAGTGGATCCTCAGTAGCCGGTGCACAATTCTCGTCACCGTGGCAACACACACCAGCCGTGGCTCCATTAGATCAACAGCCTCCAGCTTCATGCCTTGCCGGAAACCGTGATTGGGAACCTCCTACAGGATGCAGGAGAGTTAAGAAAATAATTTAGCTAATTTACATTAATTAAAAGCACACACATTAGCAAATAGTCAACTAGCTATCAAAATGACTTGAAACTTGCCCACCATCATTGCAATCCATAGTATACAGAGGAGAAAATGATGCTGAGGCAAGAAGAGCAAGACAGAGTAGAAGAGGGGATACTGCTACATCATGGAATCAACCTGCTGCATCAGCTGCTGGTGCTGGTGGTGGTATAACCCACACACCAAACTCTGCTTTCATCATATATGTGAATAGGACATTTTGAAGCCACTGTAGGGGAGTCAAAACAAGGCAGTGATGCACTTGATAAACCTACACATGTGACAAGCTATCCTGATTTCTATGGGATAGTTGGCAGTTCGGGATCATGGGCAGCTCTGGCGTAACACTATGACGTGATGCGCGCGAAACTCTCTGCAGAACATTCAAAAAGTAGCTGTTAGCAGTTAGCCGCTAAATCAAAGGAAGAACAGCGGCCAAAACTGTCCAGAAATTGGGCAAACAATGAGGTCAAGGAGCTTTTACCCTCTGAACAAAGGATGAGATCATATTGCAAATAACAGAGACAGTAAATGACTGTTATTGTTATTAAAGTGCTGCAGACCACATGATATGTGTCACACTAGAGGCATATGCTGTTGTGTTACATGTCACGCCTCTTTTGCTTCTATAATGCTGGCATGCTGTCTAAAAGTAGCAAGCAGCAGCAGCAACCCACTGTCCCAACACTGGCGTACCATGAAGGCGTAAAAAGAGGGCTTGGCGGGATGGAGCACCTGCTGCAGCAAAAGAACATAACATCTGTGGTCATTCTGACTTGACCAGCAAACTTCACTGCAAGCTGATTGGCTGTAGAAACAGGTGGTGTTCTTTACATTCCAAAACCAGCCTCCAGTGATTTGACCAGCTGAGTTGCAGGTGACACCATCAGCCGGCTTGAGTTGAGCTCAGACAGCCAGTTCACACCGCTGCAACTTTTCTCTGCATCATTCTAAAGTGGTTTTGTCTCGTTGCGAATCATTGGTCGGAACTGAGCTTTACAGGGACAACTGCCCTGCTCACCGATTCAACAGGGAGCTATTCAAATGGAGAAATGTATACCTCCGCTGTGGAAATTTGTCTGACAATAATTGTTTTAAAAACAAAATCACTATTACCAGCAATTACAAATGTGGATGCATGTTTGGTTGGCAAAGCACTGAGTAAGATGAGTGTATTGCTTTCAATGTGAAAATGTAAGAAATTTGGCAAAATATTAGAAGAGCTAAAACATGGCTGCTTGCTATTAAATTTGGCTTCAACAAGCAAAAACACTGGTAAGGTCCCTAAAGCTCAAATCGGCTGAACACCCACATTCACACAGTGCTACACCAGTTTTTTCATTACAGGTAAAAATTGGGTTTTGGTGACCAATAACATTAATAAATGTCTGCATAAAAACTTGAGTAAAGCCAGATTAGTCACAAACATATTATTGGTGTTAGCAAAAGTGAAAGCAACAGGAATACCTCCAATGCAACTAAACATAATGGTGCTCTGTTTACCTGCTGCGTTTCTGTGGTGGTATGAAACCCTGTTGCTGTTATCAGTAACCATAAAAATAATACCAGCAGACTTTTGAACTCAGAATGAGAAGATCTTATCACACATACAGAGGAGAAACCATTCATAAAGCCTACCTTGTTAAAGAGCTTGACAGGAGCAGCTATTGAACCTGATTCTCTGAGGTAGTCAAACCATTTAAATGGCAGTTTAGTGTACCCTGGGGAACAGAGTCAGTGTTGAGACCAGAACATTATGAAATCATAAACAAGAAGATGTTATCAGACTACTTTTTACCAACAACTTCACCTAAAGAGAAATGACATTCAAGTATAATGTGGTATAGCATAGTATAGAGGCTCTGTATGGAAGATCTAAAGTGCCAAAACACATTCATAAGTTTTCATCAGGAGGTGCAAGGGAACAGGTTCTTTTTTGAGATAGAGACACGTAGACCCTTTCACAGCCAACATCATTAAAATATCTGCGTTTTGCCCCAGCTATCCGGAGGAGTTAGCAAGCTTTAAACATTTAATTAATAACTGTTACCAGATTCAAAATGTCTGGTTGTTGCATGTTCAGTTGTCAGAATTGATAATCAAATAGTAGACTCAGTTTTTACAGAATGCCAGCACAATCACAACTGTTTCGGAGCAACAGGTGTTTCTGTTTAACACGTGAGTGTGTTAACTGGTGACTGCTGAATGCATCATGGTTACTTGTAGTGACAGCAGCTGTTGCAAACACAAACAGACCATGCAGGTGTCCTTGAAGAAGCCTTCAGTTTTACTTGTATCTATTTTTACATACTTGTCTCAGCGTGAATTATCTAACGCCAATCATTTACATAAGTTACTACGAGCAACCACAAACACATTCAGCCCAAAGTCAGCAGGTAATGTGGTCACTTGTTAAAGCCAAAAACCACCAGTGTCTATGGCTGCAATCTATCAAACGTGTTGACTCTTACTGGACTGTGGACACAATCAGGGATTATCGTGTAACAATAAAACACAGACAGGATTCCTGTTTGCATAACAACTGTATCGTCAAGCTCTGAACTATGCTACCTAGCAGGCCAGCAGGTACAAGTCTCTGTTAGGAACATAGCCTTTTGGTTTAATAATTATAGCCCAAGCCTCATAGATAGTGGTCTTGTGTATTCGTCTTTGGCTGGGGAAGATTTCTGATTTCAAGACACAAAACTCTGCATCCACAGATAACATAGTCTGAACCATCTAGTGACTTGTATGCTAGTAATTTCTCTCAGGTGCACACACTAGGTTTCTCTATCAAATACATGTATATACTTGGCCACTGAATATTGGGCCTATTGCTATTGTCATCTACCCACTTACAAGTACACATATCTGGAAGTCAGTCACTGTTCTTCAGGTCAATTTATTTAGATAGCATTGGGATCTTTGGTGGTTAATGCTGTTGCATATCTTAACAAGCTGTTATACAACATCATACTACTGCCAAAATGAAAAACCATTTCTAATCACAGCTTGGGGGCAGGTCGATAGGCAGAGCTTTTCATTGCTGTCACAAGCTGGTTGAAGCATCTGTGACAGCCTTTTATATTTAAACAACTTCCTGCGGCTAACCAGCCGGAGGTACATTACTATTGACCGTACATTTAGTTATATTTCTGATTACTGTTTTAAGGGATATCAATACAGCTGTTGTGTGAGTATACTGTGGGAACAAAGCTCCCCTGCCTCTCCTTAAAAAAACTAATGCTGGTGCTTTATATGTACCATTGGCAGGTCTGAGCCCCTCTGGGGGGAAACCGAAGCCAGTGCCAATGAGCCAAAAATCTGCTGTTCCTAAAATGGCCATTCTAGGCTGGCTCCAAAAGCAAGTCAGCCACCACAGACACCCATGTTAAAATGCCCAACTTTGCAGAAATAAATATGGTGAGAGCCTCGTACAAAAAAGTTTAGATCTCTAAGGTTTTTTTCCCGTTCACAACAACTGTGTGGAGAGGATTTTTAGATAACCCCGATTTCACAGAAGTTGGGACCCTGTGTAAAATGTAAATAATAACAAAATGCAATGATTTGCAAATCCTTTTGACTTATTTTCAATTGAATACAGTACAGAGACGAGATATTTAATGTTCATACTGATAAACTTTATTGCTTTTTGTTAATGTACTCTCATTCTGAATTTGATGCCTGCAACCCATCTGAATAAGTTGGAACAGGGGCAACAAAAGCAACAAAAGTTGCTCAGAAAGACCATGTGGGCAAACAGTCCAACCATTTAAGAACGTTTCTCAACACACAGTTGCAAGGAATTAAGGATTTTACCATCTACAATCCATGACATCATCAAAACATTCAGAGAATCCGAAGAAATCTCTACATGTACGGTGTAAGGCTGAAAACTAATACTGAATGCCCATGACCTGTGACCCCTCAGACAGCACTGCATTAAAAGCCAACATGACTGTATAAAGAATATTAGCACATGGGTTTAGCAATACTTTGGAAAACCACTATCAGTAAACACTGTTTGTCGCTGCATCTACAAATCCAAGTTAAGACTCCATGCAAAGTGAAAGCCATCTATCAACAACATCCAGAGATGTCGCAGACTTCTCTGGGCCTATTTCCAATTGTTTTGGAAATCGTGGACAATGTGTCCTCCAGGCTAAAGAGGAAAAGGGCCATCCAGATTGTTACCAGCTCAAACTTATAAGCCAGCGTCTGTGATGGATGTCATGGGTAACTTGCACATCTGTGATGGCTCCATAAATGCTGAGAAGTACATACAGGTTTTGGTGCAACATATGCCGCCATCCAGATGTCGACTTTTTCAGGGACGTCCCTGCTTACTCCAGCAAGACAATGAGACACATTCTGCACGTGTTCCAACAGTGTGGCTTCAAAGTAAAAGAATACGGGTACTAGACTGACCTATCTTGCAATAGAAATGTGTGACACGTTATGTAGCACAAAATACAACAACAGTACCTTGGACTGTTTAGCAACTTAAGTTGTATATCAAGGAACAATGGAAAAGAATTTTAATATCAAAACTTTGAAAATAAGTGTCCTTGATTCCTGAAAACTTACTGTGTTTTTTTTAAAGAATGGTTGATGTCACAAAGTGGTAAACATGCCCTTGCCTTACTTTATTGGAACATGTTGCAGGCATCATATTCAGAGTGTGTTTTTACAAAAAACAACATTTTATGAGTTTGAATATTAAATATCTTGTCTGTACTGTGTTCAGTTAATCAAATGTCCACAAGGATTCAGAATCTTTTTTTTTAATTTATTTACATTTTGTACAGTGTCCTAACTTTTCTTGGAATCGGGGTTGTGTAACTCAACCATTTACATTTTATCAGGACTTAAGATTACACATATCTAAGGGTGGGCTGCTTTGAGCACAAGATGTCTGTAAAGTGTCATAACAATCCATGAGTCAGCTCCACCCTCCACCCATTCTATGGTCACTACTGGCTAAAAAAGAAAAAAAAAAAGAAAAACTTGAGGGTTCAAAACTTTAGTCCACTAACCCTTGGTTGACATCACGGAGGCTATGTCCATTATTTTTATACAGTCTGTTTTCATTTCCTAATGCCAAAGTGAATGCATACATAAAAAGGAAATATATATATAAATATAACTTATACAATGTGAACGGTATTTGACTAAATATGTTTGTTTGATTGGTTTTATTTTGGCATTTTAAATCTTCCATAACTCTGTGGTCCTCGCAATGGGATCAAATGCCCGTTTACATTTATTAAGAGCTCAAAGAAACAATAATCAGAGTGTACAGTACCTCTAGGGGGCGTGAGTTCAATGTTGTTGATTTCACAGAAGCCGACAGGGTAGATGGAGGGGGAGGTGCCATGGTAGCAGAACCAGTCTGATCCATCCACTGCCTCCGAACCGTCGATCCCGATCATGAGGTACCCGTCTGCCAACACCTACAGAAAACCACAATAGCTGGAGTCAGTCTGAAGCGGCCGAGTCAAAGGCATTTGGGCATAAACAAGAACTAATCCTTTTACTCGCATTAATGTCAAGTGATGAAATGTTTGCAGAGTCCAGAAACACACTGACCTTTCTTACAGTGGCTACACATATAGCTGAGAGGTTGAGGGGGTCGATGGCTTCTAACTTCATCCCATCTTTGAACCATTCCCCACTCTGGTCCACATCTCTCACCTGACAAACATTCAGACACAAAAAGATAAATAGAGGATTATTATTTGAATGAGGATTGAAAATGTCATAATAATGATATCACTTAGACACGTATAAAACTGCTACACTAGGGAAGTCTCACATTTTTAAAAGGCCGTGGAAAACAGTTTTTACTCGTACAGAAGAATGAAAAGAAACACACAGCATCAGTTAAATACCAGGGCCCTGTTAGCCTAACTGTGGTTTAACATTCCGTTATCAGGCGAAATTAATCCTGTCACTTCTCATCTATTGTGTGTGGTTCCTTGACAGTTTGATGAATGATTTGTTAATCCTGGATGACACTAACATGAATAACAGTGTGCTCTTAATTTGAAATAAAGGCAACATTAGATTTCAAGACAAGGTAGGTGTGTTGAGAGCCTTCCTAGCAAGCACTGGGACAACAGATTGAGGAGCACAAGTCTCATTTTGTGTGTGGGTGTTCCTGTGTTGTCAAAGGCATATTTTGTTTTAGTTTTTCTTTTAGCTTTTAGTTTGTTCTAGCTTCCATGATTGGTGAGGTTCTCCTCAATGGAGTGCCGAAGTCACGCCCCTTCCAGTGAAGCTCATGGGACCTTAGATCGGAAAAAATATGAATGGCAGTGAATGAGGAGAGCAATATTATCTTTTGGTCCCATTTGAGTTGTGACATGAAATCCAAATATGTCGTTAATGAATTTAAAACATAAATTTTAAGGTCAAGAAAGTCATACTTTGTGGTAAAACTGTTGAGATATAAGCTTTTGGAAAAAAACGTTAATTAGAAAAACTACACAAGAGATGGTCGCTTATGTGACGTCATAGCTTTTGCTCACTTCCTGCAGCTTGGAGTGACTGTAACCTGGCACAAAACACACAGACATCTTCAATCATAAATCGATTAATCATAAAACAGTGGAGGCCAAGCTGCAGGAAGCGAGCGAAAGCTATGACGTCACATACGCAACCTCCTCCTGTGTACTCTTGAGTCTTTCTAATTAAAAAGCTTATATCTCAACAGTTTTACCACAAAGTATGACTTTCTTTACCTTAAAATTTATGTTGTATGTCCGCACTCTGCGGACATACAAGATATTTCAGTGATATTTATGAGCCTGTGATGGAAATGAAACGTAACTAAAATCTCTCAAAAGGGCGGTTTCAATCGTGCAGAAAATAATTAAAATCTTAATAAGATTTTGTGTTCCAGTGATACATTTTCATTCTGATGGCAAATTAAATACCATATCTTTTTGCTTTAAGCTTTGAAGAATCAAAAAATCCAGGCTACAGCTAGATACTGATTGCTTTTATTGTCAATTTATCTGTTGATTATTGTGTCAGTTAACTGAATAGTTGTTTGGTCTATGAAATATCAGAAAATGGTAAAAAAAAAATATCACTCAGTCAGATCACTCTCAAAACCCAAGATGAAATCTTAAAATGTCTTGCTTTGTCCAGAACTCAAAGATATTCACTTTACTGACAAAAGAGGGGTAAAGAGACAAGAAAATATTCACATTAGAGAAACTAGGATCAGAGAATTTTGACTTCTTTTCATAGAAAATTACTCAAACCTTTTAATTGATCATCAATTAGTTGGCTGTTAATTTTATAGTTGACAATCAAATAATCTTTGCAGCTCTAATCCAGGCTTGTCAAATCATCATCTATTTAGAATAACATGGTTATCCATGTATGAACAACAGTGCCCAGCTATGCAATGTCTGATAGTGACATATTTGCATACCAATGAACAGTTTTAAGACTCTTTCTTAAGACTCTTCTTTAAAAAAGGAATTTAGGGTCGAAAAAACAAATTAAAAAAAATAAATAAATAAAACACAGTTGCTCTGTACTACCTTCTGGAAGAATGGTGCAGGAGCATCAACTTGACCCTCAGTTTTCTTCGTAACATCTGAAAAATACACAGGACAGATCAAAGTTACTTGCCTGGGCTAAAGATGCTTCAGCAACATACATGCTTTAAAGCATAAAACCGCATTGAGCATTGATACCAAGCGGCAACCCCCAGGGGTGAAATATGAAGCCAACACCAAAAGACTGCAGTTCCTTGAATGGCCAATCTCTATGGACCCTATGAACATGTTTACAGCCTGGTACGAAAAAACAGTTTCAGTCTCTGTAACTAATTCCCCCTTCATGACAACTTTACAGGGGTAAATTTTTATGTAACTCATCTGGCTGTCTGCAGACAGTGTCCTCTGATTTTCAGTCACATCCACCCCTAACTCCTCCAGAACCCCAACTTCTTGCCCAAATATGGTCACTTCTGGCTCCAAAAAGCCAGGATGGCAGCACCCAAAACCTCGAAGCTGAGGCTTCAAAACAGTAGTCAGCAAACCAGTGGGTGATGTCACAGTAGCTACATCCATTATCTTTACAGTCTATGATTGATACTCAACTTGGCCCAGAACAGGATGGCAGGTGGCCTGCAGACCATTTTCTATTTCACAATTGAAATAAATTCATTCACACTAGGAATTTTTATTTTGTATTTTGAATGCAAATAAGGTGCCAGGTTGCAATAAAAATAGTATAAAATTAGAGCTTGATTATAAAAATATATATCAGTAATTGTTTATTAACTGGCCCCTGGCCTTCTGTCATTTTACAAAAGTGGAACCCAGTCAAAGCAAGTCCAGCATCCCTGAATTAGAGCCTACAGACAGTAGAAGCTGAGAATGAGCTGAGTTTCAGGGAACACGATGCAATGAGAAAAGAAATTGATTGGATCCAATATGAGCAGAAGAGTAATTGTCATTAACAGACAGCAGCTACATTGCTTTTAGTTACAGCACTTGAAGGATAATCAGAGTAGGAAGTCAGAGCAGATTTTAAACTGCAGCCTAAAATAAAGGTTTTCTAGAGCTAATATAAATTTTCTCATCAGTACTACTCAACATGTGAAATCAGTTGTAAATGTCTCCTCTGTCCCTGAGGAAGCATTTTCACATCAGAGAAAACCATGATGATGTCAATATGGATATGTTGGCTTTGGCTTGGACACTACAGGGTGAGCATGAGCCCTGTATTTATTAAGAATCAACTGAATGTAAAACATCCTGCTGCCTTGAAGCAGTCCCCAGCAAATGCATCATTTCACTAGAAGTGACCAGCTGTTTTGAGAAATAACTAACCTGTTTTGAGAAATGAAACTATATAGTTCTGAGTCATTTTAAAGAGGTTTACATCCCTGTATATTTCTGTTGTGTCTGAGAGCCACAGGATGGGGAAGGGAAAAAGCACTGACAGACAGATTAACAGATTGAGTTGGTTTGGTTTATGGAATTTGTTGACAATAACAAAAATATAGAATCTCACCAGCACTATCCTTTAAATGTTTTTCTTATTGTTAAACTTGTTACATGCTGAGTGATCAACACATTATAATCCTGCTAATAGCAAAAACAGTATAAATATGTCAAAAACAATACATATCTTTAAATACAGTATTCAACATCTTCACTGTTTTGCACCCTCTGTGTTTATCACGCTCTGCAACATTCTACACAGGCCCCAGTGTATTTCCTGTTGACATGTTTGTTAATGCAGAAGCTGACAGGAAGCAAACAGATGCCAAAGCTGTTGCCCCAGCCACAGTTTCGCAGTGAAACGGTCTATACCAGTTGTCCTAAAACCCTAGACACAAACACTGCTTATACTTAAGTGTTACTGGCTCTGATCAAACTCACCAGATCGTTTGAAGCGGTGTCCGATGCTGCGCGACCAGCCTATGTTATGGATGAGGGGGCTGTACATGTGGCACCAGAAGTCGTCTGACCCGTCCTCGCTCTCCTCATAGACCAGCCTGAGGCGGCCTCCGATTACCTGCTCCACCAGCGCCACCCGTGTCCGGCACAGGTAGTTCTTATCCACCACCTCTACCCGCATCAGCTTCTTAAAGGGGAACTGCATGTTCTCATGTACCTATGGTGACATATCATGCATGAATATAACAAAGACAAAGCCAGAGGACCGAATAATCTCACAGTGTGTGCTTCTGGGATGAATTTAAGGTCCAACATGAACGAACATTTAAAGTAAACGTAAAATGCTTTTATCAGGTCCTTTCAGAAATCATTCAAATCATCACATTTGGAAATGATTATGTTAAAAATATAAGCTACTGTCTTACTAAAAAAATTGGAAAAATTTTGATGCATTTGTGGGTCTCACCTTGGCATTAAAGTCAGGTGGCAGTGTTTTAGCTCCAGTGAGACGCTTCACAAGAAAGACTTTCCAGTTAGAGTACTTATGCTGTATGCCTGCAAGAAAAAAACATAACAGCGACAATTACCACCAACCACCCAAGTACAAAACTGTCAAGAAGTTTGGCACATGACTCACTTTTTGGAGGTACAAGAGGTTTGCCACTTGAGGCGCACCATCCCACTGGGTGCACCTCAGGGATGCAGAGATTACACCAGAAGTCCTTACTGGTGTCGTTGTCAAAGCCCTCATACCGCAGGAGAGCCTTGAACCCTACACAATAACAAAAAACATGGGTGTTTTGACTGCTCATTCTTGACACTGTATGCAGTCAAACCAATGTCCACTCAAGGTCCAACTGCTTGCCTTAATAGACATATATTTACCCTATCACATGGTCATCATCTGATGCAGTATGCTCAGTTGCTCAGTATTCATACTTAAGTTTACCTCAGTGTGGATTATGTGCGAGTGAGTGTCCAGGCCTCGAAATTAATGCACATCAGTGCATTCGAGCTGTGGACAAATTCTCAGCCCCACATACATCAATCCACGTAACATGGTACAGAAAATGCATTGTACAACACACTACTACCACTAAATCATCATTGGGTATAATAAAATGTGACTTGTGACTGTTTATTTTACATAAAATTCAGGTAAAAATGTTGGACTCTTAATTTATTGAAACCTGAAAAAGGCCACGGTCATGGCATAACATGATCGAACTGGCTGGTACTTGCTCCCTGTGCCAGACAGATGCTGGATATCTTTAGGTCTGACCAGCTGTGGCTGTTGCGCAAGTGCCAGGAAAAACAGACAAAATTCCTATTTACACTGCCTTTTCAAGACAGGAATTTCGTGCCGACTCGCCAATCGTAGAATGGGGGTACAAAGTTGTCTTGCCTTTAAACCTGCATTGGCGTTAATGACAGTGCCCAAACAGCCTCTGACAGAAACTGTAATTTCACCTCAAAGAACACAAGGAGTTGCTGGTCAACTGCTGTTTCTGAACGATTAGTTAGTTCCTGTTATTATGTGACTTTCTGAACCAGACTAACGTGGTGTCCACAGCAGTAGGCTAAAGTGCTTAGCTTATTTGCCCTAGTGTGCGCTTCTCCAAACTAGGAGTGTGCTGTTCATCGTCCACTGTAGGTAATACACTGGCTATGGACCTATAAAATAGTTTTTTCAGTACAAATGCAGAATTATATATGAATCTCAATATGTACCTGGTTAAATAAAGGTTTAATAATAATAAAATAGCCCCATCTTCCACCTCCAAGCTCAAATCTTCCAAGCTAACACTTTTCCTTTTTCTCCATGCTTACACTATCGGTTATGGGGTAAAGTGAGGGGAGGACATCAGCACACTACCTATTTAACAGCTTTTTGGAAAACATGGAAAAGAGGGAAGATGAACCTGCCCTTTAGTTATCTAAAGAAGCAGCCTTACCTGCTAGCTTAATGATTTCTGCTATCCAGTACACTTTAGTGGAGAGGTTGGTGTCAGAGTTGGGCACTTCGATCCTCACTCCTTCTTCTATGTCTCCCCAGCATGTCCCCATAGGGACCTGAAGCAGAGAGGAAGTCGTGAAGTCATTCATTCAAAAAGCCAACAGATGTGGTCTCTATCTATTCAATTCCACTCTTTACTTACATGCTTGAAACAGCTGACTGGAGCTCCGATCGTGTTATTGCTACAGATATAGCGACCCCAGTCAAAGCTCTCTGCAGGGACCACTGTCAGGCACAGGAACAGTGTAAAGCTGTAGTATATCTTAACAGAGCAGCACTGTTACCCTATTAATACTGTTTTTTGTTAACATACCTGCTTTTGATTTGGCCTGGTTCTGCTGACTTGCTTGGTACTGGGCGTAAGCAGCCAGCTTCGCCATAAGAGGCTGTTTTTGTAAGACTTTTGCCTTTTTTGTTGGTGGTTTGCCCTTGCAAAATTGACACAGACATCAATATTTGTGTAATAATATGGGTTTAATCTTAAAAAATTTGTTGTAGTGGTCTTACAGTGCAGTTACCTGGAGTCTTGCCAAGATGCTAGCTTTTTTGGAATTCGAGGAATAACTCCTAGAACAGGACACGCTGCAGAAGCGCTTGGTTTTTGAGTAAAAAGCATCTCGTACTCCAACCATCCCACACATCTCACAAGTGGCTGAGAAACAGAGACCACAAAACAGACACATATAATCTGTTAAAATCATCAACGTGCTGGCAAATTCTCTTTTCTTACACACAGGATTATATTCCACAGGACCACAAAAAGCATGTTTCAGAAACATTCCCATGTACTGACCCATTCCAGCCTTGCCATCAGGGTAAGTGTAGACTTGACCATTGTTCTTGATGATGGGCAGACTAGCAGGGATGGAAGGCACCACCTCATCCTCGCTGTCCTCTGAGCTGGAGCTGCTGGTAGACTCCTCACTGCAGCTGTCATAGCCATCAAACATCCCGAACGAGTCTCTCCGCTTCCGCTCTGAACGTGGGGTGCGTTCAGCCTGTGCAATCAAGGAAATGACAAAAAGACAGTCTAAATGAAATTAATACTTCAAGGCAGCGACTACCAATTACGAATTTTTCCACCACAGCGTCCCAAAATTGAAGGCAATATCTTTAAATTTCTTGTTTGTCTCATAGTAAAATGCATCTATTATGTAAAGAGATTTTACATTATCTTATTTTCATTTTATCCACTTTGTATTTTTGTAATATTTTTTTATCCTTTTTAACACTCAATCACTTTCCCTCCTTTTTTCTTTAACTTGCTTCTGACTCTTGAGCTGCTGTAATGTGTGAACTTCCTGGATGTGGGATGAATTAAGTTTTGTAAAGTCAATAAAGTCTTAAAGTTGTCTCTGACGACTACCCAGAGCTCAAATATATCTTTGTGGCTTCATACATGTGGGTCGAACAAGTGTAATATGTAGTTAAGAACAACTAAACATGAAGCAGCTTTAAGAAATGAAAACATGGATTATGCTAATGAAAGACACAGGTATTTAGAGTCACTCCTAACCCTAAGGGTGTCGCTATCATAAATCAGTTATTGTAAAGGGAAGCTTATTGGATATATACTCTCACCTCCTTGGAGCCACGTGTTCAATGAGGCATTAGATTTCAGTCATTTTTTTGTGACTTGTACTTAAACCTACATTGTTTCTGTGCAGGTGACCTCTAATGTAGGTAAAGTTGAGGCACTTAACTCCTCTTGGAACAAGCCCTGTCCCTCCATTTCCTTACTGACACAGGTTTATTTTATATCTACTCACTACTCTCCTGTTTTTGATCATGAGAACATTCGCATATTTTGTACTTGACATTTGTTGCATCTTTATGCAGTCTAAATCAACTCATCATCTGTTGTACTCTTACATTAACTGTATCTCATTATCTTATGAAATGTAATATTTAAGAGATGAATGTTGGGTAGTAGAATTACACTTGACTTTATTGTTAGGCTATGTTATGTGTTATGTTATTGTTAGTTCATAGTTCTTAAATACTCTTAGAATAGGCAATGGTTTTTAAAATAGTTAATTATTCTAATTATTTTTAAGTTTTTATTAGTAACTACTGTGCATTCGCAGTTTTTCTCTTAACAATATTTTTTCAGTCCCTTTGAAATGTCATCTTATTTGTAATGTGACCATTAATTCTTCAGGCTACAATCTTTGATCACATATACACATACAAACACGTGCATGCCCATTAAGCACAATGATTGGACATACATGTGTGGGCATGAACACACACACACACACACACACACACACCACTAACATATAACACAGTCAATGGTATATGTAGTCTGTTCTTATTTTGGTCTTCACTTTCACAAAGTCTTTGTCCCTACTTGACTGTATGTGCTGACTTGTATTACTGTATAGTATTACTCCAAGCACAGTAACCCGACACTTCCTGTTTTGATTTTAACAGTCTAACCAGAGACAGGAGTTACAAATTAGCAATGTCTACAAACGTATATACACTGCATCTACTTTGCATTTTACATACGAAGCAATATTTAATGCATTCGTACTTGACAAACAAAGAAGTAATTAAACGTGACCTGGGAAGATGGCTGGAGAACCCAATAACAAATTCTTAAAATAAATAAATAATAACGATGTTTAGAGCAAACCCCTGTAAAATCATACTATAATTATTGCCGTGGAAATTTGAAAATTCAATACATAATACAACACTTGTTAATAAGGTGTACATGATCCGGAACAATATTAAAATGTTTACTGTTGACATAGCCTGTCTACTTCCTCTTCTGAGCATCACTGGTAACATCCTTACTAGCTGCGCTAAAATACATAATTTAACTTACAATACTCAGAGAAAAGACAATGCACCTGCCAGTGAAAACATACTAAGCTGAATGTAACATGTACAAAATAAGAAAGCAAGCCAATGTATAGGCTTAATAAGGGGTGGCCTAATAAAAATAGCTCTTAATGCTAACTAGCGTTAGCACGGCTAGCTAGCGGAAACCCGTTTTTCCAGTGTGTGTTCACAAATGCATACCACACTTTTCAAGAACGTGGCAAACTTGCACCGTCACACATGTAGTTAAAATAAGTGAGCAGTTAATTTATTTCTTAACTTGTTATTTTTGGAGAGCTTGCTAATATTTAACGCTGGCTGTAGCTGAGCCACTAGCTAGCTACCATAAACAGATAACAACAAAGGAGCAGCGCTAGCTTCAGCGAATCCTCTGGAAATTGAAAGGCTCGCGGCCCTAAAATGTTTCAAATTCACTCACCAAATCCCGTGTGTCTTCCATCAGCCCTTCATATAGATAACGTTCTTGTTAACTGTGCTGCCCAATGCAAATTAAACCCCTATGCTGGGGATAAATTTGGCTTTGAAATACCAAAGTTTAAAATGAATACTACCAGGCAGGATATCAACAAATTACTCTGATGCCTCTGCGCATGTGCGAGCGTAACCTACTTTCATGTGATTGGTCAATACAGAATGGAGGTCATCGACCCACACAGAAACAAAACACTGGACTCGGAGATGGAAATGAATGAATGGCTTCCTCAGTTTAAGACTCAGTTAGAAGAAAATAGAAAAAAGCTTCTCCGTATCACTCCTGTGTCAAATTAGCAACAATATAAACAGAGGGAATATTTGTTGTAACGTTTCGTATTAACGTCACTTTTATCAGATGCATACTGTGACTTCAGAGATTGTACTCTATCAGTAAGAGGGTGGCTGGGGTGTGACTTTTTTTTTTGCATGACCATCCCACCACCATCATAAAACAAGATTTAAAAGTTAAAACTATAATAAATGGTAAGATCTGTGAGTTTTTTAAAGGAAACAATGCATTCAGGTGGCATGGGCTTGCAGGTTTGAAGGTTCTGAGGGTATTTAGAATAAATCCAAAATACGACCGTTTACAGTGTGTGTATATATATATATATGTGTGTGTGTGTGTGTGTGTGTGAAGTGCCACCCCCTACCCTCTTATAAGTAATAAACAAACCCTAAAGCAATTAAGATTTTTGCTAAAGGTGGGACGGCTTAAGTACTTTAATCTTCATTAACTACCTGCTAAAGGCAGCATTGTAGGAAAATGGTCATAATTTTGAACCCATTGCTTCTCTTTATCCGTTTTTATCTTGAAATTTATATTTATAGTATGAACAGTATTTCCAAGTAAAAGTCACAGACCAACCTTGTGACATAAAATAAATCCTTTATTATATATAGTGCAGTCTATAACACCTCTGAAGACAAACAACTTTCCTCTGTCATTAGTTAATAATACAGTAAATGCCATATTTTTATACTGAACACAATCTGCGGACCATATTCAATAACACTGTATGCCTTCATTTCCAAAATATAATAACTTGTAAAGCCCAATATGTAGGCCATTAAATCTTAATATACATACAAGTAGAGAAAAAAATAGACGATATTAGCTAACCAGCTGCCTTCTAGTTCCAGTAGCTCATCACAGTGCTTTTCAAAAATAATACTGGCATTCTGTTTTTGTTCCTCTTTTCTTGAACACAAAATATAGTAACAACACTTATAATGCAAAGCAGCATCAGGTGCAACAGAACAGCATAAAGGCAAAACATATGAAGTGTACTGAAGTAACAACAATAAAGTGAATATGGCTGAAGAACTGTTGGTAAGGCTTCACAATGAGGATTTATGTGGTTGAGTTTGGGTCAGACAAGGAAATGTCTCCATCTCATCTGCGCTGATGCCGAGGAGTGGATGGTCAGTGCTGGAGGATGAGAGGAGGAGAGGTTGTTACTTTCACAAAACATAATGGTTCATAAATCCACTCTTCAGAAAACTCATTCGTTTATCAGGAAGCAATACCTTGATATTCGTCTACGTCTTTGGTCTCAGAGCAGATCGTCTTCTATGACATCATCGACGCTTCCTGAGATTGAAGCAGCTTCTGAGGTATAAAATAAAACACTATTGTTGATGGTCTTCAACAATCATTCTGCCAACAACATTACAAACAGACTTTCATTTTTCTATCCACCACAGTGAAGATGGTTGACAGAGAATCACGATGTAATGACCTACAGATAAGTAATAACTTGTGACACTAAGGCCCTCTGATTTCACTGGAAATGCAATCAACAATTACTTTATTGACTACTTACAGGACTGGACATTGAACTTGATTACATTTCCACCAACAGAAATGTGTCTGTGGCTTATTTGAGTTTTTCACTACATGGTGTAGAACTTATGAGCTCATTCCACCTATTTAAAACACAAAATGCTAAAAATCCTACATTTGACAAAAACATGGCCTTTTAAAGTTGATATGTCTCAAGTATTACCATGTTTATATAACCAGCAGATGCAGGCTGTTTAGCTGCTAAAGGCTTCACTATATTCATCAGCTAGTCTTTTCCTCTGTCTATATGGACAAACACAAGAGACATAAGTATTTCAATTTCATCAGCCACTGAATACTCAATAATGAAATGTCAACATCACATAGCATTGAAATATATACGTTAAAAATCATACATCTGAGTTAATTTGTTCTGAATTCACCTCTTTGAAATGTTAAATTTCTTGATTTGCAATTCTGAAAGCTGAATTTGAATGTTTTTCCTCAGTGTTAAAATTCTAGTATTATTATTTAAAAAAATAAATTTTGATTTGATTCAGATTAAAAATTCATGTTAAGAACATTCAAATAAAACACAAGTCAAATTTGACTGGCCAAATTTGGCCAAATCTAAAAATTTAAGTTGAAAATATTCAGAACAACTAAATTCAGATACATCATTTTCAAAGCAAAACAGCAATGCTATAAATGAAGTTGATTGGGTATAAAATGATTTAATCAAGCAGCCCTTCTAGACTTTTGAAATATCATTAGACCAAGTAGATCAAAACAAGACAGTGAAATGAGTCATTTTGTTGGGGTTTTGACGCTTAAAAAAAATGTATCCACTGATATACAGGTATCTATTTCCCAAAGTAAATCTATGGGAAAATTGTTTTTGTGCCCCATGGCATCACATGACACACCAAGAAGCTGTAATCCCATGGTTTGGCCACTATTTCATTACTGGCTTCGATTCCCAATATCGTTTCTAGGGGCCTGGTCTGTCTGCTGTTTGCTGCTGAGCAGGTAGTGTACAGTGGGTTTCTCAGAGCTTTTTCCCCTGAAAACAGCTGCCTGATGCTAGAGACCAAGTTGTTGAGAGCGGAGAGACTGAACCTAAACAGTAAAGTTGCAGACCTTAAAACCAAAACAATGAGCTAGGAGGGGCTAAAATGCTCAGTAGGGTTGAGTGGAACTGCAGAGTTGAGTTGCTTTCTGCCTAAATAATCAATCAATCAAATTTTATTTATGTAGCACTTTTCATACAAACAAAATGCAACACAAAGTGCCAATAAAAGCAATAAAAAAAATCAAAGATAACTTGTTTCACTTGTCAACAGGGTGTTAGTGCCAGTTCTTGGAGTTTTGTGTTGAGTTTTAACTAAGACCTCAGTTTTGTCCTGGTTGAGATGAAGAAAGTTTATAACAATGATAATAATAACAATGACATAAAAAAACTGTCCCTTCAAACTTGCAATCACTTGGAAGTGAAGTGGCAGGTTGGCCTTATTTCAGTGTATTTAGAAGGATTTATTTCTGCCAAGTTCCTCCATTACCCAGCTCACCTCTCTGCCCTTCCACATGCAAATGAGGAAAGCCTGAGGCAGAGAGGCAAACAGCCTTGCCCTTCAATGCGCCTACATGGAAAGCCTAAGGCAGGGAGAGTAGCAGCGAAGACCCCCCGGAAACAGAACAGAGCAGCATCAATGACAAACATAAATGGCATTTATAAGTCAGACACAACATGAAAAGGAGGAGCTGGGGTGGAGGCGGACTGCAAAGCGGCTTGCAGAGGAAGCGGCAACAATAGGCAGGCCAAAGCAGTTTAAATAGGGCACCCTGAATGAGATTCGCCAATAGTTGCATTGAAAGGAATCATGTGATCTATCAGCTGACTCCCTTTAATCAATCAGTTGATCCATCAGTGGATTGGGCTGCTTGAGATTAATTTATATAGCTGGGATGTGAGCTGAGCTTGACATCGTGTCCTGCCTGAATGCTATGCTCAATTATCGTTGCACTTCTACATTAAGAGTCTTGGCTGGACGTCGCATCATGCTCAGGTGCGTGGTTTATTTTCTCTTCTGCTTCTGTATGAAAGGTTTACCTGCTGTGTCAGAACAGGTACCAACTCCATGTTTTTCCCTTAAATGTTTTTTCAGCGTGTTATGTCTCTCCTAGGCTCAGTGAGTCCCACGTAATTAATATCTCAACAGTCCTTAGGGACAACAGCAGCTGCACAATCATGCAAGACAATTCCTTTGTTACCTCTGCTGTCATCTCTTCTTTCATCCTCTTCATCTCCTTGTTAACAAATATTCTTACCATACTCATCGCTTTGACTGGTGTCCCAGCTTGTGTGGGAGTGGGCAGATGTGGAGGATGTGCTGATTCAGCTCTTCACTAGACCTACCTCCTCCATGCTTGAGGCCTGGCAGGAGTAAAAACTCTCTGCCTTTCTATGTGGACTCAATATTTCATTCTCGGTGATTCCTTCTATAAGGGTGTTGTCCCCAATAATCATATCACTGGTTAACTCCCAAAGGCATGAACTCTCAAATATTAAAGGGGTAGCTTGGATTTTTTGGAAGTGGGATTATATCAGGTACTTATCCATAGTTAATGTATTGCCTACATGTCAGTCAGCAGGACCTTCATTTGGAGAAGCAGGCAGGAGTACAGACACGGAAGCTAAGCAATGTACTGCTGTGGACAGGGGCAGGTGCAAAATGTATTTTAGCTTTAAAAATCCTTATCATTTTAAGGGCAGGCTATACTATATTGAGAATGTTTTGACTGCTTTACCTTGACATCAGACAGCGATTTCCAATGGGAAACCAAAGAGTTTGTCTTCAAAGCTAGACTTCATTGAGAAAAACAGATATTTATCATCCCTGAACACAGGAGCTGCTGGTCTACCCCTGCTTGGATCAGTTTGTTTATTTGTGTTATTGTGTGACTTTGACAAGGGTCAGTTTAGATACACTAAAGTCACACAATTACACAGACAATCTAATTGATAAAGGCAGTGGTAGACCAGCAGCTCCTTTGCTTAGCAAGCTAAAATTACTGTTTTTGTCAATGGCTTTGACAGAAATTTAAAGGGGAAACTGAAGCTGTTAATGGCTTTCCTGTTGGAAACAGGCTGTCTGCGGCGAGGTAAAGCAGTGGAAATATTCACTATATAGCATACACTTAAACCAATATTGATTATTTTAGGTGGTGCTGACCGCCATCTACTGTAGGGAATACACTGACTATAGGTAAGTACCCCATACAACTCCACTTCAAAAGATCAAACTATCCTTTTCAGTGAAGGAAGGAAACGGAAGTTGTGAGTTTTTGTTGTGCAGCATTGGTGCAGCAACATTATAATAAGGGCAGCTGGTGGTGTGGGTTATTGTGGGTGATGACTCAACAATGTGAATCATTTTGGCTACGCTTGAGTGGGCAAAGCTGAGTGACTGGAGAAGAGGGACTGTGTTTGATGCCGACAATATGTTGCTCCACAGATCTCAGGATATGGGTATAACATGTAGTTGACCCTGATGATGCCTGCTAAGACAACCCATCTTCACTTCGCTGCCTTTAATCAACACCACCAAAAAAGAACACTAATATATGGAAAGATAAAAAAAAAAATGCATTGATTCAGTCACTTCTTGACCAATTTCCCTTCACTGTAGATAGATAGAAAGATAGATAGGTAGACAGATGGATAGGTAGTTAGGTAGATAGAGACTTGTTCTCTACTCACCTGATAAGCTGATGCAAGAGAGACTTAGCTCTGATGATGCTCCTATCACGTCATTCTATAAGACGACAAGAAAGAATATAGAAGAGTGTTAAGAAATGAAAAAAGCCTGTTGTACTGAAAGTACTGAGTAGGCTACATTGTGTTTGGTTTTTTTAAAAAAAAGACACAGGAGTTACTTCCTATTTCTGTTGTTGTTGTAACTGCAGAGGTCAGTACAAGAGGATCTGTTAGCTGGAGTTTGGTTGATCTGCTGTAAGATGTTATGAATACCTAAAAGGGTCACAAAGCTGCCCCCAAAACTGCAGAGAAGGCTGCATCCTCTAATTTTTAACATTAACCTCCAAATTTCCTAATTTCTTCTAGCTCATGGTTGAGTTTTAATAGCATCATTGGTGAAAACTCAGATGACAAATTCACTTCAGTTTAGACAAAGCAGTTAATAGTCTTCACACTGACAGATGTTGGATGAGAGTCTGCAGCCATCTAGTGACTCTAGCTCTACTTTTTAAAAACAGAATTTTATGATAACCACCTTACTTTAGAAGGTGAAGGATTAAAGTTTTGCTTAAAGGGACAGTTCATCTCAAAGTTAAAAATACATATTTTTCCTCTTACCTATAGTGCTAATTATCAATCTAGACCTTCACCCACCAGCTGCATCACAGCACAGAAATAAGTGTGTGTCTACAATTTGCTCACCTTGCACCACTGAGCTAGCTTACATTACAGCTCAGCCAAGGAGCACACAGTAATGTTTACATCTCACGCTGTCACAAGCACGAGCCTCTCATCCATGAGTACATGCACACTTCCTTCTGTGCAGTGACACTGTTGGCAGGTGTAGTTTGATAGAAAGACAATAGTTCCTACATGAAACTGCTCATAACAAGATCAGTGGATTATCTTGAGTAACCAGGTCATGAATTCTAAAAAGAGACATTGGGGGTGAGGTTTTCAAATGTATCTTTTTGAGACTTTGAGCTCAACAAGCCGAATGCCATCTACTTCTATTATACTGGAGAGAAGGCAGACATCTCTATGGCCAATGTCTCCAACACACTGCAACTCACACCAAAACAATCTAGAGTGATAAACAGCACTACAGGTCAGACAAAAAATATGTATTGGATACTGAGGTGAACTGTCACTTTAGAAAATTTCTGAGATTAAAGTGGTATAATTAAAAAAATATATTTTTTTAAATCCTCAAAAATCTGCTGCCAGAAATTTAGGTGACGTAGTACAAAGAGCAACAAAGTTTATATAGGGAGAAAGTTGTCACTCATGCCCCATTGTGGTTCAAAAAAGTTCCAAAATTAAAGTTGTGCCAACGCCCCCAACTTTATCCAGCCACCAGCTTGATGTCCTTCCTAGGCATCCTTGCAAGTTGAATTAGATGTTAATACGAACAGGGCTTTACAGCTACTCTGCTTAAGTTTATTTACACCGTTTGCATTCAGCGGCTTAATACATACTAAAAACTGAAAATAAAAGGTCAACTAAATCTAAAAATAACAAACCGACATTGACTGACACAAGACACAAACCCAGTCTCCTGGGTGAAAGTCCTGCACTTTTGCCATTCATCCAACATGACTCGCTCCATATGCAGACTTTGTCAGTCTTTACACCATGTTAGCTGACTTTCTTGCTGTACATTTTTGAGTTTTTTTCTCGTAAATTTACCATTTTAATCTTGGAAATGCTGACTTTTTGTCTTGGACTATTAGTCCCCTCCCTCGGCTCTGTGCTTTTTTATTTTTTTTTTACCAACAATATGAAATACACTAATGCAGATTCTACACAAATATTCAAGTAAAGGAACATTCTTGTTTCTAAAGTTCTTGGTTTCCATAGAAATGATAAGTGACCCTTTAGAGTCAACTAAATCTACATTTAAAGCTTTTTTTTCACTCTGACAAGAATGAAAGCCTTAAATAAAACTCCAGTTAACAGTTTTTCACCCCCAGTGTTAATGAGGCCAATAAGAATTTCAGTGTGTTCAGTGACTCACCAGCATCCTCTGTAGACAGCCAAGATTGTCACCCTCAGTCCTCCCATTCACCGCCTCCTGGAAGCTGACAGCATGGCCCAGCTGTACGAGCTCCTCACCAATATCTATGGTCTAGGATGAAGAGGAAACAGCAGACAGGATGAGAAACAAAGCAAACAGAATAACACAGATAGATAACAGATGAAGCACTGGCTGACCTTGCCCTCACTGTTGTCGTAGAGCTTGACACTGGGCCAGGAGGAGATGTCGGAGTGAGAGTAGCTGCAGAGTTTGGCCTGCAGAGGTCTCCAGGAGGCACAGTATGTTAGCTGCTCAAACGTATCCAGGGCTGCCTCAGTCCAAATCTCTCCTTAGAAACGGGGGGACAATTTAGTAATTTAGATTTGAGATTTTTGACTTTCAACAGTTTCTCTGTTATATGCCTGTATGATCAAGTTTTTAAGACAAGAGCTTTACCTTTTGGTCTCACTCCTGCTAAGTTGCACTCAATAGCTTGGAATGGTAAGCTGAGGAAGTCACTCCTGTAATATTAATGCAGCAAAAGCAAAAGCTGTTAAGAACTGCGCCATTTTTTTCATTGCGGCCACATACAATAACATGCACTCTGCAGCTGCTTTATAGCATATCAGAACACCTGGTTCCTGCCAACGTTCCTTCAGGTGCGAACAAACAAGAGCATGTCTGCTTTTCGGGTGCAGAATCAGACACATGACAAACGCATCTCATAACCATGTTTGAAAACACGATGAGGTGAAGACTTGTATGAGACAGACAATCAGGTCAAAAGTTGTGTGGTCTGCACTTGACCACTCATTTCTAAATTGCAATCATCACTGTCAGGTAACTGTGTGTGGTAACTCTGCTATCAAAAACTAATCATACAGGGGTGGGGACACACTGTCAAAAATCAATCTCTTTCTAACCTCAACCCTTTTGATTCATGTATTTTTTTCATACATGCTCACCCAGATGAGGAAGTGTGTGGTTTGATGACCAACCATCCAAGAGACAGGGGCCCTAAATACTGACCCTTAGACGCCCGCCCCTCCTAAGGACACAGATATCCTTTTCAAAAAATAAACATGACAGTATTGTTCTCTGATTATTGGAAATCTTAAAAGCAAGGTTATCCACTATTTCAATACTTTCTGTAAGGGCTGCATGATGAGATGAAGATATGTTGCTGAATACTGCAATTGTTATATTACTTGCTAGATATTGGAGTTTACTCAGTTCTTGCACAGTACCTGCGGTACCACATCATCTCTCCTGTATCCAAAATTTTACCAGTTCAATAGCTGACCCAGATGGCTGCATTTTTTTAGGCTATTGTCTACACTCATCACACTTTCCTTTTTTACCCATGCAGATCAGCAACACGAGATAAACAAGCCTCACTCAAATGCATGCAGATTCTGACCAATAAGACAATGCCTGACGAATTGCCTGATTTGCTACAGGATGACATGTATTATACAAAATAAGCGTCTACAGACAGAATGTAAATCATACCCTTCTCTCTGGTAAGACACAAATAGAAAGGAGGGATGTTAACAGCCATCGATTACTCTTTCAGTGAACATATGACCACTGCAGTAAGACAGGCTTGAAAAAATACTAACATATTCCTTAAACCTACAATAACAGATTTTTTTGGCCACCTGAGGGCAACAGAAACAAGTTGTGAATACAACAGTGACAAGGGCTGAAATTAAATTTCCTGACATCACCACACTTGCAGAGTGGCGGACTTTGCGGGCGTTTACTCACAAAACATGAGTGAATTATCTTTTATTAGGAGTTGTGTTTGGGTGACCTGATCAATTTAAGTCTAATGTTCTAATGCTCTCTTTTACCTTTTTTTGGTCTCTACCAACCCCTGAGGAAAATATCTATTGCTTTAGCTGCTAAATACACCACTGTGTTTACCAGCTGGTCTCTACCTGTGTCTGTCTACTGTTTGCTGCTGAGCAGGTAATGTACAATGGGTTTTATAAACTTCTTGCTGCAGATCTTCTACTGAAAACAGACTTTCTTTGACTGTTTGGATCTTCATTCTACACATTCACAATTAAAACTAACAGCAGGAATGGTTAATTGAAAGAAAATGCAGTGGAGGGATTACTGTTATGTATAGACATTTGTCTCTTACCTCATACGGCAGAGGCTGTCTCTGGGCAGCTCTCCATTGTCCCCAAAGTCAACATAGTAAAGGTCCACCAGTCCAGAGCTCAGGACTCCCAGCACCCTGGCCCTGTTCCATGAGCCGTGGTCTTTGTATGGAGCAGCCACAATGTCCCCCACCACAATGGTCTCCACCCTCTGCTCCTACAGAGGAGGAAGTCACTTGTTATTTCTATTACTTTGCCATCATGGAGCAGGGGCTTTTAAAGTGACACTCAATAATGGACGCTGTGTCAGCAATTATAAATGTAAGTTTTGACAGCATTTCAGGTGCAGGAGGCCCATCTCGCTACACAGCATGCAGACCCATTTGCAGAAAGAGCGAGCTCAAATCCATCAGAAGAGCAAAATCTCAAAAGATGATGAACTGGATGACGTGAAAATTTGTGGCAGAACCAATAATATTCATTTAACCCACATTAAAAAAAGAAAGGAGAAAAAATGAGGGTAACACTGTAAATCTCTGCTACTCGTGTTCCTGTGTTGTGCAGAGCAGAGTTACAAGTGACTGTAAGAGCAGCATGGTGGTGCAGTTGTTAGCACTCTCCCCTCAAAGCGAGAGGGTTCTTGTGTCAGCAGGGTTTTCGCTGGGCTCTCCGGCTCCCTACCACAGTCCAAACACGTGCAGATGGGTTAACTGGTGATTTTTTAAATTGGCAGTAGGTGGGAACGCGCGGCAGAAAACACAGACATGGGGGGGTAATTTCGAAATCACATGAGGTCCCCTGAGAGTACTAATTTTGATGCAAATTGCAGCAATCATGCACTAAGGGTTTTAAATTACTTCAACTGCCTCTGTAGAGGCCATTTATCCATTTGTTTGCCTTTCTGTTTGTTTGTTTTTTGGTGTAATATACTTTCTGTACACTGGGTGGCAGTAACCTGTAATGAGACTGCACTTAAACATGAAGAGTAATGCAGCCAGGTGTGTGGGATGCCAGGAGAAACAAAGCTTTTAGACTGTGGCCATAGCATCTGCAGGTACTGCGGCAGTAACTTATATTTGATTAAGCTACTAAACTGTGGGACTGATGATGTTCTACCTGGCTGCAAAAAGCATAGTAAGTATTTGAAAGTATTTAATGAAGTGGCAGAGAGCAGAGGTAAATGTTTGTTGACATTTTGGTTTGAACAGCTGATGCCTGCATCATGTGTCAATTCACTCTGTCAACACTGCAGCCCCAGTGACTTAATGGAGAGCCACTGTAGCTTCCATGAGCTGTGTGTCACAGCCATTCCTGCAGCTGTTACTGCTGACTGACTCCCCTGGGGATTTTTGTTAGTTACTCAGTTTTTGAAAAACAGACTCTGTTAGCACAACACAAAAGTAAAGAAAGTAGGAGTAGTCCTTACAGTGGGGTTGCAACTGTTGTAGAAGCGGTTCATCTCCTCTGTCAGTTTGTCCAGCTGAAGGGAACGAACCCCCAGGATCTGGATCCAGAAGTGGTTTGGATTCTCCGATGCAGAGACATAAACTTCTAGATGTTCATCAGGCTGGAAGCTCAGGTCTGGACTGGGAACTGGATGACAGAGGTAAAACAGAATTACCACATCGCGGTTGTATGCCTCTTCAAATCAGTCAAGTTGCACTTCAAGTTTACATCCATGTCTGTGAAAACATGGATGCTTTACACACATTTTGCCCACGGCAGCAACAGAAGATCTATACTGTACGTTAGCACAGTTTCAAGGTGAACAACAAGGCTTAGTGTCACTAATTCAGTACCTGACTAATGTCTCCCCTTCTGTTCCTGAGTTATGGCATTGAATAATGGACAAAAAAAGTGTCACAGTGAAGCTGACCTTTGACCTTTTGGGTATGTAATATCATCCTTGTATCATAGTGACCTATTAGACATTGGTGTGTAATTTTATCAAAATTAGCATGTCAATTCTTGAGCTATGGCCAAAAACATGTTCTGATAAGTCACAGTGACCTTTGATCTTCAACCACCAAATTCTAATTGATTCATTCTTGAATCCAAGTAGACATTTGTGCCAAATTTAAGGAAAGTTCCTCAAGGCAATCTTCAGACTGTGTTCATGGGAATGAGATGGATAAAGGCCACAGTGACCTTGACCTTTGACAACCAATTTCTATTTAGTTCATCGCTGATTCCAAGAAGATGTTTGTGCCAAATTTCAAGAAATTCCCTCAAGGTGTACTTGAGATATTGTGTTTACAAAAATGAGATGGATGCAAGGTCACAGTGGCCTGACCTTTGATTGCAAAATTTAATCAGTTGAATCCAAGTGGACATTTGTGCCAAATTAAGGAAAGCCCCTCAAGGCATTCTTGAGATATCGTGCTCGCAGGACCAACAGACAATGGAAGGACAACCTGAAAACATATTGCTTCCAGTCATGGCTACATCCTGCGTGGAGACATGAAAATCTTTGTATGGCATAACCGAGTTCAACGACAGATTACAGTTGCAGTGTGAAGTCTTTTCAAGACTCAATTACAGAGCGGCTGAACTCACTTTCAAACTTGGAAATTTCAGACAGAGAGTCAGCAGAAACACTCTCCTCCTCCTCCTGGTTGTTGTCTGTGTTGGTGATTTTCAGCTCCTTGAACTTGTCAAAAATAGTTTCTGGTTCTCCTGTGGTCCCATTGGCATGGATAAGCCCATTCTTCTCTGTCTGGGCGTATGGACCATTGTTGTTCAGGCCCACTGGTGCTTCAGTCTCTTTGCTGTTTTGCCTTTGATTCGCTGCAGTATGGCCACGTTTCTGCCGCTGGGCAGATGACTGTGTGATCTTTGTCCTCACCATCGTGTCCTCTTTGACTTTTTCTAGAATCAGCTCCTGCAAACACATCACCAAAGCAGGAGTTACATTTATTTTCAACCGGATGTCAAAAAAAAGTGGACTGACAAAACATAGGTAGTCCAGATGAATGAATCCTTCTCACCTTGGCCTGTTGCACCTCTTGCCTGGTCCCTGTGATTGTCACACTGCCCTTGGCCCCAGGACCGTGTGTCTTCTCTTTGGAACAAGCCACCCTGGCCCCTGTGGTCCTGGTGATTAGTTTCAAACTCTCTCCACCACGGCCTGCAACACACACACACACACACACACACACACACACACACACACACACACAATTTTATGTTTTTCTTACTGTGAACTAATACCATATGCAGAGACAACCAAGCAATGAATGTATCCTGCTAACATGTATTGTGTGTATATCTAAAGCCTCGTATATCTCCTTTCTCTGTACCATAGAGCTCCACTGTTGTAAAAAAAAAAAAAACTATTAAAAACTCAGTGTTTAGGTTTAAACTTTAGTACTTTAGTACTTGAATCCATACAACTTGAATCCTGAAGCTGCATGAACTGTATGTTTGGGACACTTAGAACAAGCGGTATACACAACATCTGACATGTCACCTGATACAGTTAATACGGCTAACATGTTAGCAAACAACTGCTTATTTACACTTCCAGCAGACACAGAGCAAACTTGTCATTCATTTGGAGTTATGTTTGTGACAATATGACGAATCTAAGCCCAACATTCAATCTCCTTATATTTCTGATTTAGTTTCCAATGACCCTGAGGGAAAAATATCTGGCTCTTAAACTGCTGAATGCTCCATTATGTTCACCATCCAGTAGTGATCCAACATATTTAAATCTCTCCAGTCATAATATCCAGTGATGATCGTGTCTGAGAATATGTAGGCCTAACGCCGTGTCTTAACAGCATGCGAGTGTCACTTTCTGTCAGCACTGAAACCAATGCACTGCTGTTACATCATGTAAACAAACAAGTACCTTTCATCTGTGCGTGTTTAAGATCATACTGACGTTACCACTTACAAGATGGGTGAGTACTTGCTACCTTCTCACATCTGTACTTTTTAAACAGAAACCACTCGTTTTATATTGAGACATTTACTGGATATGACATACAATATAGCCAACAGCAGCTAGGTTGTTATTAGTGATGGGCATTTACTAGAAACTTTCAGCTCCCTGTTGAATTCCCTCCAGCCAGCTGCCACCTTATTTAGGTTTTTGCAGCAAATTTTGGAGGTTTACAGAAAAAGTATTATTTCAACTTCATGAAACACCTGTACCTTATCCTTTGAGGGGCTTTCAAAGCAAGCCACAGGAATACATAATGACAAGGCAAATTTAGCTCAAACAGCATGCTGCGCATCCTCAAAATTTGAAAGCTACTGTACCTATTATACGTCCAAAGGCAGTCTGAGGAACCTCCAAAGCCTCAGTTACTGGTTCACAGTCAGTGACCAGGTTCTCCAGGACACAGCGGGCCATCAACACCTGCTCCTTAGAGCCCTGCAGCAGGAAACATACAGCCGTCTTACTTCCAGGCTCCCCTGAATCTGACAGAACCCTCACATGAGCTCCAGACTTCTGGGTCACCTATGAGACAAAGAGACAGCAGGAGAGCAGAGTTAGACTGCCTGGAATCACCAGCTGGATTTGAGAAACACACGCTTTTAAGGTTTTGATATAGTTAGATTTTAGAGGTGGGGTGGGGGTGGGTTGATTTGTAAAATTTGCATTTCAAAGCAGGACAATGATTCTTTGTTATCTTCTGGGGAGATGCAGGTCATCAAATCCTATGACACTCTGCCAGCCAATTCATTCAACCACTCAGAATATTTACCACACTATTTTGAAATGAAAAATGTTTTGCTGAAATATGTATAAAAAAGCTCTTGATGAGACAACATCAAATCTCTTTGGTGATAAAATTAGATTCAACTTTTAACTCCATGATTTTCGATGCTGCAGAAAATAGAATGCAAATGAGAATAAGACAATGGAGTAAATAGGACAGTTCTAGTTAAGATAAAATAATTGCACAAATCAAATTAGAACTGAAATGAGGGTGTAAGGTAAGGTCCTCTAGGTTATGCAAATAAATTTACTTGAGTGACTCCTTCATTAATCGATTAGTCAATGTCTGTTTATACCTGTTTTATAATGCCATTAGAATACTGCTCCCTAATTTAACTACACTGCTCAAAATAATTAATGGAACAGTTAAATCATACTTCAGATCTTTATGAAGGAAGCATTCAAGTTGAAGATCTTGTAGAAATTGAATCAACCCACTGAGGGCTGGATTCAAATCACACTGAAAATCAAAGTAAAAATTGAAATCACAGGCTGAACTTATGTGAATTTTATCACAGCAACTTGTGATGTGACTCAGTAGTGTGTTTGGCCCCAGCGTGCCTGTATGCCCTCCTTGACAATGTCAGGGCATGCTCCGGAAGAATTGGCAGATGGTGTCCCTGGGATCTCTTTACAGACCTGGGCATCAGTGAGCTACTGGACAGGCTGTGGTGGTACTTGGCAGCGTCAGATGCACCTATATATAACATCCCATAGGTGCTCAATTGGATTTAGTTCAGGGGAGCGAGAGGGCCAGTCAATGACATCCGTATTCCAGGAACTGCCTATACATTCTGGCGACATGACGTCGGGCACTGTCCTGCACAAGAAGGAACCCGGTGTCCACTGCACCAGGATAGGGTCTGACAATTGCTCTGAGGATTCCATCCTGGTACCTAACAGCACTCAGGGTACTGTTGGCTATGATATGGAGGTCTGTGCGACCCTCCAAGGATATGCCTCCCCAGACCATCACTGACCCACTGCCAAACAGGTCATGATGGATGATGTTACAGGTAGCATTACATTTACCACTGTGTCTCCAGACTCTTTCACGCCTGGCACATGTGCTCAGTGTGAGCCTGCTCTCATCTGTGAAGAGGACGAGGTGCCAGTGGCAGACCTGCCAATTTTGGTTTTCTCTGGCAAAACTACAGCAGAATCAGTCAGGAAGGATAAGGAGAGAGCAACTGTCTGTGGCCACCACATGTAAAACCATTCCCTTTTTGGGGTTTTCTTGCTTTTGCCTCTCCATTGCACCTGTTATCACTTTCACTTGCACCAAAGCAGATGAAACTGATTCACAATCACTTGTGCTTCCTAAATGGACACATTGAAATCCCTAAAGTTTAACGGACTTGGTGTTTTACTGTGACAGTTAACTGTTCCCTTCATTTTTTTGAACAGTGTTCTTTGAGTAGATGACAAGACATTATTTGGTATTGAACTACTTACCAAGTCCAAAAACTTGGCTTGGTATCTGGATATGTTCCTATAAACTTCTACTGGAAGTGTCATCTTGGACACCTCAGTGTTGGGCCCCTGACCTGTTAATGACAGAATGGACACAACAGTCACAGGGTAAATGCAAACATAAACACAAACTGTTATAATATGTCATGTATATTCAGATATTTACAAATTCAGCTGGTGTAACAATAACTTTTCAACAGCAGATACTCACTGTTGTTGGCGCTGCTTATATGGCGATAAACGATATAGCCCACTGTGGCCCCAACAGAGAGCCCTGCAGCCAGAGCCACCATTTTGCCCGAGCTCAGGGGGCTTTTGTGCCCCTCCTTCACTGCGTCCATGACACGCCGTGCACCCAGAGGGATGCTCCACCTAAACACAAACATCACACAAATCTCCTTCCAAATTGTTCTGCAAGTCAGTGCTCATTTTCTTCCAATGTCCGGTCCTGTCTATGAAATGTCTTTATGACAAATCAAGCCTCAGTTATATCTATGCAAAATATGAAATGCAATCAGAATGTATGAGCCGGCGTCATGTACAATCCTCAGGGTTTTGTTGGCTTGCTAGGCAAACTGTACAGTCATGCAGCACAAAGCTTAAAGCATTAGCCAGCCTGAATTCAACAGTAGACCAGGTGTTCTCAAACATATCCACATTACAGACCACCTATAAATTTGACTGGAACCCCAGCTGATTAGATTCTGTCCCACTGACATATATGACAGTATGGTGATTAGCACTTATGATTTATGTAACTGTCTTGGTAACAGTGTAATGTAGATGACAGTTTACAGAAAAGGTCATTTTTGACAACAGTAATTTGACAAAAAATCTATTTTTATTTTGATTCAAGGTCCACTTACCCATTTTTCCCCATGGAGAATTCTACCATAAGTGGACCTTGGGATTTTGTTTTTGGTCAGACTAGAGGATAAACTTTATGGTTCATTCTTGACTTTAAACAGAGCAGCTGACAAAACAATTTCACCCATTAGTCCATTGAGTAGCTGTTCTGAGGCTTTATTGTATTTTGCCAAGTCTGTGGGCTCTTTAAGGACTTAACATCCATGTTGCTGAGGGACAAAGTTATTTCTTAATCTTACAAACAGAAGTGGAGAAACTATCTGCAACAAAAACATCATCTGATTCATGCGATATGACTGAAAGCCAAACAACAGTTACTAAATGGACTTTGTTAAGGCCCAACAGTCCTTGGCACTGACAGTGGAAGGAATCTACCGATTTGATATAAGTTTTTTTTCTGCTGCACAATTGCATTTTTTAGGGTTGCTCAGAATCTCCAGAAAATTGGTACGAGCATAAGAACTGGTGCAAACTGCAAAGTTCTGCAGTGATGGGGCTCAGGCATGATCTGCGGGTTTCAAAGCGCCTCCAAACGCACACCGGGAGAGGGATACCGTTCCCTTAATATTCCTAAATTTTGAGTGGATCATTGCTCTCATCTTTGAGAACATGTAAAAAAAAGTTGATTTTTTTTTTGTCTGACACCTTGTAAGTGGTATAAAATCTGCAATATAGCATTTCCACCATCACGCACCCAATGCAGAAAATTACGTCTATGCTCAATGTTAGATATGGAGATGGAGACGAACGGAGTGTCCTGTCCATTCTCTGTGTTCATTTTGTCTGTATTTGTGCACGTTTTCTGAAAGCTTACAGATACAGACGAAACAGAGCAGTACCTCCGTAGATCATGGAGGCAGTGTAGTGTAGTTCAAGTGAGGTACGACTATAGGAGACACTGAAGAAATTAAAATATTGGCGGAACTGAACAAATCGGTAATATATAACATAAAGTGAAAAAAGTGAAAAGATTGCTCCGTACACATGTCAAAATGTCTACGATGGCTGCATTGAAGTCATGCATGCAGTGTCTGACGGTCGCAGAAATACATGGTCGCAGCACCCATGGGTCGGGAAAGCACCCTTGTTGCGCAGGAAGATGTGAGGGCCAATTGTTTGCTGCTTGCAGCTTTAATGAGGAGATTGTTTTCTCAACTGCATGATAGTTACTGATAGTAAAATTCATTGTTCACCTTAAATGTTTCTCATTTTTGCTAAGGACCATCCTGAGAGTACTCATAGGACCCCTGGAGGTCCCAAAACCCCACTTTGAGAACCACTGCAAAGGATTCTTACAATGTAGCCTTTCACAGACTACATCACCTGCCAAAACAATTAGCCTGCAAAAACGTGCACAAGCAGTCACATACACACAATATAGTCGCCTAAATGAATAAACATTTAGTGTATAGTATCCATACACAAACAGCACTGCGCACTTCTTTTAAATGCACCAAGCCAAACTGCAGCGGCCGTGACCCTAACTGCAGGACGCACTGCACTGAAAGCTGTAACTCCTGCTGCATACCATTTACTGAAGTTGGCAACCTCCAGCCATTCCATTAATCACCCAACACTTGCAGCCAATTCTTTCTGTCACACTGCTAAAACTACAACTCACACACAGACACAGAATGCACTGGAGGTAGGCCAACAGTGAAGAGTATTGGGAGGACGGAGGACCGAGGAGCACACAGCACCACCATGCAGATGCGTGTCTCACTGGGAGAAGAGGGCTCTGGGGCTGTAGTTGAGAAACACATGGGACTTGGACACTCCAACGTCCATCTCGGAAGAATCGTGACTATAAGACACAAATCTTCTCCAATCCCCCGGCTCTGTTTTTTGTATACATCCAAGATCAAGACTACTGACAGACAGGTAGAGGGAGAAGAAAGTTTGAGCATTTCAAGTCACTACATGACAGCAACTGGTCACTCAGACACATTGCACTTTGAGGTCATTTTGTGGAGGGCAGAAAATCATCACCATTTCATCAGAAATCATCGTAGGCTTACTTACTTGCTGGTAAAATATGCAAACCGACAATAGGTACAGGTCGATTTTTCTAAAGCGAACCGATCCTCATTTGAAAATGAGTAATTTCACATGGTGTGTCTGTCTGAAACACCTAAGAAATATCAGGAAACACAACTTAAAACTGTGCTGAATTGTTAATATGTTAAGATAATTTCGGCATTCAAAAGAGTCAACAAAGGGCAATCTGTGTCGATAAAATAGGCCAAATGTCATAAATGTTATGCTGCTTGTATGCGAGACTACGCTGCTTGGTACCGCCGCCAACATGTTGTGTTTTGGTAGGAATAACGGATAGTTAATAGCATTTTAGCCGAACCCAAATGTCACAGAAAGGACTAGTTTTCCCATGCATTACCACAATGCCTTCAGTCACATTAACTATTTCCTGAAGCTGCGTTCGAGCATAAGCAAAGCATCTTTAGCGTCAATGTTGACATTTTTAAACTGAGTTTGGCGTCACGTCTCTCGACACCACGAAAACAATCTACGCGGCTGGCTGGATAACCTTGGCTTTTAAGAACTCCTTAATGCATATTATAGTAGACCACTCAGATGTCAACACGTAGCCGCGAGCAAGTATGACTTAACCTCAAAATGTCCTCAATGTATTTCCTTATTCTGACGAGCTGTCAAAACGACCGCAAACACACTTTCTCCTCTGAGCTAGCCAGGCTAACATAAGCTAGCTGCTGGTTGACACATGCAAGCAAGTCAAACATTTAGAAAAGGTTATCAAATGTCTTAGCACGCGGGCATACTCTTACAATACAGCCTTTGTATGACTTTAAGGCCTGACGTTAAACAAAACGAACTGTAAATACATGTTAAAATATTTGACACTTACAGACAGACAGACCCTCGCTCTCTTTGAATCGACCCTGCGCCCTGTCCCTGCCTGCATTCGCTGTCAAGCTCGCAGGAGGAAGCGGTAAGTACACCGGAAACTGTATTTACATTTCGGGTATACAGTCTATGGGATAAAAACATATGTGTGTAAGAATGATAATAATGCGGATATTTTCGCTGAATAGAATCCTCCCTTTGATTTATCTATGAAGCGTAACTACAACTTCGATAACGACAATTACGCTGGAAGGTCGGCCGGAAGTCTTCTCCTTTATTGTAGTTACATTGACAGTGTGCTCATGCTCGTGCCAGCCAGTAGCCAGTCGATGATGCTCTCTGAGCACTTTCGTCGACTGTGATTGGTTGAAGCGTTCACGGCCCGTTACCCGTGCGGTTTTGTCTGAGTCATCTATGAATATTTGATGCAGCGGCAGTTCCAGCACATTTAGAGCACTAGGCGACTTTTTATTGCATGTTTTACATCTTCTTCGTGGCCGAGGCACTTCAGGGGTCGATCCCTGATTTAAATGTCTTCCAGGAGAGGTAACTGTCAAATAATCAATTTACTTGTTTTTATCAAAACACCATCTAAAATCAAAATAAAGAGCTCATTTATAAGCTGGTATGTAATATAGCTTGTGCTTCCTTTCTCTTATTTCATGTGTTTTTATGGATGATGTTAAATCCTAAATGCAGTGTTTCTGTGTTAATTTAATATGCCAGGCTAAACACCAATGTGCCAGTCTTTGTTTACCATTTTTTAAAGAAAAAATATGCTTCCACGCTTCCCCCTCAGGTTAAGTCTGCAGGAATGTAAACATATGGAAATTGTGCATAAAGGGCTGAAAAAGTCTGAGGGGGAGCCCTCATGGACTTGACGATTTGACAGTAGGGCAACCCTAAAAGTCCTCATGCACTTTGAGGAAACAGGCCTGAAATCCATGAGTCACTCTGTGCATTCCTATACCATACTACTACATTATATAGGATGCCATAAACTAATTTAGTATGTTCCAATACATAGTATGTGAAATGCAGTGTACCAAAAATACCAGGATGTTCCACTATAAATGCAAACAAATGACAGCTGATTGACAGAGAAGTGCAGGTGTAATTTCACTGTCACAAATATGTTAGAATCCACAGTCTGTGCAGTTGTAACATACACACTGCAAAGCAACAAGAGCAGAGCTCTCCTGGTTGATCTCCATCTATGGTGAGCTTGGTGAACAGTGTTTGTTTTATCTCCAAGGCGACAGATACAAAAGCAGGAGGGTCAAAGTGCAGGGCGTAATGTTACCAGGAAGTATTATGTCCCAATCGTGTGCATGCTGCATGCAACAGTGTGTACTTTTTAAGGTCAGCTGTAGCAACTACTAAAAGTAAAAATAAAATGTATGTTGGACATGAGTGGACTTGAGTGTGGGGATTGGGTTTGGGCCTTAGAAATTTCCTCACGAGTCACACGTTGTTTTCACAGACTGAGCAGTATTTCTCGTGACGAGTTAACTGCACTTTGTAAGTGAAGTTGGAATGTCTCTTTATAAATAATTATTTGAAAAATAAAAATAAATGTAAGATCAACAAAGCGCAAGCAAAAGCTATTTGTGTGCGGTATCATGAAAACACACATTTGTTTCTGGTGTTACAACTCTCTCCATACAAACTTAAGAAAGTGAGTTTTACCCAGTTGATAATGTATATTTCATCCTCTTGTTACTTTATGTAGTGCATAGATTTCAATAAAACAATAGCATAAATAAAAGAGCGTATTTATTAACATGACAATCAATACACAAGCAAATTTGTCAAAAGTCCTGAACATAGACACTTTAAAAAATACAAAATATACATTTATGTATCTTGTGAACAACTATACCGTAGTCCATCACCCCCCATCCCACCCTACAAATCCACTGACAGAGGCTTCAGCTCCGCGCATGTGCGTGATAATGTTATCAAAATGCCAAGCATCAACTCTGCAGGTTGCACCGGAGGCCTGCTTACATACAGTATGAAGTCCATGCTTGACTGAGTCCATTTGTGTCGTGAACAAAACAGTAGAACTATAGATAACATGTACATCGATCAAGACAGGGCATTCACTGGATCTTAGTCATGCAGCATTGTCCACGTGTTTGTCATGAGATAAAACACAAGTATGAAACATGGCCAATAAAAAATAAAATCTCATGTTTTCTTGCATTGTGATCGTTGTCTGAAAACCTTCAGTAGTTTCATGCCGACTATTGACTGTCTTGTCAAGGCAGAAAGTGATCACCAGTAGTGCCATAAACCACTTCTTCAACTCTTCATGTACACCCCAACTTTAAATGTGGAACTCAAAGGAGCATTTGTAGCAATGGAATAACTAAAACAGGCACATGTATAAAAGCGATTAGAGGTCAAACAGGGCTGTAGCCACAATATGAAAGATACTGATGTCATAAGTCCCCCATCACCACCACAAAAAAATTAAATAAATAAAATGTTGGCATTATTTAATTTTCCCTATTTTACCTATTCTGGTTATCTATTCTGGTTCTGGTGTGAAAAATGCTGGATCAACCTCTAACATGACCTCATGACCTCAGTGTCCTTAATGGTGGCTACAGACCAGAAGCTCAACCCCAGATTTAATGTTTGATGCCATCTTTAAATAAAGACTACAAGAGGACAAAAATCAGGGCTGGATAACTAACCAACATATCTCAGAACTTCAGGATCCCCACAAGCCCCAGTTTCACTGTGTCCTTCAGTTTGCGGCCATTTGACTGACTGCAAACTTGTTGAGAATAGGGGTGAGTGATATGGATACAATCCTCTACCACAACTGTTTGTTCCAGAGGAAAATATTCTAAAAATGGAATAAAAACTATAAGTTCTGACTTGATTCCCACATAAATAAAATCTGAAAAGAATATCAGCTAAATCCTATATTACAGTATATATCAATATTTGGGTATAATACATTTTCAGGAAATTAAATTGGCTCATTTTTTGCCCCAAGACCTCCTAGTGATTAATCCAGCACTGACAAGAATGACCTTCATTGTTTCATATTTGTATCAATAAAGTTTTTAGGAGTGACATAAAGCATGTTATTTTGTTCTTACTAATGTATTACCAATAAATTCAGTCATCCCACTTGTCTACAGTAGCAATATCAAAATCATGTCCATCTGAAATCATTACCATAAATAAGGTTGGTCTGACTGAAAATGAGCGTCAGTGATACAGACGTCTGCTGCCGATGCTGCACATGAACTGAAGTAATTGAACACAGTAGACTAATGGGGACACTTGAAAGTGATCAGGAAAGAAATCTCTGGTATATGAAGGTCAGCAGATCAAATATAAAAATGTGGGATAATCGATGACATCTGCTTAACGTTTCATTTCTACACTTTAAAACAACATTATCCTGAGCTCCTGTCAGTCGAGGCGTTGAGAACTGAAACAGCCAGACAGGCTGAGAAGAAAGGCAACTGAATGATATGAAGCACCTTTCAGAAGACTCTGGTATGTTAGCATACCAGAATAAACGTCATTATATAATCAGTGAATCCACTGCTTCGGGAGGGACTTGCTAAGATCACTGCACAGCTAACTGCGTGGTTTCAAAGTAGCATGCTGGCACATTCTTCAGTTGGATAAATGTGTATACAGTATACGTTAAATGTAGGTATGCGTGTAAAAAAAAACGTGACTAATCCAATTTAATCCACAATCTTCAGTCCTTAATGTGTTACAGCAGGCTCGTCTTAGCTCAGGAATTTAGTAACAGCAACGTTGTTGTTGTAAAACACACTAAGATAATAGAGAACTTTGTCTTGCAGGTGATCACAGTGAAGAAAATGTGGCTCAAAGGCTCAATGACTGAATGTAACTTTCTTTGTCACATTTTTTTCAGAGGTAGTGTTACACTCTATTCTGTAGTTGCCAAGCAAAGTTACATATGGAGCCCCAAAGATGTCAATATTAATTACATTAAAAAAATAAAATAAAATAATATATTTATATCATAATCTATATATGTATATATGTATCTACTGTATGTATATATGTATATATATATATATATATATATATATATATATATATATATATACACACACACACACACACACACACACACACACACGCAAATGAACAATCAATTTGTTAATTAATAAAATGTTTTAGTAGTAACTAACAATATAGTAATTGAGTTTGGAAATAATTTTAGCTGGTGCCGCTAACACTGTCTCTTCACTTTGATCCTCAGTAATAAACAAAACTCACAACACCGCCGAGCTAGTTAGCCAGCTAGGTAAGTAGCATGTGCAGCCTTGTTAAGCTACATAATTAAAAGGACATGCTGAGTTTTGTGTCTGCGTACTGTGTCTAATAAGAGCAGCCTCTACATAGCTGATTCAGAATTACTTTGACATTGTTGCTTTAGCTAACAGTAGCTACCTGGCTAAATTTGGTAGCAGTTGTTGAGCTTGCTAGCAATTTTAAAAGATAATCTTGCAAATCGAGGAAGTAGCAGTTTGGCACAGCACTGTTTAGTTTTGCGTAAAACTGCTCAGCAAACTACATCTCTCGTCTCGCACGATATATGTCATCAACACTAGTTAACTAGCTAGGTAATTGAGCTATGTGCCACACACAAATGTAGCATTATCTTACCTGAAACCAGCAACACTGGTCTTTCTATCAGTCGGGAAATGAAATAATGAGAGAGACCCGTCGTTTGTGTCAGTACATATTTGTACTAAACACACAACGCATCAGAGCTTCAGTGAGAGAGAAAGCTATGACGTCACTTACGCCACCTGAGTAATCTTTCTAATAAAGTATTTCACAGTCTTATACTTGAACAGCTTTGGGACAAACAGTGACTTGCAAAATATTTTTTTTTACATTGACAAACATTGTGTAATTTTGGCACAAGTCAAACGGGATAAAAAAATTATGTCTCTCTCTCCATTAACTAATCTACTTTCCCCACCCCAAAATTAGGTCCATGGTGGCCCACCAGTAGGGGAGTTGCCTCTCTGTCATCAAATAAAAACAGATTTACTCTGGATTTAATAACTGTTGGATTGAGAAATTTTATATGATGTTTTTATGTGATTATGGTTTTTTTTTTTTTTACATAATTAATATTGACACTCTGGGGCTCCATAGATACTTTTCTTTTCAGCCCTATGTGTTTTTTTGTGTTTGTATTATTAGGTAACATTAAAATTAACTTCTCTAAAACATCCTTTGTTTGGGCTCGGGGGCTTCTGAAAATGAGAGTAACCATGCACAAGTTTCTCAGAGGTGGAGAACAGTTTGTGATAGTGAGAAAGCATAAACCTCTTCAGAAAACATTCTTCATGCTGTTAAAACTAACTAAAACCAGACAATAAATAGTTGCCTTTTTTGGCTCTTCTCTATTAAATGGAAATGAATGCTTTGGAATTTTCCCTGCCCTTCAGATAACTGATTAAACATCAACTCTCTTAAGAAAAACAGACCCAGGAGCTTCAACATTTGTGTCATAAAGCCCCCTACGTGACTTTTGGTTGATATCTGCTCCACCTGATAGTTGCAGTGCTGTTGGGCTGAAGTGTTAACGGAGGGTTCTGCAGTGTTTGCACCCAGCCCTTCCCTGGTTTCCAGAACTTATAGTTCCCAGTATTGCCACAACACCAATTTCCTCACAGGGAACACATCAGAATGGAGAATTCATCCCCAGCTTTGTTTCAAACTGCAGCTTCTGTCTCTTCTGGTAGCGAACTCGCACCCTGAAATGAACAGAGGGGACAAATCAGAGCTCATGATCATGACACGGATACAATCTGCCGTATTTGTCCTGCTTCACAAAATGTCTCTGCTCTGCATAACATGAGAGAAAATCAAACAGTGATCTGATTACTAAATAATCCTGAATAATCCACACTGATCCTGCTGCCCCCTCCCAGCGTCTTTCTGCCATGTGTTGCTCAAGAATCTACCATGAGTCCAAATCACTGAATCAATAGGTTCACCACATTTACAATATTCCTCTTTAATTCCCTTTCTCCATCACTACTTATTCATCTAACAGATTTGTCCTACTTCCCTCTGTGTGTGGTTTCATACCGTATCTCGTGTAGCTTCACCACTTCGTTGACCACCACCACCAGCAGCAGGGACAGAGATGCCAGCAGCCAGGCCAGCAGGGGTATGTCACTCAGGTTAAAGGTCAGGAGGCTGCCCTGGTCCCGCCATAACTGGTAATCCACTGTGGCCTGAACAACCTGGCTAAGCAGACTGGGAGAGAGAACAGTGTGAGGGTTGGGAAATGTATACAGAAAGGCTCAAGAAGGTAAGGCTATTTGATTTGGTGCCTTTCACTAAAATAAATACTGCAACACATAACGACAAATAGCAACTACTACGCTGCTCTGAATTGCTTTCCGGCCTGTTCATGAAGCTGGGCATTACACAACAGTAAAAATAACAACAGAAGGGCATACTCATCTGCTGCAGAGCCATGTACACAGCTCTTCTCTACAGCCATTGGGATAAAGAGTGTATATTCTATTTTTAGTGGGTTTTCCCATGTTTAAAAAACCTGCTTACACATGCTTATTCTGCTCAGGATCTTTTATATACTCTATGTGCAATTTTATGGCACTATAAGTTAGTGGAAGTAGCAGATCGTGAAAGATCAAGTTAATAAAAACAGTGCAAACCAACACTGCTTCATTTCAACATAAACATTCTCATCTCCTTTGTAAGCTAGGACTGCAAGAAAAAAAAAAAACATCCCTAAAACTTTGTCGCGTGTACCTCCCCAAAAAAGTGCAAATCAAAACCTGCTGTAGTAATTTAGAGCAGGGGTGGTGTTATCCCCTTGTATCAAATATTAGTCAAGTTTTATTTATATAGCTAAATGTCACAAATAAATTTGCCTCAAGGGGCTTTACAATCTGTACAGCATAAGATACCCCCTGTCATAAGACCCTATGATGACGACGACATTCTTAAGATGTCGTGTACAGAATGTATAAAACCAGCTTTAGTCTGTGAGTGCAGACTTAGCAATTAAAAGATGTGCAACATAGTACAGCTGTAGAAGCTGGGTTTTTTTTTCATACACAGTTGGAAGATGTTTAAAACTGGTTTCGGCTCCTTGAATGAGCTGAGAAATGTGAATGGGATATTTAAGAAAGGAACTGAGACAGCTGTAGTACTCTAAATTACATGAAACATAAGCACAACCAAACTCTTATTCTGTGGAGCAGAAGTATAACTTAGCAACTATCCAAAGGAGATGAAAACTCACACCACAGGTACAGTGAGACACCACCAGGTGTTGCTGATGGGATTCTTTCTCCACAGAGGCTGAGATCGGTGGACGTAGCTGAGGGAGATCACCACTAAAAATATGAAACCGAAGACAAACAGAAGAAAGGGGTTGATGTGAATAATGATAAAAACATGGGCGACTTTGAATATCAGTGATTGTGCAGATTGTAGAGTGAGGTTCTACCTGTGTGTAAGACAAGGAACCCCGCCATGACCTTCTGAGTCAGCAGCAGGCCATTGGATAGTTCACTGAACCAGTGAGGAGCGTTAGCTGAAGAGCTGCAGTCACACACAAACTATTGATTAAATAGATGAATAAAATCTGTATTTTCCATCAGATGTGACTTTCAGTCAGCTGTACGAAATCATTCATTTTCAGCATCAAATCATTCTAAAATTAACAGTGATACCTCCAAACAAGCTGTCAACAAACAAACCTATGAATAAACAGCTGGTGGCTTCTGACAGGGGGACTGTAGACTTTCTCCTACCTGGCTGTGAGTATATGAAGGCAGTTGACAGTGGTGTTGTCAGCTAAGGTGGAGCTGCTGCTTATGATGCAGAGCTCGTGCAGGGTGAACCCAAAGGCCAGCAGGTAGGCACACACTGTCAGGCCAAACTTCAACAAGAAACAGCCAAGGAAGTAGTTCTGGGTCTGGTCAAAGAGGACAGACAACATGATGATGATTTACAGCCTTCAGTCTGTTTAGTAAAAGATACAGATCAGTGGCAGGAACCTGTTATTCATTAATATTAGGGCAGAACAGAGTGTCATGTTTTATATTCAAAGTTTTTGTTGAGATTTTCCAATGAAGCCTCCAATGTCTGTCGTTTTTGCTCGATTGCTGCTAGACCGTCCCGTTAAAGCTATTGTTGGTGTCTAATGAAAATAACTTTCTTGCATATTTACTAAAACTTTGCCACTGTCATGTTCAGATTATTATTTTAAGTGTCTGACAACATTATTGAAAGCATCCCTACAGAGACAGACCTTTTTGTTAAGGATTAAGATCATTTTTGTTTAACCAGAAACAGCCCCAAAATTGCTAACACCAAACCCACCAGACTCCATTAAAATAAACAGTACTTTTATCACCATAAAACTCACCTTATTCAAAGTCAACAGAAACAAAATTCAAAACTCACAAAAACTTTTTTCAACTGTTTCAACAATCACCGACTCTTGTTTGGTTGAAATAAACCCTTAATTTACAAAGAGAGATATGAAGATATGCTGGCTCTATACACGCTAAACACGCTGTTAATTTAAATGGAGTCTGGCAGAATTGGTGTTTCTGGTTAAACAAAAAGGATGTCACTCTTGAACAAGCAGGTTCTCGGTAGGGATCCTTTCCATAAGTTGTCACAGGCTTAAAATAATAACCTGAGCCTGTCAATGGCAAAAACAAGCACTTGAAGTTGAGATAAATTGACGGTGCACACATGCCTTGACGTGGTTACATTGCAGCAGTTTGACTGCTGTTGGTTGACCATACTAAGATATCGCCTTCACTAAATTGGGACATACAGATGGAGGGGCAGACAAGCAGAAAACACAATGCCTCTGGCAACAGCTGTTGCTAGTGCGGAGGCATAAAAATGTGGCAGTTATTAACAACCATGTTAAGAGACATAGACATAAACAGAATGTATTTGGGAATATAACAACAATGATAGATAAAGCATTCATTATTATATTGTAATAAATCAAAATAATTTACTAGCAATAGAAACTAATTTTTCAAAAGCAAATAACTTGTACAGTAGATAAAGAAAAGAGAATTAACAGCATTCAAAAGAATGCAACTGAGGTATAATAGATGTGGAAGTGCAGGTATACATTATTTATCTTTATCAAAAGCCTGCAGTGGTGACACAGCAAAAACCAAGAGCAGCAAGAGCAACTGTTTGTGGTCTGTGCTATTGCTCATTGCTGAAATTATTACAAGGAGAGTGTCATTTTGAAATATTTTTGGTTTAAAGAAGTTTCCAGTATCACACTACAGTGTGTACAGTGTAATACACTGGTTACCATGTGTTACAGATGAGCAGTAGATGTGAAAGGTTTGACTGATTTGTGATCCTACCTTCCTTGGAATTGCATCTAGGTTCTTCCCTGTGGCAACTGTCATCACTGAACTGTCTGGTGGCTTCCCCAAAAAAGACACACTATCAACACAACACAAACACACCATTAGTTTGACATCCTGTACAGCACAGCAAAATAACACTGTTATTAGTTTGTAGATTTATAGTATGCACAGTGTGTGTGTGTGTGTGTGTGTGTGTGTGTGTGTGTGTGTACCTTAGCAGTGGGCAGCTGAAGCAGGACAGCCAGAGGATGTCAGTGGTGTTCATGGGAGGAGGGAGCTGAGCTAGACAGGCAAAGAACTGCAGACATACACCAGGGCGCTTCATTTATATATTCATTATCATAAATGTATGTAAATGACACAAGTATTTTTCCATAAACATCTAGGTGAGGGCAGCGTCAACATCAATATGACCTCTCCTCTCTCACCTGGATAATGACCAGACTGAGCTGACACTGCAGCAAGAAAAGGAAGCACTTGCGGATGCCGTACACTGTGTGTCGTGCCTGGAACAGATTCACCAAAAGGCAGATTGATTCATTAATACATTTGATTACCCGCTCTGACTCATTGAGTGTGCGTGTGTGAGTGAGTGTGTGTCTTACCTGCTCTATGAGCTTGACCATGCTGACACTCTCTCCCTGGTGGAAGGTGGCAGAGCAGCCCAGACTGTTGAGCTGTCCGGAGAGCCTCAGAGGAGACAGACCTTCAGCGTCTCTGTCGTTAAATCCTCCTCCGGTGGCATAGCCGAACGTCTCCCACGAACACTGAGAGGGGTACAGAGGGTCCAGAGCGATGCTGTGGAGGGAAGAGGTGGATAATTCACAAGTGGACAAATCAGGATAATACTCGCCTGCCCTTTAGGGGTTAGTACACCCAAGTTACAAGAATACATTTTTTCACTTACTTCTTGCAGAATAAAAAAACATGCAAAAAGATTATTTTTTTGTCTCCACAGTCATACAATTTTTTTGTATTAAAAGATGACACTTAAAGTTTCAACAACATCTCTAACAAATTATATAAAGCGATGCCACTAAATTGAGATAATAGTGCAAAGAGGAAGTGAGACTGCAGCTACAAGCCTGAGAAACTCAGCATACTTTTTCTTGGCATTTCAATCTGTAAAAAAAAAATTCACACTGAATGGGATCCAGGACTCTTGCTAGAGGGAGCGTGGATCTCCACTGGACATTTTTAACATTTTGCCATTTCTCTTCAGTCCTTTTTTTTCCTCAACAAGGCAATTGCATTTAAATTCCTCTGTAGTGATCTGCACCTGTGAATGTATGTGCGTTAAATGGACGCCCTCATCCCACACCCCCTGTTCTGTTGATTATCTAAACCAGGCAGACTGGGAAAAGAAGATTCTTAAAAAAAAAAAAACTGCTGTTGTGAACTTTTTGTCATTCTTTGATGCTGTGAGTGCCACACAGTCCACTGTATTGGGTAGGTAAAAATCTCAGAGACAGATATATCAAAACCTGAATAAGAATTACCCAAACTATCTACATGACTGGATACCACTAAAAGTAGTTATGGAAATATAGCTTTCAGTTGGATTCCAAAAATGTATTTAGGAACATTAATATCATCATGAGTTTTAATTGATAGGATGTACGATATTACTATGTGTATACCTGAGGTCACTCTGAAGGAACAGGCGGCTGTTGCGGAAATTGGCAGAGCTTCCCAGACAGCATGTAACCTCCCTGTTCTCCTGCATGATCTTTATCATCTCACACATGGCTGTGAAAAAAAACAATGTCAATATCACTATGAAGCAAACGGTAAGTTTATCTGGGAGAGAGACGGTCATTCAGATCATTTCTCTCAAATGAACAGGCCTTAACTGACACTGCTATTATGACTTTTCCTCATGAGAATCTACTTCAGTCTTGAGGGGCAGATGGAGACAACAGAGGGAAACATGGTGTATGACTTGGCGTATGAACACAGAGAGGAGACTCACTGTCAGGGGTGCAGTCAGTGAAGAGTGGCACCAAAAGAGGCACATTATCAATGTTCTTCAAATGAGGACGAACCTGGTGGATACCACGAGGTAGCTTGGCCTGAGGAAGAGCAGGGACAGAAAAACAGGAACTCAGGAATAATGTTACTTACTGTGTTTCAGAGAGAAGTGAGCGGAAGCTTTGCTGGTTTCAATAAGGATACTGTTACCCTGTTGCAGTCCTCCAGAAAGCTGGGCACATCGCTGTCTGTGGGCTGGAAACTGGCCAGGTCAGAGTGGGCTTCCTCCTCTGGGAGCAGCGGACCCTCTGCTTCATCCCGAGAATCTGTGGCAAACATGGGGAGATCAGTGTGAAGTTTGAGATATTCTCAAAAACCCTTATTTTAGAACTAGCTTTCACAGAGATCACTTATTGAGGCTGGAAAGTCAAAATTGATGCAGAACAGGAGATGTTTTTTATTCCACGCATTCTTCTTCCTTGTCAAAACCTGCTGCCTACAAAACCCACAATGCAATTCAACTGTTGACAGCTGGTTCTGTGATTCATGTGTGTTATGCTTTCAAACATGTAGTCTTTTTCACATATAGAAAACTCCTTGAAGTCCAGTGTACACTGTGTGATTTTGGGGTTTCCCAGATGAAAGATGACCAATGTGAAAGAAATGGGGTGATATCTTTGATCATGGTCTCACGCTGCAAGGTGACAGAGGTTCAAGGATTGCTGTTGTCGCAGCAATCAAAGATAGCCTTTGATAAAATTCTGACAGTGTCAGAAATTTGGGATGACCATCTCACTGTGTGACTGCTTTTTTGACCTACGTCTGCTAACCAACCAATAGAAATGCAGTTTGAAATGACACACTGGCGCTACACCCACACAAACAGACGGATAGCAGCTCAGACATCGTACATTGTAGCCTGTGTTTCAGAAGGCACTGTCATCGTACAGTCTACATATATCAAACTTGATGTCATACCCAAGTTTATCAGATCCATGTTGCACAGTGTGGCTTGCAGTAAACTTGTAAGATTGCTAAAGCATTTAAGTTCTGAGACAAACTATAAACAGCTTATTTGAAAATCCACACTGAAAGGCAAATCGAATCTGCAGTCAGCAGAAGAGTCATGTAGTGCATCCCTGTTGTAACAAAATGAATTTTAAGCGGAGTTTGTACAAACATGTCTGGTACCTTGGTTCAAGTCTTCATGCAGGGAGCCCTGACTGGGGCTGGATGGAGCTCCATCACAGGGACTGTCTCCGTTTGGAGTCAGAGAGATGTGACAGTTCCAGCCTGTCTCTAAACCCATCTTCTCTGCGAAAACCTGCACAGACACAGAAGGAGCCACATATCAGATGTGCTGTATCCGGCTGCTTGGGACATTTTGTACAGATTTTCCAAAGCATGTCTCTTATCTCTCATCTATATATTTTCATTCATTTGTCTCAATATGTACTACCAATGATTCTTACACCACGTCTGAGAAGCATCTTAGCCAATGTAAGTTTCTCACTTGAAACACTTTTTTGAAGACTGGTATGTTTTTTTTTTTTCATTTTTAAGGATGGGATGTTAACATTTTTACTAAGATACATAATACTACTGCTAACAATTGACTGATCCTAAGTCCCGCACCACCGAGTTACTGTTGCTAGGTTGAACAAGCTTGACAAAGAGAAACATGGTGATGCCAGTTCTGTTCAGCCGTGTGCTGCAGTGTTTATTAGACAGTTTCTGGGCTTCAGGCAATATGCTTCAAGAAGCTGACAGCCAGGACTACAGTGTGTGTGGAAGCATGAATTCATGATCTTAACTGTTATGTACAAGGCAAAACAACATTGAGGCTAGAAGTAGGGACTGAGGATGATGAGAATATCAGTAAACATTTCTCCTGCAATGCCGGGTATGTGTCCCCTCTTCTCTAGGGTAAATAACATAATCTATATATTTATTAATGACTACAGACTGTGGTGCCGACCTAATATTTGTCTCTCTTTACTGTAGAAATTTACTTAAAATTATGTCAGCAGCTAACCTATCTATCCATTTCCAAATCTCTTCTGTGTCTTTAACCGCCTAAAATACACAAGGTCAAGTGCTGGGTCATACTCTTGTGCATGTGTACGGCCCTTTAGAGGCCCATTTCATGCCCTGCGGACAGCGTGTCATACTGAGATCACTGTGGCCAAACTAACCACCTAGATACTATCCAAAGTTCATATGAGCTCATGTGTGTTTACCTTGCTGCGGAGCTCATCCTCCATGGAAAAGTAAACAAACCGGATACAAGCCGTAACGAGGGCATCTATGAGCCGGACTGTGTCCAGCCTCGCCTGGAACTGGGAGGACACCATGCCCATGAAGATCTGCCCACTGAGGGCCTGAACACAGTCCTCGCGCTCCACACCCTCACCTATACCCTCTGGAGACATGACGGGGACAAGCAATGACAGGAAAAGATGAATGTAAATTATGTAAGTTACATCATCACTGTAACTATGCGTCGCTCTGTCAGAAACTCATACCGTCAGAGCTCCAACTGTTCCTGCACGAGTTGTGTTTGATGGGGGTGGTGGAGGGCAGCTCCACTCCGGAGAAGAGGCAGGGACCAGGGGCCAGCTCCACACACTTCCCATTCAGCTGGCTGGACAGAGATACCTGCATTGGCTTGTAGGCAAATGCTGAGCAGTAACCTGACAGACAGGCACGCTGGTAAAAGTCCAGAACCTTCTTTCTGTAACAGGAGAAGGGACGGGTGAAACAAAAAACAAGAGTTACAAATGGACATAATGCTAGTAACATGGATGATATCAACAAGAAGTTCATATTTTGATTTCTTTGACACTTCATGTTTGAGTGAAGATTTAAAGCAGTGAAAGTGAAAATGATGAGTGTGAGAGACACTGCACCTGTCTGAGCCTGAGAGGGGATAGATGTCAGTTCCATCCCAGAAGTCAGTGCAGGCCTCCAGGATGAGGTCGGCTGAGCCGTGCGACAGCATCTGGACGTTATCTGTAACAGAAAGGTCAGTGTGAATAAGACTGGCTTTAAAACAAGTCAGAAGAAAAAGGGACATTCTCTCATGACGATTACACTATTGACTTATTGTATGATATAAGGACACAATCAATTTCCTGACCTCGACACTGCCCGTTGTTTTTATATGCGTGTTTTCATAAGAATGTCATCAATATTTAAGCCATCATGAAGCCAGACTAAATAGCAGGATTTTTCCGACCATTGTAAGACTTGGCTGCAGCCATTCTAAAGATTTTCATCTTTCAAACTGACACTTGAAAGATGGCACAGTGTAGCTTACTGGTAGCCTGCAGCTGCACTTTTGGACTGGAAGAAGTACAATCCAGCATGACATGTGTAGACTGAAGTGTGTGTGGACTCACTGGAGGAAGAGTCTCGTACGAACAGGGAGATGAGGTGGGAGATGGGAGGCTGGCGTTTGGTGAAGTAATGAAGGCGGCGGGAAGTGAACTCCTTAGTCTTCTCTCCTGATGGCAGCTGGTACAGAGCCAAGTGGTTCTCCTGTTTAAACAGCTCCCTCGCACCAGGAGTAAACCCTGATACACACACACAGAAAAGACAAGAGCTGTTATCTGTATATCTATCTAAACAATTTGATCCAGTACTGAAAAATCATTTTTTGCACACAAATCACATCAAATTTTAAGAGAGAAAAAGAGTTTTTCCTGCATAGAAAATTACAAGGCAGCTGCCTCTGTCAATTTCCATCCCACCTTCAGCTCTCAACAAAACCCTCACTCTCTAATTGATAACTTTGATTACTCTGATTTTATATTATCATCTGGAGTTTGCAAATTGCACGTGCCTGTGAACTAATCTAACGACTAATCGTTTTTTATATTGTTGTGAACATTATTTTGTTAGTACTGAATTTACCCTGAAATAAATATAAAAAACTTTATTTACATATTTTATTCAATCATCTTTCTTAAAAACAATGACAATAGTGGCATATTTTAAATTTGTCAAATTTCCACGTCACTGTTGTGTTATGATAATATTGATAGTAATAATAGGCCCTCTGTGTCAGATACCTGATCAAAAAGTCATGGACCTCAATTTAAGCAGGATTGCTGTGGCACATTAATTAATTTAATCACTATATGTAATAGCAATCTTCAACTTGAACTGTGGAATCAGTATTTTTTCTGAAGTACTTGACTTTAAACTTCAATGATCATGACATGGATTTATTTCATCATTGGAGTCATATGCAGTGTAGATAATTACTGGAAAATGTATTTTTGCATCAGTGTGGGGCGAGGAATGTAACTGGAACAATTTAAAGAATGTAACAGAGGTCACAGACTGTAACACAGGTCTGTAAAGTTAGTTCAAGCCGTTTTCTCACTCATGTGTGCCTCTTGAAGTAAACACAAAATAGAAAACAGCTAAATAACGATTAAATACAAAAACAGGACATAAAACTCTTAAATTACAATTGCTTTAATTTTTTCTGTACTTCCAAAACAGGAGGAGATCTACATTTGTGTAAATATTTGCCAGCAGAATCAATTGTTTTACAAGATATTCAGTATATCAGTATTTGTCATGTTCTCAGTCTCAAACATAATGTAGGCTTAACCAGGTTATGTGATCTGCTACTTCAGGGCACGTTAATAAGAAACATTACCGGGATCACTACAGAAAATTGCAGATAAACCTATATTATCTGTGGATTCACACAATCAACACAACTGTAACAGTAACAGTTTGGGCCAGTGAGGGAAATTTCTGCTCCAAAGTGACTCGCAGTTCTGTCAGGTGAAATACCCCCATTACAGTACAATAATGCAACATCACAGCAAGTTGTGGCTTTACTTTATCATTAAAAACATGTGAGTGGTAGATCTTTGTTCACAGTGCTCAGACATTTACTCTAGGGATGGGACTTTCTTTTCAGATGAAACTTATCCATAATTCATGCTGCGTGGGTTGACACTCAGATTAGATTTTCCCTCTGAAGAAAACTTCAGAGCTGAAATCACAGTGCCAGACCGTCTGAATAACATTGGCCTGATTGCTGTGTCCTCGTATGACCTAAGAAAAAATTCAAACTATGGGGCAAACCAGGCCATGGTATAAAAAAAAAAAAAAACTTGCTTTAAACTGGCTAGATGTGAAAGCAGCACTGAATGCAGCATCATTCCACACTCACCTATGAGTCTGGAGAGCTCGCAGAGCCCCCAGGGGACGTAGACGGGCAGCACGGTGCCGTGGCTCTCCTGCAGAGCCAGGTTGGACAAGTGGTCAGAGAAGCGGCAGAGCTGCTGGGTGACACTGGCGTTGCAGAGGTTCAGCATGATGTTGAGGCCCAGCGGCTTGAGGGACGGCAGGTGGCATTGCCAGGAGAGGTCGTCAAACTGGATGCTGGCGGGGTTCTGTTGGTCCTGCGACAGGCTCAGCATCTCCAGGTGGTAATCACACACAAAGTCATCAGCCTCCGCCTCTGGGCAGCCCATTGCAAAGTCCTGGAGACATATGAGACAGAAATGATAGGACCTAAAACATCACAGCACAGCAGAAATCATGACTTCACACCAAACTGTCACTTGTTTCTTAACTATCTGATACAGTCAAAGCGTTTCATTTCTAGGTATTACCTGGGCCTGGTCGTCCTCGCCTCCCTCAGTGTCATGGCTGAAGCTCACATTGGATCCAGAGTGGTGTTTGGTGCGAGTGTGTGCAGGCTGGCAGGGGCGCCGCGCCCGAAATGTATCAGATGAGCGAGCAGTGTCATGTGATGTCTCACTGGGTTCAGGCCCATCCCCCACCTGGGGCTCTGCTGGTAGACAGAGCAGAGCCTCTGCCTCCTGGGCCTGTCAGGGATGGATACAATGTTGTGTATTATCAGCTGATCAATTCCTGATACCTATAGTCAGTTTCTACTTAAAATAACAGATCACATGCCGTACCACTCTCTGTATTTTTCAAAATGAATTTACAATCCCCACCGCCAGGCTGCTAGTAAGGCTAAAAGCAACTTGAGAAAACACACACACGCACACACACCTCATCCCTGTCATCATCTGTCTCCACCCGGCAGTAGGAGCTGACCGACAGGTCGTCTCTGAGATCATCCTGGCTGTTGTGAGGCGGCTCCACCCGTCCACTGAAGAACAGCACAGTCTCCGGACTGGGGTTAGGCCACGACAGGATCCCCTGCTTGTCCACACAACACAGCACCTACAATACATACACACAGAAGATTTACAACCTACACACATAATATAGTTCCTAAGTACATGTATGTAAGTATATTAATTGTTTGTCATTGAACAGCTACTGCAGTCAGACAGCCATTGTTTGAAGTCAGTCAAAAAAATAACTGCAACCTCCACCGGATTTCATGCTGCACCCTGTGTGTTATTCTCCACACAGGGTGCAACACTTAACAGCACAACTCAGTAAAAGGAGAAAAAAGTAAAGTAAAAGTCTGTTTGATGAAGAGTTGGGAGGTGTGCAGTATCCAACAGCTCACTGTGGTTCCTCCTCACTGACCCATTACTCCATTACTGCAATATTTAATGGACACATTTTTGTTCAACAATCACAACAATGGTCAACACTAACTCGTGACAAAAACATCACATTTCCTGTGACTGCTTCACAATAAAAGACACCCCAATGTTGAGCTAGTTGAAAACTTAATGTCAACTAGCAGCAGTAAATGTTTTGTGTTCATTAACAGTACTGATACCACTGTAGGAGAGTCAACAGTTAACAGTGAGGCTGATATCAGTAACATAAATTATAAACAGTAATGTTGGATTACATGCTGCATTGTTTCCTGTTTATTCTTTGTGTGTGTGATTGCAATTTGAATCCAGTGCTGGAATGGCAGACTCCGCCACTAACAATGTTAACTTTTATGGTGAGAGGTAATTTCTTAATGTCAATATACTTGTTTAAAATAGTATTTATTAGGGATGTCATTTTCAGTTGATTTCACTTTCAAAATCTCGACAATTGTTAACTGGTAACTAACCAGTAATTTTTTAAGAAAAACACACAAAATGAGGTCAAATATATGAGGCCTTTTTTTTTGTACGGTGCTCCACTGACTCAGTGAACTTTAGCGCCACAACTTGAAGCACCATCAATTACAAGGTAGTGAAATTGTAATGTTTTGTGTGGTAATGTGTTGCCTTAATTTTATTTTCTCCTGGCTTTGCTGACAGACAGCTAGTTGGCAACATTTGGGGACACAGTGCCCACTGCCCACCCCTGGTCTCCCCTGGTTAGTTAACTTTAGTCTCTGCCACTCTGCACTGCACCAGCTGGGTCGGGTGGGAGCTGACTAGCAGTGTCACTTATTCACAATTCCAGCTGGTAAGGCCGTCCCGGTGGCTAGACAATATTGCTGAAGAGACATGGTGGCCATGCTCTCCAGTTGCCCCAGTGAGTAAGCAGCTTTATTTCGAGCCACAGAACCCCTCTGCATCATTTTCAGATTGTCTTTATGTGAAAACAACATCTGTTTTCTGTTGTTGTGAAAGGTTCTATGTAGATATTCAGTGTGGACCTGGATTTAAAATAACAGGACATAATCACAATTAAAAATTGCAATAGGATCTCTTCCCTATATCTTCCCCATAATACTCACAGTGACAGATCCCAGAGTGTGTAAAAGGCTGGAAGTATAACAGAGTGTCTGAGACTCTCCCTTCAGGACGCCAACCAGGTGTCTCCACACACAACGCAGCAACTCCTGCACACACATGTTGAATTAAGTTAGAAAACTGCATTCTACTGCATACTAGAGTACGAAAATGTGAGCACATATAGCTTATTGAAATGAAATTCAAAGTATATGAGTAAAATGATTGTCATAATTATAGTGATTCAGTTATTAAAATGGACAATTTAAAAAAGTAGCAGGACAGAAGCAAACTGAGTAAACAGCTCAGCCTAAAAGCCCCAGACCATATACAAGCCTTAATCAGCTGTGTGATTGGGCTGCACAGAAAGACAAAGGACAAAGATTCTATACTACAGTGCTAGCAGCACAAGGCGAAGAGGTGAAGCCTAGTGAAAGCTGCAGCATTCCGTGAGTGCTCCAACACATCCATGCAGATTTTGAGTCTTTTAGATGGAATCCATGATGACTGCTTGAGCGAGGGATAAACTGAAAACAATCACAACCTGCCCTTCCTTGCCTCCTCTCTTTATCACACTGCATCCAGAATGACTTTTTTTCCGCTTTCTAGCCAAAGGCTGGTAAACTAAGGTAACATGCACATTAGGAATGTAACACAAAGCTTCTACCTGTATCGAATGGTTCCTGTTTGCACATTTAACACAGATATAAAAACAAAAATCACCTTGATTGCTTTGATATTGAAAATTGTCTGATTATGATGACTATGACCCAGTTTACACCTGGTGTTAACATGTGTCTATGGTTATCCAACCACAATTGGACAGCGCTGACAAGTGTAAACAACCACCAAGATCCAACCACTTGCTGAGGTGGTCTAAGACATATTTGACAACAAATCTTTTGTAGTGTACGCTTATGTGTCCTCATACGTGCCCAACAAAGACTGCGTCATCAATGCAAGATGTAGTGGTTGTTTTGAGAGACATTTAGAGCTGCAGGCGCATTCCATTTGAAGCCTACACGACACGCCCTGCTATAACTTATTATAATATAATAAGTTGTATATAAGATTATTAAGAAATATTAAGCTAAACATAGCAATAATCCACTTCATAATTCATGATACACAAAGACGGGATTCACCTTATAAGTAACGAGATGTAACTCTTACCTTAACCCTAACTTTAACCACCTCTCTTTTAATCTAAAACTTCATATCTAGCTAAATGCTATCTAAGCATTTTATTTAGGGCTTCCGCTTTCAGACCAAGAGGCTAAGCAGGCTGATCGTGGACTGACGTGTGGATATGGTGGATGGGTCACGTAGCTGCTCCAGCCACAGCTATAGCCACTCTGGCTTTGGTGACAGGTAACGCTCTGTAACTTGCCGATTTTACAACACATGAGACAAAGTGTTGTGTGACTGTCCATCAATTCGCCCTAGGGAGGGAGACATGTTGACAGCAGTGTCTCTGTATCAACACAATTGCTAACGTGACTAGCGAGAATGCTAACAAGCAGCTCACAAGAGTGTGGACGTAATAATTGTGTGTGGGGCCCTTGGACTTTCTCGCAAACGTAACATAGACATGTATCATGTGTGATTAACACAGGTGTGAACAGTGATGAATGTCAGCTTTCCACTTGTGTTCTGATCACCAAAACGCACATTAATGCTAGGTGTACAGGCTCAATGAGTTGAGATTTGAAGTTATAATTTCTAGACAACTGATTTATATTTACCCTGGATGGCCATTAAATATAGCGCTAAACCTAAGGACACGTTAACCACAACGCTGTTTAATGTTAAATTTCTGTATCTGCTGCATAATAACGTCCAAATGTATCCATGGCTTGCAGAAACAGTACATTGTCAACATTTCTGTTATTTTTTCTAGTAATTGTCTTGACTAAACATCCAGACTTTGAAGAAAAATATTGCACACTCATGTGTAGAGTATTGCAACAGGCACCAATAAGGAGCATGTTGGATGTGATTGTCTCAGTCCAGTCAGTTTCCAGCAGGGACAATAGAGTTCAAACCAATCGCATTCACAATACTAGCATCTTCAAAGGCTAACAGCCAGTGCAGTGACGAATATAATGAACTGATCTGCCAAATAACAGATTTCAATCAGCATTTGATGCTCTGACCAAGTCAATAATATTTTCAATATAATTCAAATTAGATAAGGAAGGGACACAACAAGAGGAAACCCTGAAAATTTACCAGCACAGGACCATACGGGGGCTGATTTCCAGTCATGCAGTGCAGGCAGACAAGCAGAGGTGGAAGATCAGGTACAGATTCAAGTCAAAGTCCCTCTCAGGATCATCTCTCCCCTATAACTAACACTTGCTATGTATTTATCTGGAGTAGTGCCAAAGCAAGAGACAAAACACTGATCTGTGATGATCTACTGATGACTGCTGATTTGTTTGTTCCCCTTTGAGCACTAAGCCCTGCAACGATGGAAGACGATGATTGGGTTTAGGTCAGGAACTGTGAGAGGACGTGAGAATAGAAGTTGTATCCATGAGGTGAGAAATGATCTTAAAGACACAGGATTGACTGTTGAGATAACAAGTCAAAGATGACTGGAGCATAAACTTACATCCAGAGGTGCTCGGTCAAGACGTGTTGACTGATAATCCACAGATGAAGAGTGACCAAAACCAAATAGTCAAAGGAGAAAAAATAACATGTCGTGCCAGATGAATAAAAAACAGAACGCAAAGCAAAATGCTCATAGTAAGCCAAAAAAAAAAAAAAAAGACAAAAAAGAAAAGAAAAAGTAGAGAATGCATGGAGAATCATAGAGGTGATCTGATCAGAGTATGTCCATGAAGATTTCCATGGTAAAGAAATCAAAGATGTGATGGAGATGGAGATTGAGGGTGAGGGAGTGGAGGTGGAGGGCAGTGAGAGCTGTGTAAGGGGGTTAAAGAGAGGGAGTGAAAAGCGAGTGCAGGCAAGCGGTGAAGGTGCGGGAGGGGAGGAGAGTGGAAGAGGGGAGAGCGAGACAGCGAGAGATTATACCTGGGAGGAAACCACTTCGGTGTAGCTGCTTAGTGTGTCCTCAGAGAACTTAGCAAGCTGGGGTAAGAGAAGAGTCTAGTTAAAACACAGAGGGAGGCCTTCGCTGTGTCTCCTCTGTGTGTGTGTGTGTGTGTGTGTGTGTGTGTGTGTGTGTGTGTGTGTGTGTGTGTGTGTGTGTTAGGGTTAGACTGATACTGGTTTCAAGATCACTTTCACTATGTCTTAATAGCAGATCCCAATAGCTAACATGTAAAAGCCTCTGAAACAGCGTAAAGTGAAGTCAGTAAACATTTAGATGACATCAAAAATGTTTTGTTCTAGTGTCTCTGTGCTTGACCATCCCATTTTGACATCCCGAAGACAAACTGTTACTTTTCGTGTGTCAGGGCTTTTAACAGTGCTCACATCCATATTGACTGAGCAGTATAGGAATTGTAGCCCATTTAATACATAGTAGAGTGGGGGAAAAAATGATACAGTATAGTATCACAATATTTTGCATTGCAATATTGTATCGATACACAGACACCGAGTATTGATTTTTTAATCATATAAGTTATTAATATTGCAAATACAAATAATATGGTGCAGCAGGATTTTAAATAACCTAAAAATTAATCATTCAGCTTCCATTTTTATAAGATAAGTGCTTACACATTATATGGCAACAGCGAGAACCTCGTGCTTATCTGGCAGAGGGATTCAAATTTGAACATTCATAGGGATTATTTGGGGGAAACTTCATACATTCTAAAATACTTCATCAGCATCATTTTACACCTGTCTGTCTTCATAAAATGGATTTACTAGAAAATAATCTACGCTGGAAATGTAAAAGGCAGGACTGCAATGTGGGCCTGTCCTCTTGTCCCACCTTTCTGAAGAGATAATCTAAACAATACAAGAGTGGCTCGGTATGCCTGTTCCTGAAACAGTTCAACTGTGCCTCTTAGGGGACAGGTCATGTCTACCCAAGATCTCATTGAGCTTTTGCTCACGCCCTAACAGGCTTCATCACAGCTGTTGGAAAACTCTAGTTAAACGTGAATATAGAGAGTGGATCTTTATTAATAATAAAGAATGCACCATTTGAATTAATGACAGCCAATCTGCATAACCGTAGAGAATCATATTTGCTTGTCTGGAATCAGTATTTGTCTTTTATAAAAGGACTAAATATGTCATAGGAGCTATACACTGTACTGAACTTATTTGCTATACAAAAAAAATATACAAAAAAGGGTCCATCACTGGTCACCAAATATGGATATAAACACCTTAAAGCACCCTTAAATTTGACACTGAACATTGTATCAGCACAAAAACCAAAGTGCAGGAATACAGAGCCTACTGTAATACTGTCCAACTATTTCCAGAGCACACTATATATGGAATCTGATCACTCCTTTGGTCCACATGGTTCACATGGTCTGCATGTGGTAAAGCATAATGTGTTTCAATGTCCACTGGCCATGTGAGCTTGAGTATTGATAATATTGTTTGACTTGTGTATGTCATGGAAATGTAGTATTTATTAAGGGTTGTACTTGTTCTTTCACACTGATGTTTGTGTTATAATACACTCTCAGTCTGTTTGGGTATTTAATGCTAAGTGAGATTATATACAAACACTGGATTTGGTTGAAGAATAAACTATTGGTTAAGCACCACTTGTAATGGCAGTACAACTATTGTTTAAATGTATATAGTCAAATTATCTCCACTGATTTCTGCACCTCCTATTCACAACAAGAGGAATAAAGCTTCAAATGCAAGACAAACCAGGCAAAAGTTAGCTACTGCAAATGCTCCATTACTAATCCGCTGAGCCTAGATGCTGCTCAAACATAGCCAGTGGACATACTGTGCAGATTAAGGCCTTTCCATAAACTGCCTGTACAACATTTATAAATTCATTGTTTTGTAAGGACATCATTCATTATCATGCTGTTTCGCAGCATATCACAGGCAGGATTACTCTACTATTGATACTGACCTTGTAAAATTAAACCAAGATAAGAGTCTAACCCGTGTGTGTGTGTGTGTGTGTGTGTGTGTGTGTGTGTGCGTGTGTCTGTGGATATTAGTTAAAACATCATCATTAGTCAGAACACAATCCTCCATGTTAGTAACTTAAGCAGTCTTTTCTGCCAGCGCACATTAGAAATGTACAACTGTGTGTGTTTGAGAGTGTGTGTCCCTCACCAGACCAGCTGGCGACGCGCGGCTGAACTCAGCAAGGACCCTGGCCTCTCCGAAGGCATTCAACAGCACCCACATAACAGGGAAGAGCAAGGGCAAGATGGGCAGGACACCCATCACCTGCAAACACAATTTCACACACTTGACATCTCTGTCCAGTCATCTCGATTTCATTTATCGTCTCTCAGAACCATATCAGTTAATTTGTAATTCAGTATGTGTATTGTCAACATATAATGAAAGAGTTCAATTTAGAAATGAAAATTAAGTATTTTGTGTGCTTCTCAACTGATTATGCTTCAAATATCAGCTGGTGATGGCAAAATACTGTACACACTGCAGTCTTTGTTAGTTACACATTTATAGTTTTGCATGACTGTACCTGAAGTTGAAAGAAATTGTAGCAGGTAGGGGTGAGGCTGGGTGCATCACAAAAATAGCGGATTGTGTTTACTAGCAGGAATGCCACCTATAGGGAGAGATCATTAAGACACTGGTGAGGAATAGATCATCTGGGCTGTTTAAAGCACAGAACAAGTGCTTTTGAATATAATGAGGAGATCATTTAGAAACTTGATGTTAACTGCTCACCAGAACGATAGGACAGACTAGCTTGGTGATAACGGACTGTACTGTAAACCTCTCATTATCTAGAACCGTGATTGGTCGAGCCAACGCCATCTCCAAACTGTTCCTGTTGGGGAAAAAAGAAGGGACAAAAAGATTATCTTTATTTAGGTCAAATACCAGGGGTAACAATCCATCGGTCGAGGTCAATGCATTGATTCAACAATCACTCAGTATGTTTAAGGCCTTGCGTACACGGATACTGATACAAATAAAAACAGATTTTTATTTATCCAGTATAAAAAAAATTCCAGGTTTACACTACCAGTTGTGAAAACGATATCCCTGTTTACACGAAAACACAATAATGGCAGCTTTTTGCTGCAATAAGCATGCCAGGCCAGTAGGTGGCGATACGCCATATGTCAAACACCATAGAAGAACGTTCTGAGCATGCACAGCGATTTGTTTTCCTCTTGGTGCTAGTGATAAAAACAATGATAAACTACATTTTACCCTTATGTAGCATAGTTAGCTGCTATACACTTACTAATATTGGGCATTGCAGACGTCTTTGTCCGCCGATGTAGCAATGATGTTGATGCAGCAGTGCCAAGTTCATTTGTAAGCTCGCAAGTAGTCCCAAAAGTGCTTACAAAACGTAAACAACCCAGCATATATCCGCCATTGTTGTTGTGGTTCACCTCTATGAATGGGGCGGGGCATCACCTCTATGAATGGGGTGCCAGCACTATCCACTACCGACGCCCCAATATCATCATCTTTAAAATATGCCTTTATTTTGAAATTCCTATGGCATGTCTGTGTCACCATCAAACAGCAGCAGGCGGATAATAACATGCAGCCAAGACAAAGACAACAAGGATATTTGCTCCCCTTTCGGGAATAAGTCAGCTGTGTGGAAATAATTTGAATTTTGGAGAAAAGACGGGTCAACAGACAAAACACATGCCATGTTCAAACAAGACAAGACAAAATACTCATGAAAGAAGACAAACTTTGCCAGGCATCTCACTCTGCTTACTTGTTCTCTCGCTACAGTTATGTATGTAACATTATGCATGCAGGCTGAATATAACCATACTGTTCTGTCGGCAGATGCAATAACTTAAACCAATGATGAGTAAGAAAAAGTATAAATAATAGATGTCATTTGTTAAGTTGAGTAGAGGAAAAGTCTGCTAGTCGATATGCTAATTTGCGCAATGTAAAAGTGCATAGGCTAAAAATGTTGACGAGCAAGAAACAACTGTTTTGTGTTTCATGAACTTTGACAGCTAGTATGGGGCTGAATTTAATACTTTTGTTAAATGATCTTGTTATTAAGCCATGTTTTTGCTTTCAACCACTTAAAACAGTTACACTTATTTATAGTTTTATGTTGTTGCTTTTCTGTGGCTTAAAGCAAGAAAAAAAAAGAAAAAATGGGCATATGACATCATCTCATATCGATGATAGGTCCCTGACTAGAATCACATCAGTTCAAATTACAGACTCTGTGACATAAGCAAATATCTATTTTTTCCCTACCTGACGATGTCCAGGACTGGAGTCCGTACCACTCTGAAGAGACGGTGCTGCTGGGGGCTCTGGGGTCCTCTCTTCTCATTGGCCCGTGGCGAGGGAGGAGGCGAGAATGGGGGGAATAAATCTCCTGGCTCCAACACAATGTGCTCATCATCCTGATGATACAAAATAGATTAAGCTTGTCACACAATTTGGTTTTAAAGGGTCACTCTGTACCAACTGACCAACAGTCTTGTTTGGCTGTTGATAGGCAACAATCAGCTGTTGCTGCTGTTCGATACGGTGCTGAAGGACTGTCTCCTCCTGCTGCTCTCTCTGCGCGGTTAGCATGAGCTAACATAGCATAACATCATCTCATCACCACTCATCATATATTGTTGCTTGGGCAGAGGGCCCGCAGCAGCGGTTAACATCCGACACAGAGCTGTTAATCTCACACCAACACCAAAATGGCTCGACTCTGTCGTTAAACCTGTTTATATTCATTGGGTAGCATAAGCCATGTGATGTTAACAATTAGCCCTGTTAGTGTGTGTGTGTGTGTGTGTGCCTGCCCACAGCTCTACAATAAAATGTGATTTTAAAAATCTGCACATTTGTGGGAAAGTTGCAGTGATCTGACAAAATTGCAAGGTCATGCAGAACTGACAGGGATTGGCTGAATTTGCATTAACTGTGGTGATCACAACATCGCAAATTCCCTAAGGGACTGAGATATGGATTGTAGAAGCATGTGTTGTAATACCCTTAAAAGGCCACAAAATGGCCAAAGTGTATCGGCAGTAAGTGACACTTTGTACAAGGACATACTGAGATCAATAAATCTAAACTAGATTGGTGTGGTGGATGTGCGAGTCATGGAAAAATAAACAAGAGTTAAATGATCAAGTTGTTTTTCATGTTATTTTATGAAGCGATAAAACAGAATAATAAGGGTTATAACAGAGTCGATCTTATTTCAGCTGAAACATCAGAGCTTTGACACCTGGAATGTCCACCATACGTCTGACAAAGAAGAACAGATTCAGTCACATAATATAATTAAAAGTTAGAAGAGAAGGAGTAAAAGGAAGGCCTTCCCTCTGCTGATAACTGTTATCGAAAAGGAAATTTCTCACTCAAATAAAATCTCTTCAAGGACACAGTTAACTTCAAGTACAATGCAGCCTTACACACAGACAGGAAGCAGAGTATTACATGTCTATATATGATAATGATGCATTTTGTTCCTACAAATGGTTAGTTTTAATCAATACCCTGTTTATTAACACTGGTGTGTGGAATAAGGATAACACAGATATAGCCACATGTTGTCATATAAACTTGCTACAAGTGGCAAAGTCAATGATGTGAGGTTTAACAGTAACAGCCAGACAACCAGCAGAGTAGTAATGTTATATTTTCAAATAAGTAATCCATTACTTTTAAATATCACCCTGACTGTTACTTCCATTTCTTATGTTGCCATTAATATACTGTTTGCTGAAACATAACATAGCGTTACTGTAGCTGCCTCCAAAGAACGAGTGAGAGCAGCCGCTCAGTGTATGGCTGAGAGGCAGAAGCTGTGGAGATAATCAGCATGCAGATCAACATATCTGACATCTTAAGGCCAGTTCAGACCAAAGATTCCAGATGCAACGAAACGGTTTCAGGACATGGCAGAGAAAAGTTGCAGTGGTCTGAATGACTCAGCTGCATATCTGCTCAGATCGGCTCATGCCGTTGCAAGGGATTCAACCTGTTCAATTGCGGGCAATCGCAGACCATCTTGAACCTCGTACCCAATCAGCGGCAAGCTCGTGCTTTTTTTTTTTTGTACAGCTGGGTACCCACGTGGGTACACACACAACAGAGTGAAGTCAGACATCAGCAGAGAGGCCACGGTGCAGACGAAAGGGGTATAACTTCAAGATTACTCTAGCTGATGATAACTACGCTTGTTACTGTGAGTAAGCGCAATAAAACCTCTGCCAGCCAAGCCAATACTTGATCAATACATGTGATCAGCATGTAGAAAGACATATTTCAATCTGCTCTGTCCACCGTCTCTCATTCTCTGCTATTATGATTTATGATCGAGGTCGACACAAGCACATCGCACTCACGGTGCTAACAGCAAGGTGTTAAAGACAAACTAAATGAAAGCTGTCTGTGTGTAGGCTAACACTTTATCTGAAGATGTACCTGAGGCAGCCGACCTGCAGACAGTGAGTGTCCTCAGTAGAGGAGGGACAGAGAGCAGGATGAATGACTGATGAGGATGTGACTGATGTCTGTGTTCTTCATGCTTACATTTACTGTTTTCACTCAGTGCTGTGGTGTCAGGAGGAATATTTTTTTATTGACATGTTAGATTTGTTTGCAGTGAGATAATAGTGAGTTTCTATAGTGACTCTGTTGTTATAAACGTGAATGTTGTTGCCTCTGACTGTGTAAAACTATATCCTGTGTATCTGACCTATAAGAAAAATGTCAGAAGGTGAGTTGTTTGCATGTGTGTGGATGTGGACATTTTTAGTTTCAAAATTTGGCCCAGTTTAATTGGTTAGCCCTGTGTAAGGATATTAACCACCAGAATACGTTACGTCTTTACGTACCCGTTGCTGTAAAAATGTGGGTCTGATACAGCCTTTAGGAGCTGTGCACATGCGTAGTCTTTAAGCGCCTGGAAAACGCAAGATCGGGCACTGAGTGCGACTTTTGTGCCTACTCTGCACCAACTTTTGAGAGCACAGAGGCAGGTTGCGTCTGAAGTTGCTAAGCAACCTTAACAAGCACCGTATCGTGGCCTATTTATCTGAAATCCGGAGTGCAGAGCTGATCCTCTTCCAGGCACTGTTTGTGTGTAGACCCATTGTCAGTGAGACAGATATAAAGCTCAGTCATGTGACGAGTGACAACCAATCACAGCCAACAGATATCTTTCCCTTCATCCCTAAATATCAGTCTGTGATAAATATGAAGAAGTTGACCTTTTAATACAGGGCAACACATAGCTTAATATCTGTCCCTTGGACAATAGGCCTACGCACAAACAGCACCTGGAAGTGCTCAGGATTTCATATAAATAGGCTATGATACAATGCTGGTTTTGGTCGCTCAGCAACCTCGGGTGCAACCTGCCTCTGTGTGTTATCACTGTAACTAATGACAATTGCCATTTTCTTCTGTACTAGTCAAATGACCAATGCAAACATTTCACGGTCCTCTCTATTCATTCTATTTCCATGGGTGACGCACACAGACAGCAAGAAGAAGAGAAAGAGAGACTGAATGTAGCACAAAATTCCTGACAGGCATTGCATAACTATCATTCTGTTATCATTGACACGTGATGGTCATTATCATGGCCAACAAATATCATTTTGAAAGATCATCTCTACACACTAATCACCTATCAAAGATGTAAAGGGCTAACGTCGGTGCAGCTACACAGCAAAAACCACATCCTGCTGCAGGCTTCAGATGAACATAACATGGCTTAAGTGATAAAGACAGAGGTCAAACATGCTGTACAGCATTGCAAATTGCACTTGAAGAGATTTCTGTGATGGTGACATAGACCATCTTGTGTGAAATAAACCTTAACTGATTCTGGCTCAGAGGAAATTTTCTTTGACACAATTCGGCTATCTCATATATAACTCTTTACCTCAGCAGTCAGTATTAACGCATTTATGTGCTAACAGGACAGAGAATAGCCTGCTTTCTGCTTTTAGTGTGGCAGCTGTCAGAACACGGGGTTGTCAGTGTGTACTTGTGTGTTAATGTTGGCCACATAATATTGGCTTTCTGTACCAATACCAGTTCTTTATTTGGTACCTTGATATCAATTCCAAAAAAATATCTAGGGCAAATAACTGATAATTCTGAATTTCCTAACTCCCAAAAGATAGATTTAGTCGAAACATGCTGTCTTCACTTAGAACACTTTTTTTTTTTTTTTTTTTTTTTTTTACAAAGGAGTACAGAATCTAATCTAATTCAATCAGCTTCTGAAAGAGAACAATGGAGAGACAAAACTTGAAATATAGACGTTGCTGCAAACCTACAAATTCTAAAGCTGTTAAAGGATGCTTCACACGCAGCTGTACTCCCACAAAACAGAAGATCTAAACAACCAGCACAGTTTCAAGGTGGACACCTAAGATTAGTGTCACCAATTCAGTATCTAACCAAATGTCTCCCCTTCTGTTCCTGAGATACGACCTTGAATAATGGCCCAAGAAGTGTTTTGGAGAACATTATGATGTCACAGTGACTTTTGGGATGTAAAATGTCATCAATTCCTTATTTTATCCTATTAGATATTTGTGTGGCATTTTTAATTAGCATATGAATAATTGCATTATGGCCAAAACCATGTTTTGTGAGGTTACACTGATCCTAGCCTTTGACCTTCGACAATCAAATTCTAAAAAGCTTATTGACATTTGTGTCAAATTTGAAGAAATTCCCTCAAGGCATTCTTGAGATATCATGTTCACAAGAATTAAATGGATGCATAGTCACAGTGGCCTTGACCTTTGACCACTAAAATCAAACCAGTTCATTTTCAACTCCAAGTTAACATTTGTGCCAAATTTAAAGGAATTCCCTCAGTGTTCTTGAGATATTGCGTTCACAAGAATGAGACAAACAAGGTCACAGTGCCCTTGACCTTTGACCAAGGGATGTTCCTGGCGGCAAATTTTCCTGTCAACCACTATGCTGTTTTAAAACTCAAGTCTACTAGAGCATTACCGCGGGGAGGGGGACTGCTGTCTGATGGCTCTATAGCACCCACTAGTGGCAAGCGGCTGCATGTTAAGTGGCCTTGTACATGAATAAAACAGTAATTGGTTTAACCAACTAATATACCTGGTGCCAACTAGCAAGGGGACGGACGTTTTATCGTTAATACGTTGAAACGCATGCATCCCTACTTTGACCTAGGCTATGACCACCAAATTCTAATCAAGTCATTCTTGAGTCCAGGTGGATGCTTTTGTGCCAAATCTAAAAAAACACACGAAAGGCATTCATGAGATATCACGTTTGTGGGAATGTAGGGCTGGGAATTAGTACTAGATGTCTTTAAGGTATTGACCAAAGTAACCCAGTAAAAAGTATCAAAACTTCCCCATCAAACCATACTTGTATTCAGTCATTTTTATACCCAGATTAAGAAAACGAAAAGACTTTCTGTATGGTTTTAATCACTGTCCATCAAGTGTTCAATGCAACTAAATGCTTCCATTCACATGATGGGTATCGAATGAAGTACAAAAAAAGTATTAAAGGTATTAAATGAGGTACACTATTGGAACCAGTATCACTTTAAGGGTACCGGTACTGGAACTGGTGTTGTAAATTTTTAAACAATACCCTGCCCTACAAGAATGGCACAGATGGTCGGACAGACAAATGGACATCCTGAAAACACAACACCTCCAGCCACAACTAGTGCTGGCATGGAGGCATACAAACGGTGTATAATTCTGCAATTACAAAAAAGTTACCAGAACAGATCAGTAAGGTTTTTAGGTATTTTATTGATAGGCTTTATATCTCATAAATCAAAACTCAACTCAGTCCAAAAAAGGGTCAAGTCGGTATACATTCTGGGATTGAGAAAATCCTCAAGTGCCATTTAAATGAATGATGAAGTTGGAGCAGGAGTATTCAAAAAAGCAATAATGCTGAATATCAGTATTCAAGCAAATGTCAACATACTCACTATGACCAGAGGTATATTGACATTGTGCAAGAGGAGGGAGCTTTTGAGCAGCTGTAGTCAAATTCAGTTAATCCAATACAAATCTCTCTGCACATTTTCCTCATGTACCAAATTTTACCACCTTTCTCTTTCTCTTTCTCTTTCTCAAAGCACGTGTGCATGTACATGTATGTGTGACTAAACACAGACTAACCTTAATGCCTCTGAGGGATGCAAATGCCTCCTGGCCAGGTCTCAGAGCAATGATGTCTCCTTCCACCAGCAGACTGACAGGCAGGTTAACCAACTGGGAGTCACGGTAAGTCCAGTGAAGGGACCATGATGGGGACGAGGGTGTGTACAGATCAGGGTACAGAGATGGAGACCATCGCACGTCACCCACACACCCTGACAGATAGTCTGGAGTAACAGAAGAAGACAGAAGAAAAGGGGAGCATTACAGGCATGAATATAGTGTCACTTAATGTCATGTAATTATTACTTATAAATGAAGAAAGAAGAAATATGTTGTAAGGAAAATTGCAGAGCCCTCCTTGACCTGATTTCGTGTCAGTTTGGAAATGTTTAACATTGTAATGAGATGCATCATCACTTAAGAGACCATCGTGTAGGATTTAGGGGGATATATTGGCAGAAATTAAATATAATATAATAATTATTTTCTTTAGTGTATAATAACCTGAAAGTTTGAATTGTTGTGTTCTCTGAGCTGTTTATATCTACATAGGGAGTGTGTTTTCATTGGATTTGTAACATGTAACTGCATTTTTTAGTGTTTTACCATTTAAAATCGCCAGGTCTGTTTCTTTAGGAGAGGAAGAGACCTCTGCGGTTATTTCAGCTCCCGATAAAAACTTCTTGAATAATGAACACTGAAGGAATTCTAGCCAGCAGAAATTTTTAGCTGGTTGCAATCTGCAGTTCCCTGCTAGATACTACTGAATCCCTCTAAATCTTACACACTTCACCTTTAAATTCCTGTCAGTATGTGATCAGTGCTCTAGATACAACAAGTGAGAGTTATGTCACACTGTCCAAACATTTAGTGCTAAAGACTGAAAACTGAAAAATCTATTTGTTCGTGCTGCATTGTTAACTTGCTTGCAACACTGCGCATGTACAAAAAAGTCCAAGAGTTTAAACAAAGAGAGGTGAAGCATTTTGAATCCATCCTTGTATCCAGAGCTGTGTTACACCTGGCATTGGCTTTCACTGATGCCGATCAATCAAAAAATGCCTTGATCAGCCCTGATACCACCATCACATATCGACGCCAGACATCCAAAGAGTCGATATCCATTTCACCAAATGGACAAGCTCAGATTCATTTCAAAATCCCTTGCAGAACACACACAGAGGAGGACTAGGGCTGGATATCAAAATTCCCTACTGCAGAAGCTACAACTTTGCATCCAAAAAGGACTGTGATAGTGTGCTTTCAGGCAGTCTTAGGATGCAAAACAAGATACATGGTAGACATTACAGGTGGATTCATGGAAACACACTGAACATGATAAGACGCGCTGCGACAGGATCCAGATGTGCCAATCACCTGCATCGCTCTATAACAACAACAGTTCCAGTGTGTAAGATTTAGGAGGATTTAGTGGCATCTAATGGCGAAGACTGCAGATTGCAACCAGGTGAAACTTCCCTGGTTAGAATTCCTTCAGTGTTAATTGTTTAGGAGGTTTTTACTGTGAGCTGAATTATCTGCAGAGATGCTCTTTCCCCCAGAGCAAACAAACCAGGTGATTTAAACCAGTAAAAACACTTGATAAAGCACTTTCATGTTACAAATCAGTGTTTTTTCAATGCTGCACATTACGTAGGGGCTCTAACTTAAGTGGCGTAAATTCCCCTATCTGGTTTGTCCATTCTGGGCTACTGTAGAAACACTGCTGCAAACATGGCAATCTCCATAAACGAGGACCCAGTCTCATTCGAAGGTACTGAAAAAATTACCCTTATTTTCACGTAATAATATACTAAACATACTTATATTCCATTTCTGCCAATATATCCCCCTTAATCCTACACACTGGACTTTTAAGTAAGAAGAGATGCATAGCAGACAAACATGGATTATCCTTTACAGGAAGTACAAATTCCATAATTCCCTATATTTCCAGTATTGAGTCAACAAGCCTGACTCACCACTGAGCTGTATGATGATGCCCTTGAGACGGCGGACCATCTCACTCCTCTTCAGCCGCTCCTGACGTCTGACCAGCAGCAGGTTTAGCAAGAAGAGAAGAAGGAGGGCTGCAGCGTTCACCAGCTCTATACCAGAGCTGTGGAGATGCAGGGAGGACAGCAGAGTCATACGTGACTAATTTAATTGAAATCCAACATTTCAGTCTTCAACAGGTCCAGCACAACTAGAGACACATATCTAAATTACCTCGTATTGCTTATTAAAAAAAAAAAAAAACTATGTGAAGTTAAACCAAACATTGTAAAACAGGAATTTAAATTGATTCCCTCTAAGAAACCATCTCCTCTACACTTAAAGCAAATGTATCCAAACTCAAACCAAGTTAGTGTTTTAATGGCTCAGTCACTGCTGGTCAGTAAGTATACATATTTAATTAAATGGTATTTGACAGAAAAGAGAGCAGTCCAGACAAGTGTAAGATTGCTTTGGCACACAGCAAGAAAGATGACAGCTGGTGTTTGCGTAGCTGGTGATTCATTACAGTTTCTCACTTCTGTTCATCCTGGACATGCTGATTATTTATCATGGGAATAATAAAGTTAAGTGGTAAAGTAGAGGAGCAGTGATGCCCAGACTGAGAGACACACCTCCTGCGCCTGTTCTTTCTATCTGACAGCAGAATTTAATATGTGGCATTTTCACATTTTGACTGAGCCTAGTTTACCCTGAAAAGAATTTACTTTTATAACAATGGTGATGTAACTGTTGGATAACATAGGCTCAGACACAATGGTGGTGTAACTGTTGTATAATGTAGCTTTAGACATGATGGTGTGGGGAAACTGTGCACAGTGCAACACCTTCTCAACAAGCTGAAAGTTGTCTTAGCATAGACCACAGATCTTACAGACGCTTTAGGAAGAAAGAAATCATGTCCGAAAGTGAAATAGGAGCAAATCCAGAGCAGTTCTCTCCTGACATAAATAATAAATGACTGCACAATGATTTTTATTGATGCTGCACGTACAGTATTATTAATGTTCCAGAACAGGACGCTTCAGCCAAAAGAGGGCACCTACCTGCCCTTTGGCTGGCTGCCATGGCAACAGAAGAGTCCCAGCACCACCAGTAGAGTGAGGGCAGCTCCCGGCCAATGGAGGCAGGAGTGACGGTTGCTATGGTAAAGGAAGCTATTCACCCACTGCTCCTATGAAAACATGACAAAACAACAAGGCATAAGGCAAACAATATGCAGTGTGTTATGTAAGGCATTTAACATGTGACAGATATATTTAGAAGAATGATCAAGGATGTGTAGCTATTAGTGGATGGGATCAGGGCCATGTGGAACACACAGCTTTTTGTGTGTCTTGTGTTCTTGTGTTTTCACACTAAGGAGGACAAGAAATCCTCACAAGGATGTAATAATGCAAAACTCTCTAATTTGCTCGTTTAGCTAATGAAGGTGTAGGGTTAGATTTAATAATGATGAATATTATGTTTGGGTCAGGGCTCAACACTAACCAGCCTGGCAAGCAAGGGTTAGTTAAACAAATAATCGGGTTATTTCAGATAGGACTGGTATGGCAGATACTTTCAACAGCCATTTCACAAAGTCTGGCTTTGTTTTTGAGAATACTCAGTCCAAATGCTCCAATATACCGCCACCCACTGATCATAGTCCCCCCCGCCCCCCCGACCTCCTGGCCTCCCCACACAGTTTCTCCCTTCGTCCTCTTACAGAGATGGAGGTTCTAAAGGAATTGTCTTCTTTAGACCCCAAAAAAATCAGCTGGGTGTGACGATATTAAAACCGCGGCTCCCATTATTGCTGCACCCATAACTGCACTCTTTAACCTTTCACTCCACATGGCTGAAATACCCTGAGATTGGAAAAGAAGATATTGTCCCTCTGTTTAAGGGTGGCGAGCAGTCCAATCCAAACAACTACAGACCTATCTCTATTCTGCCATGCATGTCCAAGGTATTTGAGAAGCTTGTAAACAAACAGCTCATAGACTACCTTGACGTTTCTGGTATCCTATCCTTCTGTGCCGGGTATGGGTGTACAACAGCTACTTTAAAGGTGTTAAACGACATCACCCCTGCCCTAGACACTAAACAATACTGTGCTGCTATTTTCATTGACCTTGCCAAAGCCTTTGACTCCGCTGACCATTCTATTCTCATTAGTAGGCTGAGCAGCATTGGGGTTTCGGATCACTCACTGGCCTGGTTCTCTCACTATCTCTTCCATCTGGTGCAACACGTAAGGTTTGACAACTCACTCTCTCACACCCTCCCAGTCACCAAGGGTGTCCCTCAAGGTTCCATACTTGGTCCTTCACTGTTTTCCATCTATATCAATAAAATTTCCCTAGTTGCTGGCAACTCACTCATTCACCTTTATGCTGATGACATAATTCTCTATGCCTCTGGTCCATCTCCCTTTGTCCAAGCCACGCTCCAGGATAGCTTTCTCCAGGTACAACACGCCTTCTCACTATTGAAACTGTCTCTCAACGCATCCAAGACAAAAGCCATGTGGTTTCACCGGAAGGGCGCTCTCTCTCCATCTCCACTAAACATCTCTACCTATGAGGGAGCTATCCTAGAGCACGTTTCCGCCTACAAATACCTTGGCATTTGATTAGACTCTACGTTATGTTTTTCACACAACATCTCTCAGTTACAGGCTAAGGTCCGGGCCAAACTTGGTTTCCTTTATAGACATCGTCATGCCTTCACCTCTTCTGCTAAACTGACTCTCATCAAACTGACCATTCTCCCCACACTCGATTTCAGTGACACAATCTATCATGCCACATGTAAGGGCACTCTTGCTAAACTGGACACACTCTATCACTCTGCCATCCGCTTTACCACTGTACTCTTTACTCTCTGGTAAGATGGCAATCACTTCACACCCGCCGCCAGATTCACTGGCTCACTCTCATTTACAAGACCCTCCTTCAACGGACACCCCCCTACCTGTCTCACTTGCTGCACCGACTCCCTGTCATATACAACACTCGGTCCTCTCTCCATATTCTACTAACAACCCCCAAAACCAGATCCACATTTGGCCTTGCATCATTCCAGTCAGCTGCCATTTCTGACTGGAAAGCATTACAGAAACACCTCAAACTGGATAAATTAATTTCAATCCCGGCCTTCACAGAGGTCATCTCACATCTTTTTACAGATTCCTGCAACTGCTTCCCTACTGTCTAACCTTTCTCTCAGTCTGCCTGTATTCCCTGTTGAGTGCCCACACCTGCCGCCGTTGACCCAGGCTCCATTTTTTGTGATATGATGTTGCAAATAATCCTGTTATTAACTTTGTTTTTATGTTTTTTTGTGTTGTGATGTTGTAAATTAACCTTCGCTATTAACCCCCATTCTTTGCCTGCATGTCTGTATGACAGAATAGATGTTTGTTAACCCTTTCTGTCCCTGTCACTCTCTTGCTATTTTGTCCGCATAGCCATGCTTGTGTGCTGTCTTTGTTGATGTCCTGCTACATGTCTGTATAGTTGTGCTTTGTGCTGTGCTACCGTCTTTTTAACCAACCCTTTATCTTTCACAGCCCTCTCTCCCCTCCCCCTCAAGAAGCTTGTGCCTCTTGTCAGGCCATCATTGTAAATAAGAACTCGTTCTTAATGATTCTGCCTGGTCAAATAAAGGTTAAATAACTAAAAGTTTTTATATGCAGAAACAGAAAATACAGTTGCCATTTTTTCTGAACCATTTTTCCACTGTATTCTTTGAGTAATTACGATACCATACTTGCACTTAATAATGAAAATGTGACATAAAAGAATGTCTGTAATGAACATGACTAAATGACAGGGCTGGATGAACCTGCAGGCAGCAGGCATCATCAGAAAATTGACACTCATGATGACGGATGTGATCGATACAAAATGAAGTAATTTTTTTCCACAATTTGAAAGACTTGCCAAGACTATCTTTAAAAATGACCACGTCCTCCATATCTCCCAACAGTGGTGATGTTACACGGTGAGCCAATGAAAGCATACAAGAGTCTAGTGGACTATAATAATTTTGTGCGCAGCTTGGTCCACTGAAACAACCACGTGAGTAAACGTATTTGTGTATAACTGTCTTTTAAGCCCAGTTCAGACCAATGATTCGCGACAAGATGAGTTGAAACAAGCAACTACTTGCAATGCGCCATTCTGCAATGTTCTAAAAACCTGCTGATTCACACCAATGCAACTATATTAGACAGAGTATCCTCTTTATGCTGCAACTCTCTGTACTTCTGTTCTGATTTCCAGCTTTTCAGGCTATTTTGTGGCTGAATATATTTTGTAGCTTCTCAATATGTGTAATGGATAATGGCTATAGTTGCCTTTCTGGTAGTGATGAAACAAAATGAGCATCAGATGGACTATTTTTATAACAATAATATAAATAACCAGCGTCAATTCATAAGTCAATGAGAATGTGTGTGTGGGAGATGAATGAACACATCCAGCGAGAAGCAGCGACCCACTGTAAGGACGGAAACAGAGGGCTCGGCGGGGATGGAGAACCTGCCGCAGCAAGTGAACGCACCGTCTGTGGTCATTTTTAATTTACCAGTGGACTTCACTACCAGCCGATTGGCTGTAGAAACAGGTGACGTGCTTTAAATTCTAAAACCAGCTGATGGCGATTTTACCAGCAGAGTTGCAGCCGGCTTGAGTCGAACTCAGACTGACCTGTTCACACTGCTGCAACTTTTCTCTGCAACATTCTAAAATGGTTTCATCTCATTGCCAATCTTTGGTTTGAACTGGACTTCATATTTCAACTCTGAAGGTAGGGGTGGGGGAAAAAAATCGATTCACATAAGAATCACGATTCTAATCATCCACAATTCTGAATCGATTCATAAACTTCAAAAATCAATTTTTTTTATTAACGTTCCCCCATCTCTCTGTGCGCCCCCACGGGCTTCCATACACAGCGTTGCAGCAAGCTTGGGAAAAAAAAAAAGAAGCGGCACAACTCTACTGTGAAGAGGGTCAGGAGCTATGGAGGAGCAACAAATTCAGCCAGTCCCATCTTCAATGAAGGCAGGAATTTGGACTCATTTTGGGTTTTATTATCTCCCTGGGACACAGCAGCTCGACATGAGTCATTCAGTATGCCTTAACACACTATGCATTGTATCAATTTTTGAATCGAGAATCGTTTGAATCGAGAATCGATTTTGAATCGAATCGTGACCCTAAGAATCGGAATCAAATCGAATCGTGAGACACCCAAAGATTCACATCCCTACTAAAAGGTATCTAATTTAGATAACATTTGCCTACTAGGTGAACCATTCCGAGAGGTCTGGTAAAGGGGTATTAAAAATTGTCGTGGCAAAGAGTCGTGGCTAAAAACACTGAGTAGTAATTGCATCCAACTTGAGACGTGTTTAAAACAATACTTTTCCGTTAATGTATGACATTAGTTTACTCCGATCCTCCAGACTGAAAATGGAGGTTTTGGGTCCACACCTGCTACTGTTTCTTAGTACCTTTTTATTAGCTTCTCTCATACGTCCCACTATTTTAGGGACTTAAAGTGGACCTTGTTATTGCCCATTTGATCGATTGGAACAGCTGTAAACAGCGCATATCATAGCCATTTCTGAAGTGTTGGTAGCCCTTGCCCTCCATCTGCACAGTGCGGCAATATATAAAGTCATATGCAAAGAAGCTATATGCTTTGCCATTGTCTCCAAAAGAGATGCCTTTGCACACACCAGTAAGCAGAATTGTCTGGTTCTGACTGTAACAGCAAGACTTAAATATCACTAATGCAACAAACACTAGAAAGGTTTTTTTTCGGGTGCATGTTTTGATGTCCTTATTTCTATATGTTAAAAAGTGGCTGACACTGATGACAACCAAAGGCCAAGTACTGGTTTGCCAGTGTGTAAAAATGGTTGTCAATGGCAACTGGCAACTTGTTATTGTTTTGAGGCCTGAAGAGATTTAAGTTTAGGGAGTGACTGTATTTAACTGAAAACCAATGATATGAATGTGTATGTAAATGTGTGTGTGTACCTGTGCAGAGGCTCGTCTGCGTGCAGCCCTCTGGTGCTGCTCCAGCAGGCTGCTGAGCTGGTCCCGCAGCTTCACCAGAGCCTGGCCGGTCGACAGGCCCAGAGCCACAGCATCCTCCTCCTGCAGCAACACATACAACAACCCTTTATCCTCCCCACAAAAATGAGGCATGAACAATTTGGCTAACAAGATAAGCCCAGGTACTTTGTTCAATACAATGATCATGATTTGCACGAAATAACTTATATTTAATATGATATTAGATGATTTCTTTAAATAAATTACATCAGCAATTTTCATAAAATTTTAACAGCATTGCTCTATGACCTGAGCCAATGACACAGCTATTCTTGCATAACTGAGGTGAGAGCTGTGTCTGTACTCAGGTTTGCTGCAGAGTTCACCAAGTTAAATTTAAGACTTATTAAGACCTTCAATACCATGTTGAATGCAATTTAAGGGCCCTGACACACCAAGCCAAGGTTCAGCAGTTGGTCAATGTCGGGCTGTCGGTGAGCTTATGTGGCCCTAGTTTCTGCGGTGTGTCCCACCCCGTTGGCACCAGTTGGTCCTTGATGCCTGTTTTTCGGACGATTCAGTGTGGTGAATCAGCATCTGAGGTATCAGAGCCCATCAGTGAGAGAAATCACTCACACTAACAACGAAACTGAAGAGGGCATGAAACATGTCATATTAGATTATGCCCGAATGACGCATAGTGCGTCCAAATTCACTCCTGTGAAACAACGGAATTGTAGCTTTCCAACAAGCACTTGACAGTAGTCCGATGTTTTAACAGCGAAAAACAATGACAAAGTTACACTAAAATTATGTATAACAAAGCTTTCATGCAGCTTTGCACACACATTACTCTTGGATGGATTACTCACGAATGCAGGCTTGCACAGAAATGCCACGCATATCACATGAAAGCGCAGGACCAGAGCTTTCCATTGATACCACACATCATTGTGCTGTCATCCAATCATGCTATAAATCCAGATCAATTGTCTACAAAATAAAAACCTGACAAATTTCTTTGGAAACAGATCTTGTTATCAGTCACTTCATATGGTGAGGAATAATATTACTATTTTTCTATTATCTTAGATGTAAATATTGCATGTTTCCTTCAGTTTTTGACTTGTGAATGAGTCAATGGAATTTCTTGCAATAATGAAAAAATACTGGCAATTATGTCCGTCTGGCACAAACCACATGTTTTGGACAGCTGTGAAGTGACAGAATGTCCCACCATCATGGTTCCTATATTACCAGATTTCAGAGAGTCTCCCCTCTTCATATATGGCAGAATATGTCTACCTACTTGCTATGGCAAGATACATGTAAAAATGTAAGAATTTAGTAACATGATTTTTTTTTTTTCATTGATATAAAAATCAATATAAAATACAGGCACATAGACATGTATATGGGCATCCTTTATAATGAAAAGGAAAAGGCCTAGGGCCCGAAGGGTTAAAAATGTGTTGGTATGTGTTCAGTGTTTCCCACAGAATTAGAATCTATAGCCCCCCTCTAATTTGGGAGGTTTTTGCGGCTCTGTGAATGCAGCACACTCGGAACTCCTCATGAGTTAATTTTTTTCCTCAGCAGCAGTTTTTAATTGCAGTTTTTAACAGATTGGTCAGTCCAATCAGATCAGATCCATGGAGGAGCAGCTGCTGCAGAAGCAAACTTGAAGACCCAATGCAATCGAGTTTCACTCATCTTTGTTGGTCTGTGCCCGGAGTATGCCCTGCATTGCAAGACTAAATGGGCACTTTTGTCAAGTCTTGTTGACAAACCACACAGGCCTATCAGCTGTGTGCTTGAGATCAGACTAGAGATGTAACCACTGAAAAGATGGGGAAGTACTTCCTACATGTATGTTACTTTCTAAAACAGAAAACACATGTTTTACATTGTGATATTTACTGGAAATACAAAATATAGACAACAGCAAGTAATCTAGCTGGTTATTATCGATGGTCATTTCCAGCTTTCCAGAAACTTTCAGCTCCCTGGCAAACTCCCTAAAGTGCTGTTGGCTATATTTTAGGTTATTTCCAGTAAATATCACAATATAAAATGTGTGTTTTCTGTTTTGAAAAGTAACGTTACAAATGTAGGAAGAAAGCAAGTACTCACCCATCTTTTAAATAGTTAAACCTCTAGTCTAATCTCAAGCACAAAGCTGATAAGCCTTCATGGTTTGGTTACATGACGTGACAATATTTAACGTATTCAGTGTGGACAGAGAGCTCTGAGGATGCTCATTTACTGTCAGGACATTACGTTCCAACTCCGGAGCGACTGCCGAGTCATGTGCGTAAAATTCAGTATACCGGTCCGGGTCTAATATCAGACCAGTCTTAAAAATTTTACACAGGGTTAAAACCTTGCACTTGTCACTGTCTCTTTTTACCCAGTCGTCCAATAACGGTGGAGGAGGGGTGGGATAAAAAGCCTGCCACACACAACTAATGCAACAACAATGGAGGAGAAATGTTAATATGCTATAGACTATGTGAAAATATATCAAAATCATGAAGTCACACAAACCAGTACTTTGTGTTCCAGGCGGATCATCATAAAATTTAATTTAATTTAATGAATGAATTTCTGATATTGCGACATGCCTACTTCCTACTACATAAGAAAAGAATGTGATTATAATAGAGAGGGAAACAGTGTCATGTGTAATGTTAGTGGGAAAGCAACCTTTCCCACTCTCCATGTCACTGTGAGGATGTGTGTGTCTGCAAAGGACTGCACATACGCAAACAGAAAGACTTACACAAATATGAAAACTCACACGCACACACACACACACAGGGTTCAGCTTTCAGGCTCTACATCCCACACAGGCAAGCTATAAATATCTTCCCATTTCCCCAGAGTAACAAAGCCTCAACAAAAATCCTCCAGACAGACGTAAGCACGCAGAGACAGCCTTAGTGAAGCAGAGCATGCCTACAACCTGGGAAGGATCTAGATTGACCATGGATGCCCACTAACAAATCAAGAGCATTACATCAACGTGCAAACACTAGTGCTGACAGTAAAAGCTTTGCCATATCAGACAGACACTGTCACTCACCCAAACAAGCAACTGACAGGATTGTTACATTTGTTCAGCCTTCACTAAGGAGACTGTGTTCCACTACAGACAGACAGACAGACAGACAGAAATGAGCAAGACAACTTACACTGCTCTTCTTCCTGAGGAAGATCCCCTCTCTTATCTTCAACACCATGACGGCCCTGCTCTGCCTGCTCTGCTTCACTAAAATCTGTATCACTGCTGCTGAGCTACAAGGGCAATATCCAACGACAGCCGAGCTACGTGATGAGAATCATTACGTTTCAGAAACTAGTTGTCAAGATGTGAGTGAAGTCCTAACCGGAGCCTGCTCATGTCTACAGTCAGGAGAGAACTGGAGATGCTGCAAAACCTCACCCAAATTTCCCTCGTCACTGAGCTGCAGACAACAGAGCCCAGCATCAGAACACGCTGCCAGCTGGACTTTAATTCAAAAACACCAAGTCTGGGTGCCTTTCTGGCATGAACCGAGCCTCATTCAGTTCAATTCAGTTCAGCAGCTGGCTGGGAAACTAAGCAACAAAACCCCGACTACAGAGAGGGAAAGGGTGGGCTGAGAGAGGCCAGACATAGTGGGGAGGGGGGGCTCTTTTGATGTGAGGAACAATGCCAGCCAGCCCTGTATAACCCTGGTTACCCTATTTTTCACTCTTGCCGGCTTTGCATATTTTGCAATGATGCTGGGATGCACACAGAGAAGCTATAGAGAGAAATGGTAGAGAAGGTACAACAAAAAAATTCCCAACCACAATTAGAATTGGAATTAAGGCAACATGGACAGGAAGTCTTTTGAGTGTTCATAAAATTACTAATCATAATATCTACAGCTTCATGGCAACAGGGCAACGCTGCACAAACTGCAGCATTTAAAAATGATCAACAATGAATCCATAACTCTCTCAACAAAAACAAAAACAAAACATCCTAACCCTCATGAAGGGAGGATTTATTGTAAAACTGTTGTATTACACAACGTTAGTTTTAGCTAGGCATAGTTTTAAAAAAGCATAGCCAGCATTTATTCGGTCACAATTTAATTATAATAAATCCTTTTTTTCCTCATATTGACACCTCCAGTAGTTTTTTCCAGGAGGGATAAATTATGTGTACTGGGTGATGCTGTGATTTGGGGCAAAATCTGTGTGAACGGTGGGCACTTAAAATAAAAACTTACTAATAAATAAGAACTTAAAATGATGAAAAATATACATTAGAGGCCTGTTTTTTCTGACCAACATACACAAAGATATTCAATTTACTATAATATAAGGCAAAGACAAAAAGCCAGTTGAAACTTTTGAGAAGCTGAAACCAGTTAAGGTCAGTATTTTTGAGCCTGAACCCTGTTTCCCATGTTTTTGTGTCTAAGCGACTAACTTCTTTGTTAAAGTATAAGATCTTTTTTCCAGCACCAGTACCTGCCTCAAAATCCCTTCTGCCAGACTGTATTTAAATAAACATTAGATCAGTGTAAAACACGCTTGATTTAAAGTTGACAGAAAAACGTAACCCTCCATCTTGGTCCGTCCTTCCACTGTTTCAACCACAGACTGTTATAAAGATGGCCAACCTATCAACTCCCAAAACATGAAGCCAAAACTTGTCATTCGCCCCTGGTGGCCGGCTGCAGCACAGGTCATAAACCCCATCCGCTCCACGTTTGCAGATGGGAAATGGGCAAAACTAAAACGTCAATACATTTTTAGGTAGTTCTTATCACACTGATGATTGTTCAGTGTTCATTTTTCTAATAAGTTTGGTTTTAATCAGTAATTTGATGCTATAAAAAAGGGGGTTTAGTTGACAGGGACCATGTATAGAACAGGTTCTATACCAGAGTTAGCTGAATAGTAAATTTGCATCTGTGGTTTAATGTCATGATTGACAGGTGTGTTTGCCAAACAGTGCTTCACGATCAACGGCACTGCTCGAGATTGTTTAGCGGCAGCAGATGAGACATGGGTCAAACTAAAAAGTCAATGTACACATCAAATAATTTTTTTCCAAAGATGGCTTCTATCATTTTAGGTAGTTCTTTTCATTCTGATGTTGGTGTTTATTTTTCTAATAAGTTTGGCTATAACTAGAATGTTGATGTTAAAAAGCAAGAGGGATTAGGCTTATGATTGACAGTTAAGTGTGCCAATCAGTGTGCTTGCTATCAGTGGCGCTGTTCATGATTGGTAGTGCAGGTAAATGCACAGGAACTAGATACCAGCAGAGTAGACACTGGCTCTAGATGACTTCACCAGCGGAAGACGGCAGCAGCCATATCCGGGAGATTTTGAGATTTTGAGGCTTCATCTTTTTTATATCTATATACATTCTGTGGTTTGAACAATTACCAACTCTGGTTTGGTTGAAATAAACTCTTAACAGGCCGAGTATTGCAAAATTTTACATGACAGTATTGTACTGATACACCATGCCGAGTACAGATATTTTTTATCATATATATTACTGATATCATGATGACTTAAATATGGTGATAGTATAATAAAATCTGGCCTCTGGTGATTACCACCCTCAAATACACGTTGAAGTTACTGTTTAAATAACTTAAGTCTGGCAGGTTTCGCAATGGTGATTTTGGGGCAGTTTCTAACAAAATTGATCTTTCTCTTTAAAAATATATAAATATAAACTGTAAAAATGCAAAATAAGAACATGAGTCTGTCAGTGACAAAAACACTTTTAATGGACTAAACTGACGGTGCGAACATGCCACGAGTGGTTAAACTGCAGCCTGTTTCATTGCTACAAGCTGCAGCACTCGCCCTCAGTATTGAAAAAAATTGTTTTAAATTGTTCCCATTAGACACTTAGACAAAACACGGGAAAAGAGTCCCAGTTGGGAAATACCAACTTACCCTTTAATAATTGGATATAACAGATTATATAGGAATATAGTATATATTGCCTGACACATAATGAGAGTAGAAATCAAATTTCAGTTCAACAAGAAGAAAGAGATAATAAACAGATGCCTCTCCAGAACTTCCCTGAGTATATACTGAAAGCAACTCTCAAACAACTGCCATGCAATCTATAGATGATCTTTTAAAACTATTAGTGTGTATCACAGCTTGTCAGTTTGGGGTTATCAGAAAAGTAGTAAATCATGATACAGTGTCAGAGTCTTCTCTCTAACCCAGTAAACAAGAAACACTTGAAGGTATTGTTAGTCCAATGCTTTTCCAATTACTGTAAATTACGAGAACAGTTGTTCTTCACGCTGCCATTACAAACTATTCGAAATGTATCACTTATCCATCTCTCACCATAAATACAAATATGTATTCAAACTGGTACATTCACTGTGTCAATCAACACTATGTTATGTGCATCATATATGTAAAAAGAAAGGTCGACTCTACCTCTAAGACTTCCAGGACATTCATGTGTCCTTTAAAGGGAGGGCAGCTACATGCTTCTGACTGTACCCTTATGAGGTAATGATTATATAACACAACACAGCACACATAGGTGGGAACACTGAGATAGAAGAAGTAGAAAGCTTTTCTTTGAGCCTCTTGAGCAATAGGTCAGCAGCGGGCACATTTTTGATCCCACTGCTCAGTTGTGAAATGCCTCTCCTACACATCTATGTTTTAACTTAACAGGTTTGATCATTTGACCCTTCAGATGGCTTTAACTGCAATGACCGAAAGTGATCAAGGACAGCGAGAATTCAAGTGGGAAAGTCGATATGAAAGAATGTGAAATGATGCTGTTTTTCACAATGTGGGCCAAAAAAAGTAGGGCTGTCAGGGTTAACGTGTTAATAGCACTGCAATTAAGGTCCATACTTAACAGGTTGTTTTTTTAAGTCATATTAATCGCATGCTTTTATGTTGTCCCTTTGACACACCCCAGTCAAGCCCCTGCAGCGGCTTCCTGTGCAGCAGTGATAGGAAATAATGACACCACTGTGTTTGTGAATGGCTCCTTTTTTTTGAAAACTCCCAGACGGCTCAGTTGACCAGTCAAAAGTAATATGCACCTTATGTTAAACCTAATTAAAATATCACAAATGTACTTTAAGTCTGAGCTACCACCTACAAGCTAAGCACACAGCTGCAGCTGATCAAACCGATGTCAACAGGCAACCGCATTGCCAAAGCCCGCAATTCACTATTTTCGAGTGTGAGAATTGCTACAGACTTGTGGATGAAACTAAATCAGAGAAGGTAACTACAGCACTTGCTAAATGGGTGGGAAATGAGTGCAGGCCAGTCAACACTGTGGAAGATGTCAGCAACCCTGCAACCATCACATCGACCCTGCCTAGCTGCACTCTCAGTCTCTGCCCGCTGCCCTCTGCCTTGACACTGCCCTCTCTCTCTCTCGTGCTGCGTGTGTGAGACAGTCACTTGTATGTTTGAGGTAAGTGTTAATGAGTGAGGTGAATCACTAGCACATTGCTGGTCTTCATGGTAGTCGTAGGCTTGTCTATCGTGGGACTGTGAGGCAGCGCCTGGATGTGTTTATAGAAATGCAGCGTGACAGTATAAGACATTACATTCACCAGATGTATAAAACGCAGACAAATTCATCTGTGGTGTGGGGTTATATGTGGGCAGGGGCATTGAGGTTAGGCTAATTTTCCTCTTTTTTACAGCCCAGTGTTGGCAGGTATGAAGATCACACTGTTACAGCTAACAGAAGTGAACTGTAGGGGAAGTTACACTGCAAAATTTGGTCCATAATAAGTGACACTGACAGGACATTTAAAAGGACTTTCAACTAGCTTTGTATCATAACAATGTGGGTGATGTGTGATGCTGTTGGTTGAACTACAGGCTATACTTCCTCATTTTCGTAAAGCTCACCACCCAATGCTGCCACCACTGACACAGACCTGCCTCTCTCTTCCTCTCTCAAACTCAGACTAAACTCTGGTCAAACCCTAAAACTAGGCAGTGCTAATAAAGTAGAAACAAAGATTCTGCTCTGCACTGCCCATTTCTCGCCTAAAATATTCTTTAGAAACATATTTTAGTGCCCTCTTTTGTGAACAGGAAGTACGCACCATACTGTTTCCTGCACAGTGAAAACGGCAGCTGAAAATAATGAGCTCAAACAGTAAACCGAAACAACACTGATCAAATAGAAACCAAGATTGTGTTACTGCATTGTCTATTTAATGTTTTCAGAAACATGTTTTAGCTAACTGTATTATGAGATTGTTTGTTGCCAGTTATCAGCCATTGTGTCAAACAGACAAGTTCACATAACATCACCCACCAGTGGAAGCCTTTATTGGTCCATTGTAATCATGTCTTTCTACTTCATAAACAGCTCAGTTTTATGAAAAGGCCATCTTTCCAGTGGTGAGATACATCTAAAACAATGCAGGTCTTTGGTGTCCATCAGTGTACGTGTCTCACAGTGGAATCTAAGACCATTTCAGGTGGACAATTAGGTTTTTCTCTCACATGGGTCAAACTGTATAACCTATGAAATGGTCAATAGTATTGTTTTGTCCAACTAACTGATCAAAGCCTTTGGGACTGGGAAAACACACTTTAGTGGACACAAGGCCTGACAATATTCAATTTAATGCCACACAGGACAAAAATAAATATAAAAAAAACACAACTCATCAATTATAAGAATAGTTTTCAATTCATATTCTCTTTATGAACCGACTTATTTTTGCTCTTTCATGATTGCCAACGCTCAATGCCAGTGTCCCAAATCACAATGTAAAGGGGCCTTTATGCAATATTACACAACTGCTCTTTCAGAAATTAAGCTAATGTTTCCCTGAAGAGTACCACAAAAAACTCGGGCATGAACCTCTGCTAGGAGACACAGCAGCATAGCTAAGCACTTTCCTCAGAGCAGTCTAAATCCCAGGGGTCCCATCTGCTCAGTAAACAGCTCTCCACCTCAGGGACAGTTAGATAGCATAGGCAGAAGCTGAGCTAAGCCACCAAACTCACCTGCTTCTTATCCTGCTGCTCCATGGCAACCACAGCCACTCAACATGCTCCGCTCCTCAACCAGCCAACGGCAGCCAGCAGAGCTTTGTCAGTGCCGCTCTGCAATGTCCGAATCTGGACGCCGGACACCGGACACTGGAGGTTCTCGGCCGGATTGTTCTCAGCCCACTGGCTGCGGAAGCTGCAGATGAAGTAATTTAGATTTGGACGGAGGAAGATGTAGAAGGCAGGCAGGTGTGGCCTTGGTCCCCCACCTGGCAACACCTCCTGCCCCGCCTCTTCTGCCAGTGTGGCAGGAGGCACGCCCACACCTGCAGGGACCAGCAGAGAGAAGCGGGTAACTGTGGGATTTGGGGTATTGTATGGAGGTTTAATTGCTGCTCAGGTGCAGCAAAGGGATCCTCTTCTTAACATTCATGTAGAGGTCTGTAGATGAATGACAGAGTACAAGAATCAGTTAAAAAGCAAGTCAAACTGGAATGACACCTAGTTGACCTACACTGCACAAATGTAGACCAGGTTAAATTCAGACATTAGTTTTTAAAAACCATATGGTTGGCAGGCTTTACTATTTCCACATTAGTTCAAGCTGCATGGTTAGCGTCAATGCTCATGTTGTATGGTGTTGGGGCTACAGCAAAAGCACCCAGATGTTAGCATAATAGCTCTATTGAAAAGCAGACCAAGGCCCTGAATCTACTGACACCAGGCTCACCACTCACTCTGACCACATAAGCAGCTTCCTCTGGCACAAAAACCCAAATGAACTCCAGAGTCAGCAGTCTCCATTGGCAAACAGTTGACAGCGCTCAGCCAAACAGTAGAGAAAAGAGCCAGACAAACTGAAAGGTGAGAGGGGGTACTGACTATAAAGTAAGACTGTTCGAGTAAGATTAAACCCAATACACTCAGAAGTGGAGGTAGTGCAAAGTCAAACAGGATTCAAGTGTCTGAGTAGGTCATGACAGCGTGATAGCAGGACTCTCAAACTGAAGCAGATAAATGGAACTCAGCTGTGATTCATTTTGTTAATGAGGCATGTGCTTTTCCTACTGTGACATGTCAAAATGTTCTCAGTAAAAGGGCCAATCAAGGTTTTAAAAGTCACCTGAAGTGACATGCTCACTGACAGGAAATGACATAACTTTCTGTTTGGGATGCTTCTTATCCTCTGCTTAATTCTCCCTTTACCTGGAATACCTGAACCTGGAATAACTATGTGGTGCCAAAGCAGGTGTTTCCAGTTCTGACAACAAATGTTACCACTACTACTATCCCTGTATAGAACTGCCACACAATTACTGCGTGAGTGACATACAATCCCAAATAAATCCACTACTAGCTAGTAAATATAGCGAGTTAATCCTCGTCAGACTAGCTCAACGACTTTAAATTGATTTCTACACTTTCACCCTGCAGGCCTCAGTGCTGGGAAAAAGTGTAGAAGTTGCCTTTAGCTGATGTCAGAAATGTGATACATCATTAAAAAAATTGTGGCATTGAAGTTTAAAAGGCAGCTATGTCTTTTTTCAAAATTCATACATGTTTTTCCCCTGGTCTACGACAATAGACAGGGTTTTTTTTGTACTTTTAAGTATGTAAAATGTATTTATGTAGGGTAGCACTTTTCATAGACAAAGGTAACAAAGTGCTTTTAAAGGGCAAACAACATTATAAAAGAACAAAACACAGAAGATAAAGTGACTACCCGGAACACGTAATTAAAAGTGCAAAACTGTTTGCGCAATACATTGATATTTTCAAACTTCTTTTGGCCAATTGCCAATGCTGATACCAATAATTGCACATATGTTTTCCACCCAATTGCAGAGAGCGTCAAGTCTGTCCTGTAGTGGCACTGACATATCATTACGCCTACTCTTACTGTGATAGCCCTTGTAGCAGATGCAGACATAAAATACATGACTTTTCAAATTGTACACTGGACAAAAAAAGAAAACTACTTAAACTCAGGTTACATGTAAAACATGCCATACTTATTTTTATGAAACGTTTCCAATGAAAATCTTGGCTTGGATGATGGTCTTCCTAAGACAGTCCTGACAATAACCAAAACCAGGGCAAATCTGACCTATTAAAACTAATTGAAGTTGCATAATTAAAACGTCATCTCACTGGTCTGTGAGATCAGCAAAAATGTTCATTTTAGGCTGATGCGGATATTTCTTTCTAAAGCTGTAATCTGCCAATACCTATGACGTGAATTCCTATTAAAAAAAAAAAAACCCATTCAAATAGAGCTTGTTGATCAAAACAGGTGCCAGGGGAGGACCCTGATCTGGGTAGCAGCGCTGCCTCTGGCCCCTGGCCTCCTGTCATTTCTCAAAAGTCGCCCATGGGCAAAATAAGTTGAGTATCCCTGTCATAGGGTATAAAATCTGGAGCAGCTCCATAGACAATGAATGGTGAAAGATGTTCTACACTGAGAGCACCCAGGGTAATGTTTTTCTGTTTCAGAGCTGAGAAACTACCATAAGAATAAAGCTCATTTAGATAACAAAGAAAACAACATTCAGTCTCTCATTCATCTGTCTATCGAGCAGCTCCAGACTTTATATTTGATGACATCACAGGTTTGAACCTCACCTCTGGTTTCTGGCTTTGAGCGAGAGTAGCTCATGTTGACCAGTATTGACTGAACTTTCCTGGGCCAGAGGAATAACATATTTAATTCTGAATTTAGGTAGTGTTCCCCCTCAAGTTGATAATGTTCATGCACTGACGTTAGGCTAAAAATTGCAAGATTTGAACTGCTCACACTGACGAAACTGCCAGCTAATTACGTTGTTACTGTGTATGAAATTACAAGCGAAGCAAAACATCAACGCTAAAGTTGCCTCAAAGGTCTGAAACGACAGCTCTTGCCGCCTGGTTGTGACGTCTTTAAGTCTGTATCCTTAATTTGACAACATATCGTAAAATATGTTTGCTATGAGTGGAACCTCAATGCTAAAAACATTTAGCGTTAAAGAGTTTGTTAGCGTCCTCTCCGTACAGAATGGCTGGCACCCCGGCTAACGTCCTCTTTCCTTGATGTGAAAGGCATATGCTAACACAACAGAGGATTCGACCTAACTTGACTTTACGCTGTTGCAGTATTTTCTGTAACAACTCAGCCGGTAAATGTACAGTATTGGTCTGCAAACTCACCCCGTAATTTAAGGTCGTCGTTGTTATCCTTTTAAAATTACGATTTCCTCTCAGATACAAATGCACTTGTGAGCCTTTACAGTACCGCAGCAGCCATGTTGGGGAGCGTTTTGCATGGAAGAAGGAATGGTGTGTTGTAATTGGTCGGCGCCAGAGCAGTCTATCCTCTGATTTGCTGAGACCAAAACATAGTTAATGTTCTATTTTGAAATAGGAAACCTCAAAGCTTTACTGTACCTCGGAGACGCTACCAATTCATGACATTCAAAGAGTGAATAATAGATATTACGACAATAACCAAATGATGATATAATGAAATAAAATAATAACTATGAGCACTACCATAACAAATAATTACAGGTTAGAACTTAAAACCTGTCATACACAGCAAAGCAGGTGTCAGACTTTCTCAGTCTGATAATCTCCATCAGCCTGTCACGTTACCGTACAGCATTTCATTAACGTTTTACAGCATGAGCACTTGAAAATGTCACAAAAACCAGAGGTTAATTATGCGATTACGTTATGTTCAGTATGCGATGAGTAATCTGTAACATAATTCTTGTTCAATCTGTTTTTTATGTTGTCCCATTTCACGTGAATGCAGCGCAACAAGGAAAAACTGTATGAGTGAAGATATGAATGTTTACTGTTTCCAGTGTCACATAGTACTTTTACTTAAGTAATATCTTGATCCCAGAACCTTTGCTTGTATTGGAATACTTTTACACAACTGTATTGCTATTTTTATTCAAACAAAAGGTCTGAATATGTCTTTCAACACTGCATATTGCGGAATACTGCCCAAATCTGCAGGAAGGAAAGGTAAAGAGCACGAGTTAATGTATGCTAGACTGTCAAAATCCGGCTTTTAACCAGCTTCCTTACTTTTTAACAGCAAGTTAAAATGTATGGGAGCAAATCCTATTCAAAGCTGTAGTTTATTTTCATTTCCTTTAAAGTCTCTGTGTTTGACTGGGACTGCAGGCAGTTGATACTGTCAGCCTGTATGTGGCACAACTCCAGAGAGCACTCACTGCTGCATAGAAAACTGGAGAGGGAGGCAGAAGTTCCCAGGAGGGTGCAAACAATCTGCTGACACTGTGATGCCCTTGAGATTCACAATTTGAAAATATCTGAATACCTTCTCTTATGACTATTACAACAAATGTGTTGCATTAAACAGGTGCAATATACAACATGTACAGTATGCATTTTGTTTGAATATGACATTTCCATCTATTTGAACTTTTGTTCTGGGTTTGTTTTTCATGGTTTGGACTAGGGGACTATTATTTGCTACAACATGCAATTTGTGTGCTTTCAGCTATGTGTCAACAGTTTGTATTCGTGGTTCAGCATGACAATGCCCCATGTACAAAGCCAGCCCCATAAAGAAACGGTTTTACCACTTTGATGTTAAAGAACTTGACCTGGCCTGCACAGAGCCTTTATCAATCAGTCAATCAATCAAACTTCATTTGTATAGCACTTTTCTTACATCGCAATGTAACACAAAGTGCTTCACATATTCAGAACAAACAAAAAAGCATTAAGCATTGGAAGTCATTGAAAAAAGGAATGCAGGGAACTCAGGAAATGCCATCATAACTCCTAAAAATCTGTGATGAGGAAACACCGGAGGTAAAATCAAGATTTAAAAATACATAAAATGATAGAGTTTATAGAATAAAGTGAGTAAAACCGGAGCTATTAGGAGTAAACGAGTTTAAGCAATGAAGTAAAACAGACATAAAATGTGGGTTATGAAGAAGAACCAATAAAATAAAACAAACAGAAGAGTAGTAGGACAGGCTGAGATAGAAAATAAAAGGCAGATTAATAAATAAGTAAAATTCAATTGAAAGCCAAATTAAAAAGATAGGTTTTAAGTTTGCGTTTAAAAATATCAACACTCTCTGCTGCCCTAAGGTCCCCAGGAAGGCTGTTCCAGAGACGAGGACCATAATAATAAAAAGGCCACTACCAGACGACCTGAGCGTTCTAGAGGGTTCATAGGATATAAAAGCAAATCTGATAAATAGGAAGGACTAAGACCATTAAGAGCTTTGTAAACCAATAAAAGGATCTTAAAATCAATTCTAAAACAAACGGGTAGCCAGTGCAGAGACTTCAAAATGGTTTAATGTGTGCTCTCTTTCTGGTCTTCGTCAGCACACGTGCAGCTGAGTTCTGAATTAACTGTAACTGAGATATATTCTTTTTTGGGAGACCAGAGAGCAGGGCATGGCAGTAGTAATAAGAGTGTGAATTAGCTTCTCTGTACTGGCTTGAGAGAGAAACAACGGTCGACATCTGGCAGTATTTTTTAAATGATAAAATGCAGTCTTGGTGACATTTCTAAGGTGGGGTTCAAAACATAGATTTGAATCAAAGATGACTTCCAAGTTTTTCACCTGCTGACAGTGCCAGTGCATGCAATCTCTCATTGAGTTTCTCTCTCTGGGCTTCAGTACCAATGACCAAAATTTCAGATTTGTCCTGGTTGAGCTGTAGAAAATTCTTAGCCATCCATGATTTAATATCTAAGACACAGTTAAATACGGCATCCATTGGCCCTGGGGTCATCAGGAGACACGGCAATGTAAAGCTGTGTGTCATCAGCATAGCTGTGGAAATTGATGCCGTGCCTCCTGATGATGTTTCCCATTGGTAACATATAAAGATTAAAAAGAGAATGACCTAAAATAGAACCTTGAGGAACCCCACAGTTAATTTTGTAGCTTTTTGAGATGTAGCTTTTATAAAAAATACTCTGTCGCTAAGATAAGATTTAAACCAGTTAAAAACACCAGAGATGCCAATCACACTGCGGAGTCTGTCTAAAAGGACTGAGTGGTCTACTGTATCGAATGCTGCGCTTAAGTCAAGTAGTAATAATATGGAAGGACTTTTCATATCCATATTGCACCTGAGGTCATCAGCAATTTTAACCAGTGCTGTCTCTGTACTGTGATTAGTCCAAAAACTGGATTGATATCTTTCATAAATATTGTGAGTGTTCATAAGATCATTTAACTTGTTCAAAATGAGTTTCTCTAAAATGTTGCTTAAAAAGGTAAATTGAATATTGGTCTCTGTAGTGATTAAGTACAGAAGCATCCAGACTGTTTCTCTTCAGAAGTGGTTTAACCATAGCAGTCTTAAGAGCCATTGGAAAGACACCCATCTGAAGTGAATAATTTGCCACGTTCAGCAAGTCTTCTTTTATAAAGCTATAAAATGATTTAAAAAGGATGTGAGGATGGGATCTAAAATACAGGTTGCTGGTTTTAATTGAGAAACAACCTTTGCAAGCATCTTAGCATCAACCAGGACAAATGTCTTTACTGTTTCCTCATGTAAAAACAAAGGTTCTTGGATATTAAAACTCACAGAATGCGACTGAGGTAGATTTGATCTGAAAGAGTCTATTTTACCTCTTAAGTGGACTGCAAATTCTTCACACTTTGAGTTTGTAGACATACTGCCAGGCTTTGTAAAAACAGGGTTAATTGGTTGAGAAGAGGATCTTGGGGTTGTTCTTTACCTCAACCCCATTCAATACTTCATCTGGAACACAACTGATTACCCAACATCAGTGTTTGACCTCCCTGATGCTTGTCTTGATGGGAGCAAATCCCTGCAGCAGGTTCAACACATGGTAGAAAGCCTGAAACCATACATATTATATTACAAATCCCCCACCCACCCCTTATCATGATTACAATAATTACTGTGCACATCCTGTGAAATATATACAAACCACACAAAAATATAACACACCAGCAACACCCTCTTTTATTTTATTTTGTTCACCTCATTATGTATCAGTACTATAATTCTGAGTACATGTATAGCACCTCGATCGCCAACTATTTTGATCTATTGCACTCCCCTGTACTGTTCCTCCACACACTCACACCTACACACACACACTTGAAATCCTACGCAACAGCTTGAGGGGTGAGTTTTCCCTTTCATGTAGGGGAGACTGGGGATGATTGTAACACTTTTTGTTTGAGCAAGTGTAACTCAGTGTTTTTTTTTTTGTTAAAGCTCTTAAATTTTGATACGTGGTACCCATATTTGTCTGCTATAAATAACACACACTTTGACCTCTACTACACCATCACAGATTATGGAAATTAATGTCAAATACAAAGAGGTATATTGTTACAATGTATCCCAGTACCAGGGTGAGTTGTAACACTAGCTGGGGATGGATGTAACAATTAAATCATTGTGCTTAAAAAAGATTTACAATAGGCTAAATGTATTCAAGCACTTCAATGAATAATAAAGAAGGAAAAATAAACTGTAAGAACTGTAAGAATACAATAATTATAATATTAAAATTAATAGAAATGTATGACATAAATACAAAAAAGGATGATGTTTGAACAGCATTTGAACAACTGAACAATAAACACTTTTGAAGAGTAACTATTATCTGAACAAACTAAGGCATAATACCTATAGCCTATTTTTAATCTGATTGGCAGTTGTGGCAAATGTAGATGTCCTTGTCTGGAGTGCAGGCTTCGTGGGTCCAAAATCTACACTTTTTAAAAACTGTTACAACCCTCCCCATGCCTAGCAGCTATGAAAGAGCTAACAGTTTTTAGCATTCAGCTTCAAAGCTAGCACTAATGAAACACATCAAATTAAACTAGAGAAACTACTACTTGAACATATGTAAGTGAAACAATTGTACATACAACACAATGGACACTATGCAAAAAACAATTGTGATGAAAATGTTTGGTTTCTCACCTGAAAAACTGTTTTTTGGGCTCTAGAACAGACAAATTTGGACTCAGAGACGTGGCTTCACCAGTGAGCTCCATTTGTAAATGGGCATGGACTATGTTGATGATGTCACCACAGCTCGTTTCTAATTAGCCAAACTGAGAGTGTTACAACTATCCCTTTGTTACAACCATCCCCAGTCTCCCCTATAGGCTATGGACATTTAATAATAGACTCATTAACCTTTAACTAAGCCATTGGTTACAACTTAAACTAGTAGTCTTGCACTTGATTTTGACTGTGGTAGTCTTGACTCTAAATACCCACAAACACACACAGGCAATCACTGTTCTGTAACCTTCAGGCTGCATCCCTGCAGTCACTATATGCGTCAGTAGAAAGTGAGGTCAGGTTGCCTGGCTGCCTCCACTGTGTAATTTCACTCGCTGTATAAATCAATACCTGTCAGCCCTGGCTGGACCTGCTTTCCAACTATCCAAAGATGAATGTTCCTCATAGTGGGCTTTAATATGAGTCCTGTTTTGGGGATCCAGTGACAGATGGGGCCTGGCCCACACAGAATAACATGGGTAGAATTTTAATTAGTGTGAAATATTATATTCTATATAATCAACTTGAGGTTTGCTCTGTGTTCTTGAAAGTTAAATATTATATGTGTACCAAAGTGATTTTGATCTCAAGTTGCCTTAATATTACATCGTGTCTTATAATCCATGGATTCATTGTGTCATTAGTGTCCTGACTACATCTACCAAAATAAAAAATAAATAGAATCAATCAAGGACAAATTGAATATATTTGTTATTTGATTTTTGATCAGTGAGGCCTAACCTGATTTAAAGCCATCTCTTGGAACATTCTTTAACCAGCTTTATTAGTTAATATATGGTCAAAAAAGTTACATAAAAAAATGGAATTATGGATAACAGATTACATAAGGCCCTTAGATTACAAGTTTACATTTTTTTTTAAGTCTGCGTAAAAACAGTGTAGCCACAAGCAAACATAACAGGCAGACAGTGCTGGGAACTGATGGACAGCAGACAGGGGAAGTGGCTTAGGGGAGTAAATTAAATTGTAGGCATGAACGTGGACAGAACTGCATGAATCAGAGTTGAGGTATGAGGGTTATCTTTACATTTTTGGAAAATAATCTTCTGAGAACGTCCAGGGAACGTACCCCAGGGGTTGTGTAAAGGCGTTTAAAAGGAAAACCCTCTAAAAACATTTAGGGAACATACTCAGAGGTTCTATAAAGGTTTTTTTTTTTCAAACCTATTCTTCTAAAAACCTTTAGGTAAGAGGTTCTCTAAGGGTTTATTTTCAGGGTTCTTTTTTTTTTTTTTCAAACATAGCCTTCTAATAACCTCCAGGAAACCTCCAGAACATTGAATTACTATTTACTTTCTTCTGTGACAAACCTCTACTGGCCCAGACAAAGGGGCAGCAAGCTCATTTTCTACCCATATTATTTCCATAATTCCAATGTTTAGCCAGTTAGTCATTCTATTTGATAACATCAGGCCTCCTAAATTCCTGGCAGTGTATAATTTGTGTATGTTTATTCTGGGTTTCTCCCCATTCCACAGAAAATCCCTAATTGACTGATTAAACTGTTTAAAATGGAGGAATGTTGACTGGCTGCAGCTGACCATTTATGGATTCAAGCCTTGAGTCACCATCATTAACTTTAGGCTCAGTGCCTCTTTTAAGTTGTGAGAGAGGAGCTCAGAATCTATTTAATATTGAAACCTTTCTGGAAATGATCTCTACTTGTGGAAGTGTCCTTGTGTGAAAATATAGAAAAAATAACTCATGAGATTAAATAATCAACATATTTCTTTAATGCTTATAAATTATTCACTTATATAACATGACATCATCAAAACATAAACTTCCAATACTGATTAACAAACTTTTCAGAGATTATGTCATAGAATTTTAATGCACAAAAAGAATCATTTTAAGGCATTGGTTTATTCATGTAATAATAATAATAATAATAATAATAATAATGGGTAAATGACTTGAATCTTTCCTGCATTCATTTATGTTCTTCGATCAGATGAGTAAATATGTCAGCTCATTTCCTCTCAGATAACATAACACTGCAATGATGTTCAGCATTGTGTGTGCATATGCATGTTTCTATTCAGTCTATTTCATCAGTGACACACGTTCCATGAAGTTACACAGAGAAAAAGATAAATTAACAAAAAATGGTAAATACAACGTTGGTTAAAGAAGACAGTGATCAACAAAAAATGTCAATACTGTGTGTGTGTGTGTGTGTGTGTGTGTGTGTGTGTGTCTGTCTGTCTGTCTGTCTGTCTGTCTGTCTGTGTACTAGCGATTTGAAATGGAGCTGGTGACTGATGGACGGATCAGCTCTTCCATTATCAGAGCAAGGATGTGGCACAACTCCTTAGCCTGAAAGAGACATCAACAGATTCAATCAGACATGGCTGCATACATCTCCAGGACTATTTCCAAAACATGTTTGACAAGAGCATTTAAAATTTACGATACACCAGAATTCACAGTATCTAACTGTAATAACCTAACCCTAGTGTCTTGTTAACGGCACCTCACTTTAACATGGTTTGGGGTCCACCATACACTGCTGTATGTGTAAAACTCATAATAAAACTCATAATAAATGCAAAATTCAGTTTAAAAACCCAGCAATTATAAAAGTATTGACATTCCCTCCCTTTTGCCTCAAACTGGGATTGCACGTTTGAGAAAGAAGACAAAATGATCAGGAAATGACCATAAAGCCCAGACAATTAACCAAATAAGGTTATCTTTCATGTTTTATGAACTTTACATGAACAGCACTCAACATTTCACCTACAGTACAGTAAGGAACATTCATGTCACAGGAGTGTGGGAATCTCAGTTATTTCTGTTCTTTTTCTATGATAGATTGATTGGGAAATGTACTTCTTAAAAACACTGGTTGCATTAAATAATTTATTGTGGGTCTTTTTGCAAGTATGACTGAATGTCACAGGTGAAAAATATACATACAAGTCTGTATTTCAGTTCAGTTTCAGTTCAGTTCAGTTGGGACAAAAACTTTTAGCTGGGCTTTTATTTTGTCAACAATGCTAACCACTGCACCTCTGGGCCACCCTTTTAATATACAAGTATAATAAAGACGTATAATTAATTTGTTGTTAAAGAAACCATATTTATGAATGTATTTTTGTGAAAAAGGAAGTGTGTCTCAAATTATTCTGTTGCAAAAGTCAAACAAAGCTATACATAGAGATACTGTTTATATGGATAGATAGATAGATAGATAGATAGATAGATAGATAGATAGATAAACAAAAAGAACTTGATGTCGACAATATGTAATGTACCAATAAACAGTGCAAGGACTGGTGGATCACACCATATCTAATTCAGAAATTAATGTTTCAACTGCTCATCATGGATTTCATTTGTTATTGTTTTTGTAAAATATTCATTTTGAGTGACTGAAACTTTGTTGTACAACGCTACAGAGAAATTAGGATCAGCATTAAGATTTGGATCATATCATTATGAGAGTTTCTTTCATGTCTTGACCACATTACTTTAACAGAGTGAATCCAGTACAAAAAGCAGACTCAGATTATTTAAAAAAAAAAAACAACCAAAAAAAATGAATTTTCCTGTCAGAACTACACAACATAAATATCTTTGGTACCTCTTTGAGATGAATGGTGACTTTTTTGGGTCGGCTTGGATTGCCATAGTCGATATCCACAGATGGCACTTTGCTTTGTTTCTTGGGGCGGATGGTGCGCATGGACTGCACATCTGCCAGAGCAATCAGAAACACTCGCTCCTGCAGGAGAAAGAAACATAAATCTTCAGATGGCTGACACTGGCTTTTTATTAACAACTGCTGCTTCTGCTTCATTTCAGCTGCTCCAGTGATTTTAGTATTAGTGGAGAGACTTGTGTCCAAACTCAGGCCAAATGCTGCTTCAGACTGTAGCTTTGCCAACCTGACAAGTGAGGGTTTCTGCAGGACTGACTGACTGGCTAAAGAAAAGATTAAAGTCCCTGAATATTTTAAAGGGGCAGTGTAAGAAAAAGGACAAAATATTTTACTCCTAAACCTATTCTGGATTCATCCTAGATAGGAAATACTGTACAATGCAAGAAAATATGAATGCATGCGTGGTGAAAATATCTTTAATTTTATTCTGCACTAATATTCATTAATGATACATGTGTTTAAACAAAGTTAAATTTGAATATTATGACAAACAAACAAAAATGGCAAACACCATAGTTCTCGTTAAAAAAATTAACTGGTATACTCGCTGTATAAAACCCAAGTATACTCAGTAAAACAGGCACACAGATTTGAACTCTTTAATACTGATAAAATAACATCTTTATCCCCATACAATTTGCTCAGACACACGCGTGGATGTACAACATAATGATTCTTAAAGGAGTGTTTTAGTACTGTGGCTGCTCAAAATACCTGTGTTTTGGGGTGAAGGAACAGCACCCCCTCCTGGCTAATGCTGACCATGCATGGGGAGGGACAGCTGCGTTGACTGACCTTCTTGGCCAAGAAAGTGTTGGAGCCAAACAGAGGCAGGGTGCTCAGAAACTCTGAAATATAGAGCGTTCAGATAAACATGATTATTATCAGGATAGGAGAGGAGAGGAGAGGAGAGGAGAAGAGAGGAAAGGAGAGGAAAGGAGATACTACCCCTCACCAATGAATTGTATTTTGGCGTCTTGAGGGCTGAGGGAGTGCATGGCAGCTATCTGGCCCAGACAGAAGGAGTGGATCTCTTCGACTTTACTGCTGAGCCCGTCCTGTGAGGGCAGGTACTCCTTAATCTCTGGCCTTGGAGGGAAATACAATCAGCAAATGTCAATACACAGACTTACAATTAGAGGGCATTGAGAGTTTAGCCTACTAGTCAACTTTGGTGTTTTGTGATGACAACATAGAGACCAAAATAATGCATATGTAACCAAATGACTGTTGGTGATGGTAGTTAAAGGAGATGATCAGGATACTGTGATATGAGTGCACACTGGAAATAATTGGACAGTCAGTGCAGCCAGGTACAGTGGAGTTAATCCATGCAATGCTATGCACTGAACAATTTTGGGGAGTAACTGGTTAAATGTTACAGTTACGTAATCAACATACAAAATAAATGTAATTGTAATGAGTCAGTTACTGAGAAAAAAAATATGTAATTAAATTAAAGTTACTATTAAAGTTACTCCCTCTAACCTCTAAACTCTATCCCCTAACCCTTAAACCCAATCCCTCAAACCCACCACCCCTTTGGCCTAGCTGTAAAAAGATATTCCAACAGTTTAATTGGACTTCATAATCCATACCTACGGTGTGTAAAGGAGAGATACCGCAGGTCCCTCCTTCCTGCTGCTGTCAGACTATATAACCAACACTGCTCCCAGTAGACCACACACACTAAAACTATGGACCATCAATCATATGTATATGCCAACTGTGAAATATCTGCACATGATACGTGCAATAATTCAAATTCTGCCATTCAGCCTGTCTATTTATTATCTTGCTTTATTTTTTACTGCTTGCAATCAATCACTCAGGTGCAACATGCTAAACTGTGTGATATTGGTACTTCAATCAGTCAATAATGTGAAATCAGCCATTCAGCCTGACTCTATTGTATTTTGCGTCTTTTTGCTGCTTACTTATTATATTGCTTTGAATTTTTATATTGTTTGCTTATTATATTGTTCTTTGTTTTGTTTCTTTTTAGTGAAACATACTTGTATATTGCTAATCTTTTGTTTTCTATTGATGCTTCCTGTTTGCACTATCCCTCTGCTGCAGTAATGTTACAAATTTACCTGCTGTTGGAAGAATAAAGCATAATCCATCATAATCCATTTTATTGTCTCATATTGTATCGTATCATATCGTATCGCATTTCATCGTATCGCATCGCATCGCACCGTATCGCATAGTACCATACCGTATCGGAAAAAAATACACCTACTAATACCTCTAAAACTGAATCATTAACATGTATCTCATTTGTTTAATAGGTGCACAAACACAAATGTAAAAACTACAATTTGTGGTTTTAGCAGTTTAACTAATTGACTAAGTTACCAGTTGACTTCACGTTGGCACTTGCCCTCAGGGGGAATCCCCACCGCCATCCTAAGTGTTGTTCCATATGTTTTAAAAACTGAAATTAACTTGGTGGGATTGACCCTCAGAGGTCTATTACCCACGGTGCATTGCAGTTATGCATATAATGCAATAAAAACATCAGTGGTTAGATAGTTTTCATGTTTTCTACATAAAATTTCAGTTAATTACTACTGAAAAAAAAAAAATAAAATAAATAAAAATAAAATTCAACAAATTCACTATTTGGCACACTTTTCAGTTCACTTTTTAAAATATATTTTATAGATCTGTAAAGGTAGATTAATATATGTGTAGGTTCACTAGTTAGCAGATAGTTTCTTAAGAAAATCTTGTTGATAACTTGATATTTTACTAGATAAAGTCATATAAACTGCTGCAGTTTAGTTTATTCCTAAAATTATTTGTAAACACATAGAAAATGTGTTGTTTTGCAAGATATCATAAGCCTATGGCAATAATAGTTATGATAATCATGGTACTTTCTGTCTGCTCTTCATGTGGCCTCTGTGAGATGTATGCTCTTGCATAATACCGAAGGCTTAGGGGAAGTGACTGAGGGGAAGTGGAAGTCTTGATGTTGGATGAGGTTGCCAGGTTGGGTACAGTTGTACCTGAATGGAGACCAAACCCTGTGCTTATCACCTGTACCTGGCAACCCACACCATAGCCAGAAATGCTGCTGTTCATCAGGAAATAGTTTGTAACTCCTAATATTACTGTTGTTTTTTGTATCTTATATCTCAGTGGTATGTTTGTGTGAGATTATTTTCTGTTGAGCTGTCCAATCTCCTTAAATATTACATTCCTGATCAGTATTGTTTTATTGTGACAGTCAGTGTGGGATGTGACACTCACAGTGAGGGCTGATCGTTCAGTCCCTGAGCCAGATGCTGCAGGGCTGACAGCTCTGCTATCTGCTGGACTGGTGAGGAACCACCTGGAGCTGGAGCAAGCATCAGCCGCCCACTCAGGTAATCACCCAGGAGCTACAAACACACATACACACAAATTATAAAATTATAGATAACAATAAGATGGACACTGGACCAGAGGCTAGAAATGTCCTACTGCTGCTCCTGATGTTGTGAACTGATGCTCTCACCTGCTGGTAGTGGAACTCCACATAGAGGTCACTGTTAAAGGACAGAGGGCTTCTCCACATCAGTCTTCGCAGGAAAAAGGAGATGGAGCCATCATCCAGCAGGAAGTCGAACAGATACTCCTCACTATGGAGTGGACGCACCATCCCATCTGACAGAGAAGGAGTAGAAGAGTAAGGAGGAAGTGGAGAAGGCTGATCTGTTAATCAGTTACTTTAAATGGACTCTGGTGGGGTAAGTGATAGAGATTTTGGGGCTGTTTCTGGGCATGCAAAAAAAGATCTTACTCTTTAACAAAAAGGTCTATCTCTGTACGGATCTTTTCTATGATGTTGTCAGACACTTAGAATAACAATCTGAGCCTGTCAGTGGCAAAAACAAGAACCCTTAGCAGACTAAACTGCTAAGGGCTCCTGTAAAACAAACTATATAAGGAAAAATAGTAGAAAAGGCAGATGAGGCAGAAGCCATATAAATTCAAAACTTATTATTGTATTTAACACAGGGTATTAGCTTCTTACAACTAGCTGAACAAAGCTGTTTTGAACTAAAATCCAAAGACTGACTCACATCTACAAGTTAATGTGTGCGTCTAGCTGTAAATTCTGTATCAATTAGAAACCGTAGCAGTGATTTACCGTGACTTCGGATGGCAAAGATGGAGAACTCTTTGATTTCTGTGAGATCTGAGATTCCCATTTCTTTACAGAACTCTGTTACCACCTCTCCTGCAATCTAGAGGAGGATACAAAATGGACCCACAAAGTTATTGTTAGGACTCCTGTTTAGTTCATTGATAAGTAGGTATAAATAAATCTTACACGAAAGCTGCGTATCTTGATGGGGAAATCCACCCCTCCTGGCAGCTGGATAGGAATACGACGAGAAGTTTTGCCGCCCTGCAGAAAGAATTCAGATAATGATGGAATGTAACAGTTGAAATACACCATGACAGACATGCTTTGATTTGTTTAAGTGTGTAGGTGAACTTGCCAGAATGGCCTCCATCTCTACTTGTGAGGGGATGTTACGGCGACCGCCAAAACTGAGAGATCGCTGAAGGTTATCCTGACACACACACGCCAGCTCTGAGGACACATATAGTATGTTCTGTCAAAGATTGTGTGCACTGAAAGAGCCATTGTATATCTGGATATCAAGCTGGTGTTTTTACAAGTCATTACAATGGTTTTTGTGATTTATTGTTTCCTCTACCTTGGTATGGGTGCTCGTAGTCCTGAGAGATGTCGTGTAGGTGACGTGTGACATAGGGCTGCAGAGTACCAGAGCAAGGAAAGAACCCGGTCACCAGGTTGAGCACCCGCCAGCCGAGAGTACAGCTAGATCTGTGAAGGCAACACAACAGGGCAAATATTGTTTAGCATTTTTAGTACCTTTAAAATGCAAAATTGCAGTGGGCAAAACAACTCTGGAGTGAGTGGCTTGGTTCACTTTGTAACTCTTTCACTATATGTGTTATACATTTTCCACAAATAAAGACCTTAGCAAGCTAGAATTACTGCTTTGATGTTGTATGCCTCTGCGAACCATTCAAGTTACAGTTGTAACCATGACAGCTGACATTGCTTCAAGTAAGGATTTTACTGCAAATAAGCAACATATTATAAAATGTGGATGCTTCACACATCTTTAATCCGGCAGCACTGAAGATGTATACAATTAGTTTGGTTTCAAGGTGTACATCCAAGATCAGTGTCACCAATTCAGTATCTGACCAAATGTATCCCCTTCTGTTCCTGGGTAACAGTACTGAAATTTGTTCAGGAAAGTGTTTTTGCAGAACATTATGATGTCACAGTGAAGTTGACCTTTGACATTTTGGGTATAAAATGTCATCATTTTACCCGTTTAGACATTTGTGTGAAATTTTGTTGCAATAATATGAATTATTGACTAATGGCCGAATTGACAAATGGCCGGATTCTTAAGGTCACAGTGACCTTTGACCCCCAAAATCTAATCTGTTAATCATTGAGTCCAAGTGGACATTTGTGCCAAATTCGAAGAAATTCTCTCAAGGTGTTCTTGAGATATTCCATTAACGAGAATGGGGCAGACCTGGACACATTTACCTTGACCTTTGACCTTTTGCCACCAACATCTAATCAGTTCATCCTTGAGTCCAAGTGGATATTTGTGCCAAATTCGAAGAAATTCTGTTGAGCCACTCCTGAGATGTTGCGCCCACTTGGCTGGCCACTTGACTCATTTAAGTTCAATATTCAGTTCTTTCCCAGCTGGTCAACTAACATCATTAGATGTTAATAGTTGGTTGACTTTAGGCTAAAATGTCAGGTGACCAAAACTCAAAGTCAGGACAACGTCTAATGTCAATGTCAATTTGACATAGAGCATTGAAGAATGATGATGTTGATATTTTGTTGGTTTTAAGCTGTGTCGTTAAGTAAACAAAATACGTCTCCCAAGTGTGTCAAGCCAATGTCATCTTGATGTAGAATAAGGACATTTAGTCGTACAGTATGGAGAACAAAAACCAACATCTGCAAAACATTATACTGTTAACGTTCACACAATGTGAAATTCTAGTGCCTTTAGACATTTAAAATGTTGCCAACCAAAATTTAACGTTTGTCCGACGTAAGAATCCAATGTTTTTCTGATGTTGTGTTGACATCTGGAGCCAGCTGGAGTTTATCTCTATTTTTGTCTCGACCAACTACAAAGAAAAATGTGTGTCTCTTTAGCTGCTAAATTCTCCACTATTGTAAACGTACTTGCATTAATATAGCACCTATCCAATTTTCTGAAAACTAAATGCACTTTTATAGTATATGCCATATGCTGGTAATTTTGGAGTTCAGTATCCTGTCTAAAGATACTTGGGCATGCAGATTGGATCTTCCAATAAGTTGACAAACCCCTCCACCTCCTAAGACGCATTCAACAGCACGGACAGGCCAGAAAACAGTTTAGTAAACAGTAAAAAGCAGCATGGAGGCCAGAGAAAATGTTATGGTAATTACTTCTTTTTATATATCTCTACCTTATTCAGTCTCTCTTTTAAACTGCGAACTAAACTAATTTGGAAAGATGTTTGAGTGCTGTTTGGACAGAGACGGGCAGTACTTTCTGGTGTCATTGCATCTCGCTGGAAAAATGGCTAAAATCAACATGTTCACTCAGGTTACGTCTTTTTATCAATCGCAACTGACAGCTGCAGAGTCATTTAATTAAGTTGTGAATGTGGATTGTAACCTTTCCCATTACATTAAAAAGCCAGATGTTAGGGGGTGTTTGCGGTTTTTTTTTGTTTATTTGTTTGTTGTTGTTTTTTGTGCAGTGGGAAAGGGTCTTAATCAAGGCGACTCTAATGTTGAGGGGAACAGCAGATTTGGTGATTATTCTCAATGGACTTATCAGTACAAGCAATCATGTTCCTGTTACCTGTAAACGTTTGATCTGTTGTTAATAAAAAATATTGATTAGTGTAGCTTTAAAGCATGGTGCATTTTATATTCCATTAGCACAGAGGCAAATCCAGGTGGATAAATACATGCAATGACATATTTCAAACCTATTTAATTTGTTTTAGCATAAAAATTAAATCACAAATTACCACTATATCAGAACATGTTTACTGGTATACTAACATTTGGTTGATTTGAACTCATCCCCCTCCCCCCCGAAATACTCTGTAATAACATGTATTGTAATGTTATCAAAACTTTAAAAAATGACAGACTAACTTTGTTGGGTTGTTGGTGGTTTGCTTGATGACCTGGCAGTAGATTTCATCTCTCAGCAGCTCCTTCTCCTTCCCTAACTGAACAGAACATAACAGAACAAAAACACTCTTCATTAAATCTGATCAAAGTCTTTTTGAAGTCTGTGACACTCAGAGGCTCACAGAAACTCTAACTCTAAACACAATATCAATGCAGTTCATTAGATCTGCTGTTTGAAAGTTTACTGACCAGTAAGATGTCGCTCAGGCAGTCTGACTGGGTGTTATTCTTCTTCATTGGCATGTCACCCATGAACTGCATCAGGTCTGGAGGGACAGATAAACAGGAGAATGATGGTTGAACAAAGTAACAGAGGTCTCAGTGTGTATTAGTATGGTTAGTGTGGATGTACTCACTCATGAAGCACTGGACAGATAAATCATTGATTTCAGGATCATTGTAGAGAATTAGGGACTCCTGTATGAGACTCTGGGTGAGCAAAACACAATGCAGTTAGCTGAATTGTATTTATTCAGGAAGTCCCATAGACATCAAGATCTATATTACAATAGATCTGAGAACAAACTACATGTTTTTCTACCCAATCAAGACAACTGACTCATCTGGTGACATGGTTGTTCACTTAAATCTTAACCAGTTATGTTAAAGGTTCAGAATATAATTCTGAAAAGAGCAAGTTCATTGAAGTCTCATTCCCAGATCATCAAATACCGCAAACCTTAGGTTGGTAGTCAGACTGAACCACCAACCCAAAGTGTCAGTATTTAGCCACCTGGGAATGAGACTTAACAGTCAACTATCACAAGAATTACACACTGTACCTTTAAATATCTTGACATCTTACTTGTGGGTAACATGGCCTTGTAAACAAAACATAGGAATACTGATGCCTTCTCAATGTAATGACCTCTGACCCTTTCATAAAACTTATTTCAACGTAGTTTTTGTGGGACAATCTGCAATTTAAAGGAGCTGTATACGACATTTAGAGCATATCTACGATTCACACTCTTGGGCAGGATTGTCTGCACACAGCTCTCAACACGGAGGTGGCTGAACCAGTGGCTGGCAGTTAACGGTGCTAACAACAGAAACAATGCGATTAGCAGAAACAGTGCTGACAGAGCTGAAAATGTTAACCTGGTGGGAGACTAGATGATGGGCACTGCGTTTCTGCAATGATGCAATCCTGATATCAACTGTATCCACAACAGCAGTTGGACATTATTTTCCTCCAGAAAAACATGTAGTTGTGAGTTGACAAGGGATTTTACAATATAGAGGCTTATTATACATGGATACAGGAGTTTCTATGTTTAATAACTATACTATAATCAAAAACAAACCATGAGATATGATGTCAGAGGGATTGTACAGTCTTACCTCTGTGTGTTGAACCACCTCTGAAAAATTCCTTCCACTTGCTGGCAGACCTGTGGTCCCCACTCTTAAATAAACAAATAATGGAAGCACAGTGCATTATGAACCCAAATCATCTGAACTTAGTCAACAATAATAGTCATCATTCTGCTATCATACCTGAAGTACTTGATGGCAAACTCGGTCATACCCGACAGGATCTCCAACTCATGGACTGAGCCCTGAACTGAGGCTTGGCCTGACCTCTGGCCTGATCCGGGGACTGTGGCCTCTTTGCTGATGGGACCTGGAGACGGGCCCTTGGGTGCACTGACAGATGTAGCACCCCTCATGCTTTTCCTCCTGTCATCTCTTCGGTCAAGGTGTAGACAGTGGTAGTCTGGGGCAGCAGACGGCTGGGTGAAGTCCTCTGGGAAAAGACCAGAACGCCCTCCCAAGGTGCCAAAACACCAGCCTGGTGGAACACACACAAAAGTGTTTGCTCTTTTTAGATATGCATTCAACACATTTTCCTCTTGCCTGTAGTGCTGTTTATCAATCTAGGTTGTTTTGGTGTGAGTTGCTGAGTGTTGGAGATATCGGCTGTAGAGATGTCAGCCTTCTTTTCAATATAAAGCAACTAGATGACACTCACCTTGTGGTGCTCAAAGCGCCAATAAAAAAGAAAACAATTTAAAAAATAATAATAATAGTAATAAAATAAAATAGAGATAAATAAAAGGAGACATTGCTGTTGAGTTTTTCAAATGTATTTTTGGCGCTTTGAGCACCACAAGCTGAGTGTCTAGTTAGCATCTACTTCTAAATGCTACACTGATAAACAGCACTACAGGTAAGCGGAAATATATGTACTTTGATATTTGGGTTTACATTCCCTTCAAGGGTTTGGGATAGGCATGTCTGACATCCAAATAATGACCTTACCTGCCTGTTGTCCTTCCATTGGCAGCAGTTTGATGACATCACCCTTACTGAAGCTTAGTAGACTTTTGTCATCTGTCAGGTAACTCTTCAGGGCAACCACATGGCCTGAGTCCTAGAGAGTAGGACGAAAGATGTCCAGAATTGTGACATGTGGGCTAAAAGTTTTAGGGCTCACATGGTCAAAAGATGCTACAAATAGTGATGTTGTAGACGGCGTACACAGGGTAACTCCTCTTTTTCTGGCTGTTTAAAGTTTACCCACCTATCAGCTGGAAAGCCATTGGAGTGTAAAGGAGAGTGAACCCAATTCCTCCTTGGTAACCTACCCATCTACCTAGTAGTACACCCACCTTATCACCTACCACTACACCACTGGCTACAAAGCATCAAAAAGAAAGATGATGAAATGAATGATGAGGATTAAAATGTGAGTAAGTACCCTGATGAGCTCCTGGAGGAAGAATCGGATCATGGCAGTCATCTGAGGAGCTCTGGAAGACTGCAGCACCAGCTTCTCATTCTTCAGCTCCAGCTCCACTTTGTCTGCACCCTGGAGCTCAACTGACAGCAACTCTGCAAAACTACATTCATGCAGACCTGATTTAACAATCTGTGTGAGAGACATGAGCTGGGAGTGATTCAGATAGCACTTTTAAACCACATGTCACATTCATGCCACCTGCTACTCAGTTTAAATAATCACATGCACTCACACACTAACGACACAGCCACTGGAAGCAATTCGGGGTTTAGTATCTTGCCCAAGGAAGCTTCAACACGGACTTTACACAGATATGTCAGTATAGTTAAGGTCAGATGGCACAGAAATAGAAGAAAAACACATTTTTAAGTGGATGGGACTTTGAATATGGGGATAATGGTGCACATTTTCAGTCCTCGAAGAAATTCATAGTGTTACACAATCATTTCTGTCACTTTTTATATGAGCGCAACATATAAAAAGAGAGCTTGAGAGATTACTTCAAATACTGTGAACTTTCTATCCTCCACAAAGCCAGCTTCACTGTGTGACTCTGGCATGACTTTTTGATTAGAAGTTACAGATATTGTCGAACACTAAACTCGACATTGCAAATGTGTGTGTGTGGTGTTTTTTTTTTTAAAGCCATTTGACTGTCTGGCCAGCAGTTCTGATGGAACATACTGGCACCTTAACACTTGAGCTTTCAGGGACCCTTGAGTTCTGGGGCCCTGGGGGACACTTGGGGCCCACTTCATAATCCAGGTTCATGTTTTTTAATTGCATTAAGGATGGGCCCAATATTTAGCATAACACAGAAATTAAAAACGAGCTAGTTAACTTCCTGTCTTGGAGATAAGACTTGAGCCACTTTATGTGGAAACATGGATGAAACAGAGGAGTGACTGGACGTAATTTCTGCTGTGTTTGTCTATGCAGGCTGCATATCTACCTGTAGCTTCTGAGTGGATGCAGGTGTTTGGGGTTGATGCCTGATGCTCTGACCATCTTCAGGAGACGAATGCCACGATGAGACACACCCAAGACCTGAGAATCCCCAGTGTCTGGCTGCAACACACACAGAGGAGATGCTTGTAAATATTAATAAGTGTTTAGTGGTTCGCCAACAACTAATGCCCTTAATGCTAGACCTCTGGTATAACCCTGAAAATACTGTATGTTCTGCAGCACCATGCAGTTTAATTTCAACCCTGTGAGCAGTTGTTTTTATTACATAAAGATACTGTGAGGTTCACTGTTAACCTAAATGAGATGAGCTTTCACTTTTAGAATTTACACAATAAGGAACTGTTCTCGCAAACATCTAGAGTAACCCATGAGACAGAGTATCCTCCTGAGACCTGAACTGTTGTTTGGTATGCATTTTTAATTTCTCTTAGCTATTTGGGATCAGTAGGACCTGTTAAGTATAAAAACCTTAAGTCCCTTCAAACAAGTACTTTCTAATTAATGTCTTATCTTGTTACTGTTGCTAAAATGTGTTGCCATATCAAACCTCAATTGTTTTTAATCATAAATAAACAAGTCTCAACCATAGAATGAGATCAGGTTTTGGACCTTGTCCACTTTTGTGTCAAGACCAGCTGCAGACTGACTTGGCAGAGATGGCTGCCATCTTGTTTTTACATGGATTAGTATATTCTGGTTTTGCTGCCACTAGATGGCACATAAAAGTGTCCACGAACAAGGACAACAGGTCTAAGTTAAGAAGCATGAAGTTTAAGATCTAGTAAAGCCAAAGTGTAATGTCCTCAAATGAGGACACATGGTCTGACATGTGTCCTCTGAAGGATATGTGAGTAAGTATTACATGATTTTTTCCTCCAGTGTATCTTTAAAGGGTAACTTTTGTATAACTCAACCTGGACCAAATTTTCCCATGTTTTTGTGTCTAGGTGATTAATGGGAACAACAATTTCAGAATGCCTGATGGTCTCAATTGTGCCCCAACCCAAACCACTTTCTTTCTTCTTTTTTAAAGATAATTTTTTGGGCATTTTTAGCCTTTATTTGACAGGACAGACAAGCGTGAAGGGGGGAGAGATAGAGGGAGTGACATGCAGCAAAGGGCAACAGGCTGGAGTTGAACCCGGGCCGCTGCAGCAACAGCCTTGTACATAGAGGGCCTTGGCTGCGTTTCATTTATGTTGTCTAAGTCTCATTTAATTCCATCATAATTAATGCCAATCTGGTTTTCATTGCTCACTGTTTTTGACTGTTGTTTTAATGCTTTTCTTTTCCTGTAAAAAGCACTATGAATTAACTCTGTGTTTGAAACTAGTTTTACAAATAAAACTGCCTTACCTTGCGCTGCCATTCAGGCAGTGTATCAGTACTTGACACCCTTAAAGTAATACTTTACCCCGCAAATGACCATTTGTATACATCTTGGTTTTTTTGGGGGAGTCAGAATTGACCCTACTTAGGCAACAGGCTGGAGCGGTGGAGGAGCGAGGGGTGGATCTGACTAACAAGCTGTCTATAAATGTAAGCCTTAATAAAATGAAAACTGGTGAGTTATCAAAAAATTCACCCCGTCCAGTTGTCACGAATTTGGAAATTAGCTATAGAGACCAAAACTGTTTTTTTTTTGCTGTAAAGTTGGGCATTTAACATGGGGGTTTATGGGGACTGACAGGCTTCTGAAACCAGCCCCAAGTGGCCATTTGAGGAACTGCAATTTTTAGCACTTCCATCATTCAGCCTTAAGAAGTTGCTGCTTGGCTAGCCAGTCATATCGCTCTGAATGGGGTGAAGTAGATTACTTTACAGGGAACAGTAATGAGGGACTCCCACGTTCATTTCCTGGTGAACAGGTTAGTTCAAAATAGCCACACTCAAAGTCAGAGTAAAAAGCCACCAGTCAGAGGATGGTGAGACATGATATTGTTTAATGTCCCCCTCCAGACACATTTTGAGGTATGTACTAATATTTAATTTAACATGGTTTTCCCACATAGTAGTTTAAAAACTCTGAAAAGGGACTGGGGGCAGACCTACTCTTTCTGCTTGAGAAAACCATACATGTCTGAGCCTCAGTCAGATTCAGATAGATCCAGTTGTATGCTCAGTACTTCCCAAACTGACAGTCCTTTCCAATGGTGAGCTGAACTGAAAGGGAGACTTTGTTTGTGTTTTTGTGTGACGTTGGTGTTTTAAGGGGGTACTTCAGATACTCAAAAGTCACATAATAACACTAACTAAGTGATTGACGCAGCAGTGTTATGAGCATTTTTAGAATGTATTTGTGTCTAAATCATTTGGATGGGGAGGTATGGTAGTGGCAATTTTTGCAACTGAATGCTTCCATTCATGTGGTGGGTATCAAATTAGGTACTCCATTGGTATCGCTTTAAGGCTACTGGTGTTGGTACTGGTATCATCATTTTATTAATGATAACTAGCTCTACCTATCATGTAACGTCATAAAACAATGGACACTGATGCTTTACACTCAACATTATCTCTTTTTGTCATGCTTACCTTCACAGGGAACAGGCGGGTAAAGTAGTTTTCCCAGTTGTCTCGAGCAGCAATGACAATCCTCTTCTTCATATTGTCATTCTGGATGGTGCTTATAGTCATTCCCACATTGAAATTAGCTAAAGCACAAATGACAAGAATGTGATAATGGTCAGCAAACTAATGCAGAATCAAATGATCAATGATGCAGTTAAGTTCAGTGAATCAGTGAGTACGATAAAACTTCAATAGCCTGGGCAATTTTTGCTTAAATCACTGAAATCAACGGGCCTATATTTGGGACAGGCCTTTAATTGCTTTCTCACAAAACTGTTAATCAAACAAAGATGGGAAATATAATAACATTGTTTATATAAACCAGTATGACTATTACTTGTATGCTAATTAGGCTTCAGATAATATATCAATAATAAATCAAACAATTGATCTAGCCCCAACAGACAGCACATCAGTGAGATTTACAGCACTTGAGCATTACAGCTCCTGGCATACTGACACAACACTACTTTGTCCTGTTAAAACAATTCTCACAACTTGGATTAGTTTCTTTTTTTTTATTGAAAACCCCTTTTGATTCTTTTGATCTGAGGACTCTTATATAGACTAAAAGGAATGTGAATAACTTGCAGGGTAATTGAGGAATGTATACATAATTGGAGGCAGCCAACAACCCTATTTTATACATACAAAGAACTTCTATAAAAATGAACTGTTTAGCAACCAAACTGTGTGCAATCAAAATGTGTAGCCACACAGGGCTAGTAAAAGGGACTGGCTGTTTAACTGGGACTAGGCTTTTTATTGAAGTTTTATGGTATTTATACTGATCGTTTGTGCTTGTGACAAAAACATCTGAATCAACACTGTAAAAAAACAGAGCATCCAGCATTATAGTAATGTGTCAAACTCTCACCCAGCAGGTCCTTCATCTTCCTCCTTTCCTCTCTGCTAATCCTCACACAGCTGTCAGAGTAGGTGTCCCTCATAATCTGAAACACATTACATAGTGACATTGTGACTGCCTCTGAAGTAAGTTGGAGATAATGAGCAATGTATCAGAGGGCTTTACATAAATAGAACAGGATTGCTCAGTAAAGTACAGTACATCAGGTTAAAGATGATGATTCCTGTAAATATACTAACCTGCTCACATAACAGATTGAGGATGTAGGGCCGGTTGAACATCTCTCTGGGGTAAAACACCTGCACACACACAAATGGTACTTAAGGGTAGTGACGGGGGCTTTTAACAACAAGATTTTCTCTTCAAATCCCCTGTTTAGTTGAAGACATCATTGATGAATCTAATGTACCTGTGTCAGCCTGAACACTTCTGTATTTCTACTGGGTTGGAGTTGTCAGTAAATTGTCAGTAAATATTCATTCATTCATTTTTCTACCCAGTCACCTCAGCGCACACTGCCAACATAAGCAATATATAACGTAGATGTGGATCCATAACATCCACATTTCCATGAAATGGAAAGCAGACTCAAGAAAGCGAAACTCAGTAAATTAAGATTCCTCTACATTTACCTCTTTGAATTTTATGAATGTGAGTTTTCTTTTGTTTTCTATGAGTAAACCTATACAAACCAACATAAAAGAGCTGAAATCAACCCAACCATCTTTGCTTGACTCTCCTTTTTTTTCACAGGTACTTAATGATAACCCTGTAGTTGTTGTCTTGACCAGTTGTGAAATAAAATCCTGAGTCCTCCCTGTCCAAGACAAGACTGAGTAAACTGAGTCAGAGACGAGACTGAGAATTTTAAAAGGTGGTCTAAGATTAATCTCAAGAACTACAACACTGTCATTTGGACTAATTCAACTCCTGTCGTGAGACTGGTTTGAAACAGAGACTAAGGGCCTGTCCCAATACCCCCCCTTAGCCCTACCCCTAGATTTGTGTGTTCCTGCGAGGGGTGTCCCAATTGCTTTTTGGGCGTAGGGGTGGGGGGGCATAACGAGGGGTAGTGGGGATGAAACTAGCCCTTTGGAGCGAGGGATTTCAGATGCTGTCTTGCTAGCAAGGGGCAGACCTCGCTATGGCTACTACCGAGCAAGAGATTGGGAAAAAAGTTCATATATGTGTGTATAATTTCGCAAATAAACATGGAACTTTGTAAAAACGTTTTCGAATAACTGTGTATTTGTGTAGAGAACGGTATAACATTTATTATTGATATTCACAATGTCTAGATTGGAGTTGACAGAAAGCTAGCCAGCTAGCTAACTTTAATGTCGTCAGGTTGCTTGTTAGCTAGCTAGATGACAGATGCCTATCTGGCGTCTGTCATCTGTCCTGTTCTGCAAAATTGTTGGATTTTTCACATTACGATAACACGCCACTTAGTATAATTATGGTGCCTTGAAATGTTAGCTGGTTAGCTAGCTAGCTAGTTAGCAGAAGTCCCCTGTGGTACATATCATTTCGTCATCTGTCGTTCATCAAACGAAGCATAATAAATTAAGCAAATGCGATCGGTAGGATGAACTCAACTGGAGACTCCATTGTAGATGTCGGTTGGAAATGTTGATGGACCTGTTTAAAATAGTTGGACCTGTTTAAAATAGTTACATATGCATGAACGTGACAAACACGGTGACGAAGTGAGTGGTGTCCCAGTTACTAGGGAAAGATTTCAACCCCTACCCCTCCTTGCTTCATTTCGAGGGCCAAAGGGTGGGCAAGGGCTAGGGTTAGGGCCAAGGGCTAAGGGGGAGTGGACAAGGGGGGGTTTTGGGATTGGGCCTAAAACAAATACATGTACCGCATACAAGTACAACAAAAAAACAGCCAAAGAATGATAATTTCAGCTTAAGTTGTGAACGTCAAGAGGCCTGCTACCAGTGACAACTTGGCAGGATACTCAGTGCCCTATTTCTCCATGATGATGCACATCAACTCCCCAGAAAAGCAGACATTTTATTACATTTCCTCGATGGATCAGCATATCCAAGCTATGACTACAACCTTCTTCTTCATTATGTCCTACTGTACATGCCTCAAGTGATCTGATGCTCTGCATGTTTAATACTTTGTCATTGTCAGGCATTGAAGAAGAAGACTGCAAGCTAGTAAACATGGATGTTAACAATGTTGGTTTCAAACTTTCAAGAAAAATTGATTTTGTAAATGTTTTATGGGGGGTGGGGACAAATTCAATACGTGTTAGATCTCAAGGACACACATGTTGTGTTTTGATGAGTAGCATTGATTGTAAACAAAACTTTTGGTTGTTTACAGGAAAACTCCGTAGCGCAACTTAAGGTTAATATTTAACCCACAATTAAATGAACTATTAAACCAGTATTTATTGCTGTTTGGTCACTTGAGTGGTGAGGTGGAACAAGCTGTAAACATGATAATAGCATGTTATTAACTTTAAGTTGTCATGGCAAAAATGTTAGCAAACAACGGCAAATTACAAGAAGCAACGTGGGCATTTATTTGGTGCTGTGTTTGTGTCCACCTGATCAATGAAAGCCCAATATTCACTCTCTTTAAGCTCTGTTTGTGGTCTCTACCAACACCTGAGGGAAATATCTGTCTCTTTAGCTGCTAAATGCTTCATTGTGATCACCAGTCTCTAACTGTGTCTGTCTGTCTGTTTTCTGCTGCAGCTGGTAGTGTATAGTGGGTTTATCGGAGCATTTTCATGGTAAACTGTTTGATGGAGCTACGAGTCTGGGCCAAAACAATAAAGCTGTGGGCCATGAAACCAAAACAATGCGCTGAAAGACACTAAAATGTGGCATAGAGCTGAGGGTAACTGCAACATTAGTTGTAATTGTCTGTGGGTTCAACACTTTGAAAGACACCTTTCTCATTACATAGTCATTTGATCTATTATTTATATAAAAACACTGATTATCGTGGGCAGCACGGTGGTGTGGTGGTTAGCACTGTTGCCTCAAAGCAAGAGGGTTCCCAGTTCAATCCCGGGTGTGGGAGCCCCTCTGTGCGGAGCCTGCATGGCTCTCTACAGGTTCTCCGGCTTCCTCCCACAGTCCAAAGACATGTAGTTTGGGGACTAGGTTAAATGATAACTCTAAATCGTAGGTGTGAATATGAGCGTGAATGGTTGTCTGTCTCTATGTGTCAGCCCTGCGATAGTCTGGCAACCTGTCCAGGGTGTGCCCTGCCCTGCCTCTCGTCAGTAGGCTCCAGCGACCCTCAAGAGGATGAAGCGGTTAAAAGATGGATGGATAGATGGATTAGTGCAGCTTTAATAACAGGTCCTCTGATCAATGTCATATGTGTGTCTTACTTCTTTCCTCAGGAACAGTTTTCCCGGCATGTTGGAGTAAGAGAAGTAAACCCCAGCAGAGAAGCGGAGGAGCTGGGAGTGAATGCCATCAGCATCTAGCATCACAGCTAAAGGAAACAAACAGCAGCTTCAGTTACTGACTGATATGAACCTCCTCACATTCGATAACACCAAGTTAAAATGCTGGTTAGCAGCTAATTGTTAACTTAAATACATCATATAAGTTCTTTTAAATACACATAAACATAATGAGAGCAATATCTACCGAGAGATGGGGCAGCCATAGGTGGTGGGTCTGGGATGTCCTGAAGGATGGGTGATGGTTGCGGAGGTGGTGGCGGGGAGTCTGGGGGAGGAGGCGGATGTTTCATGGAGCGCTGCGAGCCAAACAGGTCCTCCAGGGAGCGCTGTTTCTGCCTCATGCTGTTGGAGATGACCCGGGGCCCCCTGGTGGAGGGAGGCGAGGGCTGTGGAGATGGAGTCCTGGGAGGAGGTTGCTGCCTCTTAGGTTTTACTGGTGGAGGCACCCACTGTTTCTGCAAGCAGGAGGAAGTGGAAGATGTGAGGATGTAGCACACAGTATACTCCAGACAGATATACTAAATTAAACAGAATAATGAAGCTAACAATAAAATAAATTTTAATATCTAAAGAAATGTAGATACATTTTCTTTTGATTTGCAGTTGGACTTCCCAGACCATCCTGACCTGTTGTTGTGGCACTGGAGCTTTGTTTCTGAGTTTGGCCAGAGCTTCCTCTTTGGGATCATTCTTCTTTATAAAATGCCGTGGCGGAGGTCTGTGAAGAGGATAAAAAAAATTACATCGCAAACATTACAGAACTTATTGTTTCTATTGAACAAATCCATTTACTGTCTGGGTTGCTAGAATAAGGGGAAAACACATTTGCCATTCATTTAAAACCCTCAAAGTAAAACTGGAACATTTAAAAAAAAAAAAGCAAAAATGAATTGTTATGGGCGTCCTGGTTATCTATGGCAAAGGTTCCCAACCTTTTCTTTAAGACCTACTCCTATCTGCTGAATTCAAATACCCCTTCATCAACACCACCCATCAGGTTCCAAATATGTGTATTCAAATGTATCATTAACTAGATATTACTTACCACAGTTCACATTTTTTTAAATACAATTTATACAATATTTGACTAATTGTTACTTCTTCTTTTTTTATCATAAAATTACACTGTCAATGTTTATGAAATTTTGGTCAAGTTTGTATTTGTACTATAGTGGCAGAAGCTAGATATTCAACTATTTCAACCATTGTTTGTGATGTTCATTACTATTAGCTAACTATTTTAGCCACTCATTCATTTTAGTTAACTCTTTAAGCCATTTATTTTTTTATTTTAATTAGTAAATAGGGTTGCCGTGCTATACTGGTGTCAGTGTACACCGTGTATGTTATACCGTGTACATTTGCTTATCTACAGTATTTTTTTAAAGTGCAACCAGAGGGAAAATTTTTCATTATTTTCAAAACCTCCTCTGTTTCATTCCTGAAATGATACTGTTTACCATGACACTGTGAAACTTCAAAATTTTCTGTGACAGTTATCTTACCAAGGAAATCTGATACATCTGCAACCCTATTAGCACATTATTTGTAATGTATATTCATCATTTTTGGCCACTTTTTAAGCATTTATGCATTGCATTCAACCAACTGTTTAGACTTCTCTGCTCGCTTTTGCTAACAACTTTGTTTTTTGGAACAATGACTGTAACTTAAGCTGACTCATGTATAACTAACTAAACTGATTGGGTTTTTTTTTTTTTCCAGAAATTGGTTGAGCTACACCAAAAATTTCCCATACACCCTCTGGTAACTGTACAAGTACCCCTGGATGGGAATCATTGGCCTATGGGACAAATACCCATACCATGTACTCACAATGTCTCCAATTCAAATCCGACCAGAGAAGCTTCTTGAATGTTATTCTCTTTCTTCCTATATTTCCCAGTGAGTATTTTGGAAATAAGAATTTTAAAGTTTAAAACTAAGGATTCTTTCATGCATAACCAGTTTGGTTTGGTTATACACCAGAGTTGAACTCCGGTGTATTTGACTGGTGTGATAATCAAATTCTGGGAGATTACAGACTACACAACCAGACCAAAAAGGTGTGTCTTGATCTGGTTCCAAGTGGACTCTGGTGCAGAGAAACTACAGGATTATATTATAGTAGATTTGATTTTAGAGCCTATGACCACATAGGTCATTTGTACAAGCAGAAATTACAGCCCGTATTTACAACCTCTAGTGGCCATCGTATTTATGACGGAAGCAAAGGAGGAAGCCAAGCAACGTCTATATACATTGGGAGGGAGGGAAGGTGGACAAATCTCTTTCAGCTTTGCATAATGGGATCTCCAACACAGTTTTAATAGAGTCAACTTTTTGCTTTATTTCTCCTTCATTTCTTTGAAGGTAAATGTTTGTATTGACTGACATCTCTTTGAGCAGTATGATCAATTTCTGCAAAGTGTGTTTAGAAATTCTGAGTATAAAGCTCTGTAATATTGAAAATGTTCCACAGCAGACGTAATTCAGACATTCAACTTTAATTTTCATCTCTTTCACCTTTCAAACTATAGTTAGAGGAATACTTAATGCCAAAATGATCATTTGTTTATAATTTAGTTAGCCTGTGCTAGGTTAAATTTTTGCAGAAAATGTTTTTCCCGCACACCTCCATGGTGAACGAAGAATCCAAAAACAACGAACAGTGTTGATGAATTGAAGTAAACAAGGGCCGTGTTTGTGTGTTTAACAACAGAAAAAATATCAAAACGTCATACAAACAATGCATTTTCATTAAAACCTTACTTTTTAAAACACTCCAGCATACATATCGCACATGGGCAAGCATGTTTGTTTGAGCTCTGCTGGTTCATTAAATTGCAGAGGTGTGCCACTTGTCATGTGTGAGATTGTATATGCTGAAGCTTTCAAATAGCAGGGTTTTTGCGAGAATGCAAGCGAGTTTGCAAATGAATATTTTGATATCATTTTGCTGTCGTTTAGTCTCTATATACAGACTCTACATTCAGTGAATGTAGAATCTGTAGGCAAACCCCGGAGATCTTGCCTCCAGAAGAAGAGCGGAAGAGCCCTGGTTTCCGGTGCTAGGCTGTTTGTAGTCTGCGTGATATTGATCAATTACGTTTGAGCCGGCTGCAGTTGTTGCCAGGTTAAATGCTCCGTGTGGTGAACTAACGAGGTGGAACATAATTGGCGTCACTGCAAACTCTGAATCCATAGCAATGTTTCAGCATATTTACTTATATATAAAGGGAAGTTGGAAACGGAAATTCGCCTCCTCCGCCCTAATCAAACCAGAATGCCAAAAAATCGTGGGTCTGTCCCCAGAGGCTGTATCGCTGTCTGCCGGAAGTCAGATGCCGAATACAGACAATGCGTTCCAAGAATGGCTGTTGTTAAATGTGGCCCCCTTTTACTTCAATTGATCATGAATTGTCTCTGTTTTTGGATTCTTCGCTCATCATGGAAGCATGTGAGAAAAACAAAGGTTCCTTCACAAATTCAACATAATACAGGGTGAGAAACTGATATAGAAGTGGTCATTTTGTGGGTTAAGTAGTCCTTTAAAACTCATTTTTAATGTCATGAATTATGAGCTTGATATACCCTCATACCAGCGACACAATAAAGTGACAACATAGTTCAAAAGGTCAGAAATATTATACCCTTCCAGTGTTTCTTTAACCACAGCATGATGTTGACTCCCATTCAGTATTTTGAATTCATACAGTTGTGAGGGAAACGGTGTCCAAGCAGGATCTTAACTCTGTTAAAATTTAGAGAAGTGTGCATAGACCTACTAGGAAGCAGCGCTGAAACTGACCTGACAGGCTCAAAGGGTTTGGCTTCTGGTTGGGGTCGGCTGTTAAACTGTTTGATGATATCCCGAATGCTGGAGGTGGGTTCAGGCTTAGGCTCAGTGAGAGGAGTTGGAGTAGGTGTTGGTTTTGGGGACTCCACTTTTCTGGCAGGAGGGGTGTTGAGACGCTTCACTGTGGAAGATGAGAGACAGAAACTGCATCTCAAGTTCTTCATTCAGTTCATGTTCTACCCAATTTGTGTCTTCTCACACCTGAATCACACCTGTAAAAACTAATTTTGTGGGTTCTTATGAATGCTTGCATGCCCCTGCAGAACATTTTTGTAGGGGGAAAAATATTAACAGACCTCAACTTCAGCAGATTTTTCCCTGTGGAAATTTATGTTTTACAAATAAAATGTCTTTGTTCCAACTGATGTCATACCTCCAGGACATAGCGTACTTGCTGACAAAACGGGGGAACATCCTATCAATTTGGTTTCTAAACACCCAATATTATACTACAAACATAGCAACAGTGTTGATTACGTTGATGAAAACTAATGATGGAAATTTTTCCATGGAAAAAAAAAACAAAACGAGACAATGACGAGCTAGAAGTAAGTTTTGATAATAAAAACTAAGATGAAATCTATGTTTAATTTTCGTTGACGGGACGAGACGTGATGAAAATGTTAGTGGTAAACTATCAGACACTGAAAGTCACGAAAGGCCGTGCTTGTAATTATCTTCAAATGCTGGTAAACTTCAGTAAAAAGTTTGCACCAGGATGTTTTGTTAGCCTACAAAAACACTCACACCAGAGCAGCATCAGCTGTTGTTTTGAGTAGTGAGCTGTAATTCAGCAGTAGGTATCAGTCATGTGTGTCTGAATGTGGATGGTGGAGCTTTTGAATGGATTTCTAGAGTTTCTTTGTTGCAGCGGTGGCTTTTAGCAGCTAGGTCTGCTTGTTAGCTGCTGAATGGCAGCAGAGCAAACAGCCACCAGCTTTTGGACTTCACAGCTGATCCCCACAGAACTCCACTCAGATGCGGACAGGAGAAGGTTTCTTGGTTGATGCTGTTTGACAGCCAGGTAGGAGGCTCAGTTATCTGTGAGTGTAGCTGTACTGCAAATAGACATCTGCAGTTTTGTCTGACAGAGATGGAAGTTTGATTTTAATCACCAACTCAGTGAGAGGACAAAAGTTTAATCCTCCAGACTAACATGTTGCAGATTAAGAAAGAATTCAGGCTTTAATTAAGTTATTTTTCTGCTTCTTAACAGTGAGATGGATAAGTCAGAGTTTACAGTGAACCTGGGTACAAATCCTAGTTGTCTCTAATTAGTTATTTCTGATGTCAAAGTTTTTGAGACCATAAATAGAGAGATGTTGAGCTTTTCAAATGATGATCAGTAAGTGTGTGCTCATAGATTCCCACTTAAACCTGTTAAATACTGCTGGAGAAATGACAGTTTGTAAGTGTGTAGAAATCATTGGTAGTTGTCGAAAAAATTGTCTAAATGAACCAATGAGCATTTTTGTCTCCAGACTAAGACTAAATCTAAAATAGCTGTCAAAATTAACACTGCACCTAACGCTAACAGCTAATGGCGTTATGCCTAGTGTAGGTAATGTTAGACATTCTTTGTCTGTGCATAGTTGACAAATATAAAATTCTGAATATTTTCCCATAGTTCCCATGCCGCATTTTCATCACACCGGTGAGAGATGGCTTTAGCAGCCCTTTAAAGGTAATATTTTCAGATTCCACAAAATATAATCTAGTCCATTGAACTTGTTTTATCTTCTTACCAGGAGGCTTAGGTGCTGTAGGTGGGGGTAATGGCGGGGAGCGTTGCTGCTGTCTGGGTGGGCTGGAGGGGGCTGGCGGAGGCATTTGGGGTTTTGATCCACCTTGGGGCTGAAAGCCTGGATGACAGTCAGGCAGAGAGATAGTGTGGAATGAAGAAACCCATGACTTAAATTGGAAAATAATTATTAGCATGATGATTTCAAGTGCTTAACATTTTAACATCAGTGAGCCATTACAATATTAATTTGAACACATTCACGAGAGAAAGCTTGTAGCCCAATCTCTGCTGCATTTATATTCTATACTAAGTTAGATATAGTGGAACAAAGTACCATAGTACTAACCTAGATCTACTGTTGCATGCAAAAGTTTGGGCATCCCTGGTCAAAATTTTGTTTACTGTGAGTTGTTTAGTAAGAAGAAGATGAATTGATTTCCAAAAGACATGAAGATGAAGATGAAGATGACACACTGTCAATATTTTAAGCAAACTTACTTTTTAATTTCAATCTTTTACAGTTTCAAAATAACAAAAAAGGAAAAGGTCCTGAAGCAAAAGTTTGGGCACCCTGCATGGTCAGTATGTAGATTTTCACCCATTCTTCCTGCAAAAGGCTTCTAGTTCTGTGAGATTCTTGGGCCGTCATGCATGCACTGCTCTTTTGAGGTCTATCCACAGATTTTCAATTATGTTTAGGTCAGAGGACTGTGAGGGCCATGGCAAAACCTTCAGCTTGCACCTGTTGAGGTAGTCCATTGTGGACTTCAAGGTGTGTTTAGATCATTGTCCTGTTGTAAAAGCCATCCTCTCTTCATCTTCAGCTTTTTTACAGACAGGGTGATGTTTGCCTCAAGAATTTGCTGGAATTCAACTGAATCCATTCTTCCCTCTACCAGTGAAATGTTCCCTGTGCCACTGGATGCAACACAAGCCCAAAGCATGATTGATCTCCCCCATGTTCAACAGTTGGACAGGTGTTCTTTTCATGAATTTCTGTGTTCTTTCTTCTCCAAACATACCTTTGCTCACTGTGTCAAAAAAGTTATATTTTTTTGACTTCATCAATCTACAGGACTTGTTTCCAAAAAGCATCAGGCTTGTTGGATGTTCCTTTGAAAACTTCTGATACTGAATTTTGTGGTTACATTTAAACTAAGGAAACAACTACCAGTTGAGTAGCAGATGGCACCTTGAATGTGTGTGTGAATGGGTGAATGTGACTCGTAGTGTAAAAAGTGCTTTGAGTGGTTGAATAACTAGAAAGGCGCTATACCATTACCATTTACCATTCCTGCTTTGTGGGCATCGGTTATTTTAGTTTTCAAAGTGCTAGGCAGCTGTTTAGAGGAGACCGTGGCTGTTGATTGTTGGGACAAGGTTTCAAGAGTTAGAATATTTATAAAGCTTTGAAATTTGCATCACCTGTATGGAGCCCTTCTCCTATCTTTATTCAAGAGAGTGGTATATTGTAAAAGTCAAGGACCACAAGTTAGGTTTTTTTTTATTTTAATGGTGTTATTACTTCCTTTAGATCAAGAGAAGAACATTTAATAAAGCCCTGGAGGGCGGGAGTGGATGACCGGTTAAAGAGTACCCGCCGGATGCGCGTCTGCGAGCGCGCCTGCAAGGAGGCAGGGATCATTTCATTGGTCAACAATAAACCTGGTGTTGACTGGGTTGTTACACAAACAATCCAAGAGCAGGGCAGAAATCTGAGAGCAGAAATTCCACGAGTGCACAGAAGCAGCTTGAACACTAGGAGAAGAGCTGAAGCTGGAGCAGGAAATCTGTGCAAGCAACATTGTATCTGAGCGTGAGCACATGGATTGAGCAGAAACAGAGTAGATCTAAGCTCAAGGCTATTTGAATGCAAGGACAGGGTTTTGAGGGACAATTACAAAATCTGAATGTGAAATCAATAAATAAAGCTCTCAAATTGATATACCACTCGCTTGAATAAAGATAGGAAAAAAGCTCCATACACCTGGCCTTTCCTAATGATGACTATGAGCAAGCCATAATCCTATCAAGCTAATTATGGTCTGAGACCCTGGTAACAGTTGTCTGGGATGTGCCCAAACTTTTGCATGGTGCTCCTTTCATTTTTTTAATCTAAAATTGTACAAAACAAAAATAATACTCTAATCTTGCTTAAAATGTTGAAAAGCATGTTTCATCTTCATGCATTTTGCATCAGTTCATCTTCTACTCACTTAACTATTCACAGTAAATGAAATTTTGACCGGTTGCCCAAACTTTTGCATGTCACTGTAGTTGAAGGATAACTACATGAAACACAATATGTTTTCAAAGTTTTAAGCAATGGGTGGATGGCCTACAGTGTTCTTCAGTTTTCTTCAAAGTCAAAGACACAAGAAAGGGATGAATCAGTGGGGTTTATGGAAATATGAGAGACAGTTTAAAAGATAGTTCATTTAAGAAAAGAAGAAACTAAATATATTAGTTGCTTGCCAGCGCCACTCACCAATCTTTTTGAAGTATTCCTGCTTGTCTCTGAAAGACTGAAGGTCATTTGGATCTGGTAAGTCCACTTGTCTTTCTGGCTGTAAAAGAAATGGATATGGGCACACAACATGTGACCACATGAGGAGGAACCAGACCCAGTGATACCAGTGCTCCACATTTATGGAATAGGATAGGATAAAGGTGCAGTATTCTACATCTTTCTGTATTGTTGACAAATCTCATATTCAGAGCCAAAAACAACAGAACATTCATAAGGGCAATAAAATGTTTGACAGTCAGATTTTCAACATCCAATAGACCCTTTTGGGGCTGACGTCACAACAACGTCATCGTATTCGCTGGAGGCAAAACAGGACTCGCCACCACGGGGCTATAGGCTACAGAGGAGGTTTAAAATGTTGTCTTGTTGTGTTATTGGGAGCCAGAATAGAAGAAGTCATGGCTCAAAACTTACATTCTATCCCATACCAGCCGCCACTACATGTTAACAAAAACAAAGGCCACTATGGTTAAATGCCATGAGACAAAAGGACTGGACAGAGGGTCATCAAAAATGCTCACATGTGCAGCACACACTTCATATCAGGTTAAGGGAAAAGTATTTACTGTTGTAGAATAGTGTTATGTGTATTAAGGGTTACCATGTTCACCTATTCAGAAACCAGGGAGGTACTGAGAGGAATATTGGATTTCTCAGCAATGCTAACTTTATAGCGCTTTAGCTAACATTTCCTTCGATAGCAAGGAAAGTGTTCATCCTCCTTTTTAAGACTGGCATAGTAATCAGCCATAAAGCTAACCATCCCACCTTCAACCCTTCTGTCAAATCATCCATCCACTGAGTGAGAGCAAACGGGTCGGCCAGTCTGGTCCCGTTGGTTAGTGTTAACTCATTCAAGTAACGCTCACGGTCCCAGAGAGTCAGTAAGTTAACCTGACATGGTGAGTTCGTAAATTCAGTCTGACGGTACACGAAAATGAGAGCCCTGTTGGTCGTAGAAAAGGAGCATTTTATTTCTACAGGCATTAACAAAAGTTAATCACACATTCACTCCCCCCGGTGCTGCTCCGTCTCCCCAGACAGAGTGATAAGAGCTGCCACTGACAGTGCGGTGCTCTGAAGAACTGAACAGTACATTCCAACAGCGCTCTGAATTTACAAACAGTCCAGTTTGTGCCAGAGTGCGCTCTGGCACTCAGAATGAGTATATCTGAATGCACCACTCGCATCATCTTCCTCCATTGTCTAAAACAAGCCAACAGAACTTGTCAGTGGAGAACTATTTCACCTCCAGCTAAGCCCCGCCCACCAAAAAACGTCATACTGTTTACTAACAGTAAAGGGTCTGTATTGTACGAAAAACATTGCAACAACTACCTCAACAATGGGATAGGATGTAGATGGTAATGTCGCAGATATGCACTTGCTAACATTATATATAGGTCACAGATTGAGGGTAGCCACAACAGCTAGCATTAGCATCAGATTTGGGGTCCGATTAGTTTATTGTGGAGTGAGCACTATTTTATTTTATCTTCTTTGTTGATGAAGACAGTGACATGTGGGAAAAGTCCTGGGAAAAAAGCACTTGAGATTTTCTTTTGTCAAGAAAATATGTAACATCATCAGCATACAACTTGAGGTTGATACTGCAGTATCAGGTTAAAGAGAGGAGATGTTAAAGGGTACAACCAGAAGAAAATGAAAATCAAATGTGAGGGTGTGGACTTAAGCATGAATAGGGACGTATTGTAGAAATGTATGAAAGAAAGAAGTAAAAAAAATAATCAGGCAAAGTTAGATAAGGATGTGTTAAAAAATCAGCAACGGAATGCATTGCAAAAATATATAAAGTACTGAAAACAGAAATACCTCTGGCTCAGGCTGCCTGCGGCTGGAGGTGCGTTTAGGTGCAGATGCTTTGGGACGAGCAGGTGGAGGTGAGGGAGATCGAGGGGAAGGGGAGGGTGAGCGTTCCTTGGACCGTGGCTCGAAACGACGTCTCCGCTGCCTATCCTCTTCCTGCTTTTTCTCCTGCTCCTGCTGCTTCCTCTGCTGCTCCTGTGTCTGCTGCTGGGACAAACTCATCGCCTGCAGGGTCATCTGCTGGGCCTGAAGAGGAGGAAGAGAGAGGTCAGGAAAATACAGAGTTGGGGGAGGTGGGAGAGGGAGTTCGAAAAGTGAAATGTGGGTGGAGGGGCAAATACAGGATGAATAAACTGACCATTGTACTATAACAGAAGTACGCTAAGAGCGCTAGTCCTTACCATGAGAAAGGCCTGTTGGTTGATGAGGGCCTGCTGTGATGCTGCCATCTGCATGGGGTCAGCCATGGAAGTCTGAGGCATCATCATGGCTGTGTAAGGATAAATATGACAAACTGTTTTTCACATAGAAATCAGCTACATCTAAATCAGTAATGAAGGAACTGACAAAACATAACAATCAACACACACAATCCACATACTGTCAGAGAAATTTTGGGGCATATAAAAACACTGGCTGACTGGTGACTGCTAATGGGTGGGAATCACGAATCAGCGATATAATATTATCACAGTACACAAGTACAATACCGTTGCAATTTTAAATATGTTGTCATATTATTGCAATAAAATATATTATGATGTATTACCTTTTTCAACTGTTCCCCAGAGGAAAACTTTGTCAACAGCTGTTTCATCTAATAGAATAAAGTTTTTAGTCTGTTCATCTCATTTCAGCCATTTATTTGCAGCTGCAAAAAAAATGTCTTAAGTGTACTAAAAAAGAAATTGATTATATTATTCTAGTTGGCTACCTATAGTTTAATTTGTATTTGTCATATTAATAACTTCTTTAATAAAAAAAAAAAGCACTGTGTGATGATACGATATTGCCACATAAAAATATTATGATAATTATCCCCCACCCCTACTAATTAATGTACATTAATTGTACATGAGTAAATAAAAGTTTTGAATCTTGAACAATGGTGCTCAAGGGCATATTCAGCTAAAATGTATGTCTTTATTATGTAATATTTGTCAGATAGCCCACTAAGGTGTCAATCATTTACGTTGCTGTACTTGCTTATGATAGAAAAGATGATATAAATGGAAATAAGTTTTCAAATTTTCTGGATGGGGGGACCCCAGACCTCCTGGCAGATTTGACTCTATGGCTTGGATTACAAAGTAATCACTGATTATTTTAATAATCAAACCTTTTCAAGTTTTTGGTTTTATTTAGTTGTCAATTGAATATCTCTCTGATGCAGACTCAAGATGCCCAATATATTATTGGCTGGATGTCTCATCAAAACTTCCCTCATAAATGTTAAACTAGCCACTAAAAACGTCACTGAGTCATCAGTTCGAAAGAACACCTGTGTTAGAAAATATCCTGTTCTTTGATAAAAACAAACCAAAAAAAAAAAAAAAATCAGTTGTACACAACTCCCAAAGTGTATTTCAGCAAGAAACATCTAATCACAGCTTCAAATTCAGTTACGTGAGTGGCAAAGTTGCTCAACAGCAGGTTCCTGCTAAAGGGGGCCCTGTTGAAGAAAAAGATTCTATAATCTGCAACTTCAAGTAATTCACTTTTAGTTTCAGTTTTGGATGAATTCAGTAACTACGGTGTCTTGTTTTGCTCTCAACCTCAGCAATGAAGCGTTGAATTTATTTTTGCTGCAATCTCAGAACCCATCAGCTGTAGGTGTGGAGACAGTAAAGGCTCTGGTGGCAACAGCCAATATTTCAGGCTACGGCCTTGGAATACCTGGCATGGTTGGCATGGTTGGCATGGCTGGCATGGTTGGCATCATAGGAGTTGCACCAAAGCTGGGCATTGCAGGGTTTACTGGCATTCCTGAGCAGAGACAACAGAGTAAAAATTAGAAACTGAACAATAGTCTCTTTTTCTGCCAACTGATATGAAAAGGATTCAAGGCTTAAGGACATTAACAGGACACAAAAAGTTTTATTCCTTGTGACACAAACTTCCTCACTCACCCATAGGATAGCTTGGCATTGTCATGGGCATACCTGAAAACCAGAATGATCAGTTGTTACTACAATTTACAGAGATTGAATTACTTCATTCAAAAATGAGACCAAAAAAAGGTTACGGTTACTTACTTACTTTACTGTTACTTTATGTACACTTCTTAATGTTATTACTAATCCTAATACTTTGTAGCAATACTAATTTGTGGTTCTTGGTTGTAAACTGTACGACTGATTTTCTAAATTGGCATTTATTAAGTTAAGGTTTCTGCAGAATTCCCCAAATTGAATTTATGATTTAAGAGCTGTTTAATACCACATAGAATGAACAGAATGTCACCTGTTCCAAAATCATACTGACCAAAGTATGAAAGTATTATAAAAACCAGTAGGAACAATATGGCCTACAATTATTCATTATCATACTACATTTGTAGTGCTTCCCAAAAGTATATAGATAATTAAATCAATGCGACCTTGCAAAGTGGATGGATTAAAGTTCTAAGTTTTTAAGTTCATTTAGGTCTGTTTCGTTAAAATCAGCACTTACCCAATATAAGGCAATGAGCTTCCTGGCTACTGTAGCTAGCAGTAGTGATAGTGTTTGCTACAGGTCTGATGGCTCTGGCTGAAACTCCCCCCTGCTCCTCAGAGCAATCTACTGTTACACCTAGTTTGAACACGTCCTGACAGACATCGAAATGTTGTATAACCAACTGCCCACATCAGGCAGGAGAGGATATGTAAGGCTTTTGTAAATTAAACTGAAGACTTGTTAATGGCTTTTGGTGCCTTTTTGTGTAAACTAACACTAGATACCCTGTTTTACTACTGCTACTTCTGTCTATTCTGTATACACAACACCCATTGTATGTCTGTCTGGTCTGAAAGTGGGGATTTGCATAACTTCATCTCTAGGTTTTACCTTATTTTATTTCATAGATTGATTTTTAATATGTGAGTGTCATTTATACTCTTTGAAATTGTATTTATTTATTTTTAAATTTCCCATCATATGCTCACAAATGGACACAATTTAGACTTCCATCGACCTCACTTACTCCAAATTCTGAGCCCTTACTGCCAAAACAGTTATTCCTCTACAGCTGTACCAACAGCTGTAATGTAATTTATTTCTTAAATATAATGCAAGTCAAGGTTTTTTATTTTATTTTATTTTGATATAGACTTTTTCAGATTAAAGAATGGCTGTTTATGAATGTTTTATAATGCATTGTACAGTACACTAAGGCGCTGATCACACAGGAAGCATTTTTGCAGCTGGATGCAGCTTTTTTTAAGAAACATGAAGCTTTTTGCTCGTTGTTTTTGCGTTGCTACGCACCCCACGTTTCTGCACTCTAGGTGCCTGGCATTTTTGCCAGAGTGCTCTGAGCTCCTCAAGTTGAAAAAGTTCAACTCAGAATGGAAAAGCGCGCCACCTCATTTCCGCTTGGATAATTTGAAAGGCGGGCCTTCTGTGGTGGTCATGACAACAAGTTTACAGTTGTCAAACAATGGAGGCGAAACTGCTCAGTCGCTCAGCAGGACTAATGGACTCCCCGCAGTTAGTATTCATTTTTTGTTATGCTAGGCCCGACAATAGACAGTCATCTTAAAATAAGACTGGAAACGGTCATCATCAAGGCGAGGCTCCTGGACCACCTGGCCGTACTACCTGTAATCCACCCTCTTTTTTAGAGTGTAATGTACCCACACAGATCTCTGTTCCCCTGTGCCCAACAAACTATTTGTTGACAGCCTCTCATCCTTAACCAGAGCTAGAGCAAGTAACCTCAAGTTGCCACTAATTACTGTGAAAAAAATAAAATAAATAAAGACGTAGATAAAAGTAGATTAATGACATGGGAAGGTTAGGGTAAAGATGTGATGGGTTGGTTGCTGAGCAATGATTAAAAGGTGCAGCAAGCGTTTTTCTACTAGTGGCATTAAATGTAAACAAACAAAAAGAAAAAGGCAGTGCAAACTGCAAAACACTTTGTGTGTGATCAGGACCTAAGTGATTTTAATCTACATGGTGTGGATTGTATTATGGAAATCTAGTTGTCCTACCAGTTCCATACATGGGTCCAATCCCTCCTCCTCCTTTCATCCTGCTGTTTAGCATGGCTACTCTTTCCATGTCCTACACACACACACACACACACACACAGCAAGAAACACAACCCAGTGACACACGCAGTAATAGGATACAACCAGAGATACACAATCCAGCAGAGTGCAATGAGCATGCTCAATCTGTCCAGTGGTATAAAACTTTAACACTTTTCATGGACAGACAAATATAGCCTTGACATTTCTTAAGGTTACGGTGTAAATAATAAAATATATCTGATGACATCACTGACCGGAGGTCCTTGGTCCAGTACAGGGTCAAACAAGTCATCAACATATGCATCTATCTGTCGACCACGGCCTGCAAACAGGTGGAGAAGAGAGATGAGAACATATAGTATGTAAGGCTGTAGCTGGGCATGATCAGAACTGCTCCTCAGGGTCCTGTGACAAAAAAATAAAAAATACTACTGTGTGTACAAAATAAATAGACATATTATATTAAGAATATGCATGAACACACTATAAACTTCACAATGAAAAGTTATTAAATTAGTTTAATTATTTAATTAGTTTTTGATACATTAGCATAATGATCAGTCTGAATAGTCATTTTCAGTTTATTGATTCAGCCTGACATCATGTTCATGTTAACCAATTTCTGACACTCATCATTGTATCCGGCACCTGCTCTCAGCAAACACACTCTGATTAACACACAGAACTCTACTGTACCTGTCCAGCACTAAATGCACAGGTAAAGTTAGCACCTAGCTAGTGTTCATCATGGATGAGCAGCTAAGAAGCCAGATATTTTCCTCAGATGCTGGTGAACACTGACCACAGCTAGAGTACACACTGGACTATTACTATTATTTGCTACTATTGCTATTTGCTGCTACTATTTGCAGCTGTGACGACCTCATTTGCACTTGCCATTTCTCTGACGCCATTTTTCATGGATGTAGCTAGGAAGCTAGCTATGTAGCTAAGATAATATACTCATTTGTAATTCCATAATTCAGACTGTTCAGCCAGCTGAAAAAGCCAACAATGAGCACAATACCAGACTTGTTTGAATTGCTGAATAACTGGTCTGGAACAATATTAGACTGAGCCTCAGGACTAAATGATAATGACCCCAGTAAAAAAACCCTTGTCATTTGAGTTGTTTTTTAATCTAGTGGTATATACTGTCAAACACATTTACAATGCATCAAATTACCATAAAGCAAACACATTGTAAGCCTGTGGCCTTCAGGTCACTCTGAGGGTCCAGGACAGTGATACTCAACTTAGGACCTGCATGCCAAATCTGACCCATAATAGGGTGCCAGGTGGCCCACGCACAGTTCTCTAATTCATAATGAAAATAAATTCACACTCGATTTTTTTTGTAATTTGAATGTAAATAATGTTCCAGAGTGCATTGAAAAAATAGAGCCTGGTTATAAAAAAAAAGTGCCAGTGGAGGATCCCCCAGACCCCCAACAGAGGTCCGGGCTAAGCCCCAAAAGGTCCTGGAATCCTAGAAAAGCAACAGTGTGCACCTGCGCTGTGCTGGGTGGCTACGACTGGGTTTTTTGTTTGGCAAAGATGAGTGAGGACAGCAAACATCAAAAGGTTGAAAGGTTGCAATTAATTTATAATATATATCAACAAATATTATTACATTGGTTTATTAACTTGCCCCTGACCTCTTGTCATTTTGCAAAAGTGGCCCCTGGGGAAAGCAAGTTAAGAATCCCTAGTGTAGTGGCTGCAGTTGTCTGCTTTGCCCAGTTAGTAACTGAGCCTTGCGCTTGGACAATGCAAAGTCACTTGATTACATTTGTGCCTGAGTTCAAAACATTGGCAGTTTCATGATCCTGAAGGTCAGTGGTGTGTGCACAGTCACTTGAAACACAATCGAGTGAAAGTAAATCCAGAGTCACTGATAGACCAAGAGAGCAGCTTGTTGGAGAATGAAAGAAGTGAGAGTTTTGCTGTTAATAGTCTGTTAGTTTGGAAGATAAGGATGTGTGTAGGAAGAGATCAGGGGATCAGTGCTAACTTCAGGCATGTGTGGGACACATCTGATTCCTCATTTGCCATTGGTGACACACACCAGAGAGATCCCAGCAGGGCAATAGAGTCTATGGGGTTCAATATGATTCCAACACCTAGTTTGTACTATGTTACACTTCTAAAGGCAGAAGAACAGACTCTGTTTGGTGATCATTTTATCTGAAGCACACTGATGCCTTAACGTTTCACACCCACCTTCCTGTGGATAAGCTCTTCCCCAGGGGTTTCCCTCAAAAGGAGGCAGCCCTGGAGCTTGCATGGGAGGTGCTGGTGGAATGAAGTCATCCAGATCTGTAAATGGCATCCTGGAGAGATACAGGTGGGCACACATGTGCTCATTGTGTAAACAAATTCTTTAAACCAATCCTGGATTGGCCCCTAAAAGCAGCCTCTTGTTTTGTGCTCTACCTGTCTCCCTGGCTGCTGAACAGGTAGTCAGAGTTTGTAGAGGAGGGGGTCCCTGGTGGTGGCAGCACTTCAGCTTCAGCTCCAGCCAGAAGATCCATGACAAAGTCCGAGCCAGCCAGATCTGACCAGCCGTCATCGGTCAAGAGAGACACTGACCAGCCCTGCACAGCCTCTGACACACCTCTATGACATAGCAGTGCACAGGAGAGGAGTGAAAACCACCACATGTGTAAGGTTGGACATGTAGAGACATTAACAAGGAAATGGAGGTGAATATATGCATGTTCAGAAGTACCTGAAATGAAGAAGCCATGAGGCCAGCTGCTCTCCTGTGGTCCAAGACTCCACTTCAGTTGTCAGCTTCTCATCTGGAAAAAAAAAGTAAGAAATTAATCAATAAACACTGCTGGTGTTGCCAGTCACAAGATTCACTCAGTTTGTTGCTGTGTTTCTAAAGAGTCAGTCAGTCTCACCGTTGAAGGTGTGTACGTCCAGCAGCATGGTGCCCTTTCTCTGGTTGCTGGTCCATTCCAGCTGGGTGGGGGGGTAGATGCGGGCAGTCGGTGCTGGGAGCTGCAGAGATGTCAGCAGTTTATGTTGGCACAGTGAGCGGTATTCCCCTGGACCTTGGTCAGACACATACCTGCACAGGAAACACTGGAGACTGAGTCACGTCAGACAGATAAAGTGGTTTGAAAGTGATTTTAAGGCAGAATGTAGTAAAAAAAAAACATGGAGGAGATTAAACCCAGGTTTAAAAAAGTACAATTAACTAGACTTTATCTAAGTAAACTTAATATACTTATTAGCAATGTACTGAAAGAATGGTGTTTTTTGAGATGTACCAACATCGCACACATGTGAGCGTGGTCCACAGAGAGGCAGTTAGAGCTGCAGGCTACAATGAGGCTAAAAACAGAGTTTAAATGACCTTTTTCCAAACAACTTTTTATGTCGGGGCTTCAGGACACTTGGATCACTACGGATGAGCAGTATGGAGATTTTCTGTGGTTTCAATTGTGTGTTTTTTTGGACGTTTTAATCTGGGGCGCCCAGCCTCCATTAGGTGGAGTTGCTGCTACTTCCTCTCCCCTTGGACCTCTGCAAGGGATGTGAGGACTCTAAAACTTCACCTGAGCCTCCATCGGCATATGGGTGAGTAGATAATGGCTGAATTTTCATTTTTGGGTGCACTATCCCTTTAATGTCAAACAGTGATTTCAAACTAGAAATGAAGCTTTTACACTGCTCTCTTCAAAGCCAGACTCCATCAAGAAAAATAGCACTTAACATGGCTGAATATGGGAGTTTACTAATGTCACACAATAACACAAACTAACCATGTGATTGAGGCAGTGGTAGATCAGCAGTTCCCTTGGAGTCTGGCAGCTTTGATGAGAGCTTAGATGGAGGAACTGAGGCTGTCAGTGGCTTCCCTGTCAGAATGGGCTGTCTGACTCTCAATGAAGTGTACACTTAAACTAGATACTAGGCAGTACTCCTGCCTGTTTCTCCAAACTGTAGGCGTGCCATCTGACATGTACTGTAGGTAATGCACTGACCATCAAACACCTTATACAACCGTACTTCAAAAATTCCTAAATATCCGTCTAATAATGTCTCAAAACAATACAGTCCAGTTTGCTTAATTGTATTTCAGTCTGTCATTAGCAACAATGATATATCATTAGTATATTAGGTACATTATTAGCACACTTTTAGTACATTATTCATGTACTGTACACATGGAAGTATACTAAGTATACTTAAAATAAGTGTACTTCAGTACACCTTTTCTTTTACCTGGGTATTCAGAGCTGCATCAATTTGTCTTTCATCACTTTAGGACCACAACAAGCAAACCCACTGCCTGTTTACAAATCAGTTATGGAGCAATATTAGCAATCACTGGTGCCATATTTCTGGCAACCTGACAAAGTCAAATATTTTCTCTCCTTCAGATGTTGTTTTGGGTCTCCATCAACTCCTGAGAAAAATATCTGGCTGTTTAGCTGCTAAATGCTCCACAGTGTTCATACTCGCTTTGTCTGTGTGTTGCTTGGTGCTAGGCAGGTGATGTACAGTGGGTCTGTCAGAGCTTTTGCAAAAAGCAAAACCATAGAACTTTCCACTTATGTGGCTGACCTATTTCACCCTTATTTATCAGCTCACTCTCTTTGGTGAAATATGCTAAATCTGCTGTCCGTCTAACGCCCCCACCTTAAGACCTGTGGTGCTTGAGCTTTTGAGGCTGTATCACCGAAACTGTGTTCTGCCCACACCCTTTTGTGATTTCTTTAAAAGGCTACTAATGACGTACTTGTTTAGACAGGCATTTGGGTAACCTTTATGTACATATTTTGTATTCTTACTGTGCATTGTCTGGTTTTTTTTTTGCATTATGTATTGTGTTTTTAGTTTTACACTTGTACAGACTGACTTCAAACCATTATGATTTAGGTTAGTCTATACAGGTGCACAGCATATCCTCCACCTACTCCTGCTGGTATAAGCAGACTAACCAAAGCATATCACCTACTTGAGTAGGGGTTTGTCCAGTGTTGGTGAGGGGGTGAATGCACTGAGGCAGCAGGCCAGCAGGAGCCAGCCCCTCAGGCTGTGCTGCTCCTCCTGCAGGCCCCATGTGTGATAAACCAGCTGGGCAAGGATCTCGTCCCTCAAAGCCGGGCGGCTCTGACCCCTCTCCACTATGTAGTTACCCAGCATCTGCTCCTGCCAGCCGCTGAGGTCTGACTCACCTGTAAACCGCATGATCTGAGGAGAAAAGAATTGAAAATCATAAACGTATATGAAAATAAAACTGATGGAATGCAATTGATTGAAGAATCTAATCTAATCGCTCCCATATATACCAATTTGTAAATCTCTAGGGCAGTTCTGGCATCTTCAGGCTCCAGAGGGGTGAGGGATCTCTGGAGGGGGTATTCCTGAGGCTGGCACCATGTGTCCTGAGGACAACACAACAAGAGGAAACTCACAAAGACAGGAAATATAATCCATCCTCCTTTATCCATTCAGCTCTGTTAGATGTCTACGAGTATTGTAGAGAATAATGCACCTTTTCAAGGTGCTGTCACACAGTGAAGTGGATGTGTTGTCTAGTGAAATCGGTTATTTGCGAGACTGCAACTAGACTCTTCCTAAAATGACCTGCGGACAGAAGGGTAAGTCCTGGCGCATATATCCGCTGGCTACACCACATTTTTCCCAAGGATGTCAAAGGCATTACCCCTCCAACTATCACTCTGATTGGCTAGAGCTTGGGCTTTATCGACTGAGTCGGTTAGGTGAGGCATGAGGACTGAGACTGATTAGGGTTAAGGTGAGATTTGATTAGTTGATATAGTTGACAACAAGGTAATGATATGTCAGTATTGTGTTTATAGCTTGTTGTACTGCCCTTAAGTGGCCAGATCAGTAATTCTGGTTTAAGAGCAGCTACATAATCATTTGATGGAAAAATTCTGCTGTTTTCAGCAAAGGTGTTTTTCATCAGCCAGCCTCTTTTGCAGTTGGTGATTTCCTTTGCTTCCTCTAGAACTTCACCTGAGACAGTGTGTAAGTTAAGTGCAGACATCTTTCCATACCATTGTCTCATTTATGAAAGGCTATCTGCCTCCTTACATTCATTGAAGTGACATGCTTACATATTGTACTAGCATGAGGCTTCTGGACCACGGGTTGACCGAGGACACATTTATGTCTTTTGTGTTCTGATCTAGTTCAACTTCATTTACAGTGGAAACACACAACTTCTTAACTGACTACTACCAGTGAAAACAAAAGCGCTATCCTCTCCCTGTTTTAGTTGCGCAATGTCTGACGCACTTCCTTTGTACCATGAATGGAGCCTACATTTTTCCGAGAGATTGTACCCAGTGGCAGGATTACATGTGAAAGTGAGGCTTATAGGGAACCAATCTAAACTCTGACGGTGTCATTACTCTATAGCCATCACACTGTGCAATCAATATTTATCAGTTATGGAAAAAACTTGTCTATTTCCACTTTAAGAAGACAACATGCCCAACTGCGGACCACCAGGTCAGTTTCTTAAAAAGTCTGGAAAGTCAGTGTAACAAACCAGGACTGGACTATAAATATGTGCATGTGTGCGCCCAACCATGCTCACCTTTAAGATGGACTTGGCATAGCGAGAGAATGGGTATCTGTCGATATCCTGAGGCAGGGTGAGCTTGTGTTCTGCCTTCACCTGTGGAGGTGCCACCTCTGTGACCCCTGACCCATGCTGCTGCCCTGGTGGACAGAGACGGAGCAACAATCACAAACTGGCAAAACACAATGGCAGCAGAGTGGCATGTGTGCAGACTTAAATTAAGCTGACCTGCTGCACTGCGGAGTCTGGCTGACAGTTCAGCAGGGATCTCCAACATCCCCACATCCTGATGGGAAAACAACATGAAACAAACATCACCACTGGAGAAACCAGACAGTTGGCTCATCTGAGGCTGATTTCTCTATTTTCTATGAACAGGCTCTCTATGGTACAGGATTATATTTTATTCCCTTACCATTGCTGGAGAGACAGACTTAGTCTTTGTCACTGCTTTCACTTTGTTCTTCTCGTGAAATTCCTGAAATTGACACACACACATACACCGCCAGTTAATCAGTCATTCTGCTTGTCACACTGTGACCTGCATTATTTGATCTCATAATCTTTCAGTCTTATTAGCACTTGATTTTCACTGAGTAATCCTCATATTATCCACGTACATTAAACACACTCAACACTCCTCATCTCTGCCTGAGCAGTGTGTTCAGTCAGACCTATTCTTAGATACACGGTCTGTTATATACTCCTGGAACGCCCACTGCCCTGTTGCCCCGCCTCATACAACAGGAAACACAGTTCCAAGAGTCCAGAAAGTTTATTTTTTATCAGGAGGTTTACAGTCTACAGAGAGGAGTCACCTCAATGCAGCAGGGCAGCGTCACTCAGTTATGATTATGATCAAACCCTCCCATGCACCTCTGCCCTTCCAACTATTTATTTGTATTACATGACCAGTCATTTATCGTGCTGTTGATCTGAACTGCAAACGTGAAGTTTGCAGCTCAGATTAAACATGGGCGTGCGCATGTATTCATGCAACAAATACTCTTCCTTTATCACGGCCTTACTTCAACAATCACACTTAAATCAACTCCAATAACAAGCAGCCCAACCCTGCTCTACCTCCACATGGGAGGACTTACAGTGACTGACCCTTCCAAACCAAACAAGTACGTCACAAATCATAACCGATCAAAACGCACCCTCCGGCTCACTGGCTCACAACAACCTGACTCGTGACTCTATTTTACTAGACTAATCATTTCTCAATAAATTCTGAATATTGGCTTCACAGCCCTATATGCTATATATTTTTGTTTGTTTTATTACTGTTGTTTCCTGGAAGTAATAAGTTGTGTTATAAAACGGTTTGTTTTAAGATAGTATCTGAGGGCAGATGTTTTTACTCAGTACATTTAAAGGAACAGTTCATTCCCTGAATCAAAAAGACATTTTCTTCCTCTTACCTGTAGTGTTATTTATCAGTCTAGATCGTTTTGGTGTGAGTTGCTGAGTTTGGGAGATATCTGCTGTAGAGATGTCTGCCTTCTCTCCAGTACAATGGAACTAGATGGCATTCAGCTTGTGGTGCCCAAAGCACTAAACTAATACATACCAACAACCATTGACTTTCACCCGGGAGGCCGGTGTTCACTTCCCATAAGATTGTGAAGCCAAAATTAACAGTGTTATACCAATGTAGTGCATTTATTTTGAAAGAGCCTATAAGCAAACTGTACACAAGTGTATTTTGAAAACAGGTAATGCATGTAACAGGCTGAAGGATGAATCCTCTGACTCTGGTGATCCCCTGACTTTTCATCTGATATGAAAAGTCAAATGAGCAGCTAAATTCTTTCAAGGGTACTGCAAAGATTTAGTATTGCACATGAAGTTTGGGGACTCAACCCTGATAATATCACTATGACATCATCAGGGTTATTTCTCAGACTTTTAAAGCTCCTCCAAAGCCACAGACATGTGGCCCTTTAATGATTCATTTAACCCAAGTAAATATTTATGTAAAATTGCTCTACATAATTATTCATATTGCCTGTCTGTTATATCAATGCTTTCTTAACCCCACTTTGACAAATTTGCTAGCTTGGTCAACGGCCCTTTGCTTCAAACTATAATGTTCTAGGTACCCTCTAGTCTCAGTTTTGGATGCCGGGGACAGTGCGTCAACTTCCACTTGTAACATGATACTGTGTCTTTCAATATAAGCTTCCTTTTTCACAGGAAATTTAGGTTTCACCACCAAAACCACTTTAGGTTTAGGCAACAAAACAACTTGATTAGGTTTAGAAAAAAGGTTAAAGAAGGTTTGTTCGACCTGTTCACCACCCTGACCTCCCACCTTTCTCAGACATTCACACACTTTCTGCTGCGTGGGAGTTAGTTGAGAGCCTGCTGCATCTCTTACAGACATTTAAGGGTGCCTTGTGCATCAGTATCAGAAGCTGAGGGGCACTGACCAAGATGCTGTATGTGACGCCCTGGGAATGAGAACTAACTGAACACCGTCTCCAGTCCCCCAGTGATTACAAACCCACAAACACATAATCATACAGGAAGCTTCCTAAGAATTAACTGCTACGTATCAGTTCCTCTCTATGGTCGGGGAAAAGGCCTCTAAAGCTTAAAATAAATATAGGAGCATACATCCATAGACACTCAGTGGAATTAGACCAAAATGGTAATTCAGCTCACAGACGTGATACGAGTCTCAGAATCAGTTCTACTATAAATATGCAAATAGTCAAACTGCATCATTTATATTAAACCTGAGATAGATGACGCAAACTAACTGGTGCTGTCCTTAGCCCCAAATCTATCTGTCAAAGTCCAAATCTTGTTTTTTGACTTACACTTACTATTCTAAGGTGCAGCTTATGATGAGTCCAACAAGGCTAAACAAGCTGACATAGACAGCCTGTCAGCAGGAGCCTGGCAGCTCCACTGTTCATAGTCCAAGCCTCATAAAACAATAACACCAAATACATTTATACTATGATAGAACCGAAGTAGAAGGAGTACCAAGAAGAACAAAATTGTCAGTTTAGTTTACAGCTGAAGCAAGAAAAGAAAACATAGATGAAACACAGGGAGCCCTAGCTGAAAGAAGTGTCTCTCAACTGTTTAGAAACCTGATACAGACAAACAGTCCTATGTTACACTGTATTCTTGGCACTAACTATTTTTTTTAGGTCAGATGAACCTTAAAGCTGAAGACATTTCTGCATCTGCTCTGATGCAGAGGGTAAAAAGAAAGGCAGCCTACCTGTTAGAGCTGTGGAGCTGGAAGTCAGGTAGACAGGTTTCAGAAGGCGGAAGGAGAGATGCAGCGCTGCTTCAAATTTCACTCAGAGGGGTTGAAGTCCAAGACAGGAGTGTGGCTGAGGGTGTGTGTGTGTGTGTGTGTGTGTGTGTGTGTGTGTGTGTGTGTGTGTGTGTGTGTGTCCAAGTGACATGATTAATGCAAGATAAGAAGGCTAGTTAAAGGAAAGGGATGAGGTTTTTTTTAAAGGAAATTTTTGCCAGTGCTGAATTATGTACATCAATAAACACACGCCCAGTAGATTATACAGGAGCACAATAGTCATCAGTCATACATTAACTCTACTTTCATTTTTCACTTGTGTTTTTTTACCCTCACACAAATGCATCCAGATGAAAATACTTTAGGGAAAAGTCCTGACCTGGATTTCCCTTGGTAATTTAGTTGGAAATCTCCCTTAAATAAAAGACAATCCAAATAAAGAATAAATAACAACACTGATATGTAAAGTGCTAAGTAGTAAATCCGACACTGACACTCCTCATAGCTCTGTTTTGGGCTCTACCAACTCTTGAGAAAAATATCTGCACAAAGCACCTTAAGTTTGCTCCTCGAGTATGACACTTAAGGCTTACATGAAATACCTCGCCAATAACTGACTGGAAAAATTCGGTTGCATAAAACCGCAGAGCACTCATTCATTGTAACAGGGCTGGTAGAGCACAGCTTTGGAAAGGTGAGTGATTCAGCCCCAGACGGTCTCAGTCATAAACTGACTTCTGTTAAAATTTAAAGTGCAAAATCAGTTGCTCAATATTAAGCATGTCCACCGGGTTCTCCCAGTCATGGAACACTCTTCTTAGGATTCCTTAAATTTTCTCATTTATCTCTGTAAACTCAACCATGTTGTGGTTAAGATGGAGTCAGTGGTGCTTTATAAATTTGTCCTTACTTTGTTTACTAAGGGTCTTTGTGCAACCATTAAACAAACTTTAAGTAATTCCTTAAGTATAAGACCAAGATGAGGAGAAAAACTTTTATCCTTAGGTAAAGATTTTAAGGAAACCTTAAGGAGAAGACCTAAAAAAAAATTAAGGAAAATCTTATCTTAACATACTTTGTGCAACCGGCCCTTGTCTCATTAGCTGCTAAGTGCTCCACTATGTCCTCCAGCTCATCTCCAACTGTGTCTGTCTGATGTTTGGTGCTGAGCAAGTCGTGTACTGTGGGTTTATTAGAGCTTTTTATATTCAAAACAGCTGCCTGCTGCTGGTGGGAAGGACAGTGCTGAATGTCAAAGAGATTGCAATGCTCCATTGAGTTTAACTGCAGAGTTAAGGCTTTTACACAACAGGAGTGTAATTAGGACTTCACAATGACTACTTTGGTTAGATGATGAATTATCCTAGAAATAATTGTGATAAATGATATTGTTGTCAGTTTAAACCATTTAATTCCACTGATATGATGATACTATAATAGCATAATGTATAATAATGCATAATGTGCACAATGTCATGTCAGGTGACCTACCAAAATCTTGATTCATGGGTAATATTTAGCTTTAATTTTTTTTCAGAGTTCAGTTCTGGGTGTAAAAAAGGACATGCAGATTGGATTGCTTGTTTTGGTTGATAAATATATCAAAATAAAATGAAAATAATAATCATTTAATTAAATGTCTTGAAAATTTTGAAAATTAGACCCATGCAGGACTCTGAAGTACATCCTTTCAAATAGCAATTTAATTCTCAAGAATATTCAGACACTGAAAATGGAATATGAAAAAAATATTGAACATTTTATTAAAAAGTAATTAAAACCTGTTAATATGTACAAGAGAGTATATGGAAAATCATATATCCATAATAAGAGTAGTCCAAAATTACTCAGTTTGAGACTTAATACAAAATTTGGTCAACAAAAACAAAACCAAGTGATGCCTCTTTCGAATAGAGAAGCTTAGCAAATCTCCAGGAACACCACATAAATCCATAACATAATTATTTATCTTAACAGGTGTAGGTGTTACGGATAACCTACACAAAAATGCAAAATACTACCATGTAAATGTTTTGAATCAAAACTATTCATACAGGCAGCAATGGATATTTGTGGCAGTGTTCAATAAAAGGTTTTGATGCGAATAGATTCACAAGCAGCTATAAGAAAATTGAAAGGACTAACAAAGTTTGTCTTGCTACAAGGTGTTTCTTTCACATTACACATAGTCACTTGATTCATTCTTTATGAAAATAAAATTTAGCTTAGTAGCACTTTAAACATCATGTTTTTAATGTTTCGAGCACCACAAATTCAGTCACATCCATTATTTTGGGTTGGTAGATACAACTAGAGATACTGTAATATATTTTTTTAAATACCATTTGGCTGAAGAAACTAATAGCACTCTACATAAAAGGGTAAAAGTGCCAATAATTGGAAATATAAAGACCATTCATACAACAGCTACAGTCATTTGAGAGGAAATGAAAAAGAAAGAAATCCTAGTAAAAAAACAAAACAAAAAAAAAAAAACAACCTACACTTTGACCCCAAACATGGCTGTCAGGGCGTTGTCACTGAGAGAACGTGGACACATATTTCCTATTACATGCTCTCATGGTGTAGTGTTAAGCTGCTGGTGTTGTGTAAGAGGCATTACGAGCAGAGATTTATAGCACAATAAAGTGAGCAAACAGAGGGTTGCCAAGAAACACAGCCAATGGCTCTGCAGTGGGGATATCTTTCTCCCTCTCTCTCTCTCTCATATCTACCTTCCTCCAGTGGCGTCTCTTGATGGTGTCCCTGGTTATCATCATCACCGCCCAGAACTGAGTGAAGGACTGCTTCAGACGCTTGTAGTACTTCCTAGCAAAGACAGAGGGCAGCAACACACAAACACATAGTGCTTCATGTTAGTATAGCTGTCTGACCTCATTTCGTCCTGCAGGTGAAACCTTACTCCCTTTTTTCATGTGAGTTAACTGGGTATGACAACACGTGGAGACTCTGTGTAGCATCCAGAGCCAACATTTGTATGTGGGGCCCATGTGGGTAGTAAATAGACTGAAAAATTATCCCTATACTGGATTGTCCACAGGTTTCATATTGGCCCAATGGCCCCATGCCCATTGCCCACATGGGTGGGTTTGCCCAAATGGGCCCCACATGAGTTACACTAGGGTTACTTGGATACCAAGTGGGTATAGGCCCAAAATGGACATCATATCTGGGGCCAACTTGGGAAATCCCACCCATGTGGGCAGTTGGCATGGAGCCAATATGGAACCTGTGGATAATCCCATATAGGGCCAGTTTTTAAGCCTATTTACTATTCACATACAAATGTTGGCTTGGAGGCAACATAGTAGAGTTACTGAGGTATTGTACTTGAGTGACGTTTTGAGGAATGGTGCTTTATTGGAATTTTCCATTCCTTCAGATGCTCTTCAGCTTGTACTCCAGTTATAATGGACTTAGCCCTACATTTTAACATCCACTTTAAAGGGACAGTTCACCTAAAAATCAAAAATACATATTTTTCCTCTTACCTGTAGTCCTATTTATCAGTCTAGATTGTTTTGGTGTGAGTTGCAGAGTGTTGGACATATTGGCTGTAGAGATGTCAATATAATGGAACTAGATGTGGACATCTCACACTGTCATGAGCACGAGACTCTTGTCCTTGAGTAGATGCACACTTCCTTCTGCGCAATTGGAGGATGTAGTTGGGTGGAAAGAAAATAGTTCCTAAACTTCTCACAACAAGGTCTGTGGATTATCTTAAGTAACCAGGTCATGAGTTCTGGAAAGAGACATTGCTGGTGAGTTTTTCAAGTGGGTTTTTTGTTTGCTTGTTTTTTCAGCACACTGAGTTTCACAAGTCAGGAAGGCAGGCATCTCTACGGCCGATATCTCCAACACTCGGCAGCTTGAACACCAAAGTCATCTATACTGATAAAAAGCATTACTGGTAAGAGGGAAAATATGTAGTTTTGATGTTTGGGATGAATTATCCCTTTAAGACAACTACAAAATGAGCCTATCACCTTAAAACACAGCAACACTCAAAGAACGTGGTTTACATCTGTCAGATACCCGGGCTGATGTGATCTTTGCACTCGTTCCCTGTGTGTCAAAGACTTCATTCATTCATTCATCTTCTAACCGCTTCATCCTCCTGAGGGTCGCGGGGGGACACCTACGGACAATTTAGAGTTATCAATTAACCTAGTCCCCAGTCTGCATGTCTTTGGACTGTGGGAGGAAGCCGGAGTGCCCGGAGAGAACCCACGCTGACACGGGGAGAACATGCAAACTCCGCACAGAGGGGCTCCCACACCTGAGAACGAACAGGCAACCCTCTTGCTGTGAGGCGACAGTGCTAACCACCACACCACCGTGCTGCTCCTGTGTCAAAGACTTGATTAAAAAAAACTTCTTCTGGTATTTGAAGCACTGAATTAATGAGGGCCAAAATATGTTTCTAATCTGCTGTGTTCCGAGCCATCCAGACCACTCAGCTCATCTGGGACACGTCCGCTTACTGTCCCCAGAGTCCAAACCAAACATGAAGAAGCAGCGTACAGTTTCTATACACCACATATCTGGGACACATTTCACCATATTTGGAACATGCAAGAACCATTTGCAACATGAGAGCATTTCCTTGTTCAAGTGGAAAAGGACAAGCATTTCCAAGTGGTATTATTGTTGGAACCGCTGTCGCGAAGAAAAATCACTTTCTGTTTTCCTCAGAGCCCAGCAACTACCAACAACACAGGACACACTGCATTTTGTTTTCCACAATTACTTTGGTTGTTCCACCGTCAACCGTGTCCACCACTGGTGACAGTGACTGGAAAAAACTTACATTGATACTCTCTGGTAAGTGGGGATAGGTACTGATAGCTACTGGGGGGAAAAAAGTGCTGTCGTCTCCATGCTTTGGTTGTGCAAAAGATGACGCACTTCATGTGTGCGGTAATGGAGCCTTTAATTTCTCCAACAGTGGTAAAATGAATAGCGTGGTGAGAGGGAGATGTGTAGGGAACCAACCTAAATGATGATGTTGTCATTATTCTACAGCCATTACACTACTGTACGTTATCAACACTTACTTCATAATGATGAGTGAAAGGAAAAGAATGTCAAAATTTGAGTTTCAGCGATCCAAAAAAAAAAAAAAAAGTCCCAGTTGCAAACTATGCATGGTCATGCAAGAACCCTGTAGAACTCGCCAAGTTATATGTGACTTGCAGGCAGCAACCATGTGACATCATGTGACACTGCCACCGTTTGTGATCCACATCCACAAATAGCTTATGTGAATTTGACAATATCATCCCCATGCATTTAGATGTGCGCATACATGAGCTCGAGAGGAAGGGGTATATTTTTTTGGCCAATCAGAGGCCCAAAATCCCCTGTCAGTCAAAAACATATCAGTTTTTAATTCAGCCAATCACTTCACAGTAGTGGGAGTAGTCAACATTTCAATTAGCAAGCTTCAACTTAAAGGACAGTGAATCATAGTTGTTAATTTCTGGCTGCCAGCATTAGCTAGTGTAGCTAAAAAAAAGAAAAGAAAAAAACCTATTGTAGCTAAGTTGGCTGTAAATGTGTCTATTTTCACTTCAAAATGTTGATTAAAAAAATTTTGCTGTCAGTTGGTTAATGCTAGAATGGATGGTCCAGAGGGACAAGTCCACCTGTCCGGAGTTAGGGGCATGAAACCCCCAGGAAAAACAATGCCAAAATCCACAGCCCCACGCCCAGGGGTCCCACCCTCCCTCTGGCTCTTCTAGCGGTTTTACAGTTCACATTCTTTCTTAAACAGAGAATTGGGGTGTGGTTAATAGTCATATGGAGTGTTAATCCATAACCATAGCAACCAGATTACAGCAGTACAGTATTGGTTAAAAACAATATGGCAATTAATTTGATTAATTTACTGTTTATCAGAAGACTAATGAGATAACAGTTAGCACAACATATGACTCTTTCTTTCACGCATTCTCCTCTTTACGGTCTCCTCCTGTTGCAGCTGTTGGTTGTGAATTGACAAAACACTGTCTGACTACTGCTGTGCCGAGGAGCCACGCCGCTATGGGTTACTTTAGTAACACTGAACAAAGATTTATATCAATTTTAAGACAAGAATCCAGACAAGTCCTGGTGTGATCCTGGATTCAGATCTAAGCTTCAAGTCCTACATTAACAATGAGACAAAAACATCACTTTTCCCACCTCAGAAACATCGCTAAGGTACAACCATTTCTAAATAAAACAAGATGCAGAGAAATTGATTCATGCCTTGACTACTGTAGTGCACTTTTTACTGGCCTCCTGAAATACACATGTTCATACTCAGTGTATGCTCTGCACTGGCTTCCTGTTACATTTGGAATTGATTTTAAGCTCCTTCTACTTGTATAAAAAGCCCTAAATGAGCTAAGACCAAGCTGCATTGCTAACTCCATTGTTAACTGTTTGTCTCCAAGAACAATGCCATCATCTGCTGCTGGTTTATTGGAGCTTTCCAGCAACAGCCACAAGGAGATTGAGGATGTGGCCTTTGGCAATTACTCATCAAAGCTATGGAACACACTACCTATATAGACTGTTTCACTGATGGGCAACAGTTTTGGTCCCTATGCACTTCCTGTCAGTTACTGCATTAACAAACACTCTAGCAGGAAGTACCAAGGGACCCATTAGAATGTTTATGTTGTCAAATTTGAAATGGTCTAAAGATATGTGTGGTTGTGCTGCTGCCGTGGTCCTGCCAGATGCCTCCTGCTGCTGCTGCTGCTGCTGCTGCTGCCATCATTAGTCATTAGTCATACTTCTACTGTTATTATACACATATGATTATTATCACGCGTGTATACTGCCAGATACTAATATATACTTTCAACATATTGTACCACAGTAGCCAGAACTATAACGACAATATTATCACTTTCATGAATGTTGTTGTAAGCTACTGTCATTACCGAGGATGTCCTGCATCTCTCTCTCTCTCTCTCTCTCTCTCTCTCTCTCTCTCATTGTGTCATACAGATTACAGATTACTGTTCTGTACGACATCTATTGCACGTCTGTCCGTCCTGGAAGAGGGATCCCTCCTCAGTTGCTCTTCATGAGGTTTCTACCGTTTTTTTCCCCGTTAAAGGGTTTTTTTGTGGAGTTTTTCCTTATCTGCTGTGAGGGTCTTAAGGACAGAGGGATGTCATATGCTGTAAAGCCCTGTGAGGCAAATTGTATTTGTGATATTGGGCTTTATAAATAAAATTGATTGATTGATTGATTGAAGCCAGCTCACTACATATTTTTATCCTTTAACTCACTCTGACTCTCCCATTATAGTTATGAAACTCTTTCTTTTTACACTTCATACTGCTGCAGCTCTTTTAAAATGTTGTATCTTACTTGATTTTTTAATGTATGGTTTAACAAGTCTATGATTTTATGAATTTTTATGATTTATTTCATGGTTTTGAATCAGTCAATCCTTGTTTGTTTTAGATTTTTTGGGGGGGCTTTTTAGCCTTTAATGTATAGGACAGACAAGCGAGAGGGGGGGACGGACATGCAGCAAAGGGCCATAGGCCAGAGTGGAACCCAAGCCGCTACGGCAACAGCCTTGTACATGGGGCGCCTGCTCTACCACTAAGCCACCAGTGCCCCGAGTCAATCCTTGTTTTAAACTGTTTTTAAATGTCCTTTTATATTGAATTGCCTTGTTTGTTATATTTGCCTAATTGTTTTATGTTCATGTCTATTTTCATGTTAAGCACTCAGTGCTTATAATGGCCTTATTGTGAAGCAAATTGTGCTACATTTCTTGTATAGTAGTAGTAGTAGTAGTCAAAAGCCTTGCTCATTCTTCCTTTTAAACTTTCTGTCCTTCCTTCCTTCTTCTGTCCTTTCCTTCCTCTGTCTTTATTTCCTTCTCATTTTTTACTTTCCCAAGCCCTTTTCACACAGAGCGTGCAAAGTGCAGACCTCTGCCGACGAACCCATTCATTGTGTATGTGCTACCGCGGCGCAAGAGTGCACCGTCCTGCCGCCGTCTGTGCGCCGCCGGCCTGTGCTCGAATTGAAAATTTTTTAATTTCATCGCAACGCGCTGTGACGACACCTCGGCATGTCCAATAGCAGGGACCAGCCTTAAGTAGACCCGGAAGCGGTCACCATGGAGCTGTAGCTCCTGAACAAGCTTGTACTCCCCCACATCCTGTCTTGCACGCCTTGCTCTCTGCTTGCTTTGCGCCCTACCCCGCGGTGGGCGCCGTGACAATCGCGCTCTGTGTGAAAGAGGCTTTACTTTTGTCCTTATGACAAGATCTTTCCTTGGCAGAAAAACCAAACTGCCCTTTCTTGCATTAAGTATATATCCTTTGGGAAATTGAGTGCATTTTATTGTGGATGTGACTGTTTCCTTTAACTTAGAAAAATAATGATTACATTATTATCACAATAATTTTAATTCCAGCTCCTTTAAAGCAGTATTTCCTGTTTTTTATTATGTCATTTTATCATTACAGAGTTGTATAAAGTATGAAGAAAAAGTCTCCTCTCAGATTTTCCTCCTCTAGTACCTGGCCTGGTGTCCTCTGATGTGGCTCTGGATGATGATGGCTTTCTGTTTGAAGAACCTGAAGTTCCTCCTGCAGAGGAAGCCTCTGATGTTCCTCTGGATGGTGATGGCAGCCCAGGTCTGGGTGCTGCTCCACTTCTCCTCCAGCTGCTGGTATAGAAGCTCCTTGAGGAACAGCTAACATGGATACACACACTTACATTTAAACATGTTGATATGTACGGTAAAAATTCTCATCATCAGAGTAGGCATTTTGGCACCTTGGTGAGTCCCAGCTGGTACTGTCCCTCCTCTGCACCAACCATGTCCAGCAGAGTCACCGACTGCTCTCTGTCTGACACCTCGGGCGGTCGCTGGCTGAGCAGCACCCCGTATCTTTTAAACACAACACATACTACCTTCAAGCTTTGCTCAGAAGCTTCTAAATCCAAAATCAGATGACGTAAACAATGCATGATTTCTTGGTACATGACACACCTTCTAAACTTCTAAACACTTCCAACAGAGTGGCTCCCTGTACAAAGTCATACTTCTGGTTTTGGAAGGAACATTAAAGGAATACAGTCTGGCTTTGAAGGGAACATAGATAAGTTCCACTTTAAGTTCAGTTTTAAATCCTTAAGTTTTAGCTAAAATGCATGTGTTTGGGAAGTTCTGAGCATAGAACTGGATAAATGATACTTTAAACTTGTGTTAGAGTTTGTAAATGTATGTTTTGACATACTTTTCCTATTGTTAAACATGGACATGGATTTTTGGTTCACCGTGGAGGCATTTTTTCTTCACAAATTCCGTGTAACACAGGGTGAGAAACTGATATACAAATGATGATTTAGGGGGCGAAGTGTTCCTTTAAGGAGGAGGGTATAAAATAACACGTTAACTGTGGGACGCACTCTCCAATCTACACCAGCTATAATCATCAGCATGAATACTGATAGACACCTTATTTTCTCAGTGGCTCTGTTATATTATTTGCTGTTTCCTTGTAAATGATTACCCCGAATATTCCCCAGTTAAGCAAATGCTATAGAATATACATTAAAAATGTATTTATGAAAAAACTGGAGCCATGATATAAAATTTCAAGAGGCACCACAATGTCATGAAACATGGTGCAGCTGTATGACAGCACTCAGGGAAAACATATAGACTATACTGAAGGGTAAGACACTGACCACTGACAGATGGGGGGCAATAAGTTACGTGTGTTTGAATGAATTTGAACTAACTTCGTGTTTACATTTGTTTTTGGATCAATTAACTGCACTGCAACAGCTAATCCTTCAACTATTTAACCACTGATAAGAAGCAGCAGGTACAAGAAAAAGCAAGATGATGAAAAGAAGAGAAGTAAAAAATGAGATGCTGGTATTAAAATTAAGAAGCATGAGCATAAAAAACTGTCCTGATATGAATGTTTGCATCACCTTTCCATGAAGTAGGAGTACTGTATCCGTACAGGGAAACCCTCTTTCCTGATGTGGATGGTCTCCATCATCCCAGCATGCCTTAGCTGGGCCGACACATAGTCTACATCAAAGACCCCAGGAAGCTGCCAGATGACACAGATGAGATGTGAGATAAAATATCACACATTATCTGCTGATTACCAGTAAGTTAGCATCAGTATAAACTATTTGTTGTTACCTTGACATAGTTTGGCTTCAGGCAACGAATAAAAGTAGTTTTGCATCTACGAGTTAAAAGAAATAACATTGACACGTTATTCACCGTGGCACATGATTAACCTCCGGCCTATATGCATGTAAAGAAATCAAAGTGAAATTTAATATTTAAAGAACACTAACAAAACACACTTCCAATTTCAAGCATCTGGAACAAGTATTAACCAGAATGTGTGATTGACATGTGTCCACGAAATGTCCTGATTTGAGCCATTCAGTCTGGTATGATGTTTGCCCAATTGTCCGGAGCCAGTGAAAGGAAAGGTCGGACCAGTAAGATCAGGCAAGTGGTAAAACAGAATGAAACATTGTTTTTTTTTTCTGAGCAGATGATGGAAGGAGCTAAGGATGAGCCTCTCTCACTTTCCTCTCATCTCTGTTGAGAGTTGCACATGCCCAGTACCAATCAGGTACTTGGGAGAAAATGGTGGCGGGTAAAGACTATGTTTATAAGCTGAAGGGCAAGTGAGCATTACAATTATCCTGGCAACAAGAGTTTATTTGGGTGGCGTTGGAGGATGTGGGCGATACTCCAAACTCCTACTCAGTTTGCTTCAAATGTAGCCCAAGGTACATTTGAATCAAAGCAGTGCACAGACATCGCCCCCTTTAGTAGAGAAATGTGACAACACATTTCTAGTGACAAACTTTGCACAGACACAAGTGAGTAAAGTCAAGGTCAGACATTGCAGGAGACAGAAACAGAAGAAAAATACATTTTTGAGTGGAGGGGACTTTAGAGTTTAACCCTGGTATGATGTGTCTAATCTTGTGAAGTCCCCTGTAGAAATTCTGTCAGTGATGATTCACACTAAGTCTTATTTCTTTCCATGACGTCTACTAAACCCAATTTCTCCACAAACCACAGCTATTTAATTTTAAACACATGCAGTGAAACTGTATCTGTTCAAGTGACACTCAGTTGGCTTTCACACTGATCCACAGCTTTGGTGATGACGGCTCAGTGGCAGTCAGTGTGGTCAGCGTGCTGGTACCTCTCCAGACGGGTGGTGAGTTCAGTCAGGGACTGAAGGAAGTGTGAGGCGGCGGTAGAGGGCTGCTGGCGGAGGCCCCTCCCTCTCCATCCCAGCTCTCTCTGCTGAATGTAAGCATCCTGAACCTTGCGGAACAGCTCCGACACCATCTGACAAATATGCAAGTTCATAGGTAAACTGTCAAAATTCACTTAATGTATGGGTTCACATGTGTAAGTGTGTTTTTAAAAGCCTATAATTATGTTAATTTTATGTTTATATACAGTATCTTCAAACTGAAGAAAATTGTACTCTCATAATTAGAGTTGTTTTGTTTTTTGTGTTGTGGCAATACATATAGAAGCACAATGCATCCACCAAAGTGAAACAAAAACATTTTCTTATAATTTTACTTTATTCTATTTTGTAATGATGCAGCCCAGTTGCCAGAATAAAATGTTGGCATCGTAAGTTTCTGCAAACCCCAGCTACCGTATATTTCATTTGTATGCTTCAGATGTAGTTATATGTATATGAGCTGAGTTTCTCATCAGAAGGGTAGGGTTGTTAGCATGACACCTCGGCAATACCAGTGTTAGGGGCCATACACATGCCACGTCTTTTGCACCCTCAGACTCATTGTTTTTAATGTAGACATGCGGCAGGCCGGTCAAAGGCCAGAGCAATGCCATTGCATTGAGTTCCCGAGTGCCTATTTTTTAGGGTTCAATGACTGCGCCCTGAGATAAACAAAATCACCAGTGGGGGGTTTGATTTGAGCCTGGCATGAAGTTTGACACCAATCTATCACCGGCCAACCATGGAGGGAGAGGTCCCTTAAAAAAGGTTTGAAGACGCAGCTAAAAACTACAATAGGTTTCATAAATTTTTCAGATTTTGAAAAAGCAGAGTAATGGAATTCGTAATTTGCAATAGGTTTAAATGTACAAAAGTTTCTTCAGTATTGGGGCTATATTTTGGTTAAGGTTGTGAAGCTGTACCACATATGGTTGATTTGTTATGAATTTTCAAGGTTTTAAACTTTAGATGCTTGCTGTAGCACCACCATCAGGCCTATTGGCTTGTGTTTGCAGCTGAGACAATCTGGCATGGGACTGGACCTTTGTGCAAATAATTAAATGCATGAATGAATTGAAAGTTAAAAATTTCTTGTTTGCTTGAGCTTGTTTTATTTATTCATTTCACAGATAGTTATACATCCTTAGTCCTTAAATTAAATACATTATGGGTGTGGACTTAAAATCATTGTTTTATTCTATGGCCTTGCTGCCCTGGCTTTTGGCCTTTGTGCCCCCCAAAAAACTGACAACACGAAAGGCCAAGTGGCCTTGCCCCTAAAATGACGAAATTCCAGGCCTCTATGTGGGCATGTCCAGCTGTGTTTGATAGCGACCAAAGCAGATATTTTAAGACAAAAAATCATGGACTATCAAATAGAATAATGAACGAAGCCACAACCAAGATGAAACAATTTGTGGACTCCTGTTTTGAAGCCTGAAGTTCAGCATTTCAGCCCTCGCCATCTTGGATGTTTGGAGTCAGATGTGACCTTATATGGATGAGAGGGTGGAACTGTGGAGGGATGGATTTGACTCAGACTTTGGTGATGCTGGGGTGTCGATGTCTTAGTGGATAGAGCTGGCACCCAATGTATAAGGCTGTTGCCGCAGGGGCATGAAGACTGTTTTAGAGCCAGCCTCAAGTGGTCATTTAATAAACTGCAGGTTTTGGCACTTCTGCATTGGCTTCATTTTTCAGCCATGGAGGTTTTTGCTTGGTAAAAACATGATATTTTCCTAACTCTAACCAAGTGGTTTTTGTGCCTAAACCTTATCACATGATAAGCACAACACTGTCACAACATAAAATTGATAATTGAAACGCAAAGAAATGCAAAATTCTAACATATTCACTATAAATGAAACTTACAAATGTAATATCATTGGTCTGCAGATATGTAAAATACCAACATTTATTCTGGGAGATTGGGATGCTGTATGAGTCTAATGCCAGTTTTTTCACCTTTAACCGACTCCTGGCAAAAAGCTCCACCACTTCTGTCCTGAACTGGTCGTGGTTCTTATTCAGGAAATTATGAACCTGGAAAAAGAGTATTTTTTCAGCCCAGATGTGTTTGCAGCACAGGCTGCTGTTTGACAGATCTGCTGTTGATAGCAGCATGCTGCACCTGATACCTGATATGTGACAGCTCCAGCATAGTGATAGACAGTGAAGACTGGCATTGGGTTCTTGGGCTTGGCATAGTAGGGGCTGTTCCCATGGTGGTAGTGGCACTTCTGGAGGAAGGTGTGGTCAGTTGCCTGATGAAAAAACAAAGAGGAACAATACCAAAATTACACACAGATTTACTTTTCAATATTTTACACTCCCTCAAGGTCTAATGTAAAATGAAATGGAAACATTGTTTTTACACTCCTGAATTCCTGCCTGTCCTCCACACCCACCTCATCAAGGCAACTCAGGTCACCTGTTTCTGATGACACCTTGCCAGTATAAATACTCCAGACTCACAGACTCTATTTGCCAGATTGTTCTTTATCATTCTCATGCAAGACTTCCCAGAGTTTCCTTCTGGACTGCTTCGCTGTTGTCAACCTTTCCTGCCTCTGACTCTCCTGCTTCGCCTGCTCCCTAGTAAACAACTCAGCCTTCTGTCCTCGACCAAGAGCTCTTCTTTTAAACCTTTGCCTCGGGAGGCCTCAAGCTGATTTGTTGAGCTTTGTCACTGTTTCACTTGCCTCCTTATTCTTTGTGTTGTGAAGTGGTTTATCAAAGACTATTACAAAACACAGACACATAGACTATGGACTATGTGGTTTGAACCCAATAACAGCGCCACAGGTACTGAAACATGCACATCCTGTGACAGTTTCAGAGTGTGCGTCTGTACCTGCGGGAGGCAGGTCTGATCGTCCAGTATGCGGAGGATGCCGTGTGGTCTGGAGGAGATCAGCTCCAGACAGGAGTGGAAGTTCTTGATTGGCATCGGATACCACTGGATCTGCTCTGCACTGTACTCCTCCTACATGCACACACACACACACACACACACACACACACACACACACACACACACACAGGCTACACTCAGTTTGTGAAGTGTGTGAAGGCATTGTTATTGTTCTTAGTAATGGCTTACAACCGATCTATAGGGAACTAACCATCATCTACTGATAATGCCATTAGTCTCTGCTTATAAACCATTTATAAAGGTTGACTTATTAAAAAGTGGTGAGTTGAGGGTCAGTTGATCTTAATCGATCTACAGACCACTGACCTGCTCCTGGGAGATCACTGCCTTGGTGACAAAGTGCTGCAGCTGCTCATTGGCAAAGTTGATACACAGCTGCTCAAAGCTGTTCACTCCCAGGTCCTGCACAGGAACACGAAAACACTGTGATGTCACATCCATCACCACAAACAAATGCTCAGTTACTTTTCAGTTTCCAGATCTCAGTCCAGGCATAATACAAACCTCAAACCCGTAAATGTCGACTATGCCCACTGTGCTGTCCATCTCTGTGGGGCTCAGCCAGTCATTGATCTGCTCTAACAACCAGTCAAACAGCACTGAGTATAAGGCTTTGGCAATGGCATCTCTGCAAGAAAGAATGAGGAGAGATGCCAAACACTGTCCATGTTCTACATTCACATACAGTAAAATCAAATTCTAATTAATTCATGATAATTCATGAGTCAAATGATCGATTCCGCAAACACAGTGATAGTCACTTACTTATACAGCAACAGCTTTGGTTCATTTAGTTTGTTTTATGTAGTTGACATTTGACATTTGCCACTTATCTGGGCAACCAAGCCCAGATAAGTGGCACAAAATTGATGGATGGATGGATGGATGGATGGATGGATGGACGGATTTCTCCAAATGATTACTTTAAATTGTGGTTTGAGAGACTTGTCTGCTATTTGTACTTACCTCCAGTCTACATCAACATTTGAGGACATTTTCTTACCTGTATTCTATGGCACTTTCCACAGACAGAGGGCAGTATATCCTGTCGTAGGTTGTCTCCTGTGAATAAAAAAAGCTAATCAGTGTGCACACGTGCAGAAAAATGGGTGAAAGGAAAGGCATGACTGGTGCGTGGGTCTACTGACCGTGACTCTGTGAGTGATGACAGTCTGCAGGGCCTCAGAGGAAATCTGCAACAAGGAGCCAACCCTCCTGACCTCAGCCTCGCTGAAGATTCGAGCCACCTCAAATGACTCGCTCTGAAGCAAAAGCACCAACTGATGTGTGAAAAAAACGTCTAATATCTCACTCACTCACTCACACACATACACACACATACACACACATACACACACCTCATAGGAGCTGAAGCAGACATTGCCGAGCTGCAGGATAGAGGAGAGGATGGCCCAGATGGTAGAGATCTGGTCAGCATGCAGACCAATGGTCTCAAAGCACTGAACCAAAAGCTGGAAGTCCTGCTTGTCCTGCTTCCCCTTCAGTTCACAGGCACCACCCTGGAGGAGGACAGAGAAAACATAAATGTGTGATGTATAATGGCTGAAGAGGAAAGGGAAACTACAAAAATCAGGGATGAAGAATGGTTCTGTGTTTATTGATGTACTTGGTTAAGGTAGTAATAGGTCTCGGCTCCTTGCAGGTAGAGCTCCTGTTTGTCCCAGTCGTTCATACCTGCCAGCAGCTCATAGAACACATGGTAGTTCCTCTCCTCATTGGCCTACAAGGGAAATGAAACAAGAACTAAACAGTGACATCAACTGAGTTCATTACATGTCAACCCAATTGTTTTTGCATGGATATGTTACATTTGTAAGCCACTATGTGGTGGATATATTAAAACGTATGTGTCTTTATTTTGCAACAATGCTGTGGATAACGTGTGGTTAGGTTTAGGCACAAAAACCACTTGGTTATGGTGAAGAAAAGATTATGTTTTGGCTTAAAATACCCAATTTTGGGGCACTATTCCCACTGGAAACACAGTGATGTCTTGGTAGAAACAATTGTTTTTCATGGAGTGGAAACACAGCAATGTGTCACTAAAAAACAGCCACGTTTGGTGTCTGAAAAGCTGTTGGAAACTCTGCAATGACTCGGCGTCACGCCTAGGTGTTGCCATCCATCATTTCCTCCACCTCCCATTACATGACTTTAGAAATGCTGATTTGATATGTGTGAAACATGCAAATGTAACACATCCTTGATTTGCAGAAACATCCAGTGGCAACATTTTCCTCTGGCGATAAACCACAGTGCCAGAAACATCAACATAAAGAAACACATAGAAATCTGAGGCTGTACTGGCTGTATTGTCCACTCAGTTACACTCCACACTGGTAGGAAGGAATGTAGAAATTAAGATCAAAGGTAATCAAGAGACAAGATTAACTGATTGTTGATTTGAACTACAAGCAAACCACAACGTGCTGTCATGCTCACAAAGTCAATGTTAAAATATATAGCAGCTAATGTTTACCAGTTTAGTAAGTTACTTTGGTAAATTGGCATGTTAACATTTTCTAATAGCAACTGCAGCTGAGGCAGATGGGAAAGTCTTTAGTTTTCCAGGTATTTGGTCATAACTCAATCTATTGGACAAATTACATTTTTGACCTAATGATGGTGCTAGAGGAAAAGTTAGGGGATCATTAAAGTTAGTACAATTCATCCTGTGGGAATCATGAACCTCTGGACCAAGTATTTAATGGCGATCCATCCAAGATTTGTCATGACATTTCACCTGGAACCCAAAAACTGCTAGCTAAAGGGAAAGTCATAAATATTCATCCTCTGTGAACCATGAATGTCTTTACCAAATGATGTGGCAATCCTTTCAGTAGATGTTGTGATATTTCATTAGGTAATTTAAAACTTTGACATGTTGGTGGTGCTTGGTGGAAAGCCAGGAGATCACTGAGCTCACTAGTATTCAGTCTCTGGGGAGCATGAATATATGAAGCTCTGTTCCAAATTTCAAGGCTATCACTCAAATGGTTGTCAAGTTAGTCAACCTCGTGATGTAGAGATATTTTGCTCAATGACTGAAAACTGACCTGCTGATAGTGCTGAAGGAAAAGTCAAGAGATCACCAAAGTTACTGTATTTCCAACTCTGGGGATCACGATTATCCATATAAAATGATCCATTTGACATTTGCCAAGATTCAATTCTAGACCAAATTGTTGGACAGACCAACCAACCAACCAACCAACCAGCATTTTTATCCCTCAAACTGTGTTGCTAACATGGCTAAAGGATTGACCAAGGATTGACAAGCTATTTAATCAGTTTTATAACTGAAGGTATCTTCTATCAAGCTAGGAAAGCTGAGCCTCTTATTCATTTTCCAAGAAGCAAAAGCACTCAACCAGAAAAGGAACTTGAGACTTTTTCCTACAAGTAAACACAAGCAAGCCAAATGTGATATATTAGACAAATAGCTGATCACTCAATCATTTACACAGTGACAAACTATCCAGCACTATTCATGCTGTTGGTGCCAAAGCCAATGTGATGTATTGTTTTTGTGTCTTGTAATCTATTTGAACCTCATTAAAGTAGCTTCTCCAGCAAATGTAACATCATGGTGTCCTCCATGATGTCTGTTTGAGCACACAGCACACCTCACTCAATGTCCTCACCTGAAAGACAACCCTGGATTTCTCAAGGAGATATTTGGACAGCGAGGTCCCTACAACAACCCCACTGTCAACCAAGATGAAAGACAGTCAAAAAATAAAACAGCTGCAACAAGTCCTTTCAGGGGGCGTAACAAAGAGATATATGTTAAAACAACAAAAGATACTTCCAGATATTTGGACTCACTGGAGAATATGGATGTGGAGGTACTTGCCAAAGCGGCTGGAGTTGTTGTTGAGAATGGTCTTGGCATTCCCAAAACTCTCAAGGATGGGAAAGACCTCCATGGGCTGGAAGAGAAAGACAAAAATGGGATTTAGGACTGACGGGTACATCTACCAACAAGTTGCAGTGTTGCTAACTAATACCACTTTACACTAATTAAGGTTTTCTTTTAATTACCTGTTGCAGGTTGTCGTTTCTGCCCTGATACATAGAGCTGAGGTAGTGGACTATCAGCTTAGTAGCTTCAGTCTTTCCTGAACCACTCTGGCCGCTACACAAGAAATAAAAATCACCCGAAAAATTGGAAACTGAGCAACAAAAGTGGTTGTCTCGATGTGAAACAGGGAAGCTACTGCCCATGGTTGGCACCTTAACCTTTAGGCCACCAGGGCATCCAATGACTAGATGAGATTTTGCTTAAAGCCTGATTCAGCAAAGACAAAATGCAGAAAAACTGCATCAAAATAGATTATATATGATAGAATCATTGTTCTTGTCAGTACCTTATGATGATGCACTGCTCCTGTGTGGAGGCTTGAGATTGACTGAAAGCGACATCGGCTATGGCATACACATGGCTGAAGCAGAGAACAACACAAAGTCAAACATTAGCAATAAAAAAAACATGAAAAAATTTCAGGTGGACAGATGTACTGAAGGGATTAAAGCCTTTGGTGAGACACGCTGACAGTTGTAATTAAAAGTGTAATGAGAGAAGGCAGAATAATGGACGGCAGTGTGAGAATTGTTCGCTCACGGTGGGTTTCTCTGCTGCTCTTTGCCCTGGTATTTCTGTCTCAGCTCCTCTGTGTAGATGTTAAGGGGCTTGAAGGGGTTAATGGACAGCAGCATGTTTCCAATGTAAGTCTAGGAATAAAGAAAATGTCTGCAGGCATTCAGAGAATATGCACACTGGAGTCTGAAAATCTCATTTAGCAAGGACAACAGGTACAACAAGGTGTCTGCAATATTGATGGCTGTTAAGCTGTGTAGTGATCTATTTGTCTGTGATTTGATATGTTAATGTTGTTTTTCATTTACCAAGATGATTGCTGAGATTTAACTATCATGTATTCATTTGTAGTCCTCCTTGATAGATTTGTTCAGTTTTATTTTTTTCTCTAACTTTGATCTGCCTTGTTTCAGTTTTTATGTAAGTAGTTCCAAATCATCTTTTATCTTAATCCTAGAACATTTTATCCGCTTCGAAATGAAATAATAATTGTAATGAAACTTACATAAATACAGTCACGTTGGAACCTCTTCTTCAGATTCAGAAGCACAGAGCTCTCGCACACCTCTCTATGAACATTAGACAAACAGGTTGAAATAAGAGCATATTTGTACCGGACTTCAGGTACTGTGTGTGCATATGTGTGTGTGTGTGTGTGTTTGGGTGGGTGGGTATGACTCAGGCTACCTTCAGGGGCATATTTCAGATCTAAGACCAGTTATTTGCGGATGGCTTGTCCAACTGAGGAAAAAAGCTGAAAGCTTTTTGGGCCAGTTGTTAAGATTAAATTTGGGCAAAGTTAGGGTTAGACAAGTAGTGGTTAGGGTTAGGGGTTACTCTCCAGGAAATGAATGTAATTCTAGGGTAGTTTCCCCAAAAGTAACCTAAGTAACATGTGTGAACTCACTCCAGCTGGGACAGATCCTCCACCTCATCCACCTCTACAGTTCTTTTGTTGCCAGGCATCACCATCTGAAAAAGGCAGAGACATGAGCAGCTATGAGGACATAAGTCAACATTAGAGACCTCCACCCTGCATTCAAAACATTGTTTCAGTCAAGACCATTAACTTTAGACAGCTTTGCCCTTACCTGCTCTCCACAGTCATCCTCTAGTCTTGCTAACATTGAATTAAATGCGTTCTTCGAAAAGTCAATGAACCTTCTCCAGAGCCCTTTCTAGTTTACAATGTGTTTTGTTTCTGCACTTCCCTGCTACTAATGGTCCACTACACTCATAACCTTTGCACAGCAGGTAACCAATCCACTTGCAGCGGTGGAGCAGTGTGATAGCTGATATACTGCAATCTCATAGCAGCGTGCTGCGGTGTGTTGTATGCTCTATTGTATCTACACAGACCAGGAAATAAATAAACCAGTAAGTCTTTTATTTCCTATTGTCTTGTGTGCACACAGGATATAAGTAAGGAAGTAGAACTGATATACTGATATACTGATATTCCAATCCTTTGACATTAGACAATGGTAGTTAAACTTTTCTGGATTGGAAGTTATGTTTGTCTCTTTGGTTTAAAGGAAAATGCTGCTTGATAAAGTAAAGTGAGAAGTTAGTAACCGGGCAAACACTGAGGGCCCTATTTAGATGGTCTAAAGTGGACGGCGGAGGGCGCATAATCCATGTCGCAAGTGTCATTGCTATTTAGATGCATGCGCAGTTGTCATTTTCATGCCCTGCGCCCTCATTGTCTAACTAGCAAATGAACTTACTGAATTATCTGACCAATCATGGCAACACCTCCCGCACGAGAAGATCTGTCTCTTCAGCTGTAAAACACTCACTCTTGGGGCGTCGTTTCAACAAAAGCTAAGGTAGCCTATCTTTTGTTATAAAAAAATCAATTTATTGTTATGGTATGACCCTTTATGAAATGTAACAGGCAAGTAGAGCGAGTGAGACATGTGAGAGGGTGTGGAGTTTGGGAGGAATGCAGGACTGCAGTGCGGTGACGATATCGCACAACAAAAAATGTCGGAAGAAATGCGTGTCTTTGTGTGTGTGTGTGGGCGTGTGTGGAGTAGTGTTGCACGGTATACTGGTGCCAACGGTAGACCGTAGTAGGCTGCTACTTAAACACCACAGTATATGACATGGTGCCACTACTGTGGGATAAGTTCAAAGTCCAATCAAAGTAGGGTGGGTGCGCTGGCCAATAACAGCCATAGTGCTCCGCGGCGCAAGATAACGGCTTACCGGCGACCGAGAAGCTCGGCTCCAGGTGAATAAATTGGCGTCATGACTGCCCAGAAATACCTGAACAGTCAAGGCGTGGTGGCACACAGGTATGAGACGTGTCAGAGGAGAAACAAGCCGTTCACATTTCTCTTTCTGTGGAAGGTAACAGCCCACAAACCTCACCGCACTGAAGGGACTGTTCTTTACTTGTCAGGGGAGGAGGGTGGCTGGTTGATCTTTATTTTATTTATTTTATTTTGATCCCCCCTATGTTAATCACTTATTGATGCTGTTTTTGAAGTATGAATAAGTCAATAAGTAATTTATTCCATTGAAATATCATTGATGTATTATAAATGACAAAAGGCACATCTGCTTCATTTTTGCTGTGGTATCGTGATACTACTCAGAACCGTGATACTTTCACTGGTATCGTACCGTGGATCCCAATTTTGGTACCGTGACAACACTAATCTTGAGAGAGTATGAGAGGGAGAGACTGTGTGGATGTGTGTGGAGAGAGTGGGAGAGGGAGAGACTGTGGGTGTGGAGGGGGATTATGTCATTTTGTGTTTGTGTGAGAGAGGGAGTGCGTTTGTAAGCACACGTGTATGATGTGGCTCTTTGTACTACCACGGTAATTTTTGTGGCTCTTGGTCTCTGACTGGTTGGCCACCCCTGGTCTAGTGCTACCATCAGGTCAACATTAACTAACCTGATGTGCAGGTTCAATAAAGGGCAGGCACTTTCAAAAAACACTTGGCAGGTGATTGGATAAACCAGCTGTCCTTCCTCACAGAATGTTGACTGGTCAAACCACTAATGGTTCAGAGACAAATTACCTGAAGCCTGACAAGATTTTCACATGATGGCATGATATTGTGAGAATCCAGAAAAGATCTCGCCTTGACAAACACTGTGGTTGACTTTCAGACTTTTACACAAGATGTTTCGATTGCCACTGGTTCTGTTTTTGCTCCCCCTGTTCTCTGCCTGCTTTGGAGACAAGATCCTGGAGCTAAATTTGGGAGCTGATGCTAACTGTGAGTTCCAGGTACTTAGAAGGGTCGACAGCAGTGATGTCTATTATGATTGGTAAAGCAGATGTTACTGTCACATCACAACAAGGTAGAAGACAACAGATACATCTACAGTAACCACCATTTTACTACTGCATCTGTATCAGTTAGCACCACTAATATTTTCAGTGGTCTGCACACCCGTAGTGCACCAACACAGGTCTTTGGGGGCAAATGCAAATACATTCATTACTTTGGCTGTTTGTGTTGAAAAAAATACGGACTGCACAATTAATCCAGTGGCAACAAATGGGTTTTAGTAAAGATAGACTAAAATTTGCTTTGCATTTAATCTGAATGTGAATCTGAATGTGCCTAAAGCCTGGTATACACTGTGTAGTTTTGGACAGGACAGGACTTTCTCTCAATGCAGCATTAATACCTGTGTGCAGACCAGGCGACTCTCCAGCATCTCCTGGGTGGGGTCATCTGATTCCCAGGGACCCCTCCCATTGTGGGCGGGAATGGTCCTGGCCTGGCCCTCATCATCATAGACTGTCCACTTGGTTAGCTTCTCCACTGTCTGGTGGGGCAGCAGGTTCTCAGCACGCAGCCAGTCCTGATCCCACACACAGCAAAGACAGATGATTGACCTTAAAAAGAATCATTGGATCACACTGATTCAACTAAATTCAACAAATCTTTTTCACACTCCGTCTATTGTTATTTCTTTAAGCTTTGTATAAGTGACAGAATGCAGTTTCTTTGTCATCATTCCATACCAGTATTTTTAATGAAGCATCATCCTCTAAAAATGTATCACCTACCTGAGGGTCTCCACTCATCCTTGGGTTTCCAGCCCAGTGCACATCTGGTTGGGTGATGGCATACATTCCCCCCTCACCCATCAACTGGGCTACTTCCCTGTCTGCCTCTTCTTCATACAGGGACCGGACACCAGGTATCACAGCATTTGCCTCCCCATTTGGAAAGGGCTGAGTGGCGGAGCTAGGAATCCCAGCTGCAGCCTCGCTTTCTGAATCTGGTCCCTTGGCCCGAGTCGGCCTTGACAGGGACATCTTGGTCAGGTTGATCTGGGAGGGGTTCAGTTTCCCTCTCGCAGCCAGTAGCACACTGACTCCATCTTGATTGTTGTGGGCAGCCCTCCTGTTTCTATCCTCGGTGTTAGAAGATCCCTCTGGTGTACCACTGGAGCCAGGGCTCCTCTGCCACATCTGCACCCGACTGTAACCCTCCAGGCAAGGAATTCTTGATGGACTTCAGGAGGCTGAGATCTGGTTTTACAGGGAGCACAAGCCTGGCACCTGGTTTTGGGGGTTTGGGCTGTGATGTAGTGGGTTCTCCTGATGGTCCAGTGGTACTTGATGGAGTAGAAGATCCGGGAGCTGCCTGGGGCACCTCTGCCGTCTTTGCCTTTCCCAGTTTGTTCATTCTGGGGAGTACAACAGCATATTTGGCCTCTACCTCTTTCTCTCCAACTGGGACTGCTTCCTCCCCTCCCTCCTCTACCTTTTCCTGAAGGCTGGCATTCTCTTTTCCCATTTTGTCCACAGAGGAGCTTCTATTTTTACCTGCCAAGCTGGTTTTACTGGCAACTCTCATGGCCATCCTGTGTTTGAGGATATTGCCCTTAGATTTTCTGGGGCCTTGCTTCTGTTTTATTGATCGAAGGGAAAGCCAGTGGGAGATCCCGATGGCTTTAGTCCAAGCAGAAAGCTTCTTTCTCATAGTCAACCCCCGTGGCACATTTTTCTGAATCCAACCGGACACTCGACGAAGAGTGGTCATACCTTTTCTTCGCACTATCAAACATTCCTTGGGTTTGCTGGACGCTCCATCAGGGGCTTCACTCTCTGATGTTTCCTCGTCAGGCTTCATTAGCATCTTATTTGCTTTGTTTCGGAGAGATGCCATCTTGACCTTCCCCAAGAGCAACCCCTGTGGCCGCCCTTTGACGGTACTCCCAGCGTCCTGCTGCTCCTCAGGCTCCAGAATGGCTTTGAGATCCTTACCTTTGGCTTTGAGAAGCATTATTCGGTTTTGGCCTTTGATGGCTTTGGTCAGTATTGGTTCAGACTCCTCCTCCTCTACCTCATCTGGATCTGCCTCTACAGGAGCATCTTTCTCATTTATACTTTCAACTTCTTTGTTGGTGGGAGGACCTTTTGTTGGTTGAGTCTCCTCTGTTGTAGAACTTGGTTTGTCCTCTTTTTGTTGTTTCTTTTTGTTCTTTTTTTCTTCCTTGGCTTTTTGTTTGGCTTCCTTTTCTAACCTCTGCTTCTCTGCTTTGACTCTCTGTTTCTCAGCCTTCTCTGCCTGCTTATCTGCTTTTGTTTTTTTAAACATCTTGTATTTTGGTGCTTGCGCCGGCTTCGAGGGACGGGGAGTTTGTCTGCGTCGTCTGCAGGCTGTTTCAGCTGGTGGCTTTTCAGATGTGTCCTGGGTTATCTCCTTGTCTTCAACCACATCACTGATGACCGCCTCAAATACTTCAACTTCCTTGTTGTTTTCCTCTTCTTCTTCACTGGAAGTGACTGGTTCACTTCTGGATTTGACTTCCTCTGAAAGCTCTTTGTCCGATCCCTCGCTTGCTGTCTGTCCTGTATCTCTTTGAGTATCTGATGCCTCCTCAGCCTCCTCAGCCTCCTCCTCACTGTTCTCCTCACTCCCATGTGTCTCAGATGGCTCTGTGATACTGCCCTGCTCCTCCTCTTTCTCATCGTTACTAGTTTCCTCTTCCGTCACCTCCTCTGAGCTTCCTGCATCACTCTCTGATTCCTCCTCCTCACTCTCTGTCACTTTGTCACTTCTCTTTTTCTCAGGCTTGGTGGGGAGCTTGTTGTTGATCCTCCCTTGTATGGTTGGGGCTGCTTTTAGTGGAGGTTTAAGTTTAGTTGTCTTGTTTATTCCTGTCTTACTATCTTTGTTATGTTGAAGCTGTTCACGATTTACAGTTGTTCCGTTGCCTAGCGTGCTTCCCGCTTGTTGCTGTGGTTCTTTTGGTTCTGGACTTCTCTTTTTACTTGGATCTGCTTTATTCCTTCCACTGCTCTTCACCTTATCTGTCTTTCTGTACTCAGGAGTTGGTGAATTCCCTCTAACTTTTTGTTTTCCATTAGGCACTTTAGAGGGAGACTGAGGTGCTCTGGAAACATTCTGTCTCACTTTTTTCTGTTGATTTCCTGCCCTTTGCTTTGTGGCATTTATTCTACCTTGGGACTTGACTGGTGACATGGCTAACAATTCTTCAGGGTTGAAATTACCTAGAGAACAGAACAACTCTTTAACATAAACAAATAAAGTTAATATAAATAAAAATAAATAATGTTTATAAAAATAGAATGAATTGAATAAATAAATAAATAAATAAGTATCAACAACACACTTTGACAGATAAGTTAGCCACTCAATTAAATGAACAATCTCGAGCTGTAAGTTGAGTAACATGTCTGTCAAACTCAGTGAAACCAGGTCCTTGGCTCAATCCATCAGCATCTATACCAGGTTTCACACTTTAAGTCCCTGATCCTTGTTCAGACCTCGTTTAGCCACAACTAAGCTGATGTGCTATCTAACAGTCATTGCCAGGTTAAGTTTAAGGGCTGCTGTGCATCTCCATCAAAACAAACTTAACAATGAATCAATAAGACAAGGCAAAAGCACAGCAAAAGGGACTCTTTTCCATGCTGGATGAAAATGACTCCACTTCCTTTTTGTAACAGCAAACTGCTATTATCTGCAGGTTAAATCTAAATGGCAGTGAAAGGCTATCTTTAGATCCGCCTAAATGTAGTTGTATAGCCTGCGCACCCTGGGGGGAAAGCAGTGAGAGCTCATTTCAGTGTAATATAGCTTACCAGGCTTCTCAGGTGAAACCCAGGCATGGCTGGGGGGCTGCAAAGTGCTCCGGTTTGTCCTCGAGAGCTGGTGTCACGGATACAAACACGCACCCATGCTCAGGAGGAGAGCTGAGGGGAAGTTACACACCAGTATCCCACCCACTAACATTATTCAGGAAGGCACACAGCCAAATATGCAATACACACCCACCAAAAGTTTGTGTGTGGTTTATGCTTGCACACAATGCCCCCGTCAACAAAGGTGAGCTGGCGTGCACCGATGCGCGCACACGCAAACACAAGGTGCCTTTTGAATAATACAGCTCTGCCTGGCAGGTCATACAGCTCTGCTGCCGTTCATATGGCCAGCTGGTGAATGCTTGGGAGGAAAGGTGAGAGGTGCTGCTCCGAGTGATCAACAATGGGTGCTGATGGATGAGAGAGGGAGAGAAAGATGGAGGGGAGAGAACATGGGTTCATTACCTGGTTTTTTCCTCTGGGACAGGGAGATTCCATCAGTGTGTCCTGGAATGCTGGACAGGCCATTTGTAAATGCTCAATATATGTATATATGCAGGCATATTTAGAAAGGGACATATTTTCGTGTATTGGCTCTGTGTTCCAGCAAATAGCAACTACAAATTGGCTGTGAGGGGAAAATTCTGACTTTTACTGTAATTTGATTGATTTTCTTTTTTTAAAATATATATTTCTTAATTGAAGGTAACTCCAAAAAATATTTAAATTGTAACATTTTACATTTTAATATTCCCCACTACACCTTCACTCACTCCTCTGTCAGCTCTTATCCCTAACCCTCGGTCAGTAATTTACAGTACTACAGGTACTGCAGGAATATAGTTTGATCCAACATGATGAAGCTGAACAGGACTAACACAGTAAGTGCAGTAGGACATACAAACATCAGTATAATAAATCCAGATGAGGCATCTCTGAAAAAGAGATCATGGGTTATTGGTGGAAACAGAACACAGCTGAGGATCGTCTTAATCCAAATTTAAATTCTTCAGGTTTCTGGAATAAAAAAAAAACGCTTGTGCAGTCAGGAGGAGTCATTAGATAAAAGAGGGCTGAAGATTTGAAAAGGTCTTCCCCCAGTGCTGCTCCCATGTAACCTAATCCCCCTAAAGAAAATGTGGTGAATGGCAATGGAGGTGAACTAAATGTAAAATATCTAACTTGACAGTATCCAAACAGAATGAATTACAGAAGTGAAAAGAGTTATTAATATGGGTAAAGCTGTAAAATATACCACTTATAAACAGATAGCTGAGTGTAGAAAAGCCCTTTCTCCATAACGGGGAAGACCCCCTTGTCTTTAAATTAAATTTGTTAAATATTTTGTTGGCATGTATAATGTTAGTCTGCAAACCAAAGGTTAGAGGTATGATGCAGAATTCTGCCTCTAGATGGTACCAACTCTTCTGTGGTTCACTGAACCATATTGCTGTTTTATGGGGATTGTCTTCCCAGTAGAAACATAATAGATTTCGTTTAATAAAAAAGAAAAGAAAAGTCCATGTAGTCCCTTTTCCTCAGCAACAGTCTCACTAAGTCATGGTACTAAACTGCCTCAAATAAATTGAAAACGATGCATTTGAAAATGATTAGTGGAAGTTAAATGTGTTGCTCCTATATATGGATATTATATTTTGGCAAGATTTTAATGGGTTGGATACTGCAACCTTGAGAGGGTCAGGTTTTTTCCAACCCACTTCACATCAGCAGTGTAGGACTCATGCTTCATTTTATATCCTATAGTCCCCAACTTTTAGAGGACCAGATGTGTTTGAATGCCTCTCTTGGGTGGACATGTAAGTTAGCATCTATGTGGTGAGATGTCTGGTTAGGATAAATCTGGTTGAAGACTTTATAGACCTCTAGGTTACATATACCCATAACTGCTGACTGAATAGTTCTATTCAACGTACAGGTCTAAAAACTCTCGCCAGATTTTGTGAGGTTTTGATTCAGGCTGCAAGATAGTATCAGTACAACATCGGTATCGGCCGATATCAGCTTTAAGATGAAGTATTAGAATCGGCCAACATGCTTTTCCTTATTTTGCTCAATGAATGAATAATACAGACTTTGAAAAGCATTCTCCATCATCCAAGACTGAATATATCGGTACTGTATCAGTTATGGGCCAAATAAGTTGTTGTATTTGACATAACGGATATCCGCAAGAAATCCAATATCATGCATTCCTAGTTTGAAGCAAGACATCTGACGTCACCAATGACAGCAGAAAGACAGCATGATTGAATGAATACATCTGAGGAATACTTCACCCCCAAATGACCATTTGTATATCACTTACCCCGTGTTACACTGAATTGTTAAGAAAACTGTTTTTCTCACATTCTTCCACAATGAACAGAGAATCTTGTCTTGAAATCTTGAAAATTCTTGTCATAGGGGTTCATGTTTAACAGAAAAACATGATCAAAACATCCACTTACAAACTCTCACACAGGTCCTGCAGTATAATCCAAATCTCATTTATCCCGTCATGTCCTCAGTACTTCCCAAACACGACTTTTCACTTAAACTTTACTATATAAAACACTTACGCATTCTTTAGTCTCATGTACACACAAGTAGCGTGCCTGCGCCGTTTATGTGGAGGTGTTTAAAAATTTTTTTTGTGAAAATGCACGTGTTTGGGAAGCACTGAGCACATGACTGAACAGATACGACTTGGATTATATTACACCAGTTATTTGAGAGTTTGTAAAGGGAAGTTTTGACCCTTTACTTCAGTTCATCAAGAATTCATTCATTTTTTTGGATTCTTTGTTCACCGTGGAGGCATGTAAGAAAAAGCAGAAAAAAAGGAAAAATTTTCTTCCCAAACTCAATGTCCCATGGGGTAAGTGACATAAAAAATGATCATTTGGCAATAAAGTATTCCTTTAAAACCTCGAGGTCAGTGCTTCATCGCACAGCAGGACAATTATGCTGAATATAAAACCGAAGTCACAAAGCCCTTTTTCAGCAGACGTTTCACCACTTTTCACCTTAGGTCAGTTGTTTGACTAACTAATCACCTTTCTTGCTGCTAAAGACTAGACTTAAGGCTCCCACTAGCTAGAGGTGATGTCATATGCAGTACAGGCCTGGCAGAGGATCATCAGTGAAATACCAAGCGTCTGCTGAAATCAGTGAGTCAGAGACTTCTGTCACTGACTGCAAAGAATTTGGAAGCAAATCTTAAGTATGACTTTAAGCTTTATGCTAAAGGAATAGTTCAACCTTTGGGGACACTTTCTCATGTTCTGTCTGTGAATGAGATGTAAAGGTTGATCTTAATCTCATTTGCATCTCATCAGCTCTGTGCAACACAGTAACAACGTATTAATTTAAATACCAAAGTCCCAGGTATCCAGGCACCATTTTATAGCTCATTTAACGTCTTCAAGTTGCAAATGACAATGCCTCATCTTGCAGGGTCATCTTCTAACAGAGCTGCTGCTGTTAGCTGGCCCAGTCTCAGCCAGGTCCTCAGAGAGCTCAGGTTGCAGCAAAGCCACAGTGGCTGGAGGCAATTAGAGGACAAAGCGCCTCATTCTATAATGGATGATCAAAACTCTTGGCTGTGCATGTATGACAACTGATCCCTCTTTTATCCACTTCACCAGAGATGGCCCGGCCGCAGCAGCTCACAAAGACCAAGATTACAGCTGCGCTTTAGGAAGAAAGCAGAAATTGAAAAAGAACACTGAGTTTTGGAATATAATCAGACAGGCCAAAATGATATGTTGGGAATCTAAATGTTATGCTTTTTTCAGGTTTCAGTGGAGCATACAAAAATTCTGAAACAGCCCTCAGACACCGTCAAAGACTTTTTTGCGGTGCAGCAGACATGAATGATGTGGATAACCATCGGGTGACAGACTTGTCTTGTTTCTCAGTGTGCTGACAAAATAAAAACAGACACAGTCATTCTTGGGAAAAAAACATGTAATAATTATCCACAAGAAATCTGTAGTGTGAAGTTACAAATAAAAAACAAATTAGGGTTCTTAATCAGTTCACTACAAAAATATATTCTAGGCTGATGCTAAATACCCAGCATTCTGAGACACAGTACCAAAATATTTCCTTGTGCGATCTAAGTAGCAGCCAACCCCAGTTACAACAGGCCCACAGGTACAGACTGAGTCACATACATACTGTATATATTAAAAACATTTCACTACAATAGCTTACAATTACATTCCTAAATTACATTATTCATTGCTGGCATAAAAATGGTTTACATAAAAATAATAAAAAACCAAACCCCTTAGAAAGCTGCTCCCCCCAAAAAGTACAGCACTGTGAGCTCCGCAGTAGTGGAGAAGTACCTATGGCCGGTATGTAAGTATAGAGTGGACGGTAGGGGAGAGGGCTCTGTTAGCAGTATACAGGGGGGCATTATAGTTTGTAATGCTACCACTAATTTAGTAAATGATGACTGAAAAACAAAGAAGTTAAACATCAGTGTGGTTCAACTTACATACACTTTTGCATCTTTTTTTCCTGTGGCATCACTGAACACATTGATAGTTTATCTGAATAGTATGGAAGCTCATTTGAACCAAAATAAGGAGGGAAAATGATGATGTGTAATGATTCACAACAATAAAACCTTTCATGCAAAGAGTTTTGACTTACCAAGGTAGGATTATGAAAAAGTAAGGGTTTTTTTTGCATCGATATTATGAAAGTTTCAAGGACAAGTTGGGTCAAAAAAATACAAAAAAATGCATGTCAATATTATGGGATACTAAGTAACAGTTATGACTACAGTCAAAATTCTAACAGTATGTCAAATGTAGTCAAGTTGCAAGTATGAGATTTTCTAAATAGGAATATTTAAAAATGACAATGCATGTAAAAATGACCACATGCTAAGTCAAAACAGTGATTCAAAATCATAATTTTACTTAAAGGGATAGTTCAGATTTTTTAAGTAGGTTTGGATGAGTTACTTATCCATAGACAGTGTATTACATACAGTGGATGTCAGGTGGCACACAACCAGTTTGGAGAAGCAGGCTGGAGGACTAAGCAATGAAGCTAAGCAATGTACTGCTGTGGCTGGAGGTGGGCAACAGAACATGTTTTAGTCACCTAAAAAAGTCCCTCCCAAAAAAAAAAAAAAAAATCAACATCAGTTTAAGTGTACACTATATTTAGAATATTTTCATTGCTTTACCTTTCTGACAGACAGCCCTTTCTGACGGGAGAAGCCGTTAAGGCTTCAGTTCCCCATCTATGCTCTTGTCAAAGCCACCAAACTCCATTGACACAAACAGTAATTTTAGCTCTCTGTCCACATGAGCTGCTGGTCTACTGCTGCTTTGATCAGTTACTTAATTTGTGTTATTGTGTGACATTGGTGAATCTGAACTAACCCTTTTAAATTCCAACATCAAACAATGAAACAAATAAGTGAACTGATGTAGGCAGTGGTAGACCAGCAGCTTCTGTGTTCAGCAAAATTAAATCAATGTTTTTCTCAATGGAGGCTGGTTTTGAAGAGAGCGATATAATGGCTTCATTTTCCTGTCGAAATTGCTGTCTGACAGGAAGGTAAAGCAGTGAAAACACTCTAAATATAGCGTACAGTTAAACTGATATTGATTTTTTCAAGGTGGGACTTAAAATACATTTTGTTGCTGACCCCTCCACAGCAGCACAATGCTTAGCTTCCATGTCAGACTCCAGCCTGCTTCTCCAAACTGGAAGCGTGCCAACTGACATTTACTGTATGTAATATACTGTCTATTGATAAGTATCCCCTAACAACCCCACCTCAAACAAGCTGATCAAACCCTTTAAGTAAAATTATGGCTCTCAAGTAAAAATGATGACACTAGTGAGACTGTCCAGATTCTTGACTTACTGTCTCACTGTTTTGATGACAATTATTTTCATAGTATCTCATAATATTGACTTCTCACATAATGTTGATTCACTGCAAGTCATTTATTATCATTCCTATCCTGTTTTTTCTTTTCCTGGCAGAAATGGGCTTCCATAGTATAAATCTTAAAATTCTTCAAATTAAAAAAAATCAGGCACAAATCACATAAAATGAATCCTGTAAAATATTTTCATCAACATTATTCAAACCATCCCGCACGGTCCTTCCAGCTCTATGTCCATGTAGGGAGAGGAAGGCCAGTGAGATTGCACAGCAGAGAGCGTGGTGATTGGACGAACCGTTTCCACTGGCAGAGTCCACATGAAAAGGCTGGTGGCGGTGATAAAGGCTTTCAGAGTGAAGTGGGTATGATTGTTAAGTCAAACAGCTTCAGCAAGTGGCATCTATAGCAGATGAGAGATGCTGGTTTCGTGCTGGCGTTGATCTTGATGTGATGAATTATGGCATTGGTCACATGTGAGGAATGTGCTTCATGTAGCTTTGGGTTAAATGGTTGTGACCATGCTGTGATCATGTGTGTACAGCGTGCGGTCTTTAGGCACAGGTGGTGTTTCTTCCTTCAGCCTCCGTCTGCACCGTGAGTGAGCCTTCAAACAGCATTCTTGTGGTGCTCGTGAAGCACAACTGCCAGGAGCCATTTGGTGTCTCTCCACCAGGGGTCGTTGTGAGCTGAGAGTGGGGAGGTCAGTCACTGAGGCGAGGGGTCGGGGGTCAGTAGTGGTTGTGACAGCCGAGCAGGAGGCGAGTGCTGCTACAGGGCTGCAGTACGCTTCATACACATCAACATGTCAGTTCACTCTGTGGAGACACAATGAAAGACACTATGTTGATTCCAGAGGAGTCAATGGCATATCAGTTTTAATACCACAGGTGGGGGTGTGCCGTATCATCTCATTGACGATAATACGGTATAAGTTTTAATATAATATGAAAAATTCACATCATGATACTGCTCAGAGGGAACTCATTCAGCGGCTCCTTTGGCAGCGGCACAGCATCTCCCCCTCTCCTCTCGTTATTAAACCTTTGGTAATGTAAACCCACATGACGCTCGCAGTTCAAAAAATACTACATATGTGGGAATGTGCTATAGTTATGGTACCATAACAGTCTGTCACAGGTTACGGCATGATGATCAGAAGAGAAATGGCAGAGCATAACGGTCCAGGTGAAAAAAACCCCCAACTCAATCATTTTGGATTTTGCTAAAAAAGAAGGAAATCGCCTGTTGATTTATATACATAGATCCCAGGGTACATTTTGTGTATTTGGGAGCTGTTTAAATGTGTAATTTGTGGTCAATTTCTGGACTGTCTTTGAAGGCGAGATTATAGTGAACGTAAATCTCTTGATGATGTCAAGTAACAACAGATGTTTACAAAGAGGGAATGCAAAGGTGACATACTTACAAACATATGGGAAGAATGACACAATATAAGCATATGCATGAAGAAGTTTTTACTGAATATTTGAAGGCAACTGTTAGGTTGACATGTTGAACTATATCACTTTTTTAATAGAAATTCTACGTTCTTAAATTAATAATACAATACTAATTAGTCATATTGTCAAACATATCTTTATGGCAAAATACCCTGAAATATCATATATTATTTTAGAGCCATATCGCCCACCCCAAAGCGAAGGTAAAAATCTGGCACTACCTTTGTCTCACCTCAACTGTCCAGAGATGTCTCTCAAGCTACAGCACTCTTCACATTGTTCTCCACGAACGACCTGTGGCAAACACACAATAGCTTCCATCAACATGACTTTCTCCAGCTTCAGGAGAGCATGTTTACCTGTACAGTTTGAACAAAACTCATTTTTTTGGTTGCAGTGTTTATGCCACATTCACGTCATATAGGAATTGAATTATGATTTTCAGACTTCTGAATAATGTTGACATGAAAATCTAAGTGCTTATTATACCTGACATTTGTTTAATACTTCACCCCCCACATGACCATTTGTGTATCATTTACTCATCCTGTGTAAGAACGAAAAAACTTAGATTTTCTCGCATGCCTCCTCAGTGAACAACAATTTATGAAAAATCACAAATTAAAACTTCCACATGACATGATTAAACATGTTCTAGTGGGAATAAGATCCAAAACAGGGTGAAAATTTACAAGATCATCAACCAAGATTGCATGTTTCCCTGATGTTAGCTTGCAGCTGCATGTAGCAGTGTGCCTACATCCGTGGATTGCCTTTATTGGAGAATAGCAACATTTTCTAACATAAAATCACTAATAAAGCTCCAAAACACAACCAGATATGTTCCAGCAGTAATATTGTCTGAAAGTGGGCAGAAATAACGACGACAACAACCAAAATTACAAGTTTCCCTGACTTTAGCATGAAGCTACATGTAGCAGTGTAGTTGCAACTGGAGAACAGTTGTGTATAGCGACATTTTCTCATGCAAACTCATTAATAAAGGGCTCTGAATACAACCAGACATGTTCCAGAGGGAATATGATCCAAAATAGGGGAAATTTACATCGACAACCAAGATTACATTTCCCTGATGTTAGCATGTAGCTGCATGCAAAAGTGTAGACTACATAATGCCAACACATGCAGTAGCCTTTCTGAAGCAAATGACCATATAAAGTAATCTGTCTCAAGCTGATGTCATCTTGTAGCCAAAGTAGAAATAAAAGTTGAAAGAAAGTATTCAGAACAGTCTGAAGCTTGATGTTTGTGCTCACAGGGATTACTTTTACATACTTTATCTCATTTTCTGAAACTTGTCCATGTTTACTATGAACATCTGACGTTGTAACATTATTATATAAGACGGGAAACTCGGCTCTACCACATATCACTAACTCAGCTTCTCCGGAGCCTTTGTGCTCCACTGTCTCTCAGGTTAACTCGTATTGCAGCGGTGCCTGGATAGTGTGACGTGTGGTTGTGCGGCTGCCGTGGTCCTGCCAGATGCCTCCTGCTGCTGCTGTGATCATTAGTCATACTTCTACTGTTATTATACACATATGATTATTGTCACATATGTATACTATCAGATATTAATACCTACAACATATTGTACCACAATAGCCATAATTATTATTGTAATATTATTACTTAAATTAATGTTGTTGTAACCTATTAACATTATCATCTGTCCTGCATCTCTCTCTGTCTCTCTTTCTGTCTCATTGTGTCATACGGATTACTGTTAATTTGTTATGATCTGTTCTGTAGAAGACATTTATTGCACGTCTGTCCGTCCTGGAAGAGGGATCCCTCCTCAGTTGCTCTTCCTGAGGTTTCTACCATTTTTTTCCTCTGTTAAAAGGTTTTTTTGGGGGGGGGAAGTTTCTCCTTATCCGCTGTGAGGGTCCAAAGGACAGAGGGATATCGTATGCTGTAAAGCCCCCTGAGGCAAATTGTTATTTGTGATATTGGGCTTTATAAATAAAATTGATTGATTGAAATTAATAATAGGTCCCCCTTTAAAATCAAGAGGAAACCATGTGGGTGTCATTTGCTTTAGCATTGACTAAATTGGTGATGGCTGATTACTTACGTCTGGTCTCCTTCTAGTGACTTCTGGATCTCTTGAAGTACTTCTGCAAGACAATAAAACATGACTGTAACTAACCAGTGTTCTCAACACAACACTCAGTTTAAGGCCTGTAGCAGCAGTTCAGTCACATTAGGACACAGCCTACTGGGATCAAAGGGAAGTTAGATGAATCATGCGCTGGGGTGATGTTGGGTAAACACTGCTGTGTGATGCTTCAGGTTTCCAACCTGCTGATGAAGGTGTGTCTGATGACAATGGGAGCACAAAGCTGACATACTAGTTAGGAGACGCAGCACATGGTACTATTACAGCTCAAGTCAGACTTTAAGGGTTCAAATACGGTAACAAGAGGGGATTCCTGTATCATATTTCTACTACATAGCTCTCCGTCTCTGGAGTACTCACTCTCGTCATTCAGCAAAGCATGCTCCATAACACGTCTAGCTGCACTTTCTGGAACACACAGGCAGCAGGCAGAGGACACGTCAGTACAGTCAGCCACAAACAAGTGTGTAAAAACAGAAAGCACAAGCACAGAGTTTATCAACATCACACAGAACACTACATCTGGACATGTAGTGTTCCCTCAGCCAGTGGCACATGCACGTTTATGTATGATGCTTTTAGTGTTTACAAGTCTCTGACAGACATTTTACCTGCATCCTCACTGTCCTGTCTGGCATTTCTAGAAAGACAAAGAAGATAAAACTCATGAGTACTGAAATAAATAGTGAATTAGAGTCAAATATGGAAACACAGAGTGTTCTGTATATACCTATATGCAGAGGAAGCTCCATCAGCATGTGGCCTGTGTTGGGTGGGTGAATGAAGCGGAACATTCACCAGACAACGAGGCTCCACCAGTTGGCGTGTGGACAGAGAGAAGCGCTCAAACTCGGATGGAGAGATCAAGTAGAAGCCTGAAGGAGAACAGAGGCACACAGAATAATAATGTTGCTGAAAACAACACAGAGGTTCTAATGTGGACCTATTTTAGGGAACTCTAAAAAAGCTGTAGTAGGAAACAGACATGTACACCAGCAACATTACTGTATCATATGGACCTAAAGGTAAAAACACAATGACAGACTTTTTCTTTTGGAAGAACAACTCTTTGAAAACTAGAAGTTGAGCTTTGACCTTTTGGATGTGAAATGTCATCACTTCATCATTTTATTATATTAGAGATATGTGTGAAATTTTGTTAGAGTATGAATTCTTGAGTTATAGTCAAAAACATGTTGTATGAGGTCACAGTGAGCTAGACTTTTGTCCAACAAATTCAACTTGGTTCATTCTTGAGTCCAAGCGGACCTTTGTGTCAAATCTTAAAGAAATTCCCTAAAGGTATTGTCAAGATAATGCATTCGCGAGAATGGGATGGACTGACTTGTGGGCACTGAAATAAATTGTAAGTTTACAGAGTAAAGTATGGAAACATAGAGTGAACTGTATATACATAGACAAGTACAGTAAACACAATTCCTCTGGTCACAGCTATTCTCGACGCAGAGAGATATGTAATCTGGTTATTGTTTCAAAAGACTGGATTATAGCAACTAGACTGTAAAGTTTCATCAGACACTGTGACCTCTAGTCTAGCAATATGTGCTAGCACAAAGAGCAGCAATGGTATCAAGACTGTGTGATTTGTCCCTCGACCAGCCATTTCAGCGAGAGGCGGACTGATTAATCAGCGCCCACAAGACGTTTTTCAAACTATTGTCACTACCAAACTTTGCCCCAATAGTTGTCGATGGCTGTGCAGTGCAGTCTCCATGGGTCACCCGGGGGCATATTCTTGTTTGTTATGTTTTATAAATCAGGGAGAAACTTTTGAGCATTTCAAAAATTCAGAGCAGATACTGGTACCAATGTTTAAATAACAATTTGGGTTATTTACTCTCCCCTTAGTGCCAGCAAAGCACAGAAATCCTCATTATAATGAAATAACTCAGTTTTAAAGTCATTCAGCCCCTTATTACACTATATTTGAATGAGCACAAATTCAACCCTTTAAATTTATGAAACAATCATTAAAATGTACTTTTTTCACATCAAAAACATCTTCAGATCACTAACTTCCAGACAAACTGAGATTTACCTTCAGCTGCTGAAGATGTATTACTTTATTTAGCAGGACTGGCCATTATTGTCAGTGCATGTGTATTTTTTTGTAAGTAAATGTTAGGCATGTAGTTGTAATGATAACAGCTGAAAGCTAAAGAAAGCATTTTTATCCCTGTGGGGCCACTCAGCTATAGAAGTACAAAAGTGTGTGTCAATGTGTGTTAACCCACCCTGGCCATGTTTGGTGAAGACACAGGAAGCGATGCCGCTAACGTCCTCTCGGCGTATGCAGGGGTAGTGAACCTGCATCTTGACTGTCGGCAGAGACACCACATGTACGTCGCCCTGATTGGTCAGAACCAATAGGCCGCTCTCACCGTAGTCCTCCGACCGACTGCTGCCAAACCAGGCCACACCAACCCTCCGTACTCTGGAGCCATCCATGGCTGTCAGCTTCAGTTTCATCTTAGCGCTCACCTTTGGCAGGGTGAAAACCTGAACACACAGGAACATGATCAGCTAAAAAACTATCAATGTGCGGTGTGTTCTTTCAGACAGCTGAACACAACTAAATGCCATTGTAGTTTGGGAGCAAGACATTTTTTTTCCCAGACACGAACTGCTTTTATATCTTAGTTTTAAATCACCAGAATCTGCGATGTCTTAAATAATTTCTAAATTTAAAGCTTGAATAAATTTAATTCTACCAATGCAAATTCTATTCTATCCTATCTTCAACATATTCAGATCTTTACCTCTTGCAGGTTGTCTGGAATAGAAAATGTAAATAAACAACTGTTAACTGTTAATTGTCTTAAAATTGATCATAAGTGCTTAACAAATCATCTCTATGTAAATAAAGATACATATTCTATAAATATTTCATGTTTTGAGTACTTGCATGTGTGTGTGTGCATGCGCGCGCACGTGTTTGTGACCGTGTTACATCTCAGTAATGAAAAATAAGAATTCCAATATCGAAAAATCAACTATAAAATAACAAACTAAATATCAAACTTCACTTAAGCATCAGGCCAAAATCAACTTTTTCACATTAACTGTATTTCTATCAAGGTGGAAAAGCCTCTGAAACATCACTCAGACCATGAAAAAACATAAAACCCAGAATGGTGTTGATTTGCCTGAACCCCTGAGTGAAATCCATTTGAAACGTTGCATTACAATCAGTTAACAAAAAATACATATGTATAGTGTTGGGTTCTCTAGTGTTAAGCCAATTACAGCCTGCCACTCTAAACCACCATGTTCTCCCTGTTTTAGCCAATCAAAGATGAATACAGATTTTTAATAATTAAAAAAAACTGAGCTGCTCTCAAATGAATTCAATCGTGGATTTCAAGATGATATGATACTAGATTCAGTAAAGTGCTATTAAACCTACATCTGTAGCAAATGCACCCAAATTGAGATGAGTAAACACTAAGTGAAACTTTAATCTCAAATGTTCATTTTGGCAAACTGATGGACTGCTACATCTATACAGGTTCTGTGTGTCATATATATGGCTGTTTACAGGTGTTTGTGTTGTGTGTGAAGGCTTCTGCCAGTGTGTGATCCTGACCTTAAACTGCTCCTCAGATATGACCAGGAGGTGGTGTGAGCCATGCATGTCAGGTGAGCGAGCCAGGTCGTGGGCCACCTCAAGGGGCTCAGGTAGAGGAGCCCCGTGACCGTCCAGCACCACGATACCAACAACAGGAGCCCGGTGCATGAGCTGGATCTCCTTAGCTGGAATAAAGGAGGAAGAGAAAGAGAGGTTACGAGAGGACAGAGATGAGAAAGCATTCTACCCCAAACATCAAAACTTATGTTTCTTACCCTGATGTGCGGTGACAGGTTCGTCCGCTCTGTGCTCTACGGGAGGAAGGCGGAGCATGTATGCAAACACACAGCCACCATTGGTCCCTGCCCATAGGGAGGGTGTGTTGTGTGAACCTACAAAAACGTGAGGAGAAATGTTAAAAACCAGAAGTACAGTATCAATGTTTACCCTATACTTACTCATATTCAAGGCAATAACAGCTGTGAAGCAGTGAAGATAACGTTGTTGATGCTGGTTACAAACTCATGCTGCCGTGCTGATGAAGTCTGTGTTTTTGTGTTTTCAGCTGATGTTGATTGGCTGTTTTGCACTCAGAGTACTGCAGGAGTGACAATTTTTGTACGCCAAACCGCAAGTTAGTGTTCGCCTGGTTCCCTCATCAAAAAGCCCATGGGGTTTTCCATTGGATTTTGGATTATTGCAGAAAATAAGCTGTGTTAAACAAAAGTTTATGATACTTGCATGTTTTATTCAGCAAGATAATCTTCACAGATAAACACCACTTTTATGATTTTTAAGCATAAATGCAAAGACAAAAAGTAAAAGGCTAATATTAAGATATAAGCCAGCTACACCACAGTTGTATGACTTCAACGTAGCCACCACCACAAAGCTGTAAAGCTGTGTTTGGCATGATGAATTCTGTAGTCTCATTTCACCACTTGTTAGCAACCGCTTTTTTACTCATAAAAGCTTCAAAATTCACAAGTGGGGTATTCACTGTCGTATTTCACGTCTTAAAACAAATCATAAAAGTCTCTTAAGCTTGTGTTAACTACAGATCGCATTTGTAGGCTTCTAACCCAAAACCCATTCAAAGCATACATTGACTTTGAGACGAGAGAACCATGAGTGGAAAAAAATGCTGTCATTTTTGGTGTTTAAGACTCATTCCTGCACCACTCTACTGTTCTCCTTTAAGTGTGCTGGATGTCATATAATGTGGCATTAACCAGTCATGTGGTAACGTAATAGGAAATTAGACCTCATGTGCTCCTGGTATTATTTTGTTTAAATGAAACTCAACTCCTCCAACTAACGAGAGTAACAGGCAAACCAGCCTTTTTACTGTAAATACAGAAAGTGCTGTGTGGTTGATCTAACTTATGACAAGGTGAAGAGTGCTTCATGTGGATTCTGAAAAGTAACTGATAAATATTCAAAGAAACTCTGATGTGTACTGACCCAAAGCAGTCAACCTAGGGGAAACACTGAGTTCAGAAAATATAAAAATAATCAGCTACATTCATAGTTTGATGATGTAACTTACTGTCTGAGAGGAAGGTGTCAGCAAAGTAGATTGTCCGCACAAGACCGGTGAATGAGTCATCCGAGGAACGAGCCTCGATCTTCCTTTGAACAGGAGCCAGCTCCATCTCTGCAAGTTCAGCCTCCAAACGAGCGTTCGCCTCCTGGAGCTGCTCAGAGAGAAGAAAGACAAACAAACAAACAAACAAACAAACAAACAAACAAACAGATTAAGAAGATGACAGGAGTGTGGGGGTCTCCCCAGTGCCAGTGATGTGCCTCTGATTCCTTCACTATTTATTTTGACTCCCACTGAACAGAAGAGCAGAGAGCTATACAGCTACCTTGGCGGCGTTGTTGACGTGGTGTTTCCTCAGCGAGACTCTGCTGCGTCTGATTCTCCTGAAGGACTGTCGGAGGGATTTCTTTATGCTCTTCACCCTGGACAGAGGACCCTCCAATGCTAGCTGGTCACTGGGGTTTAGGGTGCATCTACAGTTGGATAAATATTGAGTTAGTACATAAATTAACTGTTGATGTACACATTAACTTGGAATTTCACAAATCCAATTTATAACCTCCTGTCAGAGTAATTATACAACCACTGCTGACGTGGTAGTGACAGGGGTGTCCTGTAGCTCACTGATTCTCCACTTTGTTGTGTTTGTTTTGAGCAAAAGGTTGAAAGCTACTTATTTAGTCCACTTTGAACTGATTCCTCTTCATTTATTCTTCTTGTACTTCTCATGACAGCCATGTACCTGAAAATCCCATTAGTGTAGCGGTGCAGAAGAAATATTCCCTGAGCAAGAAAAGAACCCTATATCAAGCAAGTCACCAAATGAGAGAGTGAATGCCCCTTTGCATTCAGTCCATCTTGTGTGTATGTAGATGCTGCATTTTCCTTCATATTCCGTCTTCCTAGTTCAAAACGCCATGTGTCACCCCAAAGCACAGAGTTGTTTTTGGCCATTTTTACAAAGGATTGAATTTATAAAAAAACCAAAAACATGGTAAAATAATATCAGTATTCATTACCCACAATAATGATGGTATCAACATGCTGGTAACACAAGAGCAAATGCAGCAGGTCTGCCAACGTTCAAATGTCAATCAGGAGTAAACCGAGCAAACTGCAGATATGCATGAGCATCACCATGTCACTTTCTAATGCTTTATTAAAGGAACCCCCCAAATGCCCATATGTATATTGATTACTCACCCTGTGTGACTTTGTTTTTTCTTACATGCCTCCACAGTGAACAAAGAATCAAAAAAGAAAAAAAAAAAAAAAAAAAAAAAAAAAATCTGTTTCAAACTCTCACACAACTTTTGCAGTATAATCCAAATCTCATTTAATCCAGTTATATGCTCAGTATTTCCCAAACAGACAGACCTTTAAGACAGGGAACTAAACAGAAAGTGAAACTTATCTATGCTCTCTTCAAAGCCAGAATCTATTCACAAAACAGTAATTTTAATTTCACCTTCCTTCACCGGAGCAGGTGGTCTACACTGCATCAGTCAGTTACTTATTTTTTACTATCGTGGGACTTTGGTGTTTTAAAGAGTTTGTTGGGATTTACCAAAGTCACACAATAACATAAACTAACCAACTGTTCCAAGCAGTGGTAGACCATCGGCTCTTGTGTGCAAGTATGGTTTTTGCCAGTGGAGTCTGGCTTTAAAGAGGGCCTGAATAAGTTACACTTTCCATTCAGGTACTGACCTAAGCACTGGGCATTCAACTGGATAAATGAGGCTTTGACTATACTGCACAAGTTGTGTGTGATGCTGTTGTTAAAGACAAACACCAATGACTTTAATTTGTAAAGAATTTTCTCTGGTTTTTGGATTCTTTGTTTGTGATGTTTTCTTCACAAATTCATCGTATCCTGGGGTGAATAACTGATATACAAATGGTCACTTAGGGGAGTTAAGTATTCCTTTAATATCTGCATCATGCATAATGTGTGGTATATTTTGACGCAGTGTTACCTCTCAAGTCCCACTGCATGTGAAAAATAGGTGTTTATTTGTGCAATCTCAAGGGGACTGTAACTCGAAGCATCTTCAAGAGTCTCAGAGCTGAGGAGAAGGCTTGTGACAAAGACTGAATCCAAAAACCACCCAAAAAAATGTAGATGAAAAATAGTGGCTGTGAAAGCATGCAGCTATGCAACTGCTAAAACATGAAGCAGAGAAATCATGGAGGATGTAAACTTTCTATGTAAAATTACAACTTTAATTTTTTTCTCTGCATCCCCTTACTTGACGAAGACGTTGTTCTTCTGTTGGTAATCGTACAGGCCAAAGCCGTGGCTGGTGCCAAAAGCTACCAGCTTCCACTCTGAGTGCAGGGTGAGGGCGGTGACCACAGCAGGAGGCTGGCACTGGACCAGAGCAAAGGGCTGAAAGCCTGGAGGAAACAGCACTGGCTCCTCTCGCACGTCCAGCTGAGTGTGACCCTAATTAACAACAAAACCAACAAAACATGTTAACTCTGTGGTGCTGGCATAGTGTTATTTTCAGGTAGTAAATCATATTCAAAAGTAACTAGTTCAAAACGTGCCTGTTAGGAGAGGGCCAGTTACAAATACTGGCCTGTGGTATTGCTGCTCATACAGACAACTGCACACTCGACCCATCCTTGGGTCCTGAAAGTTAATTTATATGATGCTTGAGATGTTTGAGTTTGCTACAATGTGACATATCTGGCCTCTTTCTTTATTGCATCTTGAATATGCTGTAGCAAGCGACAGAGAGCAAGCTGTGCTGGGTATTGTTTAAAAAAAATTACAATACCAGTGCATATACATATACAAAGTGATACTGATCACAACAGAGTAGTCCATTTGATACCTTTTTTCCCCCTACTTCATATGACAGTCATCATATAAATGGAAGAACTAAGTTGTGTAAAATGCCATCAGATGCCACAGACATGTTGTTTAAACATACTTTGAAACCTTTTGTGGCATCTTGGCACACTGAACTGCCATCCCTGTTAAACACACTGCACTTGACTTCACCACACCGCACTGTATGAGTTGAAGCTGGTAGCAGGCCAATCACTCGTCAGTAAAACTAAACAATGTTTGCAGTGATGAAACCATACAAATAGTATATTTTTTTTATAGATTTGGGCACAAACTAGAATTACTGCCTCACACACGTCTGTGAAAACATAGATGCTTCACATTCACAAGATCTGAACAATCAGCACAGTTTCAAGGTGGACACCCAAAAATAGTGCCACTAATTAAGTATATGATCGATTGTCTTTCCTTCTGCTCCTGACATATGACATTGAGTAATGGCCACAAAAAAATAATATTCATGCCGAATATTATGATGTCACAGTGAGGTTTAGTTTAGTTTAGTTTATTTGTTTAGCACAAGTTTAGTACAAGTACAAAACTGTGCAAGGTGGGAACGAAGCCTCTGCAGGCTTGTACAGAGTTCCACACCTGCCCATATCAATCAAATGACATGCAGGCTAAACACTCAACAAAAAACAAAACAAGAGAAAACAAACAAAAACAATACAAAACAAGACACAACAGCAAGATACAATTTAAACCCAGGAAGAACGCAGCAAAAGCAAGCCACCCATAATCAGAAGGATTGAAAAAATCATGTTAGAGAATGATAAGCACAGGGATCAAGAGCGTAACAGAAGTTTCTTCAAATGCTTTTTAAAAGCAGAAGTTGACCATTGACCTTTTGGATATGAAATGTCATCACTTCATCATTATATTCTATCAGACATTTGTGTGAAGTCTTGTCATAGTTAGCATACGAAAACATGTATTGTGAGGTCACAATGACTTTGACCGACCGAATTGTAATCAGTTTTTTCTTGAGTCCAAGGGGACATCTGTGCCAAATTTGAAGAAATTCCCTCTAGGTATTGTCAAGATATCGTGTTCCTTAGAATGAGAAAGATAAGGGGACACTGGCCTTGACCTTTGAGATATTGCATTTATGAGAATGAGGTAGATGCAAGGACACACTGACACTGACCTTTGACCCTTGACCACCAAAATTCCATTGTTAAGTACAAGTGAACATTTTTGCCACATTTGAAGAAATTCCTTCAGTGTTCTTGTGATAACGTGTTCACAATTATGTCTGTCTGAGACAAAGTAACAGTAACCTTGACCTTTGACCACCCTGGCTATTGTCAGCACAGAGGCATAAAAATGACTGAATGCAGGTATTGTTTGCCTGTTTTGACACTACTTGGTACGGGGTCATTTCAGTCAATACCTTAAAGGTATCAAGTACTGATACCCAGCTCTACGCTGTACTTAACATGCTGTTGGGTGATGTAACAGTAAATATGAGTCGTTGTCAGGAGTTGGCAGAACACTGCACTTCCTGGGGTCCTCAGCAATACAAGCCAAGTGTTCAGTAAACTGGATGAATGGTTGTCAAGAAAGCAGACAGACAGACAGACAGAGACTCCTTCCAGTTTAGTTAGATGATACAAGAGATGCAACAGGAAAGTAATATATTGTAACTAGCACAGAGATATCACAGCTTTCAGAGCGTGATGAGTAAAGAACTGAAATGGTGAAGTCCCGAGTAATGTATTTGTTTTTGCAGTAATCTGTCCAACACTGCTCATTACCTTCCAGCGGAAGCCCTCTTGGCCCTGCAGCAAATCCACAACTTTGGCTTCAACCGTCTGCTCTGCTGCCTCATCATTCAGTTCCAGCACCAGGATCTGACGAGACAAACATGAAACACAGTGGAATACAAGAGAATAAGCTGAACACGCCCTATTGAAAAACTGATCTCAAGTTTAAGACGACTGAAGAAAAGGACTCCAACTCTGTTGAACTCTGGTCTTTACACATTCAGTAGTGAACTCTGCCTGTCTTTGTGCAGTTCTGTGGAGGGTTATTGAAGCTGACTGACCTCTCATACTCCATTAAAATCCTTAACAGAAGTGCACATCATGGACTTTAAATTCCCTCGACACTTCATCAAATGTTATTATTGTCACGCTACATATCTCTTAAATTGTTGTTTCATGGTGGATTTAGACAATGAGATCTGGCAACGTGGTGACATGGCAAAAGACAAAGTTAGGCAGGTCAAGACATAAGCAGTCAGGTGATCAGACAGGTTGTAAGCAGAGCACCAGGTAAGCCAAACCAATTTAAAAAAGACAAAAAGAAGAAATTATCAAAACTTTCCTGTCTGTCTTTAAACTGTCTGATGGTGTGTCTGGTGATTCTTCACTAGTCAGACTTTGATGCCGCTCTGTGAGATCTCAGCAAACAGATACAAATGATGGCTAAAACTATGAAAGACAGGCTCATGTTGTAATAATAATGACCAGAATTATTCTTTAAAATAAAGTAGGGAAAACATCACTGGATCCCTTGTTTGTTTATACTGTATATGAATGTATCAGTTTTTAAAATATCAAACATGCTTAGTCTTAAGGGATGCATTCAGTTCACAGCATAATATGTACTTATTTTTTTTGTTTCTTATTATTTCCCCTTCATGTGGAGAACCCTTTACAGCCGTGAGCAGGTCTTCATGCAACATTCTTTAATTTGTTACCATGTTAAAAATTACAGTTATTGTTTAACAGTTATCTCACCTGTCCAGCAGTGCCAGCTACAGTCAGATAACCACTGTATTTACAAAGGTGGATCTTCTGAATGCCGAGCCTTGGGTCATCACTGTAGGGGTCAAAACAGCCAACCTGGACAAAAGAACAAAATAATAGGTAAGCCAGCAATTTACTATACTTTAAAAAAAGTTAGGAGACTTATGTGAGACAGATTTTTTTTAAATCAATAGCTAAAAATAAACAAAGTCAAAGCATCATCATCATCATTTATAAATACAATTGATTGAATGATTGATTAGGAAATATTGTGACTTTTAGTCCCTAGAATGAGTCAAGCTCCAAAAACAATGGTTCTTACAGTACATTTCCCACAATGCAACTCAACAAAGGCTCTTCAAACTCAACCTCCATGTTGTAACTAAGATGTTAAGTTATAAATTCATAGTGACCCTGATCACATCAGCAGGGTCATTTTCTCAGACTTGAAAAAGCTTCTTCAATCCTCAGAGGACATCATATGACTGATCTGACATGCTGAGCAGTACCACTGTGTAGGCCTGTCACAATCATAACATGATAACCTGATAGCGATTATGTGAGGCGACTGTGATCATTCGGTCTAATTACACAATCAAGGGAATTTAAAGCCAATGTTCCAAATGTGGTGACAATTAAAAAGTGAATTGGGTGTGTTTCCAACAGCTGGGTGAATAAGTTGTGTACCTGAGCACAGAGTTACAAAGTCGGAAAAATTATTTATCGCAATTATTTGTATGACAATTAATTATCAACTAAAATTTAATTTGCTCTTCTACTGTGAAGAGTAAACCACTACTAAAATAATATCTTGGCTAATAGGTGATACCAGCTTTTTTCTGTTGTTGTTTATTTTGTTTTTGCAGACACACACCTTTCTGAATGGCGGCCACTCTCCCTCAGTGCCTTGGTTCATGTTATCGTTCTGATCAGCGTCTGTGTGGAAGACTCCAGCTGTGCTTAACTTATACATAGGATACAGACAGACTCCTGATGCATCCCAGAAACGCACTGTCCCGTCCTCGTGCCTACACACACACATAAACATGATACTGATAAATGTGTCAAAGAAATGGTGCCAATGGATATTTGCAGAGTTGAGAACTGACCCTGTGAGCAGCAGGTCTCTCTGTGGAGGGTCTGGGGCCAGGTTCTGTCCTCCTGTTATTGGCCATGGCTGCATGAAGAGAGGGGAAATGAAAGTTTAACAATAATACCAACATAATGCTTCTGTTCAACCAGAAATGAAGGAATGTGTCCAGCATACCATGTATGATGAAAGCTTTAGAGTCTAAAAAGAGTCACAAGCAGGTTTTGTATCTGGGTAAATGCTACATACAGATGTCTCTCAGCCATTATACTTCTCTTAGGACCTTTCTTAAGAACAAATTTAGGGAAAAGCTTAAGAAAAGATCGGTGAATTGGGCTCAATGTGATTTAATTAGGTAACACTTTAATAATTTTCAGTGACATCTGCCCAAGGTGTACCTTTTTGGAGTAGTGTGTTTTCTGCAGGTGTCCGGCAGCGAGGACCCTCTCCCACAGTTTGAGGGGAATGGCAGAAACATGGTGGGAGCAGGTGATGGCTGAGCTGTGGAGGGGAACCAGGTAAGGTGTCTGAATGACTGGCCAGCCTTCCGTTTGCAGGTCAATCACGACCAGCTCCTCCTCAACCAGGACCACCAGCGCACTGGGATCTCCTGCAAATGGACGGAAAAGAACAATCACAGTAGTTATTGTTGTGTAGACCCTGACCTGGGATAGGTTGGTGTCTCTTGTCTAGACTTATTTCTACAGTGTTATATAGTGTCTGAGAACATCTGTAAAAGATCTGGGCTTGGAAAAAAGCTCTAGTAAAATCATACTAAAAACTGGAATTGCTGCTCTGCTGTTGTATGCCTACACACACCAATCAAGTTTGTCTTACAATTTACATCCATGTCTGTGAAAACATTATAAACATTATGATGTCACAGTTAAGGTGACCTTTGTTCGACCTCTTGGATAGTAAATGTCATCACTTAATCATTATATGCTATTAGACATTTGTGTGAAGTTTTATCATAATTTGCGAAAGAATTCTTGAGTTATGGCCAAAAACATGTTTCGTGAGGTCACACTGACCTTGACTTTTGACCACCAAAATGTAATTAGTTCATTCTTGAGTCCAAGTGGATGTTTGTGTCAAATCTTCACAGTGTTGCCACATTCACAAGAATGAGACAGACAAGGTAACAGTGGACATTTGTGCCAAAATTTAAGTAATTCCCTCCAGGCATTCCTGATTTATTGTGTTCACAAGAATGGGATGGATGTACATACAGGCAACCTGAAAACATATTGCCTCCAGCCACGGCTATCGCCAGCGTGGAGGCATTAAAAAACATACCCAGTTCAAACAAATGATTTAAACCACTTTTGTGAAAGCAAAGCCAAAAGTGAGCACACCCAATGTCTGTTAGGAGCAAAACTGGTTGAATGGTCCATGTGTATCAGAGACGACACATCTTCAGACTGTTGACATCCTTCCCATGTCCACAGTGGAAGTTTATAATGAGTATATTTATATGCAAACGAGAACCTATATTACCGAGAGAAATCGGATTACAGGAGAAAAACACTAAATCTTGGGATAGTAGTACCTGCCAGCAAACTGGCTAAACTTAGTCTAATGTGTAAAATTGGCAGAGTGGTGCTTACACAGGACAGATACTGTACGGATTACTGTGGATCAGGGGGAGGATATTTTGAGCAGCCCTGCTGAAACTGAAGTGGACAACAATCAACTGAGCACAAGTGGTAGTGGGTACTAAAGCTGCACCAATAAGGGTCTGCACTGAACCTGATGAGGGACTGGTCATTGTAGTGTATGAGACTTGTGTAGAAGAGTTAAAATGCCGATATTACTGTTACCCCTTTGTACAGCATTGCTGTTGCTGACAACAGTCAACTCTGCAAAATGTTTTGATTAGCAATAAACCTGCCTCCTGCGTAAAGTGTCATAGCTGAATTAGGGTGGGCCTATGCTACTGTATTTTGCTGTCAGTCATAGTGGTGGTTCTAAGAGTGTGTTGAATTTTCAGAGGTGGTCACACATTAAGTTAGCAAAGAAAATAATTAAGCACACATTTGTAGGTGCCTGGCAAGTGAGCTGACTGCGATGTGCCGAATAGGGCAGGAGAAACACTGATTTGTATCATGAAACTGCAAATTTGAGCAAGCCCTCAATGCTTACTGTTAATAGTAGAGTCAGTGGTTTGGACATTTTTCAGTTGATACCAAGTATTAAGATTTGATACCCAGTCCAAATGTTGCATTTATATCAACATAGTGTGTCACGCAGTTTCTTTCTAAATTTAAGTAAAAGGACAAATGCATAAAAAACAGTATAAAAAACATCTGGATCTGACTTCTTTGGAAATAACTTGCTCACGCTCAACTACTAAAATTGTGTGATCTGAATCTAAGCAGTTTAGTCTACAAAGCTTTGCCAAACAGCTTCCTTTCCATCACTGTGTGGTGTGTGTCTGCTGTACATCAGTTATTTGTGTTGGTGTGTGTTGCCTGCCTGTGTGCTGTGGTCCATCTCTGATGGCGAAGAAATCGATGATCCTGGAGGTGAAGTCCAGAGCCACGTGTGTTTTACCGTAAATCACCGTGATACAGTGTCTGTCCCCATAGCTGGCTCTGGGCATACCACCGCTGAAGAGGAGGAACGGAGGCCTACACACACAAACACACACACGCACACAAAGGTTCAAGTTCAGTTCAGTTTGCACTGAGATTAATGTGTAACAACAGGTCATCTAACACATCTGGGAAATTAAGTTAAACATTAGAATGGTGAGGCCGTTAGAACCACTTTCACTGAGGGAAGAAATGTAACAGATGTCACAAATGAATCACACTGGTGAATAAAATTAACTCACCCTTCTTCTGTAGGTAGCTGAACTATTTTAGAAATGGCCTTGCAAGGGAAATGTCCTGCAGTGACAAAAGACGAGTCATTATCAGTCTCCAGAAAAACACATTTCATGCAGGAAAGAAAAATACACAGCAGACATATCTTCATCCTCACCATAGGGGATGTCTGATTTCTCCTCCTCCTCGTTCACATCGTCGCCATTCACCATCCATCGACAGTAACTTCCATCACTGTGTGAACTGAGAATGTAGGCTCCGTCCTCTGTCCACCACACACTCTCCAGTTGCTATGGTTACATGGAAAACACATAAGGCAAATACCAAGGTTAAGTTTGCTGGTTATGACCACAGTTTATCCAGGACTGGCTGGTTATACTGAGTTACAGAGTACTTACCTGTGTGGCGGGGATGTGCTGGACGGCGCGCTGTTTCTCTAGATCCCATATGACCATGAGACCTCGTCCGTAGCCGATAACTACCTGGTTTGGGTTGACTGGGTTCTCCTGTAAGGCCTCTACATGTTCCAGATTCCTGCGGCCAATGTAGTCGTCTGGGACACTGGAGGAGACAGAAGGAGGATAAACACAGGAGAGAGGAAAGAATGAGTGAGAGAGACACAACAGAAAGACAGGAGACAGAACATCAACCTCATTATTGATCTGTTGGGACTGAGAGGCAGTGTACACAGAGCTGCTTTGTTGATGACACAGTGATGTATTATATTGTGTGTGTGACAGCAGTTTAGTCTGAACGATCAATACACATTTACGTTGTTTATGGTTAATCCGTTTGAAATACAGGAACTGCTGTGCAGTGCGTTTCCTTGGGAAAAAGAAAAAAAAAACCAGAGAATCTGAAAAAGGCAAAGCTACCAAATATTAGTGTAAGCTTGTGCTGTGTTTTTTTTTTCCAAGCCCATGCATTTGTGCTGATCCCTGTCTTGTAAGTCAAACTATTTAAAGTCAGGAAGACAAGGGCCCCAGACCCTTACTGGGCTTTGACACCAAACTCCACACAGATAACAACAACAACAACAACAATCCATCAGTCTGGATCAATGTATAGATTTAATGATCAACGAGCCAATACCATCAATGCAAACTAAAAACATCAATCCATAACATCATCTTTAGGATACTCCATTATTTTGAAATTCTGTGTCACTGTCAAACAGTGGTGGCTTAGTGGTAGAGCAGGCACCCCATGTACAAGGGTGTTGCCGCAGTGGCCCGGGTTCGGCTCTAGCCTGTGGCCCTTTGCTGCATGTCACTCCCTCGCTCTCTCTCTCTCCCCCCTTCACGCTTGTTTGTCCTATCAATTAAAAGGCCAAAATGCCCCCCAAAAATATCTTAAAAAAAAGAAAATAAAAGCAGCAGACAGATTGTGGCAAACAGCCAAGAAAAGGCGATGAGGATAACATTATTTATTCAGGAATAAATAAGTAGCATTGAAGTATTTTGCATTTCGGAGAAAGTACGGGTCAACCGACAAAATGCTAACAGCTGTATGTAAACAGCTATGAAATAAAATACTCAGGAAGCACAACGAACCTGGCTGAGCATCTCACTCTGCTAACTTGTACCAACACAGCAACATAAGCTGCTCTGTTTCAAATATGTCAGGCTGAAAAACGTGCATGTAGGCTGAAATTCAACTATGCTGTTCTGTTGTGTGATGCAGTGAGTTAAAAAAAAAAAAAGGTATAATACATGTTAATTGTTAAGCTATAGGAAAGTAGAGTAGAGGAAAAAATGCTAGTTGCTTGGCTAATAAATGCAATGTAAAAATGCCGAAACTGATAATGAGTGACCACCAAAACACAACTATTTTGCCTGTGAACCTTGACATTGAAGAATATTAAAACTTAATAAAGTGACATATTAACAGCCTTAGCCTTACAGTGGAAATTAAAACAGATTTAGCAGTGCAGGATATTCAGGCACGCCGTGCAAATGGAATTATGTCATTGACATAAGTTTTTTCTCTGCCAATTACATGGTGTAACCTATATAATGCGTTGAGTTGAATTGTTTTAGTTCCTACGTTCCCTGAAGGCAACGTGATAGGGGGAAGTCCCTAGCCTTTTTGTTAAGGTGTCTGTCATGATTCCACAATGCTCTCAGTTGATGCCACGCCCCCATGCTAGATCAGGGCCAAAAGTCTGAAACTGAAAAGAAAAGATCTGAAAGTGAAAAAAGATTTGAAACTGTAAAAAATAAGATCTGAATCTGAAAAGATAAAATGAAAATAAATAAACTGAAATAAATAGGATCTCAAATATCTCTAAATATATTAAAGTGAAAAATGAAAATAAATAATCTATTCGAAAGAATTACCAGAGTGAATCATAACTATATTTCACCTGAAATTTTTTTTAGTACACTTATTTTTATTTTGAATACATTGATGTATTTGTCAAAATTCAAGATCAAAACTTGAATTTTCAGTTTCAAATTTTATTTTTTCCAATTACAAACATTTGGCCCCAATATAGTTCCACATGATGACCCCCAGAGAGATTTTAGCCAGCACCAAAAGAAAAGAACTGAGAAGAAAAATAGCTATTCAAATCTTCTCAGAATGTGTTTAATAGCTTTTTATCAAACAACTGCTGAACAAGCGGAACGTAAACATTCATACAACATCTCTGACTTCCAACAATCAACTCCAATATCATCCTACATTCTACACATGCAGCTGGCTCTGGTTAAGCCAGCTAAGCTGCATTGTTTTAACTGGGCCTGAACGCTCTGCTGTGAAGCTAGAGCTAATAGGAGATAAGGCTTCCTGTGATCATAAAAGAATCCATATCTGGAGAAAAGCTTAAAAATGCTTATTTGTCACTGCAGTGTACTTTTTCTGTCATGTCCTGCCTCCTGTACCCCCACTTAAACCAAACAGTGTTTCCAATAGGCAAAAATGTGCCTAACACGACAATCTCCTGCTGTGCAACATGTGTGTAAGGGCAAAACTCGGGAGATTGTCCAGACATGATTCTTTGGACATTGTAACATTAACAGATCGTCTTCCCTCAGTAAAACCAGTTTTGTTAATTTGGGGTTCATTAACCTCGGCATGATAGACATTTTAGTTGATCAAATGGTCAGAAATGAATGGCGTCAGGGCTCCAAAGGCCCCATGTTGTCTGCATGGAATTACTTTGTGGTAATTTAAGTGCAAGTTTGTTTGGCAAATATAGTATGTACATCTAGAGCAGAACAAAAACAGGAAAAGTAAGAACCCTGAGGCAGCTCCTCCATTTTTATTCACCTTATTGAGGAGCCCTGAGTCAAATTTGATTATATTTAATATTTTGGTTGATATTGTGCTAACTTGGAGACATTTCACCAACAGTAAACCAAAATATCATCATTTTTGCTGTCCCAGGTGTTTCTGTTATTTAACTGTTAATCCTACCCATGATACATGCCAACATATGTGCTGCTTTGCTGATTAGACTGAACAAAACACCTAGCTCTAGTTCGTATGAATGTAATTTTGTATATTGTTGACTAGACAAAGATCTGAGTGAGATCCTGGACACATTGATAATGGATGATATAAATGCTGTTGATCTGTAGAGTGTTATCAGCTAGGGACAGCTGCACAGAAATCTCAGCTCCCTGATTAGAAAGATCACGCTCATTGTCATGATAATGTTAAATCAGTGCTATAAATGATGTTCATGGTGTTGGTGTGCTGTTGTTGCCCACCTGCTGGCCACTTGGTCGAGACTAATGTTTCTCTCTTCCAGCTCTCGGAACCCTGGGACTTCAACTATAAAGACATGTCCTCCTTCTGTTCCCAGCAGCAGCAGCTCCCCTGAGGAGTGAGCCAGCACTGCTGTCACTCTGGTCACACTTGGAGGTGCTCTGCGGAGGAGAAGAAGAGGGAGTTGAGATCAGTTGGAGAAATCATGGAGTGTTGCGGTTTGTATAAAGCACAGCTACAGCTAACGATTGGTATCATTATTTATTAATCAGCCAGTTATTTTCCAGCATAATCATGTGGTTGATAAAATGTGACAAAATAGTGAAAAAAGCCTGTTAGAATGTCACGTAGACTAAGGTGGTGTACTCATGTTGCTTGATTCATTCAGCCAAATGGCAAAATCTCAGAGATATTCAGTTAACCATTATAAATGACAACAAAATACATCAAATGCCCACATTTGAGAACATGCAATAGAGCTGCACCAAGAAATTGGTGTGCCATTTATGGTCAAAAAATGAATGAAATGATCAAGTAATTTTAATCATCTCACTGCTGTAGCTCTACGATACAGCATGTTTATACAGAATTTATAAAACTGGGTAAGTGAGCAGTGCCTTGATGAATGAGCCTTCTTGACCAAATAATTTCAAGATCTTAGGAGCTCTAGGAAGTAAACCAATAACAAAAAACTTCCATTCCACTCTTAATACCAATACAAGCAACAAGCAGTGTTTGCTGCAGCTGATTTGGCCTGAAGGCTTGTGTTTGATCAGTCAGCTCCACCTTGATAACTTCTGAAGGACTGGAAAGTACCACATCAGGATCGGGAACTTTTGGGGACCAGGAACTACATCCCAGAAACAACGACTGGAATTTACATCCTTTGGTTTAAATGCAGATGAAATTCAGAAGCTCCTAAAAAAGTTTCCCTGAAAACTACCGGCACTGGAAAGGGGTCAAGAAAGAGGAAAACATGTATTTGTGTGTGTGTTTGTGTTACCCAGGTGGTCCAGTGAGTGTGAAGCGTCCTATCTCCAGCAGTTCAGAAAGTCCCTTGTGAGCTCTTAAAGTCCACATGTGCAGACTGTTGTCATCCAGCAGGGTCACCAGTTCAACCTAAACACGAGTCACAATCAATCAGTACTGTCCTAAAACCTAAGGCACTGGCAGGGAATACAATTCTACACTTTAAACACTGTCTCCTTCATGTTAAACAAAACAGGCTACTTTAAAAAGCAAAATGTGGCTGGGAGTGTGTTACACTGTACATTTTCTTACCTGGTGGGGGAGGAAGTGCACCTGTGTGACGGCAGCATTCTCATCATGGAGACCCATGAACTCCACACCTGGAGCTCCATATCTGACCACTGGTTAAGGACAGACTGGATTTGTGATAGACAGTGCTATTTATTTAGTCTTGGCTCATTCAAATAGTGACGTTCAATGACGTGAACATTTTCACGGCAACTCAGTTGAAAGTAAAGAAAGGCTGCTGTGAAAACAGAGAGGAAACCCACGAATACTCAGGCCTTAAGAATAGATAGATATGCTGTTTGTTATGCATTTAAACATTTTCAGTCACCTCTTGTTTCCCTGAGCAGCAGTGTTAAAGTAACCTGTCAAGTTTTTGACTGCTAGTAGCAGTATTGAGCATCTCCCTGTTTAGCTTGTCTTATATTAGTGCACTATGACACAAGTGCACAGGCATGCACTACAAACTTAGAGAATCTGACATGCAACTTTTGTTACCATCAGTTCAACTGTACTATCTATTTGTTAGAAGCCACGTTTTAACCCCAGAGTAGACACATGGCTGTGTAAAAATGGTAATTTCTTCTCTGACAATTATCATGGAAAGCAAATACTTTTACTGATTTATCAATTTTCACCTTATTATGAACACATTACTTTTGTCCATGTTCCAAAGAAATAATTTCACAGTGAGCTGACTGGTCAGTAGTAAGGCTCATAATGCACTGGGTATGTTTACATGCACACCAATGTTCCACTATTATTCTGAATATGACATTATCCTGAATTTGATACGGATCATGTAAACTGCATATGTAATTAGGATTTCTTGAATTGGGCCTTTGTGTAAGATATGCTGGCATGTAAGATATGCTGGTATTATTTTAGGTTTTAATAACATTATTTGGACATATATATGTATGGACACTAAATTCAGAAGATGCATCTCAGCTGGAGTTTTTACTACAGTTTGCAACCACGTGATCTCTTGTTTGTTTACAATCAGCTCTGTGTGTGTTGTCATTGGAGACACTGTACATAAACCAACTCACCAACAGTTTGTAAACCCAGTTCATATCAAAGATTCACTAGGAGATGATTTGGAACAGGCAATTACTTGCAATATGCTGTTCTGCAACGCTCTAAAACCTGCTGGTTCACACCAATGCAAGTAGATGGGACAGCGTAGCATCTATGCAACAACTCTCTGTACTTCTGTTCTGATTTCCAGCTTTTCAGGCTTATTTTGTGTAGCATGAGGATAGTGATGGTGAGATACTGGCTACAGCTGCATTTGTAGTAGTGATGAAACGGTGAAAAACAAACAAAAAAGCGTGCATCAGATGGACTGTATTCATAATAAATATGCCAAAATGATATAAATATCGGCGCTTATTAATCGTTCAGTGAGAATGTGCATGAGGGAGTATAAGCACATAGCCACCGGCAATTTGACCAGCAGAGTTGCAGGCGACACCATCAGCCGTCTTCAGTCAAGCTCAGACCGGCCAGTTCATACAGCTGCAACTTCTCTCTGAAACTTTCTAAAATGGTTTCGTCTTGTCGCAAATCTTTGGTCTGAACTGGGTGTAAGGCTTAGTAGAAATGCATCCTCAAAAGCCCACATTTCTGCTCAGGAGAAGAAACATACCTATGTCTAGACATGAAAGGAATGAAAGAGGAGGGTTGTATTCATATGGTTGAACAACTCTGCTACGGGCAAGAAAACTGAAAAAATCCTATATCTATGCAAAGAAGCAAAATGACAAGTAGATTCAGCTGTTCCACTTCTCCGTATTTTGACGTGACAAACAACATCTCCGTACCCTTAATTCAGAGTATACAAAGCTGCATGTCAACAGGAATGTTAATGGGATATTCATTTTCATTAGACATGTAAACAGCGTAGTAGAAATATTGTCCTTGTCGGAATATGATTAAAAATGCATGTAAACACAGTCACCCTTTCTATAACAAAATCACAATTATAAAGGGCAATTTTTAAATTGCAAGAGCCGTGAATTTAGTTATGAAGTATTAACACTTAATGGCATAATTAACAATGCTCAGTGACACAAGTGAAAGTTTGAGCAGGGGAAATAGTCTGTCATTTATTCATTTATCAATTTAATCATAAAAACACATCGGCATAAACAGCCACAGTGCGCTACCTATCTGTGCATGAGGATTAGTTAAAGGAGTAGTAAGATCTTAGTGAAAATGCATGCTTGTAGGAGGTACTGAGCATGCGATGAATAAATGAGACTTGGATTATACTGGACAAAGTAAATGGATGTTTTGATACAGTTTTGCCATTGTTAAACGTGGACCCCTATAACTTCAATTCATCAAGAATTGTCTCTGTTTTTGGATTCCTTGTTCATCATGGAGACATGCCAGAAAAACTAACGTAACACAGGGTGACTAACTGATGTACAAATGGTTATTTGGGGGGCGAAGTGTTCCTTTCATCTCTCATGCTGCTCACATGGCAATGAGCAAACCATTGCACCAGCTGAGCTGTTGCTGTGTGTCTGACCCTGACCTCAGTGTGGAGGAACATCATCATCCCCATAGAGGAATACCATTATTACATGATATATGTCTGCTATATAAAAAGAACAGAAGCTGCTCTGTACTTTGACTGACAAAAATCATTCAAAGATTTTCCTTCATCTGTGCCCTCTTGCATTTTTATCTTGGAACAATCTGCTGCATTGTATGAATGGATTATCCTAATGAGAGAAGGTACCGCAGTTATCAAAACCAGTGTGTGTCTCAGTGTCAATGGGGAGAGTGTACTGACTGGCTCCGCTGCACTCTCAATGAGCATAATTGTGCGAAAGGCGACACAGACTCCACTGTCTGAGAATGCCAGGCGGCGTTGAGCAACAGCGTGGGAAAATGAAGCACCTGAAGCAGGTACCCATGTGAACCGCAGACAAGGATTTAGCAGCGTCACAGCCGTTCATTAGCTCTGCCTGCCTCAAGTTCAAACATGACACTCCGATTCCTCCCTGACAACTATTAACACACAGGTAGGGTAAAGGATACAGTTTGATGGCCCCAGAGCGGGTGCCGATGGCCAGCAGCTGCAGAGAAGGACTGTAGCCCAGAGCGCTGGGCTGGTGGGGGAATCCATGCTCCACAGTCTGAAGAGAGGGAGAGAGAGAGGAGACAGACAGGGGGAGGGTGAGACCGGGCTGTGACAGCAGAGACAATGTCAGGACAGGATGGAGACAACAGACTGCAGATAACAGCATTTGGACAAGAAGTAAGAAGGACTACAGATAACACAGAAATAAGAATCCTGCTGTCTCAAACCCAGCCTCTGTCACATCCTGTTTCGTATCTGCGAACTGTAAAGTACCTTGCAGGAGGACTTCTTGTTTAGTTAACTGTTGAATAAGCAATCAGGATAAAAATACTTCATGTAAACAGTTCAGTCAGTCTTTTTTGGAACATCTAAAAGTTCTGGATGTTTAGTATTCCCCAGGGACCAGATATATAAAAGTCTTTGAACACCAAACACTTGAGTCAGACTTGAGTCACGTATTTGATGACTTTAGACTCAACTTAACAAAATCAAAAAAAGACCTGCAGCTCGACTTTTACTTCAACACCAGTGACTAATGACTTTAATTGGACTTGAGCCTTTTGGTTGGAAAATATTTAACCCCCAAGCCTAAGGATTATATAGTATGTTTTAAACGGTGCCACAAATCAATTCATTTCCTAAATCATCGAACATTAACACTGTTCATTCCCACAAACTTAATTCCTGAGGTGATCTGCTTTGTTTGAACCAATCCAACAGCATCCAGTCCATTCCTGGAGAGAACTATAAAGTACCATAAAGCCAATGAAATGCAGCAGCAAGACTGATGAGAAAACATATGTGCATGGGAAAGAACCTGTGGCTACAGTTGCCTGATTGTCAGGTGGGTCTGCAATGCTCGGTCACATAATGCCCCCTTGATGATACAGCTGCACTGTACTTTGAAACACTTAATTAAATTCTGTGACGCCGTTTGTTTCATTGCTTTATATCCATGTAAAATATACAAATGTCAAATAGAAGGTAATCTGAACAAGAAAAAGAAAAAAGGTTCTGTTATACTAATCATCTGCCTACAGTGATCAATTTCCAGGACAGACATGATCACCACTGTCCCTGTTAATACAGAGAGGAAGCTCAGTTTCACACTGGCACGGTCCTCTGACAAGACAACATTCATTGTTGTCCACAACACAGCGATGTGTGCCTGCATTTGGCATCCAAATTATTATTTCATCATATGCATTTTATCAACAGCAGTAATATTGCAGCCATCATCATTAAGGTCAGAGAGGTAATCATTGATTCCGTTAAAGGACCTAAAATCCAGACTTTACAATATGCTTCACAATAAAAGCCCAACTGAAAAGATGAGAACATGTAAAAATATAATGCTCACAGTTAAAAAGAAAAAAAGATAATACTCACAACATAAATCTAAATCAAGTTTATAAATTGATTTTTGACAAATTAGTTGTGCAAACTACAAAAAATTAGCTCATCAACAATGACGGCTGCTGAAGGCTAAGATGGTGACAGATTAACTGCACATCTGCCCTTAGCTTTTGAAAATTGTTTGAATATTTCAAAAAAATATATTGTAATATATAAAATATAATATCATTTTTACAGTAGAAATTCAGGTTTTCAATCTCACTTAAGCCCAAGGCTGCTGCCATGGTTTGGGTTTGGCTTGGAGACAAACCGTGTGGGTTCATGTAAGGTTGCGCATGATGTTTTGGGCTCATCAGAGCTTTAATGGGAAGATCCTCCATGATGGCAGAGGGGGAACGATTTTCAGGTCATGGGAGGACAGAGAATGTGAGGAAGCATGAGTTAGTACAATGAAAAGCACTCAGAAGCTGCACCAACGAGTGAGCGGAGCAGTGTGTTGAACATAAGGCAACTGATTTTACTGATGTTGCAATTAATGTCACAATCCAATTTGCTGAAGTTGCAGAAACACCCAGAGTTTCTGCTGGTAACGTTCTGCCATAGTGGGCCACCACAGCCAAAAAATACCAAAAAAGGAAAACAACAGTGTTTATAGTATGACTATGAGCAAATACTATAAGTATGAGAACTGCAAGGAAGGAAGGAGAAGGTGAGACAGCGCCTAGACGTGGGTAAGTGATACTAAAAATACTGGTGTATGTCTGAAAAATGATGTATGAATGTTTGTGTGTATGCATCATTTCTACATCTGGATTTAAATGCTGTGTGCAACTCGCCTTCTTTTATTTAAAATCAGCAGTAATAGTTTCTGTTTGTGTTAACCAGTAATAGTCCTTAACACTCCACGCAGCTCCAACTTTGTTGAAAGTCTGCAGAGCCCTCTCTTTTTGACTTGTGACTGTCGAGCATATAAACAGGATACACTGAATGCTGTATATTTAGCATTGTTTGTTCAATGCTGTTTGTTCAGTTCAGTTTGTTCTTATTTAGATACTTTCCTGTGAATCATCATTCAAATGATTTTGACTCAGAAAAGAGGATATTAGCTCATGTAACCACAGTCTTTTCCATACTTTGACCTATTAAATAAACCAATGTATAGGTGTAAACACAAAATGACACAACAGTAGCTTATGAGCCCCTTTTTAACACCAGCTGACATTTGGCAAATCCTGCTCAGACACTTTTAAAACTGTGCACCTTTCTGCAGTGCAGAGATCTCATACAAACATCAGGTAGCAGGTTTGTTTTGGTTAAATGCACTTTTGTTGTGTCCTGTACTGTGTGTTGTGTCAGGGTTCACTTGCCTTGTTGAACTGGAAGAGTTCCTGTTTGAGTCGGTCTCTCTGGGACTCATGGCCGTGTCTCCTGAACCTCTTCATACTGTCTCAGCACCAGCGTGGAGCCTGCGGGCCCACTGACGCACGCTGTAGGGAGCAGAGACGCAGGACATGAAGAAAGAAGAGAGGAGAGAAGGAGTGTTAAACTGTGAAGTAGGATTTGGATATGGCGAGATGACTTCAGGGTTACCTCTGGGTTTTCAGTACTATGAAGGTGGTTCACTTTTTACTGGGATAAATCACTGTGCTAATTTATGCTAAGCAGCTAAACTTCAGATCACTGAAGAGAGGAGCATCCATGAACAAAAGTCCAGTTACAAGTAAAAAAAAGAGTGGCCTATATAATTTAATAGGTCAGTAGTCATTTCACTTTTCCAGGGCTTCATTTCCACTGTGTTCAAAACAGAGCTTCTAACAAGTGTGGAGATCCTTTACAACACTAAACTCGTGATTTTAGCAGTATTATAACTTCATTCATTCATTTTCTGTAACCACTTAGCCTGTCAGGGGTCATGAGGGTGTTGGAGCCTATCCAGGTGGCCTTGGGCGAGATGCGGGGTACACCCTTGAAAGGTTGACAGACAATGACAGGGCTGACAAACGGAGACAGACAACCATTTACAATCACGTCCACACCTATCCACACCTTTGGATTGGGAGGAAACCTGAGTGCCTGCAGAAAAGCCACGTGGACACGGGGAGAACACGCAAACTCTGCGCAGACACACATTTCATTACATAAATCTTACTAGATTTGACCTGTAACACTTCTGTAACACTTCCAACACAGAGAAAGTCTAAAGTGAATTGTGCACACATTTATAGACAGGGGTGTCCCCAGAGTCAGTGGAAAGTGGGACCACAGCCTAGAATCTATGGAGCCTCAGTCTCAGGTAGCTGCCTGTGTGTTTTCTCTAAAGGCCCAGCTACACCAAACCGACTACAGAGAACCAGGAGTGACAAAGGCCCCCTGCAGCATCTCCTCACATCGCCCTGTCTCAGCCAAAAAGTTAAACATAACACACCGAACCAACGGCCAACAAGCATGTATGTTCTGCACCTGCATGAGAGGACATACCCCTCGATACCAGCAGTCAGCGCGCATCTGAAATAGTTATACAAAAAAGGAAACCTGAAGACCATCTTGTCGCTAGTTAGGCAGTTAGCACGATAACAACACAATCCAATGTTGACAGAAGAAAACATAGTTATCATGCACCAGTGAACTATAACACAAACCATGAGTAAACATTTTTGCTAAAGTGCTCAATGGCTAAGGAAAAATAATTTTGTTGTTTTGGTCTCACTCCCTCTTGTCTTTTGCTCTTTGTTTACTTTTCTCACTTCCAAATCTCTTCTCGTGCACTGAGCTGAACTGCCAATCACTGATGGGCGCCTCAGTGAATTGGCCAAATTAAAAAAACAAACAAAACAAAAACAAAAACAAAAAAAACCCCAAACAGCTGTCGAGGGTCAACCATGCGGGACACACTGTACCGATCCAAAATTTTGTCGTCAGTAACAGACCCCAGGCCGAGTGGGCACCACTACTTCCCCCTCCATCAATGTCAACACTGGAGCTCCCAAAGGCTGTGTTCTGAGTTGCGTCTTATACACACTCTACACCAATTACTGTATTAGCCCATCCCCAATCACAAAATACTTTAAATACTCTGATGACCCAGCCATACTCACCCTCCTCACAGACAGGGACTCAGACACAGCGCCTACTCAGTTAACTCAAATCTGACACCCAGCATTGCAATACACCCACCACCCCGGCATCACTCTGGATAATAGACTGAGCTTCGATCAGCACACCACAGATATCCATAAACGCCGCCAACAAAGACTCCGCCATCTACAAACTAAGGGCTCTTTTAGTCAAGCCCCACCTCCTGCTCCTTCAGTATCGAAGCATCATTGATCCCATCTTCATGTACTGTACCACCTGCTATTTTACCATGCTCACCCTCACCATGAGAAACAAGCCCTTGAAAATCACCACTATTTCTTCTAAAATAATTGGCCTCCCCCTCCCTAACCTGCTGGCCCTCTGACACTGCTACCACTAGCAGAGCACTGATCAAAGCACACAACCCCAACCACACCCTCAACCCACACTCCATCCTCCTCCCGTTCAGCTGCAGATACAGACAACCACTCTGTAGGACATCCTGCTTTGAGAAGAGTTTTGTGCACTCCGCCACTACTTTTTTTAAATAGCCTGGGCGCATTATAACAGACTTGTGCTGCGTTTATTGTGTGTTCTTCTGTGTACATCCCATGTGTTACCTGTTCTGAGTGTTCATTTGTACTGACCGTGAAAGCAAATTTCCATCAAAAAGAAGAGTACAATATGAATCTCAATCTAAACCATCAACCCCATAGTAATACATTTCTGGGAGTCTTTGCCAAAACCAATCAGATGAAACGTGATGGAAGCAGCCTCTCACAATTGCTTTACTTTTCATACACACCGCAGTGGAGTTGAGAAGATGGATCTTTTAGTACTTAATGTTAGATAGTGGTCCCTCTAATCCAATTAAGACAGTTTTAATAATTTGTGCTGATAATGGAATAACAAATTGCTTCTTACAACTGGCAATTGACATCAAACATAATGGAACTGTAGTTCCAACTGTTTGTTCTGTACAATTTTTTGTGTGTGAGTGAAAAAAGGAAAGAAGCACCAAGCAAAAGTTTGGGACTCGAGATATTTAAGCTCTTAGACAACTTTTACCAGGGTGTCAGACCATGTTAGATGGTGGATAGTGGCTTGTTCACAATCATTGTTAGGAAAGGCCAGGTGATGCAAATTTCAAAGCTTTATAAATACTCCATTTAAATACTCTAGCCATAGGCTCCTCTAAACAGCTGCCTAGCTCTCAGAAAACTAAAATAACTGATGCCCACAAAGCAGGAGAAGGCTATACGAGCATACCAAAGTGTTTTCAGGTAGCTGTTTCTTTAGTTTGTAATGTAATTAAGAAATGGCAGTTAACAGGAACTGTGGGGGTCAAGCTGAGTTCTGGAAGACCAAGAAAACCTTTATATAGAAAGCTGCTAGTAAGATTGTTAGACAGGAAAACCAAAACCTCCGTTTGACAGCAAAAGACCTGCAAGAAGAGTTAGCGGACTCTGGAGTGGTGGTGCACTGTTCTACTGTGCAGTGACAACTGTACAAAAATACCTGTCATGGAAGTCATCAGAAGAAAACCGTTCCTGTGTCCTCACCACAAAATTCAGTGTTAAAAGTTATCTACATGTACATATGAAAGTCTCATTCTAAGAAAACAAAACAACTCTTGTTTTCAGGTGGTTATACACTAATGTAAACATACTTATGAACATTATTTCTGCCTCTGCCAAAAGATGCCCCCAAATACTGCACACTGGGGAATTTAAAGGCAATACACAACATCATACATGCCTTGCATGGTATTACCGTCCGCAGCCAGAATACTATGTTTGCTAAAATATTAACCAAGTCACCATCTCGTTTTGTCAACTTAACAAAGCAGAGCGTTGCCTTGGCTGTTTTGTTCAATAACGTTGTCCCCATAAACACAGACAGACTGAGTGAGGTAACTGAAGCCAAAGTCATTCTACCTACAGTATCATCTCTGACAGAGCTAACACATTTGCACGGTAGTGCACATTAGAAAAGCTACAGGATAGACTTGTGACTGCCTCCCATGCAACCCCAAAGACTGAACACTCTTTGTGGCGTCCCAGCCTGACCTCACAGATAGCTTTGTGACTGATTTGATTGGTTTAGTGTTATCACAGTAGTAGGTTCAGAAAAAGTCTCAGCAATAAGTGTATTTGTGTGTGGCAGCATATGAGTTCACTCATTCTAAATATGCAACTTTCCAAAGCAGACATATAACATATAACAATGTAACAATATATAACAGAAGCAATGTCCTTCAGAAATCAGATTGTTTCATGCCTGAAACAACATTGCAACCTTTTCAGGATTAATTGTGCAGCAACATGCACACACAGACACACACACACACGAGAGTGAGTTGGGTCCTGCTGCCCCCTCCCACAACAAAAGATAAGGGCCAGAAGTCAGTCAGGGCACAACTAAGAAACCATTGTTTGGCCACTGCACGCACACACATACACACACACACACACTCACGCGCACACACACATACCTACTTAACAGCACATGGTGGCTGATAAAAACACCTGTGACACACACAGGCGGTTTCCATAGAGTCCAATTCAGAGAAGGAAGGAAAGGAAAGGGGAAGCAGGAAGACAAAGGAAGGAAAAAATATTATCCTTGCAGTCTTTTTTAAGTAACACATTGGAAGACTGAGTGCTGCAAAGACCACATTTTCAGTGTAAACTGGTGGCTAAAACCTCTACATTGTACAGAGAGACGGACTCACTAAACTGCATCACGTGAAGGAAAGGTTCAACCACAGAGCAGCAAGAAGGCCTCTAAGCCTCATCGTCTGTGTTGCTTAGCTGTGTGTCTGCTCTCTGAGGCCAGGCCTTCAGCTCACTGGCTCCTTCACTCACTGACACTAAGGTATGTAAAAGAAAGCAGCTGAGAGCAGAATATTTTTGACAGAGGGACAGGAAAACTCATAACTGCACTCAGACATATGATCCACAGTGTCACAAGTCTGTGACAAAGGCCTGCGCCATGACTCACAGTTTTCCGTCTGAACCTCGCTTGCCTCGGTCCAAATCGAGACACAGTTCTGTTACGCTCATATCAGCAGTGGTGCCTTGACTCACTGCTGCGCTGTGTCACACATTTCCAACTCTAGCTTCCTCAAAGAAAGAGTCAACACTGCTCTGGTACAGCAGGCTGACTGGGTTCACTTACTGTGGCAGATTGAATTTCTCAACCAGGCAAATACTTGTTCTCGTGGTGAATATTTGTTTCATCACTCGACTGTAATGGTGCTCACTGCTAGATCAACCAACAGACCAAAACCCAAAGATAACTAATAAATAGGCCAAAATGTCTAGAGAAGGAACAGCTGGAAATCTTTACATTTGAGCACCAAAAAGTCAGGCCTACTAGAGAACACAGAGGTTGAAATAATTGTAGATAATATACATGACATTTAAACTATTTTTGGTAATGACAATTTTTACTCAGTTAGCACCAAGTGGCAACCCCTGGGGCTGAAAAATGAAGCCAACACAGAGGTCAAAAACTGCAGTTCCTCTAATGGCCACTTGAAGTTGGCTCCAGGAGCCAATCCCCATAGACTCCCAATTTGAAATGCCAAACTTAACATCACAAATCAACATGTTTACAGCCTGGTACAAAAAAAAAAACGTTTTTTTTTTGGTCTCTGTAGCTAATTTCCCTGTTCATGACAACTATACAGGGGATGCAATTTTATACAACTCACCTGTTTAAATCTTTTTAAGGCTTAAAGTTATGCATAATTAAGCGCGTGGCTTCTTTGAGTGACATCTGAGTGCCGTCCGTGGACAAGTTGCTACCACGGTGACAATGTTAGTTAGGTTAATTAATCAGAGTGTAGGCATAGCCGTAGCTGTTGCTATCTCAGTGTGTTTTCAGTTCATTCAATTTAATCGTAGCATTCTGGTTCCCTAAAAAAGTATTGTTCAGTCTTTGGTTGTACTAAAAGACCCTCTAAGGAGTCAGCCGTTCAGTTATTCAGGTACTTCCAGTGCATTTTGTTTTAATGGCATTAAGCATGCTTTCGCTAGCAAAAATTAGCATTCACATTATCACAGTTGGTATTAACCATAACTGTAAATGCACCATAATAACCAAGCTAGCAGTCAGCATTAGGGTTATCTCCACCCTCACTTCCAAATGTGGTCACTTCTGGTTCCATAAATCCAAGATGTCAACAGCTAAAATGTCAAATCTTAAACTTTGAAATGAGAGTCCATAAACCAATGTGTGATGTAAAGATAGCTACATCCATTTTTTTATACAGTCTATGATTGGCACACAGATCAAAACAAACTCCAGAAAGATATACTGATTCTTTAACAAAAAATAGGGCTGTTAGCATTAATCACAATGCCATTTAGGTCTGAACATAACACTTTTTAAACATGTGCTGCTATTTCGTCCCTTTGATGCTCCCTTACTTGTAGTAAATAAATCTAAAAGTCAAGATCATAAAATGAAATGTCTTTGCATTCATTTGATTTCCCCTCAACAATTGCTTTACCTTGTTGACATGGACTTTAAATTTTGAAATGCAAAATAATTTGATTTCAAAAAGATGCGATGAATCATCATTCATCATTCATCATTACTCAATTTTTAAAAGTGTTCAACCACAATTTAAACTGCTGAGCCTGTGAGTACTGCAACAACTGAGCAGCCAATTACAGCTCTTACTGGTAAAATTGTAAGTTTAAACTACACAATAAGAGGCTGATCAATAACTAACATGCTTGTTGTTGCTGCAGGTTACAAGCTTGTAGTCCTTGTAGTAGACTGTGTGTGTGTGTGTGTGTGTGTGTGCGTGGGAGACAGTCCCAGGAGAAGCAGCGGAGCAGAAAGAAGGAGCTCAAAGCCATAAGCTCTGCTGACAATGGCAGGGTGGGAGGTCTGCTTCACAAACACTACGGCTTCTAAGGGCTACGGGAAGAATCTGCTGATGGAAAACGTGGGGAGGAATACAACACTCACATATGCACACGTGTAAACAGTGACGCCGACAACCAGTATGGAAAGCTTGGGTTCATGCTGTAAAAACAGCCATCAACACATGCTGCATGTCAGCTGTGAGCTTCTCTCTGCAGCCTTCAGACATCCTAATCCCACAGTTGGTTCTCTCCAACCAGATTAATTGTGGCCTTTCAACTAACCTGACAGACATTAGAGCACAAATTACCCATTCATTAAAACGCACTCAAGTGTTATTTCTACACCAGCTACTTATCAAGGGCCAAGGCTGGGAATGAGCATCACAATTATGTGAACTGCAGTGATGTTTAAGGCTGTCAGCTCAGACAGTTAGATTAACCTCCTCCTCTGCTCTCGCAAAGTTGTGGTCCAAAGGAAACAACTCAATATTCATCAAGCTAAGCTAACAAGGCAACACATCTGCACTTTTAAATTACATAGACTAGAGACAACAATTTGCATGAAATAAGTGTCTTTGTCCACACACCAGAGAGCACAGTGGTGCAGTGGTTAGCACTGTTGCCTCACAGCGAGAGTCAACCAGGACCCTTCTGTGAGGAGTTAGCATGTTCTCCTCATGTCAGCGTGGGTTTTCTCTGGGTTCTCCGGCTTCCTCTCACAATCCAAAGATATGCACATTAGGCTCATTGGTGACACTAAATTGCCTGTAGGTGTGAATGTGAGTGTAAATGGTTGTCTATCTCTATGTATCAGCCCTTTGATAGCGCAACCTGTCCAGGTTGTACCCCGCCTCTCGCCCAATGTCAGCTGAGATACGCTCCAGCATACCCGCAACCCTGTACCAGGATAAGCGGTAATGGAAAATGAATGAATACACATGTATGAATTTTAGCAACGCACAGGTCACAGAGTATTAGGAGCCAGGAGTGGGGCTTCTGACACAGGAAGTAGACCTGTCTTTTGAGGGCACATAGACAAGGATAGACTCACTTCCTCTGTAACCTTACTTGCTTTACAAAGTTACCTACTATTCACCTGACCAGAAGTAAGTATCCTAACCTCATTAGCCATGGTTCTGACTGAAATGATGCTGTGTGTCTACTACTGTCCAGGACCTGAATTTCAGTGTGAAATTGCAGGTACTGCACATAATTTCATCCTTTAACACACAAATCTAGCACTTAGGATGCAGGAAATTCCTGCTCACATTTCAAGCAATGTTTAATCATGTTCAGGCAACAGAAAGATATGACAGTGGTATAGATCCTCTCATCCAACTCTCGGTAAGAAAGAAAAAATGCATATTTCCCAAAATATCCAACTGTTCCTTTTAAGATTCACATCTTTGGTAGAAACCAGTGTGCCTGGGGCTGTGAGCAACAGACAAGGTAGTGAGATAAAAAAGTACTGAGAGGCAGACTAATACATTGTTGGTTGTTCTTAGGATTTGTTGACAATAAGAACTAGAAATACTGCTTTGCAGCTGTATGCCTCCACCCACCAGTCAAGTTGCAGTTACAGTTTACATCCATGTCTATCCAGACTCATATGAAGCCATGACAGTTGACAATGCTTCAAATATGGATGTTTCTAGAAAGAAGCTACAAATTCTAAAATGTGCATGCTTCAGACACATCTGCAATCCAACAGCAAGTCAGGTCTATACAACCAGCACAGTTTCAAGGTGGACACCCAAGATTAGTGTTACCAATTCAGTATCTGACCAAATGTGTCGCCTTCTGTTACTGAGTTATGACAATAAATGGCCAGAAAAATGTTTTATGCAGATAATTATGTCACAATGAAGTTGAGCTATGACATTTTTGATACAGAATGTTGTCACTTCATCATTTTATCCCTTTAGACACTGTGTGAAATTTTATCATAACAAGAATTCACAATTCTTGCGTTATGCCCCAAAACCAGGTGAGGTCACAGTAATCTTTGACCACCAAAATCTAATTACTTCATCCTTAAGTCAAATGGGTGTTTGTGCCAAATTCGAAGAAATTCCCTCAAGACAGACATAAGATATCGGCTTCAAAAGAATGGGACGGATGGGACTGATGACCAGTCACATAGTTTAATTGAATAAAACAATCATAATAATAACCAACAACAAAAGGGCATGTATGCAGTTATTACTTATTGCAAAATAACAACAGCAGAGCTGTCTGGGTTGACCACTGTCTCTGACAAGCTTGGTGAACAGCTTTCTTCTTTTATCTCCATGGTAATGGATATAAGAGAAAGAGGGTCAGGGCGTTAAGGATGTAGGGTATGAGGAAGTAGTAAGTCCTGACTGTGTGAATACTGCATGCAACAGTGCGTACTTTTTAAGGGCAGCTGCAGTATCTACTTAAAGTAAAAAGAAAAAGTTTGAGATTCAGAATGCACCCAAGGCTTCAGCACATCCCCAAACCAATGGGTGACATCACAGTAGCTACATCAAGTATTTTTACAGTCTATGGCTGGTGCTGTGTGTTTTTAAATAGAATTTTAGATAGAATCATTCATGGGCATTATTATTCCGTCATTACTGTACAGAATTTTTTAAGCTTTCCATACTGTCCTGGGGAAAACAGACGGTTTTACAATTAACATCTCTAAAGGGAGATTTGTTTAGCAGCAAACACTATGAATCAGTAGCCTATATTTGAAACACCATAAACAAAAGGTTCATTTACATTAACAGGACAGTAAGCGAGGCTGTTATTGTGACTAGGAAGTACCTGTTGGTTTCAGGTTTATCAGAAGAACAATGGCAGGTCAGAAGTGAGTGACACAGAAACACACCAGATGAGGCCAGTTTCAGCAGAGCACTGCACAGTGACGTGTCCCAGTTCCACTGTCGGGTATGGAATTTAGCTGGAATTTCACTTGGCAGTAGGTAAGCAATGAACTTGTGTTGAGAAACAAGTTAACAGTAAATGACAGTGAACATGGTGTCTTTCGTCACACTGGTAACATTGTTTGATCTACAGTGAGCTCATCTCTCAGCAGGATAAGGAAACATACGGTGTTTACCCCTGATAGCTAATTAAACTGGCATATTGACTCTTCTCACACAGTCACATTCATCTGCACGGTCTGTGCTGTCCCTTTTGTCCAATATACCATCCCAAACGTCCTTGACTTAAAACTTGTTCACTCTCAGTTAGCAAGATTCCATTTGTTATCTTCCAACCAACAATGCAGTGATGTCATCAAATTCCCAGCATATCAACCAAGGCATCTAAGCAGAGAAGGGAGTCAATGGAGGAAAAAAATGTGCATAAACATGCCTGGACACGACAATAACAACCTCAAGAGAAGGTGGCTCGACCAGCAAGGCTGCTACATCAACTGCGTCTGTCAACGACATAGCTAACATAGTGCTTCAGAGTAAGAATGAATGGCCAGGAAATGCCTGGCATCCAAAACATTCTTCTTATGGACTGCAATCAGCAGCTATGCTCACACTTGCTGCAAGACAGGAAAAAAAGGTGATGATTGGTCATAAACTTGTAGTTTAGACACTTGTACTAGTGTTCATGGTGCCAAAAAACAGATGTGACTATAAGAGAAACTATATCCACACAGGTGGAGCAGAACCTGTTTGGCAGCTGCTGTTGGACTCTACAGCCTGAGAGAACTGGCTTGTACACGTGGTCTGATCACAAAAAACCCTGCTACTCTCTCTCATGCACGCGCGCGCGTGCACACACACACACACACACACACACACACACACACACACACACACACACACACACACACACACACACACACACACACACACAGAGTTGATTAGACACCAAATAAAATGGAAAGTGTACAGCCTGGCACCTCTCTGTGATCTTGAGCTGGACTTCACTGAGCTATTCTTGGTCGTGGTGATAGAAACGAGTCCTCTCAGGTCAGCATTGGCTGGTGTGCAGCGGGTTAGGGTGTGATTTGTGTCAGGACGTTGCAGTGAGAAGGGAAGGGGGGGCCCGCATGTGGGCAGTGTGAAACAGAAATCATCAGGTGTGTTACATTGTCACTTGGCTAAGACCAAGCAGCGCTGATAAATGCATGTGCTTTCCCGTGCATCGAGACAGAAGAATGCAGCTAACGAGACAGGGCAAAAGGAGGAGTCGGTCATACAGCAAACATTACAGAAATGCTTCCTTCCACTAAAATTGAAACGAGATCTTGTCAGTTTTGGGTGTGGCTGGCAGGATATCATATCCCCCACCAACTCACTCTCTCTTTCCTGTAATCAGAACCAGGGAGACACAGAGGAGAAGGAGTTGATCAGGACGTTTACACCAGTCAAGCTCAGATTGTCTCTTACAGTGGGGGATATTAGTCTCACTGCAATCCCCTCACATAATCCTCATGACAGGGATTTAACAGAGAGAATTCAAAGGTGCTCAATTTCTGTGCTGCCTTTACCAAAACATGTCCATGTAGGCAAAAATATAACCTACTTTTAGAGTGTTGTGTTAATTGCATCACAGAAAACCGTAGCAACAGCAGAAACAGCACTATTCATATTACCACCACCAGATGTGGTACATGTAAGGTCTGACAAATATGGGTGTAACAAAATATTGATACACTTGAGTTATGCAATATTATGTTTCGTCATACTGGGTTGATTTTCAAAAACAACATATGGATTTTTAATTGATAATTTACACGCAACAATTCGTGGCAGTGGTTAATTTTGTGTTGTGTTTAAACCCTCCGTTGCTAGATAGAAGTATTGTAATCTATCTTAAGCCATAAGACTTAACTTAACAGCAGTATATCATCTTGCATACAATATCACAATACCACAATGTATTGAATCGTAACCCCTGCATATCGTGATACATATCTTACCACATTCTTGCCAAAACACAGCCCTACTGAAAACAATACAAGACATTCTCTGCAGGACAGGACTGATGATGAGGTAAGTGTTAGAGCACTGAAGTTACAGATCAGGCAGTATCCCAATTAGCTAGTGACTTATGTCTCAATTTGTTTGTGTTTGCTTACAGTGATGAGAGTCATTTGTCATTCTTGTGAAAATTGCTGTCACTTCCAATTAAAATTTCATAATACAGCCATAATTTGAGTGTGTCACCTAAAAGACATTTAGTCATCAATCAGTAATCAACAAATTACCAGTCAAAATACCAAACATGTTGCTACAGGGGGTGTGCCATATGATCTCCTTCGCAATAATACTGGTATGGTTTTTAATTTGAAAAATTCATATCATAATACTTGCAATATTTCAACTTGTTGACATAATGATGTCATATGGTTGCGTTATTATGCAACAACAGGTATGGCTGAAAGTGAAATTATTACAGACTATGCAGCGGTTGCAAAAAGAGAAGTAGCGTAAGTAGCGTGAAATAAACTGTGGCGTCCTAAATGTTTTATGAACAGCCCTTGAGTCTTTTAGTGGCTTACTGCTCAGAGGGAACTCATTCAGCCGCTCCTCTGGCAGCAGCACAGTGTCTCTCCCTCTCCTCCCTGATGTCAACTGATTTTTCTCATACCTCTACTTGACGCTCTGGGCTCAACAAAAAAACCACACATACGTGAATGTGCAATACTTATGGCACCATAACAGCCTTTCACAGGTTACAGCGTGATGATTAGAGGAGAAATGGCAGAGTATAAAGGTCCAAGTTGGATAAAAGAAATAACTCAATCATTTATGATTGAGTTAAAAGAAGGAAATTACCTGTGGATTTATATGTATAGATCCAAAGGTACATTTTTTGTATTTGGGAACTGTTTAAATGTGTAATTGGTGGTAGATTTTATTTTATTGTACTATTGATATTGTATACAGAATCTGAATCTCACTCTGAGTTACTGTTGTTGTTTAAAAACTAAAGAAATTAGGTCATTTTTCTTTAGTTTTTACTAAACATTTGAAGGCAAACTGTTAAGCTGACATGTAAAATTATATCACGTATGTTGTTGCAATAATAAAATATTTTCTGAGCTAATTTGTCATATGGTCAAGAATACTGTTGTTACAGACATACCCTGAAATATCATGATATTATTTTAGGGCCATATCACCCACCCCTAGTTGCTACCAAACTACTTCTGTCTGTAGACTCAACATTAAACCAATAGAGCTCTGTCTGGTAGAAATAGCGGAAACCTTTAATAATGACCATGTCTGGTGGGTCAAATCAATCATTATGGGCAGATAATTATTACTACTGACTTTTTTCCTTTATTTCTCATGCAGATTACTGTCATTTGGATATTTGGGGGCATAACAAGGGGGATATTCGTGACCAGGCATCATCAATTTTCTTGACAAGGGTGTTCTGTTCTGTCTCCATCACCAGCAGTCATTACTGTGCACAAGGCAGCCTGAAGAACTCCAAGTTTTGCTACGGCCTCTCGTTGGCTCTGTTTTGGCAGTTTGTCATAAGCCTCAAGGAGACTATGCATTTCATTTAGAGAAACTCTTTTTCCCATCATAAAGCAGATGGGTTATCTCGAGGAAAACTATCATGTATTTTAATTTTTCAACCATTTGGTCTCTAAATTGACCGATTGTATAAATAAAAGGCACTTTGTCATTTCCTTCAGGCTGAGGTGATGTATTCAGATTACTTCTGATTATGACAAAGAAGATTAGGAAATGGAACCATCACATTTGATACAGTCCTCTAACCAATGCGTGTTGAATTTAATAAAGGAAAAAAAAACAGTTGCAATTTTAATCACAATTGGCTATTTCCATAAATCGTATTCAGCCCTGGAGAGGAATAGAGAAAATAATTAAATAATTTGCCAAATAGCAATATACTGGATATGCACATAAAACACACAAGGCCCTCTGCAGACTGTGGGTTTTAATGTGGACTTTGATATGAGACTCATACTACATGCCAACTTGCCCACTGTATTGATTTATCCTCAGTTGTTGTGACCCTTTTGAAAACAACTCATACATTACTTGTCAAAGTAATTTTACACATAACACATTCTCACAATGAGCTCTGTCCTGGCATATCTGCTAAAAAGCCTGATGAGCAAGAGGACGTTTCTACTTCCTATGCCATCCCATTAGCAAACCACAGAAAATGCTTCATTTCCTGCCAGATAATGTGTTGCACATTGGGAGAGGTAAAACAGGAATGGAGTTAAAAGTTAACAGCGCTAAACACAGCGTGACAGTCTGAGCCAAGCACTCTGTTTGAAGTTTACAAGCAAGGTACGCCTCTTGGACATCTCGCCCGTGTAAGGTTAGACAAATAACTTTCCAGTTCAAAGTTTAAAAAACAAAACTTTGTGACAGTCTTGCTTGTATATCTGCAAAGTTTGTCCAACTAAGATAGCTGAAAAAAAATCCTGCTTTCGCTCAAGCCTACTCCTCTAAAATACTTGCCCTACATTTGGGAGGGGCCGTTTATTTTGCCTCCATAATAGCTACAGGTGGACTTCACCATGCAGGTGTAACAGCACCAAGTCTACTGAGAACAAAGGCTTTTTGTTTGGCTAGTCTTGTGCTGATGCAGGTGGAGTTGGAAGGACACAGCCTGTGTCCTTCAGCAGTATCCTGTCCAGATTATGGGACTTTTTTGCAGTTTGTGCTCAACAGTCCATACAACTTCCGTCTGTCAAAGTAAATCAGACTATGACTTAAAGAGCCAGGACTCAGTTATATTTATAGAGTTTATTGGATGAGCATGCAGTTGACTCACATGTGTCATAGTTCGGCACTACAACCGGGCAAATCAAGAGTTAGATTTGGCTAAATGGAGAGCATGTGAGTAGGGCTGTGTAATGTCATATATTTTATTCTAAATCTTGTTATTTCGTTGTGAATCTTATTGAAACTTGCCAAACCAGTGAAACTCTCTCACACACACCCCCTCCCCAAACACACCAGTTACTCATGCTTGAAACCAGACCGTTGACTCAAAGGGCTTACTAACATACCTGCTGGGGAGACACACCTTGTTGAAGTTAGACGTTTCCGTAATTATGCAACACAACCTTCAACTACTACTCACCTGGCTGCACACTGTGGTTAACAAGAAACGCCACGGTTTCTTCGGTTCCACTGATATAATAGGTTGAACCACTAATATATGTCTTGATAATTTTCAGTTCTGGACTCCGGTCTTGATAAATAAACGGCTTCAAGTCACCATCATTACGCCCAGGTGTGTGCTAACGCCTGCTGAAGCTAGTGAGTTGTGCCTGTATGCATTGTTTACTGTTGGTTTACAGTTGCCAGTGGTTAGCAAAACAGAGTACAAGATTAGTTTAAACTCATCCTTACCAAACCCTGTTCAAAATATGCGATTTACTGTTATAAACAGACCCTCTTCATTCATGCAAAGTACAGTCGTCATGACAGAAATTAACCAAGCAAACTGTTCAAGCACGAGACAAGTTGTAAAAGATAAATTAGTGCTGTTAGTGACACCCAAGTAACGTTGTGATTTTTTTTTTTTCGGTGGAATATGTTAGTGAAGTAAAGCAATTCCTGTTCCTGCCGTTCAGACAACCTTTTGTCGGTTGTTATCGGCAACGTCACAGGCAACAATGTGGCTCACTAAGTCTATGAAATGTGCAAATTAGCTACTATGTACGCCAACAACACTGAGCTGCCCAATTTCTGGGTGGAATATGAGGAGTTACTTATTAGCCAGCTAGCCAGTGAGCATTTGGAAGAATGATGTCTGGCTAAACTAGCAACTTTGTTAGCTTGAGTTAGAGCCGTTCAGAAAACCGGTGCCCGTGATGAACACGGTAACTCAATTCAATTGTTAGCCAACTGGCTCGCAAGCAAACACCTGTGGGCACCAGCTGCCAACCCACCTGATTCAAAACAGCCGTTGCTCAGCCGATGTACGCCGTTTACAGCCGCTGGATAAGATTCCTCCTCCGGCCAGTGTCTGCTGATTTAGTTGGCTACGAGCGCTGTCCTCATATAAAGTCGGGGAAAATGTGTCCAGACCGTTTGCGAGTACTCCCAGGATCCAAGCGACAGTATTTGCCGAGGAAATATCACGACTGAGCCCCGGGTAAAAAACTAAAACTGGGACCGCTGCTTTCTTTTTCCACCGCTGCGGTGGTAGCCTCGGTGTTTCCTGCTAGGCTAAACTTCACTGTTTGCTAACTCCTCCCTTGTGATGCATTCAAGTGCACCTCGTTAAAAAGTCCCGCCCCACTTCCGCGTTAGCTCCTGTTCAAATGCTTTCATATAGGTCAGTGCAGATTTGCACGAAGGGCTTCATCATTCTTTCTGAAACCGCGACACTGTTAATATTCTTAGCAAAATGTATATCTAATTCCACAGGACTTGAAATTTTAAATATTCTGGAATTTTAACAAGGATAAAGGAACAATTATTTGGATAATTCCACAACTATAGCTACCATGAGCAGGGCAGAGCACCAGATTCTGAACCCTATGCATAAGCAGTGTCTGCCCCCCCCCCCCCCCCCCCCCATCCTTCCTTTCTTGATCTACGTCTCTCACTTTTATTTATTTATTTATTTTACAAAGTTAATTTTCTTTCTTTCTTTCTTTTCTTTCTTTCCTCTTTTGGAAGCCTGATTTCCCTTTTATAGGGAAAAACTTGTAAGGGGCCATGCACACGTTGCATCTTTACCGCCTGGAAAACATGAGGTTGGGTGCTGCGTGCGACTCTTGTGCCTATTCTATGCCATCTATCAAGAGTGCATAGACAGTTTATATCTGAAGTTGCTAAGCAACCATAACCAGCACTGTATCATAACCTTCTTATATGAAATCCTGAGTGCAGAGTTTATCTTCCTCGATGAGCTATTTTTATGAGTGTGTAGGCCTAAAATATTGTCCATGAGACAGATATAAAGCTCTGGGTAGCCCTGCACTAAAATGATCAACAACTTCTTCATATTTATCACAGACTGATATTTACGAAAGACGGGAAAGACATTCGTTGGTTGTGATCGGCTGTTCCCCATCACGACATGTGGTGTTTGCTGCCGCCTTCCAAAAGCTGAACTCAGTTTATCTTAGAGTGTAGCCGTAGCACCCTAAAATATAGGCGCACAGGAACTTGTGTGCATCACTCTGGCGTTTGAGTGCACCTGCCGTGTGTCTGCATTGAAAACATTTGATTAGAGGGCACAAAAAACATGGCATGTGTACAGCCTCTACATGTACCTTGATGCTCCAGTCACTCACTCGGCCCTCCCATTTAGAGACAAATCCTAGTCCAAGGGTAGACTAACCCAGTTTGCACCTTTAAGGGATGAGAGGTGCCTCAAGATCTTGCGCTATTTTTTTTTAATATAGCCTAAAGTTCAGCCTTTAATATAGTCTTGGCACTATAAATATAAAACTGCAAACAAAAACAAACTTTTCATTCCTGACTTTTACAGTGCACCCATCCAATGAGGCTCTGGGTGATCAGTCCCACCTTTCCCCTCATTACAACACCCCTCACTATGAGGCTTTAAGCTTGTCCGCTAGGAAATGTGGTTGTTAGATGCTAACAAAAGTTAAAATGATGAAGCAGTTTGTTTGTGTACCCTGACAGTATCAACAATAACAGGCAACATTCAATACATTTACACACACACAAGAGGTTACCATATTTCAGTAAATCTAAAGGCAAGGCAAGGCAAGGCAATTTTATTTATATGGCACCATTCATACACAAGGCAATTCAATGTGCTTTACAAGACAAATACATTAAAATAAAACATTAAAGGAACAATAAAATGGTGTTTGAGATCATTAAAAACAAAGGGTAAAAGCAAGACAATAGTTAAAAACAGTGCAGAAAATGCATTTAAAAAGCAAACATAAAGCAAAAGCATTATTAAAACAAGACAGAAGGTTTTTTTGTAATCAATACACCAAAAGCAGAGATTGATTTAAAATATTGTTTATTCTCATAAATTCAAAATACAGTACATCTTGATCATTTGATTTTGAACAAGGGCGGGCTGAGATGACAGAGTATATTGAAAATAACTAACTGCAGGAGAAGTGCAAAAGTAGTTATGTTATTTATCTGAAAACAACAGATTCATTGTAATAAACTTCAGTAAAATAATATAAAGCCCCTGCATACCCATGGCTCATCTCACAGGTGTTTTCACTTAACCTGTCTGATTAGACTGTTTGATTAATGTCTTGCTGACCCTATTGTCAGTTTTGTTGTCACCTGTCAGGGTGGGGCAAATGTACCTTCAGTATAAGCTGTACTATCATTTTTATTAGTACATTCTAAATTCTAATGACTTTACTTTAAAAAAAAAAAAGCATGCACACTGACTGCCTAAAAACACAAGGTACTTATTTGATTAAGTAAGATAGAATAGGTACCGTATGATGTATTAACAAATGCTGCGAATTTAAGTAATTAAAGAACAGTATGGAGTACTTGATAATTTGCTTTAGATGTACTCTTATCTTAGTACAGAATTCTTAGAATTACATAATTTCCAACAATTTAGTAATTTCAATTAAAACAAATTGTGTGTGTATTCCAAACAACTCCTTTATTTAAGTTTGGCTAACTAATGTGACATTTCCTGCAACTTGGAATTTCTCTGTTGGTTTTACTTGAAATTTAACATATGTTAAATTTTATATATGTTAAATTTACTGACAATATGCAATTCTCACGCAGGCAGGCAGAGGTTAAGTTAGCCACAACAATTAAAGACCTGTGTGTGTGTGTGTGTGTGTGTGTGCAGGGCCTTTAAAGCATACATCATTTTGGCTACTATTGGGCTGACAAACAGTGTCCTGATATTTTATTGCCTTACAAAGTTATTTTGGCTAATTTGTTAACAGACATTTATACATCCAACAGACAGTGAGCGATATTGTCATCACAGGTTTGTGTCCCTGTGATGAATGTTAGAGCAACACCCTTCTATCTCTATTTTTGGTCTCCACCAACTCATAAAAAGTGTCTGGTTCATTATAGCTGCTAAATCCCCTACTTTGTTCACCAGCTGATCTCTAACTGTGTCTGTGTGCTGTCTGGTGCTGAGCAGGAAGTGTACAGTGTGTTCATGGAGTGTTTTTTGTTGTTGCTGAAAACAGTTGCCTGCTGCTGCTGGAAATGAGGTTGATAAAAATGTTGAGACTGAATCATACTCAAAATGTGTTTTGAAACTATAACAACAAGGTGGAAGACATAAGATGTTCATATTAAAATATTAAGGCTCCAGTGTGTAAGATTTAGGGGAATCTAGTGGTGTCTAGTGGTGAGGATTGCAGACTGCAACTAGCTGAAACTTCTGGTTATAGAATTCCTTCATTGTTTATTGTTCAGGAGGTTCTTTACGGGAGCTGAACTATCCGAAAATGTCTCCTCCTAAATTGATTTAAACTGGTAAAAACACTGAATAAAGTTATTTCATGTTGCAAATCAGTGTTTCTCCAATACTGTTTAGCAGACTGCAGATCAGCAGCTCACCCACCACCTGCTGTTGTGTGCTTACATTATTCCCGAATAACCAAATGTGTGCTCACTTTAATCTGATCAAGATATTCAGGTGGTTTTGACTGGGAGCTGAATGATCAGCAGAGGTCTCCTTCTCTCCAAAACAAAAAGAGCCAGTGATTTAAACCGGTAAAAACACTGAATAAAGCGGTTTCATTTAACAAAATCAGTGTATCTCCAACGCTGTTTGGCATGTCAGAGACGGGCGGCTTGCCCACCACATGCTTATGTGTGCTCGCCTTTTTTCTCTTATGAATTAAGATCCAGATATTAAGGAGGATTTTACTGGGAGCCGGATTATCCACAGAGGTCTCTTCCCCTCAAACACAAACAGACCTGGTGATTTAAATCGGTATAAACACTGAATGAAGCACGGTCACATTACAAATCAGTGTTTTCCAATGCTGTTTGTCGCAGGGGGGCTGCCAACTACGATGGCTGACACTAAAGCACAAAAGCAGTTTGTCCATTCTGAGCTACTGTAGAAACAGGGCAGTGCAATATAGTGATCTTCATAAACAAGGACCTGCTCCCTATGTAGATGTAGTAAACAGCTCATTCTAGGGTCATGAACAAAACAAGGATTCTTATTTCCAGGTGATTATACACCAGAGAAAACATACTTATATTATATTCCAGTGCTGCCAACATTTCCCCCTAAATCCTACACACTGGGCCTTTAAGAAAAAATTTAAAGAAAAATGTCATATTAAATTTTTCACATTTTAACATGATTTAGTTCATAGGAGCCTGTATTTTCACATTACATAAGACGTAATAACACAAACAGTTACTACAAGTTATCTAGATGATGATAAAGTATTGCATGACTGAAACAAACAAAATCAAATATAATAGAGAAAGCAATGTTTTACTGTGAAGGCACTTCATCATAAACAGTGATTTTCAATCAGCTGCAGTGTGCATAACGGCATGTCATTTTATTTTAATAGTAGAAACTGTAAAGAAAAATCAAACAGAAAAGCCTATGAAGAGTAGAGTATTGGTTACACAGCACAGATGTGTTGACATGGTCAGGACAGACTGAGAGCCCTAGCTCCCTCTGAAGGAGTGGTGACATAGAAAGTTGGGGTTCCACTGTATCGCTCCTGTTAAGGAAAAAAAATAAACAAATACAAACTCAGAATGAGTACAGTCAACCATGGTAACCTTTAACTAGTCATACATCTGAAACAAATGAGTAAATTTAAGCATTTTACTGTAGCTGTATATGAGCATACTGATGTCTCTTGTGCCTAATGAGAAATATATAACCAGACTGTCCATCCAGAAGGGCTGTGGAACCTTTCATGCTCCTCACGTCTCTCACAGTCCCAGGAAGGAAGGAAGTTCAAGAAAGGAGCAAGAGGAAAGAACCATTGGGTTTGTTTTCACAACTAGACACCTTTCCTCTTCAGCCGAGACGCATCCTTCCCTCCTCCACACTACAAATATGTCCATAACTCATCTGACTGCCCCTGGAAGTCATTTTAAGGGCAAACGGACATAGCCTTCCCATTAAGAAATACAGTCAGTTAAATGAATCATGAAATACTGTGAATGATCAAAATCTAATGTGTAGGTGCAGACTTTTTTAAGTAGTTGGAAAAAAGAGAAAAGAACTCATTCGTCAAGTAAGGCTAGACTAAGCCATGCAATGTAAAATGTCAGGCTAATGCCAATAACGTAAGCATGTTGTATTATTGGGGAAAATGTGCCCAGAAAAAGACATATGACATTTTGTTCTTTTGTTTGATTTTTTTTTTTCTATTAAACCATGTTTTATGTGTTTTAGATGTGTTAGTCAAAACAACCAAACTTTACTGCACTTCAAAGAGCTACGAAGACACACCATCCTACAACTATGAATGCTCAACAGCGTACACCACTGGCATAGGTCACTAACGTAGACCACTAGCATAGCCCCACTAGCATATAGACGACCATCATAGCCCACTAGCGCAGACCACTATAATAGACCACTAGCATAGATGACCGTCATAGCCTACTAGCATAGGCCACTAGTGTAGACCACTAGCATAGATGACTATCACGGCCCACAAGCATAGGCCACTAGCGTCGATCACTAGTATAGCCCTCTAGTATAGACCACTGGCATAGGCCACTAGCGTAGACCACTAGCATAGATCGCTAGCATTGCCTACTGGTGTAGACCGCTAACATAGCCCAACAGCGTAGGCCACTAGAATAGCCCACTAGTGTAGACCACTTACATAGCCTGTCAGCATAGGCCACTAGTGCAAGCCACTAGCGTAGACCACTAGCATAACCCACTAGCGTAGACCACTGGTGCAGGCCACTACCGATGGCTACACTTTATAAATTGGCCTTTATTTGCAAGTGATCAGATTGGATATAAAATCTGCATGGGTTGCTGTGGTAGAGACACAGGTGTCGGTAACTATTTAGCTACGCTGGTGAACCAGCATCCCATAGCAAAAGCATGAGAAATGGAAGTCCATCATTTTGCCCTGGAAACAATCGCATCATCAAGTAGTGGTTATTACAACTTATTTTGGCACCTATCCACAGACTGTTGTTCTCCATATAGTCCTCCATAGTGCATCATGGATTCTACACAGCACTTCCAGCACTCTAGATTTGATGTCTTCATTGTGTGTTGTGTTGCGAGTGACTCAAAAGGCACTTGGAAAATTTATTTGAGAGGCCAGGGCCTCCTTACTAAGACACATTTGTAGTAACTGTCAAATCAGCAGAAGAAAATGTTAGCATTGTATTTTTCTGAAACCACTGATATGCACATTTCTGGGGATAGTGGATAGCATGTCGCCTATGTCACTAATGTTTTTCCAGCTGGGACAGTGCCACCAAAAACATTTTTTTTTTCTGAGACTTTGTTGCTTCTCCGGCAATGACCATGCCCCCCATATTTTAAACCAAAACATGATCATTACCAACCATAACCAAGTGGTTTTGAGCTTAAACATAACCACACATGAACCACAGTGTTGTTGAGTTAAAATAAAATTTCAAAGTATCCGCTACATAATAACATGCAAATGTAAAATATCCATGGTTTGCAGAAACGTACAATGCCAAAGTTTTTTCTCGCAACTGGGTTGACTTATCTCAGCTTTGCATAAAGATTGGAGACAGCTAGCCTGGCTCAAATTCAAAGTATAAACAATCAGCTAGTCACGGTGACTGAAGTGTCCACTGGTTGCCTGGCAACCTTGTGGTTAAACAAGAGTCCAGGGAGTCACTGTGTCTGGAGAGAAATAGCTCCAGCATGTGATGATACGTCTTGTTTCCAAATGTTTTATGAGATAGGAAATGCAAGGCATTGTTAGGCCTCAAGGAAAACACACCGCTTTTAGGTGAGAAAAACTGAATATAAACATAACTTTTTTGTTGTCCAAGAAAAGTCCACAGGAAACCTTGAATGCACTCAAATGTATTATCAATCCTCTCATCAAACTCTCGCCTTTTTTTTTGCAAAAAGAAGGAAAAAAAAAAAAAAAAAAGGAATAAGCGCATTTCCCAAAATAAGCTATTATTTTAACAATGCTTTTGTGCTCTCAGACATTGGCAACAGGGAACAAAGTTCTACACAAGTAATAATGTAATGAATGACGAAACTCATGACAGATTTTATTAGTGGATCTACAAGGTTGCGTGGGAAGTAGAAGCAAGCCCAGAGCTGCCAGTGGCTGCAGTTAAGGTCTGCAGGTAAACATTCATTAAAGTGCAAAGCAAGTTTCACAATCCGTCATCCATGCACCTGTGAGACCTGAAAACATTCTGGTTCCTTGATGAAATTATTTCCAAATCACTGCTGTTCCCTAGTTGTGCTGCCACTGCATCACAGCTGTGTTTATAACTGTCCTGTCAACAGAGTCAGTGTAGAAAATATCCATAATAGACACCTATGTTTGAAAGTCCAAAAACAGTCACTTTTAAGAGACAGATGAAGCCAGCAATGTTTTATCTAAATCTTACATGTTAAATGTCATGATATGACGTGTCAGTGCTAAAAAAAGTGTTAAGGCCTTTTTCACACCTGGAAATCTGAACCAAGGTCCAACCATTTTTGTTACAGTGTATTAATTTTACATGGTTAGTTTTGGTTTGACACTGCAATTATGTGTTGCTCACTGAAGAAGTGTACATGGTATAATTACATCCTGTCATCATTACCTATGTGAGCTGTGTCTCCTACGTGAGCCGTGTCTTCAATCAATCAATCAATTTTATTTATGAAGCCCAGTATCACAAATCACAATTTGCCTCAGAGGGCTTTACAGCATACGACATCCCATGTCTCCTCCGTGATCCCATGTCTCCTACATGAGCTATGTCTTCTACGTGAGCCGTGTCTCCAATGTGACCTATGTCTCCTCTGTGAGCTGTGTCTCCTACATGAGCTGTGTCTGCTATGTAAGACATGTCTCCTACGTGTGCCATGTCTCTATGCAAGCTGTGTCTCCTATGTAAGCCCTGTGTCCTATGTGAGCCACAACTCCTACATAAGCCGTGTCTCCTACGAGAGCTTTGTCTGCTACATAAGCCAGGTCTCTTATATGAGCTGTGTTGCCTACATAAGCTGTGTCTCCAACATGAGCCGTGCCTCCTACGTAAGCTGTGTCTCCTACATGAGCTGTGTCTCCTACATGAGCTGTGTCTCCTATGTGAGCCATGTATCCTAAGTGAGCTGTGTCCCCTTCATGAGCTGCGTCTCAATGCAAGTTGTGTCTCCTTGAACATTACGTTGAGTGGTTTGTAGACGGGTTTTTCCGTCTTTTCGTATCCCCTTGGAAAATACTTGGAAATTGTTGGAGTTTTTGTGACTCTTTACAAAGTCGTCTCCAATGACTTGTTTTGTTATATTTCCGTGTTCACGGACAAACTGAGACCTACCCTTTACATTTACTACCACTTGACAACTCTCCTGCTAATGTCTCCTCTGCTTCAACCACCAACGGCTGTCTGCTCTAAGCACAGCCACCATCACTCTCTGTCGCTGAACCACACACACACATTATGCACTGAGGTGCTACAAATACTCTTATCACTTCCAGATAGCCTGCCGAAACTTCCTGTACTTGATCAAAAAGTCCAAACCATCCAAAATATGGACTACCAGAACCGACCAAGACGACGTCTTTGCATCGGACCAAGGTTTAGCGGTTTGGTCTGGAGTGTGGTCTGGGGATATTTCACAACTTTCATTTTGGTTTGGATCAAATTGAAAAGTCCAAAAGTCCAGACCAAACAATGTAGGTGTGAAAGGGCCCTTATTTAAACACAGCTATATTATTCACTATTTTGGCAAACTCTATAACAGAAGAACACAGAGATTACAGACGAAAATAATTTTCAAAGATCTCCTAGTCATAATCAGTATCCTTCTGATCTCCAGATTAAAAGGTTAACCCTAACTCTAACTGGATAACTGGTTCAGTTGAGACTCGAGAAAGCAAACCATAGTTCATCAGCTACTTTGTGTTCTTTGCCCAGAGCTCAGCACTTAACAAGCCGAAGTGAGGTGCAGTTGAGAATTTCCGCTGGGTCAGGAGTCACCAGATCGACCTTGAACCCTTCAGCCAAAGACACCTTCAGCAGCTCCTCCACAAACCCCTGCATGTCTGTGATATCACATGGGTTCCGGTGCATGTTCATGATGTCACCTAACTGTGTGGCCTCAGGGTTAGAGAGGGTCAGCCCCCGGTAACACTGCTTGTCATACTGGTCCTGTGGGAGTTCGTCAGGCTTTGGCACCCACTCCAGTTTCAGTCTGTTCTGCCTTGGGTTGCATGGATGGAGGGTAGTGAGACCTTGGGATGTTCTGTAGCAGAAGCGCTCGCAAAGAAGTGCCAGGAAGGCTTTCCAGGTACAAAAGAGGTCAACTGTGAAGGCTCGCACAGAGCATGTGCGAAGCTCATAGTTTTCTGGCCCATGGCGTAAGTTAAAGTGGAGAACGCGGACCTGGAATGACAGGGCATAACATGCTGACTACACATTCTCTGGGTATACACAAACAAAGAACCGGTCTGTCCATGTCTCTGAACACACATCCTCTGCTCATATACTGCAGATAATGGTAAACATAAACTGGCTCTCAAAATGTTAGTGAAGGCCAGTATTGTCTAAAGTTTTAGAATTCTCCACTGAAAACCAGGTTGATAGACACTAAAACTTTCTTATGCTTATTTTCTTTGACTTGTTTGACTGAATCCAATTAAAATTTTATGCAGGTTAAAGGAAAGGTTTGACATTTTGCGAAATGCACTTGTTGACTTTCTTAACAAGGGTTTGATGAGAAGACTTCTACCACTCTTGTTTCTGTACACTAAATATGAAGCTATTGTCAGCAGCTAGCTAACTTCACCAATGCCAAAGACTGGAAACAGGGGAAAAAAGCCAGCCTGGCTCTGTCCAAAAGTAACAAAATTTGCCTACCAATTAACATGCTTTTAAACATGTTAAAAGCTCAGTTATTAACACAGCCTTTCTCGTTTGTTTAATCTGTACAAAAACAAAGGAGTACAATCATCAAATCACTGTTTTACAGGTGGTTACTATATTCATCCATCTATTTTCAACTGCTTATCTGAGACCGGGTTGCAGGGGCAGCAGGTTGAGAAAAGTATTCCTGATGCCCCTCTCCCCAGCAAAGCTTTCCAGCTCCTCCTCGGGGACCCTGAGGCGTTCTGAGGCCAGATGCAATATATAATCCCTCCAGCATGTTCTGGGTCTTCCCCAGGGCCTCCCACCAGTTGGACGTACCCAGAACACCTCTAGCTACCCAGGAGGCATTCTGATCAGATGCCCGAACCACCTCAACTGGCCTCTTTCGACGTGGAGGAGCAGACCTTCTTACCCTATCTCTGAGGCAGAGCTCAGCCACCCTTTTGAAGAAACTCATTCACGACCCAAAGTTCATGACCATAGGTGAGGGTTGGGATGTAGATGGACCAGGAAATTGAAAGCTTTGCCTGGCTCAGCTCACTCTTGACCACAACAGTCTGGCTCAGTGCCCACATCACTGCAGACACTGCGCCAAACTGCTGATCCATCTCACACTCCATTCTACCCTCACTTGTGAACATGACCCCAAGATACTTGAACTTCTTCCCTTGAGGCAGTAACTCTCTCCCAACCTTTGAGGGGGCAATCCGCTGTTTTCTGGCAGAGAATGATGGCCTCAGACTTTGAGATGCTAACTCTCATCCTGACCACTTCATACGCGTATGCAAACTGCCCCAGTACGTACTAGAGGTCACTGTGTGATGAAGCCAACAGAACCACATCATCTGCAAAAAGCAGAGAAGTAATTCTGAGGTCACCAAACCAGACCCCTTCCTCCCCCAGCTGCACCTTTATGTGGCAGACTAGTTCTTCATTTGTCATTTATACACTTGTTTGTGCGGATAAAACAAATGATATTAAGTCTTAAAGCAACACAATGGAGGACTGCGCTTTTTACTTCACGGGTCCCCCTACAGCCGAAAAACGGTATTGTCTGTTACAACTGTGGCAATAATCTTTCTGCGCATGCATTTGTTGACAAGCCAACTATAACGGTGAACTTCCTGATGCTGGCCATGTAATGCGCGATCATCATGTCTTCAGAACAGGTAAAGTAGCCTTATAACATATGATTAAGCCGATTGCTTTATTTATTTATTCATTTTCGAAACTCAGAAATAACTTGCTTTCTGCATGTCAGGGCTGATGTCCTCCTCAGCGCGCGCGCACACACACACACACACACACACACACACACACACACAGCCTCAACAGAGTAAAGTCAGACAACATCAGAGAGGCCACGGTGCAGATGAAGGGAAAATAACTTCAACATTACTCTGATGACAACTACGCTTGTTACTGTAAGTAAGTGCGATAAAATCTCTGCCAGCCAAGCCAATACTTTATCAATACATGTGATCAGCATGTAGAAAGCCATATTTCAATCTGCTCTGTCCACAGTCTCTCATTCACCGCGGTTGACACAAGCACATAGCGCTCGCAGTGCTAACAACAAACTGTTAAAGACAAACTAAAATGAAAGCTGTCTGTGTGTAGGCTAACACTTTCTTAAAATGTACAGCCGACCTGCAGACAGCGAGTCTCCTAAGTAGAGGGTAACAGCAGTAACAGTGCCAGATCACCATCGGTCAGGCATCCCACCTCCTCTTTCAGCTCTCGCCAGTGTGTGAAAGCTGGGCCAATATCAATCCTTGTTTGAGCTCTTGTTTTATCGCTCTCCCGTTTTCTTTTCTTCGTCTCCTCGGACAACACCTTCACCTTCTTCCTTTTCTTTGTCGCTTCAGCCATGAAAACCATGTCTAACTTTGTTCACCTCGGTTTGGCTACGCTACTCTAAAGAGAGGAGGGGGATATAACGTATGCCATAAAGCTGCCAAATTTTGTAGTCCTTTTTGTGTCTGGGTTCTTACCCGAACCCTGAAACTGCATAGTGCCAGTGCAAGCAAAACAGACGCTCTCAAGCAATGACGTAGGTGTCATCCAACCTATTGTGAGTTGATGTACCATCATAAGGATCTTGGATATATATTTTGAGGGCTCAAAAACTCCATTGTGTTGCTTTAATTAGTAAGCTTTAGAGGTGCTAGAAGGTGAACTTTGCCATGTTTCAGCAGAGCCAAGCCTGCCGTATCCCTGTTTCCAGTTTTTGTGTTAAGCTAAATTCGCCAGCTGCTGGCAGTAGCTTTCCATTTCGTGTATTAACACAAAGAGAAAGGGGTCAATCTTCTCATCAAACTCTCAGCAAGAAAGCAAGTACGCATGTTTCCCAAAATTCCTTTAAGTTCTCTCAGGTCTCATGACACCAGACCAAACCTGACTCTTCAAAACAATTTCAGGAGACAATACACTGTTCATTTAGCTTAGTTCAGAGCCTCCATATCTCTAACTGACTGTCAGCAATGACTCAAGAAGAGAGTATGATTACTTTGAAAAAGCTATATGTATCGGCTTTTCTTGAGCTGCTAAATTTTCTGGAAATTGAATTTAGAAACCCATTAACATACTTTCAGAGAGAGAGAGCAGTTGCTGCTGCCGCCTCAATTGCTTCAAATAAGCAAGTTCCAAAATCCCACTGACAGTGTTGGAAATTATGGGTTGGACAAGGTTTTCACTCAAGTTCAGTTCGATGCATGTTGCTTTTACTGATTAATTATTGCACTGAATTATTGCACTGAGCAGCACTAGGGGTGTAAATCACAGGTTTAATCATGATATGATATTACATCAATTCTTTAGACAACAATACAATATTTGCTGATATGACAGTCGGCCATGATGTGATTTCAATTTAATTCAAAAATCCATGTGATTGATAGGAGATGATATTAAATATCCTCATTGTCATTTTCTCGGCTGCTTACCATTTTCTGCCTGGGGTAGCACTGTATGAATGTTTAGGAAGTTGGTTACTTGGACGGAAATGCTGACAACTGAAATGCTGAAACTTTCACATTGATTGTGACTAAATCCACTGTATTGTACCTATAAGCTGTGCGAAAATAAGCACAGCTTATCCTCTACCTAGTGCTGTTGATTATCAGCTGGTAGAGATTCAAACTCCACCTTTAGCTGAAGAGCCATCATGTTGCCATGATGATGGTGGAACTTTTTTTTTCAATTTACGCTGTGGTTCACTGTGTGACCATGGCAACCCCAGAAACCACACGGGAAAACAATGCAGAAAGCATTGTTCCCTTTTGTAGGTCCTTAAAAAGGGCTGGCACAATATCAGATTTTCACCACACAACTACCATGGCCAAAAGAGTTCACAATTTGATATTATAATAATACTATAATGATATCTAGCTGAAAAAAAAAGCCTAACAATGAGGGGGGAAATGACTCTCGCAATACGAATGTTGGGAGGTGGAGAAAGAGTCTGTGACCAAACATATACAAATGTGTACAAAAAGAGTAATAACGCTCTATCAGCCTTTTGCAGGTTGCAAATCGGGAGGCGCACTGCACCACCTTTTTTTTTTTTTTAAATTGAATGCCATTAGTAAAAAAACTCTTGCTGCGCCTTTTTATTCTTGCCAGGCAACCACCCCATCACCTCCTTACCCTAACCTTCCCATGCATTCAATATGCCATTTATTTATTTATCTATTTATTTAATTTTATTAATTTCACACTGCACTTTTATGCTTCCAAGCCTGTTGTTTTCTATTGAGATCGGTAACTGTGTTTTTTTTTTCATGGTGTAGCTCTGGGTAGCTCTGGGTATCCAGCAACCACTAACACACCTTTCTCCTCAACTGTTTACCAGCTGTAAACTTGTTGTCGTGACCACCACAGAATTCAATTCAATTCAGTAGTAGTAGTTTTTAATGACAAATAAACGTTTTGTTTTTGCGCTGCTACGAGCCTTGCATTTTCTGCACTTCTGCCAAAGCACTCTGAACTCCTCTAGTTGAAAAAGACATCAACTCAGAGCAGAAAACCACCCAATGTCATCTATGCTTTTTTTCCCATTGTACGGTCAGATGATTTGAGACGCGGGCCTTCTGTGGTGGTCACGACAACAAGTTTACAGTTGGTAAACAATGGGGGAGAAACTGGTGGTAGAAGTTGCTGGATACCCAGAGATATATGCTTTTACAAACCGCAGTTACCACGAACTCAACAGAAAGCAGCAGGGACAGAAACATCTAAATGCAGTACTTGAAACAGCCATCGTGGAGGCGAAGCTCCTGGACCAACTGATGGTACTCCCCATAATCCACCCTCTTTTTCAAGGTCTAATATACCCACACAAATCCCTGTTTGGAGGTGATGTGGTGGTTGCCTGGCAGGAATTAATAGGCCCTGCAAGACCAGGGCCTATTAATTTTTTAAATTTTTTTCTTTTTTCTTTTTTACTCGTGGCATTCAATTAAAACCAGAAAGTAGTGCAGCGTGTTTTGCAACCTACAAAATGCTTTCTGTGTGATCGTGGCTTTAGAACTGAAGAACTTAACTTAAATACGAGAAATACTCGATGATGATGATGAGGCACCGGATCATTTAGATGGTACTGTATTGTGTCATTAACATGATATCAATGTTTCATCTTTAAATATCATGGGCATCATTAATACTTTTATACTGCGACACCCATTCAAGCTGTAAACACATGCATCAATCAATCAAAAGACCTTGAAGCAACACGAGCTTCATACCATAGTTTGATTGTGTGATCTGTACTTAATAATTTGACTATTTCCTTTATCTTTAGATGCAATTAAGATGCACTCTATTTGGCTGTGTGGTGAGATCAGGGCCAGTAAATAGCGTCCAGTAGTGTATGGGACAGGTTGGTGGTAGGAGAAGTTGTTGCTGGTTGCTGCAGTGGTGGAGCTGCACCCTGCTGGCAAATACAGAAGAACGACTTCACAGCTGGAACTGCTCACTGTCTGAAAGTATTTGATGAAAGTAATTGATGAAATAACCAGATAGATCTCCTAATTGTTATATTGCCTATTCCTATGTGGGTGCACTGCTTTTAAACTCACTTTGAAGACATCTGATTACACCAATTACTACTTTCTGCAGACAACCTATAAATTCTACAATAAATTGGAAACTAAATAATTCCAATTGTGTCCATGGTGGACTGCCTAGTAAATATCTGATCTTAATCAAAATTCAAATAGTGGGCCTCATGCAAGAACATTTTCTCATTCTTATCCAAAACCTTTTTGATTTTAGGTTTGCCTCGCAAAAGTATTCTAAGTCACGTTCACCAAACTCTGTCTGTCTGTCTGTCTGGACAAACATTTGATCATCTGAACAATCAATGCCCCTAAAGGGCAACTTCCGAGACGGCACAATTACTCCTACTCATAGTCTCAGTATTATGTGCATCAAAGGGTTGTAACATCTAGTCCTAAACTGAACTGGAACAGTGTAAACACTCTTTTGTGAGTTTTATTTCCTTCCTGTAAACTTTGAATGAAGTGTGTTTCACAATGATAAAATTACTGCTTATTTAATTGGGATCTGGTGGGTGATTTTGGGGCTGTCTCTGAATAAATGAAAAGGCTCTTATTCCTTAAGAAACAGGTCTATCTCTGCAGGGATCCTTTCCATTATGTTGTTGGACACAAAAGAACAATCTGAGCTTGTCAGTTGCAAAAACAAGCCCTTCTAGTGGACATAAACTGAAGGTGCGAACATGCCTCAAGTGGTTACACTGCAGCCTGCATTGCAGCTGTCAGCTGCGGCACTCTCACTCAATACTGGACCAGTTTAAAAAATTGTTGTTCCCAAAAGTTGCGATAAAATAGGTTCCAGTTTGAAAAATAACCAATTTTAAAAGTTGCTATATAAGGCCACCTGTTCCATCCTGTTTCTGGGAAAGTTTCATTCACAAAAATGTTCTAAAGAGTCAAGGGAAGAATTTCACACCTCAGAACTTCAAAACCTGCTGTCAGAATTCAGCAGATCAAACAGTATAAATTTAGCAGTGTCAGTATTAGAAAATATTAATACAGCTGCCAACTTTGTGTTGTCATAGCAGTGCTTTGCTGTGACAGAAATAAAGAGGGAAGAGAGTATCATACAGTAGGTGATGTCACACTGTCAGCTGTTATAATGGATTCATTATGTCCCCTGACAGCGACCTGTATAAAGAGCTGGAATGAAAGGGTTTTATGTCTGGTCATGACTGGTGTGACTGATCTGAACCAATGAACTTTGTTTGCAATTGCTTGTAGAGGCAAGCTGTCTTATATCACTCGTACATGGCACTCTAGAATAAGGTTGTTTGTAAAGCGGTTCTTCCATGAGGCCCACTGACTTGATTTGACCTACTGCTCTAACTTTAAACAAACATACCTTAGAATGAACATTCACCATAATCATGGCTCCAAGCGGCCCTCCTCTCAAGCTGAGAGGCACCGATGCCTCATACCGACAAATCTCGTCCAGCAGGGGGCGTATCTGGAAGAAATCCACCTCTCTCCGCAGCAGTGCCAGCTCCGAGAAGCCATCAGGCAGGTCCAGGGAGCTGGAGCGTAGGTAATTCAGAATGTATCTGAACACTTTCCCGTCACGGTCTATGAAAACATTCCCTCTGTTATCTCTGAGCAGGGGGATTTGTCCGGTAAACATAGCGCCCAGCATTGACTCACGACAGCGTGTCAGAGTGTCCAGGGTTGTTGTGTAAATTTCTCCACCGACGTTCAATGACACTGGGTCCTGGAGGGAGTTCCTGTTGCTGTTGTCGTTTGGTGAGTTGAGGTTCAGCATCTTGGAGGCAAAGCTGCAGTTTCTATGATCCTGTGAATTCTCTGATGTTGTTATTGGGAGGATAAGGATCCTTGTGCTCTGGTCAGGAATGCTGAGGACTGAGGGATGTGGAAGTTTCAAGTGCTTCTTTTGTTCCCAAGAAAGACTTCTTTCCTTTGACAGTTAGAGCGCCACAGTAGTAGCCTAGATACTGCCGAGTTAGGAAAGATGCGAGGAAATCTGCCAAGGCTGTTTCCAAAGCTGAAGATTTATAAAACCCACGTTTCAGACATAAAAAAGGCTGCTGCTCTTTTCCTTCTCATTGCTGCGTCAAAGCAACGGCATTCTAAATGCAGGTGTTTCCGTGATTTTTCTGCGGTTAAATGTGCGTCTTTGTTGATGTATGTCCTGCAGGATTCTGAGTGGTGTCAGCTAACAGCAGGCCTACAGTCTGACTGGGTTCAAGCAGAAAGGCAGAAGGGCCACAGTGACCAGACCAGCATGCTAATAACTGGACACTTCTGGCTCCACGGAGCTCGCTTTTATTCTCAGCTCATACCCCCTGATCTCTCCCTCTCACAAACACACACACACACACACACACTGGAGCTGTCTGAGCAAGACACGGGGGACTGGGCAATTTGTCTGAAATGCACCCCTTAAAGTGACAGACAGAACACTGAAAGTGCTGTTATCCCCTGTGAACAAATGAACAATGTCCTCAGACACTTTTCATTTCAAATGCCCTTCAGAAAGCAAAGATTTTCCACAAAACAGAATCACAACAAGAGAAAAAGTTAAATTTCCCAACTGTACAACAGTATTATGTTGCAGGATGAGAATAATTAAGCTAAACCTGAAACATCTAGTGGCTGTCAGCTGTAATAGTTTGGGTCACAAAAGTGAAAATAATTTCCAAAGTCTTTTTCAGCAACCTGCAGAATCACACACTGACCTGCTGCTCTACCGTTAACAAGAAACACTTTACATTCAGTAACCTTCTGTCTCTGTCAGTAATGTCATCTGACGGTAGCAGTTCTCAGATTTTCATACTGAATTAATCAACAATCCACTGAGAATAGACATGAAGCAGAAAAAAAAAAAAAAAACAACCCAGAAAAAAAAGGCCTCTCTGTTATTTAGTGGACTTTGCCATGTAGTTATGTTGTTGTGGTCTTGTGTAATATATAGTAGTAATAATATCAGTAAAAAATAGTAAAAGAATAAACATTTTGATTATATTTCTTCCCCCATTTGTGGCATCCCCTATGGATGACCGCAATGTAGCATTCGCCTACTGCTTATGCAAAGCTGGCACTGAATTGAACATGCGGCAACCTCCAGGACTGACAACTGAACCAAGCCACAAACTGCAGTTCCTCAAATGGCCACTTGAGGATGGCTCTAGAGGCCAGTTAATTTCCATGGACCTCCATACTGAAATGCCCAACTTTACAGCAGAAATACACATTTACAACCTGGTCCAAGAAACAGTTTCAGTCTCTACAGCTAAGTTATGTTGTGCAAAGCTGCCAACTCTCACATGTTTATCTAAAGTCTCACACAACTGACACTTTACACACGCTCTCTCAGGCCACTCATCCATTTTCTCACACAATGACAAACAAATTCATAACTGATAACACTGATAAAGTGTGAGAAGAGGATACTGACAGCGTATGGACAGACAAGACAGAGCAGCATAGCAACAACAACAGCATAAAACACTACAGTAAAGCCACCAATTGCTTGGATTCTGATACACTTTTGTGGTGTTACCGGTACATGGAGCAGTTGAAAAGGACAAAAAAACACATTACAGTAACATTTAATTACACATCATATATTAAATAAGTTTTGTTGGATATGTGACGTACCCAAAGAAGTCCTGTTATGAGGAAAAACTACTGAGTTAAGTTTGCTGAGAATCAATTGTGCTTCACAATTGATTCATGTCAGTTCAGATTGCATAATAACACACTGACACAATTTCCTCACATATTTCACAACTAAGAAAACGTTGCAGCAGTTGAATTTGGGCTTGTTGGATTTCTTTCAATCAGATCCAGACGTAGCTGTGGTGGAGGTGCAGGAAGAGGGACAAATACACTGAATGATGTGGTTAAAAAAAATTGGTGCATATAATTTCAAAAACATGCACCAGTGTATAGTGTATACACAAAAAAAGTATTTTGTGCCCTGCTGTAGGGCAGTCGACCTCAACAGTGAACAGTATTTTGGTGAACAAGCAAGTGAATCAGCTTCCGAATGATTCACTGCTCTGCAACGGAGAGAACAGGAGAGGTTCTGTTCAAAGAGACTGGGTTTACAGTGGCATGCAAAAGTTTGGGCAACCCTGGTCAAAATTTAATTTACTGTGAATAGTTAAGTGAGTAGGAGATGAACTGATCTCAAAAATGCATGAGGTTAAAGATGGGACACAGAAATAGAACTTGATGAGATGTGCTTGAAGAAAAAAAGTGCAGACTTTTTATGAACCTGTCCAACTGTTAAACATGGGGGTGGATCGATCATGCTTTGGGCTTGTGTTGCAGCCAGTCACACGGAGAACATTTCACGGATAGAGGGAAGAATGGATTCAGTTAAATTCCAGTAAATTCTGGAAGCAAACATCACAGCATCTGTAAAAAAACTGAAGATGAAGAGAGGATGGCTCCTACAACAGGACAATGATCCTAAACACACCTTTAAATCCACAACAGACTACCTCAAGAGGTGCACGCTGAAGGTTTTGTCATTATTGAAAATCTGTGGATAGACCTCAAAAGAGCAGTCCATGCAAGAGGGCCCAAGAATCTCACAGAGCTACAGTAGAAGCCTTTTGCAGGAAAAAGTAGGCAGAAATCTTCCAAACAAGAACTGACAGACTCTTAGCTGGTTACAGAAAGTGTTTAGAAGCTGTGATAACTGCCAAAGGGGGGACGTACTGACCATGCAGGGTGCCCATACTTTTGCTTCAAGTCCTTTTCCTTTTTTGTTATTGTGAAATTGTAAAAGACTGAAATTAAAAAGTAATCTTGCTTAAAATACTGAAGAAATGTGTCATCTTTAACTTCATTCCTTACTAAACCATTCGCAGTACAAGAAATTTCGACCATGGGTGCCCAAGCAAACAAAGTCCTAATATAAGAAATAACTAGATTAGATTTGCTGAGAAGCACAATGGATTCAAATCAGCTCAGTTTACATTATAATATACTGACAATTTCCTCATTTATTTCACAACTAAGAAAACATTGCAGCAGTCAGATTTGGAGTTGTTGGATTTCTTTTAGTTGGATCCGGCCATAACTGTGGTGGAAGTGCATAAAGAGGAACAAATACACTGACTGTTGCGGTTAAAGAAAAACTGGTGCATGGAATACAAAAACTTACAAGCATCAGTGTATGTACACAGTGTACCAGTGTATATACACAGAAAAAAAGTATTTTGAGCCCTGCTGTAGGGCAGTCAACCATCTAAATCTTCCCCTAGATGTTCACGAAAGAACCAATATCATCAATGTTTTACCATCTCCAACCGAGCCAAACCCCAACAGTGAACAGTACTTGAGTGAACAAGTGAGTGATACAGTTTCTGAATGATTTACTGCTCTGCAGTGGAGAGAACAGGTGGCTGGGATGATGGTAATGCTAATGCTATGAGCAGGAATGACAGGAAGAGAGACAGAGAGAAAGAGAGAGAGACAGTGGTTCTGTTCAGACTGAGTTTCTAATAAATGTCTGTTGTATGATTTACACACTGAAGACTTTTACTGACCAACAACACCTCAGAAGTCTTGTCCACATATTAAAGTTGCCAGTTTTGCATAGTTTCACTCAAAAAACAAGCTAAATCTTGCTTGTATTGGCAACTAACTTACGGGATAGAAGACAACATGTAAAAGAGGTAACTTTGATGTCAATGAGAGATGTATTTCTTATCTATTTTAGTGGAGGCTAGCTAGTTTGTTTATAGTGTGTGTGTGTGCTAAACTACAATGACCCAGTCCCGGAAAATTTTACAACTGAATACATGAAGATGACATTTACATTGCTCTTTTCCTCTAACTCCCAGTAGGAAAGCCAACAAGCTATTCTGAAAGTCAACATGATGTCACAAGACCACTGCCATCTTTGTTTGGCGGAAAGGTGGTGTGTACACTCTGGCCTGTACACTGCAAAGTCTTTAGTGAGCTTTGGTTTTGCATCCCTTCTGGTTAATTTCTGACACTGAGTTCCATTTTGATGAAGAATATTGAGGCAAACATGGTGTTTGACTATTTGGTTGATATCAATGGATGCCTTTTGCTGTCTTACATCTCATTGCCAATTTTCATTTTGACAGTTCTTCAATATCAAAATAAAATCATGAGTTTTGCTGGAGTTGGTGTGCTCTCCTGTGATCTCAATGGTTCATTGTAAAGTGATCATAAAACTAAGTTCTGAGTCTTGGCTCATGCAAATAGTGAAGTTCAATGATGTGAACATTGTCAACAACCAACAGCTGTGCTCTCTCCAGCACAAAACAGGAAGCAGCAAACCGGGTCTACAGTAAGCATAGAGGGGACTCTGTGGAGGCGCAAGAACATGGTCAAGTCTCTGTTCTGTGGTACGGTGTTAAAGGAGGAGAAACTAGTGGAGTTGTGGAGTGAACAAGCATCAGTGTTTAATTGGGTATGTATCTGATCCATCCACCATCCAGCACTTACTGTTGTGAGAAATTTTAATTTTTAGTAAAGCAGCTACCCAACCTTTAGCAAGTTGAGGCAACAAAATCCAAAATGTATAATTTGTGTGCAAATACAGTTTATCTTTACTGATGATACTGATGCCGAATTGACAAGAACACTGTCAACATATGATGCCTCTTATTGTGTGTTTCTAGAGTAATGTGTTTGTGGGGACACAGAGGGAATTGTCAAAACCTCATATTTCTTGAGGGGAGCTGTCTGGGCGTAATATTTATCCAACAGGAGCAGGATGGGGAATAGTCTGAAAAGACAGCTTTTGCCTGATAAAAGCTTTTGTGTGTATTTAGCAGATTTCCACATATGAACTTAAAAAACTACTTATTGAAGATAATCCTGGTAGTTTAATCAGAGTCCACAAGTTGTGTGTGTGTGTGTATGTGTTTTAACCTGTATGTGGAGTATAGTCCTGTCAATAGCGTGGGCCTGCAGCATAGTCACGGTGCATCCACCGAATCCTCCACCGGTCATCCGACTGCCAAACACCCCCTCCACCTCCATGGCTGCAGACACCAGCTCATCCAGCTCCCTGCAGCTCACCTCATACAGGTCCCTGTCACAAGAACATCAGGTTACCACACACCTCAAACATTCTGCCAGCCTCAACCGTGATGTGACACTGCTGCTTTAACTGTACCTGAGGGAGTTGTGGCTCTCCACCATCAGCTTGCCAAACTCTTTGTAGGCTCCTCTCTTCAAGGCTTCAGCAGCTTGTGCAGTTCTTTCTATCTCCTCGATCACGTGACGAGCTCTTCGATAGGTTACATCATCCAGTTTGTCCTTTGCCTCTGAAACAACAGAGAAGGTCAAAACTTAATACTACGTCTGGCTTCAGTAGGCTTGAATAGTATTGGACGTTATAGGGCAAGTGCAGTATTTTTCAAAATGGACTTCCCATGTTTCCATGTCTAGTGTCTAAGTGGCTTATGGCAACAACAATTTTTGAAGCTGGTCCAGTATTGAGTGTGAAAGCTGCAGCTGGCAGCAGTGAAACAGGTTGCAATGTAACCACTCAGGGACAATTCACATCAACTAAATGTCTTTGTTTTTGCCACTGACAGGCTCAGATTATTCTACGTGTCTTACAACATTATGGTAGAAATCCATACAGAGAGTGTGAAGAGTAAGATCCTTTTTGAAACAGAAACAACCCTAAAATTGCCAACGCCAAACACACCAAACTCTCAAATACAGAGCTATTATAGTGTGTAGAGCCGGCATATGTAAATGATTGCTGGAATAGTAAAAAAAAAAACACACCAAGGTGGTTTTTGTGAGTTTTATTGTGTTTCTGACAACTTTGAAAAAAAAAAATGTGTTTTACAATGACAAAATTAGTGTTCATTTAAATACAGTCTGGTGTGTTTGGTGATGGCAATTTTGGGGCTGTTTCTGGTTGAACAAAAAGGATCTTACTCTTGAACAGAAAGCTCTATCTCTGTAGGGATCCTTTCCATAATGTTGTCAGACACTTAGAATAACAATCTGAGCCTGTCCGTGGCAAAAACAAGCATGGAATGGTTTTATTGTCGTGGCTAAAAAATGCTGAACATAACCTTTAAACCTCTGAAATTAAAATGAATTTCCTTTCTTCACCATCTAAAGATCTGCTCTGGGCATTAAATGCTGTTTGACTTTCTTGTGAGAAAAAAACTGAATCCAAAAGGTAGAAACAGCTTCTTTTGCACAGAGCCAATCAAAATATTTACTTTAAACTGTATTTCCATAAATACTCATCACTGTTCTATAAATTCTAAATTCAAGGTGGACACCCAAGGTTAATGTCAAATGTGTCCCCCTTCTGGTCCTGAGTTATGACATTGAGTAATGGCCAGAAAAGTGTTTTTGCAAAACATCATGATGTCACAGTGAAGTTGACCTTTGGGATAAAAAAAATGTCATCACTTCATTATTTTATCCTTTTAGACATTTGTGTGAAATTTTGTCATAATTAGTCTTTGATTTCTTTCACCTTTGACCTCAAAAATCTTATCAGTACAATGTCGATTCCAAGTGGACATTTGTGTAAAATTTGAGGAAACTCCCCCCCAGGCCTTCTTGAGATATCACATTCATGAGAGTGAGATGGACACAACACCACAGTGATCCTGACCTTCCAAATGCTACTTCAGACTTCAGAATATTTATTGTACCCTTGGGTAAATTCGGTTTACAGTGAGTGAGTCATCTCGTATTGTGAACACACAGAACACCACAGGACAAGACAAAGTGACGGCAGTGCTTAGGCTAAAAGAACAAAGAGGATGGCCCCAAGATAAAAAGCAAAATAAATTAGAACATCAGTAGATAAAAAGGCCTAAGAGTGCGTCAAACCAAGCCAAATGATAAAGATGTGCCATTCATAAAAACAAGATAAAAGAAACAGTACAAGAAATAAATACATAAGTTATGTTACGGTTTCTCTCACTTGTTAATAGCACTGATGGCTGCTGGTACAAAGCTGTTTTTGTAACGTCTGGGTTTACAAGCAGGTACCGTGAACCTCCGACCTGATGGGAGCAGCTGAAACTCACCATTAAGAGGGTGGAACTCATCTCTTACAATAGAGTTAGCCATCCTCTGTAGCTGTTTAGCATACAGGGATTCTGGGTGAAGCTGAGACTCTCCAATCAGCTTGCTAGACCATTTCACGATTTGGTTTAAACAGTTTTTGTTTTTTAAGGACACGTTTCCAAACCATGAAACAAGACAGAAAGATAAGACTGATTCAATAAAAGCACTATAAAACAAGGCCAGCATGGTCCTGTCAATGTTAAAAGTGGACAGTTTTCTCAGAAAAAACAGGCGGTGGCGTCCTTTTTTGTACACAGCTTCGCAGTTTGCCTCAAAGTTCAGTTTGTTGTCAATGACAGTTCCAAGATATCTGTATGTGTTGACACACTTCACTATCTGACCTTTTAAAACTGTGGCCTCTTGATTTGAGGCCCTGTTTTTACGAAAGTCAATGATCATGTCTTTTGTTTTGGAAATGTTCATCTCAAGGAAAGATTTACTGCACCAGTCAAGAAAATCAATAACCACTGGGCCATGGCTCGTGTCATTGTTTTTCAGCAGGCTGACAATAACTGTGTCATCAGCGTACTTTAAATGGTCCTATCCTCTCTGCTGCTGCGGCACATGTTTGTACAGAGGATGAACAAGAGAGGAGACAGCACACATCCTTGTGGGGAGCCAGTGGAGGATGTAACCTGATCCGAGACAGCTCCATTCACTCTCACTTTCTGTGTCCGGTCAGTTAAGAAGTTCAAAATCCAACCCACAAAATTGTTGCTTATGTTAAAATGCTCTAAAAGCCTTAAGGCTAAAACATGGGATTGGATTGGATTAAAAGCAGATGAAAAATCAATAAATTAAAGTCTTGCATGTGTTCCTTTCCCCTCCAGATGTTTAAAAAGCAAATTTAATAAAGTAACTGTAGCATCTTCTACCCCTCTGTTGGGTCTATAAGCAAATTGCATGGGATCAAGGTCATGCTCAGTTTTCTTCAAAATTTCAGATCTGACAATTTTCTCAAAACATTTCATTACAATCGATGTCAGTGCGATTGGTCTGAAATCTTTGAGGGTTTTGGGAGAACTGATTTTTGAGGCAGAGATAACAAGAGCATCCTTCCAAACTCTTGGCACATGCTGCATCTTTAGAGACTGATTGAAAATGTGCTGAAAAATAGAGCTCAGCTCCTTCACACAATCGGTTCATTGTCGAGTCCAAGTAAACATTTGGTGCCAAATTTGGAAAAAAAAACAACAACCCGCAAAATAAATAAATAATAATAAAGAAATATAGTGTTCACAAGAATAAGATAGATGAGGTCACTGTGACTTTGACCCTTCTGTTGTGATCTGGCGCTCCCCTAATATAATGGTAGGGGGAAACACTGCAAAAGGTTAAAATTTTAGGAGCAGGGAGGAAGATGTTTTAGAGACCTCAGGGTTTTTTAAGCAGAGGAGAAAATGGCAGAAAGACAAAGAGTGGGGAGAAATATTCTTCAAACAGAGGATGAGAGTGAGTCCATTAAATGCCAAAGATTAGATGGTGCAGGGATGTTTGTGGTCGACTTAATTAGAGATGCACTCACGTCTCTCACCCAATGCAGTAACAATTTAACACCAGAAATAAAGTGATCACAACACTAAGATATATGAAAAACTAGAAAAGGTCTGTCTCAGCCTTTCATCAGATAACAATTACAGCACTTTAATAGTCTCATTGTGTGATATTGTTAATTCCATTTCCACTGGGTGTCCACACCTTATACTCTCACAAAAGGGCACGTCTGTAACGACCAATCACACCTTTTACAAGAATGCATCACACCTAGCAACTGGGTCAACCACACCTCCTCACATCAGTCCTAAGCTAGGAGTCCTTCCAAGAAAGTTTTAGGTGAAGTTAAGAACATATCTTGTAGCTTGTCTCGCTAAAAATCTAATAAACAAATATCCTATGGAGACGTGTATTGGCTAGAGACACTTTGCAGAATGCAGCACAATTGACCATCTTACCTGGAAATGTCAGTGTAGATGGCGATGGTGATGAGGGATGTTTTTCTGTTTATTTAGCACCATTGCTGACATACCACCGCCTGTCCTTAGTGGTATGTTAGCTGCATGAGATTCTAGAGATTCAATAGCCTGAAGGCTGAAGGGAAATTTCTGGCTGAACTGTGAACAGATCCAGGGTAGCACTAGATCACTGGGATAGAATAAGCGATACCAAACACCAGGAGACAGGGCAGGAAAAGACAGAATCACATCAATGAAATGAAAGAAGGCAGGAATCAGAACGGCACGCTAGCTCCGAACAGAGCAGGACAGCTAATAATAAAATAAGACAGAGTAGGACAGAATGGATCAGCAGCACAGGATAATAAAAAATGTACTTCTCACCCTCCAGGTCCTTCATCGTTGCATCTCTAAGACTCTTCTTTCCCAGGATGGTGGCAGCCTCCTCACACTGTCTGCGTCTCGTGGGGTACTCACTGCCGGTCAGAGAGTGCTTCACATTGGAGTTGGTGATGAGAATGACCAGGCCTGGATCTGAAAGAGGGACGGGGGTGGCCTCCAGGGACCTGCACCAAACCACAAAGAAGAACATGACTGACAATGATGGATGGAAACATGTCGTATTTCCTGTCTTTGAAAGTGTTTTGCCAAAAAATGCAAAGTAAAGCCTAATAACTAAGAAACGAACAGAGAAATCTGTCATGTCAATGTTAGAGAGACTGTTGGATTCATCTACTCTCATTAGATGTTTACACTACCTGCAGTCAATGAGCAAAGCATGGCCCTCTCTGCCGAGGACAGACACAAACTGATCCATAATGCCACAGGGTACACCAGCGTGAGTGTGTTCTGCCTTCTGACAGGCCACTGCTTTGGATACCTTGTCTCCGTCATCTGGAAGATAAAGAAGGATGGAGATTAAATACTAAAAATCCAGGCTGATACACCTGAAAATCAAAGAAGAACAAAGGGTTGTAAAAATTAGGTGCTTTATTGAATTTTGAGCATTAGCTGAACTTAAGGTTGTAATTAAGCAGTATCAACATATGGCAACACTAATACATCAGTTTCATGCATCCCTACAAGATTCCATGTCTTTTCCAAAATGTTCATTGATTTTTACTAATTCCATGACTTTTCCAGGTTTTCCATGACCATGGGAACCTTGCAAAAAAGATCAAATTCCTGGGTATTAAATTCCCCAGGTCTTCCGCATCCTCGGGCCCATACAGCAAACGCACTAGACTTTCGCGAGCCACACGGCTAACTTCCAGTGTAGTCCTTGAATGGGGATAAAATGATTTCATTGTACAGCTTCTCCAGACTTCTGAAATATTATCAGACCGAATTCATCAAATCCCGATAGTGAAACCAGTCATTTTGCAGGGGTTGTGACGCTTAAATTAAGTATCCTCTGATTTACAGGCATCTCTTTCACACTGTAAGTCTATGGGAAAAAGTCTTTTTGGGCCCAATGGCATCATGTGATGGACCTGGAAGTTTAAATTCCATGTTTGGCCACTACCCTTCACCCTGATGAAGGTCCTCTGACCGAAAGCTTAGTTGGTTTATTAAAGATACTTGCATTGATCCAAGTGTGCAGATCCTATTTTTACACGTTTGGCCACTACGAAAACTGGGCTCAAAGCCCAGTGTACTACCTTGGTGCCTGGGCAACAATTATAAGCTGAGCTATGTGTGTGCTACATAACTAATAACTAGTGCATACTAGGGCCTGTCGCTGTTAGCATGCAGGGGGCCCACTGTGACTACCTTATGCCACTGAATATCTGAGTCACGCAGGTCTGACTGTCTCTGTATTCAGACTCTGACCTGGCTTCAGTTGCTGCAGGAATGTGTAGAAAGCCACCTCGAGAGAGGCAGAGCTGGACAGACCTCCACCCAGGGGGACACTGCTGGCGATCACAGCCCTGAACCCTGGGACAGGAGGAGCTGAAGCATACCAGACACAGAGAAAGTACACATTCAATAAATATCCTGTGGTGTCCAACTGAGGCAGGATAAAAGATGACATTTGTGAGATTAACAAACCTCTGCTGTGCATCTGTTTTCATTTACTTTGACAAGACTAGATTTATTGTATTAGGTGAAAAATGAAAAATATATAAGAATTTCTAGGGCTGGTTGCACAAACACCTTAAATTAAGATTTTCCTGTCCCGGCTATGTTTTCCTCAAAATTAAAATCAATTGCACAAAACACCCTAAGGGTTCTCCTTAAGGTTTCCTTAAAATGTTCAAGAAAGTATTTATAGTTTTCTCCTTGTCTTGGTCTTATACTTAAGGAATCCCTACACCGTTGCTCAAAAGACCTTAGCAACCAAAGCAAGTTAAAAAATAAAATAAAAAAAAACAAACCTTAAGGTACCTCAAACATGACCAAGTATATAGCAACAAATGAAAAAAACAACACACTCTGAGAAGAGTGTTCTGCAACCAGGAGAACCCAATGGATATGCTTTTCATTTTATACTGTAGATCTGACTGAATTAATTTCCACTGCAATTTCTTCTTACAATTTTCCACCTCTGACCAATATGGTTTTCTTGTCTTCTTCTCCCATTTTGTCACTATGAAACTGTAAGCCAACTTTGTGAGACGATAACAGACATCACAAGTGTGGGTCCATGCAAACAAACAATCCCCAAGGAAACTTTTACCGCTGTAAATGAGTTAATGTTTTTCCCTAACTAAGAAAACCCTTTAAGGGATTCTGTGCAACTGTGCACGTCCCTCAGCTAAGGAAAAGAAAGAGGAAATTAAGCCTTAAGTGCCACACTTAAGGAGTAAAACTTGGTGTGTTTTGTGCAACCAGTCCCTGTAGTATATAATAGTGATATTTATTGAGAATTATAATACCTAATTAGGATAAATTCCAGGTAGTGTTTTTACAGCTGTGGATACAGTCATAGCTCATCTGTTTACCTCTGTAATGCTGTATAACACCCTTCACATAGTTTGCCCAGCTGGGTAACCCCGGAGACAACGGCGATCCATCACTGGGCAGGCTGAAGTCCACCCTCCGAGGCTCATCAGCATCCTCTGTTGCTGTTACTATGGTAACATCCTGGCCAGAGGTTTGACGACCTACCACTACAGTCACCAGGGGCAGCGCCTGGCTCACAAAACACAGACAAACACAGGTGGGTGCATGTCTTCCTCTGTCAGAGAGGGAATATGCCAAACTCCATTAAAAAAAACACAGGAAATATAACGTCTCATGCTTATTAGTGATACACATGGAAAACTTTCATGTGAGTTTCTGGAGTTTCTGCTCTTCTGTTTAATTCGGCATGCAAGTAACATCAAACAGGATATGACATCAGGATATTCTGAACAACAACGCCACAGAGCCTACAACAGAGCAGTGGGTTTCACGAATACACGTCTGCGTTAAGACATTAAAATGACAGATTTTCACCCTCACCACATGGGTACGCTGTTTGTCAGCAACAGAATAAGTCATGAGTTTACCATTGGAAGTACAAATCCCTGGTTGTAGTCAGTGTGCTCCCCGATCAGGTTGACTCTTCCAGGAGCACACACAGCCGTCTGAGGAGCCTCTTCATCGAACACCTGGCCGTACAAACGCCGAGCATCCGCCACCAGCTCGGAAACACTCGGGAACGAAGAGTCCATTTCTACCGCTGCTTCAAACAAAATTATATATATTATATCAATGAAACATGCGCGCGAAATCCACCCAAATGATAAAAGAAGCTTGCAAGCTAACAGAATGCTATGTGGCGGTGATATGAGAGGTTGTATGACATGTTTGACGGGTCACTATGTCATGTGCTCTTCACTTCCTAGAGTGCATGTTGTTCATTGTGAGGCTCTGATTGGTGGGAAGAAAGTCACATGACAGCTTGCTCTGCACGATAGACTTGTTCAATCGAGAAAGAGGTGTCCTATCGTGTTGTAAGTATGGATCAATATTTTAGATTTATCCCGGAAACACACTCATCCCATTTCTTTATGCTTGTCTTAACTTTCACTCCAAAGCAGCTACCATTCTTTCTTCATTTAGCACTCATTTCCTTTGCATTCCCTTCCAGTGGCAATATGACCGGTTACCTGCGCACAGAGGGAGAAGGATGGAAGGGCAAAAAGCATTTAAAACTCAGAGATTATGGGTGGAGCTCTCTGACATCCCTGGCATGCACAGTTTGGTGGGGCGCAAGCAGCATCTGCCCTTAGGCTTTAGTCTGTGGTTGGAAAAGCAATTTGATGCTGGCATCTGGTGGCCGATGTGCTCAAACCTCAGAGGTGTGGAGACTCTTCTGCAAACAACAGCAACAGATTCCAAAACCGCGCAAACACTGAACAGTTCACCTTTGACAAAAGGCATAGCAAACTATGTAGCTGCAGACTGCCCATTGGCCATGATGGGGCCCCCAACGGAGCAAATTAAAAATGTTTTGTCATCTTTTTTACATATATGTATAATTCATTTGTTTAAGAAGGAACATCAATGAACACTCCTTATAAATAGAAAAAAAAAAAGAAAATGTAGATGCACCCAGTTGCAGCCAATTTAGTCCCCCTGCCAGATGTTTGTCAGCATAGTTTCTAAAAAATAATAAAAAATCAATACAGGTTGCATAAAATATGCAATTAAAATATTTAATACATTAAAACACATAACGATCTTATCGTCACAGTATAAAGTCGTCCAGCGACACATAACAGTAACATTGCACACATCGTGTTGCCTCCTTTACGCCTTGTCTCTGGATGCAACCAAGTAACAAGCAGATGGAGGAGAAGTGGCTGTATGGGGTGTGTGGATAGAGTGTGAGCCGGTAGCAATGCAGAGTCCAGTACATAGTTCTTGTAGTTGTGATCAATTGTGGTGGATAACAGTAGTAGATGTAAGGACAGTGGGGGTAAAAGTACTGGAATAATGGAGAACAATAGAAGTTAAAGTGCTGTAGAGCTGACTTCCAAGTGCTCAGTTACATGGCAAACTAAGAATAAAAATAACGTTATTCATCCCCAAGGAGAAATTCAATAAGAATAAACCCTTCTCTTCACAGAAGTATCCATTATTAGTTGAGAAAAATATAATAAAAATTCAGTAAAACTAAGTAAAATTGCAGAGCTACCAGACTTTACTGCTACTAGTTGCAGCGCATGTTCTAGAAAAGCGTAAACAAATAAGCACGCAACAAAAGAGAGATAAATAATAATAAATAAATAGGAGAGAGAAAAAAAAGAAGAGAAATAAATAAATAAACAAAGCAGCCAGGGGAAAAGGAACAGCCTGGGGTGTGTAGATGGAGTGTAAAACTGCAGCAATGTAAAGTCCAGTTCATAGTTCTTGTTGTAGTTGTGATTAATTGATTGTAAGATTTAAATATTTAAGTAATATTACAGTATGTTGTATTTCTCTTAAAAGGAAACTGAAGATGAAAAGACATTTACACATTAAGATTTATCAGTTTTAAAGGTTCATCTAAACCAAATAGGCTTAGACGATGTAGAGCTGGGTTGTATATCAATATTATATGGATATGTTTAATATCAGACTAGATGTTGTCCTAGATGTTGGATATCATAGGTAACGCTATGGGTTAGGGGTCACTGTTCAAGTCTGAAACTGGTCAAAACTGTTCATTTCAATGCCTGAACATGGCTGTACAAAAGCAAAATGCAAATAATATAACAAATCTAAAAGCCTTGTGATTTGTTTGTCTTGTAACTCTTTAACTAACTCTTTATGGATTAAAGTTCCCTCTTGGCAAAAGTTGGAAAACTTACTAAAACTGAGCTTCTATAAGGCAATGAATATTGCGGAGGGCGTGGCTCATCACATAAAGGTGTATAACATCTCAAGGGTTTCACCGATCACCACGCAACTTTGTAGGCATATGACCACACATAATCTGAGGGGACCCCTCCATTATTGACCCCATCAAACAAAATGGGGCGCTAGAGAGCTAATTTCTTATCTAGGCCTAACCGGGCCTAAACTTGGTAGATATGTAGAACAGGACGCCTCAAGGTGACTGGAGAAATTTAACTCTAATTGGCAACTGGGTGGCGCTATAACAACAGAAAAATGGCTAAAATGCGACAGATCGCTGTGGCTGCAATTGTACTATCACATTCACAAAAACTGTCTGAATACATTGCTCTTCTTAATGGGTTCATTTGGATATATAATCTGCAGTTTCCTATGACCTGTATCCCATACACACACCATGTGAAACTGTATGTGGGTAAATGTGCACTCAGTGGGTATGGACTAGTGTTAATAAAGTCCCAGTGTCCTCTGATGAGTACTTCTTAACAGCATCTTAGTTTGTTACTGTTGCTAAAATTGGTCAAATTTGTATACCATATCAAACTTCAAACATTATTAAATATAAATAAACAAGTTTAAACCAATCAGGTTTTGTACCTTGTCCACTTTTGTGTCGGGATTGGCAGTATACTGACTTGGCATATGGCTGCCATCTTATTTCTTTTAAATGGGTTTCTGTATTGTGCCATTGCTACTGCTAAATGGCATATTAGGTGTCCACAAATGAGGACAACAGGTCTAAGTTAAGAAGAATGAAGTATAAGATACAGCAAACCAAAAATGTAATGTTCGCATATGAGGATGCAGGGTCGCAGGTTGCCAACAAACTAAAAGTGTGTCCATATTCTTAAATTGAAGTTACATGTAAAGGCTGCCTTCCTGTAAAGTGATGTAACTTTCTACCTGTTCTATTATTTGTCTTTACCCACTTAGTCAGTATATCCACATTACTGGTAATATTTTTTTTTCTTTTTGTATAAATACTTTGTAAAAGTATCACTAGTCAACCGCATAATATCATCACAATATGGATACTGAGGTTACAGTTTACACTTTACAGGAAGAGTATGAAAATGTTTTAATTTGAAAATTAACTAAAGCTGTCAGATCAATTTAGTGCAGTAAAAAGTACAATATTTGCCTCAGAGTAGAGGTATGATGTTGATGTTGCATAGAATAGAAAAACTCAAGTTAAGTACAAGTACCTCAAATTTTAGGTACCTGAGTGAAAGTAATGAGTTACATTCCATCACATCATCTCAGAGAGTATGTAGCGCCACTTCTCCAACATGCGGAAACACATGGAGCGTGGCGCCTCCTGGTGGCCACTGTCCCACCATGCATCAACTCATCTGGTGGTCAGTGAGAGATTGTGTAAGGTTGCAGGTTCAAGTCCCTGTCCTGTCCAGTTTTTAAAATGGAATCAAGAAAATATGCTTCCTGACTGAGAAAACACAAGCAAGAGCAATATGATGCTGAAATTATACTTTTATTAATTTTTCACTATTAAAAAAACAACAAAAGAAAACAATGACATCTCATTTGGACGTGACAGTTAACAGTTTGGTCAAAAGCTGGAGTCAATATACTCTCTGGCATTATGAGGTTCATAACTATTTCCAAAATCTTTTATCATATTTCATTTCTATCATCGTGTATATATTACCTGTTTAATAAATAACATCAGGTTGATCATTATACAACTGGTGCATGACAAAAGCAAACAGTAAAATACTTCAAATGTAATAAATAACAATGTCAATGCTTAGAATTGTACTGTTACAGTTTTTGTTGTATTGCTACAGCTACAAAAACACACCTTTGGCCTTTAACCATATATGTCTTACACTTAGAGCTCCCGATACATGTAAATAAGTGCAATATTGTCAGACACAAGGCTGGGATTTGTCTGAAACTGTTAAGTTTTGGCACTGACTCCAAAACTTCACATTTTATCCCAATTCTGCAAGATCCTTCTGATACTATGTTGTGTAAAACTGACAAAGCAGATAACGATTCATCCCACAAAAATGTTCCCTTACAGGTCCAGTGTGTCGGGTTTAAGGGGGTGTATTGGCAGAAATTGAATATAACTATCATAATTGTGTTTTTATTAGTATATCTGAAACTAGGACTCATTGTGTTTTTGTTACCTCAGCATGAGCCCTTAATATCTACATTATACATATATAATAATAACTAGATAGCAGACAGCATGCCTATATATCGGCTATAGTTGTGTTCCTACAAATTGCATTGAAAGCCCAATTTTATTTTGAATCAAAATATTCACCATAACTTATTAAAACCCCCTCTCCTGAAAATGGAATGATTTTTGATTTGGGGTTTTTTTTGCAACCTTTGCAAAAAAAGAAAAAAACAAAACAAAAACATGGACCTGTGACCATGTGCATTGATATGAGTACAGCAGATTTAGCGAGGGCCCCTTCACTGGACCTTGTGAGCGAGAAGTTTCAGTTGGTTGCAATCTGCAGCCTCACCACTAGATGCTACTAAATCGTACAAACTGGACCTTTAACAGTTTTCTCATGATGTCAAACATATTTCAAAGCTGAATATTTCACATATTTTAAGATGCTTGAAGACTAACACTGATCCCAAGTAGGCTTTCTCTATCCTTCAAGAATCCAATCCTGGTCAAAAATTTCCTTCATCACAAAAGATTCTCTATGAGATTACCTTAATATAAAATATCCATAGTTCTTCTTGTCATGTGTACATCAACAAATTATTGTTTTAAAACCAGCTCCTACAAAATACTTACAAAATAAAAGTTCCCTCTTCAATAAAAACAACACTGTATAAAAGCTTTTTGTTAACATAAGCTACAGTAGATAACTTAACAGAGTGATGTCCATCACAGAAATGTGTCAAGTAATTCGTTCGACACTGACAATAATACAGCCTTTTTGTCACAGTTGCCAGGATCATCAGTGAAGCGTGCTCTCCTAGCACAGTACACATCGAAACACAAAGTAAACAAAATAAAACAAAGCGAAGAAAACTTATTGGGACTATGTAGCATATGCGTGCATATCTCATCTAACAAGCTAACAATAAGGCAGCAGATTTATCTAGTGCACATCATCATTTTGCTGTTGCATAATTGAGCTAATTCTACCTCTAGTACAGTATAAAAACTCTACTTGGCTACTTAATAATATAGGTTTGTCATTCACTGGTAAAAAGGGATAACACATAAAAGTCGATTGTGTCAAGCTAAAATACAGTCACTGTGAATCAAATATTTAACAAAGAGTAATCTTGTCAAAGTATGTTTTCCATTTAACATAACACAATAAGCTACATGATAAAAGTACTTGGACGGGATTTAACTGCCTTTCATTTGTACCACACGTATCAGACAGAAAGAACTTTTATTTCATCATGGAGAGCTGCTGTAAGTAGCAACTGTCATTTTTCTTATGGCTTTGCTTTATAGTACTGAGGACGTTGTCACTGGGTCATCCCTATGTTTCCCAGGTTCTATGTTCCCCACTTAACCCTGCCAAAAAGGTTCTATGCTCCCCGCTTACACAAAAAGGATTCTATGTTTCCCGCTTGGTTGAGCAGGCAACGTAGAATCCGGGAGAGCTTTTAAGTAAATGGTTGCACTGCATGTATGCACAGATTTGAGGTAACCAGGAGCGTGTCTCAAATGGCGTACTACACTTCAATGTAATACACTACGCACACTACTTGTTTGTGGTACTAAATCATTACAGATCAACAAACATGACAGTATTGATACTTAGTGCAAACAACATGTATAACCAACAAGCCTGTTGACAAGTCAACAAAGCTGACAAGTTTGCTACGCCACAAAGATGGCGCCCGTTGAGGGACAGAAGTGTCCATCATTCCACACTCAGCTCTTGGACCGTTTTGAGTGTGCTAGTACTACAGTGCATTTTCCTGTACTATGCAGTGTCTCAAATTATGAAGTGTTTAGTACAGAAGTATGCAATTAGAGACACACGGCAGGCCACTTCAGTGCCTGACTGTAAACATGCTCTCAGATTTCTTATGTAACCTGGTTTCTCTTAGTAATGTGATTACCAATATGCATTTAAAAGTACCAAGGATGATACGGTTGAAAGCAGAAGAAGCTTAAAATTGAACCTTATTAAAATATTCGAATGTACAATCTAGTATATTTTAATACAATACCTGACTGCCATATGCTCAAATGCTGATAGGGTTTTGATTGTTGTTATTCCTACTATTTATACTGGCTGTGAAAAGATTCTTCCTAATGTGAGAAGGCTCAAAGGGACAGTTCACCCTGATATCAAATATACATATTTTTCCTCTTACCTGTAGTGCTATCTATCAGTCCAGATAAACATTACTTTGAACTTGCTCTAATGACCAGCTGTTTTTTTTATGTACCCTGCGCAGCAGATTCATGGGATCTCTTGCAAGACTCTAACACTGCTTGGACGCTTTTGGCATTTACTCACTAGCTGTCCACTGTTGGCCTGTAACAGTTTGCACTGATGTTGTTTATGATTGTATTCAGGGGCAGAGCTCTCAGCACCATCATCAGACCAGCTGAATTTGCGTAAGCGTAGATCAATATGCACAAGATATCAGCTGCTCAGTGATGGTATGGAGTTCAGAGCACACAGGAGCCCCACCAGTTCCTCCTTGGTCGTTAATAGTGACCACCATTGACTGTGTATAAGAAGAAGCTCGACAGGGGGCCCCTGCCCTCTCGGGGCCCTGGGGCAGCCTCACCAATGGCAGCTCTGCTTCCAATTGTATTTCTATCTTAATTGGCTTCTGATTGTTTGCTTGATATCTTTGATCATGCTCGGTAGGGTGTTACTGTTTAAAGTTCCCAGTGTAGTGATATCGATACCAATAGAGTTCATCATTTGATACCCATTTTCCAAATAATGAAGATCACTTGCGGTGATTGGCTGGGAGCAAAACCATACCAATAATACCAGTCCTTTTTTTCTAGATCTGGGTATAAAAAGGACTGAATATAGGTATCTTTGACTGGAGAAGTTTGGATACTACTTAGTGCTAGGCTGTATTGATACCCAGCCCAGTTGGCATCATTGAAAATCCCTAAATTGATTTCCCAAGTCTTCAATAAAGGTTTGAATGAAAAAAATCATGAAGTGGGCATGTTTTTGTTTTCAGAAAAGTGACAAAAATTGTTGGCCAGTGGTTTAAGAGGCTATTCTGACCATCCAACAAGTACTTTGTTAAAGTATACCTGTGCCTTCAGACTCCGAAAGCCATATATTAGCTTTAGCTGAACAAGAGAATGTGTTTTTGTATGGAGTGTTGATTGTGGACTCTGTCCCTCATCTTTTACTGTCCAGACACATAAGAAAGGGATCACTTCACAGTCAGTATGGAAAGCAGGAATTATTACCAATAGCTCTCTCAATGTACATATTACATCAGAGTATGGTTTATAGATGATGACTTCATAGATGATCTCTCTTTCAAATACCATTTAGAAAGTCTCCACTTACATGTAGGCTTCCCACCCTACCTAAATAATGTTTGAATCATATATCAGCACGTATTTCTGGACTGTTCTGATAAAATACACAAAAATGAGATGCTTGTAGTTAAAAAGAAGACCTCCCTTCAGAGGGCCTGAGACCTCACAACATTAAGAGTTTAGCTATAAGTCATAAATGTTCAAAATCTAGCACCAACCTTTGGTCATGGTCACGTAGATTAATTAATATGTAGACTTCTGCAGGCTAGTTTAATGAGTTTTCAGTAAATTCTTGAGTCTGCTCTGAAAAATCAAGCCTGCATAAAATGAGGGATTAAAGAAGCACGACACAATCTTCTTCTTCTATAAAATATAGACAGGTTAAGGATATAGCTGCAACATTTGTAGGACAAGATTATTTTTTTTGCCTGGATCCGGGCAGATATGTCCAGGGATCTTTCCGCAGTGGCCTCCATGCTTCATGTTACTATGGGGTCAAGATCAGATTAGGGTTTCTTGGTTGAAGACTTGGCCGTTGACTTAGCTGATGCTTTTGAAGGACTGCTCTGACATGGGGTGACCTTAAGATGGACGAAGAGCGAGGAGGGTGAAAGGCTGGAGCCATCCAGCTTGAGAAGTCGGACGTGACGATAACCTGCAGAGATTAAAGAAAGGTCAGGAGGGAAAACCGTAAACCTCAAACAAGTCTTTGATACAACCCCACACGCACCTGTGCGGAGACTCGTAAAAGGCAAGGTGTATTGTCCTAAGAAGTCATTGCTTGAGGTATAGTCATGGTCCTCCACCATGAAGCGAACTAGAGCCAGGTCAGGGACATGGACGGTAAAGTTGAAGGTACAGTCCCATCGTGGGTTAAAGCCTGCAACAAAGAAAAAAAACTTACTTACAACACAACAAAATACAACAAATATAGAACAAAATATATGAAAGTGAGTATTGTTATTGTTACTGGTGTTAAAGGAATACTTTTGGTTTTACTTTAAATTATGAGGGTGATGGTAAAAGTGGTAGAAAAAAAACAATGGCATGTTGCAATTGCTACATGACAGTAGATTATATCAGTTGGAATACTTTAAACATGCCAACTCATTTACGACGACATCACCTCAGTGTGTCAGTTGTTGAAACTAGACAAAATCAAGGAGCAACACATGCTACAAGCTAACATTATCCTCACAACATTTACACAGCCATTTTTGACTGATTCTGACAGAGCAAAGGACATCGCAGCGATGATTGGTAACAAGTGGTCACTGGGGGAAGTCTCCCTTTAATTAGCTAAAATACTAACTGTCCCACTATCTAAAGCTATGTAGACATTCCTAAATGTTGCTACTGAAGCCATTTAATTTGACAGAGGGTGTTGTGTTAATAGGCATTACCATTGTTGCTGACATGATCAGTTTTCTTCTTATTGTTGTCAATGGGAACACCATGTATCTCCACCCACACCTGAGGGTCCACAATTGAGCTGGGTTTGTCCCATTCTGGTTTAGGCAGCTGCTGAGCTGAAATAACCTGGAATAACAATAAAAGTCAGAGCTCTTTTTAATTGGAAAGAAGATCTTATTTTGTTCAGACACTGATACACTCGTGTGGCATAGATTTCTGTCATGGGTCATGCAGCTAATTACAACTTGTGATCCATTAAAATGAAAAACATCCATTCACCAAGCATAAAATCCTTTTGTAATTCTTTGTTAAAGAAAATCATTATCTTTCCAATGCAAATTGAGAGTGATGAAAATACTTGTGGACCTGCAGTTTCACCTACAGTATATTTTGCTACTTGGAACTAATTTAGGGCTGGTTTACAGCAGTGTCTTACCCGCACTGTGAGTAGGACAGGTCTGTGGCCTGTACCTCCACCAACATTCTCTGGGTTGAAGGTGGTGTCAGGGCGGCACATGAAGGGAGGCTTCAACACGTATCCACACTGATTATTCTGCAGGAACCTGCCTTGGTTTAGGTCCATCTGCTCACCAGGTGTCTGAAAATTCAAAGCAACTGGAGAAAAGCACAACTGTGTTAGCAGATGCATCTACCACGATGTTAAGACCAATGGTTAGTGGAAATATGGGTCGCACGCAATTAGACAAAAGATATGGAAGTAAGAACTATGAAGAATAAGTGTCTGCAGTCCAGTCACCAGAATAATATGCTAACAGTGTAGGTTTCTGCAACCAGATATGTTACATTTGTATGTTTTATATGTATAACATAGCTCAAATTACATTTATATGAGCTGAGTTTCTCATCAGGAGGAGGAGGGGATGTGACACCTCGGTAAGATGGCTGCCAAGCAGCATACAACACATGTGGTTTAGTTTAGGCGCAAAAGCCATTTGGTAAGGGTAAGAAAAATGTGTTTTTGGCTTAAAATACCCGGTTTGGATGCTACAAACCTGGCTGGACATGCCCCTAACTCTTGTTGAAAATACCTGCTTTTGTTGCAACAAACATAGCTGCAAGCCTTGGGGAGACAGTTGCCAAGGAGGTGTTTTTCAGCTATTCTTTAACAAGAGTTAAAAAGCGGATATTTAACGAGAGTTTGGGACATGTCCAGCTGGATTTGTAGCAAAAAACTCTTAAATACGGTTTGGGGCATGTCCACTGGATTTGTAGCAACAAAAACATATTTTTTTAGCAAGAGTTTGGGACATGGGAACATGTGTAAAGGATTTGTGGCAATGAAAAAGTGGGGACATGTCCAGCTGGGTTTGTAGCAATGAAAGTGTGGTTTGTTTTATAGGAGTTCGGGACATGTTTCACCATGTTAGTAGTGGCAAACAGAAGTATTTTTTTAATCAAGAGTTTGGGACACATCCTGCAAATTTGTGGCAACAAAAACATGTTTTTTTATTGAGAGTTTGGGATATATTCAGCTGTATTAATAATGACATAAGGAGGTCTTTTTTAACATGGGTTTGGGACATATCTAGCCAGATTTGTAGAGATAAAAGCATGTGTTTTTAAACAAGAATTGGGGACATGAACAGCTGTGTTTGTAGAAAAAAAGTGTTTTTTAATGTGTTTTGGACATGTTAAGCCGTGTTTGTAGATTAAAAAAAATGGGTAGTTTTTAATGTCAGTTTCTGTGTATTTTTCTTTTCTTTTCTTTTTTTTATTTTACAAGAGTTTGGGAATTGTCCAGCTGGGTTTAAAGCAACAAAAGCTGGCATGTAAGCCAAAACATAATGATTTGTAATGCAATCTTAAACAAATGGTGTTTGTGCCTAAACTTAACCACACATTAACCAAATCATTTTCACAACATAAAATTGAGAATTGAGATGTAAAGTTTAAATTCATGAAACGTACAAATGTGACATATCTGTGGTTTGCAAAAATGTACAGTGCCAACATTTATTCTGACAATTCACCCTTTGCTAAGGCCCGCCCCCCTTAGTTACTGTTGCTAAGTCTGACAAACTTTCGGTTTCGGAGCTAGACTGGCGTGGCGCTCCCACTGTTGCTAACTGCACTCCCTGGTGAAATACTCTCAAGTTTTTTGGAAAAACAAAAAAGCAATTTCAGACAGAAGCAGACAGAAGGGTCTACAATATGCATTTGAAGGATAAATTCAGGATGTTGACACAGAAAATAAATCGAGGTAACAAAATAAAGGTTGAAGCTACAGCCTACAGTTCACAGAGTAAAAGTCTCTGCGTACAATGCGTTGACACACACACAATATCAGCAAAGTTTCCCTACTTCCATTCACTGGTTCCTGTACAGCAGGGTGGGAATTTTTTCACTGTTATAATCATTAACAAGCAAAAGCAGCATGTGTATACATTCAGTAGGCTATATCTTCAGTAGCTAGCTAGCTAACCCTACACTTTTCAGGGTTTGATTTTGGTTTTGAAACAAGGAAGAAATGTAAATCTCCTTCCAACCTCTCCAGGTAACGAGTATCATTAATACACACCATGCCCCAGGCACAACATTTAGCTCCAAATCCACAAAACCAGCCTGAAAACTAAGGAAATCTGAAAAGACTGCATGAGAGTCAATGGAGCACAGATGTGTTGTTGTCGGACCCTGTTCTGAGCCAGCCTGATGCTACGTTATGATTGGCCAGTCTGTGTCCAGGGGTGGGACTTAGTGAAGGGTCAATTGAGTTGATGTCTGAGTAACAGCTCTTGTTTTGTCAGCCTACATCTCTTGTGAGTAGAAGGACATAAAATAAGCTCTCACCAATTTGACAGCCTCCATTCCACATCTCCTGAGGGTTGTAGTTGGAGGACTGGAGGCGCTGGCCTGAGGGGTAAATCCTGCTGAGCTGGTGGCTGTTGTGACGAACAAAATACATCCCTGGAGGGGACGGACAAAAAAAGTCCAATTAGTCTAGTAAGCTGAAGCAAGGTTCATTTTGCTTCTGTGCTTGTGCTGCCTGAGCAAGATAGACAGGTGACTGTCAGTATACAACCAAATCTGAATGATCTGTGGGCAGCATGCAAACCTTTACTTTTAGAAAGTACAGTACATTTAGTCACATGCCAACTTCATACCTGAGTCCTTAACAAGTCTGAGTGCTTCACTCTCAGAGAAAGAGGACAGGTCAGTTGCCGGGTGTTTGGCTGCTTGTTCAAAGCTTTTAAAGGGAACACTGCGGGTGTACACCACCAGCTCGGACAGCTCTGGACTCAGTTTAGACACACCTGGCTAAAAGGCACACACAAAAACCCATCACATCACATCAGCAATCAGTAAAAGCCACAGCTGCTTGGATTTAAGGTGAGCTGCTGGTGTTGTACCCACCACCTTCTTGTCCTCTTTCTTTCTGGAGGATTTGCTGTCAGTGCAGCTGGCCTCCTCGTCTGAGGAGCTGAGATCTGAAGAGCTGGATGAGCACTCCACCACACGCTCCCTCTTCCCCTTCACCAGGATTTTACCCTTAAGATCCTGCACAAACAACCAGCACATTACAATCACTATACATGTACCATGACAACTTTGTTGAAGATGATACTAATAGTTAAACATTTTTTTTATGATAAAAATACTCATACTTCATTACTGCCAGGGATGGGTTTACACTGGAGTTAGCAGAAAGCCCGGAAAGGGTGCCTTTTATGTGTCAGAATCAGATGCTGATAGCCACTGACCAAGCTGTCATATTTGACACCCGCGGAATGAGAATGGGCGGACGAAGCACTATGGTAAAGCACGAGTAACTGTCCCTGCAAGTACCTGGCTCTAGGCATGGTTACTCTAACCTCTTAACCCTCTACCTAGAATTGTACACACATAAGTCTTTGATGACGTACACTTTTAGAAATGAATGGATCTTCAAACTTTTAAAAATACATATTAGGGCTATCAAAATAAATGCTAATTTTGATTAATTAATCACAGAAAAAATAACGCTTCAAAAAAAATAATGCTGATTAATTGCATTCTGTGCTGCCTTTTGACCCGCTGCATCATTGAAGGCCACAGTGGCTTTGTCACATGATGGAGAAAGACGAGACAACACTGTTTGGCCCTGTGAATGGAACATTTACTTTAAAAAATGCCCAGATGGAACTGTTGATAGGAGCACTGTTCTCTGCAATATCTGTATCTGTAAGGAATTTTTGTACCATCAGAGTTCTTCAAGCCTGAAATATCACCTCAATTCAAAGCATGTAGCAGCGAATCCGGAGGTCTGAGCAAGCACAGCCTCTGTTAGTAGCGCTAGCAGCCAGCCTCATCAAATCACACTTGACCAGGTGTTCAGATGCAAACTGAATTAGTCTACCTGTGACTGACGAACTAACCAGTTTTGGTGGTAGAGGACAGGGGGACAATAGTGTCCAAAATCCAGCAGCTTTACTCGACACATCTGCCAAAGTTTCACAGCAAAAGTTGATGTATGTAATTAATTTTGAGTAATTAATCAGAGCATGTAATTAATTAGATAATTTTCCAATTTTCTCCAGTCGAGAGAGACTGTTCTATTTTTTTCTGAAAATGTTGGCGTGCAATCCTGTTCTGTGGATGATAAATAAGGTACAGACTTCCCTCTGTGTCACTGGTGATGAACCAATACAGTGAGTGCTGGACAGAGCAGTGAGTACGAGTAAGAGTGAGTACTGTTTGCTGTGAAAATGCTAGACAGACCTAGGGTCTAGGTGCCATGTCTAAAGGGTTACTTTTGGTTCCAAAGGCACCATACCTAAAGTGTTTGGCAGAAACAGGGCTTAAGATACTGTCCTTTGCCAGGAGTAACCCTAGTCCTAATCCTCAAGGTCCGTGCTTCATTTCAGATCCAGCCACTCCCTCCTGCACTGCAGTTTGCAGCCTTTTCCACCACCTACCCTGTCCACATACTCACCTACATCCCATTCCCTAATCAGCCTGGCAGTATATTTACCAGCCCATGTCCAGCTACACTTTGCCAGATTGTCATTGTTTCGTATGCCTTAGCTTCATGGCCCTCTGACCCCTAGCCTGTACCTGAACTTGATCTGTTCTCTGTTTTTACACATTGCCTGTTTCTGACCTGCTCACCTGTCGTACCCCTCTTGGATTGGTCTGTTCAGACCACTGACTGTATATGAAGTCAAAATGCCAACCTGCATGTGTTCCGCAACCCTTACATTTAGGTATGCCTGTCTTTAAGCTTATAGATCTTCATGTCATCAAGAAATTCCTAAACTATTCCTGTGTGCCTGGACTATCTGCATTTTGGTCCCTCCCCTCGTGCCTCACACTCACACCTATAACACTTGATCATGACTGCTACTAATATGTATGACAACAGTAAGTGAGTGTAAAATCCTCAACTCTGCAATAAAATCCCCTGAGTGTAATGAAAGGCACCCACATGACAGTGGTCAGAAGGCAACACTTTGGTGAAGGCGCCTCAAGGGAGTGTGATTACTGGGGCACAGATCATGAGTGCACACACTAACCGTTCCACACGTTATGATTACGAGGTAAGTGGGACACAGAGAAGCAGATGGCCCCAGATTTTCCATCTTACACAAACAGTTGTTCTCCCCTTTAATCCTAACAGTCGCCACCAAGACAGAGATAGTGTTTACAAATCCTGCACAGACATAAATACAGAGAAATAAAAGTCTTGCCATCCAGCTGGAGAGAGTTTAGATATTAAAAAGTGTGTCGGAGTGAAGACCTTGAATAGGAATCTGACTGAGTCACTGGCTATTTTTAACCACATTCACATTCCACTGAAAAGTAGCAACTGCACTCCAAATATCTATCTGGACAAATCATTTAATCGTGCCAGGCAACTGCAAAGCCTGCCACAGTGTGTTTCCAGTGCATGCTGGCATGATCTGTGTCTCAATGGAAGATGTGATTAGTTTCACTAAATATAGTAGCTCTTATAGGGATTGATCTTTATCAGAATACGGAACAGTGTTTCCTTGCCTCTGGAGAAGGCAGGTTGTTAGAATCGAAATCATCAAGGGGCTTGGTGAGCAGTTTGTCTCCCAGGATGGATCGCAGATTTTGAGCCATCACTGTCTGCTGCTCCACTGAGCAGTGGTTCTCCAGGGACAGGATCAGAGGATAAGGAGATGCCTGCCAGAGAGGGATGATAGTGCACACACAGGAAGAAAAAGATTTATTCTAAAGAGCAGAAAAAGGAAAGTCTGCATAATTGTCAATGTACACATAACTCCTAAACCATACAGATTTTTAGAAGTATATCATCTCTGTCCACACGAATTGATTAAAATAATTTAGGAACTAAACTTACTTTGAAAGCGTAGTCGTTGATAGTCTCAATGACTTCGACAAAGGGCACTTTGGAGGTGAGTGTGTGTCCATGATAGATGACCGGCTCTCCTTTATCTCCATCCCAACAGTCCAGCTCCACACAGCGGCAGCCATGATTCAGGGCTCTGAGAGAAATATCATCATTAGGAATCTTTGCGCCAAACGACTGAGTGAGTAAAGGGGTAATTTAAGAGTTTGTAACTATTCTGTAGGCTTTATCTCCTTCTGTTGGCGACTTGTACAGATTGCAAGGACATCCAAAGACTAGGATCATGGCATCCATCCCTGTCAAAATGCATCGAGGCCTAACTGGCATCTTTTGAATATTTTCTGATGGATATTTTAGAAGATGTTCTTTCATTGTAGTTTTATATTGGATTGAACTTGTTCCTGTGCACCATGAACTACATCTTTGGGATGTAGTCTGACCTGTAACATCTTCGTAGTATTTCTGTCTCATGTCACTCCCTTTGTACCCCCCTGGAAAGGCGTATCTCACAGTTTGAAAACCTGTGCTCTAAAAGCTTCCATGAGGCATCCTTACTAGATACCAGAACCATCTTAGCTGACTTCTTGCGATGCAAAGAAGAGGTGGTTATGTTCTGAGCTCCTTTCAGATGCCCAAGCACACATCCACACCAATACACTGCCGTGAAAAAAAATCTCTGTACACATGAGTGTTTAAGCACCATTTCTGTCCATGCTAACAAGCCTGAAAACACAAATCACATGACCATTCATGTACACTGGGCATGCGCATACTGATATCAACAGGAAGCAGATTGTCTACTGTACCGTTAGTTGCTCATTTACAGAAAATACTACGTAGATGGCGAAAAGTAAGACCAATTTGCTTGGACTAATGACGAGGTGGAACTGTAGCTGAAAGTAATACACATTCAAAGCATTCAAGTGGCGGAAAACAGATTGGGAGTTTTTGCAAAGCAAATACGGTGACATATCAAAGCAATACTGTGAGCATTATCCATCACCAGAGGAAGCCATAGCAATGGGAAAGTAGTACCCACACAAGAAGGATAAAATCACAGAAGGTATGTAGACCTAGCTATAATGTTTGACTTGACACGTTGTGACTGATAAGGCCCAATCGGGAAGAACGTGGGTGTCTGCACCATCATTTCCAAAAGCCTTTTTACCTTAGCCTCTTTACATCTGTCCAGAGTAAAACCCAACTTTGGAGTTTTCAAACTAAAATGTGCATTAGTAGTGTTTTCAAAGGTCCTATTACCCTATTAGACAGAGTTATGGCCAAAAACTTGTTTTGTGAGGTCACAGTGACCTTTGAACACTGACCACCAAAATAAGATTAGTTCATCCTTGAGTCCAACTGAACCTTTGTGTCAGATTTGAGGAAATTCCCTCAAGGTGTTCTTGAAATATTGCATTTACTTTCATTAAGAATGAGACAGACGGGGTCACAGTGACCTTGACCTTTGACCACCAAAATCTTATCAGTTTATCAGTGAGTTCAACTGGACGTTTGTGCCAAGTTTGATGAGACCCCCTCAAGGTGTTCTTAAGATATCATAATCAGGAAAATGGGACTTACGTACAACCCAAAAACATAATGCCTCTAGCAACCCGTCACCAGCACTGAGTCATAAAAACATATAGTGACCATAGTGTGCACATTGTTTTACTTTTAACAGGAGTGTTAACTACTCTTATGTGACATACCTCCCCTGTAACATATTGCTAGACGGCACTTCTCTGTGATGGTAAAAATAATAATGATGTGACTGAGTCTGCATACATTCCATTGCATCCTATAAAATCAAACAAAACAAGGATGACTCAGCTATCTGGTTTGTTTTAGCTGCTGATAAATTAGCTTTACCTAGCAAATTACAAAGTAAAACATAGCACATTGACATGTTCATTCAAAAAATGTTTCAAAGGGCTTATATACATGTATTGTATGTGTGGGGTGCTGTTCATTCTTACCGAATGTACGGCTCTGTGCTGCTGCTCCCAGTCAGCTGGTCCTTAGTGAGGTAGGTGTTGTGGGACGAGGAGATGAAGTAGTGGGCCAGTGGGTGATTCATGTCTTGGTAAACCCTTGCATGGTCCGGGTTAAACACACAGTTCTCCTTAGACAGCATGTACATGGTAAAGCCATTGGGGGTCATGAACTGGTTCTTCTGGGCTGTACTAGGCAAAAGCACCAACACACATCAATAAAGGAGGGGAATTATTTTATAGTGAGTAAACTGGTAGTCATAGTGTAGTTTGTAAAATACCATTCATTTTTAACAGTTTAAGCTCTATCGTGTGTTGTTGGGACATACAGTGTAAAGCTGATATGATAGCATGTTTTCAAATAAAAAATATATAAAGCATGTTTTTTCTTATTTTTGGAAGCATCTCTCCTGAAGGCCCACAAACATCAAACCAACACCAAATTCTATTGGCAAGTAAGGACGACTGTTGCGTCACCTCACGTCAACTGTGTCTTGGCCAAAATGTTGTACATGAACACACCAGAAAGACTTCAGGCACTACTAGCACGTATGTTCAGTGCGTGAGAGGAAATAACTCTCCATACTAGCAGGCAGCGGTTTGTATTTGTCATTCATAAAGGGAAATTGGAAGCCAATGAACACTGATTCAAGATGCTAGCTAGCCACTTAGCACATTAATAACACAACCTGATGTTGAAAGAACAAAAGATACTCGCTGTTTCTGCTTGGGCAACAGACGTCACTGACATTAACTGACGACCACCTGTTGGCTTGATGCGTCAGGGCTTTTAGTATCTATGCTATGGCCAGACTCCTCAGATACTCTACATCAAATTCTAAAGGTGTCCAAACTTTTTTTCATTGTTGACTGTGATACAATTTACCTCACACTGTCAGTTTGTCCCCATCTAATCCCATCTTTTCCAACACATATGCAATTGATTTTTTTGGCAACCTGATATGGTTATTGTGAGAGCCCAATATTCACTCTCCTTTAGCTCTATTTTGGTCTTCACCAACTCCTGAGCAAAGCTGAACAGCTGCTGGATGCTCTGTGTGTAACATCCAGTCACTAACTTTGCTGGTCTCCCATTCGGTGCTGGGCAGGTAGCGAAGGGTCTAATGGGCTTATCAGAACCATTTTCCTGAACACACACCAGATAGATGTTGGTACTTTGCAATATACTGTATTGTTACTTAGCACCGTACCCCACTCATTAAGTTCATAGGTGAGGATGAGGCTTTGGGCATGGATGAGTGAAGCATCCTCCCCCTGGTCCTTCAAGAAATCCCTCAGGTCCACAGTGGAAAGTACACAGCCATTTGCAGAGTAGCGGATAAACACGGCATCCAGCTCTGGTCTCCGTAACAACTCCCTGCAGAACACTTCAATCTCCCCATGGTCCAGACGACCGTCGGCGGACTGGTCACATTTCTATCAGAGAAACAGAGTTAAATGCAGATGATCACTCTTTGTTTAGTTTTTCAGGCTGTTCTTTAATTATCCAAGTGACACACTGTCATTGGAGGTCTGTCGTTAGTTATGTCAAATGAGTTTATAAATCATTTTTGAATTACTGATGGAAATCCCAGACATGGGGTCAATGTTTCAAAGTATGTATGTATGTGCTACCTGAAAGAGGCTCCTGGCATACTGGTCACTCAGGTCAATGTTGATCATCTGCAGCAGTGTCTGGACTTCGTCATAGCTCATCTTATCGTCATGATTCTGATCAGCCCGACTCAGGTAAGCATGAATCCAAGTGACACACAGTCAAGGAAGCAGCAAGAGCAGAAGTATACAGTTTTTGGTGGTGTTTGATCAATATGGAGTTTGAAGAACAGAAGTAATAATTATATTATTATATTATTATAATTATATTAATTCTGCCTATTGATACTTTGTGTTGGTATTCTGGGTTTTTTTTTTTTTTTTGGGAACGTTTCCTTCAATATATTTGAATTACCACTTAGCATTTGTAAGCCACCACGAACCAGTCCACTTGTACATCCATGTCTGTGAAAACATGGATGTATCACACACATCTTCCCCCCCAGGAGCACAGAAGATCATACAATCAGCACAGTTTCAAGGTGGGCACCCAAGATTAGTGTCATCAATTTAGTATATTTTTGAATATACTGTGTAATGTAATCACTTCATTATTTTATCCTATTAGACATTTGTGTGAAGTTTTGTCATATTTGGCACATGAATTCTTGAGTTATGGCTTAAAGTATGTTTTGTAAGATTACAGTGACCTATTCTTATCAGTTCGTTCTTGAGTCCCATTTGAGGTTTGTGCCAAATCTGAGGAAACTCCCTCAAAGCCTTCTTGAGATATCGCATTGAAAAGAATGAGACAGAGGAGCCCTTCTGTGTGGAGTTTGCATGTTCTCCCCCATGTCACCGTGGGTTTCCTCTGGGTACTCCGGCTTCCTCCCACAGTCCAAAGTCATTCAATTCAATTCAATTCAATTTAAAGCACTTTATTCATCCCCAGGGGGCAATTAAAAGGGCAGGGGGTGACATGCAGGTTAATTTATGACTCTAAATTGTCCATAGGTGTAAATGTGAGCGTGAATGGTTTTCTGTCTCTATGTGTCAGCCCTGTGATAATCTAGTGACCTGTCCAGAGTGTACCCTGCCTCTCGCCCAATGTCAGCTGGGATAGACTCCAGCCCCCCCCCAACCCCTACCAGGATAAGCGGTTACAGAAAATGGATCAATACAGTACTGTATGAGACAGACAAGGTCACAGTGCCCCTGACCTTTGACCACCAAAGTCTAATGAGATGTATAAGTAGATATATGATATATGATTGTTCTTGACACTGTTGTCTCTGCATATACAGATAGTTCTACAATACTAAATAAATGACAATAAGGATATTGATCAAGTTTCTCCTTCTGGGTCATGTTTTCCACCCTCCCCTGCAGGGTTCGGATTCCACGGGCCCAATGCTGAGCCTCCTCCTGGCTCTGGCAGAGGAGATCCAGGCTCTTGCGGGGCCCTTTGAAGACCACCGTCAAACACTTCTCCTCGGGTACCGAGCCAGCCATCTGCCGTAACATCTCCGACTGGCAACCCTCACGAACACACTCCACTTCCATGACAGAGACTGAGGATGTGTGAGGGGAACAGAGAGGAAAAGGTGGAAGAGGTGAAAGAGAGAAGTAAGTAAAGTAAAGTGGAGAGTACTGACACTCCAAAATCTCATTCAGCTGGGTTGAGATCTGGTGAACAGGCATCGCATATGATTGATATAATTCTGACACTGATCAAAGCATTCAGTGAGCCCTCCCACCCTGTGTGTAACACTTACCCTATTACCCTAGTAGGGTAATAGGGTAAGTATTAGCAGAATAGTAGGCTACTATTCTGCCAAACCTGGAAAGTATTCATTGACTATACTCTAATGTTCATCAATTTTTTTTTCTTGTCTATGCAACTGCGTGATGGCTAAGTTTAGGGTAAGGCAAATAAACTATGGTTAAGGTTAAGCAACTTAAACACATGGTCTATGGAAAAATCCTGGGTGCAGTAAAGTAAACAACCTTTAACTGTAGGCGTGTAACAGCAATCAAACTCTCGTCTCCCACATAAAATTCAGATTAACTTCATGTCCTCAAACACTAATGATTTAACTTTCCCCATCTCCACATACAGTGCACGCCACCTCATGCAAGGGCACTGGTCATTGGCACTTGACATAAATTAAGGGCCTTTTCACACCTGTTACAGTGTTGTTACATTGTATACAATTGATCTGGTAAGTTTTGGTTTCACATTGCAATTCAGCGAGTGCACTGAGGAAGTATATATGACACTTACTTATGTCCTGTCGTCATCACCCAGGGGAGCTGCGTCTCCCTATACTTGACACTGATTGGTTTGTAGATGGACTCATCCAACCTCTTGTATCCCCTCTCTCTCATCCTCTCGGAAAGTAATTTAGAAGTGTTGGAGGTTTTTTGACTCTTTATAAAGTTGTCTCGTTCTCTCCCTATGTACTACTCATTGCGTTGTTCGTACTGAAACCTACACTGCACGTTATACCACTTGACAACTTCGTTGCTAACTTCAGCACTGACCAATTACAAACAACTGTTTGCTTTAAGCACAGCCACCGTCACTCCCTCTGTCATTCCACCAAACACACACATTATGCACTGTGGATCCATGAGTGTGAAGGCATATGGGACTCCAAAGCACTGCTCATTGGTTTACAATATAACTACAATAACTGACAGAAAACTGACAGGAAATATGATGTTCATGTTACAAAGTCATCTACCAGAAATGTGCGTCTGCATATATTTGATTGGTCATTGTGATCATTGCGATGCAGTAAAAGCTGAGACAGGTATAACTTCTACAATGGCACTCCTACAGTATAAACAGAGTCCCGTTTCCACCAACACTTTCAATATAGTACCTTTGGAACCAAAAATAACCCTTCTGGCATGGTACCTAGCCCCTGGGTCTGTTTAGTGTTTCCACTGCAAACAGTACTCTTAAATGTGGGCAGGGTTGTTGTCACTCACTGCTCCGTCCAGCACTCACTGTATTTCCTCTTCACCGGTGACACTCATTTATTGTCCAGGCTGCAGTGAGAGCCTCTCTCAATGGGATATTTAAAAAATAAAAAAAAAGGATGTTGTGCATTTAGTCCTTCTCAGGCAGGCACAGGGATATGGTGTTGCCATAGCCCACAGGAACGTTGATTCTATGCAGTTCATATAATCCGGCGTAAATTAATATCTCAAGACACTTGAAGATCCACTCATTACTACAAGTGTATGTAGTCTAAGAGAGACAATATAAACTAATGGAATTGTCAAAGTTGTCATATTGAATTTTAAGATGTCCTGATGGATTCACATGGTCAACTCATATTATTTTTTTACAGCTCTGCAAGAGGCAGTGAAACATCATTTCATTTTATAGTTATAGTTTACTAATATATGTTAGACTTGACATGGTATGAACAGTGGTTACACACCCTTCAAAACCAGCCACAACTCAGCCCTGAGCAAGGGTGACTGTCTGCTATTGACCAATCAAGGGACTGTAGTGTTTCCAGCTCTAACTTTTAGTACCAGATCTGTGTGATAGGTACCCCAACAGATGGGTGACCAAAAATGGAGACAGTAAGAAACAGTTCCATTGGTACTATCCACGACTTTTTACAGTGGAAATGTCAAAAAATGTATACTGAACTGAACTGTACTGCTTGGTGGAGACAGGACTCTAGAGTAAGGATTATAACTGTGGATGTATAAAGAGAACTGGATACAACATTGGAGGCAGAGCCCCGTTTTTTTCCTATAAAAGATGCTTACAGGTGCATGAAGCCAAAAAATTTTGATTTGATCTTATGCCCAAAAAGCAGGCACACTGAAGACTTTTGCTGGCCAAGCGCCTAACTTCGGGTTTAACCCTAGCTTGAATGGGGATAAAATGATGTCTATTAGGAATAGTTCCATTGGTACCATCCACAACTTTTCATAGTGGAAACTGAAAAAATATGTCCTGAACTGAACTGAACTGTACTGTTTGGTGGAAACAGGGGTTTTATCTACAGTCTATGGTCACATCCGGCACTAACCACATTCAGCACAAATATCATATATATATATATATATATATATATATATATATATATATATATATATATATATATGTGTGTGTGTGTGAATATATATATATGTACATATATATATATACATATATATACATACATATATACATATATATATGTTTCTGTGTTTATGCCGAGCGAACCTGAAGAAGCGACGGGCGAAATGCGTAGTTCGCTCTGAATAAAATCACAGCAATTCAGTTCAGTGTGCAGTGGTTTATGTTGATGTTTTGATATATATATATATGTCTATGTATATGTATATGTATATATGTATATATATATATATATATATATATATATATATATATATATATATATAGATATAGATATATATATATATATATATATATATGTATATATGTATATATATATGTGTGTGTATATATATATATATATATATATATATATATATATATATATATATATATATATATATATGTATTTTATTTCCATGTTTGAGCAAAAGTTCAAATTTTGAATGAAAAGTGACAGCCCAAGCTGAGGGAAAAGGAAGATTAGGGGATCGAGTCAGAGGGTTGGGTTGTGATAAAAAGGAGCTAATTTCATAAGATGTGCAGTCCACCCACATTACAAGGCAATAGTGAAAGCTGTTTTGAACAGCCACACTATCGTGAGAGGCTGGCGCTCATAGGGTGTTGAGACATAATATTGTTTAAATCTGGGGCGTAATTGTTTTCATTTTCAGGCAGCTTTTCCTGAAAAGCATTCATACAGGGTTGTAACTGGTCAAAGTGACAGGAATGGTTGTGTCAAGAATGAAAAAGGAGAACTATAGAGAGAAGCTCAAACCCAGCTTACATCTTATTTTCATACTGTTTTTAAATTTTATACATTTAAACCCATGTCATGCCAACTGTGTGGAGAAGAAAAGCATGCAGTGTGTACAACCCTGTACAACATGAAAATTTTAAATTATGAAACATTATGAAAGATTTAGATAGACATGTTTTTGGATATGAGTAAATATCGCAACGCTGACCTTTCAAAGAAGGTCCAACAACTCCGCCACTGGTGGAAAACTGTAAAAAAAAAAATCTTATTTGGATGCAAAGATGCAAAATGACAATGGCAAATTAGGCTTAACTCTTTCCCTCTCTGAAATGAACTGAGCATCACTTTCTTCCAACACAACTGCCATGGTTTAGCTTACAACCAATACACAAGTGCCAGGATTGTCTTTTACCTAAATCTGACATGTTGGCAGTATTCTGTTGATGCTTCTCTGGGGACTAAGATGTGAGGGATATGTGATAGGAATGAAACAAGGGATCAGGAGCACAGTGGGAGCATTGACTTCCACTGACTGCTTTGTCCCATTTTATGTGCATAATCATGAAACACTATCTACAATACTTCTGGTGTTTGATAAAAAAAAAATAAAAATAAAATAAACCCAAAAAAAGGGAAATTTAAGAATACACTTAAATTGTGATTTGGACATCTTATTTCTGAGTGTGAGACTGTATCTCCCTTCTCTCTGTCAACTGGCTTTTCAACTTTGGGTGTGGCTGTTTCAAACGGCGAACACTCTGATGAAGTAGTTCTTTCATAGCACAACCCGACCCACACATCACCAGAGGAGAAATATTGTGAGAAAATGGAACCTTTGGTCTCTTATAGAGCTCCTTCACTACAGTGCATCTTCATTGAATAAATGCATTATGCAATCAGCTGCAGCTTTTGATCTTTCTATTTGTGACATCCACTTTACAGGCTCAGACTCACATTTTGTAACACAAATTCATAGGGCACTTAGTTTCCATCTCTCATCCTCTGTATTATCAGTTAACAGTACTTTTGTAGTTTTAGTAAATGCATTATTATCAGGGCTGTCAACATAACACATCAATTTTGATTAATTAATCACAGAAAAAATGACACTGATTAACGCTGATTAATTGCATTCCGTGGTGACCTTTGACCCGCTGCATCATTGAAGGCCACAGTGGCCTTGTCACGTCATGGGGGCAGACAAGATGACGCTGCTTGGCCCGGTAAATAAAACATGTTCATTTAAGAAACGCCCAGGTGGAACTGTTGATAGGAGCACCGCTCTCTGCAATTTTTTGTATTAAGAATTTTTGTACTATCGCAGTACTTTAATTAAGAATGAAATATTACATATGGATTTTGCTTTGTGGCACATGTACAGACTACATTCAAGCACCAAGGGCAGCTCAGGTCTCACTTTGTTTTTCATGCTTTTATTCTATACCTAGACCTCTGTGTAAAGTGTGTTTAAGGTAATCATTTTGGTCATTCACTTTATATTGACACACATCTGAGCAGCATGCGAGGAGGAGACAAAAATAAATTGCATTTATTCATTATCAACTTTTGTTTGACTAGTCTTGCCCATTAACTACAGACTTTCCAGTTATTCTGTGTATATATGCACTGCTAATATTTGTCACGCTACTTTCTACAATAAACTGTATTTGTTGTGTTAAAATTGGATTTCAGTTTAGATTTCATGCAGTATCCACACACGCTTGTTCTGCTGTATGTCAACAGGAAATCATGGTTGCAGGGTACAAGACTCCAAAACATGTTGGGTTGTAACCTGGGTAGCCCTGAATGCTGAAATACCAGCTTGTACTGTATTTCTGCGTGATGCTAAATGTGTATGGACACAGTGCGAGCGCTGGCTTGGCAACTAATAACACTCATGACAGTGCTGCACTGTTGATTCTAATTCCTACTAAATTTAGACACAAACAACTTCAGTGGAGAGGTGAGCTGTGTGTCACACACAGGTTTTCACAAGCGTTTCCCTCACTAACAGAGCTGTATGTATTTGTTCATCCAGCACACTCTGAGGTTCATTTCCATATGACTGCATCATTATGTGTACTTTAATAATTACATCACGCTGTCTGATGGATTTGAATCAACCAAATTAAACATCACTATTGACCAAATGTCAGCTGGTATTTGTCGAGCTCTATTTGGCTGTGCTTTCAATAGAAACTACACACACAGACTAACAGCAAAGCTCTGTGCAGTGTGTGTACCTGACAATACATAGACAGCTGTATATATGAAGTGTATAAACGTGTCTAAAAGTTCCCCTCACTTCTGAAACCAAACCTACACTCTTGACAAGAGAGCCTGTTAGATTATTAAAGGGATTAGAAACACAAATTTTTGCCCTCAGCTGACGTCCATGTGGAGGCCATAACCTGGGATTCGGTGTATTACATTTATTTATTTTTAAAGGCTTGCAGCTGCTGCAGTTGACCACCCAGTTAGAGCAAACACATTTGATGTAAAATGAGTGGGATAAATTACTCAGTGCACCTAACGGGCTTCCACTTTCTCATATTCACGTGTCAGGTCCAATTAAAACTATAGCAGTTTTCAGAAGCAGATATGGTTCAGAGATGTGTACAGACAATTCAGCTAACATGAAGACATAAACAAGCACAGGAATTTTACTTTAGCTCGTGAGTTTCGGATTAAAAGAAGAAATTATTGTCTTACTTGGAATTCAGAGGTTAACTGATATATAGGAGACACACATCTACAATGATCCAGGGTGTTAGAAAAGCATGAGATGTAAGACACACACACATACACACACTCAAACCTGCACACCAAACACACACTGTGCCACATCATAGGCAAATCTAGTCTTGTGGCAATTAGAGGCCTTGTATTGTAGTTGGGAAGCTAACCTAGTGGTTGAGTCGTATGGTAACTATATAGCACCAAACCACAGGATCCCGGGCCGACTCCCATCAACATATAATGTCCTATAATCTCACTGTTTGAACTACGGCAAGATGGGCTGCCATCTTAGGCTGAAAATAGTTGAGCTCTATAATCAAGGCACCGTATGCGATCCTTGGATAGGGGAAAAGAGGGATGGTAGCTGTGTGAGCGAGTCTATGTCTGCACTGAGCAGTAAGTAGCATTTAAAGTTAACAAAAATAGATGGTGTATATTCATGTTCACCTTACACGCCCAGTGAGAGTACTGAGCTTTTCTGGCAAAGGAAAGGCCTGCTTGTTACCAATTATCATTCGGAGAAGCTCTTAACCTCTGGGTGGGGTCGGGTAGGTTCACTGAAATAGTCCTGTGTATGCGAGTCAGTAGGGCAGGGCAGGGCATGGCCAGGGATTACTGCTATATATGCTAAACTCTGCATTCATGATTAATTCTGGTGTAACAATAACTGTGTTTCTGTCATGAGTCAACTTTTGCATTGGGTTTACATGCTAAGAAGCTTGTAGCTTGAAGCAGCTTCCATTAAATCATTTTAATACTCTTCTGTTAATTTTGATTAACATGTCAGTCACTTTTCCTAACCTTTCATCTTTAAATCTGCTTTTAAAATTAGAATTGCCGCCTCACAGTTGTGTGTCTCTGCCAACCAGTCAAGCAGCTCTTAAAGTTTAAATCCATGTCTGTGAAAACACAGATGCATAATATTCATAACATTATGATGTCACAGTGAAGCTGACCATTGACCTTTTGGATTTAAAATGTCATTATATCTCCCATTAGATATTTGTGTGAAATCTTGTCATAAATAGCAATTAAGTTCTTGAGTTATGGCCAAAAACATGTTTTGTGAGGTCACAGTGACCTTGACTTTTGACCTTTGACCTTCAACAACCAAACTCTATTCTGTTCATTCTTGAGTCCAAGTTAAAGGCTTCTTCAGATATTGTGCTCATGAGAATGAGATGGATGTATGGTCACACTGACCTTGACCTTTGACCTTCAAAATCGAATCATTTCCTTGTTAAGTTCAAATTGACATTTGGTTAAATCTGAAGAAATTCCCTCGGGGTGTTCTTGAGATAACACATTCACGAGAATGAAATGGATACAAGGTCACAGTGACCTTTGACCACCATATTCTTATCATTCATTCTGTATTCAAAGTGGATGTTTGTGTCTAATTAAAAAAAAAATCCCCTCAAGAATTAAATGTATGCAAAGTTTACTGCTAATTTTTGCCCAACTTGAAAAAAAATCCCTCAAGGTGCTCTCGAAACATTCTGTTCATAAGAATCAGATTGATAAGGTCACAGTGACCTTGTCTTTTGTCCCACATAATATAATCAGTTCATTGTTGCGTTGTAAAAAGCTCTTGTTTTGTGATGTCAGAAGTGATTGTGATAAGAACACACTTCTGGAGACAATAAGCTGAAACTGTGACAGGAAACCACACTTACACTCAGTCAAATGTACTGTACCTATACCATCACAACTGTGAACAGCAGAGCAGATAATGTGTTGTCAGTGGAAGTACCACGTCTACAAATTTTACAGAAGTCTCCCATGGTGACTCATGCAAAGTAATGATAGTTAGCCAATACTGTAACCACAGGCTTGTCGTCATAAGAGCAGTGTAAGTATCACTTTCAAAGGGCAATTTGTTTAGAAATTTCAAAATGTGTTATGGTTTGCTTAGTTATACTAGAATGAGTAATAACAATTAATTTTAAGTACAAGTAGTGATAAATACATGTTTTAATTTAACAATGTGAAGGACACATGACAGACAGTGTATGGTAGACAGGGGGTAGTTGGCTCACAGCTATTATCTGCCCCTTTGAAGGTCACAGAGACAAAAATGTAAGGTCAAGATGTTTGCATTCTTGACCTGCACTACTATGTTTAGACATCTGAAAGTCACTAACGTGCTTGGTGAGGGTAACATTCCAGTTTTATAGTATGAAAAGTAAAGAAATGACTAAGTGAATTATAGAGTGATACATTGGAAATGTGTTAATTCTAGTTGACAGACAAAGGAATCACCTACATTTTGACTTTAAATTCTGTGATGAGTGATTGTAGCTGACTAACATAATTTTGTTACAAAGTTGGGTTAAATGTGGACTGTGAGTTAGTTAGAACACTAATCTTGGGGTTGACTTGCAACTTTCACAGTAACAGCTATAACTATAATTGTATTTAGAGAGATTGAAACTATTTTGAAAGATTAAAAACAATGTTTATATTGTTATTTAATTATTATTTTGAATAGTCAATGGTATTTTGGTATGAAGTATTTGTACTTATAAATTACTTTAAAATGTTTGGTTTTAAAAATGGGCAGATATTCAATTGTTTAAATAGTTTCTACTGATTGCTTTGTTTTTGTGAGTATAGCATTTTAACATTGTTCCAACTAGGGCTCCTCCAGCCTACATGTCGAAGTATCCTTGAGCAAGATACTGAACCCCAAATTGCTCCAGAATGCTGTTCCATCGGCCTGTGCGTGTTAAAAACTGAGTAGCAGGTGGCACCTTAATGGTAGCCTCGACTAGTGCCACTAGTGTATGAATGTGTGTGTGAATGGGTGAATGTGACTCGTAGTGTAAAGTGTAAAATGTGCTTCGAGTGGTCAGATGGCTAGAAAGGTGCTGTACGCGTGCAAGTCCATTTACCATTTACCTCAGCACAATCATTACTGCTTTGCCAAGAGTGTAAGTAACAGGCGGCTCGCTCAGTGTGTGACGTGCACTTGTAGATAAAATATAGGCCTATATTAATGAAGGTTCATTAGTATGGTTTTGTGTTTTTCTATAATGTAGCACAGTGTGTAACAACAATGTCACTTATACTATTCTTTGTCAGACCTTGAACTCAAACCATGGTGTTACTCTGCCCAAAATATGTAATCTAATTATTACATTAATATTGTAAACATGTGGGCGACTAGTCGACTAATGACCCTAAATGTCAGCTAGGACAATTCTTAAGGGACAGCCCTAGCTCCAGCCGACCTCATGATGGGGCTGGTTTATTGGACATAAAGTCCAATACAAGCTACACAATGATAATACTTCATTTGTGCATTCTTTTTCTACAGATCTGCTGCAGTAGGAACTGGACAAAACTACGCAAACAAACAGAAGGGGAGTCACAAATGTCAAGTGACAGGAAGCGATCCACAAATGTGCAAAACCCTTTTCATGTGTAAGAATGGATCCACAAATGTGTAAATATGACTCCATGTGTATTTGCTGCACTTAAAGTTAACATTTGTAAACCTGTCACATTTTTATGTGACATTAAAATACGTGTTTACAGAGTAAGTTATGTGCAGTTGCAGGTCACACTTTTTTAGTTATAACTTTACACAACACAAATATAAAAAGACATCTTTGTGGATGGTGAAATATTTATGGATCATGGTACACATTTGTAGATTGTCCTCTGTGGGTTACAACTAATTAAGTCCAATAAAAAGGAGCAGTGGGCTATTAAAAGTCTGATAATCTCACTTCTTTCTTACTCCACACACCAGATTTGTTTCAATTTTTAACATCACTTAAGGATATTTATCAGTCTTCACACAGCTCGTCCTGGAGCTCAGGATCTGCACAATACTTATGCTGCTCCTGAGTCCAAGACCAATTTCCTTATGGGGAGTAAATCGTATCATATCATATCATATCATATCATATCTCACATTGCATTGCATCGTATCGTATTTATTTCACATATGCAGGAGTACTTCCCTAAACCTGGAAATCCGATCATGACGTGTAAAATCTGTGGAGTTCCCCTTTAATGCCAAAATCTAATCCTAATCCCCAAATGACACCGCATAAATATACCAGGTCTATAAAAATCTTTTATCTAATTAATTGTCCTCTGTCAATCTGGTTGTCATGAGGACGTCCACTTGTTCTATCTCAAATGTTCTCTAACACACACACACACACACACACACACACACACACACACACACACACACACACACTTACAGGACTGTTGCTCTTTGGCCCGGCTGGAGGTTTTGTGGGACTGACACCAGACAGTGACACCATCTTCCAGCAGCTTCAGAGTTCGACGCTTCTGCCAGCGAGGCGAGCGGACCTTTACATAAGATAAATGAATCCATTAAATCTTATTGACTTTACTACTTTTATCAGCTACCACTAACAACTAGTAGCAGTTTATGATTAGTAACACCTTTACCTTTACCATACTGGAGCCCTGCAACATCCGCTTCACATCTTCATCATCCTGCACTCCTGGAAAGCAAACAGACAAAAACAAGATTGAAGAAAGACAGATATGATATCATGAAAACTTTTCTTGACTATGTACAGGATGGCAGCATACGCACAGAGTCCTAATAACTCAGGAGCACAGAAGGAAGGTGGGGAGTAAGAAAAGAAAAGGGAGGATGAAAAGAGAAAATAGAAGAGTAGGGCATAGTCACAATTAGAAGTTAGTGTATATATATATATAGTATCTACATCTGTTGGACCACAGGAGTTCATTCGGGAGCTCTGTAATTCTGACATGTTGGTGCTGAACCAGCATTTGGGTGGGGCTAGAAATAAGAAGGTATGGACGAAGATATGAAGTAAGACAGAAGAACTTGATGTTGTGTAGGAAAAAGCAGAGAGAAGATGAGGAGTGAGAGTTGTATGGTGATGAATTGGCACAGTTGAGATGAAATTCCAATTAGCTAAGTGTTTTTGGCCTGTTATGAAAGCCATATCCTGTGACACCTTTTTGTAGGGGTGCCTATATTTCAGCCAGAAGAGATTTTGTAACACACACATTTGCACTGAAGCTTTTTGCAGCTAATGTTGGCCAAAATCTACGTTGTTCTCCTACTTATGAGATATTATCTCCTGTGTAGGGAATGTTTTCTCCTACAGTGCGAAAGAATGCGCAGAATCAAGCGCGTACTGCACATTACAAAGGGTACTGAAGTATTGAAAATGCAGCATAAAAAATGTTTTACTGTCTCAGTTAGCATCCTTCCAGTGCTTCTGCATGCACAGTTCTAATATATGTTACTGTAGCTATTTGTAGTGAGTTGTTTCATACATACAAAAACCACTCACTCACAACATCTAGGTTACCATGTACACACACATGCAGTCTACAACATCATACTGTAATAAAATTCTTATTAGCCTCCTGCACACATTTCAAATACCAGCCAAAGGGTCGAGCTTACACAGTTATCATTGCAGCTCTCATACAGTAGCTCAAATGTTGAGCTCATGCAGAGGGCCAAATTCACCTCACACAGCCAGGAGCAAGACAGACTGGTAGACCAGACACACACACACACGCGCACACACACACACACACACACACACACACACACACACACACACACACGCGCACACACACACACACACACACACACACACACACACACACAAAACACACACACACACACACACACACACACACACACACACACACACACACACAGCAGTTCGATCGGGCAAGTGAGGTCATTAAAACCAACATTCTGATTAATGGGTGATGGGTTGTGGGGGGTGGGTGAAATAATACATCATTAATGAGAAAAATATTATATTCTCTAAAATGGAGTCACTGTCCGTTGCTGCTGTGTCCCCATTAAGAGAGATGCTGTGCACATTTATGCTTAAAGAGGTGCATATGTGAACAGCAACAGCACAAACAGACTGGGGTATTAAATCTCTCTATAAAAGAGAGTTTAAATTCTTTTCTGAAGTTTCGTCAGTCAGGACCTGTAACTTTCATTTTTTATTGTTCTGCCTACTATGTTCTTTGTGCAAAGGCAAATTTATAAAATTTAAAGCAAAATTAGTGTATTATTGTTATTACTATTATTTATAACATATTACTATATATACTATTATTTTTAAGACATTTGAGCTCAGAGACAACTTTCACCAGGGTGTCAGACCCTGATTAGCTTGTGAGGGCTATGGCTTGTTCACAGTCATTGTTAGGAAAGGCCAGGTGATGCAAATTTCACAGCTTTATAAATACTTTCCTGAAACAACAACAATCAGCAGCCATGGGCTCATCTAAACAGCTGCTTAGCACTAAAATAACTGATGCCCACAAAGCCGGAGAAGACTATAAGAAGATAGCACAGTGTTTTCAGGTAGCTGTTTGCTTCCTCAGTTTGTAATGTAATTAAGAAATGGCAGTTAACAGGCACTGTGAAGGTCAGGTTGAGGTCTGGAAGACTGTAGGACCGTTAGAAAGGCAAACCAAAACCCCGGTTTGACTGCAAAAGACCTGCAGAAAGATTTAGCAGACTCTGGAGTTGTTCTACTGTTCTACTGTGCAGCAATGAATGAATGAATTCATTCATTCATTACACCATCTGTCAAAAAGCTGAAGATGAAGAGAGGATGTCTTCTACAACAGCACAATGATCCTAAACACATGCCGAAATCCACAATGGACTACCTCCAGAGGTGCAAGCCGAAGGTTTTGCCATGGTCCTCACAGTCCCCAACCCAAACATCATTAAAAATCTGTGGATAGACCTCAAAAGAGCAGAGGATGCACGACGGCCCAAGAATCTCACAGAACTAGAAGCCTTTTGCAAAGAATGGGCAAGAATCCCCGAAGCAAGAATCGAAAGACTCTAATTTGGCTACAAAAATCATTTCGAAGCTGGGATACTTGCCAAAGAGGGCGCTATCAAGTACTGACCATGCAGGGTGTCCAAACCTTTTCTTCAGGATCTTTTCCTTTTTTTTGCTGTTTTAAAACTGTAAAAGGCTGAAATCCCAAAAGTAATCTTGCTTATATATATATATATATATATATTTTAAACTGTATCATCTTTAACCTCTTACCTTTTGGAGATCATAGATCATCTTCCTTTTCTTAGCTTTTCACAGAAAACCAAATTTTGCCAAGGGTGCCCAAACCTTTGCATGCAACTGTATTCTACAAACACAACGACTTTCAATAACGATATTATTGATTGCTAAGGTCATTTATTTCCACCTAAACAATATAGCCATGATTAAACATTTCCTTAAGAACTTTTTAGAAACGTCATGTAAGGGACTTCTCCTTAACATGACTGATGCTAAAACTTTGGTTCAACCTGTGACCTGAGAAAGAAGTAAAGAGTCATGCATTCCATGACACATGTTGTCAACATCCAGTTTGATGTTAGATTTTGCCTTGTTTTGTTTGTGGCAAAATGGATGCCACAAGGAAAACTTTGAATTGTTTTTGATTCTGCACATGCAGGGTTGAATAAAATTGGAAGATTTGACAAAACTAATTTTGAATTCTGTTTTTATTCTATTCCTCCGAGGTCAGCAGGATTAAGACAGATTGTATTTAGTCAATGGCACAAATGTGTAAATGCAGTTTTGGCACTGCTATATGCCTTCAAAACCTCCAAATGGCCAAACCCTGTGTTTATTAGGCAGACCAGCATGTGTTACATTTCTAAACAACTTCTTCCTATACAGCAAGAGACAATCAAGGAAGTGGGGGAATATTTACAGATCTTGGTTGTGGGAGAGAGAATAGTGGACAGAGAAAGGAGAAAAGCTCATCTGACAGAAAATGTGAGTTGACATTTCTCTTGAAGACTTTTATAGCTCAACGACATCACACTGTAATTGCAGATCTATGAAATTACAAGCTTCAGTGTCCTTTGTCTGTTTGAATGAATCCAGCCGCAGTTAAATCGTCCTCTGTATACTCCCAGTCTGACTGGACAACATCTGTTAACCCACATCTAGATGATGACTGCTGATGTTTTATTTCTTCAGAAGCAGTATATGAGTCAGAGCTGGAATTATCAGCGCAGTGGCTGTCTTGGATTGGATTAGCAGAGGGGAGCTCAGTAGGAGTGAAGGCATAGTACATTACGCAAAAGCTCATGACCCATTAATCAGTATGAATCTGATATGAGTAACATATATTTTAAGTACATTCAACAGCTAGTCAGTCAGTAAAAGACATCATCAAATCCAAGTGTGTGAAAGGCTAGCTGTTTTCCCTTGCTGCAAGTTTTTTTTTTTTTTTTTGCAAAGCTAGGAAAATCTCTCTCCTCTAGCTCTATATATAAAGAACTATTCAGTGCTCAAAAGACTGTCTTTTCGGAAAACTGATTTGTAAATGCAGTAGAAAGACAAAAAAACATTTGAACATGGTGCTGCCAGACCAGAGAAGACAGACGTAAAGGGCCATGGCTTTTGTGGTTTTGAGGAAACGTAACAATCTTGTATTGAAGTCAAAGCTGAAATATGTTTCTCAAAACATTTAAGGCAAGAAATGTGCAGTGCAGTCACAAAATCTTGATTCATATTAGTTTTATTGACTGATCTCAGTATATTCAGCTTTCATTTTTACAATACAGAAAACAGCATGGCGCCCACGTCTTGTTCACAAACTCAGCCAGTATTGCAGCCAAACAATGCACTAAAATTAATTTCTGAAGACATTTAAGGCAAGAAATGGGCAACACAGAAAAGAAAATGCCATTTTTATATATGATCAGCACTGCCTACTTTTATCATTTGAGCTCTGTTTTTTCAGCTTCCATTTTTACTATATAAAAAACAGTATGGGGCCTACGTCTTGTTCACAGATTCTCGTTTTACAGTGCAACAGTGCACTTAAATATGGTACTGAAAACATTTCAGGAGAGAAGCAGGCAATACAGTAACATAATCTTGGTTTGTGTTCGATCAGCACTGCATAGTTTTACAGTGTGATCTGAGTTTTGGTCTTAAGTTTGAGAGAGGCAACAGCACAAGGCCTCAGGACAACCCTCATGAAATCCAGTCAAACCAAATTATAGCTAAAGGAAAAATAAAATCAACCATTGGACACCTACCACAAAAACCCAAACCAAACTTCAATGCTGTTTGGCTCTAAACAGACGGTACATGATGGCAAACTATCTGACTGCTGTGACAGAACAGAATTTGAGAAAGAAACTGACTATGTACAAACTTAGTGATCCTAGCCTGGCCATAGAGACTGGTAGACCCAGGCAGACGTGGCTGCCTAGAGAAGACAGACTGTGTCAGCTCTGTCTTCAGAGACAGGTGGAGACAGAGCAACATTTCCTGGAACAATGTGGTGTATTTACTCCTTCACCTTATTATTTTTTTTCCTTCAAAATCTATGTCTATGGTTTTGTAACAATACATTGTTGTTAACTGTTTCTGAATTTTCACTACCTTAAATTGTAACTGTGCTTTGGCAACACAAATGAAATGTTATGCCAATAAAGCTTATTGAACTGAAAAATTGACATGGGAGAGAGCGAGAGGGAGAGAGAGTTCATCAGCGTTAGGTGTGCTGCAGCCCCACGCAATCTAATCAGTGCCCATTCAGTAATTGTAGCGACTAACAGCATGTGCGGAATGTAACTTATCTCAAGTTCCCTATGACGACAACCTAAAAATGGGCAGTGAGGGGACCCCATGGCTTTGTTTATCATACAGTGTGTGTACATGAGGGGAATAGTAAGTCATAATCTGTTGTTGTTGTTGTTGTATGTTCTAGTGAAAAGGACTACTCCAAAAAGGAACGTATAAAGTGCTGTGACGTTGCCTTTAAACTCTCCCTCACAGATAGTGCTGAGTCCTGTGCTGAGTAAGCAGGACTCAGCAACTGAAACAGAAGTCTCTCTGTGGTTTGGAAAGGGTTGGGTCACTCACAAAGGCGTCTTGATACTGGGAAAACACACACAAGCATGCAGACACACACACACTACCTTGTGTACAGCAGTGAACTACTGTAAATAAGGAGAGGAAGGTTGTAGCAGTGGGAGAGATCTAGTGAGTGTGTGGTTGTGTGTGCCAGACACAGAATGACCTCTTTAAAGTAATTGACCTTAAAACGACAGTTAGGCCTCCCCCCACCACAGAAAATGTTTCCCAGCAGGTTAGATAAAACTATGATACAGAATGCTGCATCAAAACATACATACATACATACACACACACACACACACACACACACACACACACACACACACACACACACACATACCAAATAATAACTGCACCAACCACTTTACCGCATGTCTACAATGTAGTGGTACTTACTCTATAAAGAGAGCTGAGATAAAGGCCAAATACACACACAACCACACACATAAGTTGTTATTCTGCACCAGTACACACACAAGAAACAGTAATAATATGGTACATGTGATTTCTCATGTGTATCCAGCTGGACCTGCAGTCAGCTGGACACACACTGGCCATTTTGCCAGCAGTGGAAAACTACTGACAAACTGTTACTGAAAATCTTGTCTGAAAAGTAACAAGAATGAAACGCTGTACTTGGTGTAGGTTTAAAGCCCTGCAGTCCATCACTTTCTATCAGTGGTGTAGTGGTAGTTGATGAGGTGGGTGTACTGCTAGATACATAGGTAGGTTACCGATGAGGAAGTGGGCATACTCTCCTGTATATTAGAATGGCTTTTTAGCTAAAAGGTGGGTAAACTGTAACTGGGTAGAAAAAGAAGTAAGTACAATTTATTTGTATAGTACTTCTCACAGAGAACTTACAAAGTGCTTCACTGGATTAAAACACAAACCAAGAATACAAACATACATACATACAGAGACACAAAATGAAACAGCAGCAGTTGTTGCAAAACTAAATCACTTAAGACAAGTCGAAGAATGCCTGCCTCGAGGTAGGTTTTAAGGTGCTTCTTAAAAACTTCAACAGATGCTGCAGCTCTCAAATTCTGTGGGAGGGCATTCCACAATCTGGGCGCAATGGACTCGAAGGCCCGGTCACCTCTAGTTCTGAGCCTAGTGCGAGGAACTGCCAACAGCCGACCTAAGTGTCCTACTAGGAACTTATATATACAGCAGGTCAGACAGATACTCAGGTGCCTGATCATGAAGGGCTTCGTATGTTAAAACAAAGATTTTGAATTGGATCCTAAAGCCGACAGGAAGCCAGTGTAGGGAGGCCAGGACAGGAGTAATGTGGCAGTTTTTGGATGATTTGGTAAACAGCCTGGCAGCGGCATTCTGCACCAGTTGAAGACAATCTACAGAAGTTTTACTGAGACACATGAAAAGAGAATTGCAGTAATCCAGACGTGATGACACAAAGGCGTGAATGATCATTTCCAGTTCAGCATGTGATGCAACAGATGTCAGTTTTGCAATGTTTTTAAGGTGGAAAAAGGGGTCAACACGTGGATGTGTTTATCAAAGTGCATGGCCTGGTCAAAAATAACTCCGAGATTTCTCAGGTTAGAGCAGATATTTGAATTCAGGGACCCAATACAGCTACCCACCTTAGAAGGGGCTATACCCCGTATACCTGAGAATACCCTCCACTACACCACTGCTTTCTATGAACTAATATGTTTGCCATGTGAATTTTAATCTGTAGACTGCCATTTTTAACCGTAGCTGTGAAATATGTAGTGATGTCAAAAAAATGATATTTACCAGAGGGGTATTTGTCTTCACATCCAGTCAGAGGTGCAAGGTAGTCACAACGGGCTATTAGTAGGCTATTATATGAGTTATTAGTCATGCGCCTAGACTAGCTACCTTGTAATCTTCACTTCAATCTACAATTGTTTTTATCACATGGTCAAATAGAGACTTGACACTGGATTACACCAACATACATATTACTCAGATATTATAATTGCATATTTGAAAATGAGGAATTACTTATTTAATTGAATAGTTTTTTTAATGGTTAATGTAGAATAAGCATATATTTCATTGCTACTGACTATTTTATTAAAAAAGAAAAAAAAAGAAAACCTTGATGGAGATAATATTGCCTTTCTTAATGGCATGTATTGCAAATGGCACCATTTTAATTTAATGTGAGTTCTTCTTTGAAAATCACTGTTTTTGACTTAAAATTGTTTAATAAAGTCAAAAAAGCATGTTTGTACTCTGCTCGTGCAGTCCATTAAGCAGAGTTCAAATGCATGCGCTTTCCCCTGCACGCTACTTGTATGCGGAAGTGTTTCAAATTCTGAGGTCTTAGTAAAATGTATGTGTTTGGGAAGTACCTAGCATACGACTGTATAAATAAGACTTGGATTATACTGCGCGAGTTGTTTATGAGTTTGTACACTGATGTTTTGATGTAGTTTTACTGTTGTTAAACGTGGACCCCTATGACTTCAATTCATTAAAAATGTTTGCCGTTTTTAGATTTGTCATTCACAGAGAAAGCATGTAAGAAAAACAAAGTTTTAATCCAGAATTCAAGGTAACATGGGGTGAGTAATTGATATACAAATAGTCATGTTCAGGGTGAAGTAGTCCTTTAATTAAGACTGCACTGTTTAACAACATGTAGGCGAGTATTAATCAACTGTCTTGCCTTTATTCCACCCCATTTATTCAACCCAGTTTTGCAGCACAGTTTTACATAACTAAATTAAGTGAATGTAACAGGTTTCATTCTACATGAGCACTTGGGAGCCAGACACACACACACACACACACACACACACACACACACACACACACACACACACACACACACAGAAAAGGCCTTCACAGTCAGACACAGCTCTGAGAAATAATTAGCACTCCATCAGTACCTTAATTAAGTGGCTGACTCTAATAACTTCCTTAATAAAGGTCATTGGCTCAGGTAAAGAAAATATTTACATTAATTACTTTCGCATGTTTTGTCACTCAACTACATAAAAAATATTACAATAAAATACAAAAATTTGAGGGTAGATTTGCAAATATTGTTACAAATCCTACATTAAAGTGGAAACAGACAACTCTTCAACTTTTCCCTTCTAGCATTTCCAGAGAGTATTATTGTTGGCACCACTGTCACAAAGACAGCCAGATCACTCTCTGTTTCTGTTTACCTCAGAGCCCAACAACTACCAGGACACACTGCACTTTGTTTTCCACTGTTACTTTGGTTGTTCCACCATCCACCATTTCTGCTAATGGTAACTGCAAGGAACTTACACTGATACTCTTTGGTAACTGGGGATAGCTACTGATAGCTACCAGGGAGAAGAAAGAAAGAAAGAAAATCCTCTTCCTGTTCTAGTTGCGCATGTGACATAAGTCAAACCTTCATTTTCCTGGGAGATCGTACCCAGCAGCAGACAGAATTACATATTGAGGTAGTAAGCAAGGCTTCATCTAAACACCAATGGTGTCACTATTTTACAGCAAATACACTATGAAATCAACATTTAATGAACAGTTAAACAGGGTTCCCACGGTCATGGAAAACCTGAAAAGTCATAGAGTTTCACACTCACATTTTCTAAGCCTTGATCTGATCCGATATGTTTGCAAAATGCCAGGCAATTAGGGCAAGACATGCATTTTAAAAAAAAATAGTATGGGTCCTTGAAAAGCCATGGAAACGTTTTGAAATTTTGTCCATTAAATGTGTGTGGAAAACTCTGTTCCCACTTCAACTATTACCACATTGGTACATGCTGTCTTTTCTGTGGCTGTCCCATAGCAGTGTTGTTTTAACTCATAATGTCATGGTTATATTTTCAATCAAAAATCTAACATTTAGAGGAAATTCCCACATTCACTTTCTTGTTAGAAGAGAAAATGGATATCACTTTTGGAATCCTGTATGTCTTAACTGTGGTAAATACAATAAGATTTGGATGCATAGGTAGTTAAATACATTAGCTGTACAGACCCAGTGTGGGCTTAACACCTTTAGAGATGGGAAATCACTAAAGCTGTTTTTAACATTTACATTTTGAGGATTAATGCTGTACCCATCCACAGTGGATTACAAGACTTAACAACAGTATTTGATTCACAGATGAGAGTAAACACCCAGAACTAGGCTAAATGAAAGCCACAGTGAACAAGCAAACACATCTGTGTCTGTAGCGTACAGCCAGATTAGAGCCCTGTAACAACCCACACATGTTAGTGGAGGCCACGGATAATAGTGAATTATTATTCTAAATAAAGTATCCAGTAATGGTGCAAAATACCCTTACGAATACATTTCAATCATTAGACTAGGGTTAGGGTTATTTAAAATGTGTTTTAGCTACCTATGATAGGCATTTGTCATTTTTTTTGGACATCCTATAGGTTTATCAAGGGAAATGACAGATAATGTACGGTATTACCAGCTCAGTTACAGATGGTGTGTAGTTGTAGAAGATGCTGCTCGCCATCTCAATGTAAAATCTGAGTATTTATAGGCTTTTCTCTGATATTCAGAGGCTCAGCGGTGCTAGTGTTCGTAATGTCTCTTCAGGCAGACAAGCCAAACTGTGGAGGGTTTTGTGGCTAAATGACGTATGATATGACAGCTGTATTAAAGGATCACAGCTTGATTTAACATACAGTTTGGCCATTTGAACAGACAGACTGGAGCTACATTATTGCTAGAGATCATTATTCTGCTGAATGGTTAGCTGGATGACAACTGACTGGTTGAGATGATAAATTTAACTCCTATGTTACAACTCTGACCCCCTCACATACCGACATTTAATCACAGACTTTCCATGTCCACATACAACATGCAAGGTACCCTGACACCATATCAAGTTCTGACTATTAGACGCGTTGTCTTCTTTCAAAATACACTTCCATTTTCACAGGAAATTTACTGCTCTCCCATGTGAAAGTTGGTGTTTGTTGGAAGAAGACAACGGTGACCGGCCGCATATCATGCAGACATTAAAGAACTCCTTTTTTTCGTCTGTGTCTGACACCAGAAGTCACTGCCCAACTGCTGGATTTTCGATGACTTTGGTGTAAGACTGAGTTGAGGGCACAGTGTACCCAAATTACACAGACATATTTTCTCACTTTCCCCTGGTAGTATTTAGCCATGCCTAGATTTTAACAAGCATCTGACATCAACCCAATACAAAGTTGATGAATGGATTGTCGTTTGTGCAGCTAGAAACACTGCAAAGTTCAAACACACTGTTTTCAATGGAAACAATTCCTCCGGGAGAAAATCATCCCAATCAAACTGTAAATTAAAACTTACAGGGTTGGGTTGGTGTGAAGGATTTAGGACCATCTGCTAGCAGAAATGCAAGAGAACATTCCGAACTATCTTTTCATTCGTGTATAATCACCTGAAAGTAAGAATTGGTGTGTTGACTTTAGCTTAGAATGAGCCGTTTATCTACATACAGAGCAGGTCCTCTTCCACAGAGTCCACTATGTTGTTTCTACAGTAGTCCACAAAGGACAAACCAATGATGTTGATTCCACTACAGAAGAGAAGTGATGATCATAGGTGGGGAAAAAGTGGATATAACGATTTCAGTATTACTTGTTGTTATATATCGGCGTGTTGGATATCAACAAAAAAATCCATTATCTAGCATACGTTTCACGGATAACATTACCAAACTGACATATGCTCTTGTCACTACAATATCCATTTTCCTTGACTGGTGTTTTATGTTAGTTCTCTAAGCATTAACAGATAAAATAAAATGCTTTCTTGTTAGTATATTCTGTTCTATTTAGTCTTAGTTTAGGGGAATGGCACAACTAACATAATGCTTACTGAACATAAATATCTAAGTAGAGAAAAAACACAAAACTTGTTGCTGCACTGTGTGGCTAACATACTGACCAAACCTCAAAAAGCATGGGGAGGAGGAGGAGGAGAACAGTGAAAGCCTTGGCCAGCACCTGGAAACCTAAATATGTCTTTGGCTGTGAAAAAACTGTGCTCAACCAGCTGCTAAATGTTTACTTTTTCCCATGTGGGACACCAATGCTTAAAATCAGTCTGGACAAATACACAACACGCCCTCACAGAGCAGAAGCTGCACTGTGTCGTCTCTGATGGATTTCAAGACATTCTTATTATCCTACCTGACCAACAACATGATAGGCTGCTAAATGGAATAAAACACAGCATTGAGAATTCTCAGTGACGTACTATGGACACAGCCAGCCTTACTCATCAAGCACCAGAAAATTTAACAAAATCAATGACAAAGACAAGAATGAAAGGCAACACAAACTAGGATAAGAACCATTGCAAGCTATTCTTCCACAGTTTACCAGCACTGCTGCTCCTGATTTAAGATTCAGATTCAGAATACTTTATGAGTCCCAAAAGGGCAATCCATTTCTGCAGCCTAATACACAACAGCAGCAATAAAACATCAAAATGCCAGTGACAGCAAGTGCGCAGACAGGTTGCAACGAGAGACACCATGACTGTGCTCTGGCTCTCTCCAGAGGCCCCATATAAGTTTGGAGAAAGGAATGATATAGACAAGGGGGGGAAAAAAACAATTCACAAAATGTAGAGAGGTGGCTTAGATATTTGCAAGTTGGCTACTATTGGCATATAATAGCCTGATAGCAGAGGGAATGAAGCAATTTGCAAATCGATTCGCTTTCTGTGCAGAAAGCAAATCTGCAATATATACCCTTAGCTGGAAATCTCTCCGGTAGTACTTATATATACTAAACTTTCCAGTTTTATTTCTGTCTATATTCATAAGGTTTTTACAGAGAGGTTTGTTCATTTATCATTTAAAGCTTGATTTACAAAACACTTTATTACTGAAGACATGGCAGAAATTTATTTTTTATGGCTGTTGACAGTGTTTTCTGATTTAGGCCAGGTGATGCAAATTTTAAGGCCTTATTCATACTCTGACTGCTCCTCTTAACAGCTGCCTAGCACTCTGGAAACTAAAATAGCCTGCATTCTTATAGCCTTCTCCTACCTGCAAAGCAGGAGAAGGCAGCAAAGTGTTTTCAGGTAGCTGTTTCCTCCGTTCATAACGTAATCAAGAAATGTCAGTTAACAGGAACTGTGGAGGTCAAGTTGAGATCTGGAGGACCAAGAAAACTGCTGCTCGATAAAAAGGCGAATCAAAGCCCCTGTTTAAATGCAAAAGACCTGCAGGAAGATTTAGCAGACTCTGGAGTGATGGTGCACTGTTCTACTGTGCAGTGACACCTGTACCAATATGACCTTCATGGAAGAGTCATCAGAAGAAAACATTTCCCGTGTCCCCACAAAAATTCAGCGTCAGAAGTTTGCAAAAGAACATCTTAACAAGCGTGATGCTTTTTTGGAAAGTCCTGTGGACTGATCAAGTTAAAATAGAACTTTTTGGACACAGTGAGCAAAGGTATGTTTGGGAAAAAAAGGGTACAGAATTTCATAAAACGAACACCTGTCCAACATGGAGGTGGATCGATCATGCTTTGGGCTTGTGTTGCAGCCAGGGGCGCGGGGGAACATTTCACTGGTAGAGGGAAGAATGGATTCAGTTACATTCCAGCAAATGCTGGAAGCAAACATCAAAGCATCTGAGCATCAAAGAATCTCACAGAGCTAGACGCCTTTTGCAAAGAAGAATGGGCAAGAATCCCCAAAACAAGAACTGAGAGGCATCTTAGCTGGTTACAAAAAGCATTTAGAAGCTGTGGGTTTTGCTGCAGACCCTTTTCCTTTTTTGTTATTTTGAAACTGTAAAAGATTGAAATTAAAAAGTAATCTTGCTTAAAATATTAGAGAAATGTGTCAACTTTAAATGTTTACCTTTTGGAAATCAGGTCGTCTTTCATTTGCTTGGCTACAACAAACTTAATTATCCCAGCTGTACACCCTGGACAGGTCACCAGACTATCACAGGGCTGACACATAGAGACAGACAACCATTCACGCTCACATTCACACCCATGGACAATTTAGAGTTATCAATTAACCTAACCCCCAATCTGCATGTCTTTGGACTGTGGGAGGAAGCCGGAGTGCCCGGAGAGAACCCACGCTGACACAGGGAGAACATGCAAACTCCGCACAGAAGGGCTCCCACACTCAGGATTGAACCGGTAACCCTCTTGCTGTGAGGCGACAGTGCTAACCACCACACCACCGTGCTGCCCGTTTGTAAAACTTATACAAAAAAGAATCAGCTGAGAAAGTTTCATAGTGATATCTATTGGTTAAAAATGTATCATATTAACCTGGGGGTTCTCCCTTTAATTGATTAGTGTCAGAAAATGGATCTCTATTTTTCTATAATATTATAAATTATTTGTTTAAGTCATTTATAAAACAAAAAGGTCAAATAGTTTCTACAATGAAAAGATTTGCTGTTTTTCCTCTGTTCTACATAATTCTATATTATAGATTTAAGACTGTTAGTCAGTTCAAACACGCCATGGGTAGACATTACCTTAGTTTGTGAGAAAACTGAGATCTGCCTGACATTAATTCTGATTAATCCTAAAAATAGATAGAAAGATAATCGTTTGTGGCAGCCCTTAACCTAATTAATCAATCAATCATTTCATTAATTTAGTCCTGTATAATTTTACAGCACTTCCACAGTACTTTAACAAAAGGTAGCCTATAGTACAAATTTGCAGTGGGCTATACATGATGATTTGTAGCACAGGTTTACACCATAACCCTGGGTAACCCGGTATGAGATTCAATCACAGTTATTTCCTTAAGATGTGTATTAAAAGCTAACAATCTATATGTGGTCTGAGTAGGCTACTTTGATTTATACTGAGGCTGATTTTAACTTGCAGAGTGTCATTCTGAGTTGATGCTACATTTTATTATTATAAAAAATAAAATATATAAATATAAATAAAAAATATATACTTATTGTCCGCTCCATGCTGATTTAAATCGCTTACTATTTCTTCTTAACAGCATTGAGAGGAGGACTGGGGAGATAACGGTACATTCAGTCAGGGTTGCAGTAGGCGCGTCTCTCAGCATTAGTCTCTGATCACTGAGTGCACCCAGATTGCGGGAGCTGTAACCCAAACACTCACCCAGGTTCCTCAGAGGATCGATGGCCTTTGCCTGGGACGTCCCGGCTCCATTCTTCAGCACGGGGGCTGCTTTCTTCCTGTTGCCCAACATAACGCAAGACAGCTGCGCTTTACCTCGCTGTGCCTCCCTCCTTCCTCCCTTCGCCCTTCCTGTAGCCGGGTCCTGTGTTGTTCCTCAGGCAGGAGATGAGCGCTTTAGTGGATCAGCTGCTCGGAGCTCCTGCAGGAGGAGGAGAGGAGAGTGTTGAGAGGCTCGGCGCTCCGCAGGCTGCTCCTCATGGTTTTATCCCGGAGGAGGTGGAAAGCAGGAGTCTGGCCAAACCTTCACCCTGCTGATGTCACAGAAATTGGATTTATAAACATAGAGCTGTATGAATCAGACAGGCGTCAAACGGCACAACAGACAGAGGCTTCCTGTGGTGACTTTCAAAATAAAAGTCGTGGGTATCACAGGGAAAATTGTATAGGTTCATACTTCAACAAAGATTTTTCAAAGTAATTTGATTGGACAGATAAACAAAAAAGAGATCAACCAAATTATGTTTTATTGTAATCGGCTACTGTAGAGAAACAAGTAGGCGGGTTGCTAAAAATTCAGGTAAATTTAATAAAGGTAAGAGAACACGTTAATACATAAAAAAGAATTATCGGCAGAGTGTTGTAAATTAGATTTGGACTTTGAATTTGGCAGCAAGGGATACGTAGCCTATTGCAGATGAATGTAATAAACCCACTGGCTATAGCCTATAGAAAAAATCCTGGATAAATGCTAATAAAAAAAATAATTGGAGGGACAATAGGTTACCAGGTGCTGTATTGAGATTTAGTTATAGTGCGGTTACATGAACATGTATAACCCATTTTTGAGGCTTATCTTGGCGATGATCATATTCAGGATATGGTGTTCACAGGAGCACAGAGAAATCAGGTTATTCGTATGCCCCATACTGTATACATCCTGGTTTCTTTCAGTGTATTTCAGCTGGCATATTCAGGTTCCTCATAAACCAAATATGGTGTCTACATGCTCAAACACAAATTGGATACTCAAAAACCCCATCATAAATGGGTTATGTGACCACACTCATTTAGGTACAAAGACATTTTAGACATGGATAACATTTCTTAGCAATTTTAAACGCAAAGGAAGAAAGAATCCTTAAGGTAAAAACAAAACATGCAAATGTTTATTCATGCAAAATCAACTTAAAAACACAGGGAATACAAAGCAATTCATAAATGTTTAAAAGACTCAAAAAGGTTTTCCATAATCCAGGTTATGAATATTGTTTTAATAGGATCAACTGGTGTTGTGTCTGCCATACATAGTTAATGTGTTATTCGAAGCCCACTTTTTAAAAAATAATATCCATACTGATTCAGATAAACAATTTGATTGTATGTTTTCCCATCTTTGCTGAGCAACAGTTTTATGTAAAAGGAATTAAAGACCTTTCCCATATAGATGCCTGTCCCAAAAATAGGCCTGTTGAGTTCAGTGATTTAAGCAAATAATAGGCTGGGCTATTAGTTGAAGTTTTACAGTAGATAATAGGCATGCACTGAGTATTAAAAAGCTTAGATAAGATGTCCTAATAGGTAGTCATTTGTAACAGGCATTTGTAATCAGCTTGTAATACCCATGTAATAAATAAGAAAACACTTTTGTGGCCCTATTCCTACTCATCTTTTATCCGTAGTAGTCATATTTGACCTTTTATAACTTTAAAAACATTTGTTAGTTTATTGATGTAAACACAAATCAACAGACTGACACACAGCTTTGCACATGCAAAGCATAAATAGTTTTATAGCAGGCTAAGATAATCAGATTCATTATGAATCCCATAGGTCTAACAATAATAAGATTTGTTAGCAAATTATAATTCTATTCCAACTCATGGTCAGTTTACTGGCTTATCCCAGAGCTTTCAACCACATCACATGGTCTTCCTCAGTGGATGGAGTTTGCTGTTGTCATGGAAGTTGCTCACTTGAAATCACTGTTTCCATGGAAAGAATTAGCTGAGTTAAAAAAAAAAAAAGTTGGATAAATCACATTCCTATCAGATGCTGGTCTGTAGCATGTTGTTCTTATTATTTGTGAAACAAATAAAAACCATTCCCTAATTATAATGTCTCTGCTGTAACATGCCAGGCCCTTTAATGATGCCATAAGAGAGAGCTGCTTTAAATCTGACTTAAATATTTTGGGTATTTGTTTCACTTAATTTTTGCTTTTTATGACAGTGCTAAAAGTCACACTTTGTCATAGCTTATGACACCTATCTGAAAATGTATTTCATAGAGATTCCTTTGTCAAATAAGAAAAATTGGCTTACTAAACTAAACCAGAATGTTTTTTCTCTTTATTTCCACAGTTTGATTTATTTTCTGTTGTTTCAACAAAACAGAAACACTTTTCTAATTTTATTTTTCAATTGTTTATTTACAAACACACATTTACATTTTACATTTACATATACATTTGTGAGTGCTGGCACTGTTCTCTTTTTCGCTGTTTCTGGCCGTGCACCTTTCGAGGGGATTTATTTTGAGAGTGCTTGCTTCTTTCCTACGTGATTTTAAACATAGATACATTATATACACACAATACTGTCCATACCTGGGGTACATAGATTAGATAAGATGTTCTTTATTGTCCTCATGGGAAACTCATTCTGCTCAGGTCAGCATAAAAGACACCACAATAAAAAAACTCAACATGGATATACAAGATAAATATTCACATATATGAGAAAGGGAAAAGGACTGAAAAGGGATAATAATAATAATAATAATAATAATAATAATTATAATCATAATCAACCCATTTATGATTTAGTTATTCATATGTAACCACACTCATAGTCAGTTTGTATTACCTTATTATTCTTAAGGCCACTCTTACTGTGGTGCCATGTCGGTGTAGTTATTGATAAACAAGTTCAAAATCCTCAACAATTATTTATTACCAATCTGGCAAATGTTATGCTTTTGATTTGAAGGCAAACTCTTAACATTTCCGGGTTTTGTAGCGTGTGTGTCTCTGGCAGTTTGACAACAAAGGGAATTTAAAGGGATTATAGACCGAGGAGACGCTCATGTGTCCAGCGTGAAATAACCTTCCTCCTCTCGGTCTGCTAATCTCTAATTTGATCTAAATCACAGTCTAAGTGATGAACTGAGTGATAACTGAAAATAGTTTATCCTTTAATACTGTCCGCTGTAATTGGGGCAAATGGCATCGCTTAATGATTTATGTTCAAATCAGCCTTTGTGTCCAGTGTCGGCTCTGACAGCCCACGTGCACTGCGGAGGCTCTTTGACGAAATAACGGCTCAAGTGCAGTGGTGCCAAGGCGCGCTGGTGTGCCATGATGGCAATGTTTGTAGGTGTGTTCCACAATATTATTTCAACATTCAACCGGCCGGGCCTATACAATAAGTTAGGAATGAATTTTTAATTGACTGTATCAGCATGTGTCCTTTTCTTTGTGATCAACTGCTTTTATTCAATTATTCCACCATTTCACATAACCAAATATGATAACATCACTTTTTGATGACTGTTTCAGCATGTTTCCTAATAAAGAGACAAACTTCAACTAAAAAAAGTAATCCAATCCAATTACTTAAATATAACCCTTAGAGGGAAGTGTGAAGGATGATAACATTAAAGAAAAAAGCCTGGGACAACAGTAGTATTTAACAAAGGTAATGTTGCAAAATTCGTCTCCATTACAGCTCATAAGGTTCACGACAAAGCAACTGTCTTATACTAAACAAGTTTTCCAAACAAATATAACGTGCTAACATTATTAGCACAAGCCCATGGCATTTTACATTGTATAAATTAGCCTAGCGGCTAGCAGAGATTTCCTCTACTCATATGAAGCCAGGATAAATCACACACAAGACTTCAAATGCTATTTTGTGGAGGCTTTATTGTCTCCACAAGTTATTGTTTCTCATCTGTGAAATAAAAGTAAATAAAAGCTTTCTTTCCACTGAGGGAAATGGTTTCAGCTTACAAAAGTAGACAGGTCTGCGTTGCTGTGATGTGTAGTGACATTTCTGGGCAGGTGCACGTCAAGCTATGGCTTATGTCACAGGTAAGGCATGGGTTTGAAGCAGAAGTATAAATCTCTCATAATCACATTTGTGATAACATCCAGTATAAAGTCTGGAGCCGTTCCATAGACAATGAGTGGGAGCCTCATTTTGTGGACCCACAGAATGTTTTGTTTTGTTTTATTCTATTTATGCACACCAATATTAGCTTTATTCTTTATTAGTGTTTTCAGTTGCGAAACAGAAATTGTACCCATATAGTAAGAACATTCCCTTAGGTGCACCTATGACTTTGTTTTTAGGATAACAATGCTACAAACATATGATGATCTTATAGATTATGATACATTGCAGTAGATTTAACTACCCTAAAGTATATGAAAGAGTTACAATTAGCACAATCATCCAGCGGTAAAACACAACATTCACATTAATACAGTAATAATAGGCTGTTTGGGGACCTTTTTTTGTATGAGTACTTTCATGTATTGAATATATCAAGTCAATTTTTCTGATAGTACTTACATATCCGTACTTAAGGTTTTGAATGTAGGTCTTTATTTTCATTATTTTCTTAAACCGTATATTAGTAGTATTAGTACCAGTATTAGCGATGTCACTTTAAATTGCCAAGTGGGCGTGGTCTAATACGTGTCATGTGATTCGACACGGAAGTGGTCCAGTCTATGGTAGGAACGAGTGGCCGAAGCCGATAGGTCTGTCCCAGCCGAGGTTAGGTCTGTGGACAGTTTCGCAGTTCAACTCAACCGTCAAAGTTAAGCAATAAATAGCCGAAACATTCACTCCCAACCGGTTTAGTGAGTGTTTTGGTTTTTGCATAGTCTCTCTGATACAGACTCCATTGTCGCTTTACATGGTTCTGGTGATGGCACACGGCAGGACACACAGCAAGTAAGGTAAGACAAGTTAACAAGCTAACAACTGCTAAGCTACACCGGGGCTCCTAACATGGTTAGCTAGCCTATTGGTCACCTATTGGTCAGCTAACGCAGCTAACTCCCATATCCTGCACTTGGCAACTGTCGTTTTGTCTTATGAAAACTAGCTTTAGTTCAGTGATACAGTGTTTCTCGGCAAACGCGTGCAGCAGAATATCCTGTGTGATATATGCATGTTAAGCGGTAAATGGTGTTCAGTGTTGCATGAGACATGGATCAAAATGTGTGTCATGTAAAGTTAGTTTTTGATTCCACTGTCCTGACAGACTTCTGCTCTCTCAGCCCCAGTTGCACCCGTCCCTGCAGCTCCATTTAACAGTGACATGCCAGTCCCGGCTATGGCAGAGCCTGTGGTTGATCACCAGAGACGGTTTCAGGCTGCTGTGGATGTTATCCATAACCTCCCTAAAAACGGTAAAAAAATAAATAAATAAATAAATAAAAAATCCTGACAGCCGTGACATAATCTCATACACATCTTGTCAGAAGGTTTGTTGCTGGCTGGACCAGGGCTGTAATCACCACTATTAAACACCCTTCTACACTGAGAAATATTTGGAAACTTCACAGCTAAACTGACCATTTGTTCAATTTCCCTTAGGGATGAATGAAGTTTATGTATTCTATTCTATTCTATTAATTTTAGAGCATTTTGCCCCCTCTCCACCAACATAAAACCTTTCTGTTCCAGTTTCCACACCTGATTTTGAACTCATCGGAGCATTTTGACCAATAAATAAATAGGTTTAGAACCTGAAAAAATTGATTCTGTGCTGGAGCCCATGCTTGTTTTCGGATAAAACCAAATATCTGTAGAAACAGAACTAAAGTTTGCAGGCAATCAGTGTCATCTGAGATTTTGCTACTACTGTTCATTTTTGTTGTACACTCTGCAACACCCTTGTTGACACATCTTTGCTTACAATGGTTCTGTGCAAAAGTGGTGGAAATGAGTGAGGGCTGCACAGGAAAAGTGCACACACACTGAGTTTTTTATGACCTATAACATTCCACAGCTTACATAACATTCATATTACATTCTGGTTTCAGAGTTTTTATTACATTTGAAAGTAATGAAACTGAGACACAGTACAGTGTTTGACATTGACTATACCAAGACACAGCAGATGAGCATCGGCTTCTGCTGGAATACGGCAACACCACTTGGACAAACTACACGCAGAATAAGTAGCAATAATACAGGTAGTAGTAATAATATTGGCAATTTGTAATGTGTACTTATGAATATGATTACATTTGCTAACAATAATTTAGTATGCCGGTGTGTGGTTGCCTTTTTTCCCTTTATATTATTTATCCAAATATTGGGGGAGACATTTTGAGCATATTTGAATATTTGGGTTGGGTGTTGATGTATATATTAAAATTGCAGTCTAGGGCTAGACAGTAGAAACCATTCATGAATCTGTATCTTTATTGTTGTAGGGTTGAACTGTGTAACTCAGAAGCACCAGGGCAGCTGACCTGTTAGTGCAGCTGTGATTCATGCTGTGCTGCTTTGTACACACAGAGTGTTAAAATAAACTTCATTTAAAAACCAGGTGGCTTAGTGTAGCTAAATGCATCAGCCAGCATAATGTCAGAGCTTATCTTCTGGATATTTTGTCATCTAAACAAGAACTTAAAATGCAATATCACCTCTTCTTACTCTTATTCTTATTATTGTTATATGCAAGTTAAACTGAAGTCTTGCTCTTTAAAATTTGTTATATATTCCATCCAATATGTACTGTTGTCAGTAAGACAATCAATCTAAACTGCCATTTTGATTAATGCAGTAATTTGTTTCATCGTCAGTTATATTGCTCTAATGTGTGAAAAAGAAGAAAATTTGAATTCTCGAATATCTGTACACAGCTCCCAGTTTGCTCTGACCTTAAATGAAAATGAACTTCTATTTTTTCCCAATAGAAGAAGATTTCCCAATCAACAGTTAAACAAACATGATAAATGTCTGTGTTATCTGGCAGGTTCCTATCGGCCATCCTATGACGTCATGCTGCGATTCTACAGTCTTTACAAGCAGGCGGTGTGTGGACCCTGTACGGTGGCTCGGCCTGGCTTCTGGGACCCAGTGGGTCGCTACAAATGGTCTGTATGTGTACGGGCTTGTATGTCATTGTAGTCAGAGTCAGGTTAGTTTTCATGAGCAGACACCAGATTTTCTGCTGCTCTCACAAGTGGTCTTCTTTCCTTTACCAACAGGACAACATGCAGTTTATGGTGGTGGTGTTTTTTTTATGAATTTGTCCAGTAGACATTACAACACAAGTTTGCCACATATTTTCATGGTGTTTTATGTGGTGTTCTCTCTGTGGGTTAGTTATTTTTGTCTTAAGGTGTGAGTCTTAGATAATTAAGTTAATCTCCTCACTTTGTCAACACACTGTGTCTTTGTGGCAAAGGGCTTTTGTTAAAGGTTTGCAGCCAAAGACCATTTAGTTCCTGATATGGAGCAGCAGTGTGGGTTTTATATTGCACGGCTGCATGCATACACTTATACACTGAAGTCAACAGAGATTGTGCTGCCCAGTAAACTGATGGAGAGAGGATCAGTGTCTTGCTTAAGGACATCTTGTTGGATCGCATGGCCTAACACTGAGGCTAATGTGGGGTTTAAACGTGATGGACAGTCACTAACATGTCGGTTCAGTTCACTTCTAACAGATTAAGAAGGTGCAAGCAAATCCTTAAAGTTGTGTGCTGTTTTTAAACAAACAGTTCATTGTGTGTGTTTCTTGTATTTGGCCTTCTGTAGAGCATACTGTAAAGGACTGATAAAACATCCTACTATTCAGATTGAATCAGAGTGAATTAAAATGGCAAATTATCAGTAAACTCTCTCAGAATTGAGCCAGTGCTGTAATGCCTAGTTGCTTAATCAGTTCAGTTCCCCTTTGACAGAAAATGTCATCAGTTTTGTGGTCCAGCTTATCAAATGTGAAGATCTGGTGTTTCAGTTTTATATCACTCGAAAATTGCCACTTTGTCAAGGATATATCTTTATAGTTCACATCAGTAATGCAAAGTGGAGTCAGCACAGCAGTCCCACCCAGACCAGCTTATAAATTATGAATGTATTTTTCATTAGGGCAGCCCCCGACAAAGAATTTTCCTAGTTGACAAGTAGTAGTCATTTAAGGTCATTAGTGGACTTGCCACCCACATGTTTATGATATTAATTTAATGATTAAATTATATATTTTGGGTGGGGCAACACTGTGGTTTGAGTTCAGGATCTGAAAAAAACAGAAGATTAACCAATTACAGAGAATTACAAAACTGTACTAATAACCCTTAGTTAATATAGGCCTGTATTTTATTGAAAAGTAAAGTGCACGTCACTCACTGAACGAGCCGACTGTTAATTACACTGTCAGCAAAACAGTAGTGATTGTGCTAAGTGGCTAATGGGCATGTAGCTACTTCCATGTTTCAGATGATACGTTACGTTTGTAGTGGACCAATGATAGACAAATATTTTACATATCACCTTGGGTTAGCCTTCACCTTCTCAAAATGATCCTGCACTTTGGATTTCCTGCCCGACATGTTATTAACTAGCCTGTGTAATGAAATTGAAAACTAAATCGCCCACAAACAATATGCTACATCAGTTGTGAGTAAAATATATTTTTTTTCTATTTCCTGTATCTGCAGCACCTTGTATATGATTACGAGGATTGAGTCCTTTGAAGAGGTTGCAGTCATTTTTGATATTACTGTCACAAAACTGATTGACTCAGGATAATTTTAATGGTAAAGATTGCAAATTGTGTTGTACATATTTAATTTTACATTTTAAATTAAATGAATTTGAGATATACCCTGTCTGAACAACCACCTAAAATTATGTTTTGGAGCATCACAAATGTACAGCAAGTCCATATAGGTGTTCATAAGGATGAAGTGGTGATGGAGTAGTAACTATAGTGATAGTAGGTGATAAATATACCTTCACCTGTTACTATATTTAGACTAAAGTCATGCAGTGCCAGTTCAAGACATGCCTGGGGCCGACTGCTTGGTCTACGGTGTTGCTGTAAATATAAAAATATAAAAATTAAAATATAATGCGTAATTATTTATTTAACTATCCAACGTTAGAATTGAGAACTCCATGTTGAACAGACATTAAGTAAATTAAAGTCTTAAGTCTCATTTTTGTGGTGCTGCAAAAGTTGGCAGAGAATTTACTCAGCATAGGACAGTAGTGCAGTAAAATACTGTAGTTTAATCAGATGTTATGTAAGGATGTTTTCTGACTAATTGTTTGCATATATATGTGTTAGGGATGCCTGGAGCCGCCTGGGAGAGATGAGCAGTGAGAGTGCCATGGCAGCATATGTGGATGAGATGAAGAAAGTAGCACAGGAGGTACATGACACATTTCTTTCATATATGTCAATGTAACATCTGAAGTTTTCATGCAAAATTTCTTGCATGAATGCAACTGCACATCGCAGGTAAAATAGATTGTTTACATTTTAATTAATGCCCCCAGTAAATGAATTAATATTTTTGATGTAAAGTGCATCCGCTGAAATCTCTGTTAAATGCTCACACCTCAATCAAATGTCAGGACACATCAAGCTGATATCTGACCGTCAGGTGATGTTCAGCTTTTAACACTATTCAGTTTAGGTCAGGTTCTACGTGTTTCTTTGCTCTCAGATCTAATGAGCTCACAGTAACCTACTGAATGTGAGGTGAGGCATTAAAAAAAAAAAAAAGATGAATGAATAAAACTCTGGTCAGATGAACACAGGGACTTGTAATTAGCAGTCCAGTGATCAATAAAGGTTTCCACTGACTCCACAGGTCATCGACACCATGCCCATGAATGAGAAAACAGCCTCCCTCTTCCATCACTTTGAGCCTCTCTACCTGGTGATTGATGACATGCCACGGCCTCCAGAGTCACTGCTCACACTCGGAGAAGGTCAGTGACCCTGAGGGTCATCCTGTAACCAGCATCTGATGGGAGATGATAGTGTTTGATCGGAGATTAGATCTGCTTCCACCAGTGCTCGCAACATCTGATGAATTGACTGATACTAAACAGGGTGTCTGTGGGGAGCCTCAATTGCTTCTAATACACAGCACATACATCAGTATTTTATTTCGTTAGTATCAGTGTGACATAAGGATTTTTTGAAACACTTACTCCAGCAAGGACATATTTTTGGGCAAGCTGGTTATTGCTTCTTTTGAAACATTTTAAATGTATAGATATGGCTCAACAATATGGGAAAATAATTAGAATGCATTTAGTTATTCAGCCCAAGTATAGATTCTAGAAAACTACTTGTGGTTGGAAACATTAGACAAAATATTTTTTGGGGGTGTGGATGTAAGAGTCTTTTTTCCATTACTGCAGATATAAAAGGCAGTGAGCATGCCGACAGGCCAGCAGAGATTAAGGATGAGGACGAGGAGCGAGGCGACCCTACAGAAGATTCCTCTCTGCTACAGGGTGCAGACCATGATCAGGAGTTCAACCTCTCTGAAGTTATAGACCTCACTGCCAACACCATCCCCAACGGTATGTAATGGATGGTGCCTGACTTACACCTCTCTTCCTTTTTTACAACAGACTCTACTCATGCTACACCTACACTACATCTAGTTTTGAAAACTAGCATTTCCAGGTCATTTTGGTAGAGACCTCTGTCCACAGTGAAACACCTGTACCACATAAAAACAGCTTAATCTCTTTTGCTTCGCCCTCCTCTCAGTGGCAAATAACAAAACTGCGTAAAAGCCACCATCTGGTTAGGAGTGGGACAGACGACCAGCAGACCAAATCAGATTTCATGGTCTTGACATTGTTTGACAAAATCATCATAGATGTACAGTTGCATGCAAAAGTTTTGGCATCCCTGCTCAAAATTTTGTTTACTGTGAGTAGTTAATAAGTAAAAGATTAACTGATTTTCAGAAGGCTAAACATGACACATTTCTTTAATATTTCAAGCAAGATTACATATTCTGCCTGAAAGAATAAGCTCCAGTGATTTGAAAATTGTTGTAGGCCATATTTGCATTTTGATTAAAATTTTGTTCAGCTCAGTCTTCTTACCTTTTCTGCCACACAGACACTCAGGCAGCTGACTGGGCTTTATTTCACAATAAACTCAAGTTGTTCTCATTTATATATTTTTATTTCTGTTGGCAGATGAGGAAATGGGTATAAAATTGTTATTTAAATAGGTGTCATAAATTTTTCATGTTAAGCAGCATTTCCCAGCTGCTGTGCTGATAAAATTATCATTATTTTTATTATGATGATGTCATCATCTGTAAAAAAAAAACAACAAAAAAACAAAACAAAAAAAAAAAAAACATGCAAATGCAGGTTATAAGTATACTATGCTGTTTGCAAACATGCTTGCCAGTGTGGTATTTGCCTTTTTACGGCACTTCGTCTCTTGGATGCCTGGTGCTGCTTATGGTCTGGAACCTGGTTGCTGCCTTTTTATATAGCTCAGACCTTACCTGAGTGCTGTGGGGATACACACCCATAAAGGTTCTGAGCACAGAAAATAAGAAAATCCAGGCAGAGGATAGAAATTCTGCAGATAAATACACTGTCACACACTGAGAGTTAAAGATATACTAAGTGTTGATTGAGAAACATTACTTCTGTATGAGTCTGTACATTTGTCGGAGGGGAAAATTCAGCATAATATATCTTTAATGACAACAGCTACGTTGTGTATTTGACTTTATTGACTTTTAAAATGAGAGATCACAGATTAAGTTTAGGGTGGCTGGTTGGTCATTGTTTTGCACAAGCTCTGTTTACCCCCCACACACTTTAACACACAGTCTGAGATGTAACATTTATACACTCTAGGGACCGCTTTGGAAAAGCTCAGTTTTGAGGTGATGGAGAAAACCGTGCTTTTTTTGATTGAAAGATCGTATATTGGACTCACTGTAGCACATGCTCAGGGCAGGCGTAGTGGTTTTGTTATAGTCCAGCTATGTATCCAGCAGGAGGGAATGTTCTTGACACATAACATCCAGAGCAGAGTAACTTCTCCACCTTTGCTCTCAGCCTGAATAAAAGAAAAGATTAGGTTTGTTAATCTATAAAGCCCGCCATTCTGTTATTCTGTGTACAGTAGCACAGTCTGACATAATAAGATTTGAACTGCGGCTTCTTGACTGGAGCTACTGACCTATTGAGAATGAAACATTCAGTTTCAATTCCTGTAATGATCCCATTTATCATCCACTCATCATTTGTTGTTTTGTCCAACCATGATATGAAGAGTAAAAGTTTTCTCTTCATATATCTGAAATGCTTGCTCTCCTTCAGACTCTGGCGTGTGTGAAGGTTTGGTGTTGACCAGCGACTCAGAGAGCGAGATCTTCTGTGACTCTGTGGATTCAGTGGAGCAACTCAGCAACGTCAAGGTACGACTAAGTGGAGGCAGCAGGCGTGCCAAATTAGATTAGATTAGAAAGCTTTATTGTCATTATATAGAAATATAACAAGTACACAGAGCGAATGAACATTACTGCAGAGTATCAGAGGACAGCTATCTACTCCAGTGAGCAGGAACATGAAATTAAAAGGAACTAATGAATGTGTACTAGGGCTGTCAAAAGAAACTCGAAGTTCAAAATACATTTGAGTATATATCTTTTTTATAAGTTCGAACCTAAATTTTATCATTTGAATATGATTAATAATTAATTAATTATATCATGGCAAATCCTATTTGGGCTGAGATGGCTGGCGCACAAGCCGGGCCAGAGAGGGATGCAGCGATGGAGGGAGAGGCGCTGACGGAGGAGCCCGCTGCACCAACACCACCCACTGCAGTGTCCGCAATGTGTGACATGTTCAGGGAGACATACAGGGAGAGTGTTGCACCTGCTGCCTCCCTGCCTACCCTTTTTGAAGAAGACATGAAACGTTAACAGAATGAGACACCACTACGAGCCGACCAGGATCCACTCTTGTGGTGGAAAACTACGCACTGAAGTATCCAAACATTGTTCAGATAGCGAGGCAGAAGCTGGTCATACCTGGCACTTCAGTGAGGTTAGAACGGGTGTTTTCATCCGAGTGTCACGTTCATATTGCGCGAGCAATAAGCATCTTATTTTTCGTGGGGTTTTTTGTAAAATAAATTAATAATAATAATAATAATAATAAATTCAAATATTATTCGAACTCTACTAAATTAATTCGAAAATATTCAAACTCAATTTCATGGTGCTTTTGACAGCCCTAATGTGTACAGAGTTTCATTGTATGCAAGTAAGACCATTTCAAAGATTGATTTCCGTTGACAGGTTCCAATTGTAAAGACCAATGGCTTTCACAGTGAACAGGAGTCGTCTCCTGCTCACAGCCTGGAGCTGGAGGGCCGTCTGGGGGTCAGACAGGTGGGAGCAGGTCAAGGAGGAGAGGGGGCCGAGGATGGGAAAGGTCAGGGTCCCAACAGGAGGAGTCGAGACACCGGCCGTGATGGTTCCCACCACAACTGGAGAGAACGTAAGCTGATATGTGGAAGTGTTTAATATTAGAAATATATATCTAATTTACATTTTTGAAATCTGTTCTTGACGGCACTGAGAAGAAGAATAATGTTGACAGAGATAAGTATTAAATATATATTTTAATCAAAGATTTTGAGAATTATGTTCTATCCTTAAAAATACTGACGGACAGACACTTGGTAAATACAAAGGGAAATTTAGGAAATGAAATTAAGTAAAGCAACACATCCCAGTGAGCTCTGATAAACACATGCTTGGGATCTAAACGGACTCATACGGTTCCTGTGGCTGTTAACTTTACTGGAAATATGTCAGAGGAGTGGACACTAGTGAAAAATGCTCTTTGAAACAAGTGTTTTTGGGGGAAATAGCATTGAGTGGAATTTCTAATATGATATAGAAGTCCTATAAAATAAACAGTGGTTACATAATACTAATACTACTACTAATAATAATAATAATAATAATTATTATTATTATTAATATTGTTATTATTATTTTCATTACTTTTTCATTGATTTAATGTTGAACACTTTGGTGTTCCATGTGTTCTGTAGGAGGTGTTCCTCAGGGCAGTCCGAGGTGGGGGGCCCCGGGCGGTGGTGGAGGGGCCGGGCGAGGAGGAGGGGATGGTTCAGAGGGTGGGGTCGAGAGGCTGCATGATGCCCAGCTACAGCAGCAGATCATTCTGGCCCTGCGGAGGCTCAGAGAGGACATGAGAAGTGTGATGGAGCGGCTGGAAGTGGTGGAGAGACTCGCCGCCACACATGTAAGCATCAAGATGACTGTTGTTGTTTGTTGACAGCATACGTGTTGGATTCTTATAGGAAGACAACAGTCGATGTTTAATATGTAGAGGGTCAGGTTTAACTTCCTTTTGTTAAAATGTTGATGTCATCATAGAAATTCAAAAAGCTGAGCTCATCTGAACAAAGTTATTAGAATTGTATTTAAATACCAAAACGTGCACAAAACCTCATGTCAGTGTTAATGTTTAACTTGCATCAGTTCTAAGCTGCAGAAATTAACTTGTTGTTAGTTGGACTTTGAGGCAGAAATGTAATGTCAGCTTATTTTTACTCTTGTGTCTGTATTGATGTCAGAGGAATGCAGAGGTGAAATGGGAAGTCAGAAATGTCAGAAGCAGGATGCCTGGTTCAAAAGTTATTCTACAGTTTTTCCTATAATCAATAGATCTTATGGAAAGATTTAAACTAACAATGTGTCAGGCCATTTCTCAATACTTACTGACATGCCTACTGGATGTGGCTCCAAAGACTGTTTAGACACTTCTCACAAATACATAGTTTAATTTTTTTTAAAAGCCTCAGTAATTTTTACAGTAGCAGCTTACTGTAGTTTTTCACGTTAGTCAAACAGGAGGAAATAGTGTGAATGTTCAGGACTATTTTCAGCAGCAGATTGATCCACATTTGGTGCTCTACTGCAGTGGTCCAAACCAGAGCTCTGAGGAACCCCAGGGGTCCTTGAGGGAGTTTCAGGGGGTCACCAACAAAAATCCAACATCATGAGTCACTGAAATGTGGGGTAGCTTCCTAAGATCTGAGGACTATGTGACCTGTCATGCTGGAACTATCTCGCATGTCGCCAGACTTAAGTCTTTAAAGGAACAATTCACCCCAGACTCAAAACTACCTACTTTTCCTCCTACCTGCAGTGCTATTTATCACTCTAGATTGTTTTGGTGTGAGTTGCCAATTGTTGGAGATATCAGCTGTAAAGATGTCTGCCTTCTCTCCAGTATAATGGAACTCAATGCTGCTTGGCTTGTGGTGCTCAGAGCGCCACAAAAATACATCTGAAAAGCTCAACAGCAGCATCTCTTTCCAGAGATCATGACCAGATTAATCAAGATAATTCACAAACCTTGTTGAGAGCAGTTTCATGTCGGAACTATTTTCTTTGTACTGCACTACACCTGCAAACTGTATCAGTTCACCTAGCACCACTAAGCTTGTCAAGGTTACAGCTCAGACAAAGAGGACACTATTAATGTTTACATCTCTCACTGTCATGAGTACAAGCCTCTCATCAGTGCACACATCCTTCCTTCTGCCTCCTTCCTGTTGATTTTTTGTTAGCTCTGAGGCTCACTGCTGTTTTGTGTGTGACAGGCCCAGAGCTCAGAGTGGAGACCATGTCTACAGTGTGCAGCCTCAGCCTCCAAAGAGCAGGTAAGAGAGATGCAGCGTCTCTGCTCATGGCAGAAGTTACACACACACTGATTGACTGTCTGACGTGTAATGTTCAGTAAGAGTTATATAGTCCATTCCCTGTTTGAACTGGCAGCTCCTGACTGTGTGCTCTCTGATAAATAATGAGCTGCATGATTTTTGTCTCAGGAGGACAGGTGGTGGCAGTTTGACATGTCTGGTCAGACCGTCCTCCTCTTCCTCTTATGGCCGTTTGTCGCTCAGGGTCTGGTCTACCTGCTGAGGAAAGCCCAGAAAAGGAGCCGCATATCTTCATGAAGAAAGCCGATGATGACGCTCAACCAATCACCTGTAGTAATCCATCGGTGCAAGGAGTTTAATCTGTACAGAGGAAAGGATCAAATATGAATTCACGGGACAGCTGCACCTTCCTTCATTCTGTGCACTGAACAGAGGGAGATAGGTTTGTGGACTTGGTGCCTGCTTGGAGAGAGATGTATGTGGTTGGATCCAGAAATCTTCTCACTCACCACAGCACATAAATCTGTATTTAAATGATTCAAGTGGAGTCAGTTGGCTTGTCTTGGGAAGCAGGAAGCAGATAAAGAAGATGATATTATCAAAACTGGATGAGTGGTTATACTGATCATGAGCCTGAGGTACTGAATAAGCCTGAATTAAAGACTTGGATTATATTAATATATTACTTAAGTTAGTGAGACATGATGTACATTCACTGTATTCCATTTACTGTTGGGTTTTGCTACCATAAGATCAAAGTCATTGTAAAATACAGCACACTGCAGCCAAAGTATCTGCTCTGGAATGGAGGAAGTCAGTGTACAGATGTCTTACTAATACATCATGTAGCTGTAAAAATGTCACCGTCTCTCTGATATGGGGAGGAACCACTCTGTGCTTACACTTGTCATTTCATTGTTATCTTTCGCATCTGATTGTTTACCTCAGATTGTTTGTCAGAGTCTCTGCTGACATATATTTAAGTCTTACAGTGAAAGAATCCTTTCGGTGCTCCGTCTCTTGGACTGCTCATGTGCTAGCTGCACATAAATCACATCTACAGTACAATGTCTGATCACAGTGACACTAATGTATCTCATTTTATAGATCAGTGTAAACATAATTAAATTGTTTAGTTACCTCCTGAGTCTTCTATTATGACTCCAGGTGTGATCAGATGATAAAGCACACTGAAGTGACAAGTGTAATTGAGACTGTCCTCACCAAATGATGGGAGAACTGTTTGATAACTGCCCTGTAATGAACAGTTGTGTACAATACTAATGCATGAGCTCAGATTAAAAATCTATATTGAATAGAAGGTTGTGTTGTGTCAAGTCTCAGTGGCAAATATTAACAATGAGGCATCAACTTTCACAGCAGTAACAAAGTGGCAGTAACAGCTGATGTTGATGGTGCTGGTTAAATGGTGAGTACAGTGGCATGCAAAAGTTTGAGCACCCCAGGTCAAAATTTCATTTACTGTGAATAGTTAAGTGAGTAGACAATGAAGTGATTTCCAAAAGGCATGAAGTTAAAGATGAAACATGCTTTTCAACATTTAAAACAAGATTACTGTATTTGTTTTGTACAATTTAAAAAAAAAAAAAAGTAAGGGAGCACCATGCAAAAGTTTGGGCACCCTGTGACCTTTGAGCTCTCAGACAACTTTTACCAGGTTAGGAAAGGCCAGGTGATGCAAATTTCAAGTCTTTATAAATACTCTGACTCCTGAAACCTTGTCCCAACAATCAGTAGCCACAGGCTCCTCTAAACAGCTGCCTAGCACTCTGAAAACTAAAATAACTGATGCCCACAAAGCAGGAAAAGGCTGTAATAAGACAGCAAAGTGTTTTCAGGTAGCTGTTTCTTCAGTTTGTAAAGTAATTAAGAAATGGCATTAACAGGAACTGTGGAGGTCAAGTTGAGATCTGGAAGACCAAGAAAACCTTCTGAGAGAGCTGCTCATGGGGATAAAGGGCTTTTTTGGGGAGTTTTTCCTTTATCTGCTGTGAGGGTCCAAAGGACATAGGGATGTTGTATGCTGTAAAGCCTTCTGAGGCATATTGTTATTTGTGATATTAGGCTTTATGAATAAAATTGATTGATTGATTGTTAGAAAGGCAAACCAAAACCCCTGTTTGACTGCAAAAGACCTGCAGGAAGATTTATCAGACTCTGGAGTGGTGGTGTACTGTTCTACTGTGCAGTGACACCTGTACAAATATGACCTTGATGGAAGAGTCATCAAAAGAAAATCTTTCCTGCGTCCTCACCACAAAACTCAGCGTCAGAAGTTTACAAAGGAACATCTTAACAAGCCTGATGCTTTCAGAAACAAGTCCTGTAGACTAATGAAGTTAAAATAGGACTGACTTTCTGAATGCAGTGAGCAAAATAATGTTTGGAGAAAAAAGAGGGCAGAATTTCATAAAAACTTAAACATTGAGGTGGATCGATCAGGCTTTGGGCTTGTGTTACAGCCAGTGGCACGGGGACATTTCATTGGTAGAGGGAAGAATGGATTCAGTTAAATTCCAGCAAATTGTGGAAGCAAACATCACACCATCTGTAAAAAAGCTGAAGATGAAGAGAGGATGACCTCTACAGCAGGATAATGATCCTAAACACACCAAAAAATCCATATTGGACTACATCAAGAGGCATAAGCTGAAGGTTTTGTCATGGCCCTCACTGTCCCCCGACCTAAACATCATTAAAAACCTGTGGATAGACCTCAAAAGAGCAGTGCATGCAAGACAGCCCAAGAGTCTCACAGAGCTAGACGCCTTTTGCAGATACACTGGGTGAAAATACCCCAAACAAGAATTGAGGCCCTGAAGTTGCCATTGCTCAACCTACCAGACTTCACTGAAAAAATACAGTAATTCTATCATCAGTAAAACACACTTCACTCAAAGTCGACACAAAATGAACCTCAAAAGCTTACGCGGCTCAGCTTTGCACTGTCCCAACAATCACTATCCAGGGTTTGTTGAAATAAACCCTTCATTCACCCTGCTGGATGTGACAATATGTTCACTCAAATATACACTAAAATATTTATTTAAATGGAGTCTGGTGGGTTTGGTGATAGTGACTTCTGGGCTGTTTCTGATTAAACAAAAAGGATCTTACTCTTTAACAAAAAGGTCCATGTCTATAGGGATCCTTTACGTAATCTTGTCCAACACTTAGACTGACAATCTGAGCCTGTCAGCGGCAAAAACAAACATAAATACAAACAGAATCGGATAAAGAAGAGACTCAAGAAATGAGATACTTAAAGGGTGAATCTGATATTTTCTTATTTCAAGGTGGTTATGATATTCTTATTTTTGATTCCCAGTCTCCAGCCAAGCCTCATAAATGCTCATCTTCCACACCACCCAGTTTAAACGTCCAGTGACAGAGGAGACATTACACAGCTGAGCTGCACTGTTGCAACCGTGACAGGTAAACTCACCTCTATGTGTCGCATCAGTGGACGTCCTCTCTACTTCAGGCAGGGGCAGCGAGTGTTTCTCCTCAGATTTCTGTCAGCAGCTGGAGGTAAATATGAGTTTGTCTGTAGGCTGATGGATCTCAGTGGTGAACCGAAGTGTTACATACAGGCCTCTGTCAGCTAAAGAGTTAATGATATCAGTATCTGAGATGGCTGGTGGAGGGACATTCATTTTAAGTCACTTTATCTTTTCAGTCTCATTACAGCTTTACGCTGTGAAACCAGACGTGTGGAAGTAAATTCACGATTGAATTCACTTAACATCCATATATGAATCAAAAAATAAACACAACCCCACTTCCAAAACAAATAATTTAATATATTATGTATAATAATTATATACACAGGTTAACTTAACAAGGCTTTGTACAACTGTTATAAAATTGGTCCACGCACAGTCACCCACGTACATAAAGTACATGCACAAGGGCACAGATAGAGAAAAGGACAGACTGAGTCTAGACATGATTAAGACAAACATGGAGTCTGGTTGGATGACAGTGGTTGGCAGTACAGTTTGGTTCAGCTCCATTTAATTTTTTTTTCTCTTTCAGACTTTTAATGGGAGCGAAAATACTGAAAATGTGAAAAGGAAAAATGCAAATATATCACTCAGGTAAGACTCTGTGGTTTTGGATTTAAGGAGGTTATTAACTCACTTTCAACTGCTCCCATGACAATACTCTTAGTAACACTGATATTATGTATTAACTGAGCCTCACTAAGTGCTGAACATGTCTTGGCTCCATACTGCTGATATTGTACAATTACCCAAATAGAAAAGAGAAGAATTTTGGCATGACTTCGCATAGCTGCCTTGAACACTTTGCTCCTCTGAAACAGGCATGAACCTCCTCAAAGCTCTGGCATTCCTCCCCCCACATACACAATACACACAGGGAAGCACAATAGGCTTGTGTTGAACACTTAGGGTTTGCATATTTTTATATGTCACTGACCCCATGCATGCATTTTTTTAGTCCATGGAAGCTTTGGCATAATGCCCGGGTCATGTCATCCAGAGAGAGTGAGTTGTTTTGCTCCCACGGATCGATGAAGTTCCCTGTAGATCCACAGGAGGCTTTGGAAGAGCTTGTAAAGGGCTGAGAAGTAAACTGAGGTGAGGTTTCCTCTGAATTAGTGTACTGTGCTGTACTTAGGCCGGCAAGTGAGAGTGCATATGTGATATTTGCCCACGTGGATAAAAAGCAGTGGGGGAAGACACCAGCGTGTACAGCACAGTCGGTTTGCAGTGAAAAACACGTTGCTGATGACTGCCGTAGTCTTTGCTGGTGAGGGTTAGTTGTAACAGCAGCAGCCGGGCTCTGGAGTTGAATTTCAAATGTCTGATATGGCTTTCTCTTGTTTTTAACTCCTATTTTAAATTTACAATTGAAGGGTTTCATTCCAAAACATTATTTCAGTGATGTATATTTAAGCCCCTGTGTGTAGGATTTGAAAACTCCTTACTGTGGCACCATCGTGTGGCTGCATGAAGAATAGCATTGTAAAGCACTGACTGCACAAGAGTTTCACAGAGATTGTTTGAAGTCAAACTTCATCAGAATCCTTTAGAGCCCCATTCAGGGCCTTCAGCATTGCTCAGCAATCACCCGTACTTCTCTTTTTTGATGGAGCTCTGCATGTCACTGTATGGCCTTCTTTTCACTTCAACATTTTGCATTCTGCCTTGTTCACAAAAAAATATTTGCCATACAGCTGACGGTGAAGAGTCATGCTAACATGACAAGTTATTGGATGAAAGCTCTCCAGGTGAAAAGTGTTTCCAGTTATAACGCTCTAAAGGACTAGGTTATTGGTCTGGCATCACCAGATCAATTTGCAAATGCAAATTAGTCTGCAACCTTTCAGTTCATGTTCGATTTCCAGTGGGTGTTATCAAATCGTAAAAAGTGATGTAGCACTGAGCAATGAACAGACTACAGAGTGCAGAAATGAGCTGTGATGGTATGGCATCAATATGTCTGTAAGCGAGTGTTGCTGTTTTCACCAGCAGAATTTGAAAATAGTACTTCAAAGAGAGTTCCACATCAGCTGCAGTCATCTTGGTTGTTTTCAAATATACCACTCCTCTTTACTAAGCTAGGTTGACGCTGACTTTCCTGTGCAAGCCAGAAATAACATCTTTATGTATTTTGCATTAAGCAAAAAGATTCCATAAGTTGTCAGTCACCTTACCAAGGACACCCCATAACAGATTAACAATTGTTTGTCTGTCATCGCTGTCATGTCTGGTGGAAATGTGTTTGAAGTGGAGGGGGAGCAGACGCATCTACCAGAGCAAATGAAGCATGAGTTCACGGATTTGTCTGGTTCCCAGACTAACAGTTTTAAAAATGGCAACATTTTATTGCAAAATCTATTCATTTTGTGGAATTGTTGTGATCAGTGGTTTGTTGGGGTGAAGTAAATCCTTGAATCTTCAATACTTGAAATTGCACCCATGACCAATAGCAGAGAGGTATTGCAGAGTTGGAAAAGTCCAGAACACTGGAAGCTACTGTAGTTTATTAACTGTGTTGCACCATCCACTTAATTCAACCTCTCCTGCTGGAGGAAAATGCTCCACGAACTGTGTGTCTTGTCAACTTTGTGTCCTGTCAATTGGCAAGCTACCTAGAGATCCATTGTGACTAACACTAGTGTGAGTGTTGCTGGCTGATTAGCATGTTAGCTTGTAAGCTACAGTAGTTCACCAACCTGTTTCTGCAAGTAAACATCATCTCACCAAGCTTCTAGCACCACCTATTTCATTTTGACTTTGCCCTAATGATAGCAGTTCAAGCTCGGACAATGTGTACAACAGATGTGTGGAAGCGTAGTATGTAAACATGTAAGCGAAAAATCAAAGGATCCCACGGGTATTTTTCCTGAGAAAGATGATCAGATTTTGGTGAAAATTTCCTGGAAATACCAGGATCTCAATTTGCAGTGCTCAGACCTAATGTTCTTTTCAAAATATAAAACATGGATAATTACATCTACGGTTATTTTGTAAGTAAAGGATTAAAAACAAATGGCTTCAAAAGTAGTTGAATAGTAGAATTTGTGTGTTAATTTCAGAGCGAGTTTCACATTTTCAAAATGGGGGTTTACTCATTTTGGAATGAAACTCTACAACTGCATACAATGTCAAAGCATTCCTTATCCATGAGATCACATCTCTAACTTCAGTGCCATTAAAAAGCCAAGAGGGAACAGTCACAACAAATATCCCTAAAGCAACATGACAGACACTTGGCTTTAGAAGCAGTGACAGGTGATCCACTGTTTGTGAGTAAAGGGCAGGTACTTCGTAACTGCATTAGTAGATGAAACAGTCTGGTTAAACCACCACTGTGTGGCGACGCCATGCTCTCGTCTTGTCCCGCGGGTCTGGGTTTGATCTTCTCATGACCACAGCTTGAGATCCCGAGGATGTCTGATCTATCCACCCTGAGGAAGAGGAGGAGAGAGGGAGAGGATCCTGGGTAAGACGAGGGAGGGGCCCTATTTGCTGAATTGACCCGGGACCCATAATTGATCCCTGAGGAACCCCAACACATCCATGCTGGCCTGGTGCTCCCTCAATGACTCTGATCACCTCCACCCTCTCTGCTCTCCATCCTCTGACTCTGTCCTCGCTCCTGCCCAGCTCAAGATCCAAATTCATGGAAACAGCCCTTGTCCTCCCACCTCTGGTCTTCCTGTAGCGGACTGGAGCTGACTGGTTCCAGTCTGGCTGCTGGGTCCCATAAAAGCTAGAAGCCTGGTAGAGGTTTGGAAGCCTGGTGGGGCAGATCCAGAAAGGGAGCGTGGGGTGTCCCCTGGTCAGATTGTGAGGCCTGAGATGGGAGGGAGGACTAGCCACTGTTGGGGGTCTTGTGTATGTGGAATGGATCTGATGGTGTGAGCAGACAAAACTTCTTGGACGTTGTGGTGCATTTCCTGGCAAGGTTGTCCTCCGCCTGCTCTCCCTTTCAATTTTTTTTGCACCGCTGCCTGTTCCATTCGTCACATCCTTTCCAGCCTCTTCCTCTCCAGCCAAGGACTCTTTTCCCTCTGTGGCCTCTCTAGCATTCATCCTATTTTCCTTTTCATCCCTTTTTTCTTTTTTAGGAATGGTATGTTCTTCCTTGACTGCCTCTTCCTCTCTTCTGTCCTCTTCCTCCTCCCCTTCCCCTTCCTCTCCTCCCCCGAAGTTGCTGGCTTTGACTGGCTCGTGGTCGGAGTCTTCGTCTGTACTGCTGCCCTGCAGGTGGGTACTGGGGCATTTTTTTCGTTTGCGGGTCACAGCAGAGATGATGGACATGGGCAGGAAGTCCTTGGCATTCAGGTCCTTCTTGGAGAGCGAAGAAATCTGAAAGGTTCAAATTCCAGTCAAATGATGGTCACGCCGTACTTGATATTCCAGAATCCATTATCCTATTCCCAGAATATAAGTACAAATAAAAATGTCTTGCTTACCTTTGACTTAAGTGAATCGCTGGTGGTGGAATCTATTAGAAAGGAAAGATGAGGATTAGAACCATGTCATCACCGGACAAGTGTTGGTAATAGTGTTAGGAGTGGTACAAAGGCGTGACATCTGCCTAATCACAGCACACACTACCAGTACTGCAGCCTTTCAGGTGAACTCCAGCCATTATCAGAGGATTCGTCTTTACAGTCAACTGCAGTTTTCTCCGATTTATTCTAATTAGCAAAAATGGCTAGAGTTTCCTTTAACGTCATCAAGACAGAGCAGTGATGGTACATTGGTGGCACATCATGACTGATGGAAAGAAAATGAATGGGGAAATAAATCCAAGTGCAAAGGAAACACCAAACACAAACACACAAGGAGAAAGACCTGGTCCTACCGAAGAGGCTGATCCACAGTCTCAGCTAGAGAAAGAGTGCAGAAAGGTCCGAAAAAAGAGAAATTGAGAAAAAGTAGGACACATCATGAGTATACACAGGCAGAAAAATAACAGCTGGAGAAGAGCAGAGATCTATTGGGAAGAAAAGACACTGAGCTGAGTGTCTAAAGCCTCGTTTCCACCAAGCAGTCCAGGACAGTTCGTTTCATACGTTTTCTTTTTTGTTTGTTTGTTTTTTTGCGTTTCCATTGTTAAAAGTTGTAGATAGAACTAACAGAACTGTTCACTTCCATCACGTTTTTTGTTAGCCCTTTTTTTGAGGTACAGAGCACACTGATCTGATACTAAAAGGTTGAGCTAGAAACACTCCAGTCCATTGATTGGTCAAGAGAGAGTTGTCACTCTTGCTCAACAAGGACTCAATGCACAAACCAAAAACCCACTGTTAAAATATCCAATTGATTACAACACAGACTTTAAATACTCTAGCCTGATCTTTTTGTTCCAAAATAGTCACGCAACCCTGTTCTGTGGACAATCAGCAAGGTGCAGATGTTCCTCTGCATTGCTGTTGAAGAGGAAATACAGTGAGAGCTGGATGGAGCAGAAATGCGACTATTACATCAGTTAAAACCCTCCTACATTCAAGAGTACCGTCTGTGGAAGAAACTGGAAGCAACTATTACACAGCGGCAAGTAAAAATCGACTTTGGCCAGACTTTGCCTGACTGGGCAGGTGAAAAAAAAGCTATTAATGTTGAACCCTGCACCTTCATCATACTATCAGTTAATCCAATAAATAAGTTGGATTCTCTCATAGTGAACAAGTATCTCTATGACAATTTGAATATGACAGATTAGATTATGACACTTCCTTACCTGATGCCTCTCCAGGCATGCCTGGCCTGCCGATGTTGGACAGCAGATGGTCAATGTTGGGCACAGGCTGCATGTCCCGCTTATCCTCTGGGGCCTACCCACACACACACACACACACACACACACACACACACACACACACACACACACATCCAGAAATGCACAACCATACCCAAAATAAAAGTGCAGAGTACAAATGAGGACATCTGAGTACAAACAATCCCTGTATTCATGACATATTCGGCTCTTTACACTAATAAAGCCACCACTGTAGTCATACCTTTTCTTCCTTATCAAGCTCTCCGTTAGTGAAGAACCAGTCATGCTGTTGAAATCAAACACAGTATCCCCGACATCAATTTAAAACACATAACAAGTGAAGAATGGTGCACTATTTTTGACTTGAAGGAAGCAACTACTTACATGGAGGATTAGTGTCTCCACTATTTTGTAGCGATCAGGCATGTGGGTGACCATGTCTGTCATATTGTCCTCTGACGTCCTCACCAGAGTGGGACCAAACACCAGAGCCAGGTTTCTTGGCTCCATCTGGAAATTATATCAAAGTTATGTTCATGTCTGGCTCCATGAATAATCAGGGCAAAAAAATCTGCTTATTACAAGGGGTTGGGTTACCTTATTCTTTTCAGAGTGATCGGCCACCTTCTTGAGATGACCCACCAGGAACTTTAGGGTGTGATAGTAGTGATCTGGGAGGTCATGGATCTGGATAAAGAAGAGGATAAAAAGGTTGATTAGATTTTAAAGTGAAACAGAGAATCTAAGACAAACATATTTCTTGTTCTATATTCTGCTGCCGTCCTTTGATACACACCAGTTTCTTCATGGTCTTCAGTCTGTCCTCTGTGTCCTCTATCCGGTTGGCATCAATGAAATCATTGTATTTGTCTGTAGACAGAGAAGCAATATCCATATTACTGAAAGCTAAACATTTCTGCATTTGTATGGTAATTTCCACATGTAATCAACAGGCAGAAATAGGGGGAAATAATCCAGTGGCATCCCACCTTTTATATTCTATACTACACACATTCATTGTGAATCATGCTATACAAACGAATGACTGGACACACCATCAGTAAACAGCGGCTCAGGCAGTTTTCGGAAGAACGATTTGAGCAGGCTGCTGATTACATTCAGGTCCTGCCATCTCTGTGGACACAGAAAGGGTTAAGTTAAGAGGGGTTAATATTCCCAGTGCAGCATTAAAAGAAATGACACACCTTATCTAATAAAATGATTCTTGGTACAAAAATACTTGTATGTATGACACCGGCTGACACGTTTATTACAAAACAGGTTTAAAAACCTTTAATTCTGTGTGATAAAATATGTAAGCATTTTGCCACGTATCCTGCACACCTCTTCAGCAGTGTTGATGTCCATGCCTTTGTTGAGATGCTCCTGCAGGTTGGACACCATGGCGTTGTTCCCCGGCACCCGATAGATGCCAGTGTATTCCAAACCCGTCTCCTCCACCACACCACAGCACATCTCCACGATCAGAGGGACAAACTGTGAAGAGATGGACAGAGATGGAGGGAGGGAGGTGCAGACAAAAAATAAGGGCAAATTGGTGGAAAACAGAAAGAGGGAAGTAAGTGTGGTGTTTGTAAATTCTGCTTAAACTGAAGTGGCTGGATACCAGTCCAACAAATCAGACACAATTTTACTTAAAGCACTGAGATGATGCTGTATTCTAACATTCAAATGACACCCTTAGGCATGTGACAACATTGCTTCTACAAAGGCCCCTGCTTATCAGGGTCCAAAATTAACACCTGCCAAATGCCAAATGCGGGTAGATTTTCCTTTTGGCGAGTATTCGTACCAAAACAGTCATGTATGAAAAAAAATGTGCTAAGAGTCTCTACCACGTTTTGGTGTTATTTAGGGGTACACTGCTCTGCTGCTCCTCTCCTGTCAGTGTCGGAGTTTCAAGACAGACTACTGATGTGTATTTATGCGCTTCTAAACATCCCCTACTTAAAGTTTGTATCCAACAAAATACCTTATTATTTTAATGAAATGTACTAAAATGAATGTATATGTGAGACAAAAAGGCAATTTATTATTTTAGCAGATTAAAAAATGAGCTTGGCCAGTGGATTTTTTTCATTTACCAGTCCTCTTGGCCAGTGAGTCAAAACACTGCTGCTTATCTTCCAAGTATGTCACTAGTTAAAAACTAAAAACTAATAATGACTCAGAATTAATCTCACAATATGAAGTGGAAACCAGTGCCAACTTAAATAAGTAAAGAGTCAGTTCTGACCTCTGTTCCACTTCTTAAAGTTCATCATTCAATATTTCTAGATGTAAAGTGTCCACTATGTGGTTAGTGTTCTCTTTTTGTCTACATATAACATGACTTTTTTAGACAGAAGTAGAGTTCATGCTATTTTTATGCTCTGAATCATGTTGTTGGTGTATTTGTTCATCTTTCATCGGAAACCACTGTAGGCTTACTTTATGGTTGACAGCAGGCTGACAGTCCTCCAGTCGCACACCAAAAGCCTTCGGACTGCCTGTCTTCTTGGCCTTCTTCATGATGTTGATGCCCCACAGCGCCTTGTTGTCATCTGCACGCACGCACGTGCACACACACACACAAACACAGACACACACACACACACACACACACACACACACACACACACAGAGTCACACATTCAAACTTGGTATTTATATCCACATGGAAAAATAACTTTGTACGGACACAGAAAATTAACGGTTTGATACCTGGCCAATGGTGCTAGCTACTCTATAGCACACCTAAATCAAACACAGGTGTTGGGGAATATTGGTATTGCTAACTGAATGACGTGTAAGTGTGTAAGATGCCTTGTGTACAAAGCAAAAGGACAGGAGGATTGAAATTTTGACCTCTTGGTGACATTGAATGTAAACTCAGAGTATCCCCAATCTGGACACAGACTGAAACCCTTCATGTGTACTAACAACAACATCCCAGTTTTGCCCTTACATAGTTGTAAGTTCACTTATCAGAAACTAGCAACCCTGTGACTTTGGGACACATTTTTATTGTCCATCAATGGCATTTTTAAAGTGTACATTTACTGTACACTGCACTGTAGTTACTTTTCTGGAGAGGTGCACGTCAGGCTATGACATAGGTATGGCACTGATTCAGTGCAAAAATATAAATCCTGCTTAAGAGCCAAATGTCCTCAAATTCTAGAAACTGGCCCCAGGCTTCCTCGCATTTGCAAAATTGGCCCTCAGGCAAAACAAATTGAGTAGTCCTGGTGTAGGCGAACTACAGTGGCCATGGATGGCCATTTCTAGAGCCAGGGTTTGGTTTGTTTTTTGAAACAACATGGTGGACACCGTGGAACAGGATCCGCTCCATATGTAGATATAAACGTCTCAGTCTGAGGTAACCAAAATTCAATTCTTCGTTACAGATCATTTGACACTAATAAAAACATAGTGAAGAATATTATATTCCATTTCTGACAATAGTATGTGTATCATATAAAGTATGATGTATAGTATAAGGGAGTAAGGGAGTCTATTTAGTTTTGCAGGTATTTGTTCATAAACCAGAGTATCGGACAAAATGAAATTTTGATGTCATTTTCCATTCCACTGAGTCACACTGCTAGCATGGCTAAAGAGTCAGATGCTAATCTCAGTGTGTTTACCTCCCTGCTTTTAAACAGCAGTTAGCAACAGTTATCATTTGTTGTTTACTGGCAAACACAGGCCAGAGTCGTGTTTGTACCCACCGGTTCTGGGGGCTCGGTTCACTGAGGTGTTGTCAGTCTTCGCCAGCAGGAAGGGAGGCATCATACGATGGGCTCTGGGAGACGAGTCTGGCTTACTACCTGTCAGACTGTTCCCAGTGAGAGAAACAAAGACAGGTGAAGATAAAATGAATTGTGATTAGAGGTTATTTTTGAAGGTTAGGTTTAGTGAAGATTTCAGTAAATAAATGGCTCTTTCAGGTCTTAATACCTTTAATAAATCTCATTATGACCTCAGGTTTATGGTAAAAAAAAAGAGACATATGCTTTTATTCTTAGTTTATTCTAGTTTTTGGAAACTGCCTTCAAAGTTATTGTCTGTGACAGGCTTGGAGCCCAAAGCTATGGTGACTCTTAATTATACAAAGGGTAAAGGACAGTTGTGATCAAGGCTTTCTGCTAAATATAACCCAGCGTGCTGACCTGTGTTTTCTGTAGTCGTTGAGCTTCTTGTTGATGAGAGCTTGTCTTGAGAAACCAATCTCCTAGAGCAAATAGAGGTTACATATTAGTTCAGTATGTGTGTGTTTATGTAAATTCCATTCGAGTTAGATGGGTATGACGCTCTAACCTCATTGTCGGTCTTGCTGTTCTCCCTGATGACCTTGATCCAGGCCAGCATGTCATCCCTATCCTCGGCCTGCAGCAGGTACTCGCAGAAATCTTGCGTGGTCAGCCTCAGTGTGTGCTTACGCTTGGTTTCACTGTAGGCGATGTCGATCAGGCAGCCTCGGATGCTGATTGGAGGATGCTCGTCCTGGCTGGGCCCTGCCCCTGCCCCGTGAAGGACGGCTTCTCGCTTGTCCTTGTAGAGGAAGAGCGAATGGGAACGGAGTACGGAGAAGACCCTCTTCCATGGTCGCATGCCACCTCCTACTTTCTACAATGATGACATATAGAAACAAGAATACAACACTGAAAAGACCAAATCAATGTGACATCATGCTAAAAACAACAACTTTCGAAATATGTAAAATTGGCATATTTGTTGATTTCTGTTGTCTTTTTCGACTATAACTGTAACGTTTCAAGATATATAATTTATGGTCCCACCTATCTGACATTTCTGCTGTGTTAATTTACATACTGTGTTACCTTGCTAGCAACTTTAATAAACCCATTCTACCGGCAGAGAAACTCAATATCAGTTTAAGTGTATACTATCGTTGGAATATTGCTCCACTTTATCTTACACTCTAACCAATCGAGACAACAATAAGCCAGCAACTCCAATGCCCTCATCAGAAAGGGCTGTATGACGGCAATGTAAAACAGTGAAAATATTCTAAATATAGCATACATTTAAAGGTCCAGTGTGTAGGATATGGTGGCATCTAATGGTCAAACTGCAGAAATCAAAGTTCTCCTGTGTGCCAAGTGTGTAGCAGAACTATTGTAACATCTACCTGGCATCTGTAAATCGTAGCCTTTACTCTGTTTTTGCATCATAAACACTGAACTAACATGATATTATGTAAGTAGGCATCAAATGTATATGTAAGACTATTTTACAGGGCTCTGTTTTTTTAGCGACTCAACTGGACACATAAAATTACAGTGACTTAGTAGAAATGAGGAATCTGCTGCATTATGATTGTAAAATGCAACTGTGCTTTAGTAGGATGGAGAGCTTGAGAAGTGCAGTGACAGTGTATGGAGGGATCAGTTTTCTCGGAGTGTGTAAAAGCAGTGTGTCGTACCTTTCCCTTCTCTGTGAGGATCTGTTTGTAGTGCAGCCATCCTTCCTTACGAACATCACTGAAGGTGATGGTTCCCAGTTCAGAGGTGGAGTGGCGTTTGGAGCGGGCCTCCTCCTGGGCTCGCAGGCTCTCCAGAGACTGAAACACAGTTTAGGGGTGTTATGGGCTGCACACTAGACGGTGTTTGTTTTGTTGTTGGAATATGAATAAAATAGAAATACAAAGTACATGGATTGCCAGGTCAAATGATTATAACTGTGTTGAACACTCACCCCATCAGTGAAAAAGCTCTTGACCCTTTTTGGTAGTTTGCTGTGGAAGAGGAAGCACACAAGTTAGAGAAGCAGCACTTCTGAAGAGTTTCAAAAGGGTAGCTATGGACAGTTGTTTTTTTTTCTTTTTACAGAAATCACGGGTGAGCAGCTTTAGAAGAGAAATATGCATACTACAAGTAAATAGTAAATATAAATCAAAACCAAAATACTATATAAAAAAGTTAAAATCCCACAAAGTAGAACAGAGAATATACAAATTAAATGTTTAATATGTAGCTTTACTCTTTAATGGGAATAACTTAATAGTACATATCACAGATGATGAATACTGTCATTCTGTGATTATCAAAGCTTTCTTTAGTGTAACTGATGTTTGTCATTTTGGGGAACTTCCTATATAGACTACTGGAACAAAACAAACTCATTTCTGGGACTTTAACAGGCCTGTTTTAATAAAGAATTCTGCTGTGAGTTCTTACGAGAATACTCGGCCTTCTTCCCTGAAGGTGTTAAGACCCTCATCACAGGACTTGGATCTCTCAGTGGTGATGGCCAACAGGTAAGAGGAGCGGCGACCTTTGATACTGCCTGAAGGGAGAGAAGACAAGTAAGACAGAGGGAAAGAGGAGAAGGAAACACAGAGGGTAAAACAATATGCAATGTATGGTAGTGACATGTGAAATGACAACAAGATAAGTGACTCAAGTGATTTGTTGTGAGAGTAACATTAGCCAGGTGGATGAATTAAGGGGTTAAACATGTACATACTGCATATTATAGGAATACCATGACATTTGGATTTTTACTTCAAATTTCTGGATACATCTTACCCTACAATACTAACAGCATGCAATGTCCCTTTGTTATCAGGGACATTTAAATGAAAATTAAGAGAATGTATTGCCAATGTATTAAGCATACCATGAGGACAGCACCTTTAACTGAAAAACTTTTTAATGATTGTAGCATTTTTCAAATCATTTTGATGCCATATAACAAGACAATCAACTATGAGCCAAGATGGGTTTTGGGGGCGAAACATGCAATCATAAATAAAATCTTAAAATTCTGTTCTGTTGCATGGCAAACACTAAAGCTACAAGACAAAGACTAAAGACTAGAATTTGCTGAAACTTTTACTTTAAAGGGGACCTACTGTGTTTTGCTTATTTTCTGTCATATGTTACAATGTTGCATGTTTATATTAAATGTAGCCAAAATTTCAATAATGAGGTAACTGTATGTAAAAGTAATCCCTATAAGCAAAAACCTTAGGCTTCAGATGGTTTTAATATTCTTTTTCTAAACTTTTTTCTACATTTTGAGACAAGCTGACATCAGCTCATAAAGGATTACTTGATATGGTGATTTGCTCCAGGCATGTCACTACCAGTGTTTACATTACGTAGCCTACGCATGTAGCTGCATGTTAACGTCAAGGAGACATGTAATCTTGGTTGCCGATGTTGTTATTTATGCCCAATTTTGATTCATATTCCTGTTGCCTTTAGGAGCTTTTAGTGGTGATCTCTAAGTCATTCCCTGGCTGCAAGCACACTGCTACATGTAGCTACATGCTAATGTCAACCTGTAATCTTGGGTGCTGATGTTAAGATTTTGGTTTTGGAATGTGCTGCTATCCTCTGTGAACGTGCAGAGACACTAAGATGTGAAAGATCCAGAAACGCTGACCAATAAGAGCACACTGGGCTTTTTCAAGAAGGGGGCTTAAAGAGAGGGTGAATACACGTGTTCCAGCACAGACAGTATGAGGAATATAAAGTGTGTTTTGGTCACTAAAGCCTGCAAACATGTTCTACTAGAAGCCCAACCAAAGTATGAACCCAAAATTGAGCATAAGAGGTCCCCTTTTAGTCATTTTCCTTTTGGACAATTGCGCTTACTGTGCTCCCAACTGCAACAACAAAGCATTCTGAATTTGCTCCAGCTGTACTCATAGTGTCTACAACCATCTGCACTACCAAATTGATAAGAAAACAAAAACTTGTCTATATTAAGGAGAATGTAGAATCTCATTAAAAGAAAACATTCAGTGGTTTGAATGAGTGGTAACAAATACTTCTGGAGCGAGTGGCCCATATCTTATGTGTGTCACTGTGTTTTTTAGATACCAGTTGAAAGTGCCAAAGTCAGAGATTTTCAAATTCTACACACAGTGGCCTCCTTATAAAGAGATGAATTCTAGGGTTCAGATTATGTTTCCCTAAAAAAACAAGGAGAATTCTTCATTTGCAAATGTCACTGTACTCCTTTAAGATGAGTCTGAGACTGAGGCTAGACAAATATATCAGTGTTCCAAAATAAAGGCATTACATAACTGCTTGTCATTTTGATTCAAAAACATTGGCTGTGATGTTTGGCAATGTCAGTTCCAGCATACTGGAGAACATACTGTATATTGGCCTAGCCTTGTCAAGCCTTCCAGTATTTAGAGTGGGTGAGAGAGACTCACTGCAGTCCTGAGAACGAAGTCGGACAAAGGGAGAGATGGAGGACAGGGTGGGGGAGACACAGGTGGAAGTGAGGGTGGCCATAGTGGAGGCCTGGGAACTGGACACAACAGAGCGGGCTGGTACATAGCAGGCCTGTAGGTCAATACTAGGACTGGTGGGTTCATCTGCAAGTCATCATCACGGGTGAGCAACAAGGGATGAGAGATGATTAAACACACTGACAGGACAAGACAAGCTACGAGTTTCCACAGGTGGTGTTTAGGTTGTTAGAACATCTCTGTGAGGCGAAGCAACTCTGGGGGCAGAAATAAGCTTTGATGGAGAAGTATTTCACAGGGAACATAAGCTACCTGACGAACCTGAATTCATGAACAGACTATGTCAAAGAATTTAATTTGAATTCTAAGGCAAATTGCTCTCTGTATATTACTATTTGTGAAGTTTGTGATGTACTTAACTGGAAAAAATAAATGAACATTTGAAGAACATTTTGTTGTGTGAACAATAGTGGTGTCAGTTAGATTTTTTAAGGTCAGAGCTTTGGAATATTAAATCATCCATCTTTGGTCACTGCATCTTAGCCTTTCCTATCCTCAGGTGTGCATAAACTACAGGTTAAAAACTTAAAATACAAAAATGTGACATTAACGGTTCTTTTATCGGAATCGGAATCAGATGTTAGAAGCTGGTATTTATCGGATTTTTGTATTGTCTGAAAAAAATCCATATCTTACATACCTAGTATCAACAAGTCTGTATATTTTCAGTTTGTCTGCCTCAACAGTTTTCCTCTAATACTCCTTTCCTTTTACACCAAGCTTTGGTCTACAATTATGTTCTTTGGCCTGCTGACTGAGATTATTTCTGACCCCAGAGAAGCTCTGTTTCTCCGAAATGTTTCCACAACTTCAACTCCATCTACTGTTGCTTATTTACCGTATACAAACACTGGACACGTAACAACTCAAAAACATTCATCAACACAGATTTAAACACACAAAAACCTAAATGTACTGAGGGTACAAGCATTATGTTGACATGTATATGACACACACTGACAGGTATAAACACAAAATGTTGAAAAGGACAGAAACACACAGACAGATCTTAAGTCTCACATACATCAAGTGAAATATATTTAAGAGCTCTGTAGCAACAGACAACATAATAACAGTTCCAACTATACAAAAATGTGCCTGTTAATGAATTTCATAAATTTCAGCAATTCATAGCACTGAGATGGTGTAATGTTATCTCGTCTTCTTAAAGACCTTTTTGAATTTTACACCACTTGTAATATTATAACCAATTGATGTAAACTTACATTATATTGCACTGCATTATCAGGACATTTTTGAGGTCAATTTCTTTACAGTGTTGACAAGATGTGTCATCTTCTGATAGCCAGAGCTGTTGCTACAGAGAAAAGGTCACTAACCTATGAAGGGAATAGAGGACAGGGAGTTGTATGCATGCTGTGCCAGGCTACCATTAGCCCTGCGGTTGGGGCCGGGCCCCCCAGCAACAGGAGAGGGGGTCCCTCGTGTGGGTTCCAAACCAGGGGGCTCCGGTGACTCCACAGGTGTGGTGTAGTGGGGATGTCGAACAGCCTGAACAGGGGTTCGGCGGCCAGAGGGTGGCTTCTGCCTAAGGACCACCTCTTGATGCAGGGTGATGGGGGAGATGACCTCCCTGTCCTCACCCAGTCGGGCTCTTTCCTCCTCTGATGCAGACAGGGCGGGGGTAGACTGTGGCCTGGGTACCATCCCCCCCTCACTGTCTGCAGGGCTGCCGCTGCTGCCGGGGCTCCAGTTGAGGTGAGGGCCGCTGTAGCTGGGCTCTCTGAAGGAGTGGGCCTGCTGGAGGAGGTGGCCAGCTTTGCGAGAGAAAGAAGGGCTGTAGCTTTTGTAGCCCACAAGCTCTTCATCTTTTACTCGCCTTGTTTGGGGTTCAGCTACCTGCTGACCTGACTGCCTGCCACTAGGAGGCACTGTGGAGGAGGCTGTGATGGGGGGTATCACTGTGGTTTTGTGCTGATGCCCTGGTGAAACTTTCTGCTCTCTGAATTTTGCCATTTGGGAGGCTTGTGCAGAGTGTTCATAGCGTGGTGACACCAGTGCAGAGGCTTGTGCCAGTGTTTCCACAGAACGCCCATAGTTATGCTCGTACTCTGCGTATGCTGCCAGGAGGCTCTCTGAACATGACCTGCTTCCTGGTCCTGACACACCACCCCAGCCCCCTAGCCAATAGGAATCATGGGAAGCAGCAGCTGCCTGGTGGTGGCACACAAGGGTTTCTCTTCTGCGTTGCTCAGCAGAGGTTGTGGAAGCAGGTGTGGGTCCGGGGCCGAGGGCCAATCCCAGCCCCAGCTCTGCTAAACAATCCTGAGATATACTGCGGTGGCGGGGGGACATGTGCTCTGCAGCTTCAGCTTGGCTGTAGTACCAGTCCGACAGAGCCTGGTGGCAGAGAGCATCGGCGTGAGTGCGAGCAGAGGCCGGCAGGCTGCTCTTCCGCGGTGGAGGCAGCGTTGCAGAGGCGATGGCAGCATTGTGGTTAGCAAAGTGAAAGTCCAGCACACTGATGGCTGAAGAGGAGCGGCCTCTGTGCCGCCCTGATGGGGCAAAGTGACCACTGGAATCCTCAGGACCTCCGGGCCAGCCGGAGGTGGGGGTAGAAGCAGCAGGGGGGCGGTTGTCCAGTGGAGAGACGGCAGCGCCAGGTCGGCACTGCCAGTTGTCCAGGGGACTGTGGAGGTTGTGGCTGGGCTGTGGGGCCGTGGAGCTGGGCTTGGTAGAAGGGTAACAGAGAGGTGGCGGGGTAGGGAGGTTCTGGGCCTCGCCTGAATATGGCTCATTGCCTTTCAGGTAGGCATCCTGGGAGTACGCCTGAGGACAAGACAGGTTAAGACACAGTGTAAACCATGAGAGAAGAGAGAAAAGAACAAAGATGAAGGGAACAGCTAGAGGGTAGAGTGAGGCAAATGCAACATACATCATGCAGCAATATTTTTTTCTTTTGTCCTGTAAAACCTAGATCCTTATCATGCAACCAACACTAAAACTATTTTACCTTTATGGAAATATGTGGCACTTTATTACTGTATGGAAGCCAATTTCAGCCAATGTGCTGAAAAAAAGATCCTGTGTTTATACTGAGGACCTGTGTCAAAATAATAAACTTCTCATTATTTTGAGATACTAAGTCTTATTAAAGTATTAGAAGTATTTACAAGTATTGAGTCTTGTTTAAGTATACTTAAGTATTTTAAGACACTAAATTGTTATTTATGATAATAAGTCATTTGAAATAAAGTTTCTCATTAATTTAAGCAAGGAATTTTTTTTCATTGTTTTAAATACTTAGTCCTTCTTTCAGGATACTGTGTCATTATTTTCAGATACCAAGTCATTATTTTAAATAAAGTTTCTCATTATTTGAACATACTTAGTCAGTATAAGTACTAAGTACCAAGTAAATAATTTACGATACTAAGTCATATATTGAGATACTTAGTCAATATTTTAAAATACTTCATGATTTTAAGACACTAAATAATTTATGATAATTTAATTAAAAAAAAAAAGTTAAATAAAAAATTCTACTAAATAATACTAGGGATCTTTGTTTTGTAACATCGGCAGACAGGGGCTTCCACTGTAATGTTACTGTATTTCTTGTGTGTTATTTCTTGTCTATCTAAATAGACAATGCCATTAATTTATTATATTCTATGCTTTGTCTTCCATTTTACTGAATTTCTAAATGTAATTATGATAATAATAATAATAATAATAATCATAAAAATCCATGTTTTTAATTGTTTGTCCTTCTTTCATGCAATCTTTGATATCCATCTGTTCAAACTCATTTTGTTGTATGTCGACTGATAACGGTACAATTCTATCTCTCCATGCACAACAACAAATTTCCGTGGCAATACACAATCCCTGCTATTATGCAAACAGCCTAGCTAACTGCTGTGACTTAACACACTGACGAGGTGAAAAGAAGGAAAGAAGAGAAAATAGAAGAAAGATAATACTCACACTTACCAACTGCAACACATCCTCATCTTTGGGCATAATGGAGAGCTCCAGAATGTTTTCACTATAAAAAAAGAAGAAGAAAATATATGAACAAAATAAATAACAGGTCAGGGGGAATATATAATATGGTTTACCAACACCCACCTGTTTTGGATGAGTGCGATCACCTGAGAGTAGGTTTTCCCCAGGATGCTCTCCCCATTCACCTTCACCAGCCTGTCCCCTGGATTACACACACACACACACACACACACACACACACACACACACACACACACACACACACACAGAAAAGGGGGAATTATGTATGTGTTGCAGGAGAGGCTTTGGGTTTAAAAGCAGGGGGACACAGTTGAACCAGAGGCTCTTCAGTGATGCTTTCCACAGAACAACAACATTAAATGCTGTGTTCCCTTCTGTATTTTAACACACTAAACCTTCTTACTTCTATAACAGCACCTGAACCAATACTTTTTCAATAAAAAGCACAAAAGAATGATCAACGATGTGAAAGAACATCTTTTTTTTTTATTGCAAAGGCAAGTTTAAACTTGACCATATTACCTGTAACAGTTGAAAGTACACTTAGATATATTAATATGAATGAATACAAAACACTTAAACAGGGGAACTGAGTTTCGGTACCCAACGCTAGTACAGAGAGTAGGATACAAGCTCAACACACCACAGTTTTAGTTGCTTGAGACTGTCTGATTGATCAGGAAAAATCCTTTGGTTGGTTGCACCAGTCTGCTCGAAAGCTTTCACACCAGCATAAAAGAAACACACTAAACAGGTTTGTTTTAACCAAACCAAACAGTTTAGGTGTAAAAACACCCTTAGTGTGCACACAGTATGCAAGATATTCCTTAAAAAATGTTCTATAGACAATAGAGTAATCCCTCTCAATCATTTATAATCACTCATGATCCACTAGCAGTGTGTGGCCATGTCTGTTTCTGGAGAGAATCTGCCCTCTGCCAGAATTTTCTTATTTTCTGCTTATTTCGCATGTTTGGGGCACAAATTTGTTTTTATTTTTATAAGGCTGGGAACAGCATACACGCCATGCCCTGACTTACTTTGCCTCTGATTGACTTACCCTGATATTCTTACACTACCCCTAACCATTCACACCTCATACCTACACCAAACCAATCCAACCAACGAAGGCAACAAGTACAAGCCAATCGGAGGGAGAGGGTTATGCTTTTGCCATCCTGCAAAAAACTAATTTGCATGTGGGACGTTCCTGGGCATAGGTGAGATCAGGACTAAAAATGTAGCAAGCAGGTGCCAGACCGTAAACAGCACACTTTCAAGAAGAAGCTACGGAGGCAAAATGCGGAGCGGACATAGCATAGAATACCTTTTAAGAGTTACTTTGGCAGTGTTTTGCTGCCCTCTCTGATTGAAACTTTCAAGCCTGTTTTACCGCTAACCACAGCCAACATCACCTATCTGTGGTTGAATGTGATCAGAAGTGTGCTTTGTTACACCTGTAACCACAACAGTGATGTTATAAGGTCCCAAAGTGTACATCCCTGCAATTACACCACTGGGTTTTCAAGGGTTTTAAATTAGTCTTTAAGCCATTAAAGGGCAGCCTGTATGAAGCGGAGAGAAAAACACCCCGAGCAAAAAACTCTTGCTGCTGCTTGTTAAGTTTATTGCTGTAAGCACTCAGTAAAGATTGAAGGTGAAGTGATGTCTGATTTGAATTTCGGCAGCTGGACAGAGAACACTAGATATTTAAACAAGTGTGAGGACCCGGGTTCTGCTGTGCATCTATTGCATGTCTTTCATAGGTTTCCTGAATATGTGTGTGTGTGTGTGTGTGTGTGTGTGTGTGTGTGTGTGTGTTTTCTACCTGTACACAGTCCAGCTTGTTGCGCGGGGCCATTTTCTTTGACACTCTTCACAAAGATTGTGTCCATTGGCTCCAAACGAGACCGTTGACAAGCTGCTTAAAAAACACATACATACAGATTATGTGCACACACATACATTCCCTGTACTGAAAATATCAACCAAACCCACAAAGCTGAATCAGCTCCACCTACATATGGAAACATAAAGTTTCCCCCACACATCCCAAACATTCCTACATTATAACGTACAACAATAGATACACTAGATCCTAATGAGTCCCAAAGGCATGTAAAGACAATTATAGAAATATACTGACTCATCAGAGTTGACTGCCTGAACATTTTAAAAGAGTGCGTCACTGGTTGCAGAAACACTCACCTTTTCCAGTTGCATTTCCGTTCTCCTCATCCTGTGGGAGAAACACAGAACAGGTGTAAAGGGGAAGAGGACCACAGGGAGGCGCTGTTCAGCTCATATTCAACCCACCCTGCCACTCCTAGCCCAGCTCTGACAGCTGACTGTTGCACGGATTTACTATTTGACATAATGTCTGACTGTCTCACTGACTGACATATGGACTTTCTGTCAGTTTGGCTGTCTGTCTATCTGTCTGTCTGTCTGTCTGACTGGCAGGCCTGTTGGCTGGGTCTATCTGGAGGCTTTGATGCTTCGCTGAGTTAGCTCATTCCTGACCTGGACACACAAAAGGCTCTACACAGAGACTGAGGTATGCTGCTACACAACACCAACCTCTCTCTGGGCCAGAAGGACGTTACCGTACTGTCTACAGTACTACAGTACCCATTACCATACTTTCTACAGTACTACAGTTAGTGTATGTAGCGGTGGGGTCTGGATCACATCAGAAAAATGGTGAGACTGGCTTACAGGTTAAATGCACCTTGACAGTGCACACAAGTACACAATTAAGCCTGTCAGCTTTATGACATCAACACAGATTTTTTTTTTTTACCATATGTAGTATACAGACTGATCAAACATGCAAATATTGCCATCACTGGCACAACATTAGTCCAAAATTGCACTTGTTCAGTTTCCTGAGAGTTAGATAAGGGAGAGGGATAAAAATTGATATTGATTTTCTGTGAGTTAAGTATGGAGCTAGAGCTGAAAAAAAGCATAATGCAAAAATTAAACTAACATAAATGTTAAATCAGCAATTTGTGTTTTTGGATGAGGATGCATGCTAAAACTAGTTCATGAACTGGTCCTGCATAAACACCAGTTTATTTTTTACAGCATCTCCATCTATAGCACAGCTTGCCATGGTATAAGGTCAGATTTACCAAATAAAAAATAAGTAGCAAACTAGTCAGTAACATGAATTTAATTAAGCCTTGGAGCAGTAGTCAAGTCAAACAGACACTTACTTATAACTGAGGAAAGAAGATTATTAATTAGGTACAAATAAGATTATCGTCAAGCTTATTACATAGTAAGCTTAGTTTACTGCAAGTAATAAAATAATTGTTTTAAAATGTGACACAGCCCTTTAAGTTGACTACATAGGTTTAACCCTTGAGTGAGAAGTGTTAGTTGAGCGGCTAACATGAGACTAGTCTACAGCGTTAGCTGCTCTGATATCCATTAAAAGGCCTTGTGTTGTCAGTGTGATTGGTCATGTTTTGACAGTGTTGTCGACATGCTATATCATGAAAACATTGTAAATTCACATCTGTAATGCATAAATATGCATTATGGTTATTTAAAAAAATATATGTTCACATGCTTTGACATATTTGTTACTATGTACTATCATAAGTGATTTAATATGACTCAATATTTAAATTTGTGTCAGTTTAGGGGGAAAATGTTAAAAAGATCTGTCAATAGGGAAATTTTGTGTTAAAGAATAAAACTTAAATGTGCACACAGAAACTGGATTTTGTTGATAATTAGCACTAAACATAAAGTGCAACTAAGGCTGATGTAAATGTCATTAGTTTTGCAGGTATTTGGTCACAAATTAAAATTTTTGACCTAATGATTGTGCTAAATAAATGTGTTCTAATCCATCTAATAGATTTGGAAATATTTTACTGGATAAAGTAAAAGTTTGACCTTCTGATGGTGCGAGATAAAATCGTCCACACGTCTCCAAAGTCATTAGGAATCATCCTCTATGGACATTTACAAAGGTAAGGGGACGTGAGTTCAGGGCAAGAGATTGCAGAGCCAGGTCCAGTACTGTATTAAAGTACATGGTAATACATTGTAGCTAGTAAAATTGTATGTGGTTTTTGCTCTGTACAGCTACTGCAACTACTGTTGGAAGACAGGACTAGATATTAAGTTTACAAACTAATTTTGTAAACTAACCAGTGCAACTTAAAGAAAAACTGTCACAAGGTCATTTCAATTGAGCTTCTGCCATTCTCAGTGAGCTTGGTATTTGCCCCTATGTTCGGCAACATAATTAGGCTAATTTAAAAAGCCTTCTGTTTGACTAAGTCAAAAGTAATATACCGGTATGTCTATTTAGCTAATTGTCTATTTTTTCATTTATATTAGGGATGCACTGACTGTGACATTCTGGGCTGATACAGATAAAGATGTTTTTTTGTTGTTCTTTCTTTTGTTGTTACTGATCAGCTCTTTTGATCAGCCTTTAAACTATTGACACGGCTTATCTGCCAATAACACTCAGTGGCCAGTCAATCGAAGCACCCATATCTGGGGGTGTTTATTTATAATCCTCTCTCATCCCTGACTGTGACTGCTTAAAGTGGAGGTAGAGACTTTATTACGTATGAGGACATTTTATAGTAGTGCGAGGGGAAACACTGGCTGACGTGTGCTAAATCAAAACAGCTCACCCCAACCCAGGCTAATTAACAGTCCCAGCTTGACACATCATAATATAAGCCAGGTTAAGTTTTCATTATGGTACTTCAAGGCATACGGGCAGACAAAAACTCATCGGATCTCTGTGAATCTATGACCTATGCTGTATTAAAAACAGCAGTTTTTGATGAAAGGTGACAAGTTTGCAACCTGTACATTGATCCATGTTGCTAGCATGACTAAAAACAATAGGATTAAGTCAAGTCCCTTCACAGCTACAGTCATACTGTAGCTATAAAAGCTAGTGCATAATTTGTGATTCCCACTATTTGTCTGACAGTTCACATCTTTTTTTAAAAAGCAACCCATGTCAAATATCAGATTGAAATGATCTTCATTGTGAAAGAGAATTTTTACTAAGCCTTTATCAGCCTTTTTTCTAAGGCAGCCAGTTGCCCTAAACATCAGAATGTATCAAATGATTAAAATTATTAAAATTTAATTAAAATCTACACAGTTGTATCCAGAGAACACCAGAGAGCAGTGTGCTGACCTTGAGGCTGTGGAGGGAGGACTCTGGTGGATAGACGATAAAGTGGCGAAGAGTAAAGCCGAATCCCTGTGAGTTCTTCTGGACAAAAATGGTCCGTGGGCCCTGCCATGACACGCCCTCCACCTCACCCGATGACAGTGGCCGGCGCCTGTTCTCATTGGACGACACCATGCCATCTCTCCGTCCTTTAGCCTATTGAGAAGAGAAGATAAAGAAAACATTTAGATCAATAGTGTTTGGCTTTCCTTTCTTTTTGTTAAAAAATGACCACTGACAAGACTTTACCATGTGAATCTTAAAGTACATGTAAAGCAAGTGTGTACTCATCCATAGCTGAATGCATTTAAGGGAAGAGTGAGTGGGTGGATGTGGGCGTATGTGGTCCATTCACTGAGGACTCTGCCCAGATCTGGCCGGGGCACAACTACACTAATGCCAGGAATTTCTCAGAGACTTCCTTTCTCTAAAGAGGAAGCTCTATTTTCAACAACAACCCCACCTATAATCACATTTATTACCTCCAGCCAACAATGGAAGAGTTAAAAATATATATTGACTATAAATAAGAGCCATGGAACAACAGGAAATTATTAGGGCTCATAAACATAGATCTGGAAATACAGAGCACCTGACCAATGGACAAAGGGAGCACACACCTTTACATAGAGAGTGATTTAAAACATCCATTGATATTTCTATGGGCTACAGGAGGGAGAATGGAGCCAGTGTTTCAGATACAGAATCACACAGTGGATTCTCCAACACTGAGCACAATTATTCCACATGATGTTTAACCTTGATAAAGGGATATACTGTAGCTCAAGCATTAGGCACTGAACTCGGTACTTTATAGTACCAGCTGAATTACATTGCTTATTTAGTACCAATTCATGCAGCTTGTTTGAGTCACAGTGAGTCCAAAGCAATAGGAAGTCGAAAGCAAACCCAACTTTGGTTACACTTCATAAAACACAAACACAAAATATACCTAAACAGATAGCCGCATATGTGTGCAGCATCTGTCAGCAACTGGACAAGATTTCAGTTTCAGAAATGTCCTGCTGTCTGTTTGTACTCCACGTAGTAGTGACCAATCATGCTTGAGTGGCAGGTAAACAGTTAGTGTTACTGACCGAAATGCAATCTCAGAACCCATCAGCTATTGTCTGACGAGGAGTTAGCTTTATATTAGCCTTTTAAAAATTTATCTGCATTCATGTGGAAAATCAGTTTTTTAGAGATGAGCCAAAGTGACTAGCATGTGAAAGATTCCAGATACTAGTATCAGTTCAAATGTGAACCGTACCCAACACTATTAAGCACCTGGAAACTATAGTTATCTACATAACAACTTTGATCTTGATCATTAGAGTAAGTTAAAGTCAACAACACTAGAGGCAAACATCTTCATTATACCCCAAAAACATGCAGACCCGACTCAGGCATAAACAACAGGAAGCCCGTTTCTTGAGACAGGAAGTGGATGGCTGTGATTTGGGGAATCAATCTCTAAGAATGCTTCCAACAACAGCAGGGAAGAGACCCACACTTTCCACAGAGGGAAACCAATTAGTTTAAAATTCGTATTCCCATTACACGGTCAAACCAGTAACAATAATTTATTATAACTCTTTAAAATCAGTGAGTAGCAGCGTTAGTCGGTGGTGTTGGCTTGATTTCTAACCACACCCTGTCTTAATATGAGTGAATGGACACAATCTGTTGGTTGACTGAAAGACAAATATAAACCTGCATAACATGCTGAAAACATTCAGTGATCTAATTAAAATAGCTGTAAGGTTTACACTTCAAACTTACTTTCTCAAACTTTTGAAAGGACCCACTCTGAAAGCATTACATAACCTACTGTATATTATTTAAACAGAATGAAATAACCTCAGAGGTTTCCTGCCCACTGACATTTCTGTGTGTGTGTGTGTGTGTGTGTGTGTGTGTGTGTGTGTGGTGTGTGTGCGTGTGTGTGTTGGAGAGTCGTGTTGTGTGAAGCCCCAGAGCATGAAGTTATCATATCTGTGTGTGTGTGTCTATGTGTGTGTGATAGTTGGGTACATTGTTGTGTTAGATTCCTCATCATCCGACATCTCTGCAGGTGACATTTCACACATGAGTGAATGCAAACATAGAGGTGAGATGTTGTACATATTTACCTCCCTCTCCCCGTCTCTCTCACTCACGCACACTCACCTTACTCGCCCACCCAGTCACAGTGTGAAATGCTGACATGCCAGAGTGTGTTTTATTGAACATCGTGACTTTTCTCTCCCTGTAAACAGCTCTCTTACACAACTAACAGACATTATCTGAGTCCCTTTAATTCAATATGCTGTTGCTTGGTACATTACATTTCTCTGGTTCTAACTTTTCTCATTAAAAAAAACACATGAGAATATAAGAGAATAAGTAGTGTGTGGTGTACATTCAGTGCAAGTGGGACAAAGACGGCGACATGGCCAATGCATAACAAATCATAAATGCAAGACAGTGACTACAATTGAATCTGAATGCTACATCATTCACTCAATAAGGTTAGGGGTTAAGGTTGAGCTGGGTTCAGATATAAGAGAAAGAGAAAGGTAAAGTTAATAATGAATAAAAGAGAAAAATTAAGAAAGGCAAAGTGAGTGTCTGGACTGATAAAGCTGGATCAGAAAAACACATTTTAGAAATGTCTGCATACTTTTGAACACTTAAGACTCAATCATAAATAAAAGTATTTTCCTTTTTCATCAAAAAAAAGGAAGCTGTGGTTTTTATACCATAAAACTTCAATTAATAGCCCAGGCTATTTGCTTCAATCACTGAAATCAACGGACCTATGTTTGGGACAGGCCTTTCACACAAAACTGTTGCTGAGCAAAGACCGGGAAATACAATCAAATCATTTATTTAAACCAGTATGAATATTACTATTGTTTAAAAATTAGGCTTCAGATAATATATCAGTTATGAATCATCACCAATAATTAAATGGGAAAAAAAGAAAAGAAAAAAAAGCTAAATGACTTGAAATAAAAAACAGGCTTTCCCTTTAGTCTGGCACTCCTTTGACTTGGTGACCTTTATCACTGCTAAGCGCCATCCATTTAGAGAGGGTGAAATTTTAATGTTTTGTGTTGTAAATGATGTGCCTTTTATATTATTTTATGTTGGCTTTGTTGACAGACAGCCTGCTAGCTGCATTAGCATGCAGAAACATGGTGCCCACTGCCCACCCTCCATTCTCCACTAGTTAGCTAGGGTTGGCTGCTTTGCACTGTGCACAACTCGGGTCAGGTGAGAGCTAGCTAACAGCGCCACATACTCGCGATTATTGCTGGTAACACTGTCCTGGTGTATGGAAAACATTGCAGAAACATGGTGCCCACCCTCTGGTCTCCCCCCAGGCTGCCATGGGAACAATGGGTTGGGCACAATGTTTCCAAGGCAATGCTGTTGGGTCAGGTGTGTTGGTGTTACTTGCAGTAATGGCCGAATGAGCAGCACCACTAGCTAGCTCCCATCAGAACATTGTGGTGCACAGTGCAGTTAACTGAAGAGTAGTAAAATTAGCTTGTTGACAACCCTACTTTCAGTACAAAAGTAGATGAGACCTTGGCCTCAGTATGACCTCTTGTTAAAATAAGGGTTGAATAAATGTAATTCAAGTTTAGATTTTTCAATTTGTAATGTAAGATAGACAGTGGTTACATGCAACTATGAACACTACACACTATAAGCAGTTGCAGCACATGATTTGGCTCATGCTATGCTCAGGGCATACTGGCATGTGACTGGAGGAGCAAACATTCGCTACCTTCCTGTCTGTGTTTCGGGAGCAAAGGCAACACCTTCTTCAAGGAGATTTTCCAGCCGAGCATTGAACAATAACAACAGCCAGTTTCCCTTGACTTGGTTAATAGAATTTGATAGTTAGAAAATATTTTATTATGACATAATAAGATAAGATAAACTGTAATATTGTAGTCCTACTTATAAAAAGGAACTTAAAAACAAATATAATTAATATTTTCAAATGTATTTCTCCCTCTTATCCTAGATAACAGTCCTTACGTGATCCTGAACACTCAGCTCTTTTAGGACGAGGGCTTGTTGTGCTGACTCAAATATAGCTCATCATTAACATGGGCCACTCACTCAATTTACTCTGTGGTTTGTCTACTGCAGTAGTCATTTCATACTGCTCACTTGGATTTAGCATTTGAATTGCAGCCCCTTTATTGTTGGCAACTGAAATGATTTAGTTCATCTGACATTCAGACCAGTGCAGAATGAGCTGAACTGAAAGACAATACAAAAAGACACACATCCACCCTGCATACACAAATCAGATAATACAAACTGACAGATACTAACATACACACTTACACACACTCAGAGTGAATACTAGACATGGGATTACTCACTCTACAGCATGCAAACATACAAGGAGTGTGTGTTGGAAACTGTATGATCCTTGATGCATACTTGAACAGATGATGTAAAAGCACGACCACACACCTACGTACGCAAACACACACAAGATTTTATATAAAGCTCTGTGCGTAGTGAGGACATCAGCGTCATCTCCCTTCCCCTCTGCTAGTCAACAGGCCCCCTCAGTGCTATATTACATAACACCTAAAGGAGGCGCAGAGATATGGCATAACACACACCCTCGAATGAATCAAACCCCACGTGCTGAATCTTCCTCCAAACTGTGGATGATGACAGCCTGGTAATAGCTAATCTGTTCGACTCCACTGTGCAGCCCCTGTCCTGACACAGGTTAAAGTCACCCTTGAGGTTGATAACAATGACATCAACTTTGGCTCCTTGTGATAAAACCAGGACACCCACATAGTGGCAAAGGACAGGGGTGGTCACTGATGGTGTCTTTTCTCTTGCAGTGAACAGAGCAGACAGGATAAGGTTAAAGCAAGATGGTAGAAAAAGCATCCCGCGGGAAATATACCTGTCCACAGTCATCAGATCAGAAAAGAGATGAGGACCCTTCAGACCGATGACAGCATCGGCTGTTTTTAGAGCTGCAGTCAAACTATTACATACAAGGATGGACCGCAGACAAATTCAAAAGCTAGTCCAGTATACTGAACTGATACCACAGAGCAGCACTGCAGTCGTTTGAGGTGATGTACCCAGTAGGAATGTTATCATACATCAGTCTGGATCAATATACCAATTAAATGAGCAACAATCCAATATCATCAGTGTAAAGTGGAAACATCAATACTTATCCCCATCTTCAAGTTATGCCTTTATTCTAAAATTCCCAGGCACTTCTGTGTCATCATTTCTGTCCAAGCCAGGCTTCCAAGAATCCTGCTCGGCCTTGCAGCCATTTTTTTGTATGTGCTCATGGTATGAAGTGAAAAAATCCTTTGCGGCCCAAAAAGCATTTTCCATGAAGGCCACCATTATTAAAGCAACATCTGTAAAACTGTTGACGGTACACCTCAAACTGCAAAAAAAGGGTCAAGTATGACACTTTCTGTTATGAATTTTTGATCCAATGGAGGTTTTATATTTGTATACCTTTCCTCAAGCCGAGAAAAAAAAAATCTGATCTTAAAATCTGGGACATCATCACAATGTAAAGTTTATGAGTCAAGCAGTAACTTGCAAATGGGGTCAGTGGGAGAAACACTACAGCACATATTCAATGGGCTGTATACCATGGATGTAAACTCGAAAGCTAGAAACTTTATTGGGTGTATGTGCCAGGCAAGCAGCTCCACTGGAATAAATAGGCACCATCTTGGCATCTGGTATCTAGTTATTATTCAAAATCTATGATCCAAGTGCACCCCCTTCCTAAACATTCAAACAAGATGATGATATACTGATATTGTCTAATAATGTCTTTCATAGGCAATTGAATTTAATTGAATCAAATCAAAATCATAATGTGGTAGACTTTGTGATGATGGTGAATATAGTGGAGCCAGATATTTTCTCTGCAGTTGGTGGAGACCAAAAACAGAGCAAAAAGGAAAGTGAAGATGGACATAAATCATTGAAGTTGCCAGAAACATGACTAAACATAACTAAAGATTTGTAAATAGGTGAATTTCCCTTTGGGATAAATAAAGTTATTTCTATTGTATTGTATTGTATTGTATTCTGTGTGCTAATGCACTAGCCAGGCCACAACTTATCCATCAACAGCTATGGTATGAAACGGTGTATGATACCTACTGAAGTTTTGTCCCACAAATTGCATCATCATGTTACGCACTTCACATAAAGTTACATAGCTAATGTAAAGTTATGCAGGTCAGCTTCAGGTCAAGTTTACTTGGTTTCACACAGGACACAAACACGGGTCTTTTGAGGGAAAGTCCTGTGGCCCATCTACCACCTGCCTTCAATGCGGACTTTCACTCTTAATACTACTGTATGTCCCTCTTCACTCTTGTCTGCACATTGGTCATGTGATCACAGCCTCCCCAGTTATGTGGTTTATATATACGAATTCTGGTGCTATACTTTATATTGGTATACATACTAACAGCCTGTTCAGCTTTTTGTGGCCTTCTGCTCCATGAAAGTGGACAAAGTAGCTGATTAACACAGCTTTAATAAGTTTGGTAATGAAAAAGTACATGTAGAAGACATACAATATACAATCTTCGCCATTAAGCCCTTGTAGTAAGTCCTGTAGTAAGTCCTCCAAGTAAGTCCTACTTTTTTTGTTGCAAAAACGACCTAGTAGCTGAAGGCTACCTTATACTGCTAATTACCAAAGTGAATTACCTACATGCTTCTTCTATTAAGAAAAAAATACCCTCATTAATCGTTTCTTGCATTGAAGACCATGAGAGTCATGTGAGTCTTGTAACCAAACCAGTCAGCAATGAGTTGCAGCCAAATATAATAGTTAATGTTACAATTATCAAAGTAAGGGCCAAAACTGGGCTCTTTTATCCAATGTGTTTGACATGGTGAAGGATTACTGATGCAGTCCTGGGAAATCTCATAAACTACCCTCTTACCCATGACAAGCGATGACGCTGTATGACCCTCCGTGAGCCCCGTCTTCTTGGTGATGCGATGGGGGTTGGGCGGGGTGAGGTGCGAGGTGAAACCCCCCCTTAACACTGCCAGCCAGATACAGCGAGGTTCAGCATCGCTACAGTCCACCCCGACAGAACACTGAAATCGCCACTCGTGGCCCAACGGAGCTGGTGCGACACTTGACACCCTCAGCATAGCACCTCCACATTCACACGCACATGTACTGTCTGTGCAGCAAACACACACTAACACACGGCAGGGGTCGCAAGGCTTCAGACCCCACAACTGAGATACCCGGTCACCTCTGCACAATGTCTGCTTGATGCATTATGGCCAGAGGTGACAGTCGAGGGTAAATCAATGGAAAACACACTTCTACACATTAAATCAGCCACTCAGGTGTCACAATCAGCACTGTGGATGCAAAGCACTAAGTCTTGAATGTGTAAATTTGTAATCCTTGATTTGGATTTAGCTTGAGCTTCATTATTCATGTATATCTTTCTTTGGGCAACTCTTCAGACCGTGTTCCATGGGTCTCAAACATTGGTGGTCAAGCCATGACGATCCTGGATTAGACTTCATTTGTCAGATTATGTCCAGTTTTGTACAATGTTGTCTCCAGCTAGTCCTCATTTTTTACCAATCTGGTTTCGACTTGGTCCTTGTCTTTGAAATTTAAGTCGAATTTCTGTCATCAAAACAGCCGTACAACTCTCAACCTCTTCTTGCCTTCTTGCAACTTTCATTTAGTCCAGTTCACAATTCAGGATGATGAATTCTTAGGCTTTAATAGCATCCTGGCTTTTTCAGTGAGAAACAGCATTAGAAACAGCACTAGTCCCAGAGTTACTACAGACGAAGCATTAACTGACAGCACTCTCAAATGTCAACTAGTCCTCTTCAGAGCTTTTAGAGCAGTATCGTCCCGATGTCAGAAAAACCACACTCATTTCACTGAAGTAGTGGTTAGTTGCTGCTGTGCCATTTGGCTCTAATTTAGCGCTCCTCTGGATTTTAGAGGCGAATCCATCCAAGACCAATTGAATCTGTTGCTGGACCAGTTAAGCTGAGAAGGCAGTTTGTTGTCAAACCAGATTTTATAATTGGATATAATCCCAAGCTGCTGCTAAGAGATCCAGTGTGTCCCCCTTCATGCTCTATAATACAGCATTGGCTGTGTCTGACTATCTTTATTGCTGTCTAAGTATAGTCCTCCCTGCTCTCAACCCCGACATGCCTCTCCCTTTCTCTCTCTTTCATTCTCTCTCTCTCCCTTGGGTATATTTGCTGACATCCCGCACACTCTCTCTCTCTGTGTCTCTCTCTCTCACACATAGTCACATTCCTCTCATCCTTTTGCTACATAGTCCAGCCCATTGGTAGAGAAGTGAGCAATGTTTCTCTCTCTCTCTCTCTCTCTCTCTCTCTCTCTCTCTCTCTCTCTCTCTCTGCATGTGCTGGGTCTCCCTGTCTCCTCCTTTTAGTCTCACAACCTGCTGGCTGATGATGCTGTTGGTATACAGCGTACACTATAAACTGTGTTCAAACATTCATTCAATCAGTTAGTAGATCAGCAGAACATTAATCAACAATAAATGATCAAGAAGAAAACTTTTCTCTGTTTAATATCAAAGTGACATGTTTGGTTGGGCACAAGGAGAGATCAGAGGATGTCTTCTTGGTCTCTGGGTGGCCAGTGTGCAATCATGTATAATGCCTTAAGTTGATAATGTAGCCCGAGGCTGTTCTTTTTAACAATGGTGCAGTACTGTGGAGCTGCCTTCCATTATACATGAGGTTTACAAAAATAAGAGGTTAGGTCAGTGCTTATTTATGGAGTGGGCCTAGGGGTTATTACAAAAATTTTACTTGAGCTATTCATCTGTTTTTGTTGTATTTAGTCTATTGATGTGGCTATTATTATTTTGCACTATTTTGGTTTCTATTTTAAGGTTCAAGAGCTTTGCAACATATCAATATTATATGGGTATCGTCATATGAGACTAGATATCATCTTATATTTGTAATATCATAATATGGTAATGATTTTCTTTTCCTGGTTTGAAAGGCTGCATTAAAATAGTTTAATTTTCTAAACCCACCAGACTGTTCTAGCTGTTCTAATGTCTTTACCCACTTTGTCATTACATCCACATTACTGATGCTTATTTATCAAAAATCTCATTGTGTTAATATTTTGTGAAAGCACCAACGATCAACCCTACAGTTGTGTCGCAATACTGATACAGAAGTATTTGCTCATAATACTGTGATTTTTGGTTTTCTCCATATCGCCCAGCTCTATAAGGTTCTATACTTAAATTATGCTTTATATTGTCACTTATCTCCATTTCTGTTTGTGATTTTCATGGACAGGATCAAGGCACAGCCAGAGGGAGGAAGGGGTCTGGTTTGGTGACATCAGAATTGCATTTCTGCTTTTTGCAGATGATGTAGTTCTGTTGGCTTCATCACACCATGACCTCTAGCACGCACAAGGGCAGTTTGCAGCTGAGTGTGAAGCGGTCAGGATGAGTCAGCAAATCCAAGTCTGAGGCCATGGTTCTCTGCTGGAAAATGGTGGACTGCCATCTCTGGGTTGGGAGTGAGTTAGTGAGAGTGAGTTGAGTGTCTCGTGGTCTTGTTCACGAGTGAGGGTAGAATGGAGCATGAGGTGGATCGGCGGTTTGGTGCAGCATCTGCGTGATGCTGGTGCTGTGCTGGACTGTTCTGGTGAAGAGAGAGCTGAGACAGATGACAAAGCTTTCCATTTACTGGTCCATTTACGTACCAGCCCTCACCTATGGTCATGAGCTTAGCTATGGATAATGATGGAGAGAATGAGGTTGTGGATACAAGCAGCTGAAATGAGTTAACTCCGTAGGGTGGCTGGGCTCAGCCTTCAAGATACGGTAAGCAGCTCTGACATTCAGAGGGAGCTCAGGGTAGAGCTACTACTCCTTTGCGTTGAATGGGGCTAGTTGAGGTGGTTTGGGCATTTGATCAGGATGACCCCTGGGCACCTCCCATTAGAGGTGTTCTGGGCATCCAGAACACGCTGGAGGGATTATACAACTCGTCTGGCCTGGGAATGCCTCTGGGTGCCCCAAGAGGAGCTGGAAAGCATTGCTGGGGAGAGGGGCACCTACAATACTTTGCTCAGCCTGTTGCCCCTGCGACCCAGCTCCAGATAAGCAGTTGAAAATGGAATGGAATGCTTAATGTCTGTCAGGCCATGTTGGAAATAGGGGGGTCTCACTTAAATGCGTTTTGGACATTCATCAATAAATCAAGTAAAATATGATTCAATTTCTTTGACCTAATTAATTTCTTGTGAAAATAATGACAAGATAAAAGGAGAAGTTAAACATTTTTTGTGCATTTTTTTTCATAAGTGATGTCCCTGTGCATTAAATATGTTCCTGGAGATGAGCTAGCTTAGCATAAAGACTGGAGGTGGGGGGAAACAATTAGCCTGGATCTGTCCAAAGTTAAAAAAATATTCCTACCTATACCTCTGAATCTAAATCCAAGGATTAAACAAACAAGATGCGATGTGTTAATAGTGAGCATCACATTTATCAATCGCATTGCATTTAATAGATGTAAAAATCACAGTCATGTAGCATTTCATCTTCCAATGATGATGCCAACAATTCTGCTCACTATAAAGTAAACAACTTAAAATCTGTCTGACACAGCTTTCATAGAGGGAGGTGCTAGGGACTCACTTTCAGGAACAAGAATGTAAACAAACAATGGTGGTGTGTTTTATGCTGGCTATCTTATGTTTGGAAAAGCCTTAACAAAAAAAAAAAAAGACAGACTTATATTGTTTCACAGCTTTACCAGCATCACCAACCACATTATTCCTCGTTTGCTTAACCATATCTACAGTTGTGTATGGAAGAGCAATCTGTAAAAGATGTGAGGGAACACCTCGAGGAAGGCAAAAAAAAATATTTTTGAGGGGACATCATGAGGCCAGTGGTATCCCCAATGGGTGGCCATGGTGGCCATAGTCATAGTTTGAAGACATGCACCAAGCAGGAACTAAGCAGGCTGAATGGTGTATTTTCATAAACAGATGGTAAACAAGCAAAAAATACAAAGAAAGGACAACAGTGAGGGCTGCCACTTTTAGGAGCAGTGAAAAGCTGAATACTCTGTCTATGGAAGATGAGACAGTTGTGTTTGTCTCTTTTTATGTGATTTTTTTTTTTTCAATAACCTGTGTGATGCGAGAAGCAGCTGGCCCCTGGATATTTTTACATGATCTAATTTCGCACCCATTCAAAAAGGTTTGGACTCTCCTGACTTAATGCATCTATTGGTACCAACCATGTCATGCTAGCTTATCAGGAAGGGGGCTAAATAAGTTAGATTAAATTTTGGCGAAGGAAAAACTGGCATAGCCATTTTCAAAGGACTCCTTTGAACTCTCACCTCAAGATATCTGAATGAAAATGGGTTCTACTGGTAGCCACCAGTCTCCCCTTTACAGACTTTCCACATTATGTTAGTCCCATGCAGTTTTTGGCAAAAACCATGCAGCTTTTTTGCATGCAGTACAAATATGTTAGGTATGCCTGTTTTAAAAATGGTGTAATTAAATGTTCCTGACAGGATAAAAAACCCCCACCAAATTAAAGCAGGAAAAACGGCCTATTTAGAGAACCATGAATCCCCTAACACACGCAGACACATATCACGTTAAACAGGAATGCTGCGGACATCAAAAATGTGCTGGTATTAGTATGCACATCAGATAACTAGTAAAATAAACAGTAAAATAAGAAACCAAAATATATCAGTTTGCGATCTTAGTCTCATATTGTTATTGTTTTCAACCAGCCTATATACTTGAACAGCATAACTGAATTCCTGAAATTCTGTCATGGCTTTTGTTTTGGTGTGTCACCCCAAGATTTTCAGTAGCACCATCTGCAGGCCCCTCAGAAAAATTTATGGAGGCACCACTGCATGAGGTCTCACAGACAAAAAAAAAAGATCAGTTGTCGACAATTGTTGTCATTCTCAATCTGAGCAAACTCTATAATCTATAATCGAGCTGATATCGTATAGTCTGAACCCAGCATCAGAAAGAAAGCAACTAAGTTTATTTACTTAAATGTTAAACTGTTTCTTTAATAAATAAGATGAATACTTGTAAGTGGCAGTCCTGTGTGTATAGTAAATGTTAGAGCAAAATTGTGACCCAGTGTGCATGGCGTGTCTGTGTATTTGTTGTGTATGTCTGAGTCAGAGTGTGTCTAAGGGAGTAAAAGATTATTACAACCAAACTGTCAACTAGTATAAATGTTTGTGCTTCTTGAATGACTCTAAATGTGAACACCAGACTATGTGTGTGTGTGTGTGTGTGTGTGTGTGTTTGTGCACGTGTCCATCCTTCTCTAGCCCTCCACAACAGCTCTAGCAGTGCTGTCAGCCCCTCAGTCCTCTTCTCATTGACACCTGAGAGCAGCTACAATGACAGACAGCCAGAGAAAGAGAGAATGAAGATAAAGAGGGAGAAGTGGGATGTAGACACTAAAAGAGACTGACGTCCATGCAAACATCATCCAGCAGCCTCTGTATCTCTCAACTCCTGTCCTCTTCCATGGCCTTCTCTGTCCTTTACTCTTCTTTCATTTTTTATTACTCTTTTCCAGCACTTTATTCTCCACTTGTCTCCTCTTTCTTTTCTATTTCTTTCCCTTTCATTCTTAAAGTTACAATCTCGAAGATCTCTGTTTTGTTCTCTTTGATGGCACCTAATGGCAGGAGTGTTTTTCATCTGTAGTCATCGCTGCTAGCAGAGACCAGAAAAAACAATGCACTGCTTTAAAAACAGGGGAGCTGAAGTGCAAGTCTATTTCGTTAGCTCCGCCTACGCTCTCTGGTGAACCAACCACTGCTGGGTGATGTAAAACTTGTCACTAACTGCGCCGCTTGTGACTTTTCCTGGGACTGTGGCCACAGATTTTCAGTTAGTTATAATGCAAATCCAAGAATTAGTGGTCAGTGGCCATACAGCACACTCAATCACCAATGAAAGTCTTTGAGATACTACTTTAAACCTAACTGTAAAACAAAACCAGTGGAACCAAAGTTCTGCTGCCTGAAACCAAACAAACTGTGAACATTATTCTGGCACTATTGTGCATGCATGAGTGCAGTTTTAAGAAAGGCATTGTGACCAATCTGTATACTTATGACTGTTTTCCTGACTGCAAGGACTCATAATCTTGGAGGAGTCAAGCCGGAACACAAATAACATAATGTGATGTGTGAGTCAGAGGAGAATATGCATCTGTTCTGCCCTGATGCTTTATGCCTCGGCTCTGGAGCTCAAGGCGAGCACCGCTGGTATGAGGGTGACACACCACATGATGTCTGTGAGGAGAAATGCTTATCTCTGGCTGTCTAACTCTCCATTCAGTTCACTTTATGCAAAACAAATACAAAGCACCTACTACCAAAGCAAAAACCACAAGTGATTCAATCTGTCAATGAATAATGTACAATAATTTACAGTGTATGTTCAGAGTTGGCCTTGAAAAGTTCTTAAATTGAAGCCATTAGAAAATGGCAGACATTCATAAAGACAGCTTTCCTGCCATCTTTAGTTTCAGTCCTGCCAGAGGGCACCAACAGCACAGCCTCCACAACCTCAGTCAAAATCACTGTATATGTTGAATACTGTGGTTCATTCTGTAGGTCTAGATAAGGCTGGTTTATCTATAAATATATATATATATATCCTCACACAACCATTCGTATGATATAGAAATGCACATATAATGGTTTGTATGATATCTAACAAATTAGAGACAAATGGCATTGTCATGTTACATACCTTACATTAAGTTACATACTTTGCTTAATGTTACATACATTAGGATTAGGAAAGCAAAGTTACATGGTTAGATTAGGAAAGTAAGGTTACGTAGGCTAGGTTTAGGAAAGTAAAGTTATATAGGTTAAGTTTGGGAAGGGACACATCGTTGGAAACTGTCATGTTACGTACTTAACATAAAGTTACATGGTTAGGCATTGTCATGGTTCGTACTTACCATAAAGTTACATACTCAACATTATGTTTCCTTGGTTAGGTTTTGGAAAGTAAAGTTACATAAATTAGCTTTAGGCATGTAAGTTAAGTTATGTGGGTTCGGTTTGGGAAAGGAAACATGGTTGAGCGTTGTCATGTTACGTATTTAACGTAAAGTTACATAGTCAACATTACATATTTGTAGGGTTAGGGTTAGTTTAGTTGAGTAAAGTTACGTAGGTTAGGTTAGGAATAAAAACATGGTTGGTCATTATTATTGTTGGTCACATTATTTACTTAAAGGCGCTGTATGTAAGAATGTGTGTGTTACTGCACTCAAATTCAAATGTTTTTTAAATGCGAATATTCTGGCTGTACTATTGTTGTCGGTGAGATTATTATTATTGTTCATATTATTATTATATGAACATTATTCCTTAGTCTCTGTGACATTGATTTTCCGACTATTTGCTTTAAATTTCTTACATATAGCTCCTTTAACGTACTTAAAATGACTTAGGTAAGCTTTAGGCAAGTAAAGTTAAGTAGGTTAGGTCTGGAAAATAAAGCTGCTTAGGTTTAAGAAGAGAAACATGTTGAAGCCTTAAAATTACCTTAAAATAACTCAAAGGTGACTTAGTTTCACAGGGTCGTGAACATCGGTCTCCAGGGGTAAAGACCAATCCACCACCCTAACCTGCCTCCTTACAGAAACTTTTGCTGTTGACACTACTTCCTTCTTTACTCCTGTCAGCACATTGGTCACATAATCACATTGGTGATTTGATTATTTGGAATGTCCTCGAATTACTGGCTCTTGATTATGTGGGTTATATATAAATACTGGTGCATTATTTTCTATCGGTATACACGCAAACAGTGCATTAGAACAGCCTGAGAAATATATATATTCTTAATAGCTGAAACCTAAACTTACAGAAATATTGCAGTTTCAGTTTATATGTCAGCCTAAGTGGCAGTACAGAACCTAAATTGGGTTTGAGGTCATCTCCACACACTGACAACTTGATTTTTACACTGTAACATGTCCTGTGAGATGAAAGATGTTACACTGTCTTTACCTCTGTCTTTAGCAATATAAGGAGCTGAAGTGCTGACATTAGCTCCTGTGGCTTCTGTCACTCATTGCAGTCTCATTCCAGGCTTTTTCAAACACTTTTACTGAAAAGTATATACGTGCTTCTTGTGTTTACTTTCCATATTCTCAAGACTTTTTAAAACAGAAATTCTGCAATACTGTTGGTACAAGACAATTTAGAACATTGCAGGGAAAAGTTGCAGTGATGTGAACTGGCCCATCTTAGCTCGACTCAAGCTGTCTGATGGTGTCAGTTGCCAGTGGCTGGTTTTAGAACCGAGGCACATCACCTGTTCCAACAGCCAATCAGCTTCTAACAAAGTCTGCTGCTCAAGTCTTTTACAAACTGTCAGCTGTTCCATCAAAGTACCAATGGAGGGCTCCTAGTCTCGCTCACCAGACCTTTCTCAACAAAAGAAAGGTCTGGCTGGGCCGACTCTCACTTTAAGATTGGAGAAAAAACGCCCCGGCTGCTTGTATTTCTTTCAACCAATCACAATCATTCTGGGCGGTGCCACAGCAACATATTAGCAATATTAATGTACTTCTAGTATAGTATGCAGTTTCGGATACAGCCTCTGTTTCTTCAAGCACGACTGCTTATCAGGTAAGACTGCAAAATAATAATATCACAATACTAGAATTAGAATACTGATATAATACTAAAATATCAATGTTTGATATAATTTGAAAAACACTGAGGGCATAACATATAAATTTGTTTTTCAAGATAAAACTCAGAAGGGTATAACATGAGGATGAGTCCCTTTTTTTCTTAGTTAGCAGCAGTAAACAGCAGAATGACAGTAGTAGAAGAAAAACTTAAACTGTTGAAATTTTCAAATCACAAAAGCAAGCAATCCTATTTCAGTGGATCAGTAAATGTTCCAGACATGTTCTTAAAACCATGTTAGACAACTAATTAGACAAATTCTGTACAATGACACTGGTAAACTATATTTTCCAGGGAAAATGGAAAACATATTTATTCCATACTGTGTTCTCAAAATATAAAGATGAATACACCATATCTTGTTTATATCTGAATGAAACTCATCCACTTTAGTTGAGTAAGTTGTAAACTTTGAGGTCAAGTGAGTACTTCAGTTAAGGGAGAATGAGGAGCGGGAGAGAAAGCAAGAGAACAAGTGGGAAGAAGAACAAAGCAGAGAGCAAGGTAAATAAAGAGCTGTCAGCCAGAATCTCAGTCTAAAATGGAGAAGAGAGGAGACAGAGAGAGAGGGAGAGAGAGAGAGAGAGAGAGAGAGAGAGAGAGAGAGAGAGAGAGAGAGAGAGAGAGAGAGAGAGAGAGAGGAGCTACTCAACTAGACAACAAGGACGATGAGACAGAGGAACATAGAGAGAAAGAGATAATCCCTGTAGGACAGAGAGGGAGGATAAAATCATGTCACTTAGGCTACAGTGAACTGTGAAAACAGCAAACTATGATTTCAAAGCTATAACAGGGAAAAGTCTATCGAGATAAACAATGAATGATGATAAAGAGTTAAATCAATTGACTGAACTTATACAAGAATGACAACTTTCTGTGTCATGTTTGCATATTAAACAGCCTACAGAATGTTGCATGACATCGCAATACTGCTTCCAGGATGTTAGCTACACATTTTTGGGCTGCTCCCACACATGCATGTTAGATTAAATGTGACTCTAAATTGCCGTAGGGGTTAATATACTAAACACCTAAACTCAACACTTCTGTTTTTGCTCCCATTTTTCACAGGTTAAGTTAAAGATTTAAGAAATGTTTTATGCACTCAATAGATATATTTATCTCAAATTCTGGTTAAAATCCATGTCAGTGAGCAGATCAACATGCTGATTAAACATCATCATTACTACACAGGTGTACCTTGGGATGGTCACAATAAAAGGTCACTTGAAAATGTGCAGTTTGATTACACAACACAATGACACAGATGTCACAAGTTTTGAGGGAGGTACCAATGGCATGCTGACTGCAAGAAGGTCCAACAAGGGCTGTTGCCTGTGAACTGACTGTTCATTTCACTACCATAAGACGTCTCTGGTGCCGTTTCCGTGAATTTGGCAGTACATCCAACAAGCCTCTTAACATCAGACCCCATGTAGCCACACCAGCTCAGGACTTCCACATCTAGTATCATCACCTGCAAGATCATCTGAGACCAGCCACCCAGACCAATATTTTGCACAACCAAAGATTAACTCACTAACACTGACAATTTTGTGACCAAAATTTGAAAGAAATCTATCTACTGAGTGCATAAAAATTCTTAGATCTTTGACTTAAACCTGTAAAAAATGGAAGCAAAAACAAAAGTGTTGTACTTACATTTGGTGTATTGGTTTTTCTACATATATGTCAGCCCTATGATGGACTGGCAATCAGTCCAGGATATAGCCAATGTAGATTTTACATGTGATATATGATCATGTAAGGTGATTAACTTTCTATCATTGCCAGTAATTGTCACAGAGTTTTCCCCTTAACACAGCTGAAAAAATCCTGCAATACATTTAAAATGTATTCAACATTTAATTATGGTTTGCAAAAAAAAAAAAAAAAACACTTAAAAGACCAAATTATTCTTAAATTTAATCTACTAGGCTATTAAATAGGGCTCAACCAATACCAAAGGCTGTAAGGCTGATACCAGTATCAATTTTTTAAGTTAAAAACTAAATTTGAACTGAATATAGTTTTTTCATGCATAGGTCAATTTTGAGATTTTGGGCTATTTTGTTTCCATAACATGTCTTCTCTCAGACTACTGGAAAAAAAACTTCCTAATACACATTTAGGTGTATATTTTAGTTCAGATTACTGTTCTGGAAATTTAACCAAAAAGCACATTTGATCACATCCAATCTGTGTATTTTAACATAAAATGTTTGAAAACTTCTGATATCTATTAGGTGGTAGCAAGGTGGTGGCAAGGTGTTACAACGGTTGGCATTGTCACTTCACAGCAGGAGTTGTTCCAGGTCCAAACCCTGGGGTGGGGGAGCCCTTCTGTACAGAGTTTGCATGCTCTCCCTGTGTCACCATGGATTTCCTCCAGGTTCTCCGGCTTCCTCCCACAGTCCACAGACATGCAGGTTAATTGGTGACTCTAAATTGTCCATAGGTGTGAATGTTCGTGTGAATGGTTGTCTGTCTCTGTGTCAGCTCTGTGATAGTCTGGCGATCTGTCCAGGGTGTACCCCACCTATCACCCAATGTCAGCTGGGATAGATGGATAGATAAACGCTTTATTGACCCTGAAGGAAATTCAGTCTCTCAGCAGCTCAATTACTCAGTTACAGGTGCTACATTCTCACACAGTGCATAAGAAACAGGATCAATTACAAGAATCAGTAAGATAATAGATAAATAGTATCAAAATAGCAGCATTAAAAGCAGACAGTGCTACTAACCCCCTCCTCCCCTTCACACACCCACACACACACACACACCACTCATCTCCCACCCTTTCCCAATGTTGTGTTAAAAAGTAGGCTCCAGCCCCCCGCGACCCCTAACAGGATAAGCAGCTACAGAAAATTAATGCATGCAATAGGTAAAAGTTTTACCCTACTCATCTGCAGTGTCTTTTGTTTTTGTCTAAAACTGTGTGGAATCTTATAATATTAAAGGACATTTTCTCAAAATAGGTTTTTGCATACTCTATGCCTGAAATCTCTACTTCAGTAACACTCACATACACCAAACTCTACGATTTTGTTCCTATCTATATTCTGAAGGTTCCTACAGAGTGGTTGGTCATATATCATTCATAGCCTGGTGTATATGAAAATGTTGACAGTATTTTCTGAAGTATAGAGTAATAACAAGAGACATCCAAAATTCTCTCTGTAAAAACCTTAAACTCCAATATGTCAACAAACTGAAGCAAAGCCTTGAACCAGGCATGCAGAGTTCAAATTTCTGATCTGGAAATGTATGCTAATTTGCACATATTCAATTAGATAATGCATCATTTGTATATTTAAACATAAGATTTTAGATGACCTTGTCATACAAAAAAAAAGTTTTACACATTTCCACGGTAAAAGAAGTGTGATGAAGATCCTGTCTACTAGGTGTGTTGGGTCACCACACAGTAATGAGATGCTGACTATAAGAAGCATTTCAAGCTGTGTTAATCAGTACTTGGCCATTAGGAGGTACACAAGCTGAGAGGCACTTTCACATTAAACATAGTAATCTGATTAAATTTTAATATAAAAAAAAAAGATTAATGGAGCTTTCAGTGAGCCATGTCAGTCTAAATGCTGTTTCAGCCTTTTTCTTCCTGACAAGAGTGGAAGAATATCGAATATTGGAATTAATTTCACATCCCCACTTTTAATGATCTTCTCTCTCATTCGTTCCAAGAAAGCACACATGAATTTAAACTGACAGTGGTTTAGGAGAGAGTGACAGAGACAGAGAGAAAGAGAGGCTGGATGAACAGAGGGATAAAGAGGAGGCTGGAGCTGATGACATTACTGAACTCACTAACACAGCAGCAGCACAGGACACTGAATAGAGTCACTGGAGTCCCTCAACAATACCACACATGGGAGAGATCAGTGATCCAAGCACACAGCACACGCAAATGCTGCAACACACACACACACACACACACACACACACACACACGCACACACGCACGCACTCACTCACTCACTCACTCACTCACTCACTCAGTCACACAGACACGCACGCACGCATACACACACACACACACACACACACACACACACACACACACAGGCACTCTAACCACTGGTAAAGTCTTCAGATAACGTTTCACTGGCTTCACTGAAACATTCGTAACTACAGTTTTTGTGTTATAGAAGTCAAAGTTGTTACTAATTGATCCTAGTAAAAATGTAACCCATTTACTAATAACAATAACTGGTTACCCAAACCATGGTGTTATTTCCCCCAAAAGTTTGTGGCTGTACCCTCTCTTCATCATCCGTTTCCTCTCCTGAGACAGATCACCAAACTGTTGACATCCAATGTCTCATTCTATGATACTAGTGGCAATATTTCCACGCAGGGACAGACAGCCTTTCTAATCAAACCGCAAATATCAACCTCCAACTCTGAATTACTTTCAACACTGTTTTTGTTTTCTTACATAAACTACATGTATTACTGTCTGGAATATGTTCAGGTAGGATACGTAGAATAAAAAGTCATGGATGAAGAGTCAAATTAGACTCAACATGATCTCTTTTTAAGCGCTCTTCCATATTTCACATTAAATTGCATTATTATCACCTCACTGGCTTTTACTATGATACCAAATTCAGAATTTTATTGCGAAATTCATGCAGGTAAGTATAATAATTTTACAGGAGCATACTGCTAAATCACAGTAATCAGATGTACATAAACTGTGATGTTACAGTTTAATTCAGTAATTTACAGTGTGATTTAGCAGTATGCTCCTTTAAAATTACTATATTTAACTGTAACCTCACCGTTAAAGGTAAATATAGTCATTTTAAAGGAGCATACTGCTAAATCACAGTAATATGCAGGCATAACTACTGTGGGATCACAGTATACAGCTGTCATTTCACAACAATTTACTGTAAAAATGAAATGTGATTTACTGTGAAAGTAATGCAACTAGCAGCCAGTAATTTACTGTAAATGTACAGTGAAATATTTGTTATGTACTCAAAGGTTGTTGATAGGCCAAGGAAAATTGTCCATATGACTTTAGCATTTTACCAACAAAATAGGCTACTTCTTGTATATATATTAAATTCTCCCCTTGTTAATGTTTTGACTTTTCTATCATATTTTATACAGGAAAACAGGTTCCTCCTGGTAAGTCATGTTTATCGTGTCATTTTTCATGCATGTTATCACCCCACAGTGGAGAGCACAAGAATATAGTTTCTTAGCAACAAAATCTGACACATAATTTTGAAAAATGTATCATGTTGACACTCATTCACCGGCAATTTCTAAATTATAGCAGAATATAAACTGCAATGCTGGGGATTATTTCCTTCACACAGATTGAGGACACACACTCAGCACAGAGACGCAGAGAAAAGAAGTGAATGAGTTTCCACTTTACAGCCACAAGTGGGCAGCACTGTATTGCATAGAGCCGGTTGCTGACAGTAAACTGCATACAGATAGTCCTTCTCATACAGGCAGTCTACACAGCACATTTAAAACATTCATGCTGTACACTGTTTTAACTCTAGCTTTTTCTCACAAACAAAACATTAATTGGAACTCATGATGCAAAGTACATACAGTACTTTATACAAGCCTTTTCTGTCACGTTATTTGTAAAGGTCTCTAACAGCTTTACATTTACTTAGACATTTAGACAGCCAGCTCCTCTCATCAAGACAAACCTACAACTCCAACATCACCAAGTACTGAAGTAAAGTCCCTACAATATTCTTGTAACTACTGATAATATAATAAAGCTGATGTGCTTCACAGTACACATCTTCCTGATGCCTGTCACATCACATATGAGTAACCTGACCTGTAAGTGAAAAATGTATATAGTGCACTGACCGAAATATGCTAACAGGAGTAGGCTGAGCTCTGACTGGAGGCAAAAATGAGTCTAAAAGGAGAACACATGCACTCATAATGTGTCTCTGATGAAGGCGGGGAAACGTCTCTAATTGACCTATTTTTAGTCAGCTGTGAAAATCATTCAGAGCTAAAAATAACTACAAATTCATTTTTGATGCATTTCTCTGAATTTTTTTCATTTGAGACACTCTGCTGTCACTAGGCTGGTCTGCACAACCACCATCTGATCATTTCCTCAGTTCACAGAGGGGCATCACCCTTACATTGAAATTAAAACAGAAAAAGCACCAAAATTGTAACTGAGGCTTTCATACAACTGTTTATGACCAGCTCACCTCTGAAAATGCAAATTCTCACAGAACTTAGCTCAGCTTTAAACCCCCTGGTGTACCCTGCAAACAAATATAGACATAAAAAAAACAACATTCGCACTAATTTTCACTCGCATACGACTGAAATGCTTGCACTGTTATCAGTGGTATAGGAGAGCAGTGCCGCAACACTAGCAGGCCGAGGTAGACGAATTACAGTAGAGGACAGGAAAGAAAAAATCTGTATTTGATAAGCTATATTTTAGCCAATGCCCAGTAGGCTTTAATATCACAATAATGTTTTGATGTGACAATAATGGTAAAAGACTTATCATCTGTAGACAAAAATAAAAACACTCCTGTTGGGTTGGCCCAACACGAACAGCAGTCAGTGACACTAGCCTGGGACATTCTGTAACCCTGGACCTCCAAAGATTCTTTATTGTTGTGCCCTGAGAACAGACCTGCTCTGAGATCAGCTTAGTGTAGTTAGCCTCATCAGAATGTACCTTTACTGTGGACTAGTACTGACCACAGAGCAGCCAAGGCAGATGTATAAGACCATTGTTCTACATTAGACAGTAGCTCTGTGTGTCTGAGGAGGCTGTGGGACTAAACAGTTTGGGTATTTGTGTTTCAAAGAAGGCAGCACTAGAAGAAAGGAAGGAAACAAGAGCAGAGGATACCACACTGACACACACATTGATAACAAGGCCTCAGTAACATTATTGTTCTATACCATAAACTAGTCGACACACTGTAAGGTACTATGTTTCTCAATAAACAATTCTGTGGTTCAAGCTTCCAGCAGCATGCAGATGATGTTACATACTTTCAAAGACAGATTGTTCCAATGTGTGCAGCATTATTCTCTGCTTACTGTGTCTCGCAGGTTTTTATCCGAACATAGCAGTTCAGAAAATTTTTGCCCTCCAACATGTTCAGATGACATTTTAATGTTGTATGAACTTGTTTGAGTCAAACACACCTCCACCTTACAAGATTAATCCAAAATTGCTACACAACGGTTCAGAAGATATCTTATGAATAAGCAACCCACAAATTAGCACCCCTACTTGTTGGGTTAGTTAGGTTTAGGAAAGTAAAGCTATATAGTAGGCTTAGGCGCTATCATGTGTATATCAGGATATTTAAAAATCCTGACAATATGATTTTTAATACCTTCAAAAATTCCAACACTTCAGGGCACCCAGTGGCGTAGTGGGTATAGCAGACATCCCATATACAAAAGCAGTGTCCTTGCCGCAGCAGCCATGGGCTCAATTTCAGCTTGTGGCTTTTGTGTTGCTTCGGAACAGATAACAGTGTCCTACAACCAACTGAATGTAATGCAGGGGGCACTCAGGGCCAACAGGAGTGGTCACATGCAGCAGCTGTGGGAACACTACATCACTGAAACAGAGAGGACTCTGGACAAGAGACTGAATGAGTCCCATAAACAGACAACATTAGTTGTCTGTGAACACAACATCCACTGTGCATTTTGGTCTGTGTGTTTGCTGCATTCAGGCATAAAGATAAAAAATGAGCCTGTTATGGGTAAATTCCTATTGACAGAATGATGAGCTCTCTAGCCACTTCACTTCCCTTGTTTTGAATCTGGTTATCCGCATTAGTTGCTCTGCCTTCCACTGACCTGGCAAGTTTGACAGGCGCGCTGTCTATTTTAGGATCTGCGTTTTGCTCGGAAACATGTGGAAGTGATGAAATCAGTGGATAGCATACAGAGATCTTTGATGTTACCCATCTTAGAAGCACACGTCTTCAACGAGGTTTGGATTCATCAGAGGAGCTGCTTTTCTCTTGCAGTGAAATCACAGTGTTTTATAGTGGACAACAGATATGTAAAGATCCTATCCTATCCTACCTAGATCCAGTAGCCTATCCTATTTTTACACTGGTGAAAGATCATTATTGTTTTAAAAGTGTAGACTATCCATCTGAGATATTTTTACATGACTGTCATTCATGGTATCTGATGCATGAAATTGCTCTCAGTAGAATTTCAGTCATTTTAAGTGCACTGCTTTGTGTTCGAAACAAATTACTGCCCTCACATAATGTCTTTATTGAGTTTTGGTCTTAAAATGGAAATATTTCCTAAATGAATCTGTATGTTGTCTAATCAGTTTCATCACAACACATTTGATTGTCAGGATCACTGTATACCCCTTCCCCACCAACTGCTTTCTCATTTTCATTTTTTAAGTACTAACCAAAAAGCTAATTATGTCTCTGTTTTCACATGTAAGCTACTTCGTATCACTACTTCTTTTGATGTGAGTATTGCTGAGTCTTAGCTATGATTGTGCCAACCACTAGGCATGAAGCCAGATGGGCTCCTGGTGCCACTTTGACATCTTTGGCCCAGCTCCACCACAATAAAGCCAAACTGAGCAGTGAACAGCAGATGAGCCACTGCAGGTAAAAGCTTTCAGTGACTGACAGTTAGAAAATACTGCATCTCTGTGTCTTATACTGTACCAGTCTTCTTCTACTCTTCTATCATCACAGCTTATTTTTCTTAAGTCTCCTACAGGCTGTGAGATGTTGGCAGTCTTATAAGTTTAATGCAAGCTACACTGTGTGCCATGGATCTAATAAACTTGGGTACAAACATCGAGTTTGATGTATGCAGACGTACAATGATGACGCCTACTGATTCGAAGTACGACCATCTACGTCAATATTAGTGTTGTCACGATACCAAAATCTTTGTTTCGGTACCCATACCAATATGAATTTCGATACTTTTCGGTACTTTTCCTAAGGAAAAGTCATTTTGGGTACAAACCTGTAGAAAAATAAATAGTAGGGGTGTAACGGTACCAAAAAATCGTGGTTCGAAAGTACCTCGGTATGGACATCACGGTTTGGTTGCTCAAATGTTTCACCAAGTTGGTGTTGTCTCATGTTGTCTCCCTTTGCGAGGCAGTCTGCCTCTTGTCTTTTTTCACGTGCACCAGCTGCGAATGTTGATACAGGTGTTGTCATACACACCACTTGTGCAATCTGTGCTCCAATAGGAACAAGAAAGGCGTTTGTGTGCATAAATGAGTAAAATAAATTAACTAAATTAATGAATTGAATCAATTTCAAAGTACCGGTATTTTCCAAATGCAGTATAGTACCGTTTGGAATACTCTAGTACCGCGGTACTATTTTAGTACCAGTATACCGTGCAACACTAGTCAATATGCGAGAACATAACATCATCAGTGTGTGTTATCTGTGCCACTGTAGTAGTAAAAGAGAAATGAAAACAAACATGAATTGAATTGAGCCCTTGCTCAGTGGCATTTATGTGCAATCAAAAAGTCTGAAGAGGAGGAGGGCACTGGGGAAAAGAGGCCAACTTGGCATGCCAATTTTGCAATGAGAGCTTCAAGTGTATTTATTAGCATCTACTAGCATTTAGCATGGTCATGCGTCGTTTCCTGGTGCAGTTCTATCAGTTGGTTAGTAGACGTAGGTCATAACAGCAGTCACACAGTGAGATGGTCATCCTAAATTCTGACACTGTCATGATTTTATCCCACGTTGTCTTTGATTGCAAAACCGTGACAACGGCCAACCTCTCTCACTGTGTGACATAAAACCATTCTTTAAGAGCCACAACCAAAGATATCATGTTTCTTCCATGTTGGGCATCTTTCATCTGAGACAGCCCAAAATCATGCAGTGTACCGGGCTTTAGAGAAAAAGAATCAACAATATCAAGGCAGCAGAGGTCCAGATATCCTGAATTATAGCCCCTACTGTGTGGCAACCTTCAAAAATTCTGGATCCCGTTACAGTGCAGCTTAGGCTGCATATTTCTGTCAGAACCAAACGGTAACCTCCAGAGCTTAATGATGAAGCTAACACGGAAATGCCAAAAACTGCAGTTCTTTGAAAAGCCACTTGAGGCTGGCTCCAGAAGCCAGTCAACCCCCACAGACTGCAGTGTTAAAATGCCCAACTTTACGGCAGAAATAAACACCGCCTGGTAAGAAAAACAGTATTGGTCTCTACAGCTAATTTCAACATCCATGCCAACTGTATGTAGGGTAATTGTTTTTTAAACTAACCTGTTTATATTTTAATAAGGCTGAAAGTTATGCATAATTAAGGACAGGCTGCCCTGAGTGACAGGCTGTCTGTTGATAGAGTCCTAAGCTTTTCAATCAGGTCCATCCCTGGCTCCTCTACAACACCACCCTCTTGCCCAATTATGATCACCTCTGGCTCCAAATCACCAAGATGGTGACAGCCTAATGCTGCGTTCCAGGCAGGCTTTTGAACTCGTAAGTCACGACTTCAAGTCACGAGTTATGACTTCCTGTTTAACGTTGAACATGGCGAACCGTTTGTTTGTGCTTCCCCATTATTGCTATCGCCAAAGGTACCTGCTCCTTGCTCATTTGAGTGAAACAGAGGAGGATAGGGTCACAGATGCTATTATAGGCTACTTTTTACGTTATCTGTGTGTTAGGAAACATATTTTGTATTGATTTATTCTTGCACTAGAAACCAGCTGTTAGAGCGGCTGCCAATAATGCATTAACATTAGGGTTATTTTATGTCTATTTCTCGTATCACCTGCATCAACACCGCATCCATAGGGCTGCCATTGTTGTTTAGAGGAGTAAGGTAATTGGTTTAGAGGGCTGTGTGACATGAAACCGTAACTGGGAGTACATCGATCTGGTACGAGTTCACGGGTGGGAAGTTATGGGTTACAGGTTGTGAAAACACGAGTTACGGGTTGCCTGGAACGCACCGTAAGTGCCAGATATGAGCCTTTAAAACAGGTGTCCACAAACCAATGGGTGAGGTCATGTTAGATACGTCCATTACTTTATACAGTCTATTGTCCAAAACCAACCCGAGTCCGAGTGAGTAGTACCCGAGCCCAACAGGCATTCTATTTTCTATGTTTAAACTGGCCTGGGCCCAACAGTTAAAGAATAACCCTTGAAGAACACAGTTTGTGGTACACTGTCATGCAACTGTTATTACCACAGTTACAGCTTGTCTCTATGCATTCATGCGTTGCCATGTACATAACAAACCCCAGCACTGAATAAGAGAAGCTGCCCAGCCCAGACAGTAGATCCAACATTATTTATTTTTTCACTATATTTTCCCTAAAAGGAACTTGAAACACTGCGTTAAGTAGGCAAAACCCCACCTAAACCCCAAACATCATTTGCAAATATTTGCCTAAACTTCGCCCAATCTGGCGGATCCCATTGGGTATCCACACTCTAGATCATATCAAGCCAATGGTATTTCTTCATATGACCATCCCAGTGTGGTAAATGGTCCATAGAGTTATATTTGTGTCTAAATTCTAAGAGTGCAATAGGACATTTTGAGCTTCCCTACTCCCATAGTAACAGATAATCCTACTAGCGATCAGATTAGAGACAAAACAGCCAATCACATTGCCTACCCTAATTCTCTGATTGGCTGAAATTGTGGCAGACTGTAATGCTCTGTCAGGTTAAGAGAGCACACAGGTTAAGTTGAGAGCAGGGATGTTGACAGAGGGCAAATGAGTTCAACTCAGTGAGAGAGGTTATTATTGTTTACAAAAGTGAATAGCAGCAAACATAAATTATCTGAGAACAGAATAGATTTTTGTTTGCTCAAATTAAATTATTCTTTGTGGGATGATAATTTTTATTCAAAATTAAATTACATGTGGGCAAAAAAAAAAATCTGTACTCCCATCACATGCTCAGAATTCTGACATAATTGTAAGGGCACAGTCTACATGCTCCCAGTTTGTATCACAGGCTTTCTGTTACAGATTTGTGAATTTATACATTTTGTCCTCAACACAAACACACCTGCAGATTTCAAGCTTGTGAGAGACAAGCAACTGCCTGTTTCTTTATATCTGTATTAGTGATGGATGTTATTTGATTTTTATTTTTTTTTTTTGCCAATATCTGATATGCCCATATGTAACATCTCATTTGACCAATAACCGATACCAACATAAATATAGCATGTTGGATGATTCTTACTATTCTCATAATGGAAGACACTATTTTCTATTAGTACTTTGAGGATTCTGTCATGTGTAACTGCAACAGTAACAGTAAAGCTGACCTTTGACCTTTTGAATATAAAATGCCCTCACTTCATTATTTTATTGCATCAGACGTTTGTGTGAAGTTTTGTCATACTCAGCATAATAATTCATGAGTAATGGCCAAAAACATATTTTGTGATGTCACACTGACCTTGACCTTTGACCTTCAACCACAAAATTTGAATCAGTTAATTCTTCGGTCGAAGTGGATATTTGTGTCAAATTTTTAAAAATTCCCTCATGGTGATCTCGCTCACAAGAATGAGTGACCTTAACCTTTAACCTATGACCACCAAAAACTTACCAGTTCAAAGAATTCCTTTAGTCATTCTTGAGATATCGCGTTTACAAGAATGGGACGGACAGACAACCCCAAAACATAATGCCTGTCACCGGCGGGAGGCATTAAAAATACTAGATTGACGATTTTAAAAATAAAATAATACTAGCCGGTTAAAGGCATGGTACACATGCACATATGTGCACATAATCAGGATGGTACCACATCCACCTCATATTGAGCCAGGAAAACCCTAAATGCATCATGAGACAGTTAATGAGGTCTTTGGGAGGGAGTGGTACCTGATCCTAACAGCACAGGGCAGCAGCTGGCTGCCCAGATGGGGCCAGACCCTCCCCTAGAGATCCAGCTGGAGCGTTCTGGATTGGCAGGGTAAAACGGGGGCATGTAAACAGCCATCCACACACACACACACACACACACACACACACACACACACACACACACACACACACACAAAGTTAAAAGCGTAAAAGCGGACAGCAGCAGTAATTGACTGCACCTGATCCCTCCTGAGCACAGCTAGCCCTCTTTTGCTGTTTCTATCTATTCATCGATCTGTTTCCATCCAGCTCCAACTGATTAAATTTTCTCTGTTGTACTTTTACCTGCTTTCACCTCTTTTTCACATCTGTGAGTGTTTTACTCTTTCTCTGACACACGCTCACACACATACACATCATTCCATTGTTGCAGTGTAATCACCAACACTCTTTCATTGACACATTCCTGAGCAGCCCACCTGTTGGAAGATGAATGGTCCAGTGTGTGCAAAGTAACCCCCTCTCTCTATCTTATACACACAAACACACACACACACCTTTCCTCCATGGGTTTAGGTGGGAACCATCAGCATTAAACAGGGCTGTACTGGCCTCATGTCCGACCTTTCAACCTTGACCCACACTGGATCTACCCACATCATTCCTCTCTTTCACACAAACACACACATACATACACACACAAACATGCACAGTACACACAGCTTAACAGAGCTCCATTGTCACACATTTCACAGCAAGTCTCAGCCTGCCCCCCCCCCCACATGCACACCCCACCCACTGGACAACCCCCTCTCTGCCATACAGTACAGAGCCAAGCCTCCCAGTCCAAACAGAAACACAACAATGAGTGTTCCCCATCTGCAGCAGGCAATGTGCTCCTGTCACTCCTGACCAGCCCCTGATGCGCACGCGCGCACACACACACACACACACACACACACACACACACACACACACACCACTGCCTACTGTTAGGAGGGTAAGTACTCGTTACAGGGACACTCCATCATTGTAAATGGGGAAGTCAATTAGTGATATTGCTTTTTCAGAGCAAATACCTTCACTGTGGATCGTACTGAGCTTCTTACATTAGCAGATACAGGAAGCCAATGCAATCTGTCATCTCATCTGATTATTCTATTACTGTACCAAGTGGCAAAATGATGGGGACATTCTTAGTGTTTTTCTCAAGCTGTTCCTGCTGGACAATAAATCCGTCCATTCACTACACCTGCATATCCTGTGCAGGATTTCCTCTCCCAGCATGGGTAGCCAGTTTATCACAACGCCACTAACGATTTTAAATAGACAAAACATTCTAACTAACATTAAAGTTTCCTACTGATCTAACCTAGAAGTTGCCCTACAACTGTAATTCCATGTAATACTGACATAATGTTAGTATTTCTTATCATTTGTCATTTCCATCCACCTGTTTTTATGCACATCAAATTGAGTGTTAAAAAAACCTGAAAAAAATAAAATAAATACATTTAAAAAAAATAAATAAATAAATAATGGATGTAGCCACCGTGACCTCACAGTTTGTGGACTGCTAATTTGAAGCCTCAAGTTTGGCATTTTGGCCGTCGCCATCTTGGATTTTTGGAGCCAGAAGTGACCATATTTGGACTGGTGTTGGGCTTGCTTACTCTAAAAATGTAACACAGTACTCACTGTTTGAAACTCTTTTCAAAAGTAACATATTTACTTCACTTTTTTCTCCCTGCCAATAGTAACTCATTAGACTACCCATTATATTATTCCATTATGTCACACAAAACTGGAAAAAAAATGGAAAACTGCACTTTTTCCTAGTAATTACACTTCTCATGTGCACCTCTGTGTATCAGGGAAATCTCTGATAAGTGCAGCTAAGGCTAGATAGTGTGCAAATGCTTTCTTACCTGGGGGTCTTCTGTTGCCTTTGACCACTATTTTCTCAAAGATCTGTCTCACAGATCCAGAGTCAATCATGGAAAAAGGCAACATTTCATCCACCACAAAAAACCAGCCACATACTTTACTAGTTCTTTGTAGCTTGTCGCATGCAGCTGTCCACAATTAAAATCCAGTTTTGGTTGTTTAGCCAGTGCAGAGCTACCGCCATCCTCTGTGGCCCAGGAGGGCTCATCTTTGGTGGGGTGTGTATCCAGGAGCTCCTGTTTTTGTGCTGTCAGTCGTAGTGAGTGTTTCAAACAGTTTTTCGCAATGGAAGTCCATTTAGTACCATAACTTGGAATAACAATGCTGTTGTCATCTTTCCTCACAACAAAATCAAAGTAATGGGAAAACCTCCAGCTGCTTAAGGTAAGCCTTTCCATCTTCCAAACTAGCTGTCGTATGTGCAGTATGATGATTACAAAAATGAGTCTGTTGATGTGATTATTTGTTTTATTTCAAGTCACTAGTGATATGATAACAAAAGTTACATTGTAATGAGTTATTTTGTTTTGGTGTAGCTAGGGTATTTATACTGAAATTTTATAAGAAATTAGTTACACTACTCGTTACTGGAAAAAGTAATATGATTACTGTAACACATTACTAGTAATGCATTACTGCCCAACACTGATTTGTAATGGGTGTGCTAGCTCTTGCAGCATCCACTTCATTGCTTGTCGAGCCTTGTAGTTCTGTAGGATGTGCTACCAAGAACTGCCTCCCAAGATTTCACACATTTCTTTTTGTTTGTCCTTCAAATTCAACTGGTTCTTTGTCAGCTGAATCAATGTACATATTCATTTGCAATGTTGATGGATAAGTCAAACTTTTCACCCCACAGTCAAACAGCATAACTTGCTCAGCCAGTGTTTCTAAAACAGATCACTATGTAAACAAGTAAATGCAAGCAAGAGCAGTTTGGTCACACGCAGTGCTTTCTGGTTCTGGTTCTTGCTCTGATTGTACCACCAATATTTAAACATCATTAATGCACAAATATTACATATCATTCCATTTTCAACTGCTTATCTGAGGCCAGGTTGCGGGGGCAGCAGGCAATATAGGTGGATATGACCATTAGAGGTGGGGGAAATTTCCGATTCTTAGATTAATCGCGATTCGGCCGTGGAAGAATCGAGAACGATTCACAAACATCCAAATTCAGATTATTTAAATATGCCAAGTAAAGTGGAACTAAAATACAGTAAGCGCGGTCTTCGAGACGCTATGGGGAACGGACCGAGAACACACATCCACAGCACACTCCTCCAGAAAAAAAAACAACAATAAGCATGGCTGAGCTAACCAACCCACCTTACCGTGAGATCCGACCTGCTCCTAAACATTTAAAAGCAGACGTGTGGAATCATTTTGGATTCTACAACGTTGATGGAGGAAATGAATTGGACAAAAGCTACATTGTATGCAAGATTTGTCGCGCTAAAATAAAATACTTTGGCAACACAACGAACATGAGAAGTCACACAGCACGATTCCACCCGACGGAGGAGGTGGGAAAGCCGGCTGCTGTTGCTACTAGCAGCCAGAGAACAATCGAGGACGCTCTGGGTAAGCTGCCACCCACATCGCAAAAGGCCAAGCGAATTACGAAAGGCATCGCGGAATTCATTGCCATGGGTTTGCAACCTTACTCGGTTGTAGAAAATCGGGGATTTCGGAGAATGATGGAAGCAACGGAGCCGAGGTACGTCATCCCATCCCGACGCTATTTCACCGACACGGCCGTCCCGGCACTCTACAAGCAGACTAAAGCAGAAATCACGTCATCGCTGTTGAATGCAGACCGAGTCGCCGTTACATGTGATGCGTGGACGTCTTGTTCGTACTGAAGTAGTAGTTCATTTAAGCCTGAGAGCACTTTTGTTTTATTTGTAACCATATGAAACACTAAAAGCAGCAAAAAGCACCTTGAGCTGTACACTAAAGTTCAAATGTTCATGCATTTCCATTCCAATGGATATTTCCATAAAGGTTAATAAAATATAATGGAAATTAATTCAACTCTTTGTTTCTTATTTCAAATGCACTGTTTTTTGAACTGCAAGTGATGAATACTCATTCAGTGAGACAAAAAGAAATGTGGAAAAAGTGCATCAATATACATAAATTAAAAATGCATCAATAATCGTTTTATAATCGAATCGTAGCCTCTGAATCGTAATCGTAATCGAATCGTGAGGTGCCCCAAGATTCCCACCCCTAATGACCATAGGTGAGGTTTGGGATGTAGATGAACCAGTAAATCAGAAGCTTTGCCTTTTGGCTCAGCTCTCTCTTCACAGTCCGGCACAGCGTCCACATCAATGCAGACTCTGCGCCAAACCGCCAGTCAATCTCACACTCCATTCTACCCTCACTTATGATATTTGAACTCCTTCACTTGGGGCCGTAACTTACTCCCAACCCAGAGGGACAATCTACCATTTTCCAGCAAAGAACCATGGCTCCAGACTTGGAGGTGCTGACTTCATCACTATTTTTAATGTTTAAAAGTGGTTGCCACTAGCCAAAGGCAAAGAATTGGTTGCAAATTTCTCAAAATGGTTGCCAATGGCAACCTGGCAACCATTACTGTCAAGCCCTGAGATAACAATAAAAAATCACTGCAACTATAGTGATCACAGTTTTCCAGTATGCAACCTGACTGAGCAATCAGTAGGGATGGGTACCGAACTTCGGTATTGAACGAGCCCCAGGGCTACATTCTTCAAGACCGCAGTATTGATAAGCTCTGACCTTAATGGTTCTTCTATCGGTACTGGAGCAGTTTTTTTTTTTTTTTTAACAAGATAAACGTTATCTTGCACATTTATCTCACCAACTCCGTCAATTATCCATCATTGTATTGTAATTTTCACTATTCTCCCTGAAGACGAGAGATCTGTCTCGCTCACCCTGGCTGCCTGCTGTGTGTAAGTGGAGAGCACACACACAGACGCACACACACACACACACACACACACACACACACAAACACACACACAAGACAGCGCATACACCAACTCAAGCTCGTAGCCTACCTTTAGATAGATAACGATGGCAGAGAGAGCCAAACGGTCAAAAGTGTGGCTTTACATTACAAGAGTTGATGCAGACACAGCGCATTGTCACAAGTGTGACAAATGTTTTGCATGTTAGGGCGGCGACACTAGTAATTTGTCAAAACACCTTGCGAAAGTGCACCATATACAGGGTTTGACTGCCCTAGCACAGCTGGTTCATTTACTTCCAGTCCAGGTTTGTAACGTTATGTTAGCAGCCAGCACGTGGAGTTAATAACCATTAGCTATTTTGCGACCCTATTTACTAAATAGGGTTTCCGGCACAAGATAACGGCTTAACGGCGACGGAGAAGCCTGGCTCCAGGTCCAATATTTTCCTCTTTGTTTGTGTCATGACTGTCCAGAAGTACCTGAACAGCTGAGCCGTGGTGGCACACAGGTATGTGACGTGTCAGAGGGGAAACGAACTGTTCACATTTCTCTTTGTGGCAGGTAACGGCCCACAGACCTCACCACACTTTAGGGACCGTTCTTTACTTGTCAGGGGAGGAGAGTGGCTGGTTGATTTTTATTTTATTTATTTATTTTATTTTGATCCCCCTATGTTAATCACTTATTGATGCTGTTTTTGAAGTATGAATAAGTCAATAAGTAATTTATTCCATTGAAATATCATTGATGTATTGCAGAAAAGTGATTTATCTTTTTATAAATGACAAAAAGCCCATCTGCCTAATTTTTGCAGTGGTATTGTGATACTACTCAGAACTGTGATACTTTCACTGGTATCGTACCGTGGGTCCCAATTTTGGTACCGTGACAACACTATCATTTTATGTATTTTACATTTCACATTGTAAAAAGTAAAATGTTTTGTTAAAAACTATATTGTTGCATGATGAGAATTGAAAAAATGAGGCAATTTATGTTCTTAATTTGTTTTTTTCTTCCTCAAAAAGTATCAATAAGAGTACTGTTAAAATACTGGATCGATAAGCAGTATCGATAAGAGTAGTAGTACCGTTAAAATCTTAACGATACCCATCCCTAGCAATCAGTCAGAATTAGCCAACTGCTTCAGCCCTCAGTTCTAATGTAACTGTTACAGCCATCAGACTAAATCATCTCATCCTCTCTTTGATTTTTCTTTATCAGTGCTAATCAGGCTCCATGCATTATGTGTGCTGGTACAGATACTCACTACTTTACTATCATCATGTCTACTGTTGCGTGGGTGACAATGAACTAAGACCCTCCTCTGTGGGGGTCAGTAACATTTCCTACAAGCAATCAGTCAAGGATCAATGAAGGACAAGTGCCATACAGGCTGACATTATTGGTAGGCCTACATGATGAAAGTATTTGACATAGCATTACTTAAACAAGTCTTTATAGAACAAACAGACCTATTCTGAAAGCCAGTAATTGCTGTGAAAGAGAAATGCTACTGTTTAACTCATGTGATCACATGAAGTGAAACCAGCACAAACTAATTACCCCTTACTGCCTGAGCTAAGGGCAACATTTGGCAGCCTGGCACAGGACATATAAGGCAAGAGGAGCCTGCTCCACTGAACACACAGAATCTGATGGGGGGGCCTTAGATAACCCAGACATTTGGAAAAAGTCCTATTGGCAAAGTAGGATGACTATACTAATCATGAATTCATTAAAATTGCAGCTGATGGTCATTAACAGTGTGACGAGAAACTTCTTATATTTGTAACTTTTTCTGCTTTGGCTGAGTCTGGGGCTGTCACTTCTTACAGGCATTTTTCAAAGAAGACATCTCGACATGTCAAAGCGGGAGAAGCACATGAAATTGTCTAAATTCCATTTAGGTGCTTCAGTTTCAGGGTCCTGATATTGTTTATTGTGACTCACAGTCACACTGTCATGACTTACTGGCATGACATGACACTTGAATAGAACAGAACCATTATCAATGTTGTTAGTGTACACCTGTGCTTTCCCTATAATGACTAGTCAAAATGTCTGCTACAAACTATTAAAAAACGAATTAGCTTTGATTGTGGAAAAGCTCAGTGATATGTGTGAATTCAAATTAGAGCTGAAATGTTTTGTCAATTAGGCAATTGGTCGATCGACAGAAAATTTATTGACAACTACTTTGATGATCAAGCCTCAATGTAGCATCAAATGATGCCTGAAAATAACCATAAGCTTCCACATTTGACCAGAAAAAACTGTGGATTGCTCCCTCCGGATTAGGAGTAAATTGCTGAGGAGGAGGCTCAGCCAGTAAAGCTTTCTATTTACCAGTCGATCTAAATTTCAACTGGGGAAGTTATCAGTTAATTGGTTTTCAATCAATCTTCAGTTTATATACTGTATTAGTGTACTAGTATTAGGGTGTATCACAGTGAGAACAAAGCTAATGTGGTATTCATGCTGCACTGGCTAGCTAGTCGCCACCACCACCACTCCACACTGCATACCACCAAGGCCTGGTGGGACCCAACTCCCATCGGCAATCATTTTGCGATTATCATTGGTAACATCGTCCTGACAGCTTGGAAACATGCCCAAAACCAACAGAAAATAAAAGGCAAGACATTAACATCACAAAACACTAAAATTTTACAACGTCTAAATGGATAGTGCTTCAAACTGCAGTGTTGAAGCTCACTGAGGAAATGAAGCCTGGGACTAAAAGGAAAGGCCTCTTTTTGTATTTCACATCATATTAGATTATGTCTTAAAAATCAAGCAGTTAGTTTCCGATTAATGGGTGGCACGATGGTGTGGTGGTTAGCACTGTCCGATTAATAGGTGTGGGGCTGATAAAAACAAAATTAATCAAAACTGGCATCACTAATTCCAACCCTCACCTATGGTCATGAGCTTCGGGTACTGGCTAAAAGAGTGTGATCCTTTGGAGAGTTTTTGGATTCGTCCAACTGGTAGGGGACCCTGGGTTTGACCCAGAACAAGAGGGATCAATAATCTATCTCTTCTGGGTTGGGAACACCTCGGGATCCCCAGGACTTGGCCCCAGATAAGTAACAGATGATGGATGGATGGATGGATGGATGGAAGTAACTAACTAGAGAGACTACTTTACATTTTGGGAGGAAAAAGGACCCAACATCTGTAAAACTGCTGCCTAATAACACACTAGCTATTTGTTACATTTAGAGTATTTAATTCGATATGAAAATGTCCCAGATTGTGTCTTTAAATTGAAAATTCCACCACTGATGGCAGTTCTCACTAGTGTATAACCCATGACCCCGATGCTAGCTGGGCCATGACACAATTATCCCACAGTAATAAGCTGTGAACAATATGAAAACCACACAGAGAGCGGAGAGGAAAACTCATACACTCCAAGAAAAGAACAATGTGCTGTGTGATGGCAGTGATCAAAGTGATGAGAAATGACAAGGAAAAAAAAGTCAGCATCAAGATTAGTAACAACCCTCATTAATATGTATGGTTAAATTCAATTTTCATGCTTGTCCTGATTGTTAAGAAGATATTTCTGAAGTATTGAGTTGAATGAATATTTCTCAACTGAGAGACGACTAACGGCTACAATGTGCCTTCTGTCACTGGGTGTGCATATGTGGGTTGGCATATGGAAATACATGCATTCCAGCCCAATTTCTTATTGTCTCTCTGCCCACCCACCCGTATCTCATCTCTGCACTGGGGGGGTTGTAAAACTGTCACAGCAAAAATATGTGCTGCATTCCCTGAAATCACGGCGACATTATTCAGTTATTTGCAGAATGCAGCAGATGACATATGATCCACTGGTAGAGAAAAAAAGGGTTGTTTTGGAGACATGAATTTGTTTAACTAACTGCAAGTTATTACATCCTGCATGTTTGCCTCTCTCTGCTTTCCAACAAAACGGTGCACTTGAAGTCATCACTTATTCATGGTTTAACATTATGAGGCTGAGTAGCCTGCAGCTTGCACTTCTGTTTCAAGCTGGGGAATTTGACAAGTTGCATAAGACATGGACAAGTGCATGAGAACATCTCCAAAAACACAGTCCCGAGACCTGCAGGGTGTGTTTCTGGGGGAGACGGTGCATGCTGTCGCTGAGTTAAATGAGTACTGAGATGCAATGAGAGTGTAAAAACTTACTTTAATAACTGACAATTATCCTATGAGTGTGATGCAAATATGGACCATGACGATTAAATGAAATAAAAAAAATGTAGTGTCCTACTTAAGTTCAGTAAAGGATTTGTGAAATGCTGTCAGGTTGTTTGCGTTATGCAGAAATGCTCTCACTTAACACTGACTCGCTTGTGACAGGCTAAAACAACACACGCTTTAGCTGAAGTGAAGATTAAGTTAGCACCTCGAAGATACGTTAAGCTCTATGTAGGGTTGTTGGCACTACAGGGAAAATGCAATTTACAAGGGAAACACACACACACACAAAATAAAAACGAAATAAAACGGAAGATATTTTCAGTCATGACTGAGAGAGGAGAAAACACAGTCTGTTACATTCAGTAACGTTATATTCAGTTTGGACTTACTTCAGTGTCTGTGTGAGGTGGAATTCCAACAAGGCAAAAAGTAACTCCATTCATTGGGTTCTCAGCGTCTGGTGTGTGTAAAGCCAACAAAGAAATGGTTTCAAACTACTCTGCTGTCAACATTGTGGACAGTCCTGTCGGTGATAGCGGCTTCTGTCCGGACTGGACGGTCCTTCTCTGCCTCTGTCTACAACGTAAACAGTCCCGCTACGAGTAGCGTCATGCGGCCATATTCAGACACAATAGCACCGGAAATAAGCCAAATTGAACTTCAAAATAAAAGCGTAAAAGAGTTCGCATTTAGATTGAAGGAACTCCTGTCCATAACTCCAAATTGACTTTGTCAGACCTAACAAATGATCAAGTTTTTAACATTGGGTCCTAAATATAAAACACCTTGAACAAATAAACCACTTGTACTGTAGTCTAAATAAATACCACTTTTCAAGCTGAAGCACAAAGTGCTTTTCAGATGAAAAGATTTACCTTTTTTTTTTTAAAAAAAAAAAAAACCCACACACATAAGAAAAACGTAAATTTAAATCCCGCCCCCCCATACACACACACACACACACAAAAAATCAGTTGATTAATAACAATAAATGACTTCATTAATTATGTAGTGCTTTTCAGATGAAAAGATTTACCAAATTAAAAAAGAAAACCCACACACATCAGAAAAACGTAAATTTAAATTCTCCAGCTTCCTCTCACCAAAGCCAAAGACATGCATGTTAGGTGAATTGGTGACTCTGAATTGGCCATACGTGTGAATGTGAGCATAAATAGAGCATAAATCTGTCTATGTGTCAGCCCTGCCTTAGTCTGGTGACCTGTCCAGGGTGTAACCTGCCTCTTGCCCAATGTCAGCTGGGTAAGCCGTTATGGAAAATGAATTAATTAATTACTCTGCTTGGAAAAAGAAGTCCAGGGGAGAAGTGGAGGGATGTGTACCTCATAAGAATATTAAAGATAGCTGATGAAGAAATGGAACAACTTACATACAACATTAAAGGAAAGGGGGTATTTGTCAGAAACTGGTGGTCCAAGTGGAAGACTAACAATGTGACAGATAATTGGTAGCCAAAAGAGGAAGCACAATGTATGCATAAAACATGAAACGATGTTGTCATAATAATAACAATAATTATTTTGTATAATTTATTTTTATCAATCAATCAATCAATCAATTTTATTGATAAGCCCAATATCACAAATCACAATTTGCCTCACAGGGCTTTATAGCTTACGACATCCTGTTTTTAAGGCCAATGTCACTATGACGTCAGTTTATTAGCTGGAGGCAAAACACTTACCATAGGGCTGTAAGCAAGACAGGCGTCTTAAAATGTGGTCTTGTGTTATTGGGGGCCAGAATAGAGAGAGTCATGGCTCAAAACTTAAATTTTATCACATATCAGCCGTCACTGCCTGTCAACAAAAGCAAGGACAGCTATAGTTAAATGTGACAAGCTGAAAGGACTAGATAGAGGCAATCGCATGTGCAGCGCACACTTCATATTAGGATAGGGAAAATGTATTTACTGTTGTAGAATAATGTTATGTGTATTAAATGTTATCATTAAGGGTATTATGTCCACCTAATCAGAAATTGGGGAGGTATTAAGAAGAATATAGGATTTCTCTGTAACTCTAACTTTTCAGTGCATTAGCTAACGCTAAAATAAATAAATAAATAAATCGGAGGAAACTGTTCAAGTGTCGTCCTCCTTTGTAAGATTGGCATAGTCAACCACAAAGCTAGCCATCCCACCTTCAGCAATCCTGTCAAATCATCCATCCACTGAGTGAGAGCGTATGCGTCGGCCAGTCTGGTCCCATTGGTCAGTGTTTACTCATTCAAGTAACACTCATGGTCCCAGAGAGTGAATCACCTGATATAGTGCGTTCGTAAATTCAGTCTGATGAAAATGAAAATGAGAGCTCTGTTGGTCGAAGAAATGGAGCATTGTAGTTCTGTGTAAAGTAATTAATGAAGGTTTAAATTAATCACACATTCACTCTGCTCGGTGCTCTGCTGCTTCAACTCCCCAGACAGAGTGACCAGAGTGCATTCTGTCACTCTGAGAGTGCAGTTCTCTGGATAACTGACTGGTACGAGCGCTCCAAATTTACAAATGGTCGAGTTTGTGCCAGAGTGAGTATTTCTGAATGCACCACTCACATCATCTTCCTCCTTTGTCTAAAACAAGCCGATAGAACTCGCTAGCTAGCATTAGCTAATGTCTGCAGAATTGTTTTACCTCCAGCTATGCTCCGCCCACCAAAAAACGTCATACTGTGTACTAACAGTAAAACGGTCTATAGCCGAGTGAAAATATTGTAGCACACTTGAGTAGCTTACATGGATCTTGTACAGTGGACAAAAAACTGACTGAAATGTGATTTGAGGAATTATAAAGAATATAAAAATCCAGAAAGAATGCTTTAAATGTTTTGTTGTTGTTGATTTTGGGAAACACATTCTCACTCCAACTTTGTCACATATTGACATTTGGTCATAGAATTTCCATATCCACATACGACGCGCAAGGTACCCTACATGCGTTGGTTGTCTCCGGGACAAGTTCTGCCTGTTACATGCATTGTCTTCCTACAGCAAGCTATAATGGTAGCTGGCCTCATATCATGCTGATGTTTAAGGACTCCTTTTTTAGTTGGTTTCTGATGCCGCAAGTCACTGCCCAAGCACCGGATTTCGATGACTTCAGAGTGAGACAGGGCTCTTTTGGGAGACAGGCTTGTCATCCCATCACATAGAGATGCAGCATACTGGAGCCTATCAGTTAGTTCTCATTACATGACACCTATGGCATTAATAAACACATCACTGGAGGTGCATAAAGAGTCAGTCTGTTAACATAAACACTTCCTCTATTTTAGAAACTCTTAGTTGTTTAAAATATTTACCATGGAGTTCCTGTCTTGTCTCAACAAAAACAGAAAGCTTCAGATCTTGTTCATGCTGTCAGTCTACCCTCTGCCTCCTGTTTCAGTACAATGCTTTGGAACTGGCAGTTTCATGTATTACAACTCACACCATGAAATGGCATTATTTTGAAAACTGAGTATGCTAATTTTGTATCTGAGCCACGTGAGTTTGTAAAGTGACCCACCTGGAAAAGGCAATAGATAGTCTTGAAACAGGTAAAAAAAAAAAAAAAGGACAGTTATTCTTTTAAAATGGGTGGCATTGCCCTTTACCATGAAGTAGTGGCCTACGTATTCTTTTGAGAACTTATGAGATCATGAAACAACCCAAAATCAATTTACTGAACTGAAGCATGCAGGGTTATTCTTCACATTTGTTTTGATAAAAAAAATAAACATTTGCAAGATTTTCTCCATGGCTTTCAGCCCCATCTCATGGCCGTCATCACAGGATGAAGTGTGCTCGATTTTCATGGAGATGGTAGCGAGTGTCACTATATGACTTAAGTATGGAACATTAGTGATGTGATAAATGGTCGTGCGACAACTGAGCAAAGTCCTTCTGCTGATGAAGGCCATGAGGTGACATAAAGTGTGTATGATTTAGGGGGATATATTGGGAGAATATAATGTTCTTTACTGTGTTTTCATTAGTTTATAATCATCTAAAACTAAGAACTGCTGTCTTTTTCTTACCCTAGAATGATCCCTTTATATTAACATACTGAGTGGGTCCTCTTCTATGGAGTCCACCATGTTGTCTTAACAGTAGCCCTGAATGGACAAACCATCACTGGCTCTAGATAGGGTCATTAGATTTTTGCATCAACCCCCTCTAGTTCTCCTACACGCTTGGCACACAGAAGAAGATGCCTCTAAATCCTACACAGTGGACCTTTAAGGCTCTGGGAGACAGCCATTTTTATCAAAAAACGGAGATGTCTTAACAAACCATACTGGGGAATTTTGCATACACTAATACTGACCATTTGTTACATGGGAGAAAAAGACTGCACTCAGAGACAATGTCAGCCCAGTCACCAAAACGTTGGCATTGTATGTTTTTACAAACCATGGATATGTTACATTTGTACAATTTATATACATATCATATCAACATTTCTAAAGTGACGTAGTTCAGATTACATGTATAAGAGCTGAGTTTATCATCAGAGGGCAGAAGGGGAGGGTGGATGTTGTGACACCTTGATTTAAGGATGGCCAGACAGCAGCAGACCACTGTTTTAGACCAACCAAGACCTTGCAGCTGCATCTCAGCCTCTGAATGAAGACATGATCTGTTTGGAGACCAATAACAATGAAAACAAATGTGGATATTTAAATTAAAAAACATCAGTTAACATCACTTAACGTGTGTATTTTTATCTGGTGGACGGATTTCTCAGTAAAAGTTAAGTTAAAGTGTGATTTGCCGCGCACGTCCCACTGACTCCAGTAGAACTGACAACAAAGTCTGACTCCTGAAACACTGTCATCGTGACTGTTCCTTCTTTCATCTTTTACTTGTCCTGTCATAAAGATCTCGACTCCAAACTGAACATAAAGCTCCTGCACACTCATGCTCCAGTCACACATGCACGTCGTGCTTCAAGTCACTGTTGATTTATGCATTCAGTGAACATTTTCCAGTTACATTCCAAATAAATTCATTTTGTGATTTGGTAAATTTGTGCCTAAAAAGCTTTCTTTATTATGTTGATTTACAAAATGTAATTTAGCTGGCATTACATTACTCAAAAATGTTATTTGCTATTGCAAATTGGTGGTATATAAACATAATTTCTAGGAGACAGGGTTGAATACTTATGTACAAGGTAGGCACAAACAACATGGTCAAAGGAAAAGATCATGGTCTGAATGTCGGAAAAGTCTCCGGTAGCTTGAAACACGAGAGACATTGTGTTTACTATATTAATGTGTCACCAAAACCATTTTTTTTTTTTCAAATATTGCACAATGTGTTGCAAAAAACAACACTAAATTAAAGTAAAATTAAAATTAAACTTAATTTAGTTAGGCTATCATTGTGGTTCTCATAGAAATATGAATACAGGTGGTGGGCATGAAATGGGTTAAAATTACATGCTGGCAACACAAAACAGCCCAGTCACCAAAAAAAAAATGCATATATGTTCCTGCAAACCACAGATACAGTGGCATGGTAAAAATTTGGTTTACTGAGAGTAGTTAGGTAAGTAGAAGATAAACTGATCTCCAAAAGGCATGAAGTCAAGGATGACACATTTCTTCAATATTTTAAGCAAGATTGCTTTTTAATTTCAATCTTTTACAGAAAAGGGCCTGAAGCAAAAGTTTGGGCACCCTGTATGGTCAGTACTTAGTAGCACAGCTTCTGAACACTGTTTGTAATCAGCTAAAAGTCTTTCACCTCTTGTTTGCGGGATTTGCAACCATTCTTCCTGCTCTTTTGAGGTCTATCCATAGACTTTTAATGATGTTTAGGTCAGGGGACTGTGAGACTTTTTCATGAAATTCTGCATCTTTTTTTCTACAAACATACCTTTGCTCATTGCGTCCAAAAAGTTCTACTCTAACTTCATCAGTACATTTTTGTTTCTAAAAACCATCAGGCTTGTTTAGATGTTCCTTTGCAAACTGACATCATATTTGTACAGGTGTCACTGCACAGTAGAACAGTGCACCACCACTCCAGAGTCTGCCAACTCTTCCTGCAGGTCTTTTGAAGTCAGACAGGGAGTTTTGGTTTGCCTTTCTAGCTATCCTACCAGCAGCTCTCTGAAAGTTTTCTTGGTCTTCCAGACCTCAACTTGACCTCCACAGTTCCTGTGAACTGCCATTTCTTAATTTTATTACAAACTGAGGAAACAGCTACCTGAAAACACTTTGCTATCTTTTTATAGCCTTCTCCTGCTTTGTGGGCATCAGTTATTTTAGTTTTCAGAATGCTAAGCAGCTGTTTAGAGGATCACCTGGCCTTTCCTAATAATGACAAGATATAGTCCTAACAAGTTAATTATGGTCCGAGACCCTGGTAAAATAAGCCTGAGAGCTCAAATGTCCTGGGGTGCCAAAACTTTTGCATGGAGCTCCTTTCATTTTAACAATACACTAATTTTGCTTAAAATGTTGAAAAGGATGTTTCATCTTTAACTTAATGCCTTTTGGAGATCAGTTTATTCTCTATTCACTTAACTATTCACAGTTAATGTAAATTTTGCTCGGGGGGCCCAAAGTTTTGCGCACCACTTTACGTTACGTTGTTTATACGTATCACATCGACATTTTTAAAGCGATGTAGCTCAGATTAGATGTATAGGAGCGCAGTTTACCATTAGGAGGAGGAGACGAATGGTACAACACCTAGGCAATATGGTCAAGTTTGCCAGCAGAAATCTTTTTATTTCAATTCAAATTATAATCTTTTTCTCAAACTTGCTCTTGACAGCAGATGGCTGTCAAGCAGGCTGCCCAGTAGCACACTATTACTATTACTATTACTAATACTATTACTATTACTATTTGAGACCAACAAAAAACAAAAGCGAGTGATTGTGGTGACAAAAGCAGGTATTTTTTCGGTGAACATTAGTAAATTTCTAGCTATGTTTGTTGCGACCTATCAGAGTGCATGTCAGTTTCTTTATTATCTGTTGACCTCTCTCTTCAGTACATGTACATATGTCCAATTTGATTGTTTTGTTGTATGTAACAACATCTGGTTTATTTTTTTAATTTTTTAACTCAGCTATATTCCATTACATTCTGTTGGTCTGTCTTTCTATCTGACTGTGTGCTCTGTTAGGGAATTTGATGGGAGAATTGTCATGCCTGAAGGAATCAGTGTGTGTGTATGTGTGTGTGTGTGTGTGTGTGTGTGTGTGCACACTCATGGTCAGTGGAGCGAGAGACACAGCCCCAATGCTGATGCTGGCCGACAGTGCCCTCAGGACAAAAAGAAGAGCATGCGCAAACATGTACATATATTCACACACACACACACACACACACACACGCACACGCACACACACACACACACACACACACACACACACACACACACTGAGTCATTATGTAATAGTAGGGCATAGAATCATGGGGGAAAAGGGGAGAGAGAGGAGCTGAGAGTAGATGTACACTCTCACACACCCTCTACTGGCCTTGCTCTGCTCTCACAGACAAACACATAACACACATAGAGGCACACACAGTCTTTTCTGTGAATTTTGACTTATCACCATCACCCCATCACGCAGCCCTTCTGTACACTGATGTGGACAAACCATCCCATGTGCACATGATGACAGATGACAGAAGATGATGATTTGCAGAATAAATAAACGAGTGTCACTGAGAGCTTAGTGTCACCAATCCTGAAAAAGTCACTGCAGATTGTTTTTTTTTTCCAAGATTAATTTCTTTCCTGCTCTCTTACATCACTTCGACATGCACCACGGAACACAGGAGGACAGTTCAATCCGTTATGTAAGCACTGGTCCCTTTTACATGATCTGACATCATGACGTCAGACAGGGACTTTGGATGCTTTTCCTGTTTGCTACGTGCCCGGAGCTGACGTTTGGTGTAATTCTTTATCGCGCTTTGCATCAAGAAGTGACTTACTCACAATGTGATACTGGTACAGGAAGAAGCCACTATCAGTCAGAGAGTTATATGGGTGACTAATATTGGGTTTTTTAAAGGTAAAATAATATTTTTAAAAGTTCAGCTTTCTATAGCCAGTATTTTGGGTTAGTATTGTAGCTGAAGAAATTCTTTTCTCTATCATGGGACCCAAAAACGGATTAAACTATTTGAATTAGAGGACCTACAACTGTATAGCAAAAAATAACACATTACTTCCATTAAAAGCTTTATGTTCGAAATCTTATCATTGCACCATTAGTCTGACAGCATACAGACAATTAATGGACTGCATAGTTTAGGCCTATCATCATTTAAAATTCTATATATTGGGGCTTCTTTTGCTCTTGGTCTAAACCTGCTGTGTGCTAAATATGAGGGAAACACTAACCTAGGTAAATTAGAAACAGCAGTACAGGTGACACAACCCAGTCCAACCCATTCGCCAGAATAAATGTTAACATCGTATATTTCTGCGAAACATTTGTGCGTTGCAGTTAACGTTATGTTTCAGGCTGTTCTCATGCAATGTTTTTACATTTCCTGAGAAAAGTAATGCACCAAAATTTGTACAGATCCCACATAATGTTGAGCCAGTAATTTGTGCATAATCAACGTAATTTGGAAGGCTGCAACAGCGTGACAAATGGGCTGATGGGAGTAAAGAAGGAAGCGGTCCCAGGTGGTCCAGTTGAGAAGTAGGTTGGGGCAGTGGATAGATCACAAAACACAGGACTTTTCCCTGCGACTTTCCCCACGAGACGTGTCCACAACTGTGTGATCTTTAAGTCATTTTACAGTACATCTTTACCATGTTTCTTTTCCTAAACCTAACCACAGTAGCATTACTTACCTAAACCTAACCTCCGTAACTTAACGTTAATTGTGTAACATTAACATCACATTAAGGGCGTAACGTCATTCATGGGGCACTTATTCATAGCATATCATGTGAGCAGTTGTGTGTGCATTTTCCTAGCATAGCACAAACCTTTGTACTGTATGATGATATGGTGCAGGGTTTTGGAGGCACAATCACAGCTGGCAATACGACCAAAATCTCTTGAAAAAACCACCAGTTTTGTTTTTCTTGAACAGTGGTCTGCAGTTTGGCACCTGCCTCACCAAGGCAGTAATTTTAAAATATATGCATATGTAATCATAAATAGACAATTAATTGTAGTTATAACTACTAATAATACAGTGTTTGAATGTGTCACATGACCCTTGTCTGACAGGAATTTTATGTCAGGTTAACACACATTTTTTGTTGTTCAGATGACAGCTCATATATCTTAAATGTGATGGGAACTACATCTTGGCTTTTAGGTGTCTTCCCCTTGTTTTTACATACTGCCTTTGTTTAGGAGCTCCTGCTGAGTTGGTGCCATGTCTTTTTTTTAATTCAGATATAAACCCAGACGATAGGATTGGGGATTAATTGGAAATACTGTATCTGATCTTCCATCAGAGGAGATTAACAGCAGTTGTTGATGCCAAAACATCACTAAACAAAGGGTTTCCAAAATGTTCTTACACCAAGAATCAGCGATCAGGACGCAGCGACCCTGAGGTCTTTATCCTAACTGTGCTCCAATAAAAACAAGGCTGCTGAGGATTTACTCTAGACATTGTGTTGGAAAGTGATGATTGTCACGATGTGAATGGAGGAGGGTGACCTGTGTGTGTGTGTGTGTGTGTTTGGGGTGGGGGGGGGGGGTTGTGGAGGCACTAATCTGACCTTGTTCTGAAAAGAGTTTCATCCTCACTGCAGGGGGTCTTTGGAAATCCAACATCCACATCCTCCCATCATCCGCCGGTACTCTCCTCATGTACCCTGTGACCTCCTTGATACCCCTCCCCCCTCACTTAACCCTCCGTCCTTTTACAAATTACAAAAGTCTTTTCAGTCTATAATTTTGAAAATGTAGCTGCAGTACATATTGTCAACATTACATACTTACATATGTTCACTCTTACCTATCCTTATAAATAAATGACAAAAATGTTAGTGACAGAGAGAAATGACCAAGGGGATTACCTGTAAAGTAACATAATATGCAACATGATATAGTATAAACTGTTCATATGGTTTATGAAGTATGATATGATTGCCTTTGCTTTTTGCAGTCTAGTCAATTGTTAACCCATAAAATCCTCTTGATGCTTGTTGGAAATGTTTCCATGAAATATTAAGGCTTGTGTTCTCATTCCTAGGTTATCAAATTTTGATGCTTTGTCATACCCCTTGGCGTCTGATAGCAACGCACAGGGCAGCCTTTTGCATAAATATGTGTTGCACCCCTAAAACAAATTGCAATGTGCATTTTATGTTGTGAAACAGTCACAGTTAGTTTTCAGACAACAAAACTACTGGGTTAGATTTAGAAAAAAGATCATATTTTGAGTTAAAATAAGTATGTTTATTACGTAACATATCTTCACATTAAAACAACAGTGACAGGGTGCCTGGTGGCTTGGTGGGTGGAGCAGGCGTCCCATATGCAAAGGCAATGTCCTTGCCACAGTAGCTCTCTCTCTCTCTCTCTCTCTCTCTCTCTCTCTCTCTGTCTCTACCTCTGTCTCTCTCCCTATCCAAAAAACAATGACTTTGATTTTATATGGGGCAAGACATGTTTTCCTGGGTGAAAGTCCTGTTTTTGTTTGACCCAGCCATCTCCTCTCTCTCCCACCCTATGTGAAATTTCTCGCCCCTTACACTATGTCAGATGCTCTTAGTGTCAAGTATTGCCCTAGATGGGTTTATATTGGGGTTAGTTGGAAGTCCAGTGCATCTTATAAAGATGCAAAAGGGTGCCACTGGCGTTGCTGTCATATGCTGAGGGGGGAGACAAAGCGTTGGTATTTGAGGACCATGGAATGAGAATGGGCTGCCCAAGCTGTAAAACCCCTCTTTATGTTACTAATTAAAAAACTTTCTATGAATGCAACCCAGTCGTCAGAATTATTTGTTGGCATTCTACACTTATCCGTGGATATGTTACATTTATATGTTTCACACGTATGACATAGATCAAATTGCATGTATATGAGCTGAGGACAAACAAAAGCTGGTATTTGTTTTGCCTTTAATGGACAGGACAGTTAAGTGTGAAAGGGGGAGAGAGAGAGGGGGATGACATGCAGCAAAGGGCCACAGGCTGGACTTGAACCCAGGCCGTTGTGGCAACAGCCTTGTACATGGGGCGCCTGCTCTACCACTAAGCCACCGACGCCCCAAGAAGCTGATGTTTTTTAATGAGAGCTCAGGATATGTCCAGCTTTGTTTGTAGCAACCAAATTGGGTACTTTTATCCAAAACATAACTCTGAGCACTGTCCTAACATAAAATTGAAAATTGACATGTAAAGAGACGTAAAGTTTCTACATTATCACCCACATATGAAATGTACAAATGTAACATATCTGTGGTTTGTAGAAACCTACAATGCTAACATTTATTCTGGCATGTGGGTTGTTGCATGAAAGAAGAGCACTGTAAGTAAAAAATAGGATAAAAATAATCTTGCAATCTTATTTTGACATTGAAGTCTTAAATAGATAAACAGCTCTCTCTATTTAATAGTGTTCTCTTATGTGGCCTGGCATGGCAACAGAGAGACTGTGTGTGTGTGTGTGTGTGTGTGTGTGTGTGTGTGTGTGTGTGTGTGTGTGTGTGTGTGTGTGTGTGTGTGTCAGGCTGGGGTGGGGGAAACACCCATCTGTCTATTTACAGCGGCATGGGGAGATTTCGCTAAATATCTAATCCATCTAATCCTCCTCACTGAAGCCACATATAGAGGTAGTGGTACACAGTGACCACTAGAGGGCGAGCTGACTGTTAACTGATGAAAGGGAAAGAAGTTTTTACTCACAAAGAGGATGAATTAAGTAAACGTGTCGGCAAGACTTGGGATACAAGTGGTGGATGAATAGACAATGCAAAGATATTATAGATTTTATGTAAACATACACATTTATGTACACACACACGCACGCACGCACGCACGTACGCACGCACACAAGCACGCATACACACACACACAGCTCCCCTACATGCATGTGATTGCACATGACATCTCCAGCATCAGTGGTCCAGTGATGTAGGAACTTTCCTGCAGAGATGGAATGTCCTGACTTAATCACACATGTATATTGCTGATTGAATTAGAGCTCTGTGGCTTCAGAGAGAGGCTCTACTTTACAGAACTATCACCTCGCATCACTATCACCCGCCTGCAGCCATAGCATGATCACACACTTACATCTCTGGACTTCATGTACTCAATAGAGTTGGGCACAGAAGTTTTAACAAAGTTCAAAATGTCACGTTGTCAAAATACTCTGAATCCGAGTGTCCCATCTCCTACCACACACATGTCTATTACATCTTTCCTGGTAAGTGACACATAATACGCTAAACAAGAATTACCACTTCATGGTTGTATGTCTCCGTGAACAATTCAAGTTGCAGTTCACATCCTTGTCTGTAAAAACATGGATGCTTCACACATCTTCCCCGGAACAGCACAGAAAATCTATACAATCAGTACAGTTTCAAGATGGACACCCAAGATTAGTGTCACCAATTCAATATCTGACCAAATGTCTCCCCGTCTGCTCCTGAAATATGATGTTGAATAATGATGTTCTTTTTGTGATACTTTCATGTGATTCACATTGGGTTTCTTTGCAATGAAATGTGCTCTATAAATAAAGTTGCCTGGCCTAATGGCCAGTAAAGGGATTTTGGTAAACACTATGATGTCGCAGTGAGGCTGATCTTTGACCTTTTGAATATAAATGCAATTACTTCATCGTTGTATCATCTGAGACATATGTGTGAAGTTTTTGTCATATTTAGTATATGAATTCTTGAGTTATGGCTAAAAACATATGAGGTCATAGTGACCTTGACCTTTAACCTTTGACCGCCAGATTCTGATCAGTTCGTTCATGTGTCCAAGTGGCCTTTTGTACCAAATTTTAGGAAACTCCCTTAAGTCCTTCTTAAGATATTGACTTCATGAGAATGAGATGGATGCAAGGTCACAGTGACCCTGCCCTTTGGCCAGCAAATTCCAATCAGTTCAGTTCCACCTTGCATGAAGGTGGATGTTTGCGCCAAATTTGAAGAAATTCTCTTAAGGTGTTTTTAGATATCGCATTCACAAGAATGGGACAGATGGACAGACCCCAAAACATGCCTCCATCAACAGCCATCACTAGCATGGAGACATAAAAAGAAACCCAATTTGTCCTTTAACCAACAGTAAGTTATTATTCTGCCCAGTGGTATATTATATTTGACATCCTGTTGAAGGGCATCTGTGTATTTAAAGTTGCAGTAATCAACATTTTTATATTAACAATGGATCAATGACTGTGTGATGTGCAGTGTGATGCTTATAGTGTTAAACCCACAAAGAATTATCAGCAACTCGAGGTTATTCTTCCAGATTTCCAGCCCACAACTTTACTGTGTAGTTAACTCTCACTACTCTTATCACCTCTGATAAAACCACTGTACTCCACCTACTCAGCACCAATTCTTTACTGCCATATGTTTTTAACATTTCCTTATTAACTATTTAGCTATTGATTGTTGGACTGATTGTTTGTTTATGTGCGTGGCAAAGCTGTAAATGAATTTGGGAAAAATAAAGTTGTCTGGAACTGAAACTGAAATGACACATACACTAGATAGAGTTAGGGACTAGCTGGTGAACACAATGGAGCATTTAGCAGCTTGAGAGATATTTTTCTTGGCACTTAGCGGAGAGCAAGTTTGCCATATTAACTCTATGACAATATGTTAGTGTTGTGGTGACAGCCTGTTTCACTGACCTGGAAACACCAAATAAATCAATTGTTACTGATGTAAGTTCAAATTTGTCACAAATCTTCTGCTCTTTTTCATTTGAAGCAATCTAAATGTGAAGTTACCCTGAGCCTTCTTAAAAATGACAAGAGAAGTACATCCTCAAACATAAAGACTACAATTCATGTTACAGATAATGTTCCACATTTTAGGAAAAACAGTTATTAGTTTTCTATCAGAGACCAAGATGAGATGATCAATATCACACTCATTATCATGTTTAGCTGAGCCTTAACAAGCTAGCTGTAGTTAAAACACGTTCTCACCCCCAACTCGTCAAATACAGCAGCTTGATCAGCTGACACTCTCTGTGCCTCTCTAGCGTCAGTTTTGGACGCTCTGGGACGGTGTGTCAATTTCCACTACTTACATACATAGTGTCTTTTGTATTATTAGATCTGGATACCAGATCAAAAGATGGTACCTATTCAGTCCAGTAAAAGCCCGCCAGGTGCATGCGCCAAAAAAGCTTTGAGCCTCCAGGTTTACTTCCGCAATGTGCGCAGTAGTGTTTCTTCTGCTGGCGCTGTTCCGGCTTGGCTCACTGTGATGTCATCCCAGACTTTTTAAATTGCTTTTCTCAGCTTGAGAAAAATTTAACAAATATAAAAACTCCATGGATCAAAAATTCATAATAGACAGAGTCATAATTGATCTTGTTTACTGTTTGAGGTGTTATTAGTTTTACAGGTGTCTCTTTTATAATGATGGTCTATGAAGAAAATGCTTTTTGGGCCTCGGGATATTTTTTTGCTGAAATACTGCAAGTAGCCACTTGGAAAATTGGAAGCAAGGCCAAGTGGCTTTCCCGAGGGGCCTAGTCTTTTCAATATAAACCTCTGTGTTCATATAAAATGTATGTTTTATCACAAAAACTATTTTAGTTTCAGCCAAAAGATCATGGTTTTGGTTAAAATAAGTGTTTGTTGTAATTTCACTTAAGTTAACAAGTATGTCACGTGATGTATGTTATGTCACATATGTCACGATGTTAACAATGTTATGTAGTTAGAAATCTCGCTGTCTTTTGGCTTCACAAGGGACACAAACACTCCTGGGTGAAAGTCCTATGTTTGTTTCACCCATTCATCTGCCTAACGTAGTCCAACTTCTCATGCTCTATGCAACGCCATTGCTACAGATGGGTTGACATTGGAATTAGCTGAAAGCATGGTGTATCTCATAAAGACGCTACAGGTGGGAACTGCCCATTGGTCCAACATCCCATTGTTCCAACCATATTAATCCCATTGTTCCGAAGTCCCGTTGTTCCGAAATCATCATGATGCCCTGTGGTTAAGGTCTGGTTAGGTTTAGACACAAAAACCACTTGGTTGGGTCAGGAAAAGATCATGGTGTGGGTTAAAATGAAAAAGAAAGTGGCAAACACATAAGCCGTGAGCCTGCTTCACCTCAAGCCTTTCCCAGCTGACCCAGAGCCGGTCGTAGCGCACCATCAAGGCAGAAATACGCCCGCCGGGAGCCGTTCAGCACCGTGGAGAGCTCCCCACACAACCCCCACCCCAGAGTTAATAACAGGAGGTTATGGTGTTTCACTCTCTCCTCTCTATGGCACTTGTATCTCGATCAGTAGCCTACTTTTGGTGCGTTTGTTGATCCTCTGTGGTACACAGATACAGTATAGCCTAGTATAATCACATATCGGAACAATGGGACGTTGGACCAATGACATGGACCCCTACAGGTTGCCTTGTGCGTCCCTTGAAGTCATCATTCGTATATGTTACTCACTTTTTTGTGTTCTTTGTTTTTAGTTTTGCATGTAATACTTTGTTTTCTTATTATTTTTCAGTATTTAGCTTATCTTCAAGCACAAAAAAATGTAACTACAATCCTTCCAATGTCAATTAATTGTTAGTGCAAGACAACTGCCCTAAAATAACTTAAAATAAGAGTGTCCTTTTGTATTGTGCATTCTCATTATGCATTCTCCCAGCATGAAACTTTGCTCCTTTGCTTTCTACTCTCTACAGATATTTAAGTGCTAATGACATTTGTCTCTTTTGGTAATTCATATTTAATAGAAAAAGTGTTTAAGACAATGAATGAAAGTTTATGAATGAAGTCTTCATCTCAAACAGACACCTGGCTGTCAGAGGAGCAGTGAAGCCCCCTTCATTTCATTCGTAGGAAGAATATATTTAATCCCCACAAAGAGCACATGTCAATCTCACAAAGCACAGGCCCACATACCATTACACAACAGAGTTAATCTGCTGGATTTAAACCCCACCAGTACTTGTCACGCTCGCCAGCTCATACGTACGCCCTCACACCACACAGGCATACACACACAAATAAGTCTTATCTGGCCTGTGCTGCATCCTGTCACACATACAATCTGTGGGAGGGTTTAGGGCACTTTCCTAATTCTATTGCAGAGCAAAAACAGAACTTTGACTGATTACATCATTTTAATTCAAATGAACACAGGAACTGTTTAAGGGTGTTGCATTTACACCACTACACTGTAAATGTAATTAGGATACTCCCACACAGTTTTATATTGGTGCACTGATGCATGTGCATCACCTGCACACCAACTAAACACACTATGGTCACATAGGGTTTCATGGTGCTGTGACGGTAAGTGGTATCAGGATTCATTTACCTTCTGGGCTCCTGCTTGGACTGTTGCTGCCAACTCGGCTTAGTCACCTGAAGTTAACTTGCTGCTAATGCGGACACACTGCAGGTTTCATGCTGTGCGGGCTGGTGCCAATACTTATTGTCACAATCTATTAAAGACATGCAGCTTTCACTTTTGCAGTCTGTTCATAATGTTTTTCCAAGCTTCTATTTCATCTGGCACTGATATTTGCCGTCTTTTGGGCAACATTAATGAGAACTAAAGGGGGTTGCTATTGTTTTGATCTCCAAGCAATCTCCAGTGATATTGGACATGAAGTTGGGGGATTTGTAAGTGACAGAACAAACAACAGAGCTGTCAGCACTGAAGCAGCAGAGTTTAGATATACTAATTTTAGTTTTAATTTTAATTTAATTTTGCAAGCTCTAGAAACAATGAATCCTACATTTCCCTATATTTTCATTAGACCCTGCCTGATAAACACTCATGTCTTTCAGATTCCTCACCTCCAGTTTTTAACACAGGCTTTCTGTTATTACTTTGTCATTTCAAGTCCAAGCTAAGATAACCGTGATGACTATGAAACCATCAAAGCAGAGCAATAACAAACAGTAAAGACTAAAGTAGAGATTGATGCTGTGGCTTGTAGTTTGGCAGTGCGATATTGAGCTCAAAGGAACAGTGTATACGATTTAGTGGCATCTAGTCATGAGGTTGCAGATTGCAACCAGTTGAATACCCTTCCCCTTCCAAGTGTGTAGAAAAAGATTTGTTGGCCTTCAGGTTCATTCATGCCACCAAAGTCAAGCTACCACTTACACATACAATATGAAAGAGCCAGTGCTTGGTTCTTTCATTCTGGGCCACAGTAGAAACATGCCAGTGCACAGCACGCTCACTTTCCAAAACCATCAAATTCGGCAGCTTGGTCAGCGGCCGTTGGTGACCCAAAAGGCACTCTTTAGTGTGTGTATAAGATATAGCAGGCTCCCAACTAACTCCAATTTAACCCCTTCTGCAGCAATGATGTAGTACAAAGAGCGAGAATGTCCACGTGACAGGAGGGAGGGATGGTGAATGGGTCAAACAAACACAAGACTTTCACCCAGGAGACTGCTCTTTGTCTCCCCTGTAAAAAAAAAAAAATTTCAACAGTATCATCACGTAAATATAAATAAGTATGTGTAACGAGTCTGTCTCACCACAGAGAAATGTGAATGATTAAGAAAATCACAAAGTACATAATATAATATAATATTAGGTTTCAAAATGGTAAAAAAAAAATATATATATATATTTGACAAGCTAGGAGTGAGATCATGTTGTGGCAGGCTGTTCTCAAAATGTTCATGTGTTTTCCTATGAAAACGAATGCACCCAAATTTGTACAGATCAAACATATTTTGAAAGGCTGCGATCACGTGACCAAGGCGCTGATGGCACTAAACAAGAATTCTGTCCTGAGTGCGCTTGCAAGGAGGCAGGTTGGGATGGTGGATGGGTCACACAAAAATTGACTTTCACCTGGGACTTTCACCTAGAGCCTCCTGCTTGTGAACTTTGAGTTATTGTAAGGGACGTCCTCACCACATTTCTTTTCCTAAACCTAACTTCCATAACTTTGCATTACGTAACTGTATGTTAAGGACGTAATATCATTCGTGTGCAGCTAATTCTTAGGAAATCTTACGAGCTTGAAAATAACTTAATTAAAGGTGAGATTCTCTTGCCAGTTGCATTTTTTCCCCCCAATATCGTAGATAAGCAAATGTAAACGGTGTGATAACCATCACCTTTTACATCGTGGTATACCTAAAACTGGTATATCCCTGCAACCCTTCTCTGTATATATGAAGGGCTCCTTCTTAACTAACGAAAACATGACTCTTAGTTTCAGGTGATTATCCACTAATTAAAGCCCATTTCTGCCAATAGAGCCCCATAAATCCTACAATAATGACTTCAGACAGTGCAGTTTTTATTGGCTGACCCTGCAGGGTTGAAAAATAAAAACTCTGACCCCCAAGTCATAAACCATGAGTAAGATCTAGATATTTGCCCTTGGCTGACCGAAAACTGATCAGATCCTAGAAGCTGTAACCCCTGATCTGCAAAACGCAATAATAACTCTGAGCACCAGCAATAATAATAGACTTAAATGGAGCTGGAGACAGGACTGAACATGGAGCATGTGTTAGTGGTCTAATTTCTGAACTACACTGGATTACTTTAATGCACATCAACTGGAAACACATGCACAGAACAGATGACACTTACACCTCACCATCTGCTCTGAAAAAAATAACACACTAATTAAAACAATAATCCACAACGTCTGCATGCTGAATGACCATACTGCTTTCCTCTATCGATATGTTCACTCTATTTAGTAAATACATGTAAATCATGTCATTATACACTACATTATAGAAGGATGTCGGTTATGTTCCTGTGTAAAGCAGCAGGGATAAAGAGTTGGCACATAAAACATTTTTCTCGGTCACGCCACGATTGACACACTGATGTTAATATATGTTGGATGTGTTTATATCCACATCCTGTACAACTGCAGAGAAATGCCAGCACACAGTCTTATTCTTTTTTTTTTTTTAATTTTTTTTGTTTTGGTATTTTTTGCCTTGGCATCAAACCCATGGCTGCTGTGACAAGCCTTTACACATGGGTGCCCACTCTACTAGGTGAGCTAGTGGGTGCTGCATCATCCCTTTCTTATGCATAACTCTCTTTCCGCTGCTTTCCAGTAAGTCGGTCTTCTTGCTCCGGTGTATTAATCTGCGCTTGTCATAGTGACTAATTGAACGCTGTTTCATTTCTTATGCTAACCTCAACATTTGTTTATTGTGTTACATATCACAGGCCCACAAATATTTGCCTATATCTAATAATTATCAGACTTTGATCCCTGCCTGACCCTCCCTGTGTCCAAGGCGATTCATTTATTTTAAAAGGTCTAGGCTGTTTAATTGCTCTGTATCATCACACTGTTATTAATATAAACAGGGGATTTTAATATAAAGTGGTAACCACTGTGTGTGAATGAATGAATGGGTCAGACCTGCGCAGCACTGGATTTGAAATGAACTGTAATAAACTGGAGCTTCTGTGCTTTGATTACCTGCTGTGAAACAACACCATCCTCATCCATTTAAAATGAACATTAGTTCTTCTGAGCTCAGTTTGGTCAAAGTAACGCAACAGCAGTGTATTATGTAAATTATTACTCTACACAAGAGTAATGCCGTAAAGTAACTTATTACTTTTAAATGAAACTAACTAGTAATATGTAATATTTTACATTTTGAGAGTAACTTGCCCACCATTGAAAAACACCCATGTGTGGGGGCTAAAAAGCTGCTGGAAACACAGCAATATGTTGCTAAATCACAACTGGTTTTGTTGTTTGTTTGTCAAATAGTGGTGTGCAGTGGTCATGCCATCCACCATTCCCTCCACCTCCAACTGACAACGTCAGCTCGTTACTACGTCACTTTAGAGACATTGGCTTGGTAGGTATGAAACATAAATGTAGCATATTTATGGTTTGCAGAAACATATAATGCCAACAATTGACTGGGCTGAACATTTGACCTTTTCTTTTCCAGGCATTTTCACCCTTTTTTTAAAAGTGTAAATTGAAAATGCACATTGAAACAGATGGATGGTAATTTTTCCTTAATAGGAAAATTAAACCAAAAACTTTACTACAGTCCTCGTTGTGACCCCATGTGCGACCATACACAAACTGAGCGTAAAGCACCATGACAATTAATGGTTAAATCCCCAAATGAAGACAAAATAAATAAGGAAATTAAGAATCAAATGTCTACTTTATTGACTAAGTGCTATGGCAAAGTTCAGTGCAGCGACCTATTTCAGTGAGTAATCACATTGCGATAAAAGTGAGGATGATGAACTGAGAGGATACCAGTGTGCACGAGTGCAAGTGCGTAAGCTTCAACAACAACAACAGCCACTTTTATTCTTTAACCGGACATATAATACACACACACACACACACACACACACACACACACACACACACACAGTAATATGTTCTGCTCAGAGGACCCTCAGGGAGATACACTCTGGAGGAAACCTATTATCAGGTCAGGGGCAAACACACACACACACACACACACACACACACACACACACACACACACACACACCACAGAAATAAAGCTTTCATCATTCTATTTTAAGCTCTGATACAGCTGAATGAACTAGAGCGTAGCAGCATAACAGGCAAACACACACACACACACACATACACTTACAAACTCTGACTTACTCAAATACACAAGCATTATTACACAACCGCCACACAACCGCACAGCCCATCCCCATGGAGTTGTGTGTGTGTGTCACAGCACAGATGGGACAATCAACCCCCTGCAGGTGTGAGCCACGCAGACTGCAGCATGCTGATGATGTCACAAATGAGCCCAGTGGGGTAGCAGCACAAAGATGATGTCAGACCTCAACAAGGACACAGTGATTTATGAGAAACATACTGGATAACTAATGATAAGACACTGACAATGATTAAGACAATACTGCATGCTGTGTGTAGGATTTAGGGGCATCTATTGGCAGCAATTAAATGTAATATTCGGATCTATGTTTCCGTTAGTGTATAATCTGTCACCTGATGCAGCCATGAGGTGTGTTAGCTTCTATAACTTTTCTGATAAAACCATTGAATTTTTTTGTTCTTTTACAGCTAAAACTCGTGTTTAAATTGTTTTCACTCTTTTAGAATTAGCTTACATTAGCCAACAAGCTACCCATCCACTCAAACCAAGTTAGTAGCAGCAAAACCTCTGAGGGCACTTACAGTAATCTGTTATTTCTTCTTTCAAGAGTTGTATAGTCTTACATTAATAATCAATTTCCCCAAATTGTATAGCCTACAGTCTCTTGAGTTTGTCATTCTGCTGCTTAAATGTAATCATTTTGAAGGAAGCTTCAAAAAGAGAGGCAAATGAAAATTTTGAACCAGTTGCTGGTGAGGTCACCACATTCCTCTCTCATTAAATCAGCAGCACAGATTTTTGTCTATTGTTTGGAGAAGTGTGTCTAAATGCATGAATTCATAGGCAAACAATGAAGAGCAGCTGCTTAGACATGGACTACTGTGTGTGTGTGTGTGTGTGTGTGTGTGTGTGTGTGTGTGTGTGTGTACTTCAGGCTATCCTATCTTCTGCTATTAGGGGTTGTTGAAGGGGACAGTGGCTATAACTTCAGTTACATACATTACATAATTCCAATTCCATTTGTGACAGGAGGAGACACACACACACACACACACACACACACACACACACACACACACACACACACACACACACACACAACCTGCTAACAGCCAACTTGTGCTTACATGAAATTGATTTTTTTTTTAAGGTAAATTTGCAGCTCCTAACTTTTGAGTATAAATGTATCATCTCATTTCCATCATCTCAGTATTCAAATGTTTTGTGTCTGATCCTCTAAAACACACATTGACTCATCTCCATGTCATGCTAATGTCTTGCTATTCGTATTTCGGCTCTTATGTGAAAGACCTATTGCAAACATTTCATATATATATATATATATAATATATATATATATATAAAATTAATATTTGATGTATATATTTTATTAAACCTATTTATTTGATTTATTTTATTTGATATTTATATATTCTATTGAATATATGAATATATCTATCTATCTATCTATCTATGAGACAGACTAAGAAAAACATAATTTTCCACAAAGGTGTAGTTAGGTTTAAATTATGTGATAAATGGGTGATTGTTCTTTTCTTATATGTTTTCATCATGTATGATCTTTGCCTATTGTTCTTGCTTTTTATTTGAAGCACACTGAGTTTATACCTGTCACATGAAATGTGCTATAGGCTATTAATAAATTTGACTTGACTTGACATGACTCTTGCACACATCCCTCTGTGTGGTGCAAAAATAAAGATAAGACAAAGGTGAAAGCAGGCACTTTTAATTAGAAAGAATGGTTTGCAGTCAAGCAGCAATGAAATTCAAAGCAGCTGAGCTCTATAAGGCCAAGATGAGCATGCTATTTTTAATAATGAAAGTGAACAGTGGTCACTGCTGTGACTTGTGTCTTGCAAGGCATTTAGGCCTCAAATGTCTGCATGTATGTTTCTCTGATGCAGGGCTCTTCTGGTAGACGGAAAAATTGTACTGGTTTAGGCAAGGCAGCTTTATTTATATAGCACATTCATACACCAGGGAAATTCAAAGTGCTTTACAGAGCAGTAAAATATAAAACATTATAAAAATATAGATTTAATATAAGAGAGTAAAGAAAAAAAGATATAAAATGTCAAATTACTAAATGATTTACAATTTAGAAATTAAAAACAGCATATCTAAAATTGAGTTTAAAATACAAGAATGAAGTTGCAGGGCAGTTAAGTGAAAAAAGTAATTGAACAATAAAAATTACAGTGCAGTGTGAGAAATGAATAAATATTTGATTTAATAAAAGGCAGCAGCAAACAGATAAGTCTTCAACTTTGATTTAAAAGACATGAAAGACGGTGCAAACTTACAGTTTTCTGGGAGTTTGTGCCAAATATGTGGTGCATAAAACTAAACGCTGCTTCTCCATGTTTTGTCTTGACTCTGGGGACACAAAGACCTGTCCCAGAGGACCTGGGGGTCTGGATGGTTCATAGTGTAGCAGAAGGTCAGAAATGAATTTTGGCCATTCAGTGCTGTGTAAACCAACAGGAGCATTTTGAAGTTGATTCTCTGACAGACAGGAAGCCCTCAGAACTGGAGTGAGTGAGTGATGTGATCCACTTTCTGCAGCAGCGTACTGGATCAGCTGTCTGATCGAGTGTTGTATATGTCTCTACTGGCCTGAATTTGTAGGTGGGGTCTGAGTCCATGACTACACCATGATTCCTGGCTTGACCTGTGGTGTTTTAACATTGCCAGTTGAAGCTGAGCACTGACTTTGATTGTTCCTCCTTGGCTCCAAAGCACAAGGAGGAACACTTGTATCGGACCTTATTCCCCTGGTGACATGGTTATGTAAATTTGAGCGTCATCTGCATAACTATGGTAACATATTTTGTTGGTTTCCACAATCGAGCCAATGGAAGCATGTAGATGTTAAACAGAAGAAGTCCCAGAATGGAGCCTTGGGGAATTCTGCATGTCATTTTTGCATGCTCAGACGTGTAACTACCGAATTACAAAATTGTCCCTATCCATTAAGTAGGAATTAAACCAGTTTAGTACTGTGCCAGAAAGTCCCACCCAGTGAGGCTTTATTGGATGGATCCAACAACAGTTTTTCTGCTTGAATGAAGAAAGAATTTTGGAACAGATGGAAGCCCAGTGAAAAATACCAGAGGTAAGACTGAATAGTGAAAATTAATAACGCATGTATTATTTATAGAATCCTGCAACTAATCTATATAACTTATGGTCTAGCTGGCTGAGCATCTAAGTCAAAAATAACTACAATAGAATATAATTGTATTAAACTTACTCCAAATCCTGCTTTCGCTAACACCTAAAATGAGAATCACTCCAGCCATGATAGAGCGATCCATGACACAAGGTAAAAGTCAGCCAGGTTGGGTGGGGCGAGGGGCAATGGCCCTTTGCTTCTTTCTAGCCTGCTACTTCTAGTCCCCTTCCCTGAACCACACTCATCTTGAAACTCATCCTTCAGTTTGATCTCAACTTCACACCTGCAATGTTTTGTGACTTTTATGTTTTAAAAAAAGGCGATTGCTAACAAGTGGCTAAATGAGACTACAGAATGTCATCACGCCAAACACAGTTTTACAGCCTTGTTGTGGTGGCAACGTTAAATCATGTGACCATGGTGTAGTTTGTTTATAGCCAAATATTAGCTTTTTACTTCTGCAATTGCCTTTAGGCTTCAGAAATCATAATAAACACAAGAAGTTTGTGCTCAAGTGCTCATTTGTGGCGATAATCTTGCTGAACAAAATGTGTAAGTATCATAAACAATTGTTTGCCACAGAGCTTTTCTTCTGCAATAATCCAATGGAAAAATCCTGTAGGCTTTTTAATGAGGGGACCAGGGTGACATTGACTTTTGCATTGACCTTCAGAAAAATATCATCCCTGGAGCACTCTATATGTTTGGGGATGTGATCTAAACAGGTTAAAAGGGCATTTTTCATTTCATTTTGACTTTAAATTTAGCAAGTACTCTGTCATAAACCAAAGTAGCCTATTGGACAAATCAAAATTTCAATCTGATGACAGCACTATGAAAAGTCAGAGAATTATTAAAGTTATTGCGAAGGGAACTCAGACAGTCTCTGAGTCAAATTCCATGACGAAGCGCTGAGCTATGTCAGTCGAAATTAAAACATGGAATCTTGGTGGTGGAGCTAGAAGAAGAGTTAGATCACCAAGGCCACAAGAAAAGATGAATGTCTGTACCAGATTTCATGGTGATTCTGCCAATATCTGTCAAAATATTTCAATTCATGTCAAAGTTATGGAATGACTAACATCCCCATCCCGAGAGCCACACCTTAACATTAAGTATGAAGTGGACTACAGGTGATAGAAAGCTGTTAAGTAACAGTAATTAAGTGGTTATCAGCATGTTGTTTTACTGCAGTGGAATTCAGTGGCATTTCTCCAAATCAGAGAATGACTGTAATCATATATTTCACTCTTTACTGTTTCCTGTCACACAGCTACACAAAGACTAAATCTACAGCAGCTGAAATCTTTTCAGATGGGACCTGAACTAAATGTGATCAAACAAATCTGTCTGTGACATGAAAACATGTGAGATGCACGCAGTAATGGGGAATTGTCACTACAATTTGTCACTCTCACCTCCCGCTCGTCTTTCTTTTGTCTCCTCCCCCTCCCCTCTCCACTCCCCCCTCCTCCCATCCTCCTCCCCTCTTCTCTGCTCAGTGCTGATAACAGTCAGGTCCAGCACTGGGATGTCGATTACAGGGCCGGATGTAAGAATAGCCCGCAATGCTTTTGTGTCTCACTTCATAATGATGAAATGAGTGTGTTTGTGCCTCTGTGGTTTGAACTCAATAACAAACATGTAAAAGCAAGTATCAGATGACTACAAAGCAGGATATTATTGTATGATTACTGTATATTGTAAAAGTGTGTTGGGTATCTTTTAAAATGCAAATAATGTTGAAAATATTTTTATATCCTTGAAACTATTTAGTGCACACCTAAACATAAACAAACCTTATCCACAGAGGTGGCAGATCAGAAAATGCTCATAATCTTTTTGTACTTCTTATTCATAATGGTTTTGGGGGGGGCACTGACAATAATGTCATTCTCCTGATCAGTTTGACAAATCAGATAATACTCACATGGCTTGTTCTGGAAGACATTTATACATGACCTGTTTTCTTGTTTAGGGGCTTGTGGTCATTTGATTACAGGAGGTCATTAAGTCAGTATTACATACATATTGTAACACCATGATGAGATTTAACTTATTTGGTTGTTCAGTGGTAGGGATGGCAGTATTCGTATTGGGAGTATTTAGTTATATGATAGAGTAAATGCTTTCCAGAGAGTTCGCCACCTTCAGATAGATAAAATACAGAAATGCTGGATGAGTTCAGACATATTTATATGACATGTTATTGGTTGCAACCTAACAAAAGTGTCTATCCAAGCTCACAGAACTTCCCTCTGTTCAACTTCCCTCTTATCGCTTTTGTTTCCTTTGTTGTTCTGCCCATCCCTCGGCTGGCTGAATCTGTAAGGGCGATGTACTGAGTGAAATCCACATGTAAGGACACACACTGGCCATTAGAGCACAAGTGGCCAGTGCGGTGTAATTGAGACAAGATATAAAGGCGAAGTCCCAGGAGAGGCCCCAAGGCTTCAGACAGCAGAGCTGCTGAACTGGACTCAGTGCAGAGGACATGTGAGTTCAGTCTGAGTCACTTCAGTGAGTCACACAATAAAGCTTATATATGTTGACCAGACCTCACAAAGCACTTTCCGCTGTTTCATGTAGAATACAGGATATGTATTTTTAAACCTTTATCTAGTTTTTAAAGTATGCATGCTCTTTTTCAGCTGTGCACAGCTCACACCACAGTTTGACTCAATTGATTTTCTGAATGCTGATGTTTCTGGATTGATGGTACCTTTATTTTGGAGCAATAATTCATATAGTTGCATTTTCTTACTAAGCGGAGTGCTCAAAGTGCTGCATTGTGAACGGGAATTTGCTATCTTAATAATTGATTAAGAGACCGGCGAGGTTTTAAGGTCATGCCCATGCTTAAAGGAGCTCTGTATGGAATTAAGAGCATTAATATAGCAGAAAACAACTATTTGCAGTGTAAATATATAGTGGAGATGGCACCCAGAGCTTAGAGTAAAGTTTCACTATCTCTGTAAGTGTTGTAACCTGAGCTTTTCGGTTCTATGTTGCGGTAGACGGTCCGACCAAAAGGGCATGTCAGTACGTCTGTGTATCCCACTGGTTAGCTAATCAACCACGCTCTGCACTGCGCTCTAACGGCGGTTACAGCTGATATCCCCAATCCGACCCATGGTGGCAGGATGGTGTGGTAGCCGAAAGGTAACGCCCATCCTCGGGGTTGCCAACTTTGGTCAGAGAGCCACAGTACACAGTTAAATGTAAATTCATCGGCAATGTGCTTACCTTAGTACAATTCCGGCCAGCAATGTATCGATGACAGGTGACTTACACGCTATTTACTTTGTAAGCCAATAGTGTAGGAGACTAGGGGAAGGATGAAGTAGCATGAAGTTCAGGGTAGCCCCAAGAGACCTAAACTTGCTTTGTGAGAATAGTACGCGGTCTGGTCAAGCCACACAATGGGCTGAACGTAAAAAAAAAAAAAAAAGCACTTGGCCGTGGTGGAATATGCATTGGGTCTACGTTTGACGGCAAAATGGCGTGTCAATTTGCACAGACCAAATGAGTCAAACAGGAAGTGAGGCACAGAAAAGACGAGAGTATTCGGTCAATTTTCAAAATAAAACATCCATGAAAACTCTGGATTGTATTTTACAACACTACATCAACATGACGTTAAAGGTGGCCCCAGACCGGAAGTCAAACATGAAGAGGGGCTCAGAGGAAATTTATGCAGAGTATCACGTGACACTATGATCTCGCAATCCACCAATTCCAGCCGCTTGCATGCACGCCGCTATAGTTCCCAGTGGATGTTGAGGCCCAGCACAGGGCAGAGCGAGTCATCAACTCACCGACCTCCATGTTCAACACATTCTCACTCCGACCCTATCACATATTAAGGTTTGGTCATGGACATATCGCATCAAGACATGATGTGCAAGGTACCCTGAGTGCATTGGTTGTTGATGTTATGGGATGCCGTGTCTATTTTGGCCTATTATATGCATTAGATGTTTTCAAAATACACTTGTGTTTTCACAGGAAATGCACAGTTTGCATACAGTCTCTCTCAGAATTAACACACTTCGTCTGTACAACACCTCAAATTGACATTTTTTTTCCCCTTCAACAACAAATGCACATGGTTATGTTTATTTGGGTTGGGTTTGTCTATTTTCAAAATACACTTCTGTTTTCACTTCTGTTAACATACAGTCTCTTTCAAAATAAATGCAATATTTTGATACAACACTGCAAATTTACCTTTTTTCCCTTCAACAACAAATGCACATGGTTGCATTTTGCCAACACATATACATGGTTGGGTTTAGGCAGCATAAACACAGTCATGAGAATGAATTGATTTTCTAATCTAAACTATGGAAAAAAGCTAAGAACTGTACTTTCAAAAATGCTAAAGTACTTCTAATTCAACTTCTATTCCTATCATTAACGGCAATCACATTTTGTCTTGTGTATTTAGATGGAATCAGATCAATATGTCATTAAAAGTTAGGTTCAAGTTAAAGTCTCCCCAAAGTCAGCCAGCAATGAATATTTAATCAGCCAAAAGTGCATTATGAGTCATATTGTTCTGAAAGTATATTATTGTGCTATATTAGTCCTATTCAATGATCCATGTTTTTTCAGATGTTGTTGGAAAGTTCATCAGTATGAACCTGTCTCCTATTTGTTCCAGAAAATGTGTTTGTCTGTCCACAAGAGCAAGAGCAGGATATCCTGACGTTTCCACACACATAAATACACAACCTCCAAAAACACAATGCACCTTTCACACTCTGGCTGACTACATAGTTTCTCCATTATCCTTCCAGGCAGAATGACTTGTTCCACCCTAACACACTCAATGCCTGCTCTATCTGCGAGGATACACTATCCTCTATACTCACACACCATAAAGACCCCACAGACCTGCCATGCCTTGTTTCACTTACTGTCTGTCTCTGTCATCAACTATGAAAAGACCACACAGTCTGTCTCACAGTCTTCACATAGACACATGCATAACACAGACAGAATAAACGGCATCACTTGAGCCGATTGGCTAAAAATACACAACCTTCCTTTCTCTCAGAGATGCCCTCTCCCTCATAGAGACAAGCCCAAAATACCCCCCTCTTCATTTCACTGGGTTTTGTTGCACTTGGTACACATCAGCTCCTGCACTGAAAGCCCCCAAACACACAAAAATACAAGAATATCTTTAAGTACAACTCCACAGTGTTCGCAAAGAGTAAAAAGTGACTGAGACACCATGAATTTATCCTACCGTCCCAAATCAAATGCTTGTATCACGTGTGTTCACTGAAAGGAGATCCTCTCAACAAAGGAAATCACAAATCAAAACTGTAGTGTGTAATACAATCTGTTAACAAGCAGCAGGGAACGGTTGCTCCTTCCAAAACAAGGCCGAACTCTACAACAAAATGCTGTCAAACAATCTTGTCAACAGTTTTCCAAGCAGGGCTGGATCACTTGGGTGGCCCCGGGGCATAAATTATGTGTCGGCCCCTCTATTTGTTCATAGTGACTGTGCCCTTGGTGTTATTTGAGACCCGACTTTTATATGACTGTTGGCTAACCACGTGCCACTTTTTCAGAGAATACAAACTGAAGAGCTTGCAACTGCATGCGAACAACAGCAGCTTCTTAATTTTGAATGTTCTAAACTTACAGTGATAGCCAATTTTATGCTATGTGAATTTGTTAAAATGATTATTTACAGAGCTCTGAGGTTAGAAGACCCCTGCAGTGACTTCTGACAATCTGGTCAGAGCTAAACCTATAAAGGAAAGCAAGCAAACACTAGCCAGACTCAGCTAATGTTTAAATGAAATTTAAAAAAAAAAGTCAAATCTAGTAGGAATCAGTGCTAAAATTGGCAGGCTAAGCTAATGTTAGCTTCCACATTGGAGCACAAACTCAAACTCCTAAATAATACATGTTGTTTAGGAATTCATGATTAATAGCTGATGCTAAGCTAAAAATATAAGGGCCTATGCCTTTTACACTGCCTCTCTTTGAGGCAGGAATTTCCTGCCGTAATGCCGCCTCGTGTTCTGTACAAAAGTTATAATCGCAGAATGGGGAGACAGAGTGGTCTCGCCTTTAAGCCAGCACTGGAAGTAGTAACAGCCCTAAAACAATATCTGTATAAAGGGGACAGCTGGCAAAACAGGATTATGGGTAGCACGGATGTGATGTTTCGACGATGTGTTATGTGGGCTACTAATTGCGGAAGATTTAAAAAGTAGATCATAGCAGTTAGCAACTAACTCAAAGAAACAGAACAGTGGTCGTAAATGTCTGTAAATTGGGAAAACAATGAGGCCCAGGAGCTCCTTACACTCCGATTAGAGGATAAAATCAGCCACCATATTACAGGGTCGGCAAGTGATTGATGGAGCCATGGTAATGTCATTGTTACTGTTTACAAAGTGCTGCCAATGCATGTTATATGTCACGCCTCTTTTGCTTCTGCGATGCCAGCGTGCTGTCTAAAATCACAAAGTGGGGTGGAGTGATGCCAGCGTTGTTTTTGTTGATTCTGTATAAAAATTCAAAGGGTGTAAAAAAGGGACTTCTAGTGGCCCTGTAGTGCGATCTCTGTGTAAGAAAGGGCTTATGTATCAGTGGTTATTGTCTGTACACCAGGGGTGCTTGACGTTTTGATGACTGAGTGCCAATATATGGAGTCAGCATATGATCGAGGGCCACACAGGAAAAGTGCTGTTGCAAGTTGTCCATCGAAATTGCTTACTTCAGTTAACAGCTTCCAGCATTAATGACAAAATGTGATAACCATGACACTCGTGAAGAAACAGTATTGAAATGAACCGCAAATGAAAATGTAATGCATGGATTTTCTGTCATGTTCCAGGAGCCACACAAAATGTTTCTGAGGGCTGCCACTGGCATCGGGCTCCGCTTTGAGCAACAATTATGTACAGTATGACTTTCTCCAGTTAGTGCCATACCACAGAAGTTGACAGCACGTCTCCCTGCAACATCAGCTCTCAGCTGCCAGTCCACTGACGTGATAGAAAACACTCACGCAGAAGCTCAGGGTTTAGACAGTTTCTACAATACATGAAAAATGCAAATATACAAAATAGCAGCAGTATCAATTGTATTTCCTAAACAATTTTTTTTTTCCAAGCACACCACTGTTACATGATCATGGTTGTACAGACATCAAGCCAGCTACAAAACAGAACTCACTTCTGTCATTTTTTGATGATATATATCAACAGCAATTCACTTATGGCTTTTCTGTATACGAGTTGCAGATATGCCTCGAATTTCAGAGTAAAGTGACTCATAAGACTTCTGGAGCGTTTGCAGGGTAATAACTTGTGTGCTACTTGATAGTGTAAAATGAGCAAGAGAAAGACAAGGAAAGTACAATGGTCTCGTCTTGGTTGATATGAACTCTAGGTGATGCATTTTAAAAATGTAGGTAAAATGTAGGTTTGCTTGTGCATTCAAGCACCAACATGCATGCTCTGGATAAACTGTGTATGTGTGTTTGTGTGTGTGAGACAGCCTCTTCTCACCTGGGCCATGGTGTTCAGCAGGACTTCAGTTCGTTCCTGGTCCTCAGCATGGCTTGTGAAACCTCAGGTTGGCTCTCTGTAGACGATGTTGATGATGAGGGGGTGTGGGAGGGGGGAGTTCACATCATACACACACACACCTTAGTGTTGTGTCACTCGTGTCGCTGATGTGTTGCAAACACACACACTCACACGCATCACCTCCTCCTCCTCCTCTTCTGTGACAGCACCGTCCTCTGAAACGCTCGCTCTTGGAAATACAGTACTCCTCCTCCTTCTTTTTCTTCCCCTTCTTCTCACTCTTCCTCCCTCTTCCTGAACACAACCTGGGTGTGATTATTTTTCTTTTGAATTGGCAGAAGGAGAGAATATGTTAGAGGAGCTTATATCCTTTTATTTTTGTCCTCCATGCTCCTGTCTTGTTTCAGTATCTGGTTGGTTGTAATCTGGGCTCACACCACACACTGGCTCTCCTTTTCCTCCTCCTCTCGCTTGCTCCAGTCTCTCTCTCTCTCTCTCTCTCTCTCTCTCTCTCTCTCTCTCTCTCTCTCTCTCTCAGCTGCTCCCCCTCCTCCTCCTTCCTCTAAAACCCTCCTGCATTTTCCCTCCTGCACTGTACACAGCATTAGTGAGAGACAGAGGGAAGGGGAGGGGTGGAGGGATCAGAGGGATAGAGTGTGTATGTGTGTACCATGTGACCTGATAGTGTAGTAGGATTCCCCAGCAGCTGTCGCACTCATTCCTTCATAGAGCTTTACTGTGAGCTTCACACATTTCCATTGATGATGAGTGTTGGTAAACTGACAGTGGAGCCGAGATCTTTTGTCACTATTGTAGGTTTAACAGTTACATCCATCCATGGACTAAAGGCTAGTCAAAATTCAACATCTTGATGAGGTAAAATGTTTCTGAGGTAACAATTTTGGGAAATTGTGGAACAGGACAGACACAATGAAAGCTGAACTAATCAATATTTTTTAGACACAGAGTTTCAATAACAATGTGTATTGTGAAAGGAGACGTTCACAGTGACACACCCACAAAGAACCAGCCTGTTTTTACAAACTGTTTGTACTTTTTCCTATGAAAAGTTATGCACCCAAATTTGTACATATCCCATGTAATCATGAGCTAGTAATTTGTGGGTATGCCATGTAGTCTGGAAGGTTGTGATCACGTGACCAATGTGCGAAAGGGAGTAAGTCATTTTAAGGTACAACACCATCATGTTTTTTTTCCCCTAAACTTAACCACAGTAACTTAATTATATGACTTCATGTTAAGGATGTAATGTCATTTACGTTAATTTGTAGGATATCATATGAACTGTTCTATGAGGATACACTGAAAGAGCTGCACTGTAGAGAGCAAAACGTTTATTGCACGTTTATCCAAAGTGAAAAATAATGTATGTCCGCTCTGTTATTTAAGATGTGGTTCTTCACTGGCCCATGTTACACCCTTCCACCAAATTTCATGCAAATTGGATTAGTAGTTTTCCCATAATCCTGCTGACAAACAAACAGACAAACACATGAACCCAGCCGTAAACGTAACCTCCTCGGGGGAGATAATTGTCATCCAACTCTGTTTTTCTCTGATTTACAGAACGCTTGACTTTTAGTTCATTGTTTTGGTTTTTACAGCTGTCAACTTTAATGATTTGGTTCACTCTTACCTCGCTCATCCACCTTTCCAAGATAAAACCTCTTGTAAGCTGCCCGGCAACAAATGGTAGAGAGACAGGCAAAATAAGTAAAAGTTAGCAAATAGCTGCGGAACATGATTTCTGCGAAACACCCAGATATATCATCTTGAAGAATAATTACTATTTATTACAAAGTTGGTTTTATTTTGCAGCTTTTTACACAATTTCTTCAGATCATAACAGTATACCCAGCAATGTAATTGCTGAGATCTGGAAACATGGCAACATGAGCACACCAGGATGAGATATACAGTCAAGCAGACAATCAGAAAAGACTGTAAACAAATCAGTAGTTCATCCAGATGAGCTAAACACTTCATTTCAAGATAAAACTGAAGGCGAGTGCACCTGAAATGATTGTAAGAACTGCATGTACATATCTTTGGTATGCAGGCTACAGTATATCAAAGAAGAAGCAGGAAGTGGGTATTTAGACTGTCATTGATGTGTACAATGGACAGTTTGGTTGTTTTAAATTTCAGCTTTCTTTATTCTTTCAAATCTGACTATATGAGGGCTTACTTGCAACCTACCTGATTGTTTTACTTGAGTTTTTACTGTGGCATAGAACTTAACAACCCTGCTGTGGTGGTGATGTTAATTCTCTGTCACTCAAAAGAGAGGCGTTTTGGATCTACACTCTGGACACTGTGTCCCCAAGAGGTCTGAACGAAGACTTCGATATTAGGCCTTTTCTGTAAAGCTTTCTATTTATAGCTGGTTTCCACACGTTTGTGACATTGATGTGTGTTGTGTCTTCTGTTATACTCGCCATGTTATTGTTAACTGTCTATGAAGACATTCTTCTCCTGGGGTACGGTCTACTTGATTGACATGTGCCAAGTCTTTGAGATTTCTGTTTGTTTAGTCGTGTCTCTGATGACACTGTTTTTTTCTTTTTTTTTTTCAAACTTTTTTTTCACAGTCTAGTATCACCTTTTTCAGTGTACTTGAGCTATCTGTACATATGTCTACACATATATATATACTTTTTTTTTCTTAATGTGTACATAATAACCCAAAAAATTATATACATTTTTGTACTCTTTAAATGTGTACATGAAACCAAAATATATATTTACTCTACTATGTATATAATGTATAAGGTTAGTTCCTTTCTTTACTGACCTTTTTTAAACAAATTTTGTACACTTACTTTTAATCACATGATTGCTCAGGTGATATGTGATGTGTGTGTGTATATATATATATATATATATATATATATATATATATGGGGTGTGATTTGTTCACCTGTTTGTCTGAAGAAGGGCAGTGACCCGAAATGTCACATGTGGTGATACTTCATTAAAAACTGGCTTTCGGAGCTATCTCTGGTGTGCAGACTTTATTCCTTTTATTCATTTCACTTTTTTTTTCACCCAGTACTTAGTTTTTTCTGGACTCGCGTGCTTTTCTCACTTTTTTTCATGACTTCTTTTTTGTAACATTCTTGGTGAGTATATTGGCGTTATTACCAAAAGGAATGACAGCTCAAACTACAAAAATAAAAGTTTTCCCACAGTCCGAGTTTATGTGCCAGATACTTGCAGAAAACAGCATGTAGTTAAATTCTTGAGTACCCGTGACCTCAGACTTTGTCATGGAAAAAACCCTTTGAAGATGTGTTGTTTTTCAGTTTTTGGGGAGCACTGGTGTTTTAACAATGAAGTCAGTGTCTGTTAAATAAGACCAGTGAGATCAACATTAAGATAATAGCATGAGTTTAGTATCATCCACATCTCTTTTCCTGACTTTTATGTGTCATCAGTAGGATGAGGTCACTGTAATAACAAAAGCTCAGATAAAGATCAATGACAGGTACAGGAAAGTGTCTTCTTTTCAGACAGTGCACAGTCAGTGAAACACATCATAATCTTAATTGCCTTCCCAAGATTTGGTGAGTCATGAAACAAAAAGAACAATCAAATCAGAGCTTGGAGCCAGGTGAAGACAAAGATGTGTACAATTTCGTCTCAGACTTGAGATGCATTGTCCCGATGAGAAATTTATACACAGTTTTTGTCGGACAAAGAAAAGGCAATTTGCCCTCCTCCTCCCCATGGGGCACCCTAAGCAGCTGCCTATGTTGTTCATGAAAAGATCTGCCACTGTCAGCTAAGGCGTGCCACTGTGGGAACGCCTTAGCTATCAAGAATATATTATGAATATGAATCGTTGTCATGGACAATTATCTGAAATTTCATGAAAAATTTACTTTATAGAGTTCAGTTTAAGGGTCTTCGTTTGGCAGTTAGTGTAGTATTGATCAGTTGTAATCAGACTATATTTCATCAAATATATACATGGTAGTACTGGCTGGAAGAGCAACTGACAGAAATCAGGGAATATTGACGCATTTAAAACATTCTGTTATTTAATGAAAACACACACAAGAAACACAGTACCACACACACATGAACACAGAGTCATTCCATCCTTGAGGAATGAGGAAAAGGACATCCTGTGGTGCTTCCCCTAAGCTGTATAGCTGGAAACTCCCACCCCACAACAACAGGAATGGGCAGGCTGCCCCGTCACATCGGCCAACTGTTCTCCACTTTACAAATCACTCCTATTACTCCTGTTTGCACAGTAGCTTGGTGCTCACAGGCACATGGTCTGGAAAATAAACATCCACCAGAATTATTTAGTTTGGGGCTGATAATTATATTGACTACATATCACCTGACTTCTAATTATTGTTGTTTGACACTATAGTTCCCTAAAAACAGCCTTAACCTTTGGCCTCACTAACTTTAATTTAAACAGCCTGTAGGTTAAACAGTGAATTGCAATGTGGAATTGTTGCTCAGGACAGAAACTTTGGAGGGTGGATGCTGCCATCTAGTGTACAACACTAATGGCAGCGATCACAGAGTCAACGTCTGACATTTGGAGCCATGGGTCTAAATCATGCACTTTACCATCATAAATGAGAAATGATAAGATAATGATAGATGGTGGTAACTGTCTGTATATCATGTTAAATAATTTATTTTTAAACATTACATTTACAAGATTTACATTCTTAATGTGGGTAAATAAGATTTTTAACTCTATACACATTAAGGCTATATGTATGTATATATGTATATATATGTGTGTGTGTGTGTGTGTGTGTGTGTGTATGTATGTACTTACACAAAATAACTAATTGAGTTGGAATCATTTGCCAAACAGCTTGATCCCCCCCACCCCCCTTTCAAAAATCCCATCTGCGCCCCTGGTATGGTCGTAGTCTCTTTGTGTGTAGAAGGGATTCTAAGATGAGGTAACTGTGGAGAGAATGAATGTGAAGGAGTCTGTGTGAAAGAACCAGAGTGTGTTCAGCATGGGAGGCTACCTGTCCAAAGAGTGTGAGGGAGGCAGAAATAATCAGGGCCAGAAATAAATGTGAGGAAGTAGGTAAGACAAGATATGCCAGACAGGAAGCTAAGGAAGGACAAGTCGGCCAGGAAGCTTGAGGAATATTGCTGGTGTAAAGACCAGATGATGAATTTGGCCTTTGTGGCAACATTTATTAACTGTACTGCTGAAACTGAAAGGAAATCTGACAAAACTGAGATAATCATAAATGCAGCAATGAGATTTCTGAATGTTGTGGGTGTTTCTGCAGAAGATGTACAGCAGCTTTTGAGAGAAGCTTTCAGGCTCTGTCAAACAACCGAGAAATTGAAAATTTACAATAGAATGGAAAATGGATGGGAAGGGCTTATTATCATTATTATTATTATTGTTATCATCATTATTATTATTATTATTATTATTATTAGTAGTAGTAGTAGTAGTAGTAGTAGCAGTAGTATTTTATATGGTAAGTGGGGACTTCGAGGTAAATCCAGTAGGTGGCGGTAATGTAATTTTGTGGATGCCAACCGCCATTAAACACCAAAGAAGATGATGGGACAAGTAGCAACCAACGAAGAAGAAGAAGAAGCTAAAGCCTCTGCAAGCTAACGCTATGTTTTTAGCATTATGACCATATCAACGTAGAGCTGGCTCGGTAACTGTGGAGCTAATACCTAGCAAACCGGCTGCACCTTAATAAATGAAAAATAGCCGTCCACAGCCCGTGTTCTCCAGTTAGCAATTTGTTTTGTCTTTTTCTCTTTTTGAACTGGGAGCTGAGCGAGCTAACGTTAGCCTTCTTCAGCTAAGGCTCACTCTGCTAATTCAACAGTGGCCGAAAACAAAAAGAGTGAAACTGTCAGCAGGGTAAGAGTCGAAATGTACTTGTTATTCTGGTTTACAGGAGACTGAAACAGCTTAGTATTTGTTCAGGTTATATCAAATTGATTATTCGGGGTTGTGAAGTCACTTCCGATATCAGGTGAACAGCTAATTACACCAAACTTCATTAAAAGTTCGTTAATGTTATTGTGTCCTTTGGTTACCACTAAATATACGTACATACAGTAATACAACAGACATGTCTACTGGTACCCTGGTTTAGTGGCACGCATACGGTTAACATACTATAACGTCACTGAATATGAAATAAAAATAAACACGAATCTTACATTCACGCACCAAAAAGCTGATCACACAGTAGCTACAAAAGTGAAGTGTTTATGTATTATCTTCTATTTTAGTGTCGTATTTGATGTACTAAGTTTTTTATTCATTCTTAACACATTTATACGTATAATACCATTGACCCACAATAGATTTAATTGTCTAAAATCTCTTTTATTGTTTGTTATTCATGTATTTTTGGTATTAGTCTATTAAATGTCATTGTTAGTGAAAAATGTCTATCTCTGTTGCCCTGAGCCCAAAACAATGTCTTCCAATAGCATGTTACAGCTGAGTAATTGTTCACAGAAGATTAACAAAACCAGCAAAAGTCTATGCAAATCAATTTGAGCATTTTTTGCTTGCTTATCAAATTGATACATTCCTGCCATCTGTCTGTTTGCAGACATGGCCAGAACAAGGTGGGATCTGAGAACACAGAAAGTTCAAGTAGAGCTGAGGAGTGTTAAGGAGTGACAGGGGGCTACAGGGCTCATGTCTACTCCACAAACACTCACACCCCTTGACTCTGGCTGTGGAGAACACCTCAGCATGGTGAAGACAGTAAAGATGGAGCTTCTCAGAGCGCTTGTCAGCGAGTGTTTGTCTGCAGCTGCGGAGGAGATCTTCAAGATTGTAGAAAGAACCATTGTGGAATATGAAAAGGAAATGTCCTGTTCAAAGTGGGTGGGTGGACAGCCACCGCAGACTGCTGGATGTTGCCAAGTCCCATAGTGAAGGTCAGTTAATCATAAGTTTGCTTTCTCTAAAGGAAATCATGAGATGGATGAAAATGTCTGAGGTTTGAAGTTGTCCATAATAGTAGTCATTATCATTTTTAGCAGTAGAAGTATTTTATTTTAGTCACTGGTTTCTGCAAATGGTGTTGTATTCACTAGCTAAGTTTGAAGTAGAGAAGTCTGTTTCTCTAGTCTGTGCATTTGACTGGGATGCATCAGTCTGTCAGACTTTCAGACAGTCCTCACTTTACTGCATTTTCATGCAGACATTTGAAAAAGGTTTTTGGATGTCAGCTAATTCATTTGGGTGGACTATGCAAATGTGTCATACATTAAGAGAACACTGCAATATGAGATTAGTGGAGCTCATTTGAATTAAAAAAAACAATAAAATCATTAGGGGTGCATGTTATTTAAGTTTGTCATATTTTGTTTGTTTTTTTGGTGGAATTAAGTTTCTGCCTAGTAACTTTTTTTTCAGACAGATTCATCAGCGTTTTTTTTTTTTTGTTTGTTTGTTTGTTTTGACAAATTTCTAGCTTATCCTCCTGATACAGTAAACTTTGAGATGTTGCATATCTAGTGTTACTTAACGTGACACACTAGAGTCACACGATTTATGCTGGGCTTACACCAAACGATTTTCACAGTCCCAGACTAAAAAGTGACAGTCTTGAGGAGTCTAACTGGAGTCTCGGCGCGCTCCCGTCATCTCGATCGTTAAGTTTAAGGTGGTAATCAGCAGTCAGCGACCGCGTTTCATACCAGTCTTTCCCTAGTCTTGGGCTTGCGATCATATCAAACGTGTTTAATATTATCGCCAGTCGCAGTGACGGAACACAATCAACAACCAATAGATGAGCACTGACAAAAGCGGAAACAGGAAACCAGACAATCAACAACAAACATGTCGGCGGACGGAGAAGAACGAGCGGCGAGAAGTAGGAGAAAATGGACCGTACAAAAGGAGGAGCAACTGGTGGAGCTGTGGGCAGAGCAGCCATGCCTCTTCGATATCAACTGCTCATCATACCATGACCGAGTTGAGAAAGAGAAAAGGTGGACAGACATCGCAGAAGCCGTGCAAATGCCTGGTAAGTGTGCTAGTTATGCTAACATTGCTAATAACGCTACCGCTGTATTGAATGGCATTACGTGCTAGTTAGTTCATGTTTGATAGCGACGTTACCATACAAGAGCACGAATGCTTGTTTTTAATACAACTTCATTGAAAAAGTTTCAATTACATAAGTAAGTTTTCCTCATTCATTCATTCATTCATTCATTCATTCATTCACTCCGAGCTGGAAATGTCCCCGGATTTCATTTCAGAAATCTGGTCACCATAAAGTTCATATATCAGTACTAGTATAAAGTTTAACATACTAAAATAATAATAATAAGGAATATTTGTTTAAAAAGACAAAAGGCGAGGTAGATTACTTTTCTCTAAATAGTTCTTGTACAAGAGCATGAATGAAAGACAGCGAATGAGAGACTGAGCAAACCTAGCTTTGTACAAGGGGAAAAAATGTAACCTGTGCTAATGCTACCCAATTTATGTTTCAGTTGCTGAGGTTAAAACACGCAGCATGTCTCTCAGGACACAGTTTAGCCGTCTGCTGAGACCCCAACAAAGTGGAAGTGGGGAAAAGCCCCTCACTTCGAAACAGAAGTGGATCATGAGAAATTTGGATTTTCTCAAACCATTTGTCACCCCACGCGCCACTGAGACCAGCCTTGTTGTGAGTATTGACCGTCCTCTATAGCAGATATTTATCTTTTTTGTATTTCGTTTATGTTCCCTTGATTATTCACTGTGAAACACTTGGTGTTAATAATTTCTTTTGTTGCACAGCACTTTGAATTGAATGCCTTGAAAGGGTCTATAAGTAAAATCCTAACTGTTGTTTCAGTCATGTAATGATATAGCTTCATAGCCCCCCATATGGTTGCCCCACACTTACCACCACTGTACCTTCAAAAAGATTTTGGATCATACAACAATATAATTAAAGAGGCCCAGAGGAGTTTGATTTTGTTTATAAAAGAGTCTCATATTAATGTGGATGACACTACCAACACTTGTTAATGTGTCCATTTTCGATAAATATATCGTTTCATCTTTGTAGTTATTTTGATATTATTATTTAGTGGTTGACTCGGCCAGCATTTCCAAAAGACAGAACGATTTACTGCATCTGACTACGCCGACAGACGGAGAGAGGAAGCGAAACGAACAGAGTGAAAAGCTTCTCCCACTGGAGACAGCCGAGGCAGGTGGAGCAGCTCAGTGTCACTAACCTTAGCAGTCCTGGTGCTCCACGTCTGTCTCACACTCCTGACCGAGACTCGGTTCTCCACCTCTGCCCTGAGTTACAAGCACCCGGCGGGTGAAAGCGATGCAGCTTGTTTATGGTCCAGACAGCCAAGTCTCTCCTCTCACACACACTTGAGCACCCATGGGCTGTAAAGTCAGCCTGCTCCGGTACTCCGCTGGCCTACTAGAGGCTGTTCTTAAGGATTTTAAATACATTTCCAAAGTAATTTGCCTAAAACTGCTCGCACAAAATGTAGTCTGGAGCCCTGACTTGTGAGCCAGATAAGCGTCTTCACGACAATACGCACTAGAGCTCATGGAAAATGTAGTCTTCATTCCGACAAAACATGGAAACTCCTCGGTGGGCCTTTAATAATGAAAAACCACCATAAAATGGCAATCAAATGAATGTGTTTATACAGTTGGTCTCTGTATATTATCAATATTTGATCATGTTTGTGAGTTACCTGCTGCTTATAGAATTAACACTCAATGAGAAATACATGTCGACATCTTGTCCAACAGATTGAAGACAGTGAGACAGACACACAGGAGCCAGTGGCTGATGAGGAGGTGTCCTCTCTTGGGGAGAATTCTTCTCTGGACAAGGACATTGCAGAGCCTGTGGCCAGGGCTTGTACACCAGGTTCATCAAGGTCCTCAAGCCCACCATCATCAGAGCCCAGAGGCCGCCAGCTATTAAACAAAAAGGCAAGACGTGCCAGTGACAGTGACATTGAGCTTGAGAAGCTTGAATTGCTGAAAGAAATGTCCAAAACTGTGAGATGTGGTTTCAACACAGAAAAGCAAGATAAAATAGAACATGAGTCAAGCTTTGGACAACAGGTTGCAGTTGAGGTCAGTCACATCAAAGACCCAACTTTGAAAACAAGAGCCAAAAAGAAAATTATGACAATACTGTACGATTTTCAAGAAGCAGATCAGGAACTGACAGGCAGGGCACAAAATAGGCCACAACCTAATGATCAGTTTAACATTTGGCCACAGCAAACACCATCACAATACATACCTCAAGGTCTACAACATAGTCAAGTCCAGCCTCACATTCGGCCTCAGACATTACAACCACCATCACACCATCACACATACAGTCTACCCCAGGGGCAAACAAGTTTCATGCAACTCCTTGAAGACAGTGAGGATAATTAAAATAAGTTCACGTTTGAATATGTCACATTGTTGATATTGTTAACATTTAACAGTTGAGGTACTGTTTTTATATTTCATTAGTTCAGATGTGTAAATTACACATAATGTACCAGTACATGTTTAAATAGTGCTGATGTTCAAACACTTGCATATTGAAACACATTGTTTCCACTGGAGTATTTTTTTCACATTTTGCACTTTACCTCACAGCTCTTGTGGCTGAATTAGCTGGTATTTCCAGATTTTTTGTGTATGCTTTTGTAAAAAAATGACATTTTGATGTGAATGTCCTTTTGTTTGTTTTAATTTGAGAGTGTAGCCTGTTTGCACATTTTTTGCTCCAATGTGGAAGTGCCTTTTCTACTTAGAATAAAGAAAACTAAACACTGTTTCAATAAGTATTTGCTTTTTATTGAACTTATTTGGACAATGATAAATGCATAACAGTGATTTAACCAGCACCACTGCAGTGCAGCAGTACAGTTAAGCCAGTACAACAGAAATTTTCTCTTTTTAAATGAAAAGGTAGACTTGAGCGCAGAGATTTACAGTATTTTCATACCATTTAGGATTGTGTCATTATGAAAACATTATGACAAAACAGATTATTAATGTGGGGTAACAGGCATCACCATACTTGTGCAGTCAGGGAAACTGCATCATCATATTTGTGCACACATTATATGTGGTGCTCCTGCCATGGTACTTGGCCTTCTGGTGAGTTGAAGTACTCCTTCATCATGTCCCTTAGGTCTTTAGCCCTTTGTGTAGGATTGCGTGCCCTGTTGTTTGCCAGATTGTGGAACGCTCCCTGGCCTTCTTGTCTCCAGGATCCAGGGATCCATTCGTGGTCATCAGTCTCCCGGTCTGTCAAGGTTGGTGGCACATAGGGCTCTGATCTGCGTGCTCTCAAGAAATTGTGGATCACACATGAGGCCATTGTTATTTTGACAACCTTGTCAGGATGTAGACTGATGGTTGTTCTGAAGACCCGAAGCCTGTTGGCAAGAATGCCAAAGGCATTTTCCACAACTCGCCTAGCTCTCGACAACCTGTAGTTATAGATTCTCTGGTCATGGTCCAGCTGTCGGTGGGAAAATGGCTTCTGCAGGTCAGTGCGAAGGGGGAACGCATCATCTGCGACAAGCATGTATGGCATGACAGTGTTGGTGTTAGGCAGTGGTTCTGGTGGGGGTACATTAAGAAGGCCTGCTTCCATTGCTCTGCGGAGGTCACAGTGGGCAAACAAACCACCATCTGACAGTCTGCCCTGGGCTCCTACACTCACGTACACAAATTTATAATGGGCATCTACTACTGCCATTAGCACAACAGAAAAGCGGCCTTTGTAATTCCGGAATGTGCTGCCTGAATGACCGGGAGGCTGTATGGAGATATGTTTGCCGTCCAGTGCACCCAGGCAATTTGGGTACTGCCACTTCTCCTGGAAGTCTGCAGCAATAGCTCTCCAGGCAGCCTCTGATGTTGGTGTCTACAATACAATGGCAAACATACACATCCAAACAAACAATTAGTGATACTGTTTGATTTACTATGGGCACTGCCCAATGTAAGATTACAGATATTCTGTTAAAATGTTAGTTTTTCACCTTGAGGTAATCCTCCTTCATGACTGCATAGAGAGCCTCACACATCGAGAGGACGATCTGTGAAACCGTCGTGCTTCCAATGCGGTATTGGAACCCCAGGGATTTAAAGGTTTCACCTTGAATGGAAACAGTAAAGAAATAGAAGTATCACCATTTAACTGTAACAGAACAGGTGGAGACATGCACAATTACAGTTGTGTGTGACAGTTTGTGCACCCCTTTAAAAACAGCCTATGGTCAATTTTTTATTGAAAAGATGAAAAAGTTGCATATGGGAAAAAAGACAATATTGTGCATAGTTACATTTCATTTCATAAATGGAACAAATACAAAAATTGCAAAGATCATTTTAGCATTTGAAAAAGTTTATGCATCCTGAGATGAGATGAAATTGTTTTTTGTATTTTTGTTCAATTCATGGAATAAAATGTAACTATGCATTGTTTCCTGATATTGCCTTTTTTTTTATCTGAGGTTGGCTGGAGAGCATACATGAATGATTTCTCTGCCATCTATTAAATTTTGGGAGGATGGGGTACAACCAGGAAGGTGTTTCTACAACAGCAGTGGTAATGTCCCTCATACAAACCTGTGGCCAAAAATCTCAGTGTCACTGAGAGTCGATCTCTTGCACTGATGGCCATTCGAAATCTTGTGTTTTGTTTGGTTATCAGTGGCTTCACTTTTTCTAATAGAAAGTTGAAGTCCTCAGATGTCATCCGGAGCAATTCTTTGAATCCAGTTCTGTCGTTTGCCTGGTTAAAAATGCGAAGAGAGAGAAAAAAGGGTTATGCTTTCTGACAACCTTTGCCAGGACAATATAATTCAGATATTATGTGAGTGTTATAATATGCATAAAGCTAAATTGCAATTTAAAAAAAGACTGTTTCCAAGGACAAACTAGTTATTCTAAATGGCAATAGTGTTGTTAGCAGTATTGTTATAACTCACCTCCAGTTCCCTTTGAAGGACAGACAGACCTTGTTGTCCCCGTCCATACAGCCAAGGCCGTGCCCATATTCTGTGGCGTTTTCTCTTCTTTTTGTTGGGTTTTTCACTACAAACCACTGCACAGACAAGGGGCAGCTGTAGCTAAAAGCTGCTTCTCCTCCATTTTGTGAAACTTCTGCTGAGCATGATGGGAAAAAAAGCTAGAATAATCTAGTTGTAGTCTTGTAAATAGTGACCTACAAGATTCACAGTCTTTGTAAAATCTTTAGTCTGAGACTAGTCTGGGACTAAAAACTCTAAACACTAGTCTTTAGATGTGAGCTGATAGTCTTTTAGAGTCTTTTCTAAATCTTGTCAAAGTCTTCTGGTGTGTGGGTAGCATTAGCCAGCAGTAAAATCTGAAATAAGCGTGTCTTTACCCATGTTTGCTCCACTGTTATTCTGGCAAATTGGGAATTAAGACTATTCAAAGCAAACAGACAGAGCCAGGCTGACTGTTCAGAGAGCTCAAAATCTCAGTAGCCATTGTGCTAATGCCAACACTTTCAAGACCCTTCTTATAAATTATAGTTATTTTGTGCAGAGAGCCAGTTAAATACACAGACACAGGACATAGCCAATGTGACGTCACCCATTGGTTTGGGGGACTCTGGTTTTAAAACCTCGAGTTAGGCATTTTGTCCATCGCCATCTTGGATTTTTAGAGCCAGAGGTGACCATATTTGGATGAGAGGGTGGAGCTAACCCAAATGCTAGCTGTTAGCTTGATTAGCACAGTTCATATACAGCTATGGTTAACTATGATAATGCAAATGCTAATTTTGGCTAGCGAAAAATTTAACACAATTGGACCAAAATGAATTCACTAGAAAAACTGAATATCTGACTCCTGAGAGGGTCTTTTAGTACAACAAAATGCTGAGCAATGCTTTTTTCCTAGAGACTTTTTTGGTGACCAGAATGTTACAGTTAACTTTCCTTACCTAAAAGCATTGGAAAATCGCTACAGCTGAGCTGATCCTCTATACTCTAAATTGGGGATGCACCGAATAATCGGTAACCGAATATATTCGGCCGAATATTGCAAAAAAAAACACACATTCGGTATTTGGTGCAATAACTGAAAAGCACTGCGTCCACTCGCATTTGCGACAAAAAATAGTTTTGTGCGAGCAAAATAAATCATTCAGCACGCTGTGTGAGTACAGATTTCAACCAGCAGCAGAAACGAAAGGCGAATTCTGCCAGTAGTGGGTTGAACGGGGGTCATAGACACAGACAGTAATGTATTCCTGTCAAATACGGCGGCCATAGTGCTTCGCGGCGCAAGATAAGGCTTACCGGCGACGGAGAAGTCCAGCTCCAATAATGTCCTCTTCTTGGTGTCATGACTGCCCAAAAGTGCCTGGACAGCCGAGCTGTGGCGGCACACAGGTATGTGGCGTGTCAGAGGAGAAACGAGCCGTTCACATTTCAGTCATTGTGGCAGGTAACGGCCCACGAACCTCACCACACTTTAGGGACTGTTCTTTACTTATGAAAGGACTGTTCTTTGCTTGTGGCTGGTTGATTCTTATTTTATTTATTTATTTTATTTTGATCCCCCCTATGTTAATCACTTATTGAAGCTGTTTTTGAAGTATGAATAAGTCAATAAGTAATTCATTCTTTTGCAATATCATTGATGTATTATAGAAAAGTGATTTATCTTTTTATAAATGACAAAAGGCACATCTGCCTCATTTTTGCTGTGGTATCCTGATACTACTCAGAACCGTGATATTTTCATTGGTATAGTACAGTGGGTCCCAGTTTTGGAACCGTGACATCACTAATCTGGAGGGGGTTCATCTGCAAAAACTAATGATAAACTAAACAACGGTATTTGGTGCTCGGTATTCGGCCAAGCATTTAATTTTATTTGGCTTTGGACACAAATTTTCATTTCGGTTTATCCCTACTCTAAATCTGGCATAACGCCATGGTTACATTTCCTAACCAACATTGCTGTGGTAATGACTTGTCAGTGGATGGCACTAGGGATGGATATCATTAAGATTTTAAAGGCACTGCTGCTCCTCCTGATACTGCTTACCAATCCGGAACTTTAACTGTACCGTTATCGGTCCTCTGGGAGGGTTTTAAGAGAAAATGAAACAAAATAAGAACTAAATTAACACTGCTTTATTTTCTATGTATGTTAGTACAATATAAAAATTAACATTCTGCTACAAAATTTAATTTCAGTTTTCAGTTTTATTTATAAAACCCAATATCACAAATCACAATTTGCCTCAGAGGGCTTGACAGCATGCGCCATCTCTCTCTCTCCTTTAGACCTTCACAGCAAATAAGGAAGAACTCCCCCCCAGAAACCCTTTAAGAGGTGAAAAAAATGTTGGAAACCTAAATGAATACTATCATAAACTTTAACATACCGTCGGTGGATGGGATAATAGGAGATGAATTATGAGCTAGGCGGTCAAAAATGGTGCCTGTGTGTGTGTGCACGCGTGTGTGTGTGTGTGCGCGTGTGTGTGTGTGTGCGCGTGTGTGTGTGACACAGAGTGGCAGAACTGGCCCCACCCATGCACATGCAGCAGGCTGTGGGACTCCAGCACAGAGAGCTGTCCTCTGGGTTGAATAGCAAAAATACATTAGTGATGAATGTCTTAATGTTATTGCAAATTTAAAACGCAGTTGGTTACAGATAAAAACTGTACAAGGTAACATTTATGTAACCTAAAAAAAACAAGAAACAAGAAATAGCCTATATCTTCTGCATTTCTCCAGTAGCGATAGCAGAAGCATCAACGTTGTAACTTATAAATACTGTGGTCTTTAATAATTCAGCCTCGGGGCCCATTAATACCAGGCTTTGGTACCCATTCCTAGACGGCACACACCTGTCACTAACAGCAACTGTGCCCTTAATTATGGATAATTTTAAGCCTTAATATAATTTACATGGTTGAGTTATATAAAAAGTCACCCCCGTATAGTTGTCATCAACACGTACCAACCTGTTTTTGTACCAGGCTGTAAACATGTTTATTTCCACTTTAAAGTTGGACATTATAACATGGGGGTCTATGGGGATTGACTTGCTCTTGGAGTGGCCATTAGAGGAGCTGCAGTTTATTTGCACTTCTGCGCTGGCTTCATTTTTCAACCCTGGAGGTTGTTGCTTGGTTAAATATTATGGAATGCAGCTTTTAGTCAAATACAGTATACTTGAAGACATAAAGTTTGAGGTTTGTTGTTGGAATTGGGCAAACATTTGTATAAGTATGAAAACAAAGAGTTCTTGTGCATCAGTTTACACAATAAAGGGTTATTCCACTGATTTGGTATTGCAGTTCCATAAAGTTGGATACTTATGAGATAATAATAATAATGGTCAATAGCAACAGAAACTGTCTGCCTTTTGAATAAACATTATTTTCTCCTTTGCTTCAGACTCTCTCCAAGTTTCTGCCACAGATGTGAAGTTGCAGCCTGGTCAGCATCAGCCTGCTGCCAGTGTGAACGTCAGCATGTGCTGGGAGGAGCCAGAAAACACCATGTCAGAGCCAACAGAACCCTGTCCCAGCACGAACAACACTCATCACCCTGCTAGTGAAACTGATCAAAGTGATCAGGAGATACTGGTTGATATTGAAGATGATGATGATATGAAGCAAGAGTTTGACCTGAACATGCCTTTGAAAATCCTCAAAGTGAAGAAACCGTTCAAATGTCCTGTTTGCTTCAGTGGTTTTTCTTCCAAAAAGACGATGGTACGACACATCAAAAAGCATCCAGAGGACAATTCGTCACGTTACCAGTGCCAGTTCTGTGAGCTCTACTTCTGCCACAAGTCTGAATTCATCATTCACACCAGAACACACAAAGGCACCAAACCATACAAGTGTCAGGACTGTGAGAAAAGCTTCGACCAGAGGGATAGTCTACTCATTCACAGACAAAAACACTCTGAGCAGAAATCATATCAGTGTTTTAGTGAAAAGGTGGATGCAGAAACCTGCCTCAGATCAGTGACACTTGGCAGTAAAATTGAAGAAGAGCTGGACTGCAGACAGGATAATTCAGGCATTAAGACATTTCCACTGACTATCACTCCCTTTGATAAAAGTGAGTTTGATCAGGAGTCTCTTCAGCCCCTGTGTCTTTACCAAATCCAGACTGTTGCTGATATAGATAAAGACTCCTCAGCAGTTACAGTTGATCACATTAAAACCGAGCCGGCTGAAGTTGATGGTGGAATATCGGACAGTACCACAGAGGATCAGTTGACCCTTTCAATGAATTCAGGTGAACAGGCTGCAGGTGAGACAGAGCCAAAACATATCAACATAAAAAACATCCTGCCAAGACGACCTTCAGGAAAATCCACAGAGCTCATCATTCAGTTTGAAGCAGGAACAGCGCAGAAACCCTACAAGTGTCCTTGTTGCACCAAATGTTTCTCCTTGACTAAGACTTTAATCAGACACGTAAGGATCCACACAGAGGACAAATCGTACCAGTGCCAGTTTTGTGGGAGGAACTTCTGTCAGAAGTCAGACCTGGTAAATCATACGAGGATTCACACAGGAGAGAGACCATATCGGTGCAAAGAATGTCACAAATCATTCGCACAGAAAGGCAACCTGGTGGTTCACATGAGAAAACATACAGGAAGTAAACTGTTAACAGTGCCACAAGTGCAGCTGTAGCTTTTGTCCGAGGTTTTGACTGTCACATGCCAAGCCACAGATAGAGGAGTTTACAGCTTTGTCATAAGGCTGGGATTTACACCTCAATAATTTTTTTGGTACCGAGTAAAATGTGTCCGTAGCAAGTGAAGCACTGAAAGCTGGAATTGAATGCCTGTTCAGAATCATAATCTTGTTTGCTTGTTCTTTGTTCATATAGTTCTGATTTAAATAAAAAGCTTTCCACTTGAAACAAAACTCACCATGAGTTCCATTAGTACAGTTCCGGCCATACAAAATGGCTGTTCTTAGCCAGAGGCTCTCTGGCTGCCACCCGGCTGGGATCCAACTTCCAGCCACTGGTAGCCCTCCCCTCTTCCCCTTCCTGACAAGTGTGTCTAGATTCCACAGTAAACACGTCCATTCAAGCACCATTCTTTTAACTAGTTTAGGCTATTATTTGTATAGTATGTTTCTTTCTTCTTTCTTCTTGTTGACTTAAGCTAGGTTTATACATGCAGCAGTGTCCCTGGAGTGAGGTTGGCGTGTCAAAAAATTTTGTCTTGAGTGTGTAGGCTCTGAAAGTTGTTGCAGCACTTGGTCGTGCCCCTTCGAATTTTTGCAAAGGGCTAGGGTTTTCCCTGCCTATCTAAGGCAAAGGCGGGCTGCCTGGGTGATTTTGGCCGCGGCTTTGGTTAAAGCATATGTGTGTGTGTGTAGGGGGGGCGTTCAGATGTAGCGTCTTTTGCATGCACAAACCCATTACTTTCAATGTAGACGGGCATCATGTGCGCTCACAACCCAAAGCAACGCGCTTGTTTTTTCATCTGGTGCACAGCTCTACGGACCTGCTTCTCCCTCCAATGTTGTGTCAGATCCCAGTTCCCCCTTGGGCCGTGTCTCTCCGGCTGTTTCCCACGGAGCTCTGCCCCGTTTGAAAGGCGAAGGAAGCCCATATGTGGAAAGACCTCGCCTCCGAGATGTAGAATGTGTATTATAGAAGAGAAACACGCATTTTAGGACTGCTGACTTGTATCACCAGAACAGACATGTCCTGTGATTTTCAGCTTCCTTTCATATTTAATAGAGGGGGGGACAAAACCTGACAGTAATATTCTTAGCTGTCAGGATGTGCCTGCTGTAAAGGGTAAATATAATCATAGAAGGCTGAAAATCACAGGACATGTCTGTTCTGATTATACAAGTCAGCAGTGTAAAGCTCAAGCATGTGGGGGCCTCCTTTCATATTTAATAGAGGGGGGGGACTGTATCTAAAAGTACAGCTGTCAAGATGCCCCCCGCCACAGGCCTTTGCCACCTTGGTCTCGGAGAAACCCAGGAAAAACCCTGTTACTGCGTGTGCTGCACTTGCAGTTCCACATTGTCAAAGGAATACTGGCCAAGCAGTTTAGCCTGTACAGACATCTGTACAACTATTTATTAAGAGACCACAGGGACTAGACTTGGGCGGTATCTAATTTTTCATATCTTCCTAAAATTTCACCACAGTGTTCACTTTATGACTGGGTGTGCGGTGCTACCCCCCCCCCCCCCCCCCCCCCCAATCAGTGAGTTCACTTCTTCCTACAAGCTCTCTTAGCCTTTTCAGACTAATAAATACACATAGAAACTCACAAAATGGAAAGTAATATTCTCACACTTATTTTGTTTTTTTAAACAGAAATACAGCTGTATACTTTTTGCAATCAGGTTTCTCTCGGTCATGGAACTAAGACTAGCTTAATTGCCTCATTAACTCTTTGTAAAACACACTACATTCAAACGCAACAGAAACAAAAAAAAAACCTTACCCAAAACGTCTTTGTTAGTTATCTAGTAAGTCCAATGTTGCAGCAATCACCAACTCCAATTTGATCAAAATAAACCCTCAATTTACCTTGTTACATGTAAAAAAAAAATGCTGTTTTCCAACCTGGCCTTTGCAGTGTGAGTAGGTTATTTAAATCAACTTAATAAATGTTTTTTCTACATTTCCGACATCCTCCTCCCACTTCATTCAATCAGGAGAGAGAATTCCACAAATTTATCTTATGTTTGAGTGGTGAGACTTTGAGGCCCATGTTACTGACCAGAATGTACAGCGATATAACATTCAATATAACATGTACATCACCGTAAATACCTGAGTTTGCTGTTGTCTGCTCTAGTGGAGGCATGTTGCTGTCTCCCCTGACAGAGGTCTCTCCGATGATGCAAGCAATGCACTCCTCCTGAGCCTCCTCCTGTAGCTGTTGTGTTGTGTTTTTTTGTGTGTGTACTGTAAGTTTTATATTGAATCATTATTATTTAACTTCTTGGATGGTTCTCACAAAAGAGGATACAGAATTAACGGCACCCATTACCTACTTCCAGGCTTTTGATTTACCTGTCCCTGTCACACCACTAATAATAAAATAATAGTAATGATATATGTACGTGTACATACATGTATTGTAGCGAGGCAGTAACTTTTAAAAAGAACATTTAATCAAAGCTGTTTTTCAACCACACTCATGCCATAGAACTACAGCAAAACACACCTCAAAGATTTTTTAGATGGGTTTCCAAATGGTGATAATGAGCTATATGGCTTATGGAAATAAGGAACACCGGACGGCACTCTGCCAGAAGACTCAACTCACAAATATCCGCATGGGACTGAGCTCGAAATGCGACGATGTTGGTGTGTATTTCAAAAGCGCTGTCAATCACAAAGGGGTTCAGCCTTTAAGACAATTCCTCCAATCATCATGCATACACTGAGCGTCCTCTCCCGCCTACCGCTCCATTAAGTCCCAGGGAAGCTGAGCCTCCCTGGAAGTGACGATTTTGTCGCATTTATGTAATGACCGTCTCGCTTTGCTGCATGAAAAAAAATCTGCTCAGCGCTGTCTCAAAAACATGTCAGGGCAAAAAGTTACCTCCATTTCCAACAAGAAATTGACTAGCATGAATTCGATGCCAGACTGAATGAATTAAGTGAAATGAAATGGCAGTTTGGTCTGGTTAACAAGGTACCCCATGTTGAGATTGTTATATGTTTCAAAGGTTAAGAATCAATGTTCAATCTGCCTCAATAAATTACTTTCTTAAGTGGGTAAATTGTCAAAGTTCTTGTTCTGCTTAGTCAGTTTGACAACATTCAGTGTCTGAAAACTTTGGCTTTCTTTATCAATGGAAAAAAAAGGACAAATGTTGGTATTGTATCGGCACCATATTTCTAAGCAAACCAAACCAACACCATGTCATTGTAAGTCCTAGTGGTTGTACAGTATGGTTTATGAGACTTTACCACTGGCACTTTCTTCATACTATCCTTAATGTCATTTTATAATTTTCTGATGAACCCAGTGTGTTCACCAAGGCTCACTCTGATCACACACACACGCACACAAACAAGGACCACAGTGAAGTCCAACATAGGGTGGAAACTGTGATTTTAGATAAAGTAATGGCAGATAATTTAGTGCCAAAAGAAACCAGTGTAGCAGCACCTTGTGTTCAGCCTTGAGATTACTTTTCTGTAAAAGCACTGTCTTTGTAGGGAAAGAGTAGAGAATGGAATTATTGATTTTTGTGCAGCGTGTATTATTATTTTATGAATTGAGTTTTAGGAATCTATATTGTATTCAAAAATTTGTATTTATTATAATGTTGTAAAATTGTCTGGCTGTGTATTGGAATAATTTTATTCTCTGAGAATTACGGAATTATGCTTTTTTTTTTTTACATGAAATATCATAATTACAGTGTAAAAGCAATCTTCTGTCTCAGAGCATTTGTTTAATGTGTTGTAAGGAGAGCTATTGTGTATACAAGCTGATGGCAAAGAATTTGTCACCTGCACTTCATCAGTTAGTAAGTTAATTTGACACTTGATGTTTTGGCTTGTGGTTTATTTGGTTTCATATTGTAGAAAGAATCACAATATGATCTTTTACAATCTTGTCACACCTTTTCACATTGATTTTTAGTTTCTGACTTTTATTTGATAATAATGAAAGAAGCATCATACATGCCTGCAGTTAGACACACGTTGGCACTCCTAGACTGTCCTATTTCCAGCCTTGCCACCCCCTGAATTAAATACCCTCCCTGCCCCCTTATACATACAAGCTCCTGTAGCAGCTCATCTCTGCTCCTGTGGCAGCTCGACTCCTCTCCTCACCATGGATGCATTAAGAGAATTCTGGTGGTGTTGCTGTCTTGTGTGTGAAAAAAAAATTGGATGACAAGAGACTTGTTGAGGTCGAGAAATATCCCAAGCTAAACAACCCATCATCGCCCAATCATTATTTAGACAATGGCCAAGAAGATATTGCCTGGTGAAACATAGCTCTGGAAATCTGCTGTTCAAGTGAGAAAACAAGTTTAATAAGGGGCTCTCCACTTATGATTTAACGTTAATGCAGACGTGGTCTGATCTTTCAGTAAAAGTAGTAATAAGTTTGTGTGGTCGTCTGTTAAAGAGCTGCAGTGTGATGCATCTGTTGTGTGCAGGGGGCAGCACTTGATGCGCATCACATGACACGCGTCGGTTTGTTTTCAGCTTTACAGCTATCTGTGTAAGTAATGCTACCTGGCTACATGGCTACCTCTCAACATTACAAACAGAATCTACAGAAATACATTAAATTCATAAGACTTCAAATGTGCTTTGAAAAAAATCAGGACAGTAGAATGTCACAGTGTATTCTTTCTTTGATATTGAGCCGGAGTGCACAATACCAGGGCCCCAAAACTGAAGCACCTAAATAGAATTGAACCGTCATCACCTGTGCTTCTCCTACTGTGACCATGTCAAATGATGAATAGACTTGCATTTGTGTAGCCCCATAGTCTTCTAACCACCCAAAATGCTTTTACACTACACGCCATTCTCACACGTCTACTGTACAAGGTGCCACTTGCTCATAACTTAAGCACACTCGCACAAAATTTTGGGTTCAATAACTTGCTCAAGTTTACTTCAACTTCCTCAGACTGGTGTGGCTGATGTTTTGATTCATAGCCGACCTGGGGCCTTTATCACGAAGCAGGATTAATGTCTTAGCGAGGTAACTTCAGGGTTAACCCTGGGTTTTCGGTCTCACGAATCCGATGCAGTTCTTATCGGGGTAGATCACCATGGTAACTTACTCTGAACGGCTATCCTGCTCCGGAGCAGGGTAAGTTCAGGGTTGAAGCTGATCCTATAAAAAGCACCAGCCACTGGCCAATTAGCTGTTCGGAAAAAAATGACTCTGCTGACAGAAATGCAGCCCAGTCATGATGGGAAGTTTAATTAATTTGATTGATTTTGATTTGAAAGTTTATTTTGAACATTAAAAAAGAAAAGAAAGCAACAACAGACAATGAAAAGATTGTTCAAAAAGGAGTGGAAAGAAGTCGAAATTTCATCCCACCCCTTCATAAGAAAGAAACTGATCATTTGCGGACACTTACTGTAATAGCACCATTAATTAGTGCCAACATTTTTTTTTTTTTGTTGGAGGAAATGATCCTTGTTAAAGATAATGGGCCTAATTGACAGCTTTGCTGCTGGAAATGTGGAAAGTAGCCTATCATGTCTACACTTCATGATTGTGATTGGCAGGCTGCGTGCGCGTTCACGGCTCTTGATAAAACAACCCTGGGTTGAGTTACCGAGTTGATATTCAGCGTCGTGATACCGATTATCCTGATTGCCATTGTTAGGGTTAGTCAACCCAGAATAAGTCTGGGTAACCCAGGAAAGGTTGATCTCGCTTCATGATACAGACCCCTGCTCTACCTCCTGAACCACAGCTGCCCATCAATGTCTTCTGTGGAGAAAAGTCTACTGATGTAAAATCTACTTTTTGATAAAGTAAAGCTGACAAAGTTCAGTTTGAACTTTCTGTGGAACACAAGTCTGAGGTAGTTGCATGAGTTAGCATCAAACTCTGTAAGACAAGCCAGTGGAGACTGGAGGGAGGACAGTGGGCACTATGTTTCCAAATGTTATGGCAGCCATGTTAACCTGCAATGCTTTTTTGAATATGAAAAACAAGATGTGTTCTACAACAAGAAATAAATGTTGTAAAAATATCATAGAAAGCATTAAATTAAATTTCTTGTACATGTAGACTCTACACTAATTTGATGTTTTTAAACAACTTATAAGTAAACTGTTGAAGCTCCTTGAAAATCATTGCTTCTTGTCATGTTTTGCAAGTCAGAACCTTATTTGGAATAACTTTAAGATGTCTGTCATTTTCATGTATGAAAGAGACTTGTTCCTCATATCATTTTTCCATTTGGAATGCAAATTCTTGGAAGCTTAATATCTCAAAAACCACTCAGCCCTATAATTCTAAGGTTAGCAGTCTCCTGATCAAAGCTAAGAATGTAACATTTTCTGTTTGTTATGATGTTTTGGTTTTGTTTTCATTGTAATTTCATGTTCTTTACTCTTTACTTTAATTCTTACCATACCATCATCACCATAGAGCTCTGTGGAAAACAAATCACTGTAGCATATATAAACAAATCTAGCCTACAAGTAAAAATATTAGGTATTCTAGGTATGTTAGGTATTCTAGGTATTTTATATGGTGATGTAACATTAATCATTATGGATATATAGACCAGAGGGGGGGAAATCCCACTTACCCAGCCCAGGCTATAATTATGGTTATACTCTTGTATCTAGAAGTATCTGAAAAATACAAAAATAAAATCCCAAATCTGAAACCCTATTTAGTAAATAGGGTCACAAAATAGCTAATGGTTATTAACTCCACGTGCTGGCTGCTAGCATAATGTTACAAACCTGGACTGGAAGTAAATGAACCAGCTGTGCTAGGGCAGTCAAACCCTGTACGTCTGAATATGGTGCACTTTCGCAAGGTGTTTTGACAAATTACTAGTGTTGCCGCCCCAACACGCAAAACATTTGTCACACTTGTGACAATGCGCTGTGTCTGCATCAACTCTTGTAATGTAAAGCCACACTTTTGACCGTTTGGCTGTCTCCGCCATTGTTATCTATCTAAAGGTAGGCTACAAGCTTGAGTTAGTGTATGTACTGTCTTATCAGTACTGCGGTCTTGAAGAATGTAGCCCTGGGGCTCGTTCAATACCGGAGTTCGGTACCCATCCCTAGCTGTGGTTCCAGATGCAGTCTTTGTTGTGTCATTTGCTCAATAGGGGAAACTCCGAGGAAGCTGGTCGCTCAGGGTCTTTGCAGAATTAGGTCCCGTTTATACGGGTTTTCAACTGAAAACGGTAAACTTTAGTTGCGTTTTGGCCAATTGTTTACACGACAGTGGTGTTTTGAAAACGCAGCGTTTTGAAAACGGGTTCAGAGTGCAATTTTTTTGGAAACGGCAGCATCTCTGTTGTCATGTAAACTTACAATATGCAGTTCCAATGAAAACGGAGACTTTTTGCATATGCGCATTACGGTTCCAGTCACTAAACGTGTGAGAAAGTCGACCATCACAACAACAATGCCGAGCTCTGTTTGTGCTGCTCACCCTGTTGATTTGAAGTGAATTGTAGCTCTGTTACTGTAGCTACTCCACCTTGTCGTCCATCCAGACAAAGTTATCTGTGCATGCTTTCTCCATTGTGTCTTCTTTATTTTGGTTTGCCGTGGTGTTGCTTTGCAAATTTACACTGCCACCCATTGGCCTGGCGTGCATACTACAGCGTTTCCAGTAGATTTTGCAGCTCCATGTGAACAGGGATCATTTCAATAATGTCGTCATATAAACACATAAGTTTTTTAAAATGCAAAGGACATACTTTTCCGTTTTTAGAGAAACCGTTGTCGTCTAAACAGGGCCTTAGACACTGTGTGCTAACTCAACTTGGTTCTCCTTGTTGCTTGAAAGTTAGTTGCAAACCTTGTGCTTGCAAATCTAACTTCTCTGGTTCAGGTTTGCCTCTGCCTTGAGCGTGAGCAAGTCGTGGTCCAGGAGAAAGAGTCTGTGAGCAATCCCTCCCTTCTGTGGTTTGGGGCAATGGCCTCTGAGTTGGTCAGAGGTGGTGTGTGCTGCTTGGCATCTCACGAGCAAGAGAGCATCTGGGTTATTCCAGGCCCAGCGGGAAAAAGAGAGATTCTGAAGGGAGCAGACCTTTTACAGATGCCTGTGACATCACAGAGTCACATGTCACTGTAAAAGTCCTGTCCAATCAAGTTTGGCGATTGCCTTCACTGAGGTGAGGAATACTCTCTTTGTCTGAAGAACAAAGAGCATGCAGAGAAGAGAAGCCTTCACATGTCCAGTTTAGATTTTAACAAATGACAAACCATCTGTGGTCCTGTGAATCCCAACACATGTAAATAAGTTACTGTGTAAATGTAATAGTTCAGCATTTTGAGAAATCTGCTGATTGTCCTTCATTCTGAAAGGAGTTTTTATGTTTTCTTTTCATTTATTGAGATGATGAACAAAACAGGGAACAACAACAAAACTGGTCTCCTGTGCAACATACAGTATGTTACATGTACGGTAAGAAAATGGCAGCCGTCCATGAAAATATTTATTCAGCATGGTGCGTTCTGTGGATGGTAAAAAAATTAATGGGTCATCAGCACAGTATTGCTCAGTAGCACGATCACATTTTCACAATGTAGCATTATCAGGGGAAAAAAACGTGATGTGTTCCGTGGACTGTCAATCAATCAATCAATCAATCAATCAATCAATTTTATTTATAAAGCCCAATATCACAAATACAATTTGCCTCACAGGGCTTTACAGCATACAACATCCCTCTGTCCTTAAGACCCTCACAGCGGATAAGGAAAAACTCCCCAAAAAACTGTCTGCTGTGTGTGGGCTTCATTCCTTTTCAAATTGCCATCTGTCTGCCATAACCGAATCCAAACACCACTAATAAATAAATAAATAAGAAAAAAAATAATAAGGCTGAGCACGGAAGAACATCACATGGAAGGAGGTGGCCGCCCCCGGCAACCCGGCCACCCTCCACTCCACCAGGGGAGAGCAGACCCCAAGCCAGCGCCACAGAACCAGCGGCCGCCCCCCGGTGCAGACGGCTACCGCTGAGGAAACACTGGAGTTAAGAACTATATGATAAATGACATACAATATTAAGATTTAGGCCTAACATAAAATAATAAGCAATAATAAAGTGTCTAAACAATAATAAATTGTCTCTAAGTTATCTATTGGGCTACCATTCCACTCTGTAAATAGATTTTAAAATTTCAATATAATTTGAATATTGTTTTTGCTTATTTCATTATTGTTATTATTGGTTTACTTTTTAGTAGTATTGTATTGTCTGAGGATGACTCATGTTAGTAACTATCTACAGTGAAAAATAAAAAAAAAAAGCAAAGAAACAAACAAAAATCATTTTATACACTGGGCCTTTAAAGTGCTCTCTGACACTAGACCTGGCACGGCTTGTGTCCAAAAAATCAAAAATTTGTCGTAGAGCTAAACCAAATACATCATTGGAAAGGCATCTATTGCACGTCTGTCCGTCCTGGAAGAGGGATCCCTCCTCAGTTGCTCTTCCTGAGATTTCTAACGTTTTTTTCCCCCTGTTAAAGGGTTTTTTTGGGGAGTTTTTCCTTATCCGCTGTGAGGGTCTAAAAGACAGAGGGATGTCGTATGCTGTAAAGCCCTGTGAGGCAAATTGTATTTGTGATATTGGGCTTTATAAATAAAATTGATTGATGATTGATTGAAAAGTCTCAACCTGGAGAGTAAAAGATGTCAGTATGAAGATTCTACATGGCTCTTGCTTTGAGCCATTGACCTTTGAACCTTGAACTCAGTGCATGTTTGCTTATAACTCAGCAACGAAAGGGGACAGACATAGGACCAACTGTTATAGAGAGCTCTTGACCTCAACTATCATGTGAGTGGAGTCAACCACCAGGGTTGCTGTCTGATATGGGTAAAATATTTTTACGCATATGTCAGCATTGCAATTCTGTACTCGTCAGGGAAAACCCAGGCTTTGTAATGAAGTTCAGTATTTCTGCAATATATAGCATTGGCCAGAAGAGGGAGGACTTGATCTCACAACTGTTCATACACATACAAACACACCAAGCACATATGAATCAGCTTGCCTTCACCCCCTGCATCTCAGATGAAGCCAACAACAAAAACAAAATCAGAGACAAAAGTGGATTTGAGCAAGAGAAAGAAAAATAGATTTAACTTGTCATAGAGGCAGGGAGCCAACCTCAACTGTGTTGTGCTGGAAGGGCAATAATTAACATTTTGCAGCATATAGTGCGACATGAAACAACATGAACTAACATTAGTCAGAATGACACAGCCCCAGCAGCACTGCATCACATACAGGAATTTCTTACATCACCAAAACATGCCAAATGTAATTTCTAGTTTTGATTGCAGCTTTATGATGACTATGAATAAATATAAATGATTTTAGTTATATTCTGTGGTGTAATAAAAGCAGGCTCACTGAGGCGACATTAAGTTTTGTTCATGGCACATTATTCTGACAGCTGAATAACCTGTAGGTGAGTATAATACTCTAAAACATATCACAAGTCTAAAGAGAAAAAAAAAAAAAAAAAACCTATCAAGACACATACAATACTACTTCTACTGCTACTGCTACTACTACTACTACAAATAATTATGTTAATAATAAAATATCAATAAAAAGCAGCACTTGTATTTTACATTGGATACACAGACGTGATTTATAGATGCTTTTCTTAGGCACTCTGGTATGACAGCAGAGCTTTTCTCTTCCATCTCTCTCTCTCTCTCTCTCTCTCTCTCTCTCTCTGTCTCTGTCTCTCTCTCTCTCTCACACACACACACACACACAAACACACAAACACACAAACACACACTTCAACAGAGATCATGGGATGGGAGAGGACAATTCGGGATTAAGTAATATCTTTAAAAAGATACAAAAAAAATTACTGAGCCTTTTTAAAATATACACATTTGTGATGCATTTGAAAAGCTACATTACTCATCTTTTCATGTGAAAAATTACCCTGGGAATTCAGAGTTCTCGCTAAAGCACAATCTGAATTTGCTCAGTGAATCACTCTGGCAATCAGTAATGATGCTCATTACCCATGCCGCTGGAGACGAGCTGCACCAATCACATCGGTGTATCTGATATAGGCGAGCCAGAGGCGAGCTAAACAGATGACGACAGCGCTGCAAAGACGAAGTCCGGAATCAGTCAGTAAATATTGCAAGATGGCTACGGATGAACACCAGCTGTTTGAAACGGCTTTGGCTGCTACAATGAATGAGTTTTCTTTTCTCTAAAAGAGGAACAGAAGACGGCGCTCGAGTCTTTCCTTTGCAATAAGGACGTTTTTGCTGTTTTGCCGACCGGATATGGCAAGAGTCTAATCTACCAGTTAGCTCCGCTGGTAGCGCTCTGGATACATCATCCCGTGTATTGTTATGATTGGTCGTAGTGTTATCCAATTGTGTGCAGTGATATTTGTTAAATGCATGCTTGGTGCCGCCCCTTGAGTTGTGCCATTTGCATTTCTCATAGCCAGACCCTAAATCTTTATTTGGGTCTAGATTTCCAGGCTAATGAAAAATCACATAATCATGTAATTTGAGCTTTTAAGCCTCTCTTAGCTAATAATTTTGCTGTTACAGCCTCAACTGTTTTGGTTCAGTCTCAGCACTCTCATCAACATTATTACACTGTTTTCAGCAAGAAAGCTCTATAAACCCACTGTAAACCACCTGCTCACCAGCAAACAGCAGCTACAGGCTAGCAGGTGAACTCAGTGGAGCATGTAGCAGCTAAAGAGACAATTATCTGTCACAGGAGTTGGAGGAGACTATACTAGAGCTAAACAGAGAGTCAGTTAATGTGTTTTTATGTACATGGATAACTGGTTATTGAGTATTTCATTTATCTGGTTGAGTGTGTAAACACCATATCTTGTTTACAGAAACTGGGGTAAAACCTTATCCTGTTTATGAGAAACCCAAATGTGCTAGGTGGAGTACTCTAAAAGAAATCAAGACACTGTATATGCCTTATTCTGGTGATTGAGGGCTGCTGGCTATCTGCACAGCTGTGGCTGTTACCTTGATGACCAGTTTGGAACAAAAAGTTCCAAAAGTAATGTGTTACAGTAATATTTTACATTTTAGCTTTAGCAAGTAATATAACGCGTTACCAACAGGAATATTCAGGTAATATTACATTTAGAGTGTCATGGAACATGTTACCACCTAAAATAAACTAAAGGTTGTTGTGCTGTCAGGTCATTAAACACTAGATTATGGAAGGGTGCCGGTGTTCGGCACATGGAGTTCCTGCTGTACTGTGTGTTATCAAGTTCAGTGTGTTTCCATTCATACACTTCCCTCGTCCCTGTGATTGGCACAACTGGGTGATGTTAGTAAATGTTGAATGTGTTTCCATTCACATCCCCTACAACTGCAGAGCAATGCTGGCACACAGTGCCAGTCTTATACACATCTAAGGATGTTATATTGACTTTGAAGACCCTCTGCAGTTTCAGACTGTCAGATTGTGACCATTGTGTAAGACATGTCTTACTAGGGAACACATCTAGGGATGTTATATTGGCTTTGAAGACCCATATGTGTTGGTTATATTACTTTCTCAATTGAAACAGTTGGGTAAAAACGCCACCTTGACCCGTTTGAGTGCAACGCTAACTATACCTTCAAAGAACTTCTAATAATTAGCAATTTTCTGTGAACCTCTGTCAGATAGGAAGCCAATGAACAGGCGCAATCATTTCTACAATCAACTTGTCAGGCTGGTTCTGAGTTTTGCAGATCGCAGCTGCTCCAAACTTTTGAAATAAAGGGAGTTGTACAAGCCTTGCCCACCAGGGGAATAGTTGCCAAGTTTTCATGTACACAGTCTTGGATATGCTCTTTGCTATGACTTTCAATTGTGCCACTTCACAGGAGCAGCAGAGGGGATGCATCCCAGTGCAAGTTCACACATGAATATGGCTTAACTTACACGTGTGGTTTCTGTAAACAGAGAAGGCTTGACTCTCTTGCCGAAACCCAGGATTGAACTGGGGGCCTTTAGATCTTCAGTCTAACGCTCTCCCAGCTGAGCTATTTCGGCTCTCTGTGTGCACAGAGAGTGCTGTTGCAATGCATTTTATCTGCCACCAAGGTACAACCATCAAAATTTGCAAGGGTTCCAGCAAGTCACCAATAAACTTTGAATGGCTGGAAGAAATGAAAGGCGCCATCATCCATTCCCATCTTCAAGCATGATTGCAAAGAGGCTTTTTCACACTCAATTGTCATGGACATTGCAAGGGAAGCTATGCAAATTTTCTTAGATGAACAAATGGAAAGAGCTGTTCTGCTACTGGTCAAGTGTTGGGTTTGAAGTCAACAGCATTCTTGCAAGGTGTCTTCCATTGAGAGAGACACTTGTGGGAAGTGTTGAAAGTGTCAACAGAACGCCTGAACAGGGACTTGAACCCTGGACCCTCAGATTAAAAGTCTGATGCTCTACCGTCTGAGCTATCCAGGCCCTGAGAGATGTGTCTTTTCTTACAAAAAAACAAAACAAAAAACCATCTGCAGTTTCAGACTGTCAGATTGTGACCATTGTGTAAGACATGTCTTACTAGGAAACACATCTAGGGATGTTATATTGGCTTTGAAGACCCATATGTGTTGGTTATATTACTTTCTCAATTGAAACAGTTGGGTAAAAACGCCACCTTGACCCGTTTGAGTGCAACGCTAACTATACCTTCAAAGAACTTCTAATAATTAGCAATTTTCTGTGAACCTCTGTCAGATAGGAAGCCAATGAACAGGCGCAATCATTTCTACAATCAACTTGTCAGGCTGGTTCTGAGTTTTGCAGATCGCAGCTGCTCCAAACTTTTGAAATAAAGGGAGTTGTACAAGCCTTGCCCACCAGGGGAATAGTTGCCAAGTTTTCATGTACACAGTCTTGGATATGCTCTTTGCTATGACTTTCAATTGTGCAGGAGCAGCAGAGGGATGAATATGGCACATTAACTTACACGTGTGGTTTCTGTAAACAGAGAAGGCTTGACTCTCTTGCCGAAACCCAGGATTGAACTGGGGGCCTTTAGATCTTCAGTCTAACGCTCTCCCAGCTGAGCTATTTCGGCTCTCTGTGTGCACAGAGAGTGCTGTTGCAATGCATTTTATCTGCCACCAAGGTACAACCATCAAAATTTGCAAGGGTTCCAGCAAGTCACCAATAAACTTTGAATGGCTGGAAGAAATGAAAGGCACCATCATCCATTCCCATCTTCAAGCATGATTGCAAAGAGGCTTTTTCACACTCAATTGTCATGGACATTGCAAGGGAAGCTATGCAAATTTTCTTAGATGAACAAATGGAAAGAGCTGTTCTGCTACTGGTCAAGTGTTGGGTTTGAAGTCAGCAGCATTCTTGCAAGGTGTCTTCCATTGAGAGAGACACTTGTGGGAAGTGTTGAAAGTGTCAACAGAGCGCCTGAACAGGGACTTGAACCCCGGACCCTCAGATTAAAAGTCTGATGCTCTACCGTCTGAGCTATCCAGGCCCTGAGAGATGTGTCTTTTCTTACAAAAAAACAAAACAAAAAACCATCTGCAGTTTCAGACTGTCAGATTGTGACCATTGTGTAAGACACATCTAGGGATGTTATATTGGCTTTGAAGACCCATATGTGTTGGTTATATTACTTTCTCAATTGAAACAGTTGGGTAAAAACGCCACCTTGACCCGTTTGAGTGCAACGCTAACTATACCTTTAACGAACTTTTAATACTTAGCAATTTTCCGTGAAACTCTGTCAGATATGAAGCCAATGAATAGGCACAATCATTTCTACAATCAACTTGTGTCAGGTTTCTGAGTTTTGCAGATCGCAGCTGCTCCAAACTTTTGAAATAAAGGGTGTTGTACAAGCCTTGCCCACCAGGGGAATAGTTGCCAAGTTTTCATGTACACAGTCTTGGATATGCTCTTTGCTATGACTTTCAATTGTGCAGGAGCAGCAGAGGGATGAATATGGCACATTAACTTACACGTGTGGTTTCTGTAAACAGAGAAGGCTTGACTCTCTTGCCGAAACCCAGGATTGAACTGGGGGCCTTTAGATCTTCAGTCTAACGCTCTCCCAGCTGAGCTATTTTGGCTCTCTGTGTGCACAGAGAGTGCTGTTGCAATGCATTTTATCTGCCACCAAGGTACAACCATCAAAATTTGCAAGGGTTCCAGCAAGTCACCAATAAACTTTGAATGGCTGGAAGAAATGAAAGGCGCCATCATCCATTCCCATCTTCAAGCATGATTGCAAAGAGGCTTTTTCACACTCAATTGTCATGGACATTGCAAGGGAAGCTATGCAAATTTTCTTAGATGAACAAATGGAAAGAGCTGTTCTGCTACTGGTCAAGTGTTGGGTTTGAAGTCAACAGCATTCTTGCAAGGTGTCTTCCATTGAGAGAGACACTTGTGGGAAGTGTTGAAAGTGTCAACAGAACGCCTGAACAGGGACTTGAACCCTGGACCCTCAGATTAAAAGTCTGATGCTCTACCGACTGAGCTATCCAGGCCCTGAGAGGTGTATCTTTTCTTACAAAAAAACAAAACAAAAAACCATCTGCAGTTTCAGACTGTCAGATTGTGACCATTGTGTAAGACATGTCTTACTAGGGAACACATCTAGGGATGTTATATTGGCTTTGAAGACCCATATGTGTTGGTTATATTACTTTCTCAATTGAAACAGTTGGGTAAAAACGCCACCTTGACCCGTTTGAGTGCAACGCTAACTATACCTTCAAAGAACTTCTAATAATTAGCAATTTTCTGTGAACCTCTGTCAGATAGGAAGCCAATGAACAGGCGCAATCATTTCTACAATCAACTTGTCAGGCTGGTTCTGAGTTTTGCAGATCGCAGCTGCTCCAAACTTTTGAAATAAAGGGAGTTGTACAAGCCTTGCCCACCAGGGGAATAGTTGCCAAGTTTTCATGTACACAGTCTTGGATATGCTCTTTGCTATGACTTTCAATTGTGCCACTTCACAGGAGCAGCAGAGGGGATGCATCCCAGTGCAAGTTCACACATGAATATGGCTTAACTTACACGTGTGGTTTCTGTAAACAGAGAAGGCTTGACTCTCTTGCCGAAACCCAGGATTGAACTGGGGGCCTTTAGATCTTCAGTCTAACGCTCTCCCAGCTGAGCTATTTTGGCTCTCTGTGTGCACAGAGAGTGCTGTTGCAATGCATTTTATCTGCCACCAAGGTACAACCATCAAAATTTGCAAGGGTTCCAGCAAGTCACCAATAAACTTTGAATGGCTGGAAGAAATGAAAGGCACCATCATCCATTCCCATCTTCAAGCATGATTGCAAAGAGGCTTTTTCACACTCAATTGTCATGGACATTGCAAGGGAAGCTATGCAAATTTTCTTAGATGAACAAATGGAAAGAGCTGTTCTGCTACTGGTCAAGTGTTGGGTTTGAAGTCAGCAGCATTCTTGCAAGGTGTCTTCCATTGAGAGAGACACTTGTGGGAAGTGTTGAAAGTGTCAACAGAGCGCCTGAACAGGGACTTGAACCCTGGACCCTCAGATTAAAAGTCTGATGCTCTACCGTCTGAGCTATCCAGGCCCTGAGAGATGTGTCTTTTCTTACAAAAAAACAAAACAAAAAACCATCTGCAGTTTCAGACTGTCAGATTGTGACCATTGTGTAAGACACATCTAGGGATGTTATATTGGCTTTGAAGACCCATATGTGTTGGTTATATTACTTTCTCAATTGAAACAGTTGGGTAAAAACGCCACCTTGACCCGTTTGAGTGCAACGCTAACTATACCTTTAACGAACTTTTAATACTTAGCAATTTTCCGTGAAACTCTGTCAGATATGAAGCCAATGAATAGGCACAATCATTTCTACAATCAACTTGTGTCAGGCTGGTTCTGAGTTTTGCAGATCGCAGCTGCTCCAAACTTTTGAAATAAAGGGTGTTGTACAAGCCTTGCCCACCAGGGGAATAGTTGCCAAGTTTTCATGTACACAGTCTTGGATATGCTCTTTGCTATGACTTTCAATTGTGCAGGAGCAGCAGAGGGATGAATATGGCACATTAACTTACACGTGTGGTTTCTGTAAACAGAGAAGGCTTGACTCTCTTGCCGAAACCCAGGATTGAACTGGGGGCCTTTAGATCTTCAGTCTAACGCTCTCCCAGCTGAGCTATTTTGGCTCTCTGTGTGCACAGAGAGTGCTGTTGCAATGCATTTTATCTGCCACCAAGGTACAACCATCAAAATTTGCAAGGGTTCCAGCAAGTCACCAATAAACTTTGAATGGCTGGAAGAAATGAAAGGCGCCATCATCCATTCCCATCTTCAAGCATGATTGCAAAGAGGCTTTTTCACACTCAATTGTCATGGACATTGCAAGGGAAGCTATGCAAATTTTCTTAGATGAACAAATGGAAAGAGCTGTTCTGCTACTGGTCAAGTGTTGGGTTTGAAGTCAACAGCATTCTTGCAAGGTGTCTTCCATTGAGAGAGACACTTGTGGGAAGTGTTGAAAGTGTCAACAGAACGCCTGAACAGGGACTTGAACGCTGGACCCTCAGATTAAAAGTCTGATGCTCTACCGTCTGAGCTATCCAGGCCCTGAGAGGTGTATCTTTTCTTACAAAAAAACAAAACAAAAAACCATCTGCAGTTTCAGACTGTCAGATTGTGACCATTGTGTAAGACATGTCTTACTAGGGAACACATCTAGGGATGTTATATTGGCTTTGAAGACCCATATGTGTTGGATATATTACTTTCTCAATTGAAACAGTTGGGTAAAAACGCCACCTTGACCCGTTTGAGTGCAACGCTAACTATACCTTCAAAGAACTTTTAATACTTAGCAATTTTCCGTGAAACTCTGTCAGATAGGAAGCCAATGAACAGGCGCAATCATTTCTACAATCAACTTGTCAGGCTGGTTCTGAGTTTTGCAGATCGCAGCTGCTCCAAACTTTTGAAATAAAGGGAGTTGTACAAGCCTTGCCCACCAGTGGAATAGTTGCCAAGTTTTCATGTACACAGTCTTGGATATGCTCTTTGCTATGACTTTCAATTGTGCAGGAGCAGCAGAGGGATGAATATGGCACATTAACTTACACGTGTGGTTTCTGTAAACAGAGAAGGCTTGACTCTCTTGCCGAAACCCAGGATTGAACTGGGGGCCTTTAGATCTTCAGTCTAACGCTCTCCCAGCTGAGCTATTTCGGCTCTCTGTGTGCACAGAGAGTGCTGTTGCAATGCATTTTATCTGCCACCAAGGTACAACCATCAAAATTTGCAAGGGTTCCAGCAAGTCACCAATAAACTTTGAATGGCTGGAAGAAATGAAAGGCGCCATCATCCATTCCCATCTTCAAGCATGATTGCAAAGAGGCTTTTTCACACTCAATTGTCATGGACATTGCAAGGGAAGCTATGCAAATTTTCTTAGATGAACAAATGGAAAGAGCTGTTCTGCTACTGGTCAAGTGTTGGGTTTGAAGTCAACAGCATTCTTGCAAGGTGTCTTCCATTGAGAGAGACACTTGTGGGAAGTGTTGAAAGTGTCAACAGAACGCCTGAACAGGGACTTGAACCCTGGACCCTCAGATTAAAAGTCTGATGCTCTACCGACTGAGCTATCCAGGCCCTGAGAGGTGTATCTTTTCTTACAAAAAAACAAAACAAAAAACCATCTGCAGTTTCAGACTGTCAGATTGTGACCATTGTGTAAGACATGTCTTACTAGGGAACACATCTAGGGATGTTATATTGGCTTTGAAGACCCATATGTGTTGGTTATATTACTTTCTCAATTGAAACAGTTGGGTAAAAACGCCACCTTGACCCGTTTGAGTGCAACGCTAACTATACCTTCAAAGAACTTCTAATAATTAGCAATTTTCTGTGAACCTCTGTCAGATAGGAAGCCAATGAACAGGCGCAATCATTTCTACAATCAACTTGTCAGGCTGGTTCTGAGTTTTGCAGATCGCAGCTGCTCCAAACTTTTGAAATAAAGGGAGTTGTACAAGCCTTGCCCACCAGGGGAATAGTTGCCAAGTTTTCATGTACACAGTCTTGGATATGCTCTTTGCTATGACTTTCAATTGTGCAGGAGCAGCAGAGGGATGAATATGGCACATTAACTTACACGTGTGGTTTCTGTAAACAGAGAAGGCTTGACTCTCTTGCCGAAACCCAGGATTGAACTGGGGGCCTTTAGATCTTCAGTCTAACGCTCTCCCAGCTGAGCTATTTTGGCTCTCTGTGTGCACAGAGAGTGCTGTTGCAATGCATTTTATCTGCCACCAAGGTACAACCATCAAAATTTGCAAGGGTTCCAGCAAGTCACCAATAAACTTTGAATGGCTGGAAGAAATGAAAGGCGCCATCATCCATTCCCATCTTCAAGCATGATTGCAAAGAGGCTTTTTCACACTCAATTGTCATGGACATTGCAAGGGAAGCTATGCAAATTTTCTTAGATGAACAAATGGAAAGAGCTGTTCTGCTACTGGTCAAGTGTTGGGTTTGAAGTCAACAGCATTCTTGCAAGGTGTCTTCCATTGAGAGAGACACTTGTGGGAAGTGTTGAAAGTGTCAACAGAACGCCTGAACAGGGACTTGAACCCTGGACCCTCAGATTAAAAGTCTGATGCTCTACCGACTGAGCTATCCAGGCCCTGAGAGGTGTATCTTTTCTTACAAAAAAACAAAACAAAAAACCATCTGCAGTTTCAGACTGTCAGATTGTGACCATTGTGTAAGACATGTCCTACTAGGGAACACATCTAGGGATGTTATATTGGCTTTGAAGACCCATATGTGTTGGTTATATTACTTTCTCAATTGAAACAGTTGGGTAAAAACGCCACCTTGACCCGTTTGAGTGCAACGCTAACTATACCTTCAAAGAACTTCTAATAATTAGCAATTTTCTGTGAACCTCTGTCAGATAGGAAGCCAATGAACAGGCGCAATCATTTCTACAATCAACTTGTCAGGCTGGTTCTGAGTTTTGCAGATCGCAGCTGCTCCAAACTTTTGAAATAAAGGGAGTTGTACAAGCCTTGCCCACCAGGGGAATAGTTGCCAAGTTTTCATGTACACAGTCTTGGATATGCTCTTTGCTATGACTTTCAATTGTGCCACTTCACAGGAGCAGCAGAGGGCATGCATCCCAGTGCAAGTTCACACATGAATATGGCTTAACTTACACGTGTGGTTTCTGTAAACAGAGAAGGCTTGACTCTCTTGCCGAAACCCAGGATTGAACTGGGGGCCTTTAGATCTTCAGTCTAACGCTCTCCCAGCTGAGCTATTTCGGCTCTCTGTGTGCACAGAGAGTGCTGTTGCAATGCATTTTATCTGCCACCAAGGTACAACCATCAAAATTTGCAAGGGTTCCAGCAAGTCACCAATAAACTTTGAATGGCTGGAAGAAATGAAAGGCGCCATCATCCATTCCCATCTTCAAGCATGATTGCAAAGAGGCTTTTTCACACTCAATTGTCATGGACATTGCAAGGGAAGCTATGCAAATTTTCTTAGATGAACAAATGGAAAGAGCTGTTCTGCTACTGGTCAAGTGTTGGGTTTGAAGTCAGCAGCATTCTTGCAAGGTGTCTTCCATTGAGAGAGACACTTGTGGGAAGTGTTGAAAGTGTCAACAGAACGCCTGAACAGGGACTTGAACCCTGGACCCTCAGATTAAAAGTCTGATGCTCTACCGACTGAGCTATCCAGGCCCTGAGAGGTGTATCTTTTCTTACAAAAAAACAAAACAAAAAACCATCTGCAGTTTCAGACTGTCAGATTGTGACCATTGTGTAAGACATGTCTTACTAGGGAACACATCTAGGGATGTTATATTGGCTTTGAAGACCCATATGTGTTGGTTATATTACTTTCTCAATTGAAACAGTTGGGTAAAAACGCCACCTTGACCCATTTGAGTGCAACGCTAACTATACCTTCAAAGAACTTCTAATAATTAGCAATTTTCTGTGAACCTCTGTCAGATAGGAAGCCAATGAACAGGCGCAATCATTTCTACAATCAACTTGTCAGGCTGGTTCTGAGTTTTGCAGATCGCAGCTGCTCCAAACTTTTGAAATAAAGGGTGTTGTACAAGCCTTGCCCACCAGGGGGAATAGTTGCCAAGTTTTCATGTACACAGTCTTGGATATGCTCTTTGCTATGACTTTCAATTGTGCCACTTCACAGGAGCAGCAGAGGGGATGCATCCCAGTGCAAGTTCACACATGAATATGGCTTAACTTACACGTGTGGTTTCTGTAAACAGAGAAGGCTTGACTCTCTTGCTGAAACCCAGCGTTGAACTGGGGGCCTTTAGATCTTCAGTCTAACGCTCTCCCAGCTGAGCTATTTCGGCTCTCTGTGTGCACAGAGAGTGCTGTTGCAATGCATTTTATCTGCCACCAAGGTACTACCATCAAAATTTGCAAGGGTTCCAGCAAGTCACCAATAAACTTTGAATGGCTGGAAGAAATGAAAGGCGCCATCATCCATTCCCATCTTCAAGCATGATTGCAAAGAGGCTTTTTCACACTCAATTGTCATGGACATTGCAAGGGAAGCTATGCAAATTTTCTTAGATGAACAAATGGAAAGAGCTGTTCTGCTACTGGTCAAGTGTTGGGTTTGAAGTAGGGGTGTAACGGTACACAAAAATCTCGGTTTGGTATGTACCTCGGTAGACAAGTCACGGTTCAGTTTTTTTCAGTACAGTAATGAAAAAAATAGACAACTAGTAAATATCTTTTACTTATTGGTAACCTTATTAAAACATACCACCACAGCAGTTAACTGTTTTTACACAATGTTTGAATGAAACAAATATACATAAAATCTTGCTTTTTCACATTGTTTGAATGAAAATAGAAAAATAAAAGTGAAAAACAAAATCCTGCTGTTTTTTAACACATTTTTTGAATGAAAATTATAAATATACATTTCTGCTTTAACAGTTTTACTCAATTAAAATAAAAAGTATAGTGCAGTTCTTCAGCTTTAAAGCCTGCTCAGATTCAGTTTTACTAGGAACTTACTTAGCTTTCCCACTTTTACTCAACTCCAATGGCGTTGGTTATTTCTTTAGCGCGATAGTCAGGGAAACACTCTTTCTTTTTAAATGACGACGATATCGTAGTTTGCAAGGTGTCTTCCATTGAGAGAGACACTTGTGGGAAGCATTCAAAGTGTCAATGGAGGTGTGGTTTCCAAAGTCTTATGGCTTTTTTGACCAAGTTTGAGGTGTATCATCCCACCTTCAGCAATAATGTCAAATCATCTATCCACTGAGTGAGAGCATATGGGTCGGTCAGTCTGGTCCTGTTGGTCGATGTTTACTTATTCAAGTAAAACTTGTGGTCTCAGAGAGTGAGTGACCTGATATGGCGTGTTTGTAAATTCAGCCTGACATCCTACACTAAAATGAGAGCCCTGTCTATGAGGAATTGCTTTGCCTCCAACTAAGCCCCACCCACCAAAAACATCATACTGTTCACTAACATTAAGGCTAAAGGCTCTGTATTGCCTACCTTGAAACACTGTATTTAAATTCTTTAATGTTTTGATAGTTGTTTTATTTGACAATGTTGTTAAAATAGAATTGTTCCAGTGAGTGTAAATTTACCTATAAAATACTCACCTATAGTGTGCTTGTAATAAAAAAGGATTCAATAATCATATTTTATTTGTGTTTTATATTTCAGTTTTACAAAAAAGACAAGATTCAACAAACAAGCTGGGCGCACAAGAGTCTAAGTAAAGAATCTAAACTTGCATTACTTTCTAAAAAAGTAAACCGTTACTTTATTGCATTACTCTCTGAGTAAAGTAAATCAGTTACTTTGAAAGTACTTCCAATGTTACTCCCTGAGAAAAGTAACTCAAGCACTTTTAAAGTACTTTTGAGTATTCTACATTTCGTATTGTGCAATGGACCACAGGCCGCTAAGCCTACATTTTTTTGTCTCCAAAATTAAAGTTATGGACCACTTGCCCTTCACTGAGATCCAGTTCTCCCATCACAGCTGTCACTTTGACCAGTAGAAACACAGAACGATCTGCTGCCGTAGACAACTGTATGACAACACCCCAGTGTTTTTAATATTTCCTCTAGGGATGTTTCCCATAGACATATATAGACGCCGCATTGAGCGCTGAGCCGTACATCAACGTTGCCTTCATATTGGATGTGGCAAGGCTGCGCTGTAAACTAATACAAGTGAATGGACTTATTTTCATAAAGATCCTTTCTTCAAAGAAATTTACGTTAATGCCTCTCGTTTATTCATTCACACACACACTAATATACTTGATACAGTTAGGCACCAAAAACAATGTATTGGATCTTCTCAGATGGCTAAGATAAGAACGTTATTGATCCCACACAGGAGTAATTCACCTTACATCAGCTATAGAGAACAAGGTAGTGCCGAAAAACAATACACGGTAGCCTATACATATATATATATGTATAGGCTATACCCAGGACGTTTCCACTTTGAGAGAAGTGTTGGAAACTCAGGCAAGCGTGATCGAAGACCAGGGAACGGCTGCGGCTCTGGATTGCCGGATGACGGATTTGGAGAAGTGCCATTGCCATGGATCGCCCGATCCATACCGTTCTTAAGGAAGGGAAGCGCAAGCCTCAAAAGCCCCAAATAGTGTAGTCTAATTGTGTAGGATATCTGAGTCACCAAACAGCTTAATTTCAGCGCTTGCAAATCCTGCCATGAGTACGGTTAGGTTCACCTCAAGGCTTTGGAACCATTGGCGTTTTAGTTTCTATGCAAATATTTGCTATTTTTTGTATCTGTCTGTCCTTTTACTGTGTCTTGTATTTTCATTGTAGGCCTACTGTACTACACACACACACACACACACATATATATATATACATACATACATATATATATATATGTATATATATATATATATATATATATATATATATATATATATATATATATATATATACATATATATATATATATATATATATATATATATATACATACATACATACATATATATATAGTGCAGCTACTGTGCATTGTTTTTTGGCACTACCTTATTCTCTATATCTGATGTAAGGTGAATTACTCCTTAATGAAATTAAGTCCATTCACTTGTATTAGTTTACAGCGCAGCCTTGCCACATCCAATATGGTGGCGACATTGACTTATTGCAGCAGCGGGCAAACCCACTTGATGCAGCGTCTACTTATATATGTCTGTCATGTTACCACACAGAGTAAAAGGGGGAAATGATGGTGTGAAACAGCAGAGACACTTTGTCAACCCGCTGAGTTAACTTACTGTCATTAGCATCAAGCTAGCAAACAATGGTACATCCTCATGGTCAGACATAAAGTAATAATATTAACAAATACTATTACTCACCACAACTGCAGAGGCTCCCAGCTTCATTTGAAACAGACTACATTATAGATGGTCCGTTATTTACTAATCCCTCTGTGTTTTTATATATTTACTTTTTATCTGCTCCGTTGTCTTTGTAAAGTTAACATATCACACCGTCATTTCAAACTCAACACTTGTTTCAAATTAAAAGCCCCTTCTAACCTTGGCTGAGAGAATCCCTCCATTTTCTAAATAGGCTTTTATTCTGAAACATTTGTCAGAACTTCCTGTGGAAGATACAGTAGCTTGATAGTTTGGCGTAGATGGCGCTTCAAATGTAGCTCCTGCCATCTGCTGAAGCTTTTAGGTGATGACAACAACATGTCGGCTGGCACATGAACAGACACAGTGACTGAAATAATAGTCAAAGTAATAAAAACTGGACAAGAATAACCCAGTGACAACACAGGCAGTGAAAGACGACCGGGGATGATTGGTGAGTACCAGCGTGTAGCGTGTACCAGGCATAATGCAAGTCCTGAGTATGAAATATGTCTGTCAGCGAGTCCTACTCCACCTATTTAGACTCCACCGCTTACAACAGCAGCATTTCTATGACCACGTAGCGAGCCACAAGCTCCGTGGCTTCTTTCAGACTGATAGGTTTAATGTTATCTCCGTTATTAGAACCAAACAACAGCCGTTGCTGTTTCGGAGCTGAAGGACCAGCGTTCTAAAAGTAAGAGAAGTAACTGATGTCTTGTTTGAAAATGTACTTGAGTATTTGATTACTCAAACAGCAAACTACTTTGTAACGTGCTATACCCAACTCTGATCACCGTATATTTCCAAATAAAATTGTTCCAAACCCACTTACAGTATTCACCCTCTGCTCTCTGCCTGATGCCACATACTTAGTTTGAGCCTTGGAAAACCCAAATATCTTTCACACTCGCACAGAGAGCTTTGCCTATCTGAACAGTCTTTCCTTAAAACAGTTTGAGATTTTGCCTCGATAAAAGCTTTCTAAATAAAACATGTAGTGATTATTATTACCACGGATACTGGAGGAGCTGGAGAGGGGATGCAAACTGGAACAGCACAGGCTAAAAACAGATGTCAACCTGAAATATCTTGCTGAATGGAAGGCTGAAAGCAACCAGGGCACAGAATGGAGTTTCCATTAAAAACACTTGGGACAATAAGTGAAAGTGTACTGTTGACCCATCTGTCTTCAACATTAGAAACTACGCAGCATCAGTCTACAATAACTGGGTCCAATTGTTTTGACCTTGTACTTATATTTTATGATATGTTTTATTTTTTCTCAAGTTTAGATTCACCATAAACCTCCTTTCAAAGTTGACTACATGTCTACAACACACTACTGAAATGTCTGCATACTGTGGCACACTATGGAATGCAAACACATAAGCTTATACATTATTCACAGGTGTTAAATCCCATCTGAAATTCATGCATTCTTGCCTGCATTATTAATTTATACAGAGTCTGTGGTTGGATTTACATCATGTCTTTGCTATAATAAGATAACATCCAACTTCTTGAGTTACTAGATTTCTTTTCATTATATTTATACGATATCTCTTTTTGATTTAGGTACTGTTATAAAACCTACATTTATTTTTTATATTTAACCACATGACATGCAGTGTGTTAATCAATGAGCCTGAGGTGTTGGTAGGTGTATTTATAAATTTTGGGGGGAGCCAGGCTAACTGTTTGCTCCTGCTTGGAGTCTTTATGCTAAGTTAGGCTAACAGCATTCTGACTACAGTTTTGTACCTAACACAGAGACGTGAACACTGATCTTCCCATGTCACTCCTAGAGGTGAATAAAATGGATAAGATTCCTAAAAATGACAAAAGCTGAAGTGCCCCAAATCTGCATTCTTTCTAATGACCAGCAGGGGGCGACTGCACTGGTTGTGAACAAAAAAAACCCCAAAAGTCCAGCTGTACAAAAGTCGGAGAAAATGAGCCTACATCTCTCTTGATGATTTATGACCTCAGAAAACATTTTCCTAGTGGTTTTTTGTTCTCAGTCACTGGTCTGAAGTCTTCGTCAATATAACATGATGTTCATTTTGTTAATTATGGGTCCATTTAAAGTAAAACAAATTAAAGCAGGTTATGTTTTAGGGCATGGCTATCTTGTGATTGACAAGTTGCTACCACAACAGTGTCATCCATGCTCCTCCACAGCTCCACCCTCTCGTCCAATTATGGTCACTTCTGGTTCAAAAACAAACAAACAAAAAAACTAAGATGGTGAGAGCCAAAATGCTAAACTGCAGCCTTCAGTAGTACAGTAGTCCACAAACCAGTGCGTGATGTCATGGTCTATGACTCCCCTGCTGCTCAGATAATAATGTTGTTCCATAGCCGAGTACATTTGCAGCATTATCTACCTGACATTTGTTTATGTTATTGCTACAGTGTTAAAGGGTAGCAAGTTGCAAGATCTCAAGCCCATACAACAGAGTTGACCTTCATCTTATGCCTACAGTTGTTTATTTATTGGAGACATTGGTCCTCATTCACCAACCGTTCTTAAGAAGAAATTTCTTCTTAAAACCCGCTTACACAGTTTTCAAGAAGATTCTGACATTCACCAACAATTTCTTATCTGAGATTTGTTCCTAGGCAAGAACAGAATCCACACCCACTCAAGAGCGCTCTTACATACATTTTGTGCTGACGTGTTTGTACAGAATAATTGGTTATTAATGTTCCTTAATGCTACAGTTGGATAATATTATAGGATTTATATTACAATAACATTTTTGTAATTTATAATTTTTTAAATTATTTTTCATATTTTACAAAAACATTATGGCCTTTTAAAACACTAACTAACTAACTAACTATATATATATATATACACACATATATATATATACACACATATATATAGTTAGTGTTTTATATATATGTGTGTATATATATATATATATATATATACTGCCCTACAAAGGCAAAAGACCTTAACTCACCAGAGTGTGAAACTGAGAAAAATGACTTTAAAGTTATTTTGTTGTCCCGCCACATGAATTGTAGGTAGAACATTGGATATTTGGCATTTTGTTGTTTATAAATGAAGTTATTTATCCACCAAAACATTTTAAGCTTAAACTTGACCTTTGACCCCCTTACTGTATTCTGCCTTTGCATTGTCTGCAGAACAATAATGGATCATACAAAGGCAAAAGACCTTAACTTCTATTTTATTGCCCATTTGGATTTTTATCACTTTGTATAATATTTTCCTGTGATAACAATGATAACCTTAAACTAAAAGTTAGTGATTTTGTCTAGTTAGGCTTAATATTACATAAACAGAATATTAAAAAATAAAAAATAATGAGCATTTGAAGGTTGGAACAGTACATTACTGGATCATTGTACAAATTTGAAATAAAATAACACTTTACCTCCCTCCTATTTCTTACATTTGAAAGTTAAAGGTGATTTGGCTATGCCAGTAAGATGTAGCAATGTCCTTTGTTAAATACAGTTGTTAAGTACACTTTATTGAAGTATTGTAGGTGTGTGTCAGAAGTGCTTCAATCACATATACATAGGCATAACACCGTAACTCCAGCGCGGTAAACAGTAACTTCACTTTGGTGCTTGGTAAAACAAAGGCAGAGTACTGTAACTTAATTTGCGCATTCTAGATTGCCGCGGGAACAAAAGCAAAGAACCACAACTGATGATACGGGCTTCTGTCTTGGCTTTCCCTCGGCTTTTGGAAGTTACAGCAAAAACATCTTATTTTTTCCAAAAAACAACAAAATTGACTCAAGATATTTGTCCACATGATAAAACTGATGTTTATTGTTCCCAAAATGACAATAACTCATTTTTGCCAAAATTGAAGTTAAGGCCTTTTGCCTTTGCACGGCAGTATATATATGTATATATATACACACAACAAAAAAGTTATGTCAAACTAACATAAAATTCCTGTCAGACAAGGGTCATGTGACATATTTATTTTGTGTCTGCTTGTTCTCAAAACCTTTATGTTATTGTATTATACTGTACTACGGGCAAGCTGTTTCCAAAACACACAAAAAAATAATTTTAGGGATCAAATGAGGGTTTACAATATGAAATTATAAATCTTATTGTCATTAACAAATGAAAATTAAAATGACTGGTAATAATAGATGATGAAATTTGTATGACCCTGTCTGTCAGAATGATGGACAATAAGAAAGTCTCACGCAGCCTCTGCTTTGGACTAGGTATACTAAAATCCAGGCCCGTGTCCCTGCTATGAAAGTCTCCAAAGATCCTTGCACAGGTTCCTTGTCAGTTATTTCACTGTTGTTATGAAACACTGCCTCCCAATTACCCAAAATTAAATCACAAATCACACACAACAGCCAAACCTAAAGGTGATACTATTCATTACAAATATTGACTCACTATGAATTTTTTGTTTTTACCTAATAAAATGATCTTATATCCAGTTGCTTTTTTACATTTATTCAACATGTTTGTTGCATTTTGGGTTTGGTTATTACATGATGTTCTATTTATATCAATCAAATGCTTTTATGCTGTAAAAATAAAATGTATTCTTCAATTTCTTTATATTATTATTTAAGAGCTGAATTAGCAATAATTACTGAGTCTTTCAGGAAGACAAGCCTATGTCCTGTCCTATGTATGTCTGGCACAGTGGGTGGTTTCACAGGACAGTTTGTACGTTTATAAGAAGCAAACAGTCTTCAGCTGTTCTTTTATACAATATGATCCGTCTTTTTGCCTCAAATTATGCTCTCTCTGTTTAAAGATCATCTTTCTTTTTCACCTTTATTCGCCAACTGGGTGTGGCCAGGTGGATTTTGCAAGTTTGGCACACCGTGCACCTGGTGCAGCTACTCCTCTTTCCCACCTCCGTTCCTCCTACCGGCGCAAGTCAGAAAGAGGGGGGAGAGAAGGCGTGGAGTGGGTTTTACACCCATCACACCAGTCACATGAGCCCCTGTCCTCTCCCTTAAACGTGCCAAGCGAGGGCGTAATGAGAGTTTACTCAATTCACCATGGCAGAAGAGAGCAGCAGCTTTAGACGGCCAAACTTCTCCCAGGAGTAAAATGATGTTTTGGTCCGAGAGGTCCAAGCTCGCAGTGTCCAAATATACGGAACTGCGAGCAGACCTCCACGGGCTGATGATGCAAAGGTAGCCTGGAGGAGGTCACCACAATTGTAAATCAATGTTGCGTCTTTCTCGTGTGCGCACGCTCTCTCTCTCTTTCTCTCTCGCAGTCTCACTCTGTTTCTTTTCTTTTGACTTTTCTAAGATGACAGATGCTGAATATATACTCCCTATCTGATGCTGTGGCTGTTTGTGGTTGGCTGAGAGGGATGTGAACTCATTAGTTTGCCGCTGTGTCAATCAAATCAGGTTGGGTTTCCATTACGCGTGCCAAATGGTGCCATTCCCCTTTGATCTGACATGAGAAGTGACGGGACAGTCGATATAAAGATACATTTATGTGCTGATTGCAAATAGTTGCATTGAATAGTGGTGTTTGTGGCTATTTATTGCATCGTTAATGTGCTTGACATTCTGGAAACCTGCCTGTGAGGTTTTGGTGACGTGTGCGCACTGTCCGCCGGTCAGCCAAACTTCGGCTTAGACCGGCTGCGCTCCACCTGCGCTGACAGTAAACCTGGTTTCAGCTGGCGAGCATTTAGCGCACCTTCGGTGAAGCCTTTTGGCACGAAACTGTCACTGCGCCAAGCTGGATCTGTTGACACCTCCCCCTCTGCGCCGCCACACCCATTACAGCGCACCTCGGTCTGCCAAACTGAGCGCGCCTCGGATTACGCTGCTCAAAACTAGCTCTGCGTGGGGTTCGCCACCCTGCGCCACCCTGCGCTGCGCCGGGAAACTACTTTACGACTTCTACGACTTTATTGTCGTCTCATTTGAGGACACTGGGACTTTATTATCTTTGACAATGTTTAGTTTTTTATACTTATTGGGTCCTACTGATCCCAAATAGCTAGGAGAAAATAAGAAGGATAAGTATATTAAAAATATGGCAATACCAGTTATGCACTGAATAATACATGATCATCCTGTTGAGAAAAGCAGCCAGCCAGTTCTACTTTGACAACAAGCTTCACAGTAAGAAACAGTGGACAAAATACACATTTCTTGTTTTGTGCAAAAATTCATTCTCCAGTTCAGACTTCAGTGTCCAAAGTCAGACGCATCAAGTGGCCATCAATATTTAAGTTTGCAACAAACTTTAAGGGCTACCAAGATGTATCCCTCCACCATGTCTATTCATTGAAATGCTGCCTGTGGAAACACAAAGGGGGGGTTGGCTCTAAATAGAGTTTTGGAAGATATCTGCTTGATTTGACCGAGACGTCAGACTGCTGAAGCCTCATCATTAGCTTCAAAAGACCTTAAGAATGCATTTTTGCATAAAATGAGGACTATGGATTTTGCCCATCATTTCTTAAATTGTCTTCTTTTAATGCTCATCTGTGAAGGTACTGCTTTCTGGCCAATATGGAGAGGAATAATTATACTGACCAATCACTGTTTGAATGAAGAGAAGTATTGTATAAAGATACAGTTGAAAAAACTTGAAGCTTTTCTTTAGTAAATAATAAAAAGCAAATGTCTGTCTGTCTTCAGGTAAGTTAGATTTAAGACTTTTTTAATGCCACTCAAGATGAAATTAAGACCAATTTTACAATAACCAAAATTAAGAAAAAAAATGAACTGATGTCAATAATTTAGAGTAAGGGACAATTTTGAATTTGCACTTCCTCCATCATCCATGGTACAGTGACAGCTAGCTAGCAGATGATGGATCCTCCGATCTGAGCATCCCGCAAGAAACAAAATGTGAGTGTCGTTGGTTTTGCTATCCTTATCTATGTGACATAAATGGCATTTGTTAATTGATTAAAAAAATATATATTAGAAATTATGTTGAGATTTTACAATGCAACATTACAACAAAATAATTCACAAAAAATATACTCTCTGGGGCGCCACTTTTGAGCATTTGAACTATTACACCTTTATCAGAGCATACATTAGGCAACAATGGACAGGCTAGTAAAAGTAACCAATCTCAGTCTAATCATTGGCTGTATGTAACACACCTGTGCACAAGCCTGATGCTTGAAGCTCCACCTCTTGGTTGGTTGAGCAAGAAACCCTTGACGTATTGAAAAACAAACCCATTCATCTTTCTCTAATTTCAGTCATGAGAAACATTTGGCTAAACAAGAACTCTCTGAAGACTCTGACATTATTATTAAGCTGCCAACAAAGGGGGCACTATAGTCATTCAGAAATGTCAGACTACAAAGAGGAGGCCTAACAGCAATTTACTGACGAAAGTTTTTACATTTTACATTCACTTTTTTTTTTACTTCCAAGAAAAGATCTCAGATGTCGCAGGCCGAGCTCTTGAACTGAATTGGATTTCTAGCCCAGGAGGGTTGTGTACAGGTGTGTTGCATAGTGCCAGTGATTAGACTGAGATTGATTACTTTTACCTGCCTGTCCATTGTTGCCTTATGTATGCTCCAATGAAGGTCTAATAGACAGAAAGCTCAATCTTAAAGTGAAACACTGCATAGATGTAAGTGTGTGGAAATCTTTTTGTACCACAATGCAACATTAGAAAAAAAAATATTTACACAAAAAAGCATTGTAAGACTTCTGGAAGATTGGTTTAAGACATTTTAATAACAATTAAGGCCTTATTTTTAGATTAATGAAATGAATAAAAACCTGTAATAATAAATACTATTTTTCATTTTTCTTTTGGGTTAAAATGTTGTTGTTGTTGTCACCTCATTCATGTGAGGCAGTCTAATAGCATGGATTGTGTAAATGGTACAAAAAAAAAAAGCAAATCTGAAGACAAACATGACATGTGGACTGTTTCTATACCGTCTGATTCCACAGACAGATGACGCCCTACTGTGGACAATGAAGGAAATACAAGTCAGAGCTCACACTGAGGCTGTCCATCCATCCATCTGTCCATCCATCCATCTGTCCATCATCACCTGTTCATTTATCTATTTCAGAGCCATTTACTGGAAGTAGAGGCGAGTGAAAATGTCTTCTGATGATGGAGTGAGAGCATCCTGACAGCTAATCACCTCAATGGACCTCTGGAAAACAAAATGTTTCAAATATTATTAAAATACATACAGACATGAACACACACACACACACACACACACACACACACACACACACACACACACACACACACACACACACACACACGCACAAGCCACAAGCTTCCTCACCTCCATGCCTGTCAGTAGCTCTTCTCTGGATGTGGTGAAGAGAAGCTCATAGAGGCTGTATTTCTGAAACAGACTACAGCCAACAGAATAAACAGAGTCAGCTGCATCTGTTCAATTATTCAACCAATAAAGTCTAGAGAAGCACAGAGCTATTTTACATATCTATCTGAAATAACACAACAAGACCACAATGTACCTGATACAATTTCAAGTAAGTGTGTTTTGGTCCCCTCAGCACATCATCATAAATTCATGTTTAGTTCTCTTCGCAAATATAATGTACATGTGTTTGCAGTGGTGAAAGGTAACAACTGTAAGTGTACTGTACTCAAGTTCTGTACTTGCAATTAATAGGTACTTTACATGATTATTTCCCTTTTCTGCCACTTTATACCCTTTTCTACAGTATTTATTTAATGGCTGCACTTAATAGATACTTTGCATAATAGAGTTTATATATAGTAAAAAAAAACACATGATCAGCTCATAAAATATGGTGCATTATTATAAATCTAGTTACCCAGTAGATATACATATAAGGCACAAATGAGCCCAACCAGACCAGCTAGAACACTGAAATGCTGCTTACATGGTAATAAATTAATGAACTAGAAATACTGCCTCACGGTTGTATGCCTCCGCAAACCAGTGTTGTGTTGAGTAATGGCAAGAAAAGTGTTTTTGTAGAACATTATGATGTTGCAGTTTTTAGATATAAAATCTCAATATTTCATCATTTTATCCTATTGGACATTTGTGTGAAATTTCGCCATAATTAGAATATGAATTCTTGACTTCTGGCTGATAACATGCTTTGTGAGGTCACACTGACCTTGACTTTTGGGGGTGGAAATGAGATGCACCCTTAGTTTGGCCCATGTCTCACTGTTATCATGGAGGGGGCAGGCTGGATGACCTGTACTGCAGCTAGGCAATCAAGATGTTTCAGCTTGTCTTTTGGGGAACTGTTATGTCCATCTTTATATACAGTCTATGATCTGGACTAATGAATAGCACTACAGGTATGAGAAAAAAATGTTTTTGGGGTGAACTGTCCCTTTAAGTGACATCTGAATACTTCCTCCACCATTACATCCTTGCAGATATTACAATAAGTATATACATAAATACTCATGAAAAAGACAATCTAATAATGGAGTCTCATAATCTGGATTTCATTCCTCAATTTCTTGATTTTGAAAGTGACTGAGAAACCCAAGACATTCCCTGTTTGCTCATCTACTGTGTTTTACTAAACATGCTGTGACAGCTCTTCAGCATGTGGTACAGTTTCTCCAGCATGAACCCAGTCAACATGTCCTCCCCCCACACGACACGACATAAACATGTCTGTCAGCTCCTTATGCTGTATACCACCTGTGAGCTGGATGTAAGGCCAGTGTGTGTTACAGGTGGAGCCCATGCATGCAGAGATCTACAGGACCTCTTTGTGACCACTGACAGTATGGGGCCAGTATGGGGTACAAATAGGGTCCCTGTGTGCAAAAGTAGGACCTGTACATTTGATATGTGTCGTTAACCATGAAGGTTAATGTAGGTGAGATCACACTACCATAACCCACATGGTTCCTGCATAGAACAAATGGATGGACACGTTTTTATGCCAGCCCATAAAGCCCATGCTGAGCCCACATGGACATGTTGGCAGGGATTTAGAGTGGAAATGCATTTGTAACCTTTCAGGTGTCTCTGATTAAGTCGCATTAAAGAAATCCATATGTAGATTTCACCTGTAAGTACAAAGGGCATTTTAAGGATTCTCTGACCTGTTTCTGATGTAATTTACGAGTTCCATGGCTTCTTCTCTTTCCAGAAGTGGAGTGGTGTCTTCCTCTGAAGGTGAGCACTGGCTGGCAGCACCTAAGGCCTTAGCAAACTCCATTAAGTTCTCCACTAGAGCCATCTGTTTCTCTGGAATATGACGATAAAGCACAAATTAGTGCTGTGGTTCTGATATATTTGATAGGATATTTAGATAAGTAATGCAGTTACATAACTACCTTTTCAGCACTGTAGCAACGTTAAGTAAATTCATTTTTTAAAAGTATTTTCTCATCTTATATTGAATTATTAAAAATGCACACCACCACGATCTGCTGAAATCTCACACATTATTCCTGCATTCATGAGCCCCAACCGAGCTCATATCTGTGTAAAAATTATAATGTTCTGTTGACTAAAAGATGTGTGTACCACAATGGTCATTTTTTGAGGCTGTAGTAGTATGAGGGGAGAAGGACAAATCTATACAGCAGAGTATTGTGATATTTGGCATGATGATAATGTATCAATACACGTACACCAAGTATCGATCTTTTATTACATACATTATTAATTTTTGCAAATACACATTTTAATACAACTTTTAGTACTACAACAATACAATGAAATGCTTTTTCGGTCAGCTAGATGGTGGTGAGGTTTTTTTCCTGGGGAGGTCAGCAGCATTTGGCAGGAAGTCCATTAAAACAAAAATGGAGGCACCGAAGAAAGAAATCAGAAATGAGCCGAGAAATCAAATGTCCAGACTAATTTCGGATTTTTTAACACCCAAGGAAAGAAGGACCTGGATATGACGCATGTGATATGCAAGCAGTGTCATATGAGAATAAAATACTCTGGGAGTACTACAAATACTCAACCATCCAGAGACAGTTAGCCACTGATGGCCAAGCTAACACTAAACCTGCTACGCTGAAAAATCAACCAATAATGAACACACTTAGCTTGACAAAACTACCATCCAACTCTTAGGGAGCTCAGAAAATAACACAGTCCATCACCTACTTAGCGTGCAAAGATCCATGTTCATACAGTGTAAAAGCTGCACCCAAGCTCTACAGACAAGTGAAGCATAAAGTTGAGGAATCTTTGAGTGCAGCAGGAAGGGTAGCATTAACTTGTGATGCCGGGACTTAAAAGTCAGTGGATTCATATGTGACTGTAACAGCATATTTTCTCCAAACTGGAGTAGTACATGAAAGTCACACTGGAGAAAACATTGCAGACCTCCTGCAAAATACAGCACAAGAAGGAAAGATTGCCGACAAAAACCTTGTTGTCATAAGAGACAGCGTTGGTAACATGGGTGTTGCCATTCATTTGGCAGGGTACATTCATGTGTTGTTTCACTCACGCGCTTAATCTGGCCTCACAGAGGGCATTGAATCTGCCTAAAGTTCAGTTTGTCAGGTGTATGCAGCATTTCTGACAGGTTTTATGACAGTGTTGGTCAGTCCATCTGCTTTGCATCACATTATACTGTAATAAAAATGATTAAAGTCAGACGAACAAAATGAAACCTTTATCCTCTGTGGTAAGACTAATATTGACAAAGCTTCCTTTGGGGAAATAATTTGCTGTTAGAAAAAAGCCAAAAAAATTACAATACATTGCAACATATTTTATTGCAATACTCAGCATATCACAATAAATATAATATGGCAATAATATCATGCCATGACCTAAGTATCATGATAATATTGTATCATGGGTCCTCTAGTGATTTCCTCTAAGGGTTTAAATCACAAGTTTTACTACGATACGTTATTTTATTGATTTGTTGGACAACATTATGATATTTGCTGATATCACAGTCTGGTGTGACACCATATTTATATGATATTCTTTTATATCAGGGTTGTAAAGTACTTCCATAGTAACACAAAACTACAATAATAAGCATATGAATTAATATTCATGACACAATTACACAATCACTTTCTGCATGCCATCCCCTATCTCTGCATGTCCTTCCCACCTCTTATGTTATCCAGCAGCATGTGCAGTAAAGCCATGGTGAAGGAGATCTGTACGGGGGTGAAGTTGGCCCCTTTTGCCCAGCAGAAACCACAGACATAGTAATCCAGCAGAGCAGCTTCCTTCATACAGATGTGATGGCTCCTGAAGCCCAGAATCTCTGCTATTTCACTACAGACAACACAGAGCAGATCTGGAGAAATACTATTTCAGAGCAGCATAAATTATGCATGGAAGTAGAGTCACTTAAATGCTGATGAAACATCTGGGCCATATGAGGATACTGAGGTCATGTCCTCAGTATGTCTTTTTTTGGTGAATTCTTTGGGATTTAGAAAATTAGACATTGTGTGCAGTCTATGCTCTCATCAAAGCCACCAGACTCCAATGACAAAAACAGTCCCTTTAGCTCACTGAATATGGGAGCTGCTGGTTTAACGCTGCTTCAATCACGTAGCTATTAGTTTGTGTTATTATGTGATGTGGGTGAATCAGAACCAACCCTTCTAAATGCTAAAGGAACACAATAACACAAACAAAATAATGATTGATTGTCAGCACCTGGGGGTACCAGAAACTCAAAACAAGAGTCAATAGCAACAGCAAAAAAACAACAACAACAAAACAATTAGTTTTCAATTAAAAGTGGTGGTGATTTGAGATCCTATTAATTGAAACCTCACAAAGTATTTCTCCTGTCGCTTATCACCTTTTAGGCCACCGACATCAGCAACAGTCAGAGCCTATAATTCCCAACAGGCACAGACTCACCTTTTAATTATTGCAATAAAGGCCTTGAAAAACCACTGACCCCATGTTGGGAAACTGGGACAGTCTCCAGTAATTAGGCTTATGATTTTAACAGTTAATCGAATTAATAAATAACATTTTTAAACCAATATGTTTTTAAAATATGAATAAATACAATGTAATTAAATAAATAAAGGAGAAAGGGCTGTCTGTTAATGAAATTATGATGCATTCTAATTAAATAGCCATGAAATTAAGATGAAACTACAAAGATTGTGTTAACAACTTGTCACATTACTGCAGCTATTTTTTTCAACCGCCAGATCCACAGGCCAAGGATTATATCTGTAGCACCCAGTTGGGGGCCTAACCCTACCCCATATATATTTTTAAACGTTAAAAAAAAAAAAAAAAAAGACAGAGAGAGTGGTGTGGTGAGCATTAGAAAAAGAGAAAATGAAAAGGCAAGACTACACAGGGCACAGTTTGAAAAAAAGAAACAAGAAAATGGCAAACTTTGGCATTTGCACACAATGTAGCCTATTGTCTTATTGTTTCTTATTCATTATTGTTTGTTAGTGTTCTGACAAATGGAGCTACAGTACCTGCTCAGAATGATCAGAATCTATCAGAATGGACTACAAGTTCTATAAATGTAGGTAAAACTAGAGCAGCTCAATCTGTCAGGTAGAAATATCTATCACAATGTGGTTAAAAGTAGAGTTGGCCATTATATAGGGTGAATTATCCATCAGAATATGCTACTAACTCTATGTGGTTAAAAGTATGGTTGTGTCTCCTGGTTTGGGGTTTTGGTGGGTTTTTCGTCACTTAAACGCACCATGAATGAGCGGTTTGTGTTAGTAGGTCATTCTGAGTGGTAGCTCTATTTGTCAGAACCATAGCTGTCTGATAAGGTGACAGTCATTCCCTTGATACTTTGTCCAGCTTTGGACCGATGAAAATATAAAAGACGTGACAGACCGTCGCAGCTATTTTGCTTCCGCTTAGCCCACATCTAGCGTACTTTTAGCCAGGTACATTATCGCAGTCTTCACTAAGCTAGCAAGTTACGCAGCAGGGATATAAAATCATACAGAGCTGCTACTTAGCCGAAGTTACCTCTGAAGTTCATCCGTACTCTTCCTCAGCAGCTCTTGGATTTGTTGCAGTGGCGAAGCTTCCCACTGGAGGAACACAGGCGTCTCTTTCTTACAAAAGAAAATACAAACATGCTGTAGTTAGCGATGCCAAATATTCATCAGTCAAATGAGCAAAAAATAGTCGGTTACTTTCTGTAGCTCATTTCTTTTATACTTTTGGTTGTTCTTTCTTTTCACGACGAGTTGCTCCACCCGACATGTTGACGCTCTGGTCGTTGCTATGGCAACACCCCATCAAACTGCTGTTCTTGGTCCACGATGATCCCACTGAACCCACTGCTCCCACTGAACCCACCCAGTCAAGTAAGTTTGTCTTTTCTTTTGCTTTCTATCAATAGCATGTTTCAGAATCAGGATCAAATATATTTTATTGATCTCCGAGGGAAAATTGTGTCGTTGTGTTGTGTTACAGTCGCTCCGATGTAAAGAATAGGACATTATAAGAAGTAAGAATAAGAGTATGAAATAAAAGTATGTAGGCTAAATATAAAACAGTAAGAAAAAATTAAATAGAAATTAAAATGTGCATTATGCTACAATGTTTAACACTCAGATATTAAGAATAAAAAGATGTTCACTTTGCTGAGTCTGTAGTGTGTAAAAAACAAAAATAGGTGTGTAAACTATACAAGTAGTATGTAACATTTAGAAATATAAAATATTCATTATGCTATAATAATCACTACAATATATACGCCACTGAAATAAAAAAATAAGAATAAGAAATATGTACAGTTATGTGCATTGCATGTTTAATAAATATATGTTCAAGAGGTGCTGGTGAAAATAAATTTGTATACTGAAGAATATTGCACAGTAAATATTCTTCAGCACTTAAATATTCTCCAATGAAGCCTATTTGTGTGTATTTGTCATTAAATTAATTTATTAATGTGATTAATCGTCCATTATCTGTTTTACAACCTTTATCCAATGTTTGATTTCATTCCACTAAGTAGTGATTATACAGTAGGTAAATATTTAGAAAAAGATATAGTAAACATATCCTTATGTCAGCGTCCCCAGTTCCAATCTAAATGAATGATGACAGTGTAAAATTACTGTACTCTAAGGATGTAAAAAACATACCACCATGTAGGCTACTGTATATTAAATATTAGGTCAGTGCATTTCTAAACAGTAATACAAATGTACCTGTGAGACATGCAGTGAAATGGAATTAAATGCTCTCCCACCTCTTCTCTGAGCAGGGCAATGACACCTCCACAGTGTCCCATGTTCACCACTGCTCCGATGCCAACCAGCCTGTCCATGCACCTGGTCTCCTCCTGTCCCAGCTTCTCAAAAGCAGTTTTTGTAGCTTGCAGTACTCCTTGAAATAGAGGGATAACAGTAATTAGAAGTACAAGGAACATAACTTGCATTCAGCAGCATCCAAGATTTACTTACCACTGCTTAGCGTTCAAGCCTTGAGGCTAGAGCTAGCAAGTTAAGGTCAGTCACTCAGTAAGTCACTACAAAAACAACTGAAGTGAGCTAGTGTCACTCACCTACAGCATGGCTGTGTTCGAGCTCCTGCCGCCCAACCAGCTTGTTGGTTGGCCTTCCATCTTGGATGATCCACACATACACCATCTCACACTCCTTTTTCGATGTGTCCGTGTCCCCATCAATCATGACAGAGATGTAGCGACTTTTTCTGATTTCATCTGCCAGGTTGTCCTTCATTTCTTCCACTATGGTCGAAATCATTTCAGCGCACCTAACATGGTTGTCGTAAGATGGAGTGATGTCTGCTCCATTCTTCTTACACAGTGATATCAAAGGCCTAGACTTAGGAAAGGGTAGCTCTTCCTTTGCGATACAATACGCCACGTTAGACTTCATTTTTACCTCACCTCATCTGCATGCGCCACACTGGTCCTCATGGACGCATCTCTTGCTAGCAGGTGGCGGTGAGAAGTGTGATGTTTCTTCACGTTGGTTTTTTTTTCAACATCTTGTTTCCCCACTACATATGGATTATCGAGCTGGATCTTCTTTGGAGCTGACCTACAGTAACAACAACATCTGCTTGTCATCGTTGTAGTCTAGCCAAGGGAACTCCTTTTTCCACTCCGCGTGGAATTTGTATGTTTTCTCTTTTGTTTTTGTTGGTAGATCTTTATTTTGCAGAATTTTTCTGGGAGTTATTTTCAGCCATGCATTTCTGTGTTTTCAGCAGCTTTTTAGGCAATAAGCATGGGTAATTTGAAGTGACTCATTACTGTGTTTCCAGCAGCTTTATGCAATAAAAGTGTGTATTTTGAAGTGACCTGCTGCTGTGTTTACAGCTGCTTTTTAGGCAGCAAACATGGGTGTTATGTAGCAACTCGTTGCTGTGTTTCCAGTGGCTTTATAAGCAACCATTGTGGGTATTTTAGAGCAACTTCTTGCTGTGTTTCCAGCAGCTTTTTAGGGCATTAAAAGTGTGTTTTGAAATGACCTGTTGCTGTGTTTTCACCAGTTTTATTAGGCCACAAACATGGGTGTTGTAGTGAACCTTTGCTATGTTTCCAGCACCTTTTTAGGCAACAAGCGTGGGTATTTTGAAGTGACTCATTGCTGTGTTTCTATTGGCTTTTAGGCAACAAACATGGGTATTTTAAAGCACCTTGTTGCTGTGTTTCCAGTAGCTTTTTAAGGCAATAAACATGGGTATTTTGTAGCAACTCACTGCTTTTTAACCTGCAGCTTTTTAAGCAACAAACGTGGGTATTTTGAAGCGACCCATTGCTGTGTTTGCAGCAGGTCTTTAGCAACAAATGTGGGTGTTTTGGCGACTCTTTTTTTTTCCACCAGGGAAAATAGCATAAAAAGTGTTTCTTTTACTGAGATATTGGTACTTTTCCAGCATGGATTGTGCCCCCAAAAGTGGGTATTTTAAGCCAAAGCATGATTTTTTTTCCAAACATAACCAAGTGGTTTCTGTGCCTAAACCTAACATGTTAACCACAACAATGTTAAAATGTACAGTTTCGCTGTATCTGCTATAACGTACAACTGTAATGTATCTGTGGTTTGCCAAATTGTATAATGACACATTTTTTTCTGGTGACAAATGGTGTGTACACCTTGACCTTGCTCTGGGGGCTCATCATTACTAACTGATAATAATGCACATAAATGTACAAGGGTAGTCTCATTTTGAAAAAATCTCAGTAAGTTCCTGAGACAGCTTGTCACTGTTGTATTTATCAAATAATTACTCAAACAGGAGGAAATAGTGCATTTGTTGGGGACAGTTTTGAGCAGTGGATTAAAACACATTTGGTGCTTTAGTGAGTACTTGGGTCTGCAAAGTAGTGTATGTGGAACTGAGTCAAAATGAACCACAGTGTGTGTGTTCACAGTAATGAAGGAACATGTGAGCCAGTGCAATGATGTTTGTTGTTTATATGTAACAGTAACACTCCATGGCACAGATGAAGATACACACAAACAATACTTGTGAGATACATCCATTGCTGGTTTGGATCTACACATAAGATTTGTTGAAAATAAGACAAATGGAGAACATCACCAGTCTGATTCTTTAAGAACGTACAGCATTTTACTGATTGCAGCTGCACTGCAAGACCTCAGACTTGTTTATTGTACAAATCCCAACAATTCACAGTCAAGAACTGCACGTTTCTGCAGGCATCTGACTCATATTATAATTGGCACAACATTGCAGTTACTGTAAAGAGGAAAAACACTGTGGTCCAGCAGGTAGTTGGAGGCGTGCCCCAGCTCATACGAACTCCTTCAGACCTCTCACATAAAACTCGTCTGTCCCCTGCAGCAGCTGACAAACTCAGAGACTTGAGTCATGTTCTTCAGATTCATTTGTGCTGTGTTGACCAGGTCTCTCTTTATCCTCCTTTCCCTCATAGGAGTGTGGAGAGTGGTGAGGGTGAAGGACAATGGACTCTACTGGCTTCTTACCATACTTTACCTGCTGCTGGTGGTGGAGATGATCCTGACCCTGAGGAGGAGAAGGGGAAAAGAGCACAAATGGTATCAGCTGCTGTGTTTCACTTTATTTTTACAGCAGAATAAATGTAGAATGGTAAGCTAGAATGTAACTGAAAAGACCAGTAAGAGGAGGTAAAGTTTATTATTTTAAGATTATAACAATATTTGTCTTTCCCTTCAGGTTTTCCCCTGCTATCTTTCTCTTCCTCATCAGTATTATTCCATCATTATGGATTTTAGAACTTCACCACCAGGAGAACAAATCTGCTGACTCAAGGGTATCGTCCATTTAATGTACTTAATCATATTCTCTTCTATTCTGAGGGGTTTATGCAATAATAATGCACTAATTAAAATGTGCAGTGTTATACTTTGTGTCTCTCATTCTAGTGTGAAAAACTGGACTCCACTGAAAATATCAAGAGTATTCTCAGACTTCAGGTAGGTTTCCGAAATTAACAGACATTTAAAGGTTATTTTTAATATAATTTCAAATCCTTTTCATGAATGTAGCTTTGCTTCAAATGATTTCAAATAAAACAGAGAAGAGTGTACAGTTTAAGGGAGATTATTTAAACCATGCATTTTTATTTTGTGATAATGGAGGGTTATGGTCTGTAGAGTTTAGAGCATAAATGTATTCTAAAATGCACTGGGATTAAATGTGGTTTCCCTAAATGTATATTATTACTTTATGTACATTAACAGACAACTATTTGCAGTTTGAGAAGTTTTTCAGTTAACGTAGGAGAACAATACTTTGCAGTATTCTCTGTACTTTTGGTTTCCGTATAGTCATACGTCCAGACAGTGGGGCTCTTTTTCTGTACAGTGTTTGGTAATGCTGATTCTCCTCAAAGAGGCTGTTGTAGAGCTGTGGGTGTTTTTTTTCCTCTTACAACATGAGCACATTCATAGAACTGGCTGCCTTTAAACAGCCCACCCTTAATAAAAACAATTCTAAGCTGAACATGAAAAGTCTGGCTCACACTATGAAATATGACCATGTTTCTTTTCCTTATTTTCACTATACACTGTAAACCCCAATTCACTCACTCAACTTAATTTTTCTAAACTCACACTCAAAACTATTCATTTAATAAAATGCAGTAACATAAAAGTTTTGAGTACACCATACACAAAATAAATGTGTCACATGACCCTTGTTTGACAGGAATTCTATGTTAGTTTAACATATTTTTTTTGTTGTTGCCTGAGCTTTTAACTCTATGTCATATGAATACAAAAAACACTGTACACATTTTAGAACTTAAAAAAAAAAGTCATTTAACTATAAAAATATGTTGTGGCAAGGTTAGGCTTCTTGAGTTCTAGAATAAGGGAAAGAGATGAACTCTGAACCAGGAAGTGCTCTTTATGTCACCTCAGCACAACTTTATGTTAGACATGCCACTAGCCAGACAAGCAGGAGGTCACTAACTGTGACCCTGTCATGGGCAAGGTTTGTATTTAGTCCCTTAATAAATCTTGGTGTCAGAGTGTCATCTCCCATTCCCTTTAATAGCCAGGTGTGTCTGCACCTGGCACACTGCTTTTTACAGGTGGATTTGGCAAATTGGAGCAGTGAGCAGCTTTCTGCTGAGGGTAAATCCAATTTCCTTCAAGATTAATAAAGTACCTACCTAATGCAGTAAGTAACAGCAGCTCTGTTCTGCTCTCTGGTATGTTCTCATTTTAGAGAATGTCACTCATATTTTCCTAAATAATGATCTATCATTTTACTTACCCGCATCATGCCCTTGTGAGTGTGTATCAAGCAGAGTGTACATGCATTGTGAACCCGCCTATGAAGGCACAACTTACAGCCTGAATAATGCGGCCTTTAAATAGGAGGAAAAAATTGCACTACACTTCAACTGTGCTGTTTAGGCCAGGTGTAAAATTGGGCCCTCTATGTTACTGTTGATACTCTTAATACACAATCTATTATAAGTATATATGGAACTTTGTGAACTTCGTACAACATGGACGTAGTTGTAAGACTTGTCTTGTAAAACATTTGATCCCGTTGTGCTCTCTGTATGACTTGTTTCCATGTCTGCAGACTACACAGGGGATCCCTCTGTCCTCAGTGTGTGCCAACGACTGGATTCTGGCTTTACACCAAGTCCTGCTCATCCTACTGATTTTGGGGAGATGGTTGCTGCCAGCCACTGGAGAGCTGACCAGAGACCAGCTCTCCCAGTTACTACTCATCTTTGTGGGCACAGCTGCTGACATACTGGAGTTCACCTCTGAAACACTGTCTGACATCAAGTGAGTAAGAAGAGAACATAAGGGGGAGAGCAGATAGGAAGTTTTCACGTTTAACTGGTTGTCTTAAACAATGAGGTTAAATCAAATGTTTGTGTGTGTGTGCGTGTGTGTGTGTGTGTGTGTGTGTGTGTGTGTGTGTGTGTGTGTGTGTGTGTGTAACGAAGGGACAGCAGTCCAGCCATGGTCTACATTATTCTGGCTGTGTGGACTTGGAGCATGCTGCAGTTTCCCCTGCATCTCTCAGGTACAGTGCAAAGAACAGAAATAGGGAATCAACTTCTGGGAGCCTGAGAACCGGATGAATCTGCAAGCTCATGTTTCATTTGCTCTGGCAGATGCGTCTGGTCTCTCTCCCGTTCAGACATATTTCCACCTGACATGGCCTAGGTGAGGTCAGTCAAAATTGTTTATCTAATATGGGACAGGATTAATACGATGACTCACAGCTTGCTAAACCTTTGTGCTTAACACAAAATATGTGATGATATTATTTTTGGCTTACTTACCCTAACGCTTGGGATATTATGGTCAGCAAAGAGGAGTGCCATGAAGGCACTGAAAAAAAACAAAACAAGATGGCTGCAGCTGATGTGGAACTTTAGCTTTATTCAAGTGCTGTTTTCAAATTCAATCAATCAATCAATCAATCAATCAATCAATCATTTATTTGTCACATGGAATTATACAACTCCAGCTGAATGTGATCCCATCAGCTCCTTTAACTTGTGCACTGCAATTTAGTCCCTTTGTGGCTGCTGCTTTATAATTGTCCATGTTTCCAGATGGCTCTGGTAATCCATGGTTTCTAGTTTTGGAATGATTTAACTGTCTACACACCCCAGCTTCAACAAGATGGTTGCATGGTTGCTCCTCCTGAACATGGGCAGTACTGCACTGCAGCCGTCTTTTAATATAGCAGTGATCCACAGCAGGAATAGGACAGCACCTCACATTTACACCATCACACCAGTCCTTATTCTCCATAAAGCACTCTGCTTCTCTCCTTCTGTCACCAGAGTCCTCTGCTCTGTCAGATCGGCATACAGAAAAAGAGTCACCTGGTTGTATGATGCTGTCCCGGATTTAAGTTTTGGTGAATCAAAGGATTTTACAGTTCCTGATATCCTGTTGGAAGAACTCATGTGGCATGGAGGTTGCAAGTTTTTTTTCCAATGCCTGTACAATGTTTAGGAGGATGCTAGTTCTATATTCTCATCATCTTTCAATGATGATGATAGTAGCACTTAGCACTTATGTTTACATTTGTAAACCTCAAGGACCAGCAGAAGAACAGCTCATGGATCACAAACGAAACAGCTCATGGAGCCAGCTCTTTGAAGTGAATGACGGGAGCCGCTTTGTTTTATTTATTTATTTTTTTTCTGTTGGTGGTGGTGTCGTCTGTGTGTCCGCGGTGAGCAGAAGGGGGAGGGGCGGGGGTTACAGGCACACACAGCACAGTGAGCACATGAACAGGAGGGAGGGAGACAGAGAGAGAAAGAGAGCAGGCGCTACAGAGAGAAACAACATGCTGGAAAGGTAAAAAAAAAAAAAAAAAAAAAAGTTGAGAAAATGAATACAGCAGAAAAAGCAGTAAACTTTGGAATCATTTCATTTACACTGACAGAGAGTCTGCAAAATTAAAATCTCATATCCAAACAACCTGCACAGGCACATGAGAGCTGTTCATCCATCAGTGCAATTGGAAGCAAGCAAACCTGCTATTAATGAAGGTGCCAGTGTGTCTACTGTAACTACTGCTGCAGTTTTAGTTATATTCTGTTGTGTGATTCTGTAAACTTCTCTATGTTGTTTCACTGTAAATAGTTACAAGTTTAAGATAGTTAAGTGTAGTAAAAAGCTAAAAGTTTAAAATAGTTAAAAGTTTTTTTGTACTTTATAATGTATTTTTTGTAGCACTCTGTAGCGTATATAATGCCATATAAATAGTAAACATCTGATGCAATTTTTTTTTTTACATCAGTAATTTATTTTACACATAATTTTATATTATTGTTGATAATGAATCCATTTAAGCAACAAAAATCTGAGGAGCCACTTGGGAACCAAAAGAGCTGGCTCTTTTTAGTGAGCCAAGCCAAAAAAAAGGCTCTCTAAAAAGAGCCGGAATTCCCATCACTAGCAGGTAACTGGTAGAAGTCAGCAGAAGGAGAGTTTACAGACCGGTGAGTTGATTTCCTCACCCTGATGAGTGACTCAAAGCCAACACCACCACTGTCCAATACAACCACAAAAAGCATTACAGAGGCTTGCAAAATAATGATGGCAAAAACAGAACCAGTTGTTCAGACAACTTGGTGCTAAACCATCATAGTCCGGACACAATCTGTTTAAACTCCTCCCCTCCAATAGGCGCTAGACAGCACTGGCCGAGCTAAAAGGAGAGTTGCTCCCTCTGCCCGTGCAGGGTTACCCAACACAGGAAAGATCAACCTGTCAGCAGGTGTTCATAACACCAAATGCTTCTAAGAAGTGAGTTACTTACTTAATGTATCAAAGAGCAGATTACAACTGAGCTAACAGAGTTTACCTTAACTTAACTTAACTTTTCTCTTTTGTCTCAACAGTAACGGCTGCATCCTCAGGTGACCCCTCTGAGCCTGCCCCCTCCCTCCTCTCCCATCTCAGGACTGATATCTGGAGCACTGTGGGAGCTTTGTTTATCCAGGATGGGCCATTTCTGGTGGTCCGCCTCATTGTCATGATTTACTACAAGGTGGTACACCAGATGCTGATCTTCTTTGCCATTAAAAACTTCCTGGTTGTCATTCTCAGCATCTACCGGCTCTCTGTCCTTATCTGTGACAGGACCTCCTGAGTTTGAGTGAAACCCCAGCGCAGGGTTAATAATTATGTTACTGTAAACGCCATTTTGATTGCATATCATGTTCTAGTGTATCTGAAAATGTGTTTTTTTTAAACTTCAAATGACACACAGATTCTTTATACAGTATGTATGTACCAGAATAACTGTCCCACTTCTCATGTTTCAATGACAATTATGATCACTTATGCGGATTGATTAGATTAGAGATCCCAACCAGAAAACAATGAACTCATGTATTAATCATTTCCTGTTCAAACATTAGAAACTAACTTACTTATTCAATATGTACCAGCCAGTCTGCACTTTTTTCCTGCCCCATTCCTGTTTACCTGTGGATTCTCAGATACTCCTGTCCAAACCTGCCAACAATACCAGTGAGCTGATGTATTTTCACTTTTTTTAATAAATCACTGAACTGTTTCTGTCTGCCTGGATTTGTCTGTATTTGGGTCCTTTCATGTTACCTCACCCTCACCTGCCTGACAATACAGTTACACTGAGCCTGATTTGAGCACATGCACATACGCTGCAGAAATATTTCATTTTGTAACAAGGGGGTAAATTCAGTTTTTTCAGTCTTTTTTTTTTTTTTTTGTGTGTGTGTGTGTGTGTGTGTGTGTGTGTGTGTGTGTGTGTGTGTGTTTTACACCACAAGCTGATTGCCACTTAGTTCCATTATACTGGAGTGAAGGCAGACATCTCTGCAGTCGATAGCTGCTCTAACACTCGGGAACTCACACGTTAACAATCTAGAATAATAAATAGCACTACAGCATTAATATTCAATTTATGGCCTGCGGGCCAAACCTGGCCCCCCATAGAGTTCTGGGTGGTCCCCAACCATTTTCTATTTTACAGTTATACTTTTAATATAAATACAGTACCATAGTGCAATAGAAAAAGCATCAAAATAGAACGTGTTTATCAAAAAAAGTGCCAGGAGAGGATCCTTCATGCCCTGTGACAGAGGTTTGGTTTATTGCCCAAATATCCTCAGTTCCTTGAAACACACCTGACCTGTTTTGGGCTGCTGCATCTGGTCCCTGGCCTCCTGTCATTTTGCAAAAGTGGCCCCAGATCAAGCTGAATTTCCCTGCGCTATGGGATAAACTGTCCCTTTAATATAGAGCGTTCTATAGGCTATAGATGTGAAATAAACAGTGTAAAGTGTATTTCTATCTGAAATGTGATCACTAACCATATCTCCAAAGGGCAACAAGCTGTGGAGTAGAGATATAAAGTATACTTTACATATATATATATATATATATATATATATATATATATATATATTTCTGATATATCAGAAAACTGAAACATATGAAAGAGTCAGAAAAGGGAAATAATGTGAAGGATCTTAAGGTTGTGCTCATCAGTTGCTGACTTCTCTGCTGCCACAGTTCACTCCTGAATCTACCTGATGTTGATAGTACTTAGATCTCACAACACAAAGGCTCGTTGCCATAGCTGCCACAACCTGCAGCTGTTTGACTGTCAGATGAAACGTCACAACCTCCTCCGCCTCATGTGCCGCCTGCACTTTATTTAACCGGGTCTCCCCGCCCTTGCTTACTACGTAACATGCGGCACATCGTTACAGGCAAATGGAGCGCAGCCACTATCTTCACTGACCTGGATTGAAGAGGGTCCGGATTGATTCCACTAGGCTGAGAGGAGAAGACACCACCGCAGGTAAGTCAGACCTCTGCTCCTCCTAAATATCGCTCTTATGTTCACATGTAGTCTTTGGTATTTGTTTCATTTGCGCTAACTGAAGTGTTGTTCATTTTGTATCCAAAATCACAGTGAGAGCGTTAACGCACAGCCCATCAGAAATGATAAGCGTATAGCTATAGGCATATCGGATAAACCGTGACCATGACAGTTTGATCCCCCTCCTGTCGTCACTATAAAATATTACATCATTTTCAAACTGCCTCGATGTATCCTGAACGTGATTTCTCATCTCCCCCCACCGCCCACACTGCTGTGTCAGATCCAAGTGTCGGTTAGGTTACAACGACACAGTGGCTGATGAATCTTGTGCGTCCCTCCCTGATCGGTGCCGCCGTGTAGATGGAGTTGGGACCGGGAGGCCGTGGCTGCACGTCAGCGCTGCTGCTCCCGGAGCCGCCGAGCTGGAGGAAGATCAACGGCCCGCTGGACAAACTCCTGTGATCAGATCATCTTCTGCTGCACCGGGACTGTTGGAGGAAATAACACCAAGTTGATTAAAAATCCTCAGCCTGTGTACATGGAGCCGGAGGGCGCAGGGTAGGGGGGCAGCAGGGGCCTCCGGGAGAGACCAGAGCTTCAAGACTCAAGTGTAACTCCACTAAAGCTAATGGTAAGATGCTTTAACTATGGTATCGTACCTATGGGTTTGCCTCCGATAGTCATGTGTGTGCCGATGGTGTGTGAGTGCATTAGTAAGGACCAGGCAAGTCACAAGTTAAGGGGAAGCTTGATTCTCACTCTGGTTCTACTGTAGATATCACGAGTTTTAACACTGTTTCAGATCTAGAGGCAGATTTGTGACGCTTTTATACTCTATATCAAACAGAAAAAAATGACAGTTGCACATTTCATCCTTTGATCTACTATTCCAGCATGCACCAGGCTACTGTCCTAATAGGTAATAAGTAAGTTTTAGTGTGGCTTTTTCCAACCAGCAGCAGTGGAAACATTCTGCTCAGCTCTCTGATAGATCTGCTCATTGACACTCAGATAATATTAACAGAAAATGTTTCCTGCTGTTTGTTCAGTGCTTGCGAAGCTACATGTCAGGAACAGAGGTCTTTAAGAAGGGCTGGATAAATACACAAGGGGGCCCTGGGGCAAAAATGAGCTATAGGCCCCTACTGACCTTAGTGTCTCTCCAACATCCTGCCCATTAATTATTAATTAGCAAATGGTTGTCATAGTTGCTATGGTAAATTAACTATAAGGGACCGTTTATTAATTATGAGGGGAAGGGGTGGTGCAAAAAGGGGGAGTTATGGAGCCGGGGACAGACTTAGGTTTTTCATTTTGGCTTACAAATTGAGGATACAAATTTAAATGGTTGTAATTTTTATTTATTTTACCTATTTTTAAAGAAAACGTGCCTTCCAAACCCGTCTATGCATGTTTTCAAAGTTACACCATTTACAGTTTTTTCATAGCCAGAAATTGTAAAACAGAAAAGATTGTTGGATTTTCAAATTTCTGACCGTCCTTGAAAACAACATGTGCTTCCATCAGAAAAACAAACAAACCTGAGCTTAAAATAATCAATCATGAAAATCACTCTATTTGACATCTCATTTGACATCTCATTTAAAATTTGTCAAAAAATTAATATTTTGCACAACAAGATTAAAAAGGAAGGGCTTTTCCTCTGCAGGATTTTGTCCTCAACTTTAAATTTTATCTTTCAAATATCGAAGGGTAAGCTTTAAAAATCAAATAACTCATTTATGGTTAAGGGAAGGGCCTACAATTTCTGCCAGTCACTTAGGGAGGCTCAAGGAAAAATATCTGTGGCTTCATGGAGAGTAAAAAACAAACAAACAAAAAAAACAAAAAAACAAAGTCACAGCCCAGCCATCCACTCCTCTGATAAATAAAGAGCAGTCCCTAAGCAAAAATGATTTAGTAAAATGCATAAAAACACATTTTTTTTTAAAGCATTAAAACAAGTTCTTTACAAAACGGGGCCTCAAGATTAGTGACAGGGATGCTGCCTTAATTAAAGGGGCACTCCACTGATTTTACTTGTCAAAATCAATTTACCCATCATGCAGAGTACGTCTCAGCCTGTCAAAATCAACTATGCAGTGTCTTCTGTAAGCTTACATTTTCCCACTTTTTTTTTACTGTGACAAAATAACTTATGATGTCAGGAAGAACTTGGAGACTCTATAGTTATAACTGAAAGCCTGGGTTACAGGCTGAAGGCGTGGTGCTGGGAAAGTGCTGACAATTAGCAGGAAGTGAGGGTCTATGGAAAGACAATATGAAGGCACATTATTAAAAGTGTAGAATTGATTGTTTTGGTGCTTGACATAGACTAGAAACTAAAAGCCAGAATATTTTAGCTTCCATTGTTTCCATTTTGTCCACTCTTTTTTTGTCATTGTCATGGTGTGATGGCAATTTTGGTCTGTCAGTCAGTTTTAAGTAAAATGTCTCGACAGCTACTGAATGGGTAGTCATGAGGGTTTGTACAGATATCCATGGTGCTGCAAGGATGTGTCCTGAGTAATTTGGACAATTCAAAATTCACTCTTCTAAGCAGAAGAGAGAAGATAATGTTATCTCAGAGCCTTATGGTGGAAGTTTTCTCCACCTGCATCCTGTCTGTACCAAAGGCTAGTATTAAAGTCAAGAGCGCTCACTTGGCAGCAAAATGTGGGGATCATAACCCCCCCAGAAGTACAACACAGCACACTGGCTATTAGGGCTGTAGTCAACCAAAGAAAATCTTGGTCGACTAATCGATCAACTGATCGATCAGTCGTGGGGAAAAAAAATCTGCACGTTATTTTTCCTTGTGCAGTGGTGTGTCTGTGTCACTCTGCAGTCAGACCTCCTAAACACTAGTTGGCGGTGGAGGACTGTGTTAAGTGTTGTAAAGTTTAGTTGATTCAAAACACACATTTAATATGGCTTAATAGAGACAGTTTTATATATTATATTCGTTTCTATGGGTAGGTATTTGTTATGAAAATTTGGTGTTTGATGTTCGTTTTTTTCTTAACTTTTTTTTTCTTTAAATATTTTTTTGTTGCTAAATGTAGTCCTTTTTTTGTTGGTAAATGTAGGTTATCAATAAAAATCAAAACTTTTAAATTGCATTATTAAAAATGTGAAAATATAGTATAGCCTACCAACGGAGGTTGTGCGCATGGCACGCTTGAGCGCATCCGTCTGAGGCTGTGGATCAATGCCAAGTTTTACCACTTTATCACTATTCCCTCTAACTTCTAGCTGCTTTTTCGTTATCTTTTGAATTTAATATGAATTATGGAACTGTTTTTGTCAACGTTTGTTTCCCCTGTTTTGTACAATAAATTATTGTTTAAAGTTTCAACAAGTTTCTTTTGGAGTGCGTGACACAAGTGTGTTTTGAAAACAACCGCGGACTGTCACCTGCTTAACGCATCAGTACCTTCGGATGCCATGACAGTAATAGATTATAGATTAATAAATAATAATAATAATGTCAAAATATCATTTACAGAGCGATTTAACAGACAATCACTGCTGCCCGACCCACAGGTCCATCTGTGGGTACCACCGGTTACTACTTAGCTCAGTCTATAAATGCTGTACACATCAGTAAGGCTATAGACATTATATTCTATTCAGGCCAGCAGCGCATAGGCTCTACAGTGCACGGCACTGCTGATTGACCATTTTATTGCAGCGCAGAGTGTCTGCCAGCAACCAATTACTTGCACAGGCTTCCTACAACTTGTTTCAACGGTTCCGATTTTATCAGAGGACAAATTAAACAGGATGACTAGCCAATGTGAAAATCAAAAGAAAGAATAATGTACAGAAGGAGACTGGTGTGCCATCACATTTTTTGTGGTTTGAGAGCAAAGATATATAAAAGATGTATAAATTAGCCTAGCGTCTAGCTATCTTTCCCTCTTCTACAGGATTACAATACTGCATTTTCTTATGGTATAGTGCCCCAAAAAATGCAAAGGGGTTGTTTTTTTGCCAAGACATCACTTTTTTTTCTTCTGGGACAGTGCCTCAAAGAACTTATTTATTTATTTTGTTTTACCAAGACATTGCTGCGTTTCCTGTTGGAATAGTGCCATGTGAAGCAGTTGTTTTCCAAGCAAAAACGTGATTTTTGTGTGCTTAAACCTAATGCACTTTAACCACAGTGTTGTTGAATCATGAAGAAACATAGCTTCAGCATATCTCCACTACATAATAATGTACAAATGTAATGTATCTGCACTAACTCACAATACCCACATTTTTTCTGCTGATTAGGTTGATGTACCAGTGTCGATATTCTCTTGCTGTATAAGTCATTTTTCATGGGCTGTAGTTATGCTTCGTTCCCTTAGGTACTTTTTTCCAGTTATGCATGTTCGTTTTTGGGTATGATTTCCACTGAGCCATTAATCAGTGCCAAAAATGTGGAACCCATGAAGAAACAGAGTAGGCTCCATAGTGGTGTTCTGACAGCTGGTATCGCTCAATTTCAAATAAATCTGACTTTAGAGGAGATGATACCAGTCAGCTGAAGAATGTCTTGATCAGCCCCAATACATCCAGCATATGGGCTCAGGACATCGCTGATACTAATGAAATGTGTCTGATACACTCAAGATTGATAATCCTCAACAGTGCTTGGTTTAGCTTGTACATCCCACAGAAATGATAACAGTAGAAAGACAATACAAGATATGAATGCTTCTGCCTTTAGCCGATCAAATGTATTTAGAAGAAAATGTGATTTTGTATTGTGTAACTTGTATCTGGAGACCCTGATGTAAGCTGGCGAAAAGCTCTGATGCTCTGAAAAAAATTGTGTTTACACATAAGCACAGGCTTCCTATTCAAAACACAAGAAGCCTAATTAGCAAATCTTTGCTCGTGATGCTGCTCGTTGTTGGTCATCTAAGATAAGTGGAGCGTAGTGCGCACAGATCTCTGCTGCTGTGTGTGCATGCCTGTATTTTTTCATTTTATGGGATCTGCAAAGGATTTAATCAGTCATGCTCTGTCTAATAGATGGGTTGTTCAGTGGAGCGTGATGAGAGAGCATGCTGTCCCGGAGAGAGAGAGAGAGAGAGAGAGAGAGAGAGAGAGAGAGAGAGAGAGAGGAGGAAGACATGACAGTGTCTCTAAAATACAAGGCCTTGGAACACAAAGGAAAAGCGAGTTGACGCTGTCATGAAGACGGAGCCAAGTTAGCTCTTGATTCCTGCCTCCACAGGAATCTTCAGCTTGAATTATGCACATGCAGGAGTGTGTTCTAGTGAAAGAAAGGAGAAGGCCTAACTGTTGTTTGAAGGCACGTTTTGCCTTTTAACACAGAGGGAATGCTAGACCTGTCCAGGAGATGCACATCACTTACTGTATATGAGTCACTTTGTCTCAGCCTCCTCCACACTCCTGCCTCCACAGCTAAGTCATCTGAGCTTAAATAATTGTAAGGCAAGTGCAGTGATTCACACTTCATAAAAGGTATTTGTTGGTAGCCTCATGGCTTTGCTGTCACCCAAAAAAGCCTAAATGTGTCCTTTAATCAAAAGTGTACATTAAAAGGATACTTCCACGTTTTTAAAAATAGAGTTTACCAGGGGTGGGTGATATGGCCCTGAAATAATACTGTGATATTTCAGTTTTTGTGATAACGGTATTCTTGATGATATGACAAAAAAGTAAGTAAAGTAGGAAAAAAATATTGATTGAAGAAAACAGAATTGCAACAAAATAAGTGAAATAGTTTTACATGTGAACCTAACACTTTGCCTTCAAACATTCAGTAAAAACTAATGAAAAATATTCTCTCATTTTAGTTTGTAAACGATAGCAACTCAGAGTGATTCAAATTCTGTATACAATATTAATAGTTTAACACTAAAATAAATTCTACCACAAATTACACAGTTCCCAAATACAAAAAAATGTAACTACTATTAAATGTAACTATTGCACATTCGTATAAATGTAGTTTTTTGTCGAGCTGCAAGCGTCATGTAGGTTTACATTACCAAAGATTTATGACAAAATCACTTGATAACACCATCTCCTATGTGTACAAGGCAAGAGAAGAGAGGTTGAGATGCTGTGCTGCTGCCAGAGGAGCCGCTGAATGAGTTCCCTCTGAGCGGTAAGTTGCTTAAAGATTCTGAGAAGTCCGGGGCTGTTGATAAAACATTCAGGATGCCCAGGCGGGCCCAACGTCAGAGGGGGTCAAAGGGTACAGAGGACCCCGGCCCAAGGCCAAGGGGGGCCCCATGAAAAGGAATATGGTTGACCCTATACAACAGTTTACTTGCCAACTTATGTCACTGGCAATACAGGTTATATATAGACATGATAAATAAATGGAAATGTTTTGATAAAAACACATTTCTATGTGCCATCTGTATGTAAACGTGAAGTGAACTGCAGCCTGATTAGCCAAGTCAGAATGCCTCACCAAAAACCACAGGCTCCTCAAGGAACAGAGTAGAACAGAGTACAGAGAGAGCAAGAAAATTGTCAAAGTTGTCAAATGGAATATTCGAAGTGTGTTGATTGAGTCACGTCATCAGCTCGTGCATTTAGTAACATTACAAAATTATGTTCCACCTTAAAAATCCTGGCAGTTGGCCAAGTGAATGAAGTTGCCGTTAGCTACTGACCAATTAACTGCAGTGTTCAGAGCTTGACCTTTTAGTACCAGATCTGTGTGCTAGTAGCCCAACAGAGGGGTTGACAAAAATGGTAACGGTATGGCATGATTCCTTTGGTACCATCCACAACTTTTCATAGTGGAAACAGAAAAAAAGGCGTACCAAACTGTGCAGTACTGCTCGGTGAAAGGGGCTATATTAAACTAGAGGACCATGTTATGCTATCTTGTTGGATAGATACAGGATAGGACAGAATGGCAAAGTGATAGAGACTTCACCAGACATCAACATGAACTGCAATGGCTTTGTGTTAATGTCACTATTCAGATTGTGCTCAAATGTTTCGTATGTTTCGTACGTGACCAATGTGCTGATGTCAATAAACAAAGAAGCAGCCACGAGCGCATGTGAGGAGGAGGCAGGTTGTGGTGTTGGATGGTTCACACAAAACAGGACTGTGGCCCAACACTTTCTGCTGGAGTTGCATGTTCCGATCCGTATGAACTTTGTGTCATTTTAAAGTACATCTTTAGCATGTTTCTTTTCCTAAATCGAGCCTCTAACTTTACATTAATTCTGAAACTGTACATTATTCCTGGAGTGCAAATTCATTTCATACGAACTGTTGTGCATATGCATTTTTAGTAGGATATCATACAAAACGTTCTTTGAGAATATGTTGCACTATTTCAGATGATACAGTCCCTTCTCAGCACTTAGTAGCAAAGAACAGGTTGAAAGTGTTGAATTTAAAAACAATTAAGCAGTCTCTTCAAGCTCACCTTATTTCTGAATTTCTGCAGTTAACCGCACAAAAACTCATTACCACTGTAACTGTGATTCTGCTGTTTTTACATTTTTACATCAGACCAACAATAGAGTTGAGCTGAACACTCAGATGAAACAAGTATTTGGTACAGATAATTTCCTTTTACGCATGCAAGCATCATTGATACATCAGTAAAATGTTTCAATATCTGTACTTGTGATGAATTGTGATCAAAAGCAATCTGAAGCTCAGTTCTGAGGTTTTGCTGTAAAGTTCTCTAATGAGTAATAAATATAGCAACTTCTGATCAAACCATATTAATATCAAGCTTAAAATAACAACTTCCGGTTAGGTCAGACTCACATTTTATTTAAATACAACCCACCTCTGTCGTAAACTCCGCCCAATCAAAATACTGATAAAGATACAGATAATTGTGTTCTTGCTCACCCCTAACCAACAATATGTCATCCAGAGTAGGTTTTCATTACATTGCCTTATTTGGGAGAAACAATCCAGTGTTTGCATAGACAACAACAGTGAATACAGCAGTGTTAAATTTGACAGCTATTAAAGATTTAGTCTTAGCCTTGAGATGAAAATGCTTATTAGTGTTAGTCACAATTTAGTCATTTTTATCCTTCCTAGTTTTAGTCTAGTTTTAGTCCATGAAAATCCAAAACCTTTCAGTTTATTTTTTGTCATTATGTTTAACTAATCCAGTTAGACTAATTAATGTATCAGAAATTAGAATCAAGCTGACAGGGTTTATAAACATTTCATTTTGAAAATTTTCTTTCTACACACTTACAATCTGTCATTTCTTTAAACTAATCTGAGACAACTGAGATTTGTACCCAGGTTCATTGTAAACTCTGACATATCCATCTCTCTGTTAAGAAGCAGAAAAATAACTTAATTAAAGCCTGAATTCTTTCTTAATCTGCAACATGTTAGTCTGGAGGTTTAAACTTGTGTCCTCTCACAGAGTTGGTGATTAAAATTAAACTTACATCTCTGTCAGAGAAAACTGATCTGAGCTCAGACTGTTTACTTACAGCACAGCTACACTCACAGATAACTGAACCTCCTACCTTCCTGTAAAAGAGCATCAAACCAGAAACCGCATCTGAGTGGAATCCTGCGGGGATCAGCTGTGAAGTCTGGCGGCCGGTGGCTGATTGCTCTGCTGCCATTCAGTGGCTAATAAGTGGTGCTAACTGCCAACAACCGTGGCTGCAACTCCACAAATCCGTGAAACACCTCCATCATCCACAGTCAAAGACACACAGCTGATTATTTATTACTGAATTACAGCTCACAACTCACGATAACAGCTGATGGTGCTCTGGTGTGAGTGTTTTTGCTGGTGAGTGTTGTTCATGCGGCATTTGATGATAATTACAGGCATGGCCATTCTCAGCTTCCAGTGTCCGATAGTCCACCACTAACTATTTTGTTACGTCTTGTCTCATTAATATAAAAGAAGATTTCATTGTAGTTTTTATTATCAAGATCTATTTTTAGCTTATCATTGTCTTGGTTTATCATGGGAAAAAAAGGTTGTTAATGAAAAATTATTGTCATAATTATTGTCAACAATTAAGATTTGAACACAGTCATTATTGGCAGAACTCGATTCTGATAGTGGCCAAAGGCTGCGCAGTCTCCGCCAGTCACATGGGGACATACATCACTGCCTGAAACTGAAGAGGGGAGGGTTGGGTTAAATGATCAGTGAGTACAGCTCCAGGGACAGCAGGCCCCTTCTGCTGTGTGTATGTCTCACTGTATTGTCCTTCATTTAGACATGTGTTTACATGGCTGGATCTGGACCATAACAGCAGGGCAAAGTGTGACAGAGTGAATGCTGCCACTTACTATTTCAAATTGAAAGCCCTCTAGTGTTTCATACTCAATCCAGTTCTTGACCTAGTCTTGTTTCCCATGTTAATGTATGATGGCAGATGCTGATTGTGCGTTTGCCACTCATCTGTGGTCATGGTAATGTGCATTAGTGACGTCATGTGTATACACTGTAATGCAAATGGACAGTTTCATGCCTCTCAGCAGTGGATGTAAAGGTTCACAGAGAATTGGTCAATAAAGATTGCTCCATCACAAAATGTTTGTATGCTACACTGGCTATATTTATTTTAATCAAGTGATTTGTCGGCGATATCGCAGTGAGGCACCATAATGTGACACTGTGTGTGTTTTTTATAGTGCTTGGAGGACAGGAGTTTTATAGCATTGCAAAATGAGCAACTGCACATCAGTCTGTCTGCTCATTAGTAGGATAAGTCCATGTTCAGTTTTGGTGGCTTCGGGGCATGTTGATGAGGTCACCACTCATTCAGTAGACTGGCAGCGACATACATGTCTGTTATATGAAAGGGTTATAACATTGTTGCACAGACATTTTAAAGTAAATGGTGAAATGATGAACAGAAAATAATTTGCAGATTAAAAAATAATGAAAATATTTCCTATTTGCAGCCCTACATTATTAGTAGGAGGATAAGGCCAGCCTTTCATAATGGCTGGAGTGCATTATTATCATGCATTATTACTATGCATTCAGGTTTTAATACAGCTTCCCAAACAAAGTCTGATAATGTGCCTTTTGTTAATTTGATTTCATATTTTAGGAGACACTAAAATCCCTGTTACCACGTTTTACATGTTTAATGATGTGCACTGGGTTATTTTAAGACAGTGATGTCAGTGCAGTTAGGCAACACTACAACTACAGTACGCAGCAGTACAATGACTTCTCCTGCCTGAATCTACAGCAAGCTGAGAGGCTTTGCTTTAATAATGCAATCAATATAATTACGCTAATTTATATTTACATTACTACAATGCAGGGTTTATTTCTAGTCACTTAGTGTATGTTGGTAGATCCTGGTACCATGTCAGGAGATTTCATCAATGCACTCATACTGAGAGAGGCGTGAGTAACTGTGCAGGGCTTTGCAAACATGCAGCACAGTCCAACCTCCAGCAGCAAGTCTGCAAGCTTCATGTCGTCATTCTGACTAGCATCAGCGAGGCTAGACATTAGCACAGCTGTTAGCATTCACGGAGAGGGACACATGATTATTATCTTTAACAATCATTCTTAGGCCCCAGTCACACAGGAAGCTTTTTTCAGGTTGCAAAATGCGAGGCAAACCACACTGCTTTTTTATTTTTATTTAATGCCACTCATAAAAAAAAATATGCTTGCTGCACCTTTATATTGTTGCCAGGCAACCACCCCATCACCACCTTACCCTAACCTTCTTGTTTAATTAATCTACCATTTATTAATTTATTTGTTTTTATTTATTTCATAGTAATTAGTAGCTGGTTCCTAAAATGGGCAGGCAGCGGGTACTTGCTCTAGCTCTGGATGAGGGTTAGCGGCCATCAACAAATAGTTTGTTGGGCACAGGGGAACAGAGATCTGTGTGGGTACCACCACAGAAGGCCTGCCTCTCAAATCATCTGATTGGACAGTGGGAAAAAAAGCGGAGATGACATGGGGTGCTTGAAGTTTTGTCAACTCAGGGAGGTAGAGTGCCTTAAAGTGCTTTGCTCAGAACAGCAAGTTGCTGGTTCAGCTTTTTAAAGGAGTAGTTCAACATTTTGGGAACTGTGCCTCCTAGTTGGAAGTGCTGTAGTCAGGTGTTGTTAGCCTAGCTTAGCACAAAGACTGGAAATGAGGTAAAACTGTCCAAAGATTAAAAAAACAAAAAAAAAATTCCAATACATCTAAAAACCTTCTGATTAACACATTGTGTGTTGTTTGTTTTACCTGTACAGAAACATAAATGTAAAAACAACAATTTCACGGTGAACAACAGCTGGGCTCAGTGACCGTATGCAGCTCTTGAGTCTTGTGCTGCTTTCACATCATATATAATGGATGGTAGAGATGGAAAGATTCCCATGTTTGCAACTCACAAGGGCTCATGCCATTGGACAACTCAAGATGGTTGTACAGTATATTTGCAGAGTGGATGGTGTGGGGATAAAAAATACAATAGCAACATAGCAGTATGTCTATTACCTTGATTTTGATTAGCTTGATGTGCAGTGTCCATGCTTGTTTGGTTTCCAGGTACTTCTGAACAATCAAGTGCAAACACTTTTTAAAAAATGGATGTTGGGTGTTGGCATGAGTGCCATTTACAAGTTGAAACCTGGTCCTGGTTAAGATGGAAATGGAAACTTTTATTTGACACAAATGCAGCATTATCGTCATAGTGAGGTTGCCAGGTTCGCTACCATTGTGCTTGAACATACCAAATCATGAGCTCCCAACACAGTCGCTAAAAATGTTGGCATTTTACATTTCTGCGAAACATATGAAGCAGATATATTCAAACGTTATATTTCTTTATGTTTCAATTTTCAATTTTATTTTGTGATAATACTGTAGTTAATGTTTGGTTTTGTCACCACAACCACAGATGGAAATGTCCCAGATGTCTCCTTAAAAAAAATCCCAGTTTTTGTTGCCACAAACATGGCTGGTCTTAAACAGTGGTCTAGCAGTGGTCTTTCCAAGGTGTCCCACAATCTGTCCCTCACAGCATCAACAAAAAACATAAAGACAAAGATTTGCATGCAAACATTACAGTTTGGATGTTGTCGCCTCAACTCTCCCCAGCCTCCTTTGGTTAGCTGCGCCTTTGTAGTGGGAGGAGACCGTGGGAATGAGAAGGGAACTGTTTCAATTTTTTTTTTTTTTTTTTTTTTTTTTAAATAATTGCTGGTTGGTGGATGAGATACACGCCAAATTAAACACCAACTCTTGTTAACTCCACAGCTCCACCAGTTTCTCCTACTGTTCCACAGTACAAGAGAACAGAAGACTTGATCATGTTCATGCAGCCGCCTGGAGTCCTCTCCATGCACTGTCTACCTGATGTAATGCTTCCTGTTTGATGCTGGAGAGAGTGCAGCTATTGGTTACTGACAATGTTCATGTCATTGAACTTCAGTATTTGCATGCGGGGGCAGATTTTGAGACTATGGGTCACTGAGCATTCAAAAGGCCCCACTATCTCTTCTACATAGGAGCAAGACAAATGGACTTTGTGGTTGTTTTGTGTCCCTTTTTAAGATCATTTTTTGTCTTTTTTTGGGCATTTTTTTCTCTTTGTAGTCATTTTGTGTGTCCTTGTGGTTATTTTGTGTTTCCCTTAAGTCATTTCTTTGCCGTTATTTGGAGTCTGTTCCTGGTTAGTATGTGTTAATTTGAGTGACATTTTGCAGGTGAAGGCAAGGGGGACCCTTGACACGTTCAGTAATCATTCATGTTTGCATTAGCCAGGACTCATGATAATATTGTTTGATTGTTGAGAAAAAGACACTGAGTTGGTTGGTGTAAGGCCGGCATTATTCCTAAAGAAATAGTTCCAACATAATTCCCCTTAAAATATTTCTATTTGTATACAGAATAAACAAATGAGATGCAACATATTAATCACTTTAGAGGTGTTGATTGATGTGTTTTTTGTTTTGTTTTTTTAACTTTGGACAGAAGTAGGCCAATTCCTTCCCCCTGCTTTCACTAGTCTTTATGCTAAGCTAGTCTAACCAAGTCCTGACTTCAGCTCAAGACATGAGATTTAAAGCAATCTGAACACCTTACACTGGAAGAAAAAGCATATAATTCCCAAAATGCTGAACTATTCCTTTCATAACGTAGGCAGACAAATCACCAGCACGCTCCTGATCAGGTCGTGATTGGCTTCAATCAACAAAGGACCATCTGGACAGTTTTGTAATAACTTTTGGCAACATTAAAGCAGTAAAAATCATCCTGTGTTGTTATTTCATCAAACACATCTCTGTGTGTGTTGTGCTTATTATTCATTCTTGTGAGTCTAATTATTCAGTTCTAATTGTAAACTCCTGTCATTCTGCAGGATTTGAAGAGAGTGCTGTCCTTCCCACCGTACCCTGGGGATTACCTGCATCCAGTGGTGTATGCCTGCACAGCAGTCATGCTGCTCTGTCTGCTTGTCTCCATCATGACCTATATTGTCCACCACAGGTGAGAAGAACTTTATTAAAGGATGGTTTAGGCCTATATTAATACAATAGTCACATGCTATGTTCATTGAGAGAGCTACTGGTTTCTGTGAAGGCCTCAGTATACTTGAAAATGCTTCTTGGAACATCTAACAGTGTCTGAAACCACTTTTTCAATGGTGGAATGAGCAGGGAAGGCATCTGACAATTTTGGTAACCTCTGAAACAGACAATCCAGCAATGGTGCCCTCTTTATGCAGGGAATGGCCCGCTATGTGCTGGCTTGAGAACAGGCAGGATTTGAACTTCCCTCCAAGGCTCTATTTTTTCAGTCTTCACATAACTTGGAAACAGCCAAGTGCAACACCATAAATGTCTTTAAGGGGATAATGTCATCTCAGTGTTTACAATATAGCAGGCCTTTTGCCCACAACCTTTGAGTGTGGTTATTCTGAACACTGTGGCCTTTAGACGTGGTCACACAACACATCAACTAGTTTTAAGCATAGTGAGGTCTATAAGAAACACTTCACCCCTAAAATGACCATCTGTATATCATTTATTCACCCACTGTCTCCTTGAATTTGTCAGGAAAACTTTGTTTTTCTCGCATGCCTTCATTCGTGAACTTAAGTAAATAGGGGCCACGTTTAACAACAGCAATACAGCATGAGATACCCTCCATACTTAGACCACTGCTTTGGATAACGAAAAACTTCCCCCAAAAAAGTCCTTAAAGAGAAAGAAAACCCCCAAACCACTTTATCAACTGAAAACCAAAAAATATATGGGTATTAAATGATGTTGTTGATTGATTCAGGTCCAAATCTTGACACTTGAGTGCAAAGTGTTTAAACTGTATTTATTGGGTCTCATTCATGAAATGTGAGCAGAATGAATTTGTGTGTAAACTGTTAGCAGAAGTAAATTTATGTGTATTTTGGCATTCATCAATATGTCTTTTCGAAGGTACTAACAAAATCTACACCTGCTTCTGGCTGCTTGTAGGTCTTGTTTAAATAAGGAATGCATATAAATATTGCTTGTCATTATTAGAAATTACAATTTTAATTTGTATTGTGCCTTGTTATGTTCACAATACAAAGATGCATTTGAGACACGTTCATTAACCATGACAAAAGAATAGAAATGTGACACATTTAGCTACATTTTTTGGCAGATTTAAGATTCAGATTAGGTTTCTTAAAAATGTAAGTAGTTTATTTAAATTGACTTAGTTCATGTGTTTTCTACATTTCCGGCATCCGTGGCTTTAGCCCTGAAGTGGGAACAATTTTTTTACCTGTGTGTCCAGGGGTTTCTCCCTCAGGAAAATTTTGAATAATTCCCTGTTAAACACGTTATTTTAACGTATTTTGACAAAGAATGAGCACTCGTCTTCTATTATTGGGTTGCCAAAATTGTTAAACCCGAAAGCCCCCCAGCTGGGGGACTTTGAGAATGACTTTGCAAACACAGTGTGAAACAATGCACTGATCACGAAGAATATGCTGCACATCAAATTAAACAGCATAGCCTGGGCTACAAGGCTGTATACCCCTTTCTACATGCCCCAAACACAGCTCAAACAACAACTAAATGAATAACAACAAATCCAACTCCACGCAGCACCGATATGCCAACCCACTCGGCATATTTCGAGATGTAACTCGATGTCACGTTATGCAAAACACAAGCAATTCATCTCAATTGAAAGCTGAGACTCGTGTTGTTTCGTCGAACGATAGTTGTAAAATTTCTCTTGCCTTTGTTGTTTTGCTGTGAAAAGTTTATTCTGCCGGTAAAACAAGGTACATCTTGTTAGACAGACATGCATCCGGAGGGAAGCATAACTGTGCATTCACACCAAAAGCGTCATGAGCGCCAGCGGTCGCTCAGGTCGCTGGCATCACGCTGCCTGGCAGCTCTGGCAGGTCTTGCAGAAGGCTGCCAAGGGGCTTTCTTTCTTTCTTTCTTTCACTGTCCCGCCTTGAGAATATTCAGGGTCTGCAATTGGCTGCTGCTCGCTGCTGCTTTGGCGGCGGCGCTGCTCATTTGCATAAAGTTGAGCTTCTCTCAACTTCACAGTGACACTCCGGTTGCAGGCATCGCGCTGCTCGCTGCTGCCGACACTTCAGACGGCCTTCGTAGCAAGAGTACATTGAAAATGAATGACTGCCGGCCGCTTATGACGCTTTTGGTGTGAATGCACGGTAACAATGACGCATTCAGCAGTTGGCACCTCCCCAGAACAGCGTTCTGCTGATTCGTATTGGCTGACAGTACTGTCAATCTCGTTTTGGTGGGTATAGCATTATTTTATTGGCTCTAACGAATCAAACAAGGTGTCCATCACTCAATTCGACCAATCTGTTGCGGAGATAGAGCCTCCAAAGCGCAGAAGAGAACATCTGTTTCACATTTAGATGGTGTACTGCCCTTTTGTTTTTTCCAAAAAATAGTCTAATATCCATACTTACTAGAAAAACCTGAGCTGAGCCCAAAATATCCAGGGCTATAGCTGGGAATGCCCAGGTCTATCTATGTCCATATCACTGTACCCTCTTAGTTTACTGTTGACTGCTCCAGTGGAGGCATGTCGCTGTCTCCCCTGACAGAGAGGTCAAAATGCACCTATCCATAGTAATCACCTCCATATATGGTGGTCACTGGTATTCATGGGGGCGTGTATGCTAATTGCTTATGATTGATTGGTATTTGTGAACAAAAACACGTGCCTACGATCAAATCTGAGTTTCCCACAGCATTCATGAAGGTTTTTTTGTACCAAGATTTTTTATGTGCATATCTACTCACAGATCTACTAACATTTTATGAATGAGACCAAATGTGTATAAATATACATAGTGACTGCCCTCTACAGGTTGAGACACAGCTTTTGCACTTGAATTTTGCTATTGGCTGATCTGGTGCTAAGTGAGCCAGCTTTTGTCACCAACCAAGCCCCCTGTCCCGTTTGATAAATTATCATCAGTAAAATGGATATCATAACTGAATGGGTAAAAGCAAACAATAGAACAGCTACAACAGTGTGGTAAGTTTAGAAAATTACATCACTTTACTACAATGCAGAATGTTTCAGGTCCCAAAGGTCCAGCACAGAGAAGCCTGAGGGAAAAGAGGGGGCAAGGAGAAACATAGGCTATAGTTTGGATTAAAAGTCCCCAGAGGTCTGATATCAGCAGGAAGGTTATTCTCAGAGGAAGGAGGCCCTGCAGACAACTGACTTCTTTTTAACTCTGGGGACAGACAGCAGTCCATGGGGACACAGGATGGTTCAAGGAGATAAAACAGTTATGGAGGGGCGTCTCTTGATTGTATTTCATTATCTCACCATAACCAGAAGCACCAGCACCCTATTGCATTGTTTTTGCATTGTTTTTGTTCAGTATCTCAGACTCTTCAGATGTCATATTAGCCTGAACTCCAGGAATTCACAGCGTAGCATGGAAGGAGGACAGCGATCCTCATCTCTCACAGTGGAGTCACATTAGGAAGGGTTCACCTCAGGGACAGGAGGAACAGGAAGAACAGCAAACGATGTTTTTTTTTTTTCAAAATACACACAGTATGGCATGTAGGCATTGTATTACACCTGCCATGTCTTTAACAATTGGAAAACATGAGGTCAAGTGCTGGGTTTTCAAAAGCGCAGCAACAGGTTGCATCTGAGGTTGCTAAACAACCTTAACAAGTACTATCATAGCCTACTTACTTCATGTCCTGAGTGCAAAGCTGATCTTCCTTCAGGCGCTGTTTGTAAGTATGTGGGCATACCGTCCATGGGACAGATGTAAAGCTCTGGCAGCCCTGTACTAAAATGATCAACTTTTCCATTTTTTTCCACAGACTAGATGTTGACAATTGATTCTCCACCATTGGATCAGGCTTTAACTAAATGCATATGCACGCATATCAGCATTGGTAGAAAAGCCAATCAAGTCATCCGTCACAGGCTAGATTTTGTAAAGCCTGAAAACAGAGCCAAGAGGAGGTGCAGAAGTCTCACTTTCTCTTAGTCCACTTGAATTACAATATGCTCAAGTTTATCAGATTTTTGCCCAATGAGGCCAAATTAAACTGCCTACCCCAGCTTTAATACGATTTGTATTCATAATAACAATTTTAGTTGAAGGGGAACTGCATTTATTTATTTATTATTGTATTTCTACATGTTATTCCTATGATCTAAGACAGTCCAAAAATATTAGAAAATGTGAACAACTTCCTTCCTAATCCAAAAGCTGGAGTGCTGAAACTTAAATTTGTGATGTCATCAAGTAAAACGTCTGAAGCTGCTCCACAGACAGTTAGTGGTGAAAAATGCTTAAATGACACTGAGAGACACCCAGGGGAATGTTCTGAGTTTCACAACTGAGAACAATGCAATAGAAGAAAGAAAGCATAATCAAGCCCTCATACATTTTCTGTAGAACAGCTCCAGGTTTTATACCTTATGACATCACAAGTTTGAAGCTTACTTCTCTAGTTTCTGGCTTTTAGAGAGAGTAGCCCATATTCACAAATATTGATTGAATTTTCCCAGGCCATGATAATAACATACTGGAGTTCTTCATTCAGTGGGTGTTCCCTTTTAAAGGTCCAGTGTGTGGGTCTAGAACTGCAAATTCATGTGCCAAGCATGAGGGAAAACGACAGTGACCAACACAAAAACACAAAAGACCCTGTCTGGAGCTAGTGTTTGATTTGTCCATTCTGGGCTACTGTAGAACAACATGGCAGAATCTGTGGAAGAGGACCTACTCTGTATGTAGATATAAACCTCATTTTAGGGTGATGAACAACAATTCTTGGTTTCAGGTGATTGATTGTACACTAATGAAAACATGGTTCTGAATATTATATACCATTTCTGCAAATACATGTCCCTAAATTCTACACACTGGACCTTAAAATGAAAGTTTTAGTTCAAAGAATCTGTAGATCTGACTCCAGTTTTTCAGTGTGATTAGCCAGCACTGGATGCAAAGGTAAGAGAATGTCCATCTTTTTAACTTTAAACTCTTTGTTTGCAGTGTGATCCGCATCAGCAGGAATGGCTGGCACACACTCCTCAACTTCCTCTTTCACACGGGGCTGACGTTTGGAGTTTTTGCCGGGGGCATCAATCAGATCAACTTACCTTTTGTGTGTCAAATTGTAAGTCACTGTTTTCCTACTCCCCTTAGCATGGAGTTATTTCACAGCACTTTTAGAAATCTTATCTGCACAGAGTGATGATCCACAGAGAAGTGAAAGCTCCCGCAGTTGTTGGTCAGGCAGTTTTGAGGTCACTGGCAGCTATAGGCGTCACTCAGAGACTGAGAGAGGCAGCAGTGTCCGTGGGAGAGCCAATGTTCAGTGAGTGTTAAGTTAAATCACTACCATGAGCAAAAATAGTTGAGGCTTGCTATATATTATTTTCTGGTTTCATTTCAGGCTGCTCATGTGTGAAATTTGTTCTGGCTCAAATATAGAGAATAGTGCCTATAGAAGGTATTTGCTTTCATGACTATGATGAAGTATTTTTTTTGTTAATCAAGTCAAACAAGACCAAGAGTCCACAGCCATGCTAGCAGTTATACGATTGTCAGCCTAATGATGCTTTGAGCTAAATGCCTACAACGCCAATGTTAACATGCTGATTGCATATTAACTATAATTGAGTATCTTAGCTCAGTTAGTGGATGACAGTGGCTACAGTAGAACACAGAGGCAACTTACAACAACTGTTGAAATGCCAAATTTATTACAAATCATGGGGAACATTCACTCAGTGTTGCTGAGATATTTCACACTGGATCAAAGTGATGGTCTGACAAACCAACAGATTGTCATCCAGGGCTGAAATCACCTGTTAAACATTTTTGACTACTAAGACTTGACAAGTGTTAGTAGTAGGTCATTCTATAGTCTATGAAACACTTGTATTACATTCTAATATTCCATTTTTTAATAGATTTGAAAGTAATAAAACTGAGAGACAGTACAGTGTTTGACACTGATTGTACCTACCCACAGCAGTTGAGCAACAACTTCTGCTGAGATACGGAAGCTCCACATGGACAAAACACACACAGAACGGCAGTACACTGTAATATTAGAACCACTGGTAATAATGATAAAGGCAATTGGTTAAGTTTATTAATACATATTTAATTACATTTACTAATGATTATTTCATACAGTTATGGGTGGTAGCCTATTGTAGCAAAGCATTTTTTTCCTTTTATCTTCTTCTTCTTTTTTTTTTAATCATTTTATTGAGGAGGATGTGCCCTTCCTCTAAATATATTATAATTACTGCCTAGTTATCATCCTTTGTTGCTAAAAATTTTGACTACTAATGACTAAATATGTTTAAGTCCGAAGGGCATTGAGTACTGTCTATTAGCACTGTGCAGCTTATGGCTGTGCAGAACCACAATGCACCACTCAATTATAAAGTTATTTTTAGATTCAGCTTCATGTACTGTAGGCCTACAAAATATTAATATACACATGCTCATTTGGACAGTGAACTCGCATTGCTTTGAATCATCTTTGTTTATCTGTGTTAGGTTGGCATTGTGCTCCACTATGCTACTTTGTCCACCATGCTGTGGCTGACGTTCACTGCAAGGAACATCTGTAAAGATGTGTCCAAAGACCCACTGCGGGCCCAGAACAGGAATGGGCCAGCCCAGACTCGCACCAAACCAACTGTGCTCAGGTAAGCTGTAAGCACGTGTTTATGTGCATAATTTATTTTTGTCTTTGACTACAGCTGCTGCAAGAGGCAGCAAAACATCCTTTCATTTTATAGTCACAGTCTACTAATACAACACTTCACAGTATGAACAGTACATAAGCCTCAAAACACGCCACAGCTCAGATCTGAGAGAGTGACTATCCACTCTTGGCCAATCAATGGACTGCAATGTTCACAGCTCCACCTTTTAGTACCAGATGTATGCTAGGTACCAAAAATGGGCTGGTACAGAACAGTTCCATTTTTACCATCCACAACTTTTCACAGAGGAAACGGAAAAAATGTGTACCAAACTGAACTGAACTGGATTGTACCGTTTGCTGGAAACATAGCTTAAAGTAAACTTAACTGGTGGGGTGGTAATTCTATTTTTTTTTTTTTTGTGTGTGTGTGTGTGTGTGTGTGTGTGTGTGTGTGCAGATTTTATCTTGTAAGTGATGGAATCCCTCTCATCATTGTTGGAGTTACAGCAGCATTTGGGATGGATAACTATGGCAGCAGGGATGATGCTTTGTAGTAAGTACTCATTATTTCTTAAGAGTCATGTTGTCATTCATTCCTTTGTAACTAAGATACATGTTTCTATCTCTCTGTGTGCCTTCTTTAGTTGCTGGATGGCATGGGAACCCAGCTTGGGAGGTTTCTATGCCCCCATTGGTCTTCTGGTCTTAGTGATGTCTGTGTACTTCTTGTGCACCTACATCCAGTTGAAGCGCCACCCAGAGAGGAAGTACGAACTGCGAGTTCTGAGTGAGGAGCAGCAGCAGTTATCATCCAGTGAGTCAAACCATCACTGCCACACTGACACTGGGGGAGTTTCTGTACCTGCTGGGGACTGTCCACCATTTGCAACAGGTGTGTCGGTGCTGGCCAATGAGCACTCATTTAAATCTCAGCTCCGGGCCACAGCCTTCACCCTCTTTCTGTTCCTGGCTACCTGGGCTTTAGGAGCGTTGGCGGTGTCACTGGGACATTTCCTGGATATGATATTCAGCTGCCTGTATGGGGCTTTTTGTGTCACTCTGGGACTCTTCCTTCTCATTCAGCATTGTGCCAAACGGGATGATGTGTGGCACCGCTGGTGGGCCTGTTGCCCGTCCAAGTCCAAATCAGAGGAAGGGAATGGGGACGGACAGAGCCAGAGGCAAGAGGTTCATCAGCCACACTGCCACCTGAGCTCCCCATGCTCAGGCAAGCAGCCTCTACTCTCTCCTCACCTTGTGCAGAGTTCTTACCACAAAATGACACCACCCTCCCAGAGCCCCACACCCAATCACAAAGGTCCGTGCTGCGTGGCTGTCATGAGTCCTGTCACCACAACCCCCATCTCACCTCTTGCTGAGCCAGTGCCCTCACCACGTCCACAGTCGCTCTCTGATGAGCTCCCTCGTCCTGCTCTGCCTCTGCAGAGCTGCCTTAATGACAGAACAAAGTCACGCTCCTTCAACCGCCCACGTCCATGTCTCCAGGACTACCGCTCTCACATGACTTCCACAAGTATGGATGGGAGTGTGCACAGCTCCCACCTGGACAGCCCTCATGCAGTGCACCACCTTGAAGGCTCACCACTGGTTTCCAGCAGCCCACACCCAGACCTCCAGCTTCCCTGCTCCAGCCCTCTCTTGGATAAGCAGCTGGCTTCCTGCCACAGCTTGCAACGCCAGAACTCCTGCCACAGCGTGCAAGACTCAATGACTTCCTGTCACAGCCATGCACACAACATGCATGACAGCATTACTTCCTGTCACAGCCTCCTCCTGCCTTCTCATGGGGTCCACACCTGCCAGTGGCACATGTACAGCTCAGCGGATCACTCTTCCACCACAAGCTGCTACGAGAAACCCGAACCCTTCACCTTGCAGTATCAACCAGACCCCGACACATACAGCTGCATGTCAAAGACAACAGAAAAAGAGAAAGATAATCTATCTGTAGAGGTGGAGCAGAAAGGTTTCCCAAGAAATACTCTGCCTCGGCAGCATGGCACTGTGAGCCGGAGAGGCACTATCGGCCGCAACAGAAGCCTGCAGGAAGATGGCCTGTTTGGTTCAGATGCTACAGGAAACATTCGGACTGGCCCTTGGAAGAACGAAACCACCGTATAGTTTTCTTGTACTTGCCATACCTTCCAGCAGCCCTGTACTCAAATTGCTCCATAAGTGTTTGGGTCTCAATGCCTTCAGCTTTGCCCTTAAACCACAGGTTGAGTTTTCAGTGAGGCCTCATACCCTGATGATCTCTCAGAACCCTTTATGACAAAGTTATCTTTAAGTGTGTTACTAATCACTTTCTATAAGGAATATTCAAACACAAGAGTGGTTCAATTAATGTTGAATTAATATTCTGCTCCAAGCCGTTTAAAGTTGCAATCAGTATTATGTTGCTCTTTAGGGACACAGTGGCTCAGTGGTGAGCAAGGTCTAAGCAAGAAGGCCCCTGAGTTCAAACCCCATCGGTTCCAGTTGGGACCAATTTTGAGTCCGAATGCTGGGTAATTTACCCAAACTCAATGGGCATTATTACAAATGGAGACCTGATCCAGAAGGGACTCAGACAGTCAGTCGCAATCTTAACAGACCCAAAGATTATGCCATCCCCTAAACTTAACGGGTATAAAGTTGATCACGGCTCATCAATTTTACGTTAACCAGCAGTTATGGATGGATTATTAGGCAATAGGCCCCTGAGCACAGATATGCAAAAGGACCCACCACCCCACCTCTCATAGGTTTTGTCTCTTTTGTTGTAGTTGTTTTGCGACTCTTAAGTTGTACTTGTCCTACATCTTTTTGTGGTATTGTCTCCTTTTGTGGTTGTTTTGTTTATGGTCGTTTTGTCTCTTCTTGTAATTGCTTTGTGTCTCTTTGATTTTTATTTTGTGTCTTTTTAATTGCCTGTGTCTCTTTGCAGTCACTTTGACATTTTTAATGTCATTTTGTGTCTTTTGAAGTCATTTTGTGTCTCTTTGGTTATTTTTGTCTCTTTGCAGCCATTTTGGGTCACTTTGAGGTAATTTTGTGTCTTTCCTGGTTGTTTTTGTCCCTGTAGTCACTCTGTGTCTTCTTGTATTTGTTTTGCCCATTTTTGTAGGTATATTGGGTTTCTTTGCAGTTCCTGTCTTTAACTTTGTGGTCTTCTTATGTTGCTTTGTGGTTATTTTGTGACTTTTTTGATTGTTTTTGTCACTTTGTAGTCATTTTGGGTCATTTTGAGGTTATTTGTGAAATCATTTTGGGTCTCTTTGAGGACATTTTGTATCCTCTTGGTTGTTTTTGTCTCTTTGTGGTCTGTTTGGGTCACCTTGAGGTTGTTTTTGATGTCAGTTTGTTTTTTAATTCAATTTTTGAAGTAATTTGTGTCTTTTCAATTCATTTTGTGTCTCTGTTTGTTTTTTTCTATTTATAGCCATTTTTGGAGTCTCTGATTCCAGTTTGTGTCTTTTTTGTTTTTGTCTCTTTGTAGTTATTTTGGGTCACTTTGTGGTTATTTTTTGAAGTCATTTTTTGAAGTCATTTGTGCCTTTTTGAAGTCATTTGGGGTCTCTTTGGGGTCATTTTGTGTCTTTTGGTTATTTTTGTCTCTGTAGTCATTTTGGGTCTCTTTTGGGTTGTTTACCCCTTTTGCAGTTATATTGTGTCTCTTCCCTCCTTCGCTTCACTTATGGTGTCTCTTTGTGGTAATGTTGTGTCTGTTTGAGGTTATTTTGTGCATTTACTTTGGGTCATCTGTGCCTGGTGGGCCTGTTTAGTAATCCACCCATGTCAGTAGTCATTACCAAGCAAGCTGTGACAGCAGCTGTGCTGTGAGATCAGCTATATTGACATTTGAAATGAGTGATGACAGATAAGATAGGAGCAACAAAAGTTGTCATATTCAAGTACTGCCACAAAGTAGCTGTTATCATAAAACTGAGCAGCAAAAGTGTTTTCATTGAAGCACGTGTCTTATGTATATTGAAACAACAGAGCTGTGACTGAGCAGGAGTGCGGATGGATGTGTACACTGGCTCAAAACTTGTTAACTCAGTGTTTTTCACTCATAGGCTAGACTTTAATATTTTATTTATAATTTGTTTATCGTTCATGAAAAACAAAACCAAAATATCTGAATATTGTTTACAGAACTCACAAACTCCTTAACTAGCAAGTGGGAGATTCTGAAGCTCCTGAGTTCACTGAAAAACTACTCTGCAGAGCACATTATGAGTAGTTTAATGGGTTTGTTTATAGAACTTGATTCTCAGCAGCAGTTGAGGAGGATTGACTGGCATTGATACTTAACATCTGCAAACCTCCACTGATATACAGTATTATGCAAAGAAGCATTAAAATATCACTGATTGCACCTTTAAATACTTGGATTAATTGTTTAAAAAAAAGATCTATATTTGTCAATGTTATTATGTTTCTAATGCCATTGCTAGACACTATCATTTTAAATGTGAGTGGTTACACATGTGAAAACACTTTGGAATCAGTGTGAGCATGTGTGTGTTTTCTATGTGTGCAACAGTGCATGAGTAGGTACATACAATGTGGTGTGTTTTGTGCTATATGTATTTATTATTATGGATTCACCATTGCAGAATTTTACATTCATGAATATCTTGATAAAGAATTATTAATTTATGAAGCCTATGAAGATTTTCTATGGAGACACTTTATGTATGCTGCCAAATAGACTCTTGTCTGACAAATATTGCACTAGTATGTAGTAACTCACCTTGTGAGATATTGATTCCAAAAAAACTGCAATGTGCTACAAAGCACAAACTTTGTATAGTGCCAAAATGATGTGCCAGCTTTCACTGTGATGAGAAACTACACGCAACTCATTCTCAATGAGTTCGGAGAGATCATATAGTTTGTAGCGCCAAACAAACTTGAACTCAGGTTTTTAAAAGATCATCAGCAACCCTTTCAAGTTGTTCCAGAAACTTCCATATCTTTCTCCAGAGAGGTGTCTCATAACGCAGCATTACCAATTTAGCCAGGCTTACTGTAGTAAAAATCAGGCTTATTTTCTGTTTCATGAAGCCACTTTAAAGAAGTCTACAACCAGCTGAAACGTTGCCCAATAAAAGCTCCTGTGTTTTTACAAAAAAAGCTGAATTACCTGCAGAGGTCTCTTTCTCTCCAAAACAAATGGACCAGGTTTCTTAAAAACACTCAATAAAGCAGTTTCATCTTACGAAATTTTTTCCGATGCAGCTTGCAGATGGACTTCTAACTAAAATGGCTTGTTTGGTTTGTGTTGCCTGTTGTAAAACTGATTTCGGCCACAAGCAGCTCAACTGAAAACTACGGCGCTCTAAGTAAAACCAAAATGTTTTCTTCCAAATGAGTTTTAAGTTCTCTAAAACAAGGTACATATAGTGTGGGTTCACAAGATTTTTGCTGTATAGCTGGAGGGCTGTTGGCTGTATAGCTGACATTAACAGCAGATTAGTGCCAATTAAAATACATTTACAGCCAAAAGAAAGACATGACAGTAATGTTACATAATTTGCTAACACACAGTTTATGTACCTTATGTTTAGAGTACATGGAGAAAGTAAAACTCACCTGGAAGGAAAAAAGAAATGCTTTATGCTGTGGTCACACTACATAATATCAGTCCGATTATAGCCCGACACAGCGTCTTACAGTCAGCTTGGACTGAGAAAGCCAATGAGTGTCGTTTGAGATAATTCATCATCTCATGTCGTGTAGTGTGTCATAACAGACGACAACGGGTGCAGTGTCTGGGATGCCTCACTATGTACCAACAGAAAGTCTGGCATGAGTGGTTTTCTTTTTGTCATTCCTTACTTCTCCCATCACAGCTGTCACTTTGACTGATAGAAACAGAGTGATCTGCTACCATGGGCAACTGCACACCCCAGCCTTTTTGATTTTACTACTAGCCAGGTCATAGTAGAAAAAGAAAAATTATTGCGTAAAACAGCAGAGGCACTTTACCAACCCAGTGAGTACTGCCATTAGCATCAAGCTAGCAAAGATTGCAATTTCTTCATACTGGAGAACATATATAAAAAATAAAATAAAAATTAAATAACAGTGGCGGGACTTTTACTTACAACAACTGCAGAGGGTACCAGCTTCATTTGAAACAGACTTCATTAGAAACGGGCCTTTGTTTCTCAATACTTCTCAATGCATTTTTCTATTTTTATTTTTAATCTGTGCCCGTTTAATGCATCACGCCATAATTACAAACTTAACAATTCCTGTGTCTGTTTAAAATTTAAAAGCCCTATGTGGTTTTGGTTGACAGAACCCCTTCATTTTCTAAAAAGGCTTTTATTGTGAAACATTTGCAGGAATTTGTTGTGGAGGATTCAGTGACTTGCATAATTTGCATGCAGTAATTCAAATGTAGCTCCTGCCATGTGGTGGCACTTACTACAGTGACATTTTGTCTGGAACATGAACAGCCATAGTGACTGAAATTATTGTAATAATAATAAAAATAGGATAAGAATAATGGCATAGAGCATGTCGTGAAAGACGACCAGGGATGACTGATTGTGGACCAACATTTAGTCTGTCAGCCAAGTCATGGCACAATTTTCTGACTCCACGAGCGCCCTATCTGTTATAGTGACCATCAGAACAGACAAAAATGTTGTGTAGTCTGAACCCTGCATTAGTCCCATTTAGAACATGGGGTGGTGGTGCATTTCAGCTTCTTGTGGCGAAAATAAGTATTACAACAGCAAACACTTTAAAAATAATCCTGACAAAAAAAAAGTCACCTGCCGAACCTTTTTTCTTCCAACTATGTCAGAGATGGATTTTTTTAAGAACTCAGAAAAATTATCCTGGCAAAAACCTTTTTTTTGATCCATAAACTCAAATCATCATCCAAAAATCATCCAATTTTTTTTTCAAACTTGCCTCTCAGGGCTTCCATAATTCTGTGCCATTAGCCATGTACATGCAAAATGATAACCTCTCATGATCACGTTTACCCATTTGCCAAGTTCCCCACACTGTGCACTCTCACAGCTCACAGCAGACACACAAATCTATTTATTATAAGTGTGATAATTTATCTGCAAATTTAATTTCACTGCAAAAATCTGCTCTGTGCTCATGCATTCAGAAACTGAACACAAATGTAATGTTACAGAGATGCAGGTCCATAGAGTGCCAGTGAGAGTCACTTTGTCATGCTTACTCCTGGTTCCCTAAACCGGCATTACTCAAAACAGGCTTTTCCCAGTAAGCCCTGCTTTTCTTAGCCTTCTTTATGAAACACCTCTCTGGTTCATGGTATTTAGCGGCACATTTGGAACAAGTGAAAGTGCAAATCTTGTGAATTTCACTCATCCTTACATTTTATTCTACTTTTAGGTCATAATCAGGCCTCCATACTGGAACTAGTGTTGATTTAAAGAGGGATGAGTCATATCACTGTTATTTATTGTAGGTTTAACACAGATGTTCACTTATATGTCACCATATCCCAGTTTGATGTAGGCGTAGGTGTGGTCATCAAATGACACTAACTCTCAGCCTGACGTTGATGACCGTGTACATGTGATGTGTTGTTGTGTCCCAGTGTTGCGACAGCTTTAAGCAGGCCCGGGGGAGGGATCACCTGTTAGTGTTGAAATGACACTGACGGAGTCTGTCCAAACATGAAACCATTTTAATGTGGCTTTTTTTTTCACTTCTATTGTGGATTTTCTCAACAGTGTAAAGAAACAAAGTGACACCTTGACAAAGGGAGTACCAGTATGAGCACTGCGTGTTGTCTGCACTAGAAATAAAGATTTACTGTGATCCACTGCATGAGTCATTGTCCACTGTCTGTACAGGGCCGTAGCTACAATCCAGGATCCTGAGAGCATATTCTCTGTATTTTCTTTTCCAAGGAATTTACCCAAAATCAAGAATACATATTGTTGCTCTTACCTGTAGTGCTTTTAATCAGTCAAGATTGTTTTGGTGTGAGTTGCCATGTCTTTGGTCTGTTGATATGTTGATATGCTTTCTCTCCAATATAATGGAACGAGATGGCACTTGGCCTGTGGTGCTCAAAACACACACACACACACATATACATATATTTATATATATTCAGACACAAAATTATAATAATAACAATAATAGTAATAATAATAATTAAAAAACATGACCCAGTTACTCAAGATGATCCACAGACCTTGTTGTGAGCAGTTTCATGTAGGAACTATTTTCTTTTTACTAAACTATCAGTGGTGCAGCATGGTGGTGTAGTGGTTAGCACCGTTGCCTCACAGCAAGAGGGCTCCTGGTTTAATCCCAGGAGGAAGCCCTCTGTGCAAAGCCCGCATGCCCCCCCAAAGCCTGCCTCCATTCCAGCTTCCTCCCACAGTCCAAAGACATTCAGGTTGGGGATAGGTTACTTTGTGACTCTAATTTGTCCATAGGAGTGAATGCCTCTTTGTATCAGCCCCTTGACAGCAGCAACCTGTCCAGGATGTACCCCGCCTCCCACCCAACGTCAGCTGAGATAGGCTCCAGTCCCCTCGCGACCCCCAAGAGGGAGCAAGCAGCCACAAAAATGGATGGATAAACTATTTGCCACCTGCATCACTGAGCAGAAGGAATGTGCATCCACTGTTAGCTCACCTAGCACCACCAAGCCAATGTTACAACTCAGCTAAAGAGGACACCATTAATGTTCTCACAATGTTACGAGCCACTTGTGTCTATTCCTCATGTCTTAGCTCCGCCCTCGTAAGACACGGGAGAGAGAACACAAGAGGCTCAAGTGCAAAACTACCATGTTCTAAACAGGACTTGGAGCCCTTGTGTTTTCTTCTTGATGATAATATCTCTAAAATAAGATACATATATCGTGTGTTCAAGTTTTTGTTCTCGGACTCCCACTACCAAGTTCAGGTGAAGTGATGCTGCAAGAAAAAAGTCAGACTCACCAGGGTTGGAGGTTTGGCCCCCATCTAACTATAAAGCATGGAATCTCTATATGTCTGAGTGTACCTTCATATCTCCAAAACCATCCATCCAATCTGCTTCACACTTGGCAGGTGTGCTACATGGGACCCAAAGATGTATAATGTATATAATTTTGTATATAATTTTTTTTAAAGCTTTAAACTAATCCAGTTAGGCTGATTCTGTGGTACCACTGATGCAACTCCAGGTATACTGTGGGATTGTGGGATATCTACACGTTATTACTGCATATTCCACTGGGATTATACAAAAAGTTAGGAATGAATTTTGAATTGACTATCAGTATGTTGTGTGCACACATTTCCAAAAAAAGGCAAACTCTCCCTTAAAAATGCAATTTAGTTTAATTTAAAAAGCCTTCATGTGGAACCTATTTATCACTGTTTGCACATGGGAATTACAAGTGTGTGAAATGTCACATGATCTTACATTTTTTCCTGTTACTTTAAAAAGTTTAAAATTAATTCTTGAGTCATTTTGTTAAATATTTCATGAGTAAAAGTTGTTTTATCAATTGTTATTTGATATTAGTAAATAAAAACAAACTAGCTATTGTGCACAGATAGAAATCCAGGTGTGCCTTGAAATTTTGGCTTGCCCTTTGGTGTGCCATAGGCATAAAGTTTGAAAACCACTGGACTAATTCATGTATCAGAAATTAGAATCAAGGTGACAAGTTGTGTAAAAATTTCAGTGAGGCCATTTTTCCCATAAAACTGCAAATAATTTCTACACACTTACAAACTGTTATTTCCCCGGCAGTTTCTGGTAGGTTATGGGGGGTTTACAAGCACACACTTACTGATCATTGTTTGAATATCTCTATTTATGCTCTCAAAAACTTTGACCACAAATAACTCATCTGAGACAACTAGGATTTGTACCCAGGTTCACTGTAAACTCCAATAAACCTTTCAGAGACAGTCCAACTCTGAGTGGAGTCCTGCAGAGATCAGCTGTGAAGTCCTGCGGCTGGTGGCTGTTTGCTCCGTTCCTCTTCAGCAGCTAACAAGCGGCACTAACTGCTAACAGTCACTGCTGCAACTAACAAGCTATACAAATCCATTCAGTAGTTCCACCATCCACAGTCAGACACATACGGTTGATTATTTACTGCTGAATTATAGCTCTCAATTCAAACCACCAACTGACGCTGCTCCAGTGTAAGTGCTTTTGCAGGCTTACGAAACATCCTGGCACAGACTATTTACTGGAGTTTACCAGCCTGTCACTCATGCAGCATTTGAAGACAATTACAAGCACAGCAGTTTTTGGCTTTCAGTGCCTGGTAGTCCACCACTAACACTTTCGTCATGTCTCGTCTTGTCAGCGAAAATGAAAGATAAATTTCGTCTTAGTTTCTGCCACGATTTATTATTTGCTCATCATCGACTTGTTTGTTATAAAAAAAAATGTCATTGACGAAAAATTTTCATCATACTCTTCGTCAATAAAATTAACACTGGTTAACAGGTAAGTTAAATTAAATTAACCCCTGTACTGTTGTCATGAATGTTGAAATTATCTATATAAACTATAGAAACTAAAACTGTACCAGGCTGTAAACATGTTGATTTCTGCTGTAAAGCTGGGTATTTTTTTTTTAAAGATATTTTTGGGGGCATTTTTTTAGCCTTTATTTGATAGGACAGACAAGTGTGAAGGGGGGAGAGAGAGAGAGAGAGGGAGTGACATGCAGCAAAGGGCCACAGGCTGGAGTCAAACCCAGGCTGCTGCAGCCACAGCCTTGTACATGGGGTGCCTGCTCTAGCACTAAGCCACCGACGCCCCACAGCTGGGTATTTTAACATGGGGGTCTATGGGGATTGACTGGTTCTGGAGCCAGCCTCAAGTGGCCGTTCAAAGAACTGTAGTTTTTGGAACTTCCGCGTTCGCTTCATTTTTCAGCCCCGGAGATTGCTTTTTGCTCAGGACCCAAAGAAGCACAGTGACAATTGTGAAGTTGTTTGTAATGGCGGTTCTTGAGAAAGCTGCAAGTAGCAATACCACAGCCTAAGCAATCATGTTTTCCACTAGTCCTTTCAGTAGCACTCACCATATCAATCAATCAATCAATCAATTTTATTTATAAAGCCCAATATCACAAATACAATTTGCCTCACAGGGCTTTACAGCATACGACATCCCTCTGTCCTTTGGACCCTCACAGCATATGTGAGACCTGTTAGTAGTAGGCCTATTGCTGCAAAGCTTAATGTTGAGTCATTCTCCTTGAGGCCACAAGAAATTCTCTGTTTCTCTACCATTGTACCTATACCATAACAATAATGTCAAGAGTATATGAAGCACATTTTAACTGTCTTTTTTGATAACAGTAACATATAGCACGTGACATGAGTAGTCTACAGCCAGAGATGTATTTATATTGACTCAGTGACACATTATGAGACTAACAATGTAGAAGCGACTTCATGTTTCGCATGTACCACCCATGGCCTGTTATCATTGTAATTCCGTAAGTGTGATAAAAAATCATCAGTCAGCTCCTGTGTTTGTGTCTCAGCATCTCTGACAATGATAATTCTTCATGTTCAGGTCTCCTCCATCCATCCATCCCATCCCCCACGCAGTGCTCTCGTCCACAGCCACGGGCCACTGGCCTGAACCACTTCAGCAGCAGAGAAGTCAGAAAAATTATGCAGACGTCCCTGATGCGAACATGACCTATTTTGAAGCCCTACAGAAGCCTGCAGACCTGGCTGTCTTCCCGCTGCGTTGGCCTATTGCCTGCACCTGCCTACATGACGTGACAGGCTGTGTACACATTGTTAAATATTCAAGCTCTTTTCATTTAGCTTCACATAACAAGATTCAAACCTAATTATTGCAAATTTACTGCAGCACTGCCTTTCCTCTGGAACCTGCATAAATATATGTATATAAAATGATACGTGAATATATCAAAGCCTGTGTATAAGGCAAGATAATGTAAATGCAAAATCTCCAGTGAGAGCATTGACACAACACTCAGTCATCAGATAACACTAAACACATCACTGATAACAATAGTTAGTATTCTGTGCTTGTGTTACATCATATTTTTTATGCATCACTGTCATTGAACAGTGACTTAAAATTAATTCTAGCTAAAATGACTGATCAAATAGATCATGATAAATCATAATGATGTTATGATTTATTCATATCACAAGCCTTCAAGTGCATTTTTTAATTCAGTCTCACACTATATTTGTAATACTTTGCCTTAAAGAAGCAGTGTGTAGGATTTATTGTCAGAAATGAAATAATATCCATTATTTTCAAGTTAGCCTTCACTAGTGTATTATCACATAAAACTAAGAATTGCAGTGTCTTTGTTACCTTAGAACAAGCCATTATTATCTCCCTCGGGGCTGGTCCACAGGGTCCACCATGTTTCACTGCCATGTTTCTACAGTAGCACTGAATCGCCACCAATCAGCTGTTGCTGTCATTTGATGCTGCTATGACAACCGTTTCTGTAAGCTGCTTGTCTCCTGCTCTCTCAGCCTGGTTAGCACGAGCTAACACAACACAACATGTCATCCCAACTATCTCAGCTATTTTCTTTCGACCAAACTCAACTGTATCACTGCGCAGAGGGAAGCGTGCAACACAAACTGAGCACTGTCTAGTTACATTAGCAGGCAGACTTTCATGGCCGATATCTCCAATAGACGATGAATAAATAGCACTACAGGTAAGAGGAAAAAGATGTATTTCTTGATTTTGCGGTGACCTGTCCCTTTAAAGATAAATAAATTATACAATTAATTAGGACAGGTACACAACAAACTGTTTCCAGTGTTTTGCCTGTATTCTATGCATCTTACATTGTCTCAGTTCAGAGATTGTCACAAGAGCTTCTGTTACTCAGTTATTGCAGCCTTTTTTTCAAAGATATTGTTCCATATTGTGAGTTGCCTGATGGCCTAAACACTGCATTTTCAATAAACCTACACTGTGTCTCAATTCCAAATGACCTGCTAATTCTACACAGGTTTTTAGTACAAGTGCTGTTACTCGTACTCGCTGTTCTCTGAATAAATAAAATAATAAACCTATAATCTACCCTCCAAACTACAAAGTAGGCCCGTGCTAAGTTACAATTAGGCCAAGTGCGCTCTCCTCTCCTCATTTCCTCCTTTCTTTTTTAGTCACATGCTTATTATTAGAATTATCTTCTCAATAAGTTTGAAATATTTTTGAAGAATCTCAGAGAACAGACACATGTAGCTCTGTACTCCTTTGCAATCTTCATGCACAGCCTCAAACTGCATGTCATTTTTGTTTACTTATCAGAGACATGACATGGGAGACATAAACATTATTTCAAATTGAGTTTTGGTTTATAAAGACATGTGGAAGTTGGAGAGAAATTCGACGTTGTCTCTGCTCACACTGGGCAGCTGGTGAACCCGAATCTGACATAGAGCTGGAGGGAGACTGTGATTTTACGCCAGACTAGCTTAAGGCAAACACTGTCGTTACCTGGCTGTCCATAACAGCAGGTCAGGGAGATGTGATGCTGCTCGATTTGCCTACATTTACTTTGGTGGCTGTGAAAAGGTAAGTTGAAGAGGGAGGGGCAGGGGCTAGACTCAGATACAGTTGCTGTTGGAATACAACACACTTTTTTATTGAGAATTGATGTGGGCCAAATTTAAAAACCAAACTCTAAAATTATTACAAGACATATTATATATATATATATATACCATGCAAAAAAAGGGCACTCATCTAGTCAGAGGGAAAAGGGGCAGGTGCTCAAGCACCACCTGAGGTCTGTCTGTGCACATGCCAGCCTGGGAATGAAAACTGGTTTGGCTCAAACAGCATATTATGATGACTAGCATGTACAGTAGTAGTAGACTGCGTAGGAAGTCACTTGGTTTTAGTACATTTTAAAAAGCTCTCAGGGGAAGTTTACACATGAAAGGACCATGGTCAGAAATTCTAAATCAACACCGTTGAAGCCAGCAAGACACTGACATACGATTACAGAGCAGTTTTTTTTTTTTTTACTGAAATGAAGACATAAAAAGTAAAGTTAACCATGATCAGTAGTTTTCATATCAATAAAATGCAGAGTATATATGATGACATCTGTGTGCTCCCCGCATAAGATTTACAGAAAAGTCCTCTTTAAAGAACAATTTACACCCAATTGATATGTTAACTAGTAAGGTGTACCTAATAAACAGGCAACTGAGTGTGTATAAGTTCTAAGTTACATTACAGTAACTTACAATGGATATAAAAGGTCTACACACCCCTGTTAAAGGGCCTGGTATTTGTTTTGTAAAGAAATGAGATTAAGATAAATCATTTCAAAACTTTTTTTCACCCTGAAAACTGACAATCATCTGGTTGCAGAAGTGTGCACACCATTAAACTAATACTTGGTTGAAGCCCTTTTGATTGTATCTCAGCAATAAGCAATTTTGGGTAGGAGACTATCCGCATGCCACATCTTGACTTCACAATATTTGCCCACTCTTCCTGGCAAAAGCCCTCATCTCTGTCAGATTGCAAGGGCATCTCCTGTGCACACCTCCCTTCAGGTCACCCCCCCCAGATTTTCATTTGGATTTAGGTCTGTGCTTTGGCTGGACCATTACAAAAATTTCTTCTGGTAAGGCCAGTCTTTTGTTGATCTGGATGTATGTTTTGGGTAATTGTGCTGAAGCGTGAAATTCCCCTTCATCTTCAGCTTTCTAGCAGACACCTGGAGGTTTTGGGCCAAAATTGAACGATATTTGGAACTGTTCATAGTTCCCTCAACCTTGACTGCTGAAGAAAAACAACCTCAAAGCATGATGCTGCCACCACTACGCTTCACTGTGGGTATGGTGTTCTTTTGGTGATGCAGTGTTGTTTTGGCACCAGACATACCTTTTGGAATTACGGTCAAAAAAATTGACCTTGGTTTCATCAGACCATAGCACATTTTCTCACATGCTTTTGGGAGATTGAATGTTTTTTTTTTTTAAATGCTAAATTTATCAGCTTGGATTTTTTTTTTTTTTTTGTAAGAAAGGCTTCCATCTTGCTACCCTACCCCAAGGTCCAAACATACAGAATGCGGGAGATTATTGTCAGAAATTCCTGCAGCTCCTTCAGTGTCGCTGTAGGCCTCTTGGCGGCCTCCCTGACCTGTTTCATCTCTTTTTCATCAATATTGGAGGGACGTCCGGTTCTTGGTAGTGTCATTGTTGTTCAATATTTTTTCTACTTGTTTATGACTGACTTCACTGTGCTCCATGGTATATCTAATGCTGTGGAAATTGTTTTGTACCCTTGTCCTGATACCTTTCAACGATGAGATCTCGCTGATGCTTTGTAAGCTCTTTATAGACCATGGCTTCTGCTAAAAGATACATGTAAGTCAATGTCAGGACTATCCTATTAGGACAGCTGAACTTTATTTGGGGTTAAGCATTTTAACAGGAGTGTGTAGACTTATACATCCACTGTATAAGAGGCACATAATAACAGAAACTGATCTTACAGTCATCTCTTTTTAGTAAATGATACTAGTGTATGGTTGCAAGTCAAACTTACTCATTACTCCAGAGAGGCCAGTTTACTATCAATAATGCTTTTAGTTTCTGATTTAGGTTCACATAAAACTTAAGTTATGGTATAAAGTGAAAGATTTTTCTGCTGGATAAAATTCAGGAATAGCCTGTAACATTTTGTTCTGTGCTGCCCTCATGTGGATCTCTTCAGCATCATCACCATCAGACATACAGTAGATGGACAGGCCTCTTCATTATTTCACCTCTGTACTGAATAAAGCAGATAAATATTAACAGAATGCAGTAACATCAGATCCAAAAGGAATCTGAATTATTATTATTATTATTATTATTATTATTATTATTATTCACAGTTTTCAGCATTGATCCAGAGTGTAAATCTGCAGGTGTAATCAGACTTCAACAACAACATGAACCCACCACAATGTTTCCATAAGGTATGTACATTTATTAGAGGAGAGTGAACCACTAAATTGAACAAAAGAATACAGTACACATTGTCAACCTGCCAAACGACATTTGAGGCACTTAGCATGAGGAAAGATTCAGTAAGAGTTGAACGGCCTGCTGGACAGGAACAGTTTACTGTACATGATGAGTTCAGCATTTAAGGGTTCAAACCTAATACATAATTTGTTGTTGAGTAGAGGGTGAGGGGCAGAAGGCTGAACTGTACAAAGTGTCTTTATATAAAACATGGATTTCAATTTCACTTTTTGTTTTGGGCTCATACAACTGACAAAGTAAGCTAATCTAGTAGTGTGTCCCAATGTAACAAGTGGTTTGTAATTATCACAGTGGAGAACTCATGTGTACAGTCAGACGTCCCATCAACACTTGCTTTTAAAATGTTCTGATAAAACCAAATGGTTCTTTGGCCTGGGAGCAAGAAGAAGGACTGTTCTCACACTGTGCATTTCCATTATATATATGAAACCGTTAAACAAACATAAAGCCATCTAAAACAAAATGAATGAAGACCTGGAGTTCATTTGGTGTTTGTATCATCTTAGCTGGGATCAGTTCAAGCTGTCTGTCTGAGGGAGACTGAGCTACAAAATCAACAAGACAAGTTTTATAATCCTATCCCAAAACTGAAAATTGTCATGTCAAGATACAGAAATTCCAGTTTAAATATTGGAGAAAGGAAAAAAGAAATCGACAGGACTGCAATAACAAAAAAAAAAAAAAAAAAAAACCATTACGAACCTCTGTTACATTGTCTCCTGTTATTTTACCTTACAGTACACTACAGTATGTATGTAAGTATTTATATTGTAGCCCAAAAAACGGTTTAACAAGAGAAATACCAACTACTTGAACACTGAACCTTGTGATGCTGGACATTTTGCAGGCTAAACGTCAAGTCATCATTTTTCCCTCATAAACAAGCACTGTACAGACATTTGACAATTATTCACTCCCAAATTCACCTTGGATTGTAAAGAAGGGTACATTTTAAATAGCATTTAAGTGAGTTGGGATGTTATTACACCTACACCAAACAGGACGGTTTGTCCTGGATAAGGGATATTACAGCCTTGTCCCATGGAAATACATGAAATGTTAACAGAGTCTTAGAAATGCATTACGTGGTGGTGGGGATGAAATGTGTTAAAATTAGGTGCTGGCAACATGACAACAATGCCAATGCAGCTGGGAGTGGTGGTGGATGGGTCAAACAAACTTTCAAGCAGCTTGTGTCCCGTGTGAGATGAAAACACTACCTAAAAATGCAAAGCACTTTATGTAGGTAGTTTATGTAACTACCCAAACTAGTTATAGTTTCTTTCACTAAACCTAACCAAACTGCCACCATTTCAGAATGTTAACCATGTTAATGTGTGGGAAACTGTGACCATTTGTAATAGATTTTACTCTGCTATTGTTTTCGTGTTGCCTGCACATTTTAACACATTTATTGCCCATCACCACATAATGTGTTAAGAGGTCGTTTCATTTCAAAGAATTTCTGTCAGACTGTGCTGGATATTTTTTACCACGTTGGCTTTCTGTAGTGGGCTAGGCTGGTTTGATAAAGGAATAGTTTAACATTTCAAGAAAATAATCTTATATGCTTTCTTTACGAGAGTGAGTTGAGAAGATGGGTATCAATTTTCAGAAGGCGTGTTACATATGGATCTTGAGTCAGCATGTGGTTAGCCTAGCTTAACATAAAGACTGGAGACAAGGGAAAAACAGCTAGCCTGGCTTTGTCTGAAGATAAAGCATGCTGATCAGTGAGCTTTAGCGGTGCTGGTTGGTGTATTTTTGACTTTGGAGAAGGCCAGGCTAGCTTCAAACCTGTTTTATGCTATGCTAGGCTAACCACATCCTGACTACAGCTCTGTGAAAGTTAACACCTATATGTCAATCTCCTGATCTCACACTCTTTGGGGGGGGGGGGGGGGGGGAGCACATTTCCCAAAAATGCTGACCAAATCCTTAAAGGAGAGCTTGTGAAAACACCCCCTGAAGTGAGTAAAAGTTGAATGCTTGTTTGGTTCCATAGGTAAGTCACAAATATGAGTGGAATGCTGCTACTCATGCCACGGTTTTAGTTTTATGGGAAATGATTTCAAGGAATTGAGCTAGTGTGGAATAAAATGCCCATTGATGATTAGAGCACTTGATTAAAATGAACTTTTAGCAAATGCTGGTGAAAAGCGGCCCCTGCTGAGGTCAGAACTTCAGTTATTGGAGGCTGGCTGTTTTAGAACCACTTTGAAAGTATAAAAACATTAGCATGGCTTGCATTGTTCAGTCACATTTGCATATTGAACGGAAGAAAACATTAATTCCACAGTTCCATCATCCTGTAATACAATCATTAAAACCCAAGAAGAAAGTAAATGTCTTGTGATGAAAAGAATGTCAACTGTAACATTAAAACAAATGTATGTACAACAGACTGGACCTGATGATGCCAGAGAGCAGGTTTACAGTACAACATAAATGCAATAACACGTGAAAGTCCAAACACATGGGTTACGTTCAGGGCTCCTACTACACTTAAATGTCTACAGAGCATAAAAAACAAATGTGACAATAAAAATCACATTGCCTCTGAAAGTATCTGATATTAACAAGAAACCTTTCATTGAACCAATAACAGTTTAAAGGTATGTAAAGGCCTTTATCTGTGATGTTATCTGGGGTCAGTAGGTGCATTTTGTTCTGTATCAAACTGATGTTGAATCATGCTTTGCACATTTCTATAAAAACCCTCATCTATTCCTGTAAAGTTTAAAATTTCTCTGTGATCACATTTTGTACTTCTGGGGTGATCCAGCCAACCCCTGCCATTATAAAAACAACCTTTATCCTTATTCCGATCAGCACTAACAGCAGTAACACAGGTCCAATGTTTCCATTTCCCAAAGTGTTGTGTAGTGTTCCAAGTGTCTAAAAATTAGTTATTGTGTTCAGGATGGTAGTATAGTAACACAGGGCTCAACATTATTGGCTGCCCAGCCAGCTTTACAGTGGCTTAAAGGACATAATTCTTCCCTTTACCAACGGGCTTTTAATCCGAAATATCTGCAGGAAGTGTTGAGGTTGATATAGTAGTAGTAGTACCTCAACAATTAAATAACAATAGTGAAAACCTAAAAACAATTGGAAATCTGTCATATTATTTTTGGAGACTCATTTTATTACCTGCTTGTATTGAAGAATTTGATTAGACCACCTGATCAATAATAAAATAATCTGCAACTATTTTGACAATAAATAAATTGTCATTTTTCAAGCATAACTTCCAAACACTACCTTGTTCCAGCTTATAAAATTCATGATTAGCTGCTTTTCCCTGTATTACGCAATAACAGACTGATTATCAGATAAAACAAACATATCTGATGATGTCACCTTGATCTTTTTGCTGTATTCTGACATTTGATAGACTAAATGATTTAGCCTGGTAAAACCATCCTGATGGTGTGAACTCAACATTCTGTTTCGCTCTTTGTATCAGTCTGGTCTAGGTGCCACCCCAAACACTTTCAGTGGGTGGGAGTACTCGCCTTGACAAACAAACTCTTTCAGCCAGTCAGTATATTAAAACCCTGGGGAAGGGAGCCAGTTGATAAATCCAGCCAGTTGATAAATCAAGCTTTTGCTAAATCCAGTTGGAAGAACTGTGAAAACATCTTTTCCTCTGAGAAACTCCACAAGTGCAAACTATTGTCCTTGTTTAAATGTTTCTATTGACTCTATTTCTATAATAATTTCACTTATTATTGTGTTTACGCTACTCACGTTAGAGATGGCTTGTTACTCCCGAGCCGCCATTACTGTTCCGCAAGCTGAGGCCTGCACTTTATGTCATCAACTAAAACACAGTCCCTAAATGGCTGTTAATGTTGTCAAGTACGGTGTGGTTCTGTGGTTGGCCCTATTTGGATATTACACAGAGCGAAACAGAGTGTTGAGCTCAAATCATCAGGATGGTCTTACCAGGCTACAAACGATTAAGTGATTAATCAAGACCATAAAATAGATTAATCAATAGTAAAAAATAGTTGCAGCCCTGCCTTAACCATTGTTGATACTTATTATTGGCATATGGGGTATAGTTACTCAATCTTTACAAATACAAATTTTGCTAATTTTGGCATTTTAAAGTTTTGGAAGCAGATGCCAAATCTTACTGATGAGCCCTGGGATGACAATTGACTGTAACTTGTCCATATTGTTTCTGACAGATATATTATTCAGTCTTTCTTGATGTTACCTTCGTGTGCCATAATCTTCTTAAATGAACAAACATTGCTACCCACAAAAAAAATAATCTGACAGCAAATTTGTGGGAATTTTGAGATTTTACAGTAAACTCAGAGATCAAAAGTGGATTCAAAACATGAGCACAAGTAAACAGTTTGAGTTGTGGACAGCAAAAATAATGTTGCATGGAAACTGCATAGGGTGTAAAATGGGCTGACAGTACTGATATCTCAAGTCTCAAGTACTGAAAGAGAGCCATGTTTAACAGAGAAAGGATTTCTGCTGTCTGCTAAAAAAAATCTATAAAACCATCTATCTGTTTGCAACACCTGGCAGACTTGAGAGATTACCTTGAAAAATCTCAGTTCTAGTTATGACAAGCGCATGCTGCACATTGACAAAATCCTGACAGAAACTGTAAACTAATCCTGAAGATAGAGTAAAATTATACCCCCCTCAATTAAAATATTATACAAAAAAAGGAATAATTTGGACCAGAACATTTTTATCACATGCACAAAACAAAGGAATCTGTCTACAAGCTTTAGAGTTAAGCTATACAAATAGTTCCCTGTCCTCATGTGCAGGATAATAAAAGAAGATACAAAAGTCCCTTAATCTAGGCCTCTGCTTGTCTGAAATTCATGAGCAAAAATGACAAACCAGATTAATAGGAAATCACCTGAGTAATTTAATCCAACTCTACATACAACCTTTGCTGATATTGTCCCCTTTCTCTAAGCTAGTGCTCCTACCACAACTCCTAATTACAGTGTACCATTTTCACAGTTCAATTTGACCTGTGCATGCATGATATAAATCATGCTTGCAGTACATAATTTATCAGAATATGCACCTATGAAAAGATAAACTATGATTTACTTAAGAATATGTATTTACAGGAACAAAAATTGAACAAACGTATAGTGGAAGGTCATTAAAAAATATACAACTTCAACGATTTGTTTCACCTCAAAAAGGACAGAATATCACCCCATTACGAGATGATGGAACATTTTTAGAACAGTTTATTCCAGTCTCTAGTTGCCTCCATGAGGTGCCGCTGACCGTGACCAATCCAATCTTCTTGGCTGTTGAAGAGCCGACCACAAAACCAGCAGTCAAACACCACGGGCTCCTGTCTACAACCTGATCGAGTTTTCACAACCTCGTACTTTTTTTTGCTTTTTTTCCTCAACTTCAGTTTCAGGAGAAATCGCTCTCGGACAGAACTCTGTACTGGCCGGGGTCTTGGATCACCGCTTGGAGACGATGCACCTTTGGTCAAGGAATTCTCCCATAGAGCACCAAGCTCAGAGAGTGCTTGGATTGTTTTCTGAGACAGAGAGACCTTAGTAACAGCACCTTTGTATCTGTTAACTACCTTCATGATATTGGCCACTTCGGGAATGTCAGCATCTGGATGATTGAGCACCACTACAGGTTGGTATCTACGAGGGCATTTGACCTGCTGCAGAGAACTGAATGGGGCAAGCCTTAGTGTCCTTTCAACTTCTTTGGCTACAGGCTTCCATAACACAGTAGTCTCTTTCTCAGTCAGTATTTTATTTGTCAGTCTTCTAGCTTTGTGCATTGTTGCTGGGAGCTCGTCAAACAATGGTTTCCTGCGCCTTTTCCTTTGGCTTGGAGGCCGAATTGGCCTTGGGGCTAGGATAGGTTTCTCTGCTTCACTTGACTGTACCTTTACATTCATTTGAGAGGGTGAAATGCAAGATTCCTTGACATCTTTCTGTGCAGTGTTTTGGATGGTGATCAATTTCTTCACTCCATTGGAGGCATTTGCATTTGTTTTGTTCGATGACACCAGAAAACACTGGGTCTGAGGTCTGGTGGCCAAAAACAAAGGTTGACTGCTTGAGGTGGGAGCACCACTTGTAAGAAGGCTACCAGTAGGAGTGACTATCTTAAATATGACTTTGTTTCCAGTACTTTCACTGGATTGGCTACACTGAGTCCCAGTCTTTGCATCTTGGTTGTTTAATAGTAAGCGTGATTTGGGTGGAGAAATGTATCGCAGCAAAAATGCCTGGCGACCAGATTGCAGAGTGTTAGGTTTGTCTGCAGTGCTCACAGGCATGGCCACAACTGGCCGTGAGCTCAGTGGGAGTTGTGTACTTGCCAGTCTGAGGCCAGGAGTACTGGGGCTCTGAACAAATGGAACAGACCTTTGTACCAAGTAGCAAGTCTGCTGTGTCTTTGCCGTTTTGTCTGTAGGTGTACTATGCGGTGTGCTTGAAAGAAGTACAGGACCCTTAAACCCTGGGCTGTTGATAAAGTAGTGATTTGAGGTGGTGCTAACACCTGGTTGAACAGCAGAGAGAAGTGTTTTCCCTTTTTCATCAGCTCCTGGATTTTGTGCTGATACACCTATCCTCCTGCTGTTTGGAGTGAGGGTTACTCCAGTAGGGTTGCTTAATCGTTCTGCCCCTGGCTTCATGTAAGATACATTGATCTGAGGATTTGCAGAATTCGTTATCAGTTTGAAACCTGGAGTGGCCTTGACCTGCATCGGCATGGCAAAACGATTCTCCGAAGTTCTTAAGAGTACTGACTGCTTGCCCTCCGGCAACTGAAGAATTCGTAGAGTCGTTTTTGTTTGTTTCAAAGAATCATTACTTGCACTTGAAGACCCAACTCTTTCCTTATTAAGTTGTTGGGAAATGATTGCATCTGAATGTTCCTCCACAAAACTGCCCAAGAGAGTTGAACTACTCTTTGTTTCGGACTGTTTGTTTGATATAGGAATGCTGTCCTCCTCAATTTTAATAATATTGAAGTCTTGGAGCACTGAATCAGGATTTTCATCTTCAGTGGCAGGATCGTCAACACTAGCTATGCATCCCTCAACCTCAATGTCACTATCCAATATCTTTTCTTGAATTGAGTCTTCTCCATTGCCACTTTCTGTGAATGGTTCTGGAGACTCTGCCAATGTCAAGCTAAACTGTGATGATTCACAAATACTTTCTTTGTCTAGTGAATGTTCAGACATATTGTCAAAGTTTTGGGGAGTGGTAGGTGAAGTGCCAAATGTTTCCTTGGAGTAGTTGTGAAAAGTAAATACTCCTTGGTTTGGTGAATTTTGTGTGCAATTTTCTGAGCCCACAGCACTTTCTCTGCAGCTACCTGAAGTGGGTGTGGATGAGTCTGATGGTACTGCATTCATGGAAAGGTGTTTAAGATGCTGGCTGTTTTTCTGTTCAGTCTCTGGTCTAACCCTATCAGTCTTTTCTGGAGAACTCTGAGAAGATTGGTCATTGTTTTCTTTAGTGTTACAGGGAGAGTTCCCTCTGTGTTGGTCAATGAGTTTGCCTGCTTCTGTATCAGTCATTAATAACTCATCTGCAGCCCCACAGTTTTCAATGGTTTCTTTGGAGACTTGTCTGGAAAGCAATGTTTCCTGAGCAACTTTTGAAGGTGAAGATAAAACACTGACCTTACCAGCACACACTGTTGAAGTATTGCTGATTTGAGAACCACTGTGGGAGGTTGCATTAGAGTTAAATGTCGCAGAGACTGAATTATTATCAAACTTACTTCTTTGTGAGCAGGTTGTTTGACTTTGGTCGCCCACATGATCAAAGTCATTTGTCACAGGATATAACGTATCTGCACAAGTTGAAGACCCAATTAGTAAAGGATTAGTTTGCTCCCCAACATCATTTCTAGGTGGGCTGGAATCAAGGTTGCAAACAGAAGTTTCTTCCTCCTCAATCTTTACTTTTACTGCCATAATATCATCTTGTTCCATCTGTATGCAAGATCCAGTTCTTGGTGAAAGAGCAAAGCAATGCGATGTTGAGTTCTTGCTGTCAGAAAACTCCCCATTCTCATTAGAGATTTTGCTTTTATACTGCACAGGATTTGGTGCTGAGGAGCCCACATCTTCAACCAAGGAATGGTTCTGAGTGGATGAATCTTGCTTTGCTGTTGGTATTACTTTGAGAACTAAATGTTTTTTGCCATCAACCATCTTGAATCCCATTACTTTGGTTGTACAGTTGGGGGGAAGAGAGATTTTGTTCTTAACCATCAGAACAGTCAGTCCATTAGGACTGGTGTGACTTGCGGCATCAGAACTTGCAGAGTTGTCACATTCCTGTAACATTACTGGCATTGACTGCTCTGTATTATGAGAACCTTTGCTCCAATTTTTGTTGTCCTTTTTTGCTACAGTCCCATCCACAAAGTGGTGGGTATCCTCAAGGGATTTCTCTGGTTTGATTAGCCTGCCATTTTGGTTTGGTAAACTCCCAGAAAGACAGTTCAGTTTCGATATCCTCTGAGCCTCCTGTGCTTCAGTACTCTTTTTCATGAAAAGTTTTAAGGTTGCAGATGCTGAATTCCCACTGTCCTCTATACTTTTCCATACATTCCTTCTCTCAGCCTCCTCTTTGTGAACAGCTGCCATGTGCTTTTTAAGATACTCGCTTCTTGCTGCACCATATCCACAAAACTGACAAGTGAAGGGGAAAGTACCCGAGTGAGCTTTCATATGCTTCTGGTGATCCTCTTCATTTGAGCTGATATGTCTGCATTTTGAACACTTCCATGGACTCTCATTATGATGATGGATGTGTTGGACGAATGTACCTGCATCCACAGTTGTAAAGTCACACCAGTCACAGTTAAACTGCCCATTTAGACTGTGACACATGATGTAGTGTCTGGTAAGCAAAAGCAGAGAGTACTGAACATCATTGTCGCATAGCTCACAGGTAACCAGGGTATTCCTGTGCTCGATCCGATGACGTTGAAGAGCAGGGAACTCATTTGTGACAAAACCGCACAGGTCACATGGGTATGTAGGAAGGGTTCCTTTATGGGCTGCTCGAAAATGTTTAAGGAGATCATTGGGGCTATATGTGGAATCATCTTTACACACTGAGCATCCAAAACTCAGAATCTTTCCGGAGAAAACAGCCCCCTGCTGATTTTTACAATGGGCTTTATTGAGTGTTTGTTTCTCTTTCTTGGCAGAACTCCCATGTTCCTTAATGGAAGATTCTTCTGCATTATTGAAGAGTGACCCATCTGCCACTTCTCTGAAATGCTTATAAACAAAGTCTTTTACCTTTTCTTTTTCATCCCCTATTACTGAAATGTTGCAGTTTTTGGCAGAATCATGAGGTATTGTGAGGTCTTCTTCCATAGTTGTAAATCTACAGATATCTGTAAGAGAAGTAACAAAATGTGTTTTTCATTAGTACAAGGATCCCACTTACTCTAAATGCATTTAACATTACTGTAAAGCAGAAAAACAACACAATGTGTTACAGTGCACTTTTCCAATGATACATGACAATCCCTTTTTTTCAAAGATACTCTGCCATTGGTGATCAGGTTGCTGGTGATTTCACGCCCACTCAAGCAGACCACATGGGTTTTGCTGCAGCATTTAACAGTGGTGGTGGGCCACCTTGAAATAAAGACTATCTCTCCTAACATTACAAGAAAGAAATAAACCTATACTAAATAAAACACATTCAGGTAAAAAAGGTTTGCCTAAGTTGCTCATAATATGAAATACAGCAGGTCTGTATACCATTAAAAAACAACAACAGTGACAAAAAAAAAACAACAAAAAGAAACAAGAATGTTACCAGGCTTTTTTTTGTACATGTACAATGAAATGGAAAATGTCAGGGTTCTCACACCTTCTTAAACATTTCATTGAAGAACTTTACAAGGATTTCCCTGGCCCATTTCCGATAAATTTCAATGACCCAACATAGCATAATTTGAGACATGGATAAAAGGTTAATTACAGTTATACCACTGAGAATATTTATAATGAGAAGTAGCAGACTTGATTGAAGCTCACAGACAAGTAAAACTAGAAATACCACCTTGCGGTTGTATGGATGATTCACACACATCTTAAAACTGGTAGCACAAAAATATCTATACAATCCGCACAGTTTCAAGATGGGCACTCAAGAAGAGTGTCATCAATTCAGTATCTGACTTAAGGGCCGTCCACACCAAGAAAGATAACTGTAACGTTAACTATAACGATAACAATGGCAGCATCCACACCAATGAACGATATCGTTGTGTTGCTAGGTTACGCCAAACACACACTGCTCGGTGCGGTCGGCAGGAGAGCAGAGTGATGAATAAAATGGATATTGATGACCTGTTGTGTTGCGAGAAAGAAAAAGAAAACCAATTTGCTGCTTGCTCCACCTGTCTGTCTGTAAGCTCCATCTGTCATGAGACAAACATGAATGAAGACGTGCAGTTTATTGTGTTTCACCGGCGAAGAGCTGTCATTACGCGCGACAATTACGCACGGCTGTGCGCTCTTTATAACTCACTGTGTGAACTGTGTGATGTTGCATAATAACGATTTGCCCCCCTCAGTAACTTCATCCTGGCACCTGAATTTTATGAATGGAGGGGAAAAGAGGCAACGCATTCCCCTGCAAAATGTATTTTATTGCAGTTATTTACCCGGTATTTGCGAAACAAAATCACTGAAGTTAAGGTTCTGTCACAAAACTATATTGTTACGGATCTTTGTGCATTTTTAAGTGGGTATATGGAAATCCTGGAGCTTCCTTAGTGGGTATACATGATGTGATGAATGTCTCGACCTGTCATTTCGGATGGATTTTGATTGGCTGTCAGTGTTTCTATCGTTCATCAAATCGCTCTGAAAGTGATCCAAACGATATCGTCCACCACTATCGTTGTCGTTATAGTTGTAGTGTGGACGCTGCCAAACACTTGAGTTTAGAATGATTTTTAAAACTGTATATTTATAGTTATAGTTATAGTTCTTGGTGTGGACGGCCCTTTAATGTCTCCCCTTCTGTTCCTAAATTATGGCACTGAATAATGAAACGTATTTTTGTAGAACCTGACAAAGTTGACCTTCGACGTTTCAGATATAAAATGTCATCACTTCCTTATTTTATCCTGTTAGGTGTTTTTGTGAAATTTGGTCATAATTAGCATATGAATTCTTGAGGTATGATCAAAAACATGTTTTGAGGTCACAGTCACTTTTGATCACCAAATTCTAAACAGTTCATTGTGAGCCTAAGTGACGTTTGTGCCAAATTTAATGAAATCCCCTTGAGGCCTTCTTTAGATATTGCATTCATGAGAATGAGATGGGCGCAAGGTCACAGTGACCTTGACCTTTGATCTAGTTCATTTATCAGTCCAAGTGGACTTTCATGCCAAATTGTAAAAATGTGTCTTATCACTTTTATATTGTCCTGTGTTACAGTGATGGAAGATAGCATCAAAAGAACTTTAATTTCTAATCTTGCACAAAATACATGAACACAAACACTTACTCTGACCCATGACTGATTACCTAAACTTTCAAGGTCTTTATTTTTTCCCCCTCAAACTCACAAACTTTCAAGATTTCAAGATCTGTGGGGACCCTGAGAAGGCAAACTGTGTTCTCCCACAATGAGACCTCTATCCTACCAGGCTAGTAACAACGATCAGTCAACACTTATGCACTTACTAACACATTTAAGTGTGTATGGATAAAACCTAGCATTTAGTTACAAATGAATAAAGGGCCAAAGAACAATGTGTTAACAACAGTAGGCCTGTTTGTCGATCTTTTACCATAACTGCTAACTGTGAACATTCACATGGCATACCTTTGTTAGCAGAATCTATAGAATGTGTCATTTTAATCCCTGACTGTCCAACTGCACAAACTAAACAAAATCTGAATTTTCCCCTAAAAACTTTAATGACTGCAGTAAGGACTAGTCTTACACCCCTTTTCCACCAAACTTAGCACACCTTCATGGCTTTTTTTGACATAGGAAAACCTGCTAAAAATAGGTGACAGGCTCACTCCACTCCCACTGCCAGTAGAAAAGCATGCTTGTCTGCTGCTGAGCCATGCCTCTGGGTTTTTTTTTTCCTGGTGTGTCACATTCAACATCACAGAAAGGCCTGAAAACAAGCTAGTCGTTCCGCATCACAGACAGGCCCGAAAACAGATTAGTAAATAGAAAGCAGCATGGAGGCCAGAGAAAAATGTTATGGTTGTTACTTTTTTTATATAGCCTATATACTGTATACATATATCGCTTACTTATTCAGTCTCTCTTTCAAACCCGGTGCAGACTAATTTGAAACAATGTTTGAGTGCTGCTTGGGGGGAGACTGATGGTATTTTGTCATGGCGCGGTACGGTATCTTCCCAGTCAAGGGGCTAAAATTAGCGCTTTCACCTGGGTGTTGTATTTCCAATACTGCTGACTGGGGCCAGAGCCAAAAAATACCTGTGACTACTGCAGAATCATTTGACCTGTTACCTTTCCCATTACATACAAAAGCCAGATATTAACAGGTGTTAGTGTTTGGGGTTTTTTGTGCAGTAGGAAAGGGGCTATAAACACCTTTTATTTCACGGACATTATACAAGACATCACAGGACAAAATATTAAAGAAAGCTGTGATGCAGGCTACAATTCTTAAATGCAGAGATATTTATTTGCCTCAGTTGGGAGTGAAGGTGGAACCCTCGAAGAAAAAAACATGCTGAAATCAAAAGTGTTGTGTGAACAAATGTATATAATGTAAAGTCAAAGTAATATACAGTCATCAAGTACTAATGGCTAATGGTCTATGTTACTGGTCTGGAAAATGAGGAGGAGCCTATATTTGCTCCTGTTTGTATCTAAAAGCACTCACTTTTTTTTTTATTTAAAGTATTATTCTGTACTTTCAGAATCAGTCTAAGGACTGCACACTCCAGAAGGAGGAGTTGATGACTGTCCAGTGTGTTTTGGAGTCAGTTTAACACTAAATATTGAGGAAGTAAATTAGCAAAATTTCAAATTTCCACAGTTTATGTGCTGGAGGCCTGACCATCTATCCGCCACAGCAATTACGTGCCTGAGAAAGATTTTTCTTCACAGCTGGCGAAAGAATGTTTGACAGCGTAGTGGAGAAATCCACTGTTTGCCCCTTTCTCCCCCATTTTCATAAGAACACACTCATCAATTTCCGTTTCTACAAGTAATAACATTTAGCTGGTGATGCTGGTCAGTAAATCAGTCCACACACAATTATATGCTACATTTAAACAAACTTAAGCTGTAATAAAGAGGAAGCAGAGGATAAACTATTATCTTAAACAGATGCAACATTAAAATACTTATGTAGGGAATTAACTTCATATAACATACAGTATATAGAACCCACTGTTCCCCCACTAATGACCCTCAGATTTAGAAGAAATGTTGTTATCTGTAGCACCCATAAAAGCCAAAATAAGATACTGAGCTACAGTTAGTCAAAACAGAATCACTCTAGTTTGCATACCAGTGCTGTCAGTACAGACAGAAATGACACACATTGCTTGGCAAGTATGCTGCCTGGTCACTGAAGGCTCAATCAGAGTGGTTAGAGGAAACAAATCCCACCAATCAGATTACTCCAGTCTCTCCTCCCTACTTGCATGCAAATTGACTTCTTACAGACTTGTTCTAGCTCTCATGCTAAGCTTTTCAATACAGTGTACACACAGGACACTGCATATGCATTTGCCTTGTTAAAGCCTCAAGCTTCTCATGACATTACATTGACAGCTTATTGCTCTCTGTGACCTTCACCCCTTATCTTTCCTCTATTTTGAGCTAGTAGCTTTGCTCAAAATGTGCTCAGCTGCTTCTGAAGGTAAGACAGCATAGTTTTTGTTGTGATTTATCAAATATAAAATAAAAGACAAATAAAAGAAGGAGAAATAAAGAATACCCCAACTGAAGAACCACCAAGATATGCAAAGGCACATTTAAAGGAACACTTCACCCGCATAATAATTTCAATATCAATAGCCCTTTTTAGACAGGAATTGTGCAAATTTGCAGGAAAGCCCAATCAGTCTTTTTCAGTTTTGGCACTATAAAAACAAAATCAGTATGATGCGGTGAGGTTTGTGGGCCATTACCTGACACAAAGAGAGAAATGCAAACGGCTTGTTTCTCCTCTGATACGCCACATACCTGTGTGCCGCCACGGCTCGGCTGTCATGATACCAATGAAAGAGGAAATTACTGGACCTGGAGTTGGATTTCTCTGTCGTCGGTAAGCCGTTATCTTGCGCTGCAGAGCACTATGAGCCTCCGCTGTATCACATAGATTGCGCCCTGGGCGGTCGCGCACATTGCCCATAGCAAAAACCGTCCCTGGGTGTACAGGAAGTCTAAAATAACCACTTGCCAACCAGACTCGCTGTCGACACCAACCTCGCGACAACTGCCACCCAGGCTACTGCAGGTGGCAGTTCTCGCGAGGCTAGTGACAGAATTCAGTTTGGAGAGGCAGAGGAATTTTTTTTATTATTTTTTTTAAATTATATTATAATACGGGAGATTTGGGAAAGAGGGGTAAAATATGGTAGTTTCCTGGCCAAAACAGGAAACTTGACAGCTATGATAAAAAGATAAATCACTTTTCTATAATACATCAATGATATTTCAATGGAATAAATTACTTATTGACTTATTCATACTTCAAAAACATCATCAATAAGTGATTAAAATAGGGGGGGGGTCAAAATAAAAGAAATAAATGAAATAAAATCTAACCAGCCATCCTCCTCCTCTGGTAAGTTAAGAACAGTCCCTTGATTGCGGTGAGGTTTGTGGACCACTACCTGACACAAAGAGAGAAATGTGAACGGCTCGTCTCTCCTCTGACACATTGTTCAGGTATTTCTGGGCAGTCATGACACCGATGAAGAGGAAATTAATGGACCTGGAGCCAGGCTTCTCGGCCGTCGGTAAGCTGCTATCTTGTGCCGTGGATCACTATGGTTGCCGTATTTGACAGGAATTCTGTCTGTGACCCCCATTCAAGCCACAACCGGCAGGATTCGCCGTTCGTTTCTGCTGCTGGTTGAAATCTGTACTCGCACAGCATGCTCCTGAATGATTTCTTTTGCTCGCACAAAGCTGTTTTTAGTTACAAATGCGAGTAAAATGCTCGCACATAGAGCTCTGTAGTGGAGAACAAATCACTGTAGCATATATAAATAAATCTAGCCTACAAGTAAAATGAAATAAATAATAACTTTCACTGCTTAAAGATACTCAATAGCTCACCTAATACCTGAAATGTCATTGGAAAACAAACCACTGCAGCAGCATATTGAGTGCCAGGTGGCCAGGGCACACCATTATTGGACACCGCATGAACACTCACCCTCTTGCAATTGGACATTGAACTTATCCTACAGCAGTGGTACCGTAGTACTACGGTACTCCAACATTATGGTATCATACGGTATGTATCTACCGTTGGCACCAGTATACCGTGCAACACTAATACAGAATGCACATTTTTCAAGGCAACGGGGGGTGTGAGCACGTAACAAAACGTGTAGCTCAACGTGTAACGTAACCTGTGACATGGGAGGGGAGCCGCAGCTAGTCAGGCGGTGAAAGTCAGGCGGCTATTCTCACGTAATTCTTTACTGTCCCTGTCATCTAATGGCCTCTTCGTTTGCGAGGGCAAGAGGGCGTGCAATGCCTTGTCTCCCCAGTTGCTCATCTTTACAATGTCCGTCAGGTTTGCGTTTCGCTCTTGCTACTAGCTGCTCGCTAATTCCAGGTATCAGCCTGCATATCCAAAGCCGGTGGCTCGCACGTGCAGCGTCATCAACAGCTCCTACCACAAGTCTTCAACAGCCCCTACCATTGTGGAATGCCACCTCAGTCTGTTTAAACTAAAAGGACTCCGCCAATATGACTACCCTACGAGGTGGAAAATTGGGCGCCTCGGATCAACTCACCAAAAACTGTTTTTCTCACATGCATTCATGGTGAATGAAGAATTCAAAAACTGAGAAAATTGAAGTCATAGGGGGCCACTTTCAACAATAATTTTATCAAAACATCTGTTGACAAACTCTCACGCAACTCTTGTAGTGCAGTCCAAGTCTCATTTATCCAGTCATATCCAGCTCAGTACTTTCCAAACTTCTCCATGACTTCTCAAGGACCCATAGGAAATTTTTTTTTTTTTAGCCCAACTTGCCTGGCGTTTTTCAAACATATCAAATTCAAATTCTTTTCAAATATAATACTAGCTAGCTGGCATGCAGGAAGGGGGAGACCAACCCAGGGAGAAAAAAAATGAAACGTTCCTGATGGCAAACAAAATGTTGCCATGCAGGTATATATTAAAGGTACGTTAAGAGCTAAAGAAAAATTAATTTGCCGTTTCATTACAGAGAGTTATACACGGAAAATTATTGTAACAATCACATAATACCAAATTAAATTCCATGACTTTTCCAAGACTTTCAATAATTTTGACTGATTCCATGACTTTTCCAGGCCTGAAAAATGTGATAGTGAAATTCCATGACCTTATGGGTTTTCCATGACCAAAGGAACCCTGCAAACACATATTTTTGCTACAACTTTGCAATATAAAACACTTCTGCTGCTGTTTACAGCACGGACATACGATCTGCATTAAACATCTGCAGACACTGCACTCACATGGACGCACACATAGGTCCATTAACAGTACAATTGAGGGGACACGTCCACACCCAGCACTGCGGTATGGCAGCTTAACTGGCTTGATCACAGTGTTTCAGACTAGATTAGAGTGTAGAACAAGAGATTGGAGTATCCGCTGTCGGCGTGTTGGCTATGAGTAAAATCTGCAGGATAATAAAAAAATAGGCTACACACATAGGTCCGCACAGTAGGGTTGGGCGATAATACGGTAATAAGATATCCCACGATATTCAAAAATAGCAACGGTATCAGTTTCATTACTGTCATTGAAAAAAATCTGACGCACATATAGGCCTATAGGGGTCTCATATAATATTAAATATAATTTACTTAATGCCTAAATAATGAGTGCTTGTCCAGCACCTATGTATGTCTGGCTGAGTTTTCAATTTAATACTATTACAATTTAAAACTAATAGTAGCCTGTAATGTTTCTCTTATAACTGCCCTTAACTGTTGTCGAGAGATGACATTTGAGTTTTTGGATGTGATGTCATCATATGACAGCTCGGACGTGAGAAAGAGAAGAAAACATGGCAAGCCGCAAATGAAGCCAGTTGGTTGCAAAAAGAAAAACACAACTTCACAACTTCTGCAAGCAGCAGCAGGAGCAGGTCCAGTGGAGGAGGGAGTAGCGCAACCCGAACCACCGAGAAACAGATGACTCTGGGCAGTCTCCTTCAAAGAAGAGCCGATGCGGTGGCAGGTCCGGTCGGCACCATACAGGAGTAAGCAGGAGCAGAGATAACTGCCTGTTGTCGCGACCCTGTTATTCCGGGAGACAAAGACCTCCTTCTCTGGTGGAAATGTGATGGAGCCAGTCAGTGATGCTGCTATGGTTATCATTATACTTTGTTTATATGTCATTTTCAATGAGGAGTAGCCTGTTCTGACGGACAAAAAAGCTCGGACTTTGAGAGGGTGAACTTTTCAAATTAAACGTAGGGTTTAAAAATAAACCAATGAACAGTATTTCCTGTTGCGTTCTCAGAATAGGATTATATATGCCCATTTTCAGTCATGCCTTGTTATTTATTGTTCTGGTTTATTATTTGATAAGCCCTAGTACAGGATGCTGTAGATCTGTGCATTTAATTTATTTGATTTATGTTGACAGGTTCTAAAAATAAACCATCGGACAGTAAATGTCACGGTCTGAGGATACGCTGTAGAGCACACATTATCGTTACTGCCTTGGTTATTTATTGTTACTTTTTTGGAAGTGGACTGTAGCCCACAGACAATTTGTTGTTATTTCATTCTGTTTGGTTGACTGCTGCATTTGCACTTTTTTAGGCTAATATTTGTTAATAAAAGTTGTTAATGTTGTACATTTTTTGTTGTTATTTTTCAGTATTCTTAGGCCTATGTAATGTTTGCTATTCTGTTTCTGAACGGTATAGGCACAAGTCAACATCTTGGCAACTCCCTCTGAGCCCTTCAAAGTGATTTTTAATTTGTCACGGTAATACCGTATATACCCTGGGAAAATGTGGGGAAAGTTTAACAGTAACAAAATGTGGATACCGCCCAACTCTACCGCAGAGGTGTTTGTGCACACCATTGTGGAAAATGTGGAAGGTGACATTCAAGTCACAAGGGATCAAAGCAGACCTTCATAACCATAAGGAAACTATAGATAAAAGGTCACAATTGAGGTCATGTCTTTATATTGCACAGTGCTGTGGTGCAAGACACCACTGGACATGTGCAGCACTAATGGTCATACTAATAACAATAATCAACAATAATCGTATGATAATTCTTGAATCAAATTTAAAAGGTAGTACATTTTAATAGTGTCTAAGCCAGTACATAAGTGCCAAAACACCACCCACCTGTTCAGGTTACTGAACTTCTAAAAACTTTTTTTCAGATTCTAAGGCCCACACTCAATATATAGTTATATTGCTGCAGTAAGAATAAATGGTAAAAGTATATTTAATAAGCAGTTATTACCTGTACTCCTTGAGGACAAACTCAAACATTAATGCATATTGTGGCTGAAGAAGAGGGGTTTGTAGTGTTGCCACTGCGCCTGTAAGACACAACAAGAAAATTACAGATTTTCAAGCTGCAGAACTAAACTTTCTGTTTAAATGCTATTAACTGTGTGTGTGTGTGTGTGTGTGTGTGTGTGTGTGTGTGTGACTTAAATATAAAATTGTGCCTGAAAAACATATTTGTGGAGAACATCTTGTTGAACAAAAACTAACATAAAAATCTCTCCTATCGACAGAAAGCAGTCAACACTGGCTCTGCTGAACATGATGCAATGTGAACTGCTATTCGTGCCACACTGCTGAGAGCCATGTTACTAGCTGGACTTTGAATAGGCTACTTAGAATTTTGGTGACATATTTCACCTTGAAATATTTCCATCCGAGCAGGGCTCCAGATTTACCCGCAGACAATGTCATCTTTTTACTCTGATCTCAAAAAACAAACAAACAACTTTGAGACAAAAACTTTGCTATGATGGTGGGATATCAGCTATTGACACAGTTCAAGCTATCAGGACCTAAAGGAGCTCTGTGGAGTTTTTCACCTCTACTGATAGGAGCAGACTTTAATGCGAGGGACCCTTTGATATCTGCACGTGGGTGACACAATACACATTACTGTTTTACACTATTCCACTGATCCACAGGTGGCAGCAACAGCCAAGAAACACAGCAATGCATCAGCAAAGACAGGGAAGAAGAGGAATGCAAGGTCGTAAACATGGATGGAAACAATTCAAGATTTAAAATACTTTAATTAAAATTGTTCACAAGAAAACTCCACATACTCCCTTTTGATTCAATGGAATTATCAGAGCACAAATTGCAGGTGGAAAAGGGAAAGACACTGCATAACTCTTTAATATATAATCATCTAAAGAATAATTAGCCTGCCATACTATTAATAACAATGGATTGTCTATTTTACCCTCACTAAGAAACATGCTAAATTCATTATCTCCAAGGTAAGAATCAACTTTTCGTCATTTTCATGTCACTGTAAATCTTTGGCTGTACACACAAATCTTTTGCTGTTATTTCTATATATATTTTACAGGCTATCTGTTTCATCTAATAAAAGAAATTCAGCAACATGTATTAGTAGGCCATCCTTATTGCAGCCCTTGTCACTTCAAAAATGAACTCTTCTTCTTTAAGTGCAGTATTTTTGTCTGTGTGTGTATGCTGTGTACATAAAGATACAAAAGTTAATTCTAAAATATATGGGTTATAGGCCAGCTTTTCACTGATAGCAAGATTGGTTAAGCCTACTTTGCATCAATCATATTTATAACTGTTGAAGTATTAGAGCATAAACAGGAAGACATCCTGTACAAGCAAAGTGTGAGAGGTGTTCTAAGTGTGCAAGAACTGCAGTGCTTTTAGGATCACAATCTTTTTAATGACAGCACTATTGCAGTGTTACATGTGGAGCTGAAACTCTTTCTTGATTAGTCAACTGACAGAAAATCATTTAACAACAAACTTGATGAGTGACTACTCATTTAAAAATGGAACAGTACCTAAGTTGAGTATTCCAACATGTTATTTTCATGGCAAGGTTCTTGGATTTGGGATACAGTCATTCACATGTACTAATATTTTGAACTGTCTAAGTCCATAGGAATAACATGCATGAATTTTGAAAATGGTCATAGTTCCCCTTTAAGTCATTGTTTTCTACAAAAAACATTCTCAAGCTGAAGCTTCTCAAATGTGAGGACTGGCTGCTTTTCCTTATCACATGCAGTGGTTTCCAAACTTTTTCCTTCTCTATCACTGAGTAAACCAATGACCCCTGACATATTTTATGACTATAACATATTATATCCAATGCATAACAAAAACAGTAAAGACCAAACTGTACAATTAACCCAAACAGCGCATGAAATAACTGCAGGAAGTTTGTGTGTCCGAGCAATTTGGATTAATTTTGAGCAGATTATTTCCTGTTCCTCTTCCTTATCAAAATCTTTCAAACATACATTACCCAAAATGCAACTGACTGCCGACAGTTTGGTCTGAGAGTTTGCATAGTATGAAGGCTTGCAGCAAAGATGAGGAGCTGCAGGCTAACTCCGGAGGAGCTCCCTCTAGAGACACTTAAGTCTCTACAGTACTGTTTTTCCCCACATATGCAGTAGTACTCCTAACACCTGGAAACACACTTTGGTGGAACTGGTGGAGTTCCCTTTTAATCTCTTTGGCTTGTGGACTACAATGCAAAACAAGCAGTGTGATAACATCACACTGCCTTTAGGAAACAAGGACAGGCATTCTTTAAATCATCCTCTGTCATTTCATTGACCAAACAATAACGGCAGACTAGTTAAATGGCGGTTTTAAAAGTGTAATATTTGTGGAGCAGTCATTTTAGTATTTATGGTTTGATTTATCTGTTTGAGCCCAACAGAATAAGTTTTACACGTTTATAAATGAGTAGGCATAATTCTATCGAACCAACAATGACACAGTGATGGAGGCAGCATCGAGACAACTTAAAATCAACGCAGGGAAATTATTATTATTATTATTATGAAATATTTCCTGTGTGTGCAATTATGTACCTGATACAGAGGTAAAAAAAAAAGCCTTAACACCTAGAGCAGGGGTAGGCAACCTGTGGCTCCAGAGCACCTTGTGGCAATTCACCCACTCCTCAGTGGCTCCCAGTGGCTTTGACAAAAAACTGTATTAAAATGTTTAACATGGAGACCCTGTGCTGAATAGGATTCCTCTGTACCTGACCTCTCAGAAGAACAAATTTAAGAACAAGGAAGCAACCTGAAAAAACAAAACAAAAAACAAACAAACTTGAAAATAGGGATGCCCGATATATATCAGTCCAATAAATTATTGGTCGATAATACGACATTTTAATTTTTATGCATTATTCCGATAATTAAAATTATAGCAGATAAATAATGCCAATAATACAAGGCCAAACTGCTTAACAAGGGCAGCATCTGCACAGCTGACACAGTGGATGTACCTTTAAACTTGGCTTGTGAGCTGCCAATCAACATAGAGAAGAATAACAACAACTGCAAAACACTGTCTATAGGGCAAAACATGGCGCTGTGTGGACATCTTTCACAGTTCCAGAGGAAGACAACAGGATTGTGCAAAGGGTCTGATCTCCGACTGCCTGACAGAGGGTGGACACGGCGTTGAAGGACCATCTCCAGAGTGTTAGCAAGAGCTAATTAGCAGCAGTGGCTTACATCCAATGGCTTGACTCTGTTGTTAAAATTATTAAAAACCACTAGCCATGTGATGCTACAGTTAGTGATTATCTGTATGGTTACCTCTCTGGCTGCATGTGTGTGTGTGTGTGTGTGTGTGTGTGTGTGTGTGAGATACAGCCACTTGTTTGTCTGAGTTGAGTGCTAGTGTGTGAGGTGAATCAAAAGTGCATCCCTATTCTGCTTGGTAGTTGTAGACTAGTCTGTCGGAGAACAGTCAGACAGCACCTGAGTGAGTTTATGAAAATGCAGCTTGACGATATAAACATTTAATACACCAGATGTAACACGGACCTGCTGATGTACATTCATGCACATTCATTCCATTCAGCTGTCACTGTTTGTCTCTGTTAGTAGAGACTCCACTCTGCAATAGTGTTGCACGGTATACCAGTACTAAAATAGTACCACGGTACTAGAGTATTCCAAACAGTATTTGCATTTGGTAAATACCGGTACTTTGAAATTGATTCAATTCATTAATTTAGTTAATTTATTTTACTCATTTATGCACACGAATGCCTTTCTTGTTCCTATTGGAGCACAGATTGCACAAGTGGTGTGTATGACAACACCTGTATCAACATCTGCAGCTGGCACACGTGAAAAAAGACAAGAGGCAGACTGCCTCGCAAAGGGAGACAACATGAGACAACACCAACTTGGTGAAACATTTGAGCAACCAAACCGTGATGTCCATACCGAGGTACTTTCGAACCATGATTTTTTTTACATGGTTACACCCCTACTATTTATTGTTCTAAAGGTTTGTAGCCAAAAGGACTTTTCCTCAGGAAAAGTACCGAAAAGTATCGAAATTCATATTGGTATGGGTACCGAAACAAAGATTTTGGTATTGTGACAACACTACTCTGCAGTGTAGTTTATACACTTTACTGATACACCAGGTTACTACACAGTTAGACTCTTACTGTTAACTATAGATTTAATACTTATCAAAAGTCATTTTACTTTCACATCCTTGTATTTATTATGTTCATCTGTAGTGTATGGTGATATGGGGGTAGGGGTGGTGAGGGTAGGCCATTCGACAGTACTCCAGAATATCTCCCCCTTTTTCACAGCCTGATGTTGGCAGGTACAAATGTTCTTTGTTTTTGTTGTGTTAGCAATAGTGATGTCAGTTTGATTTGGTTCAGTCAGAGTTATGAAATAGTACGAAATCATTTATATTTTCTCATTACGTCTTTCTTACCATCAGGTGTACATAAACTACAGGTTATACACTTCTTTTGAAAACACAATTTTTTTTGGAAAAAAATCCATATTTGTGCATACTACTAGAAATGTAACTAAAGAGCCATGTGAAGATTTTTTTTTAAACTAACACAATAACTTAGCCTCATAATATAACAATAGTAATAGTTACACTCAAAGCCATCACTGTGATATTGTGTGATATCAACACTTAACAGTAACATAAATATTATTAGCAACACTTCATAAGAGGCTTTGGACATAAAAACTGCACGTCACGTCATTGGCCTTAGCCTAGTTATGAAGTCCAAATCCAAAGAGGCACAAGTCTCTAAGGATAATAAGGAATGTAACAGTGCATAGAGAGATTTGTTGGCTTTTGCCACCAAAGCACCGAAGTTAAATTACCAAACAATCATAAACAGCTTACTGTAGAGTAGCCACCTGATAGTTAAACTTATAAATGAATGTGAATTTTAGGCCTACTAGTACTGAAGACTTAGTAGGCTGTGCTTCCTTCATTATAAGGCTAAAATATGTTTTGCAGCTCCAGACAGATTTTGCTCCTTTGATAGTGAAGGTTGCCGACCCGTGACCTAGAGTGCTGATTACAGTTTTTACCACCTTAATTCAACATTACACTTCTAAAGTAATAATGTATTGACCTTCCAACTCCATATGTCTTAGTTAGCTGTCAACCCTGTGGATGTGAGGAAGCCATGTTGGGGGAAAAATGGCTGCCATGATTTTATGACTTAACTGCACTGGCCACTTCAAGACTAGTATAATGTAATTTGTGCCAACACTGTCTTCACAAACACTCAGGCTGACTTTAAGCAGGTATACCACTAACATACTTGAAAACATGGAATTGATAGCCTACTATCCAAATCAAACTCAAGTAGTATACAGCTACTACTTAGCTTTTATTATTTCTATTTAAACTACATATGTGAAACTAATAGTGTAGTTAACCTGGACAGGACTTTTGTGAACACCTGGGCTGCAGACAGGTAGGCTACTCCGGCCCACCATCGAGATGGGATAGATAGAAACGAAGCTTAGGGATGAGAGGAAAAGTTGCATCGTCTCCTAACTGCAATTCCACTCTTCGTCAGTAACACAACACAGGCACAAGTACAACATGTTGCAAAAATGTGACTCTCAGCCTTAACCTTCCTACTCGACATCTTTTCAAAAACATTTAATTTGTTCACTTCTTCGAGTGACTTGCTCAATAGTCGCCTAAGTTTAGGGAAACGCGAGGGAACGCTGCATCAGTGGGAGAATTAAAGGCTGTAGACAGACAGCAACAAAAGACTACACAATGTAAGCGGCGATATTTTAATGCACTGTAGCAATTTATAAATCGGCACATGGAAAATATGGGAGCCGCTTAAGTTCGCGATGATGGTGGTGTCTGTGGAGTTTAATAACCAGTTATTTTACACCAAAATAAAGTCCACACCCACGCGAAGATATTTAAAGTTGCAGAAAATGTGTTATTTCTTACTATGAACTCGATGGAAGTTCAGGCGGCGTCCCGTCAACGTCCGACATTATGAAAAGAAGGTGTAGGTTGAAAAAACACACAGCAGAAACATTTCCCTTCCTCGTCTCCTCTCTATGGATCCACAGCGACGGCGGCCATGACAGTCCATCCGGGTACTGATGTGCTCTTGACACTCATGTAGAAGCGGATGAATATGTATTGCTTGTCAAATACCAAACTAGTGCCGTGAAGGGCATATTTCTCGTAGTAAACACAGTTAAAACAACTTTGAAGTGAAAATGTATTCTGTTTAACGAGACGCCCATGAGGACCTGACGGTGTGTTCGCAGCATGAGCCCTACGTCATTCGTTGCCCGTGTGTGTGTGTGTGTGTGTGTGTGTATGGCTACTAGGTGGAAGAAGAAGCAATGAGCAGCAATGGCGGATATACGCCATTTCCTATTGAATCCGTTACATGTAGGCTGATATTTCTTTGTTGCTTTGTTGTAATCATTTCTTTTTCTACTCTAAATACCTATATTAATCATGTCTCTCTCCTGCTGTCCCTATCTAATACACAGACAGACATACACTCACTCACTCACTCTCTCACAAACACACACACACACACACACACACACACACACAAACTTACTATAATGGCGGATGTGAAGCTGACACATTGTTACCTCATCACCCTACATTGAAACATTGCAGCATTGTAGCAGCTGTGCACTGCCAGTGCCTAGCTATATCAATATTCCTTGGTGGGTAAATGTGTTTCAAAGATGCCGGTTGAATTTTATGTGTCTCTGTTTGATTTCCTCTTTCTCTCTGCCCCTTTATGTATTGGCTGAGCATAAGGATATAGACAGCCATTAACCATTTCAACAGAGACACCACCATAGAGTTGATAATTCAGTTGATTATGACTCTGCTTAACCAAACACACAAAGAGAATGAAAGAAAGAAATAGAGATCAACTACTTGCCAATAGACAAAAGGCTAGATAAAACTTACATTTTTATCGCAAGCAGTATTGGAAAAGGTTATGTTTGAAATGTAATTGGTTACGGATTGATAGTGACCCCACTGTAATAATTAATGCAACTTTTAATTAATTTATTAAAATAAAGTAAATTATTACGTTTGATCAGGCCTTGAATGCTATCTTCTTTGAGTTAAATGGCAGTTGGTAAACCAGCTTTCAGGTGCATTACCACCACCTGCTGGACTGGAGTGTGGAGCGGTCGTTTGGCAGGAAACACAACAAAACAAAACAAAACAAAACAAAACAAAACAGAACAAGCAAATAAAAAAACTGTAAATTTTCTCTATAATTATTGTTAGTCTTCAATAATTAAATAGAGGCTTACGTAGGGTCCTTGATGTCTTTCCAAGTAGATTAATGTTATTCTGTGCTAACTCTTGTCTTTCTCCTTCTTACCTGTGGCAGTCTATTAGTACATGTTTTACTGTTTCCAGTTTATCACAGTGCTTACATAATCCAGTAGGATGCTTCCCTATTCTATGGAGGTCGTCATTTTGTGTTAAAAACTAAGTAGTAGGTGGCACCTTGTATGGTAGCCTCGGCCACCAGTTTATGAAAGTGTTTGAATGGGTAAATGTTACTCGTAATGTAAAAAAGCGCTTTGAATGGTCAGATGACTAGAAAGGCGCTATACAAATGCAGGTCCATTTGCCATTTACCATTTAATCCTGTATCCTCAGGTAGGCACCAGCTGAAACTTCTCCCATTTAGAATTCTTCAGTGTTCATTGTTCAGGAGGTTTTTAAGAGCCCAGTTATCCACAGGGGTTTCCTCTTCTCCAAAACAAACTGGCCAGGTTATTAAATCTGTTAAAAACACTGAATAAAGCAGTTATGTTACAAATCAGTGTTTCTCCTATGTCGTTTGGCTAATCGCTCATTGACCAGCACCTGCTAAGGTATGCTGACCTTTTTCCCAGATAACTTAGGATTTAGATGTTCAGCAATGTTTAACGTAGAGGTCTGTTCCACTCCAAAACAGACTTGGTGGTTTAAACTGGTAAAACCACTGAATAAAGCAGTTTCATGTTACAAATAAGTGTTTCTCCTACGCTTTTTGGCTCATAGCAAATTGGCTGCTAGCCCAGCACTAGCTAATGTCAATCAATCAATTCAATCAATTTTATTTATAAAGCCCAATATCACAAATCACAATTTGCCTCACAGGGCTTTACAGCATTCGACATCCCGTTGTCCTTTGGACCCTCACAGTGGATAAGGAAAAACTCCCCCAAAAAAACCCTTTACCGGGGAATGTATGCTTAGCTTTTTTCCCTTGTAACTAAAGATCCAGACGTTAAGGAATTTTAAGCAGGATAAGAATTATCCGCAGAGGTCTCTTCCTCTTCAAAACAAACAGATTGTGATTAAAAACGGCCAGTTTGACGTAATCAGTGTTTTTCCAATGCTGCTTGTGGCAGAGCGGCTGCTAAATATGGTGGCCAACGTGAAAACGCAAATGGCCATATCTAGAGCCAGTGTTACATTTGTCTGTTCTGGGCTACTGTAAAAGATGGTGATGCAATGTGGTGAATTCTATGGATGAAGATCTGCTTCCTGTTTAGATATCAGGTGCCCATTCTAAGGTAACAAAAACACAACAATTCTTATTTTCAAGGGAGAATAAAGGAAACATATTTATATTCCATAACTGCCAATATGCCGCCGTAAATCCTACACACTGGACCTTTTAACTAATAGAAATAAACCTAAAAAATGTACAGAAATACAGTATGTTACGCCGAAAGAAGGCATTCTTGCACAGCAAAAATATCCAAACCAGCAAAATGAGTGTTATGCACTTTATACTGAAAAGAATAGATATTAGTAACTGTAATTTCATAACTTTTTTTCTGTTGCTCTAATTGATTACAATTACATGTATGTTGTCATTTAATTACATGCAACTAGTTACTTCCCAACACTGACCACAAGGTCAATATATTGTAGATGTTCTGGTCTTTCAATCAAGTTGTCATTGTGAGTCTGTTGAATGACAGTGAGTGCAGCCATGGCCCAATTATCGATGAGTTTGTCACCTGGTGTGACCAGTCTTTCTTGAAGCTTAACATATTCAAGACAAAGGATATGATCATTGATTTCAGAACCCATCCTTCAATCTATGACACCACAATCATTAAAAATTAGGCTGTTGACCAAGTTGAAACCTACAAGTATCTCAGGACAGTCATAGACTCTAAACTGACGTTTGAAAAGAAATGTGAGGCAGCGCATAAAAAAGCACATCAGCATTTGTTTTGTCTCAGAAAACGGTCTCATTTTCATATCGACAAAATCATAACCATGGTTGACATGGTGAATTTAAGCTTCTTCGCTCTGGCCTTCAGTTTGTGTGCACTTCAGTTTGTGTGCCGTAAGTGCAGAGCAAAGTGATATAGAGATACTTTTGTACCTGCAGCTATTGCACTACTGAACAAAGCATGCACAAGTTGATGCACTTGGCACTTAACTTTTGGAGTGTGTACAGTATATAGCAGCACTTTGTCATGACATTGGTAGGTGTTCTTATACTCTGATGCTGTTTTGATATGGAGTGATACTTGTTTTAATATAATTTGTTTTTATGTTCTTTAAATCTGTATTGCTGTGTTGTCTTGTTTTGGAATGCTGAGTTTTCAGTCTGCACCACAAATTTAACCTGGGGTACTACAAAGACAGCTTGAACCTTGATATTCATCAGATGCTAATGTTTCTTATTTCAGCTGGGAACCTTTAAAGACTTACAGCCATGTTGACTTGAAAGCTGAGCACTTCAGAGGAAAATTTTCATTTTTGAACATTTCCATGAAACTCCATTTGTCCATGTGTGAGATGATGGAATGCTGCAGAACAGTGACTGAGTTGGCCTCGTGGTAACAGTGGTGTTTCCTCAACTGCAGTTTCCAAAGTCAAGAAAAAAAAATTTGTACCCCTAAATATGAATGGTTGGAAACACTACTTGTACTTGCTTGCAGATGACTCATCCAGTATGTAGTTCATTTAAGGTGTGGCACATATGATGTAGCCAGAAATGTAGAAATATGGAGGGCATAAGCTCAAGTCCCCCATCAAGACCAGACACCAAGGTCTTCACTTTTTCTTTAAATTTAGATCTGTGATTCCATGATATCATATTGTATTAAAGCTGGTTATTATTATTTTTTTGTTTGTAAACAGTGGATATTTCCCATTTATTTTGTTCCCCAAAAGAAAAGTTAAATTACATGATTCTAATGACAGTTATCAGAAAAGTCAAAACTTATAAATAAAACCAAAAGTATCTACATGGTGGCTGAATGCTGAGGTAGACAGAAATTTGGAAAACTGGGGGGGGGGGACAAAATACCCCTTCCTCCTGCAGCTCTCCCCTCTCTGTTGTAAGCCCCTCCCACCAGACGATCACAAGCACACTCTTCAAATAGTGAACCCAGTGTTTCCCATACATGGATTTATTTAAACATATTTCATTATGGAGTTTTGCTCAGCCCTTTCTTGCCCCGCTCTCTTTCTGTTTATCAGACCACAAATGATAGAAGAATAAGCTACTAGCCACCCCACAGTCCCTCTGGCTCGACCCCTGCTGCTGTGGACTGCTTCCCCCGGAGGAGAGCGGGCAGCAGCTGTGGGGATGGATCTTCGGCCACTGGCTGTAGCGACTCAAACCCCCCAGTACCGGGTGTTACAGCAGGCTGGTGGCCAGTGGCAGCGCCGGGTCTAACCTGTGTAATGACAGCAACAGAAAGTTTGCTGATCTGGCAGGGGTTCGGGGCTAACGTTAGCTGTAAACATGAACTTGAACCTGCTGCCCTGAGCCTTTAGCTCAGGCTAGAAGCCGCTTCCGGTGCAGGCTCCAGTCTGAAGCCTACCTCCAGTGTGAGGCCTGGAAATAACAAACTTTTTTTACGCCTCCTGAGGGACTCCGGCATTTTAACAGAAGAAGAAGAAACACGTGGACGACCTACAGTTATGACGGTAAGTCCAAAAAATTACGATGCACAAGTTATGTTTGCAGTTGAACTAGCCGCCCTCTGCACCCAAACTACCGAATACAATACATACCAATATGTTGGTGAGCTGTGTTAAGTAAGGGATAATGGTGAGTGAGGAGGTTGTTGTAGAGAAATAAACCCTGACAGGATGAATGGAAACCCGAAGCAATTTGAGACATAGCCTAACGTTGATCAAAATACGACTTTTATCGATTTATAGGCTAAATTGCATCATTTAGCGTATCTGCAAGTCCAGTCACTTCTCTGCTGTTTTGCTGACCCTCCTCCTGGTCGTGTGCATTATATCTAATGAAGCCGTTGATAAATCAAACAGTGGGTTGATTGGTTATGATATAGGTGTTACAATATTTGTATTTGTGGTGTTATCTGTCATAAACGAGGGATTACGTTTTACGAGGCGCGTTTGTGCCGCAGTGTTACTGAGACAACACTTTTCACAGTATCTAACATCACAATTAGTCCGAAGCTGTTTAATAATTCACTTCACATGGTCTACACTTTTACCAACTGAAATAAAAATATATATCATGTTCTGATCTGTGAAATAGTCTTTTTATGGTATCACCTAAATATAATTGCAATTTTGCACATCAGGTATTTCTTTGAAATTATTCAGTCTTATATAATAACATTACATTAATTATATATCTCATATAATAGTACCATAAAAAGCCTCCTGCGTGTGTGTGACTGCATGTAAAGGTTTGTTCCTCACCTAAATTACTTGCATGCTGTGTGCTTTACATGTAAGATAACCATGATCTTGACAACTATGTTATGTTATGTTAATGTCTTTTCACTTTTAGAAACCTTTCCCAGTCAATATTTCCTGGACTGTGGCATGAGACCACTGGTTTGGAAATACAGGTAACAGTATATACCACATGTAATCTACATTTAACAGCATTTAAAATCATCGACTGACTTCTTTTCTGTCATCATAGGGTTTTCCGAGACAGCTTTGGGATGAAAACGAACATTGCCATCTCGATGACCAGGAGACAGAAGAAATCCTGGACCATTTCAAATTCAAATTCCATAAAAATCAAGAAAGGTTCATGCACACTGTCTCACTCAGTCAGTGTGGCCTTCTTCAGGCAATGCCTGAATGCCTGAAGAAGGTCACACCGACCGAAACATTGCTTAAATAAAATGAAAAAGAGTGAGACAATGTGCAGGAGCCTTTTTTGATTTTTATATATTTCGGGGTTGCAGCCTCCCTCCTACACACCTGTTGTTTTTGGGTGTGCTGAGATTTCTCCATATTTTTTGAAATTCAAATTCCAAAAATTTTGCGAAGAGGTCGATGACAAGAGAGGATACATGACCTACACTGAATGTGAAATGGAGTAGGATAATAAGGATGGGCAATATATCGATATTGTACGATGTTCAATAAAAGGCTGAATAGAACAGAATGAAAACATTTACTTTTATCTGTTTTCCTATTGCTTTTAGGCCTGCCATGATAATTTACTTTAATTATACCATGAAGATCACAGGTGAGTTAGTGCATTTCAAGAAAATGACTACAGTTTTATCTATTCCTCTCCTCCCTAAATGCTGACATTTTTATATTTAAGCATAGCCGAAAATCTGATTGGCCTCAATCTTCTTAAGATCTTCTGGTGTAAAGTATATCATTGAAGACCTGAGTGGAATCATTTAATTCAATAGAAAAGAAAAAGAGTGTTAGCATGTTGATTGATGTTTTCATGTAACTACTCCTCTTCAGAGGGACTCCAGGCTGACCAAACACATGTCTTTCTTAGGTTAAAGGTTAGGTTTTTCTTAGGTTAAAAGTTTATAACTAGATGCAGCGGGTTAAAGGTTATTTTGGAATTTCCACAAATAAAGGATAGACAACATCAAAAGTGTTCCACATTTAAGAAACTAATGGTTTTCACGTTACAATGTTGATTAATTAAATATAAATCCATGTAGGAAATATTGATGTTACGTAATTTATAATTTATTTTGTGGCAGCATTTATTAAATAAATGCTCGCCGAAATTCTTCACCATTACATATATGTAAATTTTAATTTGATTATAAACAGTTTATTCAGGTGCCTACGTTTTTCACCGTGAATACTGTAGGGTTTGATTAGCTCAATATTAGCAAAAAGTGATGTTAATAAGAATTATTAAACATAACCACTTTAGTTATTCGTCCAGCAATATGATTTCATAGTCAGACTAATAAAACCACACCTCTTGTTGATCAGACAAGAATGTTTAACGCTAACAGACAAGACAATTGGTGAATACAACTATGAGTGGAATGAAATGAATACAGCCATGCATAATGAATGACTAAACAAATGAGCAGAGTGAACCAGATGAAGCAGTGAGCAATGGTGAAATAATTATCAGAGGAAACTTTGACATGGACCTGTGAAAAGCACCATTCAACAGCTGAGAGGTATGGGAAGCGAAAAGGGAAACATCTGAAAACTTAGGGGAATTCCTAGTTTTATCTAATGCTCCCTACCATACTGATTAAACTAAACATCAAACCCCAGCACAGGAAAATCATGCTATTTCACCTGAGTTGTAGCAGACCAGAAAGAAGATGCTCTGAGGGGGAAAAGGAAAAGGCAGCGCTGCTCCTTGTTGTGAACTGCTCTTGGTGCCGTCCTTCTCTTCTCCTCAGTCGAACTCCTGGAGCCTTTGGGTGCTTTTGGGCGTTCCTGAGCCCACATGGCAACCTTGGCTTGGATGATCTTGGCCCTCCAGGTCGGTCATCATCACACACCCAGTGTGGGCATGCGGGAGTCTGCTTTTCTTCAGTCCTGACCTTGTTGGTCCAGGACACAGGAATTAGGCAGACTTTTTGGCATGAAGTTCTTTCTGTTGGTTTTAGCATGTTCAGTTCTGCCCAGGATGCCATGGAACTGCCCGGCGGGTTACGCTGGATGGAGCCCAGCATGGCCCGCCGGCATCTCAAAAGTCCTTCAGTTCTTTGTCTCTTAACTTTGACTCTTAACTCTTAACTTTTTGACTCTTAACTGCAAGACAGAAAGTCACTTCTCATCTTATAGTTGTTCCAAGGCCGGCCTCTGTGCTGTGATTGGCCTTGCCAGTGGTCTTCTCAGGCTGATGTCCGGTAGGAGCAGTTCACTGGCGGAACCTTTCACTCCTCCCAGTGTTTCCCATACATTCATTTATCTGTGGCAGTGTGCCACAAATAAATTATCTCCGCCACATATAGATTTTTCTGCTTTTGGCACTAGCTGTTCGACCTTGCTCATAAACACATTATAATGGGACTCACTGTCTGTGAATGTAGCTTGCCGGTACAATTCCGGTGCAATAGGTGGCAGTATGCATCGTAAAGACGCACTTAACGCACCTGGTCCACCAGAAGAAGAAGAAGAAGCAGCCATAGCAGAAAGGATCCAAAGACCTTTCGGTACAAATATGTGGCCAAACAAGTCCAAAAGTAGTCCCAACAACTCTAACTCATCATGTTATATTAGCCTGTGTTTGTATTAATATAGCTGGAAGCTCAACATGTGCAGAGACATTAACTGGCTGTTAGTAGTGTTAACTGCAGCGCCCATTAATCAATTACAGTGGCTGAACACCAGCAACGGGAGCGGCGCGACAACCACCATCTGTCGCGCGACAGCTCTCTATTTTATACGGCTCTTCTATTTTTGTCACGCTGTGCTCCCCTACGCGGCCCTCCAGCAGATAAAAACTACATGAAATAGTGTGCTAAACGAGCACAATGTGTTTTTAAATGAATAAACCATTATCAGAGGAGATATGTGATGATTTTTTTTTCATGCATTTACCCATGTTTATCTGTGACATTGTGTAAATGTCCGTGGTGGACATTTGAAAGCGAGTAGATGACATACAGTAAACTTGTAGGTAATGCAAATATATGTAATAACTTAGGTGAGAAATGCTTTAACATTTCATGCAGCCTACATGCAGTCTCTCAGCTTGGCAAACAGTAAACAACCCCGTTGGCTTCTCTAAGTGTTGCTCCCGTATTAAAGTTTTATTTACTTTAATTGCTTCCTAGATGGTTAATGAAGCTGGAAACATTTCTAATGTTTCCAGCTTCATCAATGTGGCACTGTCTGCTATTGAATGGTACCAAACACACATTGTCTGCAACAGGATATTACCCACTTATAGATAAGTGGTCAACAGACACTACTAATTCCGATTTAAATGTTAAACATGGTGATCGTGTTATAACATCATATATATATATACCTGTGTATGTATATACATTGAGAGAAAGGTGAAACATAAAATTCACAATCAAGACGTGGTTTCCTGGAATTCATGTTTCTGTCTTTTCCTCTTAAAAGACAACTGTTATCACATTAACATACAGTACACACAGTCATCTGCACCATAGGGGACCTGGTGCTGAGTCTCCTTCTTCTTCCTGCATGACACCCACATGTTAAATCCTAAAGTTACGTTTGAAACACCTTTCAGACCATGTGGCTGAGTATGTCTCTGAAGTGACCCAGTGATTGGTCACCGATTCGTCTTTGATGTCAGGAAGCTGAGTGGAGGTCCATTGGTCCAGAATAAACAGGCTTGATCACCCTACATCCACGACAAAGTTGCCTCCTCCAAAATTGATAACTTATTTTAAAGTTTCTTTTATTTTGAAGTTTCTTGTGCGCACTTCCTGTCCCAACCGGCCTCACACTGGAGGTAGGCTTGAAATGAGAGCCTGCACCGGAAGCGGCTTCCCGCTGGAGGTCCACAGTTCGATCCTATTGTGGAAACTTTTTGTCTCTGACTTTTTGGTAAGTCTGTCTTCCTTTTTTGGAGCTGGGGTTTACGCTGGCTGGATCCAGGTTGCTGTGGTCGCTGACGTGGGGACTGTCTTCAAGACTGCTGACTGCTCTCCACCTGGCAAGGTGTTCTGTAGCAGCAGGAGAGAGGCGGAGGACACACTGTGATTCAAGGCTCTAGCTAACGTTAGCTGTAAACATAAACTTGAACCCGCTGCCATGGGGTCCATGTCATTGGTTCGACAGCCCATTGATTCGACATCCCATTAGTCCGACTGTCCGTGGTGCTGAACGGCTCGCGGCGGGCGTATGGTGCGCCGCGACCGGCTTGAAGTGGAGCAGGCTCACGGCTTATGTGTTTGTCACTTTCTTTTTCATTTTAACCCACACCATGATCTTTTCCTAACCCTAACCAAGTGGTTTTTGTGCCTAAACCTAACCAGACCTTAACCACAGGGCATCATGATGATTTCGGAACGGACTTGAGTCGGAACAATGGGCTGTCGAACCAATGGGCAGTTCCCCTGCCATGAGCCTTTAGCTCAGGCTAGCAGAGGGCTAAACTTTTAGCAACATTTTGTCTTCATTTCTGAAATGCTTCACCAATATTGACACGTTTTATCTATTTATTGTCAGACTTTTTGGTAAGTCTGTCTTCCTTTTTTGGGTTGCTTTGCAGTTTAGGCAGCTGTTGCAAAAGCTGGAATAGCAACTTTCTTAGCAGAATTCTCCACCATTGAGCTAGTTTTCACTGAAAGATAGTATTTTATACACGCATCTTCGTGTATAAAATATCAATAGGAATAGACACGTGCGTCTTTTGAGAATAAAAATGCAATGACAGTCTAGAGTCTTATTGAGCAACATCAAATGAGACGATGCGTACATCACTAGTGGTGGGTTTGATTCGAGCCTGGCATGAACCACTCGGACCGGCGGTAACAACAGTTTGACAGTCTATCACCGGCCAACCAGGAGACTTCATCAAATGCCCGGGCAGGGATCGGTACCGAGACCCGGTATTAAACAACCCAAGGCAAGTTTAATCAACACTGTAAGAACAGAAAGCTCCGCCATTATCGGCGTTACTTTTTAAAGTTTCAGTTTCATGTGTCATCATTCTGCTGCAGTGGGGCCGCAGTGCAGATGAAGGGAATATAACTTCAAGATTAGGCTACTCTAGTTAACGACAACTACGCTTGTTACTGTGAGTAAGTGTAATAAAACCTCTGCCAGCCAAGCCAATACTTATCTCAATAGGCCTACATGTGATCAGCATGTACAAAGCCATATTTCAACCTGCTCTGTCCGCAGTCTCTCACTCACCGCTATTATGATTTATGATCACGGTCGAGACAAAAGCACATTGTCCTAACAGCAAAGTGTTATAGACTTAAAACTAAAATGAAAGCAGTCTGTGTGTAGGCTAACACTTTATCTCAAGATGTACCTGAGGCAGCCGACCTGCAGACAGTGAGTGTCCTCAGTAGAGGAGGGACAGAGAGCACGATGAATGACTGATACTGATGTCTGTCTTCATGCAAAGATAACGTGACTTTCTTCACTCAGTATTGTAATGTCAGGAGGAATATTTATATTCCAGTGAGATATTATTGGGTTTTAAATAGTGACTTTGTTGTTGTAAACATGACTGTTGCTGCCATGGACTGTATAAAGCTATATCCTGTGTAGCTGACCTATAAGGAAAGCATCAGGAGGTGAGGTGTGTGCATGTGTGTGTGTGTGTGTGTGTGTGTGTGTGTGTGTGTGTGTGTGTGTGTGTGTGTGTAGGTGTGTGTGTGTGTGTGTGTACGTGTGTGTGTGTAGGAGAGGAGAGAGGGAGATGCTGGTAGAGAGATAGTGTGTGTGTTGTTAGATACTGTTAATGTCACATATTATGCTTCTGTGCATTGACAGCTCTTTTTTAGTCTGTTTCTGCATCATGTTGAGGAGGGCCATGCCTTTAAATATGTATGCAAAAAAAAAAGTGGATCGGTTGCTCGCTGCTAACAATGTGGCCCATCGACATGATCTGGTTTTGAAATGCGGCCCAGTTGAAATAGTAGCCTAATTGAATTGCTCTGCTGTAGTTTGTTTGTTTGCTAGCTATCTATCAACACATCAAAAAATAATTGTAAGCCAGTCTTGTTCAGTGAATCAGTTTATCATGTACACTCAAAAAATATTTAAGCCTAATATTTAAGATTGTTTGCTTATAAATACTGTACATGAACCTGGTTGTTCTATATTTAAAACAGAACTTCTCTCTCCCTTCCCTTCTCTCTCGCAGTCTCACTCTGTTTCTTTTCTTTTGACTTTTCTAAGATGACAGATGCTGAATATATACTCCCTATCTGATGCTGTGGCTGTTTGTGGTTGGCTGAGGGGATGTGAACTCATTAATTTGCAGCTGTGTTAATCAAATCAGGCTGGGTTTCCATTATGCATGCCAAACGTGCCAAACGGTGCCAAACGGTGCCAATCAGCTTTGATCTGACATCAGATGTGACGGGACAGTCTATATAAAGATACATTTATGTGCTGATTGCAGATAGTTGCATTGAATAGTGTTTTTTGGGGGGTATTTATTGCATTGTTAATGTGCCTGACATTCTGGAAACCTGCCTGTGAGGTTTTGGTGAGGTGTGCGCACTGTCCGCCGGTCAGCTAAACTTCCACTTCAACGGCTGCGCCTGCGCTGACAGTAGACCTGGTTTCAGCTGGCGAGTTTTTAGTGCACCTTTGGCAAAGCCTCTTGGCACGAAACTGTCACTGCGCCAAGCTGGATCTGTCGACACCTCCCCCTGCTGCGCCGCCACACCCATCTCAGCGCACCTCAGTCTGCCAGACTACCAAACTGAGTGCGCCTTGGGTTGCGCTGCTCGAAACTAGCTCTGTGCAGGGTTCTCCACCCTGTGCTGCGCCGGGAAACTAGAGCCCATTGGGTTTATTAGTGCTATTAAATAAATCACATTATTACTTATTATACTTATTATTATTACTCGACCTTGTTTTATTTATTCATTTCACAGACAGTTATACATCCTTAGTCCTTAAATTAAATTCATTATGAACGTGGACTTAAAATCATTGTTTTATTGTATGGCTTTGCTGCCCTGGGTTTTGGCCTTTGTGCTCTCAAAAAATTGACAACATGAAAGGCCAAGTGGCCTTGCCTCTAAAATGACGAAATTCCAGGCCTGTGTAACACAACAACTTTTTAAGGAGAGATTATGTCGTGGTCATAGGTGCGTGTTCCTCTGCCCTCAAGTGTCGGATATTCTACTAATGAAGCTTTAACATCTTACCTGACACATCTTGTTGTCTTGAGAGACTGCTACTCTCCTACCTCAGGCCTCTGGTCAGACCAGTTTTGGACACTGCAGTTTGCCTACCAGGAGAACATCACAGTGGATGATGCCATCATTTATCTGCCACACCTGGCTCATTCCTACTTGGAAAAGGTCAGGAGACAAGCTCAGGGCCATGCAGGGGAGCACTCCATGTTTTTCCTGGTTAACAGATTCCCTGACCGGCAGGCCACAGTTTTTAAGACTAAGGTAATGCATGTCAAGAACTGTGATGAGCAACACGTGGATTCCCCAGGGGACTGCCCTCTTCCTCTTCCTGTTTACGCTAAGTTTACACCACATGACTCTCAAATCCGTCAGATCAGTGTATAGTTCACACTACACAACTTGCTGTCTTGTTGTCAGGAGTCATGAAGCTTAGTGTAAGTTCAATCAGAAAGACTTTCTGCTACGTTCATTCATAATTCTCTCTCAATCCCACTCCCACCAGTTCCTCCAATCAGCTGACTATGGGCATTCCCTCTCCTAGTTAGCCAATCAAACTTTGCCACAGTCTTCTTCAGCCATTCATGTTGCTGCTGCTGAACTATTTCTCTGTTCTCCTCTTCGCTCCTGTCAGCTGTCATTTTAGGCGGAACCATTGCGCCCTTCTCCACCTCATTTATCTCCAGTCACTTTATCCAGAGCCCAGGACAAGCTCATCAGAAAGTCCACTCCTCAACACATCTAGATCCTCAGCTCCATCTTCATCTCATCTCATCACCACCATTGCCAACACCACCGTCAAGACTCTGTAAGGGGTGTCCCCTAATCTAATATGTCTTTACCACTCTCCTGGAATATGTGACATCACGTTGGGGTCTAATTGCCAAAGATTTTTCACATTTCTCGTCCTTATGTGCACATGTAAAGACTTATTTTTTTCTCTGAGAACCAGTCTCTCCTGACTGAACTGAAGTCATTGTGGGTTTCACAATAAATGACGGACCAGGGGGTCAGACTGGGGGTCACACACTAAAAGATGTTTCATCAGGAGGAATCCCCGATGAGTATGAGCTGAATTGCAATCAGGAGTCGGACGGTGATTACTAGAAAATGTTAAAATTAACAAGTGACAAAGCAGCGTTGCTGAAGTTATTAGGCTAATAATTTACAGAAACATTATGTACAATAGTCCACTTTCCATCTTCTCTTCCTCTTTCTCTGTCACTCTCTCTTTTTTTTAGCTCTCAATCATACACAAACACACACACCTAAGAAAGCACTGCAGTGCCACTTGTCTCTTTCCTCATCCCGTGTCTTGCACCCTCATTAGGTCAGGGTAGACACTGCCTACCTTGCCTTCCCTGGCCCCCTTGTGAATCACATTATCTAAACCAATAATATTTCATATAACTGGAGAACTTGGAGAGTGTGAGAGAGGAGAGATGCACACTGGTATGCATTATGTAAAGCAAGTTGACCCTGTATCGAAATAAACGGCATTGCCTAAATGTATATCTTGCCTGAATTTTATCGATATAACGTACATAGTCGTTATATCACCCAGCCCTACCTACCTACCCCTTTCTACCTGTCTATCTTTGCAGCTGTCAGCTCCTCCCCACCACTACATTGTCGTCACTTATTTGTGAACCTATGATCCTTGTGGTTCTCCATACACCTGCTTATTTATAGTGCTGCCCGTAATAAGTGTGAATTGAGGCTGGTTGCTATGTTTGTAAAATAAATGCAAGGTTTGTGTTTCTTCTAGTCTCCTACCACTCTACAGACAAAAAGTTGAACTGTTAATATCCAGAGGTACAGTACATGTAGCTACTATCATTTAAAACCCAAAGCATTCATGTTATGCAGAGGTAAGGGGAAGACATGGCTTTGTACTGCAAGGTCCAGCAGATTGTGAGCTTCTAGACAAGAACTAAGTTTTATTTTACAGTTTTCTATTTTAAGATGAGAACTACTTTCTGTTGTGGCCTAAATGTTTTTTCTGATGCACCACTACAGCTAAGTCTGTGTATGGTAGTATTTGCAGTCAGTGAGTTTGACAGATTCTCTGGCTACTCAAAACTTACCATTTAGGTCAGAAGCCAGTGTATGGGCTGAAATATGTGCCACTAGAAACTGAATTTGAATTACATAATTTGAAATTGAATCATTTATATTTGAATTTGAATTACTAGAAACTGAATTTGAATCACATAATTTGAAATTGAATCATTTATATTTGAATTTGAATTACTAGAAACTGAATTTGAATCACATAATTTGAAATTGTATTGTTAATTTGAATCATTGCATTGAAAAACTGAATCTGAATACTATAATTTGAAATTGAATTCATTTCTATATATATTCACATTCAGTTCTCACAATTCAAATTCAGTTCTCACAATTCACATTCAGTTCTCACAATTCAAATTCAATTTACTGTGACAGACATCCGGGTCATTTAAGGACGAAGGAAGAGCAATCGAGCGCAGATACACAGGACTCCTCTTCGGCCAATCAGCACCTACGTTTTTGAGCACGTAGGAAGAAGCGCTTGCTCGCCTTGACCAAGCAGCAACCTCCAGGGTGACGAGTGACGGTTTTGGTCTCTATAGTTAATTTCCCCTTTCATATGACAACGGGGGGGGGGGTTTATATCTCATCCGTTTCAATGTTATTAAGGTTAAAAATTGCACATAATTAAGGGCGTCGCCACTTTGAGTGACAGGTGGCACCTCAGGGTGGCTAAACTAGCATGCTAACTAGCCGCTGGCTCTGTGCGGAGCTGAGCTCAGACTCGGCGTCTGCTCGGCTCATCTCAGCCAGTTCGTGTCCTGTTCAAGGCATTGATCTGTCCTCTCAGCCGGGTCTGTGCCTGCTGGATATGGTTTCAGGCAAATATTGGAGTAATATGACTTGCTGTTCGATTAATTATACCAACAGACCGTTCAAGAAGGTCTGTGCTCCAGGTTTTTTGGTAAGTGAAATTCGGAAATTCTAGTATCGTTTATCGTTTATATGTTAGCACTAATTTAGCGGGTATCTGTGTCTGCGGTCACACCTAGTTTGTCAACTTCTTGTTATAATTATTAAGCCTTTATTTAGGACAGGTAAAATCCGTTGATACCGAGGTCTCGTTTTCAAGTGCGACCTGTATCACAGCAGCAACATCCACATCAAGTTACAGAGCCACAGACAATACGATTCAACACAAGCTTAGCTCCTTAACTAGCTAACCAGTCAGCTAACATTTGCCTTCAAGCAAGACGCCAGTCCGGGATGTATCCAAGTCAGCCTGACAGAGAAGTGTTAGGATTTAGGCATTTAGGGAGAGTATATTTGAACAAAAGGCGTCTGTGTGAGTTCTGAAAATAAAGGTCCACCACGTTAGTTAGCTAACGTGATGCAATGTTAACTTGTTAAAAAGTGGCGAACTGTGTGAAATTACAATTAAGGTGTGTAACGTAATTAAAAAAGGCTAATGTGACATTTGACTGTCACATATAAAATATTAAGAAAATAAAAGTATGATTTAGGCCTGTAACTACACAACATAGATAATGCACAGACAGAATATGAGGACTGTGATGGTCACCACCGTTTTGTTTTGCTAATTAAATTGATTATGATCTGTTTAACACTGAAGTAATTTAAGTTGTATTGTTTGCATGTAAAGGTGTCTGTGAAGTAGGTAGCTAACACATATATTTTAATATCTATTTGTCTGTGTAAAGTTTTCCTCTAGGTGACCCAGACAGATCTGGATCAGTGGACACTCAACACCAGAAGACAGAACTGGACTCCAAACAAGACTTCCCGACTGTTGCAGTGAACACTTTGAGTCATCACTTCAGCACTGACTCCAGAATAAGGACACCTTTTTTCATACAGTACCTCACAAAGAGTCAAGAAACTTATTAGTTTAAAATGATAAAATTATTGACCATATTTCATTTAAATTCATTGTATATATTACCAATTTTCATATATTTAATAAGTACTCGATTAGGGCACAGCTTGCTCTGTACTATTACTGATAAGGTGAATTACTGACACACCAGTGCAGTTTAATCTTCCCCTGATGCAAAAAGGGAAAATGAAGATTTTATCAATCAAGGAACATGACATGTATTTACCGACTTTAACATTTTAGTGCATTTTATGCAAAGACCCTTATCATAGTGAGAATTTACTACCTTTTCCCCCACACACAGTCTGTGAAGAACCAATGGGAAAAACTATTCTCATAATGAGATAGCTGATCATAGCATGATTCCACAGTGGCAGTGAGCTTTGAGAACAGTTCAGTTTCCTTTTGATAGCAACTATTATGTTAATGTGGATGAATTCCATACTGTACATTCATACTCCAATTGTTTGGTAGTACACTGTTAAATTTAAAGTCACATTCAAATATAAAGTTGAATATCTACAGAACTTAAACACAAAAACTATTTTATGAATGACAGCCACTTACTCAGCAGTAAGATTATTTTGGTGATGAGTGTTTTTTTAACCAAGACAGGCTGTAGTCAATGTTTTATACCTGTGTTTTTAACCTGTCATCTTTCTCTCTGTAGGACACTTGAGGAAAGTTACAACGCCTTGACCAATGATATGATATTTACTCCACAGTAAAGAAGTTGTTTCACAAGAAATTACGACGTTGCAAATTATGACACTGGGTCTAATTCATAGGTTTTATAATTACTGTTATAAATCTTTTCATTTATTTCATGTGTACTTTTTGTAACCTTTTTAATAGTGATGATTTCATGAATGCAAGCTTGACTTAATTTTGTTAAACTGTTTGTGTAATGGTTTTTAACTTTTGCTTTAAAATGGATCAGACAAAACTTACTTTAGAGTAAAAGCACATTTTTTGAAAGCTGTCATCAGTTTCTGTGATGAGTGGAAATATAGTGGTGATTTAAACCTTTAACAAAATATAATAGTTATTAATGGCATCTTATGTTTTCATTTATGTTTAAACATTTACCCAAGTTTGCTTTTATCTTAGCAAAATGTAAAGAAAAAATGAAAAGCTGATGTTACATGCTGGTTTGTGTTTGAACATTTCTTTAAGACAAATGAAGAAAATTCACTGAATAACGATTCTCCTTTTGTGAAAAACAAGGAAATATCTGCACACTGAATAGTTTTAAGCCCCGTATAGATATTATTTATTTGTGACATTGTGACATGAGAAGGTTCTGCTCGGTATTGAGGCTTATATAGTGAGGCTAAAAAAAAACATAACACTTGGCTGATTATGTTTATATTTGCCTCACTATAAAAAACGTCACAGTACCTTTTGCCTGAAGGAGACCCTCTCAGAGTTGGCGAACAAGTGATACCTTGGGGGCTTCAAAAACTGTTGTGTCCAGCTAATTGTTTGTTTTTCACTTTGAGCCTTTTATCGAGTCACATTCTTCTGTGTTAAAACTAGACTTCTAACAGAGCAGCAAACAAAGGTTACTCTCCAAAATTCTTCTCAGGCTCTGCTGCTGGGTCTAAGGTGCTTAGTTACCTTCAAGTACAAAGTTAAAATAATCAGGCCCACACAGAAATGGACTGCTTAATTATTTGCCATGACAGTGTTGAACATTAATGCTTTAGGGTTTATCTGTAGTGTATGATTTGTTTGTTTTTCAGTTGACAGTCAGATTCAGTCAGAAATAAAGACAAAAGGAGTGCAACTGTAAATAGAATTTATTGAAATTTTAAACAAGTTATAGATGATATCAAAAACTCAACATTGGCCATGTCAGCCTGGGCTATGTTCAGGCCTAACAAAATGTGTCTAAAGGCCAAATTCAAAAGCAGTGACACTGCCAACTGTAAGCAGTTCACTGCGTTTGGAGGTGGTCTTTAAGACAATTAACTAATTTACTTAAAAACATTTCATTTTCCCTAGGTGTGAAATGAACCTCAGCTTTCAAAAATACCCCCTGTCATGTCTGATGTGAGGGTGCTCAATTATGGCACCATTTAAACTGTGAACAATGTAGCCATAAACTATTAACAAATTTCCTGGCCTTATCAATCTTTGCTGGATTGCCACCAGCCTCGACCTGCACCTTTGGGCCAATGAAGAAAATATTATCTTAATGCAGGATGCTGGAGGTGAAGCTGGTGCAGGTCCTCCTTCATCATGCTGACCAGCTTGACACTGCTGACCTTCCCCATGCCATTGCTGCCACAGTGGATGACGAAGACATCTGGTGCTGCTCTTCCTCGCAGGGAGTGGGGAAAGAAGGAGAGAAGGCCTCTCTGCAGTCACCCCAGCCAAACCAGCAGACATGGACACCTGGCATGCTGAGGTTGCTTCCAGAGTCTCTGCAGCTCTCTGACATAGCTGTCACCAATGATGCACACTGTGCCTATGAAAGTAAAATGAGTGTAATATGCTTTAGGTAATAAAAACCATAAAGTTAACTATAAAGGGTGAATCACTCCTTTTTGTTGACAATACTATGTCACATCTGTAGGGTAAAATAAAACAGGAGCAACACCTCAAAATATAGATGACTTGATGATGTCTTTTAAATGCTTTTTTTGTCCTTGGAAGACAATGTAATATTAGCTGTCTAAAATCAAGTAGCTAAAACTGGTACTTGCAGTTTCTGCTGTGTGTAGCAGGCGTGGTGCAAGTGGCCATGACCTCAACACCGGCGATGTACTGAAAGAAATTAACATCTTGTAACAAGTATAACACTGCCTTTCTTTTGCAACTTCTACATTTTCTTTAACATGTTCTATGTTCATACAGTAACGTACATTTCAGTCCCCTTCGGACTTTAATCAATGTCAAAATCATAAATATGTGCACTGTTTGCAACAGCAGTGTGGGTACAAGGATATAATCTTTACTGTCAGCCGTTTATGCACATTGCAAATCCAACTACTAACTTGAATTTCTTGTTTGCTATCAGCAAAACATTCATGGTAAGAAAGAACACTTCCGTTAAAAGGGTAACATCACATGGACTTGTAGAATAGCTCCGGCACTCGTTGCTGCGTTGCTAAAATGATAGCTGAAACAATGCTAACGTGCTAGTCGCCTAATGTAATTGTAAACATGATTTGTTTATGCTCGCTGACGAAACGAAACGTTCCTACAAAGTAGCTGTAACATTAACAACAGTTAAAAAAGGTCGTTAAAATATATGGTAAAATGCCAAATTACCATATTTGTCCCAGTCGTATCCATGGTCAAGCCAGTATGGGTCAAGGGTCAAAGCGAGCAAGCGCTTCTTCCTACGTGCTCAAAAACGTAGGTGCTGATTGGCCGAAGAGGAGTCCTGTGTATCTGCGCTCGATTGCTCTTCCTTCGTCCTTAAACGACCCGGATGTCTGTCACAGTAAATTGAATTTGAATTGTGAGAACTGAATTTGAATTGTGAGAACTGAATTTGATTATATATAGAAATGAATTCAATTTCAAATTATACTATTCAGATTCAGTTTTTCAATGCAATGATTCAAATTAGCAATACAATTTCAAATTATGTGATTCAAATTCAGTTTCTAGTAATTCAAATTCAAATATAAAAGATTCAATTTCAAATTATGTGATTCAAATTCAGTTTCTAGTAATTCAAATTCAAATATAAATGATTCAATTTCAAATTATGTAATTCAAATTCAGTTTCTAGTGGCACATATTTCGGCCCATAGATTAGATCACATGTGGACAGCTCTAGCCTGTCTGTTCGCACCTGGCATTAGAATGCATCTCCACAAGTGTCCCAAGTGACCACTTGTGGATTGCCTTTCAGCGCTGTTTCACCTGTATTTGTAACATTTTGGATTTTGTTATATTTCCTGTTTCATTTTGAAGTACTAACCTCTTGTGTCATTGCCGTTTCCTGTGTTATCCCACCTTCCATCAACCACACCTGCTGCCTGTTACTCACTTGCCCCTGAGTATCCTCATTGCCATCCCTGTATATACAGTATGTACCCACCAGCTCCTCAGGTTTCTGCCAGATTGTCTTTGTTTCTTTGTGTCATAGCTTTCTAGCAATCTCTGTGTTTGATTCCTTGGATTTTTTTAACCTTGCCTGTTTTGGATTCACAGATTTTTTCTGCCTATACCCTGTCTGTTTCGTTAGCTTCATGGACTCTGAAGTAAAGACCATGCTTTCTTTTAACCCTTCTCTGCCTCTAGGGTGTTTCTCTGCATTTGAGTCTGAGTTTTCACCAGAGTCATTACAGTATAATTGCAGAAACAGTTGGATAAGCAAGGATGTCAGCTGACGAGGCCTTCACCATGGCCCAAGACACATTAGTTTCACATGGCGGAAGTAATAGTTTATTATTATATTTATATTTCATGTTGTGTGTTTTATATTGGTTGGTTATATTGGTTAATTTATATTACATGGTTTTACATTTAGTTTTAAAGTATTTATTCTAGAGTTTGGTTTTAGTATTTGCATGCTTTTAGTATGAAATTGCATTTGCTTATTTTTAATATATTTTTACTTCCTGCCGAGAGAAGTGACCTGATTAGCTTAAAGCCACAGTGTGTAGGAATTTTCCCATCTAACGTTGAAATCACATATTGCATTCAAACAGATGGCGCACTCTAGCGCCTCACTGTTTCAAACATGTATTGCAACAACTGTAGCCGCTGTGTACCAAAAAGCTATGATAACACTGATGAAACCATGTCATCCGATACTACATGGAGGATTAATTCAGGCTCCTACACAGACACACGCGATGCGAGTTTACAAACCCCCTCCTCACCATGCTGGCTGTGTTTACGACGTAGGACTGTTGGGGCGGGTGTAAATTGAAACAGCTGATAGTGGCGGCACTACTGCCGCATAACAAAGTCCCACTCTTTGAGCATAATGCAGGATCATGTATTATGCAGCATCACGGGAGACGGAATCCTTGTCGCCAAGAAAGTGCAAAAGGGAATCAAAAAGGCAGCGTGACCGGCGAATTAAAAAAAACAAGGGTCAGCATTGGGGTTGCCTTTCCCAGGTGGACAGAGCTGCTGAAGGAGAAAGGTAATACAATCACAGGCCAGCACTAACGGCGGCTAATGGCTAACAGCGGCTAACGGCGGCGCAGTGATGCGAGGAGAGGGATGAGGCTGTTAGCGACTGGCCGCTAACATGGGCTAACAGTCAACAGCAGTGCCGGCCTGTGATTGTATTACCATCCTCGTTCAGCAGCTCTCTCTACCTGGGAAAGGCTACCTGGATGTGGGCTTTCGTTTTTTAATTCGCCGGTCACGCTGCCTTTTCTATTCCCTTTTGCGCTTTCTTGGCGACAAGGATTCCATCTCCCATGATGCTGCATATGCCTGATCCTGCATTATGCTCAAACAGTGGGACTTTGTTTCAAATTTGCCAGGGTAGTAGCAAAGCGCCTCTTGCTCCTCTCCTTCGGCTCCTCAGTCACGCAGTGCTGGCCTGGCTCTCAACGAAAACGCCGAAGGCGGTGCTGTATGTCCCTTGCTGGTGGGTGTATTCTCAAGATGGCGAAGCGTAATGGAACCCCACAGGCGACTTACCCACACAATGTACAAACAAATCCGAAATTCTCCTTTTACGAGAATAAGTCAGATTATTGGTGGAGGTAATAGTACACCAGTGATGACATATTTATGAATGCAGATATCAATTTTTGCCAATAAACAACTGAAAATGTTACACACTGTGGCTTTAAGTACCTGCACCTGGGAGCTTTTACCCTTTTGTGTACACTCCTTGTTTTATCCACTGACGCCCGAGGCAGGAGGAGCAGAAATGGTGCGCCGGGTGACGAAGACAAAATGGCTGCTACACAGAGACGCCAGGGATGCCAGGAACACCAGGGCCTCCAGTTTAGGAGCAGCAGGAGAACGGTGTCAAGCAGTGAGGTAACAAGAGCACGAGGTGGAGTACTCAGAATGATTCTCTGGCATCACAAAGAGACAGGCAGAGTTAAGAACTCTGCCCTTAAGTGTGAGTATCAAAGCTGGCTACTATTGAAGCCGCTGCTCTCTCCCATTTTTGTCTACTAGAGGCTCTGGGGACAGGTGCAGAGGGATGAGGTGATCGGCGAGGCCCTGCCACAAGGACAGCATTCATCCAGCACCAACAAGTCTGCTCCTGCTTATGAAGACACTGTATATTGTCATATGAGACCTTTTTTAAAGGACTGATCCAAATTTGTCCATCTCATGACATTTGAACTTCTTTTAAGCCCCTATTGTTTTTAGCCTTGGTTTTATTATTCATTAATTAATTATTGTAAACTTGTGACTGATTTTTAAGTCATCATCATTCTTCCTCTGGTTATTCCTGTGATGCTGAATTGCTGTTGCACACACTGCAGGATCTGAGTCTCCTCGGGAAGAACAGTATGTTCTGTCCATTCCTAAAGAGTGCGTCAGTGTTACGTGTCCAGTCCAGATTTTTTTTTTTTAAATTAGATTTGGACCCCAAGTGAGTGAGTCCACTCTCTTCACTTCCTCTCACTATATGATAAGTAGAACAGGGGACCTCCTGTTCAGTCCACCACCAGCTCTTTTGTCTTTGTGATATTGAAATTCAGGAGATTCAGACATTTAAATTCATAAAGCAGTTACACTGAATTTGGTATGGAGATCAAATATGACCTTTATGTGTCCCATAGTCCTTCTAGCCCTGAAGTTAGGTGACATAATGTGGCGGCAGCTCTTTCCATCCCTACTAACGCTACAAATTCTGCTAACCAACTGTTTAAGTTAAAACAATTTGGAGTTCTACTCTTCCAATTCAAAACAATCTTCCATTTAACAACATGACAAGCCAATGTTACGCATCTCTTGTTCTATCTATTTTGTACCCTAGTAGACACAGAATACTTAGGAACAACGATCTGAAAGATTTCTGTGATGGCATCTGTTACAAATAACTTGAAGGAATTCACTGCAGGGCATTCTCACAAACAGTGTATCAGTATACCTTGTGAAACGCAGCCATGCCAGCATCTGTCTGAGATCGTCTCATCCATTTTAATTCATTTTAATGGGGTAGTACATGCCCTGTGCAAAATTTTCATTTGAATGATTCTATATCGGACACATTTTGATAGTGCTTAAATTTTGCCACTTGGCTGCAGAAACGGGGCCTTTCATGTCTTTCTCCCATGTCTTTCACAGCAAAACTGTGTAGATGAGTGCATGTTAGCTGCTAACTGTCTGAGGGTCACAACTTTATATGTAGCTGAGACCAGTCTTTTTTTGGCAACACTGTCCTGTAGTGGGCTGTTTATATCCCTCTGAGTCACCATTGACACAGCTGTACGGATTTTAGATTTCATTAAAGAATCATTTAGTTTGTACTCTCCCTTTAAATTATCATATAAAACTATTTTCTTATCCCTGATTATATTTCCAGGAGAGTTAATGTTGGAATTCTGCCACCTGGTGTTGACGGTTTGCCTCCTACTAAAAATAGAGGATTATGCCAGACAGGATGGGAAAGAGATTCCTACATTTCTAATAAATTCTATTAAATTCTGCAGGAGAATTTGGATAAATCCATAAATAAGCCAAAGATATGTTGTTGGTACAATTAGCAATAATTAATCCCACCAGCCATTCCCAACTGCCAGTTATATTAGCATTACCATAACCCCATACTATAGGATATCTAGCTTTATAAGACAAATAATATTGTTAAATGTCTGGCACAGCCCGCCCTTGTGTCTCGGTAATTAAAGTGTCTTTAGGCTTATTTTGGGTTTCGGGTTACACTACAAAAAGGATGAGAACAAATATTTTAACTCCTTGAACCAATTTGTCGACATGATGAATGACAATCTTGGATCTCACCTCAGTCCTTCACCACAGAGACATTGGCAAAGAAGACCATCTTTTTATTTCATCTGTAGTTTTCCTTAATAAACTTGGGGCATTCAGTTCATGGAGTTTGGACAAGGGTGCTACAATTTTAATTCCCAGGTATTTTATTCTATTCGTTTTCCACATAAATGGTGCATTACCCAAATCAATAAAAGAAAAATTACAGTTAGGAGATATTGCCTCACATTTATTCCAGTTCATTTTATACTCATAGAAAATACTGAGTGTTGATAAGGCTTAGCAAAGGTGGAAATTCAAGTGACTGTTTTTGCATCATGTCACAAAGCTCTTTATGAGACGTGGGTTTCGTTTTGTTACTGATTGCTGGCCACTTCAGTATCCTGCTGTTCAAAAAGTTGACTAAAAATGAACTTAAGACTCGAAGGCTGCTGAGAGTCAGGTGAAAACACTGCTTACTCTGCCATGATATGATCCCCTGTCTCCTTCATCTGCTGGTTCACAAGATGAACTTCAGTTGAAAGTTCAACTGGCCCGTCTCCATCTGGAGGCACAGGAGAAGGCACAGGCAGACACAAAGCCATGAGGCTGCATCAGCTTGAGCTTGATTACCAAAAAGACACTCTTCTGTCAGAGGCATCTGGCACTCACCTAATCTCCACTAATTTACAACCTAATCTGGTTGATATCAGTAAACATGTCCCATTGGTGCCAGTTTTCCAAAAAATTAAATGGACTCATACTTAAGTGTTTCTGTTCATATTGCTACAGCTCTTAAGTGGCCGCCAGATATTTGGCCTTTGCTGCTGCAATGCAAGATTCATGGAAAAGCCCAAGTGGTGGTGTCAGCGCTTTCCCTGGAGGACAGTTTGGATTATGCCACTGTCATGGCCACGATCCTGCATGCCTATCAGTTGGTGCTGGGAGCCTACAGACAAAAGTTTAGAGATTATAAAAAGTCCCCTAATCAAACATATGTAGAGTTTGCTAGGCATAAGGGAAATCTCTGTGATGAATGGTGTTCTGCTTGTTGCTGCCCTCCATGAGCTCATGCTCTTAGAGGTATACTTAAATGAACAGAAGGTGAAGTCCTTATCTGCTGCAGCTGTCTTGGTTGGTGAGCTTACACACAAACCTTGTTCAGTTCTAGGCACTCAGACCAAAATTAACAAAGCTCCTGCAAGCCATAAAGGAGAGAGGGAATATTTCTATTACCACGAAGCAGGGCATCTTATTGCAAACTGTTAACTGTTATAACGTAAAGAGCAGCAGCAGTCATCTCCGAGCGCACAACCAAAAGGCATCGGGTTTATTAAGTCAGAGTCAGGTAAGAGTCTTGGAAATGTATGGCAACAAGACTCCAGATCCATGTTTCAAACCTTTCATTTTTGAAGGTTTAGCATCACTTACTGGCAAAGCTGGTGACCAGTGTCCTGTGCAGATTTTGCGTGATACTGCATGTTACAAAGATGAAGCGTTACCATTCTCTGACCAGTCCGCCTGCAGCTTTAGTTCTGTTTTGAGTAGTATCAAAATGGGCTATGTTGCCTGCCCACTGCACCATGTCCATGTGCAGTCAAAATTAATCTGTGGTTTCTTCCCTGTAGCTCTCTGTCTGGCGCTGCCAATCAGTGGCATTGCTATGCTAATGGGGAATGATATAACCAGGGGTAAGATAACTTTTTAGATTCTATATCCACAATCTCTGAGTGTGGGACAGTTTGGTAAAGCCCACTGTGTTTCCCTTATGTGTAATTACATGCACCCAGACACAGAAACTTTGTGCAGAGAAAAAGACTCAAAAGTCAAAAGAGCTTGACCAGTCTGACAGTGTGTTACAGTTTTTCTCAATTGGTTTGGCTCATTTCTTGAAACAGAAATTACATTCTCAAAGCTTTGAGTGCATTTGGCAAAATAGTCCAATGTTTCAGCACAACACTATGGCTCACCTGCAAAAGGTCATATCTCTCCCAAAACAGTTAACTCATGCTCCAAACTAAGTCCCTTTCTCATGTAAATAGTCAAGGCCCCCAAACACAAGTTTCCTTCTCAATTGCTTTGGCTCATTTCTTGAAACAGAAATGACATTCTCCAAGCTCTACATGCATTTGCCAAAATAGCCTGGATGGTTCAGCACAACACCATGGCTCACCTGCAAAAGGTCATATCTCTCCCAAAACAGTTAACTCGTGTCAAAACTAAGCCATTTTCTCATATAAATAGTCAATGGCCCCAAAATGCAAAGTCTCTTTGGCACTGTGTAAGCACTATTGGTCAAAATGTTTAGATGTTTGGTCACTATGGCAGTGGACCATGGAAATATCACTTATGTCACATTTCAATCTTGGTCCAGACCATTCACTGACAATGAATGGTTACTGTAATTGATGCCTTTTTTCTAGCTACCAGAAATCAATCTGTATCAAACTGAAAAAAATGATGGACCTGCACTGTCATGGAAATTGTTACTGTATTTTTATTCACAAACATAAAGTAACTGCCAAACATCACAGTAAAAAGAAAATGTATACAGCAAAATATACTGCACTGTAAACACATCGACACAAAAAAAGGAAAATTATATGCAATATCGTTCACACCAGTAACTCCACCTCAATGGTCGTCCTCCTCATTCTCACTCTCGTGGTCGTCCTCTCTCTGCTGTCTGTCTGGCCACAGATTTTTCATCCACATCACACCTGATATTCTCCAGGGGAAGAATCTACGTGCATGCCGCAACCATCCCCTGCACTGATCTGCTGTGACAGTGTCACAGCAAGCATCCATTGCTTCAAGCAGGGACCTCTGGTTCTGAGTCCAATGCTCATACACCCCCCACCTCCAAGCAGAGAAAAAATCCTCAGTTGGATTGAGAAATGGGGAGTAAGGTGGTAGGAGCACCATTAGCAGTCTTGGGTGGGCAGTGAACCAGGCCCTGATGAGCGGGCCGCAGTGGAAGCTGACATTGTCCCACACAACTACAAACTTTGACAAGTGAGGCCCTACCAAACCTCTCTCATTTTCTGGGATGAGATCTGAATAAAGGTGATCCAAAAAGAACAGGAGCTTTTGGGTATTGTATGGGTCAAGTGTGAGAATGTGGGTGGCCACACCATTTTCAGAAATGGCAGCACACATTGCTATATTGCCCCCACGCTGGCCTCTGACATCCACCATGGCCTGGTGGCCAATAATATTCCGGCCATGTCTTCTTCCTTTGGCCAGGTTGAAGCCGGCTTCATCCACGAAAACAAGGGTGTGAGGAGTCTCATTCCCCTCCAATGCCATTATTCTCTACAATACAGTACAACAAAATATCAAATCAGTTATACGTTAGAATCATACCATAACAGCAAATTACATAGGAATGTTTTGTGTTCTCCACCAAAAGTTCAATATAGTGGCCTCTGTGCTTTACTGTAAACAGGTTATAATGATAGATAACCAGTAACACACCACTGACTTACATTTACATACTGGAACCGCAGCTCTTTCACTCTATCAGAGTTTCTCTCAAATGGTACCCTGTAGAGCTGTTTCATGCTCATCTCATGCTTCTTCAATACCCTGTCTATTGTTGATATGCTGATAGTGTTGATGTTCTGGAATATTAGATTGTCCTGTATTATGGTATTACAGATCTCTCTTAGTGTGATGGCATTATTTGCCATCACTATATTGCAGCTCTCCTGTTCTTGTTCTCGGCTGAGTAGTGTTCTTCTGCCACCAGTACGAGGTTGACGTCCAATCCTAGACATAGAATTCACAAATAGACAGTATTACCATTTGTATTGTGATGCACTGTCCTGTCCAGTAGACCTACTGTATGCCTTATGAATTTATCACAGAATGAGTCACCAATTGTACTGTTGTTTTACTGTTACGTAATGTACTGAAATTCTACTGTAATGCATTGCTGTACAGTAATTGGAATACTATTGTAAACTGTACTATCAATACAGTAATTCCATTGTTGAATGAGTACATAGGCCTACCTGTTTTCCCTGCGGAAGGTTTGGATGATAGAAGACACTGTAGATCTGGGCACAATCGGCTGAACTCGACGACCTGCCTCTGCCATTGTGAGGCCATGATTGATCACATGGTCAACAAGTGTAGCCCGAATTTCATCTGGAACAGCATGGTGTCTTCGTGGCCCTCGCCCTCTTCCACCTACTCCACCACCACCACGCACCCTTACTCCTCCTCCTCTTCCTCTTCTTCTTCCTCTTCCTTGAGCAGGCAGTTGGTCATTGTTTACCTGGCCAGGTGCCTCCATGTTCCGAAATTGTATTGATTCTGATCAAGCTCTATATGTATGTTTGGCAAAAATCATACTCATGGATAGCACCTGTCAGGTAACTAAACATACCATTTGATTGGTCATCTGAGATGTGTTACACACCCCCTTTATTAGTCAAGTTCTAGATTCATCTGAGTCAGTTTATCAATCAGCAAAAGATATTCATATCATGTAATGTGATGTTATACATGGTATTATGTTCCTGACTAATTCTGACAATTGAATGAACTCTTGTGCATGTGATGGCTGACACAATGAAATAATGCTGACATGTTTTGGAGAGTAAAACCATTTGACTGACAATCAGCAAGATATATACAACTGGTAATTGTGCTAACTGTAGGCAACTGTAATCAATCATTTGCAAAGTGTGCTAAGACATTTGCAATTTGTTGAAAGGAATGAGAATTTGAAATCTGTTGTGAAGAAGTGCCCAGTGGTTTGTAGGGTTGTCCATGTTGTTTTGAGAATGTAATTTCTGTTTCAAGAAATGAGCCAAACCAATCGAGAAAAACTGTAATGAAGGTTTTCACAGGAGAAATTAAACCGAACGCAAAAGTGGCAACAGAGCTGGCCCCAAAAGCTGAAAGTGGACCCGTAACGAGTATCAGCTTTTCATCTCCTGACGGTTCTGGCTGCGGGTAAGTCGAGATCAGCTCATTGCTGCCCAGAAAGGAAACCAAAACCTACGAAAATGCTTTGCTGCTGTGGTGAGATGATGAAACCATAAGCTATTTTGTTAATGGTCACCTAGTTTAGCAGACCGGTCAGATTGGAATGTCGCTCACCAAATTGTCGTACCCACCATTAATTAGGCTGACCAAACCTCCTCTTTTCCTCCACTTTTCACGTCCTGTCTGGGGCGTCCGGGGGGTGTTTATAAATTGAATGTAATGTCCAGTTTTCCGTGTGGCACGGGCCGCATATTTCGGTCCGAGCCTGACAGTCATTCTGTTTTGTTATGTCCGAAACAGAACCGAGCCCGTCATTATTTAATGACTAAAGCAATGAGTTTGTGTCACACAGTTGTTATGGTTACAGGGTATTTAACAGGCCCAGCGTGCACCGTGGGTGCTCTGCGGAGAGGGAGACTTCCATGTTTGAGACGGGAGCGGGCGGCGGGAGGTCCAAGGCTTCCATTGAGGGGAGAGGGAGAAACAAACAGCCAATGTGTGTGTGTGTTCTGTTCAGGTGTTGTCACGTAAATAACAGTCCCCAAGCAATAAACAGGACCGATAATAGGATTTTATTTATTTTTACACACTATATTTTCACTGAAAGCTGACCGAATCCGACCCGAGCCCATCGGGTAGGCCTACCGTCGGTACCCATCAGGCTCAGATCGGATAGCCACACTCTAGGGTGTGTATGTGTCCCCTTTCTATAGGGCCCTATCTGAATTTCTGTCTTTGAGAAATATTATTTTGTAGTATAACTGAATTTTCTATCTATACATATAAATTTTAAATATATTAAAATTATAAGGCATCTTTGAGTAAACTGCGAGTATCATTTAAGTAGGCTATCTTGTGGCCGGGCCAAGTGTCCTCTTTTTGGGAAATCAAAATATGGTCACCCTACCATTAATCATGAGCTTGTGTTAACTACTGATTATGTCAGCACAACTGAACGTGTGAACACGGTGGCTTTGTTAGTGGATGTTGCTGTAAGACACTGATGCACCAAGACACTCTTTGCGTCAGTATGATATGAACCGGGAGGTGGCTATTTCTGACAACTAACACGGTATAATGAGTCTGTAGAGGGAGCACGGGACAAACAAACACCAGACTTTCAGTCCTCTGTTCATTTCTTGTGTAAAACCAAAAGTCAGTGGAGTTATTTTAATGTGTGCTAGCAGGGGCGGCGCTGGGGGGTAGCTTGCAGTTGCTATAGCAACCCCAAAATATGGCTTAGCAACCTCAAAGCAACCCCAAGAATGGAGACTATTAAAAATGAAAAAATCTTAATTGTGTTAAATAAAATAAAAATGGTGACAATTTAATTTAAAATTAATTTCATGTGTTTTTGTTTTAAATTAAAATAAAAGGAAGACAATAAAAACGATGAGAGACTCGTCTCGTGAGAGCTGGCCTGCAGGGGTCACGCGAAGTCAGCTTGGGAAAAAAAACCGGGCCGTTAGAAAAGTGACATCAAAATGGAGCGCTATCTGTTGAAGCGTAAGGCGGCTGAGATTGAGCCCGTGCAAATAGAACAAGAAGAGCCTGAGGAGCATCCTGCAATAGAAGAACCTGTCTCCGAGCCCTCAGGTGATGAAAATGGAGAACGCAAAGAGGTTGAGGATCATGCAGGTGGCATTGCTGCTCCTCACTGCTGTGAAAAGCGGCATGACTATATGGTAAAATTATAATAACGAACTTCAAATTGATTTTTTTTATCTGTTTCATGGCATGCGCGCTAGTTTCAGATAGCGCTGATTAGAATGAGTAGGCCAGTAATGACATACATATCCATATTTATGCTATTTAATTGGTATTGCAGTAAATTGTCCAGCAACTCCATACAATTGTTTAGCAACCCCTAAGCAACCGCAATGAAAATGTTTTGCTGCCGCCACTGTGTGCTAGTATTGCTAGCATGCTACAATAAGGCAAGGCAAGGCAAGGCAATTTTATTTATATAGTACCATTCATACACAAGGCAATTCAATGTGCTTTACAAGAGAAATACATTAAAATAAAACATTAAAGGAACAATAGATCATTAAAAACAAAAGCTAAAAGCAAGACAATAAATAGTTAAAAACAGTGCAGAAAATGCATTTATAAAGCAAACATAAAGCAAAAGCAACAGCAGACAAATGTAAAAAACAATAGCTACAGATTATCCTAACAATAAGGTATATATCTAGTTCACTGGTAAGATACAGTAAATCATGATGTTTTAAGCCCTGATTTAAATGAGCTGACAGTTTCAGCCGACCTCAGATATTCTGGAAGTTTGTTCCACAGGCGGGGAGCATAGAAACTAAAGGCTGCTTCACCGTGTTTGGTTTTGATCCTGGGAACACTGAGTAAACCTGTTCCAGATGATCTGAGGGGTCCGGATACTTCATAACAAGTGTTGGGTAAGGGTTACTTTAAAAGTAATCAAAGTACGTTACTGCGTTACTTTTTTAAAAAGTAACCAGTTACTTTACTGCGTTACTCCCTGAGAAAAGTAAGTCAATCACTTTTAAAGGGCCAGTGTGTAAAATGGGTTGAAAACAGTGACATCAGTGGTCAAATTCTAGATTGCAGGGCTCACTCGCTCACCCCTCCTGTCTGGTAAATGACGGCGGCCTTGTAGGGACAAAAAGCCTTGCGCACGAGTTTTTCAGGAGTAGGTCTCTCTAGCCACGAGTTGTATGTTTGTTTAGAAATCTAAGCCATGTTACGATATTGTAATGAATCCCTCACGAGCAGGAGACCAGAGGAGCGTTCGGGAAAAAGGCCCGTTTATTTGAGACTCTGGTAACACTCCACTCCGTCCCAAACTCTGACTCTTAGCGTAACAGACACACTTCATAACTTTACACACATACTCGTTTACGATACCGAGTGGGGACCCCCCTCTCTGCTCCGCCAATCTCCAGCCCGCACACTGACTGTCGGCGTAGCTTGTAAACAGAGCTCAGCTGTTTACTTAGCCTAGCAATATCTCCGGACTGCAGCAGCTGCAATGGACGACTTTGAATGCGATTTTGAAGAGTTTCTTGTGGCGGACACAGACCCAGAGCCATACCTGTTTGAGCCAGAGCATACAGATGAGGAACTCCATGTGTTGGAAGCTGAGCGGGCAAGAAGAGAGGCGGAATGCACAGAATGGGATTCGGTGCTACTGCTGCCATTGTTGGGGAGATATATCAGCAGGAGGAAAAGCACCGCAGAGAGTGCATCACAAGCAGTGAAGTTGTGTCTTCTTTTCCTCGCAGATGACGGTTCGGGTTCATTCTCTCCTGTTGCGTGGTAAGTGTGGTCCATTCGCAAACTTTATAACTAAAAAAACTTTTTACTACTCTTTATCAATGAACTACTAACACTCTCTGCTGTTTCCTCCTCCTTCTTCCTTCCTCCCGCTGTCTTTGTTGATTCATTTATACACGCGAAACGCGTTCTCTGGCTGGCTGGATTGTCTGCTCGGTCTGCCGTACATACATGGCGGCGCAAGATGGCGACTTCTCTAAAGCAAGGCCCTTGCTATACATACATATATATATATATATATATATATATATATATATATATATATATATATATATAAAAGCATAATTATAAGGCTACAAAAACCAAACAAATTTTATTTTATAGCGATTATACATTGTATAAACATATTAATGCGTAGAAGATTCAGATTCAGATTGACAAATATTGCATACTGGCCCTTTAAAGTACTTTTGAGTATTCCACATTTCCTATTGGGCAATGGACCACAGGGCGCTAAGTCTACATTTTTTTGTCTCCAAAATTAAAGTTATGGACCACTTGCCCTTCACTGAGATCCAATTCTCTCATCACAGCCGCCACTTTGACCAGTAGAAACACAGAATGATCTGCTGTCATATACAACTGTATGACAACAACACCCCAGCCTTTTTAATATTTCCTCTAGGGATGTTACCACACAGAGTAAAAAGGGGGAAATGATGGTGTGAAACAGCAGAGGCACTTTGTCAACCCGCTGAGTTAACGTTACTGTCATTAGCATCAAGCTAGCAAACAATGGTACATCCTCACGGTCGGACATAAAGTAATAACATTAACAAATAGCGGCGGGGCTTTTACTCACCACAACTGCAGAGGCTCCCAGCTTCATTTGAAACAAACTACATTATAGATGGTCCGTTATTTATTAATCCCTCTGTGTGTTTATGTAACATTATTTACTTTTTATCCGCTCCGTTGTCTTTGTAAAGTTAACATATCGCACCGTCATTTCAAACTCAACACTTGTTTCAAATTAAAAGCCCCTTATAACCTTGGCTAGAGAATCCCTCCATTTTTTAAACAGGCTTTTATTCTGAAACATTTGTCAGAACTTCCTGTGGAAGTTACAGTAGCTTGATAGTTTGGCGCTAGATGGTGCTTCAAATGTAGCTCCTGCCATCTGCTAACGCTTTTAGGTGACTACAACAACATGTCGGCTGGCACATGAACAGACACAGTGACTCATATAATAGTGAAATAAAAATAGGACAAGAATAACCTGATGACATCACAGGCAGTGAAAGACGACCGGGGATAATTGGTGAGTACCAGCATGTAGCGTGTACCACGCATAATGCAAGTCCTGAGTCTGAAATATGTCTGTCAGCGAGTCCTACTCCACCTATTTAGACTCCACCGTAGACAACAGCAGCATTTCTATGACCACGTAGCTTGGTCAGAGACAATGGGTTTAATATGGTCGGACCAATGGGCTGTCGGACCAATGGGCAGTTCCCAGAGTGAGCACTGCAATAGAGTGCCGGTGAAGCTCATGGGACCTTAGATCAGAAAAAATATGAATGGCAGTGAATGAGGAGAGAAATATTAGCTTTTGGTCCCGTTTGAGTTGTAACATGAAATCCAAATATGTCGTTAATGAATTTAAAACATAAATTTTAACGTCAAGAAAGTCATACTTTGTGGTAAAACTGTTGAGATATAACAGGTTTCAGTGTACAAAAGCTGCCCGGCCCCTAATTACCTTGTGAGGGCTATGGCTTGTTCACAATCATTGTTAGGAAAGGTGATGCAAATTTCAAAGCTTTATACTCTTACTCCTGAAACATGGTCCCAACAGCCATAGGCTCCTCTAAACAGCTGCCTAGCACTAAAACTAAAATAACTAATGCCCACAAAGCAGGAAAAGGCTATAAGACGATAGTAAAGTGTTTTTCAGGTAGATGTTTCCTCACGTCATAATGTAATTAAGAAATGGCAGCTAACAGGAACTGTGGAGGTTAAGTTGAGGACTGGAAGACCAAGAATGCAAATCATGCGAGCATCCTTTGGGTTTATGTTGCAGCCAGTGGAACAGGGAAGATTTCACAGGTAAAGGGGAGAATGGATTCAACTAAATTCCAGTAAATTCTGGAGGCAAATATCACAGCATCTGTAACAAAAAAAAAAAGCTGAAGATGAAGAGAGGATGACTTCTACAACAAAAGAGTAATCTTGGAGATCAGTTCATCATCTACTTAATTAACTATTCACAGTGAACAAAGTTTGACCGAGGATGCCTAAAATTTTGCATGCAACTGTAACTGATTGAGGCAGATGGTAGACCAGCACCTTATGTCTATGATTTTGTATTAACATATTGTCAGTTGTATCTTTATTGATCTTAGCAAAGTTACTTTATATACAGTGCACCTATGATATACATACTCACACACACACACACACACACACACACACAAACACACACATACACACACACACACTAACCACAACCACAGCAACAACAACATCACAGGAGAGCCAGAGTTAATCTCCTTACAGCTCACAGTCTGCTGTTTCTTTTATCTATTTATTTTTGTTGTTGTTGTTTACACACAACTCAAACACAAAAAATGTGTTTAGATGTATTTGCTTACTAATTTAATTACTCATTAGTGGTGCGAAATTGCAATAATGCTATAATGAATCCTTTGCAGGTACTGTACACTGATTTACTTTATTTATTTCAGCCTTGAGTCACAACAGAAAAGTGCCACCACAAGCATATTAAAATTGATGGTAAAGATAATGTTTTATCAGACATTATTTTAGGTCAACTGTTTCTTCCTACTGTGCTTCAGTCTGGACATTGGGAGGCCTCCCCTCCTGTACCAATCCCAATATCACTGACTAGATGTCATGTTCATGTTTTCATTTTTGTGTCCCTGGAAATTTTCAGCATTAAGATCAATTGACAGAAGGGCAAGCTCAAAATGCACTAGAGGAGCCAAAGATAATAAAATGGCATGATCCTAGCATTAGTACAGAGCACAATGTTTTATCGTGCTGAATCACATTCAATACAAACTTCTTGGGGTGATTACTAGCGTATAGCATGTTGCCTTTAGATAATTCTTAGTATATATTCTGGAATTCCAGCTTTTGTGTTGATGCTCTTATATAAGTGATGGATTAAATGACAGTGTAATTGGAAAGAGGTTATGTGCACTGATAAGTTATCAGTCAGCTCTATGGAGCTTTTTAACCCTTGAGGCGTCCACATGGTGATTATTGCTTTGTTTTACAGCATTTTTACTTGTAACCCATTTGCCAGGAATAATGCTAGTACATTCTGTAAACCACAGTTACATAACATTTGCACATTATTATGAAACTCTGCGTTTCAAAAACACTGTGCTTAACATGCTTTGGTTTAGGCACAAAAACACTTATGAATAGGAAAAGATACATGTTTGGCTTAAATGACCTGCATTTGATGGCATAATCCCCACTGTTAAAACAGCAATGTCTCGGTAAAAAAGCACTGCTTTTTGTGGAACTATCCTCAGTGGAAAAACAGTGACAGATTGCTACAAACATCCAGGTTTGGTGGCTGAAAAACTGCTGGAAACACAGCCACGGGTCACTAAAACGTGACACATTTGTTATTTGTTGGTGTCAAACAGTCTGCAGCTTGGCAGGAGTCTCGCCTAAGTGACATGCCATCCACCATCTCCTCTGTCTCCCGATGACAAAGTCAGCTCATATACTACATCCCTTTAGAAAAGTTGATAGGATACATATGAAACATGCAAATGTAACACAGCAGTGGTTTACAGAAACCAAAATTTTCTTCTGGCAACCGGCCTGGAAGTTTGGTTCAGTCTCATCATTCTTATCAATTTGAAATAAACATGGCTCATATGTGGTTTGTTGAAAATGTTGTAGAGCAAGTAATGAGAAGGGAAAGACTTGGAAATGTCCAGCAGTGAGGACATACTGTACTGTGGTCAGTGTTCATTCTTTCAATCCTATGAGTTAGCAGAACTGCCCTGCCATATTAAGAAGCCACAGCATCTCAGTTTTGCACTGAAATTTCACAGTGGTGCAACTGTTTTTTTTTTTCTGCTGGAGTTAACAGAGCTAAGGCTGAGGTGTCACCTCTCTGGTGGGGAAGGAACCAGAGCTGGTGCGAGAGGTGGAACGGTACCAACCATATATAGTTGGGCTCACCTCCACGCACAGCACTGGTTCTGGAACCAAACTCCTGGAGATGGGCTGGACTCTCACTTTTTTCGGAGTTGCCCAGGGTGAGAGGCGCCGGGCGGGTGTGGGGATACTCACAAGTCCCCGACGGAGCACCACTGCGTTGGGGATTCTTCCAGAGAACGAGAGGGTCGTCTCAGTGCGACTGCGGGTCGCAAAAAGAAGGTCTCTGACTGTTGTTTGTGCTTACGTACCGAACAGCAATACAGAGTACCCGGGCTTCTTGGAGTCTCTTGGCTGTGTCCTGCAAGGGGTGCTGGCTAGGGACTTCATCAGTGGCGGCGGCAGCCGATTTTTACTGGAGGTGCTGGGGGGAGCTTGACTATTAATTGGAGGTGCTAAGGAATTGTGGATATAGCCTACCAATATAAGCACACAGAGTCAACAAAAAATCATGCACATTGCGCAATTAGAGGGACCACCAACAACAAACATCTTTGAGCAACACGTTTTTTAATTTTGCTGGGCTCCACAATCATTGAGGCAACCCTGGATATAGCAGCACCTGAGAGAATAAAAAATAACCCTTGTACGGCACCTATGGAGGCTAATATATTGTTACTCACCACTAGACGTCTTTACAGAAGAGCGGTGCTTCTGTTATTGTGATTGCTGGCAAAGGCATCGATGATTTTATCTGCATCCAGATCTTTGGACCTCCTGGTGTTTATGGTCAAGAATGGTTACTGTTGTGTATTGCCACTGCTGTTCCTCAGGTATGTCGCTAGAGGCAGGAGGTGCTGCACTCAGGCAGGACCTACTGTAAACAATGTATTATCGGGCACCTGATAATACATTGTTTATGGTACGTTCACTAATTGATGCAATAGCCTATTCACAGATAGCCTATTAATAATAGAACCACCAGATAATGTCACACAATTGAACAAAAACAATTTTATTCAGTGACAGTAAAAAATATAATTTTGTTTGAGCATTTCTTGGGGGTGCTACAGGAGTGCTATGGGCTTCTTTGGGGGTGCTGAAGCACCTCCAATATCCCCCCCAGCACCGCCTATGGACTCCATAGTTCTTCTGGGGGACTTCAATGGTCAAATGGCCAATGGCGGAGAAACCTGGAGGGAGGTTATTGGGAGGAATGGCCTGCCTGACCTGAACCCGAGTGGTGTTTTGTTATTGGACTACTGTGCAAATCATGGACTGGCCATAAAAAACACCCTGTTTGAGCACAGGGAGGTTCATAAGTAGGGGTGAGTCCGTGTACACGTTTACATGTGTTTGAGATCATAAACGGCTATGAAAAATTAGTACGCAAAAAACGTGTTTGTTTTTTTTAGGGGGGAGGGGGGTGATACTAATTGTTGACTAACTGTGATAGACTATGAATATGACAAGAAATGGTGTGAGACCGGGTTTGGCAACAGGTCAGTAGCCTACGTGCTCAGTTCTATTAAAACAGCGCGTCCGTTAAGGGGTAAGAGGACATGGAATTGTTTGCGCTTTTACGCATGGGTCGGTGGTGAAGTGGTGCACATGACTTGTGCTATGGACGGACGGACGGACGGATGGACGAGCCACGTATCATGGTGCCACATAAAAACAGATAATACATCTAACTACACAGGTAAAGAAAAGGCTCGCATACTGCAGGGCTCCTCTTCATGCCAATGTTTTTTAACCAGGCTGGAAATGTCATGAAATCACCTCTATCTCATGACATTTCCAGCCTGGTTAAAAAACATTGGCATGTGATAGCCACAGACCCTCCCTGAAAAGACAGCTGGACGAGCCACCCCGTGTTGTGCTCAAGTGACCCCCTAACCTCAGGAACATTCTGGTAAAGGCGCATTACCCTTCTCCTCCTCCATCTACCTCTGTCCTGAGTTCAGTCAAACCTGGTAACTACAAATGTGGCAGCTGCCAGCAGTGCAACTTCACCTGCAAAACAAAGACTTTTTAACACCTCCATACTGGTAAGGTTTTAAAAGTAAAAGGTGTCATCTTATTTGTTGAAGTGCCCCTGCGGCCTTGCTTAAATTGGCAAGACCTCCAGACCTCTGAAGAACAGAATCTCAGAGCACAGAAGTACCATCAGAAATCACAATCAGAAAAGTCCAGTCACCTGTCATTTTAATTTGATGAACCATCCTGTCGCTTCTCTTACTTACATGGGCATTGAACATATTCAACCTCCTCAGCGAGGGGGGGCATTAACAATCTGCTTCTGAAATGTGAACTGTTTTGGATATATACTCTGAACACTATGTCATCCAAAGGCCTTAATGAAGAATGTGACATTAGACCCTTTCTCTAAACTGTGTCAACTCTGCGGGTCTGCATGTATTTTCTGTTTTTTTGCTGTATACTCACACAAATACTTATACTGCTGTGCCCTGGCTGCTCATTGATGTGCATTTATTTCCTTTTTTTTGTAAGAGGCGCCTCTTTTAGCATGTTTGATGATGTATGACGGTCCATCCTGATGTTTTTATACTCAGACTGCTTTAAGTGTGTTCATATTTTTACAATTGTGTACCATGTTGCATCTTCGTGGTATTTGTCTCTACACTCACTAGGTGCATGTGTTGATATATAGTTGAATGTATATAGCACTATATGATTGTTGTTTTCTACACTTTGTATAATTAATGTGGAAGTGGCATTAGCTGTTTTTGATCATGTGACCACTTACCTATTTAAAAATGGCGTCTCCCATTGTTCTGTATGACCTGATGAAGAGCGGCAGCTCGAAACGTTGTCACTCTATTCTGTGAATAAATTGCACTGAAGAGGAGCCCTGCAGTGTGCGAACCTTTTCTTTGTGCGTGCTTTTTGCTACTTTGTAATACATCTAACTACATCTTTCCCACATCAAATATCCGTGATCGCCTAGACCCATTCGTAAAAGTGCACACAATTCCGTGTCCTCTCACCGCAGATGCTGTGATTTGATGGCCCGGTACTCATTGTAGCCCACTCTTATAAGACCCAATAATAATAATGATAAGTTATTGTGGACCTTTATGCCATGCTTTTTAATAAAATTACCAGAGGAGTTTGCTAAAAAACAGGTAATGTCAGCCTGAATTACTTGTGTGTGTCCCCAGTGAAAATCGCTGACATGCATGGGAAATACGGCTTCTACAGGCTCGCCATAGCTTATTGTCAGGACTCAGGGACCAGAATTTGGGATGGCAGACCATCGAGATCAATCAATCAATCAATCAATCAAACTTTATATAGCGCCTTTCATGCATCAAAAATGCAACCCCAAAGCGCTTTACAAACTAAAAACATACAAAAAAAATACTACAAATATTGAAAACCCACCCCGACAGAACAGGGGAGGACAGGAGCAGGAGAACTGTGGGTAGCCACAAGAGCAGCTCCCCATTTACTTAGATGAAAAAAGGAGAACAAGAAGGAGGAAGAGGGGGGAAAAAAAGCAACTCCCAAACTAGGCTCCTGTAGGGGGGGCACAGCACAACAAAACTCGAAGACTTGCACACATGGGAGAGGGGGAGGGGGTTGGGGAGGGGAGGAGTCGCAGCACAGACACTGGGGGGCACGCACGCAGCCACATTTGGGCTCATCGCATCACCCTCCCATGCTACATTGCGACGAAGGGAGGGAGGGGGCCAGGTGGCCAAGAAGGTGTTGAGTTGGAGGGAGTGTGCATATTATATGTGTCTTCATGTGTGTGTATGTGTAAGTCCATGTACTTCATCTCCACTCAGTCCCAACCCATTGTCTCTGCCGTCTGATAACTGATGACGAAGGAGACAACCTCTGAGAGTTCTGATCCAGAAACAAAGTTCACAGGAGGAGGGGGTGGTGGGGGGAGATGGGGCTGGAGCATCTTGTCTGCATAACATCCAGGAGAGTGGAGAGGTAAACGGCCTTGGGAGAGCTGGTTATCTCGGGGAGCCAATGAAGATAACAGTTGTTTGGGGTCAGGCTGACACTGCAATTTTTTCGTCTGCCTTTGAGTCTCTCTGAGTCTCCCGGTGGCTTGCTTTCAATATGTCCAAATTGGTGGCCAGTTTCAGCCGAGCCGGGCTGACAACTTCTCCAAGTTGGCATCCATCTTGCGAAGGAGTTCAGGAATTGCATCCAGCTTGCGATTGAACTCACATATTTTGTTTTATATTGTGTTGACAGCCCTGCACATTCCCTCAGTCATGACGGACAGCTTCTGGATTGCCAAAAGTGCTGCCAACGTCTTCTGAACTTTGCGATAGATCAGGAAGCTGCTAACTCCAAACAGCAGAATGCCTGTTATCATAATTCCAATTATGTAGATGTCTTCAACATCCTCAACGGAAAGGATCGACAGGCACACGATCCTCCACTTCTCCCAGGAGTCCATCATGTATCCGGCTGCAAACGTTCCGTCCGGGCAGGCGGGCTCTCCTTTGCCCAGTCTCCTTGTCGAGAAAATTTGGTCAATTGCGTTGAGGGACCAGCTAATCAAATCCATGGTATTAGTTTTCGGATAGAAATGCAGAGAGAGGCTCCGATAGATCAGACAGAGACAGCAAGCAGGGCAGATAGGGGCAGGGAGGGAGCGAGAGAAAAAGCGTCCGCCTTCATTGAGAGCCAGAAAGAAAAGTCGAAAAGAGATGGCGATATTTCAGAGTGGCAGCCTGTAACCGTTGGTAAATGGCCCATTCGGTTGGTATTTGGATAACTGGGGCTTTACTGGTATAATGCAATAGCACCATCCAGCGGTGAAATCCATGTACACATTTACATGAAAAAAATTACCCACTCTAAACGTTTAGAGATTTTTGTACACAAACTCACCCCTATTCATAAGTGTACATTGTACCAGAACACTCTAGGCAAAAGATCAGTGATCGACTATGATCATTGATCAAGAGATCAATGATCGTGTGTCTTGGACACTCAGGCGAAGAGAGGAGTAGAGCTGTCAGCTGATCACCACCTGGTGGTGAGCTGGATCAGATGGTGGGGGAGGCTGCTGGACGGAACTGGTGAATCCAAAGGTGTAGTGAGGGTGAACTGGGAACATCCCGCTGAGGCCCCTGTCTGTGGAAATGCAAGAATTTCTTGTGTATTCCGGGGGAGGTTGGGGACATGGAATTTGAGTGGTCCATGTTCAAAGCTACCATTGTGAAAGCGGCTGCTAGGAGCTATGGTTGGAAGATTGTTGGTGCCTGTCGTGGCGGCAACCTAAGTACTTGCATGTAGACACCAGCAGTGAGGCTGATTGCAACCAGCTGAAACTTCTCCCAGTTAGAATTCCTTCAGTGTTCATTGTTCAGGAAAGTTTTTACTGAGAGTCAGATGATCTGCAGAGATAACTTCCTCCTTCCCAAAACAAACAGGGTGAATTAAAGCAATAAAACACTGGATGTAGCAGTTTCATGTTAGAAATCAGTGTTCTCCTGCTCTGTTTGGCAAGTCTTTCATGGCCTGCTCGCCCAGCACCTGCTATGTGTGCTCACCTTTGTTTTCTGATAACTGAATGTAAGCTCTCCCTATTTCTGATCCAGATGTTCAGGAACCAAATTATCCACAGAGATTTCCTTTTCTCCAAAACAAATGGACCACATAATTTAAACCAGTAAAAACACTAAATAAAACAGTTTAATCTGGCGCAAAAACCTGAATGGCCCTATCTAGAACCAGTGCTTGTTTTGTCCATCATAGCTGTCCATCGCAACATAGTGATCTTTGTAGACAAGGACGTGCTCCATATGTAGATATTTACGGCTCATTCTAAGGTAGTGAAAACACGATTCTTATATTTAGATTATCATAAACCAGAAAAACACACTTGTTATATTATGTTCGAGTTCTGCTAATATATCCCCCTAAATCTGTGAACCTTTAAAACATAAATGTAACAATTTGATGCACTCTTTGACGTGACTGTTCAGCCAGCCATATTATTTAAAAATCTTCATTTGAAATTATGGCAAATTTGTCTTTACATAAGGTGGTAAAAATATAAAGGGACTGTGGTAGGGGTTGCAGTGGATTGGGGGTGTTGGATATAGCAATATCAGCATTGGTTATTGGTCAAATAAATTGCTATATATGGGCATACTGGATATTAGCAAAAAAAAAAAAAAAAAAAATCCAGTCTCATGCATCCCTAATCCCTGATCTTTTCACAATGAAATATTGCATAAAACAAAAATAATGCAGAATTCATTCTCTTTATTTTACATAAATTACACCGCTTCCAGACCCCATGCATCCTCCGCATATACATGTACACACAAACATTTATTGCACATGAAACTGTTCAAACTTCATCATGTTCCTGTTGAGAGTACCATGCTGGCCAGCATAAAAGGACATCAATGAAAGAAACACAAAATGTGTCTCACAGTTATGTTTTTTTTTAACAATTTATTACCTTACATTGATAAAGTCATTAACTCTGCAACAAAATTCAATAGCTGTAATTTAATGCACCATACACATCCTCCGTCATAGTTTCAACCACAGAGATGTGATCAACCAGTTAATGAGAAAATACATACACACACACACACACACACACACACACACACACACACACACACACACACACACATACATACACACTTCCTATGGTATATCTGGTGTGATATGGCATATCATTGAACATACATTAAAATTACACATGTAAGTTTACAGTGACATTCTTCTCCTGCACATTAACACTGCTATACAAAGACATACTGAGTTTGATTCTCTATTAAGAGTCTAAATCTGATTGGACGATCAGTATGTAGAATCAAAAACAGCATTGTGGTAGTGTGTAAAAGTCCATGTAGAGGGTGCTGATAATGAGGTGAGGCGGATTACTGCGGCATTTAAAAGGACGTTTCCATGGCTGTCGTCTGGGATTATCCAGATTTTCGTCACTTCTCAACAAAGTTTTTTGTAGCTGTCAGTAATATTTGCACAATATCACCAGATATCACCAAGTGTCCACCAGTACTGCTAATTAATGCATCACTTTAACAGTCTATTTCATCCTCTCTTACTTTAGTTGCTGCTGAGGCCTGGCTCTTTGTATTTGCTGGAATTGCTTCACGCGCCCAGGTCAAGTTCAAAGGATAAAACAAAACAAGAAATATTCTACCTTCATACTTTCACCAAAGCTGCAAAATCCCCTAAAATAATTAATTATTAACAATAATTAATAATAAAAATGTGTGCAGAGATGTTAAGTTTCTTAAAATGTTTCAGTTAAAAAACAGTAACGGACAATCCTGCTGTTATCTGATGGTGACCAAAATCTTAGACAGTAGCTATTTATTAAGGCTTTGGGCTAAAATGAATTTGAAAATTTAGCATGAGCCGTTTAAACATATATTATTGTAGTGCCTCCTACATTTGGTTGCAGTGGTCCAGTGTATTCAAGGGTTCAATGTATCCTCATACAGCACTTCATAAGACATCCTATGAATTAGCACCCCACAAATGATGTTACATATTTAACGTAAAGTTACATAGGTTAGGTTTTGGCAACTAAAATTGCGTAGGTTAGGTTTAGGCAAGTAAAGTTACAGTCTGTTCTCATTCCAAAGTTGTTGAGTACCACCACTCGGTCAGATTTTGGTGTCAGACACCTGTCACCAAGAGCCATCTTCTGCAGTTCATATATACGATGCTGGCTGGCACCAGTTCATAATGCCACCGGACATAATGTGGACTCTCAGCCAGGAGCCCGATGTTCCGATGCTTCCCTTGTGAATGTAAAGCCAAACCATGATGTTCTTTTTTAAACCTAACCACATGCTTTTGTAGCCTAAACCTAACCATGTGCTTTTGTTGAAGTCCTGGCATTGGTAGTCATGTGCTTTTGCTCCCTAAACCTAACCCTACATAACTTTACATGACTTTAATTTCAGCCTTCTCAAATACACCAGTTACACACAAATTACTGGTTCATTATCATGTGGGATATGTACAAATCGTGGTGCATTATTTTTCATAGGAAAACTTATGAACAGTGCATGAGAACAGCTTGAAGGGTTATAACTATTCAAGATTAATAATGTTGGACAATAATCAGTTGCAATAAGAACATTACTCCATAAAACAAAGCATTTCTATAAGAGGAGACTTGAGATTGGATGAAAATAGTAAGAATGGGGGAAAACCCTTTTTTGTTTTTTAAAATGCAAAATGGTGGAAAAACGGGTGTAATCTTAAAGAAACACATCAAGAAAAATGATTTTGCTTGTATTGTACGCCTCAGGGTTGAGGAATTATGAACAAAAATATAAAATGCTTTGTAAATGGCCTCTCTGCATTGCCACCTACACCAAAAGCATGTTATTTTTTCTTCAGCCAATTGCCCAGCTTTCTACCACATTTAATTGAGTTGAAATTGTTTTGTTAAATGATATTTCCATGGTCAAGAATGAACCATTAAAGGTACACTATGCAGAAATTTTCAGTTACTGTTTGTAAACAGTATCGCCAACTAAAGTGAAAGCCAATCCAAGAATTACGCACTTTGGCTATATCTGTGTTTTTTGTGTGCTCTGTCTGTGATTTTTGAAGCTTCCCTTTAGCTTCCTCAGTGATGCTCGGGGTCTTCCTCAATTATGCCCCCCCCCCACCCAACACCTGTATGCTGTGCCCAAGAGCATCCCAAACAAAGCAAAATAAGTCTTTGCAGATTAAGCAACCCATTCTCAGTCTCAGGTCGTCAAACACCAACACTCTGCATCTCAAACAGACACACAGCGCATCCTTAAGTATCTGTATGAGACACACAACTGTCTCTGAGATGAAATACGTTTTAACAAGTGGTTAATGCTGTCAAATGGTTGCTGTTAGGTTTAGGCAACAAAACTACTGGGTCAGACTTTGAAAAAACACAATGTTTAAAGTTAAAATAAGTATGTAACATAACATACATAGCCTACGTCACATGAGTCATGTGAGTCACATACTTTAAGTACGTCACGTCCCTTTACAGCCACAGACTGTCCAGGAGCTCCCTGATGCCCTGATCCAGGTCTGGGAGGAGATCCCCCAGAACACCATCTACAGACTCATCAGGAGCATGCCCAGACATTGTTGGGAGTCTATACAGGCGCGCCAGGACCCTACATACTACTGAGTCACATTATGAGTTGCTGTGATAAAATTCACACAAGTTGGCTCAGCCTCCATTTTAATTTTTTACTTTGATTTTCAGTGTGATTTGGAATCCAGCCATTGATGATTTTGTTTTCTACTGAGTGCTCTTATGCCAATTTGTTCTCAACAAATTCTACAATGTACATCAGTAAAGGTTTTCAACTTGAGCAGTTCATTCATCAAGATCTGATGTGTCATTTTAGTGTTCCTTTAATTTTTTTGAGCAGTGTATTTCTTTGAGACTGTGTTAAAGTTATGTAATGCCACATCAAAACAAGGTTGACCTTTGCTTTCACATGGGATCTACCTAACTTGTGTAACAGTATGTTAAAACAATGTTGTGACTTTTGCTTTCACACAAGACGAACACCAGCCTCCTAGGTAAAAGCATGAGTTTGATCCATCTCAACTTTCACCCACCAAATGAGACTTTCTTGGTCTTTTTTTACTACATCACTTGCTCTCCGTGCCACATATTGGCTTAGATGTGTTAACATTGGAGTTAGCTGAAGGTGCCTTTGCCCTCTGTATCGTAGGCTGGGGGTGTGTGACGAAGTGTCAGTATATGACGACCTGGGAATAAGAATGGGCTGAATAAATACACCACCACCCACTTCTAGTAGGTCATAAGTGATGAATGAGAGGGAATACCTTTGTATTAGTCTATACGTATTTTTTTTTTTTTAAACAAAATCCTGCATAGTGTATCTTTAAGTTCAGCTTCATTAATCATGTTGCATGCGATATGTGTAACAAACATGTTAAATCTATGTTGACTAGAAAAGTAAATCAAAAGTGTGCTGCCTTAACACACAAGTCATGGAATAACACATCCGAGTGCATATTAGTGCCTGGCTGCTTCAGTCAGTACGTTTTCATGACATTAGAGAAAATTGATTTATTGTGTTAGTTTGACTAAAACTGGACTTTCAAAAGTACATGTAAACATGTTAGTCGGACTGATATCGTACTAAATCTCTCAAAGTCGGACTAACATACCCAGATAATGTGATGGAGAGTCGAATTACTCCTGCATGTATACAATCCAATCGGACCCAAACTGGCCTAGGCGCTCTGCACATGCTCCACAATTTCCATTCCAGGGCTTTGACCCATAAGTTGAATAGTGTTAAATGTGTGTCAAAATAAGAGAAGACGAAGTAAAGCGCACAATATGTATGAAATGTACAGAGCTGTAAGGTTGTCCACCATGGTACCAGTTTGCTGCTAGCTAATCATAGCTAATTCGTGCGTCAATTGTTTGGTCTGTGATGTAACAGGTCAACCTGAAAAAGAGCCAATACTAACAAGCTGAAAGGGGGCCTATCACCACCTTTGGTAGTGGAAGCGGACATACTTAGGTCAATAAATGGATTCCTCTGCCGTGCTTGTATACTGGGACAAGGACAGTTGTCCAATCAAATGGCCTAGTTGAGTTATAAGCATAGCTCTACTCAACTGTGCATGTAAACGTACTGTTACTGCAGATGAGCACTGTTGCTGTAGTAGTTGAGGTTTGCCTTGCAGCCTTAAATTCTCCTGTGCTGTTTTCTCCATTATTTCCAAGCTACACTCACAAAATCTCACTGCAAACAAGCTTTCACATCTGGTGGATCTGATTGCTTAACAGTTTGAAGTTACATTCCTTAATTATTTAGCTACTGATGTGATTTATGACATGGGTTGTGTTGAACTGTGTTTTTCTTTTCTATTGTGTTGAAAAATCGTAATCAGTAAGACATCTGTTTTTTATACATGTAGGCATATAGGCTGCACAGACAGTATGTTATTATTCCAGCGAATGTTGTTTCTGAGCTGTGGTGATCCCAGTAGCCCATGATTCCTGGTGCCTGGTGGCCCTTCAGCAACATTCATCCATGATTGTGTTGAATTCAGTTATCAGACAGGAGAGCAACATAAGGCATCAAGCTGTCAGAGCACGCAAAACGTATTCAAGTGGAAGAAATAAATCAATGAAACAAGACGTCCAGAGTAGGCTCAGCTGCACATACATCACTTCATTTTCTTCTTCTGTCCACTTCATATTTTTTTTGTCTTTTGAATCACTGCTGGTGCCCAAAGTCGGGAAAACAAGCATTCCAAGTCCACTAATTCAAATCTTCATGCCAAGCTTGGCTTTCTGTAGAAAAGAGATAGGATCATAGATGTTAAGTGCATTATCTTAAGTCTCTATCATCTGTCAATTAGCAGTGCAAAACTACAGAAACAAGAGTAGGGGGTTTAAAATGGAGTTCTGTCTTCAATCTTAAGTAAGAAGCGTTAACATTTAGATAAACAGCAGTTTGATTAGTTGTTTTGTTCCTGACAGAGAGATAGCAGAACACATTTCAATTTTCAAACACTTTGATTAACATCGAAAGTTATGTGTTTGCTACCTTCAGTACTGGCAGAAATTTCACATGATGTCTCATGACAGTAGCCAGCACTGACAGCCATCTTTCCCTAACATGTCATTTCTTGTTTTAACCCCTACGGCTCGTTTTCAAGTGCCCATTCGCCCATCAGAACAGAGCAACAAGGGGTAATAGTTAAGATCTTTTCCTATGGAATAGGACAACCCTTCAAGCCCCTGGTATGCTGTCAGTAGTTGTCAATGGCATTTACATAAACAGATGCAACTATCGCAATAATGGTAGCATACTATCACAACCTCTGCCATTTGTCTGGATGCTTGGATTTTGTTCACAAATTTAGTTTCACTCTATCAATCGATCAAACAAGTCACCAAATAAAATAGAATTGTGCTTCATTACCAGGCCACTAGTGCTGCTTGGTAGGCTAGCAACTCGTCCTACCCTGCCAGTGTGCACTGATATTAGGGGAGTGGCAACAAGTGCAGCGAATTCACTGCTGGAATTTAGTAAAATTTTGGGCGTCATGTGCCAAAAAAGGATGGGAATGCAACATGGAGATACAAATGAGGGGCTATCACACATAAATCAGCAATATCAACACAATGTTAGCGAGATGGCTTGCTTGTTACCTACCAAGACATCAGCATACTATAAGCGATTTTTTTTTTGTCATATAGAAATATACCGTAATACATTGAGAGGACATTAAATTAAGATAATACAGTGATATTGTATTTTTTAAATCTTGATTAACAATAAAAATATATTTGTGGGTTTCTTTTGTTGCTTGTGCAGCCATCTTGTGTAAGATATGTATATCTTACACTTCACTGATCCCTTTATCCAAAAAAACTTCACAAAGCCTCACTGTCAATTGTGCTTTCTATGTTGTGAGACAATAAATATATTTTTTGAGCCTTCTCCTTTAGTCTAAACAGAGTGATCACAAAAGCAAGGGTGAAAGGTGAACTTACGATGCCAGAGGCATGTTTGGGTTTGACGCTGTAGGAAGCCTTCTCCTTGGCCTGCCGGAAACACTCTTCTGCCGCTTTTAACCTGCAGAACACAAAATATTAATGCAATTAATGGTAATTCACCAATACCTCACCCTCTAAATGACCATGTGTATATCAATTACTCCCTGTGTTATGTTGACTTCACGAAGAACATTGTTTTTTCTCACATTCTTTCAGTAAATGAAGAATCCAAAAACAGAGTTCACTCTACATGAATAAAAGTCATGGGTGACCACATTGAATAACAACAAAACTTTGTCCCAACATCTGTCTATAAAGTCTCAAACAAGTGGTACAGTATAATAAGTATATTAAGTGTTTTTTATGTTGTATGCATCTGCTGTATGTTCAGTACTTCCCAAACAGACAGCCCTTTCCAAAGGAAAACTGATCAGAAAGTGAAAGTTGATCTATGCTGTCTTTAAAGCCCAACTCCATTGGCAAAATGGTAATGAACCCTGCTGAATCCGGGTGCTGCTGGTCTACCACGTTGATCAGTTAGTTTGTTTGTGTTATTGTGTGACTTTGGGGTTTTAAAGTAATTGATTAAGGCGACGGTAGACCAGCAGCTCATGTGCTCAGTGAGGTAAGATTACTGTTTTTGTCAATGGCTTTGAAGAGAGCATAGATAAGTTTCACTTTTAGTTCAGTTCCTCGTCAGAAAGGGCTGTCTGGAAAGTACTGAGCATATTGCTGGATATTTGAGAATTGGATTATGCTGCATGAGTTGCTTAAGAGTTTAAGACGTATGTTTTGATATAGTTTTGCTGTTAATTAATGTTAACCCCTATGACTTCAATTCATCAAGAATTTTCCCAGTGTCTGGATTCTTCATTCACCATTGAGACATGTGAGAAAAGTTTATTTTTAATTCAATGTAACATTGGGTAAGAAGTTAATACACAAATGGTACTTTGTGGGGTGAAGTATTTCTTCACCTTTTTGACTACATTTGCGGTCAAGATTAAAGTCATGGTGTGAATCCATTTGGCTCATCTTAATTTTGCATGAAAAGCAAGTTAACTTTAGCTTTTCTAAAGTGGAACGCTTAATATGTCTAAGATATACAACATATTTGATTTTTATCTTGGTTTTTAAAAAAGAAAGACGGAAAAGAGCAGGTTCTAGAGCAGCATGTGTTACTGTACCTGTCCTTGAGAATGACTTTGTTCTCCTTCTTCCACTGGTCCTTGAAGTCAGAGGAGAACTCATGCCAGATGCTGAAGAAAGTGTGGGGTGAAGTCTCTTTCTCACCTGCCTTGGCCTTCACTGAGAATAACACTGTGAGCTCCAGGAACCTGACAGGACACAATCACAAGATGACTTTACCTTTTTATTTTAAAGCAGCAACCACCACCAAAGATATGGTTCAAAAATATGCCAACAAAAGAGAGTGGATATCTACCAAAAATAGTACTTCACCTAAGTACAATTCTGAAGTATCTGTATTTTCATTTGATGCAAAATTATACTTTTTATAACACTTTTTCGCTGGAGCCACTGGGTACTTTTGAAATTAAGATTTTACATTAACACATATGTTTAAAATGCGGAGATAAAGGTTCAATTTTATCAGGACACCCCACCCCTAGATATCAACTTTTAGGACTTGTTACCCCTAATAATAAATTAGTTGGTAACGGGTCCACCAAAGAGACATTTCCCCTCTGAACATATTTATCTTAAGTAATTCTTTAATTAAAGGCCTGGAGAGGTTATAAAAATGGAATATTTCACAAAAAAGCAAAGACTGGAGAAAAGTCTGACAACAAAATCTGACAACTATTAGAGCTTTTTTTCTCTCTCCTCTCCCATGAATCAACTCATGAATGCTCAGATTTATCTTGTGACCCCTTACAGGGGCCCGACCCCATTGGAAACTGCTGCACTGAACTACAGAATGAGACATAATTCAAAGTAGCTCTATAGTACCTCGACCTGCTTCAGCAGTAAAATAGCTCTGATGCATGATGCATCGGGGTTAACAAGTACTCTTTTTATGCTTTAAGTAAATTTTGCTGGCAATACTTATGTATTTTTACTTTGGTATAGTGTGTACTGAAGTAGAATTATAATGCAGGACCTTTACATGCAATGGATTCACATGATTAGCCTCTCTGTTGTGTTTTTCCCTGCATTGTTGGCAGAGATGGAAGAAGTACCACAATGTAAAAATGTTCCAATGACCTTGTATTATTTTTCATAACATAGAGGGAGTTTTTCTGTCACAGTACCACCAATTAGGTAAAGCTTATTTATATTTCTGAGGTAATGCACTCTTTTAATTCTAATTTTACATTCTCACTGTCTTTGTGGCCTTTGGAATAAATCGGACTGACTTACTACCCTAACAAGTAGGGGAAGCTGTTGCCTAGTAACAGCTGAAAGCAGAAGCCTTGTGACAGTGAGGATTCATTTTGACGAGCGATGATAACGCCTATGCACACCCTTTGACCAATTAGAGCTGAGTTTTCTCTGTAGCCATGGCTTAAGATGTTTTTCAACAAAGTTACTGGTTAGGCACAATTCTTTTCAGGTCAAAATACAAAGATGCAATCACATTTAGGCCTCTTTAATAGGAAAAAAAACAAAAAACAAACATTAACTATTCACTCAGATTCCCACACTTGGTACTTCTCAAAGTCAAAAAAGGATCTTTAATTTCAAGGAGGCTACATCATCTAATCTCACCGAAGGACTGTTCCAATGTCAAAGATCCTTCAAATTCCACCGAGTTCATCCCTCAGATAATTTTCAAGGATGCATGTGTCTATCCATAGCAGGCACTAAGTACCCACAATTCCTTGTGCACGATTTGCCTGAACTGAAGGTGGAGCCTCTTTAGTGATGCACACCTGGGCACTTGCTAGCCTGTTCCAATGTGTGTACAGCGAAAGCCGGTTGATCCAGCATCCAGACCAACAACCAATGCACCCAGGTACCTTGCATGTCAAATCTTGATATGGAAATTCCATGACCAAACATCAATATGTGACGAGGTCGGCGTGATAATGTGTTGTAAAAAGTTTAATTTTACTTTCATCATTTTTAAATACACACTCATCTACTATGAGAAACCACTGACGCATTCCACTGAAAGTCACCAGTTTACACAGACGCTAAACTGAAACACCTACAACTATATTTAGTAGGAAGATCACAACTGAAGAGATTTATTTAGGGCTTTAGTCATCATCTGTGGTGTAACGTTGTAACTGCTAAACATAAGGAATATGGGTCCACTGATTTATGATGCGAATTGACCACAGTGATATGTACACAGACCTCCTCTGGATTCATGGTACAAACACAGTGCTCTCAGTGACTGAGAAGAGAATGGGAGTTTATATGGTATGGAATGTAAAGTGTGTCTCTTACAGTTTGTGAGTGCTGCTGAGTTTAGTTTCCAGGGTCTCCAGTTCACTTTTAGCTAGGAAAGGAGGACAAAAGAAGAAGTAGCAAGCAAGAAATAAATCATGAAAAGGTACATAATGCACTTTGGAGAGGAAAAGTGAATATACACAGAAACAACACAGGGCACTTTAAGTTGATGCAACTAAAACAAGATCATTGTTAGGTCATTGTTAGGTCATGATTATCCTCACTTTCTGCCTTGCTACATAAAGGACACACTACTTCCTGCTTTGGCACTGAATGCAGTGGACATCAAATGCTACGGGCAGATTAGTTCAATATGAAAGTAGTTCCTCAGGGTAATGGAGTGTTTGTCAGTCACCTTGTACCAGGAACTCCTCCATCTTGTCTTTAAAAGGCTGCAGGTTGTCTTCGTCTGAGACCTTGCACACCTTTTCCACTTCTGATGTACACGCTGATAAAAATAAAACAGACAGAAATTACGGCCAAAACAAGAGCACATATGGTGTAAATTACATGTAAACAGAAATTCCAGCATAGCTATTATATAGGCACCAAGGGTGGCTAGGTGCCTTGTGCGCGTTTGGTGAAAGCAAACAAGCTTTATGGACAACAGTGTGTGTGTGTGTGTGTGTGTGTGTGTGTGTGTGTGTGTGTTACCTCGCAGGTCCTTCCTGAGTCGAGCCAAGTCTTTCTGAAAGTCTTCAAACTTCATCTGTGAAGACTGGAACAGGTCGTGAGGCTCAGGGAGAGGGTACACACACGTCTCTCTGCCAGCATCCTGATGAAGGACAGACAGACAGACAGACAGATGGACAGACGGAGAGACAGACATACACACAAACACATCAACATTATGACATTTAGTCATAAATATCTGAACATTGAAAGCTTGACTGTGGTGTGATGCAACACCAAAGGGATGTGGAAATGTGGTATGAAAATGTTGTATACAGAATATCATGTATACATAACACAGACTGTGTTTTGCTATCTCTGCTTTGCTTTGTTGTACCTTGTAGCTCTGAATATGAGAGGAAGACTGACATGAGAGTATACAATTTGGGACAAAATAAACAATGGACAAAATTAAGAGTCTGAAGAAGAAAAGAGTTACAGTATGGGAGGAAGTATAAAAACCTTACCTCATCGAAGTGTCTGAGGTAGTATGCTACAATGTACGACAGAAGACTTTTCATGCTGTCCTGCATGAAGAGAAAAGAAAAAGATTGTGAATTTTCAAGAGTGATGTAAGGTATTTCTCATGTGTCTTTAGCACTACAAACTTGATAACAATGATTACGACCTGGACTTAACAAAGACATTGACTGTGTTTTTTTCCCATGTGAACAAAACCAAGCAGTCACTCAACACCATAGCCTCATATAATGTTAAAGGGACAGTTAACTCCTAAATCAAAAATACATAAGCGCCAAAAAATACCATTTGAAAAAATTAACAGCAATGTCTCTTTACCAATTTCATCACCTATACTCCATACTCAAGATAAACCATAGATCTTGTTGTAAGAAGTTTCATGTAAGAACTGTTTTCTTTTGACTGAACTACACCTGCCAATCATATCAGAGCACAAATGGAAGTGTGCATCTACTCTGCATGATTTCTGGATAGAGACATCGCTGCTGAGTTTTTCAGGTGTACACTGTTTAAAAAAATGAAGGGAACACTTGATCAGTTAACCTTCAGGGATATCAATGTGCAGGGCCGCCCCTCCCTAAACGCAGAACACGCGCTGTGCGTAGGGCCTCATCTTCCATGGGGGGCCACACTTTGCGCGAGGGCACGCATTTGCGCATATGCGCAATGGATGCGCACATGCGCTACCGTGAGGCGCGCGTAGAATCAGCTTGAGGAAGGAGAGAAGAGACCTGACCGCCCATGCATCGCTGCAATGATTGACAGCACTCGACATCTGAACAATCAGAGGTGTGCGCCGGCAGGCACTTGCAGAGCTGCAGCAGGTGAAGAGTCGTCCAAAAGAGCCTTGGGGGTATGTGCGGGGCCGGGAGGTCGGACGCGGAGAGGGAGAAATATAGCTAAATCAGCTAAAAATGTCTCTGTATTTTATTTCTGTTTTCAGTGTTTAATTAAGGTGGGAGAGGCGGAGGGCTGAGGGAGATTGGACGCCTCCAGAGAGCGGACAGGGAGAAATATAACAAAATAAGATTAAATAGGAAAAACCTGTCTCCCTCTTTTATTTTATTTTCAGTGTTTAATCAAGGGTGAGGGATTGAGGTGGTTGAAGTTACTTTCTTTTGATGAGTAATTGATGGCTATCTGTGACTCAGATTTGTTTATTTATTTCAGTTTGAGTTATTTTTATTTAATATTTATTTATTTATTTATTTCAGGTTGAATTTTTTATTTTATTTGACTCATAAAGCCAAACTACTGTATCTACAGTTCATTTGTTATTGCCAATAAAGGTTGTCAAGTTAAATGGCAAGTTCTTGTACGGTCATTTTGTATCTATGATACATTTGGGATGGGGGCCTCCGAATAAAATTTCGCTTAGGGCCCCAATTTGGTCAGGGGCAGCCCTGTCAATGTGTCCATTTAGGAAGCACAAGTGATTGTGAATCAGTTTCATCTGCTTTGGTGCAAATGAAAGTGACAATAGGTGCAATGGAGAGGCAAAAGCAAGAAACACCCCAAAAAGGGAATGGTTTTACATGTGGTGGCCAGAGACAGTTGCTCTCTCCTTATCCTTCCCAACTGATTCTGCTCTAGTTTTGTGTTCTGCTAGTGTCCTTGTCACTACTGGTAGCACGAGGTGGTACCTGCAGCCCAATCAGGTTGCAAAGGTAGTCCAGCTCCTCCAGGATGGCACATCCATACGTGTAGTCACAAGAAGGTTTGCCATGTCTCCCAACACAGTCTCAAGAGCATGAAGGAGATACCAGGAGACCGGCCATTATATGAGGAGAGCTGGACAAGTGCATAGAAGGGCATCAACCCAGCAGCAGGACCAGTATCTTCTCCTTTGTGTGAGGAGGAACAGGAGGAGCACTGCCAGAGCCCTACAAAATGACCTCCAGCATGGTGTGCATGTTTCTGACCAAACTGTCAAAAACAGACTGCATGAGGGTGGCATGAGGGTCCAACCTCCTCTGTGGGACCTGTACTCACAGCCCAGCACCATGCAGCTCGATTGGCATTTGCCAGAGAAAGCCAAAATTGGCAGGTCTGCCACTGGCACCTCGTCCTCTTCACAGATGAGAGCAGGTTCACATTGAGCACATGTGCCAGGCGTGAAAGAGTCTGGAGACACAGTGGTAAATGTAATGCTGCCTGTAACATCATCCATCATGACCTGTTTGGCGATGGGTCAGTGATGGTCTGGGGAGGCATATCCTTGGAGGGTCGCACAGACCTCCATATCATAGCCAACAGTACCCTGACTGCTGTTAGGTACCAGGATGAAATCCTCAGAGTAATTGTCAGACCTTATCCTGGTGCAGTGGCTCTGTTTTCCACCTGGTGCAGGACAATGCGTGGCTTCATATGGCCAGAGTGTGTATACAGTTCTTGAATGGCGAAGGCGTTGATGTCATTGACTGGCCCTCTCGTTCCCCTGACGTGAATCCAATTAAGCACCTATGGGATGTTATGTATAGGTGCATCTGATGCGGCCAAGTACCACCACAGCCTGTCCAGTAGCTCACTGATGCCCTGATCCAGGTCTGGGAGGAGATCCCCAGGACACCATCCGCCAACTTTTATCATGAGTTGCCATGATAAAATTCACATTGGATCAGCTTGTGATATAAATTTTTCACTTTGATTTTTGGTGTAATTTTGGATCCAACCCCCAGTGGGTTGGTGATTTTGGTTTCTGTTGACTGTTGTTTCATCATTTTGTTCTTAACAAATCCTACAGTGTACATCAGTAAAGATTTTCAACTTGAATAATTTATTCATCATGATCTGATGTGTGTTTTGAGTTTTCCCATATTTTTTTGAGTGCTTTTTTAGGTGGAGTGCCATCTATTTCCACTATACTGGAGAGAAGGCAGACATCTTTGCAATCGATATCCCCAACACTAGGCAACTCATACCAAAACAATATAGACTGATAAATGGCACAACAGGTAAGAGGGAAAATATATATTTGTGATTTGGAGATAAACAGTTCCTTTAAAAATTCACCTATTATTTGATACTGATGCTGCATATGTTACTGTATATTACTATACTAAAAATCTGCTGTAAGAGCATGGAATAAAAAAGTGTGACTAAAGACATACACCCTGTCGATTATTAGCACCCCTGTCTTAACCTACATTGTATACGGTTTAAAGCTTTTGGCCTGGGTTGAGCACTACTGAGGTGCCCTTGAGCAAGGCACCAAACCCCTAACAGCTTGGGGCACCTAACCATCACTCTGCAGGTCTCTATGTGTGTGCATTTGTGTATTTTGGGCCTTTGTGTGTGTGTAAAATAACAATAGAGTGAAAAAAAAAATCTCCAAAGGGGATTAAATAAGTAATTTATCTTCTCTTTGTATAATCAGCATAAAAAAAGCCCTGAGGTTCAAGGTAATATATTTCAGTGCAGCATGTTTCAGCGCCTTTACTCACGCTGCTCTTGACGTCTTTGAGTTTGGGCAGGATATCGAGGGTGAAGCCATCAGCTTGGCCTCTGGTTCGATTACCACCATTCATGAAGTTTCCAAAAGCCAGAACCAGACCAAGAACCTGCTTCACCGTCTCACTGTCCTGCAACAACTGCAAAGACGGACATGAAACACAAAGTGAAGGTGGGAACAAATTAGGGGGGCAGGCAAAGTGTCTTGGAGACATCTCACCAAATCCGTAGAAATTTTTGTTCATTTTAATATAAGATACATAAACATTTATGGAGAGAGCGCTGTGTTCAACACTGAGCTGGAGAATGAACCCAGAGAAGCTGAGTCAGATTTAGTGCTGAGAGATCAGCTCAGTGCTGATACTTAATATCTGATCCATGTGAAAACGTTATTTCTGCACAGTTTGCCTCACCTTGCATACCCTCTGCAGTGTGTCCAGTTTCCTCATGATGGACGACATGCACTCAGAGAAGCTGGACTGGAAGAGGATGCAGAAGACTCTGCCAGAGAAGTTTGGGATGAGGGAGAGCTGGTGGAGAAATCTGCAACACAAGAGGAAAAGCCAGCTGCTTTGGATTCAACTCTTCTACCATCTCTTATTCTCTCCTGTGTTTACAGAATGACACACAGCATTCACCACTGTCTGCTCATTAGTTTCAAAGTGTCAGAGGGAAAACACCAACTTACTGCTCAGGTTTGTCCAGAGGTTTGGCATTCTCCTTGTCTTTTGAGGACTTGATGTGCTTTTCAATCTTGTCCAGCTCCTCCTGTTGGGCCCTCTGAGGGAGAGACACAAGAGAGACTGACTATTTGTGCCCACATTATGTGCAAGTCACATTTGATCAAATATATGTTTATCATGTCCATGTGTTTACATTTAACTGATTCATGCTTTAGAGAAGACTTGCAATTTTTGATGCAACAGTTGAGTGGTAAGGGTTTTCAAGTTTCTCACTGAAGCTGCTGACCGTGTTGACCATCGCCCCAAATCATTTTTGAAACACCTGCATGCTCTGCTGTCTTTTGCCTAATGTTTCACATCTCTCCCTTTTCCCTTCAACTTGCCTCACAGTTGCCATTGTTGGCAGTGAACAATCTAACAGTTAGTAAACAAGAAATCACTGTCTAACAATCTGTTCTCATGCACTGCTTGTATGTTTTCCTATAAAAAGTAATGCATCAAATTTTCCACATATTCCACCTGATGATAAGCCAGTGATTCATGCATAACCCATGTATGCTGGATCAAGGCTGTGATGACTGGGCCCATTCGCAAATGGGAGTACAGGCAGATTTCTACTTGTGTGTCAGCTCTATGCAGAGCCTACGCCATAGCCTACACATGAGCATTTATTCTCGTGCGGTGGCGTGTCTATCTCACTCTGCAGTTACACCTCCAAAAGGCTAGTCGTTGTCGGGGTTTCTGTGAAGTGCTGTAAAGTTCAGCTTTGTTTCCACTGAGGGAAATGGTTTTCAGCTTACAAAGATAGCCAGGAGCTCTGTGTCCCTGCGACATGTAGTTACATTTCTGTGGAGGTGCATGGCAGGCTACAGCGTAGGATGGGTGTAGTTATGGCAACGATTCAACGCAGAAGTATAGAGTCTGCTTAAAGAAGTAGTCCCAAGGGGTCAAGTTAGGAGGCAGGTTGGAGTGGTGGATGGTGTACAAAACACAGAACTTTCCCCAGCAGACCGCTGTTTGGAACTGTGTAAACAATGAGGGCCAAATTCACAAAAGGATTGCATGGCTTGTAAAAATGGAGCAAACAGATACCGTCTAATTCACAAAGCACGCGCAGAGGGTGAAATGCTCCACAAACTGCGCTGCCAAGCAGATTGCATCTCAGTGCTCCGGTGTTATTTGCACGTATTTAAATGAGGTAATATGCATATATTTGGCGCAAAAATTGTCCCTTTCAATGCAAATGAGCCTCATTGATAAATAACGTCTAATTCACTAACACCAGCGCTAATAGCCACACGCAGTTTGAGTGAAGTAAATAACGTCTTTAGAAAGCTGGTGCAAACTGGGCGCTCCTCTGTGGAAGCCTCTCGCCCAGACTGTTCCAGTGATCGTGGCAGCAGTGATCGTCTGTTAAATCAGTCTGTAAATAATATTTTGGCATTATTATTATAATCATTATTACTTTAATGGCATCCGAAGATACTGATGCGTTGAACACGTGACAGTCTGCGGTCATTCTCAAAAGCAACTTTCAATAATTTATTTTACGAAACGGGGGAACAAATGTGAACAAAAACAGTTCCATAATTCATATTAAATTCAAAAGATAACGAAAAAACAGCTACAAGTGAGAGGGAATAGTGATAAAGTGGTCAAACTTGCTCAAATCCACAGCCACAACCCATCCAACACTGTTAGACTGACATTATATGATAATTTTTCTTTTGTCCTCTGCTTCAAATCATGACATCTTCTTTTACATTCAGATAGCGTGCGTTTGAAAACTCCCATGGAACTCACAGACTGGGATATCAAATCCCAAAAACGGTTTCTTTCTCCAGCCGTATTTCTTGCCTTGAGTTTTGAGAATGGGTTTGCACCTCAGGACCTCAAGCTCGCATTCTGAAAATTTCATCTTTCTCTTCCTAGCTGCCATTGTTCTACCACGGTGTTCTTAGTGCAAAGCCAGCATTTATACTTTGCCATGTGGCTAATTGCAATCAGGGGCAAATCAGGGGCAAACTGCACTCAGCTGCCAAACTTTGTGGGCGTGTTTGCGCTGGTATATCATTAGCGCAATATCCTTTGTGAATAGGACGTTAAGACGGAGCAAACTGCAGGTGCAAATGAAGTGCAATTCAAGGTGCTATCAGCGGCCGCAGTTCATTCTTTGTGAATTCGGCCCTGAGTGAACTTTTTGAGTGATTTTAACATACGTCCTCATCATGTTGCTTTTCCGCAAACCTAACCTCCATACCTTTACTTGCGTAAACCTAATCTCCATAAGTTTAAGTTAAAGGAGAACTAATGTTTTTTTCAACCTGGGCCCTATTTTCCGATCTACTTTTGTCTAAATGAGTGACAGGATGTTCGATATTTGACATTTCTCCAGTACGAAGCCAGGGCTGACCTGCCTGCAGCCCGTGAGCACGTGCTATATTAAATAATAGGGCACTCAGACAGTGTCAAACAACGTCTGAATTTTTACCCGATTTTGACCAACTGGATCTGGATGAGCCATTTGAATTTGATGACCACCCATATTTAATTGGACATGGAGTACACGGACATATATGGATGCAGAGCTCATTGAAATTGAAGAGTGGACGAGGAGAGTGAGAGAGCAGTGTTACTAAAGTACTAAAATTGCAACAGGCAGAGGAACATGTCCGAATCCAGCTAAAGGTTAACACAGATGTTCATTTCTCCTTTCCGTTATGTGTCGGACAACTATACTAACAATCCCAGCCTATCTGTGTGAAAAAATGCACTTTTAGTGGACGTATTTTGACGTTGTTTGATGCTGTCTGAGTGCCCTATTATTTAGTATAGCATGTGCTCACGGGTTGCAGGCAGGTCAGCCCTAGCTTCGTACTGGAGAAATGTCAAATATGAAACCTCCTATCACTCATTTAGACAAAAGTAGATTGGAAAATAGGGCCCAGGTTGAAAAAAAACATTAGCTCCCCTTTAATTACATAACTTTACATTACAGACGTGTTGTCATTCATGGGGTGCTAAGTCATAGGATATTATACAAACCACTGCATGAGGATACCCTGACCATCACTGTACATAGGACTCTCTGAAAAGCAGTATTAATGCTTCTATTATTCTGGTTAAAACTGAATTAACTTTATGCTGGTTAAAATGACAAAAAGTGATACAGAGCGGACAATAGAAGCAGTCACTTACCACTGAAGGAATGTGCTACTACAAACTACCTCTGAAACCTGTAAACCTGATTAAAGCTGATTGAAGCAATACATTTTTTACACTATTGACCAAGACAGCAACGTTTGCACCTGCAAAATCTGTTGTTCATCCTTCCTCCAGTGACTTTGATTGATGTAACTGGAGGCAAAGAAGAACTACAAGCCTTGTCAGTTTGGATGGGTAATGTCAGGCAGGGGCTGTGCTCCAGAACTTTGTTGTTTCCTTTGCTTGTATTGCAAACTAGCAATGTTTCCAACAGGGAAATGGCATCCAAAAATATATGAGTGCAGAGGATGTTATGGATGAGGATATATTTGACAGCATTTGGTTGACTCAGATATTCAGCTGTATTTATTCGAGCCAGCATACTGCCGAGGAAATGCAGCAGAGAGAAGCCGAAGCTTCAGCTGCATGAGCTGTGCAAGACAATCCTGCCAACGGGGACTCTCCAAAACCTGAGCTGCAGAGAGCAAACACCAGCTGGTGGTGCCTTTGCTTGAACTGCCCAACAGAATCATTCTGCTGCAATGAATTTGAGCGTGGGCAGTTTGTGTTGGATGCTGTTATCAGTGACAGACTACAGAGCCTTTGTGTGTGTGTTTTTTTAAGACTTGCGTGAGCAGGTTACACTGGTTACATGTTTAAGCAGGGCATCAGTATCTGGCGCGTAATGCGTGCTGGTACATGCAGGCACCACCGGCATGGCTCTGCAAGCAGGAGAACTAAGCTATCTGTCAATATAGCAGGAATTATTCACACATTTACCAACAACACTGTCTGGATGTCCACATAAGAGGTGGCAAATTTTCCTTTTTTGGGTCCCACAACCCCAAACCCCCAAAGTCTTCTAATAAATTCAAATTATATTATAGTGAGACAAGCAAGGTAAACTGACTGTGGAGAGTGTGTGTTGCTCACATTTTCATACAGGGCCTGCAGGGTCTCCAGGTCAACCACTGTGTTGTCCAGGTTCAGGATGGCTTAAAGACAGAGATACCTATTCAGTGACAGTCAAGGATCAACTTGTACCTCATTGTTTAGGTCATGGGTCAATTTTAATCTTATTTGAAAACAAAAAAGATATCTAATGCCAACTCGCTGCTAAAATGTGATTAGATGCAAAACAAAAGGCAGAAAATGATAAATTGAGTCCTCATGGAGGATCACTAAATCTTCTCAGGTAGTGTCTGGGTTTTGTGCAAAGAATAATATTGCAAAATAGACAGTCATCAGACTTATGACAATTTGTACACATGATGTTACTATACTTATAGTCAGCTATTAATGACCCCTAATGACCATACAGTCCATCAAAGCACATGTGCACCAGATGTGCTACTGATACCACAACAACTAGTTTGGCAACACGATATCTTTCACTTCCTGACTTTTACTGATTTGGGATTTTTTTGTCATGACTAGATGAATATCTATCCACTAAATATTTTAACAGATAAATAGGAAGGTATGTAATTATAGTAAGATGTCCCCTGAGAGTTTTCTTATCCTTTCAGCTGAACCATTCTCTCCTTTGGTCAAAAAAAAAAAAGCTGTGACAGCTAAATATGAGACTAAACTTACTTTGTGAGATGAATGTTTTCGTCAGTGCCCCCTGTATGTCTACATTATGATATTTCATCAGGAATAAGACTTCTGTATTGCTGTATGTAAATATCAATCAAACTGATTGACTCACCATGCTGGATGTCTTTCATGTCCAGATGCAGGGAGGACATGAGGATTCCTACTGCCTGAGAACGCTTATTGCTTAGGAGCTTAACAACCTGAAAAACACAGACATAAGATATGAGGTCAGATTCAAAAGCTCAGATGTACTAGGCATGTAAGAAAATATTGATACACTTGAGTATTACAATATTTTGCTAAATGTATTGATTCTTAAAAACACTATCAGTTTTTAATGAATAGTTTACATGTACATTTTACATTATGTGCTTTTATGATAATTGAAACTGTGTTGCGGCATTCTTGGCCAGGTGTCTTTTGTTAAAGAGATCATTGATCATGATTAGACAAACATGTTTAAATTAAGGCTAAATCAATAAAACCTGCAAAGAGTCATGGGAGTGGTTCATTTTCTGTTGTGTTTAAACCCCTGATCGCTAGATCCTTCAGTGTTTTAATCTAGATTCAGCCATTTGACTCTTCGACTCCAACGTAACAACATATTGCAAGTGTAAACGCAAAGAACACGGGTCTATGAGACAGGCAGAGTAATAAAGGGTGCACAGCGTTGTCACTTTCCCTAAAATAAGATTTTAAAAAAGGTGAAGGCATGACCCACCCTACTCTCCGTCTGACTGGCTAGAACTATTTGCCTTTGATTGCTGGGTTGGTCAGGTTTAGGCAAAAGAGGTGAGACTGGTTAGAGTAAGGAAAAGAATGTCAGGATAAGTCAGTCAGAGGTAGAGTAAAGGCCCTGGCACACCAAGTCGGCGGTCAGCTGTTGGTCAAAGTTGGGCCATTTGTGCACAAGAAGAGAGTCGGAAATAAGGGATGCCAACGAAGAGCTGAAGTCAAGTAGGGAGTGAGACCAAAAGTTACATGAAGTAAGATTATATTTCTTTAGCCATTGGGCTCTTTAGCAGAAACATTTTACTGATGGTTTGTGTTATTGTTCAATGGCGCACGGTAAATATGTTCTGTTCTATCAGCATTGGATTGTGTTGGCATTGTGTTACCTGGCTAACTAGCGTCAACAACGGTCTTGCGGTTTCCCTTTTTGAATGACAATTACAGATGACTGCCGTCTGCTTTTATGGAGGGGTATGTCCTCTCATGCAGGCGCAGAATGTACGTGCTTGCTGGCCGTTGGTTTGGTGTATTCATATGCAACATTTTGGCTGAGACATGGCGACATGAGGAGAATTCAATGTCAATCTTGCCAAATGCTGTTCATCATCAATTTAATGTTCAGTTTTATAATTTCAAATTATATTCTTCAGACATGAAAATATTGACAGTAAAATGTCTTTGTATTGTCATACATGGTCATGGGCTTTACACAACATTATACGGTGTATGTATGAATGGGTATTATGTCTGATGGAAGTCCATCATATATCATCAAACTTTTTATTTACAGAACAGAGTATAGCGATTAAGATTCATTATAATGTGTGTCAGAGTGGCAGTCATAGAAACATACTGAGTCATATCAAACTTTAAGCTTTAAGGAAGACATGAAAACAAATATGTTAAACATCTATAACTGGTTCTTGACCTTATAAATGTGACAGTATGAACAACGCACAGACCTGTTTGGCCTTGGACTTGGTGATGGTGTCAGAGAGCGGCTGCTTCTTCTCCTTCACAGCTGTTTTAGAGAACAATTCTACAAACTCCTCAAAGTCCAAGTCAGGCTCCTCAATGGTCTCCCACACCAACGAATTGGAAACATCCCTGAAAAACGCAAGAGAAACACTTACAGATGGTAGGTATGTCAGCAATTAAGTATTATTAGCCCTTCTGCTCTTACTGGCCTCAATAGGTTTTCACAGTTTTACTCAGATTTGCATTAAGTGTGAGTGTGATCTGTTCAATACACTGCATGTGTTAAAATCCATTCTGAGCATTTTAGGGCACTGCCCAGTTACACAACTTAAAAATTAGCTTTGCATGTGGAATGTTATATAACTCTGTGTTCTGCCTCACATTTATTTTGGTACATTTAGAAATCAGGGCTTGTATGTCAAGGAAATTAGAACATGGGAGGTCTTTTGTTCTAATATTTAAAGTGGCTGTGTTTTAGTCCTGATAGCTCTACCAACTGTGATGTTAAGACATGTTATCCAACATTTCAGTCTGAGGCGTTACAAACTTTACAACTTAAAGAGGCCAGTGGTGGGTAAAGGCTGTACTGCTCTTACACAGTGATCGCTCATAGATCAGGATGTCTCATTATAGCCAGTCATCAGTTATTTTACTTGACTAATTTGTACAAATGTTTGTTCTTTCGGGATTTTGTTCAGTATTATTAGTGTTGGACCCTATGAGAAAACACAGTCCACACTGCAAAATCACTTTTGCTCTGTTCTTTATGACTGAACATGGTTTGGAATGTTTTACTCCCTCAAAACACTGATTGCTTACATCACTGCCCAGGCATTTCACACTGTTATAGATCCTTGGATTTCTTAAGAGAGACTTTATTTTTTGCTGTATTCTTTGAGTTAAGGATGCACAACATTAAACTAGCCTTCAACTTCCAGAAAAGGACGAAGTGCTAACTGAAAATAGTCTCTAGCAAATGCACTTTTTCCTCCTGTTTGAGTAATGTTTCTTAAAAACAACATTGTTTCTCTGTGTCAGGGACCTACTGAGATTTTTAGGAGAATGAAACTATAAATTAGCTATATATATTATCTTCAGGTTATTATGTCTACAGAGGTCTTTAGTTAGACACCAATAAAGATTGTAGCAATCAGTCAAATGGTGTCAGATCTTGGGTCCTCTATCTTATACCCAGCTAAAAGCAGAACTGTCATTACTAGCTTTAGACTGACCCAGTTGTCATTTTCACAACCAGTGCCCACATTGTGTAACTAGGAAATGTACTCGAGCCCATCTGTGCCCCCCTGGGTGTGTAGGTCTATTGTGAGGCACCAGAAAACAACTGTGCCATTGACCAACAAAAATCTGCTCTAAAGTCAGAATGGCGCAGGATTGCTTTCTACTATTTAAAGAGTGTGTTTTTCAGACAGTAAGATGCGCCATTAATGTACACTGATTGTTACACACACAGGGACGTGCACATGGGTTGTGGGTGGGTAAAATAATACATCACTTATGAGGAAAGTGTTATCGACATTCTCTAAAATGAGAACATAGCAGAGATCAGAGCAGAGTTGCTGTCAGACTGCACATTAAAGCAGCTGTGTGGTACTTTTTACTATTTCTAAAACTGTCCCTAGTCCCCCCAACGGAAGTCAGCAAACCAGAATACAGCACCTAGAGGCGGAAGTAAGTCTGCACGCCCAGCCATTAAACCACAGAAGAAGAAGGAGCTGTGTTTACGAGTGAATGATTTCAGACACATTGCACACTCTTGTACAGTAGGTGGTGGTATGCACCTGGAAGTTGTTTGCGATCGCCAATAAATTGAGAGAAGAAGAAGAGCCGCGTTTACAGAGAGTGTTCTTCAAGTAAGCGGTACGCAACAGGCATTGCTGAACACATACAGTTTTGCCAGATGTATCCATAAGGACTTGGTTGTACTTTTGATGTCATGGCGGATAAAGAAGGAGCACCATCTAAAAGAAAAAGAACAGAAGAAGGCTCGAGCCCAAACGTGTGTAAACCTTGGTCGGGCATTCACCAAGTGGAGGGCTGAGAGATTTGAAAGGTTTTAAATCTGATCCCGAGTTGGCCTTTTCCTAATCGACAGGTATGTAATTTTTGTTTTTATTTAGAGAATATACCGCAACCTGTTAGACGTTGTTTCACTTCAATATATGACGACATGGAAGTTATAAGCAAGCTAAACGTAATGTTAGCTGATGTGAACCGCTTTTGTCTAGTAATGTTGCAACAAACGCCACAAAATTATCTGTGACTGTGACCATGAACACAAATATACAGCAGGCAGTTGTCCTCAGTTTATAAGAAATTCAGAACTACACCAGAACATTTATGATTTTCCTCTTGCTCTCCAAAACAAATGCATGCGGTAATTGCTGGTTGCAGTCAAGATTTTACACCACCAGGCTATGGGTGTCATACCGCTTCGACCAAAGGGGGCACCATAATCAACGAAAACGTAAAGTTCCACACAGCTGCTTTAAGAGAGACACTGTGCACATTTACACACAAGGGGCAGCGTAGCTTCATTGATTAATTAAGAAGCTAAAAGTGTAGTTTTGTTTCCTCTGTCAAGTGCCTAACTACAGCTTTTAGTTTTGCTGGTTAAATTTCCCAGAATATTTGCTGCATTGATATCACTGCTCTTAATGCATTACTCTCAACAGAAAACCACCTGCTGGACTAATTTGCCAAATCCACCTGTAAATAGCAGTGTGCCAGGTGCAGGCACACCTGGCTTTTAAAGGGAACGGGGGATTCTGATTGGTTGAATTCATGTTACACCCAAAACACCTATGATTTAGAGATTTAATCAACCCCTTTGTCACTTGCACCTTACTTTACACCCATAATATGTGCCATTTAATCAGCAGAAGTGGACTTGGACACGCCCTAAATGCACTTGCACCATGCACTTTTGACCATGCACCATACATTGTTTAAACAGTGCTCCTTGTGCTAGAACTGTCTTTTCTTTCTGCATCACATGTTTTCACAATCTCCCCCTCTATGTAGAATATATGGTGTTTGGGCTCAAATTGTAAATTGATACAAACTGATCAAATCATGATCATGTGGAGGCTGTTTTTACTACACCATCTTTACTTTTTGTTGCTGAGCTGGATCCTGGTCCAATAGAGGGGCTTCATGGGTCTGGGAGGCTCCACCACAGCCTTCCTGGGTGGCTTCTCCTGGGTCAGACCCAGAGCGTACAGCCCCAACGGCAAAGGAGGAGGCAGGGAGCCCAGAGCCCCTGGAAGACCAGGGGGTACCGAGATGGCCCCTGGTGGAGGAGGTGGTGGAGGAGGCCCACAGCCTGGAGGTGGTGGCGGAGGAGGTGGACCTCCCATTCCTGGTAATGGAGGAGGAGGTGGAGCAATGCCACCAGGGAGAGGAGGAGGAGGAGGTGGTGGTGGGGGTGGAGCAAGGCCACCAGGAAGTGGAGGAGGAGGAGGTGGTGGGGGTGGAGCAAGGCCACCAGGAAGTGGAGGCGGAGGAGGTGGGGGTGGAGGTGGAGGAACTGCCAAACCAGGGGGTAATGGAGGTGGAGGTGGAGGAGCTGGCACTGAACCTCCTGGTAATGGTGGAGGAGGAGGTGGTGGAGGAGGTGGTGCCACAATCTGTCCTGGTAGACACTGAGGAGGTACTGCTCCTCCTGGAAGTGGAGGCGGAGGTGGAGGAGGAGGCTGCAGCTGACATGAACACTGGAAGCCGTCCTGCCTGGGTGGAGGCTGCAGGAAGCCGTTGACTCCACCCGGCTCACTACAAGGCACTTTAAACTTAAAGCTGTCGTCCATGGGCGAAGTCTGCACCGACTTGGCCTCCAGGCAGCCTGGAGCCAGAGCTGCTTCAGTCTGCAGGTGAGCGTCACACACCACCCTCAGCAGGCCCTCCTCTCCCCCACACTCCTTGTCTGTGGTGGAGGTGGTGGGCTTCATACTGTCTCTGTCCAGCAGAGGGGGCTGTCGCTCCAGCTCAGCTATCTTAGTCCTGAGATCCTCTATGGTTTGTTCCAGCTGTTGGATGACATTGACGTGTTTCTCCTTCAGTTTAGCTGAAGGAAGGACACACTCCTCCTGCAGACATGAGAGAAGCAAATGGTAAGACAAAAATCTGAGCTCTCTTCTTAGTTCAATAGAATCACTCCCTCAGTAAAAAATTATTGTCACTGGCACAGAGAGCTCTGCTTTTGTTACTTTGCAATGAAGAGAGTTTACTTTGAAGTTATAACTGCATACATAGTAGTTTCTAATACATTATATTCACGAAATTACATGTGCATTTCATTGCAATTGTTATTTGGACTATACTATACTTTCAAATTCAACTCAATTAATTTTTTTTCACTCTGTTGTCATACACACACATGCACAAACAGAACCTATTTATGCATTAAATGGACACTTGTCAGAGTGAGGGGGCTACCCATGGACAGGCACCCAGAGCAGTTGGGGGTTCAGTGCCTTGCTCAGGGGCACCTTGGCAACGCCCAGGAGGCCAACTGACATCACTCCAGCTACCAGTCCACACTCCTTACTTGGTCTGTATGGAGATTTGAGCTGGCGACCCTCTGTTACCAACCCAACTCCCTTTGGACTGAGCTACTGCCACCCCATTTTATAGTTATGTCCTTTTGTTATGAGTAAGCTTTATGAATATTTATTTGATTATATCTTGCCTTTATCTTTTACTGCATGCAATCATCACTCGGGTGCAATATCAGTATAAGCTAAACAGTGCAAAATCTATACTTCCATCAGTCACTAATTTGAAATCAGCCATTCAGCCTGTCTCTTTGTCATATTTTGCTTCTTTTTGCTGCTTACTTATTATATTGCTTTGGGTTTTATTATGCATGCTTATTATACTGCTCATTGTTTTGTACAGTTTACTTTTCATACTGATCTGTGTGTATCTTTTCAGTGATACCTACTTCTATATTGCTTTGTATGTTTTTTCTACAGGTGCTTGCTTCTGCTGCTGTAATGTTGCAAATTCCATCCACTGAGGGACAAAGAAAGCATTATCTTATCTTATTTTGTTCATGTAAACAATTAATATTTGCATTATTTCTATTTGACTGGTCATCAGTCACTTGAATGCACTGTCAGTCGCCATTGCAACTTCTGAGAGCTGTCAATCAGCTGTGGAGGAGCTGTCAAGCTGTCATTTGTTTGACAAAACAAAAGATACAAAAAAATAGGAATTATATTATGTACACAAAATCGTGTTTTTATGAGAATAAAGCCAGAATATGTTGAGAAAAAGTTGTCGTTTGAAAATAACCCGACAAAATATTGTATGCTATAATTCGATAGGGTATATCATATAACTTGTTTTTGCACAGACTGTCCATACAGTTAATATTTCTATGTTAATGAACAGTGTATTGACTACAATTTTCTTATGATGAGTATACAGCACTCAGCATGTCTGTAGATATATGTCTTTGTCTTTATTGAATTTGTGGCAAAAATAGCATTAGTGGAACCACTAATGAACATGGTAAAGATTTTACTTTCTTAACATCAATATGTTAGAATTTGTCATTAGCAATTAGCTCTATGTACAGCCTCAGAGAGAGAATAGCATGGCTGTAGACTCTTGTTGGGTTACTCTGCTGGCTTGTGGTTGGTAAGTTTTATCCTGTGCTGCGGCAGTGATGCACTGTACTGTACTGTAGTACCACCAAGCTACATCATATCTGGGTGTGGTCACTAGGAAAACAGACCACAGCTGACCACATCCAGCCATGATGTTAGGTGTGGTCAGAGGTGCAAAAAACAACCCATAGAGGCCAGTGCAGCTGTGTTCTATCACCTCCCCAAATCTGAAGTTGATTCATATAGTGAATGTAATTAATATAGCACTTTTGCACCATTAGTGGACAAAGTGCTTTACAATTATGCCTCTCATTTACTCATTCACACTCATATACAGAGTGGAAGAGCTGCAATGCAAGGTGCTGGTTTGCCATTGGGAGCAATTTGGGATTCAGTTTCTTGCTCAAGGAGCAATCTTTACCTCCATAACAATAATTAAATATAAATTGAAAAAAAACATTCAATGGAATCGTGCGATCAGTGGCATTTATCTTGTTAGACTGGACTGGCCAAACTTATGTCAAAGTACCCCCATGTATTTTTCAGTTAAGTATTGCTTATTGAAACTGAAAGTGCTGGGCTCTTAAGCCACCTTTATCTGAGCCTTACGTTCGACACTGCAATGTGTTCATGATTTTCAATGCAAATCCATTACACTCCCTATATAGTCCATTAAGACCTTCCTTACTTCAGTGCAACAGAACCTACTGTATAGACTAGGATATCAGAGGTATATCAGTTTTAATGTATACTGTGGTATGACAACTGATGATTATCATACAATGTTTATTTGCTTATCTACAGTATTACAAAAATGCAATTGGAAGGAGAATCTCACCTCTATTTTAATTATTTTCAAAAGGGATTGTTAACACATACTTCCATTTAAAAAATGGTTTCAAGTCTCATAAAACATTTGTTCAACCAAAGGAAAAACCTTCCTTTTCATTCCTTTAAGGGTCATACCTAATAGTAATAATGATTATGTAATACCGTGATACCGTGATATTTTCTGAGATGGTTATTGTACCATGAAAATCTCATACTGTTGCAACCCTAGTATGGACATTCACTTCATTTGGCGCAGCCCTCTCATATTTGATTCCTGGGAAAAAAGTCTCATAGGAACTTAATTCTATTTTTAATAAGGGAATACAAATGGATCTTGGTTTGTCTCTGCTGAAGGGCTCTCTGACAAGTGTGCACAAACTTTGGAACTTCTCCTTTTAGCAACAAGCTACATTTTAATTCAATGGATTAATCCCAGACCTCCTACTGTTAACCAGTAGCATGAAGAAGTTTGTAAAGGTTTGTTGATGGAGTGCTTGGGCACAGTGTTGAAGGGGGACTTCGAGGGGTTTTTGTAAGCTGTGGGTGCCTTGTCTAAACTATCTCCCAAACTGAACAGCAGACCTGGTCCGCAGGGGGCATTGCACCGTAGACTGGCATCCTTCCAGTGCCCCTGTAAATGTCTAATGCTCACTCTTTCCTTTACAGCCTTGCATTAGTTGTATACTCCCTGACTCACGTAATGTATCCACACTCTTAGATCTCTGCATAATGTTTTCCTAAGTACTCATTTTGATTACTTTTTATACTGTTGGGTGGCTCAACTTATGATAATGTATCCTCTCAGCAAATTTAGATTATTGATGAAAAAAGTAAAAAAAAAAAAAAAAAATAGAAGAAACTACACTAAGTAACCAACCTGTAACTAAGGCTTTAAAATAAATGTAGTATAGTCAAAAGCATAGAATAATATTTGCCTCTAAAATGTAGTGGAGTAGACGTATGAAGTACCATTACATGTAAATACTAAAGTCCAAAATTGTATATACAGTACTTGAGTAAATGTACTTTACATTCGACCTCTGAAAATCTGAGTTTCAGTGTACTTCACTGGTTTATGTGTTTTTCTGAAAGAAGTGCAATCTCATGGTAACACCCTGCAATTGAATGTGTTTACAGTAGAATCAAAGGCTGAATTGGACTTTGTGGGCACTTCACCAGGAAGTCTGGAAGTGCTTAATCCAAATCCACAATTCAACCAGTCCACAGGGGCCATACAGAATTTAATTGCCCACAATTCATTGCAATACAGACGTGACACTGTAGTTTGTTTGTTTTTTCAATAGCCGGCTAAAAAACCTTATGTGTATGTAGAACAGTTACTGCACGCCACTAAAACAATACTTGAATGGTGTAGACCAGAAATAATATTCAACAACATCATGATACAGAAATATGTAGCAATAAAGGCTGTAGAGGGCAATCAAAATGCATTGTATTATTGCAGCCTACGCTATAGGTTACACAGTGTAATGCCAAATAGAAAACTGGCTGAAATAAGTGGCACCTGACTGTCAGCCGGCTGCCTTTTTCTGTTTCTTTGCTTTTGCTGCCATGAGTTTTTTAAATTATATTCTGTTCTCGGAAATTCAATCAAATATTGTGGTTTAAAAAAGGTAAATTCTGTACAGATGTCAGAGAGAAAATATATTAAAATGTTTTCTGTTGGGATCCTGTTGCAGCACAGCAAACTGTGGGAAATCTCAAGGTTTGTTGAAGCATTTGCGCAACACTGTTACTATCGTACATTTTGCTGGAAAATTTAAGCCCCAGCTTTCAATAAATTAGAAGAAATCAAGTGACTGACCTGTTGGCTCTCCTTTTGTTGTTGCGTCAAACCCAAGTTGGCTGCATGGTGTCTGAACAAACAGACAAAGCAGGTCAGCACAATACAGTGCAACAGAGACACTTAGCAGAAGCTCTTCTGTAGGCAAAAGTGAACATATGAAAGTATAAAGTTACACACATACATACATAGGTTGACATGTAGTGATTGACTACATGGCCACTTGACTCAGTACCAGTGTCTCCCAGTGATGTAGCTAAAAGTCAGTGTACATTAAACAGCAGCATCACTTTTATCATGTCCGATTGAGTGAATTAGATGCAGATGGTCTTAACACCACATTAAAAATCATTGCTACCCTCTCTGGTGGAACGTTTCAAGTCACTTTCGGATGTCAAGGAATGGCGCGTCAATAGGCTTGTTACATGCATTGTGTCTTTTCACTGTAAAGTTTCTACTAGTCACATGCACACAGCCTAAAAATAAACTTACAAAGTAGGCCAAACACTCGGTTTTTAGGTTTATTCCCCTAGGTATACACAACAAGTCTCCATGGTTAGGTTTAGGCAACAAAAGGACATTATTAGGTTTAGAAAACAACATCATGGGTTGGCTTAAAATTCATATAGGAAATGAACAGTGGGCTGGACTCAAAGTTTGGAGTTTGATGGACCCATCCATCTCAACGCCTGCCCACCCTACATGGACTTTGTCACTCTTTATGTTACAGTAGTTGAGAGTATTTACATTTAATAACCTGAATGAAGTGCATATTTAATTGAGGGCATGCTATAAAAACACATTCGATTGCACACGTCACACCACAAATAAACGTATAACTCCGATGTGATAACATGATGAATGCCTGTACTGCCTAAATAACATGATCAGCTGTAAGGTAATAAAGATTCAAGCTGAGGAACAGTATTTTTCCAAACTTTTTAAGTTCAAATCACAAGCTTGGAATGATTCAACTGTTATGGTTTCATATTCTCAGTGCTGTCCATACTATAAAATACACAATTGGCTGTTGTTGTCACATGACCTATAGGCCAGTTAGCTGCTAGTGGTGAACTGGAATACAAACAATCTGCTACAGTATTTTCTACTTATAAAGCAAGCAGGGCAGAGTGCAGGGTCCCACTGACAATATCTTTAATTGCACTAAGTTCTTATGAGAACATTACTACATGCTATGGGCCTACTGTAGTTGTAGTTTGTAGCATGCTCTACTGAAGGCTGATTGGCTGAACAGTTTAACCAGCCCACATCTCAAAATACAAAACATCACAAAATACAAATACATTAGAACAGTGTAGTTGTTTGGGGGTTTTAACTTTTGAGCTTCTTGGAGCATGCAGCAAGGGTTATACACATTATTTATTTTTATTTTTTGGGGGGGGGCTTTTTGCCTTTAATTGACAGAAGAGAGAGAAATGGGGGAGTGAGAGAGAGTGGGGGATGACATGCAGCAAGCAGGAGTCGATCCCGCGACTGCTGCAGCAAGGCATCACCTCTGTACATAGGGCGTCGGCACTATCCACTACGCTACCAATGCCCCATTACACACATTATTTGTCTCAGGCACTTTGTGTCTAAACCATCTTTGCTTTACAGAGGGTGACTCATCAGTTCTTGTTTAATATGACAAATATAAACTTTAGATGAGACAAAACAAAAATGTAAGATGAACAAATTAGGCTCTGTGGTAGTGAAGCTTGTTGCAAGGGGAAAAGTGTTTGTTACATATGTCGGTGCAACATGAGTATGGCCAATTATTCAAATATAATCTGAGTAGTAGACCCTTTAAGCTTATCCTTATTTTCTGTCATATATAATGTTACAATGTCATGTTTAAAGTAAATTACACACAAAATTACAAGTATGAATGTAAAACTGAGCATAATACGTCCTCTTTAAAAACTGAAATCCCTTTCACCATGTTGTTACTGTGTAGGTGAGTAATTAGAAACTAAAAGAGCCAAACTCCGCCCACATAATGGAGCTTTATATGATATTGGAAAAGCCTTTCTTCACCAACCAAAGCCACAAACAACTGAGCTCAGACTGGCTGGACAAAAGGGTGTGCTCAAGTATGGGCAAAGTGGATACATGTATTGTACTTTGTGATCAGGTCCGCATTTATACATCACCAGCTGGGACACTGCATCCACCATGGAAAGGTAGGCTGACTTTAAGTCATGATATTATCAAACAGGCAGACAAATCTTCGCCTGGGACCTAACAACAATGTCAGTCTGCTAGCATTTGTTATTTCTCCAGCTTTCAGTCAGCAGAAAAATACAGCCTATAACATACAGAAATTATTGCTCACCTTGATTGTCTTCTATAATGCCAAAGCGTGAAGATGGAAAAACCCCGTTGAGATGAAGATAATATAAGAAAAAAAGGGAAAAGAAACACAAAGGTCAGGGTCCTTGAATAAAATTGAATGCAGATTAGATCATCAGTGAGACACTAAACACTTGAATAGCTTGGCTTTGACACTAATGCTCCCCTCTATCTGCTAGGCAGCACTATGTCTTTGTCATCGCCCCAAGTTCCACTTTCCTTTTGAAGGCAAGGTAATAACGTCGGAAAAAACAATACTGACATACCTCTCCAGAACTATACAACAAAATACAGGTTGTAAATCACACACAGTCCTCACCAAATCTCATAACAATGATATGAATCTAATATATTGATGTCATTCGGAATATTTTGTACAGTATGGTTTTGAGTTTTAAAGGCGTATATGACATTTATTACAGGAAATATTACAATCATTCGAGCAATATTTTTGTATGATTCACTCGATGACTTATTCAAGTATGTCAGGATGTGTATTTGCGAAGTAGTCGTGATATGTCCATTAGTTCATCTCAGCATGGTCAATTCATGCTGATCCTTGGAAACATCTGAACACTGAATTTGAAGCAAAGGGCTTATCGACCCCCTGTTAAAGGAAAAGGTCAAAAGGTATTCTTATTATATATTCTTATTTAGTATCTCTCCAAAAGTGAGGTAAGATGATCAATACCAATCTTTAGTTTGTGTGTGTAGCTCGAGACAGTTGACACGGGTGGATGGATACGTGTTTATCAAGAAAAAGTTACAGCGATAACTTATTTTTGAACGCTGACAACAAACTGAAGAATTAAGAACAACTCAGTTACCTCCCAGCACATTGGCTGTACAATGGTGAAGCCTTAACTAGTCAGAATTGAATTTTAGATATTTAAAATATGGAATTTCCACCAGTCACAATGTCATTGTGGTGTGATGTATGTAAATATCTAAATTTAATATGGCAATTTAAAAGTCGACCAATGGCTTTGTGGTATTTCAATGATATAATGCCCAAATGTCTGAAATGGTTTGTTGAAATGTTGGACATACCAAAAATGTAATAGTTAGGGTTGGGATTGGGTTTAGGGTTATATCTGAAATAGGTAATAACATTTCATAGATATTTGTTATCATTATTCTTACTAGTGAAAAAGGAAATACTGATGTCTGTAATTAAAAATATCTGAAAATCAATTTTGACTATAGTTGAAATGTAATGGTCACATGTCAAAGTTGTTTTTACTGATATTTGAACTACTCAAAAGGATATTTTGACACATGATATTGTCATTTCCACTAGTGAAAATGCTATGAGAAGGGCTTGATATATGAATTAATTTTAGGGGTTGAGGACTCTCAAAATTGCAGCACTTTGTCAATTATTTTTGGACAGCAAAGATAAAAGATGCATATAGATATATATATATATGTACATGTGTGTATATATATATATATATATATATATATATATATATATATATATACATATGTATGGAGAGAGAGAGAGACAGAGAGAGACAGAGAGAGCAGAGCACATGGTATATGTGACTTATTCTTATATGTGACATATTCAACCATGTGTAAGTGTTGACCCTACCTGCCTCTGTGGATTTGAGTCCAGTCCTGTTGTCTCCGCCTGGTTTGGTTGGAGGCCAGGGGCCCTTCAGCTGCCCTGGTAGTATTTTCCCTTCAAGAGGATCCAGGGAGTGAGGCGGCTGGTTAACTGCGGCCCATGTATACAGCTGGTCATGCTGGGGAAAACAAAACTCTGTTTAAATGTGTCTTTTTTCATGTCAGTTGCACTGACACCGGTGGTGGAAGGTAAGTCGTAGTGCTGTAGTGTAAGTAAGGACTGTACCTAAGTACAGTTATCACATATCTGTATTTTACTTAAGTAGAATTTGTTTTCAGCGCTTTTTGGCTGCTACTCCACGGGGACTGCTACAACATTGTGTCATTTAGATAATAATATATGTCTATATATGCTATTCTCTAAACAAACCTAATATAATTGCATGAATGTTTTTCTGTTGGCCTAATATCCAAATCAGAGTACTGAAGACCACATTTATATAGCACTGAGAGCAGCCTAGATTATTATGGTATGGATTCAAATGCAGCAGATTTGTCAGCTAAATTCTTCTTCATTCTGTGAACTCTACCTCAACACTGTATAACATAAATAGGTTTTAAGATGAGTAACACTGTTTACGCCACATGCCTCCCCTACCTTTGTTATGTAACTTAAAATTTGTAACATCAGACAGGAGTGAAAATGAGTCATCCTCAACATTTGTTGTGTTATGGTTTCAGAATGATGAAGACAGTTGGAGACCGGTTAGATACAAAACAGGATGTAGGCTCTACAGGATGATTTTTTCCCCCTGACAACCATCAGGTTTTTCCCAAATGATGTACAGATTTTTAGGCAAAGGGCTTGAAAAATAGTGGACAAAGCCACCGTAAAAAATCTCCCCGGGGGAGCATGCCAACAGACCCCTCTAGGTTTGGGCTGAGCCCCAAATGTTTACAATGTCTGGCCTGCCAACACTAATGTTACATCTTACAGCAGTCGTATGAGTATCATTCATATTTTAATGAGGTAGTTAGATAAATGAACATGAACCAGTGCAGCACCCAGGTAACAACTCTAGCTCATCAGAACAGAAGAACTACTTCAAAACCACAGAGCAACAGGCAGCTAGATGGCTACTTGGCCAGCGCACTAACTACCATGGATGTTAAGTAAATTTGGACATTCAGCTTTTTCCATGAAGGGCTGTCAGCTCTGGAACATATTACTAACGGAAATCAAACTGATTACAGATTTGAAATCCTTTACAACAAAGGTTAAGTGTTAGCTAAAACAAATCAGAGCTCTACCCATTCCTTTAGTATATGTATTGTGGTATGTGTAGTCTATTATCGTAGATATGTTGTGGTATAAGTTTTGATGTTTGCATTGTAGTGCAGCGATATGTGTATTGTAGTATGTATGTTGTTGTGTATGTATTGTTGGTATATGTACTGCGCCACACAGGACCAATAACCACTCCTGCTTAAAATGCAGTTAAACTGTAGGATAACATAATGTTTCTGAAAACATTTGAGGCAAAACAGTAACAGCATCTTGGTTCATACTTTATCAGCACTGCCTAGTTATACAATTTCAGCTCAGTTTTTTCAGCCTCTGTATTTTCAATACAGGAAACAGCATGGAGCCCAATTCCTGTTTGCAGAGTCTTGTACTGCAGCCATGTAGTACAAACAATGTCGTCAAATATGTTTCTGAAGGCAAGCAAGAAATAGGCATTGCAGTAACAGAATCATGGTTTATATTTGATCAGCACTGCTTAGTTTATAGTTTAATCTGAGTTTGATCTGAGTTTGAGATCGACTTCTACTCTTTTTGTGTCTGTGGTTTGTGATGGAAAATTCTACAGTACAATCTGTAGTTTGAGCAACAGACTGAGAGCCAGCAAGTTCATGTCATGCAGTGGATTTGAGCTGAGAGATGAGCATGAAGTATCTCATCTCATCACATCCACATCTCCTTTCAAACAGTTGGACCAGGCTGCTTATGTGCCACGATGCTTCTTCACTAATGTGTAGATGGGTGAGAAAATCCACTCATTTGCTTGTGGTCTTGTAAGGCCACAACCACTACTGGCCAGGCAATGATGGATGCTCCTGTGGTGGGTAGACTCTGCAATGAGCAGATCACATACTGCAAACTTGTGAAACTGGTGTGCACAAAAGAGTGGACAAAAAATTCACAACAAACCGAACAATTACAATGATAATGATGAATCAAATTATAATACATCAACATTGTATTATAATGCAATGTAATAATGCTAATGAAGTTTAAACACAAAATAAAAACAAAAAGGCCTCCATTACAATACATAAAAACACAGCACAACAAACATAACCAAGGTGCACAGGTGGCAAAAGGTGTATGAAGTGTGACTACATACGTCAAATTTGGCTGCTGCTGTGGAGGTGATGTGGGGAGTGCTGCCTCCCAGCTGCTCTCTGAAGCAGTCAGTGAAAGGCAGCAGGAGACCCATTGCCAAGATCCTGGAGCAGAGCCTCTCAGCCTCCTCCGGCTCCTCCTGCTGCTGCTGCTGCTGCAGGAACAGCTTCTCCAGAAGAGTTCGACCTGGACAGCCAGTGAAGAAAACACAACCTATGTGACTATATGTAAGAACCTGACAACAATAACTACTTGTGAATAGTATAATCTGCTGCATTTGGTAAAGCAGTTCCTCAGACAAGTTTGCATGCACTGGAGTAAGTTGTTACTGTCAGCCTTTGGAATGACAGCAGGGTAAGAAGACTTAGACATAGAACCTACATGTGTCTGTATTTAACAAACAGTCAGGACATCGAGGCATCTCTGCCTTGCCTTGGGCCTACACAGAAAGCCTAAGGCAGAGAGAGCACACCTTTCTGCCCTTCCACATGTCTACATGGAATGCCTTAGGGGCTGTACATGTGCCGCATTTCTTGTGCCCTTGAATTCATTGTTTTTAATACAGACGCACGGCATGCAAGTCAGAGCAATGCCATTGCGGTGTTCACGCATTCCCGAGCGCAATGGCTGCACCCCGAGATAAAAAGAGTTCAACTTTTGGAATGCAGCAGCACACACTGCATGTCATGTGACAAGGACCAGCCAATCACAGCTGATGGACTTCTTTCCCTTCTTCTGTGATAAATATGGGGAAGTTGAGCATTTTAGTGCAGGACTGCCAGAGATTTCCATCTCTCCCATGGACAATAGGCCTACACACACACAGCATCTGGAAGAAGATCAGCTCTGCACTCAGGATTTCAGGTGAATGGGTTATGATACAGTGTTTGTTGAGGGTGTTTAGCAACCTCAGCTCTTAAAAGCTGACAAAAAAGGTACAGGAGTAGCATCCATTGCATGACCTCACATTTTCCAGCAGTTAAAGATGTGGCATATGTTTGGCCCTTTAAGGCAGAGAGAGCACACCTCTCTGCCCTTCCACATGCACACAAGGAAAGCATGAGGCAGAGAGAGCAAACCTCCCTGCGCTTCCATGCGCCTACACGGAGAGCCTAAGGCAGGGAGAGCAGCAGCAAAGACCCCCTGGAAACAGAACAGAGCCAGCATCAACGACAAACAGAAATGACACTGATAAGTCATACACTACATAAAAGGAGGGACCACGGTGGAGGACAGGCTGCGGCAGTAGGCAGGCTTAAACAGTTTAAATAGGGTGCCATGAAAGAGAGTGCCCATTTGAATCATGTGACCTATCAGCTGACTCCCTTCCATCAGTCAGCAGCACTATCAGTTGATTGGGCTGCTTGAGATCAGCTGATGTAGCTGAAATGTGAGCTGAGCTTGACATTGTGTCCTGCCCAAACTAAGCTTTGTTCAGTTTTTTTAAAAAAACTTTTAATGAAAGTATTCTGACTACAAGGATATATTGTGTAATCATATTTCTTTCCATCCTGCCCCTGTCTTACATAAGCTTATATGTACAACTAAAATGCGGAGTAGAAACTCTGTTGGATACTTAGGGCCAAGAAATCAGTCTTCTGCAAAAATCTAGCTTTGCAAAATCAGCTGTCTTTACTCCCCTTGTCAAGTTCTGGAAATTTAGCTTCTAAGGTATATGTCATCCAAAAGATTCCAGTTAAAAGGGGGTCAAAATCAGCAGAGCCACAGATATCATCTCTCTGACAACAACAGTTTGGCATGAACTTTGGGTGTGGTACAGTAGCAAGTAGCATCTAATGTAACCTCAGGTCACTTGCCTCAAGCAGAGATAAAGAGTGTGACATATTGTAGACATTTATCAGATTTCACAAAGCTCCCTCTGGAGACACTAAGCTTTATATACCTTTTATCATATATGCAGTAATACTGCTGAACACCTAAAGACTTTGATATAAAATATCAGTGGAGTTCAGATAACTAAACTACTTAAACTTCTACTGTAATCCTGAAAATGTAGTATGACTGCGGCAGCAGTTTGGTAGAGTGATAAAATGTGACAACTGATGTAAAGGGGAAGGCTGTGATCATATGACCAATACACTAATGAGAGTCAGTATGACAGCTTCTAAATGCTTTTTGTAATCAGCTTAGAGTCTTTCAGTTCTTGTTTTTACTTATTCTTCCTGCAAAAGGCTTCTAGTCTCTTTGAGATTCTTGGGCTGTCTTGCATACACTGCTCTTTTGAGGTTTATCCACAGATTTTTAATGATGTTTAGGTTGGGGGACTGTGAGGGCCATGGCAAAACCTTCAGCATGCACCTCTTGAGGTAGTCCATTTAGGATTTCAAGATGTGTTTAGGATCATGGTCCTGTTGTGGTCAGTGTCAACGGATAGTTTATTTCATTGAGCTGACAGTTCCTTGGGAAGACTCAGTGGAAGAAGCCTATGAAAGAAAAAAGCTTAGATATGCAGACTTAGGAGCAGAAGCTGAGCAGCGAGGATGAAAAACTAGGATTTGTCCAGTGGAAGTGGGGTGTAGGGGATTCATAGCAAGATCAGCTGTCTCACTCCTGGGGGGAGTGTGGGGACAGAGTTTGAGGAAGACAGTGAAGGAAATGTCAAATGAAGCAGTTAGATGTAGCCAGTGGATCTGGAAGCGAAGAAATATGTCAGTTGGGGGCCAGCAGGGGGAACTACTAAGCAGGGTACATAACTCCTTGAGATCAGGTGGAGAGATCCACCAATCAGTCCTCTCAGGAGGAAATCCAGGAAGAGGAAGGTTATTTAAGTGTGGGAGTGGCCTATTTGAATCCATTTTGTTTGAGACCATGCTGCAAAGTGAGTGTGTTTGCTGATCCTGTGAGTTTATCTATCTCCTTTAACTTTAGCTTACATTGGAGTTATGTTATGTAGCTTGTGAAATAGAGTATGGTGAATGCGCTAGGAAAGGTAGTATCAGCACTGTTTCTACCTGGAGCTTGCATGTGGGGTTTGTTGAAGGTGGCAGTGCTGTTTGGGCTGAGAATGCCATGTGTAAGTAAGGTAAAGGAGGTTATTGGTTGGTGTGGAGAGCAGTGAGACCTGGCATTAGGGGAGTGTCTCTGGGATGCCAGAGATCACTGTCTAGCCTCCTGGAGGTGTTGTGGGACCAACTAGACGAAACACTGGTGAAAGGAGGTTCCCACCCGATGACCCCAAAGACATGTTAGTTATCACTGCTTACTGGTCTGTGTAATTAAGCCTTGCCATAATAGCTTATCATAGGGCTTAGGAGGTTATTCACTGAGTGCTGATCCTTTCTCTAGAGCACAAACTTCTTCTGTTTATTTGCATTCTGAACAGCGCATGAGCAGACATAGATCAATGAAAAAAGGTTGAGCTCGTCTCCAGCTAAAAATACCTTTATGTATTTATTGATAGCAAACCAGTTAACACAAATGCTAACTGCAGTATGCCAAAGCTCAACAAAATCTATTTTTAGAGGATTAACTACATGCTTTTAATGCGCTAGAGAGGTTATGCCTGCCATGTATTGATATTTTTATTGAATGATGTTTTCACTGACCTGTAGGTATAGAAACATCGGAGGTACTGTAAGATTAATCTACACGAGATTAATCAGCTGTTCCAAAACTACTGACGTGGAACAGCTTGTGTACATCCTGTCAGAGATAATGGTGCTTGGAATCAGCAGTGTCAGTGTGGTTCCTGATGTCTAGCTGAAGAAATCCAAAGACATCCAGGTTAACAGCATACAATCAATATTTGTGTGTCCTCAGAGCTGTTAATGCATACTTGTTAAATTAGGTCTCCTTCTTTGTTTGTGCCCTCAGGACACAATAAGTATCACCTGATCTGAAACCGAGACCGCTCTGTATTCACCTGTGAAGACGTCCTGAAAGCCACAGGTAGAAACCTGTCCACAGGAGGATCTTCTGGTAGCACAGATGGGTTGACTGCCTCCTCCTCTGTAGCCCACCAAATATTCTCCTGAGCCTCCTCCATCCTCCTCTCTGCTCCTCATCCTCCTCTCAAGCTCCTCCGTCCAGTCAGCCGAGCGACTCAGAGGCCCAGCGAGGCTTCGAGAGCGCTGCCTACGGACCTGATGACCCTCAGCCATCGTCCTGTCAACATTAACATTTCAGGTCAGCTTTACTTTGAAAACAGATCACAGTCATACAGTTAAATAACACAGGCCAAATTACAATGATAAAATAAAAGTAGCTTTTGAAGGACCAAATCAGTCTTCTTGCATTTTGCTGTGTATTCAGTATGAATCTTGTGGTTTTAATGCAGACTGTTTTTCAGAGTACGCTGTGGTGTTTCACATTTTTGTTTTCATTACATTGAAGCAGTCAAAGGTTAGTATTACTTCAACAACAAAAGCAGGCATCATACTAGCTAGTGAAGGAACGCATATCACCAGGATGATGTGTCTACACAAGTTGACTTTTAAACTATGTGGCAATTGATGAAAACGTTGGTCTAGAGGAGGAAAAGGCAGGTATACTGTAAAGCCCTTTCCAGACATGAAATATGTAACATTGCTGGCTCATCTATCTGTTAAAGTGATGACTATTTGTCATTCAGACAGAGGTGACTTTCACACTAATGTTGCTTACAACTCTGACATGACAGGATATTTATGGAAAGAGCTGTGTGCATGCTGGCACCTGGTGCAGGAGAGTTGAGAATGAGACATCAGATTAACGTAAAGGGGTGCATGCATGTCTGTAAGGGGCTTAAAGGACAGTTCACCCCAAAATCAAAAATACATATTTTTGATCTTATCTGTAATGTTGTTTATCAGTCTAGATAGTTTTGCGATGTTTGCCTTCTCTTGGACTTGGTGCTCAAAACGCCAAAGAAATACATTTGAAAATCGCACCAGCAATGTCTCTTTCCAGAAATCATGGCTTGGTTACTCAAGATAATCCTCAGACCTGTGAGCAGTTTAATTGAAGGATTTTCTTTCCAACAAACTACACCTGCCAAATGAATCACCGCACAGAAAAAAGTGTGCATCTACTTCAATCAATTTCAAACAATTTTATTTATAAAGCCCAATATCACAAATACAATTTGCCTCACAGGGCTTTACAGCATACGACATCCCTCTGTCCTTTAGACCCTCACAGCGAATAAGGAAAAACTCCCCAAAAAAAACCCTTTACCGGGGAAAAAAAATGGTAGAAACCTCAGGAAGAGCAACTGAGGAGGGACTTACGGATGAAAGGCTACTGCTTGCTCACCTGAGGTAGTTACTGTCACAGGTCACAAGCACAGGCCTTTAATCCATGAATATTATGCATGCTGCGCTTTCTTTGGCAGGTGTAATTCCATATAAAGATGATAGTTTCGATAATAAAACTGCTCACAGCCAGGTCTGTGTTTTATCTTGAGTAACCAGGTCATGATTTCTTGAAAGAGACAGTGCTGTAGAGTTTTTTTAGTTGTATTTCTTTTGCACTGAGAGCTTCATAAGCAGGGTCATCTAGTTCCTTTATACTGGAGAGAAGGCAGACATCTCCATGACCAATATCTCCAACACTCAGCAACTCATACCAAGACAATCTAGACTGATAAATGGCACAAAAGAAATATGTAGTTTTACTTGTGGGGTGGACTGTCCCTTTAAGTGATTTTGGTGAAAGTGCTAACTTGCGAAGAAAACACTTGAATGGTATTTCCATCACTGATGTGAAATATTTAAGCTATTTGTGGAAAAAGTATTCTTGATATAATTTTTGATCATTTAAATCCAAAAACTGTTAAACTGTGGTGTAAGTACCTCCAATTTTGAAGATGTGAACAATATACATCAATTTTAACCACTCCAGCAAGCAGCAATTATCCAATTCCAGCTTAGCAACATTAACTACATATGGCAGGCCTGTCAGTCTTTCACATTCTGAAGTGGTGTGCAGCTGGCTCTATAAAGAGCCATCTACACCCATCTGTTAGTCCTCATCCTTAAAGTCTTTTCTGAAGTAAAAGTGAAACACCATTTTAAAATATTAACGCATAAGTCATGCCTCTGTGTCAGCCCAGTGCGGTACATTTATATGTTTGATACATATTATATCAATGTTTCTAAAGAGATGTGGTATGAGCTGACTTGGTAACCGGGAGGGGGAGGGATGGTGGACAGCATGTAAGCTAGGCAAGACCCTTGCAAAGCTGCAGACCACTGTTTGAGAGCAAAAGAAAACGCTTGTGTTTTAGAGAGTCATTACTTTGTTTTTTGGGAGCCCCCATATCTGGGTGCTATATTTTCCTCACCATAACCAAGTGGTTTTTCATGCCTAAACCTAAGGACATGTTAACCACAGCATTGCTGAAATGTAAATTTTCAAGCAATGTAGGATATCCATGGGTTGCAGAAATGTATATACCAACATTTTTTCTGGTGACTGTGTTGTCTGTGTTGCTTTTACTTATGTGTTTCTGTGGTGAACCTCTGAACGAGTATGTTTCTTTATAGTACTGCATAATATTAGGGACCATTATCTTCATGACTTCCCCACTGATCAACAGCAAGTGAGGATACTGACTTTTTACATGGGAACTCTTGTTTTTTGTTTCATACACAGTACTTAGTTAACACTAAGTTAACACAATATCATGTATGTAGTTATTAAAATGATATTTAAGATATCTTATCAGGGTTTTGATTTTCTTACGAGTCAGGTTTTCAGCCAACTCAAAGAGCTGGTGTTAGTTAGCTAGCTAGTTAGGTACAACTAAACTACATCAATGAAATCTACCAGAAACAATATAAGTCAGCAAAATAAACAGTCCAAAATGATCATCTGCTTTTGCCTCTTTCAATAGTAAATCTTCCACTGCTATCATTGCAGATGTACAGTGTGAAAATAAAATGTTTGGCAGGCATTGCAACAGTAACTAATTGGGGGTGGGGCTAAGTCATGGTTCATTTTCATTTTATTACATTGTGGGTTCATTTCTATAGCTTTGGGTATTATTTCAATCAGTTCTGATAACATTATATTCACTAAGGTATTGCTGAGATCTGGGAGCATGGTGACATTAGCTCATTACATGGCAAGACACACAGACAGTCAATCAGACAGGTTTTTAAAAAGCCAGCAGTTTAGACATGTTACTGAATGTAAACCACTCTATTTGGAGATCAAATCCCAACCATGCCTGAAATGTTGCTAATAATCCCTCATTGCTCAAAAAGATTGCAGCAAGAACAGTAGGTCACCTGGGAGCCCAGGTATCACAAAGCTTTCCGTTATGATGTCATAATTTAGCAATTTTGACTTCCAAGTTTGACCAACCTGGGGTTTTGGTCACAACGTGTCGGATTATCAGACTCTTTAGGTTTCTTCTTGCTGTCTGACTTATTTTTAGCAACAACACATTACCAGACCTCAGCAATTAATTACATTGTTGAGTACCAATAATAAGGGAAGATGCCCAAAATTACTACAATAAGACCCAAATTGTAGAACACTGTAAAAATCCTCCTTATCTAACAAAGGGAATCCATGTTTTCCACAATGCTGCTTAACATCACCTAATGACTGTTAAAACCATTTATGGCTATGGTATAGACTGTAAATAAAGATGGAAGACACACGTCCACTTCCTCTCACTGTACAGAAATGAAGCCAAAATATCACAGTTATAGGGGAGGGGCTGCCATTTTGTGCTGTGATGTTACTTGGGCCCAGAATCTACACGGTAGCTATCGGGAAGTGGAGCTGTGATGTCAAGTTCCAGGTGTAAATATGGACAGTGCAAGCAGTGCGGTTGCATTGGGGCCCGTGCAATTCAGACTGCCTCCTCAAAAATACAACTGTAATTACATAAGAAGCCATGTTAAACTAAAAGTATGCCATTTGCTATAGCGATCTATGCCAAAAGTTTATGCTTATTCTATAAAAACTATAAAAAGCTAAAAGTAAACTACATAGTTACTCATACAACTCTACTTAATTAAATGAATCATTTTTTTTCTTTGGTATTTTTGCCATATACAGATGATACAGAGATGATTGCTGGGTAATATTATTGTTATGGTATTCAATGTTAATACTTTAATCGATCATATGATGAGATGCTGGAATATATGGTAGCTAATTTAGCCACAAAATCTGGCACTGGGGCCATCCTGACTATTTTAGGCCACTGAGTCCCGGCACTTACACTAGTCCAATCCAATGGCAGGCAGCACCTTTGATCACAAGTGCACCGATTGACTCATGCAAGCTGTCAATCATGATGTCACAACCCCTTTATATAGCATCAAATAACTTTTTAAAACCAAACTTATCCGATAAACTAACACTTTAACATACATCAGTGTGAAAAAGAGTCACCTAACCTACCTACATGTACCTTGAGGTTTTAGTTTGGCCCATGTTCTATCTGCTAACATGGAGGCGGCAGGGCTTATGACCTATGACCTATACTACAGCCAGCCACCAGGGGTCAATCAAGATGTTTTCACTTCATTTCTGGGGAGCTGTCATGCCGTCCTTATACAGTCTGGTTAAAACCAAATCCAACTTTATGTTAGAAAGCATCATATGAGCAGTTATATCTTCATGCAAGAAATTAAACAAAATTAAATGTATGTTACAACACCACAGGTACCTGTGGAGGTGATGGTTGGCTCTGCGCGGGGACAGGGGGCTGTGGGAGGGGGACAGGGCTGGGGACTGTCCTGGGGAGCTTAGCTGTCTCGTGGTAGTCTTGATGTAGGAGGGGAAGATGGGAGGGTAGGGTTTCACCACAGGGCTAGAGGAGGTGGATGAGTGGGTGGACCTGAGGAGTCGTTTGGCCAGGGTGGGGCTCTCCTGGGGAGGCAGGAAGGACACGCTGCTCCTCCTGCACTCCTCCTGGTTGGAGGGGGAGGCACTGGTGCTGGCAGCAGCAAAGTGGTGGGATTCGGATCCAGTGCTCAGGCAGTCCTCTAGGGACTCTGCACTGGTACCCGAGCCCAACTGACCCTCACCTTCTCCAAACACGGTCCCTGAGCTCAGCACTTCGGTGGGTTCTGGACTTTTGATGTGGCTGTCTGCGGGTGGAGGACTGAGATCCACATCCACCCCGGGCTCCCTCTCCTCCTCCCCTTCACCTCCAACTTCCTCCTCGTCCCCCGAGGTTTTCCCAGCACTGTCAAATGTGAGATCAGGGAAGCTGTTAGCACTGGTTGTCATGGCGACGGGGCTGACTGCTTCCCCCCCTGCAGTAGCCATGGTGATGTCTGTGTGAGGGGGCTGCTGCACCCAAGCATGCTGGTCTTTTGTGCCTGTGGCAACACAAAGAGAGGCTTCTCTCTCCCTCTGCCCCTTCCCATTTAGCTCCGGATGCTCCACCTCCTCCTTTTCCTTCTCCTCCCTCCTCTCATGCACCTCTGTGTACGAAGGGAGGTGTGGTGCTGGAGGCTGGTCCGCGTGCTTGACAGAGCCAGACAGAGTCCCTGTCTCTAGGAATGACAGGGCATCAGAGCCCAGCTCTAATTCTGGGGTCAGGTCAAGCACCTCAGGAGGAGTTAATTTAATGACCCCATTACTCTGCTTCCTCCTCCCCTCTCCTCCTCCCCAGCTCAGATCCCTTTCGCTCCCTTCCTGTGCTTCCGCAATTGAGTTTACCCCCCCATGCTGTTGGTGTTGAAGCCTTATAGCAAGCTGGATGTCTGCAAGCAAATCCTCGTGGTCAGCTGCTGAGTGGAAGCTGTATATATCTGTGTCCGACCCTGAGCTCCCTCCTTTCTGCCCTCCATCCTCTGCGGGAGATGTTGCTGCTGTCGAGGCTTTCCGCTGCACCTCCTGCCTCTGCTCCCGTCCGTCTCCATCCTTTCTCCCCGGCTCAGGTCTCTTTTTCTTCTCAGCCTCAGTGTCCGACTGTCCAAGCTCATCTGCAGACATTTCAGGTGTTTTTGTGCTGTCCAGTTCATCATGTTGAGATGCTAAAACGTCCTCCTTTGAGCCTGTTACTGACGAACATGCGTCTCCTTTCCCTTTCAGGTTGCCCTTTCTCTTTCGGATGGAGAAAACAGAGGACTTGGACTCTGATTTGTTTTTCTTCTTTCCTGGTCCTGTGCCATGCATCCCCCTCCTCCTCCTCCTCCACCGCTGCCTGCTCCTTTACCTCCATGCTTACCGTGGAGTTTCTTTCCTCCTTTTTTTATGATGTCCCCTCCTCCCTCTCTCCATCCTTCATCCAGCGAAGGGTAGCTTCCATTACCCGATGCTGCTGCAGCTTTCTTTTGCTTAGCCTCCTGGTTGCCCATGTTGATGATAAGCGTCTGATGCTTTCCTGCCTCCTCTCAGGTCATGCCTATAGGAGCTCCTCCTGCCTGGGGGAGCTTTAAGATGCCTGTGCCTGGAAAAGGTAGAACCGTCTTGGCCTAATCTGTGGATGCTCGTCTGGTGGAGGAAGAGGAGGAGCTGCTGGTGCTGATGGTGCTTTTTTTCATATCTCTGTTGTGCGACGATCTTCCTCGTTGTTTTCTGGTGACGAAGGCTGGCGTGGCAGTGATGTTGACGCTGATGCAGGAGAGACATAGAGCTCCCTCTTCCTCCTCCCCCCTCTGTCTCTCTCTTGCTCTTTCTTACCCTCCCCCTCCTCCTCCTCCTCCTCTCCATCTGCTGAAAGGAGTGACGCAGGCACTGCGTGCTCAGTGGAGCTCTGACAAGGAGGCAGACTGGGAGAGATGCAGAGAAACTGGGACTGGGACACAAAGCTAGGCCTGCCAGCAAAAAGAATAAAAAGACCCTGAGAGGAATAAAGATGCTGCTGCCGACTGTGACACTGTGCTGGAGTTGACGGGGTGGGGGGAGTGGGTTGAGTTAGAAATGTGCACCCTCCTCTTGGCTGAGCATTCTCATTTGGTCTGTCACTGCAGCTAATCACACAGTTGCTCACTACATCTCCCAAGATTCCCTGATTCTGGCCTACATCACCCATAATGCAAAGTGTGGGTTAGACTCCAGTAAAGGGACCTCTCATGCAGCTCTGTGCCACTGCAGGTTCTCATATCAAATATGGCCTTCAATTTCTTTTTAACAGTTAACATACACAAATAATAATGTTCATCTAAGAAAAAATAAAGCTGTGCCTTTTGTTTAATTTCAAAAGTAGTCATTAAGCAACAGTTTTAGGTATATAACGCTCACTGTTAATGGTGTTTTCATTGTTATTTTGTTGAAAAATACCAGACCACCTACTTTAAGTATCAACATAGTTGAAGAAAAAAACAGTCTCACCACAAGGTTCTCTCAGTAGCTGTTGTGGAGCTTTTGATGACATCACACGATCCTCCCCAACTAATGGAGCTCTCACGGAAATGTATCCAGCTGGCACCGGACATCAATATGACGTCAGAAAAACGCTGGACTCTTACATTGAACAGACATTAAAATTTCCAGCTGGCACACGACGGACCTTCAAGGTTGAATTGTGGTTGAAATTATGTCAGTTGCTGTTTCAACATTAAAACAACTTTGAAACAATGTTTATTTCTCATGGTTGTAAAATGGTTAACAAAATTCTAATAAATCAACATTCTGATGTTTCAACATTGAAACAGTGGAAGGATTTTTAAGGATTAAAAATTTTCAAACAACATTGCGAAATCGTTGAGTCATCCCAGAAAATCATAAGACATAATTCAGCTTTGATTCAACCATGGCGTATGACGTTGATTCAACAGTGAATAAACATTAGAATGAATAAACTTTAGAATGCCACCTGGGTCATGGTAGTGGTTCATGGTTCAATCCCGGGTGTGCGAGCCCTTCTGTGCCATGGTGAATGAAGAATCCAAAAACAGAAAATTCATGATGAATTGAAGTTACAGGGAGTCCGCATTGAATAAAAACAAACAATGTCATAACATCTGTTTACAAAATCAGAAAACTTCTGCAGTATAATGCAAGACTCATAAACAGTGCCAGCGTGCTACTCGTCCAGGCCTGAGACTGTTTATGCATAAGTGTTTTAAATAGTAAGGTTTTAGCGAAAATGCACATGTTTAGGAAGTACTGAGCATACAATTCCATAAGACTTGGATTATACTATATCAGTTAAGAGTTTGTAAATGGATGTTTTGCTATACAGAATATTTGCTCTTTTGGTTTTTTTATGTTTTTTAAGTTTAATTTTTCTGTAGGATCCTTTCTGTAACGTTGTCAGACACTTATAACAACAAGCACTTTTAATGGACGTAAATTGATGGTGCAAACATGCCCTGAGTGGTTATACTATAAGCTGCACTCTCACTTATTACTGGTCAAAAATTATTGTTCCCATTAGTCATTTAGACACAAAAATATGGGAAAATAGGGTCCAGGTTGGAAAATACTAGAGTTAAGTTCAATGACGTCCTTCTCAGCTGAACTGTAGTGTTAGCTAGCTCAGTGGTGCTAGGTGAGCTAACAGCAGATATACACTTCCTTCTGCGCGGTGATAAGGTTGCTGGATGTAGTTTGGTAGAAAGAAAATAGTTCCTACATAAAAACAGGGAGGTCTGTGAATTATCCTGCATAACCAGGTCATGATTTTCGAAAGAGACATTGCTGTTGGGTTTTTCAAATGTATGTTTTTTGGCACTTTGAGCACCACAAGCTGTGAGTGCCATCTAGTTCCAATATATTAGAGAGAAGACAGACATCTCCATGGTCCATATCGCTAACACTGCAACAATCTAGACTTATAACGCCTCTCAACTTAAGTCATCACATGTTGCCACTTTGTGGCCCGTCTTGTCTACATATAACACGCTAAGTATTCTTCTGGGTTCGCTGTTGACATTCTGCCATGCCGCTGCCTATGCCAGGATGTCAACAAAAGCACATGGTTAGGTTTAGGCAACAAAGTTTAGGCAGTGGATAGGTTTGTTGAACCCATCCACTGCCCCTCCCACTCCCCCTTTGCAGATTTTCTTGTTCCCTATACTATGTTGCTACTGGCAGAGTTTCACCCTGGCTCTGTCTGGTCGCATATCATACCGCTGCTGCAGGTGCCATCCGTATCATTCAAATCACTGACAACGCTGTGGTATTTGATGACTTCAGAATAAGAATGGGCTGGATAAATAGCACTACAGGTAAGAGAAAAATATGTATGTTTCTATTAGGAGGTGGACTGTCCCTTCACATTGTAAGTACATTCAAATATCTCCGTGGAATGGTCAAAGTTAAATACAATTTCATCTACCCCAAAGATGAAGATTTCCCAACATAAGGCTATGGCAACATGAACCATATACCAGCATGCCATCACTAGACAAATCATAGTCCAGCATGCTGCATCTAGCACATAAGATTAAAGTGTGAAGGAGAACAATGGACTTTAGGAGCCTAAATTTAGACTTGTAAAAACACATTTAGTTAGAATACTGTGGAGGAGCAACAGTGACAGTGAGTCTTGGTACTAAAAATGAATTGAAAAAGGAAACATTAAAAAGAGAAAATACAGAAAAACTAGAATTACAGCCCAGCAGTTGTATGCCTCTGTGCACCAATCAAGTTTCTTTAAGAGTTTACATCCATGTCTGTGAAAACATCAATGCTTCACATCCATCTTCCCCCCTGACAGCAAAGAAGATCTATATAACAGTTTCAAGGTGGACACACAAGATGAGTCTTACCAGTTCATTACTGACAAAATGTCTCCTCTTCTGTTCCTGAGTTATGATGCTGACCAACAACCAGTGTTTTATGCAGATTATGATGTCACAGTGAAGGTGACCTTTGACCTTTTGGATTTAAATTGTCATCCCTTCATAATTTTATACATGGATTCTATTAGACATTTGTGTGAAGTTTTGTTATATATTTAGCATATGAATTCTTGAGTCATGGACAAAAAAATATTTTGTGAGGTCACACTTACCCTGACCTTTGACCTTCAACCACAAAATTCAGTTTATTCTTCAGTCCAAGTGGAAATTTGTGTCAAATTTACAGAAATTCTTTTAAGGTGTTCTTGAGATATTGCATTCACAAAATTGAGACAGACGAGGTCACAGTGACCTTGACCTTTGACCACCAAAATCTGATCAGCTCATTGTTGAGTTCAATTGGATATTTGTGCGAAATTTGAAGATATTCCCTTGAGGTGTTCATGAGATATTGTGGTCATAAGGATGGGACGTACGTACATACGTACAGATGGATGGACAACCTGAAAACATTATGCCACAGCTACTGCCAACGTGGAGGCATAATAAAACACGAGTATTAAAGGTTTTATTTTATTTTTATTTTTTTTTGTATTCTGGTGTGTGTTTTACATGACAATCTGACTCTTTTTTTCTCTTTATGTTACTCTTTTTTCAGTGTTACAGTTAATTTTTCAATTTCTTTTTCAGTTTCAACTTTCTGTTACTGATTTGGCAAAACAAACAACAAACAAAACAAACAAAAACAACAAAACCTGACACCGAAGGAGAGTGACATGAAAGTTAAAAAAAATGAAGACTATCATTGAAAAACACAACAGAATGAAAAAAACACACATAATCCACCATTTCTCTGTCAAGTCATTGCTGTTAGATCCTTAACCAAAGAAAGTGATGTAAATCTCCACCAAGTTTCACCAAATTGAATCATCATTGATATTACAAACTAGATCAATATATGTAAAATTGCTAATATTGTTCATTCTGCAGTATTTACTGCTCTCAGCATTTGGGTACTTCTGGATTTATGTTGGTACACTCTGGTTTATATGGCAAAATCTTCTTTGAATGTCATGTGTAGAGCAGCATTAACTTAACTGTAATCCACAAGCCACTTGATGGCGCTATTGCACCAGTATTACAGTGACACAGCCCCAGAGATGAAGAAGGGGCACACCATATGTCAGAATCTTCGTATCTTTACAAATATTTCAGTAATCATGGGTAAATATGTCAAAGATTATACATTTGATTTTATTGCTCTTTAACACATATATCAATGTGAACATCAGTGCAAAGTGAAAATTGTGTACACAGTAGAGTTGCACAAACAAAAGGGGCGCTGTGGGGTTTTCTTGAAAACAGACAAAAGTTATGTTTACATTCAGTGTTACTTATCAAAACTCAGTCTGTATCTTTGTGCTCTAACACACAAATCCAGAGCTTCTCCTTCCTCAGTTAACATGTGTAAAGCCAATGTCTATAGCATTTTAAATGCAGTATTGTTAACATACATGTTTACTACTTTGCCATTTTTGTTTTCCCCAACTGTGTCGGCACACTGCAGCCAATCATGGCACTGCTGTTGCCCTCCATATGACACCACCTGTTGGTCAGCAGCACAGAGCGACATTATTGCTAGAACTGTGTCTTTGTTCACATGCACAAGAAAAATAAAACAGGAACCCGCTCATAGTACAGCAGCTCCGGAGCACTGTTAAACCCCACAGGGAACCTTTAACACATGAATAAACAAACACACAAGTGCAAATTATTTACTCTTTGTTCTTAAAAACCATGTATATATTATCTCACAACAGTATGTAACGCTTAGAAATATTCTCACATTATTGTCACTGTGCAAACAGCTGAGGTGAATCAGAAAGGATGGTGTGCTCTGTATTATTTGATGTCATCTGGTAAAACAAGGCACATGAGTCTAATTAGTGAGTGTGTAAGAGAGTGATTGGGGCTTTTAATTTAAATGTGTTTAATCATCTACGAAGGAAACCTTAACAGCCTCAAAGCTGAAAGGACTAATTTTCACTCAAAACAATTAAAACCTGTGGATGGATCTGTGAGTGTAAAAAAAAAAACCTCAACTGACTGCAGGCTACTATTATTACTAATCACTCACACTGAACACAGCTTGCACAGAATAAATCTTGTTTATAATTTCCTTGTAAATTTGAAAATGACCATAATCATGTGCAGCACATAATACAAAGTCCATTTTATAGACAAGGTCTAACAGTGTTCTGAGTATGTTATTCATTCACACAGGACTATATAACAGAATGAATTCATAAAAAAGGCCCTCATGCAGACTTAATCACAGCATTTCTAATTGTGCAGTGTATGAAAAATGAAAATGAAGTATTAATAGCAGGACAATTTCTGACTTGCTTTTTCTGAAGTTTTCAAATTTCAAAGCAACAATGTTCCAAGCACTGCAAAGTAGACTAACACACACTTGCATGCATGATGTACATTATGTTACGTATTCCAACCAACAGAACAGGGCACTGTCATTGGTAGTTGTGCCCACGTAAGCCCACCCTCAAAATGTGTTTTGGTGTATCAGTACCACATTATGAAAACTGATGGTTATCGCACCATGTTCATTTGTTTATCTACAGTATGACAAAAAAATGCAACTGGATAGAGAACCTCACCTCTATCTTATCTTCTTACTATATAATGACGAAAACTGTCTGTGAGTGTGTCTGTCTGTGTGTCTGTTCCACGTTTTTCCTCCTCTCTGACTTGGTCAATCCATGTGAAATTTTGTACAGTGGTAGAGGGTCATGGGAGGATGCGAATGAAGCAATATTAAACCAATTGGCCAAAGGGGGGCACTATAGCAACCGACTGAAATTGCAAACTTTGAAGGGGCATATCTCATGACCTGTATGTCGTAGAGACATGAAACTTTGCACAGAGATGCCTCTCCTCATGAGGAACTAATGTGCCTCAAGAACCCATAACTTCCAGTTACATAGATTTTCCGCCATTTTGAATTTTTGAAAAACACTTAAAATCGATCTCTTCCTAGGAAGTTTGACCGATCTGCATGAAACTCGGTGAACATAATCTAGGGACCAATATCTACAGTTCCACCTTGGTAAGTTGGAAAACTTACTAAAACTGAGCTTCTATAAGTCAATGAATATTGCAGAGGGCGTGGCTCATCACATAAAGGTGTATAACATCTCAAGGGTTTCACTGATCACCACGCAACTTTGTAGGCATATGACCACACATAATCTGAGGGGACCCCTCCATTATTGACCCCATCAAATAAAATGGGGGCGCTAGAGAGCTAATTTCTTATCTAGGCCTAACTGCCATATCGATTTTTACTAAACTTGGTAGAAATGTAGAACAGGATGCCTCAAGGTGACTGGAGAAATTTAACTCTAATTGGCAACTGGGTGGCGCTGTAACAACAGAAAAATGCTTAAAAATGGCAAAAATGCGACCAATCGCTGTGGCACCCCCTGTGGACGAATGTTTTGGGTTTTTTTTTTCTCATTTTCGGTATGACTAAGTCATGGTATGGTATGCTGTACATTATCACGGAAACTGTCAGTGTGTCATTCTGTCAGTCAGTCATTCTGTCTGTCCCACATTTTTCTACTCACTGACATGGTCAATCTATGTGAAACTGCACAGAGGCATTGAGGTTTGGCATAGGTAGAAGGTAACAAAGCTACCAATGGGTATGGACTAGTTTTAGTTATTTTCAAAGGGGAGGCTGTTTACACATACCATAAAACTTAGATTAAAAGCCTAGTCCCATTCAAATGCCCATTCCCTTTTACTAGCCTTACTACAAAGTTTTGACAAATAATGGCTTGTCTCCATTAGATGCCTGGTCTGGTTGCCAAGCAGTCAATTTTTACGTTTTTTGGATGTATAAAACAGATTGTTGACTGCACACTTAAAGCTAACATTAGTTAGCTGTTAAGATCACACTTACATATATAAATGTTTAAACATTTGTCAATATGGAGATGCTACACTTTGTCAGCTCGATTGATTGGATTTTAATGAAACCGTGAGCTCCAGAGACCGTAAGTCATTTAGATTTACCAGCTTGACAAAAAACAAGTGGCAACTCCCTACCTCTGAATTTAGTCTGAATATGTGTCCATTCCTCAATAACCCAGTAAGTTATTCATATTTCTTTGGTCCGTAAGGGTCCACCAATGAAAAGAATCAAAAGTGTTTTTATAAAAATGAATCCAAGTTATGAATATTGTTTTAACAGGATAAAGTGGTGTTGTGTTGGTACGCTGGATAGCGTGTAACGTGTTATATCATAACACATAACTGATTTGAAGACTAATTTTTATACACATAATATTCATGTATATTTATCAGTTTTGTTTAAAAGAAATTAAAGGATTGTCCCATAACATAAGCCTGCACAGTTCAGTGCTAGAAGCAAATAATAGCCCGGGCTACTAAGTAAAGTTTTACATTTATAAAAAAAAAAAAAAAAAAAATTAAAAAGGTCTTATGTTTCATTTGTAGTAAATAAGATGTTTGTTCAAACAATGAAAAAAACTTTCATTCTTTAAAGGGTCACTGTCATGTAATACCATGAATTGTGATATTTTCTGAGATGGTTATTGTGCCATGAAAATCTCATACTGTTGCAACCCTAGCCCATAACACTGATGTTGCACTGAACATTGCCCTCACAGTATGTATGGCAATTTAACCAGCAGAGGTGGGATGCTGTTATTATTTCTAAAAGTTACCTTAGCATGTATCTGCACACTATTACACCATTCTATAGTATTAAGCATGTACAGACAATCAAATGAAATGAGGGTCAGTGCTACACAGTGTTATATTTTTCGGGTGACAATACATTACTGTTATTCAAACTCTACAAAAACTGAATAATAATCAAGCTGGCTGCCAAACTAAACAAAGATATCAACAGGAATTGAATGGCTGTCTATAATCCAATGTTTCTATACTTGAAAATTCTATTCTAATACTGATTTTGTTTATTCTATTTCAGTAAGTGTCCAAAGTTCAGTCCCTTAACAGGGTACTGCAAGAAAGATTTCAAAATATTTCTAAACTAAATAGTGGCGGTGATACCGAATTAGTGTGTATTTGAAGTAGTTTTGCCAGGTTATCAGGTAGCCCCATCTCAACCTAATGTAGTCTAAAACAAAAATGAACGCACCCTTTTTTTTATTTTTACCAGTGAGGGTTAAAGAAATATTCTCTCAAAATAGCACAATAAATTCAACAGAAGCACAAACTACAGCCTCATAATTGACCATAAAGATAATGATCAAGTCTCAATCAGTTAAATAAATTAGCAAGGTGTAACAAGTAAACTAGCAACTGACTTTATGTCATAGCTGACATCCAGGTTGCCATTTATAGAAAATAATTTTTCATTGTTCATCTTAACTGAAAGCAGATGTGTAAATATCCTAAATACCTGCAAACCTTTAAATTGAAAAAGCCAAAATTTAAATGAAAACTGGCACATGCAAACTGGACAATTAATCCTACAAGACTCTCACATCCTTGAACAAGTTCACTATACTTCTCTGCCTAGATGTGAATCTGAATAGCGGGTCTAAGTCTAAGGCCCTTCTGGTTGCTCAACAAGGCTGCGTTCATTCATTATAGCCATGGATGTGTAATCACAACTGGATACAGCGTTCGAGATGGGGCCACATTTATTCCTAAAAAGTTGCTCAGTGGCGCATGATGCCAAAAAAGTGTGCTTTCTGGAGTATGAAATTACCTGAATCTTCTATATCATTGGGCCCATATAAATGACTTACAGTGGCTGAGCAGCTTAGTTTCGGTTTAGCCCTAAGCTAACTTGATGATTTCAGCACTGCTCTTCTGAACTTAAGGAATGTTATTGGACTGAATGAATCTAAGAAGTTCACAGCCCCACCAAAAAATGTTGTAATTTATCCTCTGGGGACCATGAATATCCACAGCAAACATCATGAAAATCCAGGATTATTTTTCTGAGTGATGGCCAAAAAGGCTGTTGAACATAAAAAAAAATAGCTGAAGGAGTCACCAAATTATGCAATTATTTTCTGGGACCATGAATAGTTCCAAATATGGATGCACGACCAAACCAGCCTTTGGCCCCACTGGTAGCTTGGCAAGAATTCTTGTAGAATTAGTTTTGGTCAGCAATTTCTACTCAGCATCTTTTCCCTGAAATAGGAGGCTTGTATCCTGCATTCCCAATCTGAGTATAGATCAGGAATTACAACTTTAAACACAGATCTACCAATAATTTGCCACTGTTCTCTACATCGGGTCTTTTTTCTTGAAAGCCACGGCCTTCCTATGATTAAAATGTGGCTTCTTCTTTTGATTCCACTGGCACATCAAAATATCCCTAAACGTTGTCCGGAAGGTCTTGTTACACAGGGCGTAGCACATGGGGTTAACTGTGCTGTTAACATAGCACAACCAGTAGCCCAGTGCCCAGAGAGTTCCTGGAATACAGTCCTGACAGAAAGTGTTGACTAACACCATAATATTGTATGGTAACCATGTTGTGATAAAGGCAAAGAGAATGGCACTGAGTGTCCGTGCTGCTTTCTTCTCGTTTGCCTTTTTTTCATTCTTGCGCTTGTTGATCTCTGTCTTGGCCTTAGAGGCGAAGCGTTTGGCCATCGCTGCATCTTTCATGGTGATGGCTGTGGGTGACTGGTCAGCTGGTGATGAGGTGACAGGACTTGATTGTGACCCTTTTCGACTTTTGTTGGATGATGATTGTTTGTCTTTGTTGTTCTTCCCCTTTCTAGATTTCTTACCGTCTAGATAGATAGATAGATAGATAGATAGATAGATAGATAGATATGACATCATGTAAAATTTTATTTGCAATATTTTTATACATATCATGCAAACAAGAATACTTAGTGGAGTTTTGTCCAACCTGTTGGAGTCTTAGATGAGTCTGCACCGTCAGCTTCATCCTCTGAATCTGACTGGTCCCCAGTGGCACCAACTTCATTGTTGTTAAAACTGTCACAGCTGCTCTGCTCGGCTTCACCCACTGTAGTTGTTGTGGTGTTGACGGACCTCTTGGATGCATGGCGACCTGGCAGCAGTGCTGAAAACTGGAGGCAGAATGCGCCACACCTTCCTCTGCTTCCTGTTCCTCCTGGTACGCCAGCATTGTCAATGTTGCTCTTCTCTGAACCCTGCTGATTTAATTCACAGCTGCTGCAGCTTTGAGAGCTCATCTGGCGCAGCATGGCTGATGAATCTTTCTGGCTGTTAGTTGCAGCTTCTCCACCACCTTTTCCACCACCACTCCCTTGATTCTGAGCCTGGCTTGGACTGTTGCCTGCCCCAGAACCCTTGAGACCTTGTATATCTTTAGCACGCTTCTCTGTCTCCTGATAGATCTTCCAAAACAGGAATGCCATAATCGTTACTGGAAGGTAGAACGCAGCAATAGCAGTGCAGAATGTAATGATGGGCTCGGACAAGAACTGGATGTAGCACTCATTGGGCTGGACTGTCCGCTCTCCCACAATGTACTGCCAGAACAAGATGGCTGGGGCCCAGAGAATGAAAGAGATGGACCAGGCTAATCCAATCATGGTCATGGCTCGCTTTGTTGTACGTTTGGCCCGATAGGTCAAAGGTCTGGTAACAGAGAAATACCTAAAAGAACACAGAAAGACAATAGGCAACTTTCCACATACAGAGTAACTGTGACTGTGCCATGCATTACTTTCCACTGCAAAGCCTGTCTTGATAGTATCAGCTAGAGTCACCAGACACAGAAATTTTAAAACTCTACACAAGGGACTTTAAATATGTCCTGTTTCCAACAGCTCTGGGGTCTCATTTATAAAACAGCGGGTAGGATCCATACTAAAGATTTACGTGTGGACAGAAGCAGAAAATGGCATATATTAATATTCTGATTTATAAAACCATGCGTACACCTGACAGTGTGCTATTTCCTTTTATAAATCCCAAATCAACTTGGAGATGTCTATACACGGATCAGCCTCATATCCCACCCTCTACACGCCCCCATTCAACTATAAATGGTCAATGCAAAGCACCTCACGAATGCTGACACATAGAAATGAGCCTGCTGAACAATGGGACTTTATGGGTGAATCAAGGGCATGGGCAGATGATAGATAGATAAACACGATTCATTTATTTCTTTATCAAAGTTTGTTATGGCGATCATTGCCTGCATTATGATCAGGACTCAAAATGAGATATGGAGTTTAATAATGGAAAAGTGTCATGTTCACTGTAGCAATTTTATACACAAAAACTATCTGAAAACTTAAATCAAGCTTAATGATAGGTATGATATGATATGATATGATATGATATGATATGATATGATATGATATGTACTGGACGATATTATTGGAAACTGTCAATGCTCTGTTTTGCAAATATTTAATGCTATTTGATGTGCACTTCACTGCTGACCATGAGTGTCAGCTGCATCCCTTTCCTCTGCGCTCCCGCGGATGGGAATGTAATGGTGAGATTATACAAATAATCATGTCTGTCACATTTAATTTCTACAATTTGGCTTCAATTCACCACCTCACCAATTGCATTACCTATGTCCCTTGTCTCAAAAATGTTAGTACGCATGGGTCAGAGTAGGATTGTAGTGATATATCACTTTTAAGGTATACCGTGGTATAAAAGTTGATGGTTATCATACCGTGTAACTTTGCTTATCTACGATATTGAAAAACAGCAACTGGATGGAGAATCTCATCTTTATTTTAGTTATTTTCAAAGGGGAGACTTTTTGCACAAACTCCCATTAGCCATTGAAATGATTTCAAGTTTCAGTCATTCTGACTGATTATAATGTAAATTCTGTAATACCGTGATACCGGATATTTTCCAAGACAGTTATCCTACTGTGAAAATCACATAACGTTGCGAGTTTCCCTACAGGTGCACACATTCTCCTGTCAATTTTGTTTTTATAGATCATAACTTTTGAATGGGAAGTGGTATACGCCTCTTTCAGGCCTCGTTTTGTGCATATGCAATGTTTATAAATGAGACCCCAGGATACTACATTCAACAGAAGAACTCATCAGAAAAAAAGGCATCTACGAAGCAATCAGAGTACCCCGTTCTTACAAACAAATCCTCTAGCAGATGTCAGCATCCACAGGTGTCCAGTTTTATCTGAGATTTTTTAATGAGGGTAGTAATAATTTATGAGGTGGCTATGTGCTCCATTTGAGTTTATCAGCAAAAAATATAATAAATTATGTTCCATTACCTGTCAAAGCTGATAACAAGCAGGTTCATGACTGAGGCATTACTGGCCACATAATCTATTGCAAGCCACAAGTCACAGACCACTGGCCCCAGGGCCCACTGGTCCATGATGATGTAGGTGGTATACAGGTTCATTGACAGTGTGCCAATGGTCAGGTCAGCAAATGCTAGGCTAAGCAGGTAGTAGTTGTTCACTGTCTTCAGTGCTTTATTAATCTTGAATGACACCAACACGAGGATGTTGCCAACAACAGTGACAAGAGAAAGGGAACCAGTGAGGAAGACAATTATGATGACCTGCAGATTAAGAGGAAAAAGAGAAAGAACCAAGGACAGTAGTTAAGTGCATTACAATGTGTAAGAAACATACTCATTTTGTTACAGTGACTCAGTTTCCCAAAACAGTGTTCAGTGTTAACTGTTCACAAACTCAAGTTTGAACAGTGTTAAGTTTGACAACATCAATGGCAACTGAGAAAAAAAATTGGAAGTTAGGCAGCTATGAATTACCCTTAATGGCCGCGTTTCCCTGTTAAGATCGATCTTAAGACTTAAGAGCACAGTTAAGAACACCTTAGCCAAGAAGGGTCGCTAAGATAACAGTGTTTCCCAGATGAGTTCTTAATGCCCTTCTTACTGTGCAGTCACACCAAAAGCTTCATGAGCGCAAGCCGTAGCTCACGTCGCTGGCATCACGCTGCCTGGCAGCTCTGGCAGGGCTTGCAGAAGGCTGCCAAGGTGCAGGGCTTTCAAGCTGTGCTGCAGAAGATCTCTTTCTTTCTTTCACTGTTCTGCCTTGAGAATATTCACCGTCGGCAATTGGCTGCTGCTCGCTGTTGCTTTGGCGGCGGCGCTGCTCATTTGCATAAAGTTGAACTTCTCTCAACTTCTACTTGACACTCCGATCGCTGGCATCGTGCTGCTCGCTGCTGCCGACGCTCCAGACGCCCTTCGTAGCAAGCGTACATTGAAAATGAATGGCTGCCGGCTGCTTATGACGCTCATGACGCTTTTGGTGTGAATGCACAGTTAGGATCGCTCTTAAGATCGCTCTTTAAGCTAAGTGCGAATCTGGGAAACGCGTTTTTCTTTCACAGGAGGCTTAAGAGCATTCTTAAGAAGCTCTTAGCACTAAGATCTTCTTAACTGGATCTGGGAAACGTGGCCAATAATAGTAGTTTCTTGAAGGCAAAAGGCCACTGAGGTACAAATGGCACTGTGTGCAGGTTTTGTCAGATGTATCAGAACCAGGGATGGAAATTAATACCAGCCACCAGTCAAATGCTGGTTAAATATGCTTACATTGTCAACTATGGTGCAGATCCCTGTTTGGCCACAATTGGATTTTAATTTCTGGATACAGGTGGGGTGGCACCAAATCCAGACTGATACAGAGAGCAAAACAGAATGTTGAGCTCATAACATCAGGATGGTCTCACCAGGCTATAAGTAAAGCCATGTATACTGACAAAGCCTTTAGTTAATGCCAGCATCCACAACTGTTTGTATTTAATCTAAAAAAAAGTTAACTGTGGGCTGACACAAATTTCAAAAAGAGTTAAAAGTTATTGTACCACTCACACTAGATTGGTCTTTTTCTTCAGATGACGCTGTCTTAGCTATTGATGCATCTCTTTAAATGGCTATTGCAAATCTACAATGAAGTTTTGATGATTGTCATGTTTGTCTCATTAAACATACGTTTGTGTTATGAGAATTGATGGATTACTAAAATGTATCCAGACTTATGGAACTACTTGTTTATCACAGGAGGACTCAAGTCATTAATTAATGTAGACAAGGCTCATAGCTTTCCATAGATGCAAAGTTTATCTTGGAACTCCAACTATAATCAACTGGTTCAAATGAGCCATGGAATCCCTGGAGCTTTGGAGCAGCCATGTGAAGAGCACAGCTCAATGTTTGTCTGGTGGTTAGAATTCCTCGCTTCTGAAGCCATGGAATTTACACAGTGAGCAACAAAAATACTCTGCTTGCTCTGTTGTGAAGAGCTTTCAACCTGCAGTGTGCAAGTCTTATGTTTGCACATTTAGGTGTTAAAAACCATAGTAGTAAGCCATATTACACATCAATTACTAATATTTATACATAGCAAAAAGTTTTTTAAAAAGTCCATTGATTGTTTGTTGATGGCTTATTTTGTATTACAGTTTCACCAAAGCACTTAAACTGACGGAATGAGAAAAAAGTTCAAAGTAGAGCTGTGGCGGTTGCACTGACATTTTGTTCTGGTGTCTTTCTCTTTGACATGTCTGTGGATGTATATGTGCACATACGTGCTGTGTGTATGTGTATGTCTTTGTTCATTCTTGGTAAAATCATTAAGTTAGTGTTGGGGAAAAAAGTAGAAGTGTGGGGTTATAGTAACATCACAGTTGATCATTACCTGCCAGACAGTATGTCCTCCTAATGGGTCAAACTCCTCTGCTGGTGACATTAATGTGTTGTTAACTGGTGAATCAGTGAAGTTTCCTTCATGCCTTGAGACACGACTGACATTGTGCTGCTTCCACCCACCAACACTTTCAGACAATATGGCCAACTCCTGGTAAGAGCCACCTGAAGATTTGGAAAAAACATCAATCCAAAAAAAAAAAAAGCCATAATTAAAGGATTGTATACCATTTTGCTTTATTTACATATTCTTACTGCATATCCTACTGAACTCTATTATTTAAAAAGTGCAGAAAACTAGTGTAATGCAGTAGCCTACCTAAGATGGCAGGCTCAGCTATGAAAGTAGTGTCAGGCTGGTCTCTCATACCAGGAGAGCTGTTGGTAAGGAAGTGGATAGAATCAGAGCTGGAGGTCAGGTTCATGATGACCAATGGACATCTTTAAGAAAAGAAAAAAAAAAAAAAGAAACTGAGATGCAAAAATGGAGAATGAAGTTGTTCAACTTAACTCTAACATTTCATACAAAAGACTTTTGGGCAAAATAGTCATTTAATTCAAAAACTGAAATTGTTTCATATTGCAATCAGTGGAGATTGCAGTTTTGAAACGAGCAAGTGTTACCATCACTTGGCAGGTTGTATATTAATTGGAGCAAACAGTGCTGTAGCCACAGGCACTGTACTATTAGAACCAGACTACAGCAATCTGTGTCAATCATCCAAGAGGTGGGACCAAGTTATTCTATGGCAAATCTAGTAAGTGTCAAGTCTTTGCACTCAAGTTCCAAGTCTAGACAGGTAAGTCCCAGGTCAAGTCCCAAGTCAAGACAGACAAGTCCCACATCAAGTAATCAACTATTTTCAAGTCAAAGGGCTCAAATCCAAGTGAAGTCATTGAAAATGAAGTCCAAGTCGTGTTGCTTTTTTGAATACCGTAGAACTTCAATTAATAGCCTGGGCTATTATTTGCTTAAATCACTGAAATCAACAGGCCTATATTTAGGACAGGCCTCTATATGGGGCAGGCCTTTAATTGCTTTCACACAAAACTGTTGCTCAGCAAAGATGGGGGAATTCCAATCTAATTGTTTATTTAAACCACGATGAATATTCTTTGAAAAAGACACTTCAGATCGTATGTCAACTATGGGTTATCATTTGATCTCACTCCGACAGACGAAAGTTAAAACACTCAACAAGATTACAGCACCCTGCACACCGACACAACACCACTTTATCCTGTTAAAACAATACTCCAAACTTATATTCATTTTTATGAAAAACCCATTTGATCTGAAGACCCTTATGGACTATTGGAATATCAATAACTTACAGGGTAATCAAGGAATGGATACATAATTTGAGGTAGCCAACAACCTCTGCTCTTATACATCAGAAGAACTTCTATAAAAAAATGAATTGCTTGGCAAACAGACCAGGTGTCTAATTGACACAGCCTTTTATTTGTCAAAAGGTGTAGCCACACAGGGGCTAATAAAAGGGACCGGCTGTTTAATTGGGACCAGGCTTTTAATTGAAGTTTTACGGTATGTCCACTTGCATCTAAAGTCTTCAAATTTGTGACTCGAGTCTGACTCAAGTCCATGTCATGTCACTTGACTCCACACCTCTGCATCATCCTGATATCTAACCAGAATTTAAAGAAATACTTCACCCACAAAATGAGTTAGTCATGCTGTATTACCTTGAATTCATGAAGAAAACTTTTTTTTCCACGTCTCCACAAATAATAGTGAAGATATTATCTTATCTAATCAAATTTTATATATTTTCTTTCCAAACCTAATCAGAAAAAAATTACTTCACTAAACCTTAAGATGCCCAACCATACTTTTTCCTAGACCAAACCACAGTAATTTTACATTAATTATCTCAAGGCAATTGAATCGAACGCAACTGGACTTAGTTTTGTCTTAGAAGACGTTCCACCTCTTATCCAAGAGGCTTCATCAGTTCATGTTTGTCAGACTAGGCTGGAAGTAGTCTGACAATCTGGTGTAGAAAAAGCCCAGGTATTTAACCTCTGGGGAGGTCTTCAGGTTAGTGCTCTCCAAAGACAAAGACTGATACATCCAAAAGACCGACACCACACACTCAGAAGAGCACCCTGGTGTACGCATTGGTGAAACAAAACAACTACTAAACAAACGCATGGCCCAACACAGAAGGGCTAACTTGTCAGGGCAAGACTCAGCTGTCTATTTACACCTCAAGGAGAAAGTACACTCCTTCGAAGACAGCAATGTGCACATTTTGGACAGGGAAGACAGATGGTTTGAAAGAGGTGTAAAAGAAGCCATCTATGTGAAATTGGAAAAACCATCTCTCAATAGAGGAGGAGGTCTGTGACACCACCTATCCCCCACCTATAATGCTGTCCTTTCATCCTTTCTCAGGAGATTTAACAGCTTAACCTCTAAAAACAATGGTTGTTCACAAACGGCCTCATGTGACTCCAACGACCACCGTTGCAGCAGGAGTTTTAACGACCGTCGTTGACAAACCATTGGAGCACTAACGAACCAGTGACATCACCGGCCTTGTGAAGACCTCCCCAGATGTTAAATACCTGGGTTGTTTCCACACCAGTTTGTCAGACTAATTCTAGCCTAGCCTGACAAACACAAACTGATGAAGCCTTTTGGATAAGACGTCTTCTAAGACAAAAGTAAGTCCAGTTGCATTCGATTCAATTGCCTTGAGATAACTATGACCTGGATAAATGAGAATATCCACAGGCATCTTTACATTAATTATGTAACTTTAAGTTAAAGACGTAACATCATTCTTGGGCTGGTAATCATACCATTGAATGAGGATAAAATGACACTGGCTAAAAATTTGAGAAGAGTAATCCAAGTCTCATTTATAGGTATAGATTTCAAGGAAACATGGCATGACTTACTGATTTACAAATGTTAATTTTGTAAGTGAAGTATTCCTTTAATGACAAAACATGGTATAGATTTGTTTATAAACTGATCTATTATTTGTTCAATAACGCAGTTGGCGAGACTCCCGATGACAGAAACACACGTCGCTGGGTATGAACACTCAAAAGATTACGATCAGGGTGAAAATTGTGAACTAGTCTTTAGTGGCAAGGTAAGGAACAGTGAAAATGTTTTTATCAGATCTTCAGATACTGTGACTGAAGGTTTGGGTTAACAAAAATATTAAGTTTATAAGCTGAAATCATTGATATGGTATGAATGAATGTTTAAATGAAAGTCTGTGACTTTTGAAACTGACGTGAAGTGATCAGCTTGAAGAGATGATGGGAAGATGATTCATTTGGAGTCACTGGGACTATATGTACAATGGTGTTAAAGAGCAGAGTTGGGTATAACATATTTACAAAGTAAAAAGTAAAGTTAGAGTACTTTTATTACTTTTTGCAGTAAGGAGTAACCTAACGTGTTAGTTTGCTGTTTGAGTAATCAAAGACTTGAGTACATTCTCAAACAAGACATCAGTTACTTCCATTACTTTTAGAACTCTGGTCCTTCAGCTCCGAAACAGCAAAGACCGTCTTTTGGCTCTAATAACGGAGATAACGTTAAACCTATCAGTACGAAAGAAGTCATGAGGCTTGTGGCTATGAGGGGAGAAATGCTGCTGTTGCATTATGCCTGGTTCACACTACACAACTTTTCTGCCTGTTCTGAAAGTCACTATTCACATTACACGATTGTGGAGTAATAAAATCGTGCCGTGACTTGGCCGACAGACATGACACACTACATGATGGTACTCACTAATTATCCCTGGTCGTCTTTCACGGCATGTGTGATGTCATCGGGTTATTCTTGTCCTGTTTTTATTACTTTTACTGTTATTTCAGTCACTGTGTCTGTTCATGTGCCAGCCGTTAGCAGATAGCAGGAGCTACATTTTAAGTACCGTACGTAAACATTGAAGCTACTGTATCCGCCACAACAAGTTAATACAAATGTTTCAGAATAAAAGCCTATTTATAAAATGGAGGGATTCTCTCAGCCGAGGTTATAAGGTGCTTTAAATTTGAAAGAAATTCAGGAAGTGTTGAGTTTGAAATGATGGCGCCATATGTTAACTTTATAAAGACAACAGGAGAGGATAAAAAGTAAATATATAAAAAACACAGAGGGATTAATAAATAACGGACCGTCTATAATGTAGTTTCAAATGAAGCTGGGAGCCTCTGTAGTTGTGGTGAGTAATAGTATTTGTTAATGTTATTACTTTATGTCCGACCGTGAGGATGTACCATTGTTTGCTAGCTTGATGCTAATGACAGTAACATTAACTCAGCGGGTTGACAAAGTGCCTCTGCTGTTTCACACTATCATTTCTCCATTTTACTCTGTGTGCTAACATCCCTAGAGGAAATATTAAAAATGCTGGGGTGTTGTTGTCATACAGTTGTATATGACAGCAGATCGTTCTGTGTTTCTACTGGTCAAAGTGACGGCTGTGATGGGAGAACTGGATCTCAGTGAAGGGCAAGTGGTCCATAACTTTAATTTTGGAGACAAAAAAATGTAGACTTAGCGCCCTGTGGTCCATTGCCCGAAAGAAATGTAGAATACTCAAAAGTACTTTAAATTGCTTGAGTTACTTTTCCCAGAGAGTAATGTTGGAAGTACTTTAAAAGTACTTGAGTTACTTTACTCAGGGACAAACGCAGTAAAGTAACTGGTTGCTTTTTTAAAAAGTAACTCAGTACTTTGATTACTTTTAAAGTAACCCTTACCCAACTCTGTTAAAGAATGGAGCTTCTTTCCTCTAAAATGATCATTGAGTAAAGACAATGGCTTCCAAAGAGGTATTCTATGCAGGATTTTCCTAAAATAAAAAACAATGTGCACAGCCATATGGAAGTAATCTCTCTCAATTAACACTTATGACCTACTCCCTGTGTGTGGCAATGTATTTTTGTGCCTGGATTTTCTTATTTTTTTATTTTCTGTCTTGAACATTCATGGGTGTGTACCCCCACAGCACTCAGGACAGTATGGGGCTTTATAAAAAGGTAGCAACTCGAAGTCGAGTCGACAAGTCATTTGATGACGTCATCACATTGACACAGAGAGGAAAGTGAGGTATCTCCACACGTGATGTGTGTCTGTGAAGGCCCGAACATACTTGGGCGGAACGTATGCGGAACGGACTCTGCGAGGAATGTCCGCACTCATTTGGGCTTCCATACTCGTGCGCACTTCTGTGTTAGTTTCCTGTAAAAATGTCCATGAAAAATCCCCCGATGTGAAAAATACATGCCGAGCAGTCACTGGTGCGCAGAGCGAAGTCCGCGCAGTCGTAAAATCTGAGCTTTGCCCGCACAGGGCTTGCGGACGTCTGCTTTGAGTCCGCGCAGACCTCAACAGAGTCCGCTCCGCGCACCAGTGACTGCTCGGCATGTATTTTCACATCAGGAGACTTTTCACTGACATTTTTACAGGAAACTACAACGCGGAAGTGTGCTCGACTATGAAAGCCCGAATGACTGCGGACATTCCTCACGGAGTCTGCTCCGCTTATAGTACACCCGAGTATGTTCACTTAGTCAAGGATAAAGTATCAGTGTAAGCACACAAAGAGAGAGAGAGAGAGGGAAAAAACACACGACTTGTCAACTCATCCCGGGGGGCGTCGACTTGTGCCACTGACGTCAGCGTGTCGACAAATCGACTTTTCTGTTAATGCCCTAGTGTGTACAAGGCATAATGCAAGTCCTGAGTCTGAAATATGTCTGTCAGCGAGTCCTACTCCACCTATTTAGATTCCACCATAGACAACAGTAGCATTTCTCCGACCACGTAGCGAGCCACAAGCTCTGTGGCTTCTTTCAGGCTGATAGGTTTAACGTTATCTCCGTTATTAGAACCAAACAACAGCCGTTCCAAAAGTAATGGAAGTAATTGATGTCTTGTTTGAAAATGTACTTAAGTATTTGATTACTCAAACAGCAAACTAACGCATTAGGTTACTCGTTACTGCAAAAAGTAATCAAAGTACTCTAACTACTTTGTAACGTGTTACGCGTTACTTTGTAATGCGATATACCCAACTCTGCCCATACCTTCCCCAGAAGGCCCATGTTCAGAACCTTGTGAATTTTGAGTAAATTCTGATTTATAATAAGGTGATGTTACGTCCTCACCTTTTTTTCTAAACCTAACCAGAATAAATTTACTTTTACTGGCCCAAACCTAACCTCTGTAACTTAACATTAATTATGTAACTTTAAGTTACATAGGTACTGGCTAAAAAATTGAGAAGAGCTGCAGTTTCTGCTCTTTGATATGATATGACGCAATTTGTCAAAATGAAGGGTTCTCAGTTCCACCCTGCCCTATCAACCAAGGGGTACCTCAAGGCTCAGTGCTTGGTACTCAGTCTCTCTGTTCATTTGTGCAGTGCTTTTGCACATGAACAACTAAAAACACAAAAACAGAAGAACTTCAATTTTCCTTCATCATTAAAATGATCTAAACATGCTTATCATTTCAAGTCCAGTCCTCTGCTTCCATTGCATTGCTGATTCTGGCATAGATTAGCATAGCCTGTAAAGAATAGATGACATTACTAATACAGGCTGTACTAATTAAAGCCAGAACCATCATATCTCCTCAGAAAATGTCTTCAATCCACACCTTTAGCTCTGATGTTTGAAGAAAAAGGTTTGCTGAAAGGCTACATTTCTACACAATTAAACGAACACATGTTAAACAGTGTGGAGCCCCAGAGTTTTCAATATCAAATAAATAAAACAGACTTAAAGAAATAATCACGAGTAAATTGTGTAAAATATCTAAATGAACCAACATTTGCAAAGGAAAATGGTAAAGGTTTAAAAATCCAAAATGTTATTTAAACAGTCATTTTCATAATAACAGTTTCATAATGGCATTGTCCCATTGACCTTTGAATCCACCCATTCCATCAAATTTAAGTTGACTGATTCTGCATTGCAGCACTGAAGTGCAGTTTCTCGTTTAAAAGATTAGCCAATCAGAGCCACAGGCGGGACAAATACCATTGTCAAGCTGATTTTGGTCCAATGGAACAGGGTCTTGGCTGAGTAACGTTAGGCTAATAAGCCAAGCTCACAACCCTGCTAAGCTAGTTAGCCAGCTAACTAGGCCTTGTTAAGATAAGTAATCAAAATGAGATGTTAGCTTTTGTGTCTGCTTATTAGGGGTGGGGGAAAATGATTTTGAGATTCTTTGAGATTTCAAGATTCTGTGGAAAACTCATAATGGATTTTAATTTTATTTTTATATTTATTTTTCAAATTACCGTAACTCCTCGACCATTCACTCTATCGACGTCATTACCTGTGAAGGAGGGGAGGGAAGTGAGCACAGCAGGAGGAGAGTGACAGCTGACGAGGAGAGTGCAAGTTGGAGTGATTTAGCAGAGTTTCGGTGAGTTTTAGTGGAGTTTGGGTGGCATTTTCTTTGTAAATAATATTTAGTGTTGTAAATAATAGTATTTGTGGTTTTTTTGAGAGCTTTTGAGTTTTTTTAATGTCGTGTTTTTGAGTGTTTTTTTGCCGTGTTTTCGTCGTGTTTTCATCATAGTTTTTACCGTAGTTTTGCCATTGGTCATGTATTTTGCAATAGTTAATGTTTTTTATAGTTCACAGATAGTTATAGCCATTAGTCTTTAGATAGTTATTGTAAGTACTGGAGGAGAAATGTCGAGGAGGTCGACGAGGGACAGGAGAGTCCCGTTGAGATTTGTGGATAAGGAGGATGGACTGGAGGAGACTGGTGGAGTGTAACGTTAGTCATCTCAACCATAGTAAGTAATACAGTTTGTATGCACTGGATATGTATTCCCAGCTTTATTACAATAATGTTTTTCAATATCTAGTGTAAATTTTCTTATTGGCTCGTTTTAGAATCGAGAATCGTTTTATAATTGAAATTGTTGCTTCATTTATATATTATACATGGATTATTGTTATGACTGTTTCATAATAACATAATTATTAGAAGAAACACTTCCATTAAACAATGCACAAAGAAATCTACTATAAACATAACAAAACAGTCCACAAAATAAAAAACAACAAAAACCAGATTAAACAAATAAAATTAATCTCAAGCATATTTAAAGCCGATACCTCAGCCTTGTTCCTGTTTTACATTTCCATGTAACACTTATAAAGTATGAAAAGTCATTTCAGGAAGAAAGGGGTAAGAGAAAAGTGGAAAATAAGTGCGCAAAAGAGTGAATGAAATATTTTATGCCTGGAAAGACCAGAAAGATGGGAAAATGAAATCTAACAAACTGCATGGGTTGTTCCTGGTGACTTAAGTTTTGAAAAACTTAACATTTCACATATTTCATTCAAATTATATTGATGTCAAACTCACAGAAACCTGGGGTGAAGCAATTGGTACATCATATTAAAGAATAGGTGACATTTTTTCAGTTGTGTCTTAAAACAATTCTTTCGTTATATGAAAAGGGTTACTGGTTGCCCTAATTGTTCCTCTTGTCCATATTGTCTGTAAAAAGATCCCTTCCTGTAGGAATTTCAGTGTAGGTAATGGGGTCAAAATCCAATGCACTCCTTCAGTGCCAAAATGCCCTATAAAGTTAATGAGACTTCAGCAATCTGTGTTCACAAATTTACAAGTGGTTATCTTCCAAAATTCCAATTCCAATTAAGTCTTTTCAGCACAACATTTCCTCATTTTGCTGTCCCTCCATTACAGTTGAGCAAGACAACACTGAGGAAACAGAGACAGAATTTTGTACTAATACTGTGACTTTGGAAGCTACCCAGTTAAAGTATGCAATTAACTATTATCCAGAACTTGAGAATGCTTTCTTTCATGCCACACGGTAACTCACCGCTTCCAGTCATTTCTGTGAGCAGAAGAGGCTACCCATGATAACATGCACAGATTTTGCTCTGGTGTGAGTTCATCCGGTGTTGAACTCATACCAGTTGCCATCCGGCATTGGCCAATAAAATTGCAGGAATCGCTGCAAGCAGAAGAGGACAAGATGATGGAGCTGATAATGTTGGTGTCTGAATACCTGGAGTTATGGCACTAGCAACTTAAAAGGACAACAAAAAGAAACACTGGGCCTGGGATAACATTTCCATCAAACTTCAGATGAGAGGTAAATTGTCCAAATACTGTGGTAGTTCCAGTAGCCTAATTTCAGTTGGTTTGCTGCAGTATGCAGCTACAAGATAGCTTGCACTTCTGCTAGTGTTCACAGGGGCAAACTGCCTGTCATTGCAGCCGTGGACTAGGCGATTGCAGCCGCTTTCATAAACGCTTTGCTTTTTAACCCTCTTGCAGGTAGGTGGTTGTTAGGTGGTTATTAGGCAGTTACTGTGCGGCAGTGTGCAAGTAGTTTAGTGGTGTGTTGAACCAAACGCATTGTGAGCATTTTGCAAGGCAAGATTACATACAAAGGCAATGCAAAGATACAAATAGATGCCAATTTGTGCCGGGCGTTGAGAATGCTGCAAAGACACAAAATTTGAGCCATTTGTGAGAGAAATTTCTCTGTTGTGACAGCCTTCAGGGTTGAGATCTAGTTTAGATTGCCCTGACGTTACCCAGATGGAGGACAAACATTTTAGTCATCTGTGGACAAACTGAGCTCCATCACTCAACATAAGTAAAGCACAGAAAAGACAGATGGATCAGAAAAGGAAAGGGCCATGAGATTAGTGAATGAAGCCATATGACTACATGACAAGTTCTTAAGATATGCTTTTGTGACTTGTGTGATCTATTTTGTTGAGTTGATCCTTAGCAAAATGCTTTGATTAATATAAGTTGGTCATTTATTGTGGAAAGTAAACAACAGAAGGAGTGAGGCAGTGATGCACCACAGTGAGAGTATGAAAAATAATACAGAACGTTGCTGTCTTCGTTCACACTGGTTCAGAGCTCGGAGCCTCAGTATTTACAATGTTGTCATCACTTTCTATCAGCTATCGGTTGTACTTTACTGCAGACCAAGTTAGCCATTAGCTGTCTTCCCCAGTTAGTTAGCCCATCTGTTAGCACAGCTGTGAAGGGTGAGTATTTGGTGGTTGCAAAAAAGTTCAGAAAACACTCCAGAGGCCGTATATGGGTGACTAATGGGATGTGAAAATTTGCTTCATGTTTGTTGTGAACACAACATAAGAAGGGCTTTAGGAAGGGAATCATTTTAAGGCCAATGTAGCCCTAATTTCATAGTCACCATTAACTTTGAATTTACACATGAGAATGTTAGCATTGGTAAAGATAGACTTGAAACTAAGGAAATATCCCTCCTACGCTGTCAAATTAGTATTTCTCTCAAGTTACTTACTGGATCAATTGAAATTGAAACTAGTATTTCATGATTGGTTCAGTGTAAGATGTATTACATTACTAGGCAGATCTGCATGAAAAATTTAAGCAGCATGTACTGTATGATTGAAACACTATAATTTCGCTAAAACGTTATGAATATTTTTGGAGCAACAGTGCACTCATCTTATTATTTTAAGCTTTGCTTGATATTTCCATAATCTTATGGAATATAACATGTTACATTATGATGTTAGAATATCAACCACAATGGCTTAGAGTTGTGGTTTTTATTAAATAAGAAGCTAGTGTTGACCAAAAATTGTAGAACAATCCAAGAATTTCTACAAGAAGAACCCACAAACATGCCTGGAGATTTCACTGCAAAAAACAGAAGTGACTTTTTTCACGTGTTAAAGAAAAGGGAAATGTATATGGTGAATACATTTCAGCCAGGAATCAGTACTTAACAACTAAATCCCTGTGTTAAATCTTACGTCTTAGTTTGAATATCCTACTCATCACAAACCAGGTCACTTAAAAGTCTTCATTCACAAATTCTGGACTACTTGTTCTCATATTTTTCTAATGTTAACTTGTAGAAATAAATTACTCTGTTTTGTCTCTCACTTTAAGTTTGATTTAATCCGACTAGTGATGCAGACCAAAGTTAATTTACTGTACACTTTTTCAACACAATGCTTTAAACCAACCAAATATCAGCACAATATTGTGCCCCTCAAAATATTTAACATAAAAGACTGAGAAACCCCTGCGAAACTCATAAAATATTGCTAGTTTCTTGTTAGTCACTTACGCTTCATAGTATTGTTCTACAATCGGAATTAGTCTTTACTGTATCATTATGTCCTGGATATTATATTTCAGTGAAACCATACTTCATTTGTTTTGCCTGAAATGTGTAAGCATCATGAAATGAGAACATCTATATTTACATTCGTCGGACAAGTGAATACACTTTATGGCTGTATAATAATATATATTATTATTAAGTATTTTTTCTTGTTGTTGTTTCAAAGGATCTCAAAGGATAGATGAAAAGATAAAAGTCAAGACTTGAAGTTAATGCATTTCATCTATTTTCATAATTAGCCATGGATATTAAAATACCCCTGACCCTGACTGTCCGTGTCACTCTGTATAACCATGGTATACAGACATATATTTATACATAATAATTACTTATTATTAAAGATAAAATAAATAAATAAAAAAAATAGCCGCATGATGAGTTACTGTAATGAAATGCACTTACCAGTCCACTCTGGTTCCCAGTATCCAATGTGATATCCTGCTGGGAAGCTCAGCTCTGCTCATGCAGCATGCTTCTCTCTGCTCTGGCTCAGACTGTTCTGTTGGTGTGTGACTGGAACCTCCAGCTCCGCCTTTGACAGCTGCTTTGATATTGTCAGTATTAGAACCTCTCAGATGTGGACTGTTTCATGACAGAGGAGATTATAAGATCTCCTATGAAGTGAGATGTGACAAACCTGACTAACCTGTGACATTGCAGATAATTTGCTCAAAATAACACAGCTGTACAGATAGGCTAACAGTTTACACTGTGTCGTATGTATGTGTTTCAGCCCTGAGTAAAATACTGCACCAAAGCAGCTATGACCAAATCAATCTTGAGAACTCCCAACAATGAGGGAAATGTACAGTAGCTCTGTGTCTGAGAGGCTTGCAGTAGATATTTGAACCAAGCACTGTGACAAAGCCTCAGCACAGCCTTAACACCACACAGCCATATTGGGCAGGTCTAATGTCCTGATGCTAATTTTTAAGAGTTTTGTGGTTGATGAAACAAACATGCTGCCAAAACGCATTATCTCCCAAGTTCTCAGGTTAGTTGGAACTTGGAGGGAAAAATTAAAGGCCTTGATCAGATGTTCATGGGCACCATGAAAGACAGTAAGGATATGAGAGGTCAAAAATAGAATTGCTGCCTGTGTTTTTACAGAATATTGAAATGTCACAGTGAATTTGACCTTTGATCTGAGAAAATGTCATAATTTCGTCATTATCCTTATAGATTGATTCTATTTATCCTATTAGATATCGGGTTCACAAGAAAGATGCGGACGCAAGGTTTTGACAACCGAGATCTAATCTATTCATCATGGAGTCAAAGTGGACATGTGCCACATTAAAAAAAAAACCCTGTAAGGCCTTCTTGACATATTGTGTTCATGAGAATGGAATGGACGGATGGATGGACAGACGGACAACCCAAAAACATCATGTCTCCGGCCACCGCTATCACCGGCATGGAGGTATAAAAATTTTCACCTGTTTCCATAGTTGCTGGAAAAAATAAAATCCAGCAGAAAATGATCACCAGAGAGAAAAAAAAGAAATATGAGTACAAAAGCTGAAATATACAGAGCCCCTGAAAGGACATGGATGATTTTTTTTTTAAAAAAAATAAAAATTTAAGTATCTCGTGCGCACGAGAAAGTTTTCATTTCATTTCATTTCTTCCCAGTAGTAGAACATTGCTTTTGCACATTTCTGGCAGCTTAAATTTCTTCCAAACATTCAAAGTGTATTGGTGACTTGCTGGAACAGTTGCACCTTTATGAGATCAGTACCTAGGTGGCTGCTGATATGCAGTGTAACAGCACTCACTGTCCACAGTGAGGGCCAAAATAGCTCAGTTGGGACAGCATTAGACTAGGGCTGAACCCTAATATTCGGATATTCGAATATTCGTTTCTATGGGTAATTATTCGTGATGAAAATTTGGTATTTTTTTTTTTTTTTTTTTTTTTTATTATTATTATTATTATTATTTTATTTATTTTTTTTTTTTTTTGGTGCTAAATGTAGTCTTTTTGTTGTTGGTAAATGTAGGGTTATCAATAAAAATCAAAACTTTTAAATTGCATTGTTAAAGGGCCAGTGTGTACCCAGTGTCTACCCATTAATATGTTTATTAAAGTGTTTAATCGCTATAAAATAAAATTTGTTTGGTTTTCGTAGCCTTATAATTATGCTTATATACAGATATATATATCTATATATATATATATCTATATATATATAGATAGATATATATATGTATGTATGTATATAACTAATAGTTATTTCATCATTAGTTCCTCAGTAACTACTCCTCTGAAATTTGATCCTGAGTTACTGAAGAACTGACCATTAACTAATAGTTAATTATTTCATCATTAGTTCCTCATTAGTTCCTCAGTAACTACTCTAATTTTATGTACATTCGTTCCTCAGTAACTACTCTTATTTTGTGTAGCTTAGTTCCTCAGTAACTACTTGTTCATTCCTCATTAGTTCCTCATTAGTTCCTCATTCATTCCTCATTAGTTCCCCAGTAACTACTCTAATTTTGTGTAGCTTAGTTCCTCAGTAACTACTCTTTTGTTCCTCATTAGTTCCTCATTAGTTCCTCATTAGTCACTCATTAGATTCTCATTACTTCATCATTAACTGCTCTAATTTTGTGTATCTTATTGTAAAGTGTTACCGGAGGAAACAGTAGAGTGTTAGTAGTTCATTGATAAAGAGTAGTGAAAAGTTTTTTAGTTATAAAGTTTGCGAATGGACCACACTTACCATGCAACAGGTGAGAATAAACCCGAACCGTCATCTGCGAGGAAAAGAAGACACAACTTCACTCCTTGTGATGCACTCTCTGCGGTGCTTTACCTCCTGATGATATATCTCCCCAACAACAGTAGCACCGAATCCCATTCTGTGCAGCAAAATGGGAGCGGAGGATTCAGCCTCTCTCCGCTCAGCATCCAACACATGGAGTTCCTCATCTGTGTACTCCGGCTCAAACAGGTATGGCTCTGGATCTGTGTCTGCTACAAGAAACTCTTCAAAATCGCGTTCAAAGTCATCCATTGCAGCTGCTGCAGTCCGGAGATGTTGCTAGGCTCAATAAACAGCTGAGCTCTGTTTACAGGCTACGCTGTCAGTCAGTGTGCGGGCTGGAAATTGGTGGAGCAGAGAGAGGAGGGGGTCCCCTCTAGGTACTGTAAACGAGTATGTGTGTATTAAGCGTGTGTGTTATGCTAGAAGAGTCAGAGTTTGGGATGTAGTCTTTTACCCCCTGGAGTGTTACCGGAGTTTTTTGGAGTGCTAAAATAAACGGGCCTTTTTCCCGAACGCTCCTCTGGTCTCCTGCTCATGAGGGATTCATTACAATATCGTAACATGGTTTAGATTTCTAAATAAACATTCACCTCGTCGCCAGATACCTACTCCTGAAAAACTCGTGTCTGCGCAAGGCTTTTTGTCCCTACGAGGGACTGTGTTTTGCTGAAATGATTTTGCGTTGCACTCCAACTGGCCAAGATGTGTTTGTCTTGCGCAAATGATCACAATCTGAGTTTGGCAGATGTTTCCCCTTTTTTTTTTTGAGAAAAACATCATCCCCTCAGGGCCTGGGTAGCTCAGATGGTAGAGCATCAGACTTTTAATCTGAGGGTCCAGGGTTCAAGTCCCTGTTCAGGCATTGGCTTGACATTTCCATTTCTTCCCACAAGTATTTCTCTCAATAGGGTCCAGCTTGCAATAATTCTGTGGGGCTTCAAACCCAACACTTGACCAGCAGTAGAACATTAGCACATTCCATTAGCCCATCAAAGAAGAACTGTACAGCTTTACATGTAATATCCATGAGTGTGGAAAAAGCCTCTTTGCAATCATCAGATGCTTGACAAATAGAATGGATGCTTTGGCATTTTTCTGGCAGCCTTGGTTTCTTCCAACAATTCAAACTGTATTGGAGACTTGCTGGAACAGTTGCACCTTTATGAGGGTAGTACCTAGGTGGCTGATGAAATGCAGTGTAACAGCACTCACTGTCCACACCCAGGGCAGAAATAGTTCAGCTGGGAGAGCGTAACACTGAAGATCTTAAGGCCCCCACTTCAATTCTGGGTTTCGGCAAGAGAGCTCAGCATTCTCTGTTGGCAGGAACCACACTTGTGGGATGTAATATACCATATTCATATAAAATCTGGCATTGGACACATTCTTCCTACTGCTTCCTGTGAAGCAGCACAATTGAGAGTCATAGCAAAGAGCAAGATTGTGTACATGAAAACTTGGCATTTCCCCTAGTGTGCAAGAGTTGTACTGCAAGAGTTGTACTGTTGTACTGAGCTGTTCAGCTCCGAAACAGCAACGGCTGTTGTTTGGTTCTAATAACGGAGATAACGTTAAACCTATCAGTCTGAAAGAAGTCATGAAGCTTGTGGCTCGCTACGTGGTCGGAGAAATGCTGCCGTTGTCTACGGTGGAGTCTAAAACATTCTGCAGGATCGTCAGTAAAATCCCCACAACTCAATAGATGGAGGAGGACTTGCTGACAGACAGGTCGGACTCAGGACTTGCATTATGCCTGGTACACGCTAGTACTACACAACTTTTCTGCCCATTCTGAAAGTCACTATGTCACATTACACGATTGTCTTTGGAGCTTGCCAAAGACAAATTTCTGTTACTTGTGACTGACAATAAAAGTTTATCTTATCTTATAAAATCGTGCCGTGACTTGGCCAACAGACATGACACTCTACACAATGGTACTCACCAATTATCCCCGCAGCATCTTTCACAATATGTGTGATGTCATCGGGTTATTCTTGTCCTATTTTATTACTTTTACTATTATTTCAGTCACTGTGTCTGTTCATGTGCCAGCCAAAATGTTATTGTAGTCACCTAAAAGTGTCAGCAGATGGCAGGAGCTACATTTGAAGTACCGTACGTAAACATTCAAGCTGCTGAATCCTCCACAACCAAGTTCCTACAAATGTTTCATAATAAAAGCCTATTTATTAAATGGAGGGATTCTCTCAGCCAAAGTTATAGGGGCTTTGGATATCAAACATATTCTGGAAGTTGTGAGTTTGAAATGACGATGCGATTTGTTAACTTAATGAAGACAAGGGGAGCGTATAAAAAGTAAATAATGTTATATAAAGACACAGAGGGATTAATAAGCTGGGAGCCTCTGCAGTTGTGGTGAGTAATAGTATTTGTTAATGTTATTACTTTATGTCCATCTCCATTATGAGGACAAAGTGCCTCTGCTGTTTCACACTATCATTTTCCCCTTTTACTCTGTGTGGTAACATAACCAGGAGGAAATATTAAAAATGCTGGGGTGTTGTTGTCATACAGTTGTCAACGGCAGGAGATCGTTCTGTGTTTCTACTGGTCAAAGTGACAGCTGTGATGGGAGAACTGGATCTCAGTGAAGGGCAAGTGGTCCATGACTTTAATTTTGGAGACAAAAAAATGTAGACTTAGCGCCCTGTGGTCCATTGCCCAATAGGAAATGTAGCATACTCAAAGTTACTTTTCTCAGGGAGTAACTTTGTAAAGTAACTGGTTACTTTAAAAAAAAAAAAAAAGAAATGCAGTAAAGTAATTTGATTACTTTTAAAGTAACCCTTACCCAACTCTGGTTGGAAGAGCATTAGACTGAACATCTAAAGGCCCCCACTTCAATCCTGGGTTTTGGCAAGAGAGCTCAGCATTCTCTGTTTACAGAAACCACACGTGTGGAAGGTAGTATGCCGTATTCATGTGTGATCTGGCATTTTGATGCACTCCTCTTACTGCTTCCAGTGAATTGGCAGAATTGAAAGTCATAGCAATGAGCATATCCAAGACTGTGTTTTGCAGAAATGATTTTGCGTTGCTGTCCAACTGGCCAAGATGTGTTTGTCTTGCGCAAATGATCACACTCTAAGCTTGGCAGATGTTTTCCCTTTTTTTTTTGAGAAAAACATCATCCCCTCAGGGCCTGGGTAGCTCAGATGGTAGAGCATCAGACTTTTAATCTGAGGGTCCAGGGTTCAAGTCCCTGTTCAGGCGTTGGCTAGACTTTCATTTCTTCCCTCAAGTATCTCTCTCAATAGGGTCCAGATGCAATAATTCTGTGGGGCTTCAAACCCAACACTTGACCAGTAGTAGAACATTAGCACATTCTATTAGCCCATCAAAGAAGAACTGTACAGCTTTACATGTAATGTTCATGAAACCTGAGTATGGAAAAAGCCTCTTTGCAATCATCAGATGCTTGACAAATAGAATGGATGCTTTGGCATTTTTCTGGCAGCCTTGGTTTCTTCCAACCATTCAAACTGTATTGGAGACTTGCTGGAACAGTTGCACCTTTATGAGGGTAGTACCTAGGTGGCTGATGAAATGCAGTATAACAGCACTCACTGTCCACACTCAGGGCAGAAATAGCTCAGTTGGGAGAGCGTAACACTGAAGATCTAAAGGCCCCCACTTCAATTCTGGGTTTCGGCAAGAGAGCTCAGCATTCTCTGTTGGCAGGAACCACACTTGTGGGATGTAATATACCATAGTCATATAAAATCTGGCATTGGACGCATTCTTCCTACTGCTTCCTGTGAAGCAGCACAATTGAGAGTCATAGCAAAGACCAAGACTGTGTACATGAAAACTTGGCAATTCCCCTAGTGTGCCAGAGTTGTATATCATTGTTTATCTCAACAATGTGGCACAGCTGCGTTTTGCAAAACTCAGAACCAGCCTGATACAAGTTAAATGTAGAAATTATTTTGCCTATTCACTGGCTTCCTTTCTGACAGAGGTTCACAGACAATTGCTGATTATTCGATGTTCTTTAGAAGTGTAGTAAGCGTTGCACTCCAACTGGTCAAGGTGTTTTTTTTCCAACTCTTTCAAGTGTGAAACTAATATCACCAACACATATAGGTCTTCAAAGTCAAGATGAAATCCTGTCTCTGCTCTTCAGATGTATTCCCCAGAAAGACATGATATCTTGCGCAAATGATCACAATTTGAGCTTGGCAGATGTTTTCTCTTTTTTTTTTTTTTTTTTTTGGAGAAAAACATCATCCCCTCAGAGCCTGGGTAGCTCAGACGGTAGAGCATCAGACTTTTAATCTGAGGGTCCAGGGTTCAAGTCCCTGTTCAGGTGTTGGGTTGACCCCTTCATTGCTTTCCGCAAGTAGAGTCCACCTTGAAAAGAGTGTGAAATAACCTCTTTGCAATCATCAGATGCTGGACAAATGGAATGGATACTTTTCTAGTGCCTTTGGTTTCTTCCAACCATTAAAACTGTATTGGTGACTTGCTGGAGCAGTTGCACCTTTATGAGGGTGGTACCTAGGTGGCTGATGAAATGCAGTGTAACGGCACTCACTGTCCATAATGAGGGCCGAAATAGCTCAGTTGGTAGAGCGTTAGACTGAAGATCTAAAGGCCCCCAGTTCATGCACTGTAACAGCACTCATCGTCCACGCTGACGGATGAAATTGCTCTGTTGGAAGCAGAGTTGGGTATACTTCATGCAGTAATGAGTAACCTAACCTGTTAGTTTGCTGTTTGAGTAATCAAATACTTGAGTACATTTTCAAACAAGACATCAGTTACTTCCATTACTTTCAGAATGCTGGTCCTTCTGCTCCGAAACAGCAACGGCTGTTGTTTGGTTCTAATAACGGAGATAACGTTAAAACTATCAGTCTGAAAGAAGTCATGAAGCTTGTGGCTCGCTACGTGGTCGGATAAATGCTGCCGTTGTCTACGGTGGAGTCTAAAACATTCTGCAGGATCGTCAGTAAAATCCCCACAACTCAATAGATGGAGGAGGACTTGCTGACAGACAGGTCGGACTCAGGACTTGCATTATGCCTGGTACACGCTAGTACTACACAACTTTTCTGCCCATTCTGAAAGTCACTATGTCACATTACACGATTGTCTTTGGAGCTTGCCAAAGACAAATTTCTGTTACTTGTGACTGACAGTAAAAGTTTATCTTATCTTATAAAATCGTGCCGTGACTTGGCCAACAGACATGACACTCTACACAATGGTACTCACCAATTATCCCCGCAGCATCTTTCACAATATGTGTGATGTCATCGGGTTATTCTTGTCCTATTTTATTATTTTTACTATTATTTCAGTCACTGTATCTGTTCATGTGCCAGCCAAAATGTTATTGTAGTCACCTAAAAGTGTCAGCAGATGGCAGGAGCTACATTTGAAGTACCGTACGTAAACATTCAAGCTGCTGAATCCTCCACAACCAAGTTCCTTCAAATGTTTCATAATAAAAGCCTATTTATAAAATGGAGGGATTCTCTCAGCCGAAGTTATAGGGGCTTTGGATATCAAACATATTCCGGAAGTTGTGAGTTTGAAATGATGATGCGATGTGTTAACTTAATGAAGACAACGGGAGCGTATAAAAAGTAAATAATGTTATATAAACACACAGAGGGATTAATAAGGACCGTCTGTAGTTTGAAATGCTGGGAGCCTCTGCAGTTGTGGTGAGTAAAAGTATTTGTTAATGTTATTACTTTATGTCCATCTCCATTATGAGGACATAAGATTGTTTGCTAGCTTGATGCTAATGACAGTAACGTTAACTCAGCGGGTTGACAAAGTGCCTCTGCTGTTTCACACCATCATTTTCCCCTTTTACTCTGTGTGGTAACATAACCAGGAGGAAATATTAAAAAGGCTGGGGTGTTGTTGTCATACAGTTGTCAACAGCAGCAGATCGTTCTGTGTTTCTACTGGTCAAATTGATGGCTGTGATGGGAGAACTGGATCTCAGTGAAGGGCAAGTGGTCCATAACTTTAATTTTGGAGACAAAAAAATGTAGACTTAGCGCCCTGTGGTCCATTGCCCAATAGGAAATGTAGAATACTCAAAGTTACTTTTCTCAGGAAGTAACTTTGTAAAGTAACTGGTTACTTTAAAAAAAAAAAAAAAAAAAAGAAATGCAGTAAAGTAATTTAATTACTTTTAAAGTAACCCTTACCCAACTCTGGTTGGAAGAGCATTAGACTGAACATCTAAAGGCCCCCACTTCAATCCTGGGTTTTGGCAAGAGAGCTCAGCATTCTCTGTTTACAGAAACCACACTTGTGGAAGGTAGTATGCCGTATTCATGTGTGATCTGGCATTTTGATGCACTCCTCTTACTGCTTCCAGTGAATTGGCAGAATTGAAAGTCATAGCAATGAGCATATCCAAGACTGTGTTTTGCAGAAATGATTTTGCGTTGCTGTCCAACTGGCCAAGATGTGTTTGTCTTGCGCAAATGATCACACTCTAAGCTTGGCAGATGTTTTCCCTTTTTTTTTTTGAGAAAAACATCATCCCCTCAGGGCCTGGGTAGCTCAGATGGTAGAGCATCAGACTTTTAATCTGAGGGTCCAGGGTTCAAGTCCCTGTTCAGGCATTGGCTAGACTTTCATTTCTTCCCACAAGTATTTCTCTCAGTAGGGTCCAGATGCAAAAATTCTGTGGGGCTTCAAACCCAACACTTGACCAGTAGTAGAACATTAGCACATTCTATTAGCCCATCAAAGAAGAACTGTACAGCTTTACATGTAATGTTCATGAAACCTGAGTGTGGAAAAAGCCTCTTTGCAATCATCAGATGCTTGACAAATAGAATGGATGCTTTGGCATTTTTCTGGCAGCCTTGGTTTCTTCCAACAATTCAAACTGTATTGGAGACTTGCTGGAACAGTTGCACCTTTATGAGGGTAGTACCTAGGTGGCTGATGAAATGCAGTATAACAGCACTCACTGTCCACACTCAGGGCAGAAATAGTTCAGTTGGGAGAGCGTAACACTGAAGATCTAAAGGCCCCCACTTCAATTCTGGGTTTCGGCAAGAGAGCTCAGCATTCTCTGTTGGCAGGAACCACACTTGTGGGATGTAATATACCATATTCATAAAAAATCTGGCATTGGACACATTCTTCCTACTGCTTCCTGTGAAGCAGCACAATTGAGAGTCATAGCAAAGACCAAGACTGTGTACATGAAAACTTGGCAATTCCCCTAGTGTGCAGAGTTGTATATCATTGTTTATCTCAACAATTGGCACAGCTGCGTTTTGCAAAACTCAGAACCAGCCTGATACAAGTTAAATGTAGAAATTATTTTGTCTATTCACTGGCTTCCTTTCTGACAGAGGTTCACAGACAATTGCTGATTATTCGATGTTCTTTAGAAGTGTAGTAAGCATTGCACTCCAAGTGGTCAAGGTGTTTTTTTTCCAACTCTTTCAAGTGTGAAACTAATATCACCAACACATATAGGTCTTCAAAGTCAAGATGAAATCCTGTCTCTGCTCTTCAGATGTATTCCCCAGAAAGACATGATGTCTTGCGCAAATGATCACAATTTGAGCTTGCAGATGTTTTCTCTTTTTTTTTTTTTTTTTTGAGAAAAACATCATCCCCTCAGAGCCTGGGTAGCTCAGACGGTAGAGCATCAGACTTTTAATCTGAGGGTCCAGGGTTCAAGTCCCTGTTCAGGTGTTGGGTTGACCCCTTCATTACTTTCCACAAGTAGAGTCCACCTTGAAAAGAGTGTGAAAGAGCCTCTTTGCTTTTCTGGTGTCTTTGGTTTCTTCCAACCATTAAAACTGTATTGGTGACTTGCTGGAGCAGTTGCACCTTTATGAGGGTGGTACCTAGGTGGCTGATGAAATACAGTGTAACAGCACTCACTGTCCACAGTGAGGGCCGAAATAGCTCAGTTGGTAGAGCGTTAGACTGAAGATCTAAAGGCCCCCAGTTCATGCATTGTAACAGCACTCACTGTCCACGCTGATGGATGAAATTGCTCTGTTGGAAGCAGAGTTGGGTATACTTCATGCAGTAATGAGTAACCTAACCTGTTAGTTTGCTGTTTGAGTAATCAAATACTTGAGTACATTTTCAAACAAGACATCAGTTACTTCCATTACTTTCAGAATGCTGGTCCTTCAGCTCCGAAACAGAAATTGCTGTTGTTTGGTTCTAATAACGGAGATAACGTTACACCTATCAGTCTGAAAGAAGTCATGAAGCTTGTGGCTCGCTACGTGGTCGAAGAAATGCTGCCGTTGTCTACGGTGGAGTCTAAAATATTCCGCAGGATCGTCAGTAAAATCCCTACAACTCAATAGATGGAGGAGGACTTGCTGACAGACAGGTCGGACTCAGGACTTGCATTATGCCTGGTATACGCTAGTACTACACAACTTTTCTGCCCATTCTGAAAGTCACTATGTCACATTAGGCAAAGGCAAATTTCTGTTACTTGTGACTGACAGTAAAAGTTTATCTTATCTTATAAAATCGTGCCGTGACTTGGCCAACAGACATGACACTCTACACAATGGTACTCACCAATTATCCCCGCAGCATCTTTCACAATATGTGTGATGTCATTGGGTTATTCTTGTCCTATTTTATTACTTTTACTATTATTTCAGTCACTGTGTCTGTTCATGTGCCAGCCAAAATCTTGTTGTAGTCACCTAAAAGTGTCAGCAGATGGCAGGAGCTACATTTGAAGTACCGTACGTAAACATTCAAGCTGCTGAATCCTCCACAACCAAGTTCCTACAAATGTTTCATAATAAAAGCCTATTTATAAAATGGAGGGATTCTCTCAGCCGAAGTTATAGGGGCTTTGGATTTCAAACATATTCCGGAAGTAGTGAGTTTGAAATGACGATGCGATGTATTAACTTAATGAAGACAACGGGAGCGTATAAAAAGTAAATAACGTTATATAAACACACAGAGGGATTAATAAATAACGGACCATCTATAATGTAGTTTGTTTCAAATGAAGCTGGGAACCTCTGCAGTTGTGGTGAGTAAAAGCCCCGCCGCTATTTGTTAATGTTATTACTTTATGTCCATCTCCATTATGAGGACAAAGTGCCTCTGCTGTTTCACACTATCATTTTCCCCTTTTACTCTGTGTGGTAACATAACCAGGAGGAAATATTAAAAATGCTGGGGTGTTGTTGTCATACAGTTGGCAACGGCAGCAGATTGTTCTGTGTTTCTACTGGTCAAAGTGACAGCTGTGATGGGAGAATTGGATCTCAGTGAAGGGCAAGTGGTCCATGACTTTAATTTTGGAGACAAAAAAATGTAGACTTAGCGCCCTGTGGTCCATTTCCCAATAGGAAATGTAGAACACTCAAAGTTACTTTTCTCAGGGAGTAACTTTGTAAAGTAACTGGTTACTTTAAAAAAAAAAAAAAGAAATGCAGTAAAGTAATTTGATTACTTTTAAAGTAACCCTTACCCAACTCTGGTTGGAAGAGCGTTAGACTGAACATCTAAAGGCCCCCAGTTCAATCCTGGGTTTTGGCAAGAGAGCTCAGCATTCTCTGTTTACAAACCACACTTGTGGAAGGTAGTATGCCGTATTCATGTGTGATCTGGCATTTCGATGCACTCCTCTTACTGCTTCCAGTGAATTGGCAGAATTGAAAGTCATAGCAATGAGCATATCCAAGACTGTGTTTTGCAGAAATGATTTTGCGTTGCTGTCCAACTGGCCAAGATGTGTTTCCTTTGAACTTTTCAGTTGTGAAAGTGATACAACCAACACAAATGAGTCTAAAATCAAATGAGTGACAAATGAGTTCAAAATCAATATGGAGCTTGTCTCTGATCTTCAGATATATTCCCCAGTAAGACATGATGTCTTATGGAAATGATAAAAGGGTGATCTTTTGAAATGTTTCCTTTTTTAAAATGTTTTATCCAGCATTACAAAGACAGAGACAAAGAGTGCATTGTCTGTAAATATCTGCAGATGATTTCTTCAAAGAAAAAAACACACTTCTGTGTTTGTTTTAACACAGGCAGCAGAGTACAATCAGAGAGTCCAGGGTTTAAATCTTTGTTCAGATGCTCTTTCCTCACAACAATGTTTTTTGCTATGTGGACCTTAAACCCAGCAGTTGACCAGTAGTGGAACAACCCCCTCCATTAGGGCATTTATGAAACTTTTTAGAGGTTCTCCTGCAGTAGTGAACTGGGTCTGAAGAAAGCCTATTTGCAGGCATTGCAGGCATGATATTCTTGATGTTGGCACATGCAAGGCACTTTTTTCACATGATTTGGCACAGTGGAATGGGCCCTTAATTGCCCATAAAATTCTCAGGGAACACCGGGATTTGATAGACATTGGCCTTGCGCAAACTGATTGACCAAACCATAACATCGATTCGCTGACTTCACTTCAGACAGGGGTTCACTGAGAATTGGTCAATAATGAACATCCCTCATATGTATAGTTTGTGTCACATTGCAACACATCCACACCACAGGTTTACAAACAATTTAATTAAATAAGCAGTAAAAGGTAGTTATTTACATTTTATGAAAAAGTATATGCATAAGGGGAACTGATTCCATGAAACTTTGCTGAAAATTCTTAATTTTGACAATTTTACTTGAACTCTCAAAATGTTTTTCAATGCTGGTATAGGTTTAGTCGTATTCTTTCATTCGACCATTTTGCAGCACTTTGGTGCAATATTTATCATCCTGCTTTTTCTTCATTTTAGACTGCTGACACCATATTTTGATGATGGTATTGCTGCCTTTTGAAAACCTGACAGAATGCATTTGTTGTGGCTCACCAAACTTGTCAAGCAAGATGATGAGTTCACCAGTTGTGTATCCAAAACAAAACAAAACAAAAAAAAAGTGGTAATAACAATAGTTAAATGACAACAACTTTCATATTGTCGATGTCCCCACACTGTTGTGTGACAAGGGAGAATAGTGTTGGAAAAAATTTCCCCCAAATAGACTATGATTTAGAATTTGCTTTCCAGACCAGAAAAGCGAAAGTGACCCTTGATCATTATCAAACAACAATAGTGCAACTGGGCTTTAAATAGTTTGGGAAGCCATTCTTTTTATGTGTTTTATTTGTTTTATGTCATGCCCTTTTATCATGTACAGCACTTTGGTCAACTGTGGTTGTTTTTAAATGTGCTTTAGAAATAAATTTTGATTGATTGATTGATTGATTCTGCCGTGTGGCCCTCTGTATAGGTTCAAACTGTGATTTTTGAGTCCATATTATGTCCACCTGATATTCCCTGATCAAATCCCAAGATCGCTACCTTATACAAAACTAACCTTCTATTTCTATTGTGTAGATTAAATAATCTACACTAAAACAGGGACATGTTCCTATTTAAATGTGCACACATTTTTAATGCCAAGCTTCCAGTTTCTTTTACCAGCGACTGGTGATTTAATCTATTCTCATTTAACTGTTGCTTATAGATAACGTTTCTTCCTTTTCTTTCAAATGCCCGGTAGGTTGATCCATTGTACAAGTTTTGTTCTCCATCGACAAAATATTACTGTTTTGTAAAAAAAAAAATGTTTACCTCACAATCCAATCATCATGACAAAAGATAAAATAGTTGTGTTTTGACATTGGATAAACCCTCAGATTCATGGATCTGTTTCTCGAACTGGACTTCCTGGATTGTAAATCAAGTCCCCATATTACCTGAAGCAACATGGTCCCACCAACACAACCCCATGTGCTCTTTGGACTTATGGATGAACGCCTGCTATGAGCAGTCCCAGTTTATATTAATACATTTAGAGGTTTATTAAGAGTTTGAGGCCATATTCATTTAACACTTGTGATATCGGTGGTCTTGTAAAGATAAAGTGATCGGATGGTTTGAGGTGGAGGGGGCCTAACTGAATTAAGGCCAGTCCTGTATGCTTTTGTCTCTGTCTGTGTCTTTCTCTCTGCCATTCTCACACTTACTCAAACACATCACCCTGACACACGCAGTTGCTTCGTTACATTCAGAGACTGACTGGTAAAAGATTCTTGATGAATTCTTCAAGAGCTCTCCTGACCAAACAAGGCCATATAATTGGCCACTTTTATACAGTGTGTTGAAACAAGGCAATGGCCAGACTCTCATGACCCCAAAACACACACACAGACACACACACACACACACACTGAACAGTGAGTATCCAACGAGGAAGTGAGTTAAGTAGTTTTTGTACTCTTACAAAGCACAGAGAACAGAGAAGGACAAGTCCCGATATCCTCAAACGAGAGGATAATTAAGGTCCGATATAATCATAGGCTACAAGATGATAATAAAGTCCCAATGTCCTCAAACAAGACAATAATAAACCCCCAATGTCCATCGATGACCTAATGATAAGTTTGAGTGTCTTCAAACAAATTCTCGCTAATAAACAGCCCCTGAGCTTGTCAGTGTTTCAAAAACTGGTAGAATGTGTGTGGCATTTTAGGTAACATCCATCTGTCAATCTTTCCTGGTGAAAACATCATTACGGCTTTGTAAAAGTCGTTCTCAAGGGCGGGATAGCAGCACAGTTGTTGACTGATAGCACAGCCACATACAGTATAGACAAATTCGGCGAGTGATTTTTGTATGCCGCCATCTTGCGGCAGCACCATTGCTGCGGTGACATGTGTCAGTCATCAATTCATTATGCTGTCATTGTGAACTGACTCTCTACAATGACAGCATCATGAATAGCTTGAATAGCTGGATTGATGATATTAGACAGTGAACAGGGAGAACATGCAAACTCCGCACAGAAGGGCTCCCACACCTGGGATCGAACCGGCAACCCTCTTGCTGTGAGGCGACAATGCTAACCACCACACCACCGAAAAAAAATTATGGCAAAAGGGTAGTTTCTTGCAACCCTAGAATTAAGATAAAAATATTCACAAACGAAAAACACTTCTGGTTGCTGTTAAGTAGTGTTTAACTTTTGATTTTTAACACTAAAAATTAAAACCCTCGGCGCGCACTGGCGCAAGCAGACAGATGCAAGACTCAGAGCAGCATGTGTCACTGACACCAGACTCAGAGTGCAGCGGACCGGTGGAAAATGTCACCATCAGCATATTATCTTACATCAACAAAATCTATTTTATCATTATTTTGAGTCACATTGTTGAAAGAATTTAGTTGTCAAGCAGGATTAGTGTTGTCACGATACCAACATTTTGGTAACGATACCGGTACCAACATGTATTTCGATACTTTTCGATACTTTTCATACATTTGATACATTTGTCATACAAGCTGAGGGCTTAATTACGTTGAGATACATAACCTAAAAAATATTTTCATTACATATAGCCTGTCTTAAGTAGGACCAATGTCTTAAATGATATGTTACTATGCTGTAGTCTTTATAACATATTAAACGGCTAAATGTGTATGTAAATTTGTAATAATAAATAAATAAATAATATAATAATATAAAATAAAATAAAATAATATACATAGGCTGTTTAAACCAGAGAAAGTGGTAATTGCAATGCAGTTTAAATTTTTTTCCAGAGCTACTTTTGTGGAGAGTGAAGGGGGCTGGCGTTGCTTGTTTTTAGCACTGAATGTGGCTTTTTTTTCATGGGCATATAAGTTATTACCTGTCATTCTCTGAACTCCTTGTGCAGGTCTGGGTGCTTGCCCTTCAAGTGTTTTGCCAAGTTGGAAGTGTTTCCACCCTTGGCCACACATGTTTTGTAACACTGATTGCACAGTGGTGCATCGGTGTTAATGGCTTCATCATGCTCATTTGTTTTCAAGCCGCAGTAATTCCATATAGCACTTCATGCACCTGGTTTATCTACGAGTTGCAGCAGCTGCCATTCTCTCTCTGCTCCTGTCTCTCTCTCTCTTTCTCTCCTTCATCTCTCTCTGTCGCCAGACTCCTGCTCCATTTGCTGCTCCACGCTGCTTGCTCGCCTCAGCTCAAATTACAATGCGGTGACGTTAAAAAAAAAAAAAAAAGTACCGTCTCATCCAAGCGCTGTATAGTACCATTTTAAATGCATCAGAACCCCGGTACCAATTTAATACCGGTATACCGAACAAGCCTAAGCAGGATAATAGGTCTCCATTTCTTGCACGTCGGACTTTCTATTTCCTTGTCGGAGATGTTTTCTTTTTTAATTACATGATAGCTATTCTCCCTTAACTCACCAGTAAAGAATACCTTTGTCCATTTAAAATAACCCGTGGGAATAATAATATCCCTGTTCTCTGATTTACTGTGAAAATTTTTTTAGGCAATTCATGCAACAATCAGACCAGATGACTTCTTTACTCGGCCTAATGGGGCTGGCCTTTATTAGTCAACCAATCAAAAACAATCAATCAATTGTCAACAGACATTGCTTCCCGTTCTTTGAGTTTACATACAGTACAGGCCAAAAGTTTGGACATACCTTCTCGTTCAATGCGTTTTCTTTATTTTCATGACTATTTACATTGTAGATTCTCACTGAAGGCATCAAAACTATGAATGAACACCTGTGGAGTTATGTACTTAACAAAAAAAGGTGAAATAACTGAAAACATGTTTTATATTCTAGTTTCTTCAAAATAGCCACCCTTTGCTCTGATCACTGCTTTGCACACTCTTGGCATTCTCTCGATGAGCTTCAAGAGGTAGTCACCTGAAATGGGATGGCATGATTAGTGTTTTTTTTTCACAATCGAATCCCATGCCATCGAACAAAACTTCAAATTTTTTGGGTCAGCCCTAAATCCCACATGCAAGGGGCTAGCCATAAGGTTGTTGTTTTCAGCAACTTGGCCTTGAATAGCTGATGCTGAGCTGTAGAGCTGTGTTACTTGTTATGACCTAAGGTGTATTTTAATAAACCTGCCTTTGGTTTAATTTATTCTTTCAAGCTTTATTCCTTCTCATCTTATCTGAGTTCTGTTGTTTGTTTGTGCTCCATAGATTTAATTGCAAACTACAGCTGTTTGGAAGTTAAAGATACGTTGCTGCTAACGACAGCTTAAAGTGGTGATGAGGTCTAAAGTTTTTTGGAAGGTCTTAAAAAGTCTTTCACTAGCAAGGACCACACCATCAAAGTGATGCATAGAATGATTTATTGAATTGAATAATGAATGAAACTAAACTAAATTGAATAACACAAATCTGAAATATTGTTTTTTGGCCGGTGAAGCGTTGTGGGGAGGCTTAGGGAATCCGCCGCAGCGCCCGGGCAACGACGGACCCCCTCAGGACCCTAGGAAGGAGAGGGAGGAGAGGAGAGGAGAGGAGAGGAGAGGAGAGAGAAAGAAAGGGGTGGGTGGGAGGGAGCGCAGAAGACGGGAGCGAAAGGGAAGAGCAGGTTAAGTTGGCATTTATAGGGAACGGAAGAGGTGTGTTTGAGGTGTGGTCCTGCTCCTGAAACTCGCTAGGAAAGCTCCAATAAAAAGGTACTTAAATTAACCTCAGGATTCCTGCATATACCATGTATGAGCCCAAGCCCGGTTTAAACCTGGCATTTTTTTCAGGATACGAACGTGGACATTGAAGGCTGACTCTCTCTTTCTTTCCATGGTGTGACGGCCCCAGTGCCTTGGTCCTTGTTGCAGACGTGGCTGCTGCCGCGCTCCTGTCGGTCCCCTCCTCAAGCCATGCTGCCTTTTGTTTGTGAGATGCTGTCTTTTGTTTTGCACTGACAACATGCACTTTACATTATCCAATGCATCCATGCACCCTCACACACCACTGATACTGACTTCCACACCCCACTGCAGTATTTATTATTTACCGTGCTTAAAGGACAACTTCGGTATTTTTCAACCTGGGCCCTATTTCCCCGTGTGTGTGCGTATGATTCATAGGTACAACTCGTTCTAAAATTGGTTCAGTATTGAGGGAGCCGAATGCAGGGGGCAAATGCGTCCCATATAAGTTTGCGCATTAAAAGTGCTTTTTTCGCCACTGACCGAGTTCAGATCGCCAGTGCTATCTCTGTAAATAGCATACTAAACATTTGCCTTACCTCTGGGCTGCGTGTGACGTCATCTCACGAGAGCTTGAAGAATTTTATCATGACCTTTATAAATCACAAAGTGACATAGATCCCTTACATATCAGACCATTCTTCGCAGTTACGCATGACGCACACACCAGCAGTTCATTGAATATTATTATTTTTTTATCTCCAGACACGCCGATCGTCCAGGTTCATACAGTGAAATTGTTCGGAATGAAGCCACATCATCCTGATAAACACTGACTCATTGAACTATTTATATTTCTGATTTTATCAATAGTTTTAACTTATTTTTACACACATGCACTTTATCTTTGCTGTGGACATTTACTTGTTTTTGTTGTTAGTTTTTTATGGAGGCATATCTTGTTGCAGCTAATATGTATTATTGTTTGTCATAGTTTTTTAGCGCTGATTGCCAAGTCAAATTCCTGCGTATCTGTCTGATGCATATGGCGAATAAAGTGATTAGGAGACGATTGTACAGTAATGTAATATATATCTAAATGTTGTAGCCTATTTTACATGTAAATCTGGTATCTCAGAGCAGCGACAGCGATTCCGATTTACAGTATACTATTGTTTAAAATTTTGATTTAGGCTATTGCAATTTTCAACATTTTTTATGACGGATATTAGCGGTCCATCGTTAAAACAGGCCATGGCCGAGTTCATTTATGAATATAAACTACATATTAAACTGTGATCCAGTGTTAAATTTAAACAGACAAGTCAACAACAGAGCGCTTAGAAATAGATCTTGGCCTTTGGAGCTTGAAAATGAAGTCTTCTTATTTAACTCAAAGTTGAAATCGAGTCCAGCCCTACGCGGAATTGTTAATGTTACATTTTCTTCATTTTCTTTCTTTATGTGGCTGGTTATGTGACTTACAGTATCCTACAGAAGCATTCGCTGCAGTACATGTGAAATGCGACATGAATATTTGTGTATGAATGAATTTATGAATCAGTGATGAATCTGGTGACGAAGCACAATATGCGCGAAACCTCCTGAATGTTGAAATAGCAGTAATACCACATTCACTGATAAAATGACACAAGCGATGGGAAGGGGGGGGGGGGTTTGCCCCCCTCAACTCGAGCACCGGCGACAAGTTTGAGTAGACTGATATATTTAATTTATTCTCTAACAGGATGTAAACATTTCTGTGACTTCCTGTATATTCTGCTTTGAAGACTGCTGAAAACTGTCACATTCATGGACAGCGCCACTATTCACTGCAACTGACATTGTGGTCGAAGTTGGAATTGTCTCTAAACCCTTTTAGCAGTATTCAAGATCTCTGCTGCCACCCATACAGTGGCGTGTTGACCTGAACTGAAATAGAACCTCCTGAGTGTCTGAATCAAACATAAGGTGAGCACATACTAGCAGATGCTGGGCTTGTGGCCCATCGCCGACATGCCAAACAGTGCAGGCAAAACACTGATTTCTAACATGAAACTACGTTTTTCAGTGTTTTTTTACCAGTTTCAATCACCTGTTTTTTTGTTGTTTTTTTGGAGGAGCAGAGACCTCTGCAGATAATAAGGCTCCCTGTAAAAAAAAACAACCTCCTGAACAATGAAAACTGAAGGAACTCTAACCAGCTGTTCCAGCCATTCAGCTGATTGCAGTCTGCAATCCTCAACACTGATGCCACTAAATCCCCCTAAATCTTACACACTGCTCCTCTAAGAGGTATTGTTGTAATTATTTTTAAACTTAACTACTTCGCTTTGAGTTATGTCAGACTTTGAGAAAAAATGGATGAGGCAGCAGACTTCTCTCAGATTGAGAGACCATTTTTTTACTCTGCCAGTTTGCCACATCTGAACCCTTAGTAGTCATCAGTGCATCAGTGCACCTGGATTTCATCACAGCGTGTTCACCTTTCTCTGCAGGCTGAGATCACCACAAGACCACATAGTCTGTGTCATGGTCTGGGAATGCTCTGCTGTTTAATTATTTTGGGAAAGGGTTGCTAGGAGGTTGTCAGTGGTATTGGATGTTGCTATTTCTTTTTCTCTAGTTATTTTATTTTTAAATGATTTTTCTGTGTTGAATTTGACCATGAGGCAGCAGTGCTGGTTATTGGTCGGCCTTACTGCTGCAAAAAGAATGATAGTTCAAAGATGGAAAGCTCCTCACATCTTGTCCTTTCAAAAATGGGTATCCTCAGTAGTGGACTTGGCTAGTATGGAGATGTCAGTGGCCCGTATGCATGGTGCTAAAGTTGTAAATGTTAGCTCGTGGACTTTATTTATTGATGCCATGCAAGCGGACGCTGAACCTGCAGAAGTGTGATGTGTTCAATTTCAAATGATTGTTAACAATAATGATAATAATAATAATAATAATGATAATAATAATGATAATGATAATGATAATAATAATAATAAATCGGTTTTATATAGTGCTTTTCTAAATACTCAAAGACGCTTTACAAAAGAATAAGCACAGAAACAGGTACTCAAAACAAAACACTCAAAACACTTAAAAGAGAAAGAGCGGATGGAGGATGACGGGGGAGGATTTTTAGGTGCAGTAGGTGATCCTGAAGAGATGGGATTTAAGCTGACTCTTGAATGAGGGGAGTGTGTCAGAGTTCCGGATGGCCAGGGGCAGGGAGTTCCAGAGGGTAGGGGCGAATGCTCTGTCCCCCAGAGTGCGGTACTTGGTCTTGGTGATGGGGGTGAGAAGGTTGGCATCGGTGGAGCGGAGGCGGCGAGTGGGGGAATGACGTTGGAGGAGATCGGTCAGGTATGAGGGTGCAAGGTTGTTTAGGGCTTTGTAGGTCGTGAGGAGGATCTTGAAGTTGATGCGTTGTTTTATGGGAAGCCAGTGAAGTTGACGGAGGATGGGAGTGATGTGTTCTCTGGAGGGGGAGTGAGTGAGCAGTCGGGCAGCAGAGTTTTGAACACACTGCAGTTTTTAAAGGACAGTGGTGGGGAGGCCATACAGGATGCTATTACAATAGTCGAGTCTGGAGGTGATGAAGGCGTGGATGAGTGTTTTGGCGGCTGAGGAGGAGAGAATGGGGCAAAGGCGTGCAATGTTGCGAAGGTGGAAGAAAGATTGAGTGTGAAGAAAGAGAATGGGGGTCCGTGATGATGCCGAGGTTTCTGACCAGGGGGGAGGGAGTGACAGAGTGACCATCGATGCAGAGTGAGAAGTCCTGGGAGGTGGGGAGGATGGGTTTTGGGCCAAAGATGATCATTTCCATTTTATTGCTGTTGAGTTTTAGGAAGTTGTAGTTCATTCAGGTTTTGATGTCGGTGAGACAGTCGGTGAGGGTAGAGAGAATGGCAGGAGTAATGGCTGTGGTAGTGATGTAAAGCTGGGTATCATCGGTATAACAGTGAAAGTGAAGACCATGGCGGCGGATGATGTGACCTAGTGGTAGCATGTAGAGAATGAAGAGGATTGGGCCAAGCACAGGCGGAGTCAGTGATGCCAATGGATTTTAGACGGCTGAGGAGGATGGAGTGATTGACGGTGCCGAAGGCAGGACTGAAGTCGAGGAGGAGGAGAATGGTGAGGGAGCCGGAGTCAGAAGAGAGTAAAATGTCATTTGTTACTTTGACTAGTGCTGTTTCAGTGCTGTGGAGAGTTCGGAAGCCGGATTGGAATGTTTCATACAGGTTATTGGAGAGGAGGTATTGCTTGAGTTGTGTCGCGACGGCTCTTTCCAGTAGTTTTGAGAGGAATGGGAGGTTGGAAATGGGTCTGAAGTTGTTGGGGTCGTTGGGGTCAAGGCCAGGTTTTTTAAGGAGGGGACATCAGGTCACCTGCCAGACAATGTTGAGATAGGCAATTATGAAATCATTAATTACTTAAAATTGTGTGCAGACAAACTCTGAGCTGAAGTCTGCATTGATTGCAGTCAAGTTATATTGACCCTTTGCCACCTTCAGTATCAAGTATAGTAATACAGATATTGTAGTGAATTTGACAGATACAGAGAGTAGCTTTGGCAATTTTAACTAGAAAAAACAAATTGTTAGGGCTGTAAAATGCTTAATGTTTTAAATTTAAAAATAAATAAAAAAGAAATCTCTGTCCACATGTCAAGATGTGTCAATAATGGCCATACAGACCACCACCGTCAGTGCTACCTCCGCTTAAAGGTCCTTTATCATAACCTCCTTCACTCTCGCCTCATTTGTTGCTGTGTGAAGCTTTTGACTCAGCCCTCCAAGTGCCATCTATTGGCTGTATCTATACCAACATAAAGGACGCATGGAAGTATGAGGGCAGTTACGTTTTTTTAAGTTTAAATTGGACATACCTGAGGACGTCGCTTAGACCCAAGTCTTCCTGATGTTGACTGATCTGCAGTCAGGTGCCTCCCATTTAGTAAGAGCTGTATTTAATTTTGATTTAGTTTCATCCACCAGTTTTATCCACTCCAAAATAGCGCTTTGTCAGCTTTGGTGATGCAATTGCCAGGGGACATCAGTCTGATTAGCTGCACCTGTATGGTCAGCTTGTAGCTCAAACTTGAAGAACACTGCTCAAAAAAATTTAAGGGAACACTTAAATCACACATCAGAGCTTGATGAATGAATTATTTAAGTTCAGAATCTTAACTGATGTACATTGTATAATTTTGGTGAGAACAAAATGATGTAACGCAAACAGCAAACCTTCTTGAACTACCTGTGCAACCTGATTGGGCTGCAGGTGCCACCTCATGCTAACAGTAGTGACAAGGACACTAGCAGAACACAAAACGAGAGCAGAATCAGTCAGGAAGGATAAGGAGAGTGCAAGTGTCTGTAGCCACCACATGTAAAACCATTCCCTTTTGGGGGGTTGTCCTCCATGCCTCTCCATTGCACCTGTTATCACTTTCACTTGCACCAAAGCAGGAGAAACTGATTCACAATCACTTGTGCTTCCTAAATGGACACATTGAAAGCCCTAAAGTTTAACGGACTTGGTGTTTTACTGTAAGAAATAAGGTTTCCCTTAATTTTTTTGAGCAGTGTACTTCCGTGATATTTTAATATATTTAATACATAGTGCATACTACTTTGTCTCATCAACTGAGCCATATGGGCCATTCAAAAGCACAGTAGTGTAGTTATTTCCTGTGGCAGCAGGAAGCAGGGGGTGGGTGCATTGAAGGGAAGCAGCAGATTAATGCAATAAAACAACAACAACAAAAATATGTTCTTAACTGCATTGCGATTAATGCCTAAACACTGACAGCCCTACTACATTTTTTAACATATTTTTTTATTAGCATTCATATTAGTGCTGTGAGGGTCCAAAGCACAGAGGGATGTTGTATGCTGTAAAACCCTCTGAGGCAAATTGTGATTTGTGATATTTTGCATTTATAAATAAAATTGTAATTGAAATTTAACACAGCTTTGTTGTTTCAATGAGTAAAAGTGAAAACAGAAAACTGCTTAATCATTGCTTGATAGTGCACCCTATCTGCTCAAAATGAGTAAAGGGAAATGAGCAAAAGGCTAAACTGCATGGCTTGTGCTGTAAATATTTTAAAAATCAATTTGTACCTAGAATTATATAGTAGTGTTTTTTTAATCCACCTTTAAAACATTATTACTCTAAATAGCAGCTTTTTTTTAATGCTTTTTTAATCCATTTTCTGCTTTATTTTTCAAAATAAAGCAGAAATAATGAGCCTGAAAGGTAATCCAAGACAACAGCCACTGAGACATTTAGACATACTGATACATTGTCAGAGCTGAGTCATATGTGTATGCCATTGTGTCCAGAGCCTGTATGTCCTATATGAAGAGTAGCCACAAAGCAGGGACAGACTTCCAAAATGTTGAAGCAAGAATATTCTGCTGTTCACAAGTTAATAAATAAAGTTTTATTTTCAAAATCATGCAAATCCATTCATTACTCATAGACTCAGTCCCTCTTTATACATTTATCTCTCAGAAGTAGCAACAGCCTACTCAAAAAGTCTACATGATGCACTACTGTGTGGCAAACTAAACATGCCCCCTCTGTGGTACATATGGAAAATATATATTTTTACATGAGCAAAATACCACTTAGTAATGGCATTATTCGGTTTGATGTGGTATTGCAATGAAAATAAAAAGTAAAAAATAGGTATGACATCATCATGGCATAATGACCACACTGCATTTACATAACACCCACACTGGCTGGTTGCAACTATAACACTGTATTATCATACTTGTATAGTCATGTGTGCTAAATGTAAATCGCACATGCATCCTCACTCAACATTAAAGGTGCAATCAATAAAGGATGCTTTTTTGCAGTCTCTAGTTGGCAGCATGTCTTTGCACGCAAATTGTATGATGGAATTTCGCGTACAGCACTTTGGACATAACGTCATGTACAAACTGACTCAGGTGAGATAACTAACAGATTTAATTTCAGTGCCTCGCAGTCATATTCCATCCATGTTTTTCACGGCAGGAGTACCACACTTATTAGATGTGGTGAGCCAACATTGGTAATGTAGCAAAAACTAGGACGCTACTGGTAACTGCATCATGTAGGTTGCTTATTATGGAGACCCAAAACATTCAATATTTAATAAGAAATTACTATATATAAATAAATGCATACACTTTTTCTCACAAAGGTGGTCAAGACAAATGGGGCAGAAACAGTTGTGTATCTGGCCCTGAATGAGCGATCAGCCAATCATACAACTGGCCCTGCCTCTGGATTTAATATCACTTCGAAATAATGAGTTTAAAAAACATTTAGATTATCACACAATTTCAGGGTTAATTATGCATTTTGTTCCATCAATTTCTAGGGATTGAAAAATGAAGCCAACCAACAGTTACCAAAAACAGCAGTTCCTCTTCTGGCCACTTGAGGCTGGCTCCAAGAGTAAATCCCCATATACCTCCACGTTAAAATGCCCAACTTTACAGCAGAAATAAACATGTTTACAGCCTGGTGCAAAAGGATCATGTTTCAAACATGATCCTAATTAATCACTACTGAAATATTTCAGAGTCTGAAGCTCAATTCCCCTTTTACAAACTTCACTCATGGTAAATTGGGTTTTAGAAAAACCAAACTGAGCACAGAGGGTATGCCATGCCATTCTCAGCAGGTTTACAAAATAGGACTTCCTGTACCTGTTTTGGAAAGCTGACAGCAGAAACAAAAAAGTGACAGGCGATGTTCTGACAAACCTATATGTATGTAATGGTGGTTTTGTGCAAAGAGCCAACAAAATATTTTTATATATATTGCACCTTTAAGATTAAGTGGTAAAACTAATTGAACAGAGCCTCAGCTTTATTCCCTTACCATTATCTGTTAAGTAAATAAAATACATAGATAATAAATGAATAAATAATTTTATTTTTAAATTGAGACAAAGTTAAGCAAGCTTTTATTTGTTTCGCCTTTGTTTGCAATTTACAATGGTTGGTCTCCTCCCATACACTCCCTGAAGGGCTATTGCTTGAGCTTAAAACGGAATGATACTTAAACAAACCTCTGACTCATAGTATATTAAAACATAGATGGTTAAGTGAGAGAAAAGCAGCAGCCACTTTGTTTTTTTTGTTTTTTTCGGAGGGATGCACTCGTGGCAAATGACTTGAAGAGTTACAATGAAGCCCACAACACTTAAATACAATAATACAGAAATCTTAATTCATCTTAAATAATCCTATCAAACAATTTATGGGTGACATAGATTCAGTGTCTTTGTTATACTTGATAATTAAACCCGCATAATAAACATGCAATGGCATTTTTTTTCTGAGATATTCTTTTGGAGAAAGTCTATATAAAAAGAGTAACTCTCTTTGCTGTATTGCATAAGATCACCACCAAAAAAAAAACAAAAAACCAACAACCCAAAAAACATCAAATAAACAATCCTCATTTGAAAATGTTTCCAGGACATTTGCCAGCTCTGAGCATTCATTATAACAACATACACTTCATATCACTGAGGAATGAATCAGTAAGAATATGAAAATAAACAATACTGCAATAATAATTATGCTTTAAATAGATTATTTTGTTTCTGATACTATATTTTTTTATTTAATTCATTTGGCCTTTGCGCTCCCAAGTCCTACAAGGTCAAACTTCGTGAGTCATGAAATGTTTTCTTTGGAAGGTTTTAACACTGTCAGTGAATCTTCCTGCTTTGCAGTGAGGGGTGTAACAATTAAAATAAAAATGTTGAAAAAAAGAAAGAGGACTCACACTCAGTTCCAAGTTTTTTTGGTCCACCTGGCTGAAATTTATGCAATCTACCAACCCAGCAATACAACTTACTATAGGCTATTGTTTGCCTGTCTACACTCAGAAGTGTTTCTGATATTTTGTACTCCCCATTTATATGAATAATTAGTAGTTGATAAAATACTATAAACACCTCAAGCACCACAAAACAGTTGAATCAACACATCTCTTAAACTGTATTAGTACAATTTGGTGAACCAAATAAACTGACAACTGTAAGTGTATATGGAGCCATCCAAAGGAAGTGAATGCTTCTGTTAAAATGAAAAAGCCATTTGCACAGGGCAAGTTGCACAACAGCATACTAAGTTTAAGGAAAGTGGAGGTTCCTCTTATCACAACACTACCACTAATGCCACACTCCACACCTGCTATTAAAAATCTCCACTCAGTTTACAGTCAATATGAAGTATGACCTCATTTGCTGCTGTCATTTCAGCCCAGATGCCAGGATAAATATTGGTGCTGTACATTTCTGAAAACCACAGATTTCTGAATTTGTACATCTCATACACATCATAAACATTTCTAACCACACGTTAACCACATTGTTGTCATAACATAAAATTGTAACGTAAAGTTTTAACATATCCGCTACATATGAAACTTACAAACATAACTGTGGTTTGCAGATATGTACAATGTCAACATGTATTTTGGCGATTAGAATGGTCATTTCAAACTGAAACCTGACATCCCAGAACTTTACAAGACAACTTAATCATCTGACAGTAATGTATAATTAAACAGAATTGATTAAAACATATCTTAAATAAAATTGTAACACCCCTTTTTCACTGTATAAAGCTATAATGCAAGCACAACTGAAAGTTTAAATTATTTTTAATGTGGATATTTATACTAAGGTCTGCACCAAATAGCGTAAGAACCAGTGAGAAATGCCAGTCATGCTGTATTTGTAATAACAAAATCCTGGGGGCATTTCTCTCCCCGTCCTTCTTCCATCTGAATTTCTACTTTCCTATAGTGCTCACATGTGGTATGTTTCTGTCTTTCATAAACACCCCGTCACCCAGTTCTTGGTCTTATCCTCAGTCTCTACATTATATTCCTATCTCCTCCAGCTTGCATAACTCACCCCTGGCTTAGTAAGGCACTGTATCCTCCTGTCTCCACTCCTTCTGCTTTCATCCAAACATTGATCATCTGTCTCCAGCCTGTCCTCCTGATCTAACTGATGGTTGCTCCAGCCCGGCTGATTATTTATCTTAGCTAATAAGCATGCGCTAACTTTGTCGGCAGCTATAAAGTCTGAAACAGACTAATCACTTTTTTGCTGCTTTGGTATTGCTTTCATAAAACTACATTGTTTGATTAACAAATGTACGGAGCAAGCCCTAATTAAGTAGCATTAATTGAAAAAAGACAGTCTAAAGCTCCGATAGGGACACCTAGAGGCTATGATGTTTCTTACACACCAAAATACTGTTGGACAGAACAAACATGCAGAATTTAGTTATTCTTAGAGCCTTGACCTGCAGCGGGGCTAGACAATTGTCTGAATGGTGATGTTAAATTATGTATTCAGTAATTCCATGGCAATCTGACCAGTAGTTTCCCACATATATTGATCTGAACCAGCTTGTTGGACACTATCTTAAAACCATGATGCTACAGGGGCAAAAGATCAAATAAAAATTTAAAAAAATAAAAATAAAAATTAAAAAAAAAAAAATTAGTAAACATTATGTCAACAATGGATTCAACCATTTTGCAAGCATAGTTTTCGGGACATTTATTTACTTCTGTTGTCTTAAAAAAAGATGATAACTTGCAAGCTGATGGAGAATCATGACTTGTTGATGTCCGTATGTTGGCTGGGTTTCCAGCTCACTCAGCTCCACTGGAACAAAATGGACTGCTGATTATGTTGCTAATGATGTGAACACTTAGTTAAGGAGCCCTTCACACACAGTGTTGGCATGTACAGGGTATGGACACGATATTAACATCTGTAAACTATATTTTAAGTCAATCCAGTACAACGGCTCCATTAGTAAGGATCAGGATGTTCAGTGTTTGTGAAATTGTCATAGAGGTGTTGATTTGACTCTGTGGTAATTGTGTAGTTTGGTGGTGTGCTGGATTACATTATGTAGAGGCACCTCACATCTTCCTGCTTGGCATGTACCACAAACTGCACAAAAAGGATACCTCAGAGTTTAATCCCTCACCCCTTTGACAGTCTTAACAAAAGCAGACCCATAGGCTTCTCAAAGGTCGCATTTATTGCAGAGCTGTTGTGTTGGATTACAGCAGGGTTGTAGGTGTTCCTTCTTTGTGTCCACCCCCTGTACCTACATGCAACGTGCATTGTACACATGAAAAGTCGTAAACATCGTCATACTAATGTTTGCTCTTTGTGTATCAATCATTGTCCTGAAAGTCTTTCAGGAAAAATTCTCTCTTCATTTTCTCTCCACTCTCCTCCTCTGTCCATCTTTGGGTCCTTCCTTTTGCTCTTGCTCCATTATTCCTTTGTATTTTTTGCTTGTTACTGTGAATGTAGAATAAGATGAAGCAAAGAAGTCATCATCTGAGCCAAAAACCTTAACGTGCCACCAGTCACATATTGTACAGCATATACTCTGATATTTTCTATGTACAAAGTCAGAGTTAGAAGCATTCCAAACAAAGTGTGCTGGAAGTTGGGGCAGAGCTGGCGAGTTGAGTGTCTGGATGAGGAAGAGCTGGGAGGAAGGCTTAGGGCGGGGCCTGTAGAGGACGCTGGAGATTCCTCCTGGACTGGGAGCCGAGTATATAACCCATCGTTCACTGGAACAGGGACTCCTTAGAGAGCAGTAAGAAAGGTTTGAGGGATGAGCAAAGGGAAGATGTCTGTAGAGGGCCTTGAACAGGTTACAGTATGAAAGCTTGTTGCCCCAAGAACAGATCAGTTGAGCTGATCTTCGTACTGTTTCCGGAAACAGTCACCTGCAGGGAAAAACTCCCAGCAACGCTCCTGGTACATCTTCCATACGTAAGACTCCTTTAAGATAGACAGATGGGAGGAGGTAGAAAGGGATTACATTACATACGACATATTTAGAGTCACCTACTGAGGTTAGTAACAGCAGTGTGAGCTTCAAACACTGAGCCACCAATGGCCCCAGTATGTGTTCAGACAAAGTGTTGTACGACCAGGGCAGAAGTGTTTCTACCTGTTCCAAATAGCCAAACTCTGTTAACATGTTTACATGCACAGTTAAGTCAAGCTATGGTTATAGCTCAGCTAGGCCATTTAACTGAACTACTGTCACAGGAGGGGAACAGATTTATTGACCCCTTTCAGCTTGTTAGTACAGGACCTTTTTTCAGTTGATCTACTACGTCTCAGACCAAACAATCGCCAAAATTAGCTACGGGTAGCTAGTGGCAAACTGGTACCATGGTGAGCAACGTCACAGCCCAGTACATTTTGTGCATCCAGAAATGCACAGCTCTAATATAGATTTTGCCATTTTGTTATCGGCTACTTCTTCCTCTGTTACACATTTAACGCTATGGTTCTCGGGTCAAAGCCTGGGGTGGAAACTGTGGAGCATGCACAGAACGCCTAGGCCAGTTTGGGTCTGACTGACTGTATACTCTCAAGTCACATTATCTGAGTGTGTTAGTCCAACTTTGAGAAATTCAATTTAGTACGATTTCAGTGGGACTAGCATGTTTACATGTGTTTTTGGAAGTCTGGTTTTAATTGGACTAACACAACAGGACTGAGGATTTATTTTATTTGGAATATAATGGACAAGCAAAAGTCGCCTACATATCTTTAGAAATCTATATAACTTGATGATGTCTTTACATAGCCTGCCTTTCAGTTGTTTTTAAGGTCAATAAACACAGAAAATATTCGACTGGAATCTCTCCTATTTGTCCAGGACACTATCAGGACATGTAGCAGCACTAATTTTTTTCTACAGGAAACCATACGGAGGGGTGAGATTCCACCATTGGACATGGGTTTCAGATGCTGTTAGAGGATCTGACAGGCACTTTGTTTGAAGCATACTGAGGCTTTAACCATGCAAACAGCAAGGATCAGAAACACTGGAGGAGAATTTGAAGTTGAGCTGTACTAACTACATAATAATATCATAGTAATGTATATTTAATAAGACCAAAAGAAAAAAAGCTGTTTTACCTGGCCTGTGTGCTCTGTTTCATCTTTGTTGATGAGATACATCACAAAGAATCTGAGACACACACACGCACATACATTAGAAGAACATATCCACTTTATTATCACACATACACCCACATGCACAAACATACACCAACAAAACCTGATGTTAAAGGGTAAATTTGGTGTTTTTCAACCTAGACCCTATTTTTCCATGTTAATGTGAATAGTGGGGACAACAATTTTATTAATTGGTCCAGTATTGAGGGAGATCGCTGCAGCCCAATGTAATCACTCAGGGCATGTTCGCACTGTCAATTAATGTCCACTCAAAGCTCAGGTTGTTGTTCTAAATGTCTGGCAACATTATGAAAAGGATCCCTACAGTGCTAAACTTTTTGTTAAAGAGTAAGATCCTTTTTGTTTTACCAGAAACACCCCTGAAATCCCTATCACCAAACCTGACAGACTCCATTAAAATAAACAGCTTAAAACACACTTCATTCAAAGTTGCCAGAAACAAACAAAAATAAAGACAAAACTGACAAACCATTTTGGTTCATCTTTACCCTGCTCTGAAAATCATTAACTCTGGTTTTGTTGAAATAAACCCTTAATTTACCTTAGAAGTGAAAATATACTGGCTCAATACTCGATACAAATTTCTTTATGTTTATTTAAATGAAGTCTGGTGGGTTTGGCGATAGTGGGACTGTTTCTGGTTAAACAAAAAGGATCTTACTGCTAAAAAGGTCTATCTCTGTAGGGATCTTTTCCATAATATTGTCAGACACTTAGAATAACAATTTGAGCCTGTCAGTGGCAAAAACAAACACTTTTGGTGGACGTACATTGATGGTGTGAACATGCAGAGTGGTTACATTGCAGCACACTACGATTACAATCAATACTGGACCAGTTCCAAAAATTGTTGTAGACATAGAAACATGGAAAAATAGGGTCCATGTTGAAAATGACCAAAGTTATCCTTTAAAAAAATGCCAGCACTTACTACTACAACTACTGGTTGTACAGAGGAAGATTTGAAACATGTCTAAAATCATACAGCTGAGAACTGTGTCCACTGTTTTGTTGTTTGTTGAGTTTGCACATGATCCATTCAGTAACAAAAGTGTTCTGACATAATAACATAAACAACAGCACACACAACAGATTAGCCACATGACCCTCAAACAGCCACACTGGTGTTTAAATGATTTGTGTCACTGCTCAAAACATTCCCAGTTGTTATAAATTGGAGGCAAAGACAAATGAGAACACAACATTTGTAGAGTCTTTCAATCAGGTGCATTGCATAAGGCAGGCATGATTATAAAATACCAAGTTACACTTCGTTAGAGGTACATGTACACACACATACAAACACACAAAAACTCCAGATGTACTCACAGGTAGTTGGCTAGGTTGTGCTCCTGTAGCGTGTGCGTTTCAAAGCCATGTGGCACTGTGTCAAAGTAGTCGTTACCTATTCCACAGATAAAACATTTTGTCTGGAAGAGAAAGATGGAAGTGTTATTACGTGATTCTCGTTATACAAAACCTTTACCTGACACTCTTTATTTGTAACCATATTGGCAACCAGCATCTGCCAGTCACATGCTGTATAATACTGCATTGTTTTAGGTGGTAGAGAATGTATGAGTGTGTCTTTTCACCTCCATGTCTTCTTTCACTTGTTCCTGCTGGTCCCTCAGCTCTCCAAAAGCATCAATGATCAACCCTTGAATGTTCAGACCACAGATGGTGGAGAAATTAATTAACCAGACCACAACCAAAAGCAAAAGCCTTTTGTTTTACTCAATAACCTTTAATAGTACTGGATCTTCATATAACAGTCTTCATATTATTACCATACAATGATCACAACTTTATTTGAGTTTGTGGGAATCTAAGACAAAATATTACAAACAGCTTTAAAACAATGCCACTACAATATTTAACATGTAAAATGTGAAGCTTATGATATCATATTTGACTGATATAATCATCTGGTTGTAATTCTGGAATGAAAGAGAAAAAAATAAAGACAATTCATGCCCAAAACATGTCACTGCAGAAAAACACGGGTTCTAATTAATGCTATTATTTTCACTTGTGTCTGCTGTGGAAAAAGTCCTGTTACTTGTAGCTGCAATATGGCCAACTTTACGGCAGAAGTAAATATGCTTACAGCCTGTTACAAAAAACAGTTACAATCTCGACAGCTAATTTTCCCTGCTCCTGAAAACTGTATGGGGGTAGAGGGGTGCATTTTTATGACACACCTCTTTAAATGTTATTGAGGCGTAAAGTTACACAAAGAGCATGACTGCTTTGAGTGGCAGGTATGAGCTGTCCACTGACAATTTACTACCACGGTGACAATGTTGGTAAGGTTATGACCCAAAAAGATGCAGAAAAATTGGTCCACGCTTTTGTTACCTCAAGGCTGGATTACTGTAACTCTCTATTATCAGGTAGCTCTAGTAAATCATTAAAAACTCTCCAGCTAATTCAGAATGCAGCAGCACGAGTACTAACAGGAACTAAGAAACGAGATCATATTTCTCCTGTTTTAGCTTCTCTGCACTGGCTCCCTGTAAAATCCAGAATTGAATTTAAAATCCTACTGTTAACTTATAAAGCTCTAAATGGTCAAGCTCCGTCATATCTTAGAGAGCTCATAGTGCCATATTATCCCACCAGAACTCTGTGTTCTGAGAACGCAGGGTTACTCGTGGTCCCTAAAGTCTCCAAAAGTAGATCAGGAGCCAGAGCCTTCAGCTATCAGGCTCCTCTCCTGCGGAATCATCTTCCTGTTAAGGTCCGGGAGGCAGACACCGTCTTCACATTTAAGACTAGACTTAAGACTTTCCTCTTTGATAAAGCTTATAGTTAGGGCTGGCTCAGGCTTGCCCTGTACCAGCCCCTTGTTAGGCTGACTTAGGCCTAGTCTGCCGGAGGACCACCTATAATCCCCCGGGCACCTTCTCTCTCTCTCTCTCTCTCTCTCTCTCTCTCTCTCTCTCTCGTATCCTATTACTGTATCTTGTTTACTCGGCCATTCTGGATGTCACTAACTCGGCTTCTTCTCCGGAGCCTTTGTGCTCCACTGTCTCTCAGGTTAACTCGTATTGCAGCGGTGCCTGGATAGCGTGACGTGTGTGGTTGTGCTGCTGCCGTGGTCCTGCCAGATGCCTCCTGCTGCTGCTGCTGCCATCATTAGTCATTAGTCATACTTCTACTGTTATTATACACATATGATCATTATCATACACAATATTATTACTTTCATGAATGTTGTTGTAAGGTACTGTCATTACCAAGGATGTCATACAGATTACTGTATTGTGTCATACAGATTACTGTTAATTTGTTATGCTGATCTGTTCTGTACGACATCTATTGCACGTCTGTCCATCCTGGAAGAGGGATCCCTCCTCAGTTGCTCTTCCTGAGGTTTCTAACGTTTTTTTCCCCCTGTTAAAGGGTTTTTCTGAGGAGTTTTTCCTTATCCACTGTAAGGGTCCAAAGGACAGAGGGATGTCGTATGCTGTAAAGCCCTGTGAGGCAAACTGTGATTTGTGATATTGGGCTTTATAAATAAAATTGATTGATTGATTGATTGATTGATTGATTGATTGATTGATTGATTGATTGATTAAACAAACGCTGGCATGACCCAGACTATGATGTAGGCTCCGGATTTGTGTAAACTCCACAGACCCCTTTGGTAATTCTAACAAAGCAGTTTGCACCCTTCTCTACAGTTAGGGCAGTGTGTGTCTGTGTGTGTGCACGCGCGTGCATGGGTTGGACCTCTCACCCTGGATGATGGCCAGGAGGATAACGATGACAAAGAAGAAGAAGGTAATGTCAAAGATGATGCGATAGATCTCATACTCGTCACCTGCTGGGTCCTCAATCTGGTCACCAATCCCTCCACCTGCTCGCACACCAACATACATGTGGAACATGTAGCACTGTGTGTGTGTGTGTGTGTGTGAGAGAGAGAGAGAGAGAGAGAGAGAGAGAGAGAGAGAGAGAGAGAGAGAGAGAGAGAGAATTAACATGCTGGATTTGAAATGAGGATGAGTTGTGATTTTTACAACTCACTGAAAGGTGCACACCTTTTTTTTCTTATTTTGCACTAAATTAAGTCTTTTAAGTGAAAATATGTCTTTAAAAGTCAGTCAGTCTTCATCCATGGAATGATTTTATTGTGTCAGATCTGAGTTATATGGTCTGTGACCCAGTACATTCAACAATGTTTCCACAATGAACATTTGCAGTGTTACCACCATAATTTGAGCAACAAAGTACTATAACAATAATCACTTTAAAATTAAGTTAAAAGTAAGGGAATAATGTGTTAAATGTGTTAATGGGAAAACAGGAAAGAGAAGAAATCTTAAATCAGACATACTGTGTATATAAAAGGAACAAGATGCAGTGAGGAACTAACAAAAGGAGAAAGAAGAAAGGATTGTAAAACCCTTGTACACTGAGAGAAAGATGGAGGCTAAGAGAGGAACAAGTGGAACAGAAAAGAAGAGATCAGCTCAGATCCTCTCATCCTGCTGGGAGTGTTATTGTAAGGGATTTAATCACATAAAGGGAGGAGAGGAAAGAGCAAAAACCTGCCTGGGGCAGTGGCCCTTCATCAGTCTATCCCTCCATCCCACTAAGCCCCTGTCACCTTCCTGTACACCAGTTAGAGCTGCCACCCGCGGCCCCTTAATAGGAAATAGAAGAGCTCTATGGAATGCTATGGGTGACTGACTATAGGGGATTAGAGTGTGTGTCCTGAAATTTCCGGGTGACAGAAGGCCTCCTCCCACCCCCAGAAAACACACACCATAGAGCCCTTATATAGTATTTCTTTCAGAAGGCTCTGTAGCAGAGAACAGCCTCATTATAGCAGTGATTCACTCTGTCTTTACCTGCTTCCTCCCTCCATCACTGACAAGATGTGTCTAGATATTTGATTTGACATGTTTATGCTTCCTACCTGATTGAGCTAATATGCATTAAAGGCACAGACCTTTTTGTAAATATTTAGACTAGCAGTAGGTAGTTTACACTACCAAAGATTAAAATGCACGATAAACCTATTAGCACTGTACCATGGCTTCTAGCATGAAGTCAGTGCCAGTATCGCTATCCTGTACCACAAAGCTGCGTCACTTTTAATTCTCATACCTCATAACTTTAGCTTATGCTGCTGCTGTAGCCAACTTGCTCCAGCATCATGACACGTACTTCCTTTTCCTTTTCAGATCCAATTATCCAGGGCTATCACTGTTACTGTACCCAAAGAGCCTCAAACTGAGCTTGCATCATAGAAAACAAACCCAGGTTGGTAACTATTAAAAGTAATCTTTCTTATGGTCACACGCACTGTTGCTATTCCTACAAAGCTAACAGATGCCTGGAAAAGAAACTGACAAAAGAAAGCATGTAATCTTACAGCATTTCAGCTGAACCACAGACAGAGCCTGAGGGTGAACACTGTCAGACTAAAAGCTCTGACCCATGACTTTTTGACCATAAATGGAGCTGGACCTTCTTTACAGACAGGCTCCTCAGGATGCTTCCTACTTTCAGTGAGGCAGGCTTTACTGATATTAGCAGCGAGAACAGCAGTGAGCCACGGCCCAGAGCAATGAGACTAAATAGTTGTAAAGAGACAAAATCATGGTGTCAAAGAGTAACTTCTGTGTCTTCAACCTGGACCCTATTTCCCATGTTTTTGTGTCTAAATGACTAATGGGAAAAAAATGTTTTTGACATTGGTCTAGTATTGAGTGAGAGTGCTGCAACCAGCATCACCGAAACAGGCTGCAGTGTAACCACTTGAGGCATGTTCGCACCGTCAATTTATGTCCACTAATAGCGCATGGTTTTGCCACTGACAGGCTCAGATTATAGGCTTGGGTGACATCAAGGTATTAGAGTATACCAGGGTATTTAGAAGTTCCGATGGTAAGATTTTCAATAACGTAAAAACTACCGATGCTCATCTTTCAGTAGCTGTATTGAGGATGATATGTAGTGCACATTATGCACCACCAGAGGTCAGTTTTTTATTGGTGGAACATTACAACAATAATCATCAGATTATTCTGACAGCATCATAGAAAGGATCCCTGGAGAGACAGACCTTTATGTGAAAGAGTAAGGTCCTTTTTGTTTAACCAGAAACAGCGTTAAAATCGCCAAACCACTAAACTTAATTACAATAAACAGCAATTTTAGCGTATATAGAGACAGTATATTTTCACATCTAACTGGATAAATTAAGAGTTTATATTAACCAAACCAGAATTGGTGATTGTGGAAACAAAGGAAAGATGAACCAATTTTGGTTCCTTTAATATTAAATCAGGGGTGTTTTACGATGATAAAATTAATGTTTATTTAAATGGAGTATGGTACAGTAGGTTTGGCAATAGAGATATCATGGCTGTTTCTGGTTAAACAAAAAGGATCTTACTCTTTAATAAAAAGGTCTATCTCTGTAGAGATCCTTTCCATAATGTTGTCAGACAGAATGGAAAATTGAGCCTGTCAGTGGCAAACACAAGCACTTTTAGTAAATGTAAATTGACAGTGTGAATATGTCCTAAGTGGTTACATTGCAGCCGGTTTGCTGAGGCTGGCTTCAGGACTCTCACTCAGCACTGGAACAATTTCAAAAATTGTTGAACCCATGAGTCACTTCAAACACAAAAACATGGGAAAATAGGGTCCAGATTGAAAATTTTTGAAGTTACCCTTTGACATTTAACAACACCAACTGCACAGATGTGAGAAATATATATATTCAACAAAAGCAATGGGCAGATTTTAGTTTCAGATTATTGCTTGAAATGTCACCAGAAATGATCCGACTCAGGATAGCCGTTGGTCCACATCACCGTTTTATATCCAGCACTACTGCCTGTCACCAGTGCCACATACACATTCATTCATATAACAGGACTGCTTCCCAGTGTCCATACATCTAACTGCTACCTGCTGAAAAACAGCATACACCAACTCACCCTTCATCTATATGTTATGAATTTCAAGTTCATTCAGTAGCCTCTTGTCTTGTTACATGTTACATCAGATATTTGTTCCTGTCCTCGTTTAAAATGCTGTCATTATGTTCACAGCTAACACTGACCAACAAAGTAATGCCTTAATGCTAAGATGCTGCCTTGAGCCATTAGACCTAAGGCAACTGTAGTTGCCATTCTAGTAAAGCACAATATGTTGGGAAAGTGTCTGACTGCACTACAGCACAGAAAGCTATACACATGTCACACTCACTGTCAACATGTCATCACACTTCATGTCTGGCAGTTCTCCATCTTCACTCTTGTTGTAGAACTTCCTGAAGAAGTTGAAGGCCACTACTGTGTATAGGTACACCACCACTGCTAACAGGCCAACTGTTAACACCAGCTGGAAGACAGGAGAGAAGACAAGGCTGCTGTAATGCACAACAGTCTGGGTACAGAAAAAATACAACAACATGGGCAACTAAGATAACAGCATGTTTGTATACTTTAAAAAATGTGAGATGGTCTCTAAAATACTTAAAATGGTGGTTAGTGGTTGATCTGGACACTCTGAATGTACTATTTCTGTGCTGGTGTTATTTAAGGTACTTTAAAACCCCCTTGTGGACAACAGTAGAAAAAAACCTCTATCTGGCAGCAGGGTGGCTTTAACAAGCATGCAGGCGATCACTTTGCTTTCTTCCCTCAAGTTTGGATGTATGTACAGCAGAAATAGTCTGCAACACACTGGGAAGATACATTTTATTAAAGATAACCTGTCTTTAGTTGTTTTTATGGAGAATCGTTGAATGAGTTATTTGACAAGCATTACATGTCAGCTACAATATGGACACAGTATATTAGGGGTAGTATAATACAGAGTGCTAAAAGGTGTTAACATTTAAATATATGATCGGAGTGTATTTATGTAACATTTTTCATACTGTGTTCATCTGTTTCAGTTTTACAGTTCATTCAATTAGACAGGAAGGAGAGTGAGAAACGACTCTAGCCCCAGGTCTTTAAGCTGAAAGAAGAGAAGAGGAGACGAGCTGCCATAGGAGTAGGGAAAAAAAGTTTCTGTATGTGCTGGTATGTAAAAGGCAGAGAGCAAGTGGGGGAAAATGCATTTAATTCCAGGGGCAGTCTGCTGTGTCCTGGAGCAGCAGAGCATGTCTAGTTGCCGTCGGAGTGGGGTTGTACATTGAAAATAATGGTGGCATATTTTTTGACGTGCGGCATTCACTGCCAGTTTGTTTTGGCCTTTACTGGACTCTGTTAGCTGTTTGTTAAGTCTGACAATGCAACATCAGACAAGGATTCTATGTTACTATGTATAACACAGTAGTTGCAAAAAGGTGTTTGAGTACAGACATGCAAATGCTGTAATATGTGTGCATTTTTTCGACCATAGTGTAGCTGGGTGTGTCGTAGTTTACCTGTTTGCCATTGTGTGTGACTGAGGACAGAATGGTTCGGAGTGTCTTGAAGCCCATGGCAATGTCAAGCAGATGGGCAGCAAAGAAGAAGTTGTTATAGTGACCCAGGATGGACATGGTCATATACCAGGCCAGATACAGGAAGGACTGTATGGTGCGAGGGACAGTGAGGTTGGTTAATACAGTTACATAAGGACAATATCAATGTTCAGTTTCTGGCTGCATTTACATGGCTTTTCAATTTTGGCACAGATTAGTGTATCAGTTCACGAAAATGTCACATGAAGTGACTGTTAATGATCCCAGAATTTGATGGGACCAAAACTTTGCATAAATGAGACAACAGCACGTTAGAAAAAGCCAGAGGTAAGCTGGTACTATATTTCCATATACATTGTTGATATGCTTCTATATCCACATACTGCAACCTTCAGTGAAAGGCAATATAGTGTAATATATCCGTGTGGTTAATTTGAATTTGAATCAGAAATCGGAAAATGTCTGCAAAGACTCAAGACTCAGTTTGACATTTTATTATCATTCATTAACAGTTTTTTTTTTTTTTTTTATTATTGAATAAATACCTCTGGAATGCCTGCTGACATCATGATAATATTTAAATTCTTAAATGTAAAGAGGCAATGTTTTTGAAACCCTGTTACTTCCAATCAACATAATGGAGCAAGACATGGCTGCTAAATGATTTTGTGCCTCTACATACTTACATTGTCTGTGAACACAACCCCCAGCTTCCAGATCTGGTACTTGACATCAATGGAGTTCAGCCTGAAAACAGATGGAGAAGAGGCTCACAGAGGGCGATCATGTGTGAGACCATATGACCAACAGAGGACCCTGAGCCTCTGAAGCTTGTAAAACCTGATACTATTAACTCCAAATCACATTTCAAATGTGTACAGATCAGCCTACTGGAAATGATTCATACCAATAAAGAAAAACAGGTCTATCTGTTCTCAGATAGAGCTGCTATTCATATTGTAACAGGTTGGTGGGCTGCTTTGAAAGAAGAAAATTTTGTCCAGTGTGTGATCTGGGATTAAAAAAAAATGAGTTTAAGTTTGCTTTTTACTGCTGTTTATACTGTAAATTGTACCGTGAACTTTTATTAATGACATACAGGGCATGGGCGGCTGTAGCTCAGAGGTAGAGCGGGTCGTCCACCAATCGAAAGATCAGCGGTTCGATCCCAGGCTCCTCCAGGCCGCATGTTGAAGTATCCTTGAGCAAGATACTGAACCAATGGCTGTTCCATCAGTGTGAGGAGCTGAGGAACTGAGTAGCAGGTGGCACCTTGTATGGTAGCCTCAGCCACCAGTGTGTAAACTGTGAAGTGTAAAAAGTGCTTTGAGTAGATGACTAGAAAGGTGCTATACAAATGCAGGTCCATTTATCATCTACAGAACACAAGTGAGTTGCTGGATATGAATGACTCACGTCATTTGAAATGGTTATTTAAATATGTGGACAATTGAACTGTCCCATTTTTCAATGAATGTATGAAAACCTTGTATTAGTAAGGGGTGGATGTTAACTATGGTTGCTGTTTCCTGAATTATATATTTATGTCTTGTTAAATAAAATTTAGTTTTCATTTATTCATAAGTAGTATTTATTGCAATGTATGGGCACTGACCTGAACAGCATAAAGATGACCTTTCTTTAATCATACAAAAGAAACTGATTAAGAACATAGATGTGGATGCATTTTGACTAAGTTTGTCCTGGCAGTGTGTGATAACTATGGTCAGCCCACCATGAAATGCTGCAGTCATTGTTAACATTATTACGCTTTGGTGTAAAATATTTTGTAAGATTCATGATTTAAAATCAAGCTTTAGTGTGCAGGTACATATTATTACATATTTGTGTCTCATAAACACACATACGCACACGCACACACAGACACACAGACACACACACACACACACACACACACACACACACACACACACACACACACAGAGCACTCACACAGCAGCCAATGAGCTGTCTCTCCTGGGCTTTCTCTTTTTGTGAGAGTCGCTGAAGTCCAGAGCAGCCTTGTCCATTCCCAACAGCTCACTGATGCGGTCATGGCCATAGAACTCTCCATATTTATCCATCACCTGAGGAGAAGCAGGGAGAAAACACTTTCCAGTAGGACAACATCTCAGGTAGATTTTTCACATTGAACGTCATTCATACAAGGACAGATGACAAGATGTCATCTGTCAACAATACAACTACAATCCTCATTTTCTGGCAACCAGTACATCCACTGTGTTTTACTAGAGACACACAGGGTTTAGCCTTATTAATCTTCAATTTAATCCTTCCAGGATTACAGCAGTAATGTAAGTCATTTACAAAAGAAAAAAAAAAAAAGGACACTATATCTCATTACGATGAGTTATTATATCAAACACGAGATCAGGATCTTGTGTTTATGAGAAAAGTTCCCATAGTTATGGAAGACGGTTAACGCATGAGGTTATATCCAATAAGTATCTTTCCATTCTTTCCATCAATTTTGTGTAACCTCTTATCCTCTTAAGAGGCTGGAGCCTATTCCAGCTGATATTGGGTGAGAGGTGATATACATCCTGAATGCGTCACCAGACTTTCACAACCTGCATGTCTGTGGGCTGTAGGAGGAAGCCGGAGAACCCATGGAAACTGCCATTCATGGTCCCCTGTCTTATCCTCTAGCCAAGGTTAGCTGTGACTGACAACTATCTTTTCTCATAATTCAGAAAACATTTTTTTCTTTCGTGAATGCAGTGCGCTTTCATACAAATCACCAAAGAGGCAGGAATAGAAATGAAAGAGCAACTGGTTACTTTTGTGGGTTTACTGAACAGCTGATCAGGCAGGAGAGGGCCTCACTGAAATGTGGCATAAATAATCATAACATGTAACATGTATGACGTAACTGTACAGAGAAAAGAGAGATGGAGTAAGAGACTTTGTGTGTGTGTGTCTGTGCGTGTGTGTGAGTGTGAGAGAGGGAGAGGAGATCATGTCTGTGAGAGAGAAAGGTAAATGCGGCACACCTCTGTCACGATAAACTTTAATGTAGTGTGTGATCAGTGATGTACAATTATTTTGTAATCTTGTTACCGGTTAAAGAGAAGAAATTCAGTAAAATGTATCTATATTGGTGTGATACAACCAGCTGTATAATGACTCCTATGGTCTAAACCCAACCTAAATATAACAGTCAATGAATATACAAAAAATCTAATGAACATCTTCCAACACCTGTCCTGAGTCTGTCGTAGCTCAGTTGTACATCCTCTCTGTCCCACAGTTAAAAACTGATTGGATGAGTCAAACCTTGTCTGGGGTTGTATTCACAAGACATCCTGAATCTAAAAGAAGCTCAGAGAAGGTTGAGTTTGGAGAAACTCATGAGAATAAGAGCAACATCACAGTCCTAACTTTGGAACTCTTAAGTTTTTGGTCTATGAGTTATTCACAAAGCATGTTAATGCTAAAAGTAGCTCCCTGAGAGAACTGACCTCACACTGTGCCTGGTCAGCTGTGTAGATGTGAGAAAGGAGCCAGAGTTTGAACTTCTCATCAAGCTCTCTTTTTTCACTCTTGACACGACTATTTCTGTCTCTCTCCATGTGAACGACTGAGTGCAATATGTCTTTTAGGAGAGACTGTCTGAAAATGTGCGCCACTTTTTAAATGATTTCACTTCTCCCACTCTTTAGGATGGCTGGCTTTTTGCCCTGTTGTTCAAATCACGTATAAACTTTTGAATTCCAAACTAGTTGGACAACATGCTGTACGAACCACTTCTTTTCTAGATTAACCTGGCCCTAAGACCTGCCCACAGTCAGTGATGTACTGCAGGTAAGGTGCCTCATCAAATCAGTGCTTTATAAAAACAGAGGGATAATGAACTTCTAATCCATATTTGCAAAAAATATGGACAATACAGTAGAGCTCGACCAATATATCAGTATCGGTGTATATGTTGTGCCATATGCACTGATATAAACGTTTATGTTTTCTTTAATATATTGTAAGAGAAAGAAGCTTGGAATGATTTGTAATTATTAAATCCCCAATGAAGTTGACTGTTTTAGTACAATGATGTCATTTTTAACAGTAAGATTTACTGTAAAACCCAGTTTAGATCAATGATTCACTATGAGACAAAACTGTTTTAGAACGTTGCAAAGAAAAATTGCAGTGGTGTGAACTGGCCGGTCTGAGCTCGACTCGAGCCAGCTGATGGTGTCAACTGCAACTCAGCTGGTCGATTCGCTGACGGCTTGTATGTAACGTAAACATGTCACCTGTTTCAACAGCCAACTGGCTTGCAGCGAAGTCTGCTGTGCAAGTCAAAACAACCGCAGTGTGTTTGCTTGCTGCAGCAGGTGCTCCTCCCCCACTGAGCCCTCTGTTTCTGTCCTAATGGTGTGCCAGTGTCAAATGGTGGGTCGCTGCTGCTATAAAGACCTCCCTCACACACACATTCTCATTTACTGCTTACTTGGCGCTTGTTATATATATTAGTGTGACGTATTTATTAATGATACAGTCCATCTGATGCTTGTTTTCTTTATGTTTTTCTCCGTTTCATCACTACTACAAATGCAACTGTGGCTCATTTTCACTATCCTCATTCATATTTTAAGATGCAACAAATTATATTCAGCCATATAATAAGCCTGAAAAGCTGGAATTCAGAACAAAAGTACAGAGAGTTGTTGCATAGAGATGATACACAATCCCATCTAGTTGCACTGGTGTGAACCAGCAGGTTTTTAGAACGTTGTAGAACGGCACATTGCAAGTACTTGCCTGTTTCAAGCCGTATCATCGTGAATTTTTGGTCGGGACTGGGCTTTAAACTGTATAATATCCAGCCTCTATTGTTTGATCTAAAAAAAAAATATTTTTGTATACGTATATAATGTATATTTAATATCGGCCAATAAATCAATTTTTACTCGTTATCAGCATGGGCCTCAAAAATCCAGTATTGGTAGGGCTCTAAAATACAGTTTCAGAAGTATTTATCTAACAAACAATCAATCAATCCATCCATCAGTCAATCAGTCCATCAATCAATCAGTCTATCAGCCAATCAGTCCATAAATCAATCAATCAATCTATCCATCCATCTGTCTGTCTGTCCATTTAGATTTTCTCTGCTCTTCACATTTCTCTATATTGAAGAATATGTTATTTCACATTCACTGACACAAATAGGCAACTCATCCAACACCAAACACTGAGGACACAGTGAAGAAGTTCAGGAAAGAAACATGATGTCACCCAACGCGGTCAACTCCGCCCCTTCTCTTAGCTTAGTCTTTGTTCTTCAGTAAAAGTGTCTCTCAGCAGCTTTGTGAATAGCTCTGAAGAGGAAACTCTTAGCTGGAAACTTTGGGAGGACGCCTGGTGGTAAGATAAGAACCTTTGTGAATATGGCCACAGGTCTACAAAAACAATGACTCCTACCTTCCTCTTCACGAACTTATCCCAGTAGTTGTTGGGGAAAGATCTGAAAATCAGAGGAGAGCAGGCTCATGAGTCACATAAGGGTGGATAATTATGAAAATGTTTACAAAAAAACACAAGAGAAATGCATTTGCTCAAACTTTCACTGTTGGTTTTCTCAGAGTTTGTCATGGACATGGTAATAGTTACTGTAATCATGATGTCCCCTCTGCCCTCTCTCCTTGTTGCTGCTAACTCTGTACATTGGAATGCACAAGGTACCTCTAATCTTTGTTTGCACTGCTGTGCCTGCAATGGGTTTTCTCAAACCTCATCTCGTGTTCTTGTTCTCCCTCCTGGTTCCTCCTGGTTCTTCAGACATCTTCCACTTAATGGCACTTGTCTTTTTAACAGATGTTGTAGCATATATTGTGTAATGTAAACTACACACTCTCAAACACACACACAGGGTGTACTCACTGTGTGTTGATTACCAGTCTGTCCCACTGTCCTTTGATGTCATCCTCAGATGGTTGTTCTGTGATATAAAGACCATCAAATTCCAGCTTCCTGGCCACCTCCTTTTCACGCTTAAAGATCACCAGTGGCACCTACACACAGACACACACACGCACACATGCACACCAATATAGTTGTAAAATAACAAACAATGTAATGTGATTACTGAAAATTCAAATCCTTGAATATGAGATGTTTGAAAATATCTAGGAAAACATTAAATAGGTAACTTTTTAGGATTTAGCTGGTTAAGGTTCTTATTAACAGCAGATACAGATTCCAAGTATGTAAATGACTTCTGCTGGATCAACAGTCAGTGTCCTGCCTTGAGACAGTAGTATCCGATGATGCAGAAGAAGGAGATGACAGTGTGCAGGACAGCCAGGATCCGTAACATGGGCTCCATGTATCCACTGCTCTCCTCCAGGACAAAACGAACTGTGACAGGCTTCAGCAGCTCTCTAGCCTCATCCACCACGTCCTCCTTTGTCTCCAATGCTTCTCCTCCGAGAGGATCCCACTGAACACCGCTGTCTGGCTGGCTGCTGGTGTACACCACCTCCCTTTCCTCAACCACAGACGAGGATGTAGAAACCTGGTAGGGGACAATTTATCAGTCATAAAATAACAAATCAAGCTTCACAATAAAATATACTACCTTTGTAGAACTAAGAATATTTAAGGGTTTTGTTTGATTGTCAGAGACGGCTTCATTGCCTTATAATGAATGGGGAGCATCTAAAGTCATGATCCAACACAATTGTTCTTCCACACATACAGCTTTTTAAAACTCCTTATGTTGTGTTTTGTTGAGACTTTGTCCCGAAGGAACTGATTTGCTATTTTTTTTTTAAGATTTTTGCCCATATTTTATGTTGCATTATTTTGCACAGTAGTGACTGTGTCCAACCCCCACTAATTGTGAGTAGTGAAAACAAACTGACTATAGTCGCAACCTCAAGCTAATTTAACTGATTTTTTTCACCATTTGTAGGCAGCATAGCCAGCTATAAGCACAATATTATCATCATATAGAATTGATATTTGCACATCCAGTAGACACAGGGAAAATTCTGTTTTGAGTTTGTTTTGGCTTGTGTACGAGCTGTCAATTGATCCCTGGTGTGGACAAACCAACTGTATTGAGATTGCCTGAAAAAGTGGGCCTTAGTGCGGTTCGTTTGTGGTGTGAAAGCAAGTAAACAACCCACAGGATTTTATGATAGCATACTTGTGATCTTAACATAATTTCAAAACCCTTAACTACAAATAAATCCATCAGCTAATTGTGAAATCTGTCCGTGATCTTATAACTGATATTTATAAGGCTAAGTCAATTTATTTTTTTTATGGCCAAGTATATAACCTATTTATGCAAATCATTTGGTAAACATGGTAACATGTATGCACCTCAGTGAGGATATTTACCCTGATTAAAAATCTGTGAAAACTGCTGTGTTTGTATCTATCTCCATTTATTATGTTAAAAAGTGCGTGACAGCAGTCCCACAGTGATGAGCCCTAAATCATTATTGAACAGGACACCTCCTTTTCATTTTGTCTCTTCCTGTTAGTCATTATTCAACATGTGGTTGACTTGCAGTCTAATAAAATAATCGTACTCATAGGCACTTATTTCTTCGTGAGCTCTTTGTGACACCGAAGAACATAAGAACACACATCAGATGCACTGAATGAACTATCAGTCACCAGAATTTAATTTCACTGAACACAGCTGCGTGGAAACACCGCTGATGAGAGCAGTGAGACTAAATCAAAACAGTTAAATTGTGGGCTGTAAAATGAAAACAGTGAGCTGAAAGAAGCCCTGTAGAACTGAGAGGAACGGCAGAGTTGGGTGATCGTTCTCTGTGGGTCCATTACTGTAAGCAACAACTTCCACTTTACATGTAGTCATCTGACTCACATATAAAATACTGATAAATGCAACTTTAAAAATTTGTACTCTAAAATTTTCATCTAAATCTTCTAATCTCTCCCACTTCCACTGTCACTGTGGCAAAAATAAAATCCACACAGTGACATCAGGTGGAATATCTAATAGCATGAACAGTTAATCAGCTGTCCTTTAGCTCATGACCAATCTTTCCACAATATCTTGCAAGTCCAAGACTCCATTTGGAAGTTATGAGCCTCTTTGTTAGAGGCTATTCCCACTAACCCCCTCTTTTGCCGCCCAATCTTTAACCTTTTAACAACATCCCTGCTACGCCATTACCTTATAGAACAGGAGGATGAAATTGATTGCAAAGGCAACAAACAGTGCCAGCATCCTCATGTTGTAGAAATTCCTGGCAAAGTAGTTCTGCAGGGAGAAAGGGAGAAGAGCTTTTAATGGGTTTTGTAAGTTGGACAACTAAGCAACTGCATATTAAGGCTGCTTTTGGTTGCTGTAATCATTCCTCCTGTCCTTATTGGCAATGATGAGATTCCTTCCAAACCAGATTCCAATGTAAGTGGTGGGGATCAAAATATAGTGTCTTCTTTCTGTGTAAAAATGACTTCTAGGGCTCACAGAAGTTAAGATGAGGCTTCAGCAGTCTGAGATGGTGCAAATAAGTGGGTATCTATTAAGTCAAAAAACACCGGCTGTGAATGGTAAGCATTGAATAATATGCCCCAATTATTTCAAATGTACAACCACACACCGGCTGTGGCTAGACGCGTGGTGGCGCTCCTTGATGCGCTGCCGCTCCTGGATACACTGCCACTGTCCTATTTCCAGCCCCGCTGCCCTCGGAATAAAATGCACTTTCTCCCCTACTCGCACTCTGCTTATACATACCAACCCCCCCTTGCAACGCTTTTTCTCTGCTCAACAGCTGAGGTCGAGAAATATCTCAAGCTGAACAACCCGCAAACAGGACATTATAAAAACCATGGTCAAAAAGATATTGCCTGGCATAGTTCTTCTGATTGGCACCTCAGGTAAGAAATCAACATTCATTAGGGGTGTCAACATATGATTTGGAGCTAATGCAGAGAATAAAGAGGTACAGATCTTTACGTAAAAGAAGTCATAACTCACTATTAATTTCAATTTCAGCTCAGTGTGAGAGTCTTTACTGTGTTTTGCTGTCAATTATGATTGCGCTATTTTCCCTGTTTTGCAAAGGGAAGGACTCTGCTCTGCTCCCTCCACACACTAACGGAGCAAAGTACAGGAGAGGAGAAACAGGTGAATTGAACGTTACTCGAATTAACATCACAGTACGTGATAAATGCCATCATTGTTTGCTAACACAATACTATTAGCTACCACTTGCGAAATGTAAACACAATGCAGTGTCACACGTTTACAGGCGATGTGTGCAGGTGGTCATAATGTCAAGAACTGGCATTTAAATTTCAAATTTTTTTACTTTTCTGCATTGAGACATAATCTTTCAAGAGAGAATAAGGATGTGTCTAAAAATTTTTTTTTTTTTTCCCCCAGCCCTGGTATCTTCCAAAGCTACAGCCTTTAATTGGACATTTCTCTCTTTGTGTTTCCCTGGATGATGTTCCCATGCTAAGCTGCTGCGAGGGGATGGTAAAACAGAGAGGGTGCCCTTTTTACAAGATGCTGCTTTTCCCATTTCTATTTTTCATTTTATATTTTATTTTTTAAGGTTGGCCCATGGCATCAATTCTCAATTGAAAACGTGTTGCATTTGAGTTAAATTCTGTGAGACTGCGGGAGCCTCTGCCCATCCCTCTTCTATTTCCCTTGTTGTCAACTTTAATGCACACAAACCGAGGGCCCTGCAGAGCAGCATCCACGTCCCATCCCTGACCGGCCCTCACGGACAGCCAGGTAACAATAGTCTTTGCCCTAAGCCTCAGAATTGTTTGTCACTGCTGTGAAATTAAACAAAAATAAATAAATCTCAATACAGCCAAATTAATTTAGGCAATAACCCACCATAAAGTTTAACACCAATCGAGCCAGTCTGACATAAAATCTCCCTTCTCTGGCTGATTCTGGTTCACCAACTTCCCATTGTAAGTGGAGACAGCTGTGTAACTACTTTCCCACTTCTATGTGTTTCTATAAACCTGAACTTAACATAAAATAATATTTGTGCCTCCTACATTGCAGCTCTGATAATTAATTTATGAAATCTGGTGTGGTCTGATGCTGCAGGAAAATTCTGGGTGCAAAGAGTGCTGGAGGAGGAAAGAAAGAGTGCTACTGCTGCAGTAGTCTATTCTCTGGGATTCTTTAAGAATATTTAAAGCGTATTTAGAGGATAATTATAAGAATTAGTGCGGTTTTCTAGTATATAAAACGTTATTGTTTATCATTTTTACAGCAGTGGACTGAATTTCAAAAATGTGAATGAATTTTATTTATGAACCAACAGGGAAAAAAAGCCCTGCAATAACGCATGTACAGGCTGAAGTTAATGTCAATGAACCAAACTTTCCCCCAAAAGACTACTTTTCTTTTCAGCAATCTGGATTTCATATCTAACTGACAAACTTTGATATAGAAATCATCAGAGTGTGTCTGTGTGTCAGAGCAACATCAAGACATTTCCACCACAAACTGATGCAGGAAAATTCAGCAGAATGCAGGAAATCAAGTGGTTGATGATCAGATAATCCTGGACACTGGTCCTCACCACATTGGAATCATATTATGAAGGGGACCTCTTCTGGCCCGTATGAACAGGAGCAATGATTTCAGCAACCAAAAACTATAAAACTGTGTGAATATGTTTATGACTGGAAAATACAGAGTTAGCAGAGACAGTTCACCACCACCACTAAAACAAATGGAAAAGTTGTACCAGTAGTTTCCTCTGATAGGCTATGATCTTCTTCAAGAAGGCAGACTCCTGTAGATCTGGTTCATCAGACTTTGAGGTGTGGTGTCTTCTGACTTTTGGCTTCATCTTCTCATTCTTCTGCTGTTTCTCTTGTTTCTCTACATGTCCACTCCTGGAATCACGAGACAAATGACACTTACACACAGCTAACATTAAAATGCTGCTTCACTGTGGCTTCCTTTAGAGGGCTCAGTAAATAGACTGGCCAATAAATGATTTTTACAATAATGGTCTTTAAACAAAAACTAAATAGTAAAGGTGTGTACATTTATAAGTCGCTACATCTAACTCTGCATATTCCCACTGATCATCATGTTTCCTTTCAACAGAAAGCATGTGGCAAATGATAAGGCTGAGGTATTCAGAATGTACAATTGTTGTGGACAACATTATCTACAAAACGCATTTGCTTTTGACAAATTCTTAACTCAAAAAACTTAAAAACTAGAAAGTGGATTGAGGATTATCTTTTCTTTTTTTTTTTTTTGGTCAAAATACTCTGCACAGTGAGTGTAGACTGGGTTTGGCCACGACTGTTATCTTCCCCTCTAATGACCAACCTAAAGTGTAGTGGTGACAGGTTGTACCTCTTCTGTAACTGGTTACTATTGTAGTAATCAGATTACATAATTACATATACAATAATTACAAAAATATGTACATACTCTGTTTTCTCAGGTTCACATTCTGTTTCTGCTGTTGCTTCCTTCTCCTCTGAGGTAGAGCTCTTTGACTGAAACAGAAAATATAAAAAAATAAAATAGACAGACGAGCCAATTTTTATTTGTATTTATATACATGCTAGCTGCATGGCTTAAAAGCCCTGAAAACCTATTTTCTCAATCAGCTTCTTGTGGCTGATAGTATCCTTCATGAACACACAACTGTTTGCCAAAGTTAGAATTGTTCAGACAATCTGAGGCAGGAAATTTATGTTCCTCTTCTTTATCTGTGTTTATGAGACTGCTTGGAAGTGGGTAGAACTTGAAAATTGGAGAAACATGTCACATACTTCAATGCACTCATCAGGATTTAGCAACATTTGAATCAAGGTTTGAAACACTGATCTGCACACAGTCCTAAAGATGCAGATTACAAGGGTTTAGTATCATACCTAAGGACGTTTTTTTCCCTGGACTTTGAATGGGATTGTTTCTTATTTAGTCATGATTGTCAATGTATGTCTTACGGTCGGTCTACCACTTTGTTTCAGACTGAAATACCTCAACAATGACTGCATAGATTGTCATTAAATTTAGCACACACATCATGTTCCCCTCAGGATGAACCGAAATAACATTTCTGATTCTCTGACTTTTCCTCATGTGCCATCATCAGGTCAACATTTTAATTTGTCCAGTAATTTGGTTTATGACCAAATTGATGACCAGTAATTTGGTTTATGACCAAATTACTGCAAACCTGATGACACTCCCGTCAGCGTCATCTGTATTTTATGTTTAGTGCTAATAAGCAAATGTTAGCTTACACAAACACTAAACTACAGAAGTAAACATGGCAACAATCACTCCTGCTCAACCTCAGCATGTTAGCATGCTGACTTAAGACTTAATTTCGCTTGGAACACTGCTGTGCCTAAGTACAGCTTCCCAGAGCTGCTATCACAGCTGTGTACCCTTAAAGCAAGTTCAAACCAAGCATGAATGTTCGTGAAGTAATTCACATGGAAAATTCTAAAAACTTATTTGTGGGTTCATATGACTGATTGTATACCCCTGTGGAACATTTGTGCAGTAGGGACAAATATTGGGATGGACCTCGGAACATATGTTTGACCAGTGAAATCATCATCAGATAGACGTGCAGACTCTCTTTGTGGATAATGGCAATATATCAGCAAGCACTCTGTAATTAGCTGCATCAGTTTCTGATTTAGAAATTTCTGTTTGTGATCTGTATCATGGTTAAACTGTTATTGCTATGGGTTTATATCATGTAAAACAGCAAATTTTCCATGCATCTACAGTTAATGATGGAATAAAGAAATTACACAACAGTCTAACAATCAAAGTAAATATTAAGTGCAATTCATGATGACATATTTTCCAGTCAAGCTATTAGAGATTTTCTTGAGAAACTATCTGTTGATACAAGAGTGAATCTATACACCTGTGTGTCTACTTATACATACAGACCTATTAGAATAACTGAAACTTATTTTTATTTATTATTTCATATATTTTCCAATTTATTCATCTTCTCCTTTTTTTAACATACAAATTAAACAACAAAATTATGGATGTATTTTCTTGAATCAAATGCAAAACTGCAATGCATTGTGGGTAATATTGACCTCTGCAGTGACCATCATTGTTAATTTGCTTCCTCAGGCCTCGGAGAGTTGATCTCACCAAGTTCACTTTAGTTTTTCCAGACAACTGGTGTGGCACTTTCGATGGCGTTCCCTTGAGGGCTAGTACCGAGAGGAAGTCAACAAGGGCATGTAGGATGACTACTGAAACACAACGCAGGTCATAGCTAGCCTGCTGCCATATTTGTGGGGAACATATTATCAGTTTGGTTTTCTAGCACCCAATATTGTATGACAAACACCACAACAACCAAACAAAGGACAATATATGGGTTGAGATTGACCAACAGGTGCTAACTTGATATGTTGGTCCCAGAACAGGGCTAAGCACAACAGCTAGCATTAGCATTGGATTTGGAGTCCAATTTGTTTATGTATTGTGTAGTTAATGTTAGCTTCTTAGATTTTCTCTGTCCGGATGGGTTTGTGTGGCAAGGCCACTCACTGGGCCTCATTCATGAAATGTCCAGAACCTGGAACATGTCAACGCTGATGATTAGCACAGGACCCAGTATGCACAGTTGTCACACAGAAAATTTGCATCCAGAATTTTTCCTTTTCCTGAAACTGCTTTTTGTCTACAGGTTGTATTTCTGTATGATTGACCACATCAGTCAATTTTTGAGAGACCAGTTGAAAATGACATGAAGCAAAAATTTGGGATGATTGATTTTTCAATAAAATAAAAATGACAGGATTTTAAGAAAGACTGAAAAAAAGAAAGAACGTCTGTCCGTCCTGGAAGAGGGATCCCTCCTCAGTTGCTGTTCATGAGATTTCTACCATTTTTTTCCCCCCGTTCAAGGTTTTTTGGGGGGGGAGAATTTCCTTATCCGCCGTGAGGGTCCAAAGCACAGAGGGATACCATATGCTGTAAAGCCCTCTGAGGCAAATTGTGAGTTGTGATATTGGGCTTTATGAATAAAACTGATTTGATTGACTAATTGATTGATTGATTGATTGATAAGATTATGAAAAAATAACTCAAGACTTACGTGATGCCTCCGTCTGAGCTCAGGTGCTGCTGTGGGTGGGGTTGGGGGGGTTGGGGAAGGAACTGGGGAGTTGAGCAGTTCGGTCAGGCTGGCATTAGGGTTATGTGGGGTAATCTTGTATTGGCCTCCCTCTCTTCTTAAGTCAAGGCCAAAAATGTCTGACAGCAGCTCTGTCTCACTGGTGTTCACTGCCAGGTCAGCCAGGTCCTCTTTTGGAGAGCTGCGGTCAGAGGTTCTCCTCTCTCTGTCCTCCCCTTCACCCCTCACCTCATCCTGGGTGGGGTCAGGCATGTTGGCCAGCAGCTCTGACACCTGGAATAGGCAGTTTATGTATTTAAAAACAGCTTTTACTGTGTTTAGTTTCAATGACCTGTGGATACACTGCTGTATTGTTTTAGAATTATGCGTAGTAAACCTTTATAGTCTTGGCCCCCTCCACCAGATTGCCTCCCATGAAGGTGTTGTAGAAGATTCTGCAAAATCCTCGGGCCACACTGAACGCCACATGGAGGAGGCCCAGCAGCACTGACCAGTAGAATGACACCAGGGTGGTCACCATGTCCTTCACTGTCATGTTCTTTATCTTCTTCATCTGCTTCTTCAAACTCTTCATGGACAGGACCTGAAAAAAGAGAAAAGGTATAGATGGTCCATTTAGTGGTACATAACTACTTACTGCTGAGTGAACAAGGACTGTTCAATGCCCAACATTTACACATTGAACTGGTGAGTGGTGGAGCTCCAAAAATAAAAATCAATACATGGTGTCAGATACTGTCATTGTTGACGGGCCACCACAACTAAATGAATGTGTGGGAAGAGTGAAGATTGTCCCTCTCCTGCACACTTCGACTTATTTACATTGTGCCGATGGTGGCTTGGAAAACTGCCCCTAACTGTGTCACACGGGCAGAAGGGAAGGCGGCTGGTGCTCGGCCTCTTTCCACCTGTTCACCCTTCTCCCCATCTCCACACTTAGACTTTCTTTCACCCTGCCAACAGTGGAGCTTATATCCATTGTGCCGATGGTGGCTACACTAAAATACACTATGCTAACAATACAATTCGACAAATTACTAGCTATTCTCTCTGCTCTACTACTCTCTCTGCGCTGATCCAACCTACTCGCTATCAGTTTGATAACTGCAGACAGAATGGTTTTATAGTAAGGGAGGAGTAAAGGGAGGAGGGCAGGCTTTAGCGTGGACGGTTAGTGGTCATTCACCCCGAAAAAGAATCATTCGCCCCCAATGTAATTTAATGTAAATTCAAATGTAGTAACGAAGTTGCAAACTGTAGAGGGCACTCCATACCACATTTTTAAAAATAAAGTGTAGATTTTCAACAGCTGCACTAAAAGAACTAAACCCTAAAAATTGTTTTAGGATTTAGTTCTCTTTTAAAAAAGAAAGTTTAAAAGAAAGTCAGACAATGAACACAAGAAATGTGTCAATATTGGCAAAGTATTTCAAAGATGGAGAGAAAATTGCTGCTAATAGTTTAGCCTTTTGCTAACTGGAGCCAAAGAGTCATGGCTGCAGTTAATTTTAGTTTATATTTATGTAGCTAACGTTAGCTTAAATCTTGAATTACAGTTTGCCCTCCAACTCATTCCACAGCAAACTTTCTGTTGCTGCTGTAACAAAGGTTAGAACTGGTACTTCCACTGGCTACCAGTCACCAACCAGTGATTCGTGTCCAGAGCTGCTGCCTGCTCTCCTGCAAAGCAGTCTACAGTGGTGGGGAGTGAGATGTAGGGACTGTAGGGTGGCTAGCAGCTAATTCTTGTGTCATTTGTGATCTGATAGAAAGACAGAGCGGAGCAAGGAGGGGTTGAGCAAATGTGCTGTGTGCAACTGTTCAATGATATAAGATTAGATAAATCAATGTATGGGAAACACTGGGTCACTATGAAGCATGTGTAAATGCCCATGGTCCTCTGGTGGGAGGGGCTTAGGATACAGAGAGAAGAGCAGCAGCAGGAGGGTGCATTTCTAAATTCTGCCTTTTTTTTATGCCTTTTCTTGATTTCTGCCAACCCCAGCTTTAACACACAGGCATGAGATTCTATCAATCTTCTCACCCCACCCGTAAAAAAAAACAAAAACAAAAACAAAAAAACAATCTTATTTTCAAAAATCTGTTAGCTGTGTTTGGGGCTGTGTGTGCTCTCACCTTTATCAGCAGCATGACGTTGTATCTCAGAGCCAACAAAGCCATGCGGACAGTGGTAACAGAGAAGAAGCCCATCTCAGGGTTCTCCTCGTCCGGTTTCTCTCGCTCACTCTCCTCTTTCACCGCTGAGCGCTCACCAGCATCAGACATCTGAGCCGCCAGCTGCATTTCAAAGATGGTATCCTCACAGAAGTTCACAAACAGCTCCATCTTTTCCTTCTCCCCTCCTTCATTCACCACATCAAAGATGAATTGACGCTTGGATTCTTTGACCTGGGCACAAGATATATTAGTAAAAACAAGGAGCTGGAAGGAAATTTGCAGATTTCTAGTCACTTTTCAGTCCTGTAACCAAATGGAGTGGTGTGGCAATCAAATGACAAGTGTTATATTAATTGTTTGATGTGCTGTGCCATCTTTACCTGAGGTTTCTCCCACTGTGTTCGACTGGACTCGCTGATCTCAAAATAGACCCTCTCGATACGCTTGGCACTGCCCATGATCTCGATCCGGCCCAGGTAGGGTTGGAAGTAGTTGAGGACACTCTCTGCAAGCTCCAGGAAGGTCTGCAGCCGCGTGTCATGAGGCATGTGCTCCGACAGGTTGGTCAGCAAAACCGCCACATTGAAGCCAATGTCCTTTTTAAATCACAGATCAAAGTGGGGTTTTTTTTCTCATTTGCATAAAAGCTTGTTTTTTCAGCATGTTCGACAATATATAACACTCAACCTCTGAAAATCTTTAATAAAAGAGGCCCTCCGGGATGATACCAGAGTAACTTCCAGAATTCAGAATTAAATGAGATTACTTAGGTCTATTTTTCTGGCGTAAATGGGAGGTACTACATGGCAATTTGCAGGCTGTAATCTAATGCCTGACCCAATTTTTAAGAGCAAAAGTCATAAAAGTACATCTGGCTAGTGCCAGCTGACCCACAGATAACAGACCAATTAAACATAAAGCTTTTAAAAGAACAGTTACATATCAATCTAGATTGCTTTGGTGTGAGTTGCTGAGTGTTGGAGATATCAGCCGTAGAGATGTCTGCCTTCTCACCAATATACAGTAATGGAACTAGATGGCACTCGGCTTGTGGTGCTCAAAGTGCCAAAAAAATACATTTAAAAAAACCAACAACAATGTCTCTTTCCAGAATTCATGACTGAGTTACTCAAGATAATCCACAAACCTTGTTTTCAGCAGTTTCAGTTGCATCTACTCATGGATGAGAGGCTTGTGCTTGTGACAGCTTAAAATGTAAACATTAATAGCGTCCTCAGCTGAGCTGTAACGTTAGCTAGCTCAGTGGTGCTAGGTGAGCATCAGTAGATGCACGCTTCCTTCTGCGTGGTGATATGGTTGACAGGTGTAGTTCAGTAGTAAGAAAATAGTTCCTGAATGAAACTGCTCACAACAAGGTTTGTGGATTATCTGGAGAAACTAGGTCATGATTTCTGGAAAAAGACATTGCTGTTGAGTTTTTCAAATGTACTTTTTGGCACTTTCAGCACCACAAGCCGAGTGTCATCTTGCTCCATCATGCTGGAGAAAAGGCAGACATCTCTATGGCAGATATCGCCAACACTAAACAACTCACACCAAAACAAAGATGAATAGCACTGCAGGTAGGAGGAAAATAACTGTCTCTTCAAGCATTTTGATGTGATTCAATAAAGTGAAAAATTGTTGCAGTATAAATTTAAACTACAGTATGTTGTTAATCCCTCCATAATGAGTGCTGTCCCAGTTGAGCTCAGAAACTAATTGAACACTAAGCCTTTCTTATCCCACCTCACTGTAATTCAAGCAAGTAGAGCCATTGTATGATCCCCAGAACCAACAAAACAAAGGGGCTAATTAGTGTCTGACTAAGCTGCCAATACATCAGCTCAAGAACAAGGGATGCCCCATGTGGGGTTCCCCATACAGTGTGTGTGTGCCGCACTTGAGAGAAATACTAACTTGGAATCACCAGACCTCTCATTGCATTTCTTGGCCTTATTAACAGGCGCAGACCAAAATGCCAAAAACCAAAATAGACTTCTGACCAATCAGAGCAGTAAAATGTGACCTACAACCAATCAGAGCAATGAAACCCTTTTCTGCAAACATTTGAGGGGAGAAATAGACAATGCAGAGACAGAATCTCGATTTATAATTGATCAGCACTGCCTTGTTTGACACTTTGATCTGAGTTTTGTGAGCATGGTGCATATCACTGCACAGAGCAGAGACCAGTGAGGCTCCTCTGTCAATCATTATATCAGTATTAGATAGATAGTTGTGATTGGCCTGCCCAGGATCTGGCCAGTGGAAATCTGTGTGAATGGGAAGGGGACCAAACGCATCTGCCAGAGCAACTGAAACATGACCTCACTTTCTGTTTCCCAGGCTGAAGAAATACAAAACTTCTACAAATTACTGATTCTACTCTGATATTGCTAGAAAAAATATCCTCAACTCCTTTATCCAGCCCAACAAAGAGAAAGAAAAATGAAAAAAGGAGACAGAAACAGAATAAGCAGTGAGCTTTCCTACTCAACCCCCTCTGAGATGTTGAAACCATTCTCTAAGAATAGATTTTAATAACTGATTTAAAGGGCTTATAGTTGGACAATATAAGGCCTTTTAAGACTTTCTTAGAGGTCTTTAAGATCTGTAAACATCAAGGCTGTTACCTTGGCTGGCTCATGAAATCGCTCCACAAATTCTTCATAGTCTAGGAGTTCATTCTCATCAGTCTCAGCACACGAGAGTAGGAACTCTGTCTCAGACTGAGTGTAGTGTTTGTGGCTCTCCATGGCCTTATGGAAGTCCCTCTTGGAGATGACACCTGTGAGTTCAATCATAAATCTAGCAATCATCAGCACCTTTCTCCAAGTAACTTTGGAAATCACTGTACATGCATATAATTCTGATGCTTCCCCACTGACAAACATGATTAAAGAAAATGTGTTTTTAGAGCCTTGCCTTTTCCATCAGGGTCATACTCCTTGAAGGCATCTGAAGAGGTCAGGTCTTTCAGTTTGAGGAACATGTCAAAAAACTTGAGGATCATCTCCACATTGTTGGAGGACTCTACTAACATGTCCACCATCTGCTTCCCAATGGTGCCATTCACCACATTACCTACCAAACAAGACAACACATTTCCCATAAAAGAAGGACCTTAACACCACAACATGCCAGATTTTGAACTATACACAGCAGAAAATACCTTAATCAAAGTGTTGGCAATGAGCATTTTGAGGTTTAAAAGGTGTTTAAAATGGTGATGGTGAAAAGAACAGGTTAAAAATTAAGTTCTTTTTACAGACTACTTTAAGATGTTGATTGAACAGTTACATTTAGACCATATTTCATATTGATTTTCAACTGAGAAATTTGGATGTGCTTTCTTGGTAAGGCCCCAAAATGATGATAGGGTATTATGTGCACACTATAGAGGATGAAAAATCTCCTTATTGCAAATCCCAGTGAAATTTGTTCTAAATGTGAATTTTCAATCAACAACTTTAAATAGTCAGTGGAAAAACTTTCACTTTTGAACTGGTTCTGAACGTCTTTTTTCACTGGCGACCACAGACATTTTTTAAACGTCTTTGGAACGTTTGAAAATGTTCACTGTTTTCAGAACTCAATATGTGATGCCTGTTTGCTTATGACACTGTTCATTTTGTCGTAGGACACTGACAACATGACAATCAACTGAATTAACACTGATCTATCACACTAGTTTAACAGAACAAGTTCCGAGAAGACATCCATCCAGAACAATGCATGATAGTGGGCAAAATTTTAGGATGTACTTAATGAGATGATTCAAAGCATGACATCAATTTAAGAAGTATCATTGTTTCATTTATCCTTGGAATGCAATGTCTTTTACTATACAATATGAAAGTAGACAGATACATCTGTTTACTTTGTCATTGGCCTATCTAGCACTATAGACAGCAACAAGATAAAGCCCTCTGATAGCCATATGTGCTTTTTTGAGAGACGATCAAGACTTTGTAATAGTAAACTTAAAGTTCCCCTCCAAACACGTCTTATGCTGGGTTCACACTACATGACATTTTTGTCTGTTCCGACAGTCATAACAGATTAGGCGATTGTGGAGTCATAAAATCGTGCCCTGACTTGGCCGACAGACATGACAGACTGCAAAATGGTCCATGACCAATCATCCCTGGCTGTTTTTTCTTTTTAACGTGTGTGATGTCATTAATACCATTATTTCAGTCACTGTGTCTGTTCATATGCCAGCTGAAATATTATTATAGTAATGTAAGAAAGCGCCACCAAATAGGAGGAGCTACATTTGAAGTACCGTATGACAATTATGTGAGTTACCGAATCCTTCCTTCGAATGTTTCACAATAAAAGCCTGTTTTGAAAATGAAGGGATTCTCTCAACTGAATTATAAGGGGCTTTTAATTTTAAACGGATACAAGAGGTGTTAAGTTTAAAATTGTGGCGTGATGCACACGCCATAACTCCAGAATAGCACAAATCAATGCCTTTTTCCGGTCATTTACAAGGTGTAACCGGGTTAAACAGCCTGTAACCATAACAACTGTGTGACACAAACTCAGTGGTTTAGTAATTAAATAATGTCGGGCTCGGTTCGGTTTCGGACATAACAAAACAGAATGACTGTCGGGTTCGGACAGAAATATGCGGCCTGTGCTGCACTCTATTGCCCACCACTGCAGCTTGCAGTAGGTGTCTCTTTCAGTTTCCACTTTCTCCAGCACTGAAACAGTGATACTGAGGGTGTAATCACAAGTTTCATCATAATACAATATTATACTGATTCTTGGGAAAATATTTGCTGATTTCACAAAGTCTCAATTTCACAAATGATTTTAATTCGATTTAACTTAGGGGCCTGTGATCTAGGGTATACTGTATGAGACAGTATCAGGAAATACCCCCCTTGTCTTTTTCTTGGCTGCATGCCATTATTTGCCTGGTGCTAGGCTGCTGGCACTGTCAGTGTTTAGGGAGGAGGTGCACTTGGATGGAGATGGTGACACAAACGTGCAATGGGAATTTCAACATAAAGGTATATCTTAAAGACGATGACATGTAGCAATGTTTTCACTTTTCAAAGATGATGTTGGCTCGTTGATCATTTAATTGATACATTTATCCAGATCGATGTTTTATTACACCTGTAAGCACACTAGCGCTAATGCTAACTCTGCTCAGTATACTGCCAGTCTGCTCTGTGCTGGAGGTGTCAAGTTTCTTTGCTGGTGTTGTGTCAAAGACTGTTTCCCCATCCTTATGCATTTCCTGTATTACACAGCCATTGGCTTTTGTATCAGTGATGTAGCTGCAGTAATCTAGCCTGCCTGGCGTTTGTTTTACTGTCATATTTTGAAGAAGTGAACAGACATCGTTCCCTTCAGTAAAGCAATGTGCAAACAATTCTCCGGTGACAAACTGTACAGATACAAGATTCAGTAAGGTGGTCAGACATTTTAGGGGACATAAATAGAAGAAATACACATTTTTGAGCGGAGGGGGGCTTACAAAAACACTGCCAAGACTGATTTCATAAATTTCAGTAAACAGGGCAAATACCCTTGTGATGACCTCATGATCTTATGCTCATGATCTTGTGTTTCTGTCATGGTGTCAGTCCTGGCAATAAGCCACAACTGCTTCACTATTTAGTACAGGAGTACTCATGGAAGCAAACTTACCCTCCAGCATAGAGAGCAGCATGACCACCATATCTTTCTGAAGATCCATTAGTTCCTTCAGTAACTCAATCTGACTGGAGTCCTGAGGTAAAAAAAAAAAAAAGGAGAGAAAGAAAGAGATGGTTAAAGAAAGAGGGGTAAAGAGAACTCAATTTCTACCTTAGCTACTTTCTACAGAGAATTTGACAAATTTAGCCAATATATTATCAAGATATTCCATTAGTGGCATGCTTAACATAAGTCATCAGTCCACGTTTCACACTGCCTATTCTAAACCCTTTTTACTCACCCATTTTTTTTTCCCCACATAGGAATAACCTAAACCCAGGGCTATGTGATTCACACTGCACTTCTACTGGCCTGGGTTAAATGTCCATTTGAACAGGTGACTGATGTTTACATTGTAAAATAAAGTGACTACAGCAGCAATGCTAAGATGTTGCATCAACAGGGCTTAATGTAAGAGTGGTGCTGAAACATCAAAAGAAAATGAACAGCAGAGAAAGGAAGAATTGAAAAGAAGATGTCTGTTGTTTCACCTTTGAGCAAGTCTCTTTCTGACATATTGTTGGTTAGGTTAGTAACAGTTCGCATGGTTACAAAATGAACATAAGGCACTCGTGCACTGATGACATGACGAAGAAGTCGTGTGATTGGCAACAAAAAAGGGACGCTAATTCCCTTAGGTAAATTTCACATTAGCAACTTAAACCCTCATGTTCAGTCAATTTGCAGGGGATAACCCCACAAATTAAAAGCTAACCCTGCTCTAGAGGAGGGTCAGCAAGCCCTAAATTAAAAATGGGATTAGCCAACTTGGAATGTGTCAGGATTGTACTAGTGTAAAAAAGATTTCTTTGCCTGAGGCTTACAGCTGCCTTAGCCTGGAGCTAAGTGCAGTGTGAAAAGGGTTAAATATTATCATGAGATTCAAAAGCTTATTTCTTATTGAACAGCTGCATACTTGGCCAGCAGTGTTAAATTTGTTAATTACTGTAAAACTATGAGGAAAATTATTTGTCAGTGACCTTTTATTCCATGACAAAGACGAGACATTGAACAGCTAAAAATAGATCCCGATGATTAACACTAAGACTAAATCTTTGTATAATTTTTACTGACAAGATAGGATGAAAATATTAATGGTGGACTATCAGGCAAAATGTTTTAAACTAGAGAGATGTTAACTGCTGTGCTTGCGATTATCTCTTAATGCCCTATGAGCAGTATGAGTTTTCTCTGATAGAGATGAAAGTTTAGTTTTAATCACCAACTCTGTGAGAGGACAAGTTTAAACCTCCAGACTAACATGGTGCAGAGTTCACAGTAAACTGAGGTACAAATTATAGTTGTCTCAAATTATTTATCTGTAGTGTCAAAGTTTTTGAGACTATAAATTAAGAGATGGGAAGCTTTTCAAGTGATGTACAGTGCAGCTGAGAACACTTCTACACAGTTTGCACATCATCAAGTCATTGTTCAGCTCTGCTTATCTAATTTTGCAAAATAAGAAAATAAAATAAAAAGTTGGTTTCACATCTATGTGAAGTCTTTTTGGTTGAAGACAATTTAAGATGTCTAGTCAAACATGTCCCACCCAGTAACCCCTCTGTGTTCATCCATCAAATGACCAGAGATAACAAACCATGTTGAAACAATAGGTTTGTCTGTGTGAAGAGATTTATTTAGGCCTAGCAGTGTGGACCCCAACCCATAATCCTCCTGCAGACACACCTGTAGAGGAGAGTATAAAGAGTCTGGACTAAACTGAGTCAAACATCGAGCTTCAAGGAGTCTTCCGCAGCAGACTCTCCACAGAAGCTCCACAGCCACCCTGAAGATGACTCTCTCTGCCAGCCTGCTGCTGCTGCTCCTGCTCAGCCTCTCTCAGGCTCATCCTCTCACAGAGGAAGGAAGTGGAGCAGAGGTCCAAGTGGACGAAGAGGACACTGTTGACATCAGCACCAGGATTCTGACCACCAACAACGCCACGGATGAGATCTTGCTGGAAGGAGACTTGCTGGCTCCCAGATCAAGAAACGCCATAATGTGCTGGTCCCAGAACTGCCTGTGGAGGAAAGCCTCCAACGGCCTGGTGATGATCCCCTTCACTGTGAGCAGTGAGTTCACCAGCTGGGAGAGGCAGAAGATTGACAACGCCATGAAAGCCTTCCACAGCAGCACGTGCCTTCGCTTCGTCCCCCATCAGAATGAGTATGACTTCATCAGCATCGAGAACAGAGCCGGATGTTTTTCGGCTCTGGGCAGACAGGGAGGCAGACAGGTGCTCTCTCTCAATAAGCAGGGCTGCCTTTACCACGGCATCATCCAGCACGAGATCAACCATGCTCTGGGCTTCCAGCACGAGCAGACCAGGAGTGACCGCGACTACTACGTCAGGATCAACTGGGAGAACATCAACCCACAGATGGCTTACAACTTCTACAAGCAGAACACCAACAACCTGAACACTCCTTACGACTACTCCTCCATCATGCACTATGGAAGAACAGCTTTTTCCATCCAGTACGGCAGGGACAGCATCACCCCCATCCCTGACCCCAACGTCCAGATCGGCCAGAGGCAGGGCTTGTCCTACTGGGACATCATGAGGATCAACCTGCTTTACAGTTGCTAACGACAAAACTTCCTCTCCATTCTGATCCAAAGTCCTCATTCAGCATAACAATAAAAACAGTTTCCAGTTATCTATCCAGTTATTTATCAAAAACTACTAGAGCCTGTGATCATTATCAGCTATGGATTTCACCTGCTATACCTGCTATAAAGCTGAATGCAAACTAAATAAAAATAATATTGGGGAGCAGCATTAATCTGTCTTCATTCCCTCTTTTGTTTCCTCCTTTCATTGTGCCATCTGTCCTTCTTCCTTTCCCCCACATCTTTAATTCACTGCACTCAAATTCATTCACTCTCTGCATGTCAGTTCTTTTAAATTAACTTCCAACAACAGTAGTGACTGAGTAAGCTATGGTGGAGCCCATGACGTAAGCGGTTTAACTAACGTGGGTGTGATAAGCAAGTGAGGCCACATGCTCTCATGCACAGCCTGAATGACAGGCACACAGAGAGGGCCTGTACAGAGACAGACTTTAACATACAGATCAGGAGTAGCTGGGACCCGCAGGATCCAAATGCAGCCCTCTATTAGGTAGTTTACGGTGGAAATGTGAAATCAGGGAATAAGGGTAAAGAGAGTGTATAAAACAGGTCCATAGTTCAAACTGGCAAGACATAATGACTTTAACTCACCTGAGACAATTTCATCTGCATATGAGCGAAGACATGCAGGAACCCAACCACAGCGTCCCACAATCGACTATGGGCCAGACTCTGCTGGTTGCCAGTACACGGACCCTATAACATCATCAGCAACAATCACAGTCACATCACAACCAACAAATACCTTTACTCAGCAGCTTTCCTACATTCAAATGAGTATTTGCCACAGTTACAGCCTGCAGATACTGTAGAATATCAGTGTTACGTTGCTTTTTAAAGCTGCCCATTATCCTACAAAGTGTGATCACTAGTTTTTGTATCATATGCCTATGTTTTGTTATGTGCAAAATGAAAAATAAAGTTTTTAAAAAGTAGGATCACTAATTTCTTATCCAACTTAAAACAGATAGTCATGGCTAACATAATAATTTTCTTATTATAACTGTGACTTTAAACATTTCCCCAAATTATGATCTGAGGTAAAAAAAAAAAAAAAAAAAACCCAAAAAAAAAACCTCTAATGACTATTATTGAGTAATTATGACTTTTAAACAACTTCACTTTGGATTATTAAAGACCTTTTCATCAACATTTGAGAATACTAGTTCATTCTGCAGTATATAATCGTATCAGCAATGGTAAATGCATTTTTTTCTCATACCTGGATGTACTCTGTGAGTGTATTGAACACCTGCTTGGCCACATTAATTGCCTTGGAGAAATTCCTCTGGCCCTGCTCATCAATTACATCTTTCCCTGAATAATACCAATAGAAGTCACTGATAGACTCCTAGAGGAGGGTTAGGAGGGAGCAGGGGAGGGGCAGTCAGACAAGAAGAAGAAGAAAAGAAGACAAGAATGAGACAGATTAACTATAAATAAATTATTTGAAGACAGAGTTTCAACAGTTGATTATGATAATCCCTAGTATGGTGTTAACAGTAGCAGTAGAAGCAGCAGTATACCAATGTGGAGCAGAATGTATCAAAGTGTAATTTACATTTAAAAAGCAATCTCAGTAAAACAACCAAAAGAGAAACAAAAAAAAGTCAGCCTGTTAAAAAATTGTTTTGACTACATTTTTTTCATCAGGGTTGCTTTAGCCCAGGGGATTTTCTATTCAGTAAAACAAGCAACACACTGTCACTTTGATTATTTTTTATCCCATGTCTTTGGAGAACAAAGGGAATATCACACTGTGTTGCTCCAAAGAACAGTTTACCCTTAAATCAAAAATCCATCCATCCACAAACCTAGTTAGCTCAGTAGTTTGGTAGAAAGAAAATAGTTCCTACATGAAACTGCTCACAACAAGGTCTGTTGATTTTCTTAAGTAACTCAGCAGCCATCTTTGATGTGGCCAACCCCTTTGTAGCCACTGTTGTCAGCCATTTGCCTTTGGCTTTGTGTTCATACTCATAACTACACACACCTCTTTAGCTACCAGTTAAGATTTGTGTGTTTTGTTTCTCGTTTGGTTATAGTTATTAATTTAATTATTAAACAGATTGATTGTTTATTGTATTTATGAAACAGATTTCATTAATTGGCTCTCATTTTTTCCTTCTTGGGAATGGTGCCACACAAGGTGATTTAATGTAAATTAAATTACATTATTTGACATAATTAATCATTTTTACCTGATTCTGATTGCCATTTTGATACTTTGAACCATAAGATCCCAACAGTTGCAATACAAGATTTCTTCCAGAAAGGGCTTTCAGGAGAGGCTCTCTGACTGAAAGCCCAATATAATATCATATTATGATGAAACTAGTGATTTCCACCCCTAGAAAATACATTCATATTAGAAAGTAGCAGGAGTGAACAAAAGGAGCTAACCTGTACTCTGAGGAGGTAGTCGACAGTAGAGATTATGATGTTGACCGTCGTGTTGTTGCCTGTTTGCGTCCTCAAGTAATTCTGGAAGTCTGAAACATGATATTGCAAAAGATTGCAATTTTGCGCTTGTAAAAAGTGTGGAAATGAATCAATAAAGTAGACGTAACATTTCTGTAAATTATTGTGTGACATTTTATGTAATGCCCCAGACGTCTGAATGAAATCCACACAGAGGAAAGCTTATAGAATCAAAAATATAAGGGATCATCTTCTTAGTCAATCTGCATCAATCAGTGGGTTAAAAAAGACACTGAAAAAAGTTTTGACATGTTGGCTGAAGAAACAAATTTTCCATCAATTTTGTTCAATGAATAACAGAACCCGCACACACACCTGAGTTGTGTCCTTCACAAAGCAGCTGCAGGAAGCGGAAAAGGTCACAGGTGAACTCATCATCCTGCATGACCTTCTCACCTGGCCGGAGAGAAGAAACACACCCATACACATACATGCACACACACGGACACCCACACACACACACATGCAGACACACATATGCACGAGCACATACATAGGTATGCACAAACGTACACACGGGAACACGGGCAAGTGCAAACACACACACACATGAATGCACACACACATTCATATAAACAGACACACAAACACATAAAGAAAGTCAGAGAACAGGGGAGAGAGAAGCAGACGACATATAGGAGAGGGATAGACATACAAGAAGATGGAGAGTGTATTAAAAAGAGATGGTGCTATGTGAGGAAATCCCCCATGTTTTCTTTCAGTCAGTGAAAGGTGTAGGGTCATAATACACCATTCTGCCCTAACGCACAAACACACACACTCTTGGATGAACAGTGGGCAGCCACAGCACTTGGTGGTGGACTGAAGTGGGTTGGTTTTTAAACTGCAGCATTTTACAGTCAGGACTGGGTTTAATTTATTTTTATGTTGTCTCAAAGCAGTTTTGATTAAACAAAAAAATGTGTTGCTTACTGCTCACCATTGTAGACTCTGCATAGATTACAAATACACTGGGGACAGCTGCTCTGACTGTGCTAAAATGCTGCTTCAAACCAAGGAATGCAAAAGGAAAAGAGGGGCAGAGAAGTGAAGATGAGACACTATACAATAACAGAAACATTAACAGAAGACATCCATACAATATGACAACAAACTGGACTGGGCTGGGGGAGGAAAATCTGTAGGTCTGAAACAAGGCTGAAAGTGCAGTTTTCTTTTTCCTTTCAATGCAGGCAGTTTAGTGGAAGTGCAACATATTAAAGATCAGCCCCACTAGAATGTCAGAGGTTTAGCTTTACTAATGGCCCAAAATGACTGAATTCGTGCTGACATTTGCTGAAGTAAGAATTTCCAAACCGGTTTGATATTAAACCCATTACTGGACCAGTATACCGAATTTTACCAATAGGTGTCACACTTAACTCAGCTGCTGTTCCCAAGTATAACATAATGACAAGGTGTCCCAACAGCAAATAAGTGTCTGTCTTGTTGCATCGCATAATACTGGAGCTCTCTGTCCACACTAAATCCAATACATATGCCCCTCTGTTACGTCATGTAAACAAACCACATACGTCAGCTGTGTACTCGAGATCAGACTGGAGACGTAAGGTGGATTAGTATTTTCTATCTTCCTACCGTTGTACTTCTTAAACAGAAAACACACAATTTTTATTTTGATATTTACTGGAAATATCCAAGTGGCATTTCATAGAATGGCCACTTGAGGCTGACTCCAAGAGTGTGACAGTCTCTATAGACCCCCATGTTAAAATGCTGGCAGAAATAAACATGTTTACAGCCTGGCACAGAAAACAGTTTGAGTCTCTATGGCCCTGTTTATACCTATATTACCATGTGTCTCAGGTGATCAAATCAAAATTAGACAGTGCTAAATACACGTGTAAATGGACACCAAAAGGATTTGTGAGCTGATTACTCAAACCACATGCCAAGGTGGTCTGGGACATAGTTGACCACATCTTTTGTAAATGGTGATGCTGTCCTGATGCGTCCCCTGACAAAAAACTACATCATCAGTGCAGGACGTGGTGGTTATTTAGGTGACTGTGTGCTAATGCTCTATTCCGTCATTGGACAAAGTGATGTGTGACTAGGCTATCTGTGAGGGGTACCTATTGTCTATGACTCAGATCCACCCCTCGATCCTCCACAGCTCCAGCCTCTGGTCCAAGTATAGTCACTTCTGGCTGCAAAAACCAAGATGGCCAAAACGCTAAACTCAAGGCTTCGAAATGGCTGACTGCAAACCAATGGGTGATGCCATGGCAGCTACATCAATTATAACCAACAGCGAATAAGCTGTTCCTTGTTCATCATGGCGGTTTCAAAGCAAGAGAGGAATAAATAGAAACAGGGCACCTAAAAAAGTGCAGTTAAAAACGGTGCACCACATGACTTGAGGCCAGTTAGGTTACCTCTTTCTTTGGCTTCAAATCCAAAATGTTGCCCTTGGAGCAATTTTGGTATTCTTGTGAGACTAGCTCCCAAAACATATGAATTTTCTAGTAAACATACACAACAAGAGTTGCTTTTAACCACTTCCCAACTTAAATCCTATTTTCATGTTGCCAGCCTCGGCTCAGCAGTAAATTGCACACGGCCTGTCAGACACTAGTTGCTACATAATATTATGTTAAACGTGTAGTCATACTGCTTATTAATAATGCAATACCAGTTGGATTTGGTGCTGTGACACTGTTGGCACAGATTGCTAATGTTGGCTACTTTGTAATGTGTCTGAACGTGTCAAAAAGACAAATGCCGGTTCAGCCAGTTTGGTTTAAGCTCGTACAGCAGATCGGCAAAGCCAGAAATCGACCCAACTCTACTGATGTCCGCATGTGTAACGCAAAAGAAAAATACATCTGTATGCATCTGCTAACAAATATCACAATTCCACTGCTATTATTTGTTACTTTGTAGTAGAATTCCATTTTTCCACAAAGGATGCGTTGCTTGATTTCAGAAGTTCCTGAAAATGTTCCTTCCACTGCCGCCAAACAATATCGCAGCTCACTTGCCCTGCTAAGAATTGTCCGGGCCTCCCCTCTGGCAAATTTGCAAATCCTAGGAGAGCAAAGAAATGACCCTCTTTACTCTCACTCTGACTGGCTAGTGCTTGTTGCTTCGTTGGTTGGATTGGTTAGGTTTAGGCAAGAGAAGTGAGTTTGGTTAGGGTTAGAATGTCAGGGTAAGCCAATCAGAGGCAGATTAAGTTGGGCCATTTCTTTCCTTACCTTCGATTTGCAAATTCTCTCCTTCTGAGGAGCATTTACAAATTTGCATCGCTCTGATGGTTTACTTGGACCTTTCAGAGGTAAACCTAAAGTCCTTCTCTTCGGCACTTTCAGGCTCATTCCCGACACAGCAATAAACCAAATGAGGGGAATATATTTTTCACAGCTGAAAAAAATGATGAGACCATACAAACTTTTAATTCTTAATATCTTAACAAGGATTATAAATAGGATTCTAAAATATGGCAAGCTAAGGATGTGGTGTACAATAAATGCACATAAAATTTCCTCTATTCAATTTGTCCAATATGTAAGGTTATAACACTATACACAGTATAATGCACAGCTACAACTGCAACCAAATCATGAATTTAAAAAACAATACTGGGGTGAAAATAAGTCAAAACATAAAATCATACAAAATGGACAGGTTATTCAAATTAATGTTTTTCACTTAAGCAAAACAGTCATGAAGGACATGTACACTGACTACAGACCACAGCTCAGCCAGTAAACAGAAAGAAGGTAGGAAGGAAGGAAGGAAGGAAGGAGGGAAGGAAGGAGAAAAAGATCAGATTTCACACCCCTTCCACGCACAGAGCAGCATGGCCCAAAACAGCCATTTTAAAGTCCAAAGTGCAACACTTACAAAGAAAAAGAGGAGGGATAGACCAAACAGAACGGATGATAAGGTGAGATGAAAAATAAAGCAGGGCTGCAACCATTGCCAATTTCTATTTTCTGTTTTTTTGTTGGTTTTTTTGCGGATGTATCTATACATTACTTAAAAATCTTTTTTTAAAGTTACACTGTTCTGAAATCTGTTAAAAACACTTGTCAAATGTCACTTTGTACAAACGCTGAATGTTCTCATCTTTTGTCTTCTCGTCCGACCTAACATAAGGTCAGCTATAATGTAACAGTAAATAAATTATATTTATATATTTTGTTCACCCATTCACACCAGTGAGGCTATAACACCTCTCTATATAATGCAAGACGGTTTAACAGCACCACAAACTACATCTTCCAAAAACCAACACCTATCTAAAACAATTATAAACTGAACATTATAACCTTTGTGAAGAGAGGATTTGGACTGTTGGATTAGACTGCACTAGTTTTAGCTAGGTAACATAATTCAGGCACTGCATTACATCATAAACTTATTGTGTGTGCTGACAGAAAGTTCCCAATTACAGCATTCAGTTGTGTTTTTGTCCACTGGATGAATGTACAATGACCAATAATTATTATATTATTATATTGCTCCCATTTTTTATCAGCTGAAATAAAAGATAACAGACTCTTTCTATGCAAACAATTGGTGTAGTTCTTGTAGTTCTTCATAATCCATCCACCTGACAGTGTGGCATATCTTGATGCTGGTTAAACAGCATCTACAGATGTACCTTAGGCTGTTCACTATAAAAGGCCAATCCAAAAGGTGGCAGTTTATCACAACATAATGCCACAGATGTTGTAAATGTTGAGGGAGCGTACCATTGGGATGGTGAATTGCCTTTTCAGTTCATTACCATAAACCGTCTCCAATGTCGTTTCTGTGAATTTGGCAGTACATACAACTGAACTAGATGGCCAGTCGAGGACCTCCACATCTGGCTTCTTCACTTGCAAGATGGTCTGTAGCCACTGAGATGGGCCTCTGGTACCAACGGTAGACCACGGTACTTAAACACCACGGTACACATGATACCATAATGTTGATGTACCGTAGTACTACAGTACCTCATGGCACCACTACTGTGGGATAAGTTCAGAGTCCAATTGCAAGAGGGTGAGTGTCCAATAACAGTGCATGCTGGCCAATAACATTTCAGGTATTAGATGAGCTATTGAGTATCTTTAAACAGTGAAAGTTATTATTTATTTCTTTTTACTTGTAGGCTAGATTTGTTTATATATGCTACAGTGATTTATTTTCCACTACAGAGCTCTACGGTGCGAGCATTTTACTCACATTTTCAACTAAAAATAGTTTTGTGGGAGCAAAAGAAAACATTCAGAGCACACTGTGCGAGTACAGATTTCAACCAGCAGCAGAAACGAAAGGCGAATCCTGCCGGTTGTGGCTTGAATGGGGGTCACAGACAGGAATACAGTGGAGCACTATGGCCACTGCAAGATAACGGTTTAGCGGGGACCAGGAAGCCTGGCTCCAGGTCCAATTATCTCCTCTTCGTTGGTGTCACGACTGCCCACAGGTACCTGAACAGTCAAGCTGTGGAGGCACACAGGTATGTGACGTGTCAGAGGAGAAACGAGTCGTTCACATTTCTCTCTTTGCGGCAGGTAATGGTCCACAAACCTCACCGCACTTAAGGGCCTTGTCAGAGGAGGAGGGTGGCTGCTTGAGTTTTCTTTTCTTTATTTATTTTATTTTGATCCCCCATATGTTAATCACTTATTGATGCTGTTTTTGAAGTATGAATAAGTCAATAATTAATTTATTCCACTGAAATATCATTGATGTATTATAGAAAAGTGATTTATCTTTTTTTATAAATGACAAAAGGCACATCTGCCTCATTTTTGCTTTGGTATCGTGATACTACTCAGAACCGAGATATCTTCATTGGTATCGTACCGTGGATCCCAATTTTGGTACTGTGACAATACCAGTTGGATTTATTGCCAAATTTTCACATTTAATTCAATTAACAGGCAACAGCTCTGGTGGATATTCCTGCCGTCAGCGTGCCAATGGCATGCTCCCCCAAAACTTGTAGTGTGACCATCCCAAGGCACACCTGTGTAATAATTATGTTGTTCAAACAACATCTTGATATGTCATGCCTGTCAGTTGGATAGTTTCTGGACTTTGTTGGCAAATTGCTCATTAACACTGATTTAAACAATTCTGTGAACAATGACAGGAGTAAGCATTTTGTGTGCAGAGAAAAAAATTACAGTATTAGATCCTTACTTAAACTCATGAGAAATGGGATTGTAACTCAAATATTTACTCTGATTTTAACTCTGGTTTGGTCTCCTTAACCCCTGAGGGAAATATGTGGCCCTTTAGCTGCTAGAGTGTATAGTGTGTTTATCAGAGCTTTTCCCACTGTAAACAGCTGCCTGCTGCTGCTGGAAAGCAGGTAGATGAGAGTGCTAAGGTGAACCAAAACAGTAAAGCTGCAGACCGTAAAAACCAAAGCAATGAGTTGAAAGACACTAAAATGCACAATACTGCAGAGAGTGCAGCTTAAATGGAGGCTTGATCTAACATTTTTGTTGGCCTATTGTGGTCTTTTTGTATTCATTGCAGCCCTAAGAGAGTGAGTCAGAAAAGGGCAGAGATAGAGGCCGAGAACACAGATGGGATTGTACACTTCACAACAGATAACAACCAGCACAATAACCATCTCCAATACTAAGACAAAACAACCAGCTGACTTGAGGTTGACTGCATGACCGAGAGGGTGGGGTGGAGGATGGTAAATATTAGTAATATTTAGAATGTGCCAGATACTGTACAAATCCTGAGAGGAAGGCATACATGGGTTTTGTTTTAGACAGCAGGTTGAGACACGAGCTACACTTTTACTTCTGCCTGGACATGTCTGGATTTTTAAGTCTTAACATCTATATGGTATATTCCAAAAGAAGTCATCGTAATATCTGTTTGCTTATTATGAAAGAGGAAGATGTGACACATTTTACGTCATAATTCAGAAGTGGACTAAGACTTTAAACAGCATTAAAAGACCAACTACAAAACCAACCAGAGAGTGAGTTATAATTGGCCTAGTTAAATAAAAAAGGGGAAAAAAAAGAGATTAGAATGGTGACGGTAAGGCAGAGAAGTAGCTATAAGCACAGAGCAGGTAAGGACGAGGTTTGAAGGTCTACACTCAGGACCTGGACAGAACTGACACAACAACTAACCAACTGTAGTGAAAGAGAGAGAGAGAGAGGGAGAGAGAGAGACCAACCAACACACAAGGAAATGGCAGAAGGCATAATTACCACGCTCATGAGTGATGACTGAGGAAGGGAAGAAAGTGCAGTAAACCAAAATGAGAAAAGGAAAACAGGGGGAAGAAAGAAAGAGAGAAAGAAAGTAAGAAACAAAGAAAGAAACAAAGAAAAAGATTACATATAGGGAAAAGAGCTTTAAAAATTCCGAATTAAGTTGTTTGGTCAACATGGGGAAGAAAAATAATGTGTTGAGAGAAAACCTGTACAGCTCTGTAAAACTCAATGTGAGTCATCTTAAGAAAAATAAAAAAAAATGTATACATCAAGACCTTTTGCTTTTTTTCTTTTTGATTGTGGACGTGCACTCAAAGTGAACCTGTTTAGTTATTAGGGCCTTTTAAAAAGCTGGTTAGAGTGATTACTTTGTGTTTGCAAGACAATGATGAGGAAATTATGAGTATAAACCTGTTATCAGCTGTGCCATGACTTTATGCTATAATAGGTGCAGTAATGATTGATACAAAGTCAGTTTAAGTAATCACTGGTTTAGGAAGGGTTATTTCTTCATTCGTTGCATACAGGGCTAAACAAAGATGATGAACACCTTATTAGCTGTCCCTTTCACTTCACACAGTGTCTTTGCATCAGGTCTCTGTGTCCCACTGGGGAGGTCCCTCATAGTTTGAAAACTTTGCCTCATATTATGTAGCAATCATTAAAATAAAGTATTAATTATCTTTTTATCTTATCTAATTATTAAGTACTAAGAACCAGTAATCAGCTAGTGAAGAGACTCTGTTGTCTAAAACTTCAACAAAAAATCCAGGGTACATAAAATTAACAAAGACTGTCAATTAAACATTTCTTTATTAAATCAGGAATTTATCCAAGGAGAATATAAAGTATACTCTAAGTTATATTTCAGTTATTAGGTTATAACTAAGTTTATCAACAAGTTCTCAATCCCATACCACCACACAGATCATTTGTTCCTACACACTAATATGACCCACCCCTAGGGGTAACAGGAGATCAACATCAACTCATACCTAATCAGAAGTTTTAGACAGATGCTTAATGTTTAATGTTTAAGCAATGACATAACTTGGTTTGGTTTTAGAAAAAAAGATCATAAACTACAACATTTCTGACTGAAATTATTAACTGTTTACATGGACGCTAAATGAAATGACCCAGTGTTTACATACGCCAAAGCATGTACTCAGAATATAACTTTTTTTGACTTGTGCAAAGTGGTTCTGCTCATTGTTTCAAAATCTAAATAGATTTATTAATCGGAGCACTCACATAGAAATGTACATCTAGTCGAGGGCTAAATTTTTTTAAATTCATGAAAACCTCTGTCAAATCAGCAAATGAAAGCTCAGAGAAACAGCTTTTGTGTCTGGTGCATGTACCCTCTCTGTCATCTAATGTTACCTCCATGTGGGGCAAATATAGGCAGCAAGAATATATTTATTTCAATCGGAGGGAAATTACAGGATTAAGCATTTACATGGTTATTAGGTGCCCATGTTTTCCTACTGCATGGATTAACAAAGGTTTACACCAACCCTTTTAGCTCCGTTAAAAATTCCTTTTGACCAGGCTGGATCTGGCCAGTCTCTTCTAACTGAGGTAGTTACATGAGATTTTTTTATCCTGATTGGGCTATTATTCTGATAAGTAGTGGAATAGGGTCCATATAAATGTACTCATAGTTTTGGTTCAAATAAATATGTTTGTTACATAACTTAAAGGGTAACTTTGGTATTAATTTTATCAGTGTAAAACACACTTCATTTAAAGTCAACAGAAACAAATCATAAAAGCCATCTTGGATTGTCTTTCCACTGTTCCAACAATCACTAACTTTTATTTGGTTGCAATAAACTCTTAGTTCACCAAGTTAGATGTGAAACATATGCTTGCTCTCCATACACACTTAAATGACTGTTTATTGAAATAGAGAGTGGTGGGTTTTGCGATGGTGATTTTGGGGCTGTTTCTGGTTAAACAAAAAGGATCTTACTCTTAAACAGATGGTCCATCTCTGTCAGCATGATTTTCATAATGTTGTTACACACTTAACAATCTGAGCCTGTCAGTGGCAAAAACAAGCACTTATATTGAACATAAATCAAGGGTGCGCTCATGCCCTGGGTGGTTACATTGCAGCCTGTTTCACCATTGCCAGCTACAGCACATGCAATTCATGACCAATTTCAAAAACTGACACAAAAACATGGGAAAATAGTGTCCTTGTTGAACTGAAATAACTGCTTCGCAGTTGTATGCCCTCACAAACCAGTTAAGTCACAGTTAAAGTTTACATCCATGTCTGTCCAGACTTATTTGTAGCCATGACAGTCACTGCAAAGAAGCTACATAATCTAAAACATGGATACTTCACATACATCTTTATTCCAGCAGCTCAGAAGATCTAAACACTCAGCACAGCTTCAAGGTGGACACCCAAGATGAGTGTCACCAATTCAGTATCTGACCGAACGTGTCCCCTAACCTTAATTGCTTCATGTATTCTATTAAAGATATGTGTGAAATTTTGTCATAATTAGCAGATGAATTCTTGAGTTATGGCCAAAAACAGGTCACAGTGACCTTGACCTTTGAACACCAAATTCTTATCATTTCCAGATGAACGTTTGTGCCAAATTCAGAGAAATTCCCTCAGGGAGGTCTTGAAATATTGCATTAATGAGAGTGGGACGGACAACCTGAAAACACAATGCTTCTGGTCATGGCTGTCACTGGCAGGCAGGCAAAAAAATACAGAAGTTACCCAATAACTTATGCATGTACATAGTCAGCTACGTTAAAATATCTCAGCACTGGAGTCCTGTGTTTGTTTGACCCATCCGTCCACCCCAACCTTTGCCCCTCACAGACTTTGTCGCTCATTACACTCGATTTGTTGATCTGCTGGACCCCACAGGTAAGTTGTTGATTTTTGTAGCTTAAACAGGCATTAAATGTATGAGCTCACTCAACATGGCTTCTTAAGTCTTTTTTTCTGTAGACAAAGAACAGCAGTTAAACTCAGTTTCCCATGGTCCTCCAGATTTTCACATCAATATGTGAAACCCTACCTATGGAGCCAAATTCAATCACCATTGGTCACTGTGCCATGTGATCCACAACATCATGAGGCCAACAATACCTCAGCTTCTTTGTTTAATGCTTGTTTTTCTCCATGGACCTCCCAAAGGAGGGTAACTACTGCAGGAGGACCTGCCTGCCCCTCCTCCACTTTTCCTCACCTCTCTTCTGCCAGAGCAGCAGAAAAGACTCTTCACCATGGCTCCCCGATCACCAAATGACCTGCTAAAAGCAGACACACAATTCTTAGCAGGACCTGTGACTAGACAGGTTGGCGCCAGCCGCAACAGCTAAGTCTGTAGGCTAACTTTACGAGCAACAGGGAGCAACAAAGCTTCACAGCATTGCTCATTCACAATGGACAAGATCGTCGGCTTAAAAAAAGTATCACACCAAAACAGCGGTTTCCCCCCTAAATTCATGTACTGGGAACATAACCACTAAGCATAGCAGTAGTACAACTTTACACAGCTAAGCACAACATTGTGTACCTTTTGTCAATATATATGTAAAGTCATTGATTTGATCTAACTGTGTTCACTGAGTTCACTGTTCATTTTATGTTATTCTATTCTTTACTTTACTATTTTGTTGTCAGGTTATTGGGTAGTTCACTTTGCCAAAGCTAAGCTGATGTTATCAAACTTATGCTTCAAACGGACCCAGGGTCTTCCATGCAACAAAACATCCTTTGTATTAACCCGTCATCTATATTCTGCACAGACCATCACATATTCTGTACTTCCACTTTTAGTCATAGTCTAACACACACAGAGGAGACCCAGTTTCCTATCATATATTTCATTGATTCTATTTTTCATCTGACCGATCGTCTGGCCATCTTTTCGGTTTTCAACTACTCGGCTACTTCGTTTTGTAGGCCACACAGCCTTGGTCTCAACCCCCCAGCCACACTCACACTTCGTTTCTGTTAGTTAGATTTATTTAGTTTAGTATACATTTGTTTTGTATGTGTTGTGTGTTTTGCCTTTTGCTTTGTTTTTTAATAAATGTTTTTTTAGGAATACACATGCTGTCTGTTTAATATTACACAAGACCAAATGCTGCCTACTTCTGCTGTGTCAACAACTCCTAATGATATGGCTATTTTGGTTGTAGTTGTTATCTTAATTATTAATCAAAGTTCAACATAGATAGTTTAATATATTTTACGAGCCTGAGATAATTAATTAGCTGCCATTTCCCTTTTTCTGAAGTTTGTTTCCCAGTTGGTGATTTAATGTAAATGAAATAATATTATTTAATATAATCAATAATCATTTTTAATAATCATTAATTATTTCTGATAGCCATTTTATTACTGCGAAACCACACCCCAGCCTTTGCTCCTTTCATAATTACACAGCCTATGGAGGTTGCCGCCTAACAAACATAGATATGGGTCATAATAAGCTGCTTATACAAAAGCTGTCCTAAAGTGGAAATTAAAATCTTCATGTATACGTGAGGTGAGAGGAAAGAGTGAAAGTAAGTCAGAAATGTCATTACTGTTACAGAATAACTACAGGTATTTGCCTTTTTTAAACCAGAAATTACTTAAAACAAACTCCTATATAATCGCTGCACCTATTGTAACATGATAACAACTTCTGCACCAAATAATGCAATATCAATACCTCATAATTACCTATTATTATCCAGTGGTCAGTTTGCTGGTCATGACTGTATTTTAAAGTCTAGTACAGTACTACAAAATAGTAAAACAGAGGAGGATTTTGATTTGAGAATTTGAGATTTGAATTCTATAAGTACCAGTATGCGATCTAAAGGATGATTGTCAACATTTGTAACACATGTATACACACAGAAGATGTAACAGGCAAATCAAAGGCACATACACATGTACACTAGGAAATCATACTTGATAATGCATATGAAAAACGGGTAGTACTGCATTACCACTTGGTAAAAATCAACAAATCGCTCAAGTGATGACAGGGTAAGTGGGACAAAGCAAAATAAAGAATGATGATCTAGAGGGTAAAAAGTAACCTTCATGTATTAACAATAACATGTTTTGGAATGTTAACTTTAAAAATCTCAACAATGATATTTTCAGTTGGGGATTTTTGCTTATCATTCCTCTCTGAAACCAAGTGGCCTCTGGGTTTTTATAGGTAGCTTTAAATGTACCATCCTTAAGTAAACTGAAGTGACATTTACGAATTTTACCTGCACCTGGTGAAGAAAATCATTTAAATATCAACCAACCAATTATCTGTAAATCAGAAAAGAGCTTTTCCTTCTATTGCTATAACCATTCAAAAATATAAACCAATGAGGTGTTAACATACTATGGGGAGGCTTACCTGATCCTTCCTCTGTCACCATCCCCAGTCCTTCTGCTTTGTTCTGCCGCTCAAATGCATTTAGATCCAGAACACTGAAACAAAGGCAAATTGTGAATCTCTTATTTTATCCTCGCTTTGCTGACCTTCCTCCCCCCTGCAAACTTGACCAGTGGCTGAGCACTGTCCTGAATACACCTTTTTACCATCTGAAGCTGCAATTTACATTTTAATGTGAAAAAAAGTCTTCTCTGATGATCTGTAGCTACCAAAGCATTCTAATCACATTGACCTTGCCTTTACTGATAAAAAGAATAGCTAAAGAAAATTTTAACTGTACCAAGATAGTCAGGGATGGTCAAAGACACAACACTGTAAGATCATTATAGTGTCTGACACTTACTTATTTAAGGAAGTCCTGATATTTTACTTCTGTTTGGGGATAATCATACCCTAATTTCCCACAGTGCTTTGGATGATGTAAATAGGAATTGTAATGTTGACATGGTGTCAGTGAATTATGCTGTGGGCCTTGAGCCCTATTGTTACAAATAATTAAAGTTACAATTAAATTAATTAATTAAACAATTAATTAAAGTAACAACTGGCAGTTCCAGTTTGCAATGTACCCAGTGGGGCCACAACCTATACATTACTGTCTTAATTTATCCATCAGTTTTTGGTCTATAAAATGTCAGAAAATTTGAAAAAAAAAGTCAATCATTGTTTCACAAAGCCCAACATGACCACCAAGACCACCAAATTCTATTCAGTTCATCCTTGAGGTGTATTTTTAAAGATTATTTTTTAGGCATTTTCCCTTTAATAAAATAGCACAGCTTAAGATAGGAAAGGTGGACCCTTTGACATGCAGCAAAGGGCTTCAGGTCAGAATTGACTAGAAAGGCCTCAGCCTGTATTGGGCACACAATCTACCAGGTAAGCTAGAGGTTGCCCACATAAAGGTGTTCTTGAAATATCACAATCACCAGAATCGAGTGGATGAGGTCACAGTGACAAACAACAAATTCCCTCAAGGCATTCTTGAGATATAACATTCACAAGAAGGGTATGTACAGATGGACAGACAAAGCGAAAAACATAAAGGCTCTGGCCATGGCTATCCCAGGCGCAGAGACATATCAAAAACTAAAAAACGTGACGTTTCTCAAGTTAATTATGAGGAGCATCTCTTTTATCAAATTTATAAACATTTTTATGGAGATTCATTCACAATGGACGAACTAATAATATCCCCAGAGAGTACAAGACAGACTGAATCTGGACATATGTGTATCATGTTTTTGTGCTCAGATTTTACCACATCAGGACTCGGAGAAGAGGTGCAATTTTTACACAATCTGGCTCTAATTATTTTTAAGTACCTGGATTGCCTCCATGAGCTGTGTATCACAGCCACTGCTGCAGCTCCAACTGCTTAACGGTCTGATCAGCTGGGCAAATTTCAATTAATAGCCTCAACGTTTGTTTGCTTCAGTCACTGGACTCAACTGGTGTATATTTGGGACAGGCATCTACATGAGATGGGCCTTTAATGCCTTCCACACAAAACTGGTGGCAAAGATGGTATATAATAGTATAGTATACTTATTTAAGCCATTATGAATATTACTTGTATAAGAACACACCCTGACATGTTAGGTGGTGGTACACACCCTGCCAATAAACACAGAAAGTAAGAAAAAAAAAAAGAAGCTTGCACAGCATGTTGACTAGAGATCCCATTTTTTCAGTTTCAGAGGAGGACAACATGACTGCATCCTGGGGTCTGATCCCTGGCCACCGGATTCCCCACTAAATCTGCAAAATTCCTGCTGTTGTTTAACAGGTGAGACACTGAGTTGAAGGACCGTCTCCGGAGCTGCTGTCCTCCCAGTGAAGGATCAGTTCAACATCTGCCCTGTTGGCAGGGCAGCAGCGGCTCAAATCCAACACTGAGCCTTTAAATGGTCCCAACAAACTCACACCACAAAGGCTTGACTCGGTTGTTAAACCCATTAATTACCTCTGCCAAGGAGGTTATGTTTTCGCAGGTTTGTTTGTTTGTCTGCAAAATAGCTCAAAAAGTTCCAAACGGATTTTGATTAAATTTTCAGGAAAGGTTGATAATGGGACAAGGAACAGATGATAACATTTTGGTGGTGATCGGTTGAAGTGAAGTGGATAAAATAATAAAATGGCAGGAAATCTGAGCTGCTTGGCGGAGGTCTGCGCTCTCCGAGTGCTTTTCTAGTTATCATTAGGTAACATTAGATGTGTCATGTTACAGTTAACTCTGACACTGTGTTTAAGCAGGCAGGCTTACACAAACTTTCCCTGGCCCAGAGCTCACACCACCAGTCTCCTATTGTCTCCACGGGGAGGCGTCAGGGCTTTATTTCGTTTTCATTACTTGTGCGTAACACATTAACATGTCTGTTTTGAGAGATTATGCTGAAGCATTTAATTTCAATTCTTAGGCAACATGCTATAGAAAAGCCAAAGCATGTTTTGGAAGGGTTTTTTTTAAAATACACTAGAAAAAGAGTCAGAACTGTTCTTTGTGTTAGTTGTGTTAACAATGGTGATGCCAGTTAGATTTAGATGGACCAGGGCTATAGAATATCAAGATATCTATATTTTCTGAGCACATCTTAGCCTCTCTTACCTCCAGGTGTGTGCAAACTGCAGATTATAAGCTTCTTTTTAAAATACAGAAATATGAATAATTGGCTAACTTATCTGAATTTGCAATGAGAGGCAGGTAATTATGGGTATCGCCTGGAAATAATCCATATTGTGCATCCCTAAATCTTTTATTTGATCTAGCTCCAAGAGACAAAACATCTAGGCCCACCTCATGTAGAGAGAGAGAACTCTCCTGCCCTACTTTGGGGAGGGGTTGACTCACAGTATGAATTGAAACATGGATACAAAGGAGAAGGTCCATGAAGAGTTCAAGGAATCTGACTCTCATTATTGGCCATTACTTTGTTTCTTTTACATTTAGTTATTCAGCATCCTTGAGCTAAACGTGGTTGACTGCTCTTGGATTGAGCCTGTCAAACACAACACAGTCAGAACCCATCAACTAACCCACCTGTGGTATTTGTTTCAGTCTTGAAGCAGGAAGAGTTTGTAGAGTTACCTGCATGACTGCATCAGACCAGCCAGACTCTGAAAAAAGCCCACATCCTTTTTGTCTTTCAGATAATCCAACATTTTCTGTCCAAGAGATGGAGAGAGACCACAGAGAACAATGGAACAGCTGTATTATAAATTTGACCACATTCTGCTTTAAAACAAGTACAGGAGGTGGACATGATAATATGAATACACTATGGGCTTAATCTCTCATGAAGAAGAGCACATCTGACAGAGTCTCAACAAACAATATACTTCACAAGAATACTGCTTGGTCTGCATATTTTGTTCACATGTTCCTGCTGTTCAGTCCAACACAACCATTGTGCCACTGCATCAACCTTTACGAAGCTCAAAATACTCTGTTTTTGTTGAACATTATATTGAGAGATATCATTGTTTTTCATTGTCCTCCCTATTTACACACACAAGGGTGGCAGAGTATTAGGAATACAGTCCAGTATAACATCATTGCTTACTATGAGCTCAATACTGAAACACATGATTTTGCTGAAACACATAATTTTATTAACAGTTTTTGATATCATGGACATTAGAAACATAAAAACAAAATAGAAATAGAATATTTTATTTTAGAAATAAAATAGTAGAACAGCTGTTTTGGATTTACAAAATTTACAGGTGCACCTAATAAGATGACCACTGAGTGTGTAGGTTTTTTGTTTTTTTTTAAATACATTGCAAACAGTAACAAATATAAAATGTGTATGATAGAAAAAGAAGTGACTGAACAGTGAAATACCTGCTGTACAGTAGAGTTTCCTCCATTAAGAATAGCTATGCCCAGCTTCAGAGTAGAGGCCACCATGGGACCCATCTCACCTGTGAAAAGGAACCACACACACAAGTGGCCATTAGAGGAACTGCGATTTTTGGCACTTCTTTGTTGGCCTTCATTTTTAAGGCTTAAGTTGTGCATATTACAACCTTGGTTATGTGATGTTTTGATGGCGTAACCGCAGATACACACTGTATGGCCGCTGCCTAGGCTGTTGCTATTTTAGTGTTTTGGGTGTTTTTTTCATTTTAGTGAAAGTTAATAGACCAAATTAAAAGTGGACATCACAGTTACGTCACAGCAGTTGTGCACGCATACTAGTGGCAGAAAAACAGCAGACACCTGGAATAAAAATGTCTTTGTGTGCCGCTAGCTGTCATAACAGGAATACAAAAAAAAAATTAAAAAAGATAACCTTAATGTTTTTCGCCGTTTGAAGCTAATTGAAGACCTTTATGGTTGCTGGAACAAAAATTAGTTGTCAAACCTTGGTAATAAACATTCTGGATGTGAGTGCAAAGCACAAAACTGTATGCATCAAGAGATTTGTATGTCTTGAGTTATTCTTCCATATGGATGCTGAGACATATGAAGATGTCTGGCCACTGTAACTTTGGCACTGCTCAGGATTAGTTTGTTAGTGTAAGACCATAGACATATACACATACATACATTATGATTAAATTATGATGATTTTCCCTGCCTCAATACAGAAGGGAACCGATCTAACATACATTATAGTCTCTATGTTAACATAAACAAAGAACACAATTGTCTAAAAAAGTCATGTTCAGTGTTTGATTGTATTTTGAGACAAGTTTTTCCAGAAAGTACATATTGTGTTAATGGTTTCTCTGTTTTTCACTAGCCAAATTTAGCATTAGCATTATCAGAGTTAACAAGAGCTGTAAATGCACTGTGCTACTAAGCTAGCAACTAGCATTAGGGTTATCTCTATTCGCTCATCCAAATATGGTCACTTCTGGCTACAAAAATCCAAAATGGTGACAGCCACAATGCCAAACTCAGGGCTCAAAACCAGAGCCCACAAACCAATAGGTGACATCACGGTGGCTACATCCATTTTTTTTTATTTTTTTTTTATTTACAGTTTATGGTTTACACCTACATGCATAAACCTGAGCACTGAAAGTGACTATACAGCACATTCATCATCATCTTGCAGTGTTACAGTATATGGCACTTATAGTGGGATATGGGACATTCAGTAAGTATAACCAACCTTTGCTAGCGCTGATGGTTTGAAGCACCATCTCAGCAGCTCCACGGTCATGCAGCCGAGCCTGCTGATACAACAGCTTCTGCTTCTCCATCTCCTTCTCCTATTTATGTGAAATAAGATACATGTTGTGTATGCACGTATACATGTTCACAGCCAAACCCATCATGGAGACTGACAGACAGACATGGAGAATGACTGATCACCTACTTCAAAACTCTTCACTTCCTCTCCATCCTCATCTTCTTCATCATGGCAACTCTGAGGGAGCAAAGATGAGTTAAATGTGGACAGCAAAGGGAGATATCTTGCAAAACAAATAATGTTCATATTTCATAAATAATGTTCGTATTTTTAAAATATCCTTAATGTATATTTTTCTATCTCCATATTTATGTTTCTTGACTTTTCTCTTACTATCTTCTTACCATATAATGACGAGAACCTCGCTGACTTGGTTAACCGATGCGAAAATTGGCACAGTGGTAGAGGGTCATGGGAGGATGCGAATGAAGCAATCAATCCATCAATTGGCCAAAGGGGGGGGGGGGCGCTATACCAACCAACTGAAATTGCAAACTTTGAATGGGCATATCTCGTGCCCTGTATGTTGTAGAGACATGAAACTTTGCACAGAGATGCCTCTCCTCATGAGGAACAAATTTGCCTCAAGAACCCATAACTTCCGGTTATATAGATTTTCCGCCATTTTGAATTTTTTGAAAAACACATAAAATCGATCTCTTCCTAGGGAAGTTTAACCGATCTGCATGAAACTTGGTGAACATAATCTAGGGACCAATATCTAAAGTTCCCTCTTGGCAAAAGTTGGAAAACTTACTAAAACTGAGCTTCTATAAGGCAATGAATATTGCGGAGGGCATGGCTCATCACATAAAGGTGTATAACATCTCAAGGGTTTCACCGATCACCACGCAACTTTGTAGGCATATGACCACACATAATCTGAGGGGACCCCTCCATTATTGACCCCATCAAACAAAATGGGGCGCTAGACAGCTAATTTCTTATCTAGGCCTAACCGCCATATCAGTTTTTACTAAACTTGGTAGATATGTAGAACAGGATGCCTCAAGGTGATTGGAGAAATTGAACTCTAATTGACAACTGGGTGGCGCTATAACAACAGAAAAATGCTTCAAAATGGCTAAATTGCGACTGATCGCTGTGGCTCCCCCTGTGGCCAAATGTTTTTGGGTTTTTTTCTAATTTTTGGTATGACTAAGTCATGGTATGGTATGCTGTACATAATGAAGGAAACCGTCAGTGAATCATTCTGTCTGTCCCACGTTTTTCTACTCACTGACGTGGTCAATCTATGTGAAACTGCACATAAGCATTAAGGATTGGCACAGGTAGAAGGTAACAAAGCTACTAATGGGTATGGACTAGTATTTCTTTACTTTTCTCTTTATTGTTATGCTTCAAACCACCTAAGCAAATTACTAGTATGTGAAAACCTACTTGGCAATACACCAGATTCTGATTCTTAGTAGGGTTGTCAAAAGTATTGATACTCTGAAAAGTATCGATACTCAAACGCTGTATCCGGATACAATACTAATTTACAAAAGTATTGATACCAATAGTGCACGCCACCTCAGCGCCTGTCGGGAGCGCGCAACGCAGGCAGCGTCAGGCAGGCACAGAGCCCTTACTGCAACCCGGCTTCTTGTTGTCGCTGTGCATGCATGCACACATTGCTGTTGCTGTATTATGGCCAGCGTGGCTGCAGGAGGATCAGAGCAGCCAGTTTTGGTCAAAAATGATAAAGGAAAAAGTGCTCTTTGGAAATATTTAGTGAAGTGAACACAGCACGCTGCAGACGGCAGGTACAGCCCCTCCCCTCACTAGCAGCTGAGCAGCTGGTGTCGCCAGCATCAAACTAAAATATAACTTCTAACGTTAATGTGGGACCTAAGCAGAAACTTTATCAGTCATGCCTGTCTGTAACATTAATAGACAATATTAGTTTAACAGGACAACACAATTATGTATGTCTGAAAAGTTATATTAACTGTAAAGTCACAGGTTGAAGCTGAAGCAAATTTATCCATTACAAAATTGTGCATCGATACTATTATACCCCTCTTAAACTCCACAGAATGGGACTATCAAAAGATCGAAAATGCTGGAAATGTCACAGGGCAGAGGGTACGTTCTTGCATGCCATGGGAATATCCCTCTGTTCTCCCTTTTTGGAAAGAGGTACTGAAGAAGCTTGGAGAATTTGTAGGGAAGCATTTGCCAGAATCTCCTGAGCTTTAACTTCTTGGAAGTACAGAGCTGGCACCACAAGGTGTCACTAAAGCACAGTTCGAACTGATATTGGCAGGCTCCCTCATGGCAGCAAGATTAATCCTGTGCAATTGGAAGAATCCAAGTAGGCCAAGAATTTCGGAATGGACCAAACTTATGACTGAGACTGCATCTTTTGAACGCCTGATCGCTAAAATGAACAACATTGAAGGGAAGTTTCAGCAAGTATGGAAACCTTATCTTTTGCATTTACACACCAAGGACTAAAGAATTATGAAGAAACTAGGCTGGTTATTTTGATTTAACTATATATGGTATGATTATAGGTTACTAGAAGGTCTGTGCTGTATTTTTTTTTTAATTAATTTAATTTTTTTTTGTTTGTTTGTTTTCTGCTGTTGGTTTTCTTTTTTTGTGTATGTGTGTGTTTGTTTGAATGGGGATATGTATGTCTGATCATAAAATGGAAAATAAAAAATACTTTAATTACAGATTGAAGCTGAAAAAAACGTTTGGTTTCTCCCATAACCCCTGGTTCTCTGATCATATAGTGAGGTAGAAACAGGAGCATCCTGGGCCTAAACTACCAACTCTATTTGATCAGCAACGAAAATATGGTGCCAACTCACCAGAAGCACACAGAATGAACAGGGGCCTCATATATAGAAGAGTGCTTGGGATTCATAGGCCTAATTTGAAATACAATTCAAAGATGAAAGTGTAATAGGCGAACACGTTTCTTCATGCCGGTTTTGTCATGAACAGCACATGTCTAAGTAGTGCTGATGAAATGAGTGTAATGGTTGTGCTTAATGGCTGTATTTCGAGACATGATAAATGCACTGGAAATATTTAGCTTAATAAATAAATATATTCCATGCAGTCACGCCATACTCTCCCCCTCCTGCGCTCACAGAGTGGACAATGAGACGTTAGAGGCAGTGCGGATTAAATACGTATTTAGAAAGAATTTCAGTTCAGGATTTGAGTTGGATTTTACAATGTTTTTATGAAACAATTATCACTCACTCCAAGCGCAAAATAAGGCTGGTGGATTTAATTTCAATGATAACGGATTTAAGGTGGATATATTGCGTGACATTAAATTTGTGTGAGACATCAATAAAAATCTGACTCCTCTTCTCCACCTCGCTGTCTGCGTCGCCACTTCCCAGTGTCTTCAAAATGTGCGCACGCATGACTCAAAGTTTGCTTACAGGTGCGCATTTTCTCCCGCCAAGTTTATTTTTATAAATCACAACCTTTGCGTGGTAAGTGGTGTACGCCACTTTCAAGCCCCATTTTGTGCGTAAGCAAGCTTTATAAATGAGGCCCCAGGGCTGTAGATAAATACATTTGTATGGACAGATCTTGTTTCTGGTTGTTATTTATTTTGGGGGGATTTTTGTTGTTACTGATGTTACTGTTCTGATCTTTATTTAAAAAATGACATGCCTCTTAATTTTTTGCTGCTGCATCGAAAATAGTATCAAGTATTGAATATTTTCCTGGGTATCGATATCGAGTTTGAAATTTAATACTGTGACAACCCTAATTCTTAGTAATGAAAAGGTTTCTAATACTAGAATTAAGTAGCTGGTACCTTAGCCATGATGTCAGCATAGGCCATGTAGAGATTATCCTCATCCAGTTTACTGCAACAGGAAGTACAAGCACACACATTAGCACAAGTTGATTGGCTACAATTACTTGGCACACATAACTTAACAGGTTTTATTATGTAGCTGCTTTGAAAGGGATAGTTAACCCTAAAATAAAACTATACATATTTTTCCCATTACCTGTAGTGCTATTTATCAGTCGAGTTGAGTTGTTGCGCCCTAAAAAACAGGTGCTTGGGAATGGATGCATGCTGCGACGGCGACGCTCTGACGTTTGAGCACGCCTGCCATGTGTCTACACTGAAAACAATGAATCTGAGGGTGCAAAAAAAGGTGGCATTTGTATGGCCCCTAATTGCGTCCTCGGCTGAGCTGTAACATTAGCTAGCTCAGTGGTGCTTGGTGAGCTAGCATTGGCTGCACACTTCATTCTGTGCAGTGATACAGTAATAGGTGTAGCTCAATAGAAAGAAAAGAGCATCAGCATGAATCTGCTCACAACAAGGTTTGTGAATTACCTTAAGTAACTGCGTCATGATTTCTGGAAAGAGACAACGGTGCAGAGTTTCTCATTTTTTAATTTAGACTGATAATTAACACTATAGGTAAGAGGGACTAGAGCTACCGCCTTGCAGTTGTATGCCTCCAGTCAAATGCCGGCTGAAAGCAATCAATGAGCAACCTCTCCCTGTGCGGCACACTGTGCCCACCCGATGTGAAACAGCAAAAACTGGAGAGATAAACATGTGACTGCTGAAGGGAGTTGAACATCAGTCAAAAGTCAGACTGATCCAAATACAAGATATGTAACTGTTAACATATTAACTGTAACTTATGCTGGAGCAAAAACACTAGGTAGAACCTTGTGTCTTACACATATATACATGGGAACCCACCACTTCTCTGTGAGGGCTGTTCTGCTGAACAGCTGAATGAGCTGATGCAACGGATCAATGTGTTTCACCCCCTCCTCTTCCTCAGATGGCTCCTGGTCTCCTGGTTTCTGAGATAAAAACACATTATCAATCACAGGCAACATTACGATACAATGAGAATAGCCTTCAATAGCCTCAGAGTAGAAGAAATTCTGCCAGGGGTCAAAATAATGCAATTTGTCTTATATTTGTATTAAAATTAACTTACAGCGAGGTCCTCTATGAGTTTATCTTCAAAGTAATGTTCCTCTGCCTCAATCCAGGACTTCTCATAACCCTGAAGGAACAGGTTAACAGCCCGGTGCCTAGGTTGGGGGAAAATGGGTAAGAGCAAAAACTTCCTCACAAGATAGACCAGACCTACAGTACAGTTTACATACATGCAGACTCTGTATATTAGGATTGTGGGATTTGTTAAATATCCAGCCGGCCACCGTCAGCCCAACAACCCGTGCCGATACGTGTGTTCTGTCCAGTTACTTTGATTTTAAAGGATGAGTAATGAGTTGCCCCCACTTAAAAGGACAGACTATCACAGACTATTTTTGTGCACGCAGAATAAAAGGTTACATTGTTCTTGGAATGAAGAAAACAGTAGACATGTTAAAAGAGAATATACAAAACAAATGGCGATGAATTTGGCCAACTGCCTGTTGCCGATCCATTTTGTTCAGCTGCCTGACCCTAGTGTATGAGTGCCTTAACTAAATAACTACATACATAACTGTACCTGGGCAAGTTATAGAGCGGCGCCATCCTGAAGCAAGCAACTACTGCTCTCTTCCTCTGTTTGGACAGCAGTTTGTGCCACACAGCCTTCTTACTGCGCTGAGGATGTTCAACCTAAACACACAAACTCAACCAATCACTATGGCAGTCTTTCTCCTGAAACAGCTCACCATCAGACATGCTTTTGTCTATTTTTGGCCTTACAGGACCTGATCATTATTAAAGTTTCCCTAAGAGGTGGCTGCAAGAGGAGCACAAATATACAATTCATCAACCCAAACATGATTATATAGAGCTGTAGATATTATATGGGTAGTTCCATTGTCTGACCTCCCTCAATTATTGAAATGCAAATGTCTTCTGAACTGAGTCATCTTTTATTCTTCTAATAACACACACACACACACACACACACACACACACACACACACACACACACACACAGACACACAGACACACAGACACACACACACCTGGTCTAGGTGGAAGAGGACATGAGCGATCTCCAGGACTCTCTCCACAGTCTTCTCTGGGTCAGAGGTGTCCTCATAGTGATTGGGGAGGTCTCTGTACAGAGCCATCTGCCAACGAATAGCTGGGTCCTCCAGCTGTGCAACACACACATACAGTCACAAACACATGTGTTACAATGTGTGTAAAAGATGTGGACCACTATGAACTTTTAGATCTATTATATGTGATGGATTTGAGCTACAAATGTTGTAGCTGTTACCGTTTAGTCTATCCACTACAAAACATTTTTTATTTCTCTCTTGTGTAAATATAAAGCATAGGGTTATATTCAGTTTATCCCAACTATATATATACTTGCAGTACATACACTCTTAATTCTCAAGCTTAAAGTATTCCTACCTTTCCCTGTAAATGGAGATTATTCCTGATGATCTCTCGAACTTCTTCCTCTGTATCTTTCTGTGAACAGAGAAAATGCATGATTTTTTTGGGACACAAAGCCAACCATTAAATAATAGGCCTTGAATGACATAAATCAATTGTAATGAAATCATAAGCAAAAAATACATACTGCAAATTAAACATGTAAGTGTTGGTGTATGATATAACTTGAACCATTTGACCTAAAGTAAATGTGAGGGATGTTCTCATTAATCTATGAAGTTGTATAAATTCATCAACTCAAACTCATACAGCCCCTTGTCCCATACATATCAGAAAACAGCAATTTTCACAATCTAGTTGACAAGTGATGTTTTTCCTACCTGGGTAAAGCGGTTCTTGGCCAGTGCGATGAGCTCTCGCTCTCCTGGGGCACAGATGTTGAGTCCAACAGGCAGCAGGCGCTTCAGAGTGGCAACTATAAGACTGGTCTGCATCGAGTATCGATCCCCCTTCCGCTTCATCTTCTTCCTCTCCTGGTCTGACACTATTCCCTGAGACAAAGTCAAACATTAGAAGACAAGAAATGCATACACTGGTCTATTAAGTGTTGTGTTATCTTTTCCATTATGTTCATATACTTCACCCCCAAAATAACCATTTATTTGAAATTTGATCATGTTTGACATTGTCGCTACTACCCCATGTTTAATGTTTAATTACAGCACTTCACTGAAACCCTGTCCCCGACTAGTGTTTTGTAGCTGTTGAGAAAGGAGAACTGTTGTGCAGCTGCATATTTTCAAACAGGGGATTCACTGTTTTTGCATTTTATTTTGATAACAGTCTATTTTTATGATACTGCTTGTGACATCTCAAATGTGGCTTTGACTTACAACTGAAAACATGTTTCCATTTTGTAGAAAATACCGAGATATATATTGTGTATCGCCAGTCAGCCTGTAAATACAGAGATATGAATTTTTGTCCATATTGCCGAGCCCTACTCCAGTGTGAACAAAGAATCCAAAAACTGAGAAAATTACTGATGAATTGAAGTCATAGGGTCCACATGTAACAGCAACATTTACCAAAACACCAGTTTACAAACTCTCACACAACTGGTGCAGTATAATCAAAGTCTCATTTTTCCAGATTTATGCTCAGTAATTCCCAAACAGACATTCCTTTCTGATGGGGAACTGAATAGAAAGTAAAACTTATCTATACTTTTTTCAAAACCAGACTCCATTGACAAAAACTGTAATTTTACTTTGCTAAACAAGGGAGTTGCTGGACTACCACTGCCTCCATCAGTTTGTGTTTTTTTATTGTATGAATTTGGTGAATCTGAACTAACCCTTTAAAACACCAAAGTCACACAACAACACAAAGAAACTAACTGATCGAGGCAGCAGTAGTCCAGTGGCTCCTGTGTTTAAATTACGGCTTTTGTCTGGCTTTGAAGAAAGCATAAACAAATTTTACTTTCAGTTTAGTTTTTAAGAGTAAAGTTTTAGCAAAAGTGCATGCTTGGGAGGTACTGAGCATACAACTGGATAAAGACAACAGATTATACTACACCAGTTGTTTAAGAGTTTGTAAACTGATGCTTTGATATAGTTTCTCTGTTGTTAAACATGGACTTGTAGGACTTCAATCCATCAAGAATTTTTGATTTCTTCATTCACCATAAAGGCATGCAAGAAAAACAAGGGTTTCTTCCTGAATTTAACGTAACACAGAGTGAGTAATTGATATATACCATTGGTCATTTGGAGGGTGAACTGTTCCTTTAAATGTGCATTGATACAACACAGAAGTGACAAGCAACAAACTTCTGACATGTAAACCTTGATTCATCCCTTCTATCTATGTGTCCATACCTTTGACATCTTACACTTGGTGTCAGTGATGAGGAAGGACATGTTGTTGATTTCATTCTGGACCACAAAGTTCTGCTCTTCTCTCTTGAAGTTCTGCAGAAAGATGACAACATTCATTACTCCAAGGTCTTACTGTTGTGCTGTCTGATGCTGTAGCTTCAGACACCTGGATTAAAAACAAGGTGACACACACACACACACACACACACACACACACACACACACACATACATACATACATACATACACCTATACACACCATATATACACATGTATATACACCACACTTCTGGTATGCTGGCATACTGTCTAAAAACACATACTGAAGCGGAACGATGCATCTGCTGTTTAGGTCTGTGCAAAAATGCAAAGGCAGCATTAAGCAGGGACTTTGTAACAGCCCTATAGTGCAATCACTGTTGAAAACATTTTAAATCAGCTGCACGTTATTGTGTTTCTTTGTAACCCCCTCAGTGATTTTCTTACATGAGACTTGGCCCAGAAGATGAAAACCTCGGCCACCATGCGAAACAGCTCTTCAGCCTCTGGGTTGGACTCTTTCAGCCACCTGGCCCTGTCAGTATATCAAGACAGGTTAATTCATAGTGGCAATACTTATGGTTACACACTATTGTACACTGATCGACAGGTAGCGATGACAAAGACAGGGAAGAGGTAGACTGGAAGCTAATAAACATGGATGTAAACAATGCTGGATTTAAAATACTTACGTCACAAATGTTTAATGGCGAAGGGAATGCACTTAACATGTTTGCTTAATATGCTCAAGGATACACACAGTCTCATTCATGAAATGTTGGTAAATATGTGCATAGATTTGCACATAAAAAACATTGGTTCTAAAAACCTACACTGCCTTCATGAGCCCTGTGGAAACTCAGATTTAATCATAGGCATGTGTGTATGTTCATGAATACCAATCAATCGTAAATTGATAGCATGCTCCCGCTAGTCAGTAATTAGCATACATCCCCACCCATGAACACCAGTGACCACCATATGTGGAGGTGACAGGTGCATCCTGTCAACCTGCGAACACAGAGCATACAAAGAAGGAGAGAGAGAGAGAAAAAAAACATTTCCGACCTTGAGATTGAAATTATTTTCTCTCTCCTGATTGATTCAAGTTGGAAAGGGATGCCAGAAATGTAGAAAACACATGTATTAAGTCAATATAAATAACTCATTCATATTTTTAAGAAACCTAATCTGAAGCTTAAAATCTGCTAATTGCCAACTAATTTAGCTAAATGTGTTATATTTCTAATCTTTTGTCATGTTTTACTTAAGGTATTTGTGTATTGTGAACATGACAGAGCACAATACAAACTAAAATTGTAACTTCTAATAATGCCAAACAATATTCCTTATTACACAAGCACTACAAGCACTCAGAAGCAGGTGTAGATTTTGTAAATACCTATGAAAAGATCGGAGCTACTGACACATTGATGAATTGCCAAAATACACGTTAATTTACTTCTGCAAACAGTTTACACACAAATTCATTCTGCTCACATTTCATGAATGAGACCCACTGTGTTTTGGTGAGTAACACTGAATTTAAACATAACTTATATTTGTTTACAGAAAAACTCCACAGGGTCCCTTTAAGAAAAACAAAGTCCTTATAGACACAGACTACATGTCCCCATTTCCCTCATTCTTTCTTCAAAATACATCACATCTACAGCTTATCATTATTTATACAGAGCAACAAAAGCATACAGGCAAATATCACATTGCAGTAAGTGATGTAGGTCACATTTGTTTTTTCATTAAAAATGTTCGAGTAGAGGAAGAGAATAGCTGGAACCATCCAATAAGTGCACTGTACCTGTTGTAGTCAACAAATCTTATGAGGAGAGGGTAGAAGGCGTACAGGTCTCTGACCAGTATGGTGAACTGGTCCATGATGAGAAGCTCTGTCTCTGACATCTCCCCCCTCCCCTCTGCCTTGCTGTGTTCCTCATCCATCAGCACAACTGCTGCTTTCTACAGGACACAGTAACACACAGCTTTCTCTCCATTTCAACAACAAATATACTGTCATCCTAGTGGTAGTATTAGGAGTAGTATTATAGTCCTACTTTGCAAAAACACTGCATTAGACTTAGAAACTTACTATTACATTATTTAAAGCTGGGGTAGGCAGTTTTATTTTTGGTGTCATTAGGCAAACATTCTATAATAAACTTAGCATAATGTAGTTCACGTGGACTGAAAAAAAACTGGACCTCTGCACCTCCTCACGACTCTTATTTTTCAGCCTTTAGAAAATCTAGACAGTGGCAGGAGACCCTGGCCAATCACAGGTCATTTCAGAGATAGGGAGCTCCTATTGGCTGTCCTACAAATGCAGATGCAAATGCACGCATCGCTTCTGTGAAACCCTGATTTAATGGTGTAGAATCCTGCAGAGAAAGTTTCTATTTGCAAGAGCCTAAAATCACAGTGTGTCCTCTGCCTCTGTTTCTGTCGCTGCAGATCAACTCACTGGAAGGACAGCTGGCAGCAGTTCTGGAGACTGACACCCAGTCAGCAGCCACAGCAACCCGACTGCAGCCAGCGCAAACCCCACATCCTGGGGACTGGACAGCCCCGACTCCTCGTCAGATCAGCAAGCTTTCTGTTGCTGTCATTACACAGGTTAGACCCAATGCTGCCACTGACCACCAGACCACTGTGAAACCTGGCACTGAGGGGTTTGTGCCAGCAGAAATGCTGCAGCTGCTGATGAAAGTTCCAGTTCCAGAACTGCTGTCCACTGTCCTCTGGGGCAAGTAGTTCACAGTGGCAGGGAGCAACTGCTGTACAAGTGAAAGATTAAGTAAATCAGTGTATGGAAAAAGTCTAAACTGCCATATGAAGTGTGTGCATATGCACATGGTCGTCTGGTGGGAGGGACTTAGGACACAGGGGAAAGCTGTAGAAGATGGGTGTATTTTCAGAGTCTGACAGGTTTTTTTGCCTTTCCAGATTTTTGCCTACCCCAGCTTTAAGTCACTGCTTGCACATCTCTGATAGCTTAAGATGGTATTACATGAATATATGTATATACTGTGTGTGTGTCCACCGATATTCTAATGAGCTAAATAACAATCTCTAACATAATAAAATGACAGAACTCACTTTTTTGAGTTTCTCCATCAGAGGCAGAAAATGGGTCTTGAGCAGCTGGGCTTTGGCCTTGCTGATGATTGGCTGAGAGAAGACTTTGAAGCAGGAACAGAGACAGGGTTTAATGACTAAGCATAAAAAAGAATTGTGTATATGTGTATCGAGGTGACTGATGCGGTGTAGCAATTCACTCAATATGTCAAGTCATTATCACACACACACACACACACACACACACACACACACAGAGTTTACCAGCTAGCCTTTTCATCCAGGCTCCTTCATCTATTCCCAGGTTGTTGTAGATGATCTTGAGGATGTTTCCCAGCAGAGTGTTCATGTGTTCAGAAGTCACCGAGGTGCAACAGCTGTCAGCTTTGTCTGGGTTGCTCTCTGGTCCATGCTCCCACCAATGAGACATGTAGCTACACAACATTGGCAACACCACCTAGAGAAAATGAAAAAAAACAAACATGCTACAATCATATGGTTTATGTTGAGTTTTATTAACCTCTGTGGGGAAATCAATCTTCTGCATTAACCCACTGAGCTATTTAGTAGCAGTGGGCAGCCAACAGGCACCTCAGGTGTGGCAGCTTGGGTTTAATGGTATGACAAAAAAACAGAGCACCTTGAGGGAAACAAACACATGTGGATAAGGGTACAACAGATAAAAAGTTGATGTGTATTTTCAAGTTTGTCAGTTAATGTCCCACCTCCATAACATGGGGCATCTGAGTGTATCGCATGCCAGACTCTGCCAGCTCCATGATCTCCTCCAGACACTTGTCTAAGTTTGGGATCAGAGGACAAACCTCCCCGACCTGCCCTGGAAGACCTAGAGCTAAGAAGTGGAAAGACAATGTACTTAAACAATGAATACACACATCAATATATAGCTCAATAATTACACACACACACACACAATTAACTTTGCATTTCAAGCAGAAGCTATGTAGCGTGCCTGCTAATACTATCACTGGTCTCCACAAGATGTTACTTTTTGCTCATGCCATATCAACACCTGCTGAGTAATTTCTGAACAGTCAATGCTGTGTTTGTCCTCCATTAAAAAAGAAGAGATCTATCTGGACTTATCAGTCTTTTATGGTTGTGGTGATGGTAAATGATCAGACTGCCATAACTAACAGCAACTGATGGTCCTGTAATCTCAGTGCTTTAGACGTTACCCTGTCATTTGAATATCACAGTAACACACAATGAGCTCAGTTACTAAGACAATGTAATTCTCAGAGGATACAACTACCTCAAGACTTGAATTCTACAAATATGAGAGGATGGAATAACATCAAGTCAAGGAATACAAGTGCACAGAGTGGCTAAACATTGAAATACATATCATACTCTTGCGTACCTGTTCTGTCTTTAGTTCCTTTGCTGTTGTAGATAGAGAAGCTGTTGAACTTGTTGATGTGAGGCTCAAGGAACGCAACAGGAAAGGCTCCTGAGAAGGCAGCTAAACACTTCCCTAATGCTGGCCGCTGTCTGGAGAGGAGGATAGGATAGGATGGGATGGGATGGGATGGGATGGGATGGAATGGGGTAGGGTAGGGTAGGATAGGATAGAATATGATAGGATAGGGTGGGGTAGGACAGGAAGAAAGGAGACAAGATGAAACAGCAAAAGAGAAGAGATAAATATTTTTTTCATTATTATTATTTCCATATCAATAATATATTTCTCTATTTGATAAACTGTAATAATATGCAAGATTGCCTATTTTTTCTTAACATGCTAAAAACCATAAAATGTTCAGATAGGCAGCTTTGTAATATAGTTTGGTAATATCAAATTTGGTGATATTGTTTAATAAGTATAGATTAGCCTTTCCTTTCTCTTGTCTTATACATTTAGGAAACTCAAAAACCCAGACACTGGGTTTGAAAACTGTTTACCAGTGTTTTCCTCAAACTGAAAAAATGCCATTAGGGACCATCTGCTGACTCCTGTCATTTGCAATGCAAAGACTATTACAGGAGGAACATTTGTGCAGTGTGAAATTCAGAAGAACTTAACACAAATAAACTGCAGGTAAACCAGATATAGTGCAGGAGGAGGCATTTGGATTTTATGAAGCTCAGCAATGGGTGTGTTTTTTACAAGGTAATAGTGAATTAGCAGTTATAATGTGTTTGTTACAAGTTTTACAGTCACAGCTGTAGCACATCTGCAATGTTAAATTAATTAATTCCTCTCATTCTGCCTTAAGTATTTTACACACAATGAAATACTGAGCTTGCTGGATAAAGAAATAGAAGTACATCAGCACATTAATGGGGTTCTTATCTGGTCTCTTTTCTCTTTTTAACACACATTTGGTTTCTTATTGGTTCAAACAGTTTATGGCTGTGCGATTTCTCTGTCACAATTACGCTGGGTCTGCTCCATTTCAGTATGCCTGTGCACCACTTAACATATAATGGCGATGGCCGATAGCTGCTTAAATGGAATTTAATCTGTCAGCCAGCAGCAGCAACCATGTAACTGTCAGCTGACAAAATAAACATTAATGTCAGCCTACAGGGCAAAAGCCATGGTAGCTTTCCCTGCTGGCAAATAATTGCCTGTATGGATAGTAATGTTCACAATATGATTTTATGTAACCTCTGTTTTATAAATCTCTCTTGATTTGTTTGTGTTTGCATGGGCTACGTGGTCATGGTGACGTATATGCTGCGCTAGCCTCTAAAATTTGGAGGATTACCTGTCAAATGGTGTGCAGACTCCACCTACTCAGCACATAGCAGGTGTACAACGGCGTGGTAAAGGTGAGGAATCAGTGCGCAAAGTTTGCATGGTGTCATAGTAACATAAGATGTGGCTTTGTAGCTTTGCTATTTTTGCAGATGTATGTATGTATGCTGATTTTGAGTTGTATTTGATGCCCTCTGTAAACTCAAATACTCTCCACAGTACATGTAAACCTCCATACAGATGTGGAACAAACATGATTTTATGACAGGTTACTGTACCTTTAAAGCTGTACATGTGTACTGTAGGGTGTACTGTACCTCTCTACATAGATACTTTTGTTGGTTCCCAGAAAATAGAGGCTGTTGAGGATTCTGTAGCAGGAAACCTGGACATCATCCACTGAGAGAAGGAGAGGTGAACAAAAAAGATGTTTGCAGTTTACATTTCAGGGAGTTCTCTTCTTTGATTTTAATGAAAAAGGAAAAAAAAAAAAAAATTCCTGTAAATGATGAACTATTACCTGAAATTTTATGCTGGATATGTGATATTACCCATTAGATAGAATTTTTAAACGATATGTAAATACATGAATTTGTTCTTTAAGAAGAAACATTTGAAACATTAACTGTGTATTTCAGTGTTGATGCCTCAAGGCCAACATAATGAGTACCGCCAGTCAATACGCACATATGAGGTCTTCTCCAAACATGTTTTGTCCAATGTGTTCGAACAGAGAGGAGAGGACGGGCAACAGAGCGAAGGTGGTGTAGTTGATGATCTGAGTGACACCTCGTGGCTGCTCTCTGCTGTGGGTGAACTGGCCCAACTTCAGGTTCTCCTGTGTCTTCTCCAGATCTTCTGCTGCACTGTCAAAGTACAACCGTAATGCTGTCTTCACTGACTCCAGACCAGTCTTCATCACTGTCCTGATAAATGGGGAGAGATAGGTTTTACATTATCTTTACAAGACTGACATCTTCCAACCTGATGTATTCTATAGACAGTGCAAGAAAACACATACAGTCTATTGTTTTAATAGGCTTGTTTGAGATGAGCCAGGCTCGATCACTGGCCATCGCTGCACAATACATGCTGCACTTTTTAGAGCCAGGTGCTGCAGTTGCTCTCCAGCAACTGCAAGAACCAGGACATTATAGGAAATGCCTGGCTCTCACCTGATCAAACAGCAGCATTTCAGTAGGTTACTCTGTCATAATAAAAACAATTGGAGACTGTGAACAAACTGATATATGAGTCTGATAACATTTTTAGTTAATCAGCATCAGATCCGACAGGATGTGAGTGTTTCTGTGACTTCCTGTACAGAATGAAGGCTGCTGGAAACTAGTAGCGGATCCTAATATGGGCTGAATGGGTGGTTGCCCAGGCGCCATATGGGGTTGTTGCCCAGGGTGCCATTTAGGCTAGAATTGCCGCTGCTGGAAACTGTCGGGAAACTGTTCGACTTCAGCGCAGCTTTTTGTCACTGCTTCTGCTGCAGCAGCTTTCCAGTTCATCTTGGACAAGCGCCCTGAAACTCATTCAAAGCTCTGGCTCATCACTGTGAGTTATACTCACATACGATTAGACGACGGGTAGGATGGCCTGCTCTGGCCACCCACTCTCTCATTAGTACCCCTTTTTATATGAGGCAATTCTTGAGCTGCTCCCAAATTGCCTGTGTGTTAATGCAGAAAAGAGTCAGGCAATACTTTTTGTGTTCTCAGGACTTTTTTATGGTTCTGTTTGATATGCCCGTACAAAACTGGAAAAAGTCCATTTGTGTATTTGGCACCCTTGGCTGCAAAATGACTAGAAACTCAATTAGTTAATCTTGCTAAATGCCTTTAAATACAGAATGAAAGAATCAGAGGCAGATTCCATAAGATGTCAGTGTTTTTAATAGAGATGCATCTATCAGTCTACTGGTGACCAGAATCAGGCGATTTTCAGCTTGACCAGCAATGACCCCTGAGTGGTCTGTCAGTCTCAAATACAGCTGATTGTATGCCGATTAAATTTACACGCATACCACACAACAGTTCTCGTGGCAGGCACAGCAGCAAAGACAGTAAGTGACTATTGTAATAACTGTTGCAACCTGTTTTCATTCCCATGTCGTCAAATACAGAAGCTTTGTCTCGCCCCCTTGTAACAAACTTCATAGATCCTCTTAATTACTTTTTTCTCCTGAAAGGCATCTGGTGACAAATTTAGCCATTTATTCAGACCATCAGGAAAAAAAAGGTGGAAATCATTCCAATGCATGCTGCTCAGAGTGTCTGAGTCTCCTCCCCCACCATACACACAGCACTGGGAATACTGCTAACTGCAGTAGTGGGGATTAATGCACCATACACTTGGTTAAGACTTCACCATGCTAACCAGGCCAGCAGCTAGCATAAGGGTTAGCTCCACCCTCTCTTACAAATATGGTCACTTCTGGCTCCAAAAATCCAAGATGGCATTGACCGAAATGCCAAACTCAATGCTTCAAACTAAGAGTCCACAAACCAATGGGTGACGTCACAATGACCAAGTTAGTTATACAGTCGGTCCTTCAACATCATCCCTGTTGTAATGACAAGGGGCAAACACACACACACACACACACACACACACACACACACACACACACACACACACACACACACACACAGACATATAGGTTACAACTTAGTTAATGTCTTTCCTCACCTGGCATCCAGGCTTTGTCCTAGTATCTGCAGACAGTTGACGATGGATGTAGCATTGTTACCTGAAAAGTAGACCGGATCACTTAATACAGAGAGTGTGCGCATACTGGGTAGGGTTTGAGGTTCCTGTCTGTCAGGTATGTGAAGAGTCAAACACTACAGCGCACTAACACAACAAAACAACAGCCCTGTTCAAACCAATAGGTAAGAGTTGTCTGATGGAAACACATCTGAAGAACACATCTGTCATGTATGTTCTTCAGATAATAACACAGCAGAGCATCATGTTCAAAGCAAAAGTATGTTCTTTTAAAAAGTGACAATATTACAAGCTTATTAACTCCAGGCTTTTTGTTTTGCTGTCAACAGTACTGGAAGCAAAATCCTGACAGCCTGATAAATATCAATAAAAAACTTTTTTTTTTTTTTTTGCACAAATGTGTCTGTCTGTTTCCAGTTGTATCAAAGGTGGAACATCTTTTTACTTTGAGGAGAATGTCATGGTGAAATGCTCTCAGCACATGATATGGTATAACAAATTTCACTACACACCACACACAGCTGCTGAGCAGAGGATGACTATACACACAACTATGGTATCATGCATGCATGCACACACACTGCTGCACACACTATTTAAGGATGGTCTAGAGCTTTTTCATGTTCATCCTCTATCTGTTTCTCCCAAACACGCTGCTGTCATTTATGATCGCAGTTTAATATCAACAATAGATGCAGGATAACTTATTCTATAAACTGTCTCACATGGAAGAAGTTTCAGTGTGTAGTATGTTTAGACCTTGGCACAGTCCTCAGTACAGAGCACACAAATATATATTGGTTTAACCAATTGTTAAAAATATAGTACTGAGTTATATTCAGTTTCTGAGGTCTGATTTTAACCTTTAAAGGTAAACTGTGGAGCTTTTGAATACCAGTAGCACTAAGTATCCACGTCCATACATGAAGGTCCCTGTTTCGTTTTTTTCTTATGCACACAGCCAAGAAACACAGCAACGTGCCAAAAAAAGGCAGGGAAGAAGAAGTCTGCTATCAAGTAAATATGGATGCAAACAATGCAGATTTCAAACTTTTTAGAAAGTTTTTTTTAAAGTTTTATGAGGAAAGAAATGCATTCAGCATGCTTGGTAGTCCTCAAAGACACACGGGATGTAAACAAAAAGACTTACAAGACCTGAAGACCATGATAGCTTACAGTATTTCGTCTTAAACAAGTGATGGATACACAATGGCAAATACGAGCCTGATTAATAGTACTGCTCTATCGTTAAAAACATAGCAAGAAAGAGTTCTGCTTATGCTTTGCTTCCATTGTTTATACCTTGTTTAGTGCTGAGGTGCTTGAGTATGATAAACACCAGGATTTAAAGTTTTTAAACAACACCCAGCCCTACCAGTGACAGATGACCAGCTGAATGCAAATATGTGGAAAATACAAAGTAACATGATGGTTCATGGACTTACATGATGACAAGAGGTACCAGAATGCACCCAATATAAAGATTACTGGTCACTTTACACCAGCAATCACTTAATCAGCAGCATTTGAGGGACTATGATGTAACGACTGTCAAACTGAGTAACTGATTTTTGTCCACTTGGGGCAGCGTAAACAAGCTGTAAACAAGTAGTGACTAGTAACAAGAGTGAGTAAAACCTCATTGACGCCCATCATAAGATTCACAGAGTGTAGGCGTAGCCGTAGCTGTCACTATTACACTGTGTTTTCAGCTCATGAAAGTTAATTTTAACATTTGGGTCATCTAAAAAAGCCTTGATCAGCCTTTGGCTGTACTTAAAGACAAAGTTTTCTGCTAGGTACATCTGTTTTAATGGTTTGTAGGGCTGTGAAAATACAAATTAGCATTATCATAGTTAACTACAGCTCTAAATGCATTGTGCTACCTAAGCTAGCAGCTGGCATTGGTGTTTGCTCTACCCTCTAACTTCATTTTTGGCTCCAAAAATCCAAGATGGTGACGGCCAAAATGCCAAACCCAGGGCTCAAAATGGGAGTCCACAAACCAGTTGGTGATGTCATGGTGGCTGTGTCCATTATTTAATACTGTCTACTTTACATTACCTAACATTTTTGCTGTCTAAAAAAAAAATCTTGTTCAGTGTTTGGTTGTACTAAAAGACCCTCTAAGGAGTCAGGTATTCTGTTTTTCCAGTAAGTAAATTTAGTTTAGTTGATTTTAAGCCTATGTTTTGCTAGTAAAATTCAGCATGAGCATTATCACAGTTAACCATAGAATGTAAATGGCTCATGCATTACATGGGCACAATTCATTATGCTCTGCGTTTCATTAGGGTTCCCTTCATTCACTTACCCTTGGCCCTTGGTATTATGTAACAGCTTGCGTCAAACAGAGGCCTTCAGTTTTTCAGACAAATGGAATGATGCTTATGATGGTGGCTGGGATTCCTCCAAGGGCAAGTGTCAAGGGGAAGTCAACAAGGGCATGTTGATCAACTAATGGAACGCAGCCATGATCACTTATGGCTCCAAAAATCCAAGACAGCAACAGCCAAAATGCCAAAGTCAAGGCCTTAAAAACCGGATTCCACAAACCGATAAGTGACGTGACAGTGGCTACGTCCATCTTTTTATACAGTCTATGGCTGTGACTCACTGACATATCACCTTTTGAGTTGTAAATAAATATTAATATAATAATAATGCTAATAATAATAATAATAATAATAATAATAATAATAATAATAATAATAATGATAATAATAAGTATAATAAAAAAGAGACTTCCCTATAAATCTTACTTTTTCTCTCAGGGACACATCTATGGCATACACAGTACTCTGGGGCCAACATAATATGTAACCACTCGTACTGCAGTCATATTCACTCAGAACCACAGCAGAGAAGGAGCAGAAGTTGAAGCAGTAGGCATGAACGTCCTTACCAAATAAGGATATCCTATGTCTGACAAGAACTCCCAGTTTGCAGAAAAGACTGAAAAGATTTGATGAAAGGAGAGAAGAAGTAGAGAGGGAAGCAGAGGAAGAGATAAAATAGTGTGAGACAATCAACCAAGAGAAAGACAAAGAGAGAGCAGGAGAGACATAAAGGCACACAGTCTGTCATACACAGGGAGTACATTAAATATAGTAGTCTCCAACATACATATTAATCAACAATAAAACATAAGTGCGAGTTACACCCTGCAATGCTGGCATGTTTGGCTGTCTAATTTATGTCATTTGTCACACATACCTGGTCACCATCTCTTTCTCCTTGTTGGAGGCGTGGCCTCCGCTGCTGATTGGATGGATGGCTGTGGACAGGAAGTACAGCCTATGGTTTTTAAAGTACTGATCCACCAATGGCAAAACGACCTGAGGGTAAAATAACATTAATACAGAGAGTAATTACCCATCTGTCTGTCTTTTAAATACTAAACAATACTGTAGGTCTTAGGAACAGACTTTCCATGCAAAGAATTTGATTTCATCGCTAGGAAAATATTGATCAATACAACATACCTACATTAAAAGATGTGATTTGAATAAAAGTAAATTAGATTGAGATTATTTTAAATTTGATTGATCAGAACCCAGCATTAGAATTAGCAGCAGTTTCCATAAGCCCTATGAGATCACCTGAAGGACTGTTACAACACATTCTCACTCTGATCTAGTTGCATATCAACGTTTGGTCATGGACTTTCCACGTCAACTTATGAGGTACAAGGTACCTTGGCTGCGTTGGTTGTTGACGTCTGTGTGGGATGCCGTGTCAATTTCAGCCTGTTACATGCATTGTCTGATTTCAACATACATGTTATGCTGAAATGTACAGTTTGCATACAGTCTCATTCAAAATAAACACACTATGTCAGTACAACACTACGAGCTGATGTCTGTTTTTTTCCCTCAACAACAAACGCACGTGGTTACAAGTAGCCAACACACGCACTGGTTGGGTTTAGAAAAAAAAAACAAAAAAAAACAGGGTTTGGCTTTACAATCTTAAAGTAAGCAAAGACTGGCCTCCCGGGTGAAAGTCTGTAGTTGTTGGACCCATCCACCACCCTTCCCACCCATTCCACAGGTATTTACTCCCACCGCGTTTCCCCTTTTTATCTTTTATCTTTTTTCGTTTATCTAACACCAAAAGTCACTGACCAAGTGCCGTTATTTGATAACTTTGAAGTGAGCCTGGGTTGATTGTTAAAGACAGGCTTGATGATTACTGCTGGATAACAATTTTTATATTGCACATTGTCAAGCACATTGTTACAAAAAACCCCAAAAACCTCTAAAATTAAAATAAACATATCCAAATACCCAGCTGATTTATAAATCAAGTGAAATGATGAGTTCTGACCTTTCCAAAGAACTTAATCTGTTGTTCATGAGGAATCTTCTCTCCCTTTGGCTTTGTTCCCAGGTCTAAATGACAGAGAGATCACAATCAAAGACAATAAGGTCTGAACAGATTTGCAGGGTGACATTCATCTGACACATTGCCTCGGGTGGTTGAGCTGGGAGCAAGGTTTTTATTTAATTATCAAAAATATTTATGCGGTTCAATTTGTGCTGCAAAGAGTCCATTGAAAATAGTAAAATAGTATCAGTGTGGCAGCCAATAACCCTTAAAAAGAAAGAGTTCTTCAGTTTTTAAACTGCACCCAGGGGAAGTACACTCAAAAAGTAAAATGTCTTTTCTTGTGCCATTTTCACACGGGACTGGGTACACCACGTGATATAGGAATTTATCCCGCACATCTCTTTTTGTATGTTTGTGAATGCAAGGCAGATGATTCCCGCAGGTACAGTATAATCACAGAAGGAATAAACATAATATAGTACTAATCCTAGGACCCAGTCCTAATGCTGCACGTTGCATCAGCAGCATTAGCTATTCTGACAGCATGCCTTCCCACCCTGGTGTGTAGATATGGGGGCAGGTGTATCTTGCACACAATCTCTGCACTACCTTTCAAAAGATATTCCTTACTATTAATGCCATCAAGTGCAAACTGTATCTTACAAAAATTTGCATGGCCTTGGCTAAAAGACATGGTATATGTAGGCAAATTAAACAGCAATACATTGTGGTTATTGTATGACTATCAGGTAGCCACCAGCTTTGCACTCTGCTGTTATTTTGGTGATATGGCACCTTCCTCCACACCAGCCTTAATGGATCTAGACCAGAGTTCAGTTACAGACAGCATCTGACATGAACATTGCACTACATTAATATAAGAACCGTCATTTGTTTATCATTGAATGAGTAACAGAAAAGTCTTACCAAACTCCATCATGTGTTGGTGTGCCTGGTCAACGTATGTGATAAGCTGCTGCAGGAAGGTGTAGGCAAATCGCTTCTCTATAGCTGGAGTGTCCAACTCCTGTGACTTCACACCTCTGGAAACAACATAGACACTCTTAAAGGAATGAGCTGCCATTGTGCAAAATACTCTGCTAGCTTAGCTCTATCAAAGTTGAGAACACACCTTCCAGCTGGAAAGCTGTCCTATGTAACAGTTGTGTCTTGTTTTTCTACGTAACATGTTTAGATACTTAAAACTAGGGGTGACCCCGAATAGTCGATGATTCGGTGATTCGATTCGGAGAAGTCTGATTCGACTGCCAGTCTCACCGTCAAATCGTCGCAAAATGTGGTTATGAAACAAGACCATACCATTCTGACTATATGGGGGTGCTCACTGCTGCTGAACATCTTGATTTGACATAGAATGTATTTGTTTTATAGTAATTCATGATATATAGCCTATTTTGATACAAACATCAGCCTAATTTCTGTTAATAAAAAATTGAAAATGACCTGTGCGTTTAATCAGTAGGCATAATCATTACTACGCATGAATAAATCACCCAGTTGCTCAATCCAAACAAGCTGAGGTGAGTGTGCGCGCTGCAGGACCATCGGAGGAGCATCGAGGCCTACGGTGACTTACGGTGGTGGAGCGTATAAACAAAAACTTTGGAGGAGGTATATGCTCTCAAATCAAACTTTTTTGAAGGATTATTCGTTTACTTGAAGTGTCTTGAAATGAATTTCACCGCTCATTGTTTTCTTGATAGACTCTACTTTTTGTCCGACGTGCCAAACAATTGAGAGTGGTGACGCGCGGTCTGTGTGGATGAACTTGTATGAACCTGAGTTGATTTATGAAGTAACTTGAAGTCAGAAAGAAGGAAAACTGTTTCAAAACCTATTGATGATGTTTTTGGATGTTTATTCGTGAATGAAATGGCAAGTTCTGATGAGTCAGAAACGACAGCAGCGTGTCTGTGCTCATCTAGAGCATCATCCTTGATGAAGTGAAAGGAATAAAGATAAAGATAAAATGATAACCCTTTTACTTTTATTATTATTATCTTATTATGCCAACTGAAAAATTAAATTTGTTTATTTGGGTGTTTTAGCTCTGAGCTCATTAATCAATGAGGGGAAAAACAACATGATTCGACGATTAGTCGGCTAAAGGAAAAATCTGTCAAATCAGATTCGACTATGAAAATTCTTAGTCGGGGTCACCCCTACTTACAACTATATCCTAATAAATAACAGCAAAGTGCAATTAATTTACACAAAATCTCAAAATTCCGTAGTTGCTATTTATCATGATATAACATGGTATAACATACCTATTGATTTGTCTGAAGGTATTTTTATTAACTGGCTAGACCAGCATTTCCCTCTTCTTACACTCTCAGTGGTATGTTAAGCTAAACACATCCAAAGCCTTTCACATACACAGATGAAATTGAGTTCACTCTGGGTCAGACATTTCAGCAAACAAACACATTTCCTAAAATGTCAGCCTGTTCTATTAAATGTGTGAAAGAATACCCAGTAGAGATACACACTGTTATGCACGCAGTCTGCATGTCATCAGGCAAACCTCAATACACACAGTGGGGGAAATAAGTTTTCAAGACATCAACATTTTTTTCATTAAACATATTTCCAATGCAACTTTTCACATAAAATTTAGACCTGGTATTGGAATTAACTCAATTTAACCACAAGATAAAGGAAAGGTAACATTCCAATCTGTAAAAAATGGTTATGTCCAATTAAGTGGAATGACACGTGGACAGCAACAGATTCGTCTCAAGAATTTTCAGTTACATGGCTCCATTCATTTTGCTTTTGATCATTTAAATTCTAAATCAGAATTACCACACTGCAGTTGCATGCCTTTGCGCACCAGAGAGCACAGAAGATCTAAACAATCAGCAAAGTTTCAAGGTGGGCACCCATGATTATTGTCACCAATTCAGTATCTGACCAAGTTTTACAGTACTGTGATTTTTCACCAAAAATCACTGTAAATTTGACCTTTGACCCTTTGGATATGAAATGTCATCGAGTTACAGCCAAAAACATATCTTGTGATGTCACAATGACCTTGACCTTTGACCTTCAACACAAAATTCAAATCAGTTTATTTTTCAGTCCAAGTGGACATTTGTGTTAAATTTAAAGAAATTCCCTTAAGGTGCTTTTAGGATGTCGTGCTCACAAGCATGACAAATATGCAAGGTCACACTGACCTTGACCTTCGACCACCAAAATCCAATCAGTTCATTTTTAATCCAAGTGGACATTTGTGCCATATTTGAGGAAATTCCCTTGAAGCGTTCTTGAGATATTGTGCTCACAAGGATGGGACAGACAACCCAAACACATAATCCCTCCAGCGATGGCTATTGCTGGCACAGAGGCAAAAAAACAGCCCCATACCATGATGTTTCCATCTCTGAATTTCACTATAGTTGTGGTATTTTAAAGGTCATGGGCAGAGTCATTTCTCCTCCAAACCACACTGCAATCTCCCAGTAATCCACAGGACTTTTCCAAATGTTGTGGCGAACTTCACATCAACTTCAAACAAAGTTTTCAGCAACAATGCATCGCATCATGTTTAGAGGAGGAATGGCTCTGCATTTAAGCTCAGAGGTGGAATCATCATGGTAACACACTGTTTCTCATAGTGCCAACACAATCCAATCAATTACAACATCAAAAGGAAGATGAATGGAGCTGTGTACCAAGAAATTCTTAAGAATCTCTCGCCATCCACCAAGACAATGAGGATGCGGTAAGGGTGGACTTCCCAGCAGGACAACGATCCACAGCATACTGCAAAGAGAATGTGAGTTGGTTTAAGAGGAAGAAAAAAATGGCCCAGTGCTTGAATGGCCCAGTAAATCATCAGACTTAAAACCAATAGAAGATTCATGGAGGGAACTGAAGATTAAGGTTCACCTGCAGAATCTTCTAGATTTAAAGATTATCTGTATGAATGTGACAAAATCCATCCTGAACAGATACTGGCATTGCAAACAAAGATTTCTCCACCAAGTAGGACTGTCAAAAGTATTGATACTCTGAAAAGTATCAATACTCAAAGGCTGTATCCGGATACAACACTAATTTACAAAAGTATCAATACTAACAGTGCACGGCACCTCAGCGCCTGTCGTCTGTGCGCAACGGGTCCCACAGACACGCGCTGTGCAGGCAGCGTCCGGCAGGCACAGAGCCCTTACTGCAACCCAGCTTGTTGTCGTTGCTGTGCATGCATGCACACATTTCTGTTGCTGTAATATGGCCAGCGTGGCTGCAGGAGGATCAGAGCAGCCAGTTTTGGTCAAAAATGATAAAGGAAAAAGCGCTCTTTGGAAATATTTAGTGAAGTGAACACAGCCTACTGCAGACGGCAGGTACAGCCCCTCCCCTCACTAGCAGCTGAGCAGCTGGTGTCGCCAGCATCAAACTAAAATATAACTTCTAACGTTAATGTGGGAGCCTGTCCGTAACATTAATAGACAATATTAGTTTAACAGGACAACACAATTATGTGTGTCTGAAAAGTTATATTAACCGTAAAGTCACAGATTGAAGCTGAAAAAACGTTTGGTTTCTCCTGTAACCCCTGGTTCTCTGATCACATAGTGAGGTAGAAACAGGAGCACCCTGAGCCTAAACCACCAACTCTATTTGATCAGCAACGAAAATATGGTGCCAACTCACCAGAAGCACAAAAAATGAACAGGGCTGTAGATAAATACATTTGTATGGACAGATCTTGTTTCTGGTTGTTATTTATTTTGGGGGGATTTTTTGTTGTTATCAATGATGTTACTGTTCTGATCTTTATTTAAAAAATGACATGCCTTTTAATTTTTTGCTGCTGTATCGAAAATGGTATTGAGTATTGAATATTTTCCTGGGTATCGATATCGAGTTTGAAATTTTAGTATCGTGACAACCCTACCACCAAGCATTAAACAGATATCAGTTAGTGGGTTCAGTACTTTTTCTAGGGCAGATTTATTGATTTAATATCAATGTCTGGGTTAAATTTACTGAAAATAGCTGCAGTGGAAATATGTTTAATAAAAAATGCTGACATGTTGAATACTTATTTCCTTCACTGTGTGTAGGAAACTTACCTAAATTCAATTAATCAAACACATTCAAAATTCAAATGCACATTAGAGTAACTGCACCCTTTGTGTAAACTATGAATTCTACTTCCTACCTGGACACAGTGTAACCGTTGATCTGGAGGAACTTGAGAATGTCTTGTGCTTTTTCTCTGTCTTTGGATTTCTCTTTGGCAGTCAGTGTATCATAGGGAACCAGCAGAGGATGGTTCCCTCCACCTGGAGACAACAGCAACACAGGAGAATGGAAAATGAAAACAGAACAGGATGACACAAAGAGGACTCTTGTTTATCTAAGCACCTCTTGTAAGTAAAGCTACAGGAACCTTAAAAGCATGATTATAGCTCACTGTATTAGTGGCACTGCCATCAGCTCAGGAAGTTGGCATATTTCTGATGACTGATTGATCAGTAGATTCTGATTTTAATACAGTTTTGAGCAGTGTTGAATTGTTTTGTTCAGACGATTATGTCCACAACCCTGATGCATTTTTTTGTTTCAACAGAATATAACAGAAACAAAATAAAGTCAGTGATGACTGATAGCAGAAAAGGAAAATGTTTCAGGAAATGCAGTGCGCACTGTGTGTGTGTGTGTGTGTGTGTGTGTGTGTGTCATATTCACCTTTGGCTTCCAGCTCCATTTTCTTTTTTCTGGCCCAGATATTATGATAATTCTCTGCAAGCAGCTCTGCCATAGACTGGATAAACACAATGTTACATGAACAAGACTCCGTTTCACTGCACGTATCAATTCATCTATCAACCCACAATATCTTTTAGGTCTTATACTAATATCATTACTCTTCATTAGTGCTACAGCAGCCCAGTTAAACTCAGGGATCGAACACGTTTTTAGTTTACTTGTTTGTATATATATTGTTTTATCCTTCTGTGTCTAGCCTAGGACTTTTTAGCTCTGGTTGGCTGGTCCATTGTTTGGTCGTTATGCTCTTGTCCCACCAAATTCTCACTGGTCAGACCATTGCTGCAGTTACTTTAATAAGGCCGTGTATCCACCAAAGCATTGCTTTACCCAGCTGAAAAAAGAAATCTGTTGTTTTTCAGTGCTTATATTTGTCGTCTGTGATGACAAACCAATTGGTCAAAGAGTTGGTGGAATTTTAGTCAACCAAGATTTTCTTTAGTTTATTACAGCCGCAGTGCACAGTAACCTACCTGCATGTCCCTGGACAGTGTAACATTGCTCATGTCGATTGGTCTGGGGCTGAAAGCTGGAGCTCCTTCAAAAGATAACTGTGGAAAGACAGGATAAACTGTATGTTGATGTCACTTTTCATGTGGTTTTCTATTTTTTATAAACATGAAGTAAATTTGCATTTGCATATGTGTAACTGTGTGTGCCTATTTGTGTATACCTGGCTGGCCTGTGATATCCTCCTGGACTTATTGTGGAGGCTGGCAGGGTCGCCCTCTCTGATCCTGTCGATGCTCCAGCCCCACGACAGCATGGTCTTCAGAGACTCCCTGACTGACCAGCAATACGCCTCCTTATCCTGCAAAATGACAACCAATCGTTAGACAAAACCTGACAGTGGGTTAGTACCTCTCCAAAATATTTCACCTACAAAACTGCAATACACCACAAGACACTGTAACCTTAAGTGTCAAAGATACAGTATTTCCTTGCCATTGATCCTGAATGGTTTCCACAAAAACACGCTAAGAAATCCAGATTCATGTCAGGCTAGTGATAAATGGCACACTAGAATCAGGATTCCACGAGCTGACACTTTTAAAGCTGGCACTCATAGAATCTACCCAAATCCTACAGCCATTTGTTGGGACAGATCTGGCTCACATTTGGTTAACAGTGTGCTGTGACACAGTTGAGTGCATTAACACTTAGGTACCTGGTTAAGTTAAGTCAAAATATTGCAATTTAGCTTAACAATAAGAACAAAAAGTGAGACTCAGACAGCTGCATGCAGACTACCTTCTCAGAGAGGCCTTTGTATGGTTTTAGTAAAGGGTGGCTCTTGGAGATTTCACAGATCTGGTCCCCATATGACCATCCATTGGAAAACTATAAAACATACATATGAAACATTTTAAAATTCATTCAGTTTTCATGCAGAATGTAACTACTGAGACGTCAGTTTAGTGTTCCCTAAGTCAGTGTTTCCCAACTGGTCTAGCCAGGGGGCCAGATTTGTCCTCAGTCATTAGTTCTAGGTCCACATAGTTTAATACATTTAGCATAATACCTGCATTTGTCCACGTTGTTGAGCTAGTTTGCCGTCTCTGTCAAGCAGCTGTCTGTTAGTCACTCACTTTACACAAGGTAACAGCACTTCAAGACAAAAGCTCTGTGCCAGAATTTCACTGTACATAAAAAAATAAAGTGTGTTTTACAAACTTGACACCTGTCACTTGGGTTTCATTCAGAATGGACCCGTGACCCTCTTTTGGACCATGACCCACCAGTTGGGAAGCACTGCCTTAAAACATACCAGTAGCAGGACCACCACTCTTCATGTTGACTAGTGAACATCATGCGTCCTTACCCTTTCTATACACCACTTCTCATGGTTGTGCTCAGCATATCTGGTTACAAAATAGTCCAGTTTCTCTGGGACAGTCACACTGATAGGGAAGGATAGAAAAACAAAACACAACAGAATTTAAATCTTATGACAGCACATCTTTGGATGTTTTTTCTTTGATAAATTCCCCACTGTATCTTCATAAGAATCTGAATATGAATCCACACTAAAAAATAACTTCAGAAACTGAACTTATTTAGCAAAGAAGAAATAAATCAGCTGTATACTTGGTAGTGTCTGCAGGCTGTGGAGTGAAATTTCCCTCTGAGTCCATGGAAGACTGTTTCTCCATCATGGCCATGTAGTTGGACTCCATGTAGTCTGGAGGCAGAGCTCCAGCCACAGCACTGAGACATGGTAAGGCCAGCTTGAACAGTTCCTGGTCATAGCGCTGTGTAAAAAAAAAAAAAAAAAAAACACATACACAGCTTTAAACATCACAAGACAGCACTGTCGTGCTTACACCACACTTCCTGGCCTTTTATGTTACTTTTCTTTTTTTGCATTATTGCATGTACAGTTAGAATATGCAGCAAATCAATGCCCAAAATTGCACTGATGGAAAAGGTCAGCCACAGAATTTGATGGTACCCTATGAGCAACCACAGCTATATTATATTTATTAAATCTGTCTGTGTCTAAACTTTGAGGAAGTGTAACACAAAAATAGGAGTACCCCCCAACATATTTGCTCATTTGATTTTTTACCAAGTTTCCTTTATTTTCATTTCATGTTCCACAAACAGGCCTAAACCAGAACCTTACCTTGCGGGACAGAGCATCAAATATTCCCCAGAACAGTTTCCTGGAGAGGTGAAGCTCTTCATCTGATGCAGCTCCAAAGCTGCCCCAGCCTCCAGCCAGGCAGTAATACTTCCAACAACGCTCATAGTGATTGGTCAACAGCTGGGGAAAGTCAAGAGGATATTCATCAACCATCTGGCTGGATTTACGAACCAATTTCAATTCAACAGTGTAGCCCGTGGTACACATTATCAGTGCAAGATCACATAGAGATGTTGATGCAAAGAAAAAGGATTGTGTTGTTGACAACTGTATGAGAATAAATGTTTTCTGAATGTGTTGTAGAATGCAGTTTTTATTAAAGACAATCAAATAAACTCCTCCGATATTACAATGACACATAATCACAATTTCATGTTGGAGTGGAGAATTTTGCTCTTTGTGAAAGTTGTCTGAGCTGAGGTAAAAAGAGTAGAAATGTGCACGTTGCAGATTGTAGTGTAAAGTTCAAAAAGATGAAAGGAACAGCATTCCAAGTTTATCAAATTTTATTTTGCCACACAGACGTTTCGGGTCTAGCCCTTCTTCAGTGTGCTCTGGCAAACAATACAACAGCACACACAGGTGTGCTTAATTATGAATCAACCCAACTGACGCAGCTTGTAAATCACAGCAGTGGGAGTCAATTGGTGACTGAGTCACACGGCCATACAAAAGAAAAAGATTAACAACAAAGAAATTAACCACAATTTCATTTGGATTTCAGCACCCAGTTTTTTATTTTTGGTCCTGTGAGTTGAGCGCATTGTCTCCTACTGCAGACTGTAGTGTAAAATAGATATCCTTATTACAAGGGGTGTGTCATATCATATTATTTACAATAATATCAGCATAATTTTAATTTCAAAAAATCATGATCCTCGCAATATTTCAACTTGTTGACATTTTGATGTCATACTGTTACGCAAGGCAACAACAGGCATGGCTGAAAGCAAAATTATTACCCACTCTGTGGTGGTTCCAAGAAGAGCAGCTTTAGTAGTGTGGAATAAACTGTGGTGTCCTAAATGTATTATGAACAGCCATGGACTTCTCAGACTCTTTTAGTGAGTTACTGCTCAGAGGGAATTCATTCAGCCACTCCTCTGGCAACAGCACAGTGTCTCTCCCTCTCCTCTCTCACTGGAGTTGGTGTTGTCAACTGATTTTGTCATAAAACCTTTGGTAATGTAAACCTACTGAGTCACGCTCACGGCTCGACGAAAAACTACATATGTGACTGCGAAATAGTTATTACAGCATAACAGTCTGTCACAGGTTACAGCGTGATGAGTAGAGGAGAAATGGCAGAGTATAAAGGTCCAGGTGGAAAAAAAGAAAAACAACTCAATCATTTAGGATTTTGCTAAAAGAGAAGGAAATCGCCTGTTGATTTATATACATAGATCCCAGGGTACATTTTTTTTGTATTTGGGAACTGTTTAAATGTGTAATTTGTGGTAGATTTTATTTTGTTGCACTACTGATATTTTATACAGAATCTGAATCTCACTCTGAGTTACTGTTGTTGTTTACAAACTAAAGAAATGAGATCATTTTTGTTTAGTTTTTACTGAATATTTGAAGAAAAATTGACTATAGCACTTATTTTGCAGCAATTCTATGTTCTTAAATTAATAATAAAAGTTTTTTTTACTAATTTCTCCTATTGTCAAATTATCGTTATTGCAAAAGTACCCTGGAATATTGTATTATCATTTATGGGCCATAGTCCCCGTAAATTCAATTGAAAAATTAAATGAAATTTGTTTCTCACCTTTAGAGGCATCTTGGTGTGTTCATTAAGGAGAGGAACGTCAAACACCAGCCTCCTCAGCAGATGCTGCATCATTGAAGGCCTCAGCTTACTGTACATGATTCAAATAACACACATTAATTGGTTATTTTCACTGGCACACAGAAACAGTATTAAAAGAGTGGAACCAGAACAGATCTTTGGACAAATCAAAACGAGAAAGACAAATGAAAATTTAATATTCACAAAACAGATATAGGGAATGCTTCATAAAGATACATCAATGGAAATGAATGAGTTGGGAATTTAAATGAGAATATGGTTATTAGTTTAATCTTTTAGTTTAAATGGCTAAACTCAAAATATTACAGTGCGGCTGAGGTGTATTCTAAACTGAAGTTTAAATAAGGATTACTTGCACCATATTTAGTTTTATTTTAATTTAATTAGTTTAGATACCATTAAAAAGCACATGTCAGAATCTTGCAGTGCTTTCCTGAAAGCTCCTCCCATGTGTTTTAACAATCATTTACACTGAAGGATTCTGATGACTCTCACACATGCACGTCAGTTTTGTCTTTGTCCGTCTTACCCACAAACAGCCAGCAGACACTCCTCTATAGCATCCCTCTGGGCCTTGGTAAGGCAGCAGCCTTTGGACAGGCGGTAAACCGTGTGGAGAAGGGAGTCGATCAGCGAGGCGAATGGCTCCGTTCCCGCAAACAGTGGCGCACATTTGGTCAAGAGAGGCAACACGGCTGTGCACAGATACCTGTTGAGGGCGAGTGCCATGTCTGTGGCACTGAGAGCAACCTGACATAAACACAGTGACAGAGGAAGAGAGAAAAAGGTAGAGAGAAGACTATAGTTGAGTGTGCCATTGGATTTGCTCTGGGAAAACTGTGCACTCTAAAAGGGCAGTGAGGTGCAAGGTGTGTTGGTGAGTAGAACACACAAACACACACTTACAGTGTCCAGGGAGGCAGCAGCTCTCAGGTCTGGTAAGAAGCCTACTTCCAGGAGGTGTAGCAGGAAATTTTGGTCTTCTATACCATAGACTCTGTCCAGGAACAGAACCATGGCCGCTTTATGATCCGGACAGAAGCCAGCTGACATGTCTGGCTCCACCACCAACCCATCTATGCATGTCGAGACATCCCATAATACACATACACAAAAACACAAACAAACAAGATTGAAGTCAAGATTTAACCATCAACCAAATCACTGCTTTTATTGCACTTTTAATTTGCGTCTTTGATCCCTCCTCAACCTGTTTAATATCAGGATTACTGTGAAATGCATGTGATGCAGAAAGTGTGGGTACTGGACAGTTTGCTTACCTTTATTCAGGCTGGGCATGGAGAATGGAATGCTGATGACTCCCACCAGGTCTTCAATAGGAATCAGAGACCTCAGAATGGCTCTGATACGGATCGCTTCACCTTTACCAGCATGGATTAACTGATAGAAAAAGGGTTGGGTTAGTGTGTGTGTATCTATGAGTCTCTCTCTGTGTTCGTGTGTTTGTGTGTGTGTGTGTGTGTGTGTGTGTGTGTGTGTGTGGTCACTCACATGCATCTCTGGAGCACAGCGACCCAGCAGGTCAATGAGAGCAGCATAGAAGGTCATGATGGCATTTCCCATGTGGATGGTATCATCTTCCTCTTCCTCCAGCATGTCACTGCTACACACACACACACACACACACACACACAACACACACACACACAAGTTATTGATGCTACTAAATACTTCAGACCACTTTTATCTCAAACAGGGCAGGTTCTATAATTCCTCACTCAAGCAACAAAAGACCTACAGTGTGGATGAATTCTCTCCATTCAGTGAACATAGATACATAGATCTGGGATGAATACTACTATAGAGTGTATAAAATACTGGACATAGCCACAGTGAAATCACCCATTGGTTTATGGACTCACATTGTGAAGTCTCAAATTTGGCATTTTGTGCCGCTGCCATTGTGGATTTTTGGAGCCAGAGGGTAGAGATATCCCAAACGCTAGCTGCTAGCTTGGTTAGTTTGTGGCTTTTACAGCTATGATTACCTGTAGTATTGCCTTTGCTAATTTCTGCTAGCAAAAAACAAGCTTACAACCATTAAAACAAAATGTACTGTACTACACATAACTTAAAGCCTTAATAACATGTAAACAGTCAACTGTCAGCATGTTTATTTCTGCTGTAAAGTTGGGCCTTTTAACATGGGGGTCTATGGGGACTGACTCGCTCTTGGAGCAAACCCCAAGTGGCCATTAGAGGAACTGCAATTTGTGGCACTTCCCACAGTGGCTTCATTTTTCAGCCCAAGAGGTTGCTGCCTGGGATACAGCATGTGTTTTGTTTGGAACAGATATTGTGTGTTGTTACAACAACAGCACTGATCTACTGAACTGTAAATGACACTGTAAAAAAACAAGGTACAATTTAACTGTAAATGAGACTTCTTTTCCTAAACTCTCATTATCTAAGACTGTAAGAGCAGATGAATGAGTGGTAAGGATGTTGTCTTACAGTGTCTTGCTGCTCTCAGATGTAGGAGAGGGACCATCTCTGGAGAGATCCTGAGAGATCTTGATGGCCTCCTCCATCGCTGCCAACAACCCATCACCACCTTCACCCCGGAGGGCAGGGCCAAAACATTCTGGTCGGCGAATCAGCAGCCTCACCACAACATTGGCATTCTCCTCCACACTTTCACCTGGCCAAAGAATGGAAATGTTCATGACAACATGCTGGGTGCCAAATATGTACATGCATTTAATCTTAAACCCTAAGCCTTTTATAGGCCTCTGCTCAAAAATTGCATACCCATAATGAAATGAAATATCTTTGCAACCACAAGGTCAATACTTTTGGTGTCATAGTAAAGGAAACACTTGTGAGATTTGTTAGGATGTGTAAATATCAGTATATGTGTTATATGTGACGAGTAGATAAAAATGGCACACAGCACACATGAAACATTTGGAGGTTCGCCTAAAAAAAAAAAAAGAAGCATTTTCAGGATGAGTATCCCTTTGGAACGATGCAGTTGCAGCTCTAAACCTCTTTCAAATCATAGTACAATATGTGAACATTAACTCTGCAAAGGTTGATTCTGATAAAGTGAAGCAGAACAATATTAGAGAGGTTTTAGTACAGAAAATTCAGGCGAGCTCTCCAAAATTGCACCATGGTTGCATGTGATTTTTGTCATGTACAATCCTATATCTTTCATTTTTTGTTTCTGTAAATCTCTAATGATGTTTAGGATATACACATACAACTGTCCGTTTCTGGGGTTTTTTTTTCTTCCATTTCCCACTGCAAACTGACCAATACACACCTACTACATCTGAAACAGATTTTCTATTCTGAGCTTTGGAGGCCCGTATCTCTGTGACGCTGGGTCGATTTGAATGACTGACACCTCGTTTGATTCATTAGAGCCAATAAAATGACGCCATTCCCACTAAAACGAGATTGGCAGCACTGTAACCCAATCAGAGTCAGCACAACGCGTTGTAGGGAGATGTCGGCTGCTGTGAGTGGTCATTGTTGCTTATTCCTGGAACCTCTGGCCGTCAAGTTTTCCGCCCGGATTCATTTGAATGATGGACAGCATGTCAGTCAACGGGAATGAAGCGTGATTTAAAGGCAGAATGAGCTTTTCACAGCAAAAACAAGGTAAGAGAAATATTACAAATATATTTTGGCGAAAAGATTTCTGTTGTTGGTCTTTGGCCTCTATCTCTCTGAAGCTTTGGTGTAGCATGCTTCGGCATATGTGTGTGGAAACAGCAGAGCTTTCATTTGAGATTAATAGCGTGTGTTTATACTAACGTGTGGTTGACTTAGAGTCCGAAATATACCGAGTGGGTCGGGATATCGGTGCTGTAAGGAGCTGGATTTGTTGTTGTTTATTTAGTTGTTGTTTGAGCTGTGTTTGGGGCATGTAAAAAGGGGTTATAAAGGGGTGTAAAAAAGGGGTTTTACAGCCTTGTAGCCCAGGTTCTGCTGTTTAATTTGATGTGCAACATCACTATATTCTTCGTGATCAGTGCATTGTTTCACACTGTGTTTGCAAAGTCACTCTCTAAGTCCAGCCCAGTTGGGGGACTTTCAGGTTTAACATGAAAAGAGACAACAGTCTCTTTTTGAAAAGAACAGCTTTGACACTGAGGAGATGGGACTTTTGAACTGAGACAGTTTCAATTTTTTACCATTACAGAAGACAGCAAAGCGCAGGAAGTCGAGGTAGCGTTCACCCTCCACAGGGTTCCAACCAATGTCAGGGTATCCTTTACGCACCAGCATCACACAGCTCTGCAGCCCACAGCCAGCCAGGTACTGGACCACCTGCACAGGCAGACAAAGTGACACGTTTTTACACTGCATGATTCACCACATGATCTCATCAAATAATATAAAAACTCTAACCACATATGAGTGAGTAACAGGTTTATTATTGGAAAAAAATGACCAAAAAAAGCCATACAAGTGAATTTATTTTTTCGTTTTGTGTGTGTGTGTGTGGGTCTGATAGGCATGACTGGTATACACCATGCATAGATTATAATATAAAGTCCACTTCCATTTACTGTATATAGCTGGTGTACACTTGCTATAAGAAACACCTCTTAGAATAAAACAATACAAGTCAGCATCAGTACAAACTGTTGCCAAAAAAGTAACATTTATTCAACAACTCTCTAACAAAGCTTCAGAAAAGGCTGGGTTAAGGTTTGTCACCTTCTCCAGGTCAGGCTCTCTTAAAGCCAGGGCCAGTTCATTATTATCCATGACTGATGCTGCAGCCACATCCAGAGGAGTAGATCCTCGCATGGAAGGAGACGCTGAGGAGAGGAGGAAAGAGAAGGAGAGGAAAGGGGAGGAAAACATAATTAATACAAGTACACCTAAGAGGAAAGGAGCCTATTACCAATAAGAGGTGTATCTGTAGTTGCTTCATGGATGCTGCCGTTACATCAGCCATTAACTGGATACACAGTTGCTTGATGAAAGTGTTGTTTTTCCTGCCAACCTCACTGTGCGACTGACAAAGTGTTGTGGTCTGTCTGTGTGTCTCAAATCACATACTTCTGTCCTAAACACTTAATATTTTGAGTGCAAAAGTGACACTGCATAGTACAGGAAAATGCAGAGTACTACTGGCACACTCAAAACGGACCAAAAGTTGAGTGTAGAATGATGATGGCTTCAGCTTCTAAACCTCAACAGTCGCCATCTTTGAGACGTAGTGGAAGATTATTTTCAACTTTTGACATGGTGGCTGGAGACAACAAGGAGCCTGAGCTGCCTACAGTGAACACCACCATGTTATACAGATTTAAGTTACATGTTTTTTGCACTAAGTACCTATAGTGTTGTCGAATAGAAGCCATCAGTAATGCTTGTTGGATCTGTCGGGGCGTCGGTGGCTTGGTGGTAGAGCAGACGCCCCATATACAAGGCTGTTGCCGCAGCAGCCCAGGTTCAACTCCAGCCTGTGGCCCTTTGCTGCATGTCACTCTCTCCGCCTTTCACGCTTAACTGTCCTATCAATTAAAGGCAAAATGGCCCAAAAAAATAATCTTAAAATAATAAAAAAAAAAGTAATGTTTGTTGGATCTGTAATGATTTGGCACCACAAACAACAATGTGGGTGCTATTGTTAGCTTGTTAGGTAATGCTAGCATTCACTAGCTAGCTTACTTGCTCCTAGCGGGGTCATCCCTATGTTTCCCGGGTTCTATGTTCCCCGCTTACCACCCAAAAAGGTTCTATGTTTCCCGGGTTCTATGTTCCCCACTCAACCAAAAAGGGTTCTATGTTTCCACTTGGTTGAGTGGAGAACATAGAACCTTTTTTGTGTAAGCGGGGAAAATATAACCTTTTTTGCAGGGTTAAGTGGGGAACATAGAACCCGGGAAACATAGATACACTCCCCTCCTAGCTACGGTGGCACATTTTAAGCAGCACTGATGTTGTGGTGTGAGTTTGGTTTATGTGTGGGCAGAGATAGCAGTCAAAAGTTGGTAATAATGAACTGTCTGAAGAAGAGGCAGTTAAAAAATAAAAAGACATTATCACTTCCAGTGAGTGCAAAACAACAGGGAGAGAAGGTACTCTCCCAGCATGTGTTCAGTAATTGGTTGAACACATGAGCCATATTTAAAAACTTTTTAGCTGTGTAAATAACAGACATGACCAAACACAAACAACAGCTCATAACAGCAAAAATGTAAGAAAACACGGACAAACGGAATGACAGTGATGTCAAGGCTTTACTGTGCGTATATGAGACAGGGGAAATACAATGCAGTATGACTTCTACACCAGCCACAGAGAGCTCAAGGGAGAAGTAAAAATGACAGAAGCAGAAGGTACACTATAAATCACACATACTCACCAAGGCCAACACTGCTGTTCTCCAGCAGGTAGCTGAGGTGGTCAAACATAGCTTTCTGGTTCTGACGGCTGATTCGACAGAAGTAACAAAGAAAACGACAGCAGTTGGCCACCATTTTAGGAAAGGTGATTTCCTGCAAAAGAGACTTACTGTCAGACAAATTTAGGCAGCAATATCGTATTTTCATCATAAATGGCATATTGTCCATAAAATTATATCACTTTATGTATTTATTTAAATATCTTTGCACTCACAGTAAAATTTTTACAAGTTCTAACCAATCCAGTTTTGAGTCATCCAGACATCTATTTTTAGACAACGCTGATACTTAATGCCAAAAACAAGAGATAAACCACATGTACACAAAATGTATGAGAGCCACATTTGTGATTCAGTTAAGCTGTTTCTGGTCCTGGTTTCTTACGACATCCTGATCAAGCTTCAGTACTTCAGTATATTTTCCGTCCCTTCAGCTTATACATACTTCATACCTTGGAGTCTCCTCCACTGAGTACATTGACCATGACCTCCATGACAGTCTCATGCATCCCCAGAGCTCTCATCAGGTTTGGATGTTGGTAGAACACCTTGTTGTTCATGATATCACTGTGGAGGAAGGGGGGGGGGGCATCAGAGAGAAGTGAAAGGTCAGCTTAGTTTTTTAAAATCAAGGCTCTAACAAGGTTTACAGTGCAAGCACTGACTGAGCATGTTATACATAGTATATTACACTTAAAGTAGAACAGAGTGACTTAACATAGCATATTAGGGTTGTCCTACATCTTAATCCAACAATTTTTGCTTTTGTCTTTGTATTTTGCAGTGCTAAGTATTTAAATTAATTCCAGTGTTACAAAACTGGTTGGTATTTTGTATCTCTCATGTATTGCATGTATGGATCACAGGGATTTCTCCTTAATGACAATTTACAACAAAAAACATTGATCACAGAATTCCTCACATTCATTGATTCCTAACAGTGGAGTATCTGTCAATGTTTCTTCAGGGTATTTCAGAATTGTTTCATGTTTTAAAGATGCCAGACAACTGGTTCAAAATATCAACCATATCCTCTTCATTCTTTTTCATTATCTTTCACACTTGTAATTCAGTCAATTTGGTACAGACTTAGGGAAAAAATCCATAGTTGCCTAGCACCCTGTATGTATTGGCAAAAAGGAGCTGCAGCACCTTCTCTAGAAAAGGGAAAGCGGGGACCCCTCCTGGATCCAGACCTGGGAGGGGAGCTCGCTGGTGAGTGTTTGGTGGCTAGGCCATGACCGCTGTGGCTTGGCTAGGCACAGCCCAAAATAACTACATGGAGCTGCTGTCCTGTGGGTCCACCACTCGCAGGGATAGGTTTTGGGATTGGGTGCATGGTAGGCAGCAGGCAATCACAGACTGGCTCACCTCTCTGGTAGAGAAAGAATTGGAACTGATTCGGGAGGTGGAGTGGTACCAACTAGATATACAGTAGTTGGGCTCACTTCTATCCATGGCACTGGGTCTGGCACTAAACTCCTGGAATGGTGCTGGATTCTCATTTTCTCCGGAGTGCCCAAAGTGAGAGGGGCTGGGCAACTGTGGGGATACTCATAAACCCCTGGCTCAGCACTGCTGTGTTAGAGTTGTCCACAGGGAATTATAGGGTCGCCCCTATGCCATTGCAAGTCACTGAGAGGAAGTCTGTGACTGTTGTTTGTGCTTGTGCACCAAAAATCAGCTCAGGGTACCCAGATGTTTTTTGAGTCTCCAGGTGGCATCTTGGAAAGGAGAACCTCTGGGAACTCAAGTAGTCTAGTGTACTCTTGTCTAGTATACTCAGGTATAGTTCTACTAAAGGGCTTCAACGCTTGCATGGGTAACGATGGAGAAACCTGTCGGGGGTGATTGGGAGGAAGGGCCTAAAACTGTGTGGCATTTTGGTATTTGGCCTCTTTTTCTAGCACTTTGACCACCCTGGGCCAAAGATCGACGATTGACATAGTGGTCGTATCATCAGATCTGCAGTTGTATGTCTTGGACACAGGTGAAGAGAGGAGCAGAGGTCTTGATTGATTGCCTCCTGGTAGTCAGTTGGATTATTGGGCAGAGGGTGTGCTTCAATTATCAATCACAATGCTTATTCTCCCTGGAAAAAGCTTATTTTGAGGCACTTAAAGGAGGCTCTAGCCAAATGTTGAAACCCCAGATCCAAGGGGGTTATGGGAGTTTGCCCATCCAGTCTATATGTGTTTTGTTGACTTGGAGAAGGCTTAAGACCAAGTCTCTCATGGAGTCCTGTGAGGGTTAGGGGGTTGCTCTTGTATGAGCCATGTGGTGCTTACATAACCAAAGCAAGAGCTGTGTCCATATTCTTGGCACAATGTCAAACACATTGTCAGTGGGTCTTGGCCTCTGCCAGGGTTGTCCTTTTTAATAAATTGCATTTTACAACACGCTGTGCTGACACATACATGAAACATTTCTTAACATAACATGAGCATATTTCAATTACTTATTGGTTTTATGACAGGTCAGTATAGACATCTGTCCAGGTGTTCTAACCAATAGAAAGTCACTTGAAACATACTTTCAACAAGACAAAGGAGTGGACCAAAGAATGTCAGAATCAGTGTTCAGGAGCTTGGCAGATGAGTGTGTTCTCACCCCAGCCCTCTGATCATCAGTTTCTCCTCCTCTCTTCCCATACGCACACTCAGCAGAGATCTAATCTGACCCAGAGCAGCCAACAAGTTGATGGTGTCCTCGATCGATACTGAATTTATAGTGTAGGTCTTCGGAAGGGCCCGCACCTGGACAAATAGAGACAGATTCATATCTTTTAAAACTTATTGCTAAGGTCCACACATTTCCTTTACTGTCAGAGACTTTATATTAATGTGAGAAGCTGTAGAGACTGCAGAGTGAGTAGGACTATTCTTTTCACAGTGATCATACTTAAAGAGAGACCATGCAACAGAGTGAATTCTTCCTACAGTTACTATGATTTACTCTAACCAGTTGTACTGTTCCTTTAAAGTCATATGTTAGTGTTACACATACTTGTTGAGAACATTTCTTTAACAATTGTCTCACATCTGTCTAAAAGATGTAACATTTTCCATTCCTTCCTTCTTGAACGTTGCTGTTATGTGGTACTGTATGTGCCTTGACCATCAGGCCCTAGGGCACCTAATGTATGTAATTTTCTAATGTAACAGTGTAAACAGGGTCTTCAGTGCTATGGTGTTTCTACTAAAAGGAATACACACAGATTCAAACCTACCTGTCCCCCAATGCCATCATACTGGCGGTGCAGCAGGACAAACATGGCTCTGACAAGCTCTGGATCCTCAATAACAGACTCCTGAGCCCAGCGGACCATCGTATCTGAAATCAACTGCTGTAACGTACCTGCAGAAACAGAAACACAGAGAAAGAGGTAGGGACTACTGGGGGACTGTGGGCTCATAATCAGAAAATCTTATGTATTCTCATTTTTTTTTTTTTTTTTTTGCATATTTTTCACTTCACTGGGACAAACAGCTCATACACAACACAAGTTGGAAATAACGGACTAACTAGAAGAAATTATATATTTATAAGGCTGCAGGTGCATGAAGAACATAAAGACACAAATGACGTTTTTTTCTTTGAGAGAGAGAGAGAGAGAGAGAGAGAGAGAGAGAGAGAGAGATGGGAAGACAGATAATGAACAAACATACCAGGTGAGTAAGTACTCTTGGAAGACAATTTTTTGAAGACAGAAGAAGACTTCTCCAACAAATTTTCCAAATTCTTTGACTTAATGTTACCAATGGGAATCCTGTTCATCCATATAAGAAAACCCTTTAAGTGCTGGTGGAGTTGGTAATATTTGTAACCTTCCTCAATCAGGGATTGTCTGATGTAAGATGTAAAAGTTGTCCGGCTGTAGGTAACGCTAGAAGAAAGGTCATGGGGTCATTCAATTTAAAAGGATTCTTCCATTAGTCATCTGAATGTACTCACCAAATTTCATGGACATCTGATGATTTCCATGACAATTTATGAGACATCATCTGTGTGATGCCAGTTCTTTTTTTTCCCCTGAACCTAAATTGTCAGATGTTCACATGTACGCCACCTCTGTCTGTCTGTGTATCAGGTGGTGCAGAAGACTTACTGGGTTTCCTGTCTTTTTTCTCCTTTGGCAGGTTAGCCATCTTCTTCTTCAGGTAAGCCACTTTCTCCACCAATGAAATGAGTCGACCTCGGATGGTGAAGTCACTGTCACCATCTATCCCTCTCTCCTCATCCAACTCTATACCTGGCCAAATGGAAAAATCAGTCCACAGCGTATACTGTATTTTTGCAGTTAATGAATATACAGTGGAGATGCACCCATCACTCGGCTGGTGACCTGAACAGGCTGATTTTCAGCTTCATCAGACATGACCGCTGACCAGTCACTGTAAGATATAGCCGATCCTGTGCACAACAAACTTAAATGCATGTGCCGCATGACAGTTTTCATTGTGGGCATAGCAGCACAGACAGTAACTGACTGTTGTCACAACCCATTCTCATCCCCATCAAATACCTATGCTTTGTCAGGCCCCCTCATTAGTGACTTAATTTTTTTAAAGCAACTAATGCACTCAAGTGACTTTTTTTTATTTCTTTTAGATCTTTTTTTTTTGGCTTTTTGCAGGAAAGGGGGGAGAGAGGGGGGAATGACATGCAGCAAAGGGCTACAGGTTGAAATCGATCCCAGGCCGCTGCAGTAGGGACACAGCTTTGGTAAATGGGATGCCTGCTCTACCAGGTGAGCTAGTGGGTGCCCCATTAAGCTACTTATTAAACTAACAATTGAATTTTCCAATAAAGAAAATTAGAATGGGCCCAAATTGGATTTGGCAAGTCAGACTTTTCAAAAAATTTGAATGATTTTAGTTAATGTTTGTTTAGCTGTGTGGGTGAAGCTGAAAGGTAGTTTACCACAGTGTCTCATTAGGTCCTCATGAAAGTCGAGCAGCTGTTCCCGGATGTATTCAGGACAGGGACAATCCTGCTTCTCATCCTTAAAGTTCAGCAGCATGTTGATCTGCAGAAACACATGCGGGTGTGACTGTGATACAATTCTTGCTCATGAAATGCTTTCACAACAACTACTACGATTACGATCACAGAGATCACAGAAATCCAACATACATCTCTTCATAGATTTGGATGTTGGGAGCATGTTCCAACAAAAAGTGTGTAGGAAAGATGCTATTTGACTTGGGGTCTACATTGCGTTTCAGTATTCATGTCTCCACCAACACTAGGAGCCAAAGCAACACAGAGTGGAAAGTTGTTGAGTCTGTTCCATGTAAAATGTCTTTAAAGTCTCAGCTTTCATTTCACTCGATTGTCCGCTGTTCTTGAATACACATTGTTATTCTCCAGTCTGCCCCAGTCTCTTGTACAGCCAGTTTCTCTGCATGTTTCTGTCCTCCAACCCAGACCCTTTCTCCTTCAGTGTTGTTCCTACCTGTTCCTGTGGAGGAGATCTAAATTCTTTGGTCTTCTTTGCAGTGAGGGCTGCAGACATATTGAGTGCCAGCATCACCTCATTGTAGCGGAACCGCTGGTTTTCTTGGAGACAGGCCACAAAGTCATCAGAGAAGGCCACTACCGCCTCGATACGATGACGTACTTGGCAGTCACACAGGTACTGCAGCACGTGGCACATCTGCACACACACACAGATCACAAACATATGTTCGGTCAACTACATACTAATGATGGTAACAACTCTTTAAGATAAATTGCATCCATATGTCATCAAGCTTTGTTGTCACTGTCATTGCATTTCCTTACAGATTTAAAATTATTTGTAATTGCTCACCCTAAAGAGAAATCAAAAAAAAAAAAAGAAAAACCATTGCAGGACAATTGTGCATCTAGCTGATATTTCAAAATACACACACATGACACAGTTCATTTCACTGGGTGTCCACACTTTGCAGGCTCACAAAAGGACAACCAATCGCATCTATCAAAAGAATGCATCATATCGAGCAAAGGGGTCAACCATACCTCTTCACTAAGGTCAAAGTTTCTGACCCTTCCTCCCCCAGAGTTCCTCTCAGAGCTTTCCTACATCACTCCTAAGCTTGGACTCCTTACTTGAAATTTTTAAGTCAAGTTAGGAGCTCTTCAAGTTCTCCGAATGTTTGTGAATACAGCCCCAGATCTACTGTGATTTTTGAGTTATTTGTTGTTTTCTGTAACTTTAAATGCTTTGCACAGTTCATCACATGTATGACTTAAAGGGAAGATTTGTCAACTTTGATGTGGATGTCCAGTCATTTTTGATGGTAAATGTATTTAATTTAAGCAATAAATTCCTGTGTGTGTGCTAAATTGACTGTGAAAGCCAAGTTAACATCCTGCGCCGCCATTAGTTACAGCAGTGACATAGTTGGAAGCAGGAAGAACTACAGACTGGATTTCACCTCTGGGTAGCCAGGGGCTGTGCTCTCTAGATGATGCTTGTTCTCTTCACAAACTACCTTTGTTACCAACAGCAACAATGGGATCCCAAAATGTGTATGCAGAAGATGTTATGGCCAGTGGGGACTCTCCAGAACCTGAGCTGCCGAGAGAAAAAAACAACTGGTTGGGCCTTTGTTCAAATTGCCCTCAGATGCCAACAGAAACTGAATCATCATTCTGCTGTATTGAATTTCAGCGTGGGCACATTTTTATTGAAAGCTTGTTGCCGACGCCAGGAGAGCCCCAAGAGAGCCTGTGTGTGCATTTTTATGCATAAAACTTTCGTTCCTCCCTTGAACAGAGGTGTTGGAGACCATCTTTAGGATCCCAATTATAAACTGCAAAACTAAGACCAGCAGGGCATACAGGGCAGAAGACAATGGAGTATTTTTGTCACTTAACGCAGCATATGTCCTATGTTGTTTTGCTATATTTGTGTGTTGTTTGGGCATCAGAAGCTAGGGCATTCATGTTCGTGAAAACATGGATGCTTCACACGCATCAGCACAGAAGATCTATGCAATCAGCACAGTTTCAAGGTGGACACCCACGATTAGTGCCACCAATTCAGTATCTGACCATATGTTATGTATGTTATGATGTAAGAGAAGTTGAACTTTGATGTTTTGGATATAAAATGTCATCACTTAATGTTATCCTATTAGACATTTCTGTGAAAATTAGTCATAATTAGCATATGAATTCTTGAGTTATGGCAAAAAAAACATGTTTTGTGAGGTCACAGTGACCTCAACCTGAGACCACCAAATCTGATTCAGTTTATCGCTGAGTCTAATTGAACGTTTGTGCAAAATTTGGAAAAATTCCCTCAAGGCCTTCCTGAGATATCGAATTCACCAAATGAGACAGAGGTAAGGTCACAATAAGCCTGATCTTTGACCAACAAATTCTAATCAGTTGATTGTTGAGTCCAAGTAGATATTTGTGACATATTTGAAGAAATTCTCTTAGGGTGTTCTTGACAAATTACTTTCATGTGATTACAGCAAATGAGCTCGCAGTATGCTTGACCTTTGACCAACAAAATCTTATCAATTCATCCTTGACTCAAAGTGGATTTTGTGCCAAATTTTAAGAAATCCTCTCAAGGCATACTTGAGATATTGCATTCCCAATAGTATGACAGACAAGGTCACAGTGATCTTTTACCTATGACCAGTTCATCCCTGAGTCCATTCGAGAATGGGACGGATTTATGAGCTAAAAACACTGGCACTGAGGACTAGTGAGACCGGACAGTGAAAAAAAAAAACATGTTAGACTACAGTGAATTCTACCGATCCATTGCCGATAATTTCTATCGGCAAACTTGTGGCTCGCTTTGACATTGAAAATGATTTTAAAAAAGCACTGTGTCAGTAAATAAACCAGTAATCTGATATAATAAACAAATGTAGCAGCATCAGCAAACACAAGGTTTAATGATCGTCACCTGGAGTTTTACAGGCTCTGGTAGCTTCATCTGTAACAATCCTTCTTTAGGTATATTCCTCCCTCCATCCTCTCCTCGTCCCTCAGTCTCCCCCTCCTTCACCACCTCCAGCTCCATGTGCGTGTCCTCCTGCCCCTCCCGTCTTTCAGAGAACACAGATGGTTCAATCAGTCTTAGGATGTTCTTTAGATCTCCACTTTGGAAAACTCCCATGATAAGCAGAGTGTAGAACAGCTTGATGAGGGGGACAAATAGAAACTCAGTGCTGCCTCCTATTGGATCCCGTACGTGCATGCTTCCCTCCCGCACTGCCTCTGTTAGCATCTCAATGGTTTTCATTTTCAGTATATCTAAGGGGAATTCAGGGCTGTACTGGAAACAGTCTCCTGATCCGTTGTTGCCGTTATTGCGATATGATGGTCCGGCCCCACACACAAAACTTGGGGATGAGAAGTGCATTCTGGGTCTTAGGGAGGTGCTGAGGCCAATGCCTGGCAGGCCATGTTTCTTCTTCTCATCTGGAAACAGGGTGATGCTCTTGGTTTCTTCTGTCATAGGTACAATGTACTCATTGTTCATCATGAGACGAGCCGTGGTGTAGCTGCTCAGATGGATGTCAATAAGGAGGTCATAGTAGCCTGCACGCAGCAAACCTGTGGATGAGACAGAAACATAATTAAACATCAACATTCAACAAAAACATTTACCTTAAAACATTCTATTATCTATCTATCTATAGGGAAATATATCTTTATCTACTACCAAGTATTGTGCGTGTACAGCAACCTCCAGGGCTGTAAAGTGAAGTCAATGCAGAGGTCCCAAAAAGTGAAATTCTTTAAATGGCCACTTTTAGCCATTTCCAAAAGTCAGTCAATCTTCATAAACCCCCATGTTAAAATGCCCAACTTTACAGCAGAATTAAACATGTTTACAGCCTGTTGCAAAAAAAACTGTTTTAGTCCCTACAGCTAATTTTCCCATTCATGTCAACTGTTCGCAGGTGAATATTGGTTATGTAATGTAACCATGAACTAACCAAAGGTTTTAAGTTTTAAGTTATTGTAATATTTTGGTCACCTAAAAAAGTCTAAAAATGCTAAACACAAACCAGTCCATAGAGTCCACAAACCAGTGGGTGACTTCACGGTGGCCAGTGGTCTACGTGTGTCTGTCAAAGCCTGATATATCTTTCTCCTCTTTGCCATAGAGTTCAGCTTTCCTCCAAAAACTATTAAAAACACATAATTGAGCCGCAGTGTTGCACTAGTTCATTGGCATGAACACACATATTTTATTACATACAAGTACTCACTACAGCACCAAATGCTGTTGAATCTGTGACTGAAAATAGTTCTGAACACACAATATATTTCCTCCTGTTTGAGTTTTAAAGAGTTATGTCTTCAGTAAGAACCAATGGGCACGGTGCTGAGAGCCACAGACTGAATAGGGAAGTTAGTAAGTTTTGAGAACAGCTGAACACATTTCGGCTTGTGTCATGTGGGATTAGTTTACAATAAAAAGTACAGAATAATGTGAACTTTATCCTTTAAGTATGTTTTCCTCTCATTTAAAGAGACTTTCTAGTGTTGTGTCTTTACATTGTAGAATTACCAAAAGGATCCGAATACTTCTTTCAGCTCTTCCTACAATTGTGCCGCACTACATCTGAGGTGTAAATCACAAGTTTCATCACAAAATTAGATTGTATATTGATACTTTAGACAACAATATGATATTTGTTGATATCAAAAAGTCTACCATGATACAATTTCAGTTCAGTTCAGTTCAGGGGCCTGTGATCAATATGACATGATATCAGTAAATATCTTTATTGTCTTCTTCACAGCTGCTTGCAATCATCGGCCTGGTGCTAGGCTGTTGGCACTGATTGAATGTTTAGGAGAGAGGTGCGCTTGGATAAAATTGGTTCACTTTGCATCTATAATATTGGACCGTTGATTAGTGAATCGATATATTGATCCAGACAGATGTATGGTTACACCTCTACACTACATCATGCAATAATGATCCATAAGTGACTGAAATCTTAGTTTACTATAGAGTAAACCAGGGATATTCAACTTGCTTTGGCTGGGGGCCAATGTATGTATGTTAATAGTACAAAAACAATTCCCAGTGTGAATCATTTATTTTTATTAGGAATTAGAAAATGGTTTTGGAACCACCCGGCACTCTATCAAGCACCATATTTTTCCAGCAAGTTGAGTATCATTATTGTGAAATTTTTTGGGAATAGTAAATGAGTGAATGAAGGGGACTGTTTGGAAAAAGTCTTGGTCTATCATATGATAACACCTGTGACTTATGGGAAGGCCCTGAGTATTACCTGACCTCTACTTAATATTCTGGGACAGACTTTAATACATTACATGGATTTATTCTTTCTATATGCTGTGTGTGGTACCTGGCATGTACTTATTCTCTATAGCCTGCAGGAGCTGTGCTTCGTCTACGTGGGAGCAGAGGGCATGTGCCACCCGGTTGTTTCCCAGAGCACAGATTGCTGAATACAGTCTGAGGGTATGGTAGTGAAACTTCAATAAGCCTCTTTGTTCTGATAGCTCCAGGATATCCACCGACCTGGACAACAAACAGAAAGACACCACATGAGACACAAGAGAGCAGGAGAATGATAAGGTGTGTGTGTGTTTGAGTGTGTGTGGCTGTGGGTACTTCACTTGTTCTCCTCAGGTATGTGCAGAGACATAAACTGCAGAGGTTCGTTACACTGGACCAGCCAGCCGTGTCTGTCATTCACTCTGGATGCTGACACCTGAAAAAAAAACAACAAATACCTGTTAGCACTTCATAGACAGCATACACTACATTAAATGTTGCTTTCCACCCACTCTGTGGCAGTACACCCAGTATACTGCCCACATAGTATGGAACAGTCACTGCGTTGTCTATCAGAAAAGCATCGGATGGGCTTGCACAGTAAACTGGACGCCATCAAACAAAAATTTCCACCTTGTTGTATACAAAGTGTCATCACTTTATCATTTTATCCTTTTCGACATTTGTGTGAAATTTTGTCATACCTACCTCATGAATTCCTGACTTAATACCAAAGACATGTTTTGTGAAGCCATAATAAACTTTGATCGCCAACTTAGAATCCATTCATCCTTGAGTTCAAGTGCTAAATTTAAAGAAATTCCCCTGTGATGCTTCTGAGAAATTGCATTCACGAGAGTGGGACATACAGCCTGAAAGCATATTGCCTCGGTACCTGATTGTTCTGGCGCACAGGCGTAAAAATCAGTAAGCATTTCTCTTTTATATCCCTAATGTCATCACCCAGATCAAGACCACAAATAAGCCAGAAAATGCAGACCTACTGTAAATAGGGAAGAGTTGTTACTTTACCTTAAGGAAGTGGTTGGGGACACGACTCCATAATACAGGAGTGAGAAACTGGACATGTAGCCGTGGAGGACACTGAGGCACTGGGTTCTTCCTCTCACTCTTAAACAGACCAGCTGACAGAGGCATCACATTCTGACAGGAAACAGGCATATTACTACATACTACATCACACAAGACAAAGCTGGACAGACCAAAGAGGTGGTCATATGGAGGTGCACAAAGTGTCACTAAGCCGACATCAAACCAGAAGGATGTTGCAAATCCTAATAACAAATTAACAGGAGGATTTAAGTTTTAAGGTGGACACCCTAGATGTCACCAATGTATCTAACCAGATATTTCCCCCTCTGTTCCTGAGTTATGACGCTGAATAATAGCCAGAAGAGTGTTTTTGCAGAACACTATAATGTCACAGTGAGGTTGAGCTTTGATATTTTGGATATAAATGTCATCTCTGCATAATTTTACCCTATTAGACTTAGATTTGTGTGAAATTTTGTCATAATTATATCAATTCTTGAGTCACAGCACAGTGGTCACAATGACCTTGACCTTTAATCACCAAATTCTAAACAATTCATTTTCCAGTCTACCTCGACTATTTTACCAAATTTGAAAACTCCCTCAAGGCCTTTTTGAGAAATTGTGTTCAAAAGAATGAAAAGAAAAAGAAAGAAAAAGAAAGAACAACAGATGCAAGGTCACTGTGACCTTTAACCACCAAAATCTAATCACTTTATTGTTGAATCCAAGTAGACATTTGTGCCAAATTGCAAGATTCCCTGAGGGCGTTCTTGAGATATTGCTTTCACAAGAATGGCACGGACGGCATATGTACAGATGGATGGACAACCCCAATAATGCTTCAGGCCATGGCTATTGCCAGCACAGAGGCATAAAAACAAGTCTCAACAAGTAATTCTAATTTTGTTGTGTTTCTTGTGTATGTTTTTCTTAAAACTTTAGAATTTCAATACCTTTATTATGAAGCAGCAACACAAAATCCAGGTAACGTGTCACTGAGATTAAAAGCAAGCTCCAAAAGCTGTATGGGTGTGTGTGTGTGTGTGTGTGTGTGTGTGTGTGTGTGTGTGTGTGTGTGTGTGTGTCCATCTCACCTTAATACGCCCCAGTTCAAACTGGAAGACATTGGGGCTGGTGGCCTTGGCAAAGACTGCTGGGAACAGCTTAGTACTGGGCTCCACCTGCGGAAACGCTAAAGTGCTTAGCAAGTTATTTACGTCCAAGTGACATTTAGTGATCTAGCCTGCAAAATGCAAGATGTGTTCATAAAGAAGGTTAATGAAAATATAGGTGGTTACATCAGGAAACCAAAGAATGTTTCCCTTTTGTTTGAGTTTTTCTTAAAGGAGAACATAGCCAAATGGTGACCAGAGCACATGTATGCTGTAGAAAAACAAAGGGGCAGTTTGGTTTCTGCTGGACTAAGACATATTGACTAAGATGGGAATATTGTCTCAATATAGCTAATGCCAGGGTGTAGGAGTGAGAGGGACTATCCTGAGAAGCAAACAAAAAACAGGACAACAAAGACAAAGCAAGGCAGAAACGAAGGAGGCAATTTTTGGTTTAATAAAACAAAATGAAAGAAATGAAGAAAAGAAAGCAGGAATAAAGGCCCAATCACAATATCAAAGATTTACCTGGTAGTATGTGCTGAGCTCTTTGCCATTGGCTGTGAATGTCAGCAATCCATTTGTTGTGTCAACCAGACAGCCAATCTCTAAGCCATTGTTGTTCCTCCCCTGACCAGGACTGCTGCTCTCTCCAGCCCACACCATGTAACAGTTACTGCGCTTTATACTGGAAAACACACACACACACCATGTAACAGTTACTGCGCTTTATACTGGAAAACACACACACACACCATGTAACAGTTACTGCGCTTCATACTAGAAAACACACACAGAGACCATGTAACAGCTACTGCACTTTATACTGGAAAACACACACAGACCATGTAACAGTTACTGCACTTTATACTGGAAAACACACACAGAGACCATGTAACAGCTACTGCACTTTATACTGGAAAACACACACAGACCATGTAACAGTTACTGCACTTTATACTGGAAAACACACACATGTAACAGTTACAGTGCTTTAAAGACCCTTTTACTGTTCGTAAACAGTATGAGGGTTTTTGGTGGGCCCGGCTTCCCTGGAGGCAAAACTATTCTCCACAGACATTAGCTAGCACTAGCCCAACAACAAATTATGTTGGCTTGTTCCAGACAATGGAGGAAGATGATGTAAGTGGTGCATTCTCAAATACTCATTCTGAGTGCTGGAGTGCACTCTGGCACAAACTGCATTGTTTGTAAATTTGGAGTGCTGTCGGAATATATCATTCGGTTATCCAGAGCACTCTCATTTTAGTGTGGAGCATCAGACTGAATTTATGAATGCATCATATCAGGTCATTCACTCTTCGTGACCCAAGTGTTACTTGAAAAAGTAAACACTGACCAATGGGACCAGACTGGCCGCCCATATGCTCTCACTCTTATCTGTGGATGGATGATTTGACAGAATTGGGATGGCTGGCTTTGTGATTGATTACTATGACAATCTTACAAAGGAGGATAACACTTCAACGGTTTCCTCCAATTTGTTTTGCTACCAAAGCTAACATTAGCTAATGCCCTAAAAAGTTAGCATCCAATATTCCTCGTAATACCTCCTAAATTTCTGATTAGGTGGACAGGATAACCCTATACAAATTATTTTTGTTGACGGACAGTGGCGGCTGGTATGCAATAAAATTTAAGTTTTGAGCTATGACTCCTTCTGTACTGGCTCCCAGTAACACAACAAGACGGCATTTTGTCTTTGTAGCCCACAGCCCCGTGGTGCCAAATTGTATTTTGCCTCCAGCTAATAAAATGAGGCCATTGTGATGTTAGTCCCAACGCACACCATGTAACAGTTACTGTGCTTTGCACTAGAAAACACACACACACACACAATATATATATATATATATATATATATATATATATATATATATATATATATATATATATATATATATAACAGTTACTGCACTCTTTATGTGAGCAACAAATTTCCAGTCAACATAATATAAAAATATTCTGGTGTTGGCTTTATTTTGTATTTTGCTAGATGTAAACCAGTGGATTCTATGAATACCAAATTCTACAGAATATAAGTCTGTGTTGATGAAAAAGTCACTGTCAAACTACTTTTTTTTTTTTTTAAACAAAAAAGCAGAGTTAAGAGTTCACAGAAGCACCTCAGTACGAATATTAGCAATGGTAAGTTCCTCATATGAGGTTAGTGTACTAGTCACTGAAATTATATGATGCAGCCTTCAGAATGGAAACCTGATGCCTTCATGAAACATGTCATCCGTCTCTACTCAACATCAAATTATGCAAGCTATGGGCTGGCTGCAACTCGACTAACCTCTCATGAACTTTGCCCTTCTCATCTCCCAGGGTAACAGTGACAGTTCGGACATTGTGCAGCTCAAAGCCTGGGTCATACTGATGAAAGTCAGAGGTTACCCAGCCCACCCAAACACTGCTGGGCTCCTGACCAGGGAAGATCCGCACAGAGTAGTAGTGCTGTACAAAAAGAAGGGTGCAATCTTTCGTCAAAACATCTATATTATGAAACACTAATTCAATGCATGTAATTAAGACCCCTTGGGTAAACACCTCTTTCAGGTGCAGGGAATAAACATAATTTGCCAAAATATTACTTTATTAATTCCCAAATCACCTTGTGCATTTTTAATGTTACATGCGCTCTTAGAGTGGGGAACTACTTGTCATCAGTAACATTGATACATTACATACATACATACATTACATCATGTGAGTTTTTTGTAATTTTTATTTTGTGTATCTATCATCTTACAGTAGAAGCTTGCATGAGGAATTCATATTCATCTCTGTCATCAGCCATCACTTCCTCTGACACGCGAGCAGATGATGGACAGCTGTTGTCTGGCTTGTTTCTCTTTAACATGAACCTGGTGGATTAGATAGTTGATTAAGCCTCGTCAAGTTAAAAAAACACACAATATACAAGGTCAAAAAGGTACAAAATACAGGGGCGCCGGTGGCTTAGTGGTAGAGCAGGCGCCCCATGTACAAGGCTGTTGCCGCAGCGGCCTGGGTTCGACTCCTGTGGCCCTTTGCTGCATGTCACTCCCTCTCTCTCTCTCCCCCCTTCACGCTTGTCTGTCCTATACATTAAAGGCTAAAAAAGCCCCAAAAAATATCTTTAAAAAAAAAGGTACAAAATACTAAAGTGCAAAAGCTGGGTATCTTCGGTGTTGAGAAATCAGAAGGTTACCGTTGCTTGAGCTTGGAGGGCTTCTCCTGGTTATAATCTTTGTGGTTGTTGAATTCATCTCTCTCAGGTCCATTGGGACCATTGTGACCGTGAGAAGACTTCATCAGGACCTCAAAGTCTGACACAGTTTCAAAGTCCTCCAGCTCCTGCTAGAAACAGACAGTGAACACACCACACATATTTTCAATCATAAACGCAACCCTACAGTTAACACCTTCAACTGAATGCGAGCGTAAATGGTGATGTGGAGAGGTTCCCAATTGTTGTGAATTGCGGAGATATGTGAAATCAGCAAACTTGTTGACTACTGGTGTCATTTTAGCTGTAACCTAAAGGTTTAAAGATATATAGGTAAACACGGTGCTCCAACCTATGGGATATTTCTGTTGTGCTTATTTTATGTACTGTTGCATTGCTGGGTCTTTGATAAACCAAATCTATCTATCAACAGTCATAAAACATTATTGATGTGACTCATAGTGAATTACAAGTGACAAGTGTCAGTGTTCTGGCTAGTTACACTAGAGACTGATTGATGGTGCTTCTAATGCATTATGAATATCTCTACACATCAATCAATAATCAACTGTTGCAAGGACTCAGAAAATGTTATAACAGTATCATAAGTTATCACTGTACGCGTTAAGTGAAGTGAAGATGCACCTATTATAACGCCTGCTTCATCTTAACATTTCATTGTTGGTAAAGTGTAATGCATTTTCGTGCATAAATAATTCATGCTGCATAATAAGCGATTAATGCCTACCATATATTGGAATAGTTTTAAAAGACTTTTGAAAAAACTTTAAAGTCTGGCACCTCTCAAAATTGAAGACAATTAGTCGTAAGTGAGCAAGCTTCTAGTCACAGAATCAGACTTTGCAAAGACTGGGCATCCTGCAGGGTCACTATTTCCAAGATTGCCAACTTACAAATGGGATAAAGTGGAGAGAAACTGTTGCAGCCCTCAAAATCCAACACAAACGGACTGACAAAAGAAAAAGGGAGCACAAGGACTAAATGTATAAGGAGAGCAGAGATATAACAAGGGACAGGTGATAGCAGGGTTGATGATTAACAGGTAAAATAAATCAGGGCCTGGCAAGACAATGATCACAAAGGCAGAGACAGGAGGTAAAACCAGACACTACACATGAGGAATGAAGCTACAAAATAAAACAGGGGGTCAAACATGAATGAACAACACGAAACAACAAAACACAACAAACAGAAACTCAAAACCTAGAAAACAAAGATAAATGACAACCAACAAAAACTACAAACAAAAACCCCGGACCGTGACCGTTCAAGAGAAATGTGGCTAAATCATAGACTGCATCCACCTTGATCCTGAGGGCGCTACTGTAGAAATGATTTACGGGTGCAACTTCTGGTAAGATAATGTCCGTCACACCCATAATGATGGCACTTCAACCAAAGTTAAAAAAAACACATGACCGTACAGTTGTATCAGCCTGTCTCAGTTCAGTAGGACAGGACATGCTTGGGAAAAGAATTAATGCTGACTGTATATGTGACTTTGTCTGTTCTCTTTTACTGTGGAAAAGGAGGAGAAAGTGAAGTTGTGGAGTGTACAAGGCTAGTTATGGCATATAGCATACTCACTGGAGATTACAAAGGCCATCAATTCCTGTTCTGTTTTTTCCTTTTTGAAGCGAGCAATCCTGCCAGTAGTAATCCTGAAAGATCCCCAATCTTTGCAAAGTCTTGTTCTTGACTAAATACTTATTAGCATGAAACTTGCTAGCAAGTGATTCAATATAGGTAACAATAAACATTAGTACTCTTGTTAACTAGCTTAACTTGATATATTGGCATATATTAATTAGTCATCATTTAGCTAACATTATCTACATGTAACAGCATTACTCAACTTATACGGTTTGTTTGTTTGGAAGAAACTGTGCAAGGTTTTTTGCTTCTTGCTGGCTGGTTTGCTGAACATACTTTACATACAGCAGCACTGCCCAGCAGCACATGTCTCGTTTGTGCCATTGATTCAGATCACAACAGGACAGCGTAGTTGGCTGACTGTGAGACTACAGCTGCCCAATCAAAGCGCAAATATGGATTGCGCACCAATTAGAGAGTAGTTTTCCACACAAACATTTGGCTGCACTCCATTTCACTCAACCAGTACGACGGTCAGGGGGAGTCTGCCCGTCTCCTCTCCTCTCTCCTCTCTGAAGTCTGGTTGCAAACTTCAACTCCGCCCACCTGGTGCGCCAGCTGTTTGAAATTATTTTAAAATTCTCAGCTGCGAGCCTTCTTTCCAGCGTTCTTCGCTGACGTGAGAACTGGTTGGGCAGAGTGAGACTGTGAGATGGAAGGTGAATGCGTGTGTCACACGGCAGATGCGTGAGAGTTGGCAACCCTGAATAAGTCTTTTCAAAGTATTTAATGCATAGTAGGCATGAATAACTTATGATGCACCACAGATTATTTTTAAGTGCATGAAAATGTGTTACACCTGGGGTGTCGGTGGCTTAGTGATAGAGCGGGCGAGCCGTGTACAGGGCTGTTGCTGTGGTGGCCCGGGTATGGCTCTGGCCTGTGGCCCTTTGCTGCATGTCACTCCCTCTCTCTCTCCACCTTCACGCTCATCTGCCCTATCAATTAAAGGCTTAAAAATGCCAAAAAAAAAACATCTTAAAAAAAAAAGAAAACAAAAGAAAATGCGTTACACCTTATTTACCAGGCCAACAAAGAAACATCATAATGAAGCATGCAGGATTACAGATGCAATGTACTTCACCTTCTTGTATTTACTTATAATACTGCATGGACTATTATAGCATACTATGAGTCCTTGATTGTTTAGGTGAGTATAGCTATTCATAATGCATCATAAGCCCCATCAGTCAACTTTTAGTTAATGACTAGTCAAGAGCATCCATTACACACTTGATGCTCTTGAATTTACTGTCACATCTACAATGTTTTATGACTGTTGATACAGAGCATTAGTAAGCCTAATGTATGTTAATAGCCATAGTGCAGCCATAACGCCATATGAATGTATTATATTTCACCATGAATGCCCTAATAATGTACTATAGACGAGGTCTTCATTGATAGTGTTAATGATTTTTTTCTCCAATTTACTTTACATGCTAACTGATTGAGGCAGTGGTAGATTAGTACCTCCCATGATCTGCCAAATAAAATAAAGTTTTCTGAGTGGAAACCGGTGACTTTAAGATAATGGCTTGAGTTCCCCATCAGAAAGAGCTGTCTGACTGCAAGGTAAAGCAATGAAAATATTTTAACTATGATGTTAACTTAAACTGACTGACTTTTAAGTGGCTAAAAACTAGCCAACTGAGACAGTGTTTGCTCAGTGCTGTTTCATTTTATGTACTGGGCATGGGGGGTTTCTACCCAATTGTAAAAAACAAAAACATTGTGATTCAGTCTATACAATGAATTTCACTGGGGCAGTGGAGCGCATGTAGGACTTGTTTTAGACACAAAGTATCTGTCTGTCAATGTCAACACACACACACACACACACACACACACACACACACACACACACACACATATATATATATATATATATATATGTGTGTGTATATATATATATGTGTGTATATATATATATATATATATATATATATATATATATATATATGTATATCTATCTCCGACACATGTATATATGAGTACATGTCAGTGTGTTTGTGGCACTGTTACCCTCTTTGGTGAGAAGAGGCTATCATTCGTTGGGGATCTGGAGAAGGATTCTGCACACTCTATGGGCATGCTCAGTCTGTAGAAAGTAATGTCAGTGTAACTGTTCTGTGAGCCAAATGACCTCTGGGTGACCTTTAGGCAAGGACATGACTCCACTGTCCCATCTATCCTTGTCACCTAAGAACAGAGGAAAAAAATAAAACATTCAGTAGTCTACTGAATAGTTTGGGAGGAAAAAGCATACAAGATAAAAACATATTTAGAAATGTCTTACAATGTGTCTGAAGTGATCGCATGTCAGGCCAATGCCATCTGAAATTCTACCAAAAAAGCCCCAGCAGATTCTTCCAGGTGCTAGCTAAATGGGATGTGAGGGTGTACCACAGATGACTCCCCTCACCTCTATGTGCTGGTGGTTGGGTGGTACAGGAACAAACTGAGGAAGCCTCTTGCTGAGCCACATGGTGACGTCTCGGTTCATATTGACAGCAAACGGTTCGTAGCCTTCCTGCAGGCCACAGATGGTGAAGTACTTCAGAGTGCTCACGTCTTTACCGAAGTTCATTCTTCCCACTTGACACGAACCAAGACTGCACACCGGGATAAAACCTGGAGACCAACAGAAAAAATCAAATACTAAGATGACACTTTTTGTGCATTACTACCTGTGACACTATGTATAGAGGAACCTTTTAATGGATCATTTGTGCAACTCAGTATTCACCTAATCAATTGAGAAATTGTGGTGATATCCTCTGAGATATCCTTGTCAGCTGGTGTGAAGATACATACTAAGCTTCAACACTTATACTAACAAGCACATAGTGATCTCTCTCTCTATAATTGACATTTGCCTTGTTTTAAAGGGTTTTTAAAAGAAGCAGAGGAAGAGGTTCCAACTGTTCTTCAGTATGATGGGGATCATTGTTAGGCAAGGCTACAAAGCAGTGCAGCGTTAAAGTTGTGTGTGTCATCAACAACGCAGCACTGACCTTCACCCACTTCAAAGTCCTTGAAGGCCAGCTCAGATCCAGAGTCATCCAGCAGCACTTCTCCATTAAGTGTGAACATCATGGTGTGTTCGTTAAGATCCACCATGCAACCCACCACGTCCCCTGTCTGCCAGGCACGCCCAAAATGCTCATTACCCTGGTGCCAACGCTGGACCTAAAAATAATGTTTTAAAAAATCCCATTTATGACTAATTTGGACCACTGCAGTGCCAAGAAACTGAACAAATGGAGTGTGTACAGCACAGGAAAACCCAGCCACCTTGAAACCATCAAAGACAAAGGCCTGGTCATCAGATCCCAGCTCCTGGTCTGGGAGGCATCCAGGCCTGGCCCAGCCCACCCTCATCTCTCCTGCTGTTAATACCTGGAAGAGAAGCATGAATGGGGTAATATCAAGTTTAGGAACAGTAAAACAACAGTAAAAGCTTGGTGTGAGAGCAATAGCCACACCCTGTAGTCTGTTGGACTTTTGTCATATTTGACACTAAACAAGATATACTGTCTTTGTGACCAAGAAACAAGTGAGAAATAGTAACAACATTTGAGGAAAGGTTTTAATCACCGATCCATGCCATAGTACTACCCAGTACACTTAAGATCAAAATAAGGCATTGTGAAGGGTCTTAGGTTAAGCCAAATACTTTGTCACATCCTAATACTTAATATCATAACATACACTACTGATCAAAGTTTGGAATCACTTGCTATGTTGATGTTTTTCTTTTTTCCTTTAGAAATACCTCTTTTAACAGATACAACTATATAATCAAACGCTAAATTTGAAAAGTACATTTAAAATAGTTTTACCCCCAAAAAAGAAGAATAAAATAATTCAGATAATGATTTAGTTGATGTTCCCTCAGGATTGTATGATAGGGGAAAATACTGAAATACAGAAAAGCACAGGTGACCCTGGGTATTTTTGTGAAGCCATTTTTCTCTGGGACTGCTGCAGTCTACTTAGTGTTTGGATTGACATAAGTTCAAGCTGTGATTTGTCAGTCCGTAGTCTGTTCAGTTGATATTCGAATAGTGCTAAGCCAAGACTAACCTTTTTATTTTGAAGTTTGAAGAAGAGCTTTGTTAAAGCAACACCTTGCCTGTTAATTCCAGCTTGCTCTAAGCATTATTGCACACTTGACTGACACAGGAATCTGTTCCTATTCAAATCTACACACATTTTGATGCTAAGCTTCCAGAACCCTTCATACAAATAACATTAATTCGTAGGGAGGACTTTCTACAACCTAAAAGCACAAAAGACCACTCAGAAATGTAGAATGTTCCTCTCTTCAGCCATCTCTCTGAACTCAGTCAGGCTTTCTGAGGGGAGATTCCAAACTTTTCAACGGTAATGTATATTTGAGAGCAATACTACCATATCTCTGATCATCCGTCTTCTTACCTCCAGCTCAAAGTACCACTTCCCTGCATTAACACAGTAGGTTTTTTCTGCTCTGAAAATACGGAACCTCTCAGCAGATACGTTGTTGTGGTCAGATTGAGCTGCTGGATGAAAAGAAGGTGGGGGGTGTAGACAATGTAATCAGCAATCTCATGGATATATTATCATTCAAAGAGTAAAATATACAAATATCCCTGAAAAAGAAAACTCATAGAATGAAGCCTTTCAATAAAGGCATGTATTGTACCGTGGTCCTGGTCAGGAGCCTCCAGGTTGTATCCATATCCAAGCAAAGTCCTAACAGCCTCTCTCAGACTGTCTTTGTTGGACTTCTTGGTTCTCTCATCCAGCAGGACATAGGGGACCAGACGAGGGTTTCTACGATTCTTCACATCCTAAAGGGAGACAAAGGCCAGGAGAATAAAAAATCAATAACCAATTACTTAAGGAAAGCAGTGCTGGGTGGGGAAAGTGAAACAGTCGTGCTTACCCCTCCCTTATTACCATCACTGAGCTGCCTATGGGCAAGACAAGTTAATCCCTTAAAGATGTAGCAGAGCAGCAAACAAACTGCTAGACATCAGCTTGCTTAGGGTATGGAGATCACCATTGGTTCTAGTCAGCCAACTGGATGAACTGGGCAAAGCATTCTTATCGTTAGTGTTCCACATCCACAAGCCACTCAGAGTGGTGTTTTAGTATTAAAGTTGACCTTGGTCTCGAGACCACCTTTTGAACCTTTCAGTCTTACCTTGGAATCAACTGCATTTTTACTTGGTCTTGTTTTGATCTCAGACTGGATTTTATTTCAAGCCTGGACAAGACCACAACTGTGGGGATATTACTAAAATCCCCTCTGCATCGTTTGATTTAATTGTTAACATCATGACTGCTTCAGATGCAACAAATAACTTGACTCGTTTCTGGTTTTTACTTTTTGTTACTGTTAAGGGCTCTTAGCCTTCTGCTACCCCTTCCCACATACTCCAAGAAAGTGAATGCAGGACAAAAAGAGAAAAAGCTGTGGCTGTCTGGGAGGAGATGTTAGCCACATCTTTGGCATTTTTTTTTTTTTTGGCTTGGCTCAATTTGAAAAGTGTCTATGGTTTGCATGTTGCCCGTTTTATCTTGTTAAATGCAATACAGACGAACTGGTCTGAACTTGGTCTCAACCTGCCTTGGTCTTGATCTTAACTTAGTCTCAACTCCTCAAAGTCTTGGTCTTGTCTCAGTCTTGACACGCTGAGAGTATTATCAAATGGGGATATTGTGTCGGAAGGAAAAAAAGCAACCTATGTATATTCTGGGCTACCAGTTTAAGGATGCAGCTGTCAGTGTCATCTTACAACTGATATGCCTTTTTGTTGCTACTGTTTTTTTCCCTCTTAAATTAACGTAATGCACCTCAGTTTGACTTTTCAAGCTCTGGGTTCCTCCTTACTAAGATGGCATGGCTCATTCCTTAAAGAGGAGGGCGTATTTTCAAACTGTGCTGGACTTGACCTTTTCCAGACTTCTGCCCACCGCAACTTTAATGTTGTTACAGGTTGAGGTGAAGCTGATTTTAGGTGCTTTATAAAATGCTGAGTCATATAGTCCAAAACATTGCATCACTTGTCAAAATGTTGTGTCAAAAATGTAGTGGAGTAAAAAGTACAATGTTTCCCTGTAAAATAAAGTTGAGTATAAAATCAAGAGACAAAAGCAACTAAAAGTGGTATTTGGTCTCGGGTAGACATACTTAGTTACATTTCACTACTGCAAGTAAGTCTTTAGACTTTACTCCTTTACGGTCTTTAGCCTTGACTTGACTTAAACTCAGTCATAATGAATGATGAACTGTGCAATCTGTTATTGACCTTTGGATTAACACAACAACAACACTAATACACAGGACAGCTAGGGATTTATTGACAGTAGCAAAGGAGACCACATTGCTCCCTGTCAACACATTAAAAAACCCACACACAGCCAAGTATTTAATATGCATCACAGTCTCCTACCTGTTGGATGCCATAGGTCCAGCCCTGGCGGATGCGATCTCTTGCCCAGACGTTGTGTGCATTCTCAGCCAGTTTGTCCACCATGGCCTCCTGGGTGGAGGTCAGTTTGATGTGACTCAGGTCCAAAGGAGCAGGTTTATAACCACCGGACAACTCATAGCTGCACAGACAGATGTGAATCACTGAATTGTTAGCTAGCCAGCTGCTCAACAACCTTCATGTATTCATGTGTAAGAGCTCTTCAAGACCATTTTTTTTCCAGTTTCTGCCTTATTCATCACCTTATAAAATGTCCCTTGTCTCAATCATCTTATCACTACATCATATAAGCATTATTCTACATCCTGTGCATTATTTATAGTTGCATGCAAAAATTTGGGCACCTCTGTTCAAAATTTTGTTTACTGTGAGTAGTTAACTGAGTAGAGGATAAATTGATTTCCAAAAGGCATAAAATTAGAGATGACATATTTCATAATCTTTTGCTTTGCTTCATCTAATCTTTTTTTGTTTCAAAACAACAAAAAAGGAAAAGGGCCTGAAGCATAGTCAGTCCTTAGTAGAAACCCCTTTGGCAAGTATCACAGGTTTTAATGCTTTTTGTAACCAGCTAAGAGTCTTTCAATTCTTATTTGGGGGATTTTTGGTTTTCCTCTGATAACAAGGTCATATCGGTACAGGTGTCACTGCACAGTAGAACAGTGCACCACCACTCTAGAGTCCGCTAACACTTCCTGCAGGTCTTTTGCAGTCAAAAGGGAGTTTGATTAGCCTTTCTAACAACCCTACGAGCAGCTGTCTCGGAAAGTCAACTTGGTCTTCCAGATCTCAACTTGACCTCCACAGTTCCTGTTAATGCCATTTCTTAATTACATTACAAACTGAAGAAACAGCTACCTAAAAACACTTTGCTGTCTTCTTATAACTTTCTCCTGCTTTGTGGGCACCAGTTATTTTAGTTTTCAGAGTGCTAGGCAGCTGTTTAGAGGAGCCTATGGCTGCTGATTAATGGGACAAGGTTTCAGGAGTCAGAATATTTATAAAGCTCTAAAATTTGCATCACCTGGCCTTTCCTAATGATGATTGTGAACAAGCCAGAGTTCTAACAGTCTAATGAAGGTCTGAGACCCTGGTAAAAGTTGTCTGAGAGCTCAAATGTCAAAGGGTGCCCAAACTTTTGCATGGTGCTCCTTTCCTTTATTCACTCTAAAATTGTTCGTAACAAAAACAATATACTGATCTTGCTTACAATGTTGAAAAATATATTCTATTTCTAACTTCATGCCTTTTGGAGATATGTTCATCTTCCCGTACTTAACTACTCACAGTAAATGGCATTTTGACCATGGGTGCCCAAACCTTTGCAAGCCACTCTATTTTTTATAGTACTGATAGTTGAGGTGACTTACGTTGGTGACAGTTTCATGCTCTTGACTTTCTCTACAGCATGTTCATCTGCTAGGCCAACATGGCAGCCTAAGGCCAGGAGAGTTCTGCAACACACACAAACACAAATGACCAAACATGCAATCTATTGTTCAGGTGTGTGATATTGACCCAAACATGTTACCATCACCCATACTCCTACATACTACATGGAGACTTACTTGGTGAGTGTACTGCCTTGTCAACAGAAAGAATCTTAGAGTTCGGTCATGTACAGTATGAATACAGGGCTTAATGGTGTCACAAATAAATATTTGATCTAAATGCCATGTAATATGTTGCTCACTGCGCTAAAGCATTACTTGAGTGTCTCCAGAGACATCTGTAAGTTGTAGCTTCGTTCTTGTTCAGGAAGCTTGGAGAACTCCACAAGACAGGGGTGTTGCCGCTTGTTATCATCTCGCACCTGAAACACACATAGACGCATGTATAAAAAGCAAAGTTTAGAATAGTTATAAAGCTTGCTGCTTGGCCCCCTTTAATCTCAGGACACAGAACAATGGGACACCTGGATGCATATACAGTAGTTATACAACTGGAGTTACGTCCACATCACTTCAACATCTGTAGTGCTCCACTCTCCACAAGATTTCAGCACTGACTGCTTGGGATGTGTTGTGTCGTGTCTGAACTTGTTGTGAAAAGTACCAGGCCCAGCATCTGACTGGGCAACAAGTGAGAACCCTTCTGGGGCTGTGGCTGTGCTGGTGTATCAGTCTGAGCCAGACAGCAGCAGCTGCAATGAGCACTGAGTGAGCCACAGAGTTGGATATGACTGCCTGCCTGGATTTGGTGTAGATGTGACTGCAGAGCCTGGAGAATTTTGGATTTAATGGAAGATGTAATGACCTTGAGTTGGAGGGCTGAAGCTCTGCCAGATAAGCATGCAGCCTCAGCCTGTTGGGAAGGTGTCGCTTAACACATGTGGTGGTGGATAATGAAAATGAACTGAATCTCACAGAGGCAACTGTGACAGTTCTAAAAGGTGATGTTGCCCAATGTCAGGATTTGAGAGGCTCCTCCTCATGAGGTATTACTGCTGCTTTGGTGATAAACACGTCAAATAAGCTGGACTAGTCTGCTATAATGTCATGGACTGGTGAGCAAGCGACTCAAGTGGGTGTGTTTGGCCCATTTAATGCAGTTCATATCCCATTACATGTCTTCTTTTCCTTTTAAATATGCAATCATTACATGGTGTTAGAAGGGATAGTCTTTTGTATTACGTTATTTAGGCTTGGTGACATACGACAAGGCACGGTGGTGTGGTGGTTAGCACTGTCGACTCACAGCAAGAGGGTTCCTAGAGTTTGCATGTCAGCATGGGTTTTTCTCCAGGTACTCCGGCTTCCTCCCACAGTCCAGCGACATGCAGATTGGAGATTAGGTTAATTGATAACTCTGTAATTGTCTGTAGGTGTGAATGGTTGTCTGTCTCTACATGTCAGCCCTGCGACCCTCAAGAGGATAAGCAGTTAGAAAATGGATGGATGGATATATAACAATGATCAAATGCAACACTTGTTTTTTGCTCCCATTTTTCAAAGGTTGGAGTTAATGATCCAAGACTTTTTGATGCACTATATAGATATATTTCTTTCAAATTCTTAAAAAAAAGGTGTTAAATTCAGTGTTAGTGAGACAGACAACCATCCACACTCACATTCACACCCATAGCGGGAGGGGCTCCCCCACCCCCGGTTCAAACCAGGAACCCTCTTGTTGTGAGGCGACAATGCAAACCACTGCATCACTGTACCACCAGACCTTTATTTTAATGAATCCTAATTTCAAATCCATTTTATCTACATTTTAATCATGTTAGAAAAATAGTTATGTTGAGTTCTTTGAAAGGCACCAAATGACAGGATGTTAAGTTGGACTTGTTAAGTCTTATTTGCTCACATGCTGTAAGTGAAGTGCTTAGCTTGATATTCATTTAGTCATCCACAAAGTTAGCATAAAAGTTTAAAATACAAGGAAAGAGACAGTGGGTCTGATTATTGCTGTGGCTGAACAAACTGCTTTTTTCTTTTTACTTCTTTAGTGGGCACGGTGAACAGGAAAAAGGATTTATATAGACTGATCGGACATGAGAGGAATCTCATTAATTAGCTCAATCACATTTTTCATTGTTTAACTTATCTTTTTTTCTTTGAGCATAGGATTACACTCTCATGAGCAAGTTAAAACAGCTCTTAATAAGTGGAACAAGACACACATTTAATTTCTCTCTCTGCATGTTCAACCTCTCGCAGTTTATACATTAATCTGACGGCATTCAGTTCAGAGTTGTGCGTTGAAAGTGACCCAAAAATGTTACAAGTCCGACCTGCCAAACTGTGATGACTTTTACAAATAAGCATTTTGGGTGCTTACTCAAACAGATGAACTTGTTAAATTGCCATCAGATAAATGTTAAGAGGAACGTGTCTGAAACGGGCTTAGAATCAATGTTTTATACATAGTATTGATCTGTTTGTCTGATACTCACCACACCGTAGGTCCAGCCCAATTCTATCTTGTTCATCACCCACAGTTCATGGATGTTTTCTGCAAGCTTCTCCCTGATCCTCTCCAAGTGAGGTGGTAGCACAATCTACACACACAGAGAAAAACAAGCTATGTAATCATTTTGGACATCGCTCTTTTGTTGCTTCAGTCTGGCTCTGCCCTGTTTGGTTTGATTGACAGAAAACACAATATCATGAACACTGGCATGGAAAAAAAACATTTATTGGGTACGATCAGATTCTAGAAAGGATACTGGAAGAAAACTGCCATTTCTTAATTACATTGCGACCTGATGAAACAGCTACCTGAAAACACCTTGCTGTCTTCTTGTAGCCTTCTCCTGCTTTGGGCATCATTTATTTTAGTTTTCAGAGTGCTAGGCAGCTGTTTAGAGGAGGCCATGGCTGCTGATTGATGGAACAAGGTTTCAGGAGTCAGTATTTATAAAGCTTTTCAATTTGCATCACCTGGCCTTTCCTAAAGATGACTGTGAACAAGGCATAGCCCTAACAAGCCAATTATGGTGTGAGACCCTAATAAAAGTTTTCTGAGAGCTCAAATGTCTTGGGGTGCCCAAACTCTTGCATGATGCTCCTTTCCTTTTTTCACTCTAAAATTGTACAAAACAAAAATAATACTCTGATCTTGCTTAAAAATGTTGACAGTCATGCTAAATCTTTAACTTCATAACCAAATATGAAGGTTACTTCGGTAACCAAATATATTCAGCCGAATATTGCAAAAAAAACACACATTCAGTATTCAGTGGAATAAGGTAAAAGCAAGGCCGAATAATAGCGGCGTGTTTTGATAACACAAACAGCGTACCGTGACGGGCGGAGTAAAATGTCAGCAGTGTGGTGATCCGTCCGTCACCGCACTCGCGTTTGCGACTAAAAATTGTTTTGAGCGAGCAATATAGGCTTAAATCATTCTACATGCTGTGTGAAAAGCCTACAGATTTCAACCACCAGCAGAAACGAAAGGCGAATCCCACCGGTTGTGGGTTGAACGGGGGTCACAGACACAGACAGTAATGTATTCCTGTCAAATACGGCGGCCATTGGCATACCAGCGGAGTACCTGAACAGCCGAACCAGCCGAACACAGGTATGTGACGTGTCAAAGGAGAAACGAGCCGTTCACGGCCCACAAACCTCACCACACTTTAGGGACTGTTCGTTACTTAGGGACTGTCAGGGGAGGAGGGTGGCTAGTTGATTTTTATTTTATTAATTTATTTTATTTTGATCCTCCCTATGTTCATCACTCATTGATGCTGTTTTTGAAGTATGAATAAGTCAAGAAGTAATTTATTCCATTGAAATATCATTGATGTAGTCTGTAATAGAAAAGTGATTTATATTTTTATAAATGACAAAAGGCACATCTGCCTCATTTTCGCTGTGGTATCGTCATACTACTCAGAACCGTGATATTTTCATTGGTATCATACAGTCAGTCCCAATTTTGGTACCGTGACAACACTAATCTGGAGGGGATTCATCTCCAAAAACTAATGAAAAACTAAACAACGGTATTCGGTATTCGGCCAAGCATTTCATATTATTCGGCTTCGGCTTCGGCCACAAATTTTAATTTTGGTGCATCCCTACTTTTGAACATTACTTAATTAACTATTCACAGTAAAATAAATTTTTACTGTGGGTGCCCAAACTTTTGCATGCCACTGTAAAGGTGAATGAATTTACAAACTGATAAAGCTAAATCAAAATGATCAAATGAAGTTAACTAATAAAGCAGGATGAAATAACATAATTCACACTAAAGAAATATTTAAAATATTATAGAAGATTTTGTCACTATTTGATTGTTACATTATCTATTTATGTCTGTATATATTCATATGATTATTTATTTCATAATGTCGTATGTATCAAATATTGTGCACTCTATGCTGCTAACAGCTGTGGCAGTGGTGTGTACCTGGCTGGTGTCCACAGGTGTGGGGGTGAATGCTGCCTGGCTCAAGGTGACAGTGGGTCCCAGCAGGTCTCTGGCTGCAGTCTGGTCCTGACTGGCCTCCAGTTTCAGTTTCTCCCTGGGTAACACCGCCTCATAGCAGGGAGCGTAACCTGGAGGGGGGAGGAACTTAAACTCCCCATGACGACCCCCGAGGAGGAAGCGCACCCTGCAGGGCGACAGATGACACGAGAAGGAATCAAGAAGGAGAAGTTATGTTTTGAAGGGTGTGATTACAACAATGCAACATTTTTTAATTTTCCAAACATCAAAGGAAACAGTCTGTACAACCACCAAACCCAGTGAGTTAATTAAATAACCTAAGACCTTTTTCGTGAGTATGGCTGGTCAGATTCCAGCATTTTTGACAATTTACAAACAAGTATATTAATAGAGGTATAAGCTATATCGGTAAAAATACATCTAAATAGCAGTAGGCAATACCACAAAATAGAAGTAATACAGGGCCAGAATCAATACCGATATGATACTTTTTATTATTGAATTTCATTTTATTTATTTTTTTTAATGTGGGGGCAAGCGGTATGCCATCATTGATGTAGTAGTTAAGTAACAGCAAGTAATGATCAATTACAGTTTGAAAATGCTGAAGATCTGATTTGACTAAAATATTAATTTCACTAGGCTACTATATATTTGGATATTCTTTGAGCCTCTCTGAAAAGACTCCCAGTGAACTCAGAGGTCTGGATGCTGAGGCGTTTCCCTCCTTCTCCCCACTTTTCAGTTCTCTTTCTCATGCTTTTTCCTCTTTCATTAAGCCATCACTGCTATAATGTGTGTATGATAAAACTAGTCAGACTTGCACATACTATCCACATTGAATGTCTGGGGACAGTTACGGTCACACGGATGTGCATGCAGTTCTATTTATAGTACAATTAAGTGTATGCGTCAGCCCACAGCAGTTAACAGGAGGGCTGGGAGGTGAGCTTACCATCCTACTGCTGACTCTGGTAAAAAGTGAAACATAGAAGACGCTGCTGGATCCCAAGTAAGTTGACTGAATGCAGACAACAAAAAAGCGGAGAAGTAGATGTGCTCACGACAATGGAAAGTTGTTACAGTTTTGCTCTTAAAATACAAATATGTACAGTGTAGAAGAGAGAAACAAATCTCTTTTTGATATTGATCCTGTTGACGGTAAGATCGATCTTCAAAATGAAAACATGGTATTTAAAGTATAGATATTTTAGGATCAATTCGCTACTAACTTTTAAATAGCCACAAATTCTATAAACCAAGTACAGTATTGTAATAAATGAATTTTCTATCAGTGTATGGAAGGTCAAAAAGAGTCCTATAGAGGTGTATTTTTTTTTGCCTTACCAATTCTAGCATTTTTTTTCCCACTGTATTATTCCTGTTGCCTTTTTATTTTTGTAGACTTACTTTTAATTAGCTGTTCAATAAACACTGTATATGGTAATTTACTGTGTGAAACTGAACTTTAATTCTGAGAAGTATTATAAAAATAATGTACAGTATACATTCTAATTAAAGCTGTATTTGGCAACTTTTATAAAAAATAACTGTTGTATTTGATGAAACTGTCACTACATCCAGGCAGAAGCACATGAGACAGATAATGTTCTCCTAGTGCTTCTAATGGCATTTGCAAGAATCTACCATGCCTGAACAAAAACAGCCAATCAGAGCTGAGGAGTCTCTGTCATGACTGACATGACTGACAGCTACGTTACAGAGTCCTCAGCTCTGAATGTTTTCATTTTGGTGAAGGAGATTCTAGCAATTGCCATTGGGAACACTAGTTCACACAGTTTCACGGACTGTCACATGTACTACTATCAGGATAAAATGACAGTTTCAGCAAATATAACAAAAACATATTTTTTCAATATGCAATGTACCTCTACTGTAGGTAGAGCAAAAATGACATCCTGTGTGTTTTAGCTGGAAATAAGCTAATTCATTTAACATCTGACCAGTCAGTCAAACAGGCTGCTTTATCACTTCAGTGGAACTTGAACTACAAAAATATGGAGACCTGTAGCCTTTTTTGGCTTTCTGTTCTGCAGAAATATCTGAAGGTCATTTACCACCTTCATGAAGAATTTATAGTTTGATGGGGGGCAGACAAAAACTGAATTTCCATTTGGTGTGAACTGTTTGCAGTAAAGCACTGACTTGACTCCTGCAGAGAAGCTGGCCACAGGGAAGAAGAGGCCGTCAGAGTTGAAGTTCTCAAACATGCCTTGAACCGGCTGGCCATTGATCCTGAAGGAGATGCTGGGCACACTGAGGTCCAGGCAGCAGCTCACCACATCCTCTGCTCTCAGAAGATGCTGATTAGGCGAGCTGACTGTCCGCGCAATGCAGCCTGCACAGTGAGGAAATGGTTGAGTTTTAGTCTGCAATATGGGAGCATCTGAATTTTGAATCTGCCATCTGGAACAATCTGTCTCCATATTCATAGAGCTGGGAGGTCATTTTATCTGAGTTCATCCAGTTTGTTTCTGTAAATGAATGACATCAAAGCCAATGCAGTGAATGCTTTGCATGGTCTTCTTATCATATTAAAGTGTGTTGAGTAGCTTGTCCTACTTTATGCTTTGCATAAAGATGTACAAAAATTATTAAGATGGTTATTTATAGTAGTATAGTACCAGCCATTACTAGTTTAGGGATGGGTATTTTGAGTAATTTCCATATTTCATTAATAGCATTAAATTATCAAGTACTCGAGTACCAGCAGAAAAAAAAAAACCTTACATAGGAATAGAGTTCAAAATGAACACCCAAGCAAAATAGTGGGAATGGATTGGGACTCAGTGCTGCTGTGTAAACACAAGTTAAGGTTACATAGCTAACATGGCATACTCAGTTTATTCAGATGAAATACTTCCAAACATCGCTCTTGCACCTGGTTGCCATTCTGCCTTTAACGTTAGATCGGGTGATGTCTGACTGAAAACAATGAATGTTATCTGCGACTGCGCAGATCCGTCATTTTTACTATTTGGATCTGTGCAGATATTCATAGAAAGCAGTTTAAGCACTGCATCCTATCAAAAAATTTTAAACTTTTAATAAAGAACATGGTCAATTTACATTTCTATTTTAATCAATGCCTCTGCACCAGCCATAGCTGTGGCCGGAGGCAACATGTTTTCATTTTAACCATCCGTATATCCCATTCTCATGAACGCTATATCTCAAGAACACCTAAAGGGATTTTTTTTTCCCAAAGTTGGTACAAACATCTATTTTGACACAACAACAAAGTGATGAGAATTTGGTCATCAAAGGTCAAAGGTCAAGGTCACTGTGACCACATCAGTGACAACAATGAACTGATTAAAATTTGCTGATCGAATGTTAAGGTCACTGTACCCTCATAAAACATGTCTTGGGCTATAACCCAATAATTCATATGCTAATTATGACAAATTAATAAAATAAAAATGATGAAGTGACAACATTTTATAATCAAAAGGTCAATGTTTAACTTCATCATAATGTTCTGCAAAAACCCTTTTCTGGCCATTATTTAATATCATATCTCAGGAACCGAAGGAAATATACTGAATTGGTGACACTAATCTTGGGTGATCACCTTGAAACCAGAATGTATAGTGTTTTATGCCTCTGCGCTGTGGCAACAGTCATGGCCTGAGGCCTGGGGAAGATGTGTGTGAAGCTTGCATGTTTTAACAGACATGGATGTAAACTGTAACTGCAACTTGACAGGTTTGCGGAGGCGTACAGTAAAACCACTAGGCGGTAATTCTAGTTCATATACATTTTCTGTTACTTAGCCCAAAAAAAAAGCAATTACCCTGTATGTTGCGCTAATACTTATTTCTAAATCAAGTACACACACACACACACAGAACTCACCTGACCAAAGATGGAGTCCATCAAAGCCGTAGGAGTAGAGGTCATCACCCACCCCATTGCCACCCCACCCCTCACCCCCACTGGGGTAGGGTGCATAGCCACTGGTGTTAGCCCAGCCCACCCTGAGGTGAGAAGCCTCTGCTGTGACGAACGGAAGTGCCTGATCCACGATCAGCTCGTAGTACCATTTCCTATACTGAGCAGAGCCATCACTGACTCCCAGGAAGATGTTGGGACGCATGCTGTTGGGAAGATGAAACAGAGCAGAGACTGTTAATGGTCTGTCGGAAAATAACCTTCTACTGGGTTGGAATGGCAACTACTGAGCTGCCACTGAATTTTTTTATATGTCATGTTTTGATTCAGTAAATGCTGCAAATTGTGTGTGTGTGTGTGTGTGTGTGTGTGTGTGTGTGTGTGTGTGTGTGTGTGTGTGTGTGTGTGTGTGTGTTTGTGTGTGTGTGTGTGTGTGTGTGTGGGTGGGTGTGTGTGTGTGTGTATACCTGCTTACGTGGTTGATCAGGCGGGTCTGCAGTAGCAGATCTCTTCCTGGCAGCAGGTTGTCACAGATCAGGTGCTGGTTGGAGCGTACTGCCACGCCGTGACACACACACAGTGAACACAACACATCCAGAACCTAAATGGCACAAACATACCACATAATATGTCAGTGTTGTAAACTATTGTCAAAGCATCAACACAGACATACAAAGAGACTGAACTGCAGGATTCCTGACAGATGTTATTTGGACAGGCTACAGCTCCATGTCACATACTGTCTTCTTTGCCGTGCGAAATGTTTTGTTGCTCTATCATGCTGTTCAGTGAGTGCTCCCCTGGGACTGTTATTCCATGTGGGATTTTAAACAAAAATAATTTGAGAAAGGTGTCTAAATTTTGGTTTCAAAGTGTATTATGGGAGCCTTTGTGTTAAAGTTAAATACATATAAATGAACAAATGTCAATGTATATCACTAACAATAAAGTAAGTGACCATACCTTGTGGTTGCGTCCATGCTTGTCCAGCAGGGATATGATGGATTTGATGTGCCCCTCTTTGATTATGTTCAGTGCCTCAGGACTCTCCACCAGCACACAGTGAAGCACCTCTAGTATACCTACAAATACAAAATATGTGTAGTATAAATTATTACATGTGTACAGAAAGCATTCAAAACCAGGGGCCGTATTCAGAAATCACCTAAGGCTAAAAGTAGACTCTGTTCTAAGAATAACTCAGAAAGCATTTTAGTGGCTCCTGAATCATTGAGACCTGCTCACAAGTCAGCTGTGCGCCTAACTGGGCCTCATGCAGGAAGCTATTTTTAACATTTTTTCCTCTCTTCTTTTTTTCCACAATTTGTTCTTATTTTGTTAGTATGCATTGATTTCTGGGATCGACCACTGTTAGCTTTTCTATTTGAAGAGAGAAAATTATGCAAGCGCTTGAGAGCGCTCTTACCAAGATAGAAAAACATCTAATTTTCACAGTTTCTCCAATTTAAATTAAATTGTTATATTTGGGGAACATTTTTAAAATGCATGAATATCATAATAATCAAATTTACATTATGATGTATTTTAGAGTCATTATAATAATTGGATTATTGTCCCCTGGAGACCATTGAGGAGGTTGGTGAGTGGAGGATGTTAGCCATGCTGATATCCATCATGGACAACCCCTCTCACTCCCTGCATGAGACTGTCCATGCACTGAGCAGCTCATCCAGCAGCAGACTGCTGCACCCACAGTGCATGAAGGAGCGCTACCGCAGGTCATTCATCCCATCAGCTGTCAGACTCTTTAACAGCAACATCTGATGTAATGTAGCACTGTCATGTCTGCTGCATAACACTGTATAAAATCATCGCTGCTAAGACTCTGTGCAATTTACATACTCTGTGCAATATTCTGCATCCACTGTGTATATAGTGTAAATAATCTTGTGTGTACAGTTCATTTATTGTAGTGCCTTACTTTTTTTATATATACAGTCATGGAAAAAATTATTAGACCACCCTTGTTTTCTTCAATTTCTTGTTAATTTTAATGCCTGGCTCAACTAAAGGTACATTTGTTTGGACAATTATAATGATAACAACAAAAATAGCTCATGAGAGTTTAATTTAAGAACTAAGAACTATTCATTTTCCATGGTTTTCTTGATAATAACCAAAATTACTTAAATTCTTACATCAATAGCTATGGCATTGTACCGCCAAAAACATTACTTTTAAGCATTCCATGTTTTCTTTTCTGTTTGCTTTAAACACATGATACACACAAGAGTTAATACTTGATTGCATAACCATTGTTTTTGATGACTGCAGCCATGCGTCTTGGCATGCTCTCCACCAGCTTCTGACATTGTTCTGCTGTCACAGCAGCCCATTCCTGTTGGACAAATTCAAACAAATTTTCTTTGTTTTTGGGCTTGTGGTTCTCCATTTTGAGTTTGATGATTTTCCACAGGTTTTCAATTGGATTAAGATCTGGTGATTGAGCAGGCCAAGGCATGGTGCGAATGTTGTGGTTCTCCATCCAGGCTTTAACTGACCTTGCTGTGTGGCAAGGGGCATTGTCTTGTTGGAAAATCCAGTCATTCGAGGCAGGAAAGAGTTTTCCAGCTGATGAAAGAAGACTGTTTTCAAGGGTAGTCCTGTACATGACCTGGTTCATTCGGCCTTCACACAATTGCATTTGCCCTGTTCCACTCAGACTGAAACAACCCCAGATCATGACTGATCCACCCCCATGTTTTACTGTAGGGGCAAGACAGTCTGGGTTGTAAGCTTCTCCAGGCTTCCTCCTAACCAGTAAGTTGGCTGGAGTGGGCATCAATTCAAAATTGGATTCATCACTGAAGAGAACCTTAGCCCAATCAACAGTCCAATCCTTGTGGTCTCGAGCAAAGAGTAACCGGGCCTTCCTCTGCCTTTCATTGATGAAGGGCTTCTTGCGTGCTCTGTGTGACTTCAAACCAGCTTCAACAAGTCGGTTTCGAACTGTCCTTGCCGAACAAGTCACATTTCTCGACAGTGCCCACTCATTTTTAAGGTCCCTGGAGGTCTGACGACGATTCCTGACACAGGAACGGATGAGTGCACGGTCATCTCGTGGGGTAGAAAGACGTTTCCTGCCACGGCCAGGTAGCAATTTGGTAGTGCCATGTTCAGCTTGTTTTTTTTTTGTTGTAATGAACGGCTGTCTTGGAGATCTTCAGTTTTTTCGCTACCTGTCTCTCACTCATGCCAATTTCCAGCAGTGCCAAGATGGCTGCCTTTGTGGCTTCACATAATTCTTTTGTTTTAGGCATTATGTGAGAGCTGACAACTTCTGAGTTGTGCTACGGCTTGAATGTAAGCAGGAAACCACTCTAGGCCTTTGCATGTGCAGTGCTGCTTGTGACATGAAATGGCCTCTTATATACCAGGGAATCAATTAAGCTTAAGAATGTCAAATAGGACATAAAGTATTATGTGACCAGCTGCATTTTTTGTTGTGTTCATTGTATTATACGTTTAGTGGTACCAGATATTAGAATGAACAAGAAATTGAAGACAACAAGGGTGGTCTAATAATTTTTTCCATGACTGTATATATATCTATGTATATATATATATATATATATATATATATATATTTATATTTTAAATCTAGAAAGATATGTATATGTATATGTATATGTATATGTATATATATATATATGTATGTGTATAGATAGATAGATAGATAGAAAGTGTATATACATATTTTCTTTTTTTTTTTTCCTAGTATACATTGTCACCCTCCACTTTCTGTCTGTGCTTTGAGCTGCTGTGACATGTGCATTTCCCCAGTGTGGGAGCAATAAAGCTTACCTTATCATATAAATCTGTGGTCTAAAGAAACTGATACAATTAAGACTAAAACTAGAATTACCGCCCTGCGGTTGTATGAATCTGCCAACCAGTCAAGTTGCAATTACAGTTTACAATCATGCTTGTGAAAACATGGATGCTTCACACACACTTTCCCCTTGGCAGCACAGAAGATCTATACAATCAGCACAGTTTTAAGATTAGAGTCACCAATTCAGTATCTGGCCAAATGTCTCCCTGTGTGTGCTTGAGTTATGATGTTGAATAATGGCCAAGAAAGTGTTTTTGCAGGACATTATGATGTCACAGTAGAGCTGACCATTGACCTTTTGGATACGTAATATCATCACTGCATTATTTTATCCTATTAGATATTTGTGTGAAATTTTGTCATAATTAGCATATGAATTATTGAATTATAGTCAAAATCACATTTTGTGAGGTCACGGTGACCTTGACCTTTGAGGATCAAATTCTAATCAGTTCATCCTTGAGTCTAAGTGGATGTTTGTTCTTAATTTGAAGAAACTTCCTCGAGGTGCTCTTGAGATATTGTGCTCATGAGAATGAGACCGATGCAAGGACATAGTGACCATCAGTATTGGGGATACTGTTACAAAAGTAACATGTTACAGTAATATATTATGTTTTAGCACATACAGAAAAATATTAAGTGTTACTAACAGGATTCCAGGTAACATTAACATTACAATGCCACGTAAGGCGTTACCACCCAAAATAAACTGCTTATTGTTTTCATTTTTCATTTATCCACACCACTCCACTTCCACCAGTGCGGCACCAGAAAAAAAAAACACTCTGAAGGTTGTTGTGTGTTGTCATTCATTATACACAACATTATGGAAGGGTGGTAGTGATTGGCATGTCTGGGTCCTGCTGTACTGTGAGTTATAATTTTCAGTGTGTTTCTATTAATACACCTGTAACACCATATCCCATTCTGCCTGTGCATTCTAAAACTGCCTTTCTTTCTTTCCTGCTGTTATCTCTTGACAAAACAGAAACTGGACCATCTGATTTCAATACTATCGCTTGATCATCATCCAATGGTGATAAGTATCAATTGTATATAGTGACCATCTCTATGAAGACACCTACCAGAAGAGGCCTCCAGTCTCTCCAGTCTGCTAATGAGCCAGTCCAATGAACCGGAAAACTGAGCACAGTTCTTTCTGTTACCTCTGATCAGTGCAGCTGGGAGGAGACAGGAAAGGACAGACATGACTCAGGAGGTGTTGCTATTATGTGATAATGGTAACCCACAATCCTTCACACACATTTCTGTCCTCTGCTTGCAACATTTTCTACTTTGACCTAATCTCTTTAAATAATATGAATAGTGATTGAATTTAATTCAATTTAATTACTTTGTGTAGAGCTCTTCATAAAATTCTACCAAAGATAATAAAATTTGTTGTAATTATATAATCTGTCATGTTAATGCCATGCACGTGTGTGTATACCCAGTAGTTGGTAGAGGGAGTTGAGGATGGAGCTCCAGGCCTCTCCCGCCTCCCTTCCTACTGCTTCAGCAAAATGAGCTGCACTGCTGTAGACATGAAGACGATCAATACACTCCAATACGAGGCTGATCATTCCCTACAAACACAGAAGTCATTGGTGTTAGTGGTTTATTCAGCTGGTTTCACATCAGTATAATCAAATGAAGTGAACAAGAGAGACACAGTGCATAGCAGGAGGCTTTAACTGTTAACATTGTGAAGACTCAGCTTCAGATAAAAGACAAATTCCTACTTGTCAAATCCGCAGCTTTAAATACTTTAACAAGGCCACCCTTAAGGCAGATTTATAGTTGTGCATTGGCTCTGAGCAGAGCCTAAGCATGTTCAAAGCACTGCAGTTTTTGTCACTTCTGTGTTGGCTTCATTTTTCAGGCCCTGAGTTTGCCACTTGCTCAAAACACACCTAAAACACACATTAAAAAAGGCTTTGTAGCTACAATTTCAAACACAGGTACACAAATCGGGGTCCTAACTCACAAGATTCACAGACACAGACAAAACACTTGTCTTTTTCTGGATACATTTTCCCCACAAACACCACATGCTAATGTTATCAGTACAAGGCTATGGCATTTTACATTGCATAAATTAGCCTCATGGCTAGCGGAGTTCTCCTTTAACCGTTAGGGCGGATTTATACTTGCAGTAGTGTGTCTTTGTCATTCCGCAGTTACCCCTTCAAAACACCAGTCAGTAGTAGGGTTTCTGTGAAGTACTGTTAAGTTTAGTTGATTCAAAACACACATTAAACATGGCTTAATAACGACAATTTCAATTACAAGTACATAAATCTGCCTTAAATAACTCGCAGGATTCACAAACAAAGCACTTGTCTTTTGCTGGACACATTTTCCTCACAAATACAACATGATAATGTTATTAGCACAAGCCTATAGCATTTGACATTGTATAAATTAGCCAAGCCACTAACGGACTTTTTCACTACTCACAAGGTTCACCGACAAAATAACTGTTATACTGAACATGTTTTCCAAACAAATATAACATACTAACATTATTAGCACAAGCCTATAGCATTTTATATTGTATAAATTAGCCTAGCACCTAGCAAAGATATCCTCTACTCATATGAAGCCAGGATAAATCACACACAAGACTTAAAACGCTATTTTGTGGAGGCCCGTATCATCTTCACATTTTATTGTTTCTTATCTGTGAAATAAAAGTAAATAAAAGCTTCATTTCCACTGAGGGAAATGGTTTCAGCTTACAAAAATAGACAGGATGTCTGCGTTGCCGTGACTTGTAGTCACATTTCTGGGGAGGTGCAAGTCAGGCTACAGTGTAGGCTCACAGGGTTCATCAACAAAACACTTGTCTTAATAATCTTTTTTTTTTTTTTTTCAAATCCGCTTTAAAAAAAATCACTAAATAAAAAACTCACTGGTAACGGACTTATAAATAAACTGATCACACAGCACTGTGAAGGAAGAGTTAGTCAGCAAAGACCTTAAAATTAAAAACTGAGACATACAAGACATTTTTCTCAGTTTTGGTTGTGTGATAAATGTTTATTTTTATCTACACTGTTAAAAATTACTATATCCGAACTATACTGTACATGAAGGTTATCATGAAAATGGTGATAAAGAGATACCAGGGAACAAATCATATGGCTTAGAGGTAGCATGTGCACAGGAGATAAACTGATGCAGGAGTGGAATATAACTGGTGAGTATGATGACATATAATCATAGGTAAACAGCCATCATATATGACTTTCCCTTAAATGCCACAAGGGGACTTCTGTTGGCATTATAGAAACAAAATGAATGGAACAGACATCAATCATCAATCAATACAACGGGACGGCCATTTCTATGTGAGCCGTTGCCATTGCAGCTATTGTCATTGCAACCAATGTAGCAACAATGTAACCTCCAATTAAACAAACCAACTAAGGGCAAGTCACAAACTCACTGAGGTGGTTTTATAGTAATGACCAACTGAGCAGCGGAGTAGTGTGAAGCCTGAAGAGGCATCTTTTGTGCACTTTCTCTGTTGCCTTGCTGCTAGAGAGGAATTGAGGATTGCTGGGTTTAATTACTTCATATTTTATTGGTAACTTATCAAACCCTATTCTATAAATGAAAACATCGGCTTGTTGTATACTTTAGGCACAGAGTAAACAGAGTGGTCAGCCTAATGAGTGTGACATACTTAATAGCCCCACTGATGTGTGTTGTCACCATAACAACTAATCACAATTGCCATTTTCTGTTGAACTAATTTAGGTATGTGACCACAGCAAACAGTCAAATGTCATCTCTATTCATTCTATTTCTATGGTTGGCATAATCCTTTCATTTTACCTTTTTTTAAAATCTACCTTAAAAAATCATTTGTAAAATTATAAAACAGATTCTACTGCCACTTCATGACCATGTTAAACAAGAGTCGAACACACACACACACACACACACACACACACACACACACACACACACTCTCTCTCTCTCTCTCTCTCTCTCTCTCTCTCTCTTTACCTCTTCCTGAAAGAGGTTCTGCCGGTTCTTCAGAGCTCTCAGTCGGTTCTGCTTGTCTTCATGTTCCAGGTGATCTCCAGGTGGTTGGAAGTAGCCAATCAGATCCTGCAGACTCAGACTGACTGAATCTATTGGTAGATCTAAGGTGGAGCTCTTCCCTTTTTTCCTTAGTGTGTCCAGACCCCTGGAGCATACACAGCAGAGGACGCTGTCACAAACTGGCTCAGTGAATGTGACCAGTAAGGAGTTCATACAAAAGATTGAGTTAAAACAAACAGAACTTGTGTCAGGTGTGCTGTGGAGGTGTTGAAGGTACAAAACCAAAAGGCAATGATGCAGGTTGGATGTCTGATGTAGAAAGGGAGAGAGCAAATTAACAACTGGGGCAGCTTTTATTGCATGGGAAGGCCCAAGTGAGCTTAATCAAGGCAGTGACCCTCCCATGTCAGCCATTTCTGCAGTGTGATTTTGCTCAGAATGACTGCGAGGCTGTCAGCTCTCACTGCGTTTAGACTAAGTTTGCAGTTGGAGCTGCTTGTTTATGCACACCTCCTTGCTGCTCTGCTTTGGTTTGGTTTGATATATGGATGTGATGATTACCCCGTCCACACTATTGTGCCAGACTAAATGTTTAAGATAAAGTTACTTCAATTCAAATGGCATATGTAGGCCAAAAGACAGGAGTGAATTTTCTAAAAAAAAAAAAAATAAATCAGTGCACGGCTGGTCCCAGCTGTGTTTCTCTTATATTTTCAGGATTGTTCCTCAGAAGGCCCTGCTCCTCACGTACGAAAGACACATACAAACACCTATCTGTGAGAGAGTTTTAGACATCTTGATGCTCTGACATGTGGGCTTAACCCTGTTCATTATCATTTAGCATACAGTAGCATTTCCTATTGTCTCACGAAAGAAATTACAACAGTGACTACATGTGTGCTCACTCCCCAGACTCTCATTGACATGTCAGAACATCGGTTCACTGGAGTTATCTTCAGTTGGGACATTCTGCATGTTCTTTTTAATAAGATAAAATACTTTTGTTGTCTTTTAGAAGAGAATCCTTCTGTGACATTTTTTCATATGTAGAGTTAAGAGAGCGGCGATTTTTCTCTCTGTTTGCAATGTGATTTAATGCATGTAAGAAGTTGTTTTCAGACAAATGTTTCACAGCTGCAGTGGTATCTGGGCACATTCAACACTCATGCCGCAATTGACCTTTAGCTAAACCCCATCCCTTTGTGATGCTCCTTCAAGCTGTCAGGAGTAAGCACAGAGCCCACACTGTAACTAACTGCACTCCCTGAAGGAAATATTATCATATTTTTGAAATAACAAAAAAGCAATTCCAGAGAGAAGAAGACAGAGGGGTCTACAAAGTGCGCTTGAGAGAATTCCCTAGTTAGAAGCTAAAGCCGAACTATAGGCTACATATCACAGTGTAAATGTGACCCACCACATCACTGCTGATCACGACAGAAGACAATGAATATAAAGGCAAACTTGGCTAATATTCAACCAGCTATGCGGCACTGCAGTGTGTGCAAATTAACCATGTTTACCTTCACCCCCATGCCACTGCCAGAACCCCAGATCTCCAGGGGAAGTCAACAACTTTCATCTGTGCACAGTGTGATGACACAAAGCTGGTTGAAAATCAGCAAAGTTTCCCTGCTTCCCTTCACTGGTTCCTGTACAGCAGGGTCACCTTTATTTCAGTGTTATAATTAAGCAGCGTGTGTATACATTCAGTAGTTAGCTAGCTAACCAGGGTTTGATTTTGGTTTGGAATAGGAGAGAACGTATATCTTTTTCCACCTCTCCAGGTAACGAATGTCATTAATACACGACGTGCTCCACAAAATTCAAAATCAGCCTGAAAATGAAGGAAATCTGAAACAATTGGATTATAGTCAATGGAGCACAGCTGTGTTGTTGTTGGACCCTGGTCTGAGCCAGCCTGATGCTACATTATGATTAGCCAGTTTGCGTTTAGGGGCGGGACTTAGTAAAGGGTCACTTAACAGCATGGTACTGCACAAGAGCTGAAATGAGTTACATTTATTTGAATGGGCTTCAAGAATTGGAACTGCAACTTCAGAACTCAACAATAAGGATTGCCCAGTTGCCAAGACGTATCTAGCAACTCCCGACCAGGCATGTGGTAAAAAAAATTCAACAGATAATTTTTTCACGAGCTGATGAAGCTCTGGAGTGAGCCATCTCGCGTCCTTCTCATTTCTGAGAGGTATATGTGTGCAGTACCTATAAGGCACTGGCAAGACATTGGCAGCAGGTAAAAAATAGTTTAGAGCTGAAGTACAAGCGAGCATTCTAGTGATCCTGGAAACAGGACTGTAGTTGAGTGGCATTGGGGGATGTAGACAAACCTCCAACTATAGTACGCAATGTGCCGCAAGTTTGAGAGCAAGATGGATACAATGGGGTTGTTTTTCATGATCGTTACCTTTAATCTTTGTGGTTATTTGATAACTGCTAATAAAAAAAACAATATGTATAGGGGCAAGAAACAATTGACTTTGAGCAAGTAGATTTCTGATCCTTTTGCCGGACCGAGAAAGTTAAAAGAAAAAAACATTAACACCAACCCTGAACATGCTTCTTCCTAAGTCTGCAATATCTCACTGTGTGCAGCGATATGTTTGCTGCACATAGTGAGAGCAGCTGCTGAGACTTCAAACAGGAATACAGCAGCTTGTTGCTTTACATAAAAAAGGCACCCAGCGCACAAGCTGCGGGATCCTGCCACAGTTTCACTGAAGGAGCCAGTTCCAGTTCTCTCCTCAAATTAAAAGACACTAAAGCAGAATGCAGCATGCGTGCTGCTTCTCATATACTGTGGTACATTAAGTGCAGGATATTTGCTTTCAATTAGGTTACTATCAGTGTCTTGCCTCATGTTCACTCCAGAGCAGCCTGCATTTCCCCTGAGCTTCATTTTCACTACCATTCAAGGGAAATTACAGGTACAGTCACAATATGTTGTCACAAGATCACAGAGAGAACAGAACTTCTCTAGCATGCAAGGGAAATTGCAGCAGGCTTATAGTTTAAGTGCACACAGGTGGCGCTGGCTGGTTGTGTTAGTACAGTAGTTCCCAACGGGTTCAGCTACACGGTCCAGATTTCTCCTTTGTCATTAGTTCAAGGTGCACACAGTTTAATACATTCAGCATCATATTTGCATGTCATAGAGCTACTTCGCTGTCTCTGGCAAGAAGCTGTCCAATATTCACTCACTCTACAGCAGGAAACAGAACTTCAACTCCTTCTGCTTAAAAATCAAGCGTGCTTTTCACAAACTTGATATGTTTGCAAGTCACTTGTGGTCCATTCAGAATGGACGCACGTCCCACCAGTTGGGAATCGGCGTTTAAGTGGGTCTCATATATTTCAAGCTGATTTCAGTCATCAAGAATCGTGATGTTTCTGTTGAATTTCTCACAGCTATTTGGATTCATGAACCCTCATGAGCAAAGCCCTTTTCACAAGTGCTCACAATTTGCTGGGCTAAATCCCTGTCACGTTTAACTTTTCAGATTCTTACTGTATGCTGCTGCACACTGAGCCTCCTCTGCTACTGCCTTATTCCCGTCCTTTGCTATGGTATCTCTTATCTTATTTCTGCCATGTGTGTTGCATATCTAGGTGTGTGTGTGTGTGTGTGTGTGTGTGTGTGTGAGTGAGTGTCTGTGTCTGTGTCTGTGTGTGTGTCTGTGTGTGTCTGTGAATGTGTGTGCAGTAACCCACCTGATAAAGAGGTTGAACAGAAACACAGTACTGCGGATGACTCTGGCAGTGCGACTCTCCTCATGTTGTGACCGAGACAGCGTCAGCCCATCGTCCATGTGACCCTCATGGTGCATAATGGCCTGAAATAAGAATAAAAGGTTTTGAAAAACACTGACCCCTACTTTTAATATCATGCTGAACGTCATCGTCAGAATAAAGCGAAATTTTTAAGTGTGAACAACATGGTTTCTTGCAAGACTATTATGTAAAACCTGAGCCATGTCAGGATAAATCAATAAGTGGGGCAACATCAGAGAGAGTAATCCAGGACCCCTGTTGTTGGAAGTCAAATAAGAAGCTGCAATTGTGTGTCAGTTTACCAAAATATGAATTTGAATTTGCAGTCATACCGGCTGTTTTCTAATTGTTGCTTTCACTTTTCTTTCTTGTGATAAGACTGATTTTATTTTGCAACAAGAGAAAAAAATTACTAAAGCATTAAAGGATAAATCTTGTCATCAGCTTTGGAATTAATAAAATTGTATATTTAACAGAAGTGGAATGATTCACTGTTAGCTCAAGTCCATCTCCCTCCCTTGACTTCCTGACATTAGCTCCATTCAGACATTCAGACCTACATCTTTGTCACTAGTGACATTTTTTACCACATAGAGAAGATCTTTTATAAAACCACGCAAAGCTTCACTGACTTGTTTAAAGCATGGATGCAGGCACCTCTTGATTTTACTCTGATGTTAATAAAGGGTCATATGACAGCGTAATGCATTCACTTCAGATGAAAAATTTCTCTCTTTCTGAATTAACGAAAAAATAATAAGAAATTTCACAAAAAAAACATCAATTCAACAAATGAATGAATGAAACCTTTACTGCCCTGCATCGAGATTTGCTTTGCACAAATGAGCATAAAGAGTGTCCAAACACATATTAACAACAACCACACACAACATAAAAACATGCAAAAAACACATTAAAACATTATAAAAAGCATCATCACTGGAAATTTGACAAAGTACATAAAGTTAAAGAAGTGCCAACTTCTGACTTGTGATCAGTGCTTGTAAGCAGCTGAATGCTACATGGAATAAATTATGTGATCTCTTTTAGTCCACATCCTGGGCTTGCTATACTTGCGCCCTGAAGGTAAGGGTGCACACTCACACCAAAGAGGGGGCAGTGGATCTGCTACAATCTCATGTGCTAAATTAATTGTGAATTCACAAAGTTAATGTCTCTTTTAATATCTTTTTTTTTTTAAATAATTAAGTCGTTTTTCATAATTCTGGCATAATAATCGTATTAATTCAGCAAGATTTCTCATGTGTATGGATTACACTTCTGTAGGGTCATAAATTCTAGAGGTAACTTTATAATCTGCTGCCACATCTTGATGCTGCATCTTGGTTGCTCCTTGGTATTGGCATGGACTGTAGTCACAAGAAAATAGAGGCAGATGATAAAACCTTCTAAAAAGTGCAGCATGCTCTAATGCAGCAGTGTACCTTTCTCTGTACTCCTCCCATGCGTGCACACTTGGCATCAACAGTCTGGTACGTAAGCCACAGGCAGGTGTCAACATGTTGGATGTAACATACAGAGTCTCCATACTTAATGTCAGGAACACCCATGCCATCCACCTCCTTCTTCACCCCAGGGTCCAACTTTTCCTGAGGGGGAGAAAAAAACAGAATACTGTAATCAGTACTGGATAAATGTTACATGACAGACACAACACTGCCTTAATGGATCATTTCATGATTTAAGATTCCAGTTAGTTTAAAGCAGAGCCATGTGTTTCCAGTTTATGCCACCATGACAACTGTGTGCAGAATTCTGGGATTTAAAGATTCAGCTTCAGGGGTTTTACATGCTATACTGACTCATCACTAACATCCCTAAAAAAATATTTATGAATTTACAAAACTGTACAATACAAGTCAGATGGTAAATAGAGACTGTGAACACTGTGTCCATATCTGGATGGTAATAGGATAGTTAACTTTGTTCGTTTTTGTTCATATTTCTATCAGCATACACACTAGTAGATTTTTTTTTCATCATTATTATTATTATTATTTTCTTTCTTTTTACTGTGCTTTATGTGCTTTACCATAAATTTAAACTAAACTCACCACAATATTTCACTCCCATTTAAATATTAAAGTCTAGAAACAATTTTCTTGATTGTGGCACAATTGGTCAATAATTCATTTGTGGATCAACAGAAAATTAATCAGAATTGATTAAATGCAAAAGCATTTGAGTTGTTAATCGACAACAAACAGGATAAAAGATTACGGTGAGTGCTTTCTGACAGGCAGGTAAATATCCGATGCTTGCATGAGAATAAGATAAGAAAAGAAAAAATATACCACATGATGACATAACCACCGGCGCCCAACTCAAATGCAATGCAGACCCAAGCTCCCTAAGCACCTTAAGGACATCTCCGACAACCACTTATCGGTAACAAGGACCCCGCTGAGTCCCCATGCAGGCCCTGCACAGCACACCACAGCCATCATCACTGCCAAAAAAAACAGAGCACCACACTGCAATGCAGCCGCCGTGGCAATAAGCCCCAGCTTCCGGCGCAATATCTACACTCCTCCCGACAGGAGCAAGCCACACCACACCACCAGCGACCAAACACATCAAAGCCGCCTCTTATCAAGACACATCCATTGCCAGTAAATACAATAAAGACACGAGGGGAAAACGCACACCAACTCCAGCGAGGTGCCAGCCGACAGGCAGACAAACAAAAGGGAAAGCCACACACACACAACTCCGATGAAGCACGAAGCACTATATTGCACAAACTAACTTTGGCCATTTTAACTTTGTTTTAACCTGTTTTGTCTTTTATGTTCTTCATTGTTTTACTGTAATTGCTCTGTTTCATCATTTTAGTATATTTTATTATTTCACTCTGCTGTTTTCACTCTGTATAGCACTTCTAATAATGAAAAGTATGAAGTAATAAAAGTAATAAAAGGGTGCTATAAATAAAGATTTTATTAAAGTTATTCCTACTGTATCTACTGAAAGTGTGTGAACACACAGCACTATCTATGGAGAGCAGACATTGAGCAGTTATAAGTACATTATGGCCATACCACAATCTCCAGTCATTAGATTACAGAGAGAACCATGATGTGGATGTTGTGATGCTCTACAGCCTTTAGCACAAGATGATGTTTGGTTTTACTTGTTGACCCTCTGAAATATGCCCTTCCATTATGAAGCCATAATACATCATACCCTTTATAGACAGTGTTGTGGATGTTGTTGATTCTGTACCTTGGAGGACCTGAAGCAAAAGGCTGTCGACTTGACATCAGCTTTTTCTTTGTCCATCAGCAACAGGGACTTGTCTTCTATTAGACTCAGATACTTCCCTGTGGTCACATGTCTCAGTCTGAAAGGCTGACCCCAGCGGATATGACTCCCACTCCATCTGGACACACAAACAGTCAGAGGCAGAAATGCTTAAAGTACAAATAAACATGAAGAACCCTAAATAAAAACATATACCTGCAAAAAACAGCAAACTAGGCAGGGTTAAAAGTTAACCATTAATGAAGTTCCTTTAAAGCTGGACTTGTAAATATTTTTTACAAACCATACATCAAATGACTATGTGTAATATGAAAGTTGTTACTCATAGGAACAAACCCATCAACTATGTAGTTCCTTTGAGCTCCACACAAGGCTGGATTATCAACCGGGCAAACCAGGAACCTTCCCCAGAGCCTGAGACCCTCAGAGAATGTAAATGGTCCTGGTTGACAGTTGCAGTAATTTAATCAACTGCAAATTTGTTAAAGGATAAGTTCTGTTCTTTTCAATATGGACTCCATTTTCCCTGATTTTGTCTAAGTGACTAATGGGAATGAGTGAGACAGTTTCAGCCAGCAGCGACAGACAGGCTGCAGTGTAATCACTCTGTGTTAGCACCATCAATTTACGTTATTTACGTACCACCAAAGGTGCTTGTTTTTGCCACTGACAGGCTCAGATTGTTATTACAGGTGTATGAAAACATTGTGGAGAGGATCCCTACAGAGACAGACCTTATTGTTAAAGAGTAAGATCCTTTTGTTTAACCAGGACCAGCCCTGATATCACCATCACGAAACCCACCAGAGCCCATTTGAATAAATAGTAATTTTAGCATGTATAGAGCCAGCATATTTTCACAACAACGGAAAGATGAAACAAGAGTTTCAACAACAGTTTTTGTGAGTTTTGTATTTTTTATTTTGTGTGTGTGTGCGCGCGCACGTGTGCGTGTGACTGTCTGTTGAGTTGACTTTGAATAAAGTGTGTTTTACGATGATTAACTTACTGTTTATTTCAATGGAGTCTGGTGCTGTTTCTGGTTGAACAAAAAAAGGATCTTACTCTCTGACAAAAAGGCCTATCTCTGTAGGGATCCTTTCTGTCTTAATGTTGTCAGACACGTAGAATATTGATCTCAGTCTGTCAGTGGCAAAAACAAGCACTCTTAGTGGATGTATATTGACAGTGTGAACATGCCCTGAGTGGTTACATTGCAACCTGTTTTGCCGCTACTGGTTACAGCCCTGTCACTTAATTCTGGACCCACTTCAAAAATTGTTGATCCAGTTAGTCACTTGGATACAAAAACATGGGAAAATAGGGTCATGGTTGAAAAAAAATAACAAATTTACACTCTACGCAATATGCACCACCAAAGCACAAAATAAACTGAAATGACAATGGCTTATAGAGGAGCCCTGTGTCATAATGCACCTTTCTGATTTCAGTTTATATGTCTATAAATACATTTGTGTTTAATTAAATTGCTACAATCTAGTGAACCTGCAGGGTAGTATCACATAATAGAAGTTCTGGTTGGTAAATTATTGTTCTTGATGGGTCATTAATGGAAACAAGAACACATACACAATGCACAGCTCATTTACTGTATCCCCCAGAGGCTCCTAGCAGGTTCTGGTAATGACTCTACAAGAGTGCTTTAGTGTCTTTCAGTTCATTGTTTTGATTTTACAGCCTAGAAACTGTGCTCTGATCCAGCCTGTTCCCAGTAGGCAGCTGTTAATCAGCAGAAAGAGTTAGCAAATAAAACCAGCTGGTAAACATAGTGGAGCAAATGTGTCTCTTCGCCATGCTATGCTGCATGAATGCTTCATCGTCATATGTTATCTTCTCAAGCTTAAGTTGAAATAAATTGAGAACCTGAGTGAGGACAGGTCTGTCTCCTATTGAAAATGTGTGGCGCATTATAAAGTGCAAAATATGACAACAGCACCCATTCTGTTGAGCAATTGAAGTATATCAAGCAAGAATGGGTAAAAAATGTCACCATTAAAACTTCAACAATTAGTGTCCTCAGTTCCCAAACACTTACTGAGTGTCTTAAAAAGAGAAGGTGATGTAAGACAGTGGTAAACATGCCCCTGTCCCAACTTTTTGGAAACATGTTGCAGGCATTAAATTCAGACTCAGCGTATCAGTTTGAACACTAAGTCTCATCTTTGGATTGTGTTTAATTGAATATAGGTCAAGAAGGATTTGCAAATCATTACATTCTGTTTTTATTTATGTTTTACACAGCATCACAACTTTTCTGAAATCAAAGTTGTACAAAAGCTTATTATCACTCCAGATTGACCTTCACTGGTTAAAATATGGCAACCATTCAGTCAACTTGGCCAACCAAGGAGCTGCTGCCTGGTTTCCAACCATGTCTTAAACTCAGGTCCTGATTCTGCTGTTACTTAGCAACTATTGAAGCCATTTAAAGGCTGTTGACGTGCACAATGTGAGTAAAAGTTGTCATATTTTTAACAAGCGCTCTACCGTTCTGGTGTTCACAGTACAGTGAGGGCTACCAAACAATGCTGAACTCTTTACAGTGTCAGGAATCACCAGCAGTGGCTTCAAGCAGCTTGACAGCAGACAAAAGAATAACAGCACTAACATAAAGTCACATTAAAACATCTGTGGATATTGCATATGTGTGGCAATTAGACTATGTGGAGGTGCATGTCTGCTGGTGTATACATGCAAATCCACATGTTTCCTGTATGTGTATGCTGTACTTACACAACCCGCAGTGTCTCCAACCTCCACAGGGACCTGGCATGACTGGATACTGCTCCCCCCTCATAGTGCACTGTCCTGGGGGGAAAATGACACAATCACACTTTCATACAATTATGTACTCTCTCCACTCATACCATTGTGCATCCTGTAACTCACTTCTCCCACTGCAACTCCAGATGCTTATGTATGTCTGAATATGCTACTACATGGATGACTCAGTACCAAAGCTCAGCAGACAGGAGAACCCAGTCATTCTCATCGGCATTGTTAAACAACATGGCTGTCCCCTTTGGGAACATCTTAAAACTATAATTATTAATAGTCCTCCCTGTCTCAGTCACAGCAGAGAGCTCAGTCTGTAATGAGAGTTTCTACTTTCTCTCCCTGCAGGCTCTGGGAATTTCCTTTACAAAAGAGCTGAATACTGTGTGTCTAATGGTCTAAACTCCAGGGTGAAGGCGAGCCAAACTTCAGCAGAGAAAAAGGCAGAAGGCAAAACTTTGACTGCAGAGGTGCCTTTGACATTCATTTGAAACTGTTAAGTCCTGAGAAACTAACATTTCAATACCAAATGCTGAAATATTCTGAAACTGATACTGAAACTGATACATCATCAGACCTTTTAAGTGAGCTGCTCTAAATAACACTACAGAAAAATGAGTTTTATGAAGACGCTGCATGACAGGTCTATAAAGTCTGTGCTTCTATGCTGTGTTCCAGTCAAAAGCAGAGGTTGGGATTTCTTATTTGAAATTTACAACTCTTGACCTTCAACTATTCCAGACGCACGAGGCCAAACGTAAACAAAAAAACATGATTCATCAAATTTGGAATATTGTCATATTTTCAATAACAGTGGGATATTAATGTGCATGTAAAGAGAGTCAGTGTCACACTTCTGGTTCCCTCATGCAAACATTGTTAGCTGCTGCAGCTCCCTCCACCAGCCCAACCTCCTCCTGTTGAAGTTTTTGGCATTGTGAAGTTGGTATGATCTAATGTTTATGTCACATTTATGAAAAAATCAGTGTTTTCTCAGTTGTATTTGGAAGAACTTGATGCATTTTTTACATTCTGTATATTTTGACAAACTCATCTCCTGCATCACAGCCAGTATGGACAGGTGGGACTATCATAGCACAGTCACAGATGTTCAACTTTATAGAGGCAGATAGCCCAAACAGAGCCAGACTAAACAGTACAGTACATTTTCAATCATGATCTGCTGGGAGAAGCATATTTGGCCCTACTGCACATAATTTTCTTTTAAATTTCTACTTGCATAATCATGAGTATATCATTTTTTCTGTCCAACACTTTGATATTGAAGGATAATAAATTGTAGCCTCCAGGTTCTGGTACTGGGTCTCTTTATAAGTGAATGTGAATGTATATGTGTAATCTGATGTGTCAGCTGAAGCAGTGCAGGTAAACTACTTCATATAAAACCAGAGGAGATACATTTCGTTAAATAAATGACAACCTTCAGCTCATATGCTATCAGTCCAGCTGTAATTTTCAGCACACATTACCTCCTCTGTTCATCCCCATGCTCTCCAGATGGAACAGTTAGACACTCGTCCATGTGACCGTGAAGGAGGCGCAGGACGTCCCCTCCTATCAGGAAACCTGCAGAAAAGAGAGCAGAAAGGGAGACATGGGGAATGACATTGGAGAAGGAAAGAGACATGATTATACTACAGAGAAAAAGACTGTCAGATTTGCATCAAAGCATCTGAGTTAGTGAATTTAGAACTCATCGAGTATTCTGATGAACCTGTCTGTGCTGACATGGGAGCAGCAGTTTCAAACATAACATGGATTAGCACTGCTGAAACCCACCTGTTCAGATATGTAGAAACCAGCAGAGCTGACTGCCAAAATCAAAAACACCCATGTCTTAAAATCATGTCACTCTAAGCATTTTGCGAATCGTGGTCCTGAACAGACAATGACAGGCAGCAACCGGAGAAAGTTGCAGTGTCCTACTTCCATGTAACATATTAAAACTGCAGGCTTTGACTTTGTGGTGTGTTCACACAGTCTACTAAGAAAAACCTCAAAATTTAGACTGAAGACTTTTAATGGTGATGTGGATAAACACTGTTTTCCCACAATTAATTGCAAAAAGGAAACATATGAGCTGCTCACATCTGCAAAATGGGAGATTGTGAATGGAAGTGAAACAGCTCCAGCATGATCAGGATATACTGTGATACATACTGTTTACAAGATTAATATTGCTGATATTCTGTACATAATTGGTTAGATTTTTTAGTGAAATATTATTTGTTTTCTTACAACTTTATTCTAATCACTGAAAATATGTGTGAAGTTTTAATTGTATGCAATCAGTATCTGGTGATAACGTGAAAGGTCTCTTGTTATAACAATGAAGTATTTATCTTGTTATGACATAAAATGCTTTGTGTTATAACATGAATTTTTTTTTATGACAAGATAAATGAGAACATATAGAGCAGACTATGGGATTTGATGTAACATAAAATGTTTCACTGTATAATGTGATCACCAGAGTTGGGTATAATATAAAAAGTACTCTAAGATGTTACTTTGTAACGCTCTAACTCCTTAGAAAGAAACGCTAAGTACTCTAACACGTTACTCTGTAACGCTCCAACGCGTTAGAGTACTTTCATTACTTTTTGCAGTAACGAGTAACCTAATGCGTTAGTTTGCTGTTTGAGTAATCAAATATTTAAGAACATTTTCAAACAAGACATCAGTTACTTCCGTTACTTTTAAAACGCTGGTCCTTCAGCTCTGAAATAGCAACGGCTGTCGTTTGGTTCTAATAACGGAGACAGTGTTACACCTATCAGTCTGAAAGAAGCAACGGAGCTTGTGGCTCGCTACGTGGTCGGAGAAATGCTGCTGTTGTCTACGGTGGAGTCTAAATGGGTGGAGTAGGACTCGCTGACAGACATATTTCAGACTCAGGACTTGCATTATGCCTGGTACACGCTACACGCTGGTACTCATCAATTATCCACAGTCGTCTTTCGCAGTGTGTGTGATGTCATCAGGTTATTCTTGTCCTGTTTTACTTTCACTATTATGAGTCACTGCCAGAACTGTGTCTGTTCATGTGCCGGCCGACATGTTGTTGTTGTCACCTAAAAGCGTCAGCAGATGGCAGGAGCTACATCTGAGGCGCCATACGTAAACTGTCAAGCTTCTGTATCTTCCACAGGAAGTTCTGACAAATGTTTCAGAATAAAAGCCTATTTAGAAAATGGAGGGATTCTCTCAGCCGAGGTTATAAGGGGCTTTTAATTTGAAACAAGTGCTGAGTTTGAAATGACGGTGTGATATGTTAACGTTACAAAGACAACCGAGCGGATAAAAAGTAAATACATAAACACACAGAGGGATTAATAAATAATGGACCGTCTATAATGTAGTTTGTTTCAAATGAAGCTGGGAGCCTCTGCAGTTGTGGTGAGTAATAGTATTTGTTAATGTTATTACTTTATGTCCGACCGTGAGGATGTACCATTGTTTGCTAGCTTGATGCTAATGACAGTAACGTTAACTCAGGGGTTGACAAAGTGCCTCTGCTGTTTCACACCATCATTTCCCCCTTTTACTCTGTGTGCTAACATCCCTAGAGGAAATATTAAAAATGCTGGGGTGTTGTTGTCATACAGTGCCTACGGCAGCAGATCGTTCTGTGTTTCTACTGGTCAAAGTGACGGCTGTGATGAGAGAATTGGATCTCAGTGAAGGGTAAGTGGTCCATAACTTTAATTTTGGAGACAAAAAAATGTAGGCTTAGCGCCCTGTGGTCCATTGCACAATAGGGAATGTAGAATACTCAAAAGTACTTTAAAAGTGCTTGAGTTACTTTTCTCTGGGAGTAATGTTGGAAGTACTTTTAAAGTAATTGAGTTACTTTACTCAAGGAGTAACGTAATAAAGTAACTGGTTACTCTTTCAGAAAGTAACGCAGTAACGTACTTTGATTTCTTTTAAAGTAACCATTACCCAACACCGATGATCACTTATCTCATAATGTGAAATGATTTCTGTTCTAAGGTTATAAAGATAAATTGTATATTGTTATAACAGTTAAAAACAAGTTCTTAAAGGTTGATTATTCACTGTACTACAAAGAAGCCACAATAAGAGAATGTATAAACACAAGAAGGTAAGATTGTAAAGAGAGCACCACAAGCTGCAAGCGAGAAAGAGAGACTGATGGAGAAGAGAAAACAGAAAAACATAGACAGGTGTACCTTGTGCTACTTCACTGCCAGAACAGATGGGAGCCACACTCCATAGTGTCTGCTGGAAGGCTGCATCTACATGGAGACTGCCATTACCGTAGGACAGATGCTGCAGGGACAGAGACATAAGAGCCAAATAAAAAAACAAATTACTGACGCACCAGACAAACATTATGGCTCTTCCTGAATCTGAGTCCAGGGGCCAGATATATAAACAATGCATACACACAAAAACATGCATACACCTTTATCCACACATTGACTGGTATTTATAGATGAGAAATAATGAGGTGAGTGTATGTATCACATACATAGGTATTTCTTCAATCATTTATGGTTAACTGTGGTTGTGGAAATGAGGCTTGTGCATATGCATTAGTTGTGAATCTTCACAGACTTATATGCATCTGGCTCAAGGATTTAGAGATTCAGAAAGGCAGGCCTGGTCTGGCCATCAGAAACACCAGAGAGTGTGCATTGCTCCCAGTGCATCAGACCATGCAATTGGTCTGATACATTCAGTGAGTACGTGATCAGCAATGCTTATAGTCTTCTATTGTTTGGTATTCTATACGGTAGGTGATCCGAAGATGGACAGTCAGGAGAAAGAAAGGGAGAAATAGCTGAGTTAAACTGAGTCCAGCATATGCAATTGCATACAACGTTGCATGTAGTTGGCTAAACTGCCTGAGGTTTTTAAGGTTTTAGAGTACTAATAATCTTTGCAAGTGCATGCTGCAGATTATGCAATCAAGCCTACACTTGGATTAAAGTTACATGCAAAAGTTTGGGCAAAAGTCTGCTTTCTGTGAGTAGTTAAGTAAGTAAAAGATGACCTGATCTCCAAAAGGCAAAATGTTACAGATGACACATTTCGTCATTATTAAGCAAGATTAGTTTTCAATTTCAGTCTTTTACAGTTTCAAAATAACAAAAGAAGCAAAAGTTTAGGCATCCCACATGGTTAGTACTTGGTAGTGCCCACTTTGGCAAGTATCGCAGTTTCTTCGCACTTTCTGTATCCAGCATTGAGTCTTTCAGTTCTTGTTTGGGGAATTTCTTTCTTGCAAAAGACTTCTAGCTCTGTGAGATTCTTAGGCTGCTTCGCATGCACTGCTCATTTGAGGTCTACCCACTGATTCTCAATGATGTTTATGTCAGGGGACTGTGGGGGCCATGGCAAAACCTTCAGTCTGCACCTCTGGAGGTAGTCCATTGTGGATTTCAAGGTGTGTTTAGGATCATTGTCCTGCTGTAGAAGCCATCCTCTCTGGATCTTCCGCTTTTTTAAAAATGGTGTGACGTTGGCTTCCAGAATTTGCTGGAATTTAACTGAATCCATTCTTCCCTCTACTTCTGAAATGTCCCCGTGCCACTGGATGCAGCACAAGCTCAAATAATGATTGATCCACCCCCGTATTTAACAGTTAGACAGGAGGATTCTGCAATTCCTTCGCTCATTGTGTCCAGAAAGTTTATTGTGTCTTCATCACTCCACAGGACTTGTTTCCAAAAAGCATCAGGCTTGTTCCAATGTTCCTTTGCAAACTTCTGACACTGAAGTTTGTGGTGAGGACACAGAAAACATTTTCTTCTGATGACTCTTTCATGAGGGTCATGTTTGTACAGCTGTTTTCACTCTAAAATTGTGCAAAACACTTGCTTGAAATGTTAAAAAGCATGTTTCATCTTAAATTCATGCCTTTTGGAGATCAGTTCATCTATTATTCACTTAACTATTCACATTAAAAGAAATTTTGACTAGGGCTGCCTAGACTTTTGCATGCCAATGTAGCTGTAGCTGTGGCTACTTTTGTAAGTGGCCATCATAATGCTTTTTGTCTCTGTAACATTAAACATTACTTGCAGCATTAAGAACAACATTATGTTGAGGCAGATATTTTTGGTTTTAGGCCTTCATCAGGGTCATCATGCAAGACTGTGCAAAAATATTTTAATTAAGTGATTGTGGTAGAAACACCAGCAGCAACCCATGGCAAATTCACATTTCCAGTATGGCTATAGTTGAGTTCAGCAGTGAACATACAGTTTTGAACCACTCAAATTCCTGAACTGTTAGAGAGGAAATTTGTAACGATGGATTTGGTCCATTAACAGAGGGTCAAAGAGAGGCTCTATGTGTTTCTCGAGTCTGACATACTGTGATATCCAGCTATGGTTCATCCATTGGTGCATACATATATGTGAATATCCCATTGGTTGCTGTGTATGCATATATGATTAGTTGTCTCCAACTTGTTTTTCGTCACACTTGACTAAGTTTTGTTCATTTTACTTCATGGTCTGACAGTCTTACTAAGAAGGAATAAAGGTTAAGGAATGAAGGAAAAAAACAGTTAAAAGGGAAGGAAGAAATAATAAAGAAACAAAGACACAAAGAGAAAGTGGTAGGAGGATTTAAGTAGTAGCAATCTCCTTGCACATATTCTCACACACAGCTGCTACTAACCAGATATCTTTCAGAGGAGACGCTGACCAGGATGAGATCATCTCCCACTCTAACCTTCTCCCCCTCTGACCGCTGCTTTGATGCTGGATGGATGGTCCACCAGCATGCCTCGCCTACATACACGCGCGCACACACACACACACACACACACACACACACACACACACACACACACACACACAAAGTAAGAAAACACACACAAAGCAAGCAATATTCCTTTAATAGTACCTATCACCTCAGCCTGTGTACCACTTTGGTAGCCTACATTTGTATTGCAGCTGTTCTGCTTGTACTGTAAATTTTGCACCATCTTTACAGAAGCAGGTCAAGAACAAGAACAGGGCAGACAGTGTACTTTGCAGTGGCTTATTGTTCTGACTTTGTTCCAAAGTGTAAACTACAGTGGAGAAGCAGCAGGTCAGCAGTCAGACTGTCAGTTTGATCAGCCCACTCTCAGAGGAAAAAAACAACCACATGGGTCCATCCTGCAAGCAGCTTATTATGATTCATAATTATGTTTATTGCAAGGTAACGCCTTCTAGTGAACATGGTAATTACTACAGAAGCGGGGGAGGAAGTGATGTGACATAGCAAAAAAGGGGACAAAGTCTGAGTTATGGTACAAATATTGAAGAAGCCCTTATAGGGAGGGATTGAGGGGTGGTGGATGGGTCAAACAAACATAGGACTTTTACACCAGAGACATATGTTCTAACACAGCCTAGTAGGCTAGTATGAGGAATGCGATGCTAGCAAAATATGTTATGTCTGTCATGTGACATATGTCACATTACGTTTTTTACAAAAGTACTTTCCTAAAGTTTTTCCTAAACCTGACCAGCTAGTTTTGTTGCCTACACCTAACTGCATAGTTTTGTTACCTTAACATAATCGCATAGTTTTGTTGCCTTAACCTAACCAGGTAGCTTTGCTGCCTAACCCTAATCACATAGTTATGTTGCCTCAGCCTGACCACATGGTTTTGTTGCCTGAATTAAAAAACACACAAGAAGTTTGTGCTCTAGAAAAGGTTCAACACTCAGTGAATACCCTCCTAAACCCTATGATAAGCTATTATGGCAAGGCTTAACTATACAGACCAATGAGCAGTGATAACTAACATGTCTTTGGGGTCATCGGGTGGGAACCTCCTTTCACCGGTGTGTAAGCTTTTTCCTTTCATAGGCTTCTTCCACCGAGTCTTCCCAAGGAACTGTCAGCTCAATGAAATAAACTATCCGTTGACTCAATGACCACAACACTATGTCAGGCCTCTGCTTGGTACAAACTATTTCCTGGGGAACAACAAGCTTTCCCCCTAAATCCACTTGCATTTCCCAATCACAAGCACCTACTAGGCGGCCACACCCCTGCCTCCTTACTAACTTATCCCTTCTGTATTTCTCTCCCTCACGGACAAACTGAATTGCTAAACTCCTATCCTTAACACCTTCTGAATTCACCTGTCTTCGTTTCCCTTCGATTCCTGCAGCTAAACATTTCAACACCTGGTTATGTCGCCATGTATATCGGCCTTGTGACAAGCTAACTTTACAGCCTGACAAAATATGCTTTAAGGTTGCGGTACGTGAACACAATGAGCATGATGGGTCCTCATTTACCCACAGTTTTAGGTTCTGGGGGGTTGGTAACACATCGTATGTGCCCCCTACCAGGAATCTAATACGATTCTCCTCCATACTCCACAGGTCCCTCCAACTAAGCTTCCTCTTCTCTACACTTTCCCAATTCAACCACTGTCCCTAAACCTAAGCAGGTTGTTCTATTGCCTAATCCCAAGCAGGTAGTTTTGTTGCCTGAACCATACCAGGTAGTTTTGGAGTTGAAGTGTGACTGTTTCATGATGTTAAGGACATGTTTAAAACTGCAACCTTGTTTTAAGGCCAGTCATATAAGTTGTTTTAGAAGACAGTAGAAATGAATCTACTCTGTTGTTTAGGTATGGGAGAGCATTAGTTTGAAACAGACAGAAACAACCTGACAGTTCCTAACAATGACAACAGCAGATCGGAGTTTTAGTGCAGAGATGATGAGGAGATAGTGAAAACAAAGCGCTGCTTGAGATAACAAACTGGGCCAACTTGGAGCCAATCCACAAAGAGGCCCTGAGCTAATGTAACTTATGGTCCAATGTCCATGGGTCCAATCTGAGTTAGCTTGATTTAATTGCCATCTGACATGGTCTTTATTTTTCCAGTTCTTTGGGGCAAACTAGTATCATGTTCTTAACCCCTTACCTTTTTCTGTTTTTTTCCCCCTTTAGAGGAGCAATGTGTACTAGGATATAGAGGTATATACTGGCAAGACTGGAATATAACATTTATGTTTTAATGAGTGTATGATCACCTGAAACTAATAATTGTTGTGTGTTTTCGTAGGCTTAGAATGAGCCTTTCATATCTACATAGGGAGCAGGTCCTCTTCCGTTCAGTCCACATGTTGGACTAGTATGTTTCTAAAGAAGCCAAGAACGGACAAACCAAACTCAGGCACTATGGAGGGCCTTTTGCTTTTGATGCCACTAGATGCCACTAAATATTACACACTGATCATTTACAGAGCTTCACAGTTGGAAAAATGATCTTACCCTAACTCCTGAAAGAAAAAATGTATCTGTCTATTTAGCTGCAAAACGCTCCACTATGTTCAGTAGCTAGTCTCTGACAGTGTCTGTCTGCTGTTTGCTGCTGTGCAGGTAGTGTACAATGGGCTTTTAGAGCTTTTGTCCTAGAAAGAGCTGCCTTCTGCTGCTGAAAACAGTGTTGATTGGAGTTGTGAGACTGAACTAAAACAGTAAAGGTCTGGGCTGTCATACCAAAACCCTGAAAGCTACTTAAAAAGTTCTGTAGAGATGAGGGGAACTGCAGAGTTGGTAATAATTCTCTGTGGGTTTTTCACTTAAAGTAACACACTGCACATAATCTTTCTATCAACAAATGTTTAGTGCAGCTTTAAGATACAGTTCAGCAAATTTGACTACACAGCAGAAGTTTACTAATAACTGTTTTTTTTTTTTAATATTAACAAAATTCAAACACAGTGATAGCAATGTGTTTGACTCCTACCTGTGGTATCTTCCTGCAGACCAACATCAAAAGCCAGTTTGTCTGTGGATGAGCGGGAGGTGGACAGACAGCACAGGTACTAAACAGAGAAACAGAATCCATTTATCAATCCATCTGATCAACTATAACATCTACCAGCTACAGTAGCAGAGTTCTCTAGAGACGATTGGATTGATTTGTCTTGTCTGGAGAGTGTATGTGTGTGATTTTCTTCCCCTGTTCTAGTTATAATTACAGTCTCAGTAACACACTGTTTTTCAGTTTACTCATTAGTACCGTCATAGTGTAAGTCTAACCCAGAGAGATACAACGTCTGAGTCTGAAATTTTATACTAACATACTATTTAGTTTGCCAAAACAGTATGTGAGAGTTTTTTGTGTGTCTGAAACCTTATTATGAGCCAATAGAACGTGAATTGCATGCTATTTCTGATGAAATATTTACCAGCTACAACAACTTCACAATGGCTGGTATTGTTTTCACCCCATGAATCTGTGTGTGCCATCCTGGTGAAATGTGGTCCTGATGACACCAACTGTAGCGAGAACTACCACAATAGAAGTTTTGAGTACTTTGGCTGGTGTTTATGATTGTTTGTCAACCCATTTTTCGTCACAACTGTGCAAGATGAAGTCATGAAACTTTACAGCTGTGTAGTTGAGATTAGAATAAAGGCTAAATTCATTTATGGGTGTGGTCCTGGGGAACGGGGGTAGGAAGATGGGTATGGGTCATTGCCCCTCCCACTTTACCCCCTGGCCCACATTAGTTTTTAGTCATGGGTCGCTGTGTTGCAGCTGGAGTGCATCTCAGTCTCATTTTTTAAATTGCTGGTAGCACTGATATTGGCACAGGCTAATATGATTTTCCATTCAACCGGCAAGGAGGCTCTCAGGGAGTGATGTGGTAATTATAGCTTAGCACATCCAAAAAGATACAAACTACTATTTATTCCCACAGAAGTATGTTGACCGATGTTGACCGGGGGGGCGTGTGCCGTGGCCGTGCTGCTCTCTCCAGTTTTACGTCAGGCTCGGCTCCTTTCAAAGACTCCATGTGAAGCACTCCTCCGGGGTTTTTCTGGACCTAATTGTATTGCGGAGTTTTGCACAGTGGCGACTGGATCTTTGCTCTCAAACCACAAAAAATGTGATGGCACAACAGTCTCCTTCAGTACATTATTCTATGCTTTCTTTGCTTTCTTTTGATTTTCACATTGGCTAGTCATCCTGTTTAATTTGTCTTCTGATTAAATCAGAACCGTTGAAACAAGCTGTAGGAAGCCTGTGCAAGTAATTGCTTGCTGTCAGACACTCTGTGCTGCGATAAAATGGTTAATCAGCAGTGCCGTGCACTGTAGAGCCGTTGTGCTGCTGGTTCTGCCGGCCTGAATGGAATATAAGCCATACTGTTGTGTACAGCCTTTACAAGCTGAGCTGAGTAGTGATGCGCGGGTCGACCTGTAACCCACTTGACCCGCAAATGGGCCTGCGGGTCGGGCAGCAGTGATCGTCTGTTAAATCGCTCTGTAAATGATATTTTGACATTATTATTATAATCTATTAATCTATAATCTATTACTGTCATGGCATCCAAAGGTACTAATGCGTTAAGCAGGTGACAGTCCGCGGTTGTTTTCAAAACACACTTGTGTCACGCACTCCAAAAGAAACTTGTTGAAACTTTAAACAATAATTTATTGTACAAAACGGGGGAAACAAACGTTGACAAAAATGGTTCCATAATTCATATTAAATTCAAAAGATAATGAAAAAATAGCTACAAGTTAGAGGGAATAGTGATAAAGTGGTAAAACTTGGCATTGATCCACAGCCTCAGACGGATGTGCTCAAGCGTGCCGTGCGCACAAGCTCCGTTGGTAGGCTATACTATATTTTCACATTTTTAACAAAAGTGTTGATTTTTACTGATAACCTACATTTACCAACATCAAAAAGACCACATTTAGCACCCAAAAAATATGTAAAAACTAATAATAATGATAAAAAAAAAAAAAAAAAAAAAAGAAAAAGAAAATAAAAAAACGAATATTGAATACCTACCCATAGAAACGAATATTCGAATATCCGAATATTTGGGTACAGCCCTAATATATAGTGAACTACATATATTTAACAATGTCACCCCACAAACACCAGTACCCTTCAGACTGTAAAAACTTGGTAGGAATTCAGAATCATTTGAGTAATGAATCATTTAATGTTACTGATATCAATGATAATCTTAAATCAAATAATTTTTTAATTGGATTTTTAGGATTTTCTCTTACAAAAACACTTAAAGAACCACCTGTAATTTGGCAATTGCATAAATGTTATTTGTGGAGCAAATATACCATTAACCATCACTCCCTGGAATATACTGTATATGAGGTAGGTCCTGTAAGGTATATTTTACTGACATGTTAAACATGTCTGAATGTTCCCTTAATTATTTTAGTTATAACTGTTATTGTGGTGTGTGTGTGTGTGTGTGTGTGTGTGCGTGTGTGTGTGTGTGTGTGTGTGTGTGTGTTTACTGACCATTCCACTGTAGGAGTGTCGCAGCAGGACGGCATGTCCATACAGTAAGGTGCGATGGCCGCCACCCTGGGCCGTCTGACAGAGAGACATGGACAAGAGCAAGAGAGGAAAAACAGCAGAGTTACAAAAGATAGAAAGTCAACGAGAAAGTGAAAACATCTAAACAGAGATATCAAGAAACAGTACAGACAGAGAGGTCAACAAACGGATGTAGACAGAAGAGAGAGGGAGAGGCCAGCTGGATCATTCCATTCTACAAGAATGCTTCTCATCTGTTAAGTTGTAGGGGAAAATGTTGCCCAAAACTCTGTTCACTACAGTTTAATAAAGCATATAAGCTTAACTGTAATGTCATCCATCTATCACTTCATCAAAGTAGTCACAGCACTCTGTGAGGAGGTTCAAACATCAGTATATCACTGTCATAATAACATCCTGAGCTGATAGTATAATTACCATCATCAGGGCTGTCTAATGAAATAATAATCTCGATATGATATGGGCCTTCACAGTTAATTAAACCTGATCGGGTGCACTATTGATGCTTTGTGTTTAGAGTGCTTCCTCTGGTGCATCAAATCAAATGCTCCCCATTCACAGGTAAACTGTCTGACCAATAGCAAGCTGTTTGATTCCCAAACAGCTGCATTTTACCACTTGAAAAACCTGCAAAAGTAATAAAAAATATGTAAATACTTTTGATTATGTTGCATGCTTCATGTGCAGGTACTATAAACTGACCTTTGTGTGATAAGATTTGTGTATTGTACATCTGGTGGAGGTGTGATCTCTAGGTTTATAGGTTTTAGGGATCGACCGATATGGTTTTTTCAGAGCCAATGCCGATGCCGATTATTATGAAACAGAGATACCGATATTTACAACCGATATGTCTGCTGTAAAAATCATAGTTAACATAGTATTTAAAAAAAAAAACAAAAAAAAAAAAAACACTGACAAAGCACTACATTCAAATCCAATTAAGCATATATTTGTTCTGAGAACTTTTCCAATGAAACAGTAAAGGAACACTTTGGAGGCACTTTAAAAAAAAAAAATAAAAAAAAATAAAATAAATAAATATATATATATATATATATATATATATATATATATATATATATATATATATATATATAAATTTTAGGAGAGGAATATGCAGACTTGCAGTAGTGCGCAATGACCAGAGTTGGGTAGAGTACTTTGATTACTTTTTGCAGTAACGAGTAACCTAACACATTCGTTTGCTATTTGAGTAATCAAATACTTAAGTACATTTTCAAACAAGACATCAGTTACTTGCGTTACTTTTAGAACACTGGTCCTTCAGCTCCGAAACAGCAACGGCTGTCGTTTGGTTCTAATAATGGAGATAACGTTACACCTATCAGTCTGAAAGAAGCCGGAGCTTGTGGCTCGCTACATGGTTGGAGAAATGCTGCTGTTGTCTACGGTGGAGTCTAAATGGGTGGAGTAGGACTCGCTGACAGACATATTTCAGACTCAGGACTTGCATTATGCCTGGTACACGCTACACACTGGTACTCACCAATTATCCCCGGTCATCTTTCACAGCGTGTGTGATGTCATCGGGTTATTCTTGTCCTATTTTTATCACTTTTACTATTATCTGAGTCATTGCCAGAACTGTGTCTGTTCATGTGCCGGCTGGCACGTTGTTGTCGTCACCTAAAAGCGTCAGCAGATGGCAGGAGCTACATTTGAAGCGCCATACGTAAATTATCAAGCTACTGTATCTTTCCACAGGAAGTTCTGACAAATGTTGTCATACAGTTGTCTACAGCAGCAGATCGTTCTGTGTCTCTACTGGTCAAAGTGACGGCTGTGATGGGAGAACTGGATCTCAGTGAAGGGCAAGTGATCCATAACTTTAATTTTGGAGACAAAAAAATGTAGGCTTAGCGCCCTGTGGTCCATTGCCCAATAGGAATGAATAGAATTGAGTAGAATACTCAAAAGTACTTTAAAAGTGCTTGAGTTACTTTTCTCAGGGAGTAATGTTGGAAGTACTTTTAAAGTAATTGAGTTACTTTACTTAGGGAGTAACGCAGTAAATTAACTGGTTTCTTTTTAAAAAAGTAACGCAGTAACATACTGTGATTACTTTTAAGGTAACCCTTAACCAACAACTGGCAATGACATGGTTAAAGTTTAATAGAGCACAGGAAACATATGTCTGTAAGTACAAATGTATTGCTTATTTGCTTAGGTTATGTAGAGTTGCTCACTTGCACTTTATTGTTTGTCATTGTAATGCCTTTGTGGCGCCCATGCTAATTTCTGTTAGTGCATCTATGAAGATTTCCATTATATAGCATTATGCTAGTGGACCTTGCACTACTTATTTTGCCACATTTGTGGCACTAATGCCAGCTATACTTTGAGTTTACTTCTGTCTTCTTTTTATTAAGTAAAGGAGCTTGATGATGATTGGCCTACATCTTTTTTTTTTTTTTTTGCCGTGGCTCACAGAGCAGTCTGCTTCTCCTCCAAGTCTGTGGCGCTGCATGTAGAAGCTTCAGTGTTGACTGGCTATTTCCATGTAACCAATAAGTGTAATCAATCAGTGGGGACTGTTACACAGCCAAGAGTGGGGACTTCAGGCATAGGGACGGCTGCATCAGAGCCAAAGGAGCGCATTTTAAAATAAATGTATTTTATCGGTTATCAGTGAAAAAAAACGTCCGATGCCGATTAAACATAAATCGGCCATAAACATGCTGAATATCGGCTGATATTATCGGCCATGCCGATAATTGGTCGATCCCTAATAGTTTTATTAGATTCAGTGTAAAGATCAAGGATGTTAAGTAGTGATATAAAATGTGGAGTAAAACTCTTGTTTTAATGACAAATGATGCTCAATAATACTGATTTCAATGTTAAAGCAATACTTCACCCTCAAAATGATCATTTGTATATTAATTACTCACCATGTGTGTGAATTTGTTAAAAAAGCTTTGTTTTAATGGCATGCCTCCATGGTGCACAAGGAATCCAAAAACTTAGAAAAGTCTTGATGAACTGAAGAAGTGGGGAGCTGCCTTTAACAACAGCAAAACATTCATTCATTTTCCGTAACAGCTTATCCTGCTAGGGGTTGTGGGGGAGCTGGAGCCTCTTCATGAATTTAATATAACATGGGCTGAGTAACTGATAAACAAAGTTTTGTTTTGTGAGTGAAGTTCCCCTTTAAGCACAATAATTACAGTTATTTTTGTCATTGTTCAATGAACTAGATAATGCCAGTAATACATTAAACCAGTGCTAGTGTTCCTCAAAAAAAAATCTAAAAAAAAAAAAAAATTCTATAAACCCTTTTGCTTCTGGTTCGTCTAATCTGCTGAACATTTCTCGGAACTCCACAGTGCTGAAAATATACACATTGACAGTAAAGTCTTTGATAGCAGCAGGACTCTGCAGCTGACTGACATTTATCTTCTTAGCAGAAGGATTTCCTACACAACCAACATATGCCTGTGTCTGCTGGTCTTGTACTGTGTCCTGGTGCACTGCAGTCATCCTGGCCTGCTCCTGGTGAACACAGTGCAGCGTAAGCCTCACAGAGCAGAGTTGCTTCACTTTCACACACACTAATGGATGTGTGTAAACAGCAGTTATGGGATGCAGACTTGCAGAGTAAAAGCTTAATTAAAAATATTTGATGGTGAACAAATTTGTCTTAGATGTGTCAAAGCAACAGTAGATACGACAAAAGAACACAGTTTTGTTTCAACATATTCCTTAATATTTGCTTGTGCGCTGTATAGTGTTTTTGAGGCCTGCAACAAATTTGTGACCAATTCTTAAACTGGAACCAAAAATTCATAAGTCATTAACATCAAAAGTTAGAAAGACAATCTATACTTTCAGCATGTACAAACAAGTAAAAGGCTTTTGAGGAGACACTGATCCAGAAATACCAGCAACAATACCTCACATGAAAACCTTCAAGAGACATGCACAAAGACCTACTCTGCTCTCAAGCGTGGTCATTCACAACAGCTATAATACTTTATAATACTCTGTATGGAGAGTCTTAGTGTTGGTGATAAATACATGTTAAATACCTGTTTCATGATTTATAAAGAAACCAGATTAACATAGTGCGCTCATGGTATTTACAAAAGCATTGTCCAATCTATAAACAAATATCAAACAATTTGAACTAATGTAAATATTTATTAATTCTATTTATCTATCTATCTATCTATCTATCTATATACATGCAGACAGCATGTTGCATGTTCTGTCATGGGGGCTACCCTCCATCCATCTATCCATTTTCATCCACTCTGGGGCTGGGTTGTGGGGGGAGCCCGCCAAGCAAAGCACCCCAGATGTGCCTCTTCCCAGCAATGCTTTCCAGTTCCTCCTGGAGAACCCCAAGGCGTTTCTAGGCCAGATGAGTTATGGAGTCTCTCCAGCGTGCTATGGGTCTGCCCCGGGGCCTCCTACCAGTGGGACATGCCCAGGACACCTCTAACAGGAGGCGCCCAGGAGGCATCATGATCAGATGCCCAAACCACCTCAACTGACCCCTTTCGACACAAAGGAGCAACGGCTCTACTCGGACCTCCCTGCGGATGTCCAAGCTCCTTAACCTATCTCTAAGGCTGAGCCCAGCCACCCGGAGGAAACTCATTTTTGCCACTTGTATCCATGATCTCATTCTTTCGTATCCAAAGCTCATGACCATTGGTGAGGATTGGAATATAGATAGATGGGTATATCGAAAGTTTCGCTCTCTGGCTCAGCTCCGTCTTCACCACAATAGTCCACCCCAGTCCATGCCGGGGGTTACGGTGTGATGAAGCCAACAGAACCACATCATCAGCAAAAAGCACAGATACAATTCTGAGGTCCCCAAACTGGACCTCTTCCTCCCCCTGGCTGCATATCGAGATCCTGTCCATGAATATCACAAATAGGATATGTGACAAGGGGCAACCCTGGCAGAGGCCAACACCCACCAAAAACGTGTTTGATTTTGCGCCGAATATGCAGACGCAGCTCTCCCTTTGGCCCTGAGATACCAGTGACCCCGGTATCCCGTAGTCCTGCAGTCGCCCCAACAAGACTCTCTGAGAGACACAGTCGTAAGCCTTCTCGAAGTCCACAAAACACATGTAGACTGGATGGGCAAACTCCTACAACCCCTCCAGCAGCCCTGTAAGGTCAAAGAGCTGGTCCACTGTTTCATGGCCAGGACAGAATCCACACTGCTCCTCCTGAATCCAAGATTCAACGTGGGTCGGAGCCTCCTTTCCAGCAAGGCTGAGCAGTGTAATACCCCGATAGTTGGAGGACACCCTCCTGTCCCCTTTTTTTAAATCAGGGACCTCCACCTCAGTCTGCCATTCTGCAGACACTGTATCTGACCTCCACGTGTCACTGGAAAGGCGTGTCAGCCAAGACAGCCCAACGATGTCCAGAGCCTTCATCATCTCAGGACAAATCTCATCCACACCCGGCACCTTGCCGCTGAGGAGCTTTTTGACTACCTCAGCAACCTCTGCCAGGGATATGGACAAGACTTTCTCATGTGGGATAAATGCATGTTACCTTTAAGTGCTGGGAGAAATATCAGACATGCAGCTTTTTTAGTGTAGGCATGTGAAATTTCAAGTGGAAAAGTATTTGTAAAAATGTTTTACATTTGTTCAAAGTAATTGGTATATGTCGATTGGACAATGCATTTGTGAACATTACATATTGCATACAAGGCATCATACACATCCAAAAATCTGTTCTTTATTTGTAGACCATGAAACATGCATTTGACATCAATACTGAGACTAAATTATTTTTATTCCTTCACTTTATGCGTAATCAAACACTACATAATGCAACCTAGTTTGTTTAAAGGGTCCTGAGGCCTTTCCAGCCTCGCCAGTTTGTTGTGTTCTGATGTTCCTGTGCTGTGTGCTCTCCTATGCTGAGTCATGCATTTGGAGTTTGTTGATGAGGGAAGAGAAGGATCTGTTTCTATGGTTCTGTCTGCCACCCCAAAACAGAGGGAACAGCTCAGTTTTTGGCCATCCTAACTGGAACTTTTTCTCCAGAGGAATCGTCTGTTCAGATAATTCTCTTTGGCTCTCAGTGGGGACTGCCTTTGGTTCTGGCCTCATGGTAGGATGATGACGTTGTGACTAAAAATAAATCAACATTTTGGAAAATTTGCTTATGTCATTAAGAGTTAGATGAGAGGGTCAATACCAAGTGGATGACTGGGTGCTACACATGGAGCTACAGCCAGCAGTCCATTGGTTTATCTTAGCATGAAAACTAGAAGCAGGGGACTGAGTGCAGTGAGTATGTGGAGTCTCGTCATCAACTTGAGGTTGCTGAGCAACCATCACAGTTTCAGGGAAGTTACTGCGCCGAACCCAGAAAAATCAAACCAAAAGACTACAACTTGTTTTTATATTTTTGTTTTGGTATGAATTAAACCAAGTTGTTTATACTGGGCTTGTTGAATGTTTTTACACTTTTTTCACCCATTGATAGAGCCAGGCTAGCTGCTTCACCAAACTTCCTGTCTTTATGCAAATCTAACAGTCTCCTGGCTGTAGCCTCATATTTAGCATACGGACAGCTCTGGCAAGAAAGTGAAAATATTAGATTAAATATTATATTATATATTATGTCCAACTTTTCCCTTTAAAATAATATTTTCAGCCTATAGGCAGATCTCTTTTAAGTTAATAAAACCACTGCTGCTTCTTTGGCCAATATATTTTTTGTGTGCTCCAGACTGCAGGCTTTTAAGAGCAGATCTGACGGGTGTCACAAACAGAACATTTCTGATTTAATACTTGATTTTTGTGTTGTATGAGTAAACCAGTGCCAGTGGCAGGACTCATATGCTCATCACAGGGAGCAGCAGAGAGACTGATAATAGAAGGATCACACTGCACTAAACAGGCGAGTCCATGTCTAAGGCCACAGTTAGTTCAGACAGAGTGCCTGTAGTTAGTTCACATGTCTGTAATAACAGCAGGGCAGCCCAGTGTCTGTGATTATTTCAGATGTGTCTGTGATAAAAATTTAATTTAATCAACTTCAGCACATAATTTTTACACCAAAGATCAAACTGGTAGATTTCTGCACACTGACATCTATGCAGTGTTTCACTTATTTTCAGCTTTCAGCCTAGTAGACCTTCATCAGAACATACATGAGGCAACAACTGTATGCTCTGATGAAGGTCTAATGGGGCAAAAGCTCATCAATGAAGTTAAACACTGCATAGATTTAAGTGTGCGGAGATCTTTTCTACCTGGACTGATGTTTCCAACACCTACCCAAGACTATGCTGGGTGGAGCGGTGGTTGTCCTGCGTACGCCAAACTAAAATAGCACTACCTTCAATAGGCCTGGTTACAGTAGAAAATCAGCCCTGTTACCAGAAGAAAATGTTTTCATCTTGTACATTTCTGCAAATCACAAATATGTTACATTTGCACATTTTATATGTATCATATCAATGTTTCCAAAGTGCCATAGTATATGAGCTGACTTTGTTATTGGGAGGTGGAGAGGAAGGTGGATCTTGTAACACCTAAGGAAGATGCCTGCCAAGCTGCAGATCACTGCTTAAGACCACCAAACAATAAAACCAGTTGTGATATTTGGCTGTTGTTGGGGTCACAAAATGAAGAAATAGAATAGAATAATAAAATGCTGCGTTTATGCACTGACTTACCAATATTAATAATGTACCTTGTAATAAATATTAAACTTTAAGTGGTAACCAGACTTTTTGACTTATAGCTCCTACATCTCTTTTTTGCCTTGGTGCTACTTATTTTTAGAAGCAAAATCATTTAGGCTGTTTGCAAAATTGTATCGCGCTTGATGTGAATTAAACAGACAGTTAAGTCAAAATTTCGCCTCTGGGCAAGCATGTCATCATTGAAATGGATCATATAATGTTGTGGTGGTGACTTTAAAACTTCAGCACAGAAGATTTTTATTGCAACTTTCGTTTCTGTCTGGTTTCTACAGAAGACGAGAACGGCCATGTATTTTTTGTTATTTTTTTTGTGCACTGTTATCTTGTGATAACGACTTATTATTTTGTTATCTTGATATAATAAAGATTGTTTTCTCATGATAACGAATTAATTATCTCGTTATCTCGATATAACAAAGATTGTTTTCCCGTGATAATTGTCAAGTCTGATGATTGCGCACTGGTTAATGTGATCGTCTTGATATCAGCCTAGACAATCCTGCTAGATGCCTCCTGCTGCTGCTGTTCTCATTAGTCACACTTCTACTGTTATTATACACATAGCCTATGATTATTGTCACATGCCGTATATTTCTAAATAGCCGCCGGGGGTTTGCGTATTAAACGCCAGTCCGTTTAACGCCGGGGCGATTATTTCCTCATTCATTGCCTCAAGGAGGGACAGCCCCAAATCTAAAACAGGTAATACATCTGGCAAACGGTAGGCTGTGTTTACTCACACACTGTGTGCCTAAATAATCTTCACGGTTCGCACACTATATATATATACACACACACACACACACACACACACACACCCATATATATATATATATATATATATATATATATATATATATATATATATATATATATATATATATATATATAAATATATATATGTTTAGGGGCAAATGCGAATGAAATGCTCGCACAGTAAAGCACTTCTGCCCGAACCGGACAGAAAGTTCGCCACGCCGGAAATCCAGCACTATGCCGGAAAACTTTAACCCCTGGATAATCTATTGGTTTGAGATCTGGTGACTGTGGAGATCATTGGAGCACAGTGATCTCATTGTCATGTTCATGAAAACAGTTTGAGATTATTTAAGCTTTGTTACATGTCTTGTTTTCCTGCTGGAAGTAGCCATCAGAAGATGGGTACACTGTGGTCATAAAGGGATAGACACAGTCAGCAACAATACTCAGGTAGACTGTAGCATTTACATAATGCTCAGTTGGTGCTAATGGGCCCAAAGTGTGCCAAGACAATATCCCAACATTATTACACAATCACCAGCCTGAACCATTGATACAAGGCAGGATGATTTTTTGTCGTTTACGCCAAATTCTGACCCTACCATTTGAATGTTGCAGCAGAAATCCAGACTCATCAGACTGCAAACATTTTTCCAGCCTTCTATTGTCCAATTTTAGAGTGTATGCGCAAACTGAAGCCTCAGTTTCCTGTTCTTAGCTGACAAGAGTGGCACCAGGTGTGGTCTTCTGCAGCTGTAACCCATCTGCTCCAAGGTTCGACGTGTTGTTCGTTCAGAGATGGTCTTCTGCATACCTTGGTTGTAACCAGTGGTCATTTGAGTTACCAGAGTTGCCCAGAGAACTGCCTTTCACTGAATATTTTCTCTTTTTTGAATCATCCTCTGTAAACCCTAAAGATGGTCGTGCATGAAAATCCCAGCAGATCAGCAGTTTCCGAAACACTCAGACCAGCCCATCTGGCACCAACAACCATGCCATGATCAAAGTCACTGAAATCCCCTTTCTTCCCTATTCTGATGCTCAGTTTAAACTTCAGCAGGTCATCTTGACCATGTCTGCATGCCTAAATCCATTGAGTTGCTGCCACGTGATTGCCTAATTAGCTTTTTTGCATTAGCGAGCAGTTGAACAGGTGTAATAATGTGCAAATGTAGCATATCCATGGTTTGCAGAAACATACAACACCAACATTTTTTCAGGCAATTGGGATAAGAAAATAACATCAAATCCTTGTGGGCTTTTGCTCATTAAGCTGCATTTATGTAAATAAGCTCTTGCTGTTGTCACAGTCACGTCATAATTCAGGGTACATAAGGATAAGGGACACCCATTGCAGCTCAAAATGTAATGCAGTGGTCATATGCAGACCAAAACCTTGTGCATCTCTCAATACTCTGACTTATCTAAAATGTCTGTGGCTCTAAGCTCCAAGCCCACTGGTTTCAACTAGACCAGTGTGTGTGTGTGTGTGTGTGTGTGTGTGTGTGTGTGTGTGTGTGTGTGTATGAATGTGCAGAGCACCTGCCTCTATATCAGCTAGCACATCTTCCAATTACATAGGTGGATAAGATCATATCTAAAATCTCCATTACCTCCAATAGGTTGACACTCAAGAGATAACAGAAACACAAATGTGTATGGCAACTTTGCTAGTGCTCACACTGTTGAAGCTCATGACGGTGACTGCAATAACCAACATAAGGATGGTGACAACCATGACAAACACAGACATCGAGTGGAGGCACACCTACCCATATTTCCACCACTACATGCTGTGTGGAAATGAGAGAGAGGAGGAAAAAGTAAGTTGCCGTATTAATTTTACAGACAACACATAAAAAGACACATCTATCCAACAGGCAAGACTGTTGGATGAGGAGGTCATGACAGCCCAGTGAATAGAAAGTCTTGTGCTTTGATTTGATTGGCAAATATGTTCATTTCTTGTTTTTCAAAGTGAGATGAGAAGATTAATATCAATGCCATGTTTATGTGTTAAGTATTGACTACAGCTGGAGTTATGACATGGTTAGCCTAGCTTAGCATGAAGACTTGAAACTGGAAGAAAAAAAAAGACCTGGCTCAGATGCTCATTGATATCCGCATGTCATTGTTGTGGGCAGATATTGGCTTAGAAAATGAACAGAATCGGCAAACATGCCTTTTCTTATTTTGCACAAAGAATGAATATCATATACATTGAAAAGTATTGTATTTCATGTCTCTATCTGCTGGTGGACCACCACGATAAGAGTATGCAAGCATAATATGATGTTAATTCCACTACAGAAGAGACTTGATAATCACTAAAAGTAGGTGGGGGAAAATGTAGATATATCGATACTGGTATCAGCATCGGCCAAATAAGTTGTTGTAAATCAGCATATTGGATATCAGCAAAAAATCCAATATTGTGCATCCCTACTAACGATGCTAACTACTAACGATACTAACGACAGAGTCGTCGCAACACAACTGTTTCTATACTGACAACTATATACCATATAAAAATTATGATCATGTAATTAAACATGGCTGTATACCTGTAGGCTACTCTAAGCAGAGCATTGTTTAGGTCTGTGACAAGATGATAAAGGGCTTTTTCTATATATTTGCCAAACCTATACAGAAAATGTGTTTCTAGACTGAGCAAACATTTAAATGCAGCAATTTTGTTCATGCTCTATTTATCACAGGTTAAAGTGATAAATTTGACTTTGATAAAGTGACTTTTTATGCACTCAATAGATATATTTTTCACAAATTTTGGTTGCAAATTTGTTAAAATCCATGTTAGTGAACACTTCTCCTTTTCCAAGATAATCCATCCACCTGACAGGTGTGGCATATCAAGATGCTGATCAAACAGCATCATTACTACACAGGTGTGCCTTGGACTTTTCACACTCTAAAATGTGCTACAGAAATGCATTTCTGGGTCACAAATACCCCAAAGAATCAGTCAGTATCTAGTGTGACACCATTTGCTTTCTGCTGTGTGACACGTCTCCTTCACATAGTTGATCAGGTTGATGATTGTGGCCTGTGGAATGTTGACCTAATCTTCTTCAGTGGCTGTGTGAAGTTGCTGGATATTGGGGTGGTGAGTACACAGGTCATGAAGAACTGGGATGTTTTCAGCATCCAGGAGTTGTGTACAGATCCTTGCAACATGAGGTCATGCATTGTCATGCTGCAGCATGAGGGCATGGCGATGGATGAATGGCACAACAATGGGTCTCAGGATTTCGTCACGGTATCTCTGTGCATTCAAACTGTCATCAATCAAATGCACCCAAATATTTTGTCTATAGCTTATGCCAGCCCATACCATAACCCCACCACTACCATAGGGCACCATGTTCACAATGTTGACATTAACAAACTGCCCGCCTGCACAACGCCATACACACCATCTGCAATCTGCCCATTACAGTGTAAACCAGGATTCATCTGTGAAGCAAACACTTCTCCAGAGTGCCAGATGCCAGCAAAGGTGAGCAGTTGCTTACTCAAGTTGATTATGATGACAAACTGCTGTCAGATCAAGACCTGGTGAGGATGACGAGCATGCAGATAAGCTTCCCTGAGACAGTTTCAAACAGTTTGCACAGAAATTATTCCATTGTGCAAACCAACTGCTGCATCACTTGTTCAGGTGGCTGCTCTCAGACAATCTTGCAGGTTAAGATGCTGTGGTTACGTGTCTGTGGCTATGTTGGTTTTCATTCACAGGCAACAGCTCTGGTTGACATTCCTGCAGTCAGCATGCCAATGGCACGCCCCCTTAAAACTGGTGGCATCTGTGAACCTGTGCTGTGTGATCAAACTGCACATTATAGTGTGTCCTTTTATTCTGACCATCCCAAGGCACACCTGTGTAGTAATGATGTTGCGTAATCGTATCTTGATATGCCACACCTGTCAGGTAGATGGATTATTTTGGAAAAGGAAGAGTGCTCACTAACATGGATTTTAACAAGTTCCTGACCAAAAGAGATAAATAAATCCACTGAGTGCATAAAAAATGTTACACTTTTAACTTCCCACTGTGAAATTAAATTTTTGTTCAGAATACAGGAAAACTGTTTAAATTGTTTGTATATATTCTTAGATATACATATTCTTTTTTGGAAAACAGTGTACCTTTTGCATATCTTTTTTTTTTTCCATATAAAGCTGAGTAATCCTGTCTCTCCACTCTTATCAAACTACATTTCTCTTCCTAACCAATATCACATTGGTTTACAGTTTTCAGTAAGCTCTCTCTCTCTGCTGTTACTGTGATCCCACACCAAATCTTGTTTAAATGGAACATGTGGAAGTAATGTGATGTTCTTTTCTTTGTGTTCAAATCCATTTACTTCATAAAAAAAGCTCTTGAGTGCTGTGGGTTTATCTCTTTAAGTCTTTAAGACTATAAAGAATACAGTCACCTCTTCTTAAAGTTTATCTGCTTTTGGCAGACAGGTTGTCAGAGTGTCTGTAGTTGACAGACGTGTTTATTAGAGAGTGAAACCTTTTTATTTGTCATGGCGCATGGTAGGTAATCCAAAAGCTAAATCCATCAAGCGTAAATGAGTGCTAAGCAAGGCTAAACACAACTTGAACAAGCAACTACTTGCAATGCGCACCAATGCAATGCTGGTACGCACCAATGCAACTAAATAAGAGCATATATCATCCCTATGCAACAACTCTCTGTACTTCTGTTTTGATTTCCAGCTTTTCAGGCTTATTTTGTGGCTGAATATATTTAGTAGCCTCTTAAAATATGAATGAGGATAGTGATAGTGAGATACTGGCTACACTTGCATGATCACATACAGTGAGCAGCACAGGGGACAGGGCACCTGCCGCAGTAAGTGAAGGTGCTGTCTCCGGTTATTTGGACTTGGCAAGCAGACTGGCAGTAGAAACAGGAGATGAGCTAAAACCAGCCACAAGCAATTGGATCAGCTGAGTTGCAGCCGCCTTGAGTCGAGCTCAGACCAGCCAATTAACACTGCTGCAACTTTTTGCTGCAATATTCTAGAATAGTTCTGTCTCGTTGCGAAATTCTGTCTGTCAGTCGATACGGCATAGTATCTTAATATTTTTGTGTGGCAATATCATATTGTCACACGGTGCCAAGTGTCTATGTTTTTTTTTTTTATCATATAAATTCTAAATATGACAAATACAAATAAAACATTAGTTAGCCTACTAGAATAATATAATCAATTGCTTTTCAGTCCACTGGGCACATTTTGCTGCTGCAAAAAAAAAACAATGCTGAAATGAGAGGAACAGGCTAAAAACTTAATCCTATTAGATAAAACAGATATTGACAACATTTTGCTTTGGGGATGTAATGTACAGTTGAAAAAAGGTAATAAATCACAATATATTGCAATATATTTTTTGCAATACTCAGCAAATTGCAACGTATATTATATGTAAAATTGCAATAATACTGTATTGTGACTGAAGTATCATGATTATATCATATCGTGGATCCTCTGGTGATTCCAACCCCTAACACTACCACCTTTAAAGAGTATAAATATTTGATCTTCTGCCTATATCCTGTACAGGGCTAACTTGCCCATGTCCTTTGTTTCTTTTTTGTTTTAGGCAGTTACCACACAGCTTCAGGTGCATTAACTCCACCCTCTGAACAGGAATTGGTCTTACCCTGTTTTTCATATAGCCCAGGAAAACCAAGGTGGAGTGTCATCAAACCTGTGATGTGATCTGTCTAACACGGATGCATGTACTGTACTGTACTCTACTGTATTGTATGTGGCTAAGTGTAAACAAAAGTCTAGTAAATTGCATCTGGGTCTGAAGTATTAGATGTTGCATGTGAACACTCTAAATTGCAGGTGTAAATGGGGTCTAAGGCCTGCACAGGTAAAGTATGACATTTATTGTCTCAGCTGTATCAGCTGACAATTCAGCAGCAGTCAGTAAAGATGCTGTGGCTCGTCTTCTTCTTCTTCTTATTCAACTGCAGTCAGCCACTAGAGGCCAAGTAAGAAATGTGTTTATTGGTCCCTATAGTTTGATGCTGTCAGTTGATGTGGTATTTCCTTATGTCACTTTGCATCCCAACTGGAAATCTGTGTGAAAATCACTCCCAACTGTTAAAGCAGCAATATGCCGGTCGGGTTTTGGAGCACACCCTGGCACACCCCTCAAGACACACTGGAATATGCCTGACTTAATAATGAACTACAAAATACATAATTCCTCTAAAACACACATTTGTGTGTGTGTGTGTGTGTGTGTGTGTGTGTGTGTGTGTGTGTGTTGCTGTCTCTCATACTCTGGTCTTGATGTCTCTGCTGACAGTGAGAAAGGACGAATTAATAACCACCCCACCGCTTCATTAAAAAAACTGCAAGTCATGATGAAGTTTGACAAGAGTTTCTATTAGATCCTCCTCTACCACAACAGTACTACATCTGCACTGCGGCTTGGTGTAGTTTTTCTTGAACTGCACATGACTGAAACTGCTCATTTGAGCAATTTAGATATGATACAGTATTTCAATAAATGTTTTAGTTTCCATTTTTAAGCTCAAATATATATATGTGAAATCAACAATGGTGACTAAATTTTACTTTTACAATTCTTCTACTTATTCTATTAACAAAAAAAACAAAGAGACAACCATAACACTATAAACTATATTATCCTCAGTGTTAAATTAACTTTGCTCAGCTCCCCAACTAGGCCACATATTCTCTCACTTTGCAAATTCTATATTTGACAAATGAGCATGCTATGATACCATCTAGAATAAATTTTTAACTCTAATTTTAACTTTAAATTTTATAAATTACACCATGTCTGCAAGAGGAACAAGTGAGCCAAAGCCACTGCTCAGCCACACAATGCCCACAACCACTAAGCTGAAGAACAATAGCTAATCCGGACTGGCTCACAAAATATACATTCTTGATGTCTATTCTGCTTGTGTTGATATGATTATGGCATGTAACTTAGTTCTCCATAATTAGACTAAAAAATCTAGGGAAACTTGTGGAACATGGTGAATATACCACTATACCACTCACACAAAAACCAAACAGAAAACAGTGTGTACCTTATGAAATGGCCAAGAAGGAGCTGCAGCACCATGCCACGAACAGGGAAACCAGGGCCCCAAGCCTGCTGTCAAGAGTCTGGGTCTCATGGGTCAAGAACTACAGAGAGAACTACATGGACCACCACCTACAGTGATAGACATTGGGGTTGCGAGCACTATCAGCCAGGCAGCAGGCAGAGGCAGGGACCTAGGCTTGCTGATCCTTGACATCACAGACATGGAGTGACAGGGAAAGAACCGGAGCACCTATAGGTTATAGTTATAGTTATAGTTGGGCTTACCTCTAGGCATGGCACTTGATCAGGTTCCAAACTCCTGAGACATACTAGACTCTTTCCATGAGTTTCCTTGAGTTTTCTAGAGCTTGTGGGGACATGCTGTGTGGGAGCTCTCCCCAAAGACATAGAGGTTTGCCTCACTGGAACTGAGAGTCGTTGAAAGGAAGGCTTTGACTGTTGTTTGTGCTAGTGCTTTAAACAGCATTTTGGGAGATCATGCCTTCTTAGTTTCTGGTGGGGTCATGGAAAGGGTACCACCCGGTGACACTATAGCTCTGCTGTGGTACTTCAACGCTGATGAGGGCAATGATTAAGAAACTTGTAGTGCAATGATTAGTAGGAATGGCCTGCGAATTAAGCCTGAGCTGTGCTTTGCCAGACAGACCAGGTAAACCCAAACATGGTCTGGTTGAGACCCCTGTCTCTTGAGGACTCCCAACTCCAAAAAAATTATCATGCATCCCAAGTGAGGTAAGAGACATGGTATGTAAGTGGGAGGCAGCTGCTAGGAGTTGTCAAGCAGGGCTTGGCTCAGAATGTGTTCAGCAGGGGAAGGTATTGGGAATAATGTTGTGCGGTGGAAAGATCCCCTTGAAGAACTCCTTAACCTGATGAACATGCCCTCTGTGAAGAAGACAGAGTTTAAAGGCTCCCTTGCAGAGGTCTCTAAGGTAGTTAAGAAGCTCCTCGGTGTCAAGTGCCATGTGTAAATAAGATTTTCCCTGAGATGCTGAAGGCTCCCAACCTTGTTGGGCAGTCTTCGCTGACATGCCTCTTTAACGTCAAGTGGGGGTCAGGGAAAGTGCCTGCAGAATGGCAAACTAAGGTGGTGGTCCCCATTTTTAAAAGGTAGGGCCGAAAGGTGTGCTCCATTTATCGAAGTATGATGCTGCTCAGCCAAGCTGGGAAAGCTTATGCCAAGGTGCTGAAAAGAAAGCTCCAACCATTTATCAGGAGGAGCGATGCGCATTCTGTCCTGGTAATGGAACAGTGGACCAGCCCTTTACCGTTGCAGGGGTTTGGGGGGGTTGGTGGGCTTGAGAAAGGTGTGCGATCTTTCCACCCAGGAAGTCATGTCAGGGGTACTGCTGGAGAATAGGGTATGGAAGCCATGACCACAAGCCATCCAGTACCTGAATCACCAGGGTGAGAGCTGAGTCCATACTCTCAGCAGGAAGTCAAGCAGTGGATGCTCCTCAAGGATTTCCCTTTATCACTGATTCTGTTTGTAATCTTCATGGATAGGATCTCAAAGCGCAGCCAGGGGGAGGGCCAGTGTGGGAACCTCAGAACAGAGTCCTGCATGGGTCCATTTTTGAAAACCTGCACCCGCCCATACGCATAAAACTCAGGACCAGAACCAACCCCTTAGCCATCCTTGTGTCTAAGTCACATCCACAAATACCCGTTAATAAAAGTCATGCAACCCGACCCACACCCGTGATTACACAAAATCTACAGTCACTCAGATTAAGCTGGGTTCTCTGTTCTCGAATTACAAACATGCACATCTTTTTCATTTGTTTTACTCTGAAAAATATATTTTGTTCTCACCCACTGCCCGCCTGCGTGTAGTTGATTTTTACACATGCTCATACCTATTAAATTATATACATACATAAATAAATAAATAAATATATGTATATATATATATATATATATATGTAATCGTTACACAGCTTTTTGCAGGTTACCTCCATGGATCTGATCCAGTGCAAGACCTCAGAATTGCTTCCCAGAGCAGAGTACATGGTGCTACTGGCTTTCATAAGACCATGACCTTCAGCATGGAGTGGAGTGGTTTTCAGTCAACCATAACGCGACTAGCACAAATAGTATTGTGCTGTCTTCTTTTTGTTTGGGAGGATAGATTACAGTCAAACAGAATTGCATTTGCGTCAAACTGATCCACAACTTCTTACTGCTGCTTTTATATGTGCATTAGTGCTAGCAAGGAAACAAAAGGAAAAGTGTGTGAGTTTAGATAATGAGCAGATTAGTAAGCAGACTCACTCTCCCTGTTGCTCCTGGCTTCAACCACCTCCTCCTCTGTGTGTTTCATCAGGCTGGTGTCTTAGCCTGCCAGTCTCACCTGAAGAAAGCTCTGATCTGAGAACAACCTACTGTACAGTCATTCATCTCCCCATCCCTGGTTTGTTTGTTAGTGTGTGTGTGTGTGTGTGTGTGTGTGTGTGTGTGTGTGTCTGTTGTGTGAGTGTGTGTTTGTTTTAATGTGTGTTTCTGTCTCTTCACACTCACCCCCTCAGCCTTCTCCTCTGTGTTGGCCAGCATCTCCTGAAGAGCTCGTACCGACAGTGACTGCTCCAACACAAAAGTGCAGATGGACAGATCTGGAGGCACATTCTGGAACAACAGGAACACTTTGATGATTTATTGATGTTCACTTAACTTTTCTACAGGACAATCAATTCTTCTGTAGCAACATTCAGGACTGCTGATCATTATGGGTGGTGTAAGATCAACTAAGAAGAAATGATTTGTTACTAAATGTATGTATACTTTATTAGAAACTTGCCCTTTTTCTTAACATAGCAATTTCTAACCACACTACTTTTATGAAACTCTCTCACTCAATCACTACAAAAATCAAAATATAATTTGAAAATTAAAGGCATTTCTGAATGTTCCAACTCAATAATAATTTCACGATTTGGAAAACAGGATATGTTTTCTCGATCTGGACATAACCAAGGCTGTCTTCCTGTGATAATGCATAGCAATGGTAATCAATCTACAATCATCAGACATAATATCTCTTTTATATCTTATAACTTACAGCAGAAGCTATTCAGGGAAAAGCCCTGTAACATCTCTAAAAATGCTCCCACAGACACTGCCTGACAGTGTGCCTGTAGCTGTCAAGAATGAATCTCCATCAGTCTATAGTGACTGACTGATATTAGTCACTGCAATATTCCTATAATTACACTGCAGAGACTAATAGTGCCCTCTTCTTCATGTCTGAAAGTCAGAGATGTCAAATGGTGCTGCCACTTAGTTGTGCACCGAATGCTAACAAGTCTCTCCTGCCCACAAAACTAAACTTCCTTGAATACTGACAACATTTTATCCACATTCCCCCTTTATTGAAAGCACAACCCTGATTCCAAAAAAGTTGGGACGCTGTGTAGACCGTAAATAAAAGAGAATGCAATGATTTGCAATTTTTTTTCAACCTATATTCAATTGAATACAGACAAACTGATCAATGTAATTGTTTTTTGTAAATATACACTTATTTTGAATTTGATGCCTGCAACAAGTTCCAAAAAAGTTAGGACAGGGAAACAAAACATTGGGAAAGCTGTTGAATGCTCAAAAAGCACCTGGAACATTCCACAGGTAAACAGGTTCATTGGTTACAGATCAAAGTTTCATGATTCGAAATGAAAGGGGCATCCTCTGAAGGCTCAGTTGTTCACAAGCAAGGATTATCACTTTGCGAAAAACTGTTTAAGAACAGTGTTTCTCAATGTATAGTTGCAACGAATTTAGGAATTTCACATCTACAGTCCATAATAATATCAAAAGATTTGAAGAATCCAGAGAAATCGCTGCACGTAAGGGGCAAGGCTGAAAACCAATAATGAATGCATGTGACCTTTGACCCCTCAGGCAACACTGCATTATAAAAACAGACAGGACTGTATAAACAATATTACTACATGGGCTCAGAAACATCATTGTCACTACTTGCATCTACAAATGCAAGTTAGGACTCAACTATGGTTCATCTCAAGGGGCAACCTGCTAACAAACATTCCATCCATGCAAAGTGAAGGGCATATATCAACAACATCCATAAATGTCTCAGACTTCTCTGGGGTTGAGCTCCTCTGGGATGGACTGACAAGTGTGCAGTGGTCTGACAAGTCCACATTTCAATAGTTTGAGGAAACATGAATTTCATGTCCTCTGGGCTAAAGAGGAAAAGGACCATCGAGACTGTTACCAGCTCAAAGTTCAAAACCAGTATCTGTGTTAGTGAGTTAGTGCCCATGGCATCATGAGTAACTTACACATCTGTGAAGGCTCCATGAATGCTGAAAGGTCCATACAGGCCATCCAGATTACAGGGATGTCCCTGCTTTCCAGCAAGACAATGAGACACATTCTGCACGTGTTCCAAACAGTGGGGTTTTGTAGTAAAAGAGTGCAGGTACTAGACTGACCTGCCTGGTCTAGACCCTTACTGAACATGTGTGGCACATTATGAAGCACAAAACACAACAAAGAACCCAGGCTGTTGTGCAACTAAAGTTGTATATCAAGCAAGAATCATAAAGAATTTCACTTTAAAACTTCAATAATTAGTGTCCTCAGTTCCCAAACACTTACTGAGTGTTGTGAAAAGATGATGTCACACACCGCTAAACATGCTCCTTTCCCAACTTTTTTGAAACACATTGTAGACATCCAATTGAGAATAAGTGTATATTTACAAAAAACAAAAGATTTTCAGTTTGGACATTAAATATCTTATCTCTGTATTATATTCAGTTGAATATAAGTCAAAAAGGATTTGAAAATCATTGCATTCTGGGGTTTTGTTTTTAATTTAATTTAATTGATTACTTCAGAAGTTTAAAGTGTAGTTCTGTTTCCTCATATATTCTCTGGGGGATTAAGAGGCAAAATGTAACTCTAACCTGAAGACATTTTTAATTAAAATTACATGAATCGCCCCTTGTGTCTTTTCTGGAGGAATTTGCATCGCCATCACTCATTTATTTGGGGGTTTCCTTTACTGTGTCACCTGACTGACATTCTGTTGTTCATGTGGTATAAGGGAGTGTATTAGAGTTTGTATCAGTACCTTGGAGTTGGAGATGGATTCCAGAAAGCAGAGTCTGTTTCCAAAGCCTTCAGCAGCCAGACAGAGTTTCTGTTGCTCCTTATGGATAGTGGCTGAGCACTGTAGGACCACCTCATCATCCTAAACACACACAAAGGTACAGTTACAAATCAAGACACTCAGTGACCCAGAGTCAATAACAGAGATTTTATTTTACTCATTGTAGGTGGTGGCTGAAAGCTGCAGAGTGATGTCATCTTTCTGACCATCACAAACACACTTCAACATCCAGCCCTACACAGTTTAGCAACACATCTTATCACTGTGAAGAGTCAAAATATGTAAACATACACATCTTGTAAGTAAATAATGTAAATAACAATGAAGACTAAAAGTAGAAAGTTGTTGCACCTACCCTTCATGAACAAAATGCACAGTCGACAATACAATAAATACAAAAATAGTTTCTCTCACACACGCAACACACACACACACACACACACACACACACATTATATGTCTGTATTAACTGTGTCATATATGTGTATATGTGGAATGTTTTTTCTAACTATGTATAGTCTTCTGCTTCTGCTGTTTTGCTGTGGTATTGTCATATAATGTTCTGTTAACTGCAATCTATTTATAGCATGTTAATGAAGCGCAATTTCTGCATTCATTTCTGTTTTGTACAATGTTAGAGTGAAAAAAACAGTATAGAAGCAACATGCAAAATTTTTGGCACCCCAAGACATTTAAGTGGTCAGACAACTTTTACCAGGGCCCTTGAAATTTAATCAGCTTCTTTGGGCTATGGTTTGCTCACAATCATCATAAGGAAATGCCAGTTGATGCAGACTTGAAACTTATATGTTTGGAAAAGGGTACAGAGGGGGAAAGAGAGAGAGGGAATGACATGCAGCAAAGGGCCACAGGCTGGAGGCGAACCCGGGCTGCTGCGGCGACAGCCTTGTACATGGGGCGCCTGCTCTACCACTAAGCCACCAACACCCTGAATTTTATTTAAAGAAAAACAAAAACCTGTCCAACTGTTAAACACTCAAGATGAAGAGAGGATGGCTTCTAAAGCAGGACAATGATCCTAATCCACAATGGATTTTCTCAAAAGGAGCAAGCTGAAGGTTTTGCCATGACCCTCACAGTCCCCTGACCTAAACATCATTACAAATCTGTGGATAGACCTCAAAAGAGCAGTACATGCAAGACGATCCAAGAAACTCACGGAACTAGAAGCCTTTTCTAGGAGGAAATGGTGAAAATCCCCCAAACAAGAATTGTAAAACTCTTGGTGAGTTACAAAAGGTGCTTAGAAGCTGTGATACTTGCCAAGGGGGGCACTACTAAATACTGACCATGCAGGGTGCCCAGACTTTTGTTTCAGGCCCTTTCCTGTTTTTTTAATTTTGAAACTGTAAAAGATTCTAATATAAAAAATAAATCTTGCTTAAAATATTGAAGAACTTTAACTTTTTACCTTTTGGTGATCAGGTCATCTTTTACTTGCTTAGCTATTCACAGTAAAATTTTTGACCAGGGGTGCCCAGACCTTTGCATGCAACACTGCATGTATCTGTAACACTACTGACACACAGGCACACATTTTAGCAATGTCAAATTTTCTGTAAACATGATGATCTCCTCCTGTGCTGTTGCACTTTGCCAATATAAAACCAGATTCAGTGACATCAAATAAACAGATAACCAGGTCTGTTCAGTCTAGATCAGGCAGATAATCATTTTCCATTCTCCTCACCATGTGCATTTTAATCATGGGTTAGATCAATGGAGACAACACAAACTATCAACACACGTTCACTTTGTCACTAACACACACACAGGCCAAATGCAGTGCACACTGAGGCACAGTGTGTCTTGTGGCTATAATAGCTTCCTATCAGCCATTCAGACAATAACAGCACTACAACATGTCCTGCATTAGAGTGTTACAATTAATTAAAAACCTGTCTGCTCACATGTCACAGCAGCTAATCCTGCTGTAACTGAGATCTAATCAGCATACATCTGTTTATCTGCCTAATGTCTGTTCACCCATACATGGGCATGTGTACCAAAGTCTTCTCAGGAACTTCTCAGGAGTTTCTGTGAATATCATTTTAAGTAAGTGTCTGTGTGCAATTAACCATGGTTGGACAAAGGATATACCCCCATCAACCCCAACCTTCTTCCAATCTCTGTCCTGGACTTAAGTTGTGGCAAAGTCATCCACTCCTTGAATTCCTTGGCCAGAAGACTATATGAGTCTTTGGAGTCTTTAGTGGAGGTGTCAGAGAGGAGGATGCTAAGAAAACCACTCAGTATTCTAGACAACGCCTCTCACATCCTGCATGCATCTGGAGTCATATCAGAGCACACTTAGCCGTAGACTGAGATCACGGAAGAGCACCACAGAACACTACAGGACATCTTTTCTACCTTTGGCAATCAAACTGTACAAACTGTACAAACTCCTCCCCCTTCTGTAGAGAGGAGAGCTGAAACAAGGTACACTGACAGCAAGATTAACCTACAATAGGTGCACTACAACTTTTTGCACTACTGCTTTTTGCTCCTTAAACACTTTATATTTTGAATATTTTGACTGATTTTTTGTTTGTGGCCCTGTCCTGCAGAACCCACTGGTTCTTCTGGTTGCTACTGGTTTGTGAGCGTTTATTGTTGTTATTGTGATTTGTGTTACCGTAATTGTAGTATTCTCTGGCACAAGAATTTCCTTCAGGATGAATCAAGTTCTATTGAACTGAGTTGAATTGAACTAATTTGAACTGAACTGAACTGACCTGAAAGATAGCGATGATGATGAAGTAATGAAAGACTCATTATGTGTCACTTTACTTTAGGACATAAAAAGGTTAACTAATGGACAGGTTATTGAGTAATGATTCTGTACTGATGAAGTAACTAGTTGACTAATTATTAAGTCGTGATAAACCCCTCTATGAAATTTGATCAGGGATTACTGAAGAACTGACCATTAACTAATAGTTAGTTCCTCATTAGTTCCTCAGTAACTACTCCTCTGAAATTTGATCATGAGTTACTGAAGAACTGACCATTAACTAATAGTTAGTTCCTCATTAGTTCATCATTCGTTCCTCAGTACCTACTCTTTTGTTCCTCATTAGTTCCTCATTCATTCCTCATTAGTTACTCATTCATTCCTCATTAGTTCCTCAGTAACTACTCCTCTGAAATTTGATCATGAGTTCCTGAAGAACTGACCATTAACTAAGTTATTTCATCATTAGTTCCTCATTAGTTCCTCAGTAACTACTCATTAGTTCATCATTCGTTCCTCAGTAACTACTCTTATTTTGTGTAGCTTAGTTCCTCAGTAACTACTCTTTTGTTCCTCATTAGTTAATCATTCGTTCCTCATTAGTTACTCATTAGTTACTCATTAGTTCATCAGAACTACTACTCTAATTTTGTGTACCGTTGTTCCTCAGTAACTACTCATTAGTTCCTCATTAGTTCCTCAGTAACTACTCTAATTTTGTTTACCTTATTGTAAAGTGTTACCAAAATCATTTTTTGTACCAGGCTGTAAATGTAAACATCAACATTTAAACATGAGGGTCTATGACAGGGGTCGGCAACCTGTGCTATTAAAGGAGCCATTTTTGGTCAAAAAAAGGAAAAACAACAACTCTGAAACCAAAAAATAAATTTGAGCCTTGAATGATGGTATCTAAATTAGCCTATCAACATTACTAATGGCTCCAAATGAGCATTTATTAATAACTTTTACCACAAGGTGGCTCCTCTGCAGTGGGCTTTTCATGATCATTTGCTACTTTAACTTTGCAGCGTTGGTGGTGAAAGTAAAGAAATCTGTCCACTCCGCACACCATTAAGTTCTCTGTTTTCTTTTTTTAAATTTGGAATCCATTAGTTAGACTGGCTAGAGAGACTAAAGACAAAACAGCAAAATTTAGAGGAAAAGGTGCCAGATCATAAATGTATGATGCACATTTTAGTTGAAGAAATACTAACTACACTTTACATAGAACAATGATGTACATTTATTTATTTATTTATTTTTTTTAAGTTCTTTATTTCCCTTTCTTTTTTTTTTTTTTTTTTTGACAAACCCATAGGGAGCCACTGTAGATGTGATAAAGAGCCACTTGTGGCTCTGGAGCCGCAGGTTGCCTACCCCTGGTCTATACGGATTTACTCGCTTTTGGAGTCAGCCTCAAGTGGCCATTTGAGGAACTGACAATTTTTTGGCACTGGCAGTTCCAGCTTGGTGGGAACGCATGGTCAGAGTTGGTGGATGAAACACTAATGAGCATGTGCAGTGCAGTCTTTGGGTCTGATATCCAGTTCCTATTATACATCCAGGGGAATACCTTATATGACCAGAAGGTAGGTGGAGCCTGCAGGACAAGCAGCTCATATCTAGCCTGAAAATCTGAATTGCTTTTGAAGCTCATGCTTCACTTGTGCTATACGCCCGCCAAAGTAACCTGAAGTCTGTATTCCCATTTTAAGGCAATTCTCTCATAAATCAGCATAAATAATTATGAATTAGGGCCCTCTTTGTTGTTTCATCATTTGTGAGGGCTCTCTACCACTGGAAGATGAAAACAGACTCAATGTGGCTGGAAAACGGCCACAGAGTGAAGACCTCTCCCAGGGGCACAATTCTAGTGAATTGTCTGCAGTGTTTCTCTCAGGCTGCAGCTTGATGATGTTGGTGAATATACCGTACAAGAAGAATACACTTTAATACATACAGCTGGAAATAACTAAATGTAATAGGGTTCCACTGGGGAACATTGTAGTTGTCATAAGCTGCCTCTGGAATTCATCAGTCACTGTGGTTCTGCTTAATTATCTAGACGTGTGGGCTGAGGGAATACCATCACACACACACACACACACACACACACACACACACACACACACACACACACACACATAGAGCCATGTAAGGTTTGTTGGAAGCTGGCGTAATGTCTTAATGACTATTCTAATGTCTGGCACATAGAATCCCTCCTGCCCACACCCACATACATGCACACACAAGAAACTGGGAGCTAGCTGAGATATCTGCAATGGCTATCATTAACATGAATAATGCCTTAGTGACATTTATAGTGGATGACACACACGCACACACAGATACTGTTCCCTACATGAAGATGTCTGGTGTCTGTCAGCAGTACTTTGCATTCCAGCCTTCTATGGAGAGAGAGAGAGACAAAATGGAAACGAGACAGACGCAGAGGGACTTATGATGATCAACGGCAGTCGTTTCGAGCAACATGTAGTAATTTCAAATTTGTAGCATGTGTGTCTAAGTGTGTAGTCCACTCACTTTGACTGCAGTAGAAACCATTAGATAATCATTGCAAGGACATGCCTCAAGCTGCATTTTCCCTACAGGCCACTAGAGGCTGATCTGATGCCTCTATGATTAAGGTTAAGTTGGTTTAGGGATAAACAGGATAGGTCCAAGAAGCAAGAAGGGGTCAGACAGTCTTTCAGTCAGTAAACAAGTATTCAATTTTGCCATATTAGATACAGCACATCTTTATTTACAGGTAAAATAGATAGTGAGCACATCTGCTAAAACACAAATGGTGCTAAACAGCACCAGAAAGTGGCCCTTTTTAGTTGTAATCATAGGCAAACCTTTTTTGGTGCCATACAGCACCCATGTTTTAAAAGGTGCTACGAAGCGCATTTTTCCTAATAATGCTATACTGTACAAACCTAGATGCACCAAATATGTAATATGTATTGTTTGTAAATTTATGAGTGTAGGGGCCCTTGAATAATGCCAGATCATACCATGGACAAGACAGTAGGCTTCTAAATGGCACCTTTACTTAAAATAAACATGAATGACTGTTAAACATTTTTTTGTGAAATTTTGGCTTAAATGATTCAGAACCCTGTACTAAAGGCTTACAGAGAAACACAAAACAACACCTTTTTAAAGCTGGAAAATTGCAAGTATGCAGAGGTAAAAAAGTTAAGAGCCATTGCTTTTAAGTGTTAACCTCTGATAAAGCACTGTTTGTAGGTCATTTTATTTATTGCTTTCATTCTTTCTCCAGTAAACTAAACTAAGCTGAAGAACTGGGGAAAGAACCAGTAGAGAAGTTCTAAGGATCCATACCAGGGCTTAAAAGGTTCTGTACTGCTTCTTCAGCATAGTTGAGTTTAATTTATTGGGGAATGAACCAGCAGAGAACCTCTAAAAACTGTACAGGGGCTTTAAAGGTTCTCTACTGGTTCTTCAGCGCAGTTTAGTTTAGTTTACTGGGGTAGAGAACCTCTGAAGATAAATACAGGGGCTCAAAAAAGTTCATTGGCAGCAGTGCTGTTTATTTATTTATTTACTTATTTAGCACCACTGAGGTACCAACATTTTTGTACAGGAAAACCACAACAAGTTATCCAAATTAAAGAGCATGTCTTTTCTACATGTCCCGTGGAACAATACAAGTGTTTTCTGACCTAAAGCCTCTATCAGCAGGATAGCATCATTTGTCTTTGCCTTCCAGCACCATTATAAATCGCCGTTGAAAATGTAATCTGTTGTATGTGATAACACTATGTTTAAGGCTTGGTTAGATTAAGGCACAAAAACAACTTGCTTCGGGTGAGGGAAACATCATCGTTTGAGTTACTATTACTACTTACTGACTGACTTACCCCACCCCACCTCCTCTATAATAATATCAACTAAATTCTTCCTTCACTCATGACAGACAGCTGTCACATAAGCATCATTTCATTTTGGTGCACCTGCTAAAATGACAGTTGTAAACATGGCAAGTCAAAGTTGAACCAGGAAGTAGGTCTAGAAGGTCTTAAGTGTGATGGATGTTCAAATTGGTGGTAATTTCACTGTTTGACTTTGTTTTGTCTTTCAAATAAATGTGACTAACCTGGAAGGTTTTTTCAGCTTTCATGACTGTCTGTTACTTTTATAAAAATAACAATGTGTCATATTCACTGAAACCCTCCCTATATACTGACACAAGGGTGTAAATATACATGCATTAAAATACAAATGCTGCCATCTGCTATATATGTCCTCAAGAAGGCAAACCGTCTCCATCAATGTATCTCTTTTTTCTTTTATGAGATTGTCAAAAGCAAACCTACAACAAATTATATGTTCATTTTACATAAACTATAAATAAACTATTTTAAAAAATCAATTTTAATGAATAATGTCTTATTCTATTTGCTATTTTTGTCATATACAGATTTGCTATGGTTACTGGTAATATGTATGTTGATGCTGTCCAATGTCAAGTCTGTTTTTGATCATGTGACTATACTATAAAATATAGGTAGCTCTTTCAACATAATAGTGTGCAATGGGGCCCATCCTAACTACCATATAAAAAAATCATATTCCTCTGCCTCCTTGTAGTGCTTCTAATTGCATTACCACATGAAAATAATCAATCAGAGCCAAGGAGTCTCCAATGCAGCTGTCAATCATTTCAATCACTGCTCGTGAAAGGCAGTCAAACTGTCAAACGAGACAGCACTGATCAAATATGGATCAAGATTCTGCTACTGCATTGTCTATTTCTTACCTCAAATGTTTTTGGAAACATATTTTAGTGTACTGTAAAATGACTGGCAGCATGCAGATTATCTGTTTCATTACTGTGTGGATGTACTGCAGTTTAAGCAAATACACACAGTTATTTTTATGAAAGTTACGAACTGTAGCTTTAACAAAAACAATATTAATTTCCCCTGATCCTCACCTTTTTTCTACAGCAAAAAAGCAGTACAAGTTTATAAAAATACAAAATACACTTAATTGCATTTTCCAAATATTTTTGGAAGAAAAATGATCTGTTTTTAAATAGCAAACTCTGTTCGGCAGTACAGTATATTGGTTTTCTGTATGTGTGTGCGCATGCACAACAGCGGATAGTAATACACGTTATGTTATCAACATGTTGTTTCTATTGTATTCCACTCTGGGCCACCAGAGGCTGCTGCAAGAGTCTCAGCATCCTCACTTCCCACACCTGCTGGAGTCTAGAAATTCTGATTAATGTCATGCAAAGAGTGTTATTGGAAGCCTTTTCTTCAACATTGCAAAAGAGGCGTGGACTTCATTACACAAACACGTGACAGGGGAACTGGTCATCAAGCTGCACTCTGAAAAGCCTGGAAATATGTTCAGGGAGTGAATGAACGGACCGTGCATCCATTTCATGTGAAAAAATGTAGACTAAGAAAAGATGTGGGGTTCATGTATGTAGTTTCAATGCACAAACGTGGACCATCTTATGTTACACTATATAAGGGTTTTAAAAAACATTTATGAGTGTGTTTTATGTGTGTGTGTTAGCCATAGTGACAGAATGGCTTCCCTTGCTTGAGAAAAACACTCTCTTAGGCTGCATCTGCCCTCCTCCCACACATACAGAAATAGACTGACATAAATTAGCATGTCTTCTACAGTCTACACAATCATACACACACACACACACACACACACACACACACACACACACACATGTACACACACACTCATACACAACTGTGTGCACAAGCATAAAAGCAACCTGAAAAACTAAATCAGAAATGTGCACACACACGCACAAAAGCACATTAGAGTGCATGGTCAGTGCTCAAAAGCAGCACAGAGTTGAATACACACAGTCTTACACAACAGCTTATTCAACAGTAGCAGTCAGTGGAAACATTAAATACAACCTTCCTGAAACGCAGTGCAGGATAGGAGGCAAGGGAGAGAGACAGACAGACAGACAGACAGACAGAGAGAGAGAGAGAGAGAGAGAGAGAGAGAGAGAGAGAGAGAGAGAGAGAGAGAGAGAGAGAGAGAGAGAGAGAGAGATGCCACAGAGGCCTGTCTGTAGTCCAAAGGTAGACACACAGCATCGCGGACAGACACTGCAACAACGAATAATCCTCCTCTGATACAAGAGAGAGGGAGAGAATGAGATTAAGAGTAAGAGAACAAAATATTGGGAAAGTAAACAACACCGTTAACATCTATAATCCCATCCACTGCATCCACCAGTCCAAAGGTCAACGATAGCACAGCGATTTTCTAAAACAGCTGCTCACTAGTTTTTTAGCAAACGGTATTCAAACAGGAGGATACAGTGCACTTGTTGGGGGCTAATTTCAGCAGTGGATTGAGTATAGAGTGGTCGGGGGACTAGAAAAGCACTTTACAAATGCTATTCCATTTACCAATTCACATTTGGTTCTCTGGTGAGAATTTCAGGCAACACGAATATTGAAATGAAAATAAACTACAGTGTGTGTACTCAGGGTAATGACGGAACATGTGACCCAGTGCAACAGTGTCACTCACTGATCTGTTTTTAACAGTTATTGTGCTACAATGGTGCTCTTTGGCACAGAGGAAGAAGATTAGGCTTTGATACACACACAACACTTACTGGCAGAATGTTGGTTTGCAACAAGCGGCAACCTCCATGGCTTAAAAATAAAGCCAAAGCAGAAGTGCCAAAAACAGCAGTTCTTTAAATGGCCACTTGAGGCTGACTTCAGAAGGGTTTAAATCCTCATAGACCCCCATGTTAACTTGTCCAACTTTATAGCAGAAATGAACAGCATACAGTCTGGTACAAAAAACAGTTTTGGTCTCCATAGCTAGTTCTATAGTTTTACATTTTATTCAAGCTTTATTTTACGCAAAATTAAGGTCTGGCTGCTTTAAATGATAGGCTGTCTGCTCATAAGTGTCCTTGGCTTCTGAGTCAGATCCACCCCTTGGTCCTCCACAGCTACAGCTTCTGGCCTAAATATGGTCACTTCTGACTCCAAAACACAAAGATGGCCACTGACGAAATGCCAAACTTAAGGCTTCAAAACAGGAGTCCATAAACCAGCTAGCTAACCAACTAGCTACATTTATTTATTTTTTTTACAGTCAATGGTCTGCCTATTGGATTTGGCAAAAAGAAGAAAACACAGAATATAACCAAATGTATCCCTTAAAGGTCCAGTGTGTAGGTTTTAGTGGCATCTAGTGGTGAGTTTGCAGACCACAACAAACTGTGTGCCAAGTGTGTAGGAGAACTACAGTGGGATACACAAAAACATATCTAGAGCCACTGTTTGATTTGTGTGTTCTGGGCTACTGTAGAAACAACCTGGCATACTCCATGGAAGAGGACCTACTCCAAATGTAGAAATGGTACATTCTAAGGTAAAACACAATGATTCTTAGTTTCGGGTGATTATACACTAATGAAAACATAGTTATGAGTATTATATTCAATTTCTGCCAATATATCCTCTTAATTTTACACACTGGACCTCTAAGTACACAGAAAGAATCAGGACTTTTTGCAGTTCCATTTGCAACGGGAGGTCAGAATTTGTGAGTTCCCAGTCAGAAATTTCAACCGGAACCCCCCCTGAAGTTGGATTTCTGACTAGAAAAGTGGCAGGAAGCTCACCAACCTCGACCTCAAATCCAACATGGCTGCTCTATGCATCAACAGTAGTAAAATGCTTTAATAATATACTGTTTGGTCGCAACTCTGTCTCTTTTGTGTCACAATAAAACAGTCACATACACAGTACTGTTCTACTTCTATCTGTGGACATGTTTCTATTGTGTTTCTGTGCACAAAATACAGAGTTATATGTTGTTATCAACTAACATCCCTAACAATGGCTGACAATGGCTAACCTGGCACCCAGTTAACTTGGGTGTGACATAATTCCCTGCTTTAACTTCTAACTTCCAAGGGAAATGGAAAGCAGCTTTGGTTAGCTAAACTTAGCTTAAAGACTGAAACCAGGGGTAAACAGCTCGATTGGCTCTGTCTAAGGTGAAGAAAAAAAAACATCCACTAAAGCTAACTAATTAACATGTTGTTATTTGTATGTTTGGACAGAACAAACAGAAAAATGTAAAAGTTATACACTGGAGCTATTCATTGGTGGACAACAGCTGGGCATAGTGGCTATGTGCAGTTTCCTGGAGTCTTGTCGAACAGGTTTACTAGGTTTGGTACCAAGCGCTGCCTGCATGGATACACTGCTGTTTGTGAAGAAATAGCTTCCAGAAGGCAGGACACAATTTGCCTAAGCTTGGCTAACTACGTCCTGATTACAGCTCTGTATTTAAAGCACAGACATGAGAGTAATCAATCAATCTTATCTCAATCTAAAAAAACTAAGCAAATCATATTTCCAAATGTGAATGTAAATCCATTATTTTATCTTCTTTCAGCTCTAATTTGGGCTCCACCAACCCCAGAGGAAAAAATTCTGGTTAGTATAGTGAAGCATTTAGCTGCCAATCTTTAACCAAAAAAATAGACAGAGAGCAGGATGGACATTCCAGTTCACAGCAGGAAGGTCGGAGTGGCAGCCAACTATATTTGTGTCATTGCAAAGAATTGTGACTGCTGTAGCGGGCAAAATTCTGTATAAACCTACTTGCTGCAAACTCACTGAATTGAGGTTTTGCAGTAACAACTAAACAAGCAGCAAAGCAGTACAAAGCATGGGCATACAGTTCAATGTCCAATCTACTCTCATTCTATTTCTATGTCTGTTGCTTGCTGATGATCAGGCCCAAATGGAATCTGCAGGATTTTTAATTGTTTTTAGTGATGATCCAAAATGAAAATCTGGGAAATTCTCAAGAATTTTTTTTCTCATAATGTGATAGTCAGTATTCATTTATAACAACAATTGTTTTTGAACAAAAATAATCTCACACAATACATTAAAACCAAAAACTACCTCAAGCAGGCTAAAATAACTACTTAGGAGATTTTAGTCAAAACTTTGAGTCTGAAATTTTATTTAATCATGAATACTTCAAGAAAAAGTTGAAAATTTTATTTTTTTTAGAAAAGTCAATCAACAAAATGTGGCACACATGGCCATTAAAATGGAAGGTTCAATATAGAGCAGAGACAATCTATTAACAGTAATCATATTTCTGACATTTCTTCTTACTACACCACTAACTTTGATTTTAAGGCTAACTGAACACAACACATGATTGTCACACATATGCACAAGGAGGTGGAGGAGACAGTAACAACATTCTGATTTTTACAAGCAGCATCTATATTCCTATAATCTGCGGAAAATTTGAGAAAAATCTACAGAAAATCTGAGGAGGTTTTTCAGGTGCAGATGTTGTACGGGCCAGCTGATTAGCAGTATTGTGCAGTGTTGTTTTTAGAGCTTTTTCTCTAGAAAAAAAAGCCTCCTGCTGCTGTTGGAAACAGTAGTGATGAGGGTTGTGAGACTGAACCAAAACAGTAAAGTGTGTGGCTGTCAAATCAAAACAATGAGCTGAAAGATACTAAAATGCCCCGTAGAGCTGAGGGGAACTGCAGAGTCAGTGAGTGTTGAAATAATTTTATAAAATACATAATATTAAGACAATTTTGATGATAAACTTACAGTTTTAGTGATGCATGCCTAATTCTGGCCTCATATCAAAGCTATAGAGTGACACGTGTTGAGCAACTGTACATCCCTCTCTGTCATGAACATTATTTATGTGACACAACCCAAAATGAAGTCTGTATTAAATCAAAATCTAACAGACTGATTTCAGCAGCTTCTGCTGCTGTAAGCTACTGCATGCACCAGATCAGCCTGCTGTGTGTCAGTATGCACTGTAGTACTGTGTGTGTATGGTGTTTGTGTGAGTTGTATTCCAAGTATCCAGTGTTATAGAGCATCAGGGATTTGGAAGACACACACACACACACACACACACACACACTGACAGTGGGCAGGTCAGCGGAGGAGGGTTTAAAAGCTTGGCACAGAGAGAGAGTGAGTGTGGAGGAGGGGAAAGCGTCAATGATGTAATCTGAGAAAAGCAGAGGGAAGAGAAGAGCAGAGAGGGATACACTTCATTCTGATCAGAGACTGCTGTACACTGAAAAATACTGATCATCATTCACGTAATGTTTATAATTCACATTAGGTTAAAGATGATTAGTTTATTTAAAATACTATTTATTAAAATTTTGATCTGACCATCTCATATAATTTTAACAGAATAAAGGCTGATGACATTACCTGATCTCCATATCACTAACTGTCATATTTACCTCTGTGATAATATTTTTTTTATGTTCCTATAATGTTTTTCTTCAAACAGATATGACATCACATTACCTGTAGATTACCACAAAGAAAAATGCAACTTTTTTCCACATTCCCATTTGAATTATAATAAATCATAAAAAAGAAATATTGCAATACTCAAGTGATTCAATTTGATAGGATGATAGTCACTGAAACTGTCCAATCAATGAGTCACCCGTCAGTCTTTACAACTTCATGTTTCCTCCTCTTGATTTATTTGGAAAAAGACGGTGTGAACATTAACTGGGCTAGAGCTACATGGAAACGATGGATCATTTTTTGTCTTGGTACAGACCAAATGAGCTGAACTACAGGTGTGAACGAACCTTTTAAGTCCAATACTACCACAGACAGCTCTGATCCGCTCTGCTCTTCTTCTCTGTTATGCAAGGGCTTGTTGGGGAATTGGATTTGAACATTGGTTTTGTCCTGGGCAACTTGACAGTACATCTTTGTGAGACCATGAGAACATCTCTGCAGATACCACCTGCTGCTGGACAACAGGTAAAGAGATAGCTGTATGATCCTTCCCCTGAGGTTTGCAGTGGTGGGTAGAAACACACTACAAGTAATGCACTCAAGTACAATAGTAGTTTTTCAAAAAGTACTTCAAAGAGTACTTTTCATGTTCATTTTTTTAAACTATACTCCTGCTCTTAACTCAGTATTTTGGAGCCAGCACTTCTTTTTGCCATTTATACCTTTGTTATAACTGGTAGATTAATCAGTGGGTGTGCTCATAAATCCAATCTGAGGCCCTGCACCAAAATAAGCATGTTGTTGTTCAAACAAATAGAGCTTTCTCTTTCTATATGAATTAACTAAAGGTCAAGTTTAGCACATTCAGTGCAACCGCTCGTTGCATTGTGGGCCGTTGTAACAAACTTTGCACCACAAAGATGAACATATTTCCACTGATAACATTTAAGTTAAATTATGAACTGGAATTACTGTCCCACAGTTGTATGCCTCCATGCACCAGTCCAGTTTCTCCTACAGTTAACATCCATGTCTGTGAAAGCATAGATGCTTCATACCCATTGTCCCACCCAAAAGCACAGAAGATTTATATAATTAGCACAGTTTCAAGGTGGGCACACAGGATGAGTGTCACCAATTCATTATCAGACCAAATAGTTTCCCTTCAGTTCCTGAGGTATGATGTTGAATAATGGCCAGGAAAATATTTTATGCAGAACACTATGTCACAGTGAAGTTGACCTTTGAGCTTTTGGATATAAAATAATAGAGCTACAACTATTAGTTGTTTAATTGAGTGGTTCCAGACTGGTGGTCCAAAAGTGGGTCATCACTCCATTCTGAATGGACCGTAAGTAACTCGCAAGTTTGTCAAAATAACACTTTATTTTTAAGTACAGTGAATTTCTGGCACAGAGTTTTTATTTTAAAATTCAGTTTCCTGCTGAAGAGTGAGTGACTAATGGACAGCTACTTTACAGAGACAACAAATTAGCTCAACAACATAGGCAACCACAAGTATGATGTTTGAACTTGAGCTACATAACTAATTAAGTAATCTGGAAAATAATAAGCAGATTTGTCAATAATGAAAATTATCTTCAGTTACTGCCCTAGAGAAAAGGGTTTCAATGCTCTACCCACCACTCTAGGTTTGCATACAGTAGTAAACTCCATGTGACCCAGTCACAGATGGGGTGACAGATGGGGCTAGGAATAAACATATGCATCGACTAATAGAAGTGTTTGGTTGATTATTTGATGCAATCCTAGCAGTACATCTTGTAAAATCTGCATCTGGCCAGGCTACCACGGACTGTTTGGGAAACATAGTCATAGGCTGTGATTAGGCTGCCTGTTCTTCTTAAACTTGAGATGACCCCCTTATTCTCTGTACCTGGATCTCACTGTTTTGGGGATGGTATGGTGTTAGGAACGTCTGCAGCTACTGCTCATAATGGTTAACAATAATGGTTCATCTGGTCTGAAACAAAGTAGTTGAGGGTATAAAGTCCCTTCTGAACTGCTCCTGTAGTACCTGGGTTTAATCGATCAGTCTGTTGTGTATGTCTGATGTGACGTAAATGAGGTGTCCTTCTCATTCAGCCACGTGCTATTTCTCAGAAAAAAATTAACACGTGTTCCCCATACAACTAAAAAGATGCTTTGATCTTGTGTCAGTCCTTGTGAACTAACTCACCAACTATCTGCAGGCCCTTATATTTATTACATGTATAATTCTAAACAGAGATTAATATGTTGGATGTTGTGATTTCAACCTGAGGTCATGCATATGAGGGGCAAGGACATTGTTGTTGCTGAGGCATGTATTTGTACCTGAATAATGTTTCATTATGTTTTCATTATTCACTGTTTGTCACCTTGCAGGCTTGTGGCTATAAAAGGAAGCACATGGAGAGGCAGAGCTCTCTGTTTCATTGGTGGAGTTAATTTCACACTGTTCTTATTTATTAGTTTGGTCTCTAGTAATAATTTTTCCATTTTTATTTGGGAGTAGTGCAACTGAACAGGTGTTTTGAAAGTCAATTTTCCTGGTAATCTTTTGTTTTGGCATGTTAATATCTTGTACACTTTGGCTGAGCCACAGAAAAGCAAAAAACAGTTACTGCAAATTGCTCAGGTACAAACTGCTGAAATTGTAAACAACACCTTAAAACTTCATTTTTATCAAGTGCTCCAATACTCTATACTTCTGGCATATATATGTTCTATATCAAAATGCTAAGATGAGCCTGGTGATATCCATCCATCCATCCATCTGTTTTCATCTGCTTATCCAGGGCCAGGTTACAGGGGCAGCATACCAAGCAAAGCGCCCCAAGTCCAAACGAAGGAGCAGCAGCTCTACTCCAAGCTCCCTCCAGATGTCTATGTGCCTCACCCCTTCTCTAAGGCTGAGCCCTGCTATCCCATAGGAAACTAATTTCGGCCACTTGTATTTGCGATCTCATTTTTTCAGTCACTACCCAAAGCCCATGACCATAGGTGAGGGTTGGGATGTAAATAGACAGGTATATCACATCACCCCCCTGCAGTCCCAACCGGTGAAAGGATACAAAATCCTCAAAACTCGAACAAGTAGACTGAGAAACAGTTTTATTCCCTAGGCCATCAGACTTTTAAATGACAGGAAACAGTAGCTGTGCAATAACATGACAATATGCACTTTATTACAGTGCAATAACACAGCATTATGCACTTTACTAGAGTGGTGTACTAGTCCTGTTTTTTTATAGATTATCGATTGGTTTTAGGTAGTAGTGATTGCTTTTAGACTTGGTTTTAAGGTGCTGTCATTGTTTTGTCCTGTTGTTTTTTTTTTCATTGTTGGAGCACCACAATAGTGCAGCACAGCACCCGCATCACTGCAGATGCCGCACCAAACCACAAATCTTTCTCACGCTCATTCTACAAGATCTCAAGATACTTGAACTCTCTCGCTTGGGGCAGTAACTCTCGCCCAACCCAGAGGGGGCAATCCACTGTTTCCTGGCAGAGGACTATGGCCTCAGACTTGGAGGTGCTGACTCTCATCCCAGCCGCTTCACACTCAGCTGCAAACCACCTCAGTGCCTGCTGGAGGTCATGATGTGATGAAGCTAACAGAACCACATCATCTGCAAAAAGCAGAGATGTAATTCTGCGGTTTTCAAACTGAAATCCCCAGTATGATAATACTAATTATTATTTTCCTTGTCAGTCCATATGAAGGTGGGTGATGATATGAGGATTATCATCATAAAAGCTCCCAAAGAGTGAAGCCAAAAGATCCCATCAAAAGCATCAAATAATTTTAATAAATTATTTGATGCTGTGCAAAGAGGGTGTGACATCATATCTGACAGTTGTGTGTGTCAGTTTATGTGCTAGTGATCCATGGCTCTGCTCGCGACTGGGTTGGATGGGCCATATGGGCAAGAACTTAATACTACGACTCCTTGTCCATACTGCTACTGCGCAGAATCTGGCTCCAAATGACAAAGATGACAGCACCTGTATCAAGAATACTTTAGCGTTATTTTTGTACGGTGGGAGGAAGTGGATACGTGGCGTCTATGAGTCTATGAGTTGTGTCCACATAGCTGAATGCATCTATTGTAAGCTGCTTATATTAAAAATGTCAGCTAAATGACTGTATTTTAAAAAGCTGTTCTTCGTTTTACTTTTACATCACTGTGATTTCCTGTCTTTGTGTTTAAGCTCTTTGTACAAATACTCAGGTGATTCAGGAAGATGTGACTGCTTTTCTTTGATTTGGTTTTGACAAGAATTAAATGTTAAGCTAAAAGTCATGTCCCACTCATTTGATTTCCCACTACATCAACACTCCACTACATGTTCTGACACAATCCCATCCAGCTGGCCCCAGAAAGACCACGCAAACTCACAATTGCCAGCAGGATTTGTAGGATTTTGACTTTAACCATACAACTGCTGCCAACATTTCTCTGACAGCAATAATACATCAGGCAAACACACACACACACACACACACACACACACACACACACACACACACACACACACACACAACACACACAACCACAAAGAGGACTGGCCAGTGACATTCCTGGCATAATACCAAATGTCTCTGTAATTACAACAACAGAGGAGCACTGGCTGCCCCACACTAAGCCGGACTTCAAGAAGGACATTGATATTGGGAGAAAAAGTGATGCTGGCAAAAAAGTAAGAGACACAGATAAATGTGGAGGGGTTAAGGCAGGGAGGTGCAGCCAGCTGTTATGTAAGCCATGTCTTTATGTGGGAGTGAAGACATATGGCTGAGCTAAGAAGGAAACCATTTTACTGAAAGCATCCCAACAAGAAGGCATTCATGAGGTGTTTTTGGTCAGATTTATGATAATTCATCCCGGGGGGGGGGCATGAATGATAAGTGTGCACAAAAATCATACATTTCCCTAAAAAAACAAAAATGTCCACACCATTGTCATTGCAGAAAAAAAGTGAAGATATCACTTAAGTGGATAGGATTCCTTTACAGGGGTCCATGGCAGTACATCTGATTAGGGATGCATGATAACATCATCACGTCATCAGTATCGGCCTATATATTGTCTTTACAATTAAATATCGGAATCAGCCAACATGATGATAATATTGGTACATCAGCAATATTGGCCAGTATCGATTTTAAAATAACATTCAGAGTTGGCCAACATGCTTTTTCTCATTTTGCACAATGAATGAATATTACATACATTGAAAAGCATTCTATTATATCTCTCCATCTGCTGGTGACCAACTGAAACTGCACCATACCATATTCTCACTCCCAGCTGACATCTGCATTTGATGGACTAGGTATCCTAGGTGCGTCTCTTGTTGACGTCCTAGGATGTTGTATCAATTTACACCTGTTACATGCAGTGTCTTTTCAAATTGGAGCTCAGTTTTCACATGAAATGAACGGTTTCCGCTCGGTATGCATATAGTCTTTTTCAAAATAAACTAGGTCAGAAAAAGACCTTGTATTTATGGTAATTTCCTCATGCAACAAAAGCATGTGGTTAGGTTTAGAAAAAAAAAAATCATGGTTTGGCTTCACATTCATACGGGAAGCATATATCAGGCTCCTGGGTGAAAGTGCAGTGTTTGTTGGCCCTATCAACCACCCCTGCAGCCTGCCCTATAGGGACTTACCAGCTCCTTATGTTACGCTGTTTATTGGAGGCGTTTCAAACTGTTGCACATCATACTGCAGCAAAAGGATGGCTTTTCTCATTGATGTCTGATGTGGAAATCACTGACCAAGCAGCAGTATTTGACAACTTCATAGTAAGACGGTGTTCGACAATGACATCCCTAGGAATGTCCCCTCTAAGGCCAAATTTCCACAAAAAAAATGAAAATCTGAAGGGTAGATTGCCATGATATTCTTGCTCCTAAGAGGATGAATCCTTTCCATTTTATATACTTCCCATGTGTTCCTTTCACCTTTCTCATCATTTCTTGTAATGCCTCCCTCAGCCCTCAGTACATAACTACTAATAAAGCTCTAAGAATAGCAAACTTGTCAGTATATTGTTCATTCCACCCCTCTTCAGTTTTCATACTTATTTCTGCAATATTACATCATACCTCTTTGAACAAAATCAGTCCCTTTCTATTGGTAAGCTTTGTTCAATTTCCACACAATAAAATATTAAAGCTTTCACATCTTGTCTTTTCAAAGCTGGACTGGATTTAGAAAACTTGTCCGTTTGTCTGTCTGTCTTCAGCCCTCACAGGGTCAACAGTAGAGCTAGCAGGGATCGGTTAAGGACAAGGACATTGCAGAGGGAATTGAGCATTACAGATAAGAAGTGTAGTGTATGTTCATTGTATGGTGGAGTATTATGAAAAACTAATCCTGATGTTCTCCATACTGTGCTCCTGAGGGATGTCAGAGGGGTTGGTTGTGTTGCACTTGGCCAACAAGAGTAAATAATAGATTATTTTCCACATTACCTGGTCGGTCAATGATGTCATCTTTCCACTGAACATCAAAGTTCATTATTGACTCTGGAAATGGCATATTGACAAAACAATCTCAACTCGAGGGGTTCTGTGCACCCGTGTTAGACACTGTGACAATCACAGCAATAACACCCATTCTTGGCACCATGATTGTAGTGCACCAATGGATCAGCATCGCCACACCCTCTATCACCCCACAGCAACACACCAAGATACCAACCAGGCACAGGCCAGGACTGTGCTCTGTGCTGTGCGCCAACACCTTGAGCTGGAATTTTATTTAACCCCTGAAAGTTGGAGATCGAATACTCAGTCGGAGACCCCTCCGTCAACTGATACTGCTTCAAATCAGGCAGTCTTCTTTTTTTGCTAGTCAGTGTGTTTTGCAGTGTACTTCTGGGGATGCTTTTGTCCCCAGATTTTGCTGCAGAGTGAGCGCTCCCAGGGGAGTATGGCCGGGTGCACAACCTATTTTTCCTGTTTTAACGGAGCATTTCCCCAACACATTCCCCACCCCCAGAACAATGCTGCGAGGTGCCGTCATTGACGAACCTGGCCAGATGTGGGCAGCTAGCTAGCATGCTGTCAGCGAGAGCTGTTAGCAAAGTCATCTAGCAGAAGAGCTAGCAATATCTTCCTGCGAAGATCTCTCATGTTGACTGTCACTGTATCAACTGAACTGAGATGAGTTGAGTAGTGTACTATTGAAAGAGTTGATATATAGGTGCGAAATGGGTTATGGAAATGAGAGCAAAATTCGAAAATATAGATTAATTATCAACCGCATAGAAATCAACCTATGGTCAACAATCACTTTTAATAGTGGCAAAAAAAAGCTTATGCTTAGTTTTCTTTTGCATAAATAAATGAGATATTGTTTGTTTACTACTGTGATTGCAATTCATTTCCTACTTCAGGCACCGTAACGCTCCGTTTCTTCCATGTTGTTCCCGAGTAGGAAAAATCCAACACCTCTACGGTCCGATGGTTAACAGAACCGCTGCCATGTTGCGCGCCAGGTTCGTTACTATCTGTCATTTTCACCTCCATTGGAATGAGTGAAGTGCAACACACACTGCTGCTGGTGCGGCGCTGTGGCCGTCAAGTGCCGCCCCCCCAACACACATTGGCAGCGGTGCGCAGCGGCAACGTTGACACTACCTCCCACCCCAGCCCACTAGGTGGCTGTGCCTACACTAGTTGCCAACGGTTGCCAACTGCTAGTAATGGAAGAAGAAGAGGAAAAACTTTGAGGCAACAACAACTTGGATTTCACAGGTGAGTTTCTTATCAAAATAGTCTTATTAAAAATTTGAGGCAACCGGAGTTGATACTACGGTGGCCGAGACATACTTAAAAGGCTTTTCTCACAGTACCAGCCGCGGTCGAAATAGAGCAGTGGGCTCAAGCAGAGCAGCGCGGCGCATTGGCCGGCGCGGGTTTGTTCATAGAATATAATGGAGGTGGGCGTTTTAAGTGTGTTGCACTTGACTTCCGGTCAGCATCAATCTGTCAATGCATTAGGTTGTACACCTATCAGGTGAATTTCAAAATACAACACAATGTACGGACTTCGGATTGTAAACTCTCGTTTTTTTGAAAATCGTGAAGTAATGTTGATGGGAACAGCAAGGCGATCTCAAGTTAAACTTGTTTTCTCTCTTTCTCTTTCTGAATGAACTATTGTTTTGGTCTGGCTCACACTCTATCAATTGATTTTTATGGTGTGATTTCACAATTCCCACATGAGTTTGCGGCTCTGCTATATGGCGCTCCACAAATGCATCCAGTAGGCGAGGGTATGCGCCGTCGGTTGCTCCAGATCCACGGTGCAGACAGAGTATGTGGAAACTGGGGGGTACATAAAGGCTCCAGGATAACATTATCTTCTGCCTTCTGCATTAAGGGGGTGAATTTACAGCTCACAGATACTTAATATGACACAGTCTCTGGCTTTTGTGTGATATTCTCTGTTGTTGCACATTTCCTCTCAGTCATTAGCGCTGTTAGCTTGTTTACTATATCACATGAATGCCACTGTCACTCTAAACATCACCCTGAGCCGGTTTTAATATATATATAAAAAAAATAATAATTATTGAAGCCGACTCTGATTCAACTGACATAATTCTAAACACTTTTGAAACTGATGCTACATGACCAGAGAAACACACACACACACACACACACACACACACTAATACTAACATATACCATATACCTCATGAAATTTTAGAAAGGTATGAAAAATTAGATACCGCCCAAGCCTAGTATGGCCTGTATTCACCCTGTTCCATAGTATCCAAAAAGGTTGCATTGCTTTGTATAATTTGCCTCTCAGTCTTGTTACATCATCCAAAAATTAAATAATGCTATGACTTTGTGTTGAGAGTGGAGATGTCATCAAAGCTTTCAGGCTAGATGATTACATATATCTGTTTTTATGAGTGCCAACTTAAAAAGACTAACACGTTGGAATGCTCTCACTTTAGTTTCACTTTCTGCCTCTCTAACCCAGCACTCACAGATCATCCTGCCAAAGGCTGGTGGGAGTACAATGCTCTCACACAGAGCCATGAGTGGCCCCTCACATCTAGAACCACTGAAGCCATTTTTGGTTTACTAGTGGTATTTTTTTTTATTTGTCAGGGGATTTTAACCTGAAAATTATACTTATTAACAGATGCAGAATCAAAGAATTTATCCTGTGTCATATCTGCTTCTCACTTCCTTATCTACCACCATGTCCATTGTGCATTATGCAGATACAGTAGATAGATCAATAGACTACGATCACACACAGCCCACACACACCTCCCACTGCTGGAAACTTGAACCCTAGTGCTGACGCAGAGGAGAGGAGAATAGATTTCATAAAGACACTAATGTTTCAGCAGCTGTTAATCATTCTCCATGTTGTCAGCTACTCTGCACACAGCCATCTACTAAAAAAACAGAATCAGGTTTCATTAAATGTGTGTACACAATTGTGGTGTATGGTATGATGTATGTATGTATCCCTTTCTTTGTGATTATCTTTCATCACAAAAAAGCCTAACATACACAGCTGAACTGCAGTATAAATGCATGAATGACCTCAGCAGCATCAGGCATTTGAGGGACTGTATCAACTTAGTGACAATCAGATAGTCATAGCCAGGATCAGCAGTTGGATACAGATATGGGTATTATCTTTGATGTTGTCCTCCTTCAGTAACTGGTATGGCAGCACACATTAATAGTGAGTTACAAAATCCTAATTATCTGTTTTTCTGTGCTACAGTCCAGGAACTTCTTCTAGATGCCCATTCAGCAACATGTTGTTTGTTTTAAACACTTTTTTGTGGGATGTATTTAAGAGTTTAACACACATTGCCTGCAACCCTGTATGGGGAGCAGTATTACAATTTGTGAGTCCATAAAATCTCAGACCTTATCTGAATTGTCAGGAGGGGGGAACAAGCAATAATGCCAGAATCCACAAAGAATATTACTGAGGCAACAATCTGATATCAAGACAATGAAACTGAGCTTCCTTGTTGTTGTTGTTTTTTATCTTGCGAGTTTGTTTCGGCAGTTAAGGTTAAAAACATTTGTTTTTATTTTGTTTGTGTAAAGTGTATATGATATGACATATATCTGTAATATATATTGAAATGTACCACATATTAATCTTCAAAAAGGTTTAACATAAACTGCACTGGTTTTGTATACATCAAAAGGTAGGTGGACCATTTTACAAAATAATTTTACACAACTAATCCAAATAAACTACTACTATACAAATAACTTGCACGCACACACACACACACACACACACACACACACACACACACACACACCTATGCACTGTACCAGAGCCACCCAAATCTGCATGTATCTGCATGTTGTTTTTGTCTGTTAGTCCGTCTTGTTTGTTCCCACTGTCACTGTCATTGTCTTGTCATTGCCACACATTGCCAAGTTCAAGATGACTTGAATAGCTCTATTTCGAAAGTATTAGGTTGACTCATCATGAGACCATTGTATTCATATACTGTAATACCCTTCTATTAATCCAGGCTAAGGTCAATGATCTAACATGTCATATTCTAAAATAAGGGGGTTCATCTGTGAATGAAAGGGATCCAGGAAGCCATGTCTCTGTACTCCAGATTAAAACAGAGCATTAGGGATATTATGTTTATATCCGAGTGCTCAGAGAGGGAGAGACAGATTCAAACTATTGATCCAAGCTGCTTTTCTGAAGCAAAACAAAAGTTTACATGATCTTAAAAAAAAAGAAAACATCGCATGCCCTGCAATGTGACTACTGCACATCGCGATGGCGATGTTCAAACGATATATCGTGCAGCCCTAGTATGTATGTATGTATGTATGTATGTATATACATATATCAGCTACAGTATGTCACTTTTATTGTTTGCAATGTCAAAATGTGCTCCAAAGACAGAAAGACAGTCAAGTGACAGAAAATAATTGTTTAAGAGTTTTGCTAATCAGTTGGTCACTCAAATTAACATGCCAAAACCATACATTTTATAAAATAAGGGATGTAGCCTGTGACGTCCCCCATAGGTTTGTGAACTCCCCTTTTGAAGCCTCGAGTTTAGCATTTTAGAGAAAGCCATCTTGGATTTTTGGAGCCCGAAGTGGAAATAATTAGAAGAGAGGGTGCAGCCAACCCTAACGCTAACTTAGTTAGAACTGCGCATTTACAGCTATGATTAACTGTGATAATGCTCATTTTCCCAAGCGAAAAAACAGTCTAACCACCAAAATGTAGATGTTATTACTGGAAAAACTGAATAACCGAGTCCTTAGAGGTCTTTTGTACAACAAAAAGCTGTACAAGACTTTGTAGGTGACCAAAATGCTGCAATTAACTGTGATGAACTGAAAACACACTGAAATGGCGTCAGCTTCAGCTACACCTTTGTGAATGAAGGGTTACACCAGTGTTACATTACCTAGCCAACACTGTTGCCATGGTAGCAACTTGACAACAAACAGCACAAATCTGTCACTCAGAGCAGCCACACCTTTAATTATGCGTAACTTTAAGCCTTGGTGCTATGTAAAAATCCATCCCCTGTACAGTTATCAGGAAATTAGCTGCAGAGATCAAAATCGTCTTTTGTACCAGGCTGTAAACATATTTATTTTTGCTGTAATGTTGGTCATTCTAACATGGGGGTTTGTGGGGATTAAGTCGCTTTTGGAGCCAGCCTCAAGTGCCCATTAGAGGAACTGCAGTTTTTGACACTTCTGCATTGGCTTCATTTTTCAGCCCAGGAAGTTTCCACTTGGCCAAAACATTCACTAGTTCCAGCTTCTTTTATGTGAGAATTCATCTCATCATGAATAAAATACTTTTCAATATGAACTGTTGGTTGGACTAAAAAGCAACATGAAGATTTAACATTGGGCTCTCAGGATTTGTAATGGGAATTGTAAGGGGCGGCAGTAGCTCAGTCCATAGGGACTTGGGTTGGGAACCGGAGGGTCGCCTGTTTGTGCATGTGTGTGTCTTTCTGACAGATTATAAAGTCAACATTTATTGAGAATTATAAAAAAAAGATAAATCAATAATGTAAATAATTAGTTTATGTCTTATGTGTAGCATATATTTAAATGAATCTCTTTCAAATAACTCCCTTTGTTAAAAAGGAAGACTTTTTGATCATTCACATCATACTTGCTAACATACTTTAACTGTCTTCAAATTGTCAGTCAATGATAGTGAAATTGTGATGGGGAAAAGGCCACAGTCTATAAGTCAGACATCTATGAATATAAGTGCTTTAGCCACTTGCGGCTCAATTTATCTTAATGAGTGTTGGATGTTTGATGAGACTGCAGTATTTGTGATGTTCTGTAAGGATAACACACCCATCTGCCTTCTAATAAAAACATCAGATTATCAGCTATCACTCTCTGTCCTCACCCAACAAGTCTGTCTGCATCTAAACCTCTCTGTTCATCACACCATCCCATCCATCCACACTACAAATCAGCTCATGGTGATGCACACACACACACTTTGCCAATTCCACTCTTCATTTTGCTATGTTTGTGCATTGTCAGCAGAAAGGGCCAATTAAGCTGTTGTCTGTAATGCAATAAAACATTAATAACCATGAGGAAAGAAATTCACTGAGCTCAAAAAGGCTACTATCTGTGTCTAGACTCAAATCTGCACATCCAAACAGCCTGTGTTCTACTGTTGTATTGCTCACTGGCACTACAGAAGGGAGATGTGACTCCAGATACACGATGGGATCAAAGCCTTGGATAATGTCTGATAAAAGACACACACACAAAAAAAAAAGACCGTGAAACATCAGTGTGCAGCAGAAAATAACATAAATGGTATTTATTACAATGTCGAGCCATTTAGTTTCATACCCTTTTTTTGCTGCAAAAAATTAAGATTTGCTATTCTAGACTGAATAATGCCTGCATGAAACAAAGCATTGTCTTGTGGCACTATCCCCAGTGGAAACACAGTGACAGGTGGCTAAAAAACACCCACGTGTAGTGGCTAAAAAGCCGCTGGAAATGCTGCGATGACTCACTAAAAGGCAACCATTTTGTTTGTGTGTTTGTTGGTCTCTAACAGTGACCTGCATTGGTCAGCATCTTGGCAGACATCTCACCCAGGTGGCACACCATCCACCATTCCCTCCACCTGTCAATGTCAAAGTCAGCTCCTATACTACATCATATTAGAAATGTTGATATGATACATATGAAATGTACGAATGTAATGTATCAGTGATGTATAATGCCAACATTTTCTTCTGGCTACTGAGCTGCCAACTCTACAGTTGCCGCCAGCTCTAGGGGTGATTTAGGCCACTGTGATGAGGTCAAAATATGTCAAAGGATGTGTTTACAGCTTGTTCTACTGCCTCAGTGTGGATTCCCCCCCCAAAAAAACAATAAAAACAAAAAAAAGTGGAATTACCACCTTGTACATCTCTGCAAATTAATCAAGTTGCTCTTACAGAAGATCTATAAAATCACCTAAGTTTCAAGATGGACATCCAATATGAGAGTCACCAATTCAGTATCTGACCAAATGTCTCCCCTCTGTTCCTGAGATATGATGTTCAGTAATGGCCAGATAAGTGTTCTTGCAGGACATAATGATGATGTCACCGTGAAGTTGACCTTTTGGATATAAAATGTCATCACATGTTATTATATCATATTATACATTTGAGCAAAACTTTGTCATAATTAGCTAATCATGACCAAAAACACATTTTGTGAGGTCAGAGTGACCTTGACCACCAAATTCTAATCAGTTCATTGTTGAGCTCAGGTGTAAGGTTGTGCCAAATTTCAAGAAATCCCCTCAAGGTGTTCTTGACATGTCATGTTTAAGAGAACAAGATGGATGCAAGGTCAGAGTGACCTTGGCCTTTAAAAACCCAGATCTAATCAGTTCATTGTTGAGTACAAGTGAATGTTTGTGCCAAATTTTAAAAAAATCCTTTAAACTGTTCTTTAGATACTGCGCTCTACAGAATGAGATGAATGCAAGGTCACGGCAACCTCCACCTTTGACCCTTGACTACCAATATCTAATCACTTCATCGTTTAATGCAAGTGGACATTTGTGCCAAATTTGAAGAAATTTCCTTGAAGCATATCTGAGATACTGCGGTAACAAGGATGGAGCAAATGTAGGTACGTACGCAGGGCTCCAGACTGCGCCTAATTGGTCGCATTTTGCGACCTTTTTTTGGAGGCCGCACGACCTATTTTTTTAACTAGGAGCACCAGCGCAACTTACAAATCCACCCCTCTCCCCCTTTTTCTTTATTTTTTTCTTCCTTTTATAATTGCATTTCATGGAGGAGCGGAAGAAAGTGTGTGTGTGTGTGCCTGCCATGTGTGTCTGGATGCGCACTGCGAGGCGGGGGGGCGCCAGTAACCATTACAACGTGCCGCAGTTTTAGTACCTACGTGTGTACTGTACGCGGGGTTAGACAGAGAGGGGTCACAGAGCCGGTGTCGAGTACAAAGTGCTGTGTCGTTTGACCATAAAGTGACGCTATGAAACGAACTATAGATTCATTTTTCAAAAGAAAAAATTCTCCAGAAACTCGTGTCGGTCCTGTGCCAGTTTCCCAAACTTCAGATAGTTCAGAGGACGAGTCAGCAATGTCCTGCCCACAGTCCCCCACTGATATTATTTTGCACGACGGACGCTTAATATAATAACCTAACAATATACTATTTATGGTGTTATGTCATCGTGTCATTTCTGTCTCTACATGGTCACGCGTTAACATTTATCCTCTGCTCTCTGTATTGCGCACGGCGGAGTTCTGCCATACACACACACAGGTGAGCGGCTCGGCCGCATTTTCCTGATAAACCTGACCCGTGCCCGGCGCAGTTTAACACCTGACAAAGTTCTTGTTATGGAAAGTGTGTAAATAACAACAGACTGCTGCTACGTACAGACAAACACGCTGCTCACACAGCAGCGCAGCACGGCACTCGGTGCTGAGCTTGTGTTGCGTTCAGGCGTTGTTACGTAATTAACAACTTCCAGCACTTAAATAGGTCATAGCACAAAACAGCAGCATGTCAAGTGACTTTTTACTTTTATTATGTTCAATAAAATTGTATGTTCCTAAATCTTGAGACACCTCATATGTAAGCTAGACAGACATTTCACTTGCTCATTACTGTGCACACATGTACTGTATGTACTGAGTCCTAAAGAGCCCTTCTGGTGCCAGTATACATAGAAACATTCCAGCAGGCTGTGCTTTGCAAGCATACAAAAGAGTTTAACACATGTGAAAATTATTTTTCATGTGTGTGCTTCACCTCTGCTGCTACAACTCCATCCTAGGGGAAACACTGCTGTGTGCGTTTTGTGCAGCAGGTGGATGTGGTAGTCTACTGGTAGAGTAGAGAGAGAGCTAAGTAGCGTTGAAGTAGAGTAGAGCAGGGCAGAGAGATGGAGGCAAAATATATTAAACCCGGCGTTAATACAGCAGAACTGGAGAGAGAGGGGGGAAAATAAATAGAGGTGGGCATGGCTCAAGTAGGGCGCAAAATTATAGAGAGAGAACAATACAGTGTGAATAAAGATTACATAACATAAAAATAACTGCAGTCTTTGTTATTTGATAGCCACTTAAATTAAACAATTTTTATAGGGCAAGTAAAAACTGACTTCGGGCAAGTGAAAAAAAACCTTAGCGTTGAACCCTGCAGGGTTGTCTGTGTTTATTGCTAAATTATATGTAATGCAGTTAATCTCTACAAAATTATGAACATGTTGTGTCGATATAGATAGTGCTCCTAAATTTTGTGCTGGCGCTCCTAAAATTTTCAGTAAGGAGCGCTGGTGCTCCCAGTGGAAAAAGTTAGTCTGGAGCCCTGGTACGTACGTACAAACAGACAACCTGAAAACATGGGCTAACGCCAGGCCACTTTGGCATTTAAATAATTCAATTTAATAAAATTCCCTTGAGCTGTTGTTAAAATATTGGTTTCACAAGAATGAGTAAGACAAGGTCATGGTGACTTTGACCTTTGACTTACAATCTCACAAGGCGTTCTTGAGATATTGCATTCACGGGAGTGGAACGTAAAGACATACGGACAGACCGATCAATGGACAACCTGACAACATAATGCCTCCGGCCACGACTAACGCTGGCAAAGAGGCACACTGACAGCTTGTAATTATGTGAGTCAAACAGTCTGAAGAAGTACAGTATCTGCTATGTGGTCTTTTATAGTCCTGTGGTGGTTCAGACTAGAGGACAGACTGATTGAAAGGTATGTATCATTGACTTTTGCCAGTACCACACAAAATGTGCAAGTAAGCTCACTTTAGAGAGTAAATTTTCTTAAATACTTACAAGTTCTAAGAAACGTGTACTTTATTTGGGTATTTTTATAATTTTATGCTATTTTGTTCTTCTACTGTGCTGTATTTCAGAGGAAAGTATAAAACTTTACTACATTTACATGACAGCTGTAGTTGCACTTTACTATAAAGATTAATATTTGAAATACTAAACAGAGTTTATAAAATATAATATAATACAAAAAAAATCTGACCTGGTACCCCCATCATCTCTTAAGTCTGGGGGATGCACCAAATTGACTGCAATTCTGTCTTAGTTCTCATTTGTTTGAAGTTGATTCTTTTGAAAAAAGTGACAGCCGCAGTGACAGATCCATCAAATTTTTGCCTCTGCTGTGCTCAGTGAGACGAGAATAGTCAAGCGCATAGCAGTTTGACTGCACAATATGTGAAAATGGCATAGTGTTGCCCCTCTGGTCACTCAGTCACTGTTGTATCTTACCATCAGGCTGCACTCATAAGCCATCTTAATCAGCTACATTAGGCTTCACATTCTAATTGTTAAGATACATTTATTGTATGAATACTACAGGCCAATATACAGGTACAGTCACAGAAACGCACGAATGCACATTCTTACATATTTCATATACATACACGTACATCGACATTGTGTTTTACTCGTTGACTGAAGATGAAACTGTGCCTGTGAGGTTCAAGTGATGACTCTCAGCATTAATTAAAGGCTTTAACACCCAATCCAATGTGCTGGGGTATCCTACTAAAAAAAACATCCAGTACAACTGCCCAAATACAACTGAACTGTACAGTACCAATACTACTACTGCCTATAACAACAAACAATGCAGTTCAATTATTTACCTCTTTTTCTCTATTTTCAATATCTAAAAGAATTAAGTTAATTCTACATCATCTCTATCCGCTACAGACTGCAGTAAAAAAAAAGCCTCTCAGACTTTTGGCAAACACATACACACACATGTGTGCATAGATCCATATTTTTTGGCAGCAATGGCCATTAGCATAGCCAACAGTTTGAACCCAAGAAATTAACGTGTGTGTGTGTGTGTGTGTGTGTGTGTGTGTGTGTGTGTGTGTGTGTGTGTGTGTGTGTTGGCAGCCTGCCACAATTATCATCACAGTGCCATGGCCAACTGGATAGACCTTGCAAACCAGCTGACATCAGCTAGGGTTATGTTTGTGTGTGTGAGTGGTGAAGAGTCTGGTATTTTCAGCTCTCATGCCATGGTTACAATTCAGCCTAAATTAAATACATGTAAAATGTAAAAGCGCATCATATCAACATAACTTCTCTTCAATTTCACGCAAAGACAAAATCGGTCAGATTACAGGAAGACAATATTAATCATGTTTTGTCCACCCCTTTAATATACTGTGCATGAGGGAGCAGAGCAACATTCCTCAGTAATATTCAGTCTAATCAAACACCATCTGATCATAGAACTATCAACACTATCAACACACAATGATTATTATAAACTTGACAAAGATGGATTTGTTGCATGCATGCTGTATTGCTTTGCACTGATCCTGCAGCAGAGGCTAACCACCCTTCCCAGGAATACTTGCCTATGCTAATGCCTCAAAACAAAATGAAACTGTGATGTCATCATTGTCCCTACGTACCCATGTCAGCCAGCCACGATACATAAGTGAGTGGATCAACTTTCCAATCATTTAAAAAAAAAAAAAATCCCATTGAAATTTCAATGTGTTCACTGACTGAGGCAAATTTTAGAGGCAGTGCAAATGATAAAAATATGAGAAACACAAAAATGTGTCAGAGTGTCAAAGGCTTGTCATTACAAGTGTCTCATATTCAGGTAAAATCCCGATGAGATTAAGACACTTTCATTTATACTCAGCCAGATATATGGATGTCTTTGTTTTGCTGGGTACATGTAAATTGGGTCGGCCCTCCTCCAGTCCACAAGGCGGTGGTAAGGCACCTGAAGCCGTTTGTTTACTCACAAAAACACCACTAAAACTTAAGCTGTTCAGTTACAAGATAGCATTTGCTTAAAGGTATCCATAAGATAACACAAAGACATGAATGAATCATATTGGTGGATGAAGAGTAAGATAAAAGTTTTCTCATGTTCTCAGTCACACCACTACCTCAGCCAGACAGAGCAATGCTCTCTCACCCACACAGGTCATTCAGTAGTTGACCTGACTGGGGATCAGATAAATGTTACAGCAGCTCGAGGCATCTTGTATTTGATCGTTTGTGTAGAAATAGTTGGAACTGTTTCTTTCTTGTTACTAATATGGAACTAATAGCAGTGTCATTTCAGTGTAACTTAAGCTGCTGTATCCCAGGGACAGAGGGGACAGACCATGGATGTATTAAGAACATCAGTCAATCAGTGAGCAGTGAGATGCCATTATGTATGCAGATGACTCAACTTTGTTCTGTGCTTCATCAATATTAGTGGAGCTAAGACGCAACACAGTCTCTGACTTGCCTTTCTCAACACTAAGTCAGTGTGTAGCACCCAGGCCAGTCCCTCAGTGATATAGACACCAAGGTATTTGAAGCTATCCATTGTCTCTACTAAAGACTCATTAATATTAAGGGTGACATAGTTCCTTCCATGCTTCTTCCCAAAGTCCACTTTCATCTCCTTAGTTTTGCTGACGTTCAGGAATAGGTTGTTGTCCTGACAGCAGCAGGTCAGGTCCTCTTTCAGGTAGACCTTTCTTTATTGCTATCTGTAATCAGGCCCACCAAAGCTGTGTCATCAGCAAAGTTGCTGATGGTGTTAGAGTCTGAAGTGGCTACACAGTCATGTGTGTGCAGCGAGTACAGCAGGGGACTCAAAATGCAGCCCTGAGGTGCTCCTGTGTTAAGTATGAGGTTGGAAGAGGACTGTGTCCACCCATTCTCACCACCTGGGGTCTACCTGTCAGGAAGTCAAGGGTCCACATCCACATGCACAGTGAAGTGCTCCTTGACCTTTGTGACCAGCCAGGAGGGAACTATGGTGTTAAATGCTGTAGTCAATAAACAGCAAGCTCACATACCTCACACTGCAGATCTCATTCCTGTCCAAATGAGCTGGGCTGGTTTGGAGGATGTGTGCTATGGGGTCTTCTATAGGTCGACTGGGACAGTGGGCAAACTGCAGTGGGTCCATTGTACTGGGTAATGATGAAGAGGTTTACATTCTTAGCCAGCCATTCAGAGCACTTCATCACTACAGAAGTGAGTGCCACTGCGCGATAGTCATTCAGGCAGGCTGATCTTGTTGGGCACAAGAATGATGGTGGACTTCTTGAAGCATGTGGGTATGATAGACTGAGTCAGTGACCGGTTGAATGGTGTTGTGAACACCAGCGTTTGTCAGTCATAGGGGTGGTTGATATATTGAATATCCTCCATCTAGCACTGCTTGTTCCTTATGGAATGTATAACATGACTATATCATGAACATCAAGTATGAATAGTCACATTTTTTTAAGACACCAGCATTAGACACACTTTGGCGTTTCGGTTCTCTCCTATGGCTCTGTCTCCCTTTCTCACACACACACACACACACACACACACACACACACACACACACACACACACACACACAAAGGAAGACTTGAAAACGTGATATGTCACATACACACTCCTCCACCCATCCAGGTCTCTTTCTCCTGAGCAGCAGTGTGTAAGCAGGCGTAGTGTGTCTTTTCTGCAGAGCTCCAGACCGCTACTATTAAGTCGCATTTTGCGACCATGGAGCACCAGTGCAACTTGCAAATATCATTAATATATTAACTAGAGAGCTGTTAGCTTGGTTTCAGGTTACTATAAATAAATCCTTACATTCATTCATTCATTCATTTTTTATTTCTGCGTCTTGCCATATATTTGGCCCATCCTTCATGGGATTAAAAGACACCACATTTAACTGTGCCACGGTAACAGTTTAACTTAATGAGTTTAACAATAGTGTGAGGGATATTGGTAGTCAAGGGCTCTAGACCATGACTCTTTAGACAAATTTTGCTACCATGGAGCACCAGTGCGACTTGCAAATACAATTAATGTAGAGAGCTGTTAGTGTGTTTTCAGCTCACTGTGAATAAATCTTCACTTTTAAAGGCCCAGCGGCAACAGTTTAACTTTCTGCTAACTGCTAACATCTAACTGTTGAGTGGAAGCTCCAAGTTTACAGCAAAAACATCAACACTTCCAGCCCAAGATGAGCCAGGTGCTTCAAAATACAAGTACCAGTGGTTCTCTTTTGAGTTATGAAATTATAACAATACTTTATAACTTAATAACTATAACAACAGCATTTTATTTAACTTTATTGTAATGGTACTTTAACTTTATAATGACAGTACTTTATTTAATTTCATTATGACAGTAGCCACTTTATTTAACTTTATTGTAGCTGTAGCTCATTTCATAATTTTGTATTTTAGTAGTCTACACCCACTGATACCGTCTGGTCCTGCTGCTTTCTTGGTATTCACATGCTTGAAAGCTCTCCTGACATCATACTCAGAAAGGGAGATGGGTGTGAAAGGTTCAACCACCCATCAATTAACCTCTGCCTCAGCTAGGAAAGATTAGCAATTAGTTGCTTTTTTAACTGAAGGGACTGTGTGCGTTTGTATTGTTTTGAGAAATTTCTTTCTGCTTTCCTTTGTGACCTTTTCAGACAAATGATAATGATGATCAGCTAACTGAATTAGCAATTTGTATAAATAAATCATTCAATTTATACTTGCAATCTAAGTGTAATTAATATTTAATTTACCAAGGTGGCAGTTAATCAAGAAATCTCAGACAGGAAAATGCAGTGAAGGAGTGCTGAATAAGTACAGTCCAGTGTTGGCATTAGTCTCAGCAACCTAAAATTTAAAATGATACTACAGTGATGCTGCACAGAAATACGCATGACTTTATAAGTAAGACTGTAATTTAACACCAGGAACCTAAAACACAAATTTTCTTTAACACATGACCTTTATTTTTTTCTACACAAACACTAGCCTTGTAATGCTAACAGATGAAATTAAAGTCTTTAAATCTTGGATATTTTCTTTGTCAAGTTTTTCCCCTCAAATATAAAACTCATTCAAGGTGTCTTTTGGCATTATGCCTTATTTCTCTTAGGGACTGAGATGCCATCCATGGACAGCAATATCCCCCCGTGACAGCAGTTAGCACTGCAGAGCTCTACTGCTGTTTTCTCTGAGCACTATCATATATGGGACACTTCACATGAAGTTAGACTCTACAGAGTTTACTTGTGTCTTTGAGAGGCTGCAGCCAGCCTCTGGGACCAGAGCAAAATACAGCACTGCAGCAGCAACCTGTCAGTGTGTGTTGGTTCTATGCCATAGGTAGGTCTCCTAGAAATAGGCTGCCAGTGCAGCCATCCACACCTCACATCAGCCATGATGTATGAGGCGCTACACTGAACTCATTATTCAAACTCTTTGCATGCTCTGCTCTCCCTCTCTGACACACTCTCACACACAAAAAATCACATGCTCACCTGCTCAACTCACATTATGTAGGTTGCTGCGACAACTGCTAAGGGTCACAGCACAGAAAAAAAGAAAATCTTTATCCTACTTTTCCCTGTTTTAAAAAGCAGGACAACAGGGAGCACAGGGTTTTTGTTGTACAGAACAGGCTCCTATGAAAAGGCTGCAATGTGCACTGGTTTACACTGATGCCAGTTTCATTTCACCTAAAGACCAAATGAGCCGGTAACATTTTGTCATAAACATGATGAAATTTCATTTGTGATACAATCAAAGAGAATATTTATTACATTTTTGTGACTTTACTAACTGATTGGTCAACAACACAAAGACTGGCCGGATGTAAAGAGGGCACTATAATTGCATACCTGCAGGGGTAGTAACTTGAAATTCAAAGAGGTCCAGTTCTGCCCAGCAAAGATCTGAACCTCATAATGTCTAAACTGCATGTAATGTTTTTTGTGTAAATATATCAATCATCCAGGAGAATCACTCTTAACATTAAATGATGTAATTCCTGCAAGCAAAAGAATACCACAGTGGCAAGACCAGTTGTGTAGCAGAGGGTATACAGAGTATACCCACTTCTTTTTCTGGCCTGTTACAGTATACCCAACTTTAAGCCAAAAAACTATTGGAATATATAAGACAATATACCTACTTCCTCCTTAGAAACCTACATATCTACCTAATGGGTTACCCTCCTCATCATAAACTACCAACACCACAACACTGTTTCACTGTCAATAGTATTGATGGTGACATATGGACAGAAATCTGGGCCGAGACTTCTTCCTCTGTGTGATAGTCATATCAGCTAATTTCCACAAATAAATAAATATCCTATCTGTTTGCATATGAATGCAGATAAGTTTAAAAACAGCTAATATAGAGTTAAATTGTAATCAGACAATAGCTGATGGGTTCTGAGATTGCATTTAGGCCAATACGCTCCACTTCTTCACACAGACTGTTTACCTGCCGGTGAAACGTGATTGGCTGCACCCAATGTCTATAACCACAATCATCTACAAAGAACAACGCTCTGTGAATATATTATTATTCCCATTAATTTATCAGAAATTGGTCATGGGTCCAGACTAGGGCTGCCACGATTAGTCGACTAATCGCTGACTAATTGACTATTAAAATAATCTGTGACTATTTTAGTAGTCGACTAATCGGTTTGAGTCATTTTTCATAGAAAAGTAATGTAAAAGTACCCCAAAATACTCTTACTGCAGCTTCTTACGTTCAGATATTGGCAGCTTTCCACACTCTCCCGTGACAGTGAACTAAAACCCTTTGGCGTGAGTATGAACAAGACATTAGATGACATAATTTTGGGGTTTGGGAGAGACAGACTGACATTTTTCAACATTTTTCGATGAAATGATTAGTCGACTAATCGAAGATATAATCAACAGATTAGTCGACAATGAAAATAATTGTTAGTGGCAGCCCTAGTCCAGACAAAACTTCTACTTGGTCTTGGTCTGGACCAAGGTCCGCCATTTTGTGATACCAGGTGTATAGCCATGCTAGATTTTAGGCTTCAGCAGTTCCAGTTAGATGCTAATGTCAATGAACTAACATGCTCACAGTTAAAATACCTACATGCTGATCTTTAACTGAATAATGCTGTTAACCAACATCAACCAAACTAGGATGTTCATCATCCTAGTTTAGCTTGTTAGCATGCTAAGATTTGAAAATTAACAGTAAACACAGAGTACAGCTGGAGCTGATGGGATTGTCATTAGCTTTGTGGTTAGTTGGTCATAAACAAGAAGTACTGGACAAACCAAAATGTAGATGTGATGATGGCAGCAGAGGTAAAGACAGGTGATCACCAAAGTTATTACAATTCATCACCCTTATTTATTCATCATGAATGTCTGTATCAAATCATGGCAATTCCTCCAGTAATTGTTATGATATAATGAAAAATGTCAGCCTCATTGGGACACTTAAGTCCCAATCAGTCACTAAAGTCATTAAGATTATTTCTCTGAGGACCATGAATGCCTTTTAAACATTTATAGCAATCTATCCAAAGATTTTTCAGTCCAAACTGAAGAGGTGGACTGACTGACCAAACAACCAACATTACCATCCCTGCGGCAGGAAATAAAAGGCAATAGTCATTAGAATGACAAGGGTGAAAAACCCTTTGTGACAGGTCTCTTGAATCATTGGTGTGCTCAACAAATGTGATGGTGTTCTGTCCATTATGGCCTGAAAAACACAATCCCAGTAAAAATGGATGCTGTCCATCTTTTGCCCTCTGCCCTTCATTCTGTGTCGCAGATTTAAAATTCTATATGTTGATATTTTGACCTGAGGGTGATGCTAGAGGGAAAACTATATGGAAATTATTCAAAACTGCAAAGTAGTTGCATATGGATGTGATTCTTCAGAGAGAGGAATTGGGACTGGGTAGCTGTTCAGACAACAAGAAGAGTCGGTTTGTGTTTATAGTTTAGTAACTGCATCATTTAGTAACTGCAGCAAGAGAAAAACAGTGTGACATCACAATTACATGTCATGGTTCCTCAGTCACAGAGCCTCCTCTCATCTGCCCTGCGCTTTTATCTCATTTCATTTTTCTCCCTCCTCTCCGTACTTCTCGCCAGCCTTGTTCCTTTCCTCTCCTTTCTTCCCATCTACTCTGCACTAGAACATTCCGCTATGATCAATCAGATTACATAAGAGCACTGCAGTGAGAAGCAGCAAGGAAGAGAGAAATAGACTACAGAGATGTGAGGGGTACCATGCCATCTCACTTTCACTCTTTTACACTACTACTTCTACCCCCACCTCACACACACACATACACACACACACACAAACACACACAGACACCTGATCCTATCTGCAAGTGTCCACACTGCAGTGAGGGTCACACAAAGGTGGTTCCTTCAAGTGTAAGAAAGTGCATTTGGCAGCTTAAAGAAAGCGAAAAGCAGGATTCATTCTGCTCCAGAGCACAGAAAGGCTATAAAATATCTAGAGGGTCAATGGAGCTGAATACCAATTACCAAACACTTACCAAACCAAGACATTTCTACGTATGGCAATTGCACCGCCTTAAACTGTAATGCACTACAGAGGGTGGTGGTAGTAGCTCAGGCCATAGGGACTTTGGTTGGGAACCAGAGGGTTGCCTGTTCAAGTCAAATATGGAGCGTGGACTGGTGGCTGGAGAGGTGCCAGTTCACCTCCTGGGCATTGCCGAGGTGCCCTTGGGCAAGGCACCAAACCCCCCCCCAACCGCTTGGGGCGCCTAACCAAGGCAGCCCCCTCACTCTGACATCGCTCCACTTTGTGAATGTATAGGTCCTGTTTGTGCATGTGTGTGTCTTTCAGACATGTGGGGGGATTAATAAAGTATATTTATAAAAAACAAAATCAAAAACTACCATGTATATCACTAGGATGAAGCTGCCATCCGTGGAGGACCTCCATCCAGCAGTGCAGGAAGACAGCTATCAGGATTATCAGAAACCACAATCATCCCTGCCACACACTGTTCTGTCTGCTGCTGTCTGGCAGAAGATACCGCAGCATCTACTGCACTGGCTCCACCTGCTTACAGACTCTCTGTTTACATCTCAGTATTATTACCTGTTTATACCTGCGAACATCACAATACATTTATTTTTCTGTTTTTATATTATATTACATTTTTCAGCTATGTATATATATATATATATATATATATATATATATATATATATATATATATATAATATATATATATAGATATAGATATAGCTGGGGTTAATACAAGAAGTTTTTAAGGTGTCACCCCCACCCATCCCCTTTTGGTTTCAAATAGGACATGAACTGTGGTCTTTTGAAATAAAGTCTTTTTTTGTTTTGACTGATTGACCTCCCCTCCCTTTCACCCTATTCAGACGTTCTCACTCTGTATACAACATCAGATGCTCTCAACGTCAATAACTGCTGTGGATGGGTTTACATTTTAGTTACAGAAGATGAAAGCCCTGTGCATCTCGTAAATACTCTATATGGTGCCTTTGGTATGAATATCACATGCAAAGGGCATGACAAAGCACCACTATTTGATGACATAGAAATCAGAGCTGGCTTCACTGGAATTGTTGTGTATATCACTAGAATTACCGCTTCGCAGTTGCATGCAAGGGCCCTTCAAGTTGCACTCACAGTTTACATCCATATTTGTAACCATATGGATGCTTCACACACATCTCCCCTCCAGCAGCACAGAAGATCATACAATCAGCACAGTTTCAAGGTGGACATCCAAGATGAGTGTGACCAATTCAGTATCTGACCAAATGTTTCTCCTTCTGTTCCTGAGATATGACATTGAGTAATGGCCAGAAAAGTGTTTTTGCTTTTGCAAATATTATAATGTCCGAGTGGAGCTGACCTTTGACATTCTGGATATTCATCCTTGACTCAAAGTGGATGTTTGTACCTGCAATTCCCTCAAAGTGTTCTTGAGATATTGTGTTAAAGAGAATGAGAAGGATGGAAGGTCATGGTTACCTTGTCCTATAACAACCAAAATATAATCTGTTCATCATTGATTACAAGTGAACGTTGGTGCCAAATTTGAAAAAAATCCCTCCAAGCATAATTGAGACATTCTTGGATGGACAACCGTAAAGCATAAAGCACAGCTATCACCTCCGCAGAGGCATAATAAAAAACTTGAAACACATATATGCATATAGAGATAATGAGCATGATTGCAGACATGACCATGTTTTTGTACTTTGTCTTTTCTACATTTGAAATTTATTATACTGTTCGTAAACTAAAAATTCTGGCAATAAAAAAGACAAAAAAAAACAAAGGAAAATCATCATTGAAGCTGAAACATTAACCTAAGGTATGCTTTAAAACTCATGGCTTGGTAAGAAAAGTGACTTCAATTAGCAAAACCATCTTAATGGAGCACATGCAGTTTACCACAGGCAAACGCTGTTCAGCCACTGAGGCTAATGAATTCCAGGTGTACAGAATCATTACATGAATGTACACAGCACATAAAAGCAGCCACACAGCAGATCTTCAGAGTCAACATAGCAGAGAAAAGAGTGACATGATCAGAACAGTTGTTAGTTCAGTTTTGTGAGGAATACAAACAAGAAGGCAATCCAAGAGGAGCAGACAGTTCATCCTTAGCTGAACGGGTACAGGGATGGAATTTGCTGGAACACAGATTTGTTTAAAGCCAAATATTTAGACTGTATACTTGATTTATGACTGGCGAGACAATTTATAATAGCAGATTTTTAAAAAATGACTTGCCTGTGGTAGCAGTCCAAGTAGCAGAAGAGCATTGCAGCCAGACAGAACAAGAGCAAAAGCAAGATAAAACAGAAAACTAGAGCTAGACTGATAAATGGCTGGGTCTCATCAGCCAATATTAGCCCAGTATTGGCTTATTACAGATTTATCACCATCTGTGTTTATGTCAGCCGGTAAGTAACTATTAACTGCAGTACAGAAATTCCTAATTAGGTTTAAAGGTGCTGTATGTAAGAATGTGGCCAAAACGGTTACTGCACTCAAATTCAAAATACTGCTGCAAGTCGTGTCCGTCCCCCTTTCCTACAGATTTGAGGTTGCTGGACAGCGGCACACTGGAGACTGATTTGTTTGCCCATGGGCGGCTGCCGAGGCGGGGCCGCGTCGCCGCATCCTTGATCATCGGTTTTCCAGCGGGCCGTTCGAGCAAGTCTGGCTTCTCTGCTGCTAACGCTGCTGCCGGGATACAGCTGAGGAGGAGCCAGGTGCTAGTGCTATGTACCAGGACACTGCTAATGCTACCGCCAGGATACAGCTGAGGAGGGGCCGGGTGCTAATGCTATGTACCGGGACACTGCTAATGCTGCTTGCCGTGCTGCTGTAGCTCAGTCGTAACTGTAACTGACGCTGAGACTCTACTGACGGTAGTGGGTGGTGCAACAGGCCAAAACACAAATTCAAAACATAAACATGATTTGCGGACTGTAAAAATGTTTTTTAAATGTGAATATTCTGGCTGTACTATTGTTGTCGGTGAGATCAGTATGTTATATGAACATTATTCCTTAGTCTCTGTGACGTATTAGGATGATTTTACGACTATTTGCTTTAGATTTCTTACATATAGCTCACGTTTTGCGATTGCAATTACAGTATAATTTTAAAAAATGGTATAATTTTCTTGCTTGATTCAGTGTTTCCCCTACATTATATTAGGGGGGCACTGGCCTGACCTGACAGTTATTGTTATGGACAGTGTGTTAATGACCATCAAAAGACTGTGCACAGTCAAACATGCTGCTCACACAGCAGCGCAGCACACACTGTACCTACAGCGGAGCAGCCTGTGCAATGTTCAGGCGTTGTCACATAAATGACAAATTCCAGCACGCCATGATTCCTTGATTTCCCCATGACACTTACAAATGTTTGCGTAACTGTGCTTGGATGTTGTTTTATGAGGCTCTGGCGGCTTTCAGTTGTCTCTTTGTCTTTAACGTCACACGGCTTGGCTTTCTCTCGCATGCATTCTTCCTACTTTTCTCTGTGCTGTCTCAAGTGTTGATATAGATTGGTCATGTTGTCGCGGGACATGGCGACTTTAACTTTTAAACTTTTACACAGCACGCCTTTCTGTTCAACGCCGCCGTACCTGAATCCAAAGTATTGCTATATAATAGACTTTGCATATTTTTTTCGCCACCAACTCAGCCTGTTCATGGTCGTGCTCATGCTCTTCTTCAGCGTCTATGTTGATCACTGCACGCCGGGTGGTCACCTGACCATACGTGTTGCATACACCAGGATAGCTTGTGGATGTGATGTCAAAAAACTCCCCACACTACTAACATTTATTTACATTAAATCGCAAATCGCAGCCTTTTATGCGGTTATGTAATCGCACAGCCTGACATCGCAATTGCAATTAGATTAATCGTGCAGCAGTTACTTAGAAATGGCAACATCATTAAATAGTCTAACGCCTCAGATCCACTGGCGTCACCGAGAATCGTTGCCGGATTATGAACATGACTCAATACAGTATTGATCAGTAGCACAATCACATTATTACAGTGTAGCATTATCGGTGGGTAAAATTGACATGAGTGAATACAGCATCTGCTGTCTCAGCACATGTAAGATAACAGCAATGTCTGTAGTAATATCTCCTACATATTTGTGAATTTCATGTGTTTGTGTATTTTATGAACCTTAAAATACAAGGTTATTGTCTACTGGCAGTCACCAGGTACTTGCATGCCACCCAGCCGTCTCACCGAGCTTCAGAGAGCCGGGGATGAGAACAGGTTGGCAGATGGACAGGTGTCAGATCTGTGCAGAGCACCAGAACAAAAACACTGACACATCACAGATAGAATGAAAATAACATCCAAAACATAAGTTTCACTGTCAGCAGTTTCTGTGACATGTGAAACACTTTCAAAACTAGCAAACTCACCCAGTGCCACAGGGTCAACACGACATGCATGTGAATGCATGGCATATGTAAATACATAACCTATCGTCGCTCAAGCTGTCTTTTGTGATACCTTTATCGTGCATGTTTATATCATGATGAAGGTAGATTTTTGATATACTGTGCAGCCCTAGAGTGTGTGTGTGTGTGTGTGTGTTTGCTTGTGTATACATATACAGCAACATATCCTCCAAATAATCAGTTGAATAAATACCTCTCTAAAACATTCTGAACAATAAATGAACATTTTAATCTTTGTGAAGGGAGGGTGTATTACTGAACTGTTGAATTAGACTTGGTTAGCTTTAGCTAGGTGGACCTAATAAAGTGGGTTAAGTCCCTTTGGAAGCACATATGTGGACTGGAACACTGTGGTGATAACATGAGATTGGCATACAATAGTTGTGAGCTCCAGACTTTACATTGACAATTACTGCAGGTCAGAGTCTGTCAAATGGTGATGAATTTGACATGAGCTGTGTTTAGACTTAGACTTATGTTTACTTTACATCTGTACTGAGGGACTCTGTGTTTCAGTCTGACAGATTGATTTGAACACTGGTCTTGAGGTAGAGCTAAGTCTGATAACTGGCCAGACTGGGACAAGGCTTGTCTGGTGGCCTCAGTTTCCATGGTAACTTAGGTCAGACTGATTTAAACCTACATTATGAAATGGGATTTCTTAACACTTAGCCGGGTTTAACTGTAAATCCAGCTTTATTACACATCAAGCTGTTCATGTATGTTTTCTGTCATTGTTGCACTGTTACCTACTGTATTAGCTATCATGTCACTGCTGATAATACTGGGAAACCTTCATCCCCTGCTGCAAGTCTGACTCATGTCTCATCCTCTTTCACTCTGTTCATCCTTTGAACCTTTTAAAGGTCACCTTCAAAGCATGCTTCACTTTTAAAGCTCGTGCCCCTCTGCACAAACACAGGCCTCTGTACCTGGGGCAGCACTGCTGTCTCTCACCTTCTGACCCTTTAATCACCCTGTTCTCCCTGTCTGACCGTGATACCTTCCCTTCTGCTTTATTTGCATGACTGTGAGCCACAAACAACTTTGCAAAAGTTTGAGCTATGTATTCGTCTCGTATTCTCTCATTTTACGCCACAGTCTGGAGTCTGGATATCTGTAAATTATCTGGCTGATGTTTATTACAAAAGAGGGTTCCAAAATTATTTATAAAATTATTTTACTGAGATACAATAAACTTGTTGTTTACTGTTTGTCACATTCCTCAAATTGCTAAATGTGTTTTTTTTTCTTTTTGAGCAGTAAAGTAGGCTGGATTATATCCTGCTGTATGATTATCTTGGCTGTTGGAACATTTCTATCAGATGGGCATGGATCTCAGTATAATTATCCGTACAGAACAGCAAGGCTCAGCTCAAGTACACTGACACATAATCAAGGATACAAGTGAACATAAACACTTATAGGAGTTGGTGTTATTCTGTTGGTGTTATTCTGTATTTTTCCTCTCATCAACAAATCCCATGAAAAGATCAACAATATGATAGTATGTCTGTCTCTCGATACTTTATCGAGACTTTATCGAGACATGTTATCTTTTTTTTTTTTTTTTTTTTTTTTTTTTATTGAGAAAAAACTAAAAAGTAATTTCAGCGAGAAGAAGACAGAGGAGTCTACAATATGCATTTGAAGAATATAGCCAGGATGTCAAATTCTCTCAGTAGCAAAAACAGGTTAAGAAGATGAAGATAATTACAGGCTAAGGCCAAACTATACGCTACAGATGACAGTGTAAAACTGAACCGTTATATCACTGGTGATCGAGACAGAAGTCATTGAATACAAAGGAAAAGTGCCGATATTCAACAAGCTGTGTGTCATCACAGTGTGTGCAGATGAACAGTGTTTGGCTTCCCCCTTGCCACCAGCCACCAGACCTCTGCCGCTGAACCGGCTAGAGCTCCGGGGGTAGGCAAAAACTATTCATCTGCACACACTGTGATGACACACAGCTGGTTGAATATTTGCAGTGTTTCCCTGCTTCCCTTCACTGGTTCCTGAAAAGCAGGGTAGGTCTTTATGTAGTGTTATAATCATTAAAAAGTAAAAGTAGCATGTGCATACACTCAGTAGGCTATATCTTCAGTAGCTAGCAAGCAAACCCTACAATTTTCGGGGTTGGGTTTTGGTTTTGGAATGGGGAAGTGCCATTATTACAAGACACGCCCCAGGCACAACATTCAGCTTGAAATCCACAAAAATGGCCTTAAAAAGTGAGGGAAATTGGGGGAAAAAATGGTGTGAAAGTCTATGTGCAGTTGTTGTACCCTTGTCAGAGCTGGCTGATGCTATGCTATGATTGGCCAGTCTGCGTTCAAGGGGTGGGACTTAGTGAAGGGCTCTGCCAGAAGCAAGCTCAGACGTCATGCAAGGTAACAGTCATGGACATAAACGACTGGGGTGACTCCAACCTGAATTCTTGCATTTTATAAAAAGGATACGCCCTCGCCCTTTTCTCGTCCGCAAGTAAACAAACACACAGAGAGCTTGAAAATGGATGCTGAGAGATTTAACTCTGTTTTATCAAACGTGTGCTCAATCCACAAGATTGTGGAAATGAAGGACTTACAGCGACTTTGTTTAAAACTTTTAACGCAGTCAGACTATTTACGAGCACAAGAGTTCAGCGAGCCCTGTGGATTCATTATTGGTTCTGCAACGCAGGGAGATTTTTTAAACTCTGAAATTGTATCCGCCCATTTAAACACAAAATCAGGGAGAAAGACATCAGTCTTTAGTTAAGCAAAGCGTCTAAAGACTGACTTGTGAGTCGAGCCAAAACCCAAAGAAAGCTCCAGCTTGTTATAAAGAATAGCAATGCCACAGTCACACCAACTGCTTGTGTTCCATTTTGTTCAAAGTAAGGGGAAGATCTAAACATCTTCAGTTGAAGATCAGAGTTAGGGCTTTACAGATTTTGAGCGTCATCAACAAATCTTGTCTTGTAAAATGTCCATCGTAATTGGTAACACCAGTGTTGTCACAAGTTTACTAGTAGTGTAAACCACAGGTTTCATCACAATATGATATTATATTGATTCTATGGATAACAATAGGATATTTGCTGATATCACAAAGACTGCCACAATTTCTATTTGATTCAGTTCAGGGGTTTGCAATCGATACGAAATGCTATCAGTTCATTTTGCCTGCCTAGCGCTAGGCTGTTAGTATTTTTTTCAATGTTTAGGAAGAAGATTTGCTATACATTAAAAATGACAACATGCACTGATTTTTCACTTTGCATCAATGACACTGGATTATTGATTGTTGAATCAATATCTCATTACACCCCTAGTGATTATTAACTGTGGCACCCCTAATGGAAATGAAGGAACATGTCACCCAGTGCAGTGTAGCTCTTTGGTGTGTTTTTTGTACAACAATGGAGCTCTTTGGCACAGAAAAATTAGATATATCAGGCTCTGATACTCACACAATATTTGTTAATAGATAGCTCACATTCATTGATGGTTTGTGTCTGCACATGAGATTTGTTGTTGAATAAGAAATATAGAGGATTTCAGGTACCACTTAATTTGAAATTCTACTTTGAAGTGATCTAATAATGCTACAACTCTGATTTCAGTCTTCTCCTTCGAAGCAGCTGATGACACTCATGGGTACTTTAGAATCTAACCATTCTACATCACACTGGGAGAAAAGATACAATTGGTCAGAAATGTAGATGTATGTTTCCTTGTCTTTTCCATCAACCAAAACCATTTCCCCCCATCCATTGGATTGATTTTCATCTCAAAACTGGAAAAGCACCACTGTGGGAATCTTACATCATGTCAAACATATGAACCATAACACCATATTTTCATTAAAACAATGTTCTGTAATACACAATGTGAGCGCTGCTGTATAACACAAAAAGCACACTCAGCTGTTCACTAGCCAGCATGCACACACAGTAATAACCACAAGCACACACTGGCTCTAAATCACAGCAGTGCATTGACCAATATGTTGTCCAACATTAATTATGAATCCACCAATCAGCCTCACCACTCCTTTTGAATTATTCAGTAGTGGCACACAAGGTTTAATTGAGCCTGACCGGACCTGAAGAAGAGCAGTCAACCACTCCTGTGATTGACTGTGTGTGTGTGTGTGTGTGTGTGTGTGTGTGTGTGTGTGTGTGTGTGTGTGGGTGTGGGAGATGAGTGGAGGAGGGACAAAGACAGCAACACAGAAGCCTCCCCGTTTCCTGATCCTCTTTAAATCTGCTGTTGGTGCAAATTCAACACGTCCTCCATCTTTACCTGTTGTCTTGATAAATTAAGTAGACCATAATGCTTATATCCATCAGTATGACATGTTATATTTATCACGCTGCTGCTCTCATTCTTTAAATACAGTTTTCATTCACAGAGCCTCTGTACCTGCTCCCACACACTCCACACTACCCTCCAAGGCAACAGCACAACAACCGTCTACCAACATTTTAAACTAACTAGCATGCTATAAGTGTACAAAATACCCATGAAACCAACACACAACTACAGCATCTATACACCACAGAAAATCAAAGGCACCTTACCTAACCCATTCAGCAAACTTAGGGATGTCAGTTTTGGTTAATGTTGCCTAGGATAGCCTGATACCCATTAATCTTTAATTAAGTGCTTAATTTAAAAAAAAACAAAAAAAAAAAAAAACACACACACACAAACACAAAATTATGTGAAATACAAGAGGCCTCCTGTTTGGGTCTGGCACGCTACTGACTCAGTGTGCTTTATCACTGCACTTTAAAGTGCTATCCATGTAGACATGGTGCAGTTTTAATGTTCTGTGTTGTAAATGTCTTGTCATTTTATGTTGGCTTTGCTGACAGAAAGCTGGTGAGCCATTTAAACATGTGGAAACATAGTGTCCAGAACCCACTCTCTGGTCTCTACTGGTTACCTAATGTTAGCCTTGGCCACTCTGCACTGGGCACCAGCTGAATAAGGAGGGAGCTAGCCAGCAGCTGCGTTCATTCACAAATACCATTGGTAACACTGCTGACAGTGGGTTGACATTGCTGCAGACACATCATGGCCACCCCCGGTCTCCCCCCAGATAGCCCCGGTGAGTAAGCAGCTACATGTTGTGCTGCAAACCCCTTCAGCATAGTTACCTATGTTAGCACCACAAGCTGTGCTGACACAGCTAACCTAATAGCAGTCAATGCTAAAGGGGATTTGTGGCTCAAAACTGACCCACTTACTCACCAGGGTGACCTGGGGGAGACCAGAGAGTGGTCACAATGTTTCCACAGCAACGCTGTTGGGTGGGGATAGTGTTACTAGTGGTAATTGCCAAATTAGTGGTGTTGCTAGCTCCCACCCAACCTGACTGGTGCGCAATGCAGAGTGGCCAAGACTAGCTAACAAGTGGAGACCAGAGGGTGGCGTACCGGTTACAATGGTTCCATATGTTAAGACAATTAGCCAGCTGTCTTTTTCCAAGCAGACCCAGGTGGTGCATAGTGCAGTGAACTAGAGAGTGCAGCATGCGTAATCGGTCAAAAGTATTCTCAGTGGTGATCCAATAAATGGTCAACCCCTGACATCTCTAGCCAGAATAAATGCTGGCAACTGTACATTTCTACAAACCATTAATGCATTATATTTGTACATTTATTACATTGCAGATGCACTGGAACTTTGCTGCAGTTAACATGTGGTTAGGTTTGGGCACATAAAAACACCTGGTTATGGTTAGCGGAGGATTATGACTTGGCTTGAAATAACTGTTTTGGGTGGCACAATCTCAGCTGGAAAAGCAGAAATGTCTCAGTAAAAAGCAACCACTTTTTGTGCCATTATCCATGTTGGAAAAACAGCAATGGGGTTCCTAAAATGGCCCAGGTTTGGTACCTAAAGCTGCTAGAAATCTAGTGATGACTTGCTGAAAAACAACCAGTTATGCTGATGTTGCAAATCAGCTCATATACTCTGTCACTTTAGAAACGCTGATACGATATGTAAAGGATGTACAAATGTAGCCTATCTGTGGTTTGCAAACATACAATGCCAACATTTTCTTCTGGTGACTGGACTGACTCTAAATATATTTAGAAGTTTTCCCTGTTAAACCTGTAACAACAGTGCAGGCACACAGGCAGTTCTGTAATGCACAATGTGGCAGTCATCTGACAGTACCTGAGGTGGAAAACATCCAAAAATAGCTAAAGAAGTTATTTTCTGCTTTTCAAAGGCAAAAATTAATCAGATCTTGTGTTCATTCACTGCCTTATCAAGAGCCTTCACTTTCAGAGGGGAGAACGGACAGCTCACATCAAACAAATACTGTATAGTCTCAGTTGTTTTAACCACACACAACACAACATACATTATCACTGAAATGTCAAACAGCAAGAAAACGACAATAAGTGTAAAGTGGGAGATAGAAAAAAAAAATGGTTGGAAAAACAAACAAGTTGGAGAATTCACCACAGCCTCTACGGAATTGTGATTGCCATTTTCCCACATTTTTTTTAATGTTAAATATTACTAACTAATTAATTGATTAATCAGGAAAACAATCTGCTGATTCATTGATGATAAAAATTTACTTGTAGCCCTAAAATAAACCATGAAAAATGGTTGGAGATTTTAAGGCATTAAAAAAGATTCTTCTCAGGTAAGATCAGTCTATTCCCCTCACGGTGTGACTGGGGGAAAAAAAGGTTGAAAAACCCTTGTACAGCCCCAGTAGCTTAATAATCAGACCAAAACTCTCCCTTTATTATATTAGATTCATTTCAGCTGCATGGATGAATAAATGAACATCCAACAAAACATTTTACATACAGCATGTGAACAAAGAGGACAAAGAGGAAAGTTCCATCTTAGTGTCCTCTCAGTCAATGCTTGTGCAAGTCAGATAAAACGGAGAAATTACCTTGTAAGTAGTCCAGAGAGAGTTGTGAAGCATGATATCAACCAGTAACACTGCAAATATATTGTTCGTGTCGTTGACAAAATCCTTTGGCTGAATGTATTTATTATTTGGTGTGAGATTTGTAAAGGAAGCATGAGAGTGTAAGACAGAGAGCAGGCGTCTCTTATATTAATAGCAGGTAAAGACTTAACTGCATTGCTTTTATTTGACTATTTGACTTTTGGCAAATGATTTGAAGCAATCCAAATCCGACAAAGTTGAAAATGATTAACTTTCAACGACTGATGTTAACAGTTAGCCGTTAAATTGGTTAACTGCCAGGAACAGTTACTAGAGGGTGGCCTCCATGTTTGTTTTGCAGAAATTGCAAATAAGCTACCAGCTAGCTCCGACCTCACCCGCCTGGTGTGCAGTGCAGAGCGGAAAAGAATAATAGCTAACCAGTGGAGACAGGAGGCTGTGCAGTGGGCACTGTCACCAAATGTTAATGCGGCTCAAAGGCTGTTTATCACAAAGGCAACAGAAAATAAAACATTTATATCCCAAAACATTAAAATTCAACCACCCCAAATGGATAGTGCTTTTAAATGTGGTGCTAATGCTCCCTAAGTCAATAGAACATTGGACAAAAAGGAAAGACCTCTAGTTTTTTTTTTTTTTTTTGTCTTAAAAACCAGATAGACACAGGTTAATGGGTGTTGGGCTACTGAAAGCAAAATTAACCGAAACTGACATCCCTACTTTCAACCTCTCCCCTTTTTTTCTGGTTAGCTCTATATTGCCTGGAATCCCTGGGCCCCCATGAACGCTGCTCAGCCTTTCAGCTAATTTTTCCAGTGGTCACCCTCAGTATTGCAGCCAAAAAATTCCCTGTGGCCCAAAAAGCATTTTTCCCATAGGACACCATTATAAAAGAGATGTCTGTAAAACTGTTGTACATCTCAAACTGTAAACAAGGTCACTTATGACTGTTTCTATTATGAATTTTTCATCCATGGTGGTTCTATATTTGTTAAACTTTCCTGGAGTGGAGAAAAGCAATTTAAAAGTTTGTGATGTCATCGCGATATTAAGTCTATGAGCTGAGGGGGAACTCTGGGGTGGCACCAGGGGGGGGGAAACATCACTGTGCATATTCTGTGGGCTGCATATCATGGAAGTAAGCCTGGAAGCCAGAAACTTTTTTTGGCATATGCGCCAGGCGAGCAACTCCATTTGAAAGAATTAGTGTCATTTTAACATTCAGAATCTAGTTATTACCATAGATCTTTAGGAATCCCATAATGCCTTGCTAATCAATGTGCTTGTGTCTCATGGAAAATTAATGTTACTGTGTGTTTAGACGGAACACTAAGTATGTTTTGGAGGTTACCCAATTGCATATAAAGTCAATGGGAAGTCTGTCTTTGTCTTTGTCTCTAGTCTCTTAGTAATTGTGCTGTCATGTCTGACTAAAAACTGATGACCTCTATCTGAATGACAAATAATCATCACTCCAACAGTCAATTTGCCTCCAATGCTTTGTATTCCATGTCTGAAAAGTCCTCAAGCCTACTGGAGAGCAGTGATTTGACTGATTGACACTTCTTTTACTCTTATGGTATGATCGACCTTAAAGCCAAAAGGATGGTGCACCACTGCCCTGTCAGCCCTGATCACATACTGTGTGTGGGTGGGTTCTAACTGATCTGAAATGCAGGCAGAGTGTTTGGTTGATTGATAGTAAGGGAATGGTGTGGCTCAGAGAGAGGACATAACATTTATGAAACTAGGAGGGAAGTCATTAAACTTTCATATTGAGTAAAGGGCTCATCAGTTTCTTTGTGTGCGTGCGTGTGTGTGCAGTGCACTGACAGCTGATGGAGGACCATTGCTTTTTCTCCCCCTAATGCAACGCCCCCTCACCCCACCCTGTGCCACACAGGATGATTTCTACACTGACTCCATCAGACGTCCCTGTATATATCTGGGCAAGAACAGGAAGTAAACAGTTACCATTACTGCAGTGGCGTCTCCTACAATAGGCGCACATTTGGATGCAAGCTGTCCTACAAAGTGTACAATTTTCTACTTATACAAACTTTAACTTAGGACAGAAACTAATTGTGAAACAAGTACCGTCAGCGAAGTTGACTAGGGGTTGTGGTGGTTGAGCAAAATGAATTAACTCAATCAACTAACTGTAGTGTTATTATTAAATTTAACATTAGTCGCTCTAACTAGGGCAATGACCACAAAGTAAACATCATTCAGGCAGCATCACAAACAAAACACAATGTAGTCAACTGGCTAACCAACTGGTGACTCTCAGCCAAACACATCATCGTTGCTCTTGTAGTGACAACAGCTATTGAAAATCCGAACAGAACATCTAGGTGTCAAAGTAAAAAAAAACATTTTACTTGAATCAATTTAAATACATACCCATCCGGTAATAATGCCAACCATTTATCACAGTTACTAAGAGCAATCACAGATGCATCCGGCTCAAAGTCACCAGTTAACATGGATGTCAAACTAAACACCCGCAACTAGGGCAGGGTAGGCTATTGGTATTGGTACTACCTTTAAAGGGATAGTTCAGATTTTTTTTTAAAGTGGGATTGTATAAGGTATTCATCCATAGACAGCATATTACCTATAGCAGATGTCAGTTAGCATGTTCCCAGTTTGGAGAAGCAGGCAAAAGTCTGACAGACAGGTTAAGCAATGTAGCTGTGGAAGGGTCAGCAACATAATGTATCTTGACCAACTTAAAACACGTCCCACCTAAAAAGAAATCCCTGTCAGTTCAAGAGTATGCCTTAGATAGAATATTTTCACTTCTTTACCTTTATGTCAGACAGTGATCTTTAACAGGAAAATGGAGCCAATTTCTTCAAAAACAAACTCCACTGAGGACCGTGCTCACGTGTGCGCGCTTGCGCACAAGACCAGTGAAAGCACGTGAACACACATGAAGGCAGTACCCATGTCTCATGGTCTCGCGCAAGCGCACACACATCAGGTCAGTGTACAGAGAGGCAGTTAGAGCTACAGGCTACAATGAGGTTAAAAACAGAGTTTAAATTACGTTTTTCCAAACAACTTTTTATGCCGGGGCTTCAGGACACTTGGATCACTACGGAAGAGCAGTATGGAGATATTTTGTGGTTTCAGTAATGTGTTCTTGGATGTTTTAATCTGGGTTGCCGTCAGCCATTAGGTGTGCAGTTGTGCTGCTTCTCACTCCTCCTCGGATCTCCAAAAGTGATGTGAGGACTCTAAAACTTCACCAGAGCCTCCCTCGGCATGAGGGTGAGTAGATAATGGCTGAATTTTCATTTTTGGGTGCACTATCCCTTTAAGGTCTGCCCAGTTAGCATGAGCTCATAGCAGTGGCTAATATTCAACACCGAACCCAAACAAAACCCAAACCCAACCCAAACAACAACTCCCAACAAACTCACACTGACACCAAACCAGCTCAACTCTGTAATTAAACATATTAATAATAGATATGTAATGTTAGCCATGTAATGCTTAAAGTCAGCCATCAGTGTGTGTGTACAGCCAGTCAGAATCTCACAGCTGTCCCCAGCATAGTGCTCACACTCCTGCAGCAGCAGCTACAATCTGTACAGTCTGGTGTAGAGAAGTTCAGTGTGGTGTATTTGACAGAGTTGGCAGTTCAACGTGCTGAGAGATGCCACCAAAACGTTCAAAAGTATGGCTATACTACATGCCATTCCAATCACGAAATGGGTATAGTACTCTACTGATAATGGTATCACTTAAAGGTTTCTGGTATTGTAATTTTTCAAATAATACCCACCCCTGCTGATAATGTTAAGTGGGAGAGATTTTTTTTTAACCATGGAAAACTTAACTGTTATTTGGCTGATAGTCAATAATGTCTAAATTGTATGCCAGAGTTTGTCATTATCAAAGATAATTTAGAAAATCAACAACTTTCACTGCTATCAGTGTCAGTAGGCAGCAGCAGACACTGTGCCTTGCCAGTGCTGTAATAGTGGCGCCACAAGAACACGCAATGCGGTAGGTGGATTTGGTTTTATTTGTCTATTTTGATTTAAAATAAATTTTTAACCAACACAGAGAGAGGACTGCTTTTAGCTTAATTAAACCACTAACGTCATTGTCATGTATGAAAACACCCAAAATGGACACTGTAGGTGGACAACTTGATGACTACAAGAGAATCATTTATATAACATTTGTTTAGGAATGATTCTTTCCCCAGCTTTTTGATACATATAAGCAGTTGATCACTGTAATGTGATCCCTGTAAGTGGTTTGCCCTGTAGTACAAAAATAGACAACACTATACTATCACTGATGTATAAACAATACCTACCACAAAAGCCATACATTTCCCAGACATAAACTTGTATTCATGAAAACAGAATGGCCTACATGTTTTTCTAGAGTGAGCCCAGCGAGCTATGGTGGAGTAAAAATGTGGAACAAATTGGGTATCACACCAGATCTAATTCAATTTTAATTCCCTTCATTTACATTAGAAGCATCATTTGATTGCTACGGCGGTGCACAATAGTGCAGCGGCATGGAGCTTTCTTGTGCACCATGGGGAGTTTGCAGTTTCACTGCTTGCTCATATAATGACAAATAATATAGTTCTTCTTGATTTCTATGGGTTCATGTTCTTTTCAGTTTAAGCTTTATTTTGAAGCACTTTGTGAAGTCTTTTTCAATATGAGTGTTATAAAACTAAATCATTGATTACTTTTTATGATGATGACATCACTGCCAGTGGTGGTGCACAGGTATATGTGATGAATTATTAATACAGGAGCTATATAAAGCCACAGCTGTGTGTGATGGTAGAGGAAAACCTTATTCTCCATCTTTTCATTGACAGGTCTAAACACTGGTGGAGCAGTCACATGTACTGATATACAAAAGGGGATAAAGTGTGCATCTATGTCTATCTGTGGCAGTGTAGAAGGAAAATTAAGCTTGGGCATGTACTGTATGTGCTGGGATTTAGAAAAACAGAAGCTTACACTGACAGAATTTCAACTTCTTCATAGAATATATTTCACCACAGTGCAACTCCAGAAAATATTTCCCTACACATCAAATCTTTGTTAAACTGGGGCACTAATATTTATCTGTTAGAGTGCTGTGACTTTATCAAACACTACTATAAAATCAGAAAAAAAATATTTTATTCATATAGCCAGATATTACAAATTCACCTCAAAGGACTTTACAAATAGCAAACCTTTGTCCTTAGAGCCCTGACACACCAAGCCATTGGCTGGCTGTGGCCTTTGGTTTTTTACGGTGTGTCCTGCACTGTTGGTACTTGTATAACTTGTCCGCCGATTTATAGCTGATTCATCATGTTGAATAGACGGTGGAGTCAGTGAGTGTGAGCACTCTGATTGGCAGTTAAGCTCAGAGCATGAGAAGCGAAATGGAAGAGAACAAAGCAATAAACCACTAAAAATTAAAAGGGCGTGAGATTGAATCACACTTGTTATATTAGGTAAGAATATGTTTTTGTCATTAAGCTTATTAGCAGAAACAGTTTGTTGTTGTTTGTGTAAATATTCACTAGCCCACCGTGTATAATTTGTTCTTTCAGCATTGGGCTATGTTGTTAAAGTGCTAACCTGCTAAATAGTGTCTTGAATCCATTCTGTCATTCCTTCTGGTTTCCCTTTTTGAATGATAAAACTAAGACTACTGCCCCCTGTTAATGTGAGTTATTTCCTCTCACAATGCACAGAACCTGAAGTGAGGTGATGCAACAGGCGGCCTTTCTCGCCACTAGTTCTTTGATGTCGGTTTAGTGTGTCTGGGCCTTAAAACCCAAATTACAGATAGACTGTAGAAATACACTCTCTAAATAATAAAATATTGAAACAGTTTGAATTGACAGCAAATCTGTACCTATAATTTTGCTGAAAAAAAAGCATTACATTCCTTTCATTTGACTAAAATGAGTGTTTTATTACCGTGGTCCATTTCACATATGTCGTCGGTCTTAACATGGATTGCACATTTAGCTGCCATTAGGCCACTGGAGAAGCTTGTCCAAGTTAGAAAGGATTTGGGAACTACAATGGATGCCTCCAAAGTCTCTTATTTGATATTTCCTTGCTCCTTGCTTGAACCAGAAGTCATTCTAGTCGTCATCTTGAAGGCCAGCTCAAAGCTTGTCTTTCTGCTCTGTGGATTGGCCACCCCTGGATCGAGGACACACAGAACCACCAGAAGTTTTTTATAAGCCAATATAGTGTAGATGATATGCCCCGTTATTGAATATGCTATTGATTGGACGCTGCAGCTGATCGGACTGATCTGATACATCTCAACATCACTAGAGTTTCATACCGAAGTGAAGAAAAATATCAGGTTCAACTTGAGAATATCACTTCCTGATTGAACATCTAATTATACATCTATGTAAATCGTAGGTCTGAATGACAAAAGGAGAACAAACAACTGTCTTCATTTATTAGAAATATCTTCTTTTCATTCATTTTCATGAACTGACCCTTTGCTAAGTCCCACCCCTGGATGCAGACTCGCCAATCATAACATAGCATTGGGCCGGCTCAGACCAGGGTCCGACAACAACACACCCGTACTCCATTGACTGTAATGCAATTGTTTCGGATTTCCTTCATTTTCAAGCTTGTTTTGTGGATTTGGAGCTAAATGTTGTGCCTGGGGCACGTTGTGTATTAATGATACTCGTTACCTGGAGAGGTTGGAAGGAGATTTACATTTCTTCCCTGTTTCAAAACCAAAATCAAACCCTTATAAGTGTAGGGTTAGCTAGCTAGCTACTGAAGATATAGCCTACTGAATGTATACACATGCTGCTTTTGCTTGTTAATGATTATAACAGTGAAAAAATTCCCACCCTGCTGTACAGGAACCAGTGAATGGAAGTAGGGAAACTTTGCTGATATTCAACCAGCTGCGTGTAATCACATTGTTTGCAGATGAACGTTGTTTGTTTCCCCCGGAGATCCCTGCTTGTCTGGCGACGGAGGTCTCAGTGCTGGCAGCAACACGGGGGCGAAGCCAAACACAGTTCATATGCTCACACTGCAATGCTATACAGCTGGTTCAATATCAGTGAAGTTTCCTTTTATATTCATTGTCTTCTGTGGTGATCAGCCGTGACGTGGTGGTTCACTTTTACTCCTGTGATCTGTAGCTTATAGTTCGGCTTTAGCTTCTAACTATCTTTGTCTTTTTAACCTGTTGTTGCTGCTGAGTTAGTTTGACATCCTGGATATAGGCTATCCTTCAAACACAGACTGTAGATCCCTCTGTCTGCTTCTCTCTGGAATCACTGTTTCAGTTTTCCAAAAATATGATAATATTTCTTCAGGGAGTGCAGTTAGTTACAGTGTGGACTCCACGGTTACTCCTACAGCTTGTCAGACCATCACAAAGGGGCGAGTCTTAGCAACGGATCAGTTGAAAATCAGAATATCAATATGCAGATGCAAATAATCAATGAATAACTAATATAAAGGCATTCTGTACCTCGGAGCAGGACACAGTACACTGTACATATACAGCCTACAGTTTAAGATTCATACGCAGGTGTTTGTTAAACAGGAAACAGGCTACCGAGAGGAACACTGTTGGTCAGGCCCTTCTACCTGTGTGCCTTTTTAGTATTAGTAAATTGCACATGTGACACAATCTGCATTAAAAGTCTCTGCAGCTGTTAAAGCCGACTGACAGCTGATCCAGCTGTGATCAGCTGCCGCCATAATCAGAAGCAGATATCGCTTCACATTGCGCTTCAGAGGAAAGGATGTCTAATTTCTCAAAAAACATATTCCCTTATTTCCTCTCTCCTTAAATTGTTTCCTTGCATCTCTATGCATTTCTGGTGGGAGGCTCAGACTTCAACTAACTGCTGTCAGCACAAATACAAACAGTGTTAAATGATACTGAGCCAGAATAGCCACCACATTTTTATGTTTTACATTCTCCTCGGCTCAGTATGTACTGCTTTATTAATACTTCAAACAACAGTTGTTTTCATACTGGGTCAGCAGTGTATGATAATAAAAACTTGTTTTGCTCCACAGGCCGGTCAGCATGTCCTTACATGGGGAACTGAGCTCCCTTGATGAATTTAGGACAGTGCTGAAGTGGCAGAATGGGTACAGTAAGTTTTATACTAACACAAACAACTCTGCATGGCTGCTCCTAACCACAGCCTGAACCCTCCGAGCCATTCCTCCCTCTCATGCACTGCTCCAACCTACTCTAACACCAGCAAGAATCACACTGACGGTGGTTACAGACACTTGTGAAATTAGTGAGAGCCTTCAGCCCTAGCCTGATTCCTCAAAGTCATGCCAACAAAAAACCTAGTTTTCTCACCAGTTTATGGAATATTAAAATACCTGAATACATTTTCCTAGGTGAGAGCTTGCAGATGACAAAGACCCAGGAAAGTGGGAAGTTTCCCTGTGCAGCAGGATGAAAGCATCTGCAGTTATAAAGCTGTTCTCAAGAGAAAAAGAAGATGGCATCTGTAAGCCACCTGACACATTCCACAAGCCCAAACACTGTTTGCCTGCAGACAGCTTGTCACTCAAAGCAGCCCAACCTTAATTATGCATAATTTTAAGCCTCAATAAAATGCAGAGACCAAAACTATTTTTTTGTACCAGTCTGTAAACATGTTTATTTCTTCTGTAAAGTTGGGCATTTTAACATGGGGGTCTATAGGGATTGACTGGCTTCTGGGGCCAGCCTAAAGTTGTCATTAGAGCAACTGCAGTTTTTGGCACTTCTGTGTTGGCTCCATTTTTTAGCCTCGGAGGTTGCCGCTTGTTATTCTCTAACCTCGACAAAGTTCCAGGTGTTTGTTTAAGCAAATGATTCCCTTACCTAACCCCAACCAAGTCGTTTCTGTTCCCAGACCTAACCATAGTGGTGACTGATCAGAAAACAATATATGTTATAGCAGGAATGTCAACTGTTTTTGAGGACACTTAACACTTAGGTTCTCCTGAGGGAACATCATATTATGCATGCATACTCTTATCGTGATGACCCACCAGCAGATGGGAACATGAATACTAATGTCTTACCAATATTATCAGCTAGGGATTCGCGATAATACCGATATGTCACTGGTATGTCACTGGTCTTGGCCACTACTGGCTTTAAAATTAACTACTTGAGTCGGCCAATGTGTTTTTTCCTATTTTACACAATGAATGAAGATTACATACATTGAAAAGTATTCTATATTTTGCCCCTTCAGTCGAGCCTCAGCTAAACTCTGAGCATTGTAAGGTCACGCTTTTATGTGGCATTGTAGAGTGCATGGCCCAACAATATATTTTGTTGTTAAACTGTGCTATTGGAAAAAATACATTGATTTTGTTTAACTGTATTTTGTCATGTGAAATTGTGATTTCTGCTGCAAAATGTTACAATTAGATACTGTAAAAATAAATAATCATATGAATTAGGGTTGACATGATATCAGATTTTCACTACGCTATAATCATAGCCAAAAGAGTTCCGGATAACAATATTATTGTGATATCTATTAAAAATTTGAAAATAATAATAATAATAATAATGTTATCAGTCTAATTCATCTTGAACTTTATTAATTGTGCATTTTGTCACTTTGTTTTGGCAAGTGCATTTCACTAAAAATGCGAGTGCATAGAGATGGAAAGAGAGTCGGTAAAGAACAATTACACATAATAGATAGTGAAAGGGCAACCAGGTGTTGAGGAGGGAGATGAAGTGAGAGCTGAAAGAGACAAATTATTCAAGAGGCACTGGAGTATTTACATAATATTACCATATGTGTAGTATTAACATAATATCATAATATTTTATTTTTAATTATCAATACACAATACACCCTTTATATGAACACATTCAAACACAATACATAAACATTAAATTGTGAAATACTCCAATAAATTGTTGACATTCAGCTTATAAATAAATGTTATTTAATGATTTTTTTAATAGTAAGTGTATTTCAGGTCAGTTGTATTTGAGGCCTAAAGGGACTGAGTGTTTGATACTCATTAGACAGATAATAGGTGGAGTGTCCCTTTAATTGACCTGCGGTGGCTCTCCATTGGAAATCTCTGCTCAGTCCATTTGTACAGTCTGCAAACACAGACATTTCTCTGTAACAGAGATTAAATGAACACAAAAACACGGCTGCTGCCATGCTGTTTGCTTTGTGCTGAGACATCAGCAGTCACCAGTAACCATGTATTGATCTGCATTCAAAGTGCACTTAGCAGGGAGTGCTGCAGGATTAGAGGGAGGGAGGGGGGGGTGGGATGAAAGGTAGGGATGGAACAGAAGGAGAGGAGAGGAGGCAGAAAGGAGGAAGAACTCTACAGAGAAGGGGGAGGCAAAAAGCCAGTGTGTAAATTTACTACTGTTATTAGAGCATTTTAAATATAAAATGCTCATTTCTCTCTAAAAAGAGATAGAAGCAGCAGGGCTTAACATTATTGGCAGAAGCAAATGGTTGCTGACAGCAAGGTATTGGTAAAGTCAGTGGTGATGTAGAGAGAAGGCCGGGCTAATTTAAAAATGTTTTAGCTGCGATAAAGCATGTGATAAAGGTTCTTGATTATCAGTAGTTAATATGGTACGTGAGCAACCATATTAACTACTGATAATCAAGAACCTTTATCACAGTTTAACAGTATTGATTGTCTGTTTTCATTTAGATCCACCTGGGCAAAACATATTTAGGGTACAGTGTACGGTCTAAGCCAAAGGGTCACACTATCCAATATCTAAAATATATGTATCTCCTGTTGTTTAGTTCTTCAATTAACCCTATTTTGTTGACCCCATTAACTCATAAACATAAAAAAAAAACATTAACTGAAAAATTCATTGTTCATTGTGTGCATCATGCAGGCAGCTGAAGACCCAGCAAGACTGCCTGCACTGCATTTTCATCATTAACATGCAGCCTCAATGGCTGATTGTCTGTGACTTTGAATCTAGTGTGGTCTTTGTACAGTTCACCCTGTTGCCTTTTTATGTGAAGAGAATCCGTGGATATACAGTATTTTTACAGAGGGGACAAAGTTGGAAAGCAATGGTGTTGCCATATGACAAACCAGATATGTCAAGGAAAAACGCCCAGCATTTACTTGTAGAGGACTGGCAGCTTTCCCTAGGTTACATCATTGTAAATGGAATCACTTTGGGTTTAGGACTGTTGAACGGGCAAAAATATACACTGAGGACATAACTCTAAGCTCTGGTAAAATACAATGGGCATTTTTTATTTTTTTTTATTTTTTGCTATTTTCACACATCTAATAGACATAAAGAAGTTTTTCACAAAACTGGGTCGTCTATGCAGTAGAAAGATGCAAATACTTTTAAAAATTGGTGCTACATGACCACAGAAAACAGAGAAACAGCGCTGTAGAATTTGATTTTGCTCAAGAGGTAGAAAACCTACAGCTATCAGAATATACTGTGCCGCACCGAACCAATAAACACACCTACTGGTGAGCAATGTGAGCTGGTTTTGGCCAGTTGGTCTGAAAACAATGTGGCAACAAGCTGGTAACAAACAATCTCTTATTTATATATTATTACATATTACAAATATTATAATTGAACTGTCAGCAAAAATATGTTTCTGAAAACATTTTTAGGTGAGAAATAGCCAACACAGATCAGCATTTGATCAGCACTCTCTCTCTCAATCCACCTCTATACTCTTTGTGTCCTCTGTCTTTCAAAAATGAGGAAGTACAATCTGTAGTTCGAGCAACAACCCAAGAGTAGGGGTGGGCGATAAGGCCCTAAAATTATAACGTGATATTTTAGGGTATTTTTGCGATAAAGATATTCTTGATGATATGACAAATTAGTAAAAAAAATATATTTATTATTAATCTAAGAACATAGAATTGCAACAGAATAAGTGATATAGTTTTACATGTCAACATAACAGTTTGCCTTCAAATATTCAGTAAAAACTCAACCAAAAAAAAAAAAAAAAGTACTCTGTGATCTATGTATATAAATCAACAGGTGATATCCTTCTCTTTTAGCAAATTCCTAAATGACTGAGTTATCTTTTTTTCCCCTGGACCTTTATGTTCTGCCATTTCTCCTCTTATCATCACGCCGTAACCTGTGACAGGCTGTTTTGCTTCGATAACTATAACACATTTACATATGTGTAGTTTTTTTGTCAAGCGAAGGTTTACATTACCAGAGGTTTATGACAAAATTCACTTTATATTTAACAATAATAATAATACAAAGTGAGAGCAGGCGAGTGGTAACTATGACATGACTTGTACTGATGGAAATAAGGCTATGGAAATTAAAAGACAAGTTATTATACCCACCTTAAAATGTTTTTTATCTAGCCTTTATTTGTGTTTACTACGTGCTACAGCAAGTGCAGCGATGTACTACAACCCCAGAAATTGGGACTTTAGGGGGAGTTAATGTGCAGTCAGACTGATATTGACAGACCTATCAGGAGCCATTTTCAGGACAGCATTGAAGCTCAAGTTTTACAGCTACAGTATATATCAATGGCAGAGTTGATGACAGGTAGCTAGCATCAAAGCAACTCAAAAATACAAAGCTACCAATGCACAGGTCACTGGTATAAAGACAGACTATAGAACTGGACTGCTAATCAACAGGAAAACAACTGATGCATATGGAAGTACCTTTTAAAAGTCAATGTCTTGGTAACAGCTGTCCTGTCTAGATTCCCGCAGCCTTCCATGTCATTACCATATGACACCGATGATGAATGAGTTTTCTGGTTTTGTTGCTCTTCATCAAAATCTATTTTGCCTCAGATAATAGTTTTCCTGTCTGTGCTGTGTCACTGGATTGTTCAATGAGTGTTGCTATGCTGCTGCCTTTTGCTCTTGTCTCTGCCAATACCATTTGACTCTGATGAAGATGCAGTGCACGTCCAAACGTTAGTCACTTGCGCCTAATGAAGTATTAAATGAAACAGAGTGCTCCGGTGCCTTTGCCTGGGTTCAGTGCTGTGAAGAGGCGCTCATTTCCTCCCTGTCCTCCAGCTTTAAAATGTTCTGAGGTGGATATATCCATCATTTTACCTGACTTACTACCAGTGCCACTCTTTCAAAACCACACTGTATTGACAGCTTGAATACTGCAGCAGTACATTACATACTGACAAGATGTAATAAAGTGACAGCGGACATGTACTCTGTGGAAACTATGCATAGCCAATACTGAAATCAGGACCAGTAAATCTCCAACAGCACACACAATCACACTGATGATGCACGGATGAATTATATACATTATTATAATCTCATCTGGACAAATGAGGGCACAAGACAGTGGTGGTGTGGGGATAGTGTGACTATTTAAGTATGACAGTCCTAAACTGGGATAGGCTACATAAACTAAAGTCATTTTCAACATGGACCCTATTTTTCTATGTTTTTGTACTCGGGTGACTAATGGAGACAACAATTTTTGAAATTGGTCCAGTATTGAGAGAGACCACTCCAGCTGCAGTAAACTGGCTGCAGTGTAATTTATATGGGCTTATTAAAAGTGTCTGACCGCCTGCATTTCTCCAAGGCCAAACTGAACAGAATATTCCCATGTCTGCTACATGTGGCGAGTATAAATCAGCCGTGGGGACCTTAGGTCACCTTTCTGGTCTTGTCCTAAACTCAAAAAATTCTGGGCAGACATTTTTCAATTGTATAGTAAAATTTATAGTAAACACTCAGTCCCTGGCTGTCCTACTGTAATACAGGGTTGTATTATAATATAGTATTGTAATATTCTTCTACTCTTTCCCCTGCATTACAGCAAGCTTATGTTTGATATAGTCATAGCAAAAGGGTTACTCTGCGAGAACGGAAATCGGCTTCCCCTCCTTGCTTTACAAAATGGCTAAATGACAGGGTTTCTTGTCTACATCTTAAGGACATATTGTATACTCTAACTCCCTCATCAAGTTTTCTAATATCTGGTGTCTATCTAATATCTGGCTATCTATTAATTGGTTTAATAGATGTAAATTGAAGGTGCACGATTGTCCGTAGAGATTACATTGTAGCCTGTTTTGCTGCTGCTGCTGCTGCTGCTGCTGCTGCTGTGACTAAAGCGGTTTGGACCAATTTCAAAAACAATTGACTTCATTAGTCACTTAAAAAAACATCCAAATATAGGGTCCAGGTTAAAATATTCACATTTTCTTTAATGGCAGGTACAAAACAGATTGGTGATCTACTGAATGTGTAGTGTGAATACTGACACAGCATTCACACTATTGTTCTTCCAATCTTTATTATTCTGACTCCTGACTTCTTCCATACATTTTTTCTGTCTACTACTCCTTTTGCATACTTTAAGCTATACAAACCATTGCAGTTCAGCTCCAACTCTACCAGTTTTACAACTTGTTTCCAGGTTTTTCAGCAATGCAGTACAACGCATTTGTGCTTTAAGATAGCTGTATTTTCAGCAATGCTTTGCAATTTTCTGCAGGAAATGCTTTTTTGTGTGTTAAACCTGCGGCAATAAAATTGGGAAATACTACACACTCACTAACGTTAGCTAGCTAAGCTAAGCTTTTAGTAGTCTCTTGTCCATGAGTAGATGCACTCTTCCCTCTGCGCAGCAATATGGTTGGGAGGTGTAGTTCAGTAGAAAGAAAATAGTTCCTACGTGAAACAACTCACAACAAGGTTTGTGGATTATCTTGAGTAATTGGGTCATGATTTCTGGAAAGAGACACTACTGTCCAGTTTTGAAATGTAATCCATCTCGTTCCATTACATTGGACAGAAGGCAGACATCTCTATGGCCAATATCTCCAACACTCAGCGACACACATCAAAACAATCTACACTGATATATAGCAATACAGGTAAGAGAACATATGAATTTTTGATTTTCGCATGGATTGTACCTTTAAAGTCTGCAGTACCATTATGTTAAGCTTTATTATTGTTTTATTATTTATTTATTATGTGGCTTGATCTTGAATATACCACTAAATTAGCCTTTTTATTATTTCTTTTTGACAATTACAATGTCTACATGGTTAAAAAATACACAGCTCACCAGATGTCTTACTGGAGATTTAGCCACATACTGTACCATGTGATCCCTGAATAATAATTATCAACCTCATGGGGACTTTTGGATTTATTGATCATACTACTTTGTTAAAGCAGCTATGCAGAACTTTCGTTTTCATTGATTATAGCGCCCCTTTGGTCGAAGCGGTAGAACACCCACAGCCTGGTGTCGTAAAGCCAGCAATTACCGCATGCATTTGTTTTGGAGAGTGAGAGGATTAACTAACGTCAGGTCAGTCCAAGTAATTAGTGGAAACAGCAAAATTACACAGTAAATTCTCCTGTCGTGTTTCTGTTCTGATCTAATCTAATCTGTTGTGTATTTTGAGCTACTAAGGCTACCGTAGTAGTGTGAGCCTCAAGTTATTCTGGGTAATGTAGTAACCGTTGTTGTGCTACTGGAAACAATGAGAAGCAGCCGTGTACGTTCGGTGTAAGGAGGAATAAACAGTTTACAAGTCGTCTGCTGAGTCCGCATTATTATGTGAAAAGAATACTCCGATGATTTGGGAGTTTTCCCTTTCTCTATCATTTTCATATTGAGACAGCAGTTAGCATGGCACTTGTAGGAGGTCAGTACATCTTGCGTGTGTCCGACCCGAGCTAGGCTACGCTAAATAGCCATATAGAGAAAGGCTAATATGCAGGTCTTTGGGGGGGGGCTTTAAAGCGGCTTTAAAGTGTGTTCTAAAGACATATCTATTTAGCTCAATTTTATGCACTATTGCATGTTTTTCTACCATGTTTTTGCTTTGGTCTACAACACATACTCACTGCTCATTGCTTTCTTAATGTGACCCTGAAATGTCAGTGGAGATAATAGGTGTTAATGGGCTGTTGGAGCCCAGACTATTCAGCATTTATTGCCTTATTTCCATTCACCGGTCGACTAGTCAGTATGTAAAAAATGTTTTAACAGGGCCAGCATAGATTTTTTTTGTTATACTAACTCTGTGACATTGCAAGAAAATGTATTTGCTTTCCCCCCTCCCCCCACCCAATCAGTTACTTGTTTCAGCTCTGATGTATTCATTGTAACTGCTATTTTTTTTTTATATATGTTTATCCTGTTCTGCTGTAATTATTGTAGAAAATAAATTAAATATTACTCAAAAAAACTACATACAAATCCTGATTTTTTAACCCCCTTTTTCCATGTGATTGCTTCCTAATCATTATAACCAGAGATACTCTCAGGCACATTAACTCATGTAATAGCCTATGTTTCCTATGAAAAAAAAAAGTTTCTGTATTATAACAATTGGACTGCCTTTTTTGTTATAATACTACAAATTTTCAACAAACATTAAGGTCCTAAAACTGAGACACCATGTCTACCACTCATCAGTTTATGAATCAAACAAAATTAACTGGCCCCTTCAGTCAGTATGTACAGGAATTAGGCCTGATAACATTCTTTGCCAAGAGCGCAGCACATCATACTGCAAAGCATGGCTCTGAGGCTCAAACATGCTGAGATGGTGACTGGTGGCCTGTTGGGAGCCACTCTGTATAGTAACCACAAACCTCCACTGCAGTGCTTCTGTCCTCACTTCAAAGTCATGGATAAAAATCCGGATATCAGCTCAAAGGATGCCTTTTTGAATACACTCGTTTCCAAATCTATCAATTTTCTGCTGATTATCGGGGCCCTGAAGGCAGGGGAATAATTATCCTTTTCCTCAGCTACATCAGCGGCTTTTCCTGGGGGAATACCACAATGCTCCAAGGCCAAGCTAGATATTTAAACCCTCCAGTATGATCTGGGTGTACCCCTCCCTGTTGGATATACCCAGAGGGAGGCGTCTGAGAGGCATCCTGATGAAACCAAACTACATCAATAAATGCAAAAGGAGTTCGAGGTCTGAGATCCTCCTGAATGTCTGAGCACAGACAGTGAGGGAAACTCATATGGGCTGCTTGTATTAGAGATCTCCTCACTTTAGTCACTACCACAGCTGATGAACACAAGGGAGATGGGGAGCTTTGGTTTCAGGCTCAGCTGCCCCTACAACAGTCAAGTCTCTCATGCCTTCATATATTCAATTGTGAAATTTACCATTTCTACTGAGAACATGGTATTTTGACATGACAAGTTTCCATGAGAGTAGCTGGAAATGTTTAGAATCGGGTCTAGCTTTGAAAGTGTCTTAAAATGCCAAATGCAAAATAATCAAGTTGCAATTATTTGGACAGATACTGCTACATGAGGCGCAATTTTAAAACGAATGATCATTTTTGCATTTTATTTTCACTGACAATGGTATAAAAATGATTATGTTATTTTTGCTAGGGTCAGTACCATAAATAAAACATGTTCCTTTGTGCCTGGGATATGATTTGTAGGCTGGGACATCACTATAGCACTACAAAAGCTTTATTTAAAATGGTGTTTTATGACAGATTTTACCTTTGTCCAAAAACTGTAGCTCCTACAATCTGGATATTGCAATTGTGTTTAACAATATTTCATTTAAAAATCCTAATCACAGATATCACAGGGGGTTGACGTGTAGCAAAGGGCCGTGAACTGGAAACAAACCTGTGGCCGCTGTGGCAAGGACACGGCATTGGGTCAGTGCTTGGGTACATGGGGTGCATGCATTACTAGTTGAGCTAGCTTGACTCATCTTGACATGAAATTAAAAGACAGATAAATGAAATTCGATAAAATGTTTGTAGCAAGTAAGACCTCAGATATTCATATTTAAGATAACAACATTTAAGGCGTATGTTGATAAAATTGAATTTAAGACATTTTAAGATTTTTACGGACCTGTAGACACACTGTTGGAGCAGCATTTATATATTTTATATTTATTTAGCTTTTTGGGGGCAGCAGTTAACAGGATTTATGTATAGATATGTAGTAGTATCAACATTCGTTAGTGTGTTTGTGTCAACCTGATGAATGTAAGTCCAATATCCACTCTCTTCTGGCTCTGGTTTGCTCTCCACCAACACCTCAGAAAACTATTACTGCCATTTGGCACTGGGCAGGTAGTGTACAGTGTGTTTTGTCTCTTCACTGAAAACACCTACTACAACAGATTGATGAGAGTGGTGAGAATGAACCAAAACAGTTAAAGGGGAACACCACCTAAATTAAGAATTCCAACATGCTATTTTCATGGCCTAGGAAAGTTCAATCAATATTAGTGAACATGAGCTACTCTCTCTCAAAGCCAGGAGCCAGAGAGGTGATGTCAAAGGGTATTCAGTCTGGAGCTGCTCCGTAGACAGTGAATAGGGTACTTTTTGGACCCACAGAATGTTTTGTTGTTGTTTGTTTGTTTGTTTGTTTTCAGTTCTGAAACAGAAAATGTGCCCATATACTCAAAACATTCTCCTGGGTGCTCTCAGTGTCATCTGTTTGCACTGAACATAATGCAAGTTTTTAGCGCAATGAGATTACACAAAGTCAATGAAAAGATGCAAATAGACCTGAATTTGCACTAAACGATGCCATGGAGGCGAATGATGCAACATGAATGACAGGATAGTCGCATCTTCACGCAAGTTGAAATTTTCCAATTTGAGAGAGAAATTCAGGTGACGCTGTGTCGCGAAAAGTCTATCAGCATTGAGATCTTGTTGAGATTGTCCTGACGTTACCGAGATTCACAATGAAGGACAAACAATGTTGCTGTCTATGTGCACCCAGACCTACACTCAAGCCCTTTTTAGACAGGAGTTGTGCAAATTTGCAGGAAAGCCCAATCAGTCTTTTTTTCAGCATTGGCAGGATAAATACAAAATCGGGGAGTGCAGCAAAATACCACCTACCTACTTTAGTTCATACAGAATGTGCCTTTTTCGGGGCAATGGGGAGGCATGAGTAAGTGACAAAATGTGTAGCCCAGTGTGTGAAGTGGGGGGGAAGCGGCGGCCGGTCAGTCCTTCAGCGATTCTCTCGTCACCGTCCCCATCATCTGACGGTTAATGGCCTCTTCGTTTGCGAGGACAAGGAGGCCGTGCAATTCCTTGTCCCCCAGTTGCTCGTCTTTACAGTGTCTGTCAGGTCTGCGTTTCCCTCTTGCTACTATTGTGTGAAATTTTATTGTGGAAAGTAAACAACACAGGGTGTGAAGCAGTGATGCAGCACCGTGTCAGTAGGATAAATAATAAAGTGTTAGTGACTTGGTTCACGCTGCTTCAGGGCACAGAGCTTTCATGTTTACATCCAGGTATCAGTTGTGCTTCACTGCAAATCAAGTATGCCATTGGCTGCCTCCCTGAGTTAGCTAGCACAACCCTTAGCAAAGCTGTTAAGAGCGAATTCTCGGTAAATACTCAAAAAAACGCTTTACATGTGGGTAACACGATGTGAAAACTCTTATCATGTTGTGAACGCAATATAGCATCTTTCACCAATCATTATCTATGGAGCAGCTCCAGACTTTATACCTGATGACATCACAAATTTTAGTTTCGGCACTCTACTTTTAATTTGAGAGAGAGTTGTTCAAGTTTACTAGTATTTCTAGACTGTCTCTGATTAATGGAATGGCAGGTATGATTCTGAAAATGGGTGTAGTTCCCCTTTAAGTTGGGCATAAAACCAAAACAATGAGCTGAAAGACATTTGAAAAGCTCTGTAGAGCTGAGAGAAACTGTAGGTGACAATTCTCTGTGTGTACATTACAGCGTGTTTTAGATAAATATGACACAAAAATGTATGAATGTATGTATATAGGTGCAGCTTAAAATGCACTCTGCCTAAACAGCCTAATAAAGTATCCATAGCGCAACCTTAATCCAACATTTCCTTCCAGTGGAGTAGTTTAATCTCACTTCAAGGATTTTCTAGCATCAAGCCATGGCATCTTAATAGCATTGCAGTAACCTTCCTTCTGCTGTCATGATACTGATGCTGGAAACTGCACTGGCAACAATGGAATCTTGGCGGAAAAAAAGGGTTGATTAGGCTTTCATTTTTAATTGCGCGTTATTTTACCTACATAGTAATATATATATTAGGACTAGAGTTATATGCCTGCCCCCTTCCTCTATAAAAAAAAAAAAAAAAAAAAGAAAAGAAAAAATCCTCAGGTGCAGTGAATTCACGTGATTATTCACGTTCCTCGCATGTCCAATACAAGCTTTTCCTTCATGATGTGGCAAACATGAAATGACCACACACACGGAGGCACACAGAATCCTGTGGCATTGCTTCAGTGTGGAAGCTAATTGAAGTGAAGTGAAACAGATGCAGCAGACTTCATGCTGCCAGTCTGCACCGCACTGCGCCCCGCTTCCACCCAACACACAACACCAGCGACTACACACAGTCTGCATGCTGCTCAACTCCTCTCTGTGAGACAATGACAGCAACTACAACAAACAGCTTCGTCCATCTCTCCTCTCCCCCCGTCTGTCCTTCCGTCAGTCATCATGTTTTCACACCTCTCCCAGCCTTTAAGTCCTCTGTCAGCATGATGCGGACTCCCTGACCAATGACTAGTATCTCGAGGAGCTGTCATCCTTAATGCGGTAAACTCCCTGCCCACACACACACACACACACACACACACACACACACACACACACACATACACACAGAGGCGAGCAGAAAGACGCAGTAACACCCAGCACAGCGCCGGTCCGGCACTCGGCTTCAGAGCATCAGAAAAAAAGGACTTACAGTTCGCAGGAACTGGATTTCATCCTCGCCTTCTCCTCCTTCAGCCATGGTTAGCGTTCACACGGAGATGCTCGTGCTGTATCTGCGTGTGGACTACAGGCTGGGTGTGCGTGTGTGGCGGTGTATGCGTGTTTGAGACGGAGAAAGCCAACGCACAGTGGAACTCGTCCCTCATTGGACGGCGCGCGCTCACCGAGGGAGGAGCAGCACAGGTGTAAGCGAGTGTGTGTGCGCGCGAGCAGTTTGCCTCCATAAAGTATGGAAGCTCATTCCCGCCATGAACGTTCACAAGTGAATTCATAGCAAGTCAGGAGTCCAGTGCCTTAATGTTCCCCACCAAGACACACAAAAATTAAAATTCTGTCCGGGTACTTCTTTTTTTTTTTTTTATTTAAAGGGATAGTTCAGATTTTTTCAAGTGGGGTATGTATGAGGTACTTATCCATAGATAATATTTACCATCTATTACCTACAGTAGGCTAGATGTCGGTCAGCAAGCTCCCAGTTTGAAGAGGTAGGCTGAAGTCTGACATGGAAGCTAAGCAATGTACTCATGTGAATGGGGGCCAGCAACAAAACAACCTAACCTAAATATCTAACCTAAGAAAAGTCTCACCCAAAAGATTTCAGTATCAGTTTAAGTCTACACAACATTGGGAGTATTTTCACAGCTTTCCCTCATGGAATTCCAACTGGAAAATCAAGCATTATATCACTCCCTTCAAAGCCAGTCTTATTGTGACTTTGACACAAAAACACAAACAAACTAACTGATCAAGGCAGCATTAGACCAGCAGCTCCTGTGTTCAGTGAGCTAAAATTACTGTTTTTGTCAATGGAGCTTAGTGGCTTTTAGGAGAGCATAGATGGGGAACTGAGGTCGGTAAAGGCTTCTTTGCCAGAACAGGCTGTCTGACAGAAAGGTAAGGCGCTGAAAACACTCTGAATACAGCAAACACTTTAGCTGATATTGATTTTTTTTAGATGTGACTTTTATAGGTTGCAAAATGCATTTTGTTGTTGATCCCCAGCCACAGCAGCACTTTGCTTAGCTTCTGTGTTGGACCCCAGCCTGCCTCTCCAAGCCTGCCTATGTAATATAGTACTGTCTATAGATAAATACCCCATACAACCCCACTTCCAAAAAATCAGAACAATCCCTTCGACTGTTACTTTTATTTCACAACAGAAGTCTAAATGCCAAAATGTTATCTTCCTCCTGATTCCTAAAATTTCTCAACATGAACATGACATTGGTGGTGGCCATAGTAGAGGAAAAGTTTATAATTAGTAATACCAATAATTATAGTTAACTAAATACTTTGAAGAATATTAATTCATTTTAATTCGGTATTTATAGAAAAAGAATATCTCATATTTTCTATACATAATTAGCAAAGTTATATACTCCGGCTTCCTCCATCAGTCCAAAGACATGCAGGTTTGGTTAACTAATGACTCTAAATTGCCCATAGTGTGAATGTGAGCATGAACGGTTGTCTCTCTCTCTGCGGCCCTGTTTAAACCAGGTATTAACATGCATCTTGGGTGGTCTGATCTCAAGTGGACAGCACCAAATACAAGTTATCTGATCTTTAAAGCCACTTGCCAAGGTGGTCTGGGATGCATTTATACACATATCTAGCGTAATGCGTCCTGATGTGTCCTTGATTACGACTACATCATCAGTGCAGGATGTGGTGGTTGTTTTGGTGACAGCGCGCTAAAGCTCTATAACTTACCCATTTTATGTCGAGTTGGACGAAGTGTTGTGTGACCATCCATTGTTTTGCCCTACAGGAGGAGATGTGTTGACTTTTACTAATGGCAATAATTCCAGATGTACAGATACAACTGCTATTGTGACTGGTAATCATGATACAGAGCAGCTGGCAAAAGTGTGGATCTGATAACTATGCGTGGGCCTGGGACGAAATCTGAGCACAAGTAGTCAGCTGGAGACACATGAGAGACACAGGTATGAATGGGGATATGTCTCAGCTGTCCACCTGGGTTTGGATCTCCCAAAATGCATGTTAATACCAGGTGTTTACAGGGTCTATGTGTCAGCTTTGGGATAGTCTGGCGACCTGTCCAGGGTGTACCCTACCTCTCACCCAATGTCTGCTGGGATAAGCCCCAGCCCCCCTGTGACCTTGTACCAGGATAAGTGGTTACAGATAATGAATGAATTAAAGTTATATACATATTAGTTTAAAAAGATAATGAAAACATTTTTAAAGTGGTTCTCTCAAACCTGAGTATTGCATCTCCATAAAGCTGAGGGAGGAGCGACCCAACCAGTAGAAAAAATGGATGTTACATTTGTATGTTGTAATGTTTCAGATACATTAGAACTTTACATTTCCTCATGTTTCAACAATGCAAGTGTGTTAGCAGGTTAGGTTTTGGCACAAACCCCACTTGGCTATGGTTAGGAAAACATCATGTTTGACCTTACAAAAAAAAGATGTCCGGGTGGGAAATGGTGATGTCTTGGTAAAATAACACAACCGCTTTCTTGGCAGCATCCTGAGAGGAAACAGGGTAACGTTTCAGTAAAAAATATCTGCTTTTCGTGGCACTATCACTGGTTATAAAACAGTAACGAGTCGCTAAAAAACACTCATGTTTGGTGGCTTAAAAGCTGCAGGAGTCACTTGTGACTTGTTATAAAATGTTTCAATAATTAAAGTGTTTGCAGGTTAGGTTTAGGCTCAAAACCCACTTTTTTATGGTTACGAAAAGATCATGTTTTGGGGCACAAAGCTGTCAGGAAACATCAGTGTCTCCATAAAAAAAACAACTGCTTTTTCTGGCAATATCCCTGGTGTAAAAACAGCAACAGGTTGACCCTGTTTGGTGGCTAAAAATCCACTGGAAACAGCGTAACTTGTTAGAAAATGCCCCGTTTTGTTGCCTGTTGGTCTCACAAAGTGGTCTGCAGCTCAGCAATTGTTTTGCCCAGTTGTCAAGCCATCCAGCATCCTCTCCTCCCCCTGATGACAAAGTCAGCTCAAATACTATGTCACTTTAAAAACACTGATATGATACATATTAATTGTGCAAATGTAACATATGTGTTTTGCGGAAACATACAATGCCAACATTTTCTCCTGGCAAAGGGGCTATGACATAAAAACAGATGGTAAAAGTGCTTACTTTTGGTTTATATGGGTCAACCTCCAAATTTGCAGTGTTCCACACTTCCCATAATATAACCAATAGCTTTTTAAGGCCCCTTCTGTCAGATAAATGCCCACATCGTTCAGACTCCATCTGTGACATAGAATCTGTTATAAATTTGCAGTCTCAAAACCCAAATGGAGATGACCTCAGATCACTCACATCACTATGACAATATTATTTTTCTAGTCTTGACAAAGCTTGACCAGTTTCAGAAAATGTACACCTGTTTACACAGGTCAAGTGGTACAGTACCTCATGTGACAACTAAACTTAATAAAACAAATAATAGTATTTTTTCTTAAAGGCGGACTGCAGATGTAAACTCAGTGAAAAACAGAGCATATGTTGAAATTATTTATTTTCAAAAACAAAACAAAATATACAGTTCTATCTCTCCCATTTTACAGTGTTTGCAATGCCACCATAATTTATCCAGAACTTGCAATACAAGAAAAATAAAACTGATAACAAACTGAGATCAGCCACCGCAGCACATCAGGGCTTTTAAGACACATGTGAAATGCATTAAGCCAGCATCTTATGGAAACCTGATTTAAATTTCAACCAGACATTTTGTCCCATGTGGAGACTTTTTCAGGATCATGGAATGAGGAGATATGTTGTACACACAGGATATGCCTCTGATAATAGCTGGTAAAATGCTGATGGAGAAGTGGTCGTACCTGGCTGTGTGAAAAGCACGGACTGTATAAAAGATGTGGACGTAGCTATCATGACGTCATCCATCGATTTGCGGACTACTGTTTTGAAGCCTTGAGTTTGGCATTTAGGCCATTGCAATCTTGGATTTTCTAAAGCAGAACTGACCATATTTGTATGAATGGGTGGAGCTGTGGAGTGAGGGGGGAGTCTGACGAGAGAATTTGTGGACAGTGCCATGGTAGCAACTTGTCAATCACAAGATAGCCACACGCTTAAAACTTGTGATTTATACCATAACCTCATTAGGGAAATGTTTACGGAGATAGTAAATCAAGTCAAAAACAGGGTCATTTTCTCATAAATCTAAATACAACCAGACCTAATTTAACAATAAGCGGAGTCGCCCCATGCTGGCCAGTAGATAGAATGCAGTTTTAAGGCAATTGTGCATTGGCTTCACTTTTCAGCCACACTAATTGTACCATTAAATAAAACTTTGTCACTCTAAACCCCTGAATGTGTAACCATTAAAAATAGTTCACTCCAGCCTCCATGCAAAAGTTGATGATATTAAAACTTTTAAACAAGGAACAATAAAATAATTAAAAATCTAAAAAAAAACAACCCTAACATAAATAAATTCTATATGCAAACACCTAAACTTTCACTTCCATATACAAATCTAAAACTTGTAAACAACATTTGTCTCGGGTTAAATGTATTGGTGTAATAAAATGAATCTGCTTTTACATATCCACTTTGGTTTAAATTAAAGATTATAACATTGAATCTTCATTATACATTGGGCTGTTTACTGAATTGGTCTGTAGTAGTAGTATAGAACTGTAGTTGAAACGGTCATGTATTGGCAGTTGGCACTTAAAGTAAGAAAAGATTTGTAGTCTGTTTTACTGATTCTTTGATCAGTAATTTCCTGAATTTAATCATTATCTTTTTTCCCTCCTTAAGTTAATGTCTTCCTAAGCTGTTTGCACTAAAAGAACATTTCAACATTTGGGGAAATACACTTATTCACCTCCTTTGCTAGAGTAAGATGGAAATATTGATATCAGTCTCATGTCTGTGTGTTAATTGGTTAGCTTAGCTTAGAATACAGACTGGAAACAGGGGAAAATAGTTAGCCTTCTTATTTTTCTTTCAGAAAAAAATCCAGCACATTTTCCAAAATATTGAGTTATTCCTCTCTCAATTTAGTAAACTGAAAAAAAAAAAGCAAGAACAATTTGAAGTATCACTGACAGTGAGTAATCATGTTGGCACAGGTATTTAGGGATGGGCATTTAATTACTCACTTAACTACTCAATTTTGTATTTGTTTAACATATAGTTTACTTGCTGCTGTAATTAAAATTACTTCATATCTTTTTACACCGTAGAGCTGTGTGCACTGCTTTGTTCAGCACCTCCTCACCTCCTACTCATGAGACACTAGGAAACTACTGCTGCAGGAGTGTGAGCTCCATGCAGGCACAGTTGGTGAGAGTCCACCTGTGTGTGTGCGCGCCCACACACACACACACACACACACACACACACACACACACACACACACACACACACACACACACACACCTGTTAGCATCACACTGCTAACATTACCTAATGGTTATAACGACAGATGTGAGCCATTTCAGTGTCCCTGTCGGGGCTGGTAGCCACTACTGCTGTGTTAGCTTGAGCTAACCAGGCAGACGCTGAGGTGACTAGGAGGAGAGCACTTCTGGACCCTCTGGTCCTTCAGTGCTGCTGCTAACCTGTGTAATAGCAGCAACAGAAAGTTTGATGATTTTTCTTACATTAACTTTGAATTTATGGTTTTATAGGCTATCTGAAGCCTGGTTGCTCAATTGATTGATTTCAATTTGCACTTGTTTTCTGTTGTTGGCCAACATTCTATTCTTGCAATTATTAATTTTGGGTTTTTTTGCAAGTACTCAAGTATTTTACAATTATATAATACGAGGACTCAGATTCAAAAATATTTAAAATGCCCATTTGAAGTATTGATTGGCTTTGACAGAAACCCTGCAAGCAACCAGCAACCAGTGCTAAAATAATAATGATCTCAACATAAAGCAAAAATAGTGATGGTCATTTAAGCTTGATTGTACAGCAATACTTAAGACACACATGACTGATGTAGCAGCAACAGATTACCTCTCTCCATTTGGAGACCTGATAGAATGATCAAGGAATGATGATTGTATCATTACATACAATGTATGTGTGTGCGTAGTGTTTCACAGAATACACAAAACCTGCAGAGACAGAGGGCCTAAAAAATCTAGTTTAACCATTCTGAAATGTACTGTAAAAAATATTAAGTAAAATGATAAGACTTAGTGTGTTTTCACAAGTATAATATGGGATGTCAGTGAATCCCTTTGTAAGCAGCCACAGTGAGAACCTCTGAGAGCTACAGTGGAATGGTTGGACTGTAAACCTGACTGTGTGTGCGCTGTGCCCTGCTCTGATCCCTCTGAGGTCCACTTCACTGCTGGAGTGATCACACTCTACGCCTCACTGTCATAACCCAGTACCGGAGCCAGCCATCTCTCCACCTCCTCCACACACATCTCTTTCCTCCTGGCATATTCCTCCACCTGAAGACAAGAGCACAGAAAATACAAGTTCAGCCTGATTTTGTTTCCTGAGTCCTCTCTGTAACAAAAATCCAACAAAATATTTGGTAGAACTTAAACCAAAATCCCAGTTTGGAAACTTTGCTAAGCTAGCATCGGAAGCAGTAATGATGCCGAAGGGATGTCTATATAAACAGGACACCCGGCAGGACGGGATCATGGGTGGCAGAGATGTAACGTGTTGACTATGTGTTATGTGTGTGACCCACCGTGGGAGGTTTAAAAAGTAGGTAATAGCAGTTAGCAGCTAACTCAAAGAACAGCAGCCGTAAATGTCCGCAAATTGGGAAAACAATAAGATCCCAGAGCTCCTTACACTCTGAGCAGAGGACAAGATCAGCCACAATATAACAGGGATGTTAAATGATTGTTGTCATGGTAACGCTTTTGTTACTGTTAGAAAGCACTGCCGACATGTGTGTTATGTTACGCTAGAGACCAACAATGATGTGTTACATCTTATGCCCATCACATCTCTTTTGCTTGTGATGGGCAGTGGTAATTCTACTTTTCAGCTGAGAGCTGACAAATCACCAACAGTTAGAGCACCCTATGTTTGGGAGTTCCAACACTAACAGGATATTAACATTAAAAACATTGCCTCTAGTTCATTATAGGAGTTAAAGATGTGGATGGTTTTCTGTACCTGCTCCTTGGTGATCTTTCCCACAGCGAAGTAAGAGGCCTGAGGGTTGGAGAAGTAAAGTCCAGATACTGAGGCAGCAGGTGTCATGGCCAGGGACTCTGTCAGGCAGATGCCTACACAGAGACAAAACACACACACACAGTTATTATTTGCATATGCATACAGCTAAGAAAACAAATATCCACATGATAACTAACATATATGCACACAAAATGTCAAAGAGCACACACACGCAGTAAAATAAGATAAAATCAGGTCAGGGTTTTATTTCTTACCCTTGTAAAATCTGAATAACCTAAATTTGCTTATCAGCCTTAAAAAAGTCTGAAAGTCTAGATTTCTTTTGTGTATTTCATCTGACAACTCTTTTGAGCCTTTTGTAGTCTTATTTGCTTATATACCTTTAAAATTATTGTCCCTTTTCTGCTGAATGTACATTAAATGATTGTTAGTGTCAAACACACTATCTTAACACAGCATAACCTGCTTAGAGTAACACTTGACATGAACTTATTCATTTCCAAGAATAACATCCAGGCCCTGTGAGAGCCTGGTTTCAATTCTTCCATGGCTCAAGGGTTAAGATGCCAACCAGGCTGGCTGGGAACCTTTGTTACATGTCTCTCCCCTTGTTTCATATCATCTCTCCACTGTTGCTTACAAACGTGCACACACGCACACATGCCAGCGTAAAAAACAGAGAGAGATGGGCAGAGACACAAATAGAGAGAGAAACAGAGAAACAGAGTGAGTTCTCTGTGAACTGAGCTGTGCAGTGTCTGCCTTTAGGCTGCCTGGAAGATTCATTAGGTACATTTAACTCTTTTTTTATTGTTATGCTTCTATGGAGAGAGTTCTGTTTGATAAAGCAGGATGACATGCAGAAGGGTTCCCCCTGTCGCAGGTGCACATCCAGCCAAGCCATAACCACGTGCGTGTGTCAGACAGAGCCACTTGTTATTTTGAGGCAACAGTGTGTGTGCTTGTTTGTGTGGGACCGGAATCAATAGCACATTGCTACTCTACTTGATAGTTGTAGTCTATTGTATGCAGGTGAGAATTATATGTGGGTGAGTTGGTGCCTGATTGAGGCTCACTGTTGTGTTTATAATACTGCAGCAGTGCTGTGCAATACAGACATTTGATACACCAGATGTAGGCTATATACTGTTACATGCACCTTGGCGCACATTCAGCCCACATTGGAGCCGGTCATATCAGTCAGCTGTCATTCTGTTTGCCACTGTTAGATCAGAATCAAGTCTGCAGTGTAGTTCATATGAGCAGCAACTTCTGAGGCTGAAAAATGAAGACAACACTGAAGCGCCAAAAACTGCAGATCCTCTAATGTCAACTTAAGGTTGACTCTAAGAGCGAGTCAATTCCTGTAGACCCCCATATTAAAATGCCCAACTTTACAGCAGAAATAAACACATTTACAGCCTAGAACAAAAAACAGTTTCGGTCTCTATAGCTTATTTTAACATTCATGACAACTGTGCACGGGATGGCTTTTTATCAATTTCAATCAATCAATTTTATTTATAAAGCCCAACATCACAAATACAATTTGCCTCACAGGGCTTTACAGCATACGACATCCCTCTGTCCTTTAGACCCTCACAGCGGATAAGGAAAAACTCCCCAAAAAAACCCCTTTACCGGGGAAAAAAAATGGTAGTATGGTATGGTATATATCTCGCCTGTTTAAAAATTACTCTACTGTTGCCTTAAACTACAGTGGACTTGTTTGATACTTTTACACTTGTTTTGTGTTTTGTGCTACAAAACTTTCAGCCCCTGTCGCAGCAGTGCTATGTGTAAAAAAAAAAAAAAAAAGCTGAGCAAAGTGATTTTGAAATTTACTGTTTAGGAAAACAGGCCTTGGGGTAAACATCAGAAATGCTCCTTTAGCCTTTGAACCTCTGCGTGGGCAGAGTGATGAATGTGTTTGATTGACAGCTGAGCTGACGGGGACACCAAGACCCAAAGTAAACAAACTTTGGCTGGTAACTGTGGCTTATAATTTAAGGGCAGACAGCACTTTTCCCTGGATGAGCTTTGTTTAGTAGTTTGTTTAACAAGATGAGGTGCAAGGCAAGGAAAAGTTTGATTTGATTTGATGAGGTATATTTATAGTTATGGTATATAGATCTCTTTCTATGTAGCAAACAGCCGCAATCTACATATTCAACAGAAAGATACGCATTCATGCAGAATTGGATTTGTGGCCACCTAATAAATGTTAGTCCATTATTCACTCTCCCCTTTGTTCTGTTTTCCACTGTTAACAGCTGCAAAGCCTGGACAGCAGACTACAGACTGTAAAACTAAAACAATGAGCTACAAAGCTCTGCAGAGCTGAGGGGAACTGTGCAGTCCATGAGCATTCTTTGTGGGTTCCTCTCTAAGAGCCACCCTTTTCACATTAGTCATTTGATCCACTGCTAATATAAAATAAATAAGAAAAAGTCAAACTGAGATTATTATTATTTATAATGTGGCTCCAAATCAACAAACCCACATGAAGATGCAAACCTTTACTTTCCATCTGGACTAAACTGGGATGAGGTCCAAAAGCACATCCTGAGCCCCTCCCCTAGTATGTATATCAAATTGGACTTCTTGTGTTGTGATGATCACTAGAGACAGTATGATGAGTTTGGCAGCAGCTTGGCTGAGCCTGACAAGATGCAAAGATCTGAGAGAGAGAGCTGAACAGACAGATTGACTGATAGTTAAGGAGATACCATGCCAAACTGATATACAGCGTACTGTACACCCTGCCTTCAGATAGAGACAAGGTATTTGTCAGCCATAATACATCTCTCTGTGCTAATGCTGGCTCAGCCAAGCAGACACATTTACATTTTCACATCTGAAACTCTACAGATTTCCAGTGTGTGCACTCAGATATAAGCTGCATATGCATTATATGCTTAGGAATTTTTTTTGTGGTAACACACATCAGTGTGGTGAGTGTGACTGAGTCTCCTGGCCAGACCTCTATCTACAGAAATGTACATTTTTGGCAAAGTCAATTTAGATTGTTAAATTAACATTGAATCAAAAGGTGCAATTGCTATAATGCCCTATTGCGAACATTCAGTCCTAGTTTTAGTCGCACCCAGCTACAACTGCTGTTTATGAAGGCTGGACTATGTGAGGAAAAGTATTAAAGGTTCAGTGTGTCAGATTTAGGAGACATAGTGACATCTAGTGGTGAGGATTACACATTGCAACTAGCGGAAATTTCTCCCAGTTAGAATTCCTTCGATGTTCATTGTTCTGGAGGTTTTTACGAGGAGCCGAATTATCTGTAGGGGTCTCCTCCAGGTGATGGTATTAACACTGAATAAAGCAGTTTCACTTTACGATTCAATGTTTTCCTGACGTTGCTCATTGCAGGGCTTTAAACCACGATGTCTAAAGCAAAAATAAGAAAAAGTGAATGGCCCTATCTAGAGCCAGTGTTTGGGGTGTCTGTTCTGGGCTACAGTAGAAACACTGTGGCGTTCTACATAACAAAGACCCGCTCCCTATGTAGATATAAATAGCTCATTCTATGGTAATAAAAATGATTCTTATTTTCAGTTGATTATACACTAAGGAAAAACATACTTATTATATTCCATTTATGCCAGTATATCCCTCTAAATCCTACACACTGCGACTTCAAGGCTTAAGTTCTCAAGTAACAGTCCATTAATGAATGAATTCTAGAAATGCTATTATAAATTGATTAATTAAATGTGCATTTACTTGATCCATAAATACACTCACAGTTAATGCACACCATAAATAGACATAATGAAGGATTCCATTTCCTTATTTAGTCTTTGTCTCCTCCTCTAACATGTACAGTTGTAATTTAATGATTATTAAAAATGCATAGGACTAGTATTCACCTAAAAGTAAAAGTAGTAAAATCTCCTGTTCTGAGGTTAGGACTTCTTGTTTGTTTCCATAGACTTTTTTCACACTGGGTTTTGCCTCTCAACTGTTATACAGGTTGTCCTCTTTTATTAGTGAAGGTTGTTGAGGCAATGCAAAACCTGAAAAAAGCACATGCCTTAAATATCAGCCTTAAGTCAAACTACTTTTTAAGTGACTTCACTGTTTAAGATAGTCAGAGAATAAAATCCTGAAAGTTTTGCTCGAGGTGTGCTGCAATCCCATGCCAAAAGCCAAATACAATTTGTCTTTATGGATTATAGTGATGACAAACTGACAAGAAAACTTTTAACATATGACGCCTTTATCTTGTGTTTCCAGAGATATATGTTTTTGCAGGCATATACAGTAAGGAATTGCTAATATGTCAAATTTCTGAAAGGGAGTCCAGCATAATATTAATCCACCAGGAGCAGGATGGGGAATAATCTCCAAATGAATTTAGTTGTAGTCTTTCAAATAGTGACCCAGTCTTTGCAAAGTCTTTAAGTGTGTGATTAAAATCTCAAATTGTCTTTAGATGTGAGAGCATATCAGACTTCAGTGCTTTCACAAAGTCTCCATACTTATCTAGTGTTTGGTACACAGTGTCTTCTATAACTGCAACAGTTACAATAAGCCAGCCATGTTTCCAATGCAAGGTCAGGGGTAGGGGAGAAATCTGATCAGTGACCTGCTGCATGTATATGTATAAAATGCAAGACAAAATAAATGTGATTTCATTTTATGCGGTTTTACAGCTACTAAGAAAATATCTGAACTGCGTCTCATGTGAAAAAACTGTAACAGTATTGGGAGCCTTTCAGCTGCAGTTACAACAGTGACATGCTTGATGCTCTCACCAGTCTTCTCCTGGATCCCAGCCAGGCTCCACATTGTGGTCTTCTCCGTGTGGTCAGGCTGGCTGGGGTAGCCGGCTGCAGGTCTGATCCCCTGGTATCGAATTTTGTGGAGGTCTGAGGCCTGCAGTGCCTCGTCCCTACTGTAACCCCACAGCTCCTTACGCACACGAGCATGGAGCTCCTCAGCAAAGGCCTGGAGGACGGACAGTAGGTTGGAGCAGAAACCAAAGAAATACCATGGCAGCATCAGTTAACATGCCATTCAGCACCAGTGATTCAATACCAGCTGTGATGGTGTTAGGAAACCGTCCATACTGTACCTCAGCCAGTCGGTCAGCCAGGGCTTTGACCATGATGCTGTTGTAGTCGTCTCCCTGAGCCTGGAACTGCTGACTCAGCTCCTCAGCTCCAAACACACCCACAGCAAACACACCGATGTAGTCTGCCACACCGCTGTCTATAGGGGCCACAAAGTCTGACAAACACAGGTAGGGCTCTGAACTGGAGCTGTCCTTCTCCGCCTGCAGAGCACACACACACAGCAATGTGTTGCTGTTACTGTACTACCATCCATTTCCGACTCCATCTTTAAGGTCACATTCAGAATCTGAGTAAGAATTTATTAATAAAATCTAAAGTATTACATCTGGCAAAGATGTAGGCATCACACATCATCTGGCTGATGCCTCCCCATAGTAAGGCAGCACTCCTCAACATTTTAGACTGTTTAACAAAAAAATGGGTTCTCAGTAGTCCCAGGGCAGTTTACAATTATGCAAAAAGAAAAGATTTATGATAATACTGTTAGTTTCCATCAATTATATTTTCAGAGATTCCCCTTGTTTCCTTTTGGGTGGAAGCTGATACCAATGTTTTTGTTTCGGTTGATATTTTGTGTCAGGGAAAAAAAGAAATCCTCATTGTAAACACATAACTGTTTTAAAGTAATTCAACCCTTCATTACATTAAAAAACATCTTTTATTAAAATAAAAAAAAAAATAAAAATAAAAATAAAAACAGCTTGTAAAGCTACTATATACAATAGAGCTGTCCCGAATACCAGTTTTGAAACTATTCCAGTCACTTGTCGTTTTCAACGTCTTGCTAGCCTATCTATAAGCCTGTCGGGTGTGGTCAAAGTTTTCTGACTTGTACTGGAACGCGATCAACTCAGGTGTGATGTCATTCCCAGCTCTGACCTCCTACTTCTGAGGTAAATGAAACACAAAATTAATCTGGAGCCCTGCTTTTTAGGCTACACAAAATTGATGTGACGCAACACAAAAACATTGGTCTCTGTCAGTGAATGTCATTCCTTTTGCCGATGGCAATGTGTGGCCGAAAAATCGTGCATCCTTTATAGACTTTGCAGTGAAGGACAGACATTTCACAGTAGAGTATTCTATAACATTACAACCGCCAATTAAGGCTGCTGCTATGGTGGATGTGAGTGCCTGTCTATGACAGATACTGAACTTAAAGCAATGACATGAAATAGACAGCAGCTGTTAATAAAACTCACCTGTTGCCGTAAGCCATGGAATGTGCCGATGGGCTTGGTGTCACTGCGTACTGTGACATCGTGATTGTATAAATTAATGTCATCACCATCACTCTGGGCACGCCAGAACCCCACAAGGCCCCGCCCCTGCAGACTACGGCTGTCAATCATCTGATGGAGCAGCCGCTGGGCATCATCGAAGACTCGCCGAGCCTCCGAACCTGCACAGAACAAATGTTACAGTCAGGTCAGACATGGTTTGACTTCTGTAACAGCAAGGCTGTCATACAATTTTTGTGACACTGTATTGTATCAGTGCAGCTTAGTTAACATTCAGTAACATGCTACAATAATATCTATTTTATAATGCTGATCCACAAGGCAGATTTTTTCTCTTTCTTTTTGTGAATAATATGAATGTTCAAATATGAGCCAAATAAATAATATTATTTTTAACAATGACAACTGGTTTAGAGACAGCGGTACTGAGGGAAAGACAGGAGGCAGAGCTGGACGTAGCAGAGATGAAGATGTTGAGGTTCTCTTTGGGAGTGACGAAGATGGATAGGATCAGGAATGATTACATCAGAGGTTCAGCTTATGTTAGATGTTTTAAAGATAAAGTCAGAGAGGCCAGACTGAGATGGTTTGGACATATTCAGAGGAGGGATAGTGAATATATCGGTAGAAGGATGCTGAGGTTGGAAGTGCCAGGCAAGAGGCCTAGAGGAAGACCAAAGAGGAGATTTATGGATGCAGCGAAAGCGGACATGAAGTCAGTTGGTGTGCGAGAAAAGGATGCAGAGGATAGGGTTAGATGGAGGCAGATGATTCGCTGTGGCGACAGCCATAAGAAGAGTAAGATTTTTAACAATGACAACTTGAATATTTTGTTACAATAAACTAGAAGGAAAGACAATTTAGCACAGTACTGAATTATCTTCAACAAAAGAGGTTTTCTTCTTGCTAATTAGTATTTACAAAACCTTGTATTGACATCTGTTTACAAAAATAAAATGTGTGAGCCAGATTTGAGTCATCATGTAGCAGGATAGATGTTTGTGGGGTGATTTCTGAGGAATCAGGGAAGAGGTCGAGCTCGTACCAACAGTCTTGTCATTGAAGATCTTGGGGTAACCTCTGTTGGGGTATTTCCCTCTCAGCTGCCACACATCAAAGAAAGGCTTCCAGTCGATGAAATCCAGCAGACTGTTCAGGTCGTACCACTCAAACACATGGGTGCCCAGGATCTGAGGACGCACTGAAACACAAAGACAAAGAGAGAGCGAGCTTGGTTTTTAAGGGCCATATTTGATTTACTTGTTTATTTGACAAGAACAAATGCATAAGACATTGCTTAATATTTAAAATACAAAGTAGATACAATGCATTCAGGTTTCTAACCATGGCTAATTTGCAACCCCTGTCCCTGGTTAGGCTTTCAGAATTAAAACAGTAAGTGTAAGATTAGTCAAAGAGGAGACCACAATAAGAACAGCAACAAAAAACAGGCTTACTTAAGTTTTCATACAGAAAATAAACAACAGTTTTCACAAAAGTTGTCAAAAGTAGCGATACTATTCAGATACCACATGCTTAAAATGATACAATTTCTGTTAATTATAGTATTGAAATTACCAAAGCTATGAAAAAACAAATCTTCAGATCTACAGTCAGATATATACATGAATGAAACATCTGCACTGAGTATGGGCAGGAAATCCCAAGGTCACAATGGGAGACACCTCGAAAGGTGTCCTCTGTATCTGCTTGTTCCAACACCTTATTGAGGCTACATGATATTTGTACTCATGACAGATACTGTATCAGTGTATCTGTGGTAGAGTTTTGCTTTAATGACTTTAGAATTGATGCTAACTTACCTGGTGTGGGCAGAGAGAGCCAGTCTACATGTAAAGCCTTCGCTCTGGCCTGGGAGAGAGATAGATACTGACGATCCTGAGGCAACACAGGGAGAGAGAAGATGAAGAGGAAAGCAAGGCAATTTTATTTAAATTACACATATCAAAGTTAACTCAATATGCCTAACATAAAATGAAGAGCGTACAGATATCCACCCAACTGTGAAAAAGAAGATTATCATAAGAGAGAAAAATGCACAGCTATTTGAAATCCATAAGAATGACAAGGACATACAGCTGGGGTCTAAATTTTAGATTCACTAATCTGGAACACCTACAGTATGCCCTGGCAGTTTGGATATTTAAATTATTTCTGCAATTGCTATTTTCCTGTGACAGGATAATTGGGAAAATGTTCTTTGTTACAAAAACAAACTAACTTCTGCAAATATGATAAAATCTGATGGATCAAAAGTAAAGATACAGTGAGTTACAAAATAGAAGAAACACTTCTAAATGTCATTTAACTTTATGAGATTGCCTCTTGACTTCCACTGAACTACACCCGCTAACTGTATCACTGTGCAGAAGGAAGTGTGTGTCTACTCATGGATGAGAGGCTCATGCTTGTAACCGGGTGAGATGTCATCATTAATGGTGTCCTTTTCGGCTGAGCTGTAAAGTGATCTAGCTCAGTGACGCTATGGTTGGCAGGTTGTGTGTTTAGGTTGTTGTGTATCTTCAGGAGCTTCTACGACCTTTATCAAAGTGCGTCTTCCAGAAGCACATCTACCTTTTTTTATCCAGCATGCATAACACTTACTTTTCATTTCTTTTGCAAAAGGACATTAAATTTGCTATCTATTTAACTTTAGAAACAAACTAGACAAATGAGCTGGGTTGAAATTGCAGAAGAGACCTTAGAAAACTTTGAATGATTTTTTTCCCTCCTGCAGCCATGTGCAGGGGCTCAGGTGTGTTTTCATGAGCCTGTAGGCTGCCGACTCGTACAGCCTGTATTTAGATGACACGTGGATGCAGTGCTGATCTGAAAGACGGTCGCCTATGTGGGTCACTGGACCCAGGACCCGGAGGTAAACCTCCTGTAGTGCCTACCTCATCAGGTGTTTCTACCAGCCTTTCTTACCTTCAGGGAGTCGTAGTGCTCCTGCCTGATATCCTCATATTCCTCTTTCAGGTCATCGAAGTACTCCTCCCTCATGGCCTCATCCAGGAGCTGCGAGCACTAACAGACAAAAAAAGAGACAATACACTCAGGCTTAGACTAATCAAACAGAGGCGGCCCAAACATCTAACTAACATCAACTCTCTGGCCATCTTGTATAATAAAAGATTATTTCCTCCCAAGGAGGTTCTCTTTTTACTTTCCTCTGTTGGTTAGTTGGTTAGATGAATTTCTGATTCAGAATTTAATAAAATGTGATGCCATGTTACAGACTGTTGCAAAGGAACACGTTTTTGTTGAGGATTTTTTACAGTAATTTAAAGATATTTCCTCATGAACTACTGGCCTTACTTTGAGTGAAACTGCACCAAGGTACACATTAAAACTTTGACTTTCTCTGATATGTAACAAAAAAATTAAATGTAAAGCATCATACAGCCTTAGTGGAGGCACCTGCAAATGCTAGTTAAAAATCCTCAGGCTTTGCATGTCATCATCAGTGCTGGGGGGGGATTAGTAAAGTAAGTAAAGCATTATAGTAATATATTATGTTTATCTCATATTATCCTCTCCCTGACCCTCCCCTGTGTCCAAGGCGATCAATTTATTTTAAAAAGGTCTAGGCTGTCGAATTGTTCTGTATCATCACACTATTATTAAGATAAACAGGGGATTATGCTTCCGGTCACAGGTTGATTCAGAAAGGCTGGTTCATGCATTTATTTTTACTAGACTAGATTACTGAAATGCACTTTTTCGAGGTTTAATCAACTCCAGTTTATTCAGATGCAGACAAAGTGTTAATTCAAACCGACAGGTGTGAACGCATTACTCCTACTTTAACTTCTGTTCAGTGTGTATTCAGTGAGCATGTGGACGATGTAGGAAAAATCTGAAAAGACCATTAGGTCATCGATTTATGCCTGCTGTAAAGATAAATGTGACTTGACTTGTCTTGACTTGATATTTGTGTAGCATGTTACTGAAAAAAAAATCTATTCATATCACATTAATGCTAGAGTTAAAAACTGACAGTGATACTCTAGGCCCGATAAAAGTTCAAGTGATGTCTTACCACCACCACACTCCTGGAGGCATCCAGAACATGGACAACAGGAGAGCTGTAGCGAGGGGCGATCTTCACTGCTGTATGTGTCCTATCAAACATAAAACACACAAATTACTGCAAAATAACATCTTAGGGTGAGCAGGGAAGATACTACTTACAATAACTAATTACATTTTAAGAAATACACCCATTAGACAGTTGCATGAAAAAGTCTGAGCACCCCTGGTCAAACTTTTGTTCACTGTCAATAGCTAAGCAAGTAAAACATTACCTGATTTCCAAAAGGCAAAAAAGCTAAAGATGACACATTTCCAAGATTACCTTTTAATTTCAATCTTTTACATTTTCAAAATAACTAAAAAAGGAAAAGGGTCCTCAGCAAAAATTTGGAGACCCTGCATTGTCAGTACTTACTAGCGCCCCCTTTGGCAAGTATCGCAGCTTCTAAACACTTCAGCAGCTAAGAGTCTTTCAGTTCTTGTTTGGGTGATTTTCAGCCATTCTTTCTGCTAAATGTTTCTAGTTCTTTGAGATTCTTGGGCCGTCTTGCAGGCACTGCTCTTTGAGGTCTAGCCACTGACTTTTTTAATGATGTTTAGGTCTGGGAACTGTGAGGGCTATGGCAATACTTTGAGCTTGTGCCTCTTGAAATAGTCCAGTGTGGATTGTTTAGGATGATTGTCCATGATTATCCATCCACTGAATCCATTCTCCCCTCTACCTGTGAAATCGTCCCTGTGCCACTGGCTGCAACACAAGCCCAAAGCAGTCTGAGACCCTGGTAAAATTTGTTTGAGAGCTCAAATATCTTGGGGTGCCCAAACTTTTACATGGTGCTCCTTTCCTTTTTCTCACTCTGAAATTGTACAAAACAAAAGTAATACACTGATTTTCCTTCAAATGTTGAAAAGCTTGTTTCATCTTTAACTTAATGCACTTCACTCTTAACAGTGAAAGAAATTTTGACCAGGGATGCCTAAACTTTTGCATGCCACTGCGTGTACGATAGAAATTATTTTGTGTAATGTTTTCGGAGTCAAATACTCCTCTGATCCTACAGTAAGCATTATTAAAGCACCATTTAACATCCTCTGTGGGGCTTCAGAGGGTGTAGCCAGCTTTGTCTCCTGTGAAGCACATCATCATGAGCTGCTTTCTTACACATTAGAGTGGAGAGCTTCATCAGAAGGACCTAACACAGTGGATCATGCTACCCTCCACCATATACGCCTCTACTAACCAGTAGGAGTGGGTTGTGTATCTCCAAGGACATGATCCTAACAAGCTGTCCATCTGCATTTAGTATCATTTGTGACTGATGTAATGTTTGACCATGCCGAAATCACAGGAGTCATATTCTGACCAGCAGTGGTGAGCAAGTTTGGGGTTTTTTTCCTAAGTGCTAGCTTGCAAATTTTTGCTGCCCCATGTATATTCCACTTACTGGTCTCCATAGTGTTCATGTCTATACACAAAATCAAATATGACAACAATTTGCTGCATAAAGATTTGATATGTGTTTGACCAAAAAGTGAATAGTTGAGAACACCTGTTACCTAACGTACATTTCTTGATTTTCAGTGACGGATATTTTTGCCTTGTCTAGGATTTCTGTGTGTGTGTGTGTGTTTATGTTACTTCGATGTGGTGGCTCCTCCAATCAGCAGTGGTGTTGTCATTCCCAGTCTCTCCATTTCTTTGGCCACATAGATCATCTCATCCAGAGAGGGGGTGATGAGTCCAGACAAACCAATGATATCTGCAGGAACAAAACAAACAAACACCCCACATTACTGCTGCTGCTGCATTGATAAAACAATAACAATTAATACAGCAATATTTGGATAGGCCAGAATTTGGAAAATCAGCTATAGGTCAGGTTTAAGTGTACAAACAGTAGAAATGAAATCCAATAACCACCCATGATTTCCTTGTTAGGATGATCATTTTTGGTAAATATTGTTATGGTGTATAAAAATGTTTCACAAAAAAATTCAAACTACCACTTCTAATGTCAACAGTGACTCATTATAGAAGTATTTCAGTGCTGGAAAGATGGCTTTTACATAAAACTGGGCTGTCTATGCAATAGAAAGACACAAATAAAATTCATGCTATATGACCAAAGAAAACAGAGACAAAGAACTGTGGCATTCACTTTTGCTCAAGAGGCAGAAAACCTAAAACTAACAGAGTGCACTGTGCCGCATCAGACCAATAAATACTCCCACTGGTGGGTGATGTAATGGGAGCTCCTCCGTTTTGACACAGAATTAATGCTGTGAATGTCACGTACAGCTCCTTTCACCTTTAGTGTTTCATTGAATTCATTATTAAGAGCAGTGTCCTTTTACTGTGTTTGACTGTTGATCATTTCAAGCATCTGCTTAGGAAAATCAGCTGTAAACAAGAAACAGCTCAAGGATTTGTTGCGCAAACATGCAGAGGAGTTAGGGGACTTTTTTCCACCCTGCGTAGTGTCTGCAGTCTTCCTCATAAACAATATACTATCCCAACGGCCTCCAGAGCAACAAAAGCCAGTTAATCACTTGCTTCTGCTTGTACTGTGAAGCTTAAGTGCTGTGAGGCGCAGTAATATCTGGAGGCCACTCAAATGAGCGCCATAACATTTGGACCACCTTGACGCTTCTCTGTGATTGGACAGAAAGGGAAGTGAGGGTTGAAATGACGCCCTGGCTTGAGTGCACAGTATTTGTGTTGTACACAGTACCTGCTTTCTGTTGTATGGCCTCTCTGAGGATCCGATCACAGGGAACCATCACACCCATGTCGATCACTCTGAAAAGCAAGAGGCATCAAAGCACTCAGACAAGCTTCCCTCTATTCATTTCTTCGATATACAATAGATAATCATTTCAAGTAATATATCCTCATGAGATTACAGTCATAAAAAAATTCAGGTTAAGCTCCAACATGGCGGCTCCTCTTGTTAAATCACACATTGTCAATAATCATAAACTTACACAGTCTCTATTCTGACTACTTTTTTCAAATGTCAATGACAAACATATTAACTGCTATTTACAACACATTGTCATTCAGCAAACCGGTTTTACCTGAAGTTGTTGCAACCCAGCACCACACCTACGATATTCTTGCCAATATCATGCACATCTCCCTTTACTGTAGCCAGAACTATGGTACCCTGATAGGGATCCTGCAGAACAAGGAAAAAACATCAGAGTTGAAGGACCAGAGAACTGAATGTTTCAGTTTGTCTGAATTATTCTTCTGTCATGGGATTTTAGGCATTCTAAATACTTTATCTTACTTTTCATATTGGCTACAAGAAACCAATTGATTTTCATGCATTAAGTGCATTTAACTCCATTAAATCACTGGAACCGCTCCCCACCACCAGCATTTGGAGTGAGTGAACAGCCACAAAACCAGAGTGCAAAATAACTACACACCAGTCGGCAAGTTTCAGTTATGACTAGACAGAATTCTTAGTGCCATCTTACAGGTGAACCACACCTTTAATGCGCAGCTAACAGCTAAAATCTGCAACTGAACGCTGGTATTTTGTTTATGCTGGATTAGAATAAATGCCTTTTCAATCGACTCTTCATTGATATCATACCAAATCTAATAGGACACTATGGCTTATTATAGGAAACCATGAAAGAAAGGCTGTGATGCAGGTTATATAATCTTAACGTAGCCATCAAACCCATTAAACTTTACAAAATCAAATAAAAAGAAATATTGGATTGATTACATTGACACAATAAATAAAGGGACTCTGATCGAGGGCAAACAATATGATCTGGACAACCTTTTCACTTTTTAAAGCTTTTATCTTTAAAAAGGTCACATCTTTAGACACATTAAGCTCAAAACACACTGGTGCCAACACAGACAGCGCGTCAGTTGACGCCCTCAGCACACACCGAGCATGTTGCGCTGCAGCTTGTCAACAGATGACCACAAAAGCTATTGTTACTGAAAGATCTGTACCTTCTCCACCTCTGCCTTAGTTTAAAATCATATGTTGACACCCACTAATTTTAGCTGATTTCTCACCTTGAGTGGCTGATCTCTAGAACTACGACTCAGGAAGGGGTTTTTTTAGCCATTGTCTTTATGATGGGATTGTGGGTCGTTTATCTCGGACCTCAACAAAGAGTCTCTCCTCATCCATTCTTTGTCACACATGAGACACAGCGACAACAACAGAGTTCTCTTTATGCACCAGTGGTGAGGAGAAGAGTCAAGCTGCCACAGGAGCAAAGAAGAAGAGCTGCTATGGGAGTTGGTATGTACAAGCAGAGAGCGAGTGGGGGAAAATGCTTTTAATTCAGGGGCAGCGAGGCTGGACATAGGACAGTGGTGAGAAGTGCCGCAGGGTGGCACGTCCAGGAACACCAACACGTGTCTAGCCACCGGTGGTATAGGGTTATACATTAAAAATAAAAGGGGCGTATTTTTTTATGTGTGCCATTTGCAACTGGTATGTTTTGGCCTTTACTCATATTTTTTATGCTAGTTTTTATGCCTCTACCAGGACAAAATGTTACAGATATGTGCAATTATGGACCTTTGAGTATTGTGTAGCCTTTGGTAGGAATCAGTGAGTCAAAATTTGATGTTTGACAACAGGCTTTCTTATAGTAATTTACGTCCTTGTAAAAAGGCTATATTAATGAATTGACTTTTGTGGTTCAACAGAGATAAAATACACAGAACTAGCATTATGGCATTACATATAGGACTCCAGTGAAAATAAGTTTTGATCTTTGTGGGAACACTGTGGTCTAAATGAGAGTTGCAATAAAATGCAACTAAATGTATCCTTATTTATTAGCGACTGACCGTTTCCTCAGTTGAGCCCGACAATGCAATCATCTCCTCCCTCTCCTTCTCCATGAAAGGAATCAGATAGCCCACTGCCTTCTTCATAACACGAGCCGACTTTATCACCTGCAAACACACAAGGACCTAAAGGTTTATTACTGTTTTAAAAGGCTGAAATACCCTGTAATCCAATATAAACAGAAAGAAATACATATTTTTTTTCTTGGAATTGATGGCATCCTAAAATTTGCACTTTGCTACACACTTTTGCTGACTGATGTAACAGTGATTATTTTTATAGACTTCATCTTAATGGTTCTCAATCTGTGGTAGGACATGATGGGAGAAAAAATAAAATTTGGTTTGGAACCAGTTATAGAGTTGAAAAGTGGTGCGTACGAATTTTGCAGCAATCAAGGTGTGACGTTATTTATGTGTTCAAAATGACAAGCACCAGGAGACAACAGCTGAGTACCACAGGTAGACAGAGAGAAAAAATCCTGAGTTACCATCCTACCTGTGGAAGGAACATCTTCCCAGCTCCGAAGAGATCTCCCACCACCTTCATGCCGTTCATCAGGGGGCCCTCGATGATGTGAAGGGGTCGAGGGTAGCGGTCAACGTGAGCCTGACACTCCTCCACATCCTCCACCACATACTTGTCTATTCCCTGTCAACAGCAACACAGGCAGGAAAAGAAATGAGAGCATAAACAGGTGAACTGTTAACAGGGCAGTTTATGTTTTGTTTTTATATTTCTAAAAAAAACAAAAAAAAAAAACAAACAGAACTTGTCTCTGTCAGAGTTTACTTTCAAGGTCAAAAGGAAGGTGGAAATAAGATCAAAAAGTCAGTTCTACAAAAATCTGTTGACTTTCTTTATCTGAGAGCATTTCATGCCCATGGGAATGATTTCATTCACTGTCTTCTTCCAACAACAGGAAATGTTGCAAAACACTGTTAAAAATCACTGAATATGATCTATCAAGAAAGTATTACCAGAAAATTTATAAAAGTTGTTTGATCCTATTTCACAGGATGAGGGGCATAGACCGAAAAAAAAAAAAAATTAGCACCAGTTTTAAGAGACTACATTGATGCATGTGTGCATTTCAGTGATTGGCGCCAAACTGTGGAATTCTCAACAAAATTACTTAAATCATCATATTGTTTTTTTGTTTTAAAAAAATGTATAAAGAAAGAATAAGTAGACTCTATGATGTCAGGTAAAATCTGTCCCCTTGTTGAAGGTGAATTACTGTGTATGGCTCTTGATTCTTGATTCTTTCTGAAGTTACTGTAGGTATTGGTTGTTAAGTAACCTTTTTTTGTTTATTTATTTTCTGAGAAAGTGTCCAGAAAAATTCCTTTTCGCTACTCCTTTTTGGTCATCGGATGTGTTTTAGAAATACTTTCTAACCATGTCTGAGCAGCCGTACAACAGTGTTGAGAGAGCAGGCTTGGCTGACTTACTGTGCGTTCACATCAATCGCGATGATGCAGCCCTCCTCCCGCATGTACGTCTGACGTAACTACGTCAGTGACGTGGCTGGATATCAACGCTGACTGGATGTTGCAGCACAGCATCACGCGATGTCGCTTTAAAAGTTCTAATTTTTCAACTTCAATTGACACACACGATGAGGTGATGGACGCGTCATCGCGTCGCTCTTATCGCCCAAAACGCGTCGCCTGAAGTGACATTGCGTGTCATTGTGTCATTTACATTGATTTTGAATGGAAACTCGTGGCGTTCATCGCCTCCATCGCGTTCAGTATGAATGCACAGTTAGTGTGAGCATGAGTCTAAAGCCCAGTTTGTCACTTTCAGAGCATTCTGATCAATGTAGCTGTAAAAAAGCTATTTGAGTGTTAGTAATACCAGTGTGCTGATGTGCTCTTTGAGAATTTAAACCAGTGTAAACATTCTCCCATAGGACCTGATCATCAGATGTTTTACCTTGATGAGAGCGTACTCCAACCTTTCCTCCACACCTCCTTCTCTCCATTCATCTGTCTGAACCACCTTCTTCGCTCCTTTCGCGTTGTTCTGTAAACAAGATTGGCAAAGACGTCATCTGTTAACCAAACTAAAGAGACAACAAACTGGTGTACTATTTTTATGAATATGTGTATACCTGTGCATAGGCCAGAAGTTTCTCAGTTGCATCAGCATCTCTGTTCCAGATGAGGTTTTCACACAGTAACAGCAGCTCTTTATCAATGTCATCATAGACTGGCAGGTTCCCCGCATTCACTATCCCCATATCCATACCATCCTGAAACAGGACAGAATACCGGCAGTGGTGGTGTTACAAATAGAGAGACTGTCTGTAACACTTTTTCCAAGGAGATCAGACTATAGGGCCACTACGAAGTACCTTCTTTATCGCTCCACACCACATCACACCACTCCAGTGTGTGATTATAGACTGCATGCCAGCTTCGCAGAATCAAAATAGGCATGACAGGCGTAATGTGTAACGCAACAGCATCGGCCGCTAGTGTGACAAATAACATACACTTTGGCAGCACTGTCTAACAACAGCAATAACATTAACATGGCAATAACCATTATTTACTGTCCCTGTTCTCTCTTGGCTGATCTCCTCCTCTGCTCGGAGGGTTAGGAGCTCTCACACCTCACAGTTTTCCCAACTTGCAGACATTTTTAGCTGCTGTTCTTCTCCTTTGAGTTAGCTGCTAACTGCTACCACCTACTTTTCACATCTCCTGTGGTGGGTTGCACACATGATACATCTTCAACACATCACACCTGTGCCGTCCTGCTGGCTGATACCTTAAAGGGATCAAGTACCACTATCCAGCCCTAGATGCAACCTTGACTGCAGTCACCACACTACCTTGGAAAGGAACATCATGAAAAGAACTGTTGGTCAGGGGCCTTATGATACAGATTTCCATGACTAAGCAGGGAGGTTGCAAAATCTTCTCAGGCCAACTTAATCTTAATGCCGAGATGTTAAACAATCACATCAGTGTTCTGTTTGATTGTTCACAGTTTGGGCAAATAGTGTAAAACTGATATGTTTTGCAGTTTTGGTTATGAACGAAACACTGTCATCATTATTTACAATAAACCATAGACCTTACTGTGAATGTTTTTTTTTCTATTTTCTAATCTTAATTCCACTGACAGTGAGCGTGGTGTGTCAGTGCTTACCTTGATGGCATGGTACAGAAATGCTCCATGCATGGCTTCTCTGATGGCCTCCATTCCTCTGAAGGAGAAGGACAGGTTGGACAGACCCCCACTCACCCTGGCTCTTGGTAATGTCTCCTACACACACACACACACACATACACACATACACACACACACACACACATATATATGATGTATAATTTATAATATTTGTGTTATCACCATATGCAATAACCTAGGGAAAAGTCAGCAGCAAAATGCACTCACTAATAATTGTTTAAATGATAATTTGAAAATAATCCCAATAAGAAAATAATTTAAATAATTTTAAACGTTAGAGTATTAGGGTTTATTTTGATAGGCAAACATGACTTAAGCCCAGTTCAGACCAAACATTTCGCAACCAAACAAGTTGAAACAGGCAACTACATGCAATGTTCTGCAACGTTGTAAAACCTGCCAGTTCACACCAATGCACTTTGATGAGACAGTCTATATAACACTGGTTCTGCACTGGATTGTTTGATTCAGAGAAGGGCTGTGCTTGTGAAGATTTCTGACCATTTTGTGTTAGGTGAGATGGGCCCATTTGGAGGCTAACATGGATGGGTTACATTAGTGTTTATTCTTCCTGACAGGTGTATTACCTTGATAACTTTGGTGGCTCTGATAAAGTAGATGGCGTAGTCATTGTGTTCCTCCATGCCTGTACCAATGGTGAGGATGTTGGGGTCAAAGATGATGTCGTTTGGGTTAAACCCCACTTTGTTGACTAGCAGGTTGTAGGCCCGGGTGCAGATCTCCACTTTACGGTCTGTATCTGTGGCCTTAAGAGGACGGCAGACTTGTTAGCAATATAGTGTGTTTTTGTGTCAGTGTTACGTGTGTGCGCGTTTGCCTCCTCACCTGTCCCTCCTCATCAAAGGCCATGACCACTACAGCAGCTCCATAGCGCTTCACAGTGGCAGCTCTGTGCAGGAACTCCTCCTCTCCTTCCTTCAGGCTGATACTGTTGACTATACACTTCCCCTGACAGCATTTCAACCCAGCCTCGATCACTGAGAAGTTAGAGGAGTCAATACACAGAGGAACCTGCAAAGGAGAAGGACAGCCTCAATGCCTTCTTCTGTTTTACTGAGCAGATGAATTCATAGGTCAGATCATTAAAAAGGTTCATATGTATGTATTAAAGGAGATAAAATGTAAGCACATATCTGAAGCTGATGGTTAATACTGTTAAAATCCCAAGACAAAGTGAAAACAAGATATAAGAGCCACTGATGCAAAGGAATGCACTCATTAATTAGGCACCAATAAGACTGAACTGCGACAATACTTTGAGTTTAATATTAACGCTGGCATGCTAACATGCTCACAATGCCAATGCTAATATTAGGGATGTTACTAACAACTAATTACCCTGACATTTAAAACAAGTTCAAACTTAGACTAGTTGAAGTCTGAAGTCTGAAAGTAAGAAAACACTCACAAAACAGTCAAGCTTGAGCACCATTTAAATTCTAATTGTACTATTATTATAATATAATAAAAATATTGCATGTATTAAAAGGAGCAATTTGAAACAGTTAATCACATTTTTCAATTACCAAATCATATATTAAATGACGCTAAAAAAATTGGGCACTTTGTTCCATGCATTATGAACATTGCACATTATCCTAAACCCATGCAAACAACTCATGAAATTAGAGTGAGCAAATTGTATTTAGTGAAAACAATACTGTTTGAAAAAATAAATCTTTAAGAAACATGCCTCATTATTACAATGGCATTTTCACAGGGTGAATGCAATCACATGAAACACTAATAATTTTAATAATAAGTCAACTGACTAGGTGATTAAACTATTGCCAGAAATATTAGTCAACTAATTGCACACATCCCAAGCTAATATGCTTTTGTTTAACAGGTATAATGTTTACCACACTCACTATCTTCGTTTACCATGTAGGCATGCTAACATTTGCCAATTAGCACAAGACACAAAGCACAGCTAAGGCTGATGGGAATGTTATTAGTTTGCAGATAGTTGGTCATGAAGCAAATTATTGAACAAATTACAATGTTAACCTGATGATGGCACTACAGGAAAAGTTATCACGATTCATCCTGAGGAATGAATGTGTGTCTCAAATTTTATGACAATGCAATAGTTTCTGAGACATTTCAGTCTGGATCAGAGTCGTGGACCAACAAACATTGTCCCTAGGGTAACACACTGCTGGCGTGACTAGAGAACCACAGCTGTAATGCTGTCTGCTACAAAATCTTAATGAGAAATTATATGTGTTAATTTCCTCTTCCTTAAAACTCCTACCCGTGCGATGTCTGGCTCAGAAGCAATATAGTTACAAAATCGGGCCATGGCTGTTGGCCCCTCCAGCATCCCCTCATCCATGTTAATATCCAGGACCTGGGCTCCCATCTCCACCTGGGCCTTAGCAATGCTAAGAGCCTCCTGGACAACAGAGAAATAAATAACAAACAGTTACACACAAACTAGAATTTCATCTATGCTCATGATATAACTGAAATCTCTGAAAAAGACAAATGACATAATGATAATAATAATAATAATAATAATAATAATAATAACAATAATTTTACTGGAAATCTTTCTCACCTCATAGTTTCCTGTCATGATCAGCTTGGCAAACTTGCGTGACCCAGCCACGTTGCAGCGCTCACCAATGTTAACAAAGTTGGTGTAAGGACCTATCCTGAATGGCTCTAAACCTAGAAATGAAGAGACACTTTTATCACACTAACATCCTGCAGTTTGGACAAACAGGGATAAGGAGAGGGAAGGGAGGTTTTCAGCACCACCGTTTGATTTTTAAAAAATAAAAGCATGAACAATATCCCATGCCTGGACATTTGAACTTTAACTGTTTTATACTTTTTTTTAATACTTTTACTAAAGTTTATAAATTAAATTAAATTAAATTAAATGTTTAAAACGTGTTTTGTTGTAAGCTTTCCCTAGTTTTAAAGGGTGTACCGTATATACTCAAACAAAAGTCTGTATTGAAATAATAGCTAGGGGTGTATTGTGCATGCACCAATAAAGGCCTGGAAAAAGACACTGAGGAGGCTGGAGTTACCTGTACTATGATTTAAATGACTTATCACTGATTATTCTTCTTTCTTATAATTTTTTTTCTGTTTTTAAATGTTGTTTAGCTACTGTGATGAATCTCAGGACTTCCTCCATTTGAAACAATCATAGACTGTATATAAAGATGGACAACATGACAGCTACCCAAATATGATACCAAAACACTAACTAATTAATTTTTCCCAAAGCTGTTTTATGTCATTTTAGCTAGTCATTGTTTTTGTGTGTTTAAGTGTTGGTTTTTCTAATATGTTTGGTTTTAATTAGTTATTTGATGCAATAAAAGGGGGCTTTGGCATCATGATTGACAGCTGTGCCAATTTGTGTGCTAGCAATCAATAGTGCTGCTTGCGATTGCAGGAGAGAAGGTGTATGGGTGGGAAGGCGATACTGCGGAGATGGCTACTGTGCAGACTCTGGCTCCAAATGTCACCAGTGCAAGATGGCAACAGCTGTACTTGGGATATTTTGGCTTTACTCTTGTACAGAGTTCTCCTCAGGAAGAGAAGCACAGTGGTGTGTATGACGTGACTACTGTCCAAAGTTTATTCCTGACCTTGTTAACTAGTAAGTGGACTGTGAAATTTTTGTTTTATTTTTTGTTAAACTACGTTATACTGAATCAATCAAGGAATGGGTAAAGACGGAGAGGTGTTAAGTTGGATCAAGAGCAAATTTAAAAAGGAGGTTGGAGCACATGGAGGTTTCTAACAATAGAACTGAAAAACAGAAGTTAAGGCCCATCTTTAAAGGGGTTGTACACAATATTGAAAGCACATCTATGACTCGGAGGCTGATTAGGGTTTTTTGCACATGGCTCCCAACATGTAGGTGGCCTATATAACAGCTAATGGTGCCAACTTAATAAACAGCACTAACAAAGGCAACGGTGCTCATAGAGCTAATGTTGTTAACCGGGGGGGAACCGGAGGGTGGGTCCTATGTCCTGTAACAATGGTGTGGATCTGGACAGAGTTATCAGCAGTAACTGCCCTATGAGCAGCACTGAGTAGCTAGCCAATGGGATACAAACGCAGGGACTTGCATGCACTAACATGCGCTCATGGCTAGATCAACACCTTACAGGGAAGTTTGGATAATAACACACAGAGGAATTGTGACTTTATTCTCTGTTCAGGACGCCATCACTCCACTATGTCTTTACACAGCAAATAGTGGTTTGCTACTATATTAATGTTCTGAATGTGGTACACAGAACATTTAATATAAGCCTGCTTCAAATAAAGGGCAGGTGCAACTGTATACTGTATTTCAAGTCGTCTGTTCAACATCCTCAATTGATTAGTTTATATTCGTTATCGACCAGAACAACCGGGATTTTACTGGCTTAGACATGAAAGTCTTTCTGAAAATGAGATTCACACATAGTAGAGACTGCTTTTCTGCCAAGTTTGACAGCAGTCTTCGCAGATGGTAACAGTTGGTTTTAATACCTGACAGCAGCATGTAGTCCTGATAAATATCAGCAGCAGGAACTCTTGGCTGACAGTGTTTGACTGCTTCAGATATGGCCCTGAATAAGGAGGAAAAGGGGAGGGAAACTATTTTTAAAATGTTCAAACTTGCATGAAATTGAAGACAGACATGTTTTGTGAGGAAAAAAAGACACTGACCTGATGTGTCCTGGAGTGGTCCCACAACAGCCTCCCACAATATTCACCAGTCCATCCACAGCAAACTCCTGCAAAGATAAAACAAATTAAAAGCTGCAGCAATGAGGCGGCCAGGCTCAGACTGACTTACCTTGCAAACATTTTTCATTTTGAATTTCACTTTTACTCAACCAGGACAGTCTCTTGAAACTAGTGGTCTTTTCCAGGAGACTTCAGACTGCAGTGCACCGGAATTACCCCTCTGGGGATCAATAAAGGCTTATCTTATCTTATCTTATGTATGTCTAGCCCTGTTTATACTTGGTATTAGCATGTGTCTTGGGTGTTTGGATTACAAGTGGACAGTTTGAAGAACAGGTGGGGATGCACCCAATGAGTTCTCAATGCATATTGAGATCCAACCGCTCAGAGCATGTGGTCTGGGCCACATATTCAGTCTGTCAGCAGTTCATTCATTCATTCATTTTCCGTAACTGCATGTCCTGTTAGAAGTCATGGGGGGCTGGAGCCTATCCCAGCTGACACTGGGCAAGAGGCAGGGTACACCCTGGACAGGTCGCCAGACTATCACAGGGCTTTCTGCAGTATTTAATGCTAATTTTTCCTAGGCCACACTGAAAGATCGGCTTCTCAGCTGACGTCCTTACTTGTCCGACGCCCTAACAGATATTAAATGAATGTTGCCGCTGCCCCGAGCTACTCTCCTCCCAGCAGACAGTCAGCTCAGTATCTGCCCGTTTAGCACAAGCTAACACAGCAGCTGTTGTGACTATGTGACTATGTGGTTAAACCATTATTTTTTTCCCCAATTTCGCTCAAAGATTGCTTAAGTATACATATCTAATGGCACAGTCGCTTTGCGCGATTTACCGTGACGCTCAAAATGCCAAACTGCCAAAGTCCACAAACCAATGTGTGAAGTCTTGGAGACTACTTCCGTTGTTTTTATACAGTCTCTGGACATTATATACAAGAAGGCTTACTGAGTGAGTGTTTGATGTTGCAGTTTACATCTGTGTCTGTCTAGACTCATGTGTAGCCATGACAGTGGACAACCCTTTAAATATGGATGTTGCTACAACAAAGCTGCATGTTCTAAAAAATGGATGCGTCACACACATCTTCCCTTTCGGCAGCACAGCAGCACATACAGCCACAGCAGTTTCAAGGTGGGCACCCAAGGTTAGTGTTACAATGCAGTATCTGACCAAATGTCTCCTCCTCTGTTCCTGAGATACGACATTTAGTAATGGCACATCATGTCATAATAAAGCTGACCTTTGACCATTTGGATATAACATGTATAAACTTCATCATTTTATCCTATTAGACATTTGTGCAAAATTTGAGGAAATTCCCTTCAGGCCTTCTTGAGATATCACGTTCATGAGAATGAGACTGGCATAAGGTTACAGTGACCTTGACCTTTAACCACCAAAATCTAATGAATTCATCAATAAGTCCAAGTGGATATTTGTGCCAAACTTAAAGAAATTCCTCTAAGGCGTTCTTGAGATATTGTATTCATGGCCTCCAGCCATGGCTATCACTGGTGCAAACATATTGCAACAAGAACTGCCTTGGTGCTGGGATTTAGTAGGAGTCTAAAGGCCACGATATCCACTTCAAAATCATCTGCTTCTCAACATGGTCATCTTGGTCACCACAATATCCATGTTGATTTTAATATGAAACATCAGTAAAAAAAAAAAAAAAAAAAAAAAAAAAAAAAAAAAAAAAAAAGGAAAAGAACCTTTAAATTAGACGCCGTTACTTCTGGGGTTTCATCGTACCCTCCAAATGTGTTGGGAAGACCTAACAGAAAAAACACACAAAGACACAGAGCTCATGACATCATTACATCATCATGTCTGAAACATGATGCAACATATGTAGGCCAAGGGTCAGTGTGTGCTACAGCTGCTTAGAGAGAGCAGCAGAATCATTAACAGTGTGTTGACAGTGAGTACACTACCCCAATAATAAAATAAACTTCCCTGCAATGCACTGTGCAATCCACACTGGGTGAAACTCCAATAATTTTGTGGCTATAGTTTACATTGGTGGTGGTGGTGTATCATTGAATTGCATTTGTCCCTGCTATATACAAATGCATAGGACCGAATGTTACATATACCATGTTCACTTTTTTTAAATTTATTTTTTATTTATAATATACATTAATACAGTATATGGTAAATTGTGCATTATGTAAACACGTGTAACATATAAGCTCAGGGCACAGTTGTATGGAGTCTGGAGGGTGCTGATGATACTATTAAAGACTTCTACAATGTAATTTATTACTTAATCAGAAGACTTAATCAGAATTTCCATTTTTTAATAGAATTATAAAAATAATTCCTTAGAAAAGGCTTTTACAGTTTCAATCTATTTATGTTTCCTGTACGTTATCACTTTAATTTAAAAACTTTTTTAAAAATTTAAATGTGTATAAATTTTCTGGAAAAAAAACCCAACAACAACAAAAAAACAACAACAACTATATCAACAACAACAACATTTAATTCAGTCTAATCCACAACACCAAGAACTTTGGTCAGCTCTTAAGCTCTGGCACGACTAATGCCAATATATTAAATCTAAGTTGAATATCTAATTAATGATTTTATCAATAAAAAATGAAAGCATCATTTCATTTTGTGTACTTGTAAATAATTTCCAACTTCTAACGGCCTTTTCAAAACATGACTATAATCAAACATTGAAAAAGTTGAGGAATGAGTATGGGCACTCTCAAGACTCCATACATTCTGTTTACTGCTGCAATGAGGCATTCTACGTAATTCTTTGAGCAGGGCAGCTACCTTTCATGTACAACTGTAAATGTGGTTGCAAAACTTGCACGTAAGCCCTGACCACTTAATGTTTAAAAAAAAAAAAAAAAAAAAAAAAAATCAACCACAGATTTCAGGCCTGTACTGCCTTAAAGACGTGTAGCTGTTCAGACAGAGTGAAGGTTACCTGCATTGGGATAGCAGATAATGAAAGCTGTGGTGCTTTTTCCTATGGCCTCAATGAACGGTCTCATCTCTGTTGCCCCCAAGGCACAGTTAAGACCAATGCTGCAACACAGAAAGGGAAAAAAACAGTAAGACCAGGCCAGAACTGAAAGGGTCAGGTGGAGGAGCCTCTACCCTGCAGCCAATAGGATCCTAAATGAGGTTACTGCTTAAGACAAAACCAATAAGAAACCAGAGTTTGCATCAATACTGCAACACAGAGTGGAAGTAGCAGAAGTAATGCAAAAGAGTTATGTCATTGTTAAAACTCTAGTATTATTTGTATGTAATAAGTATAGTAATGTGTGGTGTACAGTAACTCACCATAGAGGGTTAGTATGAGCTACACTCACAACGAAGGCTTCTCCTGTCTGACCAGACAGAGTACGTCCACTTCGGTCAACAATTGTCCCTGAGATCTGTATAATGAGACGGACAAGATGATGAGAAGGGCATTGAAACATATCCCAACTCAACCTTACAGAGCACGTTCATCTTTTATTTTTTATCTGAACTCGGTCAGAAACTCGATATTTAGATAATTTGTGAGCAATGCACTCAAAAACTGAAACAGGAAATTATAGTGTGAAAATAACACGTTCAACAAAATTCACCTAAGACAGCAGTTTTACATTAATTGTGTATGCTCACATGCCAACCAAAAGAATCTGACTACAACCACTCCAGCCCATGCATCAACTGTTATGAGAAAGTATCAAAGAGATTATGAATAAAATATCACAGACATACAAATACAGGTTTTCTTTCGTAGCTCTTTTCAAACAGCAGGTCAATGGCAAACAAGGCGGCCTGCAGGGGGGAAACATAGGTAGAGACATAAATCCATGTGCTTACATCAGGTTACATTGTATTGTAATAGCAACTTTAAACTAGATTTTTAACATGTCCACAGAAAGTACTCTTTTCTGATTGGCTGACAGGTGTCCATCAAAATTGTATATCACAGAAATTAATATATATTGAACTAAGCATCTAAAAATCACATAGATTAAAGTTTGACGTGTTGAAATTTATTTTGTCATATGCATTTTTATTCCATAGAAATGAATATATTAAAAAAAAGAAAAAAAAAAGAAAAAAGAAAAAAGCATGTCAAGTAGGGTTACGGTTGGTCTCGCCACCAGACAATCAGAGAGCTCCACATTCTGATAGTCTGGGGACACTCCTTTCTAAAGTGTGTTTAACATACTGGAGAAAACAACTGGCAACAAAGCAACGCCTCTTGCATTTTTTAAAAGGACACGGCCTCCTGGAAATGTGCGCTCCCCCTTTTCTCGTCCGCAAGGAAACAAACACACAGAGAGCTTGAAAATGGATGCAGAAAGATTTAACTCTGTTTTATCAAACGTGTGCTCAGCCCACAAGATTGTGGAAATGAAGGACTTACAGCGACTTTGTTTAAAACTTTTAACGCAGTCTAACTATGTTTACGAGCACAAGAGTTCAGCGAACCACCGAAGGACCGCCCTGCGGATTTACTATTGGTTCTGCAATGTAGGGAGTTTTTTAAACTCTGAAATTGTATCCGCCCATCTAAAAACAAAATCAGGGAGAAAGACATCAGTCTTTAGTTAAGCAAAGCATCTAAAGACTGTTGTTGTGAGTCTAGGTTAGGGTTAGCACCACATCCACTTAAAGCTACAGTGTAAACCCCAATCCATCCATGACACAAAATTAAATGTGGTCTACACAAATGACTTAAACTTGTCACAAAACTCATCCCATGTGAGCTTGAGATAATTTTTCATGTTAAGTCCACAATTTTTGAGTTTTGAGTTAATTTGGCTAGAGTTTATGAAGTCGATGTCGCCTTATTAATTTAAGACCAATAAACAAGACTATCATTGTGCACTTAACATACTGTGGCGTATTAAGACTCAAAGGGTGGAGTTTCCCAGCATACCATGAGACAATGTGTTTAAGGCATAAGCCGAAAAGACTGTTTAAATGTGCTCTATATCACCTCCCGCCTGTGTGGATATTATAACATAAAATTGTGCTGAGGTGAAATAAAGAGTAGTTCCTCGTTCAAAATTCACCATTTTGTCAGTTCATTTGCCTTATTCTAAAAAGAATGTTGTATAATTGACTCTGTAAAATGTGCACTCAATGTTTCTATGTTCATGTTCATGTTCATATGATATAGAATTAAGGTTCATGTGACACATTTATTTTGAGTCTAGTACACTCAAAACCTTTCTGGTACTGTACTGTATTAAACGACTGTACTGTATTGTAAAAACTAAATTGTATTATACTAAACGTTTTGAGTGCACGCTGTTTACAAAAAAATTAAGATGAGTGAGTGAATGGCTCTCTCACTTACCATGGCATGGTAAGTGTTGATTACAGCCAAATTCACCTACTTTTCCTGCCTAGCCTTCTATAATTAAAATATGTCAGTGTTAGTAAACTAATACTTTGGTAATTTGTCCGTTATCCAAAAACCAGCAGCAATAGCAATCTCAGAAAATAACACCTGTCAAAAAGGTAATTAGCCTAGCTAACTGTCAGCTTTTGTCTTAAGTGGAATTCATAATTTTGTGAGATTAAGTTATTCTCAATTCTTATATTTAAATGTATAAAACTGTAATTCTTTAAACATTCATCTCAAATTAATTACTAACAAATGGTTTCATTACATTTTTCCAAAGGTCCCTGTCAATAATTTTGTTCACTTAATTTTAAAAATACATCAAATAAGACATAAGTTAATAGTTACAGTAAACCTAGTCAACCTGAACATTTCAGACCTCTTTCTATCATCTGCAGCTTCTCTGTCGACAGCTCTCTGCCTTTGTATGGCAGAATGAATCATACAGAAGAAGTCAAATTAATTGGTAACATGTTAAAACCAACCAGATGACATACCTTAGCATTGGCCGTATCAAAGATGGTTTCAACCAGAAGGATGTCTGCTCCTCCATCTAATAAACCTCTGACCTGCTCTGAGTAGGCTTCTACAAGCTCATCAAATGCTGGGGAAAGCACATACACACAAACAGATTTCAATGAATACAATAACGTGCTGTACATTAGGACAGGAGTTACTAATAAAATTAACAATGGCTCAGTTCCACCAAGTCACAGCAATGTGACAGCAAGCCAGCATGAACAATACAAAGTGAACTGCTGTGGGTACCTTGTGGGTCAAAATAATGATATACATTACAATAAATCTTGTCTATCATGTGGGTTTCTCTCTCTTTCAAGGCTGGACATACACTGTATCTACAATACCCTGCATGTTCCCAGGCCCTTGTCCAACTCTTTTCCCCCTGAATCACTCAGTCACTTTAAGGTGTCCAAAAATGCACAAAGACAAAAAACAGAAACGTTAAGTCATCTTACTGATGTTCCTGTAGTCAGGCCTCTCCACAGATGGAGATACAGACAGGGTCTTATTGGTGGGACCCACTGCCCCAGCCACATAGCGTTTACAACCTGTTAACACACAGATTGCAGTTGGTGTTACACACATAGAGTAAAGAAATCCCAAGAGTCCGGCATGACACATTTATCTACTGACAGTGATATGCTGCTAAAGTTCAACTGACCAGTTTGTTTGGTGACATCATTGGCTGCCCTCCTCGCCAGCTCCGCTGACACCCTGTTGAGACGATAAGCCTGCACAACAAACAAAAACACACACTTAACGACATCTACATGTTAAAGCAAGAAACAAGCTTGTGACTGCTTAATATTTTTTATGATTATACAGAACTGCAAATACCCTCGCCTTTTCACTGGGGAACTGTACAAATTCCAAATCACATGAAAGTTACACAAACATAGTATACAGATGTAGTAATAATATGAAGACAACTTCTGAAGGCCAATGCAGTACCTGCCAATAATGTCAAAAAATAAGGGTGAGAATAGGATAATGTAATTACATCTTCAGTAAGTAATTTACTTTTGTGTGTTAAGAGGTTTTAGGCTAAATTAGTTTCATAATCTTATAATTTCGTGTGAGGAGCAGGGTTTACATTATCCGATAATTACTAGCATCAATGACAAAATCATTTTGATTGCATTGTTTTCTATTAGAATGTCTTAACTAGCCCTGGGCAATGCAACACTGCTGTTTTGAGATAAACTTTTGTCAAACACCCTGCTCCTTTTTATTCCTGTTGCTTGCATTGATATCACCGCAATGGACAAGAAATGGACAATTCATGAAGTTGAAATGAACAATTAACTATACAATGCCTACAGAAACCTCAATGAGGTGGCAGCTGGCTGGAGGGAGATCACAGGTGTTAGTGTGGGTTTTCTCCGAGTACTCCGGCTACGTTATTCATATCCAGTTAGGTTAATTGGTGACTAAAAGGTTGTCTGTCCCTATGTAGCCCTTTTTAGATAGGAATTGTGCAAATTTGCAGGGAAGCCAAAACAGTCTTTTTTCAGCATTGGCAGTATAAAAACAAAATCGGGGAGTGCAGCAAAATGCCGCCTACCTAATTTTGTTTATACGGAATGTGCCTTTTTTGGGGCAATGGGGGGCGTGAGCAAGTAACAAGACGTGTAGCTCAGCATGTGATGTAAACAGTGACGTGGAAGGGAAGCCACGGCTAGTCAGTTCTTCAGCGATTCCCCAGTTGCTCATCTTTACAATGTCTGTCAGGTTTGCGTTCTTGCTAATAGCTGCTCGCTAATTCCTGCTATCAGCTATTTCCTGTTTATCCACCGCCAGTGACTTGCACATGTGCCGTCATCAACAGCTCCTCCCACAAGTCTTCAACAGCCCCTCCCGTTGCGGAAGGCCGCCTCGGTCTGTTTAAACTAAAAGGGTTCCACCAATATGACTACCCTACGAGGCAGAAAATTGGGCATCGCAGATCAACTCACCAAACTGGCTCTGTATGTCTAAACGCTCGCAGTTTGCCCGCAAAACAGCCCAACATTCACAGAAAATCTGGCTGTGTAAAAGGGGCTTGCGTTAGCCCTGTGATATTCTGGCGTCCTGTCCAGGGTGTACCCTGCCTCTCGCCAAATGTCAGCTGGGATAGGCTCCAGGCAACTACTGTTTAACAGCAGCAAAGAAGAATTCATTTCTGGTAAAAAGTATAACATTAGCATTCAACAAAATGTCAAATAAGATAATAAAAGAAAGGTTTTTGGGGCGTTATTCTCTGTGTGTATGTGTTCATGTTTTACATAAGGCTTAACCTGAGCCATACCCTACACCAATGACAGCAATCATTTAATGTCATATTTGTCATATTTAGCATATGAATTCTTGAGATATGGCCAAAAACATGTTTGTTTTTTTTAAGGTTATTGTGACCTTTGACCACCAAAATCAGTTCATCACTGAGTCCAATTGGACATTTGCTCACAATTTGAAGAAATTCACTCAAGGTGTTCTTGAAACATTATGTGCACAAGAATAAGAGAAATGAGGTCACAAGAAGGAATCAGGAATCAGAATCAGAATCAGTAAGAGTAAGAGTAAGTAAAAAAAAATGGTATCAGAGCATTTCTACTACTCAACCATCTTTTAAGTGGTTACATGTCAGTATGACCTGAGCACACATCTGAGAACTACCTGGTTTGTTTACATGACGTAACAGTGCAAGCATTTGTTTTTCGGCTCAGTAAACAGATAATATTTGACCGGACTTTCTCCCATTTCTCTGGCACGCTGAAATACTCCAGGCCACGTGGAACAGCACCAACAGAAACTCTGGTGAAGACTTTTGCAAACTGAGTCTATTGTGAAAATGGAGCCAAACAATTTTAAAATAGCATAAGATGGACAAACATATGTATGTATCTGTTCATTTGTAAAGGTATGAAGTTTATTAAGACAAGAGGGTCTGTGTCTCAGTCATGTCTGCCAAGTGCAGGGTGGATATTGTAGTTTATGGTGGAGATAAAAAGAAAGGTCATAAAATTAGACAGCTGTGTGTAGCAAAGGGGTAGTTCTATGAAGTGCCCAGTGATGAGCGGTCAATGAGTTCATATCAGTTAGTCTGTGTTTTTGACCTTTGTTTCTACAACCACATAAGTGCAGTATGTGTCCAAAGTGGTGTAGCAGTGTCAGACATCATACCATGTGTTCCAGCCCATAGTCTGCCTGGGCAACAGAAGTGCTGCTAAAGGTGTTGGTCTCTATGATGTCAGCACCAGCCAGCAGGTAGTCCTTTAGACACAGAGAGCACAGGTTAGACACTATGGACTGTTTTCATGAAGACTTAGCATAAAGTCGTTGAAAATGAGGTCTGCAGATTATCCAGAATAAGACATGCTAACTTTGAGTTTGTCAGTTGTCACTCTGCCCTGCTTTGAGCAACAAAACAAGATTCCATTCACTTCATTTGTACTGAAGTGAATGGAATGGAATTTCAGTTTTATGTGTTGTGATTTTGAGATATCTGTGTCTGAGTTTTCTGACATCAACTGCAAGGCTGACATTACTCAGTGTCAGGGAGTCACAGTGTTCTGGGTAAACAGGCCCTGGATAGTACCTTGTGTATTTTGTAAATGATATCAGGCTGTGTGATGGTGAGAAGGTCGTTGTTGCCCTTCAGTGGAAGAGGGTGCTCTTTAAACTCTTCTCCCCTGAAATCTTCCTCTTCAAGTTTATGCTGCTGGATCATGGTTCCCATACCACCATCCAAGACCATAATCCTTTGCTGCAGCACTGCTCGCAGCTCGGACTCCAATGGGCAGCTGCATCCTGGAAAGCAAAAAACATGGGACTTCATATTTATCTATTCATTCACATTTTACAGTAAGACAAATGCTTCAAAATAAATAAACAAACAACTGGAAAACATACTTCAATTGAAAATTACTAAGTGATAACATATAATGGGAGAAATAAAACTACCACTTCTCCTGGTCCCACTCTTTGGGTGAAACTACATAATTTTTCCGATAATGGTTGATTGTGATTGGGCACTGGTTAGTTTCAAATAACATTTATTACAAATAACTTAATAAGTCTTCTTAAAAGTTTCTGGTTCTGAGTGAAAAAATGATGAATAATGTGTTTTTCCTACATGATCACCAATAAACTGGTGGAGGGAATTTATGGATCTGGCGCTAAGTCCTACTTAAGTCAGCTTGCGTCTGGGTGGGTTTATTAGCCTTTACCCTGCCTCATCCATCCCCAGGTCCTGTCACGTCCTGTCAAAGCTTTGAATATTCATGGGTAATAATCACTGTATCTTTAAAGCTCCTAAAAAACGGTATTCCTGGCAGCCCTAGGTCACATCGGAGGTAGCGAAATTACAAGTTTCCAACAGTACTTGGTTAACTGTGATCAAACCCATATTTAATGGAAATAAAGTTATTACCAGGCCCATATTTTAATCTCTGCCTTGTAGACACAACTTCACTTCACGACACTACACTGTTCACTTCATTAAAATAATGAAGTTCAGATAAGATTACAAAGAGCTTTATCCTGACCCAAGGGGAAAGTGTTGTGCAGCAGTACAAAGTAGCCTCGGAAAGAGTACAAAAATAAAATATTAATCTGATGAATTATTATGTGTCAATAAATTTATATTTTTGACTCTGTAGGCACAATATCAAATCAGTACAGATATGTGTGTATGGTTAATTTGGCATGTTCAAAATAATATCCCATGATATTGCAAATGATGTGCCATTATGTTCCGTAAATCAGAGAGTTGTAATAATTGTAATCCTCAAGGGAGGAGAGTTCATTACACAGCTCTCCTTTTGAATAGCCTATCAGTCCAAAGTGCAGAAAAGTAAAGAAGATTGTTTAGCTGCAGCCTTGTGCCAAGTTTTAACATTTAATTTTGGTACCCACACTGGATTTGCCTGTTATCAGACAGAATTGTCAACTCATTACGATCAACTCAAACTTAGTGGAGTGGGTGGCCTCAAAGAGCTTGAACAAGGCAAACTCTGAATGTCACGAGAAGAAAAGCTAAGAGCTTTGGAAAGACTCTGCCATTCTAGTCTGACAGCTGGACATTTGTGACCGACATCAACATATGAGACAGCTTATCATGATCTATGAACCAATATTTGATTTTTTTTTTACACTTACATTAACATTTTTTATAAGCATCCCTTAGTTTTGGTTCTTAAAGAAACAATGCCCAAGATAAGAGTGGGATATTTTACGGTGTAAAAATAAACTTGTCAGTGCTCTCTGGTGACCATATAGTCTGTGATGGAGGCACTAAGTTAAACACCAATATCACCTAATGTGGAAAATATAGCAACAACAGTAGATAAAAAAAACAGCACACTATAGGTGAATTTATTGATTTACATTAAGTATTTGATACAATCAATCATTCCCTACTGTAAAAATGAATAATACTTAATCACATCTTCAAAGATAACTTGTGGTGTTTAATAGGGTCAGTATTGGGACCTGAGTTACTTATACTTTATTTAAATTAGATTTGTAACATTTGCAGATGATTCAAATTTATTTTATTGTTAGTTGCAGCCTTCTTTTTAGACAAAGTCCTTCCCATTATGAATGAAATTTGAAAAGAGAAACAAACTTCCTTTCCATATGCTGCTCCTGTGCTTCAGTTAGCCATTCTCCATCATCCCCCTCCCTCTCTCTAACCGTCGCCCTGTAAATCAGTCTGCAGACCTGATCGGTGACTTTCACTGCTGCTGGTTGCTAGTGAGAGCTTCAATGAGTAGCCATCATACTGGTCAGACTAGTCCCTCTGTTACATGTCTAACTTCATTACCTGTTCTGTCATGTTGTCATTGCTGGAATAAATGTTCTATCATAGACAAAACCTACACAAAACAACATCCGGTTAAATGTCACTGAAAAGTAAGCTCGTGCACACTTGTCACACAAACACATGCGGTGTTACAAATGGACAGCAGCGAGGTTAATATGACTGAACACAGAGATAGCATGACAGGCTAAGAGCTAACTGTTAAAGTATGGTAAGCTAACGAAAGTAACTATTTACCCGCTTCTGAAGAGTATTTAATGATGTTAGTCGGGGCCATCTTGTGAGGAGCCAGCCTTGGTAACAGCCCTGCGATCCGTCTGAAGACCAAGCGGTGAATCTTGCAAGTCGACTTTTCACAACTAACCGGCTCTTATTTTCCCGGAAAGCCGCTCTGCTTCAGCTTCCGGCCCCCTCGCCCCAACATTTGCACTTCCGGTCTAAGTCCTTCACAGTAAAAGCCCAGAAACACGGCATCTAAAGTTTTCCTTTACTAGCTGTGTTTAAATGGTTTAAATCAGTGTGACATAGCTGAGTTCTTAAAACGCATAGCCTAATAATTAAACATATACGGTCTTTGGCTATGCAATTTCAAAATTGAGAGAAGCCAAACAAGTGATTTACAAACTACATCATAATTTGAAAATAAGATTAAACTATGAAGGATTAATTTATTTTTGATGTGAAAGCACCACCACGTGGCCAGTTATAAAACACTGTATATTTTACCTATGGAGGTATAATGTATTCACTTGACTACATTTATATATTTTATTTATTCATTTTGTTAATTAACGATATTATTTTACAGACTGTTATCTCAAAAATTATACATTAAAAAAATTCTGCTCCTTTTTCTAAATTAAATATTCTCATAAATTCTCATTGTTCCAAATAATAGTTATTATTTCATTAAAACAGCAGCAATTTATTTCCACGAGAACTTTTCTCATAACCTAATTCTGATCTTGTCAATTCAGAGGAAAAGGGGTGATGAAATCAATTCAGGAAAACAGAGCGGAATTATTTCTCAATTAAAATGCATTACACGTCTGTAGTTAATTTAAAGGGGCCGCGTTCATGCACACTTGAAACCAGCGTTGCTGTTCCCCAGTCCAAAAACCATTTATTTTATAGACACTGACACTGAATAAAAAATATGTATTGTCCAGTGATGGCTTTGGCTAGCCTGCTGCAAACACAAATGTCAGCTCAGGAGATTTTTTTTTCTTGACAGCGAGTTTGCAGGACACATTTATACGTAGCCTACTTTATGCAGAACAAATTGCCACCTCTTGAAACATTAGTTTGTGTGTTGTAAATTCAGTGTTGTAGCCTGTGAGTTGTAGCCTGTGATTGGTCAGGCCGATGGTATGAAGAGCAAATTAAATGCAGTCCTGCTTAAAACAATAGAAAATGTCTTTGATGAATAACCGCTCTCATCCCCAGTCGCGTATTGATTCATCATGAAAGATCAAGACATCGTTGCGATCTGCGCTGTGTTCTTATACCTGAGAAGACGTCGTCGGCGTAGGGTTTGGGTGCATGAAATCCTCCTGGGCCGCGACCAGCATGGAGAATTTCACTGTCTCGTGCAAGAGCTGCGTCTGGACGAGGAGCATTTCCAGCACTACTTCAGGCAAGACCGGGAGAAGTTCGACAGCTTGCTGTCTAAGATCAGACCGCTCATCTCCATGCATCGCACCAATTACAGACGCCTGATCCTGCCTGCGGAGCGCTATCTGTCTCAGGTCCCTGGCCACTGTAGACTCATACCGCACAGTAGCTTACAGCTACCGTGTGGGCGTGAGCACCGTCCACAAGATCGTGAACCAGGGTTATTTGGGATGCCTTGGTTGGCGAGTTCAGTGCCGAACACGGATGACTGGAGGAGCATCGCTGAGGGCTTCCATAACCAGTGGGCCTTCCCTACTTGTCTTGGGTCATCTATGGTAAACATAGTGATCAGGGCACCCGACAACTCTGGCTCCCTGTTCTTTAACTACAAAGGGACATATTCCATCATGCTCCTGGCGGTTGTGGATGCGGAGTACTGCTTCCGAGGGGTGGATGTGGGCAGCTTCTGGAGGACCAGCGACGGTGGTGTCCTGGCTAACTAACTTTCAGCTGGGCGCTGCGGGATGGGATCGTTGGCCTGCCACAAGATGCTCTGCTGCCGGGAGCTGAGCGCAGCCGTGTGTTCGTGGCAGATGAGGTTTTCCCACTGCGTCATGACCTCATGCATCCTTTCGCTGGCACCCAACTTCATGGCAGCCATAGGACTTACAATTTCAGCCTCTCACACGCAAGGCTGATTGTTGAGAATACCTTTGGTATTCTCTCATCCCAGTGGTGTATATACAGAGGTGTCATTGGGATCAGCCCTGCAAATGTGGATGCCTGTGTGAAAGCTACCTGCATCCTCCATAACTTCTTGAAGAAGACCACCAAGAGGACCCGCAGAACCCCGAGGCCACCTGCAGGACAACCAGGACCACCACCTGCAGACCGAGAAGCTGCTGGCCTGCAGCCAGTCCCCCGAATGGGCAGCAACAACTCAAGGCATACCTTTCCTATTTTTCCCAATGAAGGAAGTGTTGTCTGGCAACCTCAGTGAAATGTGTGAATGCCCATCTACAAAAGGCTCTTTTAAGAGCCACCAATTCCATTGAAAATCATTACCTCCATACCTGCAGTTAACATTCATGTTTAAAGCAGCTGTGCGGAACTTTTTAGCATTAATAAAACTGTCCCTAGTTCGTATCACCCCCCCTTGAAGACCTGCATATTTATTTGAAACCAACAGCGACAAAAAAGCCTTTCTCTATATGGCTATTTAGCGTAGCCTAGCTCGGGTCGCGAATATGTTTCTCGTAGGCGGAATCCGGGAAAAATTCGCAAAAGTCCCGCCCTCGAGTGCTAGGATTAGACAAGCAGCCTGTCAGTCAAACTGGCACCCCAGCCAGAGTTACGTCATCATGCCTTCATTCATATCTTCTCAAAAAAAATCTACGTCCAACTTCGCCTTCACACGCCAAACGGCTGTAACGAAATTGTGCGGCTAGATTAGAAATGTTGATTCATTTGTTTGCTCTTTTGTTTGATCATTAGGCTGTGTTGATAGGCCTACATTGTAAATAGTTCATCATTCTTCTTAATTACTCCATTACTATAACTTTTCGTTTTTCATTGATTATAGCGCCCCTTTGGTCGAAGCGGTAGAACACCCACAGCCTGGTGTCGTAAAGCCAGCAATTACCGCATGCATTTGTTTTGGAGAGCGAGAGGATTAACTAACGTCAGGTCAGTCCAAGTAATTAGTGGAAACAGCAAAATTACACAGTAAATTCTCCTGTCGTGTTTCTGTTCTGATCTAATCTAATCTGTTGTGTATTTTGAGCTACTAAGGCTACCATAGTAATGTGAGCCTCAAGTTATTCTGGGTTATGTAGTAACCGTTGTTGTGCTACTGCTAACAATGAGAAGCAGCCTTGTACGTTCGGTGTAAGGAGGAATAAACAGTTAACAAGTCGTCTGCTGAGTCCACATTATTATGTGAAAAGAATACTCCGACAATTTGGGAGTTATGCCTTTTCTCTATCATTTTCATATTGAGACAGCGGTTAGCATGCCACTTGTAGGAGGTCAGTACAGCTTGCGCGGAGGGATACACCAGTGAGCAACAGCTGCAGCTGGCTCTGGGACAGGTACACTAGGTCACTCGGTAAATGGCAAACAAAGAGATGACACAGACGATATTACTCACCCGACTGAAAGCTGTCCATCAGCTCCTGCAGGCCTGGGGCGTTTTTTCCAGTTCATCTTAGGAACATGAAAAAAAGTTTCAGTCACGCCAGGATTAGTGATTGCTGCAAAGTTTTCATTCCTTGTGATGCACTCTCTGCAGCGCTTTTCCTCCTGATGATATATCTCCCCAACGATGGCAGCACCGAATCCCACTATGTGCAGGAAAATAGTAGCGGAGGATTCAGCCTCTCTCATCTCTGCTCAGCATTCAACACATGGAGTTCCTCATCTGTCTGCTCCGGCTCAAACAGGTATGGCTCTGGGTCTGTGTCCGCTACAAGAAACTCTTCAAAATCGCGTTCAAAGTTGTCCATTGCAGCTGCTAAAATCCGGAGATATTGCTAGGCTAAATAAACAGCTGAGTTTTGTTTACAAGCTATGTCTGTGCCTGCTCACCGGTGTATCCCTCCGTGGATCACAGCGCAGGACGTACTGACCTCATATAAGCACAATGCTAAACGCTGAGACCCAGCCACTGGACATACAGACACAAAAAAGATATTGATCATGTTGTGTCAATATGAAAATGATAGAGAAAGGGCATAACTTTTATTATTCTTTTATGTGAAGATACAAATTAGTTACACACAAATTAGTAGTAAAGTAAGACCTGTTCATAAATGTTCTGGTGTAGCTCTGAATTTCTTATAAACTGAGGACAACTGCCTGCTGTATATTTGTGTTCATGGTCACGGTCACAGATAAATTTACATGATGCTCCTTCATTATCCACCATGACATCAAAAGTACAACCAGGTCCTCATAGATACATCTCTGGTAAAACTGTTAGGTGTTATGTGTTCAGCAATGTCCGTTGTGTACTGAACACTGTAAACACGGCTCCTTCTTCTTCTGTGGTTTAATCGCTGCGGGCGAGCAGAATCACTTCCGCCTCGGGTGCCGTATGACTTCCGCTGTGTGTCCGACCGAGCTGGGCTACGCTAAATAGCCATATAGAGAAAGGCCTTTTGTCGCTGTTGGGTTCAAATAAATATGCAGGTCTTCAAGGGGGGTGATACGAACTAGGGACAATTTTATTAATGGTAAAAAGTTCCGCACAGCTGCTTTAACAAACCTGAATTTTATATTTCAAACTTACTTGACAACAAAGCAATGTTACATGATGAATATGTCTACTCCTCCAGACTGACTGCAGTTCCAAAGTGTACCTTGTGTGATTGGGAACTTTTTTTTACACATCATGTGGGAGTGTCCATCAGTTAAAACGTCTATCCGAAATTTTGGGCGTTAAGATTGGCTGCTCTCCAGCACCTATGCTACTTAATGATGAATCAAGACAGAACTTTAATCACACTCAAAGGCAGCTTTGATTATCAGCATGCACTGGTGCTAAAAAATGTTGGCGGTTAGGTGGAAGTCGTCACAGTCTTTCTATTCAGCAGTGGAAACACTCTTTAATAGACAAAGGGGACAAAGAGGGCAGGTTAAATCATGCTTGAGGCTAGAGATGCGTTATCAGAGGTATGATGTTATTAAGAGAGGGTCAGGGTTTTTTTTTCCAGTTTTATTTAATCATGCCCTGTCTTGTTTATTTAACCATCTGTCATTGCCCTGATATCTGCAGCAGTTATTGGTTAACATATACTTGCAAGTTGTGTCGAAATAAAATGCCAAAAAAGAAAAAGAAAAATTAAAGCATGACGAGAAAACAGCGCAGTGCAGCCAACAAATCTGCAGGAACTGCGTGACGCTATCATGTCAATATGGACCAGAATCTCTGAGGAATGTTTCCAGCACCTTCTTGGTTCTCTGCCACCAATAATTAAGACAAAAGAGGTATGGTTGCCACTTATGATGTTCTGTGAAGTGTACAACTTAAAGTGGTCCTATTGACAGATACTTTAATCTCCAGTGAGGAACTTTCCAGCTTGTTCAGGGTTGTTTTTGGTATCTTTGTTGTCTTTCTCATTAATGCCCGTTCATAGCAAAAGGGGTGAATATTTAAGCACTTTTCAGTTTTTTCGTTTTTAAGTGTGTTTGTTTTGGGGTTGTTTTTTTTCATTTCACTTCACCTGACCATTACAAAATATCCCAAAAATGCATGTACATTTCCAGGTTGTAATGCAATAAACAAGGAAAAACCACTTAATAAGTTAAATAATTTTACACATACATAAAAAGGCACACATTCAGAAATGTAGAAATTTTGTGGGTCTCCAAAATAGTCTCTAGTTCATGTAGATGTGTGTATCATACAGCTGCCTGAGAACCACTGTGCTACACTACCTGCTTTGCCCAAGTTGTCCATTTTCATAGTTTGCTAGGAGGCATGCAACAGTGTACAGCTGGTTAATATTGCCAAACATCTTCAGTGGTATCACTGTCTCAATGTCGATGTGCTGGTGCTCTGCCTGGCATTCTTTGCTGATATCTCCTGTCTCTTATTCCAGAAAAATATGGAACAAAGAACCGGGTTAGGTATCTTGATATCACCAAGCTATGTCAGGGGCTGGGAGACAGTGTCTGTAATTGGCATGCATGCATTCACCGGATGTGATACTGTGAGTGCCTTCGCAGGCTGTAATAAGCTCCGAGCCTTGAAGTTTATCACAAGATCAGAGCATTTCCAAGAATTGTTCCTTGAGCTGGGGCAGTTCTGTTAAGTATCCCCTGCAAATCACTGCTGACAAGTCAAAATAAATAAATAATAACTTTCACTGCTCAAAGATACTCACATGTCTGGAAAACAAACCACTACAGCAGCATGTTAAGTGCCAGGTGGCCAGCGCGCGCCGTTATTGGACAGCACATGGACACTCACCCTCTTGCGATTGGACTTTGAAGTTATCCCACAGTAGCGGTACTGTGAGGTACCGTAGTACAATGGTACTCCACCCTGCAACACTAGGGAAATCAGCCAATACTGTATGTAGTTTTTAGATGTGAAAAGTTCTAGACCCATGTAAAGTAGTTCTTGAACGCACCAGGGCCTTTTCTGAAAAGATCCTGGTGTGCGTTCCAGTACGTTCCGGCTCAAATTAATCACTGACCATACACATATAAAAATGAGTACATCTCCAGAACTATAAGGGCTACATCCATGAATCTGGTACCTGGTGAAAGGTAAGACTTTTGAGACTTCAAATCTGGTGTCTAAGAGACTGTAAATATTACATAATTACTCTGATGTGAATAAATACATAAGAGGAAAATTAAAATGTAATTTCCACCCATGCAGAATTTTTAAAAAGAAGGTTGTAGCAGCCTCATATTTTATCTGGGTAGCCAGATGTGCAATAGATGTTGTACAGAACAGATCAGCATAATGATAACAGTAATCCGTATGACACAAGGAGACAGAAAGAGAGACAGAGACAGAGAGAGATGCAGGACAGATGGTAATGACAGTAGCTTAAAACAACATATATGAAAGTAATAATATTATAGTTATAATTCTGGTTATTGTGGTGCAATATGTTTAAAGTATATATAAATGTCTGATACTATACATATGTGACAATAATCATATGTGTATAACAACCGTAGAAGTATGACTAATGGTAACAGCAGCAGCAGGAGGCATCTGGCAGGACCACGGAAGCAGTACAACCACACACATCACTCTATCCAGGCACCGCTGCAATACGAGTTAACCTGAGAGACAGTGGAGCACAAAGGCCCCAGTAGAAGAAGCCAAGTTAGTGACATGCAGTACGGCTGAGTTAGCAAGATGTAGTAACAGGGCACGAGAGAGAGAGAGAGAGAGAGAGAGAGAGAGAGAGAGAGAGAGAGAGAGAGACAGAGAGAAGGTGCCCGGTGTATTATAGGGGGTCCTCCAGCAGACTAGGCTTAAGTCAGCCTAACTAGGGGCTGGTACAAGGCAAGCCTGAGCCAGCCCTAACTATAAGCTTTATCAAAGAGGAAAGTCTTAAGTCTAGTCTTAAATGTGGAGACGGTGTCTGCCTCCCGGACCGCAACAGGAAGATGATTCCACAGGAGAGGAGCCTGATAGCTGAAGGCTCTGGCTCCTGATCTACTTTTGGAGACTTTAGGGACCACGAGTAACCCTGCATTCTGAGAGCGCAGAGTTCTGGTGGGATAATATGGCACTATGAGCTCTCTAAGATATGACGGAGCTTGACCATTTAGAGCTTTATAAGTTAACAGTAGGATTTTAAATTCAATTCTGGATTTTACAGGGAGCCAGTGCAGAGAAGCTAAAACAGGAGAAATATGATCTCGTTTCTTAGTTCCTGTTAATACACGTGCTGCTGCATTCTGAATTAGCTGGAGAGTTTTTAAAGACTTACTAGAGCTACCTGATAATAGAGAGTTACAGTAATCCAGCCTAGAGGTAACAAAAGCGTGGACCAATTTTTCTGCATCTTTTTGGATCATAATAAAAAGTACACTGTCAGTCAATACTGCTCCAATTAAAAAATGAAACAAGAATGAACAGTAATAATCAGTCTTACTGAACTGTCTACTGTCTGTTTTTCTCTTTTCCCCTTTCCCTAGCAATGGCACTACAACTGTGAAAGCCGGAGGTTGCACATCTGGCTAATACTTTTAACGGAAGTAGACAGAGTGCGACGAGTCACACCATATGACCATGCCCAACGGAGGGACACTGGTGAATTTTAGGCACTATCATTAAAATCTATGGCTAGAAAAGGCAATCAGGGGCTGAACCCAAAATGTTAACAAACAGCCTAGCTAGTGAAAAACATTAGACTTAAGCGTGAGAGTATCCTTGTTCTCCTGTGCATGACGTCAGAGCAAAGGTTGGGATGATGTTGGGACACAAATGTAACCTTTGCTTCGTAGTCCATTTCACTCTGTCACTTGCCTTTTGACAATTCTGCTTTCTATGATGCCTGAGTTTGTATTATTCAGCACTGTTTTCAATAAAGTTGAACTGAAAGGCAGGGCTCAGCTCATCTTTTTTTTTATAATGTATTTTTATTATTTTTAGACGATTAGAACGTCAACATTTGTAAGTATGTTAGGCCTACTCTAAGTAAAATTGTGAACTGATAACAAAACAAAACAAACATACAAAAAACAACCACCAAGAAAATAAACAAAAAATAAAGTACACTGAGGGAGAAATCAATAAGTAATTTTTAAAAAAAAAAAACATACAATAACATAAAAAGGGGGGATGGAGGATTTGATGATACCCTTAGGCTACGTGTTAAATGCACACATTCACCGTAAAAAGACACTTCTTTTCTGAAGGGCGCCTGGAACCTTCCAGTCAGTTATGATGCTTCCTTTTAGAATTAAGTCCCTTACATCACTAAGTGATTTATCAGTGGCTGCTATACATTCAAGAAACTGGTCTCATTTCTTTCTATTTTGGCACTGAGTCTTTCCATGGGAAGTACTCTGAAGATTTCTTTAAACCATTGTGTTACTGATGGAGGTTTGTCTTGGATCCTGGATCCAATCCAAGGACCTAAATGAATAAAGGTCGTAGCATATGAATATTAATGAAGGAGCGCCACTGAGCGCAGCCTCTTTTATTGATCGTTTGAACGTCGTGTGGTCATTTTCGATTAAAGGCTGACGTCTCAGCGATGCCTTGGCAATGAGCAAATGCTGTCCCTGCTACATCTTAACGATCTAAACTTGATACATCGGGCCGACGTCGGCCAGATGTATGTGTGCTATCTGGGCAAACACACCACACGGTTATTTACAGAAAATAAAGAATACGATGCGACTATAATAACTTGGTCAGAGCAAGGGATGCACGATATTAGATTTTTTTGCCATATCCAATATGTAACAACTCATTTGGCCAATAACCGATACTGATATCAATATATCCACTGTTTTCCCCACCTAATTTTAGTGACCATCAAGTCTTTTGTGGAGTGGAACTAACATCATATTTTGCATGCATGCATACTCTTATCAGATTATGAAGGAATTTTGTTGTGTTACAACCTTTAGTCTTCTTGGTCAGTAAAGGAAATGGATGATAACTATGCTTAAGGTAACAGTCGGGCAGCAGAGGGCCTAAAAGAGGCATCAAGGTCAGGCTACTTGACTTTTGTTATGAACATACTCCATCTATTGTCCTCCAGTTCTGGCAGAGGGAGTACAGCTGCCCAGATAAGGGTGCCTAGCCAGCTCGTTCCCATAGCTCCCAAGGTTATGGGGAAGAGAGACTGCCCTATGCTCCAAGCTCAACAGACAAGAGTCTCCTTTTAGATATGTGTATTTTGTAAGAAACAGTCGGGTTAATTAAGAGCGAGCCAGGTGAGTGTGCTTGTTGTTTGAAGTTAGTAACCAAAAGAAACTTCTCAAAGACATAGATCAGAACAGAGTGACCTTATTTGGGAATGTGGAGTGACTCACAAGAGAATACTGTTTGGGTTAAATGCAAGAACTGGGCAAGGACACCTTCAGAATCTCTGGATGGTGTACACAGCATTACAGTCTGTATGTTGAGCTGTTCTTCTCCTCGATTGAGTCTTCATTAAATACTGAGGTCTTCTTCAACTATTAAATCATCAGCTCTGAAACTTCACTGACAAAGTGCCGATATTATCATGCATCCCTAGTCAGTGGCAAAATAAAAACAAAATACTTACAGTAAAGGTCACAGATTCTGTAAAGGGGTTAGTGGTCATTCATAATGTCATTAACCAGAGGCAAAAGAACTCATTGGTCCAACTGCCTGACCTAACATTTACCCAACTGAAGACTTCCTAGGCAGAAACCTCTCATTGACAACCCGATTACTGCTTATCTTTCCATTTAATGAGACACAGACTGAATGTAACATCAAACAATGCAAAACTTTCAATCCAAGAAAGTGAGGTACGGTTACTCTTTAGGTTACAAAAACATGTTTAGTAATTGGTACATTATGAGATGGTGGGCCCACAGGCACAGGCATCTTAAAAAAGGCACCCACCCCTTCTACATCTCGTTGGTGTACCACCCTGACAGTATATATTCATCTATCTTATGCCTCAAATCTCAGTGTAAAGTCTCAGTCAACCCACTACACTGCAGCTTTTCTGCATTTTCCTGTTTCTGTCCTGATGTGACACAGCAATTCTTTTCCCCAAAAAGGGGGCATGGACGTGGCGATGAAACAATGGTCTGGACGTTGTATATAATGTAATACTGGTGGCATGTCATTTCATTGTAAAAATATTCTGTCAATTCAAAACCATTTCCAGGCCTGGAAAACAGCATTTCTAATTGCATCCCTTTTCCAGGAATGTCATGACAATGGGAACCCTGTTCATGTATCTTTTAGTTGTTTTACAGAGTATGGATTCAAACTGTACCTGCAGAGTTTGGTAAGAGAGTAGTAGCAGTGTGCCCTTGGGTGCAGGTGCACACAATAATTACACTGAAGAAGTTCATAAACAAGGCTACATCTTACTGCGTTAGTTTCAGGCCCACATGGAATCTGCGCCTGCAGAATTCCACTTCTGCAGATTATTTTTTTAAACAGTTATCTTATTTTCCATTATGGATCACAGCTGAAATCTGAAAAATAAGAATTCCACAGATTCCATTTGGACCTATTAATAAGTTACACTTCGCATTTTTGCTCAGTATCATTACAAAATGTTTTTTCCCTCATTTGTTATTAAAAAAACTGATTTTTAATACTGTTACATTCAAAGCTTCACATTTTTAATACTTTCCAACTAGTTACATGGCATAATACCACCATGACACGATGAGATCAACCTTAAAAATCACCATCCATCAGGAGGAGAACTGCCCCAACACTCTAATATACAGGTAGATCATTTTGTTGACAGGACGACAGTTTCCAAAGACATGTTTAATTGAATCCAATTCCATAAGTCAGATAACTTCTTTACAGCTGATGTTTGATATCAACACATCTAGAAAAATACAATAAAAATGATTCTGCAAAAGTTATGAAACACATGCTATGAGTCCACAGAGCATCTCAGTCACAGTCGTCTGAGGTTTCATCATGAGTCCACCCTCAGTGAGTTAGTCGTCCTGGGGCGCCCCCTTCAGACTGGACTTCTGTTTCTTCTGGTCCATCTGGCCCATGACGCGGTAGAGTTTTTTACGTGCTTCCTTCTGTCTCTTCAGCTTGGCCTCCTCCTGTTTCTCCTTCTGCTGCAGGAACTCCTTGTGTTTGGCGTGCTGCGCTGTGTGGGCTTTCTTCCTCTTGTAATTGTGGACTGTGCTCAGTGCATGGAGCAGAGCTGCCACCTAAAGGAACGGGTCAAAAAAAGAAATGCTTAGAGATAAAGCCATGTTTTACTACAGGGAGTAGTTAAGGTCGTCTTGTAGTTAAACAAACTGTGTCTTATTTGCTTAGTTTGGAACATCATTTCTATCAGTTCAATAATTTAATGGTGAGATCTGAACACACAATACTGTTTCTGTTTGGCATAAATCAGTGATTATAGCTTGAGGTCATAAATGCGCTCTCCTAACTATGGATAGAGCTCCTCAGATGGGTTTGCTCACCTTTTTCTCATGGGGCTCTCTGATGACACTGGGCCTCTGGAGATCTCTGGGTGTCTTTCCTTTGGGTTGCTGCTGTTTGGGTTTGCTCTTAAAGGGCAGGGCTTTCTGGAGCTCTTTGGGGATGTGGAGGCGGTTGAAGTGCCTTGGGGCTCTGACCACCGGCTGGAGGGTAAAGGGATGGATAAACACACATCAAGTCAGGATTCAGCATTACTGTTCTGTGAAGCACAGGTTTGCGGATACAAGGCTGTAGACTGTGACCATAGCTGACTCTTATAAACAGGTCTAATGCAAGTTGAATGTGCATCAGCAGGTCCACATTGACATTGACATGCAGCAAATGGTCGCAAGCCGGAGTCAAACCTGCGACCGCTGCGGCTAGGCATCATTGTACATGGGGCGCCGCCTATCCACTGCACTACTGACGCCCCAGCATATTATATCTTTAAGTGTATTTTATTTCAATTGCTGACCACTGTTTGACCTCACAAAACTGTATCATTTTATCCATACTGGAGACTAAAGACAGCACTGTGCTCATCTAAAATGAGACTCAAAATAAGTTTGCATGTCACATTCAAAGCTTCCTTCTCAGTGCGATAGGACCTTTTGGATGATGCTGCATCAGATCAGGTGTTCAGAGACCTGTCAGGCTGAGCCCACTCTACCTTATACAGAGAGTCTGTGTTGGGTTTGTTGCGGATGCCCAGGTCATGTTTGAGCTGCCCCAGAGTCCTCATGCCTGCCCAGCTGTCCTTCTGACCGACAGGCAGCAGCAGGGAGGTGACGGGGTTGTAGAGCTGAGGAACAGATACTGGAAACCAGGAGCGCAGGAACACGATATCTGCACAACAACAACAACACACACCAACATGAAGATACAACTACAGAGGACTCCTTCAGGAGCAAAATATCACTTATTTTTGCATCATGACTATGAAATAATTTTGGTAAAGATAACAAGTAAGTTTTACCATATGTAAGCATTGTCACAAGTCTGCAAAATGACAACACAGGACGTCAAACAAACACTCACCACTCATAAGCAGGCGGTCCTCAAACGTGGCTCTGTAAGCCCCTGGTGGTGTAGACAGTGCCTTCTTGATCTGACCTCTGACCCCTGATACTGTCCTTATAGCAGCACCTTCAAATTTAGCTACCTCCAGCACTGTGTTGAACATGCCCTGTGAGAAACAGAGAAGGAGCTCAACACAAACACTCTACAGTAGTATCATTATTATACAACTGCTTCTTCGCATGTTGTCACATATCTTTGTCTTTTAGGGAGTTCCTTTACCTGAGAAAATTTTCTCTTTGGGGAACACATGGTCAAACCATACACCCCAGCATGTATACTACAAGCCACTACTATCAATAAACTTGCTACTCCCTCACTATGAGGCAGGTTCATGTACTTACCTGATTCTAGCAAGTTCTGGTTAGTATCCACATGGCAAAACTACCACTGAAGAATGTTTCTTGAGCAAATTTCATCTCTTTACCGTGGATTTTTTCATCAATAATCTATCTCCTTTCATGTGTTTTTAGCTCTTATCTAAGAGCTGAGAAGTGTAGATTAACTGTAGACCTAAATGTTATCATAATTATTATTATTATTATCAATAAGGCATGCTGTGTTAATTTGAATTTGTGAAGAAGACATATTTCTTGCATGCCACCATTAATCTCTCAAGACAGATTCTGCAATTTACACTGTAGGAAGAATTTTTATTTATTTATTTTTTTCACTGTTTGATTTCCAGATTGTGCCACCATGGAAAAAAAATCATCAACATGTTGATTTATTGATTGACTGGGGACTAACTTTAACCGCAGCAAAACTCTATCAAAAATTCTGTTTACAAACTCTCACACAACTCATACAGTATAATCTAAGTGTCATTTATCCAGATTGTGCCACCATGGAAAAAAAATCATCAACATGTTGATTTATTGATTGACTGGGGACTAACTTTAACCGCAGCAAAACTCTATCAAAAATTCTGTTTACAAACTCTCACACAACTCATACAGTATAATCTAAGTGTCATTTATCCACTCGTATGCTCAGTACTTCCCAAACACATGATTTTTTTTTTTAAAGATATTTTTTGGGGCATTTTTGCCTTTAATGCACAGGACAGGTAAGTATGAAAGGGGGAGGGGGAGAGAGAGAGAGAGGATGACATCCAGCAAAGGGCCACGGGCTGAATTCGAACCCGGGCCGCTGTGGCAACAGCCGTGTACATGGGCGCCTGCTCTACCACTAAGCCATTGGCGCCCCCCAAAACACATGATTTTTCACTAAAATACCTTGATGAAGTCTGGCTATGAGGAAAGCATTGTTAATATTCACTTTCAGATCAGTTTTAAAAAGTAATGTTATAGCCTTTGCCTTTATGTGAGAAAAGGTTTACTCGACAATTTGAAGGCAGCACAGAATGACCAACTGATACACAAATGGTCATTTTGTGGGTGAGGTATTTCTTTAACTTGCAGAGTGCTGCTCCAGGAGCATCACTCGTCAAAGCTGCTTCAGCCATGGCATGAACTTTTGGTGATTTGCTGCCAGTGCTGCATTGGTTGCTTAATGTTAGTTTTGAGGCTTGCTCGCCGCTGTTTAACTGGCAACACTCAACTATCATCACTCATACAAGCACATAACCTTCACACTCTAGGCAGGTGGCACATGAAACAATGACGCAACTGTAGGAGTCACATATCTTTAAATTTCTATTCTTGCACAAAATACATGAACCCTGTAGAACAGTGGTTCCCAACTAGTGGGTCACAGTTCCATCCTGAATGGACCGCAAGTGACTTTCAAACGTGTCAAGTTTATGAAAAGACACTCGATTTTTAAGCTCAGTAGACCTTTTTTTTTCAAGTACCGTTTCCTGCTGTAGAATGAGTGACTAACGGAGAGCTATTTGACAGAGACAGCAAACTAGCTCAATGACATGGCATAACTCAAGTATGACACAATGTATTACACTGTGTGGACCTTGATCAACTGGCTAAGGAGAAATCTGAACCTCGTGGCTGGACCATTTGGAAACCACTGCTATAGAAGTTTCCCTACCTTTATGAAGCAAGTGTTCTTATAGATCTTGTAGGGGTAACCGATGAGCTTGAGCTTCTTCACGATCGTCACAGACTTGTCCAGATCCAGGATGACTCCTGTGGCTGCAATACGGAAATTAGCCTGCTGAAAGAAACAGGAATTTATAAGTAACCTACATATTGCCCCAAAGCCTTCAATGCATAACGCCATATGAGGTTTTTCAGACTTATATTTCAGACTAGTCATATGAGAGTTAGATTTTAAAAACAACAATACTGCCATTTTACCATTTGCTGTTGCCATTTGGGAACTGGTAAGGATCTCATTTCTACTAGAATTTGTTTAATTTTACACTAACATGATCTGAAGAATGGAACTAACCATTCACACTGAGCTAAACTGCTGTAAGGACATAACTGACTTACTTTAGTTCCTGCTACTGTCTGCACAGCCAGGAAGCCGGTGCCCTGTGGTGTGATGGGACCTTCAATGAAACAAAAGGAGAGAGAATACTAGTAATTATCCAATAGAACTGATAAGATATTCCTTCTCAACAGCAATAACAGTGTAATTATACGGGAAGAAATTAATTCTACTGACTTGACAGACTATGCTAATGGATCATAGACAACATACCCTTTTGTCTCTATCATTTAAAAACAACACATTACAGTACATCAAAACCTTTAACACTGACTACATGTGCGAATACACCAATAATCCAGCAATACTGTAACTAAGGTTGTGGTGTGTGTGAGGTAGATGTTAACAGCATAATCTGATTGGTTGAAGTAAGTATTATGTGACATTTAAGAAATAGTCCACTGTCACCATGTTTGTTTGTTTTCAGTCTTTTGACTCTGCCCTCTGGTGCCATATGTTGGATCCATCTATGCCAGGCATGTCCAAAGTCCATTCCAGGGGGCCATTGTGGCCAGCGGACTGACTGCCCATCACCACACAATACAATATTAGTAAATCACTCAAGATCTCTTTGCATTTTTTCCCATTCGCCTCACGATGGCAGGAATATCATACAGTTTTAGGAAGAGCTCTAAGCTACTTTTACAATATTTTTTTTAGAGTGTGGAGGAAGTACAAAGCCAGAGCAGCAATTAAACATCTTTATAAATTTGTCTAAGACTAAGTTTAAGAAGCCATAGATGGAATGAGCTAACTCCTTAGCCTAAAGAGGAGTCAAATTTTCTGTCAAAGCAAATGTTATACAACAGCTGCTAGATGGTATTCCCCATGGAATGTAGAGATCTTAATATTTTTGCATTTTTTTCTATTAATGAAGACCTATGGAATACAACCACTGCCTTTTCTAATGTGAGTTCTGCTTTTTGGGAATCTATGACAATTTTACCTTGTCTGCTTTCCGAGGAAAAATGTGTTTCAAATGATTGCATTTTCTGATTTCTATATATATATATATATATATATATATATATATATATGTACTATTATCTATATTATGGATTGATACAAAACTGTATCTTTGTAATAATTCTTACAAAAAAAACAAAAACAATAAAAAGTATTGGTATTGTCTTAAAAATCCAGTATTAGCATAATGATGCCTTACTCTAATATGCTATCTGAATAAGATTCTTATTTGCATGTTGACAAAGCCATTAAAAACCCCCCAGAAAATCTAGTTAAGGTCAATAAAAAAAATCAATTTCTTCACTGTGCACCAGCAGTCAACAGTGTAATGTGTTCTAACTGTGTCTCACCCCAGATAGATGCTCCACAGTGCATGTGCTGCGGTGTGTATTTGAGCAGGCGATGACGTCCGTTATGATCCTCGATGTGGTAGAGGGGGATGGTCTGGAAGCGCCTCCAGCCTAATGACAGGATGAGGGGGTCCCGTGTCTTCAGGATGCGGTTATACCAGCGGTGTTTCTTCAGTCGCATCTGACATACACAGAACCATTTCAAAATATTACCAAGAAAGTCAAACAGTCAAATAGTTAACAAAAATCAATGGATAAACAGTGGAAATAATTAGGTAAAATTAATGGATTAACAAATAAAATGATTAGGTAAAATTAATGAATAAACATTGGAAATAGCTGGGTAAATTCAGTGCATAAAGAGGTAAAAGAATTAGGTATAAATCAATGGATAAACATGAAATAATTAGGTAAAAATAAATAGATGAAAAATAGCAGTGCACACAACTCTAGTTAGCTAAAGACGCTAATGTTGGCTCTTCAGCTGAAACGCATCCATGCCTATATGTTTTTGCCCATATTAAATAAGTGAATTCTACTGTGAGTGCAAATACTTTTGAAAGTGGTGCTACATGACCAGAGAAAACACAGAAAAGGGACTGTGGCATTTTGCTTTTGCACAGGGGATTGAAAACCTACAGTTACATCAGACCAATACATTGGTAGGTGATGTAATGCAAACTCATCCATTTGACACATTGGAGGCTGGCTGGTGGCAAATTCTGTGATATTACAGCTAAAACATGTTTCTTGGTTTATATTTGATCAACACTGCTTAGTTTTTCAGCCTCAGTTCTCACTGTGCAGGAAACAGTACACTACTTGTTCACAACTCTAACTATGGCACCTAATATCACACCTATCACACCTTACACTACAATACATTTGTGAAGACATTTTAAGTGAGAAATAGTGCAATAACATAATCTTGATTTATTTTCTATCAGCAGTGCACTAGTTTTGTTGTTTGATTGGATTTCGGTCTGAGTTTAAGAGATGGAGAGAGACAGAGAGAGGGGCGGGTTTGTTTCTTGATCTGCTTATATACTCTTTGTGTTTATGGTGGCGACATGGGTGGTAAATACATAATTGCAAAAGTACAGCCTGTAGTTCAAGCAACATCCCCGGAGAGACAGCAAAACTCCGCCAGATGACCCATTTTGTGTCATCTAGTGGAGTTTCACTGAACCACAGTTCATTTACACATAATACCAACATTGTTTTGATACAAAGCTATTTGAAAATTGGTGAAGTATCACTTTAAGACCTATGACAAACATTGCTAATTGACCCTCAATTAAAATATACAGTACGACAATCAGTTCTCCCAAATTGTACCCTGTTTCCATTTGAGCACATTATTTGGTGAAACATTATCAACAGGATTACTGTATAAAATAAAATCATCTATATGTCTAATTCATCTTTTCGTCTTCTCTAGCATCCCTGCACAGTTTGAATGACAACCACCAATGGCAAAAACCAAATGGGCTATGTAATTGAGCAACTGAATAAGAATTTGTTTAAATCTTACCCAATAGCTAAATTACTAAAAAAGACTTAAAAGTTGTAAAACATTAGCAACATCTCAGGACATCCACAGGTACTACGAGTCATGAGCAAACAAAACATACCTGTAGGTATCCCACATTTCCCTCACTGGAGCCCAGTCCTCCAAGGATGATTGGATAATGGGGGTCGAAGTTGGTGACAAACTCGCAGGGTAGAGAGGCAATTTCTAATCTGACGTACATTCCTGGTCGGAAGCCTTCGTACTGCACTCTGGTCTCATCATCCACATCCTCAAACTCTGCCCTGTTCAGCTGAACACAAAATGCAGAAAAAAAATCCTCATCATTATATTCTTACTAATAAGACAGGACTATACAAATCTGATTTATGTTTCCTCATACATCCTTTTGTAATGTTGTGGAGGATTTTCTGTATAATGAAACTCTGTTGTACATTACAGATCATGTCTCTACAGAAGGTCCAAACCAGATACCTCTGCCTGCTTCTGCAGCTCCTCCTTCAGATCATCAAAGTAAGTGGCATCTCCGTCGTCATACTCTGTGTCAAATCTCTCCTTCAGCCTTCGTTTCTTCTCCAGACGCTTGTTCTTTTGAACTTCATCATCATCCACCTTCATCACACCTTCTTCATCACCATCATCATCTTCATCTTTCTCACTATCCTGCTGGTCACAAGATGTACAAGGCGAAACATCATCCGACTGAGAAAATGAAAGGCATTAATTGGTTGTCAGGGGCTGTAAACCCTTTACCATATGAACATTCAAACACTTCAAATCAGGTCAACTGTGGCTACTTAAACAAGGTACTGTAACCAAGTACGCTGTCAACTGTGTACACTGCACAAGCCTGAAAACACAGAGAGTCACTGGAAATAGTAAGTACAATATTTTCTATTTGGGTCCCAAAACACTGGGGTTTCAAATGAGCTGATTCAGAGATATATATGTGAACACACTGCTCCTTAGTTTATTCATCCTAACTCACAGTGCAGTCTGTAAGGTATTTTGGGCACTTTGGTACATACTGTGTAAAAATACAAGACTGGTGTACAGTCCTGACTTTCTGTTTTAATCCTGAAGTGTTCATATCCATATCTGTAGAAACTGAGAAATAACGGCTGAATAATATAGGAAATCAATCTAATAGCATTTTTTTAGACTACTATGTGTTATTTTTAAAATATTCTTATTTTCTCTATTAATCACTATACACAAGCAATAAATCAATAACCAAAACAACACTGCATACAGTCAACAAATAAACTGGTCTTCCATGGAGGCCAGACCTATGTGTTAAGATGAAATTAGATGAATTGATGCATGAACTGATATGAATAACACTTCTTTATTTTAGGTTTGAATTGTAAAAAGCTACAATTACTGAAACCTACACTGCATATTTACTACCACTTGACAATTTTATTGTCAATTACTTCTCTACTCCGACTGCCAACACCTGTCTGCTATGAGTGCATCCATGGTACACCGCCACTGTCTTGCCACTCTCTTTATTAATCAATGACATTCTCACTACACACACCCTACTCTCTGAGCTTGGCTACTCTTACAAAAATATAACATATAAGCATGTGGATTGCACTTAGACCCAGCCTTGTCCATTTTCAAATGACAGTACGGTGAGTATCAAAGCCAATGATGGCGTGGCATCATACAAGTTGTTTTCATTATTTGCTTTTATTTGCATGTCACAGCATATGAGTGTACATGCAAAGCCCACAAGGCCAGGTATTTCCGATCCTTTCTTTCATCATGTTTTTCTTGTTGCAGCTTTTGCAAATTGGAAACTGCATTCTATTACATCACAATGTCAATTATTCATTCAACCCTATTAAAAACTGTAGCCTTCTCATACATACCACCCAAGGGTACAGCTAAAAATCTTCTCATAGTCACAATGGCATAGCCATGTAAACCACAGAGGAGCCATCTTTATGTTGGAACAAGTGTTCTCCCTTACTTACAGCATACAAGTTCACTCTCTAGGCCATTTTACATCCAAATTTAGTTTGGTAGTAGCACAGCAGTGCTGAAACTACAAATACTACCTCACAGCCATATGCCCCCGCAAACCTGTCAAGGTGCAGGTACAGTTTACATCCATGTCTATCCAGACTCACATGTAGCCATGACAGTTGGCAGTGCTTCACATATGAATGCTTCTACAAAAAAGCTACAAATTCTAAAACATCACAAGGTGGACACCCAAGATTAGTGTCACCAATTAAGTATCTGACTAAACGTGTCCACTTCTGTTCCTGAGTTAAGGCGCTGAGTAATGGCCAAGAAAGTGTTTTTGCAGAACATTATGATGTCACAATAAAGCTGACCTTTGACCTTTTGGATATAAAATCTATAAACTTCATTGTTTTATCCTACGAGACATTTGCGTAAAATGTTGTCATAATCAATGTATGAATTATTGAGTTATGGTCAGACACATTTTATATGGACACACTGACCTTAACCGTTGACAACACATTGTTATCAGTTCATCCTTGTGTCTAAACAGACGTCAGAGCCAAATTTGAAGAAATTCCATTGAGTTGTTCTTGAAATATCGAGTTCATGAGAATGACACAGATGCAAGGGCACAATGACTTTTGACCACAAAGTTCATCACTGAGTCCAGGGAGACTTTTGTGCCAAATTTGAAGAAATTCCCTGAAGGTGTTCATGAGATATCATGTTAAGAAAAAACAATTGGATGGACTCACGGATGGACAAATCGCTGGTGCTGAGGCATAAAAATGTATTAGTATGTATTATTAAATATATATAATATGTATCATTACTCTATATATATTAGAGGGATCGACAGTATGGGGTGGGGGAGCCCTTCCGTGTAAAGTTTGCATGTTCTCCCCATGTCAGCGTGGGTTATCTCTGGGTACTCTGGCGTCCTCCCACAGTCCAAAGCCATGCAGGTTAATTGGTGATTCTAAATTGACCGTAGGTGTGTATGTGAGTGTGAATGGTTGTCTGTCTTTATGTGTCAGCCCTGTGATAGTCTAGCGACCTGTCCTGACCCTGCCTCTCACCCAATGTCAGCTGGGATAGGCACACTCATGACCCCAGACAGGATAAGCGGTTACAGAAAAATGAATGAATGAAAAAATGAATATATCATAATCATATAAATATCGCATAATGTGTCAATGGTCAGTCAGTGGAATATAAACTTGATTTCAACTAGTCCACATAAATCAGACGTACCTCAGCCTGTTCCTGCTTCCCAGTTTGGCCCTTGTGAACTTCTCCAGTTTCCAAATCCTCAAAGTCACCATACAGCTCCTCTGGACACAGCACAATAATTAAAGCCTGTACGTTAAAGTCATTTATGCTACCATGTGGTTTGTGTGCTTCAAAAGTCTGGAACAACATTGTGGTTCTCCATGAAGGGACTCTTTAAAGGGCCAGTGTGTAATATTTGGCATGGTTTATTGTCAAATCTGAATCTGAATCTGAATATTCTACCCATTAATATGTTTATATAAGTGTATAATCGCTATAAAATAAAATTCATTTGGTTTTCATAGCCTTATAATTATACTTTTATTTATATATATATATTGCTTTGCTTTACGAGGTCACCATCTTGCGACGCCATGTATGTACGGCAGCCCGAGCGGACAATCCAGCCAGCTAGAGAACGCATTTCGCGTGTATAAATCAACCAACGAAGAAGACAGCGGAAGGAAGGAAGGAGGAGGAGGAGGCAACAGCAGAGAGTGTTAGTAGTTCATCAATAGAGAGTAGTGAAAAGTTTTTTTAGTTATAAAGTTTGTGAATGGACCACACTTACCATGCAACAGGAGAGAATGAACCCGAACCGTCATCTGCGAGGAAAAGAAGATGCAAAGAGGGGCAAAGAAAACGGGACAAGCGGCGGCAGAGAATAAAAATCTGTGATGTTTTTCAGTGATGGAGGGGGTTCATGAAGGACAAAGGGCTTCAATCCGATGCTGAAGTGGCATGTTTTCTGCTGGACAGGTAAACTACTAAAATAAATGCTACTATTTGTCAGCACGTAGCATAATAGTGTTACTTATGTCAAAGGCATAACAGACAATAGGATAGCAGTAACGTTACTCCTGTGTACCCTGTTGATTGGATTCAGTACAGCTGCAGCCTATTTCAAATCACCTGTGCTGTGGACTGTGTAACAAACCTGATGAAGCCATGGGCGAAACGTGTTGTTTTGTAGACTGATTAATAAAATAAGAAACAATTCAGCCCTGTGTGTGGTGAATCCACTTTTGTTATCCTTGGAGGCAACCTTAACTTTGGGGTGAGCACAGGCGAACGAGTGAGCGCTGCAATCTGGAATCTAAACATTACATGTCACTGTTTTCAACCCATTTTACACACTGGCCCTTTAAAGAGAACAGCTACACCAGTATCCTTCTTAACTGAATGTCAAAGTAACCCCCCTTACATGTATCTTGCACTGAGGGTTTTTAGCATTTTGTTTTTCAACCACAAGTGAAACATTTAAATCCATGTATTTGGGGTCGTGGATTGGATCTCTCTCCTGTCTTACCATCCTCCTTCAGCAGTGTGGCAGCATCTTGGCCCTCTTCCCACTTCCCTGTAACAAAGCAGTCCCTGATGGAGTTTAGCATCTGGAAAAAGAAAACATGGCAACCTTTAAGTACTTAAGGTTCATTTCAAGCTCTTTTTGTATTTGATGTTATATCAACAGCACATCAGGAACTCAGGACTCTAAGGCTACATTAACACTGTAGGCAAATCAGATTTCTTTCTTAAATCAGATCTTTAAGACAGACTGTCTGCATTGTTATTTACAAGTGATCAGATCATATTTGTGTCCAGACATCACCGAGCTATCTACATAGGTTTGATGTGGTAAAGAAATAGGAGGTGGCTGGCAGTCTGAACGAAATCTAACTTTACCAGTAACACTAGTGTATTAATAACCACTGTACCTCCTCTAAGTCCCAATTGTGGGAGGTGCTGGGGTTGAAACGGGAGCAGTCGACAGCATTTGCTTGGGATTTTTTGCTCTTCTGAGGGCGGCTGACTCGAAACAGCCCCCCCAGCTCCTCATCCTCATCCTCGGAATCCTCAGCCTCTACAACTGAAAACAAAAAGTATGAATGTCAAGAATCATTGTCAAGAAATATACTGACAGCACCTCTAACATTTGTTGCAAAATGCCAAAATATGGCTTAATACACAGCTTCCATCAGTCAATTGGTAAAATAAGATGTTTTGTAGCACACTTTTGCTTGTGTTGGTCAAAAATGACAAATAGCAAAAGACAGCTAACACAATTTAACAACAAACAGATGCTGTGTTAATATTAGGTTTGACTCAAACAATCGGATGTATGTATGAGTATTTTCTGTCTAGGCCACGCCCATTTCCAGTTTAAACCCCATCCATTCCAAATATGGATACGGATACAGATAATTTAGTTGGTTAAACATGCAGATAATGGAGTATTTGCTCATGTGCTTACTGTGGCAAAAGTAGGAATATCTGAAACAATTTGATGACTTGGACCCATTTCCACCAAGCAGTCTGGTGCAGTTCAGGTCAGTTCAGTAGGCAAGTTTTACATTCCCACTGTGAAAAGCTGTGGATGGTACCAATTGAACCATTCCTTACTGTCCCCATTTTTGGTCACCCCTCTGTTTAGGTACCTTGCACACAGATCCAGTAATAAAAGTGGACTTAGCAACACTGCATTCTGTGAATTGGTCAATAGAAGACGGTCACTTTTGCTAAGAGCTAACTTGTTGCTGTTTTTGAGGCTTATGTAACCACTGCTCATACAGCTGAAAGTCTTACAAGTCTTTACATTAGTAAACCATAACTATAAAATGAAAGGGTGTTTTGCTGCCTCTCACAGCAGCTGTAGACTGAGAAAAAATAACTTAATTCACTGCAACTTTTAAGGTAGAAGGTTTACTTATAATGTTACTCAATGCATGAGTTGATGATGTGAATCCATCAACACACCTGAAATTTCAATATGACAGCTTTGACCATTCCATTGGTTTATACTGCCTCTCTTGGAGGACATATACTGTTAGTAATGAGTAGTCTTGCCACCAGACAATCAGAGATCTCCGCCTTCTGATAGTGTGGGGACACTCCTTTCTAAAGTGTGTTTAACAAACTGGAGAAAATGGCCGGCAACAAAACAAAGCCTCTTGCATTTTTTAAAAGGACAGGCCCTCCCGGAAATGTGCGACAAACACACAGAGAGCTTGAAAATGGATGCCGAGAGATTTACCTCCGTTTTATCAAACTTGTGCTCAGTCCACAAGATTGTGGAAATGAAGGACTTATAGTGACTTTGTTTAAAACTTTTAATGCAGTCGGACTATGTTTACGAGCACAAGAGTTCAGCGAGCCACCAAAGGACCGCCCTGCGGATTTACTATTGGTTCTGCAACGTAGGGAGTTTTTTTAAACTTTGAAATTGTATCCACCCATCTAAACACAAAATCAGGGAGAAAGACATCAGTCTTTAGTTAAGCAAAACATCTAAAGACTGACTTGTGGGTCTAAGTAATGAGTGGATCTTCAAGCATTTAAAAATATTTATGAATTTTGACCAGATTATGTGAACTGCCTATAGATTATGTGAATTGCCTATAGTGCTTCTCCAAAACAAACCTCCCTCGCTTACCAAAGACAGATTTAATGCACAAACCTCCTATTTTTAACAGTCCCTTCGAGAGAAAATCTCACTCCAGCCTGTTTTATTTTGTTTGTCGGCGTGCAACCCAACATCTTTGGCATGTCTATATGGACATCCTGGTGCTTACTTGCTGACATACAGTATATGCTAATACTAACTAGTGCTAGACTGATAAATTGGCTGGGCTGGTATATTGTAGATATTATCATATATCCTTATAATACAGAATATTCATAGAAATATAAATCAATGTGCACATGCAACCAGTGTCAGGTTACCTGAACCATAAACCAGTTTTCTCAGATTGGGGGCAGCTTCTTGTTGCCGTAAGAATGCTTCTGACGCTTTCTGCTGCAGACCTTCCTTCCACCTCAGAGCCCCTGTGGACAGAAACAGGACAAGGAAATCAACCGAGAGATGATAAATACAATCACTGAACCTCCAGATGCTGCCTTCAGTACCATCGACAAACTTAGTCCCTTTCGACATCAAAACATATTCAGCTATCTTCAGACTCTACTTAACCAATGAAAGCTTTACCTTTCCTGTCCTACTCAGCATGAATCTTTAATTCCAACAACTTTTCTGTGTGGTCTGAGCTAACACAAAGAACAAGTACAAGTAAGGTCTGTACTGCTACATAGTAATACTTTGCATTTACAGTGTGTTTTACTCATCAGATTCAGTCAAAGATCACCAAGAGATTACAACGAAAGTGTAATAGAAAATAGCTTAACACTAGAGCTGAACCTCGGTAACCCCTGACAAAAAATTCTCACAGCAAGGAGCATTTATACCTCTTTTTGACAGTCATGGGCTGGCTTGACTTAGCTTTGTTTGGTTTGGGCCATCAACCCAGTGCAGCAGGGATTTGCATTTCCATTACAACAGGGCTACCCTCGTGAAGGTGTGTCTTTAGCTGATGACAGCTTGTCTTGAGTGATGATGTTTAAAAGCAGCAGGCTGATCCATGGCTAAAGTCACCCGTTATTTATGATGCATGTGTTTTTCCATCACAGCATAGCCCGCATCAGGGTAGGTAAAAGAAGTTTATCTGTTGGAGGTGAGCTGTTTGCAGAGGGGCAGTAAGAGCCTGTTGTCTGCAGCTCTTCATCAACATCTCACTGTGGCTGTTTCTGCTTTTACTCTTCCTCCCTGCAGTATTATTACTTGCTTTTATTGAAGAAAAGCCACTAACAATGTCCTGCTAATTCAGTGATAAACACATTAAATTTCACACAAATTCATTACAATAAAACCCTTCCGTTGTTATATTAGGTGTAAACTTTTATTGCGAAGCAGCCCAATAAGGGAATGTTGAAGTTTTCGAGCAGCAACTTCACACAACTTGTTATATGGCTGACAGCAAACATCAGACAGCTAACGATTATTTTTTATTATTGATAAATCTGTTGATCATATTCTAAATTAATAAATTATTTTTTGTTCTATAAAATGTCATTAAATGAATGGTCTCATCTGAAAGCTAACACACTTATGTTTTTTTGCCCAACAGTCAGAAGTGCTTCTGTTATTGAGTTACATAAGTTTCAACACAATGAAATAATAGCTATTTTTATATTCACCAGAACATTTTCTTGAAAAAAGATGAAGGGTTGGCTATCGAGGCCATAGCACCAGTATTGGAAGGCTCCTATTGGCTCATGTGAAGTGTCAATCACAAGATCAGGAGTTAAGCTCCATCTTGGCATAGGGTGGTTAGTTCGTTTAAATGCAGAACAGCAGAAATTATTGATAATTTGTGGGGAAATATGAACATCTGAAATGACGCAATCGCAGTTAGTGGATAACTAGAGTAATGTAATAATGTGTTCAGACTAAATATTTTGTTGGAGTTAGATTGTCTGAGCTAATGTTAATCAGTGTGTTTACATGCACAGTTAAGCCAAGTTAAGGTTTTAGTTCAACTAGGCCACTCATTGGACTACTGTCCTTGTCCCAGTTAGTCATGTATTTAAAAGTATTTAATTCTTTCAGCTGACACAGCATGAACTGGGTCTCCCCGTCCGTCCAGAAATGCACAGCTCTAGATGTAGATTTCGCCATGTTGTTACCGGCTTCTTCTTCTGTTTATGCATTTAATACTATGTGATTTCTGGGTCAAAACCTGGGAGAGAAACTGTGGAGGATGCACAGAGCGCCTAGGCAGGTTTGGGTCTGACTGACTGTATACATGCAAGAGTAATTCAACTCCAAATCACATTACCTGGGTAGAATTGAGTTGAATTAACATGTTTACATGTATTTTAAATGTCCGGTTTTAGTTAGACTGACACAATAAAACAATTTTATCTAATGTCATGTAAATGTACTGAGTGCAGGAAATTAAGTGGGAGCTGTGGAAGCTGTGATTCAGTCTGGATAATATGGACCTGTGGATTATGATAACATTTCATAGGTAAGTTATAACTATTTGTTTTTTTTGTCTGACAGAAGCATTTATTGACTGCATGATTGATTACTGCTGTGGTGGTTGTATCTTGAAATGGTGAGCATAACTGGCACCAGGAGGAGCGTGGCTTTTCTTTGATATGCTATATGAGTAAAAACGCAGCTGTTTGAGCCAGTATCAGAAGAGAAAAAGTTGGATTAGTGAAACCTTTTGTAAAAATTTACACTAAAATTAAAGTAAATAATTTAACAGTGTATTTACCTTGCTCTTCCTCCTCCTCCTCCTCCTCCTCACTGTCACTTGCTGTTTGTTTCTTCATTGTCGCATCAGCTCCATCATCCTCTTCCACCGATTCATCTCCAGACTCTTCTTCATCATCATCATCATCCTCCTCTTCATCATCATCACTCTCTTCCTCTTCAGAACAGTGTCCAGAGTCTCCTGCTCCTACAGCCTCCCCCTCATTTTCACCCTCCTCCTCACTCATTTCCAGGTCATCTTCACTATCAGCAAACGCTGGCACCTCAGCACTCTCCTCTAGTTTCTGTTTCTTCACCGGTGGAGCGTCTCTTGCAGTCTTTTCTGTCTTGTCACATTCGGCTCTTGCCTCTTTGAGAAAAGTGGACAGGGGATCATTGTCTTCATCCTCCTCCTGCTCCCCCTGCTCACTGTCTTCACCGTCACCATCCTCATCATCCTCATCATCACTGGAGCCGCTGACATCCTCCTCCTCTTCCTCAGTGAAGACCACCTTCCTCCTCTTCCTCTGGGTGTTAGGATCCCAGACACACTCCTCCTGAGGTCCCTTCTTCTCTCTAACACACACACAAAACAAGACAGTCTTTGTCAAATACAAGGCTGCGGTATATTCCCTGAAGTAGCAGAACATTTATGATGCTTTGTACTATTCTTTTGCCAGTTGTGTGTGCCAACAAATTAAATGTGAAAATTGACAAATTCACAAAATCTAATCATCAGTTTCTACTCAGAATGCAGTTTTATTTCACTAACTGTGGTTGTGTTTCCTCATACAGTTAGATACACAAACAATCACCCATATTGAGAAGCTCACATTCATTCCAATAACCTCTCTCTTTGTAATACACTGAATTCATTGCCATGTTGGTGGGAGCAGCTTGAGCTTGTGTGTGCTTTGAAACATGGAACATTATCCTGCTGGAATTAGCCATTAGACTGTGGCCATAACGGCATGGTTGGCAACTGACATCTGCCATACAAAAGAAGTGAGGAGAGAAAGACTGGAGCTGTGAGGTGTCTCACCCGCTGTCTGTGGACTCCAGGGTGGCTGAGCTGCTGAACAGAGACACCTTACTGGCAGCCATCTTGGCATCCAGGGTGGCATGCGTGTCGATGAGTGACTGGACCAGCTCTGTGGTGGGCCGCACCTCCTCCTGTACCACCACAAAAGAATACACATCACACCAGATACAAACAATATTGTAATCTGATTTAAATGGTAAGATTTCTAGTTAGTGAATACAAATACAAAAAACTAGAAAACTAGATGAGATGAGTGACTGGAACACAGATGAGTTATTTAAAAAAATCAGATCATTCAGTGTAATACACACTCTCATGCCAAGCACACACACCTGCTGCTGATTGACGTGGTTAGCAGGCAGGTCGATATACACTGCATCTTTGTCATACACGACACCCCCAACGCCAGCCATGGGCGCGTAGAGCAAACGCTCCTTCTCATTCAGTGCTCTCTTCTTCTGAGCATCTGGCAAGGCGCATGGGTCGGGCAGGAAGTTCACATCTGCTACCTGAAAGTCTCCTACACCTGCAGGGAGCATCAACACACAATATATCATTGTACATGTTTCCAGGGGACTCTGTTACTCTGCTACTATTGCTATTTCTCAGTTCTGCTTTAAACGGCATGATATTTAGTACTAAAGGTTTTTGCAGGGAACTAGTACTATGCTTATGTACCTGGAATATGGACCTGGCTTTTGTTTTTCAAATATGTCCCTCGCAGGTAGCCGTAGAGTGACACTGTCCGGTCACACTTGGGGTCCGTCCTCACCTTCTCAGGGTCAGTTAAGTCCTCCATACTGTTTGAGTGCAGAGAGGAGAATTGAGAAAATAATGATTGAGTGAGTATAAAGTCAAACAATGCATGTACACTCACATAACTAAATACATAAGTTACACACAAACCGCTCCTTTCAAATAAAAAGTGAACATCGAAACAGCTGCGTGGTTGGTCTTTATCTAGCACGCTTACCAATTCAGTGCTCATGAGGTACTAGTACAATGAAGCAGTTTAGGTAACAGTGTCAATTGTCTTGCTGGACATCTAGAGACCTTTTTATTGACAGGAATTCTGACAGTTATTAATGTTGATATAATATCAGAGAATGCTCTGTTTCATGCAGCTGTGATGGGCATGCCAGTGATTCAATATGCAAAATAGCCGAGAGCCAGGAACTGATACATCTAAATGGATTGTCATGTGCTGACTTACACCTGCATTTAACAAGTCTACAATGGCAGTCATTTAGCCGAGTTCGTTTTATCAGCTTTTTTAAACTGGCATGAGCAAAGCACAGGCCTGTTCTTTTTAGTCTTGATATAGTACTTAAAGGGTAACTTTTGTAATTTTCAATCTAGACCCAATTTTCCCATGTTTTTGTGTCTAAGTGACTAACGGGAGCAACATTTTTTGAAATTGTTCCAGCACTGAGTGAGAGGACTGCGCTGACACATTTTGCAATGTAACCACTCGGGGCATTGTGCATCATCAATATATGTCCACTAAAAGTACTTATTTTCATCACTGACAGGCTCAGATTGTTATTTTCAATGTCTAACAACATTGTGGAAAGGATCCCTACAGAGACAGAACAGTTAAGATCATTTTCGTTAAACCAGAAACAGCCCAGCCCAGTAACTAAATGAATGGATTTTTATCATTATATTTAAATCAAGACTACATATTTGATGCAAAATGTCTGTGCCAGTGCTCTGTTACATTTGATACAGTGTGGTGCTGACTGATATTTATTTAATGTCACATTTAAATTCAAGATGCGAAGAGGCTGTAACTGTTCAAATCATGTCTTAGTATATACAAAAATGTGGTATTTAAAACATTTAAAAACATGCTACAACTGCATGAGGAGTCAATAGATCACTGCTCTCTTTCAATTTACATCTTCAAATCATCCATCTACAGTTCACACAGCAAATACTGTAAATCTGCTACAGATACATGGGTAAATTACGGAAATGAATTATTTGGATGAAATCAAACTCATGTAAGTCAGCAGTACGAAGTCTTAGCTTATCACTCACCGGTCAGCCAGCACATAAGGGTGGGAGGTCTGCCACACCAGAGGACGAAACTTCATGACTGAGATGAAGCGGCCGAGGTTCTTCACTTCTTGAGTCTGATATTCACCGTACACCATACCAGACAGGTAGAAGAGTTTGGCCCCCTGACAGGTTCAAACACAACATCTTTGATCAGTCATACTGTCATGGTACATACACATTAGAGCTTCAGTGTACATGACTGTGTATGTTAGCAAAGGGGGCATTTTCAGCAGTAGGGATGTGATGATGTTATGATTACCTGATAGACCTCAGTCCAGAAGCGATGTTTGAGGTTTTTCTTGGTCTTCCTCAGCGTCTTGTTGTTCTTGAATGAATCCAGGTGAGTCAGCACACCCATGATACGAGGGAAGCCATGCACCTGACAGATATTGAGAAACTCGAAAGTTTCCATTTCAAAGCCGAAGCTGGCGTCAATCAACATCAAAACCTCGAAGGAAAGAAAACAATACATTTAGTTCAACTCAGTTTAGTTAATAAAACGTCATTCAGCCCTTTAGAGTCTATTCAAATCAAGTTATTGAGCTACGGTGCTGAATCACACCTATCTGCCTCTCTATTCACAAAGACTGAACGAACATTACTCTGTCAACTAAATGACATTTCTTTAACATTTACTGTTAAAGGAGCTGCCTGCGACAATCAGAACATATACATGATTCACAGTCTGGGGCGGGATTGTCTGCACACGGCTCTCAACATGGAAGCTGCTGTGCCAGTGGCTAGCCGCTATCGGTGCTAACTCAACAAATAGCACTAACAACTGCACAGAGCTAACATCATCAACCTAAAGGAACATTGGAGGGTGGGCGCCATGCAGCCTCAATATCAGCAGTAACAGCTGTATGAGTTCAGTGCAGCACAACAGCGATAAGCTAGCCAGTGGGATACACACACACACACACACACACACACACACACACACACAGGAATTCACAAACGCTAATATGCACACATATACAGACAGTATACACATATACAGACAGGCAACCGCAGCAGAGAACAGAGGAGCTCACAGAGGGAGTATGACTGCTCAGGACACCATTACTTCACTGTATCTTTACATAGCAAATTGTGATTTCCTGCTATATTAATGCTCTGAATGTCACATACAGCACTTTTTGTCTTATAGAGAAAAAAAGGCCAAACAAATTATGCACAGTTACACAGCTTCATACATTTATTCAATATACTTCTTTTTACTGTGAACTGAAACACTCACCAGATCAGCTACTTTTGCGAGGTCGATCATTGTATTAATGTCATTGTTACACTCCATGAAAGTGAGGCGACGCTTCTTGCCTAAAGAATACAAAAAGTAGTCACTTCGACAGAAAAATGATGAAACATGATGGTCATATGCATAACGGTGCACAGATGCCCATAAAAAGATCAATTATTGCCTAATATCTCATTTGTCTTAGATAGACATTTCATATACATTTCATCTTTGTTGTTTTGAACAGATGAAATGAAACCACAGAGCAATCTAACATTTTACACTGCTCAAAAAAATTGAGGGAACACTTAAATCACACATCAGATCTTGATGAACAAATTATTGAAGTTGAAAATCTTTACTGATGTACATTGTGGAATTTGTTGAGAACAAAATGACGTAACAACAGTCAACAGAAACCAAAATCATCCACCCACTGAGGGCTGCATTCAAAATCACACCAAAAATCAAAGTAAAATTGGCTGATCCAATTTGAATGAATTTTATCATGGCAACTCATAATGTGACTCAGTAGTGTGTGTGGCCCTCATGTGCCTGTATGCATTTCTGACAATGTCTGGGCATGCTCCTGATTAGTTGGAGAATGGTGTCCTTAGGGATCTCCTTCCAGACCTTAGTCAGGGAATCAGTGAGCTCTTGGATAGTCTGTGGCTCTACTCGGCGGAGTCAGATGCACCGATACATAACATCCCATAGGTGCTCCATTGGATTTAGGTCAGGAGAATGAGAGGGCTGGTCAATGGCATCAATGCCTTCATCATTTTATTTATTTGTCTTGATGTACAGCACTTTGGGCCTCTATAGTTATTTTAAAGCGCTTTATAAATAAAGTTGGATTGAATTGGATTCATTGGAATTGGACTCATGTAACAGCCAGTCTCCTGGTATCTCCTCCATGCTCTTAAGGTTTTGCTGAGAGACACACAGCAAATGTTGTCGTGACTGTACGTATAGATGTGCCATCCTGGAGGAGCTGCACTACCTGTGCAACCTGATTGGGCTGCAGGTACCACCTCATGCTACCAGTAGTGACAAGGACACTAGCAGAACACAAAACTAGAGCAGAATCAGTCAGGAAGGACAGGGGAGAGAGCAACTGTCTCTGGCTACTACATGTAAAACCATTCCCTTTTTGGGGGTTGTCTTGCTTTTGCCTCTCCATTGCACCTGTTATCACTTTCATTTGCACCAAAGCAGGTGACACTGATTCACTATCACTTGTGCTTCCTAAACGGACAGATTGATATCACTGAGGTTTAACTGACTTGGTGTTACACTGTGACCAACAGAGCTTGACAGACGTGGTCTGTATCTAACCCATGAAGAGAAAGACATCAGAGACCAAACTTACCAGAAACGATGGTTACAGGTCCACATATGTCTGCGAGCTTCTGTCTGGTGAAGTTTTTGATCAGGCAGCGAATCAGGGTGCTTTTTCCCACCTTGGGGGGTCCAACTACTACAATTACAACTGGAGGGGGTTCCAGGGGAGTCCGGTCTACAAGTGGGATGTGATGTTTTTTGGTCTTTATGTCCTGGGCCCTAAAAAAATATACACGAAGAAAGGAGTTTTGCAGCTTTGTTTCATTTCTCACATTTTTATTCATTGACTACACTGGAATTTAATTAACTATTGGTTATTCCTACTTTAGATTCATTAATGAATGAAATTATGTCAAATTGCTCATTGGAATTGAGCATACATGCAATAGAAGTGGCATCACACCTTGGATGCCACAGGTGACTGTGTCTGAAAGATGTTAGTACAGCTAATAGGAACTGACCTGTGGAACGTCTTGGCCATGCGTACAGCCGACTGAACTGCAAACGCTTTGGGGTTGCGTTTCCGTCCATCCTCTTCTGTGGAGCCTCCCTGCTTCTTGAGCTTCTTCCTCTCTGCCTTTGGCCCGCTGTGCTTCTGCTGATGTCGCTTCTGTTCCTTCACTTTCCCGTCCATCCTGTCTGCTAAAGAACGAACAGTTTCACTTGAGTTTATCTTCACTGAGAGTGGGAAGGTCAAATCCAGATGACAAGGCCACTACTGGGATTTAGGAATTGATTCACTGATCCTGCAAGCACCTAAATGTACCAGTGAGGAGGACGTAACATAATAACAAATGTGTTTCGGAGGTATTACCATGCAATGATGGCAACTGACAAAAATAAAAGATATGCTGTTTACTGTGATGAAATACGACAAGTTTGAAGTGTCTACAAATTGATTTTTACATTGTTGAAACATGAACATGCCTGGATGACAGGAAACAAAACCATTAACAAACCTATAAACTCAGGTTTTGTCAGCTGGAGCACTTATCATGCAGGATGACAAAAACAAGGCCATCTAATAATTCAGCTGTGATCTGATGCTCTGGCTGCTGACTGTATTCAACAGTAAAATCTTTCCATGCCTTGTTGTCATCTGCAATGGAGTGAGGTCTCTGAAATGATGGAGATATTTGACAAAGACCTGTATTCATTTGAAGATGGATTTGCAAAACTTGGGAAAAAACAACACCTAAAACTGTGGTAGGAATATCAGTGTTCAACTCAATACAGTAATTCAGGTTAGCCCAGCTGATTTAAACAGACTTTTAGCAATTTCATCAGGGTCTCCATCAATACCACCAGGGTGCACAGAGAGCTTGGTGAAACTACTCTGTCTTCTGATGCAACCTGAGTATAAGATGAGATCCAAGATGTTGTTACTTTAGAAGCACTCCATTCCTTTAACATTTTTAAAGGTCTTTTAAAAACTCTCTTGAAGGAAACATGTTGCTGCTCTACAGTGGCATGCAAATGTTTAATTTGCTTGTTAGGGCAATGGCTTGTTCACACTAATCATTAGGTAAGGTCAGGAGATGCAAATTTCAAAGCTTTACAAATATCCTGACTCCTGAAACCTTGTCCCAACAATCAGCAGCCATGGGCTCCTCTAAACTGCTGCCGAGCACTCTGAAAACTAAAATAACTGATGCCTACAAAGCAGGAGCAAAGGTATGTTTGGAGAAAGAAGGATTTAGAATTTCGTAAGAAGAACACCTGTCCAACTGTTAAACGCGGAGGTGGATCGATCATGCTTTGGGCTTGTGTTGCAGCCAGTGGCACAGGGAACTTCTTACAGGAAAAGGAAAGAATGCATTCAATTATAATTCCAGCAAATTCTGGATGCAAACATCACAGCATCTGTAAAAAATCCGCAATGGACTACTTCATGAGGAGCAAGCTGAAGGTTTTGCCATGGCCCTCACAGTCCCCCTCCTAAACATCATTAAAATCTAATAGACCTCAAAATAGAAGTGCATACAAGGCGGTCCAAGAATCCCACAGAACTAGAAGGCTTTAGCAAGAAGAATGACTGAAAATCCTTCGAACAACTCTTAGCCAGGATAGTTGCCAAAGGGAATGCTAAATACCGATCAGGTTGCCTAAAGCCTTTTGCTTTAGGCCGTTTTCCTTATTTGTTATTTTGAAATTAGACAAGACTGAATTAAAAAAGATATGTTGCCTAAAACATTGAAGAAATGTTTCATCTTTAATGTCATGCCTTTTGATTATCAGTTCGTCTTCAACTTAGTTAACAACTCAAAGTAAATTAAATTTTGACAAGGGATCCCAAAGTTTTGCATGCCACTGTACATAGTCTTTGGCCTAGTTGGATTGTGTATGGATGTCATTGGTTCGGCCTGTGTTCCCCTCTTCTCTCACTATTTTCCCTTGTGTTGTATAGTTTTGTGTGTATTTTAATATGTGACATAGTTGATGTTTTTACTGCTGTAACTAATTGTGCAGCTGTCTTGACTAGGACTCTCTGGAAGAAGAGATCTAGTATCTAAATGGGACCTTCCTGGCTAAATAAAGGCTGAGTAAAATTAAAAACAATAAAATAAAAAAAAAAAATAAAATAAAATAAATAAAAAGAGTAGGACACTGTTATAGAAACGTCGTACTTGAAATAAAAATCAATTCTACAGGCTGTTGGAGCAACAGTTTAGTTTGGGATAGTAGTAAATAATTGCGACGTAGTTGGAAATACAGTAAGAAAGGTGATTTTCTATTACAGCCATGTACATTAGTAGAACAAACAAATGCCCATCCAAAAACCACGCTGCTTAAACGACTCTGATATTTACCTTATTTATTTCAAAGAAAGGCAACAAAACACAACTTGTCTTGTGTAACTCCTCAGCATGCCGTTTGTTAAACTCAACTAAATAAAAACGGAAAATGACCATGAATTAGCACTATGTATTTCAGCTAGCTTGTTATGTAGGAACGCATGATCATCATTAACTCCTTTTCAGTGTCTGTTTATCAACGTGACGAGTGAGGGAACATCAGGAATACATGCTACAGTCTGTGTATAACTCCAGTTCGGGTTCCGGTACAAACAGAAGCTTGCATTGGCTACACACATGTATTAAGAGGTTCAGGAGAAAAAGAAATAATTAGTCGCAGTACCTGAAGAGAAACCTGATGTAGCCTGGTCTCAGTCACGGCTCACTTTCAGCAGTTCTCACATGTGTGTTGTGAATTCCGACCCGGAAGTGTATGAAAGTGTCACTTCCTTGTGAAACGAGTGGAAACAAATTCGAAGAGGTTCCGCACAGTAAGGAAGGCGACAAACCCTCGTCCGCAACGGCGCCCTCTGCTGGCTTGTCAGTGATTAGTGTGGCCTCTTCTTGCTGAATGAGGACAAAGCGATGAGTGGGTGACTGTTTTATACTACAGCATCAACTTGGAGAGAGAAAAAACAATTTTACAAAAACTTCTCAGAGGGCAGCAACATGATCTTTTTTAACTGACTTTCAAGGTGTGAAGGTTTCAAATTGAAAAAGGGTGAAATGTGTGGCCAGAGGTGCTAAGGCAGTGTGATTGCACTGGGGCCTGTCAGGTGGGGGAGAGTGGACAGAGAGTGGAGAAAGAGTGGGCCCTCCAACAATGTGCTGGGTGGAGAATGGGCCCAAGCGAATGATTGTCACCTTGGAAATATGCCTGTTTTCAAAGACAAACTCTCATCAAATTAAAAACTGTGCCATTTGCTATACATACCATTGAAAAAGGCCAACCCATATCCGTCATTTTTTATCTCTTTTTGTAAAATAGTCGATAGCATCCATAATAAAATGATATGCTTATTCCAAATAAACTGTAATAAACTATTCAACCGTTAAATTACATTAATAATTTCTTATTTTCTTTGGTATTTTTTTGTGACATACAGACATGCAATGGTCTAGCTAATATGTATGTTGATGTGATCCAATGTAGAGTCTCTGATCAGATGACGAGACGATAAGTGCACTATGGTGTACACTATTGAGCCAGTCATAAAACCGTACACTGGGGCCTGGCCAAACTACCTAACACCACTGCGACAGACAGCTCTCTCTATATATATACGTTTCCAGATTTTATCAGTCGGCTTGCACCATAGTTTATGACAACATACCAACATACCATGGCCAGATAAAACCCTGCTTGTATTCTATATTATGAATTTTATTTTTATCATCATCATCATTACTATCATTAGTATTAGTATTATTGTTGTTGTTGTTATTATTACGTTTGGTGCTTTAATGCTGCAGCTGGCAGGTCTATAGTGTCTATATGAAGTGCATTACTTTAATAAATGTACTGTGGCTCATGTTTAGTGCCACTTTCTGGTTCTGGCTTATAATCATTAATTAAAGACCATATTAAATGTCAGTGGCCAGTTGGTTGGCAGGGCTTCACAGAGACCAGCAACCAAAGCAAAGGTAATGTATCTGACAAACCCTGCTGTTGTCCCAAAGCTTCACAGCAACAAATCCAGCCTTTTGTTTATATTTGGCCTTTAAATTCTTGCTTCGTTTCTCACAACTGGGCTCTGGTAAACCCTAATATAACATCCTGGGAAAGCAGCCAGCACCAGCAGCACTCTGCCTCAGAGTTATATTTATTATAAAGTCATGGGAGCTCCCGAGTAAACTCACTGTTGGGCAACAATGTGCTGCTGGGTCCAAAATATTTTAAATGAAAAACAACAACAAAAAAAACATAGACATTTATGTCACACAGCACAGACCATGATTTTTCAGGAATACAGCTGCAGTAAATATTTTACACCACTTGATGGTGCCAACAGGCAAATTATATTCCTGAGCTGCTACACAGACAGTATCCAGCACAACTGAAGACTCACCAAAGAGATGTAATAATGCAATTGAGACGGAGGACATAGCAATGTATAAAATAGTTGTGCCAGTGAAGATGGTACTGGAAAACTACTCTGTCCAGTGTTAAATTGAAATAGGCCCTGACCCAAATCTGAGTCCTTTATCTTATAACTTACCATCATAATTACAATCAGTTTCTTCATCATGATCCTTGTCTTCATCATTGTCATAATTGGCATTGTGTTATGAAGAGCCTGAAAAACCCTGAGCTGCCCTCCTGGTTTTCAAAGCCTTTGAACTCCCTCTCTTTAACATCAAGTGCTTGTTGACTTTTGGATGATCCATTTCCACCTTCCTCCTAATATGATGATGACTGTAATCATCATCTGGTTTGCTACATCTGGCATTTAACCCCACCCTACAAAAAATAAATGATCATAACACAGGATCAGAGCCAAACCATTGACAGGCCATTAGGGACTGCTCATTTTTCTCCTTTTAACTTCATCAGCTTTATCCCAAAATGTACAAAGGCACCACAAAATATGTAATTTGTTCATGACAGTGACAGAACTGTCAAAATCAAAGAGGAAATCTTACCAGAAAAGGCTACATGTTCTGTAGAAATATTCTGTCATTTAAAGTGTACATCCTCAGTTGAGTGGAAGGTTTTTTGACTGTCAGTTAAAGAGTTAACGTGTTAATGTGTCAGTTGCCGTGTAGGCCCAAAAGCAGTTGAACTGTCACTGAAAAAGTAGGACATGAATAACAGTTTCAGGAAACACCACCTAAATTAAGAATGTTATTTCAATGGCCTGAGAAATTTCAGTTAATATTTGTGAACACGAACTACTCTGTCAAAGGCAGAGACCAGCGGTGTTAGTCTCAAACTTGTGATGTCACTAAGTACACAGACTCGAGATGCTCCTTGCTGTGCCCGAAATGACACTTTGCACTACGTACCCACTATGTGTACTATAATTTAACAAAGTTTTGTGACATACAGTAGTATGTATCTTTTTTGGAAACACTGAGCTTTAATTAGTACATCACTTCCTGAGAGCCTCCTTGCTGGTTGGTTACACTAGAGATGTTGTAACCTGTGCCAACCAGGCCCACAGGAATTACGTCAGGCTTTGAAGACAATTGTCGTAGTGGCCAAACAGCCATACTGCAGTTCCTGGGGTCTGTCATGTGATGTCCTGTAGCCCAAAAAGATATTTTCCCATAGACTTATATAGGGAAAGAGGCATCTGTAAATCAGTGAATACATTTTATTATGAATATCACAACCCTTCCAAAATGACTCATTTCACTATCAGGATTTGATCCATTTGGTCTGATAATATTTCAGAAGAGGAGAGGAGCTGCAAGTTTGAATCACTTTATCCGAATTCAATAGTGGAGTGCTAAACCAGAAGTTAGCCATTTGGTGGTGGAAGTAAGACACTGATGTGATAACGATTGTGCTCCGCAGCTGCAAGTCTCCAATGCCCTATATGGAGCATTAAACCATTTTGGCTTCGTGCACCACTGAGCAGCTTTCATTTAAATGAACAGGGCCCTGCATTCATCGCTGTATCCAGTTCTCTTAATACATTCATGGTGCCAACCCAAGCTCTACCAGCATCTACTAACATCTACAGGAGTTTTTGGTTTTTCATCATGTCTGTAGGAGTAACAATACTTTAGCTGTTAGAAAATACAAACTATAACATTATGTCTAACATATTCTCATGGAATGATTTGTATTATAATGCCAGACAAATAACGTTATGTCCTTAACATACAGTTATGTAATTAACGTAATGTTACATGACTTGACTCATCTTGCTGGACTTGTTGCAGGACTTGACCATCTTGATTTCTGGCATGACTCAAAACTTGTATACAGTGTACAGAGATCAGTATGAACAGTGTATAGAATTAAGGGGGATTTAGTGGCATCTAGTAGTGAGGATTGTAAATTGTAACAAAAATTAAAGGAGCTATATGTAAGAAATCTAAAGCAAATAGTCATAAAATCATCCTAATATGTCACAGAGACTAAGGAATAATGTTAATATAACATACTGATCTCACCGACAACAATAGTACAGCCAGAATATTCGCATTTAAACAATTTTTTTACTGTCTGCAAATCATGTTTATGTTTTGAATTTGTGTTTTGGCCTGTTGCGCCACCCACCGCCGTCTACCAGTCACGCAGTCAGTAGAGTCTCAGCATCAGTTACAGTTAGGACTGAGCTACAATGGCTGACGTTGCGACTAAACCCAAATGACCTCGTTATGATTCCCAAAAAGGCCAAGACAAAACTCGAGGCAAAGCGAGGGTCTATAGGAGATGCTTTTGAACGGTGGAGACGGTTGAAAGCGGAGAAGAATTTGAAATCGGATGTCAAAGTGGCTACTCTTCTCCTCAACAGGTAAGTTTTAGTCAAAGTTGGCTAACTAGTAGCAGAGAAGCCGGACTTGCTTGAAGGGTCCGCTGGAAAACCGAAGATCAAGGACGTGGCGACGCGGCCCTGCCACGGCACCCGCCGTGGGCAAACAAATCACCCCCAATTTCCACCAGATGCGTGTTGGTTGCGTCTGTGCTCCGGGATTAGGGATAGGATTCAATTCTAGTCAATGTATGTGTTTCCACTGGCTGCGGCCGTGCTGCGTTCCGGTGTTCTGACGATTTCTGCTGCTTTGTCGAAAATTGCTACCACTGCATAAACCGATAGGTCTGTCTATTGATTCACGCTACTCTATCAAAAAATGCTACTTTGTGGTTAACTATCTGTATATAAAATAAAGGCATAAAATAAGTGTTTTCTTTTCTCATTTGTCCAATGTACAAAAAGTGTAATGAAATTAATATTTTATGGGTAGTGTATTTTGATGGATGAAATACTTGGCATCACATAATGCTCCCACTAATCGATGCATCCATGTAAGACTACTAATCACCTCACTGCCACTGTAGGATTAATGGCAGCATATTTAGACATATCATTTTAACATTTTTAATCAATATTTCAGGGGTAGCATATTTTGATAGTCCAATACCACCCTATCAAATAATGCTCCCAACTTAACTTCTTAAATAGGCCAAAAGCGCAAAGAAAATGGATTTTGAGGATGTTACTCACCATTAACAACAGCGTGGACTGACAAGTAGCAAAAATTGGTGGGCGTGGAAACGAAACTTGGAAAATCGGCTTTGTGCATGCGCAGAACCACAAAGCAGCACTTCTTGACAGGTAGGGGAAATCGACAGAACACCGGCTCCGTCTTAGCTGCAGCACTCTGGAGCCCTCCGCAACAGATAGGTAGGACTTCTATTTTTGCCGTCAGTCTCCAGCGTGCTGCTGTCCAGCAGCCTTCAATCTGTAGGGGAGGGGGGGCAGACACAACTTGCGGCAGTATTTTGAATTTGAGTGCAGTAACCGTTTTGGCCACATTCTTACATACAGCGCCTTTAAGAAATCCACAACAAAAAGTGACTCCACCTACAAAATTAGACACAAATATACACCGTACATTTGTGGAGTTTGAAGTGGATACACTGGGGGGATAAGGAATCCTGGTTATCTGGATGAAGAACCATGCACGATATTGTTGCAGTAATCCAGTCTGGAAGTGAGAGTCTCTGCAGCTGAAAAAGAGGGATGGACAGAGGTGGACAACAATGTTTTTGGGGATGCGTTTGATATGTTGGTCAGAGGAGAGGGGTTTGATCAAAGATGGCACCAAGGTTATGGACATGGGGGGAGGTGAGCACAATGGAGCCATTGATGTAGAGGCAGAAGTTATGGGTGGATCTGATAAGAGATTTAGGACCAATGATGATGACTCTGTATTTGTCACAGTTAAGTTTGTGGAAGTTGGTTTGAAGCCAGGATTTTATGTCAATGATGCAGTTGGTGAGGGTAGAGTGAGTGGCAGGAGTGATGGCTTTGGTGGAGATGTAGAGCTGAATGTGGCGACGAAGCAGTGAAAGTGAAGTCCATGGCGCTGGATTTCTTGACCAAGGGGGAGAATGTGCAGGATAAAATGGAGGGGGCCGAGAAATTAATCCTGGGGAACACCTTGGGAGAGGGGAGCAGTGGCGGATTTGCAGTTGTTTATGCTGATAAACTGAAATCTGTCTGAGAGATGGGATTTGAAATGGGTGGGGTTTCAGTCATTGGGGGTGGCTTAAAACAGAAGTACATGGGACCTAAACAGAAGCTGTTATTTTCAGCCTTCTTATATTGAGTTGATTATACACTCATGAAGACAAAGTCATGAATATTATATTTTATTTGCCCTAAATCCTATACACTGGATCTTTAACCCTATGAGCAGCAGATATTTTTATATCAACAATACATTGATTAACTATGCATTCTGTGAGAGGCGGAGCTTATACTAATAACCACACAGAGAATCACCAACTCTGCAGTTTAGTGAGAGTTCAGTTGTTGTTTTAAATCTCATCCTAAAACTTTTTTTTCAGCTGGCTACCAGATTTGTAAACTACCCAACACTGCTCTTTGATGCAAACTGCTTAAGGAAAAAATGGTCAATGTATTTTTTCCCTCAGAAATAACCTTAAATAAACAGCTAACAAGCTTGTTTGTAACATCTGATGTACATTGTGTGACATTTATCTGAACTAGATGTCCATAGGGAGTTTCCCCCTGTATGTGGGTGTATCTGAGAGTGTGTGTGTTTAGTCATAATAAAACAGGCCCAGCTCTTCCTGCATATACCCTGTGGACTGACTGACTGGATCCTTGCCTAATGATGGAACATATGTCTGCTGACTACAGAAAGCAAAGGATGAATAGAACAGAAATTGATTTGATTTTTACCGGCTTATTGTTTTCAGTATAGACATGCGGCAGGCACACTCAAGTGCCACACGTTCCATAGCGCTTATTTTTCAGGTTGCGACAGCTGCGGCCTCAGATAGGCTACAGAGTTCAACTTCTGGAACGCAGCAGCGCACACCACGTCATGTCACAAGGAACAACCAATCACAGCCAGCAGATAGCTTTCCCTTCTTCCGGAAATATCGGTCTGTGGTAAATAAGGAGAAGAAGTTGATCATTTTAGTGCAGGGCTACTCAGAGCTTTATGTCTGTCTCATGGGCAAATTTGAGGCCTACAAATTTAAAAAGCAACGTTTAGAAGGAGATCATCTCTGCACTCAGGATTTCAGGTATGTAGGCTAGTGCTTGTTATGGTTGCTTAGCAACTTCAGATGCACCGTACCTCTGCATTCTTGACAGGTTGCACAGAATAGGATCAAAACTCGCACATAGCGCCCAACCTTGCATTTTCCAGTCAGTTAAAGACATGGCATGTGTATGGCCCCTTGCACATCCAGCAGTTACAGATCGACATTATCATTAATCAAGAGTTGTGTCTTTGTATCCACATAATTAATAAAACTCCAATATTCTCCCTCTGTTTTTGGTCTCCACCAACCCCTTAGAAAAATATCTAGCGATTTGTTGTGAAATGCTCCACTATGGTCACCAGCTAGTCGCTAATATTCCAGTGCCAACCCTCAGCCCTAAAGTTACCCTGACCTTCATTATCAATCAATCAATCAATCAATCAGTCAATCAATATTATTCATAAAGCCCAATATCACAAATCACAAGTTGCCTCACAGGGCTTTACAGCATACGACATCCCTCTGTCCGTAGGACCCTCACAGCGGACATGATTCCACTTTCCCTCATCAGCCCTGCAGTTTATAACCAGCCCCCAACGTTAATCTGGATGGATCTGCATGACCCTTTGCCTGATTCACAGACTTTTGATTCTCTGCCTAATACTTTTTAACTTGTTTGCCTGTTTGGACTGGCCTCCTGGCTTTGACCCGTGCCTCAATGTTCCCGTACCTTTCGGTAAGCCTTACACCAATGTTAATTTTGTTAACAAAAATTATGACCAGAATGATTGTCAACCTTTTTTCCATGACTAAAATGCGATATCGACGAGGTACAACTAGATCTAAAACAATGACAATAATAAAAACCAGGGCCGCCCCTCCCTAAACGCAGAACACGCGCTGTGCGTAGGGCCTCATCTTCCATAGGGGGCCACACTTTGTGCGAGCGGACGCATTTGCGCATATGCGCAATGGATGCGCACATGCGCTACCATGAGGTTCGCGTAGAATCTGCTCGAGGAAGGAGAGAAGAGACCTGACCGCCCATGCATCGCTGCAATGATTGACAGCACTCGACATCTGAACAATCAGAGGTGTGCGCCGGCAGGCACTTGCAGAGCTGCAGCAGGTGAAGAGTTGTCTATGTCGTCCAAAAGAGCCTCAGGAGTATGTGCGGGACGTTCGGGCGGGCTCCACGGAGGGGGAGACCCGAGCCTCGGGGGTATGTGCGGGGCCGGAGGTCGGACGCTCCCAGAGAGGGGAGAGGGAGAAATATAGCTAAATAAGATGAAAATAGAAAAAAATGTCTCTGTATTTTATTTCTGTTTTCAGTGTTTAATTAAGGTGGGAGAGGTGGAGGGCTGAAGGAGATCGGACGCCTCCAGAGAGCGGAGAGGGAGAAATATCACAAAATAAGATTAAATAGGAAAAACCTGTCTCCCTCTTTTATTTTATTTTCAGTGTTTAATCAAGGGTGGGGGATTGAGGTGGTGGAAGTTACTTTCTTTTGATGAGTAATTGATGGCTATTTGTGACTCAGATTTGTTTATTTATTTATTTCAGCTTGAAGTTATTTTTATTTAATATTTATTTATTTATTTCAGCTTGAATTTTTTATTTTATTTGACTCATAAAGCCAAACTACTGTATCTACAGTTCATTTGTTATTGCCAATAAAGGTTGTCAAGTTAAATGGCAAGTTGTTGTACGGTCACTTTGTACCTATCATACATTTGGAATGGGAGCCTCCAAATAAAATTTCGCTTAGGGCCCCAATTTGGTCAGGGGCAGCCCTGATAAAAACTATGACAAAACCAATGTTTTGTTTTTGTTTATGAGATTATACTGTTTCATTCTAGTCTATTCTGTCTGTTCTGTCTGTTTTAACTTGTTTTCAGTAACGAGGGACTTTATCTAATTCCAGCAGTCAACACATTGAAACAACAACATGAACTGGGAACAATTCTGTTGTTAAAAAGACAGGACTAAAATGTTAGCAGTGAGCTATCAGACATTCAAAATGCATGATATTTTTCCCCAAAGGTGTGTTTAGTCTGTTTGTCAAAATATAAGCAATGCCATTGGCTAAATGGATTGAGGGATGTGTGCAGATTCCCATAATCTCATCTATAAAGGTGCTTATGTTCCAAAGCAACAACAAGTTAGTAACAACAACATGAGGGCTTCAATGCAAAAAGGCTTTGGTCAGAAAAAAGAACAGATCTATGGACACACTTTGTAATTCGTCAGAAAGGACAACACAATGCACTGTTGTAATGGGAGACAGAGAAATGCTCAGTGGCTACAAATTAGGTGTGGAGAATACAACAGAGACACTTGAAGGTGCACTACCCTGCTATTTCTGCCACGTCAAATTAGCTAACTGTGACATCAAATGAAAAGTCCTCATTTTAACTAAGCATAGGCATTTCCTAACATTAAATCAGTCTTTCTGGCTGGTCGATTTCATTTCAATTTCTGATACCTGTATAAGCCTAACTGAATTAGTTTAAAGATAGAAAACATTTTGACTAAAAGTAATGACTAAAACTATGAAAGGTAAAAATGACTGAAATTAATGATGATAGACCTTTTTGTCTAAAGACTAAAAGCCTGTTTATACCTGTTATTAATATGCGTTTTGAGTGATCCGAAGACAACTGGACAGCACTAAATACAAGTGTAACGACACATTGTGATTCGATCATTCAAACCACTTGCTGAGGTGGTCTGGGATGCATACCAGCTAATGCGTCCTGATGCATACCTAACAAGGACTACATCATCAGTGCAGAATGTGGTGGCTGTTTTGGTGACAGCATGCTAACACTCTAATTTTTGCCCATTTTACAATGAGTTGAATAAAGTGTTGTGTGTCAGTCCATGGCATTGCCCTATGGAAGGAGACTTGTTGAAATCTGCTGACGGCGACATCTACAGCTGTACCGACACAAACGCTAATGGCCACCCTAATACAATCCCCCTCCCCCCATATGTGCATTGCATGTATATTATTGACCGACACTGTAAATGTTGAGACAGTTTCTACTCTCCTTCATATTAGCTGTAGGCAGAGCTCTCTGCGTTGGCACATGGCTGTGCAGCCATACTGGTTTCATTCAAAAGAATGAGACAGCAGGGTTTTGTCATGCAGAGCCAAAGTGGGTCTAAATGTTGCCTTACAGGCCTTTTCCACTACAGAAACTAATGATCCATAACTTGATGTAGCCAGTGTTACAATTTCTGATTTTGTTTCACTGTATTCTCCTCACTTCGGGTGCAAGTAGCTGAACCTGTTTCAGTTCCACACAGAAAGTGGTACCAAGTTCCAAGAACTTTCAGTCCTGGTGCGCTTTGACAATCACACCTAATAACATAGGAGATATGTTTAGAAAGGCATTCTAAGAAAGTTTGTTTCAGTATACTGGTGTTATTCTGATTCACATACCTAGCATTTTGTGTTTTGCTGCCTTGCTCTGCATTTGTCTGTGTGAATTGTGGATCATTTGCAGAGTGTGGGGAGTACATTTGGGTAATATTATTGTAATTAATGTCGTTATTGTTTTTCTATTAGTGCAAATGAAAATCCATATTAACACCACTTTTCCAATGTTTTCCAACCTAGAAACTAGACCTTATAGGTTCTTTCAAGTTCAAGTTATTGGAAGCTCCAGGTTACAGGATGCTATGTTCTTGTAGTGGAAAATAGCCTTTAGTCTTGTTAAAGTCTCTACTTGTCTACTTTTCCATGCATTGTACATTAAGAGAAAAAGAGATCAGATGAAGGAAGAGAAAGATTAATCTGTTTTCACAGTATCACCTCTACCCACAAGACTATGCACTGTACACACACATACACACTCACACAGCAATAAAGTGAGCTGATAAATTGGTCCACTTTCAGCGCCGTGGTGTTTGTGGTGGAATGATCCGTCATTTAGTAGAGATGACCTGATGTTATCAGAGAGTGAAAGACAACAGAGGAGAGAGAGATGAAGAGATGAATGAGACCATAACAAATCCATAGCCAATATTTCCACATCACTGAGTCTGGCTGTATAACGATAAACACACATATAGTACACGGCAGCACTGTCTGTGGGTGACAAACTGGGTGCTGCATTAAATGAGTTGGTCATGGAAACTCCCTGCACAAAGCCAGACAATGAAAAATGAACATGCATCATAATCAGTATATTGCAACACTATTGTGAATATCCTTCCTTAAATGTCAAGGGTTTCATAACTGTAATGTTTACAGCTGAGGGTCAGGGTGAATTCCTGCTATCTAGGACCACAACAATCAAAACAACTGCGTGCTAACATGCCCACAAATGACATTTTGGCGTAACACAAGAAATGTTTGGTCACCATTGTAGTTTTGTTTCCTGTTAAATTAAATGTTAGCATGGGAACACGCTACCACACTAAGTAGTGGTAAACACAAAGTATTGCTAAAGGCCTGGCACACCAAGCCAACGGTTGGCCATTGAGCAAATTTGGGTCACTGGTAAGCGTTGACCACCCTTATCGGTGCGGTGTGTCAAGTACAGTTGGCCCTCTTTGGTGCTAGATGGCATTTTTTTCCACTGATTCAACATGCTGCACCGACACATAGGTGCCCGTCGTTGAACGAAATCACTGTGATTGGAAGTTCAGATCAGCGCACAAGAAGAAAAACAGAAGTGAGGAAAGTAAGCAAAGAGCTAAAGTTGAGAGGGAGTGAGACCAAAACAAACTTCTTATATGAGGTCTCTAGCAGAAACGTTTCGTGATGGTTTGTGTTATTGTTCATTAGCGCATGGTAAATATTCTGTTATTCAACATTGGATTGTGATGTTCATGTGTTATCTGGCTAACTAGCGTCAAGACAGTCTTCCAGTTTCCCTTTTAAAATGATGATTACAGATTACCTCTGTCTGCTGCTATGGTGGGATATGACCTGTCATGCAAGCGGAGAACGTAAGTGCTTGTTGGCCGTCAGTTTGGTGTGTTCATGTGCAACTTTTTGGCTGAGACATGGCCGAGACACGGTAGTAGTTGTATGACATTGGGTGGTGTGTCTGGGCCTTAAGGCTGATATTGGTTTTGCAGGTTTTTGGTATGAACCAAAGCAAGCCTATTGGATTAAAGCAGCTGTGCAGAACTTTTCGCTTTCGTTGATTATAGCGCCCCTTTGGTCAAAGCGGTATGACACCCACAGCCTGGTGTTGTAAAATTCCGACTGCAGCCGGCAATTACCGCATGAATTTGTTTTGGAGAGCGAGAGGATTAACTAACGTCAAGTCAGTCCAAGTAATTAATGGAAACAGCAAAATTACACAGTAAATTCTCCTGTCGTGTTTCTGTTCTGATCTAATCTAATCTGTTGTGTATTTTGAGCTACAAAGGCTACCGTAGTAGTGTGAGCCTCAAGTTATTCTGGGTAATGTAATAACCGTTGTTGTGCTACTGCTAACAATGAGAAGCAGCTGTGTACGTTCAGTGTAAGGAGGAATAAACAGTTAACAAGTCATCTGCTGAGTCTGCATTATTATGTGAAAAGAATACTCCGACGATTTGGGAGTTATGCCTTTTCTCTATCATTTTCATATTGAGACAGTGGTTAGCATGCCACTTGTAGGAGGTCAGTACATCTTTTGCGGAGGGATACACCGGTGAGCAACAGCTGCAGCTGGCTCTGGGACAGGTGCGCTAGGTCACTCAGTAAAAGCAAACAAAGAGACAACACGGACGATATTACTCACCCGACTGAAAGCTGTCCATCAGCTCCTGCAGGCCTGGAGCGTTTTTTCCAGTTCATCTTAGGAACATGAAAAAAAGTTTCAATCACGCCAGGATTAGTGATTGCTGCAAAGTTTTCACTCCTTGTGATGCACTCTCTGCGGAATCTCCTGATGATATATCTCTAGCCTCCTCAACGATGGCAGCACCGAACACATTCTGTGCAGTGAAATAGTAGCGGAGGATTCAGCCTCTCTCACCTCTGCTCAGCTTCCAACACATGGAGTTCCAGATGCTCCGGCTCAAACAGGTATGGCTCTGGATCTGTGTCCGCTACAAGAAACTCTTCAAAATCGCGTTCAAAGTTGTCCATTGTAGCTACTACAGTTCGGAGATACTGTATCACTAGGCTAAATTAACAGCTGAGTTTTGTTTACAAGCTATGTCTGTGCCTGCTCACCGGTGTATCCCTCCGCGGATCACAGCACAGGATGTACTGACCCCATATAAGCGCAATGCTAAACGCTGAGACCCAGCCACTGGACGTACTGACACAAAAAAGATAAACTGAGGACAACTGCCTGCTGTCTCCAGTTTCCACCAGCCCTAACACACATATTCACTGCTAGTCTATTCGCACAGGATTAGTATTACCTGAGGTAATTGTCCTGGACCCTTTTACAGAAGGTAAAAGTCGCGGTAATCTTTACTGACATCGTGCGGTAATGATTACGGACATGGCACATTCGGATGGGACTAAAATCTCTGGTAATTATTACTTTACCCCACGTACCTATGTAAAACTAATCACGTCCAAATAGGGCATAAAAGACAGATTACATGAATAGATTCATTTTCCTAAGAGGATACAGCTTTGTGATTTTAATGACCCCATGACTTTTTCTCTAGTGCAGAGATACTCAACTTGCTTTACCAGGGGGCACTTTTGCAAAATGACAGGAGGGCAAGGTCCAGTTAATAAACAAAAATTAATAATAATTACAGTCCCCACAGGATATTGCAGGCTGTTTTTGGAATTATTGAGGCCTGAAGCATCTGATTTCACATAAGCTTTTCTAAAAAATTGCAATGCATGTTGCAGTGTTTTTTGTTGTTGTTTTTCGTGGGCAAGTGAAAAATGCAAAAAATAGTTTTGATACTGTTGTTGAATCTATTATTATGAACATTCAGTGTTTCCCACAGAATTAGAATCAATTTGTTATGGTAGAGTGGGTGAAGGGGTGGGAGCATCAACAGCTGATCGCCAACAATTAGCAACGCAGTGCTGAAGGACCATCTTTGTCAGGTGCTTGCCTCCTGTTCTCTCTGCCTAGTTAGCGCAAGTTAACGAAGCATAACGTGATCCTATCCCTACTCGTCATATTTTGCTGCTTGGGCAGAAGCCTCACAGCAGTGGTTAGCATCTGAGCACCTTGAACCCTCTTACTGTGAGGTGACAATGCTAACCACCATGCCACCAAGTCTCAAGTCAAGCCAAGTTTCACAGCATACAGACACTTGTTTTAGCGTGTTCATATCATCATTTTCTATAACAGTAAATTTTGGGGGCACACAAAACAGGATTCTGGATTTGGGACTGCTGCTTGTAACTGGAGACTGTCCTGAATTTCACCAGATGTCTGGCAACTCTAAATGCAGTAAACATCACAGCTTGTGGAGGTGGTTTGCTTGGTTTTACACGTTATTTCTATCAGCTGATTTAAGATGGACTGCAAGTAAGTGTGACACTGCTGCTCGCTCCCTGAGACGTCACAGTAAGTGTTTGGCCAAACATCCTCCTTGCCGTATCCCCACTCTGCTCTCCCACACATTTGACCAATGTACACATGTCATGGAATGATGGAATCTGAGGACTATAATTAGCAGCATGACTTTCAAAATCAGTGCTGGCGCACATTTTTCCACATACACACAAACTGAGAGTAAGGCCCTGCCAATCTTCCATGACCTATGAGTTGGCCTTGATCAGTCGCTTTCACTTCCTTGTTTTGAATCTGTGGATTCCCCTCATGACACACACACCGCTTCTCCCTATGGCATAAACAACATAAGAAACATAAAAGCTTGCTAAATTCACTCCTTTTAAGGTAAAATAAAAGCTTGATAGATCTCATGTTTTGTAGCCCCACTGACACACAGCAGTTATTTATTGGAAGTATTTCATAATGCTTACGAATTGACTCTGGGCAATGCTGACAGTGTTTTACAGAAAACAAATTGTCATGGTAGTCTTTCTTCACTTCAACAGTATCAGCCATTGAGTGAGAATTATGTATGTGTCTTTGAATGTACATTGCCCCTCACCTGCTAATGATGCTGTCTTTGTCCCTTTGGAAATCAGTATGTTTGTGTAAACAAGTTCATACAGTGTGTCATCCAATTTGTCTGGATGCAATAAATTGACAAAAACAGATAAGGGTGCACACATTCAGAAAGTCTCTTGTTGAAGGCATTTATTGGGTTGCATTCAGTTGTACTCTCGAAATGAAAAGTTATAAAAACTGACAAATGACTTCTTGAGACAGACTGACAGAAAGACACTAAAACCTACTCCAGCTGATTGCATCCTTGACTGAATTCTTTTGATACCTATCCAAAGTCTGTAACCATTTAGCCTCATTTTCACCAAGTAGTCAGATTCAGTTCAGTTCATTATGTGTTAGAACGATTATTTTTGTATTTCCATTGTCAAAAGTTATGGAATAGAACCATTCCATTCCATCCTATTGTTTTATCACTCCTCTGTTGAGGTACCTCGCACACTGGACCAACTCTAAAAGGTGGAGCTAGAAACACTGCAGTCTTTTGATTGGTCCAAAGAGAATTGTCACTCTTGTTCTACAAGGGATCAATGCACAAAGTTGCTATTTTTAAATATCACACTGAGTGCAACAGAGACTGTACACAATCCAACCTGTTTCTTTGTTCTGAAAAATGTTGGTGCTCAAACCCATTCTGTGGACAATTAGCTAAGTGCAGACATTCCTCTGCATCGCCAGGATATACAGTAAGAGCTATTATTATCCAGTGACAACTCCCCTATATTTAAAAGTACTGTTTGCAGTGGAAATGCAAAACAGATATAGGGTCTAGGTACATATCTTAATGGGTAATGTACCAGTTCAAAGGGTGCTACCAACAGTGTCTAGTGGAAACGTGAGAGGGTGAAGATGTACTGTAGACAAAGGAAGAGGAAAGCGGGCATCTACTGCTAGCTCATCTAGCACCACTAAACTAGCTAACATTACAGCACAGCTGAGGAGGACGCCATTACATGTTGCCAGTGGTGTAGTGGAGGCTATACGCAGGTATATGGTGTATACCCACCTCTCTTTTTGGTTGTTCACAGTATACCCACCTATTCACCAAAAATCCTTTGGAATATATAGGAGAGTACACCGACTTCTTCCCTGGTAACATGTCCATCTACATAGTAGTACATCCACTACATCAAGTACCACTGCATCACTACATCTCACAGTGTTATGAGCGCAAGCCTCTCATCTATGATTGAATGCATGCATCCTCTGTTATGCTTCTTATGTTTTGTAATATAATTAGTGGTTGTGGTTTGTTAAAAAGAAAATAGTTTATACATGAAACTGCTCACAATAAGGTCTGTGGATTATCTTAGTTACTAATAGTTACTCACTAATTAACATGCCATATCTTTGTTTAATTAGTACACCAACAGAAATGTAAAAACACTATTTGTGGTTTTAGCAAGGAGACACAAACTATTTCTTGCCAAACAAGAGTTTATCCATCTGCCCAGTGCCTCCGTGCAGCCTCTCCGGCAATAGTTGCTACATGATATAAGCAGTGAGCACAGGTTTTAGTTTGGTCACTGAACCTGACAGCCTTGCTGTGACAAGAGGACTCCCAGAATCTGTGCACAGTCACTTGCTGTTGTTTGCCAAGAAATAGTACATAATAGTATACCCAAAAAGTACAATTTACTTCAGAGGCACTGCAAAGTGTAATGTTTAATTGTGAGTTCATTTTGATATATATATATACATATATATATATATATTGCATTAGTTTCAGTTTCATTGCATCTATGCAAACTACATCTATAGAGGTATAATAATATCTCAAGAACTTCATATAGGTATTTTTTCAACTTTGGCACAAAAAGGATGAACTGATTAGATTTTGGTGCTCAAAGGTCAAGGTCACTGTGACCTCACAAAACACATTTTCAGCCATAACCATAAATTGATACACGTTATGACACATTTTACATAAATATGTATTAGAATAAAATGATGAATGATTTTGCTATGTCCGAAGGGTCAAAGTTCAACTTCACTATGACATCATAATGTTCTCTGGTCAGTTACTTGGAACATTTCGAATTGTATCAGTTTTCTGTGCTGTTGGATTGATGATGTGTGTGAGGCATTCAAGTTTTAGCCAACATTTGTATGTGGGGCCCATAATGGAAGTAAATAGGCAAACAAATGGGCCCTATATGGGATTGCTCAAGGGTTCCATATAGGCCCTATACCCACTTCCTACATGGGTGGATTTACCCAAGTGGTCCCATATCCACTTGGTACTCAGGTAGCCCTAGCATAACCAATGTGTTGGCATGGTGCCAATATGAAACCTGTGGACAATCCCATGTGGGGCCCATTTTTCAGCCTATTAACTACTCTCATGGGCCCCACATTCAAATGTTGGCTTGGTTCTTTGCAGCAACACCCATATTTAAAGCATTGTTAACTGTCATGACTACATATAAGCCTGGACAGGCATGTATATAAACCGTAACTGCACCTTCACTGGGTTGCAGAGGCGTACAACATAATAACATAACATGATAATTTTAGATTTTAAATTGAATTATAAATTTCGTATCATCATTATTATTATTGTAACTATGACCTTTAGAGTCAAACTATTGCTTCCATTTCCTCCCCTGGACCTCTACCTATGGATTTATGCTTTAATGGCTTTATTATTGTGATCACAGGAAATGATTCACTGTCATTTGTGTGCATGTGGGTCAAGTCTTTGTGTAGTACAGACATTATTCAGATATTAGACTGTATTATCCAGTCAATAATAGAGCCTCCATCTATGAAAGATCATAATATCTATTTCCTGTCTGAGTCATGATTTGACCACATATACGGTACACACACACACGCGCGTGCACACACACACACACGCACACACACACACACACACACACACACACACACACACACACACACACACACACACACACACACACACACACACAAACAGCCTCTCTTATAAACACATAGTGTGCTGTCTCTCTACCTGAATCACTCTCACGTTTTGAAGTCATTAAGTCATCTTACTATCACTTCCTTGTTTTTCTTCCTGTGTTTGCCTGTCCTCGTTTTTATCTTCTGTCCTTTCCTCATCACCCTCCCTCTAAAGCTTGGATCATTATAGTAATTGTGATGTTTTTTTGATCTTCAGGGCCAAGAGGGACTGTCACGGCAAACACTTTCTTTGTAATTGTCACAACCTTAATTGGCTTATTGGATTCAACTCTATTAATCTGATTCTCCATGAAACTGAACCAATTTGATTGAATGATTTTCTGACTTTTGCCAAAAGTCTGCCTCGTTCGTCTGTCATTTCTCATTTCTGTCTTTGGTCTCTAATTAGAGCAACCCCAGTTAAACGCATTTGAACAACAAGGTCTAAAGCCCTGCTAGATGCCCATAAAGGCAGAAATGTTCTTTACACTCTATAATGTAAGAGTTGCAAAAATAACAACATTCTGATGATTTTACTCTCCTTAAGATAAATTTGTACTTGATGCAAGTGGTTAATGACATACTTGCTTTAGGTTTACTGCACTACAGGTCATATCGTGCTTTATTAATACATACCCCACAGTAGTAGTGTTACGTTCTTTCATTCACTTTGTGATACTGATCGAGAACCAAACTTTCTCCTAGTTGTGGATGTGTTCTTTACTGTTCCCATTTTTGGTCACCCCTCTGTTGGGGTACCTAGCACACTGATGTGGTACTAGAAGGTGGAAATGTGAACACTGCAGTCCAATGATTGGTCAATAGAGGATGGTCAGTCTTGCTCAGGGCTGAATTGTGGCTGGTTTTGAAGCTTCTGTAACCACTGTTCATACCATGTCAAGTCCTAGCTTATTGGTAAACTATAACTTTAAAATGAAAGGATGTATTTCTGCCTCTTTCAGCAGCTGTAGACTGAGAAAAAACCCCCCAATTCAATTCAATTCACTAGGCCAACTGCCGGTAACTTTTAAGGTGGAATGTTTACCTGTAGTGTTACTCAATGCATGACTTGACGACGTGAATCCATCAGCATACCTTAAATTTCAATTTGACAACTTTGACCATGAGTGGATCTTCAGGTTCTTAAAAATATATATTAATTTTGACGGGATTATGTGAACTGCTTATGTTCTAATCCTCACTTAGAGAAACATAGAGCCCCAATCATTTCTTTTTCAGCAACACTAAATTCCTGAGCTTACCTGAGAGGGACTAAATGCACAAACCCGCTATTTTTAAATATCTCATGGAGAAAGACTCTCACTCCAGCCTGTTCTATTTTTTTTGAAAAATGTTGGTGTGCAGTCCCTTTCTGTGGACCACAAACGAGTTGCAGACTTCCCTCTGTGTGGAGAGGAAAATCCAACGAGAGCTGGACAGAGCAGTGAGTGACAACAACTTTGCCCACATTTAACAGTACTGTTTGCGGTGGAAATGCTAAACTACCAAGGGATTAGGTACCATGTTTAAAGGGTTATATTTGGTTCCAAAGGTACCACACCAAAAGTGTTTGGTGGAAAGCAGACTTATGTGTGTAGGCTCTGTAGCTATGCCATAATCATAATCAAGTCAGGGGACGTAGTTTATAGAACAACCAAGTATTTGTAGGTTACGAGGGAGGTGTGGAGGATTTATTGGTCAAACAAAGACAGGACTTTCATCCTGGAGGCCAATGTAAGTTCTTTGCAGGTTCTATTCCCAGTGGCTGAAATGGTGGACAGTGGAACAATCAAAGTAACTGCTGAAAAAAATGCACTGTGTTGTTGGTAGTTGCTAGACTCAGAGGAAATGGGAAAGCGATCCTGTAGAGTTTGCAACAACATAATACCACTTAGATACAGTACATTAGGGGACAAATGTTGAAAAGTTGTCTGTTTGACATCTTCATACAAAAACCAAACCACCCTCAGCTGATGGTATTCAGTCTGTGTGACTGCTCTGAGGAAAGATGGCTTTGCTGCCTTTTGCGAGCTCAGTCATCTCAGGAATGTCCAACAGGAACCAGAGGACCAGGGATCCCCCTCACCTCTTCTCCACTGTCACCCAGCCCACAAAGACCTGTGCAGGTCCCTGTCTATCCATCCACCCTTCCATCCTCTAATACGTCATCCATCCATCCATCCACCTGTCAGGCCCTGACAGGGCCCAGTGCAGCCAACAGACGTGAGCCGCCGTCAGGTTGAATCTTCTCTTACGAGGGCCCCTCTCGGAGTTGTCCAAGGGCCCCGTAGGAGCCTGGAGTGCTGCGCCAGCTCAATCTTAGTAGTGGACAAAGTGATGAGAGCAGGGGCCGTCCCATCAGTCTCCATTATGGGACAGCGTTGTTGCTCCACTGTCGTGTTCCTGTGGTACTCCAAGGGAGATGCTGTCTCATACATCATCAGGGAACAAAGGGCCTGGCCAGGGGGGAGGGTTGGGGAGAGGAGGTGGGAGGAGGTGGGTCCTTCCTGCCCCTGACACACACACACACACACACTCCAACCCCCTCCTCAAGTTCCATACTCATGAGCCCTCCGCTGGAGGAGAGTTCTGTTCAACTTGAGATTTGTTTTCAGATTATTTTCCAAAATTGGGTATCTTCTCTTTGATAACAGTAGATCTTCTCTCAAATAATGGCCAACGGTTTAAGAATAAATATGAAACATGTCAGTTTGGGGTTAAAGGATTGTTCTCAGCCGGCAAAATGATTTTCAAGTAGTAGTTTAGAATTTGCTGTATAGAAAGAATTTAACATATGCACTGTATATGAAAACATTAGTTAAATTTTGTGGGGTTAAGTCTGGGTTGTACTGTTTTTTTTTTGGACTGTAAGATCTTGTAGTTAAATATAGACTAAGCAACTTTAATTTCATGGACCCCCCACTCAGTTCTTTAATTATTAAGGTCAGTTACAGCCATCAGCACATTAAAGGTCCAGTGTGTAGGATTGAGGGGGGTATATTGGCAGAAATGGAATATAATATATGAGTATGTTTTAGAGTTTAATCACCTGAAAATAAGAAGTATTGTGTTTCCATTAACTTGGAATGAGATGTTTATGCTTCTGCAGAGCCTGTCATGTTGCATCGCTATGTTTCTACAGTAGGACGAACCAAATATCGACTGTATGTAAGGCCGTTTTTCAGGTCAACCACTGTAATTAGCAGCCCCCTGCTTCATTTAGTGTGTTGACTACGGTAGTTTAAATTAAAAAATTGAAAAACCTTCTGAATCTTAAGTTATCAGAGGAAAAAGATGAGCAAACTCATCCTCCAGCCTGTTACACCGACAAACACCCAATCAGATGTGCTCATCATCATCATCATCATCATCATCATCATCATCAGCAGCAGCAGCAGCAACACACTGGTTTATATTAACACCTGCATAAGTGATGTTGCCATTTAAACAGACCCTGTTTAACTTGTGTAGTAGACCTGTGAGTCATGCAGACTGGCCAGAAACACCACAGCTGTTGTGGTCTTTGTCGCTGGTTGACGTGTTAACCAACCTGCAATGTGATGACTGGTCATTACAGATATTTTTGGGGGTTCATATATTATACAGTGATTATGTGCTTGCTCTACAGTAACAAATACAAACAAATTATTCCACTGCAATCTGTCAATAATATAGTGAAAAAAGAGCATTTTGTTTATCTGACTTCATAAAACAAATCTCCTATATACTCCAATACATCAACTGTTGATCAAAATAGGCAAGGGGTAAAGGGTCAAGGATGACCACTTTTTGTAGCTGCTAAGTATGAAGCACTCCAGATGCATTGTTTGAAGTGCATAGTATTTGTAGCTAGTGCTATGTTTGTAATTAAGGAGAAAGGACAGAGAAGAGCCTCTGGCTGCTGAATGTGACAAGCAGAACATTAGCATAGCAATGGGCAGCTCTGCTGTCACTACTAGCTCAAATCAGCCCTCCCCCATTCACAGCTGACAGTGAAACAGTCAGAGTACATCCAAAATCAGATGGGTAAATTTGGCTTTCTGTCCACTGTATACCAGCATTGTTCTCTCTTAAAAAATTATAAAACAGTCTCTAGAGTGGATTATTCTGGAAATTATGGCAGAAAGTAAATGGAGAACAGCATGTTCTTGAGCTTGTGTGAATGTTTATCTAAATATCAATATCACACAATAGAGGTGTTGTAATTACAGCAGTAGTCTGACATCTTGGTTAATATGCTTGTTTTAGTATAGGGCAGATGGATACAATGTTTGGAAGAACATGACAGAGAAATATGTAAATGAGAACAACTCAATTGTGAAAACACATAGATGATTACAAAGAGCAATCAATAGCTCTACCTGCCCAATCTGTTGAGCTGTAATGTTTTAGGGAGTACTACTGCGTATGTGAAAACAAGTGGCTGAAAGACTTGAATGCTTCCAGTGAGCTGTGTGATGTCTGATAAATTCTGAAAGTTAAGTAAAAAGTAAAAAAAAAAATCTGGAGATGTGGAGTTTGAAAGAAGCAAGCTTACCAGACCTCATCTCTACTGTAGGCTACATTAGCTGCTACTAGCACAACACCATGGGCATATCAAGAGAACTGGGTGTAGTGTTGGCTGCAGGCCCCTTTCATTCCTATCAAAGCTGCTCAGTAGCACATGAAGACATAAATTATGACTTGCTTGTGTAAAATCACCCAGATCTTCTTCTCTGCTACCATGTCATTGGGCTTGGCTTTGCTTGCTAAGCGCTTACTTCCTGCTTAGCCCTCCGCATAACTGGTATGGTGATTAAATGTTGTTATTGTATGACTTTTCTAGACTTTTGACATGTTATCGGATGGAATACATCAAATCCCGATAATGAAACCAGTCATTTCATAGGGCCTGTAAAATAGTCAGTTTAGCAATTGTGTTTCTAGATTTTATAGATTATTCCCCCACATCCCCCTGGAGGCTTGAGTCACAGGCAGTGTACATTAAAAGTGGTCCCCACAATGTAAAATAGGTAATTACAGCCCTGCCCTACGGTATTCATAAAAGCGGCTCTGTCATGATCCTAGGTTTATTCTGTTATCCTACGGACTTTGATTTGGACTTTTCTGTTTGTGGTCCTTGTTTCATGTTATTTAGTCATGTTTTATCTGCTTCCTCTTTTATTTTGTAGATTCTCTTCTCATGTGTCATGTCTGGTTTTACTTCCTGTCTTTGTGTGTTTTCCTGCCTGTTTTCTGTCACACCTGTCTGGTTAATCCTTGCCTGTGGCCTGAGTTTTCCCTTCACACCTTTTTTGTATTAGTCTTGTCTGCTCCACCCTTGTTGTCAACCAATCCCTATTTCACTCCTTTTGCCTGTCTTCCTACTCTAGCTGTGTCTCGTCCTTGTGATTAGTTTGCTGTGTATGTATACCTGTGTGTTTCCCTTTGTCAGTTTGTCTGCATATCCTGTTATTCATCCTGGGTTCTGTTAATCTCTGTTCCTCCTATGATCCTCCTGTGGTCATCTGGCATCCCTTCCTGTTCATCGTGTTTTGTTTTGTTTTGTTTTTTGTTTTTTGTTTTTTCGGTTGGTTTTCAGTTTGGTGTTTTTGTTCTGTTTTCTTTGGACTTTGAGTTGTCTCCCGCTCCTGGATGTTTTCAGCCAGCTTCATTAAAGCTTGCCTTTTGTTAACAACTTCAACCTATCTGTTGATCTGGACTTTGGGTCCGTCCCTGAACTGTAACGTGACAGGCTCGGTACAACACAACACTGTGGGTGACAGCACACACCACCATCAGACATACTGGAGTCAGACCGTTTACTCAAAGGTAATAGTTTCTATCAAAGCAACAACAGCAGTGACAAATGGGCTGGTTCCGCCCCATTGTTTTACACTTTACTCATGCTCCTCTGAGCCCTGACTGATGGAGATAAAGTTGATTTTATCATCAGCTTTGGATGTGGAGATGGTTTTTCACAAACAAGTGTTTCCCAGACCAGTGTACCGGACTAGCCAACAAACTCCAACAATTCAGAATTATTATACAGGCCAAATAAGAGGAATACACAAATAACTAGTCAGTTATCAATAAATCATTAGCACCAGGGCCCTATTTCAGATAGCAGGCTTAGTGAAAACTCTGAGTATGTTAAGCCTGAGATGAGGGAAACTCTTGAGTTTTCCGTTTCACAAAGCCAGCTCAGCATATCCCTGAGTCAGTTACTATACTATACTATATGAATCAAACCTGCTGGATCACAGGTTTGCTTCATCTCAAACCGCCGAGTGTGTGGCAGGAAGGAGAGACATGGCGTGAACTTTTTTGAATGAATTTGTGGACGTTGATGCACAGTTTATTCAGAGGCTGTTGCGTAAAGAGAAGGTGATTAGACCCTCTTTGGGTGTCTATATAGATACTACAATTTCACCTCACATTCTATCATTTATCCAACAATCTGTTCCACCCAGATATATCAAATATTACACACCGTGGAGTTACATTATCATCAGAGCAAATTTTATGCATTGCCTTTTAATTCTTCAGCAGCAGCAGTCTTCTTTATGACATCAGAGACACTGAACACATCAACAATGCAACGGTTTGTCAGGCCGTAAGAAAATTGACTCTGGCTCTGAAAAGACTTTTGCCTGTTTTAGTGGTTTATTGGTGGATTATCAAGGAAACAGCTTGAAGGTCATTGGTGGCCTAGAAGTACAGGAGCTTAATCCTTGTTGCACCAGCGGGTTCAAATCCAGCCTACAGTCCTTTGCTGCGTGTTGTTCCCTCTCTCCCCCCGAACGCTATGCTGTCCTGCCATTAAAGGCAACAAAAGCCCAAGAACTAATTTAAAAAAAAGAGGAATTCCACAGAACTGCAGGGTTCTCAGTGTTAATATGAAATCTACGTGGATACATCATGCTATGATTCATGAATACTTTTCATCTATTCAAAGATTCTGCGGTGTAATAGGCTCATTTATGGGACTCACAACACATCATAGCTCCATCTAAGAATAAAGGAGATTCCATGAGTAGGACGTCATTTCACAGCAATTCAGTTAACCTCAACCTAATATTGCAAGAATGAAGAAAGTATAAGCAGAACTTTTAGCAGTCTGTACAATATTTTTGTGTTTGTTTTTGAGTTGCTGCCAAGCATGTTACAAGCAGAAACTGTATATTTCCTGTAAAAACTGAACTCGGACTTAACAAGTGTAAATTAAAATGTAGTCCCTGAATGTCCGGAACTGACACAGGATACCTAGTGCGCCATATTTTGACATGTAGGTCCACTAACAAAGCAGTGAAATTTGATGAGTTGGAATGAGAACATGGTGATGTACCAGAGCGTTTTTGCTGTTTGTCTATGTGTGTGTTTGTGTGCATGTGTGCATGTGTGTGTGTTTGTGTGTATCTGTAGCATAGACTGTCATCATTCCTAATCCAGAGATCTCCAACCATGAAAGACACAAGATGTGTGTGTGTGTGTGTGTGTGTGTGTGTGTGTGTGTGTGTGTGTGTGTGTGTGTGTGTGTGTGTGTTGGTGTGTGAAAGAGTGATCAAGCAAGAACGAGATAGAGAGAGAGAGAGAGAGAGAGAGAGAGAGAGAGAGAGAGAGAGAGAGAGTGATAAATGAGATAGTAAAAGTCCAGCCAACTAACACACACTGTGCTGCTAGATGAGACCAGTTCAATCAGAGCAAAACCACAGCATCAATTTCTCTCAGAGTTACTGTTTCAACACTAACTGTTAAAATTCTATCACATGGCTTTCATATTTCCCTTGAATATATACACAGCTCATTCAGAAAGTATTCAGATCCCTAAATTTAGTGAAAATGAAAAACTGAAATATCACATTCACACACACACACACACACACACACACACACACACACACACACACACACACACACACACACAGCACGATGCTGGCACCATCATGCTTCACCACTGGGATGGTATTGTGCAGGTGGTTAGCGGTGCCTGGTTTCCTCCAGATATGATGCTTTAAATTGAGGCCAAACACAGTGTTGGTTTCGTCAGAGCAGAGAATCCTGTTTCTCACAGTCTGAGAGTCCTAAAGGAGCTTTCCCTTGTCTTTCACTGAGGAGATGTTTCTGTCTGGTCACTCTGCCTCAAGCCCAGATTGGAGGAGTGTTGCAGTGATGTTGCTCTTCTGGAAGTTTCTCCCATCTCCACACAGTATCTCTGGAGCTTAGCTAGAGTTACCAGATTCTTGGTCACCTCTCTTACCAAGGCCCTTCTCTCCCGATTGCTCAGTTTGGCCAGACGGCAGCTCTAAAAGAGTCCTGGTTGTGTCAAACTTCTTCCATTTAATAACTATGGAGGCCACGATGATCTTAGGAACCTTTAATGCAGCAGGGGTTTTTTGTAGCCACACAATCCTGTCTGAGCTCTGCAGGCAGTACCTTTAACCTCATAGCTTTGTTTTTTTTTCTCTGATATGGATTGTCAGCTGTGAGACCTTATTTAGACAGGTGTGTGTTTTTCCAAATCTTGTCCGATAAAATGAATTTACCACAAGAAACAGATCATCTTAAAGATGATCAAGAGAAAATGGAAGACATCTGAGCTAAATTTTAGGTGTCATAGCAAAGGGTCTGAATACTTGCATCAATGTAATGTAGGTGTGGATGTTTCCAGTTGCCTCTCTGTCAGCTCTGTTAAATTTATGCTAAATTTAGGCTCTTCTGTCTATTTTGCAAGTCTTGGTGGTGCTTCTTGTGGTTGGCTTTAGATGGTGGTGTCATGTGGCTGTGAGTCACTCATCAGGATGAGGAAATCAACTCACCAGTCTGTTGAGTATTCTCTTGCTACTTCTGTTACCTAGCCAGATCAAGGTTTTCCTGTGTGCACATCAGTAAACATCAAGCAAAGATGCAGAATGAGCACCAGCTGAACTAGCATCTTGCTAGCCAGGGCTTGACGCTAACTTTTTTCCCAAGGAGCACATGTGCTCCTAAGTTGATAAAGTAAGGAGTGTGCAAAGAACTGTAGCGGCACAATGTAAATTGATCAAATAATGTGTTTTCCGTAATAAGCGTGATGCAAAGCAGAAAGTAAAATTATCTAATGAATTTGTATACAAAATGTACAGAAAGGTAAAATCATCAGGTTTTGAAAAAGTATTGCAATTTAATTTTGTCTTTAATGTTATTATCTTATATATATTATCTTTGCAATATGATTATCTTATATAATGTTATTATTATCCTAAATCATTCTCCAGGTCCTCTGAAACTCTGCAGGACTTAAAACCTCTTTTGCACAGAGCTTTCGCAGCGCCCACCGTGGGGTAGGGCGCAGAGGACAGGATTTGGGGGCGTGCAGGCTCGTTCTGGAGCTACAGCTCCATGGTGACCGCTTCCGGGTCTACTTCAGGCTCTTCTCTGCTATTGGGCGCGCGGCGCCGAGATGTCGTCAGAGCGCGCAAACGCTGCGACATGCGCCCTCTCGCGCGCCGCTCAGATCGCCGGCAGAGCGGTGCGCTCTTGCACATACACAATGAATGGGTTCGTCGGCGGAGGTCTGCGCTTTGCGCACTCTGTGTGAAAAGGGCTTTATTTCCACACTGCCCAGCAGCGGTACCGTGGCGAACGGTCCCTAAAGGCCTCTACACATGATCAGCTGTAAAACCGCTTTGCGCTGGCTGTCCCATTGTTTCTCTATGGAGAGGGCAGCAACGCTTGACAAAGCAGCACCACTACCCTTGGCATCGCGCACCGCACTGATTTTCTGCCCGAGCGCTGTGCTCAGAGTTGAAATTATTTGAACTACAGGGAGAATGGAGCAGGCTTCCCCAGAGCTTAACCCGGTCCATCTCCTCCACACTTTGACTTATTTCCACGCTGCCGACAGTGGGACTTATATTCATTGTGCCAACAGTGGCTTGGAAAACTGCCCATAACTGTGTCACACGGGGAAGAGGGAAGGCGGCTGGAGTTCCTCCAACCTTTGCGGTTAGATTATCGTATTTTTTTATTGACAAAAATATAGGCTGCTTTGGCTGATTTTGTTTATGCGCACATGTGCCCCTAAATATTTTTTACAGTTCGCACACACCTATTTTTAGTCGCAAATGCGAGTGAAACGCTCGCGCTGTCGAGCCCTGCTGCTAGCCATTGAACAGGCGCTGGAAAATAAACCTCTGTGCTACATCAGTTTTCAACAGGACTTCAGGACCTGTAATGTCCTTTGAATCACTGAAACTTGGCTAAATCCCTGACGGCAGTCATTCAGCCAGGTGACTCTTTTTCTATATGCCAATCTGACAGAGCAGAGGACTCTGGAGAGAGAAGGGGGCATGTGCTTAACGGTGAATAAGGACTGGTATGATGGTGGAAATGTGAGGTGCTGTCCTGTTCCTGCTGTGGATATATATATTCAGAGACGGCCGCAGAGTGGTGCTGCCAGTGTTTGGGAGGAGCGACCATGTGGCTGTTCTGTTGGGTTCGGCATGTGTGGACAGTTAATTCATTCCACAACCAGAAACCATGGATTACCAGAACCAGCTGGAAACATGGATAATTATAAAGCGGCAATGTAAGAAGACACAAAAGTTACAGTGCACAAGTTAAAGGAGCCAATGGGATCATTTACCATTTGCTTAATTTGAACACGAGCAGCAAGTCAGCTCTGTAACCGCCTCTGAACAGCGTATAACAGTGCTCCATAGTTATGTTAACAGGCTAGTGCCTTTCTAGTCACACCTGTGTTTGGCAAGTGAAAATATCTGCTGTGAAAAAGGCCTATGCAGCTTTAGTTTAAGTGTCAGACAAGTTCTCCCAGTTAAATCAAGAGTAGTGGAAAAAACATGTGTGACACTGGTGGGAAAACACAAGCATTACCAAAGTTTTACACTTACAAAAAGACGACAAGGTATGTGGGATCTTTGAGGGACCTTTGTTATGAATAAATACTGATTGCCATGCAAATATACACTAAATTACATATTATGACAAATGCACAATGTGTGCGCACCAAGACCCCACTAAGAGCACCTTTCTATAGAATGCACACAGAACAAACGTTTGCGTTTTGCATTTCATGACGAGATTGCATGTGTAGGCTCACAGTCCACTGATGGACCTTCAAAATCCCCAGAAAACCTTTGTGTGAAGAAAGCAGCTTTTTGATGGAAAGAACAAACATTAGCATTACATCGTCTCCTGCCGCTTCCACTCAAGTTATGCAGACATTTTTTCCGGCAAGCTAATGAATTTTCATCTTTGGCCTGAGTTGTTAGCGTTCTTTGACGGGCAACAGAGTTGGCTTCATTCTCAATGATGGCCTGATTCAATGAGGCCACAGGGGGCAACAAATAAAAGACTCCTCATGTTCTCAACCGTGGAACACATTGCAAAATAATGACAACTCTGATGACAGAGAACAGGCAGCGTATTGACTGAATACAAAGGCCACGTTGACTGTTCACACTAAGTGATCCATAAGCAGCTGTTATCATTGTCTCATTGTCTCAATATGCTGATTCCAGAGGACAGAGGAATGTGTGTGTGTGAATATGTGTGTGTGTGTGTGTGTGTGTGTGTGTGTGTGTGTGTGTGTGTGTGCGCGCGCGCGTGCAAATGCTTGTTCAGTCATACTTGTATATATGAGCATAATTGAATGATTGTGCATTTTATGCACCTGTCCTTCCACCTGTGTGCATCTTGGTTTACATATTATATGTGTATGCACTAAATGTGCATCAAATGTGTGTGTGTGTGTGTGTGTGTGTGTGTGTGTGTGTGTGTGTGTGTGTGTGTTTTGTATATTGCTATGCAAATTGCGGAGAGCCAGAGAATCACTTGTTTCATTCAGAGTTCCTTGGCTGCAGCTCTGAGGACAGCATGGTGAAGCTTGCTTGACTTCTCTGCAATGTCAGTCATGCACATTTTAAACAGCCAGGGAATAATGTTGGCTTTATGTCCGAGGAGTTACAGCAAATGCAAATATGATCTCAGACAAACGGGGGTCTTTGCAACTTTGTCCTCAGTGAAGGCATAATTCAAACAATATTGTTTTATGCAACTTAAACCCAGGATGGAGATGGCTCCAGCGGACTTAGGACTACTGCATATCTCAGGAAAGACTACATATCTTAGGAATCACTGCCATTTAGTCAAACAAAATACCCCTTGCATGTTAGTCACCAAAAAAGTTTGATTTTAGCCTTTAATCTGTTGTAGGGTTCTCTGATTAAAAGTTTTGTGTTTAGGATTTACGGGGATATATTGGCAGAAATGGAATGTAAGGGGATGTAATATTCATAGCTACATTTTCATCAGTTAATAATCACCTGAAACTAAGAATTTTTGTGTTTTTGTTACCTTATAATGAACCAGAGAGGGAATCTTAAATGGAATCCACCACGTGGTTTCTACCGTAGCCCAAACCAAACACTGGCTTTAGATACATCCATTTGCATTTTTGCATCAGTTACCGTACTTCTCCTTCACTTTGGCACTCAGGAGAAGTTACAGCTGGTTGCAGTCTGCAACCTCACTTCTAAATGCCACTAAATCCTAGATTTTTATTGACTTTTATTGTCCATTGGCCTTCTTTAGATCCATTGTGCTGGTGACCAATGGGTCACTAATCTACTGACCCCTAAGCCCCATGTGCACAGAGAAGGTGCTACAGGGCCACTAAGAAGTGGCATTTCTTACACAGAGTCAAATGAGTTTGTGATTTTAGACAGCATGTCGGTGAGATGGATGTGACATTTGACACAACGGCGTCAGCCTCTAGTGTGACATAACATCGGCAGCGCTTTCTAAACAAGAACAATGGCATAACATGGCAGTCATAATCATTCACCACCACTGTTATGGCGGCTGATCTTGTCCTTTGCTTGGAGGGTGAAGAGCTCCCAGACCTCATTGTTTTCCCAATTTAAGGACATTTATGGGAGCTGTTCTTCCTCTTTGAGTTAGCTGCTAACTGCTATTAACTGCTGTTTAATCTCCCGCAGTGGGTTGCAGACGTCATCAAAATGTCACACCTGTGCCACTTATGATCTCATCCTGCTAGCTGTCCTGTTTACACAGACACCATTTCAGAGCTGTCACTACTTCCTGTGGCAGCTTAAAGGCGAATGTGTCAAGTTTGTAAAAAACACACCTTATTTGGAGTATGATTAATTTCCAGCACAGCGCTGCTGTAGAATGAGTGAGATGACAAAAAGCTACTTGACAGAGACAGCAAACTAGCTTGACGACATGGCTAAACACAAGTAAGACACTAAATATATTAAACTGTGTGGACATTGAACTGATAACTAAGGAAGAATCTGGATCCTATGGCTGGACCATTTGCGAACCAGTGCTCTAGACCACTGTGTTATGCTCTCTTGCTTTATTCTGGCTCCTGCTATTATTACACTTATATAATGTTCACCATTTTTTAAAAGAAATAAACAATTTTTTTCCAATTTATATTGGTCTAACCTAAAGTTTGCTTGCTGCTATGTATGTCCCATTTGTGCTTTTCATTCCAAGTGTCACATATTCAGATGAAATGCAGATGCAGAACCACATGATTTTGTTTACGTGTGTCTGTTAGCCAGATCCAAAATTGGGATGAGTAGGATTAATACCAGATATAAACAACACATTGAGCTCCAGTTGCTGTTTATAGTTTTCAACAGTTTACATTACTGAAAGCTAAACTGTTAGATCATTTTAGGACCTCAGAGGAAGACTCCACTTTAGTAACGATGAAGGAGATTATGGCCAGGGAGCTTGAACAGTGATATTGGGACGTGCAGGAGGTCCTGCACAGAACATCTGTCTTAGATGCAAGGTTCAAGACGCTGCCATTTGTCAGTGTGGATGAGAGAGATGCAACTTTACAGTGTCTCATATGTGAGGCTGTGGAGCTGTGAGACCAGAAGGTAAAATCATATTTTTGTCTTGTGTATTAATCTTTGAGAAATGCTAACACTATTCATGAATAATATTTTTATTATTTCTTTTAGTGTTTATGATGCTTTCCATTTGCTTTTTGTGTGATCAATCTGCCCTGGTGCCTTTGTCCCAGGTTCAAGCCTCCGAACAAGGTGTGTGTGTGTGTGTGTGTGTGTGTGTGTGTGTGTGTGTGTGTGTGTACAGTAGTTTTAATCTTAGTGGAAACTAAAATTCAATGTTATAAACAAGTAAATGAGTTAATAAATAATCAGCTAACAAGTGTTTGGAGAGCATAAAAAAAAGAATTTATCTTCTGAATTAATAAATGCTTTTGGTCTGTGTCATTTAAGAATACATTCCTGCTGCCAAGAAGTCAAAGGCACTTGAAGATCTTTGGTGACATCTATGGCATAGTGGACCTTAGATAGACTGCCAGGACCTCAAGAAAGCTAGCCCATGCTGAAGTGGCGAAGTATATAAACACTCCATCTTTGATTCTGGGAGGTGATGTTTAGAGTGGTGGAAAATTCAACAGACTGAGCCCCACAGGCCCCTGAACTGAATCCAATCAAAATCGATTGTGGCAGACTTTGTGATATCGGCAAATATCGTATAGTTGTCCAAAGAACTGATATAATATTGTATTGTGACGAAACTGGTGATTTACACCCCTAATCCATCATAGTCTTATTTTTTACAGTAGAATTGTACATTCACTGAGCCCTTCCTTGCCCCTCTCTTTCTCTTTCTCTATGCTTATCAGACCCCAATTGAGGCAAGAATTAGCTTTTAGCCACCTGTAGGTCCCTCCGCATCGCTCTCTGCTTGAAAAATTTACCGTTGGTCTGCGGCTGTAATGGCTAGAATTCAATCAGCACAAATCCCAAATCATCGGGTGTCACAGCAGGCTTGTGGCCAGTGACAGCACCACGTCTAACCTGGGAAACAGCAGTACCAGAGAGTTTGCTGATACAGCAGGGAGTCAGGACTGTTTACTTCCCCAGAGCTGGGGTTTGAGCTGGCTGGGTTGTTGCAGCCACTGACTGAGGATCTGTGTCCTCACCCTTTTCCTGGTGAGGAGAGTGAGGTGGGGATGAGTGTGGGGAAGTGGGAGAGACATAGATTGTTGTTGTGTTTAAACAGCCAATTTTGTAGTATATTAGCCATGAGAGATAAAAAAAAAAACCACACCACACGAAAGATGCAGCCTTGCTGACAATGAGCTGGAAGACAAAGGAAGACAAGAGATAAGGAAATTGAAAATGCCATCATATTTTGTGGTATTCATTAGCAAGCTAGCTAATATGAGCTAACAAACTAGCTTTCTGTGTTGTGTGTCTACCAACCCAGCCTCATTCCAAAGTCATTTAATACTGGCGCTTGGACAGTAACTTCATTAACAGACATTGATGAAAAAAGTCATCCTTTCATGTAGGCGCCTGATAGCCTCACCGCCGTAGGGAAGGTTAAAGGGGTGCAAAAATCACCAACTTTTACCTGAGAGGCTGGTGTTTGCTTCCCATATGATGGTAAAGCCAATCCTTGTTACTTTTGTAAACCTAACCACGTGCTTCTGTTACCTAAACCTAACCATGCACATGTGTTGGCTAAAGGTAACCACATGCATGTGTTGCTGAAGGAAAGAAAAAACTCAATTCATGGTGTTGTACTGACATAGTACAATTATTTTAATTAAATAATTAATTAAGAACTGTACTGTGATAACATAAGTGTATTTTAAAAAGACACAATGCATGTAACAGTGAATTTGACACGGTGTCCCACAACATCAATAACCAACGCACCCAGGCTACCTTGCACGTCATATGTTGACGTAGGAAGTCCAGGACCAAGTGACGATATGTGACAAGGTCCAAGTGAAAAATCTTTGGAACTATGCTCAAATTCAAGTTTGGGAGTTGTGAACTGATAAGTTGATGATGAGATCAATTAATGCACACATCCTTTTAACACTATTATGACAACACTGTCCATCTGACGCTCTGGGGTTTCAGATGGAATTAAATTAGTTTACCACATGCCTTATCTAATGACAACAGGTCTCTAAGCAACATGGTCTCATCTTCTGGAGCAATGACGCTGTGCATGTGTCAGCTACACAAACAATAAATGTGCATCAAATGTGTGTGTGTGTGTGTGTGTGTGTGTGTGTGTGTGTGTGTGTGTGTGAGAGAGAGAGAGTGTGTGAACCTATAATGAACTGGCCTCATTATTTCTCAAGAGGATGTTGCTTGCTTTTCGTCTCCCTCACTCGTCATGCAGAACTCATCATACATAATGCAGCATGCACACAAATGCACTCAGTTCCACTCACAAAACAAATACACACATGTAAAGAGGTTCTTAAACCAAAACCCACACTCAACTGTGCCAGCTGTGCTGCGTGTGAACACACACACACATACACACACACACAGATGTGTGCAATCAGTAAAGTACATTTGTTCAGAAAGTGTTTGTGATGCTGATGACTCAGCCTTGTGTTTTAGAGTGTTTGCGATGCTGGTGACTCAGCCCTTTGCTTTGTTGTTGGGTTAACCATACTTACTTCCTGCTCCAGATGGCAGAGAACACTACTACAGTCTGATGGGTCAGCAGCTTTTTGGCTTCTACAAATATGGCAACTGGACCCTGTTATCAGAAGTTAACCCACTCTCTACTGATATCAGTCAATGAGGCTTAGAACAACATGTCCTCATATGTCCTCATGCCTCATTGATAAAATTACATTGATTGTCCTTGCCTTCCAAACGGACCTATGTGAGTGTATTCTGAACTGGCTCTCATATCAGATAGACAACAAACAAACTGTGTAGTGAATTCTTAACAAAACAAAATTTCTAAACAAGGTGTGAACTTGTTCCCGACATGTGCTCTGGGCTACCATAAACCAATGTCCAGTGTCTCTGGATTTGGCAATTCATTTATTCTCAAAACAACATGCTCCACACAACACAGAAGGGTGACAGCATTGTCCATATGTAATCAATATTCCATTCGGCAATTTAGTTTTAACATGCTACAAAATAGATGCTTTTCAGCATGCTTCCACAGCACGGTCAAAAACTGTTTGCCTTCGCATTCCCGCACACCTGATTCTCATCACCTGGAGCCTTCCTATATGCCCTTCACATGAATGCTCTACCCTGTGTTCAGTTTAATAACTGCTTCTTTTTTTTTTTACATGTAGTCACCGTTATCTAAATATCAAACAAAACAAACACAAAGAATGTTGTGGAGACTACAAATAAGTTGAAAATAAATCAATGAACCAAATATTCCTCTATAGATCAGAGGTCACTAATAATATTTGTGTAATTACAACCCATGTTTCACCTTCTTGCAGAAGACAAAGTTTAGTCAGTGGCCTGTCCTGTACGCTGGTCTTGGTTTGCACTTGTGCAGAATGCACCAGTCCTTTCCTGTTCAGGTAAGTCTGTAGAACTCTTCCAAGCAATCAGTAACTGCATGGGGCTGTAGGATCTGCAATGAGCACAATATCTCCAGGCACAAGAGTTTGTCATTTCTTTCACCATCACTGACGCTCTTGTAGCAGAGGTAAGTATTACCTTAGCCAGTGTTTCCCAAAAAGGTTGGAAAAGTACTGTACTTGCCTCCATCTTCTTTTGATGTCCAGATCGGCTTTCTCAAACAGTCTGGGTGGTAAGACTAGTTTTCTTTTCATTGTGAGCAGGTGATTGTGTGTGAGCTTCCAGACCATTGGGATCTTCAGATAACTTGGTGATGGGTCGGTCATTTAGAATGTCTTTGACTTCACACAGAATTGTATGAAATCCTTTATCATTCAGGGTTTGTTGACGCAATACTCATGTAAGTATTCATCTAACCATCCTCATGATGCGCCCCCATACACCTCCATAGCAAGACGCTGTCCACTTAATAGCTCCACTTAATCCCTTCCCGTAGAAAAGCATCCTGTATTTTGCTGTGATTTAAAGCAACACAAGCTTCCCTCAACTCCCTTTCAGCTCCACTGAAGCTGGTTTCATTGTCAGTGTAGATGAGAGACCAGTCATCTTCTACAAACAAAGCTGCATAAAGTAGTTATACATGAGTCAGTATCCAATGAGTAGGAAACTTCCAGGTGGACTGCTCTGCGTGCCATACATGTAAAACTGACTCCTTAGCATTTTTCCAGGTTACGTCCTTTGATTGGTCCAAAATAATCGACCCCAATGATAGTGAATGGAGGAAGATCTGAAACAATTCTTTCTATAGCCAGGTCGGTCCAACTTTCCTTTATGGTGCCTACAAAAGATACAGTTAGACAGGATCTCTCTTTTTGCTGCGTTGGCGACCCAATATTTGCTCCACAATCTGGGGAGAACATGGTTTCTCCCACTGTGACCCACCTGTGCATGAATCTGCTTAAGTATTAGAGAAGATACATGTGTTCATTATACATGATACATGTTGATTTTGATAGGATGACTGGATGTTTTGTCTCCTCAGGCATGGCTGCCTCACTCAATTTCCCTCCAACTCTAAGCAAAGGGTCATCCAGAGTCAAATTCTGTCCTCCAAATGCAACATCAGTGCATTGCATTTTCTGTTCCACTTGGTTGCCATTGATGTCAACATCCTCTTGACTCAGCTTTTTTCTTTTTCTGTTCATTAACCTGTAGAGCCTTCCTTATTTTCAGGATCCACACAACTGACCTCTTTAACCTTTTCCAGTCAGAAAAGTAGGTTGTCAGCAGATGTGTCGCACTTAGTGTGTCCTCAACAGTCACTGCATTGGCCATGAGTTCCTTTTTTCCTCCAGGTCATCACTAGCAATTTCGTAATCCAAGCCTCTTGCTGGCCACTCCTCTTCTATTTTGCACAGAAATTCAGGGCCTTCAATCCATCTCCTGTTTGTCAACAAATGATCAACTGTAAATCCTCTTGAGGCTTTGTCTGCAGGGTTTGGGGTAGTATGAACATACCTCCACTGCTGTACATCAGTTCAGTTAAAAATCTCCTGTCCTTGTTTCTGATACACTTCAAAACTGTCAGTACTGTCAGTCCAGAAACATGATTTTTTAAGTGGGTGCTGTAATTCTGCTCTGAGTATCATCTCCACTCAAATAGCAAGGACAGCAGCAGTGAGTTCTAAACGAGGAATTGTCACTTGTTTTAATGGTGCCTCTCTGGCTTTTCGTAGCATGAAAGAGACATGAATACTGTTACTGTTTTTCTGCAGCCTGAGATATGTCACAGTACCATATCCACTTTCACTGGCATCTGAAAAGTGATGTCACTGGCCATGAGCGGGTCTTCCAAAATCTGGCGGCTTGAGGCATTTGTCAACCTTGAATGCTGTCACCTTAACCAGGTCTTGCAACCATGTGATCCGCTGCTGATGGAGAGCTGGGGTAATTTGATCATCCCATCCATGACTCCTCCCACTGAGATTCTGGAGTAAGAGCTTAGCTGGATGTGTCAGTGGTGCAACAAATCTCAAAGGATAATAAACTGAGCCGACCACCGATAGCTTCCCACATCGAGTATGGAGCTCCATTTTGAACTTAAAAGTATCTGTGTCGACACATCAATGAAGCCCAAGGGCTCTCTCAATAGCCAGTTGGTCTCTGTCCAAATCCAACTCATGCAGAATCTTGGATCTCTACTCCTCTGGAATAGATAGCAATACTCCATGACTATTGCTGCTTATTGATGCTTATTCATTTTAGCAAATGGAAGCCTCCCTTATGGTAGATAGCTTACAAATCTCTGACCAAATTAACAGCCTCCTCCTTAGACGGCAAGCTCTTAAGACAGCTGTCCATGTAAAAGTTCTGATTGACTGTGTCAATTACCTCAGCAGATAAACTGTTCTGGTTATCTTCTGCAGTTTTTTGTAAAGCATAACAAGCACAGCTGGGTGAAGACACCGTCCCGAACAGATGCACAGTCATCCCATATTCCACAAAATCTTGCTTTACATCCCCTTCCGGCCACCACAAAAAATGCAGGAAATGTCAGTCTTCCTGGGCTACCTTGACTTGATGGAACATGGCCCAAACATCAGACATCAATGCCACAGGTTCTTGTCCGGTGTCTTGGCAGATGGACATCTTCCTTAAAGGGAAGTCTCAAGCTGTAGTGCCCATCTTGAAGTTTGACTGCATCTTTCATGATTTCCATGAACTGTATATCATCTCTTGACATCTCTTCTTTATCCTCTGATGTCTTTTCATTAAAATCGCGATTGTACTGATTGTTAAGCAACACCTCCAAGTCTTCAATTGAGATCCTGTGAACAGTAGCAGCGGGGTGGCCACTCTCACACCGCTTGTAACTGCTTCCTTGAAGGGGACCATTAATAACCCATGGATAATTTCCATAATTCCCATGGCTGTTGACTACTTCCCAAGGTTCAAGTAATTTGGAGGCATTGCTACCTATCAACAACTCCATGTCAGCTTGAATGTAAGGAAAATCAGTACCATCCAGATATGGCCACCTAGCCAGCTCTTCTTCTTTGATGATCTTATCAGTGCTCACAGGCATCCTCTTCTGCGTGTAGACCTCTGGTAAATCGTAGAACCATTCCCAGGTGAGATCTTAAATCTCCAGACTCTCCTTAAAAAAATGTGACAGTATCACTGAACTGTACCCTGCGATTCAATCTTTCTAGTAGCTTACCTGCAGAGATTCTCGATTTTCCTATTAACTTGTATGGAAGCTTCAGGATCAATGTTCTCACATCCACTGGCATATTTAGGTCTCTCATGTACTTTATGTCCTCCAATGCACTGTAACACTCACGTAACGACAGTGCATAGGCTTGAAGAGATTTAACATCCTCAGGCTTCACTTCAATCAATCAATCAATCAATTTTATTTATAAAGCCCAATATCACAAATACAATTTGCCTCACAGGGCTTTACAGCATACGACATCCCTCTGTCCTTTGGACCCTCACAGCGGATAAGGAAAAACTCCCCAAAAAACCCCACTTGTGGCCAGCTGAGGGCTTTCTCCATAAATCAGTCCCTCCAGAAAATTGCGATCACAAGAATAAACACAAAATCAATGAAAGACCGCAATATTTGCGGGGGCTTCTAATTTTTCAGTTGTCCAGTGATTATTCCGTGTTTTTCTGCATTTTCCGTCACGTATACAACGTCATTTGAAACATCGTCAGACGCGTCATCAAATGTCAATGGCATTGCAGTATGGAGAAATGCTCTGTATTGACATAAGAATTTGCACTGTTTAAATGCATACAATATGTGTTGAATGTATTAAAATGTTATTTTTACAAAAGATGTAGCTAACATGTTGTTTTACAGTCACATTGTCTGGTTTGAGAGCTACAATATTTACTAAGGATTTTTTGCAACATTATTGGAGTCCATGTTTTGAAACTAATTAAATAAAACTAAAGAAGAGAACTATAAAAAACATTTGCAGCTATTTTTGTAAGATATTATTATTATAACAAGTGATTACATGACTTATTTTTGTGGGGTTACTTAAAAAAAAAAAAGTCGCAATTTTCATCGCAATTTTTGACAAAATTGACCGCAAATTCAAGGCTTTTTTGCCATGAGATCCTGGGGAGACTGATATATGCTATATTATGTTCGTTCCTAAAGTGTTCCTGCAGCAGATCTTTAGCCTTGGCATAGCCTCTGTCTGGAGTCATATGCTGACAGCTATGCAGTAGCTCTCTTGGTTGACCTCTTGTGTATTAATTAAAGTAGAAACAATCCCCATTGTTGTTTCTGCCATTCGCCACACAATGTTGGATGGCTCTCATAAATGTTCTGAACTGTGGAGGATTCCCATCAAAAAGTGGAATTTCTCTGGATGGCAGTAAATGAGCAGTTTGTTGTTGTGTCAGTAGTTTTGTTATTACATTTTACCTTTGCAGTAAGTGGCAGACAGCTAATGTTTCATCATGCCCTTGGAGAGACAATTGAGGCTCTATGACATTTGGATTTGTTAGCTGCACATGAGGGTCTGAAAAAGGTTTTCCATACTACTGTTTTATGTAGTTGACTGTCCTGACTTTTGTGTTGCATTTCTGTATGCATGTTGTTGTCCTTATTGTACAGCTGGTTGTTGTTGTGAATCCACAGGTGCGTGCTGAAAGTTTTTGGCATGCGGGCTGAGAGTGGTAGAGGTTTCCTTTAACCTTGCTCCTTTTTGAAAGTATGATTCCATTCCATCTGATTGTGTTTTTGAGAAAATTTGTTGACTGGAGCCTGTTATTGGATATTGGTAAATTGAATTGAACTGAAGTGAATTGAATTGAATTGAATTGAATTGAATTGAAATTGAACTTTGGAAGACAATGACAATGTTTTTGTCTACCTGCTGATGGGGTGCCAGAAACAATGGCTATAAATAAAATCCAAGTTTTAATAACTTGTAGCTCTCCATTAATGAAAACTTAAACCTGGCTGCTGTTATCTTTCACATTAAACAGACCTCTGTGTTTTCTGCAGCAATGAAACCCGAATGTAACCATGTAATACCAGAATTCAACATTGTCACAATGTAATAGTAGAATGTACAGGGTGTGTCTGCCAAATCTGAAGCTCATTATAAGGTTGAATTCACTTTGTAAAGATACGTATGCTATGTTTCATTATAGTGACGTTCCGTGTGACAATCGTAGATGGATTACTGAACAGGCCTACCAGGCACAGGCCCAGGGACCCAGAGTGTCATGTCCCCCCTTCACTTGCAAAATGTCGAATTAACACATACACACAAACAGGAAGAGACACAAAATAACTAGAAAGCAACACAAAATTACCCCAATAAGACAAAAATTACCCTGAATAGACCCAAACATCTACAAAAAGATGCAATACAACCACAAGGAGATACAATATGAGCACAAAGACACACAAAACCACAAATAGATGTGTACCAACAACAAAAATAAGCCAAATCACCACAAAGTGTGTGTATTACTGCATGTGTGGCTTGCTCCTGTTTAGGAAAGATGGTGGGGCCCCTTGCAAATCTGTGCCCTGAGACCTATTGTCTCATAATCCGCCCATGGTAACAATATCTTATACTCTCACTAGGACTGTGTATACCATTTCAGTTCAGTGTTTGCATTCTGCAACTGACCCTAGTCCACAAAAATATGGAGCACACAAGTGGTGGTTACAGTGCTGTTGTTTTTTTTATTCATCTATGGATTCTTCCTTGAATTTATTTATATTATTTCAGCTGTGGCTTCATATCCTGATTTTACTGAAAAATCACTTGTTTTCATTCTATGCAACTGGTAAGAGAGAAGGCTGCCGTAAGAAGCAGAAAAAATAGAGGATGTGATGTTAGGCAGGGAGGGCTGCGGAAAGTTCAATGGCCTGTCCGGCCTTCCTTTGCAAATCTGTTCCATCGCCAGGACACCTGGGAAATGTAGTTTCACTGAAATGCAGGCTATCTCTGTTTTGTATTTTATTGAGTCCACTAGTATAGGCCATCATTTTACACAATAACACATATATTTATATCAAGTGCGATGTGATAATGCTGTGTTTCATCTTATTAACTTGAATTAGTTTACTTACACATGTTTTAATAAAACTTAATTTCCCACAATGCTTTTAGTGTCGTGCGCAAGCTCCGTGGACGAAGACAAGGAGGCGAGTTGGTGGAAAATGACTGGAGGGAGGCTCTCATCTGGGGATGAAATTAGAAATTTCCACCATGAAATGCGTTTTATTAATAGCAAAGTCGCATTTTTGTCTTTTTGAACGTTCACCGCGCAGCACCAGGAGGAATTTGGTGACACTAAAGGATTAGCAAGGCGTTTTAAAACAGTTTTTTATTACCGTCGGAGCCCTTCCCGAGACTCACCGATAACCGTTAGTTTTGTTTTTTTTCTGAGCCAAAATGCCGCGGGACAACAAAACTCCTCTTATCCAGAAAATAGCAAAGCAAGCCCATGTCACCTTTAAAGGCTTAAAGTCTTCGGCCAACGGGGATAATAAACTCGTTGCGGACCAACAGAGTGAACTAATCTCCTTAGTGACCGCGGTCAGGGCTGCTGACCTGAAAATTGCTCCCCGGAAAACCAAGCTGAGCTCCGGGACAGCGGGGCTCCAGACCCCCCCGGTCGCCTACATGCACATCTGCGAGACGGAGGTGTTCAGCATCGGGGTGTTCCTGCTAAGGACCGGTGCCTCCATACCGCTGCACGACCACCCGGGCATGAACGGGATGCTCAAGGTCTTTTACACTTTATTGTTTACTTTGTTGTAGCCTTTTGTAGCCCCAGAGTGACCCACTAAAAAAAGCACATACAGCGTTTAAATATTATTCTGTTTAAGCTAGCTACTGACAGTCAGTGAAATGCATATTAGCCAACAATTGAGACGTTTTGTGACGAAATAACCATCCATGTAATGATAGATCAAGAAACATTTAGTCACACTCTAATTCACCCAGGGTTATCTTTAAAACGAATTGTAAAACTAAATGTGTTAGGAATGCTGTATGAGTTTACCAAAACTGAAGCGAGGCAACTAGAGTTTATAGTAAATTTAGTTACTAGTCTTTTATCCCAGAAAGCATGGAATATATTGGTGCAGCCATGTTACTGTCACTATAACCAACACTTTACATACACATTTTGCACTGTTTGTACATCAGAGGGCCCAGTGGAGACGGGCCCCTGTGCACACAAAAAGGACATCCTCAACATAGAGCCCACCACACACTAGTAGTGATGCACCAGTCATTATGCTCACATTCTGCATATTCCTGAAGAAGTTGTATTTTATCAAATTATTACAAACCAAAGTATCATCTAATTTTAGGAACACAGGTTACACGGGACTGAATTGGAATTTGAGTGATAGGGTCCACACATTATGGGGGCCAGCAGGGACCAACATCAAGTTTTGGCCTTGTGGCCTCCTGTGGCCATGACTAGGGTTGCAGCGATGTACTGGTTGCAAGGTATACCGTGATATTAAAGTTGACGGTCATCATACTGTGTACGTTTGCTTATCTGTGATATCAAAACAAAAATATGCAACTGGTTGGAGAGTCTCCCCTTCATTATAGTTATTTTCAAAGGGGAGACTTTTTACATATACTTCCATCAACAAAATGGTTTTAAGTTCCAATTGTAGTAATAAAATGTTTGTTAAACAAAAAATAACCCCTCCATTTTCATTCCTTTCAGGGTCATTTCGACAGATGATAATATGAAATCTGTAATACTGTGAAACTGCGATATTTTCTGAGATGGTTATGGTACTATGGTACTGTGAAAACTTCACACTGTTGCAACGCTAGCTGTGATTGATATGATAAACCCATTTGATATGTGCAGATACTGATTCTATTAAACTGATCGGGTAACAACCAGAAGTAACTAGTCCAAGTTTAGTACTGTTTCTTGGTCACTGTTTTCATGAAACTTCAGCATCATTTTATTAACTTTTTGAGCTGTATAACTGAAACGGATGTTGGTGTATGAACCCCTCCGCTAATGGTTAAGTGATGTGTGTAATTATAGTGCCACTATAATTACACACATCACTTAACCATTAGTGGAGGGGTAACATGCCACTATAATAGTGGCATGTTACCTTTCACATAGAGCAATCACCACACAGTGGGCTATAGAGATTTTGATTAAAAAAGACAAAAATAAGCTGTATTGGATTAAGGCACCCCAGCCATGCATACATATGGACTCTGACACTGTTTGGTTGTTTTTGATCTTATGCTTTGGTATTCTTCTTCTTTTAATGTATTCTTTCCAATAACTTGTTTTGTCATTAAGGCATAATCCATTTAAGACATATAATATAAAGCATTTATGTTATGTACATTCAAGGGATGCCAGTGGTTAACCATTAATCGGTTAGCCACTGAGAATGTTGATGACCCTTTGTGTATGTCAGTTTTCTGCACTGTGCACAGTTCAGGTGGGAGCTAGCTAGTTGGGCTGTGCATTCAGTGATTACTGCTGGTAATGTTGTCCCAACACCACTGATGTGGAAACACAGTGAGTTCCAGCTTCTTCCCTCTGGACGGAGGTTTCTAGTCCCCAAATGTAGAACCAAATGTTACAGAAACAGCTTTGTTCCTGCTGCTATTATTGAATTGAACAAGCTGTAGAGATTTTGCACATAATTTTACACAATACTGCAGAGGTATTAATTATTATTTATTTACTTATTTATTTTGGTTTTAAACTTGCTTTTACCCTGGTTTTTATTCAGAGGCTGTTTATTTGGGTTATTTATTGTATTTTCTATGTATTGATGTTTCTCTCCCCTCCTCGTGTCCTGACTGGTGGAGCCTTGGGGTACTTTTATCATGTTTCTGTTTTGTGGTTGTTTTATGTTATATCTGTACGGTAACTGTGTACAAATGGACGTCATCATTTTATCTCACTGCAGAACAAATCTACCTTCGGGTATTAATAAAGTAACCTGAACCTGAACCTGAACCTGGTTGCTACCCTCCGGTCTCACCTTAGATTGCTTTCAGGTAACTCTGTTAGCTTACCGACTGGGGCTCTGTGGGGGGAGACTGAAGGGTGGCCAACATGTTTCCACAGCAACGCCATCCCAATGGTGTGGTGGTGTTACCAGCATTAATCACTGAATGAGCGGAGTTGCTGGCTTACTGTTACCCGATTTGGATTGTGAGTAGTGCCAAGCGGCCAAGGCTAACATTAGCTAACCAGTAGTGAGCAGAGGGTGGGCAGTGGGCACTATGATCCACATGTGAACGTGGCTAGACAGCTGTCAGTCAGCAAAGCCAACAGAAAATTAAAGAAAAGGCAAGACATTTACATAACAGAACATTAAAGTCTCCCCAGTTCTAAATGGATAGTGCTTAACTGCAAAAATTAACTGAAATGACGTTTATGGAGAAGGCTAAATCAAAAATGCCTTCTCCAGACCTGTAAACTACTCCTAATTGTTGTACGTAGCCTGACCTTAAATTGCTTTAATTATAAAGTAACATAACTAAATTAAAGTTTCACCTGTTGATGATGACTCTGTATAGTCATCATGTTTTTGTCCACCTCAAAGAAAATGCACTGAGAGAAATTTTTGTTTCACTAAAACTGTTGCCACATAATTTAAGGAAAATAAATGAATGACACCAGAATGTAAAGATGACTGTAATTTTGAGAATAATTATCCAGAGTTTGTGTGGAAATCCTGTTAATTCCAAGAACAGAGTGATATAATTATTTTAAAATCAAGTGAAACCTTTAATCATGCACTTCCTATTCTCAATATGAGAATCAAAGGTAATATATGTATAGTGAGAGGAGATTTTTTTTCTAATGATGACAAGACATTACTTTACATAACAGTGTTTTATTCACCTGTACAAGTCAGTGCTTTGTCATTTACGGTGTTAGTGGTAGGATTATCTTCTGACTGTATCTTGCCTCTCGTTCAGGTTCTCTATGGGAAGGTGAGTGTCCGCTGTTTTGACAAGCTGGAGGATAACCTGACCGTCAGCACCGTGCCACCCCATTTTGAGCCACCATTGGCTCCGTGCCAGATGGCTTCCCTGCGGCGCTCTGTACTCCGCTCAGTCTCTGAATACTCAGAGACCAGCGGGCCATGCCTCCTTACTCCTCTACGGGATAACCTTCACCAGATCGACGCAGTGGAGGGGCCAGCTGCGTTCCTCGATATCCTGGCACCTCCATACAATCCAGATGATGGGCGTGACTGTCACTATTACAAAGTCCTGCAAACTGTGGCTGAGGGGGAAACAGATGGAAAGACCAACAAGGAGCAGCAGGTAGAGGAAAAGGACAAAGAAGAGGAGACATGGCTGCTAGAAATCCCTCAGCCAGAGGACTTCTGGTGTGGTGGGGAACCATACCCAGGCCCTGCAGTCTCTTTCTGATTGAGCGGATGAACTACACTGCAGTATATGACAGTGATAATATGTTGACATCCTTCCATCCACAAGAGGAGACTTTGTTTTTCCCTGTTCACAGGGAGGTCCAACATGAGGGTCGTTATTACCAGGAGCTCAAAGGGATTTGGTGCCTTATTCAGGGATGCTACAGCAGGGCAGAGGCTTCCAGAAACAGGGGCTTTAACTCTGACACCCTACACTTAATAAGGACCACTGAACTGCCTTCCATAAATCATCAATAATCTTGTCAGTACTGTGAAAAGAGTTGACACAAGGAATTTGCATTCCTAATAATGGATATTTCTTCATACCAGTATGTTGCCTTGTACACACATGAATGTCATTAGTCAAACATGCGAATGTTGGGGTGTCATTGGGATCTCTATCTTCTGTGAGGCTTGAAAAGCCTTTTTACATTATTTTTTCTTTGCGCTGCAGAGGACTTCACATCATGACGTGTCTTAATGCCAAAGCCTGTAACTCAAGACATACCTGCCTTATTTGTGAATACTGAATGTATACTTACTGAGAGTGCCATTTCTATTGTACACGCACTTTTCTTCTTTCAAAGTGCACACACTACATTATATATGCTTTGTTTTGAGACTGTCCTCCTCCAAAATGCCACTATATAGGTTGTTCGCACAAGGAGAAATTCCAGCCCATATTAATGTTGATTGTTAGGCAGGACCTCTAGTGGCAGTCGTTATTATTATAGGAGAAAAGGAGGAAATCAGGTGACGAAGTTCACGGATGGTGTGAGCGAGGGGCGGTGGATGGGTCAAACAAACACAGGACTTCCATCTAGGAGACTCTGTGCCCTCGGTGAAACCAAAAATAATTTTTGAGTTATTTTCACAGTATAACGTAGTATGTTGGAGAATGTCAGGTAAAGTGACCTTCATGACATGTAAAGTGATCTTCATGGAACGTAACGTGACATACATGATGTGACATGAATTTCATATGTCAAGTGTTACATGAGATATGTCACATAAGATTACCTTAGTAACAAACATACCGATAATAAAGGATGTAACGATACATCAGTCTTGATTGATATATCAGTTCAATAATCAACAATATCCAATATCATGGATGCAAACTGAGAACATCAATACATATTGTTAACTTTACGAAACGTCTTGAAATATGGAGCGTGGACTGGTGGCTGGAGAGGTGCCAGTTCACCTCCTGGGCACTGCCGAGGTGCCCTTGAGCAAGTCACAGAACCCCCCAACCGTTTGGGGCGCCTCACCAAGGGCAGCCCCCCCCACCCTGACATCTCCCCACCTTGTGCATGTATAGGTCCTGTTTGTGCATGTGTGTGTCTTTCAGACCTGTGTGTAATTGACAAACAAGAGTGAAAACATTGAATTTCCCCTCAGGGGGATTAATGAAGTAAATAAACTTAAACTTAAAAAAATGTATTGATCATAGGCCCCTAAATTGATTGAATCGAATCGAAATCGTATCATGGCAGACTTTGTGATATAAACAAATATCGTATTATTGTCCAAAGAATAAATATAATATTGTGTTGTGAAAACGTATAATTTACATTTTAAGCCGAACCATGGCGTTTTTTTCCAAACCTAACTGTGTTGTTTTGGTGTGACAGTTTCATAAAGTAAACCACTTGTTTGGTGTCGTCCACCACAGGGCTGTGTATTGGCAAAAATCCCATAATATGTATCGTGTCACAGGATTATGAATGTATTGCGATACTGTAGGCAGGGTGACAGATTGCGATTCTTTAAATCTAATTTTAGGAAAACTGTCAAAATATAAAGAACATACCACCATAGCACTTTTTACATTAATATGAGCAGTGGGATTGCATTTGTATTCGTAACAGTCCCTGTAACATTCTAGCAATATGTTGCTGTCTTGGCGTGCAAGAGTCAACCTCTAAGATAGTTTACTACCCTGCTATCTAGTTTGGGGTTTTAAACACAACAGAAAATGAACCACTGCCACAAGTCTTTGTGTGTAAACCAATTATTAAAAATCGAGTGTTTTTATAGATTGATATACTATCACATAATATTGTGATAATCAAGTATAATAACCCTTTATCACACCTTTTTTCTCTCATACCCAATCAGTAGGTGTGCTAATTTAGGAAATGCTCCTATGGGTCATATACTTGTTATTTTTTAACATGTTTAAAGTTTAAAACATTGCAGATAGTTCCTACACAGATCTGGTTTTGGGGAAAAAAGATGATGATTAGTTATTTCTGCATATTCTGTGATGGATTGTACTGTAACTTAATCCAGAGTGATATGGCCTATATGATGAATCATATTAAAGACTGAACGCAGTTTTCAGACCCAGTCCAGAAGATAGTTTATAGAAACATTTTACACTTTAAAATGCCAGCTGTGTTTTAGAACTTGAACACTATCATGGTATAAAGCCAACACTCTCTCACTTTCTTTGCTACCTTTAACATGTAACTTGATAAACACTATATCATTCCAATAGTATGTTACATGACTTCAGCTTAGTCTGTGTAGACAGACAGCTCCTTTGGCCTATATATTAGACTTCACACAGGTTTGTGTGCCAGTTTTACAATGATTCTGTTACTCTGATGTTGAATGTATGTGGAACAATAAAATAGATAAGAAAAATCATGGAGCATCTCTTTTGTACGTCGTCTGTCTAGTCTGGAAGTGTTGTTAATTTTCTTGATTGCAGTCATTACAACATTCTGTGGAGCACCACCACTGGTGGAACTTCTGGCCTAGAATTTACCTCTTGATAGTAATGGTTTGCATATTGCATATTGCAGCTTGTTTCTCGTGGGATGTACAAAATGACTTTATTGCCAACAGTATAAATTGTTACATTTCGTCGTTTTTCTTGACCATCCAGATCACTTTCTCCTGAGTGATAGTGTGTGAGCAGTTGTTGTGTTTTTCTTATCTGTATGGCCCCAGATCGTGAATATTTAGTCACATTTTGCAACCATGGAGCTCCACTGGGACTTGTAAATATTATTGATAAATGGACTAGCGAGTTGATAGTTTTTTCCAGTTTACAGTGAATCAATCCCAGGTTTAAAAGTGCAGTGGTAACAGTTTAACTTAATGAGTTTAGCAATAATGTGAGCAGACAGAACATGTGATATGTATCTGCAGAGCCCCAGACCTTGACTATTTAGTCACATTTGTGACCAAGGAGCAACAGTGCGTCTTCCAAATATCATTAATATGTGAGGCAGTTGTTGTGGAAGCCGTTGACTTTGTGTCTTTTTGTACCACTCTCCACCACTGATTTACCATTGCTGTTATATAGCCCGATCTTTGTTTTAATGCTATATTGTTTGGACATCCAGACGTTACAGAGCCAACTGTAAGCACCTCTTGCTTTGTTGAGCCAGGCCTTGATGTCCTTTTGAGCACAATTGTCACTACTTATTAGGCTACTAAGTTATGTGAAGACCTCAACGTTCCTCCAAAGCCTCACCATCAATGGTAGTCTGTGGGTGAACTGGTACATTTACCCCCATCATTTTGGTCTTCCTCTTGTTGTGGTGGAGGCCACTTTTCTTTTCATGTCCCACTGAATGTCATGTGTACAATCAGATGTTGTTTGCTACATAACCCAGTCAGTGGTTATCAGGAACAGAGGCCTGTAATACAAAGCCACTTCTACTTATCCAGGATATCTTCTCGCTGTCTGGCTTGACCAACCCTAACATTGGCTGTCTGGTACTACAAAGCTTGTTATCAACTAGTTCAGTCGACTCTGGGTTTTCCGATCCAACCACGAGCGCGTTCATGTTAAAGGGGCAGGGCTGTTAATTGCAAGTGTCATCATCAGAACCATGAATGGCTTCTTCATATGTTATATGATGAAACGGTAGTGAAAGTGTGTTGTTGACGAGACAGTAATGTGGGATGTAAAAGACAAACCATAATGCAGAAGATCTAGAAACACTGAAAGCAACATCCAAAAATTAACCATCTGAGACTTAAATTACGTGCAGGTATTACTATCGCTGTCACTATGGGCCTATGTAACATTAGCATAGAGTATTTATTGAAGTTTAGTTATAGTGATAATACTACTATGAGTATGTCACATAAAACACTTTGAAGTAACACCAGACTGTTTATGCAGCTGAAATAAAGGGTGGAAAAGTAGTTAATGACTAATGAGGTCTATCTGAACAAAATGTGGCATTTATAATAAAGGGAGCCAATAAACTGGATTATTTTACTAATAAAATACCTGTTTTATCTCAGTTCTCATCACACAGGTGTCTCATGTTATTTTGAGCTGCAGTGATGGAATCAGTGTAAAAGTAGCAGCACTGTCACTGTGAACTGAAGTAAACATTGTGTAATTTCAAATCCTGCTAAAATCATGTGTTGTAAAGGATCTCTCCATTTGTTAGAAGCACTGTTTTAAAAACAGTGGAAAAAGAGCCCTGGAAATATTAAATGTTTCTACTGACCTATAAAAGCATATAGGCTCCTCTTTTTTGCCTGTCACCTCAGACTTTCATTCATGGATACTTTTTTCCTCAGTGATCTGATTGGTGAGATTTCAGGATGTTTACAGGTTGTGATCTGATACCAGCAGGTTAACTGTTAAGCATAAGAGAGAACCAGCTTCGTAATGCTGAGTTAACCCCGAAGTTACCTCGGTAACTCCAAATCTGCTTCATAGTACAGGCCTCGGGATTGATGTTTTATGTAGGAACTATTTTCTTTCTACCGAACTACACCCGCAAAAGAGCACAATTGGATCAATTTAACCACTGCTCTAAAATTTAATACATTTTCGATTCATGCATGACGTTTATCCAGCCCTTTTGAAATTGTCAATAGAGCCTTTTTCATGGCAGACATTTTGACTTCACCAGCAGAGAAAACAGGTGTGATCAATGATATAATGATGGCCCTGTTCTAATTGTGTTCCAGTAAGCCATGGAGTGAGCCAGCATGCATAATGTCAGTGCCTTGGAACTGGCACACACAAACGGAATGCAGCCATCATAAATTAATGTAATTACTTACACCTGTGTTTCTCCTGCTATGACATGTCGAAATATCTGCAGTGGAAGAGGTCCGTTCTTGCTAAAACTTTGTATCCACACACTGTTGATGAGGATACAATACTAAACAAGAAGCAAGCTGTTTCTCTGCATTGCCTTCCCTAATCATAGTCACATTTTTTTCTATAGTTTTTGTGTTTTGATTGACTTTCATTTGAATCCTTTTGCATATCGATACAGTTCTTGTTATTCACTGAGCTCTGTAGGTCAAAACAAACAAATATAACCTGCCCAGTTGACACTGGGTTCTCTGTGCTTTTTTACAGCAAGTGGCTAAATCAGATGCCTCTCAGCCTAAGAACGGAAAACCAATATACACCCTAATTTAGTGCAAACAGACTAACATTTCAACACCACTGTGTCTTCATCAGAGTCAAAGAGATCAAAGACATAAGGGCACATGCATATATAGTCAAACTACAACAGGTGACCCATTCTCATTGGATAATTGGATGGCAATTGCACAAGTGGGAGTTGCCAGTGCCATTATTATATTTGCTTCTATGAAGCTGTAAACTAATCACTAAATCTCTTAAAAAGACCCCCCCACACCCACAGTGACCACTCAATCACTCTTAAAAATTGTTGACAAAATCTTTAAAGAACAGTGCACATGCTCTGTGACATCCTTATTTTGACTTACGCTCTAATGTCAGAGCACTCTAAACATTCTAAACCTAAGAACCTGCTTATACCTTTTTTACAAGTTTAAGGACAGCTTTAAACAACATTTCAGCTTTATTTTTAGCCCCAATAATGCTTTAAAAATTAGGATGTCTCACTGCTGGTGTTTGGATTCCATTGTACACAAAGCTCCTGCCGAGCTCATACAAACCCATATCAATCTTGTTAAGCTGAATAAAAATGTTATTATTACTGATAAGAATGGCTGCCAATACTATGAAAATAGGCCCAAGTTGGGAAAACAGGCTCAGACCAGGTTGCAGATCATGTGCCAAATGTAACTCAGGACAAACAGAATTAAGTCAGACATCATGCTTTTAGTTTCTTCTGTCGTCCTACTATCACATCTTGTGGATGACATGTTGAGGTACATATTTGGAGAAGGACCTGACTGTAGACCTCACCTCTGGGTTCTGTGAGCCAGTAAGAAGACATTAAGGTCTGTAGATGTAATGGGTTATGTTTGGACCCAATTGCAGCACAAAGGAAACAGAGAACAGCTGGTAATGGCATTTAGTGTCGCAACTCAGCAGGTACAGGGGAGGGCAGGTAAACAGCGAACAGCAGCAAAGGGACATCCTTGCTGCAGCGGCTGTGGGCACGATTTTAGCATGTGGCCCTTTGTTGTATGTCATCCCCTCTTTCTCCCCCTTTCACATTCAGACTGTCTGATAAAGGCAAAAGCCAAAAAAAAAATCTTTAAAAAGCACTGCAGCAAAGTCTCACTACAAAGTCTCTGTCACACTGGCTGGTCAGGCAGGCCAAACTGAGCCAGGAAGCAGGTGAATAGGTGGTGACATTTGCCCAAACACACACACACAGCTCAGTTCAGTAACAGGCTATGATACTGTGTAGAAGCAGGCAGGAGCTGTATACCATTCACCCACTCATACTGCACAATAGACTAGTAGGAATGAACATTCACCCTGCCATGTGCCAATGGATCCTATACTTTTTACTAAGCAGAGCACAGAGAGTCAAAATCGGCAATGAAATATCCAGCCCCCTGGTTATCAACATGGGGCCCCTCAAGGTTGTGTACTTTCACCACAGCTCTTTGGTCTCTACACTAACAACCTCACATCTCACTCCAACTCAGTCAAGGTCTTTAAATACGCGGACGACATAACAATAATTGGCCCTGCAGGCGTGCTGTATTTACAATGCGTGCGAGACTTGAGAACTAGCAAAACCACTAGCCATCAGCTAGTCTCGAGTTGCCATGTAAACACAGCACACCTGCATGGCATGCTAACTGACCACGGTGAGAAATGATGCTATAAAAGTGGAGAAAATTATGTCTTTTGAACGAAATTTTGCATGCTGCGGCTTCAGGGCACTTGGATTACAATGGACGAGCAGTTCTGACGTTTTTGAAAAGCAATAGCAGAGTTTTATTACATTTTCAAAATGTGGGTTCCATGCACTTCAAGTGTAGTTGTTATTCCAGCTTTGTGGATTAAAAAAGTACACTGGACTTCTTGTCGGCATGGGGGTCAGTAAGTACTGTCTGTATTTTCATTCTAAAGTGGCCATTTCCTTTAAAATATATGACAGTCTTCGGTTTAATCTTATTCTCATATCTCTAGAAACCTCCTTGGTAACCCCAATAATTTTATCCCACTCATCTTCTTTAAAGGTGATGCCCAAGTCCATTTCCCACTGTATTTTCAGAGCTGAGGTGAACTTGTAACCAGACTCGTTTACAAGCATGGAGTAGTAGTGAGAAGCCCTACGTCCTGTCTCTTCAATATGCAATATCACGTTAATGAGGTCCTTTTTCATTTATTTTTTTTTACATGAGTTTTGTTATTAGAGAGTGTCCAACTGCAGATCTTAGGTCTAGTCCATAGTTGTCATAAGAGCCTCATTTAACAAGATTTAATACTTCTTTTTTACTTAGGACTTTAAAGGGAGAGTTCACCCCAGTTTAAAATTTTTTTTTTCTCTTACCCCTGTGCTGTTTATCAGTCTAGATAGTTTGGTGTGAGGTGCTGAGTGTTGGAGATCTCAGCAGTAGATATCTGCCTTCTCTCCATTATAATGGAACTGGATGGCACTCAGCTTGTGGTGCTTGAAGTGTCAAGTCAAGTCAAGTCAAGTCAAAATTTATTATAGCCCAAAATCACAAAAAAATGCCTCATTGGGCTGTACATAAAAACACATAAGCAAATTACAAATAACACAACAAATAAAATATGTAAAAACAAGTGAAATGACTATGTAGAACAAAATAAACGAACAAAATGAAATGAAAACAAAGCAAAAAACAAAAATAACATTGGCACTTTTATATATAAAAAAACAAACATAGATTGATGCACACAATGGCTGAGTAGTAGTAGATAAACATGATGTAGTATGTAAGGACAGAGATTATGTGATAGTTAAAGGCAGATGCAAAAAGGTGTGTTTTGAGTTTACTTTTGAAGGAATCGACTGTGTTGGCTTCACGGTTTTGAATGGGAAGGCGGTTCCAGAGGAGAGGGGCTCGGTATGAGAAGGCTCTACCACCTGCTGATGATTTATTAATTTTGGGGATGGATAATGGAGTGCAAAAAAAAAAGGAATCATGACATGGTCAATCAAGATAATCCAGATGTTGTGAGCAGTTTCATGTAGGACTGTTTTCTTCTTACTGAACTACAACTGCCAACCGTATCACCATGCAGAAGAAAGCAGGAATCTACTTATGAATGAGAGGTTGGCAGGGGTAGTCCGGTAGAAAGCAAATAGTTCCTAGATCAAACTACTCACGATTATTGCTGATTGTTTTGGATTGTGAATTCTCTTGAGTTACTGGGCCATGATTTCTGGAAAGTGACCTTGCTGCTGAGTTTTCCAAATGTGTGTTGTTGTTTTTTGTTTTGTTTTTTTGTCTTTTTTTTGTGTGCTTTAAGCACCATAAGCTGAGTGCCATCTAGTCCCATTATATTGGAGAGAAGGCAGACATCTCTACGGCCAATATTTCACTCGGAACTCACTCCAAAACAATCGAGATTGATAAATAAGCACTATAGGTAAGAGGAAAAATATGTATTTTTGATTTTGAGTTAAACTGTCCCTTTAAGTAGTATTAATGTTATGTTGTATGTCAGGACCAATCCCAAAATTAAAACTAAAAATTGTTTCTTATGGTGTGATTGGTGTAAAATCATGACTCATAACATAAACTTGCTGTTTTTTATTTGATAAAATAGATATTGGTTTCATTAAATGTAGATGTTTCACTGATTGTAATATATCCTCTTGTTGTCAGTGTTTGATTTTAGTTATTTTTTAAAGTATGTAAATTCATATCTGTAAACAAATACAGAAAACACTGAAACGTTTTTAGATTATTAAATAATAATAATGTAATGAAGTACAGTATTGCCTTGTGCAACAAGCTAATCTTTGGCTAAATAACGTTTAGGCCTAACATTAGCATTAAGTTCACTCCCTACTAATGTTAAATGTTGAATAAAAGATGTGAAATGTCTTATGGGCTGGAATTTACTTTAGTTATAGTAAATGAGTTACACAGAAGTTACAGCATTGTTAATGTATTCATCCTGTACAAACTCAGTGTAACAGTAAAGCTATTTCCTTTACACAGTTCAATCAGGAGAGTATTGTGAGTGGTAAATAGATAATAATGAGAAAGTGGAAAGCTGTAGAAGGCCCATTATTTCAAGAATGGATCTCAGAAATGGGCAAGGTGGCAGCTTTTCAGAGAATGTCCTATAGCCTAATAAATGATGTAGAAAAATAAAATGATAGATGGGGAATGTTTCTGCGGTTTCACTCACTACAGGGGAGTCAGTGAACACACTTTTCTGAGCATAGGGGGAGTGATTTTGCTGAGTATCAGGCTCATAAAATACGTGGTGTGCGTACATTGATATGTTTGTTACAAAATGTTATGTGTATTTGACAGAGACAATTTGTCTGTAGTGCATACAGCTCTTTTTGGGACTGTACTCAATGCAAGAGGGTGGATGTAGCGATGGCGTAGCCAAAGGAAATATTTATACAAACACTTTAACATAAACACTATTTTGGCTCTTATCTTTTATTGACTATGAGTAGACATTTAACAGTGGTACGGTTGGAATCTGACAAATTTACTTTCATATCATGTTGATACTGTCATTTTGATTTACCTTAGTTTATTGTTTATATCTATCTATAACTATCTTTTTTGAATTTGAAAATCAATAAACTTTGAGTCATAAAAAAACACAACCTAAACAAATAAAGGATATGTTAAGGACTGAGAAGAAGAAAGTAAAATGAATGTAAAAAATTAGGATAAAAATCTGTGCTAGAAAACCTCCCTGTAGGACAATGACCCTCAAATAAAGTCCAATCCAGACAGAGAAAGCTTCAACGAGAAGAAGAGTGAAAAGGTCAACGTCCGGACAGGCCAAGTCTTCTCCCACACTTCTGCACAATAGAGGATCTGTGGCAGGGCTTGAACGTTATTGTTAATTTATGGTTCTCACTCAATCTCAGTTAGTACTTGAAGACATTTGTGTAATGCTAGCTATTTGACAAATATTTATACCTGCTGTAACAGCTTAAATTTAAATAATTTTCTTTTTACATCAATAGAAAACCCTCCTTTAACTGAAAGAGCAGCTTTTATTTCAGATACTGTGTCCATCAGCAGCTGTATGTGTCCCTGACTAAAACTTTCTATATTCTTTTGTTACAAACCATACTGGTCTACTCGGTTTATGGAAGTAAAGTATCATTTAACACATCCACATGCGTCAGAGGCTGACACTCACTGTCACTTAACTCCATGGGCCTTGTGGATACAGTGGGCCCGTCAGTCAGGTCAGTGGCTGTGACTCATATTAAATGCAATTATCTTCAATTTCCAGTGTGAAGTTTATCAGGCCAGTTTATCAGTATGGGGAATACTCACGAGGCTGCTTCAACAACAAAAGCCATTTACTGCAGCTGCTGGTACAGATTGCAGATAGTTTGTCTGTTTTTTTCCTTGCTGTATATTCCTCACTGATCTGGGTGTAACAGTCACCAAAGACTGGCTATATTTATTAGAAAATGTTAAATAATCCAATTTCAAAATGAACATTCAACAAGATAATAAGAAAACTGTTGGTGCAGTAGTGCACACTGACCTTTATGACCAATTAAACAGCTCCAGCAGTATTAAAAATCCTGCTATTTAGCATTGATAACCAGCAGATATGATTTATTAAATGTTATTTAACACACTATAATAGTTGTCCGCAGAATTTAAGTGTCTATAGTGTATTTGTCCTCTTATGGGCACCCAGAAGAGTTATAACCCATTTAATAAATGTTGGTTTTACTGTATGGTAATGCTAAATACGAGGGTTAGAGTATAATGTTAGCAGACTGTCTGTGAGGAGAGGAGGGGGAGGAGAACAAGGATGTTCGTTGTACAGTTCATGATAACCCTCTACAGTTTTAGTCATTTGTTCTTGTGGTTAAGTTGCCATCAGAAGAATAGAGATGGTACAGATTACTGCAAGCTTCATGCAGCTTCTAAAAAAAAGTCTGACACTTTGAGGAATGTGCTCTGCTCATTAGCCATCTCAAACCTGAAAGATTAATATCCCCTGCAGTTCTACTGTCTCGCTATTTTATTAATTTCAAATGCACTAAAAAGTGGAAAATTGAAATGTTATATGAGTAATACTTGGGCTATATCACTGTTGACTGTCATAGCTTTTGTAAAGCTAAGATTTTTTTTCTCAAAATGCTTTAAAATTGTCAGTTTAGCTGTTAAGGTTCTAAAAATTCCTCAGTTCAATTCAGTTCAATTCAACAGAGCTTTATTTATCCCGAAGGAAATTATTGTGCCAGAGAATGCTTCAGTTACAGTAACACAAAATAAGGAAACAACAATTAAGGTTCAAAGACCAGTAACAAACAGAACAATCTGTGGGTTCCCCAGGTCAGGGTCACACACTGGCCCAGTTTTAAAAACAATAGAGTATTACATATTCATCAAAATATACAAGATATGAAGTGTTTAAGGAGCAAAAAGCAAAAACGTGTGCCTAATAGAGAAACATAGAAGTGAGTTTTAGGTACAAGAATTACTGAGAAAACTAATCAGTGTTACATGTAAAACTATATGACAATGAGTAGTAGTATTGCAGCAGTTTGAAAAAAATAATAATGCACTACAAGTGATCATGACACTGAAAAGTAATATTGCACATGATGTTGAGAAAAATATTGCCCCAGATATTGAAAAATACTATATAGCAGTGTCAGTGTCCTTTGTTGTAGCTCTCTTCACTTCAGTTCCCTCCAGACCCCTCCAGAGGGTTGTAGAAGGTGTCAATTAAAAATGGCCCGCACAATGTTAAATATGCAACTATAGCCCTTGTATATTGACTTGAAATGCAGGGACATAACATTATTATAGACAGGCTGAGTGGTTGTAGCTTGTTACTTTTTCTTGCAATGTAACAAGTAAACTGACCATTTCAGTGTAGTCTGGAACAAAAATCTTAGATCAGAGGTTCTTATTGTTTTGATGAATGAGTGCCATTTTAGGGAGCCAGCATATGTCTGAGGACGGCATAATCCAAGTGCTCATGCTATGACTTTTTATGCCATTTTCATTACATACTAACACTTTACAAAAACTATAACAGTTGACAATAGCCTACATATCACTTATATTATATTGGTATATTGGTTCTCCAATTTTTAATACATTTAAAAGTGATAAAATAGAGAGACAGAATAGTGTTTGACATTGTTTGTAGCCATTCACAGCAGCTGAGCAGCGGACTGGACAAACCACACAGAACTGCAGTGCACTGTAATACTGTAACTAGTACTAATAATATTAGCAAGTTGTTAAATGTATTTATGATTTTAATTACATTCACTTCTGATTAATATTCATCAGTACTCAGGGGGTCTTTTCTCTGTAAACATATTTTTATTTAACTTTTTGCAGGACAAAAACAGAAACAATGATACACAACAAACTAAACCAACACCAAATACCAACAGCTCGACAAAACAGTGAGATTTCTAATGGGAAGAAAATAAATAAATAAAAATGGTAGTTAAGGGAACCTCAAGTGGACAGCCATCCTTCTATCAGAAAAGCATGACACACTTTGTGCTTCAACTTCATACAAAGCTATAATTTCACGTCCTTTTTCCAGACAAGTTCTATTGGCCCAGACTTTATCCTTTGAGATTTAGTGGTATATAAAGGGCTTGTCCTTAAAGGCTGTTGAGAGAGAGTTAAACGGAATGATAGAGTTGAAGGGGGACATTTTGACCATATTTGAATGATATGTATTAAGGGATGCCCCTCTCCTCATGTATTACAATTACCAGCTAGTCCAGTGCGACAGAGCAATTCAATAACAGAATGGGAGAGTGGAATAAATCAACGGCAGAATGAGCTTTGGTAATTTTTCACAGTTTCAGTGTCTTCATAAATTCATTAGTGAAATGGCACCACAATATCACAAATCTACTGATGAGATCTATCTACATATATCATTAAATTGTTGCCTACAATAGGCCTCTCCTTACTACTTTACAGGAGAGATGTGTCAGAAAAGAGACTGAAAATCCGATCATGTTTTTCTGGTGTGATTTTTCTCCTTTTGTTTTATTTCACATAGAATTAACCCTTCTCATGCACTGGTATGGTTTAGATGGATTAATCTGGTTCCGTTGTGTAATGAACCCTTAAGGCGCTAAGGTAAAGCACCATAAATAACTCTGCTATACCACAAGTGACAGAACCACATCCTGGTGTTTATTATTACACAGACATTAAGGCAATGGAAACAGGGGCTCACAGCTGCCCACTGCGGAGAGGTGTTTGGGTGTGAGTCACAATAAATGATAGTACACACAGAGGCAACATCAAAACATAAAAATCCACATGGAAGAGATAATGCTTTTTCAAATTATTTCTAGTTAAAATTCTTTTTGTTTGTTTGTTTGTTTGAATTTCAAGACATATAATTCCCAAATTTGTGGGTTTAGCCTCTTGAGAGGAGTTTACATTCTGCAATTAAAACCTTTTATAGGCTGCTTTCAGTGTTTAAGACCCAGTATAACATATGTTAAATAAAAATATAAATCAAATGTTAACTACATAAATAAGATATGAAAAAAAAAAACACTTAGGGGGGCTGCATTAGTGGTACTTTTTTTTTTTTTTTTTTACAGTTTTTCTTAAGTCCTTACAATAGCTCTACATGAATACTGCAGATATGATTTATTTATATGTATTACTTCTTTCAACTCTTTTGCATGTCTATAAATGAATGACCCAGATTATATTTGAAAAGGTTGCAAATGATCATCTTGACTCTTCTGATAGAGGTCAGTGGTTCATTTCTCTGATTTTGCTCGAACAACATTCAGCCTGACAGTCTGCAAAAACTATTTATGTCTCTTTTGCTCTGACACAGTATACAGACCAGATCACAACCTCTTTATAACCCGGTGTTATTATTTATATGTCATCTATGATTTGACCTACAAAGGGTGAGTGGGTGAAAACTCTGAGTCAGAAGCGCCATGAGTGACGCAAGGTGGGATTTACCCAATAAAATTTCCAACATCAACAGCTCTACGAATCTTTTTTTAAATACAGATAAAAGAATTGTTTGCTAGTTTCAACCCAGCGATGTTTGGCTTCCATGAGCGCGTCTCGCCTGACACCGCAGGCCGCTGTCGAGCTTTATATATGAGTAATAAACCAAACTGATACCGGCTGTATTTATCATCCACATATATTTAATAAGTCTGTAAAGACACATCACAACAAAAATGTCAAGTCGGTATGAGTTCAACATATTTACACTCAAACATTTGTTTAACACGTGAAGCACAACTGCTTAACACAGTTACACGAGACGAAATGTGTACAAAAATAGAATGTCTTCCAACTTTACAATATTAAAGGACAAATATACATTGCATTAGAAGCGTCCTTGAATCAGTCAGTGTACAAAAAGACACACAGCAAGGCACTAAAGGGGAAATATAGTCATCAACAAGCATGTTAGAATGAACACTTTGTCAATTCAATAACTTAAAACACTCTTCTTGCTCCAAAACGTTATTGCATTTATTTCACATTTTAACGCGCACACTGTTGCGCGCTTATGTGTTGGCGTTATAACAAAAAATCCCCTTTATATTACAAGCGCCCTTGTGTATTCTTATGCATTAATGGCTATATTTACTTTTAATTTTAGTAGACTGTACAGGCAAAGTGCATTCGTGTCAGTCTCTGTCAGTTCTGGAACAGGAATGGGCGGATGTGCGTAATTGCGCACGACTGCACAGAAGTTCTTGTTTCCCATCCTGTTGTTTAGGCTGCTATCTTTAATTCAAATCAGTTTCAGAATCATTATTTAAATGGTTCTTTTCTTTAAGAGGTTAGTGTGCGTCACGCTGCCATGGTGACAACAACGTTTTCCCGGGAAAACTATGAACAAATCCCGCTAGTTGCGCTGATGGCGCCTGACGGCCGCTCCACCCCGGAGCTGCTGGATGAGGAGGAGGACGATGAGGAGACAGTGGAGGACTTCCTCTCCTTTTGCCGCAGATGGATTTTAGTGTGTCTCTTCCTCTCGTCGCTCCGGGCGAATTTGCGGCCGCAGAAGTCGCACGCAAACGGTTTTTCTCCCGTGTGCGTGCGGATGTGCGTGGTGAGGTGGTCGCTGCGGCTGAAGTTGCGCATGCAGATGCGGCACTGGAATGGCTTGTGTCCGGTGTGGATGCGGATGTGTCTGGTCAGTTCGTCAGAGCGGGAGAACCGCCGGTCGCAGCCATCAGCCGGACAGGGGTACGGCCGCTCATGGATGGGCGTCTTGCTGGGTCTGTTCGGGTACTTTCTGGGCCGCAGGATCGGTCTCAGGGGCAGGTTCTGAGGGCTGTAGGCAGAGGGGAGCCTCGGCCCTCCCTCGGAGCCACCGCCACCCGGACCCCCCAGCGTAAAGTTCCTGATAGTGTTCAGCGGGGTCAGGGGTGGAGGGACACGGAATGTATCGAGCGGACATGGACCAAACGGTTTCCGATCTTGGATACCTCCCGTGTGCATGTCCCGCTGGCAAGCAGGCTGGAAGAAGCCCGAGTAGTCGGGGATGATGGGGAAGAGCCCCGGCGCGTCTGCGCTGCCTGGCTGCTTGGGTGAGGAGTAAGAGGGCGGTGGGTAGGAGGCGATGGGGCAGGTAGAGGTGGACAAAAACGCAGAGGGGTCCTGGTACACCTCCCCGCAGCCAGAAGAGGAGTAAGGAGGTGGTGGGGAGTACAGGTGATGGTGGTGGTCTATCTCTGGCTGGTTCTGAGCCGCCATGGTGCAGCTCAAATTTCCGGCAGAGAAGTGATTGGGAGAACCTGAGGAAGCCGGGGAGGAGGACGCTGAAGAGGAAGGAGGAGGAGGAGGCGGTTGGGCGACATTGAAGATGCCCGAGACGATGTTGATGACTCCCTCGGGGTTCCAGTTACCTGGATACTGGGAGTCGATGGAGAACTTTCCCATGTAGGTGAAGGTCTGGTTGCGGTGGGATGCGGGCTGAGAGAAGCCGCCGGAGTAAGGGGAGAGGTCCAGAGAGCGCTTCTCCACACTCATGTCTGCACTCATCAAACCATCTGCGGATCAAAAACAAAACAGGACGTTAGTGAGGAAACAAAACTGATTAATTAAGCTGTTCACACCAGACAGGAAAGTGGGCTTTAAGTGAGAGAAGCTGGTGCGCTCTTGTTCCATTACGCACGGACTCCCATGTTCTTACACCAATATACGGAACTTTTTAGCGAACTTTTTTTATCATGACAGGTAAAACATTAATGATGCTTTTCTGGAGCAGAGTTGAAATGACTGCACACTCAGCATATAACATTTCACAGATGAAAAAGCAATATGTCTTCACTCCAAAAGTGTCAAACATGCGTGCCATCTTACCTGCTACATTAATCTGGTCGTAATGAGCTCCCACATCGGTGTTGGGGAAGATAGCCACGGAGGTCGGCAAGCTGGAGCCGATGTCATCCACCGAGTATACGCTCTCTGGATGCACGAATCCCCCGAGATTTACCGGCACTTTCTCCAAAGTTTTAGCCGTCATTGTTAAAGAGAAACTACCGCGTTTTGTCTGTCTGTTGTTTCCTTCAAGCTTTGAACAAGTAACAGTGTTTAACACCAGCCGAGCGCGGGTCACCACTGCATGTCTTTGTCTGTCACCGGGTGTGAGAGGATGAGCTCCGTGCGTCTGGTGAGCTTCATGCGCTCTGGTGATAAAGTCAACACCGCGTAAAGTAACTCTTTTTGGGAAGTGGGCCCTGGCACTAGTATGTATATATGGGGAACCTTTTGAATGCGGCTGCGACGTCATTGCCCAAACATGGAGTGGGAGGGGTGATGAGAGCGGAGAGCGAGAGGCGCTGCCGACGCTGATTGGCTGGGCGGGCTCCGTGACGATTTCAAAGGGAATCACTTGTCAATGGAGAACCCGCTGCTCCAGGAGAGATAAAACGGACGTTTTTCCACTCGGTGCCAAACAAAAAGAAAGTGCAATAAAACAATAAAGCAACAAAATATTTCACTGTGAGCAAACACAGCTCTTATTTCTGTAAGTTTCTTTCAAATATCATTCTTTTTTAAAAATGTATTCTGGTATATCTTTTATCGAAACGCGCTATGATATCAAAAGAGGAATTCCGGTTGAGCTTCTTAACCCATAAAAGGTTGAATCCGGTAAGCAGGGGAACAGCCCCTATACTCCATATTTGGTTTAGATTCCGGAAAGTGATCATCGGAAAGTGACGAGTTTTACCGAGCTGAGCGAGAGAGAGAAAGCCGCCCTGGCATAACCACAATCAAATGAGACGGACAGAGGAGCGGAATTTACTCCTTTGGGTGCGACAGGCTGCATGAGCTCGGAAACTTCTGTCAGTCTTATTTGACTATGCTCTAGGAAAGAATAGATCTGGTTCACTGACGAGTTAAATATAGTTACTTGGAGCTATTTACAGTCAGAGAAAGGAAAGCAATATTTATAGAGGCGGTGGTGGTGGGCCATGAGAAATAAACCTACAGGTGAAAATGGAAAGGTGGCAGTGGTCCACATTATGAGGACAGGCTTGATTTATTTCTGATTTTGAAAATTTTAAAAAAACAACTTAAATTCATAATCCATCAGTATGGTGTTGTTTTATAATAACATGTCATAATATAAAATTGTGATTTAATCAAAAATAATAATCAAGAACAGGAATACAATGTGGAGTTTGTGTCTTTTCACATGCTGCTGTTGCTTATAATGCTTACCCTCATGAATCGTGTAATACTACACTCTTTGTTAAGATGTGTTTATTAGTCCCGGGAGACTTGTGTGCCCTCCTGTGGCATCACTGGGAACTGTGCCTCTCCCGCTGTCTCTCTCTCGTCCTGCTCTGTGAGCTGGTGAAAGTCCCTCCGTGGGTGGAGAAAGTTGACAGACAGAAAACAGATAATATTGGGCACTTTGAACGGAATATAGTTTCCATTTTGTGTCTATGTATGTTTGTGTGTGTTGCACAGCCGCATCACACAATCACCACTGTCACCCTGTCATCTAAATATAGGTTTAAGTCTGAGGTTAGGGTGTCAGACTTTTAAAAAGTCAAACGTTGACTGATAATGTCACAAGAACCTTTCACTGACCCTGCTGCAACTGACACTGGATATCATGAGGACAATGGAACTGTTTAACTGGTAGCTGTTCTTCAAGACATCACAATCAGCTTTAATGGCCAAGCATGTGCACATACAAGGAATTTGATTCCAGTTTTACATTGCTGTCCATGTACTAACTCACACATAAATAGACATAACAGCTAAGACCAAGAGCAACACAGCTGAACAAATAAAGGTAAACCATAGACAGGATCATTATACACACAAGTATTGAAAAAACAAATGTATATATTTACGTAAATATATATAAAAATCACCAGTGACCCACAATATAAATAAAGAGTCTCTAAAAGTCCCGTGTCCAGTTGTTAAGAGTGTAAACAGTGCAAAGAAATGAATATTAAATAAGAGTTTATGGACAGTATATGACATATACTGCAGTGTACCTAATATAGATATGTATGCACTTTGTTTATACATAGGCTGTCTTTATAAAGTACACTGCAAATTATTTCCAGAAAGTTGCAAGATGTAACTGTACTATTTCACAATGAATTACATTATTATCACCTCACAAGCTTTAACTATGATATTTTACTAAATTCAGAATTTTATTGTGAAATTCATGCAGGTAAATATAGTAATTTTACATAAGTACACTGCTAAATTACAGTAATATATGGAGTTTAACTGTATGTATGTTTGACGGATATGGGGCAGCTGCTGTGGCTCAGTAGGTAGAGCAGGTTGTATACTGAACACCAAATTGCTGTGTGTAAGTGTGTGTGAATGGTTAACTGAGTAGCATGTGGCATCTTTTATCGTAGCCTGGGCCTCCAGTGTATACGTGTGTGTGAATGGGTGAGTGTCACATTTAGTGTTAAAGAGCTTCGAGTGGCCAGAGGATAGAAAGGCACTATACAAGTGCAGGTCCCTTTACCATTTAAAGGAATACTTCACTCACTAAATGACCATTTGTAGATCAGTGAATCATTCCATGTTACTTTGAATTTATGAAGAAAACTTTGTTTTTCCAGAACAGAAAGAAGATGGCAAACATATTGCCTTACTGATTGATATGGGATCATGCTTAACAACATCAAAACTTTATCAAAACATCCACTTACAAATTCTCACACATACATTGTATTCGCTAAACCTGGTAGGTAGTGACATCCGGTGTCAGATACCAACGAAAAAAGCTGTGATATGCGGCCGAATGTCATGGCTGCGTAACAGCGCCGAAAGTCTGAGTAGGGTAGGTGGGAGTGGTGGTGGATAGGTCCAACAGCCACCGACTTTCACCCAGGTAGCCAGTGTTTGCTTCCTGTATGATTGTAAAGTTAACCCTGTTAAATTTTCTCAAACCCAACCTTGAATATCATATCTGGATGTGGAAGGTCCATGACCAAACGTCTATATGTGACAAGGTTGGAGTGAGAATGTGTTGATCTGCTACATAATAATGTATAAATGTAACATATCTGTGGTTTGTATAAAACATAAAATGCTAACATTTATTTTGGTTATTGAATTGGCAAGGGAGAGGCATTGATGAAGATCATCATCTTGGTATATTTTTCATATCTGATTTCCACTTAATTGTGGCCTTAATTATTTGAATGCCCCCTTTGTTTAAAATCTCAGTAAAAATTACTGTAACCTGCTTTGTTGTTTTGGTCTGATATTATATAGTTTTGATTTTATTCTCTCTTTACTCTCATTGTAGTTTTCAGAATTTTTCATTCTGTGTTTTACTGACATGATACAGCCCTTTTCTGTTTTAGATTTCTGCCTTCTGTGCACGACTTACTACACGCACTAATTCTGTCTGACTGTCTGGAACGACTGCTTAACCATCAGCTTCACCGTCACTACTACTATTGCCTGTGTTTCATACTTTTCTACTGCTAACAGTACAAATAATAATAAAAAATGATGAGTGTGAAAGAAAGGTCACTGATATATCATCAATTCTGCTTTTCAAGCCTGTAGTTACGTGTCTTTACATCTAACATAAGGTGTGACTAATGAGACAACTGTTTAAATAGCTTCACAATGTCACATTCACACACACATCTTTCACATTAATCAGCACACTAGTCAATAAACCCTGTCAATAACAGCTCTATTCTTTTAACACATGCCCTGATGCCGTCTGTTTGTGTGTGCCTGTGTGTGTGTGTGTCTGTGTGTGTGAGTGTTAGTGGCTATGTTATCAGCAGGTGGAAGAGGAAGTGGAAAAGAAAAAAAAAAGACAGAGAGAGAGAGAGAGAAAGAAATATTCTCACTGGCATTGTCCTTTTAACTATTTCAGAAAGTGCAGTGGAGATTGTGTGAAATAGTTGGAGACATATTATATAAACAGTCATACCAGAGAACTTTAAAACCTGTCAAGAAGGATATGGTGAGTAGATGTTCCCAACGATTGTTCCCTATATAAAAAACAACTAAAAGCTGGTGTCTATTAAATGGAGCAAAAAGTAAGGGGTGTCACATTACAAGATTTTTCAAAGCCCAATGCTACAGGGGTTTACTGAATAAGGTTATGTAGAGTCAGATGTTGTTTTAATCATATGGCACTTTCACTTTCAGTTTCAGGAAGTTACAAAAAGTTGTTGGACAGCCCCCAGTTCGAAAGTTGGAAGGGTGGGAGGAGAGGTTTCAAATGCCATCAAACATAGTTTGAAGCATAAGCCTACCTCAGGCTTTAGGTTAGCCAACTTTAACACTTGGTTAAGATTAGAGAAGGAATTTTTTTACAGTTAAAAACCTCCTCATAGTTACATGCCTCTGCAAACCACTCAAGTTGCAGTTACACTTAACACCCATGTCTTTCTGTGCAGACTCATATGTAGCCATGACAGCAGACAATGCTTCAAATATGGATGTTGCTGCAAAGAAGCTACGTAATCTAAAACATGAATGCTTCACACACATATCCCCCCCATCAGCACAGAAGATCTATGCAATTAGCACAGTTTCAAGGTGGACACGCAAGATGAGTGTCATCAATTCAGTATCTGATCGAATGTTTCCTCCTCTGTTCCTGAGATATTAAGTTAAGTAATGGCCAGAAAAGTGTTTTTGCAGAACATCATGTAACAGTGAAGTTGACCTTTGACCTTTTGGATATAAAATTTTATCCTATTAGATATATGTGTGAAGTTTTGTCTTAACATAGCATATAAATTCTTGAGTGAAAACATGTTTTGCTGTTGAGGTTACTGTGACCTTTGACCACCAAAATTCTAATAAGGTCATTATTGACTCCTTTGCACAAAATTTGGGGAAATTTTCCTTTGATGCCTTTTCGGAATATATAGCAGTTGAGAGAATAAGATAAATACAAGGTCACAGTGACCTTGACCTTTGATTATCAGATTCTGATCAGTTTATCCTTGAGTCCATCCACAGCCTTGACCACTGCAACCATAACGAGTACCTTCAGTATTGTCTAACCTGGAACCTATTTTCCCACATTTTTGTGTCTAAGCAACTAACAGAGACAACAATTTTTTAAACTGGTCCAGTATTGAGTGAGAGCTCTGTAGTCAGCAGCGGCGAAACAGGGTGCAATATAATCACTCAGGGCATGTTCACACCATTGATGTACAGCCACTAAAAATTCTTGGTTTTGCCACTGACAAGCTCAGATTATTATTCTAAGTGTCTGACAACATTATGGAAAGCATCCCTACAGAGCCCTGAAACAGCCATTAGACATTCTTTTCAGGGGACTTTTATGTCTTGATGCCACTTTTCATCTCCAGCTCTATATTTCCATCTTTTTAAATAACTCTGAAGTTCTTGGTAGGGTATCAGTGGAAACAAAGTCAAAACTCCATGAGACCTGGCTGATTCATACAGTATTTATCTTAAACAAATGTGTATGAACTGAAACACAAGGTGTTTTCGTACTGCTGCTCCACCACATGACGCATACTCCTCCTGCTGCGCTCTCAGTCTACTGTGCGCTGACTTGATAGGGGAGGCCAGAATATAACTAGCTAGGTGTAATAAATAAAAAAACTAGTTCGTTAAATCAAAGTTCTATGTTGCAAACAAAATGGGCATTTTTTCCATTCATGACATAAATATGTTATCCATCACATTATTTGCGCTTTCTTGAATAAAATATGTGGATTCAGGTGCATCCCTAGTCTATGCAGTCATATTGGAATTCATGCGACTTTTATGTTACTCTAGATTGACATTTGCTTGAACTGAATGTCTCTAGATGTCAGTCTTGTTGTGAGGTAATGACAGATGTTGTTAAAAGTAGTCCTAGACATCCTGAAATCTTGGATGAAATCTGCTCCAGTGAAGCCATTCATGTCATGATGATCCTACCACTGCTGGCTCCGACTCTGCATTGGCACACACATCTGTACAGATGTAGCAGCCAATTTATTTTAAAAAAAAAACAAAAAGAAGCCATACATAAAAATTTGGCTCCACTTATCATCATCCTAATAAACAGTTCACAAACTCACTGGCTTCCATTTCACATGCTGACTTCAATGGCCTCCATGATTACTTCCATAAAATAGCGTGCTGCGTGATGCCTTTGTTATTGTTCTGTTGAGCATGCGGGTCAGATCAGGATAGAGACCAGTTCACACTGGAATCTGATTTTAAAAAATAATGTGAACAGTCAAACAAAATTGACCAATAAATCTACGACATCTATTGCACGTCTGTCCATCCTGGAAGAGGGATCCCTCCTCGGTTCCTCTTCCTTCCACCATTTTCTTTTCCCCGTTAAAGGTTTTTTTGGGGGAGTTTTTCCTTGTGAGGGTCCAAAGGACAGAGGGATGTTGTATGCTGTAAAGCCCTCTGAGGCAAATTCTTACTTGTGATATTGAGCTTTAATCAATAAAATTGATTGATTGATTGATTGACTGACTGAGTGATCTAAATTGAGCATGAATGCTTGCAGTGTGAACGCAACCTGAACTCTGTGTTCTCAAGATAAACCAAAAGTTTGCAGTCATGCAGGCACTACGTAGTCCTTTGACATACAGTGGTGGAAAAAAGTTTTCGGACACCCTTAAAATTTTACACAATCTCAAATATTATCATGAAATATTTGTGGAAAAATCTTTTTTTGTGTTCAAAAGGTGTGGCTGCATTAGACAGATACAAACAAATACAAATTATATTTTTTTGTTTATTGTTTACAAGAAAAACTAACAAAACTGAATTCTTGACAGTTTCAATATGTCAGTTCTCAACATTGTCGGTATCAAAGTCAACAAATAACAGAGAATGTGTTCAAAACTGAACAAAAAATAATTAAAGCATCACATCATCAAATTAATATTTAGTAGTCCTGCCATTGGCACGTAGTAGAGCTCTAATCCTGGCTGGCATGTTCCCCACAAGCCTTTCACACTGCTGAGGGGTAATCTTGTCCCATTCTTCTTGATTTACTGCTTTTAATTCTTCTAAATTCTTTGGTTTATGCTTTGAAACAGACCTTTTGATAATCCACCACAGATTTTCAATGGGGCTCATGTCCGGGGATTGAGCTGGCCACTCTAAGACCTGGATACTGTGCTCCTGCAGCCAAGTTCTACTGGCCTTGGATGTGTGGCAAGGGGCATTATCTTGTTGAAACATCCAGCTTTTACCTCGACGGAACAGTGCACGCGCAGAAGGGAGCATGTGGGTTTCGAGAATGGTACAATACTTGGTAGAGTTCAATGTGCCATCACAGACAGTGAGACCAACACCAGCAGCACTCATGCATCCCCAAACCATGATACTGCCTCCACCATGCTTGACAGTAGGTACTGTACATGCTGGAGATAATGCTTCGTCTGGCCTTCTGCGTACCCTCACATTAGTAGGAGGAAGATAAAGCTGGAAACTGGACTCATCTGACCACAAAATCTTCTTCTAATTCCTGGCTGTCCAGTTCTTGTATGCCTGGGCCCAACGACGCCGGGCTAACCTCTGTCTCTCATTGATCAGGGGCTTCTTGATAGCCTTGTAAGACCTTAAGCCATGATCTAAAAGTCGGCCACGTACAGTGCGGGTGGAACACTGGACACCAGTTTGGTTTGACCACTGCTGCTGAGGCCTATGATGTCATTTGGCGGTTTTGCCTGCACATGCGGATCAGGATGCGGTCATTTCTTGCTGAAGAAACCCTTGGACGCCCAGATCTTGGTTTGTCTTCCAAGCTGTTGGTTCGTCTGTATTTCTGCAGAGTGTATCCAACTGCTGAAGGACTGCATCTGCACTTCCTGGCTATCTGGCGGCAGCTGTACCCTTACTGGCTGAGAATCTTTATCTTCAGGCGTGTTTCCTGCGTTAGGTTCCTTGTTTTAGCCATTTTTGTGTCTGAAGAACTTTCAAATGTGCTGCCTTTATGTAGACACGAAGCTTGGCAACAAAAAATGTGTCTTTTAATAAAAAGAACGACCTTCATCACTGGTACCAAAGTGACCCAATACTCAAAATTTCTTATGTATTTTTATGGAACCAATCAATTTTAAGTTTTTGATGGCTTTTTTAGGATTTATTTAGTATTTTGGCTGTGACAGTACTAAAAGAAATTGCACTTGAAGACCTAAGAGTGATTCTTAATGCAATATTTCACAAATGCATGGGGTGTCCGAAAACTTTTTTCCACCACTGTAAATGCTAATGTCGGTATGCTAACAATTATTGAACATTTTGTATGACATCCTACAAATATGCATGCACAAGTGTTTTTATGATATCCTACAAATTTACACCCCACAATTGATGTTATGTCCTTAACATACAGTACATAATTAATGTTAAGTCGTGGATGTTAGGTTTAGGCAATAGAAGTTACTGTGGTTAGGTTTAGGAAAAGAAGCATGGTGAGAACGTACCCTAAAATGACTCAAAGGTCACTCAAATTTCACACGGATGCGAACATGTGACACCAGGGGAAAGTCCCAGGGAAAGTCAGGTTTGATACCCATCAACCAGCCCAACCTGCCACCTTACAAGCATTTGGGACTGCTTCCTTGTTTACTGCCATCAGCGCAGTGGTCACATGATTGCAGCTTTTCAAAATACGTGGAATATGTACAAATTTGGGTGCATCGCTTTTCATAGGAAATCATATGAAATATTTGTGAGAACAGCCTGACAAGGTAGCCTACAATGTTAATCACCTTACTTTTGCGTGTTAACATGCTAACATTTGCTAATTAGTACTATGTACAAACTACAGCTGAGGCTGACGGGGATGTCATTAGTTTTGCAGGTATTTAGTTAAAGGAACATGGAATGGAGAGGACCATGAGTGTGTGTACCAAATGTTTTATGGCATTGTATTGGACAGTCAATGAGATAGTTCACTGAAAACCAAAAATGGCAACCTCATTGTGGCACTAGAGGAAAAGTCAGACAATCACTAAAATCAGTAGGGTTGATCCTCAGCAGATCGTGAATGTCTATATTTCATGTCAGTCTTGATATATTTCAATCTGGACCAGGGTGGTGGACTGACGAACCAACATTGACATTCATGAAGCCACACTGCTAGCATGGCAAAAGATAAATATTTTTCGATCTTCCCCTGATCAGGCTACTTCTAAAAAAAGCATATGAGTGTGATGTGATAGTCACCCATAATTATCAGGCATGAGAGAGTTATGACATCACTCACATTTGACATCAACCCATAACAGTTATTGTAACCTACTGCAGCAGCAACCCAGGGGAAATCCCTGTACTGTCCCTAAAGTATACCGACTGTATTGTGACTGATAGTGTGCCTGTCGTTATCAGTTGATCAAAATAGACAAAAGGCCTTATCTAATGATATTATAGATTAGTTGATGGTGTCCAGTGTCAACAGTTAGACAACAAAGCCTTTATTGACATCACAGCATAAATATTTCATTATCAGGTCATGGTGTGTCATGACCTTCGGTACAAACAGAAACTATGCTGCATTCCAGCATATTTTAGAAAGCTGATTTAGAAAGTGATTTTTAGAAAGTTGGAAACAGATCTTTGTACTTGACCTTTCAGTTGTAGATGCAGTGGTAATACAGTATTTTCTGACAATACAGCATTATGGTTATCTTCCTCAAAATACAATCTAGTTCACTTTCAAACATTCCCACTCAGGTTATATCACTGCCATGAGTTAAATATGAGCGTACATACAATTATTTTCTTGACTGGTGACTTGTCACAGACATCAAGAAAAAACCCACACTGGATACAGTTTGCTTTTGTAGCCCACATACTTTCTCTGTGTAGGAGTTCAGCAACTGGAGTGTGTGCATGCAAAATAATGCATGTGTTAATGTGTGTTAGTGGGGTGGAGAGAGACGATGAGTGTGCAACTGTCAAAGTGAGAAAGCTAATTTGGTATAAATTTAAATCTGACCCATCTTCGAGTGACAGATCAACAAACAACAGTGGCTGCCCCCACAGATACACTGCTGACTTTCGGTGCCCATATATGGAGCACTGAAAGGCTTATTAAGGACTTTCAATGGCCTACATATGTCATATTAAATATCATCAGCCAGCCAGTATGATGGAGTATGTTCCTCCCAAACCACAGCTCCATAAAACAGCCCGAAAGCTTGACAAAATATTTTATTTGAAGTCTTCATCCATGACTTCTGTAAATTATTTTATCCTCAACATATAAAGCATTACCATCTAGAAATACATGTATTCATGTAAGACAGAAATTTGTTTTTCAAATGTCATTCACTATTGAATAGGCCAGGCTGTTCTCATGAACTGTTCGTATGTATACCTACAAAAAAGTAATGCAACAGAATTGGTATATAACCCAAGTAATTGGAATAGCTGTGATCATGTGACCTATGTGCTGAAGAAGCAGGTTGAGGTGTTGGATGGATCAAACAAATACAGAACTTTGTCACAGTGTCATGTGAAAACCAAGGGTACAGCCTCGCCATGTTTCTTTTCTTTAACCTAACCTACTTCACTTGCCTAAACCTAACCTGTGTAACTTTACGTTAAGTACCTAACTTTATGTTAAGTATGAGACTTGACAACACCCAACCATGTTTGTTTTCCAAAACCTAACCCACGTAATTTTACATTAAGTACAAGTGTTTTGGTCCGGGAGGTCCAAGCTCGCAGTGTCTGAATATACAGAACTGCGAGCAGACCTCCACGGGCTGATGATGCAAAGGCAGCCTGGGAGGAGGTCACCACAATTGTAAATCAATGTTGTGTTTCTCTCATGCGCGCGTGCGCTCTCTCTTTCTCTCTCGAAGTCTCACTCTGTTTCTTTTCTTTTGACTTTTCTAAGATGACAGATGCTGAATATATACTCCCTATCTGATGCTGTGGCTGTTTGTGGTTGGCTGAGGGGGATGTGAACTCATAGTTTGCAGCTGTGTTAATCAAATCAGGTTGGGTTTCCATTACGCGTGCCAAACAGTGCCAATCCCCTTTGACCTGACATCAGATGTGACGGGACAGTTGATATAAAGATACATTTATGTGCTGATTGCAGAATGTTGGATTGAATAGTGTTCAGCTGGTGAGCTTTTACCACACCTTCGGCGAAGTCTTTTGGCACGAAACTGTCACTGCGTCAAGCTGGAATTGTCAACACCTCCCCCTGCTGCGCCGCCACACCCATCTCAGCGCACCTCGGTCTGCCAAACTACTGAACTGAGCACACCTTGGGTTGCGCAGCTCGAAACAAGCTCTGCGTGGGGTTTGCCACCCTACACCACCCTGCGCCGCGCCGGGAAACTAGAGCCCTAAGTGTGTAAAAATGGTGAGTAACAGTGACATCAGCGGTCAAATTCTAGATTGCAGGGCTCTCTTGCGCTCACTCGCTCACCCCTCCCGTCGGGTAAGTGATGGTGGCCTCTTCGGACAAAAAGCCTTGCGCAGACAGAGATGGCATCATCCACGAGTTTTTCAAGTTTTTCAGGAGTAGGCCTATCTAGCGATGAGGTGAATATTTATTTAGGAATCTAAACCATGTTACGATATTGTAGCGACCCTGCAGTAAATGTTCTGTTATAATGTCAATGTTCTGTGAGTTAATGGCATGTTTGGGATTGAATGAGTATAGGTAGGGGGGTGGGGTGCAAGTGTGACGGGGATGAGAGCTGTGTGAGTGATTATTGTTGTCACATGCATACACTATCATAGCTTAATATATATATATATAACATATGTACTACCAATGTATTGCATGCCTGTCCGTCCTGGAAGAGGGATCCCTCATTAGTTGCTCTTCCTGAGGTTTTTATCATTTCTTTTCCCTTGTTAAAGGTTTTTGAGGGAGTTTTTCCTTATCTGCCGTGAAGGTCCAAGGACAGAGGGATGTTGTGTGGTGTAAAGCCCTGTGAGGCACATTGTGATTTGTGATATTGAGCTTTATAAATAAAATTGAGTTGAAATGAAATTGAATTGAAATCTAACTTTATTTGGAGAGCTGTGGTGGGCTGCAAACTCTGGCCTCCCTCCCCCTGCTTTGTTGCATTAAGGCTACAATACATCCTGCTCTCACCCTGATCATTGGTATTCCTTGGGATACTGTATTGACAGAACAGACCACAAAAGCATCAGATACAAAAGGCTTTATCCTCTGAATACAACCTCTACCATGAATACAAGCAGCAAATGTCTTGGCCAGTAGTTGACAAAATGTCTTGCTCTAGACCAAATGATTGACTTGTCATCCCTACAGCCCATAGACATATATACATAGACGCCGCATTGACTGCCGCTGCCTATTGGAGCCGATGTCCCAGCCGGCCGCCATCTTGGATGGGTCTCGCTTTGGCCCCACAGTGCATTCACTTCTATTGAGGAAGGAGCTGTTTGCATAAGTACAATAGAATAACTCACTGAATTTTCAACTGATTTTCTCGCGGTTTGGTTTGTTACAAACGGCACACATGTAGTTATGATACAGGATGCTTTCGTACATCAAAAATGCAGGATTTCATGCTTTAATGCTTTCTGCAGATAGCAACAGCATGTTATTTAGGTCACAACACAGTTCTTTTATTCAGAGAGAGAGAGAGAGAGAGAGAGAGAGAGAGATGTATATACTGTATAAACACAATATACACAATACAATACAAAACATAGTATAGCATATTATGTATAGCACACCTTTGTGCACATATTCACTTTTCCACCAGCTGTGCTGCAAATATCCCCTGCTGCTCATCCTTCTGTATCTTTTTTTCAAATTATCTTGACCACAGTCCCATTTTCATAGTTATAATACCAATACCAAAATTAATTTCAGTGTTTATGTAAATATTGAAAATGTTTTTTATGACTTTTGAGGGATCACAGCAGTCAGTGTGCTAATAAGAAGAAGAACTTTATTAATCCCCAAAGGAAATTTCAAAGAAGTCTGTAAGATCTTCTACTTAACAAAGAATTATGAGGTACACAGTATATATATATATATATATATATATACCACTCTGGGGTTAGGTGAATAAAAGAACTGTAAAGCATGAAATCCTGCATTTTTGATTTACGAAAGCATCCTGTATCATAACTACATGTGTGCCGTTTGTAACAAACAAAACCGCGTGAAAATCTGTCGAAAATTCAGTGACTTATTCTATTTTACTTATGCAAACAGCTCCTCCCTCAATAGAAATGAATGCACTGTGGAGGCAAAGCAAGACCCATCCAAGATGGCGGCCGGCTGGGACGCGCTCAGGCGGTCAATGCGGCATCTACGTATGTATATATGTCTATGCTACAGCTTGCCAGTGAGACCACAAACGTTGCGCTTTTAAAAGAAGTACATTAGTTGCAAATTGTTTAGATCATATGCACTTCCTGAAACAACATTCTGCTTTTATAAAATATGCTATATATATAATTAATGCATCTATAGAATTAAAAGATTTATCCAGAATTTTTTAAATATTCTAGACTCTAATGTTTCAAATGTTGCCATTGCCTGTCCTCAGTTAACCCTTGCACCACTGTGTGGGCCAACGCCTCAAACATTTTCTCTTAATGTTATGGGATAATACCTCACCCACATCACTCCCACCTAACTTCCACTCTTCCTGTCGTGTCAGTACATATTGTCTATTAAAGCAACAATAGAAAATAAAATATCCTTAACCAGAAAATAAATCCAACAATCAACCTATCATCCAGCAACATTAATCCTAAGTAAAACAATAAAATCTTCTCTTGCCATATATTAACAATAGCAAATCCATCCTTTCAGAGGAGATTTTTTAGTAAAAGCATGTATTTTTAGAGACTTTTTGTCTGTCAAGGTTTCACATGCTCATTTTGATTTAAACATTCCTCTGACTGCATGACTTACAGCTGTTGTAGGTTGAAAACTGTTGTATATGATGTTTGGATATCACATCCATGTACAAATGAATGTAGATAAAATCACCCCTGTGGAGAGTTTAGGTCAATGAAGCAACAATGGAAATGGAATGACTTATCTGCCACCCCTCTCTCCTGCAGTACATGGAAGTCAAATATTGCCTTGAATGGGTTTGCATTGGAGTTAGTTTTAAGTCTGGTGTGTCTCATAGAGACCCCAAAGGGTGCCTTTTGCATCATTATCACACACTGTGTGGAGAGATAAATGTGTCGCTGGTTTGATGACCTGGGGTGAGAATGGACTGCCTGAATCTAGCTCTGTGCTTAACACGTAAACATGAGGTTGACATTAATCATCATCGTCATCTTAACCTTGGGAAAAAATAACTCCTTTCCTCAACTATTCCTGAACTGAACTAAAGAAATATACACACAGTACACTATGATGACGCTACCTTTGTTCAAACTAGTGTGGAAAGACCTGTGGTAACAAATTCAAAGCCACAGTACACACGGACCTTGATGCAGGAAGCTGACACTTTGATCCAGAGCTGCTTTTACTGTGAGCAGCAGGTCCTTCAATGTCCTGCTCAGACACTTCAACAGGACAGTCTTTCTAACCGTCACACCAGTCATCACTGGAACACACATTCATGCCATTTTACTTGAGGTGGAAGATCATTACCCCTAATTCTGAAAGTCACCACTCTTAAATCCATAATTCTTTCTTTAAAGCAGCGTTCCTGCCACCATGACTATTAGCTTTGTTGCATCACAGACTGACAGCTTTCATCCCTTGCTGTGTGAAACATGAAAGCAAGTGAAAATGCTCTGATATCAGTCCAAGATAGAGGAGAAGAAAAGAAAAGAGAGAAATGGATAAAAGAAGAGCTGCTGAGTGGGATAGCTCTGTGATACAGAGACATGCCTTGTCTCAGTTGGCCTGAACAGCAGCTTTGTGGGGGGTAGAACTGCTATAATTACATACTGTAACTGTTATTGTTCTGCATAACAGGGCTGAATCCATAATGCTATTCACAAGATATAACATATAAACAAGAATCTGTGTAAGAACATTTTGCAATGTGACTACTTTAAGGGAAAAACTCAACATTTGTGGGATCACTAACTGTGTTCACTTCCTCACTGACTGCGTGTTCAGACAGAATGTGAAACAAACCTTAGGATTGGTGTGATTTTATACAAAGTACACAGACAGGCGTAACTACATGCATTTAAATTTGTACGTGTGGTGGCACAATTTGACGCAAAGAAGAGTCTGTGCATGTTGAAAATGTTTCAACTCTCAAGATGTTTTAGATGTGTTTGTTATTGGGGGTGGGAATCAGCAGAGGCTCCATGATACTATATTATCATGATATTCAGGTCATACAATATTATTGCAATCTTAAACATTTTGCAATATGCTGAGTCTTAACAGTCTTTTCTCAATTGCAAATTATGCCCCAAAAAGAAAAATCTGTCAGCATCTGTTTTATATAATAAAAACCTTTTTTTTTTAACAGCAAAATGTATCTTGGACTGAAAAACTCCCAATTCATTTTATTATTCTAGAAGGCTACCAAAAGTTTAAACTGTATTTGCAATATTGATTATTTAGGCTATAGAATAAAACATAAACTATACTTGGCATCTGTATATTGATATGATATTACCACACGAAAATATTGCCAATATAGTATAAGCCATTCCTTCACCATCCTAGGATTTGCTAATTCGCTTAAGGTACACTGGGCATGCCCATGGCAATTTAAACATGAGGCAGATTGTATACTCTGCAGTTGGTTGCTTAGTTACAGAGAATACTATGGAAATGGTGAAAAGTAAGACCAGAGATTTCTTTGTTTTGACAGACAATGAGATGGAATTGTTACTGAAAGAGTAACATATGAGTACAAGGCAGTCAAGGTGACATAAAACAGATTAGGAGTCGTTACAAAGCAAATAAGCGGTACAAGGAGCGTTATCCATCGACCGAGGAAGCCATGGCGATGGAAGAAAATAGGATGACAACATCCTTTAAAATAACTCAAAATTAACGTGGACTCAGACAGTCCTGAACACCATTCTCCTAGAGCAAAGTCCTGTTTTTTGTGACTCATCCGCCACCCCAACCTGCCTCTATATACACTGACATTCAGTCTTTGAGCTACTTCCGTTTACAACCTTTTACAACAACCAATAATTATCAGCACTGTTTCTGAATTTTTTCTACACAGTCATCTATATTGCCAACGTCAGGGTATATTTTAGCTGGTCTTTGTAATCATGTAGTTGCTCTTTTTATGGCTTAGTTACAGCAAATAATAATATACTTTTTTGGACTTTCTTTGTAGTAATCTCGTTTTGTGTTTTATATTGCTTGTTTAATAGCTGTACATTTTTAATTTTGTTGTTCTGTGTTGTAACTTATGTTGCTGCCTGTCTTGGCCAGGACACTCTTAAAAAAGGAGATTTTTTTTTCGTGGTTTAATCAAAGTTGAATAAAAAAAAGAAATAGAAAAGATCTTTTTAACTAACAGCATTTAAGTACTATGTCAAGTTAGACTTGGAAAAAATCTAAACCTAACCTTTAATATTATTTTTTCTGGGCATTTTGCCTTTTTTCAACACTTGATTGCAGACATAGGCAACATTGGGAGCAAGCAAGGAAGAATAGAAACCCTCAGAAAAAAAACTTTACTGAGGGCTGCCCCTGAAGCTCAAGTTCCAATTTCTGTGTTCATGCCAAACACTGATATTGCGATATTTTTCATATAAAAAGGGGCCTAACGGTCATTTTAACAGGTGGCACTCTCCCTCTGCACACAGCCCTATGAGACAGTTCCTGTTGAAACACCCCTGTCACAGAGGTTCACCATAATGCATGACAAGCCTACAACTAGAGGTTCACCACAAGAACACACACATATACAGGCAAAACATGCAAGCAAATACAGTCTATGGTTTCCTCTCTTTCTTTTTCTTTCCTTCTGTTCCTTTTACTTACGAGCCCTATCTTTTTTCCATCTTAAATATATGTGATGAGTTCAGCAGGTGTTTTCGGACAGTTTTTATGTCCTTGTAGTCAGTGTAAATGGTGTCAGTATACAGGCTGCATGTGTAGAGAGCCTCCCACCCTGCTAATACAAACATGCGGCCGCCCCTGTAAAGTTCCAGAGTAAAGTGTCATAGCTGTAAGTGTACAGTCATCGTCCCCGTCACCATCCACCTCTGCTCCACACTACACTGCAGTGCTGCTGTGGTCTGACTGATCTGACATCTCACTGCATAGCACTGTTCCACTGTGGAAACACAGATGTCTTCAGTGCACTGCTGTACTGATCCTGTCCTTTTCTCTGTCTTTCATGTCCTGGACTGTTAGAGCACTTAGTACTGTAGGACTTAGCCATGGAACTGTGGTGTCGCTCTGGAGTTATGAGACAGTAGGAAAAATTTTCTAAATATGTCTTTTGAATTTAATGTGTTCACTTCATAACCAGTAAGAAACCTAAGTGACCAACCCTGTCAGCTAGAAATTCTGTTCATATACTAGTTTATATTTTTCCAATTAAATTTTGGGGAAATGTAAGTGCTGTTTGGGTTATGTGTACTGGCTGTCTTTTTTTCCAGTGAATAAAGTGGCCCCTTTTTTAAACTGCAGACAAGTCAATGGAGGCTTGTCTGTAAAACCCCATCCATCCATGGCACAAAATTGTAATGTGAAGCCTACATAAAAGCGCCGCATTATCAAAATGACATAAAAACTTAATGTTCACTTGACACAAAAACTCATCCCTTGTGAGATTGACATATTTTTTTTAAGTTAAAGCCACAGTGTGCAGGAATTTCTCCCATCTAACGTTGAAATCATATATTGCATTCAAATGGATAGCGCCTCACTGTTTCAAACACGTATTGCAACAACGGTAGCCGCTGTGTGCCAAAAAGCTCTGATAACATTGATGTAAGGATGTCATCCGTTACTTCATGGAGTATTCATTCAGGCTCCTACAAAGACACACGCGACGTGAGTTGACAAACCTCCTCCTCACCATACTGGCTGTGTTTACAACGTAGGACTGTTGCGCGGTCCAAACCAATCACGTCAACTGACAACTGACAAGTGTTAGAGACCAGCACCGCTAACAGCAGCTAACAGCTGTTAGCAGCCAGCGCTGCTGTTAGCGCTGTTAGCCGTGATTACATTACCTTTCTCCTTCAGCATCTCTTTCCACCTAGGAAAGGCTACCCTGATGTTGACCCTTGTTTTTTGATTTTGCCAGTCACGTTGCCTTTTTGATTCCCTTTTGTGCTTTCTTGGCGACAAGGATTCTGTCTCCCATGATGCTGCATATGCATGATCCTGCATTATGCTCAAAGAGTGGGACTTTGTTTTGCTGCAGTAGTGCTGGGGTAGTAGCGAAGTGCCTCTTGCTCCTTCAGCTTTTCAGTCACGCAGTGCTGGCCTGGCTCTTAACGAAAATGCCGAAGACGGGGCTGTATGTCCCTCGCTGGCGAATGTGTTCTCAAGATGGTGAAAAATTATGGAACCCCCCAGACGACTTACCAAAAATCTTCTTTTACCAGAATAAGTCAGATTATTGGTGGAGGTGATAGTACACCAATGATGACATATTTATGAATGCAGACATCGATTTTTGCCAATAAACAACTGAAAATGTTACAAAATGTCCCTTTAAGTCAACAATGTTTGAGTTTTGAGTTGATTTGACTAAATTTATAAAGCCGATAAGGCCAATAAACGACAATAATCATTGTGCACTTAACATATTGTAGTGTGTTGGGGCTAAAAAGGTGGTTTCCCAGCATGCCATGGGACAATGTGTTTAAGGCCAGAGGCCAAAGAAAACTGTGTTTAAATGTGTTCTAAATCACTCATGTTACCCATTACAAAGTGATTAATGTTAATGTGTTTCAAAATGGTTCTAATGCATTACAATTTTGTTGTGGTAAAAGACAATTGGCACCATGGGTTAAGTCATATAGGAGAAACCTAAGTTCACCACAATATATTTTTACAGTTCAATAAAAATGTAAAAATTCATTGTAAAATGTGTACATGTTATGTTCATATGACATGGCATGTTAAACTGTCATAAAATTCCTGTCAGACAAAGCTCATGTTACTGTACTGAACTAAAAGTTTTGGGTACAAGCTGTTTCCAAAAGAAAATTAAGTTGAGTGTGTAAATTGGGGTTTACAGTGAGGGTGGATGAATACTGAACAAGTATGGATTAACAAGTGCAGGACTTGGACACAGGAGTTTGGGCTTCATGTTCTGAGTCATGTGGGGTTAGGCATAAGCAACAAAAACATTATATTTCACAATGGGACTTCTCCTTTAGCAAGACTTGGTTACAATTAACTGACAGACCTGATCAGCGTAAGGTAATGAAAAACTGGAGAAAATTTTGGGGCCTTTAATCAGGTTCAGGTCAGTACATGGGTGATCAGTAACACAGACAAAAGGATCCAAAAGCAGAAATCAATCAATCAATCAATCCATTTTATTAATAAAGCCCAATATCACAAATCACAATTTGCCTCACAGGGCTTTACAGCATACGACATCCCTCTTTCCTTAGGACCCTCACAGCGGATAAGGAAAAACTCGACCAAAAACCCCGTTAATGGGGAAAAAAATGGTAGAAACCTCAGGAAGAGCAACTGAGGAGGGATCCCTCTTCCAGGACGGACAGACGTGCAATAGATGTCGTACAGAACAGATCAGCATATTAAATCAACAGTAATCCGTATACAATATAATACATGAAGAGAGACAGAGAGAGATGCAGGACAGACAGTAATGACAGTAGCTTACAACAACATTAATTTAAGAGTAATAATATTATAATAATAATATTTACGCCTATTGTGGTACAATATGTTGTTGGTATATATTAATATATCTGATAGTATACATATGTGACAATAATCATATGTTTATAATAACAGTAGAAGTATGACTAATGGTAACAGCAGCAGCAGGAGGCATCTGGCAGGACCACGGCAGCAGCACAACCACACACGTCACACTATCCAGGCACCGCTGTGATACGAGTTAACCTGCGAGACAGTGGAGCACAAAGGCTCCGGAGAAGAAGCAGAGTTAGTGACATGCAGTAGAGCCGAGTTAGCGAGATGCACTAACAGGACATGAGTGTTAAAAAAGGAGAGAGAGGGCATTCAAAAGGCAAAAATAGTCGAAAACACATTGACAAGAAACACTGGGAAAAATTCTGGAACTCTCACTCAAAGGTAAAGATGATGTGGTAACAAAGAAGGGGAAGACAGGGACTTAAATATTCTAAGACAAGGGAGACAATGAGACACAGGTGAAACACATTAGGGTAGGGCAAGTAGTCACAAAGGAGGGAAACTTGACAGGACATGGAATCTGAAACAAGAGACAGTGGTTACCAAAATTAACAGGAAATGCAGGGATGACAAATAAACATGAACTCGAGACGCTTGACGGATCATGACAAACATTTCATTTTTTGTGTGAGGTCTTTTTTGTCATGTTGTCAGACAGTAAAATAACAATCTGAGCATGCTGGTGGCAAAAACATGCACTTTTACTGGACGTAAATTGATGGTGCAAACATGCAATGCGTGGTTAAAAGTTTCTCGCCTGTCAGCTGCAGCGCTGTTACATAATAGAGGACCAGTTACAATAATTGTTGTCTCTATTAGTCACTGAGGCCAAAAAAAAGGAAAAATAACAAATTTTGCATCTTGCGCTGCATGTCTTTTTTCTAATATTAAACCAAGACCAGTCTTTTCCTCACCCTTAAGTGCTGTGAGTGCCCATAAGCATATCCATAAAAAACACTAATGTTGTGTTTGCTCACACCGGGTACTAATTTGCATGAGAAAATTACACGTAGAGTCAATATGAGGATGTGATTAGATGTGAAGTCCTGCTGAGACAACATAAGCAGTACAAATGAAGCGGATAGCGTGATGCTTCTTCGCGGGAGTTGAAAAATCTGAACTTCAGCAAACAATTTGCAGTGCAATAGCCAACCAGCATTGAGATCCTCCAGGGGCGTACGAGAAATGCATATGAAGTGAGTCCACACAAAATATTCTAGTGAAAATTTGCATCGCATTTGGTGTGAACACAACATAATGATGCTTTAGTGGTAGGACTGCATTTAGGAAAACAAATGAAAATATATCAGTATGAATATTTTGCAACATAGCAAATGCATGCATTGACAATGTTTACCATTATGCTGATAAAAAATATCTGGACTACATTACCTTTCTGTTAAAGCATATTCGCTGTTACAAATTAACAACATAAACATTATTTTGTACTGAAAGTTAGCGAACCAGCTAGCTCACTGGGTTATTAGCTGGCTAGTGCTAGCATGGCTCTGGGTAGCTTTCATGTGCATGTGCAGCCTGTCAGCTGCGGTATCTCAACAACTAGTACCACAAGTAGTCAGTGTGCTACTAAGCCTCCAGCTGGATGCGCTAATGAATATCGCTGCTCTACTTACTTGTCTGACCTGACAATGACATTTAAATTCAAATGTTAACCATAAAATAGACACTTCAAGTAGTGTGGCCTGGCCAGCATGACACACACATACACACACAGAGGCTGTCAGAGGGGAAATGTTCCTCCCTGCTAATGTATAATCACTGGGTGAGTAAATGGCAGGAGTGTTTGACAGAGACATTAAACACACACACACATTAATGTGACAGATTGGTTGACAGAGCAGCTAAGGCCACACTGATAGCCCAGTGTCAATGGGAAACCCTTTATACATTCTCCCAGTGCCTGAACGCAAATAATAATGAGACACACATGCACTTTAAATATGCACGTACATAGGTACAGCCATAGTAGTGGTGCATTAGAAGCAATGAAAGGGTGGCACATTAGCACATCGACATACACACATGCTGTCATGCCATAATGAAAGCTGTGACTAATGAGGCCGTCCCCCATTTTACAGGCCATATTTATTGTGTCCCTTGTCACTAGCTGTAGATCATCTGCGGCCAGATCCTGCAGATGAGCGCTGACAGCAGATAAACTGTGTGCTGTCAGGCTAATTCACACACACTTTAAGGTTTATCGCAGACAGATTTTCCAGAGTTACCTAACCTGGATATCATGACCTGTGTGCATGAGCATGTGTCCGCAAGCCTTGACTGCCATTAGGTAATCGTATCAAACATACCGTGTCATGTGGGTTTAAGTCATTTTGTTTTAGAATATGAATCATTAAAATTTGGTCTACAGGACTGTTAAGATGAGCCATGCTTCAACACCTTTTTTTGTCCTTTGCCTGTGTTGAATATGCCCATTTTGAGCCCATATTCCCCTCTGCTTGATGCTGGCAATAGCTACATTTCAGAAGTTTTATTAGCTCTTCCCTCCCTGTCCCAAGCCCCTTCCACCAGATGACCACAGGCATATGTACACACTTAATGCAGTAACCCAAGATTTTCATACACTGATTTATTTAATCATATTTCACTCTAGAGTTGCCCACAGCTCATTCACTCAGCCCCTTCTTGCCTTGCTTTTTCTCTCTGTTAATCAGACCATAAATGAGACAAGAATTTGCTGCTCGTTACTGTGGACTGCGTCACCAGGAGGAAAACAGACAGTAGCTCTGAAAAGCGTTCAGTCAGTGGCTGTAAATGCAAAAATTCAGCCAGTGCACCCTGGCCAGCACTGGGTGTCACAGCAGGCTGGTGGTCAGGGGCTGTAATGGGCCTGACCTGTGTATCAGCAGCAACAGAGGGTTTGCTGATCCTGTGGGGAGTTAGGGCTGTCTGGTCCCCCACAGCTAGGGGTTGCACTGTATGGATACGGGTTACGTATTTGTGGTACGTTTCTAGAGACAGTTCTGCTCTCCTCCCGGCGAGGTAGCCTGTAGCGGCGGAGAGAGAGACGGGAGACAGTGATTCAAGGCTCTTGGTAACGTTAGCTACATAAATATGAACCTGTATTAACTGCAGCTGTTAGCCTTTGGCTATGGTTAGTAAAAATAAAGTAAAAATAAAATTCTCCGCCACTGAACCCCCACCCCTACCCTGAAATAACATGTTATTGACCAAATCTCTGTCAAGAGCTAGATTTTTTAATGCCTGAAAAGAGAGTCAAGAGGAGGTGCAGAAGTCTAGAAGTTTTCTCTTAGCCCATTTGAATGACAATATGTTTATATGGGATTTTTGCCACTGACACCATGATGAAACTGCCTACCCCAGCTGTAATGCCAGTATTCTGCATAGAAAACCCACAAACAGTGCACAGAGGGTGGGAGAAACAGTTCGGTAATGAGGGCCAAGTGGCTCATCTTTGCCCCAGGGCCTCCTCTCAGGTTAATCTGGCTATGATCTCAGTAATTACTTTGATGACTCCATTATTGTCATTACCATAACCAATGGCCAAAAACAAAACCTGACTCCATTAAAGTTTCCTCAGATGGAATATGAAGCTAATTTTAATCTCTCTGTATTTGCATTCATTTTTTTTCCTTCTGTGATTTTTGGGCACATTCAGCTGATAGACGTGTCTCGTGCCTGACAGCACAGATGTTTGCTGTAACAACACACCAACTGTGTGGAGTCTGACTGTGACAGCTCAGACAGACTGATTTCAAAACTCACCAGGAACTCCAGTTGTTTCCTTTATGATCCTGCAGACCCTCTCCCTTCTGATATCATCTCTGCTCACTCAGTGATTGGAGCCAAACAACCAACACATGACCACTAGGTTTTTGCTCAAGCTGATTTTCACTAGAATTGAAAATTTGTGCTTGTGAGTGTAAATAAACATGTCTGCCTGTTTGCGTCTTTCCACTGACTTTGCATGGCACACTGAGCCCATGGATGCATGATACTGGAATTTCCAACTTTGACTGAATAATCAAACATATTACAAAAACATTTATATTCACTATTATCCAAACCAATACAACTGACATTAAGGGCATACAAGTTACATTTTTTCTAAATATAACTTGGTTAGTGGCAGAGAACAGAATGACTGTAGTAAACATTAACAAAGAATTAACAAACAATAAGAGACAGCGAGAAATAGCAGCTGGTACTGGTGTGTTGATACTGCAGAAAATGAAAATTTTGAAAATATTCAGAATTGATATGTATCCCAAAAATTGATATTTTTGACAACAGACAGGTAGACACAGAATGATAGACCAACCATGTGTGCTGTACTTTAAAGGACCTTTAGGCTTTCATTTTTATGTATAAGGGCACTCAAAATAAATAATTTGATAAATTAATAAATGTGATTCTGTGATTTATTGATTTTGATTAATTAAGAAATATTAGTTTTGGTTCCATTAGAACGTAACATTTCAATAACACTTTTTCTTTATGAAGTGCTCTGCTGTGTTTTAGTAATTTATTTAAAGTGACCTTCTGTAAGCTGCTGTCTAACTTCCCATCAGGCCGTAAATGCTCTGCATCATCAGCTATTCTGGAACAATGCCGTAAGAAACTGTGACCTGTCAACAATGCCCATCATATGATGCTCCTTGTATACAGTAGGTCATTGACAGCGGCATGTTGAGACCACAGTGAGGCTGCTCAATCTAAACACAGAAGATGCTGATTGTGTGAGCAGTCCATTGACAATAGCTGAGCCACCACAAAAGCTTCTAAGTTTCTGCAGAACACTGAAAGCGTTTGAAAAGCCCCAGCATTAATAAGCCTCAACTGAATGTTTCGCATTTTCAGGAATGTTTCTCGTCCGCCTCCACAAACTCAGATGAGGAAACGGTTTGGCTGTGGGGACGTCCTCAGATAATGCAGCTTGTATTTCTCTTGTCTCGCCCACGGGCGCAAAAATGTTTGCACACTGTGGCAGAGAAGTGAGAGACGAGTGAAAGCCCTGCCAGATAAGAGAGGCGGAGAGGAGAAGGAAAAGGTGGGGTAGAGTGTGGATGGAGGAAAATACTAGAAAAAAGGAAAGGAGTGAAATAAATAGAAGGGGAGAGAGAGGGAGTGAAGAAGGCAGGGGAAAGGGAGGGAAGGAGAAAGAGGAAATAATGGAAAAGAAAGAAAGAGAGGCAGGGAGAAAGGAAGGAGAGAATGAAGGGAGCAAGACAGAGGAAAGGAGGGAAAGGGAAGGAGAGGAGAGGGAGAGTAAGCAGAGCAGGGAAGGAGAGGTGGGTAAAAAATGTAGTAAAGGGAAACAAAGAGGAGGAAAGAAAAGAGGAAGGGGGAGAAATGGGGAGAATAAAAATGAAAGTAGTTAATGCAGGACTTAAAATGGCCAAAAACAAAACCCACAATAAACCTAATAAACCTTAAAAATGTTGAGAAGAAGAAACCCAAGGGGAGAAAAGAAAACATTAAAGGAAGCATAAACAAGAAAGCCGGGAAAGGAAGGATGGAAAGAAGAGGAAAGAAATTGGATGGAGGAAAGAAAACAATCCCATATGAGGGGAAATGAAGGGCTAGAGATGGAAGAAGGAATGGTGGGAGAGAAGAGGAAGGGAAGGAAGTATAGGCCAGAGTAGAGGAGGTAAAGACAGGAGAGAAAGGAAGTGAAGAAGGAAAGGAGAGGAGCAAGTACAGACAAACAAAAGAAAGTAGAGAGAAACAATGAATAGACTACCAGAGGGAAGGGGGAGGGAAAGAGAAAGAGAAGGAGGGGTTTGCTGACGAGGCCTTTGGGGTTTGATGGCCGAACGCTTGGCGCGCCCACGCCACGCCGGCCGCTCGATTACCAGTCTTTTATTTCAGCATTGGCTCCAGAGTGAGCCGGGCCGAAAGCAGCGGGGGCCCGGTCCCCTCCAGCTCCCTCATCACAAGATCAATCAACATTTATCTACTGCACTGACTTACATAATCCCTCTGTGTTCCAGTGTTTCTCTGCTAAACAGCAAATAAAGCTCCAAACCCCATTTGGAGATCTGGCCTCAAATCTGCCTGATGTTTCATGATTTGAATTTATTTAATGTTTTTGCTGTTTCATGTGTCGCTTTGGGTGGTAAAGTTACAGGACTGAAGAAAACTGAAAGTAATTCTGCTTTGTGTTTAATGGGGAACTCGGGGAGATGAATTCCGCCAAAAAAAGGAACTGAAGTCAAATCCAGCTTCTAATGAATTTATTGTTATTCATAATAAGCAACAAATACAAATGCGCAAAGACATCTGCATTGCCCCTGTCATGTGCCTGCATAGATGGAGTCAAACATATTATGCATGTATTTTAGTTTATCCGTTTCACACACAGAAACACAAATAACGTGACAAATATCGGATATATTGTGATATATTGCAATTTATTACCTTCTTTGAGCTGCAAATTTTGTCCCAATTGGAAAACTTTGTCAGGATCTGTTTTATCTATATAAGATAAAGTTTTTAGTCTTGTTCATCTCACTTCAGTGATTTTTATTGCAGCAAAATGTAACTAGCAGCCTGAAAAGGCCACTGATTATATATTATTATCATTATTCTAATAGGCTACCAAAAGTTTTATGTGTATTTGTAATATAAATGATTTATATGATGAAAGAAAATTAATACTGGCCTGTGTGATGATACAATAGTGCCATACAAAAATATCCAAATACTATACTATATCATTTTTCCCCACCCCATTAGTATCCCTGCGTAATTTCCTATGAAGTGTCCAAAAAAGAATTATGTGATTTCATACTAATTATAAGCACTGCTTTAACACAGTACAGTAAGTACCCAATCACAGAGGAACAAAAGAAAACCTAGAAAATAAGTAATTTAAAAAGCAGTTCTTCTTCAAGATTTTTGCAGCTATAACCTTAATGACCAGATGTACTGGACAATTAATTTTAAACACAAGTTAATATTTATACATGTTGAGCTACTTGCATGTAGACAAATTGGAAAATCTTAAAGCATCAGCTGAGCTGCTCTTCAAGAGTTTACCCTTTGAGGTTATGCAGCAATTATTGAGAAAAAATTAATAGGAAATGTACTTCCTGAATACTGCCTACATTTTCTCTATAACTGACTCACATCGTCCTTTCTAGAAAACTTAAGAATTTACATTTCAGTTCCTGTCCTGGGCCTGTATTGAGAAGTGTGGCACCATTGTAAGAAAGTGTAACCAAAATGAACTCCCATACAAAGTGGTTATTAGTATTGTTAGCCAGTATTGTTACTGGTTTATAGGATACTGTTGTAAGATAAAGGTGAGTGATGATTATTGGCTGCAGAAAAGGCAAAAGGAAGCAAAGTGCTGACATTACGGTGCAGTGTGAAAATGAAGCCAGCATGTTAAAACTCTGCTCTGCTCTCTCTACACTTTTCATTCACTCTCATTGTCTCTCTACCTTCATGTGCTCTCAGGGCCTGTCAGTGTCCACCCACATCCTCAGATTCCCCATGTCACCCCGCACTGCCAGGACACCCCAAACACACACACACACACACACACACAAAGTGGTGAGGATGACCATGTGGGAGATGGCTGCCTGTTTGGCCGGCAGATTCTCTTTCTTCTCCTCAGGCCGTGGGAGGTTTCTGTTTTTCTTGGTAATTTAGTGTAGGTGGCTCTTTCCTCTATTGAGGCTGACCATCAAAGGAATCTGAGAAAGAGGGCACTGAAATAGCATGTGACAGTGGAGAGAATTACCATAATCTGATTGTTGCTATTTTAGAATAGTGCTTTACTGGAATTATTCTGCTGCTGGAATTAATGGTGATGATAAAAATATTTTTGGGGAAGATGATGGATGGGAGGCTTTGTGGTTTGTTTTTTTTACAACTGTTTTTTTTCTTACTTCAACAACAACCTAATTGTTTTCCCCTTTCCTAATTATTCTTCCTCCCAACACTCAAAAATATACAGAAAAAGAAGGAACATCCTGAAAACAATTGTTTGGCAACAGTGGGAGAAGCTATGGAATTAGTGACACTACACTTTGCCAGTGCTGTCAAATTGTGTCAGTCTGATTACTCTGACTTTGAAAAATGTTCCCTAAAATAAAACATTCAAATGCAGCAAAACTTGAAACCCATACATGGAAATACATGTGAATATTATTTCGGAGTGTGTGAAAAATTCCCCCTTTTTGCTCCCTCTACAATCCACTCTGTGAAATGAGCCACTCACTGTTTGAAAAGAGAGCATTTCCATCTGTTCTGAATTCTGCTCACAGACAACATACAGTATGTTAATACCAACTAACAGCACGAACCCTGCAGCAGCAGAGGGAGAAGATTTGGTGAAAAATGGGCAAAAAGGCAAAAAGAAAACCCACATACAGATGCACAGATCTGTATATTAATAAGAACCACATGTGGTTTGTGGTCACAAATCACAAGAAAATTCCAAGTTTTTCACAATTTAATTCAAGACAAAGTGGTCAGTGTAGCTACTCACTCTGTGATGCTGGTTGGCTTCTGGAGGCATCTACGTCCCTGCTTCTGGCTTATGTTGGACAAAACTCGGCTAAACACAGCCAGCCAGCTCTTCCACTGGCCTTGCTGCCTGGTTGTTGCCTCTGCATGCCAGGCTTACTCACTTTAAGTCTGTCTTGGTCAGTTCCATGGTTGGTGTCATTTCTCATCCCCATCTAAACTCTGTGTGTGTGTGTGTGTGTGTGTGTGTGTGTGTGTGTGTTCAGGCAAGAATGTGTGTGTTTTCTTCTTCCGAGTTATGGGAGCTGCAAATATTGGCAAAGGAGGTCTGAAACAAAGTGTAATATCAAGTTTCAATAATGCGTGTGTTACAATATGTGTAAAGCGGCATGCTAAAGTTTGGTCAAATTTTATTTACTGTGAATACTTAAGTGATTAGAGGATGGCCTATCGCCAAAAGGCATGAGGTCAAGGATGAAACATGCTTTTCAACATTTTAAGGAAGATCAGTGTATAATTTTTGTTTTGTACAATTTTAGAATGAAAAATGCAAAAGTTTGGGCACCTCAATATATTTGAGCTCTCAGACAACTTTTACAGGGTCTCAGACCTTAATTACCTTGTTAGGACTTGTTCAAAATCATCGTTAGGAAAGGCCAGGTGATGCATATTTCAAAGCTTTATAAATACCCTGACCCCCAAATTCCACCAGATGTGTGTTGGTTGCGTCTGCGCTCTGGAACGGCGGCGGAGCTGATACATTTCAATTCTAGTCAATGACCGGCTGTGGCTGTGCTGCGTTCCGGCTCTGTCACAGTTGAGGCACTCCGGAGGCCTCCACAACAGATACACAGGACTTCTATTTTTGCCGAACGCCAGAGCACAACACAGCACTTCAGCACAGAGCAGGTCGTGCGGGGCAGGAAGTCGTGCACAGAAACAAAATAAAACATCTGGTTAATTTTCAAAATAAAATACACAGTGTTCACAGCGGATCATATTTCCCTGCACTACACCTTGAAAACTACATAATGGGCAGAGGTAGGCCTGAAGTCAACAGGTTTTCAGACATCATTTCACCCCACTGACACCATGGACGAAGAGATTTTAATCGCAGAGCTGCACTGCCACGCGGTAAAGTCGAGGTCTAAATGATGAAGAAGATGATTGTTAGAAAGGCAAGTCAAAAGTCCTGTTTGACTGCAAAAGACCTGCAGGCAGATTTATCAGACTCTGGAGTGGTGGTGCACTACTGTCCAGCGACATCCATACAAATATGACCTTAATGGAAGACTCATCAGAGGAAAGCCTTTCCTGTGTCCTCACCACAAAATTCAGCATTAGACTTTTACAATGGAACGTCTGAACATGCCTACTGCTTTTTGGAAAGTCCTGTGGACTGATGAAGAACTTTTTAGACACAATGAGCGAAGGTATGTTTGAAGAAAAAAGGGTGCAGCGTTTAATAAAAGAACACCTGTCCAACTGTTAAACATGGGGGTGGATCGATCATGCTTTGGGCTTGTGTTGCTGCCAGTGGCCTGGGGAACATTTCAGCATTTGAGTACTGACTCAATTAGTACTGACGAGCAGGGTGCCCAAACCTTTGCTTCAGACCCATTTCACTTTTTGTTATTTCGAAACTGTAAAAGATTGAAATTGAAAAGTAATCTTTTTTAAAGTACTGAAGAAATGTGTCATCATTAACTTTTTGCCTTTTGGAAATCAGGTAATCTTTTTCTTGCTTAGCTATTCACAGTAAATGAAATTTTGACCTTGCTCCAACCTTTGCATGCAGCTGTATGTATCTGCAGGTCCACTGCACATGCACTGGGTGTGTGGTGATTATGGCATGTTGTGCATCTTAACAGGAATGCATAGAAAGGCTCCATCGTGTTGCATTAATGACAGAGTGCATACATTTTCAACTGTTTCCTCCACATATAAATAAATGCAAATGTATGTGTTTTGCTAACAGCTGGGGCGCTGAAAAGGGGAGAAAAAGGAGAAGGATTCTAGGGGCCCATGATTAAGAGGGGCCCAGAGAGGCCCCTAATAAAATTATAATACTGACAAAAAATAATATGACACTAAGTTATTAACTAACTTATAATCACAAATATATTTTATTTACAATGTACTGGTAACAATTCAAATAAACACAAGAAGTTTGTGCTCTAGAGAAAGGATCAGCAGTCAGTGAATATCCTCCTAAGCCCTATGATAAGCTATTATGGCAAGGCTTAGCTATACAGACCAGTGAGCAGTGATAACTAACATGTCTCCTCCTTTCACCAGTGTTTCGTCTAGTTGGTCCCATGACACCGCCTGGAGCCTAGACAGTGATCTCTGGCGTCCCAGAGACACTCCCCTAACCCCTAGCCCTAACCCATAACTTTATTTGTTTTGGAAACATTGATGCCCCCCCTCTCTATTTAGGTAAAATGGTTCAGTCTGACTAGATCAGCTGCAGTGCACTAGTAATTTGTCACAGACAAGGAGGCGGAGACGGTAATATGCCTCAAAAATCAGGTAGCCAAAAACAGAAAGAAAGGAAGCTAAGAGAGGAGAAAGAAGCAAAGAGTCGACAGTCACCCAGTATTTCAAAAAGCAAGTTAGGGTTTGTTAGTGGCTCATGTGGTGGAAAGTTATGGAATATTAACTTTGTCCGTGGTCTATAAGCTAGCTCACTTTTCTCCCTATGTTAGCTCATATTTCTGAAGAAAACTCTGGATTTTTACATTTCACTGTTGTTTTAGTTAAATAATCAATACAGTCAAACGTTTAGCAAGCTGCTCATATTCAATCAGTTGACCTCCCCTCTGTCAAAATGATGCCTCGTTCTGAACAGATACGTCAAGTGCAACAGCAGCAGCAGCAGCAGCAGCAGCTGTCTGTCCGCCCACAACTCCACCTGCCCCTGAACCAGTACCCCCACATGAGGAAGGAGGTGAGCAGCTGTGTGTTGAATTAATAATAATGATAAACTTTATCACAGACTTGAATGTCAGATAAGAACAAAAAACAATACACACAAAAGATATAAAAGATGAATTTATTAGAAAAGAGATTAAGAAAAAGATTAATTAAAATAAATGAAATAAAAATCATTCTGAACAACTTTAATGGTTTAAAAAGCATATATATATATATATATATATATATATATATATATGTATAACTTTTTTCTTTTGTTAAAATTCAGCTATCACTGAAATAGAAGAATTGCAGTAGGAACAGAGGAGAGAATTTGTGGTGTGTGCATGTGCAGCAGACTGGGTGAATGCTCTCAGTCCAATCAGAGAAATGTTTACATATTCTGGAAATCATAAGATTATATAGATTAACGACCATACATTTTGGCAGTCACTATCTTGGATTTTTGGAGCCAGAAGTGACCATGTTTGGACAATGTGTTGCACATGAACAGAAAACCTCTGACTGGAGGCACCTAGGAGGCATCCTGGTCACATGCCCAAACTATCTGAACTTGCCCCTTTTAATGCAAAGCAGCAGCTCTATTTCAAGCTCCCTCTGGATGTTTGAGCACCGCACCCTATTTCTAAGGCAGAGCCCAGCCACCCAAGGGAGGAAGCTCATTTCAGCCCCCCAGTGGGACTCCTCAGAGGGACACATAAGCCTCCATTAAAGTCCACAAAACACATTAAGACTGAAAGGGCAAATTCCTCCTCAAGCCAAATTATTTGTGTTAATATTTTTACTAGCTAAACTCCAAACACACATGTCATACTAAGATATTACTCTGCTAGCTACCTATAGCTAACATTCAATAATTGTTTTACATTGTGAACATTTACTTGCCAAGTCACAACACACTGGGTACAATTATGCAACCACCCCCAAGTTTGAGAATAGTAATTGAAAACATTTCACCTGTAAAATAATAATATTATTAATGATAATAATAATAATATTTCAGCATATCTTTACTATAACCAAATCCATATGGCTATAACAGACGGGATTTGACATGACTTCCATACTGCCTAGTTGTGATGTTTAGTATCAATAAGTAGTAAAACTGATTTATTTATGTAACAGTTTCAGGATGTCTGTCAGTTGCAGAAACCTCTTCTCTAAAACCCCAACTAAAGAGAAATTTTCAGGGATCAAAATCCATTTTTTTAAAATGATGGCTATATAATTGTGCAATGAATCTCGCAGCTCCCATTTATCATCTGCAGCATGTCTGGATGATCACATGGGAGCAACCAAAGATCAGCAGGTCAGAGTTAATTGGTTTCCAGTCATTAAAGCGATCCCTTGCCTCAGTCATTAGACTGAGCCGGGCTCCACCATTGACATTTGACTTCTGTACCATCATCAGAAAACATTAATGCTAATGTCCTGTAACAGCTATAAAGAGTTAAAAAAACACTCACTCATATCAGCGTCATTAGAGAAAGATGGAGAAAGAACTAATACTTGTCTGTTGTACACATAGGTATGAATGTAGGTAAGTACATAACCATACTGAACGTGCATGTGCGTGTGTGTGTGTGTAATTCTGACAGCCCCATCAATACCCATCCTCAGTGAGTTTGAGAGTTAGAGCTGTGACTGGAAATTATGTGGCTGCTCTGAACTAATGGATGCCTGTACTACAGGGAAGCAGAGTCTCATAGGTCAAAGAGTTCACTATCATTTTACAGTTGTGCTATGTGTCATCTTCATCTCGCACCATGTTCAATGCAATGAGAGGGAGGGAAAAAAAGACAAGCAGACAGAGGTAGAGACATGCCTTACACCTTCTCTGGTAACATTAAACACTGGCGGCTGTTTGAACTGGGAAAATGACACAGAAAGCCATTCATATCCAGAATTCAGAATAAGTAACCAACCAAGCTACACTATTTGATGCTTAATACCATGGTAGTAATTATAATATTTGGAAATCACCAGGGGCCCCACAATGTGCTGTTATCACAAAACGTAAGTCACAAAACAACATTATTGTGATCTTAAATGTTGTGTGATATGCTGAGTATTGCGATAACAGAAATTGCAATGTGTTGCTATCAACTAGAAATGATGTCCCCAAAAAACTTCTGTCAACATCTGTTTTATATAAAAAGATTTCAGCCTGTTCATCCCACTTCATTTTTATTGCAGCAAAATCTTGTGGACTGAAAAAGCAACTGATTTTATCATGTTAGATGGCCACCAAAGGTTTATTTTGTATTTGCATTATTAATGTAATAATAATAATGAAAACAGTACTTGGTATCCATGTATCTATCTAACAATATTGCCTCAAAAATTATCGCAATAATGCTGTTTTGATTATAAATCCCACTCCTGTTATAGTGGGATAAATATCCTACTTGGGTTTCTTAAACTTGATGTGGGCTGCCACCTCATCCTCAGGCTGCAAAGTTTCATCACTAGAGTCCTCAACGTTGGTGACGAATTTGACGACAGGGTCAAAGGTTCAGTTTGCGTCCTTGACTGTCAAAATCAAAGAAATTGTGGCTTGATAACTGTGATTTAAATGTCCAAATATTACACATATTGCACATCTTTTTCATTTGCTTTATTCTGAAAATTAAAAAACATATTTTTGTTCACACCTGCTGCCCCCTTGTGTGTTGTTCATTTTTACCTGTGTCTATACTAGGGGTGGGTGATATGGGCCTAAAATACTATCATGATATTTTCAGGGTACTTTTGCAATAACAATATTCTTGACAATATGACAAATTTGATTTTTTTTAAAAAGTTAAAAAATTAATTGGAGAAGCCTTTCCACCTGGACATTTATGCTCTGCCATTTCTCCTCTAATCATCGCGCTGTAAACTGTGACAGACTGTTATGCAAAGGTAACTACTGCACATTCACAGATATGTAGATTTTTGTTGAGCCACATGCCAACAATGTTCACCATTATAGCTAAGTTGCCTGCAGTTATATATATTCTACAAATTAGTGTCCCCACGAATGATGTTACATACTTAGCATAAAGTTACATACTTAACATAAAGTTTTGTATTTTACAGTTACTATGGTTAGAATTAGGAAAAGAAACATGGTAACAACTTACCTTAAAATGAATAAAAAGTTCACATGGTTCTGAACTCTGGTCTCCTAAGTGAAGTTCCAGGAAAAAGTCCTATGTTTTGTTGCCCATCCACCACCCCAATGTCCCACCAGTGCATTGGTCATGTGACTGCAACCTTTCCAAATATGTGGATTACACACAAATTACTGGCTCCAGCAAAAGCAGCGAAAGCACGTAAACACACATGAAGGCGGTGCCGATGTCTCACGGTCTCGTGCAAGGGCACACATGTGAGCGCGGTCTACAGAGAGGCAATTAGAGCTACAGGCTACAGTGAGGCTAAAAACAGAGTTCAAATGACATTTTTCCAAACAACTTTTTATGTTGTGGGCTTCAGGACACTTGGATCACTACAGACGAGCAGTATGGAGATATTCTGTTGTTTCCTCCATTAGGTGGAGTTTTGTTGCTAGCCCCATCTCCGCAAGGGATGTGAGGACTCTAAAACTTCACCTGAGCCTCCCTGGCATATGGGTGAGTAGATAATGGCTGAATTTTCATTTCTGGGTGCACTATCCTTTTAAGGACCTGTAGTATCCCAGTAGTTTTTATTTAATTGTGCATTGAATTAACAGCTCTCAGAATGTTTGAGCAACATTTCATCACAGTTTACTTTGTTTCTACAGAAAGGAGAGAAGACCAACTGATAGAGAGAAAATGGCAAAGACATTAAGCAAATGGCATCATTAAAGCCAGTTAATCTTCACCTGTTGACTTTGTACTTGTGGAGCGCTCCATTCATCTTCCAGCACCTCCCAGGAGCTGGTCTGGTGTCAGACAGGCTAACAAATGACCTCAACTAATCGCTATTTAATTTACTACCAGCAGTCACATTGAGACATGACGGCTAGGTAGAGTCCAACTAACTATCTCCTCTGTGTATGTGTATATGTGTGTGTTTGTGTGTGTGTGTGTGTGTGTGTGTATTGTGTTAGGCTGTACAGGCATGGTGGAAGTTTACTCATTAGTCAATGAGTGCATTAATCATACATGGAGCGTCTCTCAGCAATGACTTGCTGTCCATCAAAATAATTAACCACTATAGCAGCGGCAATTAATGTCTCTCACAAGCCTTATGTCTTCACTTGTCTTCTGTGTTTTTGTTGTTGATGCGGTTATTGTTTTGCAACTAATAATGACCTCCAACAACACAAGGGCTCAATCAAAATGAGGTTTTTAAAGAGTGGCACACATCATATGGTTAAATAATCCAATTGACCACATTTTTGTGAAAAATGTGTTTTGGAATAAATCCCATGACTCCTGAAAGGGGTCAGACTGATTTATGTGCTGACTTTGGCCCTCTATGAGAGATCAAATGTGGTCACAGTCAGATAACACGAACGTTCCTTTGAGACTAGAGACATTTAAATGATTTTTTTGCTCTCCTGTATGTCGTTGTATTAACCCTTTGAACTCTGAAATAGAAATGGTCTGCCAGTGCCTATATTGGTATTTTTGCTTATTGTGATGTAATTTATTGGACCATCTTATGCTTTACACCCCTAAAATCCGTACAGCATAAGCTGAAAGATAATGTAAGTCAATAAACCTAATAATTGATAAAGGTTTGCCCGGCCTGGACCCGTCAGAAGGGTGGGGGGTCCCGGCCCGACCCGGCTTGGGCCCGCGGGCCAGGTCGGGCGGGGCTGGGGCTCGGGCAGAGAATCTAAGCTCTACTGTACATGAAGAATAAATTAAATACTAAAACATAGGACATAAACAAACAATAAGAACAATAAAATACAACTACTACTAAGTACAATATGACACAAGTAAAAACAACAGTCATACCATAAAAGTGATAAAACAAATAAAAACAATTTCATACAATAAAAGCAATTAAAAACAAAGAGAATCAATGTCTCATACTGGGTCGCAGGCCAAGGAGTAAAAGTAGGTTTTAAGGCGAGTTTTAAAAATGAACAGAGAAGGAGCCTGTCTAACATGGAGTGGCAGACTGTTCCACAAGTTAGAACCTACAACAGAAAAGGCTCTATCCCCTCTGAGCTTCCTCTTAGACTTTGGTACCACCAGGAGCAGCTGGTCAGCTGATCTGACAGACCGGGAAGGAGTGTAAGGGTGAAGCAGCTCAGAGAGGTAAGGCGGGGCAACACCATTTAGAGATTTAAAAACAAATAAAATAATTTAAAATTAACTCTAAAATGCACAGGCAGCCACCAGAGTGAGGACAGAATGTGTGTTATGTGCTCTGTCTTGCGTGTTCCAGTTGCGCAGCAGCATTTTGAACCAGCTGCACACAAGAGAGAGAAGACTGGCTGATTCCAGTGTAAAGTGCATTACAGTAGTCCAGACGAGACGAAATAAAGGCATGGACTACTGTTTTGAATTGCTGCCTGGAACAAATGGGTTTGACTTTTGCCAACTGCCTTAAATGATAAAAGCAGGACTTCCCAACTGCACTAACTTGACTATTCAGTTTAAAATCAGTGTCCATCCTAAAGGTTCATTCTCACTGCCACAATGCGGAAATGCGGGACGGATGTAATCTCGCAGCTCTTTTCCGTGTTGAAACCACACACACAGGTGCGGTACGGACGGGTTGTGGAATTTCACGTTGTTGTGTTCCAAGTCCAAACAGTGTGAATGGGTGTGGGTGAACATGGACAAGAGTAGCAACAGCAGCAGCAGCAAGCTAGCAAGCTAACATTTAACAAGCATCAACATCAACATTTTTTTTTAGCATATACCACTCTCACCGCTGCCACCAAGCTGGACAATGGACTGCCAGACGTTGTCCTTCAATTCATTGTTCATAAAATCCTCCCGTCTTTTATCATAAAGGACAGGGTGCTGTGAAACAAGATTTATCAACCTTTCTCCCATACTGCACTGCCTGACTGGATTTTGGACTCTCCCAGGTCTGCGCAATGTCACTGTAAACAAACAATTTCATTGGCCCAGCTGTGTAGTTCCGCGGGCGAATTCCACAGGGGTCAAAGTCTGGGCGGAAACTATTTTCACCGCATGAAAGTCCCGCCAAGGTGTGTAAACTTCCATAAGAACCCATGAAATCAGCTTATATATTTTTCTGTGAGAATAATCCGCGCGGATATTCACCCTCAGTGAGAATGGGCTTTAAAACCCAGAATAATAACTGTGGGCTTCACATATGGTGTCAAAGGGCCCAAGTCAATATGGGGGGACTCACAGGATCCACTGACTTTTAAGTCATTAAGACATGCAAAAAGTGGTTTTACTGAGAATGCATCCTCCTGCTTTAAAGGTAAATAGATCTGTCATCAGCATAAAAATGGAAACAGATACAATGTTTTCTAAGAATGGATCCCAGAGGAAGTAAATAAAGAGAAAAAAAGCAAGGGCCCTAAAACTGAGCCCTGTGGAACCCCACATGACAGGGGAGCAGGGAAGGATTAAAATCCACCAAGGCTTACACACATCGTTCTATCAGCCAGATAAGACCTAAGCCATTCTCATTTGTTTAAAACTGCCTATTCCATCTCATGCCAATTGCTCTGTCACTTTCGATTGTGTGTTGTTTTTCCTTTTAATGTCTTTTTAATGTCATTTTGTGTATCTGTACGGTGTCCTTGAGTGCCAAGAAAGGTGCCTTCAAATAAAATTTATGATTATTATTATTATCATTATTATTATTAATATTATTATTATTATTATTATTATTATTGTTCTAGAGCAGTACCACAAATGCCCACTAGGTGCTGTAAACGAGATGTTAAAATGTTGTGGTTCACTGTATCAAAGGCTGCGGTTAAGTCAAGCAGGACAAGGATCATATAGTCACCAGAATCACACGCTCTATACTATGGAGGGTTTTGAAACCAGATTGAAAAACCTCCAGGATATCATGCTCATCCAAAAAAGGTTCCAACTGAGACAATTTTCTCTAAGATTTTTGAGAAGAATGGCAGCTTGGAAATAGGCCTAAAATTAGCCAAAACAGTCTGATCGAGCCCAGGTTTCTTAATCAAAAGTTGCACTACTGCATGTTTAAAATTTGCAGGAACCACACCGGAAGATAGACTGCTGTTAATAATGGCAAGAATCAACTGCCCTATGCTCGGAAAAACCTCTTTAAAAAAATGGAGTGGAATGGAGTCTTCTGAGTGTCGTACAGAGTTCCTCATTTCCATAAGTGATATAGGCCCTAGCTCATTTTCACCGTTTGGAAACCCATCTGAAAATCTTTGAGGTGTGTTTTGCTGTGGCTGTGTGTTTTGCCACCATGAGTGTGGTTGAAAAACTGCTTAAATTAAATGTTCCTTTTATAAGTTACTGCCTCACTATAATATGACAAATTTTATGATATAAACTTAAAGTGAGCTTCCCCTGTTTGAAAGACCAGCAGCCGCCACTGCTTTAAATGAAGTAGTGATTGACAAGAAATTATGCAGCCTGCAGTCCAGCGTACTTCTGTCTCACGGAATTGGTGGTTACTGTTTTGCTGTCTCTTTACATGGTTTCAGAGCTGCACTAAGTTACTGCTAATGCTAACAGAACATGCTTCTGTTGGTGCTTCACATTCAAAGCAGTGAAACATAGGGTGACTTTTATTGCATCGCAGCCACAGGACATACAGTGCATTTGTTGCCATGGTTAGCATTAAATGCAATCAAGAGTGTTATTTCATTCTTGTCAGCAGATCTTTTTAAATATTGCTGGAAGTGACTGAACAGTCAGGAGCAGCCACAGTGAGCAGTTAGACAAAGAGCTGCAGGGTCACCAACTCCTGTTACAATGTCCTGCTGTCAAGTTGAAAACTACTCACACCATGTGCAGCATGAGATCAGATGCTGGCTGCTCATGGCATTAAGGAAAAGGGCCAATTATTGACTTCTGCATGGACACAATGTGAATTGTTTGGCTTCACTTTTAACAGAAACACCAGCTGCTCTTCTGTTCTGTCTCTGAGAATTTAGCTGCCCATGCCAGAATCCTGACACCTATAAACCTCACCTCCTGTAACCACAGCTATCGCCAAGTCAGCCAGGATTACCAGATACACTACGTTTGATACAATCAGTTGTACAATCGTTTAATACAACATTTCTGCAATAAATCCTTAGGGGGTTATATTGAATTGAGGCCCAACGCGATAGAGCAGTGGATGTTGGTTAGCACTAAAGAACTTAACGGGGAGGTTAAGAAAACAGCACTGTGGACAGTAGTGATGCCGTTATGAGAACCAATCTGCCCTGCCTGACCTGAAAAAAATAAAAATAACCTACTTTCTGTTAGCTATATTATATAACCTACTTTCTGTTGGCTATATTGTTTTTCTTTATGACCCGCCCAAGACCTGTGATATTTTCTAACAAGCTTAACCAAACTGCACAACCCATGGGTCGACCCGCAGAACCTGTGGGTTGACCTGCACATCATAGTGGGCAGGGGTCCATTCAAAACAGTGGGTCTAGGTAGACTACATCTATAATGCGTTATGAGGGCATTTGTAAATATTATAATCATAATGCATTCATAAAGCTCTACAGCTACTTTCTTAAACACACATAATGTTTACTGATGCAGTATATCAACAGTCATAAAACATTACAGATGTGACTTAAAATGAATTATTGTCACGTGTCTTATGGATGCTCTTGACTAGTTTTAAATCAGAGGTTGACTGATGGGGCTTATGAATAATACCGACCGGTTAATGCTACTCAAGGGAATACACACAATCTTTTCTCTTGTGCTGTGGAGAAGGAGGAGAAAGGGAAGTTGTGGAGTGAACAGGAGTACTTCTTTGACATGTCCTCGCATTTGTGCCACGATAAAGAAGAGAAGGAAAAAAGTGGAAAGAATTTGCTGTAGCCCTCAAAATCCTCTTAAGTATGCTGTATGCTATAGCTAGCTAGCAAGCTAGCTAACTAACGTAGAGGCTATTTGCAAGCTAACATTAGCTACTGGAATGTTTACTATTAGCCTCCGAGCTAACTGTATGTTTCAGTTGAATATTGCTAGATTAAAAAATCACATCATGTAACTACTTATATGAGTGAAGTTAGAGATCTTTGAGCTGAAATATACAATTTGCCTGTAGGCTTATACAAAACATTCAAGTAGCTACTGTTCGCTTATAGCTATCCTTGTTTTGGATGGGGATGGTGGTCAGCTAGCGCTATCATATAACGTTAGCATACTCACTGGGTGGGGATTTTGAGGGCTGCAACAATTTCTGTCCACCTTTTTTTTAATTTCTGAAGCTATCAGTATTGCAAATAGTAATGCTGAAAGATCCCCAATCTTTGCAAAAACTGCTTTTGTGACTTAAAACTGTCTTGAATTATGACACATTGTGATGTGAGAGACTGTCAGACTAATGTGTTAAAAGTCTGTTTCAAAGTGTTCTAGGCATTAGTCACTTATGATGCAGCATAGATGCTTTTAAATACATGAAAATGCATCACTCTTACCAAAGACGAAACGTTATGATGAAGTATAACTGTCATTTATCTCCTCAGCATAGAAATAGAAAGAAGCAAGGCCACCAGGAATCACACCAACATGTCCACTTGGCTTGCTGTTGGGCAGATCTGAGTTGACCATCCAAATTGAGGTTACCACTGCTTGGTCTCAGAATAATACAAATCTGTGTTGGAGCTGCATCTGGTCAAGTGTCTCTACCCTCAACCTGAGTAGCACATAGGTGAACAAAGGCTGAGCTAGACAGATACAGGCAGTAAAGAATACAGAATAACAAAATATTAATTAAAGGCAATGTTTCCATCTGACAATCATAATTCATATTTAGGCACAGACAAAGCCATGAATTCACCAAATTTAATAGAATGCCATTTACTACAGAACAGTTGTAGTCTACCTTTTCCTCCTCCACTTGACAGAGCCAGGTCAGTGCTCAGAGGACCTAATGATGCACACCTGTTTTCACTATCACTGATTAAGCAGGTGATCCAAACCAACATCAAAGACAAGACAAGAATAATAATAATTATGATAATAATAATACATTGGATTTATATACTGCTTTTCAGGATACTCAAAGACAACACTAAGTATCTGTCCCTTTCAACATATCAGAACACAGCTTCAGCAAACTTCCCTTCTGTTATTTGTATGACCTGAACACTTGACTGAAATGAATGACTTAAGGATAAAGTTCACTCAAAAATCAAAAACACATTTGTCCTCATACTGCTAGTAACCAATATAGATTGGTGTGAGTCACTGAGTGTTTGAGATATCATGTGGTGCTCAAAGCACCGAAAATTACACTTGAAAAACTCAACAACAATGTCTCTTTCCAGAAATCATGATCTGGTGACTCAGTATAATGCACAGACCTTACTGTGAGCAGTTTCATGTAGGAACTGTTTTCTTCGTCATCCGCATCACTGTGCAGGACACATGCATCTACTGCCAGCTAAAGTTACAGCTCCACTGAGGAGGACGCTATTAATGGGGTTTTTTTTCTTTGGAGTGCTATTATTGTTCCATTGTATTGGAGAGAAGGCAGACTCTATGGCTGATATCTCCAAAACTCAGCAAGTCACACCAAAACATGATACACAGCACTAAGAGGGGGCAATTACATGGGGCATAATAAACCCATAGGATTAGGATAGATTGGTACATCTTAAGTGTAACATAAGAGCCTCACTATAATTTAGGGCAATATTTACAGACAAATATCTGACACCTTATTGGTCCCTTGCCTCTAGAATTGTTTAATCTAAAATGCTTTCATGTACCATGTAGGATTAATTCTTTGTTCCATTTACAGCTGGTATTGGGGATGCTATTACTGTCAGTATTCCAAACCACATTCTTTAATGAGTGGCAGGGTATTAGAATTATAAAATCTAAACAGACATATTAATACATTAAACGACTGGAGCCCTATGAGGCTTGACCAGTCTCTAATAGCCCGGGTGATTAGGATCCTGACCAGCCAAGTGACCTATGCAAGCATTACTCCTAACACACACACACACACACACACACACACACACACACACACACACACACACACACATTTACTGTACATGTCCATTGTTGTCCATTGAACCAGAGTAATAAAAATTTACAGGCTGGTTAATGGGACACTGGCGTTCAGGCATTATTAAACATGTGTATCTCCACCATGACTTGGATGACTTCACTGATACCATTATGGCATCTGATCATCTTCATTAACTTTAACTTTCACAATTTCATGCTTTGTTGAAATGTGAGATCAATTGTGCTCTTTAATTTGAAATACACTGTCCTGCTAATCCTGCTTGAAGAGAGAATCAAATGTAAGTGTGTTCTACTTGTATGGCATGCCAAATTACAGATAGGAGAGAGGATGACATTTAAAATAAAACTTGAATAAAAGTGTTCTTCGGATGGAATTAAACGCTCCTTGGTGTTAAAGCCTCTGGAAACCCAAATCCACAATAGCCTTCTATCTATGTAATTTAGGGTCTTATGTACATAATATTAAACATGTAAAACAATTAGAAATCAGTTTCCATCCAAATTCAAAATATCTGTCTTTTAAGTTTTTGTACATTCTTGAAATTGGGTTTGATTGGGCCGTGGTTATCCCTGAGATTTATTACGCAATAAATTCCAAACCAATCATAAATCATCCATCAGTTGTCTCATTCGGCCCCCCAGTGGCAGCGCAACAAAACCTTTCTGCTCCAGCTAAATCTGCCTCTTTGAGTCTGAGCCAACTCGCCTCTACGTAGCCTTTTGCGATTAGCTACCCAGAGCTCAGGACAGCAGTGTTACTTAAAATTATTTTATTGTTTAGTGGAGTCTGAGAAACAGCTTTCTAGTCTGATGTTTAGAAAATACAGATCGTAAACTGGCTGAACCGCTTGGCTGCGACCCAGCAGAGGCCCTGCCTCCGGCGGGCTCCCAGCAGCACTCGAATCAGGTTGACAGGCTCCAAAGCCCAGACAATCCGAGCCTTTGCAGCTTGTGGAGCTGCAGGAAGAGGCGGCTTGTGAGTGGCCGGGCTTGCCCCCCTGGGCCCGGTGCCGGCTCACAGGGAAGGGACGTAATGTGCACCCTTCCTCACCCCTAACCCTAGCCTGAAGCAGTTAGCATTGCTACGTATAAACATATCCCCAATCGCGGAGGTGATGTTGCGGGAAACAACACAATTTTAGCCGGAGGGGAACATTATTCGAGGTGGGCAAATACTTCTACACAACGCCAGAGAGACAACCGGCTGGCACCGGTCTCTCCCGCTTTGAGGGTCGGTGTGTGTCAGAGTAAAGACATATTTAATCTATTACAGGGATTAAGTTCTCTGTCTCTAGACGGATTTCCGTCAGTTGGAAAAAGAGGGAGGAAAAAGAAGTTGCACGTGCATTTGTTGTGATTCAGTTTTGACTATCCAATTAATGACGCTGTTGTAAACCAATAAAGCCAGCCAGAGCCTTGCTATTAGCCAATCAGAAACAGAGGAGGGCGGCTTCACCACTGCCCCCCAGAGAAGGATCTGTAGTAACTTCTCAGACCACTGCCGGCAGCAACATCACCACCGCCATCGCAGGCATGAGCTCCAGCATCATGGGCCACAGCCCGCTGGAGGTTCTCTCAGCCATTCCGCTCCGGTGTTTGAAAAAAAAAAAAAAAAAAAAAGTACGAACGGGGCCACTGGTATGAGGGGACAATGTAACCAGAAAATAAAAAATAAAATTAAAAAAAGCACCCCCTCTTCAGCTGGCTGGAGGAGAAGCGGGGTTTTGTTGCCTCTCGCTGCGACAGCGCACAGATGAATGAAGAAACGTCATGACGCGGCGGCGCTCCGGGCTCCAGGCTCCGGGCTGGCCCGTGCCGGCGGTGGCGTCCACCGGCACCCGCGCCTGCTGTCTGTCCCGCGGTGCGGCTCAGGTCCCGAGTAGCATCGGCTGCTTCGCACCAACAGTGGCAAGACACTCATTCAACTCACTGCCCGCGTTCCCACGGCGCAGTCACCATAGCAATCGTTAATTGTTCTGTTTATAATTGTTCTGTTCTGTTCTTCTAAGAGGAATAAAACCTGCACAGAAAAGATTTGTAGATGGTTAATTATTTGTTTGACTACATTATAAACTGAGTCAAACCCTGCAAAAAGTATCAGTTTAATTGAATAGATCAAAACATTTAAATTAAAAGCAAACAACAACAATAAATAAACCGCTCAAAATCACCTTGATCCTATGCTATTGGTCTTTAATATTTAAATAGTGTAGGTTTAAGTGTACTTACAACTTAAATGCTGTATTAGAGAAACTGAAGGGCTAATACAGCATTTAAGACTGGATGTGTTTGAATGAAAAAGGCTATTATCAGAAAAACAGAACAGATTTATGCTTTCAATAAAAACGTATCTCAATGAAGAAAGGCAAAGTGCCAGCCTTCCGCTGTCATTCATCTCAGCTAATGGCCGGGCTCCACCAGGCACGTCTGCAGCGCGAGTCCCGTAGCAGCTCGCCCCTCTGTTAATCAATTACAGTGGCTCCACCGGCAATGGGAGCGGCGCGACAAGTCTCTATTTTACGCGTTCCCTTCTATTGTTTATCCGTGACACTGTGTCCGTGGAGGACATTTGAAAGCGAGTAGATGACAAACAGTACAGTAAACTTGTAGATAACTCAAATATATGTAATAACTTAGCTGGAAAATGGTAAACAACCCCGCTGGCTTCTCTACGTGTTGTTCCATACGCAGTCAGTGGAGCCCAAATGAATACGCCGCGCGCTACGCTGTACGTTTGCCAGTGGAGCCCGGCCGTAACATTGCATGTAAAAGTTATGCTAACTATTCTACTTAGTAACATTAATATGAATCACAAAACATTTTGAAACTTACCATTCAGTGACCACCTGAAAGAAATCATTGTCAGCTGGCAGGGCTTCTGCTTCGTCCTCTGAATCATCAGAAGGCTCAATGTAGGCTGGTTTAAATTTGTGGCAGCCATTGCTGAGCCAGGGAGATGTCAATCAAAACGAGGGAGCTGTCAATCACAGCGTTATCTGCCACGCCCACTCTGTCCTGGCAAGCAAAATGAGCTGTTTTTAAGTCAGGTTTTCTAATAGTTATGAATGGTTATTTTCACTCAGACTTTTGTGGATGATTAATGAGACACTCGACTTTGATATAATATCTGCATTTTTACTATTTCAAGCTGTGTTTCCAAAGGCTTTAAGAGTGTCCTGAAAACTGAGGTGCATGTTTTTCACAGATGTGGAAAATTCTGGCATTAAACATTTAACAAAGCTCAAAGGAGGGCATCCAATAAAACACAAAGAATGCATTCAAATAATTAAAAAAATCATTTTCAATTTCAATAATTGGTTATAAAAGGTTAAAGTTATTTTCCTATTTCAGTTCCAATGTCACAAGTCCACCCCGATATCATTTTCCTCAATTTGGTCCAAGCATTCATTCATTCTTGTCCTCCTGATAGTGAGTGTAATCACATTAACATGTTATTGCTTTGACTCTCTCCTTGCTCAACAAGTCCATTAACACAGCTAGGTGAGCTAATGAGAGGACTTAATTGGTAAATTGGCCCATTTGGTTTGGTAACTGCTGGATCATATTTTGTTTTGATTTAGGCTGAGGTTACCTCTACTTAAGTACTTATATACAAACAGCTTTGTAATACACACACATATCTCACCTCAATGATCATATTAGGAATGTCAGTTTCAGTTAATTTTGATTTTGAATTTCCAACCCCCATTACTGAAAACTAACCGGTTTATTTTTAAGAAAAAAAGAAAAGACGTAAAAATATAAGAGTCCTTTCCTAATAGTCCAGCACTCCATTGACTCAGTGAGCTTTAGTGCTGCATTTTAAAGTGCTATCCAATTTGAGGTGATGAAATTTAAATGTTTTGTGATGTTAATGTCTTGCCTTTCATTTTATTTTCTGTTGACTTTGTTGACAGACAGCTGTGGAAATATGCTGCCCAAGCTCTGATCTCCTGTGGTTTCTTGGTTGCTTGCATTGTACATCAACTGGGTCAAGGGAGCTAACTAGCTAGCATCTCACGTCATCATGTGCATCAATGAATAGATGCACACTTCCTTCTGCACAGTGAAACGGTTGGCGGGTGTAATTTGAGTGTAGAAAATAAAGCTCCTTTAACTCCCATGTATATATTAGTTGTAGCATATAGGCTAATTTCAACTAGCCTATATCCTAACAGAATTATAATTACTTGGCTTTACATTTAGGTGTGCAACCCCAAGATTTTCAGTAGCCCCATGTTGCCACCTCTCTAAAAAAATTCTTGGTTTGTTTTGTTTGGCTTGTTTTAAGTTATGACAAGTAGAGACTAATTATTGTTAATTAAACAAAAACAGCTTGAACTCCAACCCAACCTTTTGTTTAAGTTCCTAAGAACCTCAGCCAACACACACTAGCAGATACCTGAATGTACCATCCATCTTTTTCTTCCACTTTCTTCTTTGGAGAAGCTGGATTGTTCAACATAAATCGATTAGTCCCAGTCGATAAAATGACAAATCAAATTCACAGGGCTCATTGTACAGTTAAATGATATGAATGAAAGAAATAAAGATAATGTTATGAAGGCTGCTTGTATGCTAATTGGAGGTATAAATCATATTTGTGTAGGGAGTGAAAAGATAGACAGAGACAGCATGGGAAAGTGATGAGGTGGGGGTGCGGTTGCTATGCCAAAGAAAATATTGAATCCATATCTCCAAATTCTCTGGCCTGACTCTATTAGGATGAATGTGTAGAAATATGAATGTAAAGATATTATTCAGCTAAAACCTGAATAATAAGACTGTCATGAAAACAGATGGAGGAGGGTTATTTTAGTGTTTAAATATGTCTTCATATTCAGTCAACACACAGTCTGTTATAGGACACTGCTCCAGTTGAAAGCACAAATCTACCCTACAATACTGTACAAGTATGAGGATGACTGGTTACATTCATTAGGATTCATTAGGAACTACCAAATGCATGAATCCACACAAAAACAACAGGAAAAATCCTCCTTGTTGGTAAGACGACACTGTCCAACTGATTTTATTAATAAAAAGAATTATTAGCCAAATATGTGCCAGCATATTTCATTAAACCATAAAGTATGGTCTGACTCTTTTCCCAAACCTAGCAACACGAAGGGCACTAATTAAGGAAACGCTCTTGTGTATGGGCCAGAGGACTTGTTGCCTAGTCCAATGCCTGGAAGAAGATCAGCTCTGCACTCAGGATTATATGTCAGCAGGCTATCATATGGTGCTTGTTATGGTTTCGTAGCAACTTTAGATGCAACCTGCCTCTGCGCTCTTGAAAGTTGGCACAGAATAGACACAAGAGTGGCACACAGCATCAGACCTCACATTTTTTTAGGCAGTTAAAGATGCGGCAAATATGCTGCCCCTAAAGATACAATCAAGGCCACAGCCAGGGTTTCAGAAACAAATATATGGCTTTTTTTAATGCTCTTTGCCAATCATATATAATAATACAGGATATGCTTATGAGTCAGCTGGTGACAGTCTGATAAGACTGTATAGATAGATATATTCATGGAAATGTGTTCTGAATGTGAATCTTAATATATATTTTTTAAGAATCCTGCTGTCTCTGGTTTGTCATCAAGGAACTAATTGTGAATAAACACAGTAGACATTTGTTAAAATGATGCTTTACCTGCTTTACCAAGAATCGGACCGTTATTAATGCACTAATTAGGGACTACTGAGTAACTTGTCATTATGATGCACCATATTTAGGACGCACAAAAACAGTAAAATAGTAACAAATGTTTATGGAAGTACTAATTATATTGATAATAATTAATATAAAGTATACAGAGTTACAGTTTTTCAGGGATTGATTTGGGATTTATCAAGTGTAGTTCTTCACTTGTACTCGTACTCGTTTTTTGGTTTGTGCCAAAAATTAGAGATTAAAAGTAAAAGTTTTACTTAAGAAAGTGATTGTCGTTAGGAGGATACAGAGAAAAACAAATTCCTGAAAAAGTATCAACCATTCATGTGTTTGTTCGTTTGGCTGTAATAGTACCACCCACAGTCTTACGGGTAACTGTTACAATCTGTGTTTTAGAGGGGTTTTTGTCTTAATTTAGATGGACCAGGTTAAATGTTTTGAATAGCATGTTTTATTCAGAATGTCTTTATTCCAAATGTCTTGAATTACAAATTGTAAAAGTGCTTGCAAGTCATGTGCTGTTGCATATGTTAGAGATTGGTGGGCATTTTGTGAACCTAAGTATAGATTTTAAAACATGCATAATTATTATCCACCCACAATTTACATTGAATTCACCTGCTCACATTACTGGAGGCCTACCTCAAATTAAATGTCAATTTCAAGACAGTGAAATGCGTGGATGCTTACCATGCACCTCTGCAACCACACAAACAACTGTGCACACACACAGAGTGGTGGGTGGGAAAGGAAATCCCCGCTGTGTATTCTTTAGCTCTAGTTATGAGTGTGTGTCTGACATTCAGCTAACCCGTTCAGCAGCATCTGGTCCGAGCTAGGGATTTTCCTCTCCTCATAAACATTACCGGACTTACTTTTAATGTAATGTAGTTTTGTGAAGTGGGTACTGTAATGACAAATGAGGCCTAATCCCCAAATTAAGACAAGCAGTTGATTAGCTTGACACACAGGTCAAAAAAGCAGCTTTCAAAATCTCTACAATAAGAAGCCAAATTTAAAAAATAGAACAAGGAGAAGTATGAATCAAAAATATAAAACTAAGGAATTAAAATCTGAAATAGGAATCAAATAGATTACAAAATAATATAAACCTTTGTTTAGAGGCTGTGTCAGCCACAAGCAACAACACCACAGGCTTTTATTTTTACAAGACTGAATCCAGATGACCTTTTAGGTTCAAAGATTAAAAAAAAAAAAAAAATCTCACAAGTTGGATGATCAAAACCCACTTTATAAAGGTGTCACATCATTTAGAAATCAGTGTGAAAACTAACAGGTTGCTAGTATTATAATGTTATTATTTCGTATTTTACCGTGTGTGTGTGTGTGTGTGTGTGTGTGTGTGTGTGTGTGTGTGTGTCTGTCTGTCTGTCTAACTTTCAGGGCATCAAATTACATTTAGACTAAAGACCAGTTATTTGGGGGTGCCTTGCGCAATTGGGGACAAAAGCTATGATCTCACTGGGTGAAAAACTGATTTTTTTGGGGTCAGTGGTTAGCGTTAGGTGAAGGTTGGGGTTAGGTCAGGATGAGGGCTGTGGGTGAGGGGGTTAGTCTCCCGGAAATGAATTAAAGTCTGTGTAAAAGTGACATAAGTTAACGTGTGTATGTGAGTGCAACCTCTAGCTCACCTGGTAGAATGTGTGCCCCATATAGGATGAATCCTTGGCAGCAGTCTGGGTTTGAGCCCACAGCCCTTATCCCCCTTCACTCCTCCACCTTTCCTGTCTATCTTCAGCTGTCAGTGAACATAAAAAATGCATTTTAAAAAAATCACCCAAAAAATAGTAAATTAAGTGTTTAATGCTCAGTATTTTCTGGCCCCCAAACGACTCTTTGGCCCTCCCTATGTTGGTGCCCCAGGAATTTAGTTGAGGTATTCCTCTCATCACCACGCCCCTGCATCCACCTCCCACTGTAACACTTTGTGTATACTTATGCAATATACCACCACAGAGGCAGGCCTGCCCAGATGTAGCATGAGCCATGAGCACCCCTTATGTCCTCGTTAGTATTTTATAAAACATGTGCAAGTTAAATATTCTGTAAAGAGACAAAAACATCACAAGACAGATCAATGAAGAGAGAGTGCAACATTAGTTTCAAATTCTGATTATCCCATCTGGGATCATGACAACAACATATAGGTCTGTGACACTAGTTAGCTGCTAAACATTTCCCAGATTTTAAAGTACAACCCATTCTGTTAAGATGCGTGATGGGATTATAATAGGTGTATAGCAGCAGCCTGGGGTGCACAGGCTGCAGGGTTGGAAGTAGCAGGGAGCCACGGCACAGATGTTGTCACTTGCTGTCTAAAAGCACATTAAGACAGCAGTCATACTGGACAGCACACAGGTTGAAACAAAGCTGCCTTCTCACTGACAGGCCTGCACCAGGGAAAACCACACGAATTTTAAAGGCTGAACAAGCCATGTTTGGGAAAAAAACAGATCTGCATTGATCCTCCATCACTAAAGGCTTGATACATGGGCAACATTTAAAGCAACTAGTGTTCCTTGTAACCCATCATTTTACCTATATTGATTCTGTCTTGACATCAAAATGCTTCTGCTTTTGTCACTGTCTCTGCAAGGAAACAAGACCTTTGTCTATCTACAGTCTTTATGTATTACCTTGTGTTTCTTCTATATCGTTTATATTTTGTCTTAATACCCTTTTCGTCTTATGTACAGCACTTTGAATTGCCTTGTGGTTGAAAGGAGCTATGAAAAATACAGTTGCGTTTCTTTGTCATTTTAAGCGACACTTTCCTTTCTGGAAATTTTACACTTCTTTGTTTAGGTTAAAATGGTATTAATAAGCTGATGGCACACTAAAATGTAAGTGAATTCCACCAGAAATAAAAACTCATAATTGTACCATTCTCATATGGTTCTAAGAAAACTCACCCAAATGCAATGATTGGTCTGTCTTCTCCACGCGGAAGCCTCCAACTCACGTAACCACTTGCGTAACATCTCTTAGGTTTAGGCAACAAAACTACTTGGTTCTGTTGAAAAAAAAAAAGCATCATGCTTTAGTTTAAAACAAATATGTCTCGTCTCATCTCGTCTGGTCTGGTCTGGTCATCCTCCGCTTATCCAGGTCCGGGTCGCGGGGACAGTAGCCTCAGCAAAGAAGCCCAGCCAGTCCTCTTCCCAGCCACCTCCGTCAGCAATTCCGCGGGAACCCCAAGGGCGTTCCCAGGCCAGCCAGGTGATGTAGTCCCTCCAGTGTGTCCTGGGTTGGCCCTGAGGTCTCCTCCTGGTTGGACATGCCCGAAACACCTCCCAAGGGAGGCATCCGGAAGGCATCCTTACCAGATGCTCGAACCACCTCAACTGGCTCCTCTCGATGTGGAGGAGCAGCGACTCTACTCCGAGTCCCTCCCGGATGTCCGAGCTCCTCACCCTATCTCTAAGGCTGAGCTCAGCCACCCTGCAGAGGAAACTCATTTCGGCCGCTTGTACTCGCAATCTCATTCTTTCTGTCACTACCCAGAGCTCGTGACCATAGGTGAGGGTTGGAATGTAGATCGAACGTTAAATCGAGAGCTTCGCTTTTGGCTAACTCCTTTTTCACCACAACTGATTAAGCGCCTGCATCACTGCTGATGCTGCCCCAATCTGCCTGTCAATCTCCCGCTCCATCCTACCCTCACTCGTGAACAAGATCCAGAGATACTTAAACTCCTCCACCTGAGGAAGGACTTCCTCCCGACCTGGAGTGGGCAATCCACCCTTTTCCGGCTGAGGACCATGGCCTCAGACTTGGACGTGCTGATTATCATCCCAGCCGCTTCACACTCGGCTGCGAACCGTCCCAGCAAGAGCTGGAGGTCACTGTTCGATGGAGCTAGGAGGACCACGTCATCTGCAAAAAGCAGGGACGAGATCCTCCTGTCACCGAACCTGAAACCCTCCACCACTCGGCTACGCCTAGAAATTCTGTCCATGAAAGAGGCATGTCAGCCAGGACAGCCCTACAACATCCAGAGCCTTGAGATACAAGTATGTGAAACAAGTATGTTTGTTACATAATGTGACATGATGTAAATATGTCACATGACTGACATCAGTAACAACCCTATGTAAATTAGGTTAAAACAACACTGATTTTTGGTTTTGCACGAGACATGAACTGTAGTCTCCTGGAGGAAAGTCTGATTTCGTTTGACCCATCCAGCACCCCTGCCTCCCACTTTATGCAGACTTTCTTGCCATTTATACTACACCAGTTGCTCTGAGCATCAAGTATTGCCATGGATGGGTTTACACTAGAGTTAGCTGAAAACTGGCTGCGTCTCATAAAGACCCAAAAGGGTGCCTTTGGCATCAAAATGATGATGCAGAGGGACTTGACAAAGTGGTAATAGTTTTGATGCCCTGGGAATAAGAACAATTGATATCCATTCATCCTTTTTCTGTGACCACTTATCCTATTCAGGGTCATGGGATGGAGGGGGGACCTGATCCAAGCTGACACTGGGCACGAGGCACCCTGGATTCACTAGACCACTAAAGTCCTGTTTCCACCAAACACTTTTGGTATGGTACCTTTGGAGCCAAAAGTAACCCTTCAGACATGGTACCTAGACCCTTGCGTTTCCACTGCAAACAGTACCCTTAAATGTGGATGGTGTTGTTGTCACTCACTAGTCCATCCAGCACTCGCTGTATTTCCCCATTAATGGTGACACAGATGGAAGTCTGCACCTTATTTACCGTCCACAGAACAGGGTTGCACACTGGCATTTTCAGAACAAAATAAAAACAGGCTGCAGTGAGAGTCTCGCTCCATGGCATATTTAAAAATACCGGGTTTGTGCATTTAGTCCTTCCAAGGCAAGCTCTGGGATTTAGTGTTGCTGTAGCTCAACGCTATGCGATCCTTTTTTTCTCCAAGTGAGGATGGGGATATATACAATTAACATAACCCAGCTGAAACTGATATGTATATATATATATATATATATATATATATATATATATATATATATATGGAGAGAGAGAGAGAGAGAGAGAGAGATAAACACTTGAAGATCCATGCATTTCCAAAAGTATATGTCATATAAAAACTTAAGTAATGGGCAAAGTTGTCAAATGGAATATTCAAGGTGTGTTGATTGAGTCAGGTCATCAGCTCATGCATTTAATAACATTACAAGTTAATGTTCCACCTTAAAAATCCCAGCAGTTGGCCCAGTGAAGTGTAAGTTATTTTTTTCTCTGACTCTGGCTGCTACAAGAAGCAGCAAAATACACTTTCATTTTATAGTTACAGTCCACTTATTAAACTCTCCACGATAAGAACAGTGGCTTCTGCCTCAAAACCAGCCACAACTCAGCCCTGAGCAGAGTGGGAACTGCCCATTGGTTTGACGGCCCATTGGTTCGACAGCCCATTGTTCCGACCATATTAAACTCAAGTCCGTTCCGAAATCATCATGATGCCCTGTGGTTTAAGGTCTGGTTAGGTTTAGGCACAAAAACCACTTGGTTAGGGTCAGGAAAAGATCATGGTGTGGGTTAAAATGAAAAAGAAAGTGACAAACACATAAGCCATGAGCCTGTTCCGCCTCAAGCTGTGAGCGGCGCAACATACGCCCGTCGCGAGCCGTTCAGCACCACAGACAGTCGGACTAATGGGCTGTCGAACCAATGACATGGACCCAGCAGAGTGACCATCTGCCACAGATCTGTGTGCTAGGTACTCCAACAGACGGGTGCCAAATTTGGTAACGGTACAGAATGGTTCCATTGGTACCATCCACAACTTTTTGCAGTGGAAATGGAAAAAATGCATACCGAACTGAACCGTACTGTACCGTTCAGCTCAGTGTAAATGGGGCTTAACTCGTAGCAACAGACAACCATTCACACTTACATTCACACCTTCAGGCAATTCAAAGGCACCAGCTAACTTGCATGTCTTTGTACTGTGGGAGGATACTAGTGAGCCTGGAGAAAACCTATGCTGACATGGGGAGAACATGCAAACCAGTCAACAATTCAAAATAAAAATCTCTTTTATATCCACATAGGATTTATAAGGAATTTATAAAGGCCTGTCTATAACTTAGCACAACAACATACACACTACTGCACACATCAGCAGTAAGGTGCTCAAGTGAAGACTATCATTGTGAGAAGTTCCAGAAGAAGACAGTACTATTCATTGTACTCAGGCCAGTCATTAAGAAATACAGGCAGGGGGACATCATTTTCAAAAGTGAGCCCCTCATCTGTACCCAATGGGGGTGGGATCCCTGCGAATATAATTAATCAAATAAATAATTAATTGTATTTCCACATGTATTTTCTATCTCCTTGTACTTGTATCTACATTTATTTATCATGTAAAAACCACGTTACATTACATGCATTGTCTGTTTTCAAAATAAACTTCTGTTTTCCCAGGAAATTTACAGTTTGCAAAGAATAGCCATGTTTCCATCAGCCTGTTTAGATGCGCATCTAGAAGTATCGCATTGGAAAATTATGATGGAAACGCCAAAATTTGAATTAAAATCCCCTGATTCGCACAAACTAAAATACGCTCGCTTTAGCTGGGTTTTGGTGGATTCGAAAAAATGTTATTTCTCAAAACGGGTGATGGAAACAGTTATGTTTGAATTAAATCAATCAATCAATCAATTTTATATATAAAGCCCAGTATCACAAATCACAATTTGCCTCACAGGGCTTTACAGCATACGGCATCCCTTTGTCGTTAAGTCTGACATCGGGAAGGCGGTAATGCATTTACAAGGTGGTTGCCAACCACCAGAAAATGTAGAAGAAGAAGAATGCAAGACTTGTTTTGTTTCCGGTTCTGCCGAAAACTCACGCGAGTTCGTAGTTTTCACCAAAGTCTGTACATTTAATAAAGATACTGGATTACTACAGTCTTTGATTTAATGGAAACACACAGGATTTGTGTTTCTTTTAATATGCATTTCCCAATGATTCGAATCATTTTTGGATGGAAACATAGTAAGTGTCTTTCAAAATAAACACACTACATCAGTACAACACCGAAAACCTAACATTTTCTTCCTTCAACAATGCAGTTATGTTTTGTCAACACATGCATGTGGTTGGGTTTAGGAAAAAAAGAACAGGATTTGGCTTTACAATCACACAGGAAGTGAACACCATCCTCCCCAGTAAAAGTAGGTGGTTGTTGGACCCATCCACCACCCCTCCTGTCCACCCCACTCAAACTTTCACCACCTTAACTTTTGTTGTTATCCTGCTGTTTTTACCCCTGATGCCGCCAGATGCTGTTAAACAATAACGGTGACTGACCACATATCATGCTGATGTGAAAGGATGGCTTTTCCATAGGTGTCTAACACCAGAGGTCATTAACCAAGCGCCGGTTTTCGACAACTTCCTTCCTCCCTATCAGCTGGAGGTATCTTAGAATGTGAGTGTGGTCTGCATTAGACTATATTAAACCACCAATGTGAATTTCTAATAACTGAGACAGTTGTATGAATCAATAACTCCCCCACGTTAACCCCACGTGTGTACATTATCCTCATACTGACCACAGAGCATATCCTATTTAATGCAAATAAACAATGATGGGTTAATAGAGAGTATCACTGACGCACAACTACAGGGACAAAAAAGCCAAAGTACAAAATTGCTGCATGAACACACGGACTGCAAACAGCCCTCTTCAACACACACACACACACGCGCGCGCGCGCACACACACACACACACACACACACACACACACACACAGAATGTGGAGTATTGTGGAGTATAATGGTGCATTGGTTTTATGTATTATCACCAAATGCGTCACACATAAAGAGGCTCTCCACTTCTCCTCCCGCTTCCCCTCTCTTTTCCTTTCCTCTCCACCCCTCCTTTTCTCCTCTCTGGTGTCATCATTTCTCCTCTCTCCTCCTTTTTTGCCCCTCCTCTCCACTTCTCTCCATTTTTCATCACCTCACCACCTTTTCCTTCTCTCCTTTCCTTGTATCACTTCCTCCGTTTTCTTTCCACATTTTATCTCTTCTCCTCTTCTACTCTTCCCTCCTTTTTTCCTTGTCTTCCCTGCTCACCGCTCTACCTCTGCTTTAATCTGTCGCTTCTCTTTACACCCTCACTCCTTTTTTCCTTCTTTTTATCTGCCCGCTCTTCCCCTTTTTTCCTTTCCTCTTCACCTTCCCTTCTGCTCTCTTACAACGTGCCGCTTTCTTTTTCTTCTTTCTGTCATCTCCCTCTCTTCTCACCTCAACCCTTGCTCTCCTTTATGCTCTGTGTTTAGTTTTTCTCTCCACTTCTCTCCATTTCTCATCTACTCTTCTTTTTTTGTTTTCTGTTGCTCTTGTCCCCTTTTATTTCCTTTACCTTGATGCCCTTTACCTCTTCTCCTCTCCTTCCCATTTGCTTCCCCTTTTTCCACTTCTCTCATATCTTTTCTCTTGCTTTTATCTCTCCTCACCTTTTACCTCTCTTCCTTTATGTTCTTACTTCTCCTTTCCACATCTCTGTATTTCTCATCTCCTCTTGCTTTTTTGTCTTTTCCTTTACTCCTGTTCCTTCATTTCTTTCTCATTGCCACCTTCTATCTCTTCTCCTCTCCTCCCTATTTCCTTCCCCTTTAGTCCACTTCTCTCCTAATTTTTCTCCTAACTTCATCTCCTCTCCTCTATGCTCCTCTGTTTTCTTCCTTTCTGTTTTTACTTCTCCTCTCCACACCTGTCCATTTCTAATCTCCTCTTGCTTTTTTTTATTTTCCTTCCCCTCCGTCCTCTCTGGCCAACCTGTATCTCTTCTTCTCTCCTCCCCATTTCCATCTCCCTTTTTTCCACTTTTCTCCTACTGTTTCCCCTTGCTTTTCTTCTCATTTCCTCCCTCATTATCCTCCTTCCTTCCTCGTGCCACCTTTTATCTGTTCTCCTCTCCTCCCCATTCTCTACCCCTTTTTTCACATCTTTCCTACCTTTTTTCCTCATGTCATTGCTCCTCTTCTCTCCTGCTCTTGCTCTTCCCTTATCTCTTCCCATCTCTTCACATTTTCTCCCCTACTTTTGCATTTACCTCTCTCTTCCTCTTTCTATTCTAATCTTTCTTCCCTCCTCTTTATGTCCTTGTCTCCCTCTCCACTTCTCTCTTCTTGCCTTCTCTCCTTCCCTCTCCTCTTCTCTGCTCTGCTTCCGTCCTCTCCTCCTACACTCCTATCTTTTGTGACAGTTTGACAAAGATAACTCATATCATCACGCACATCACACACACACACACACACACACACACACACACACACACACACACATGCAAAGACATATATAAATGCACCCACTGCATCCCACCCACTCCGTGTATCTGACATCTAACTGTGATGAATGTGTGACCTCTGACCTCCAATCCTCTCGATGCCCAAAGTTTACCTTCAATTAGCACTGCTGGTGTTAACATGCAAATCACACACAGGCATGTGTGCACACACATGCACAGAGACATACAGAATCACACACAAAAAGTCAAAAAAGTTCACTTTTAATAACCGCTGCTGCTGCTGCTGAATGTAATATAGACCTACCAACCCCCTGCCTAGCACACACACACACACACACACTGTTCATGAGTGATTACATTATGTCTGCTCACTAATGATGCTGGTGAGTCTTGTGTTTCCTCCTGGATAAAATTGATAGGAAACTGTACCTGCCCCAACGCTTTAATGCTGTTAAAGCAGCATAGGAGAAGCTCATCCACTCCCTACTTTCATTTAGCTGGGGATGAGTTGTCGGGGGGAGGATGGAGGGGAGAGGTGTAGACATCATAATCAGGCATTATTATCAGATGCCAATGTGTGTAGTTTAGATAACGGAGGAGGAGCGGGTGGGTTGGGGGGTCTTAATGTTGTGACAACAGAGTAGGAGTGAATTAGACGCGGCCCTAACCTCCAGGCTGATAATAGCGCTTATAATTGAATGCCACTCAGTTGTACAGACACTAGTTAAACACCAGCCCAGTCAGAAGAGAAGAGAAGAGAAGAGAAGAGAAGAGAAGAGAAGAGAAGAGAAGAGAAGAGAAGAGAAGAGAAGAGAAGAGATATAAACATACTATACCCACTGAACTTCATTTTAAAATATGTTGCACATTCTTTATGTCAGGCTGGACTCAGGGCAAATAATGTATTTTTATGACTGTGTGCAGGCATCCTGTTCTCATGCACTGTTCGTTCATATACCAATGAAAAGTAATGCACCTACATTTATACATAACTTACATAATCGTGAGCCAGTTATATGTATATAACCATGGTAATCATGAGTCAATAATTGAAATAGAACCCATGTAATCTGGAAAACTGAGATCACATGACCAATGTGCTGACAGGAGTAAAGAAAGAAATAATGTAAAGAGTGAAGGAGGTAGGTTTGGTGGTGGATGGGGCAACAAAAACAGGACTTTCCCCCAGCAGTAAACTCACCATGTGTCTTTTCCTAAACCTAACCTCAGTCCTAAATTTGGCAGCTATTTTAAATTTAGTCTCAGTCTTCAGATAAAAATGCTTATTAGTTTTAGTCCCATTTGAGTCATTTTTATCAAATCTGTGAATATTCTCAGTCATCCAGATATGACAACTGGACTAACCTCGTGTGAGTAACATAACTCACACGGGGTTAGTCCAGTTGCCATATTTTATGCCTGATTGAGAATGAGTCATTTTTATCCTTCATTGTTTTAGCTGACGAAAATTCAAAATGTTTTAGTCAAAAATCAATGACATTTTAGTGAACTTTTAGTCATTATTTCTTCTATATACTTTTTATATCTTTAAAATAGTCCAGTTAGGCTAATTAATGTATCAGACAGTTTTTAGACTACAAATAATTTCTACACACTCTGTCTCAATCTGTCATTTCTCCAGCAGTTTTTGAGTGGTGGAGCAATGTCTAAGGGGTGGTTTATGAGGACATACTTACAGTATTGATCATCATTTGAAAAGCTTAACATCTCTCTATTTATGGTCTCAAAAATTTTGACACCAAAAGTAACTAATCTGAGACAACTAGGATTTGTATCCAAGTTCACTGTAAACTCTGACTTATCCATCTCACTGTTAAGAGGCAGAGAAATAACATAATTATAAAGCCTGAGTCCTTTCATAATTTGCAACATGGTAGTCTGGAGGATTAAACTTATGTCCTCTCACAGATTTGGTGATTAAAACTTGACTTCCTTCTCTGTCAGAGGAAACTGATCTGGGTTCAGACTGTTAACTTACAGCACAGCTACATGATGACGTGAAAGGAGGTATGTTTTTCATTGGTGTCTGACACCGGAAGTCACTGACCAAGCACCTGTTTTCAATGACTTTGGAGTGAGACTGGGTTGGTTTTTGTGCACACACACCTAACCACATGTTACAAAAAGAAATTTTTTTTTTTAACATATCTGCTTCATTATGTTTTTTGTTCTGACCTGCCGAAGGACTGCATATGTGAATTAGCTCTAAGCTATAATTTGGTACAGTGCATCAAGTGGTAACATTTATGTTTTAAACTGTAAATGGTAAATGGTCCCTTTTAGATAAATAAATAACATAGTAATGTACAATGTATCATATCTGTGGTTTACAGAAATGTACTTTGCCAACATTTACACTTGTGACATGGTTGAATGTACATCATACTAAGGGTTAAATGGAGCATTTGTTTGCTGTTTTAACTTCAGATAGATCTAGGCTAGCTGTTTCCTGTCTCTAGCCTTTATGCTGAGATAGGATAAATATATCAGGTCTGGTTTAATCAATGTGGTTTACCTCTGGCCACTGAGAGTCAGTCTTTTTCTTATTGTCTCTCAGATGTCTGGACGTCAGTCCAGTCTGTGTTTTTGAGAATGTTGTTCACTTATAGTTTTGTAAAATGTGTAATGGCACCTGCCTTACCCACACTGTACGGAGCTACCCTAACCTAACCTGACCTCAAATACTCTCATGTGTCCATACTAACAAATTAAAATTATGGAGCAGTGGCTTTGGTCTAAAAATACTGGGATCTAAGTTCAGAACTCTTTTACTAACAACTTTTGCTTACGATGTGATGTAAAAATCTACACTATGGTGTTTTGCTTTTTGTTTTTGCATGTGGTACTGCTAAAGGTCCATGTCATGCATAAACAGAAGCCCGTAGCTACCACGTGTCTCAGTAGACAATACAGCACTGACTATTGTTCTTGAATTAGCTGCTGCGTCTTGAAACCTCCACACATTAGTATCACATCATTGGCTGTTTCTGTAGCAATTAAGCGACTTCAACTTTTTTGTTTTGTGTAAATCTTATCCTGCACGCCAAATCAAGAAAAACAAATCACCCTGCACCTGCGTCTTGTCATTAAGAAACCACGATTATACCATTTATTGGATTTCAGTGCCACTGGAGGATGGCAGGAAAACCACAACACCGGCATTAAGCAGAACTTGATCCAGCTGTCTTCACGCTCTTTAGCAGGTTTTAATTGGTGAGGAACAGGAGAGAGGAGCACAGCAAAAACATCATTACAGGCTTAAACTACCACAACAGGGTATTGCTGAGATTTAATTACACCGGGCTATTGTTTAATTTGCCTCTCAATGCTTCAATTAAGCAAAAAAGGGAATGTGAGGGTTCAGGTTTCAGGCTCATCTGGGCAGGAGAGGAGAGAGTTTCCCTAGTGAAGTTCATATAACATCACACAGCGGAGATCAAATGGATTTGTCATCGTTTGACTAATGACAGGAAAGAGGAATAAACCCTATTAGAAAATCATCAAGAATCCCTCTGTCTCGGCTGATCGTCTTTGTGTGTGTTGTGTGTCTGCTGTAGAGAGGCCTCGGAGCCGATGCTGATGTATTTACTGTTAGATTGAACGCTGCAGATGATGTGATCTGAGGTTGATGGGCACCAAAAATAGCAAAATCTCTCTCTCTCTCATCAGAATAAAGGAATGTACAAAAACTCCTGGAACCATTTCCCTTATTAGTTTTGTAGTTATTCAATCTCCATCCCCTTTTTTCTCACAAATAATATTCTTTAATCTGCATCCAAAGAAACATTTAGGCTGTAATTTCACTGAGGGAGTAATGGAGAAACTTTTAACTCAGTGATGTGCAGATCATTTGGTACCCTCAGCTCCAGCAGCTGGGTCACACTAACAAGTTTTCATCTCAGAGAGAAATTTTAAGTTCAAGTCAAAAAAATTTTTTAATGCAAAATACGTATATTAAATTTAAGTATAGCCACTATATGTGGGTTTGTGTGTATTTGTATAAATATATGTAGTACACGGCTCAGACAGTCTCTATTAATTAAGAAATCCTGCACATAGAAGGCCCTTAGTGTTTGTACTCACCATGCCGTTAAAATGCAACTGATCGGGTGGTGATTTACATGTAATGGTAGTGTTAAGTGTAAAATTGTACAGGCAACGCAAGTGCAGACACAAACAGGGTATTTAGGGATAGACCAGAAATGTTCCTTTAGTCTCCAAGCCTCTAAATGAGCATGTTGGCGTATACAGGGGTTAAAGCATGAAAAAATTTTGTGCCTGAAATGTGGAGCACAGAAGATTTGTGTGCCTGAAATCATTTCCGGAGTGTGGGGCTTGGTGTTGCGGTCAAAAATGAAGAAATAGAAATGTGTGTGTTGCAAAGGAATGTGGTTATTATCAAAACGAACAAAAAGATTATAGCTTTAGTAGTTACTTTTCAGATTGAACGTTTATAGCATAATGAGTTTATAAATAAAGATTAAACTTTCAGTGGTTACCAGACTTTTTGACTTACAGCTCCTACATCTCTTTTTTGCCTTGGTGCTATTTATTTTTAGAAGCTAAATCATTTAGGCTGTTTGCAAAATTGTATCGCGCTTGATGTGAAATAAAAAGGCAGTTACGTAGAAATTTGGCCTCTGGGCAAGCATGTCATCATTGAAATGGATCATATAATGCTGTGGTGGTGACTTTAAAACTTCAGCATAGAGGATTTTTATTGCAACTTTCATTTCTGTCTGGTTTCTGTTACCTTACCTTCAAAATTACTGCTGGCTTACCGGAGCCTCTCCGTCCCGCTCCATCTGTGCTCTGTGTCTCAATGTAGCATGATGTGAAAGCATGCACAGGCATCAGTGTTGATCGCTCTGGCTATCACTTGTGCCGTGTAACCAATCAGAGGGGGCTGTAGGCGGGACATTGTTACAAAGCCCAGTGCAGTGGGGACTGCAGGCAGGGAGGGAGGTGGCTGTATCAGAGCCAAAGTAGCGAGTTTTAAAATACATTTATTTGGTTATCGATGAAAAAATGTCCAGTGCCAATTATGGTAAACAGTATGTTGAGTTTACTCGCACACTGTGCCCATGCTGGACAGGAACTTCGCCACACCGGAAATCCAGCGCTGTGCCGGAGAACTTTAACCCCTGAAGCGTATAGGTTTGATGGACAGCTGATTTGGCAGGAGCATAGTGAAACAAAGTAAACAAGGTATGAGAGGAAAATGTTAACATTGTGCATTTCTGCAAACTATGAATATGTTACATTTGTACGGTTTATATCATATCAATGTTCTAAAGTGACGTGCTATATTAGCTGACTTTAGCACTATTCGGATGGGATTAGTTTTACATGGGCACGTGGGGTAATGTCACTTTACCACATCAGTAATATTAATGACCGATTCACACGGGATAAGAAATATCAGTAAAACTACCACAAGTGGGAGGGGTAAATCCATTCACGCACCGCCGTCCCCTCCTGCTGTCATGTGCATATGATAGGACTGTCAAAGCACCATGAAATTGAGTTTGAATATTTTTTAATTAATTTAGTAGAGTTCAAATAATATTAGAATTTATTATTATTTTTATTTTTATTTTTTTTTCAAAAAACCCACAAAAAATAAGATGCTTATTGCTGACGCAATATGAACGGGACACTCGGATGAAAACACCCGTTCTAACCTCACTGAAGTGCCAGGTATGACCAGCTTCTGCCTCGCTATCAGAGCAATGTTTGGATACTTCAGTGCATATTTTTCCACCACAAGAGTGGATCCTGGTCGGCTCGTAGCGGTGTCTCATTCTGGTAACGTTTCATGTCTTCTTCAAAAAGGGTAGGCAGGGAGGCAGCAGGTGCAACACTCTCCCTGTACAGTATGTCTCCCCGAACAGGTCACACTTCGCAGACAGCGCAGTGGGTGGTGTTGGCACAGTGGGCTCCTCCGTCGGCGCCTCTCCCTCCGTCGCTGCATCCCTCTCTGGCCCGGCTTGTGCCCGAGCCATCTCAACATCATTGATAGTATTAATTATTAATGATATTCGAATTATCAAATTTAGGTTCAAACTTATAAAAAAATATATATAGGTCTATTTGAATATATTTCTAACTTCGATTTTTTTTTGACAGCCCTAACACACATATTTACCGCTGGTCTATTTGCACAGGATTACTGTTACCTGATGTAATTTTCTGGGACCCTTTTACAGAAGGTAAAAGTCGTGGTAATCTTTACTGACATCGTGCGGTAATTATTACTGACATGGCACATTTGGACGGGACTAAAATCTCTGGTAATTATTACTTAACCCCACGTACCTATGTAAAACTAATCCCTTCCGAATAGGGCTTTTGCCATACAGAGGAGGAGGGAACAGAGGACAGGGTGACTCCTGGGGGAGTTACCTGCCAAGCTCTAGACCACTGTTCAAGATTAACAAACAACAAAAGTGGTTGTGTTGTGCGGAGTCATAGCTGTGTTTCCAGCCAACACATTGACTCCAACCTCATCACTCCATCACAACCTCATTAAAGTCACTTTTTACCACATTTCTAGCAATATTTGAAATATGTTAAATATAATGTCACAGTTAAATCTAAATATTAAATGTTAAACCTAAGTGTTATCCATCCATCTTCGAACCGCTTCATCATTTTGAGGGTCGCGGGGGGGCTATCCCAGCCTATCCCAGCTGTCATTGGCCGAGAGGCAGGGTACAGCCTGGACAGGTCGCCAGACTATTGCAGGGCTGACACATAGAAAGAGACAACCATTCACGCTAACATTCACACGTATGGACAATTTAGAGTTATCAATTAACCTGGTCCCCAATCTGCATGTCGTTGGACTGTGGGAGGAAGCCGGAGTGCCCGGAGAGAACCCACGCTGACACAGGGAGAACATGCAAACTCCACACAGAAGGGCTCCCACACCCAGGATCGAACCCGGAACCCTCTTGCTGTGAGGTTACAGTGCTAACCACCACACCACCGTGCCATCCTCTAAATGTTCTAACTAAATCTAAATGTTAAATGTTAAATCTAAATGTTTGATGTTAAGTCTAAATGTGCTTGGTGAAACTAAATATTTAGTTAATATGCAAATGCACACTGCCAGTCAGCGGAAGTACCAAAATAAAAGCCTGAGTGGTCAGACTGTGTTTATAGCATCAAATAACAAATTAAAACCAAAATAATCAGAGAAAATGAATACTTGAACATACATCAGCATGATAAGAACTACCTAAAATGACAGAAACCATGTGTGGGAAAATTGTATTTGCCAAACAGCGCTGTCTCGTCTGCCCCATCATGTGACAAAGCCACTGTGGCCTTCAATGACACAGTAGGTAAAAATTCACCACAGAATACAATTAATTTTTTTAACTTGCTATTTTTTCTGTGATTAATTAATCAAAATTAACGTTATTTTAACTTGTTTTATTTTTCATTTTTCATCTTTGACTGTGTCTTATGAAGCTGTTCTTATCTCCCAGCAGTCCTGTGACATCTTTATGGATGTAGCTATCATCATAAATGGCTGTGATTCCACTGGATTCTGATTCACTTATTTGTCTCCCTGACACATCAAGCTAGAGTCACAATACATTTTCTCCTCATAATGATTTGGAGGCTGCTGAGAAAATGTATTCAGTCTTTCTACAGATATTGTTGCCTCATCCAATCACTCCACACGTGGAATTGGGTTTACATTAGGTTTTATGTGTTAATTGTATGACTCCTCATAATTTTTTTTCTTACAGAGACACAGTGTTGTCTGTTACAGCAGATATCTGCTCTCTTGAATGTTTAACATCCCAGAATACCCATGCAAAGCAGGATGGACTGCCTCCATTCCCAATGTTTGAGGTCTCTGAATGTAACTCGTTAGTCTTTGCTTGTTGGAAATCTTCCATTGTCTCATGCAGATGGATAGTCAGTGTGATGTTCTCTTAATGCTCTGTGGTCACAAAACAGACCAGATCAATACTTGCTTCTCATAAGTTATTGCTACAAAACACTGGTCATGCGTTTCAGAAATTATGGGTTTCTTATGCTTACTAACTTGCACCAACTAAGAAATGTTTTAAAACAAACAAAAACAAGCATGAGATAATTATTTACATAAGCAGTTTGTGAGGAAATAATTTAAGTCTTTGTGATTACTTTGTTTTCTCCATAAATATTCATAGTCAGGGCTGAGGTGCGTCTCACTGTCTTACTGCTGTGGGCATGTGTCCTGCTAGATCAATACACTCTGGTCATAACTTATCAGCAATCAATATCTCAGGGCTATGCAGCAGGGGTTTTGGTATCCTTTATTTTACCCTGAGTTAGATCAGCCTTTTTTAACTGTGGTCTGATCTTTATTCAGTCATATATTCACATCTGGGTGCTGCTCAGTCACAATTTTAAACCACAAAAAGGTTAACAGTGTTTATTACTGTTTTTTCCTGCAGTTTCTTGATAAACCTGCATACGCCTAGCTTAGCACTGGAAACAGGAGGGAACAGCTAACCTGCTGTGCAAATTAAAAAGAATACACCTAGTCACTACTCTAATGCTCACTCTGCACACCAAGTCTGTATCCTATAAAAACTGTTACGCACAGAAACCTTAAACTCCGAATCAGTCACTGCGTTTGCATGACATTAGAGAAAATCGATTTATTGTGTAGTGTGTTTATTTTAAAAGAGACTGTATGCAAACTATTCATTTTCTGTGAAGAACAGAAGTGTATTTTGAGAACAGACAATGTATGTAACAGGCAGAACTTGACAATATGTCCCAGAACATCAACAACCAATGCGCAGAGGGTACCTTGCATGTTGTATCTTGATGTGGAATGTCTAAACATGGATATATGATGAGGTCAGAGTGAGAATGTGTTGTGTTTGTCAATTGTTTGGTCTGTGACATAATAGGTCAATTATAAAATGGTCCAGTACTAACAAGCTCAAAGGGGGCATATCGCCACCTACCGTGGATGGACATACTTTTGTCAATATATTGATGACCCTCCCATGCTTGTGTACTGGGACAAGGGCAGTAGTCCAATAAAATGGCCTAGTTGAGCTATAATGGTTTTTAAACATGCGACAATTTTGCACAAAAAATACGGACTTGGTGAGGAAAAAGGCCTTAAGTGTATTTCTCAAAATACTGAATCCTTTTACTAAAAGAGACAGTATTAGTTAGTATCTTTCTGGGGACAACAGATGACAAATTGCTTTCTAGGCTAACTGTGGCTCATTTACAGTTTCTCCTTTGTTGATGAATAAGCCAATAAAAAAGATACATTTTTTATGTTGCCTAGTGTCACATGAGAGCATCCACATAAAACAGCTATGTTAATGTTTGAAGGTTCACTTACCAGTCTCCCCTTGCTTCTATCTTTATGCTAAGATAGATTAGCACACCATGGATCCTCCAAAGAAGAACAAGCATATTTCCAAGTTGTTTTCTAATTACTGTTCCCTCAACAAATCAGTGATATTTTGCTCTGTGCAAGTAGTGAGTATCAGGATATTATGTGTGGTGATACTGTATCCATTCCCACAAACTGTATTGATTTTTAATTGTTAATTGTTTAGTTGTTAATTGTTTATTTTTTTTTTACTTTGTTTGCCCTAAAGAATCCTGCAAGCACTTTTACTTTATGTTTTACTGATATCGGCAAATATTAATTCCTTTGATCAGATTGCACAAAGGTAGTAAACGTCTTTTTTGCATATGGTGATGTGTTTTTTTATGCTATGACAGTTTTCCTAATATTACATTTTTTGAATTGCAATACATCACCTTGCTTACAGTATTGGAATATATATTGAATTGTAACCCCTGTATCGTGACACATTGGCCTATTATACTTTGATGCCAGTAATTTATATGACTTTTATGTGTCTTTACCCTCTGCACTTAGTTATTTCTCTGCAACTTCCTCCCTCTGTTGAGTTAAAACTACAGACATGGCCATTATGGCTGATGTGTTGTCGCTCCTGTCTTGTCTCGTCCAGAGAACAAAGACACCTAGAGATGGACGACCTCTGTGTGTGTGTGACGAGACAGGAGACCGTTCTCATCACAGAGCAGCAAAGAGGGCAGTTTCAAGAAGATGTTTTAGGGGTTTAAATCAGATATGGTTTTTACAGAGTTTGACCAATCTGTAGACACAAGACTAAACTCAACAGCAGTGGCAAAGCCAGTGACATAGCAAGATCTGTTAATAAAAACCTGATTTATCTGCATATTATAACTAAGCACATGCAGAAAGTCTTGATGTTCTCAACTTATATACATATAAATTCACTGACACTGTAATAATGCCTGGCTCAGTTTAGAACCTGCTTTAGTCCAGGGTCATGTGTTTGAAGAATGACTTGTCATTAAATAAAGGATGCTTTCCATTTTTTTTGTTTTATAACAGAACCCTTATACAGTGTAAATTCTTTAAGGATTTTGTTTAATGACAATTTTTGCTCAATTTGGTACCACACCAAGTAGCATTCTTGCTTGCTTTAAGATATTATTATATGGTATGAAAATGAGACATAAAAGAGAAACAATGTTCAAAGTGATTTAGTCTTTAAAGGAGCTGTTTATGACACTCAGAGCTACCCAGTCCCACTCTGATATCATCTAAAACTGGCACTTGGTCAGTGACTTCCAGTGTGAAACACCGATGAAAAAAGCCATCATTTTATGTCGGCATGAAATGTGGCTGGTCGCTATTGTTGTTTAATGGCACCCGGCAGCATCAGGGGGAAATGCTGCAGGACAACAACAGAAGTTAAGGCAGTGAGTCCGAGTTGGGTTGGGTGGGGTAGGTGGTGGATGGGTCTAACAACCATCAACTTTCCCCCAGGAGGCCAGTGTTCACTTCCTGTTTGATTGCAATGCCAAACCCTGTTCTTTTTTCCTAAACCCAACCATCTCGACATTGAGAGTCCACGACCAAATGTCAATATATAACACGGTCACATATCGACATTTGGTCACAGTGAGAATGTGTTGTGAGCATTGATATAGCAGAACTATTTGCTATGTAAAAATATAGTGGAGTAATGATTTCCTGAGCAGAGAATGAGGTCACACTCCCTCTGTGTAATCAAAGCTTCTCTGTTCTTTGTTGTGGTAGCTACACTTGCATGTTAATGCTTGTGAGTCCTTTTGTATCAATCATCTTCACACACTGAAACTTTCATTTGTTATTAAAGTTTATGGAACAGGTTCAGGCTCAGGAAGTAACTCCAGTGGAGAGAAGCAGGGGGACAAATATGTCTTTCCATTTTGTCTCATATTGCAAAATGTCTCAACAAATAGAGGCTTTTTGTGTGTGATGTATTTTTGGCGTATTTTAAAAAAACTGCATGTGAAAAATACGGACTTGATGTGCAAAGGCCCTTAGCTCTGTTTATGGAGTTAGTCTGAGACTCTGAATCACATATATGTTTTGAATGTCACATACAGCTCCTTTGAATGTTTGATAGTGTCATGTCAGATCAAGATTGTATTATGAAAAAAGAAACAGATACACTTTTTGCATATCCCAAGCACTACAAAAATGCATTTAAATGGTAATAAAAATATTAAAAATATATTTATAATTCCTTCAATTTCACTGGAACTCTGTGACCACCTGCAGTTGGTGCTCAGGCCCTAAAAAAAGAACTTCAATAAAATCCGAAGCTTACTGAAAAACATAGTAAGCTAGACTGAATTAAATGGGGTAAAGATACACAAACACTGGAATGACCCTGGTAATTTTGTTCAAATCTCTAACACAGGCAACCATGTGGGCAACACACTGCTTGATGAAAAGTGCTTGAAAGCTCAGCGTAACGCCTCTCGTCCACCTTCCTGCTTCCTCTGCCCTCCTCTCTGCCGCCCGCTGACCAAGTTCCTGCTGCAGCAGAAAACTACAGATGAGGTCATTATGGCTGACGTGTCGTCATCCCTGTCTTGTCCCGTCCAGACAGACAAAGCCAGAGGATCCTGTTGAACAGCTCTGTGATGATGAGACACTGGCAGTCTCCTGTCTGTCTCAGCAGGGTCCCAGGATGCTGCAGAGAGCAGGAGCTACATTCACTCCCATTCACAGTGGCAGCATATGATGGAAAGCCTGTTAATGTTCAACCACGGACAGGAACTGATGCAGTGCTTCTGCCAGGGAACCACACACCCCCTCATTATACCTCCTAAACTGGACTTATTCATCATCTTTTTGTTGGCTGGCTCAAGCAGAGTACAAGATTTGAACAAGTAGCAATATGCACATGAATATGTTTATCAATATTTAATATGTGTAACACAACACTATTTTGATTTCTGAAAATGTTGGTATGTAATACACACATATCTGTTTTATCATCATCAACACCATCATCATATAATGCTATAGATACAAAAGGCCCTGCAATTACTATGTATAAATACTAACATGAGGATATAAAAATGTAATACACATGCATATACAGACAGACATACTATGAATATGAATGCACATATACACTATACACCCTAAATTGATACAAGTGCAATTTCAGTAGTGTGTATGGGAGTGCTGGTAGAACTCAGAGATCCATCCATCTCCCAGGTGACAGTCAGTACTACTCCACCATGCCTCCTCCCAGCTTGCAACTCCACATGTCCTGTTACCCCCTGCTGCTCTCTCTGGCCTCTGAGAGGCAATGTGTCCATCCATCCTGCTGACCTACACTTTGGCCCACAGCAAGATATCCCCACATCTCCTGTTGAGGTAGGTTATTCATGATCCCCAGAGAATGAATATTAATGTTATGGTGATCTTCGGACCTTGTGTCAAGTTTCATCATCAGGTCAAAGTTTGCAATGGAAGAGGGTGTGGTGAAAAGGTTCACTTTCAATGCACCCACTTCCTTTGTTAAACATCCAGTGTGTCTCTGGAGATGTTGGTCGATCTGTAAGGGCTTGTGTCCACATAGCATATTTTCTCGATTCTGATGTTTTTTTTTAATAGCTAATGAGAAGAGGGTGAAATGCAAAGTCTAGTGTCTTTTTCTCAGAGCGCTCCAAATGCTGTGGCTAACATGTGGTTAGGTGTAGGCACAAAAACCACTGGGTCCAATCCGATCTCACTCCAAATTGTTGAAAACAGGTGCCTCGTCAGTGACTTCAGGTGTCAGACACCAACAAAAATATATCTAAAATATATCTTGACAAATATTGGATGGATTGCCATGGAATTCAGTGCCTATATTCATGATTCCCAAAAGCTAAATCCTGATGACTTTGGTGAAACTCCAACTTGTCCTAAAGTGCCATCAGAGGACAAAACTTCAATAAGTCCAAAACTTGGTAATGGTAAATGGACCTGCATTTGTATAGCACCTGTCTGGTCATCCGGCCACTCAAGCACTTTTTCACATTCAACCATTCAGACACACATTCATACACTGGTAGCTGTGGCTACCATACAAGGTGCCACATGCTACTCTGTTCTTAACTCACTCACACACTGATACAAGCCTCACTGGGAGCAATTTGGGTTTTAGTGTCTTGCTCAAAGGTGCCACTGGAGGAGCAGGGGATCGAGCTGCTGATCTTCCGATTGCTGCTCTGCATCTGAGCCACAGCCGCCCCTTGACAGCTTCCCCAAAAGAGAAGCCAAATCATCTCGATTGCCCCCTGGTGGCAGTATAGATCGTATACCCCGTCCCCTCTATGTTAGCGGGTGGGACATGGACCAAACAAAAAGATTGAAGTGCAAGTCAAATAAATTTTCCCAAAGATGGTTTCTGTCATTTTAGGTAGTTCATACTGTTCTATGATGAAGTGGTTGTTATTCGGATATTTTTGGTTAGAAGTGGTTATTTAATGCTACAAAAAGGAAGTGTGACGTCATTATTGAAAGCTCTGTGTGTGTGTGTGTGTGTGTGTGTGTGTGTGTGTGTGTGTGTGTGTGTGTGTGTGTGTGTGTGCTCACGATCAATGGCTGTGATTACAATTGGTTGGATGGTGGAAATTCATATTATATTGCACTGACTTTGGCTTCAAATTTCATCACCAGCGCAAGATAGCAGAACGGTATTGTGGCTCCATTTTTATACAGGAAACACATTGTCTATCTTTATCATACACCACCTGTTCACCACTTGGGTGTGACATTTGTACCATAGTGAAAAAACCCTAACCCTGAGACTAAGAATCAATGAGCACAAAAGCTCCATTTGCCACACTGATCCTAAATCAGCTGTGGACAGGCATTTTGCTGATGGGAATCATTCTCTCCGATCTTATATTCTGTGGCATTGACATGATAATTCCCAAACGTTGTGGTGGCAATGTGGACCAAATGCTTCTACAATGTGAATGCAAATACATTTACTATTTAAAAACCCTAACCCTAACCCTAACAGATGTATATCTGTTGATGTACTTACTTACCTTTGAGCTCCTTATCCAAGGCTGTTTGTATATATGTATATTGTCATGGGGTGATGTGTGACACAGTGCTAGTACCCCTAATTGATTACCTGCCCTGTGTGAGAGGCTCCAGGTGTGCCCAATCAAGCTTGATTGAGAAGACTACTCTATGGCTGCGTTCAGACTGCAGGCCAATCTGATTCAAATCTGATTCCTTCTCAAATCCGATTTTTGACTGCTGACTGTCCACACTGTTTTTAGCAAGCATCCAAATTGGATTTGGCTCTGTTCAGACTGGGCCACATTATGACCAATCTGACAGTTTGCTGTGTCAATGATGTCGGAGCGGAGGCAATAAGGAGCAGTCATATAAGGAGCTGTTCAGACTCAGACGCATCTGTCCAAATGCGATTTGAAACTACCTCCCAAAGGTGGTTTCAATCTGGTTTGCAAAAATCAGATTTCATGTAATTTATGACTGTTCAGACTTCTGACTAAGAGCCATCTGGTTTCAATCTAGATTGGCTAAAAATCAGATTTTGGCTGACAGTCTGAACAAGGCCTAAAAGAACCATGCCACTAGGACTTCTCATCATATGCACTGACAATAGTCCCTTGATGACTGAAACGTTTGCTGCTTGTTTGCTGCTTGTGAAGATCCCCAGTAAAATGACCTTTCATTAAGACTCTTAGTCTACATTTGTTTTCTGTGTGCGAGTCCTTTTCCGCTTTTTATCTTTATCATTGTCATTAATAATTGGCAAACTATGGAACTTTAAAGGTCAGACAACAATTTCTGTGCTTGAGAATGCACACAAAGCAAGGTGCAGATGAAAGTGAGCTTTGAAGCAAGTCCATCCAAATTTTCACAAGTTGCACAGCGTCTCTCCAGCACTCTTCACTTTGTAAATATGTGTCTGAGGTACTGTAGGTTGTTTGGTTTGGTTGTAGAAAACCAAAAACATCAGACACCAAAAGGAGGAATGCAACATGGTCCCAAAAATGGCGAATAAGGCAGTATATTTGTGCTTTATATGCTTGTGTGTGTGTGTGTGTGTGTGTGTGTGTGTGTGTGTGTGTGTGTGTGTGTCTCCTTACAGTTACCAGTGTAGTCTGTTAGCCCCCTACTGTTTCTTTTCTCCTTTCCCCCAGGACTGCTATACACCAGGCCATACACAGTAAATCAGCTCATCAATCTTTGTTGGTTAGTCCATTGGTCCTAAAAAAATTTTGGCTGTTTTTTTTTTTTTTTTTTTAATTTAATACAAAACATATAATTTGATGTTTAAAAAAATAAATAGTGTGGTATATCTCTGCATATCTTTTAAGTTTAGCTGACTTGGTACAATAGCAGTTTTTTCATGTTTTGTTAGGTCACTGTTTATCCCAAATTTTGTCCCTATTAACATTTGTGGAAGTGTAAGACTGACTAAAATCCTGCCAGTGATTTTGTCAGGAGCTATCCCATGGCACCCTACATCTCTAAATGCAGAAAGATGCTGTCAGTGTGTCGTCTCATAGACACAGCATCATATCATCCATCTCAGGGTGTCTTTGTCTCTCTGACAGGACAAGACAGGGATGACGACACATCAGCAATAATTGTCCATGCCTGTAGTTTTCTGCTGCAGCAGGAAGTCAGTGAGTGGCTAGCAAAGGGGAACACAGAGGACGTACAGAGCTGGAGGTCTCTCTCTGTCAGTGAGGTCATGAGAAAAAGAAATGTAAAGCTGTGGTGTCGAGAGAATTTTTATCAAATAGCATTTATCTCTAATAATGTCATGGAGGAGTGCTGATTACCTTTACCGTTATTACCTTTAGCTCACAAAGATGTCCTTTCACATTAACACTGAGAGGCGACCAGCTGGGAATTCACTGCCATGTTACTGAGCCCACATCCACAGCAATACTGCATAGCTCAAAGTCTTGGTGTTTCAGATTGTTTTCTAAAAGTTAGTGAGGTACACTCAAACATGAGCAACATGAGAAACATGAGAAAAGCACCTTTTTATTTTCTCTTTACAAAAAGAGGGTTAAAAAGTATATAATTGTTTTTTATTGTATTGAAATTTTAAAACATAAAGATTAAAATATATATGTCTAGCCCGATATATTTTCTTCCTCTATGCCATGAGCTCCATTGCACCTGTAACTACTCACTAGAGCACCAAATGTGGATTAATCCACCACTGAAAATAGTCCCCAACAAATCCACTCTTTCTACCTGTTTGGTAAAAACCACAGTCCCCGGATGTTTAAGGTAATTGCTAAACATTTAAAAAATAATAATAATAATAATAATTAAAACGTATATTCATGGACCATCTTTAAAGATTTCCATATTTATTGAGAACCACAGCTGTAACTAGGATTCAAGAAATAAAGTCCCACAATTCTAACCATAACCAATTCCTACAAGATTTTTCATTTTTGGATGTTCAGTGAGCTTTTGAGTTATATGTACTGTAAGTTGTTTTGGATTTTTTTTTTTTTTAATCAAGACAGGATGGAAAAGATGAAAATTATTGATGTTTTTTCCATAGAGATATTTTTGAGAAAAAAATATAGAATATCATCAACCTTATCTGGTATGATGTCAGCTGATGCCAGTGGCAGGCTGAGTTACAGCTTTTCTTAACCCTCATCCTCCTCAGAAAGAAAGACTACTAGTGGAACCTTGATATGATGTATTTAACAAATGAATACATTTGACAAGGAAGTGTCTTTTGTGGAGAGTGGAATCCCTCCTTGGTGTGTGGGGAAGGTGTGTGGGAGTGTTGTGTGGGCTTCCCCATACAGAGGGACTCTAAAGGCCAGCCTACACACACAGGATCCCGCCTCTATCCCAGCCATGACATCCAGCTGGAGTCTGTCGGCAAAACAGCCAGCAAGGCAGAAACCATAGAAGAAGAGGACAACAAGAGGAGCAGATGAGAACAAAGGCTGTGCGAGGGTGAGCGTGTGAAGAAAGGAGGGCAAGTGTGTGATAGAGGTGGACGGGGATGCAGAAAGTGTGTGTCGGTGGGACCATCCTGGTGTGCAGAATAGGCCAACTCCTACACTCACATTCCTTGGTATTATATGGAAGTCAACGGGAATGACAGTATGGACGTGCACATCCCTGACAGCTGCACAGTGAGCAGAAGAGCATGAATACCTGCAGCAGCAAGAGATGATGCGCTCTCTTCCCAAGTCTGAATGCTGTAGGAGAACTCAGAAAGCTTATGGCTTTTGCAGCAATAGCTACTAATTTCGTTTCAGGTTTCCGTATGAAACACATGATCATTTGGTACTACTGTACTTAAACTCTCCCTATTTAGCATTTATGGGGAGTATAGAAAAGGGAGATACCCCAGGTGAATAATATATAACAGGTATTACCATAAAACTTCGTTTTTAACAAGTTTTGACAGAGGGAATTTTCTTTTTATCATTCCATAAATCAGAAAATACTGTAAACAGCTATTTACAAAAATCTATTTTTGCCATGTTTTTAATAATAAAATGTTCTATAAATCAAGCTATGAATGATAGACTGATCAATCCCTCTGTAGAAAGTTCCAGATTATAGGTAGGAATAAATGGCAATGAATGTTTTGCTTTTTTTTGGTGATCAAATTTCTATTTAGTTTCTTTGCAAAGTATTGACAATAAATCACATATACATAGCCACATCTCATCCATATGTGTCCATTTACTTCAAAAATGTTGTGGTTGAAACACATTAAACATAGTGAACCAAAGAATAATGACGAACCTGATTCATATAGATACATTTTGCCTGACCTTCTCTGCCAGAGTTTCAATGCTATTTACAATGTTATATCCACTGGTACTGAAGTGGAGATTTCTGTCTCAGAGTCTGAGAAAAAATAATTTTGAGAAAATGGCCTAGAAATAGAAATACAAATAGAAATGTGTATTGTAAAATTCCATACATTTGTGGACCAAAAATATATATATTTTATAAATAGACAATTTTATGTTCAAATATGCAAATGAGGCATGACCTAATCAAATATGTGCCTGTTGCATACATTTCCAGAGCAGAAATCTAAACTGAAATACACCTAAATATGTATTTTGGATGTTTTCCTTCCACTAGTCTGAAAGATGACAGGTTATGGAAGCAAAATAGCCCAAAATCTTAAAATTGACCAGTTGTTTCACCTAGTTTCCCCTAAATTTCAACAGCTTTTTCTACACTAGTTTAGTCTACACCATTTTTAAGTAGATCCAAGTGTTTATTAATGTATGTGTTGCAACTATCACCATAACTGGAGGCTGCTATATAAACAGATAATGAATGACAATAGTAAACCCAATTTAAGCCAATGGTAAGAAAACTGTTAAATAAATGCAACATTAAAACATGGCTTATACAGTATCAGTCCATCAATAATCCTGATCTGCAATCTAATAATATAACTTTAACAGCGGTCATCCTGCATAATGAGTACTTTTATTTTGATTCTTAAAATGCATGTTGTTGCCATCACTTCTGTTGTTTTGATAAAGTAATATTTTGAATGCAGTGTTGTTACTCAGAAGAGGGGTATTTTCATACTGCTACTTTTACTTAAGGAAATAATCTGAATATGTCTTGCACCACTGCTTTTAATTTGTAACACCCATCCCTATATAAATCTTTATACAGTATTATAAACACTCACAGAGCTTAACAGTAAAGAAAAAACAACATGAAATAGATATCAAACAGCGCAATATATCACGCAAACATAACCAATTCCACAGGTAAATACATATGTCGTCTTTTTGTATATGTAAGACTGGAGCAGTGATGTGCAGGGGCCTCAGAGTAACAGTTTGTCAAGTGGCGCCCCCTGTTGGTCAGATCATTATGATCAATGAGAGTATCAGCACACAAATCAAACATGAAGGACTTGTCAACTTACGACTCCAACATGACACAATAATGTAGTATCTTCAGACAAAAGTAAATTATCAGGCAAGGATAACACCAAACATCTTAAAAGGAATACTTCACCCCACAGATGACCATTCATATATCATTTCCTCTTCTCATGTTATGTCACATTTGCATCAAAGACTTTGTTTTTGGGGCATGCCTCCCGTGCAGGCAGAATCCAAAAACAGAAAAAAAATATTGATTAATTAATGTCATAGGGGTCCACATTTGATAACAGAAAAACTATATCAAAGCATCTGTTTACAAACTCAAACACACACTCAAACTGGTGCAGTATAATCCAAGTCCCACTTATCCAGTTGTATGCTCAGTACTTCCCAAGTGGACAGCCCTTTCTGACAGGATGTCATGCATGTGTGGTGAGGACAGTCTGAGCCTGCTTAAGAAAGACAAAAATGAATGCAGAGAAAGCCTGACCGTAAGATTCACCTGGATTCCTTATTTCTCACTCCATGCTCCCTCCGCCAGAGATAGAATCCTGACTGTGGGACTTCCTGGAGGCATTTTATGATCATGTTATGGATAAGTGTGGCCACAGCTCTGCTGAGCTGTCACATCTCCCCATGCTCTCTCCACTGCTGCTCTCTTATTTCAATGGTGTTCCTGTGCTGAGAGGCCACTACAGTCCTGTGACAATGACACCACTGTGTTATTAAGCTTTGTGTTGTACTACATTCATCTGCCCCCCTTCATCTCCCTCTTCATCTGACCCTGTTCCCTCTCACTCACAGCCTTCTGCTGCTCGAGCAGCTTCTTGCTATATATCCCCTCTTTCTCCCCCCCAAGCCCCCTCCCCTCTGCCTCTCTACACTTCTATCTTTTATTCAATGAGCCATGACTCAATTCACATTTGTCTGTTGTTTGTGTGGACGCCTACAGAGTTCCTCTCAGACAGCGGTGAGGGAAGAGCAGCGCAGGGGAGCTGGAAACTCTGCTCTGTGTGAATGTAGGCTGGGCTGGTGTTCTTGTACTTAACCTCAAAATGCATGCATAGAATAAATGTGAATTAAGATTACAGATAACACAAGAATAAAAGGCATGATTGGAATTTTCATCAAGTTATTTTTATAACCTTACACAAATTAATGGAGAATCACAAAGGTGTTTCCTTCTATTAAATGCAATAAATACACCACCACACTTAAAGTATACATATATATAAAAACAATAGAAATAGCAATAAATTCATTAGTGGAGGGGGCATCAGTGGATTAGTGGTTAAGCAGGCGCCCCATGTACAAGGCTGTTGCTGCAGCGGCCCGGGCTCGAATCCAGCCTGTGGCCCTTTGCTGCATGACATCCTCCTCTCTCTCTCCCCCTTTCACGCTTACCTGTCCTGTCCATTAAAGGCAAAAATGTTTTCAATATTCTAAATACAAATCTATTTAAATTCTGCACTACAGTGTTGTCAACAAGGAGACATAGCCTAAGCAAACTGGGCAGTTCACATTCTAACTATTTACCAATATAATCCAGAATGTTCCTCCACAGAGGAGGGATACTAGGACATTCTCATAATACATGCATATATGTGCCACATTCTTTTCTGAATTTCCAACATAGATTGTCTTTAAGCAAGTCCATTCTACTGAGTCTCTTTAAAGTGTGATAATACCTGTGTATTGTTTTATATTGAATACATTTACTTATGTATTTAAAGTTCTCAGTATGAGTAAATGAAATTGAATATTTTTAATATGTGCAACTGAGATCCTGCTGCAGTCAACAAAAAAAAACAAAAAACAGGAAAAAATATATCACGGAAATTGTCCAGAATTCTCATGAATCTCTTAATGGAAGCAGTTAGATATGAGCAGGGAACTGTATGAACTGAGCTCCATCTAGTGGTAAGATAGAACTTATCTAGTTTGTTCATTTTATCCACTAAAATAAAAGGACTCTTTAAAACCATCTCCAACTCAAGGAATACTTTTTTCAAATGTCCACCACAATTTAACTCGTATAGATCAGTCTAATACAATGCAATAGTTATATCTGATCATTCCCCAGTTATTATGAACATACATTTTGAAGGATCTGATATGAATCATGCCCCATGGCACTTTAGTTTACTTTTAAATAAAGACTTCATGGAATTTATTCCAAAGGAAGTAGATTTTTTTTCTTAGTGTAAGCAAGACTCCAGATACGTCCGCATCAGTGTTATGGGAGACCCTTAAGGTGTACATCAGAGGTGACATAATTTCTTACACTGGTTATGAGAGAGAAAAACTTGAATTAACAAAATGTATTGCACAGCTGTACATACAATACATTTGTGCACAGTAATGAGCAATATAAATATCTGTCTTACTTACTTGTGAGATGTCTAAATATCTATACTATATACTCTTAGCAGCTGCTACACATTCACTTTCTACAAATATCCATGTGAAATTGGGCACAGCAGTAGAGGGTCATGGGAGGATGTGAATGAAGCAATATTACATCAGTTGGCCAAAGTGGGCCGCTATAGCAACCAATTGAAATTGCAAATTTTGAATGGGTACATCTCATGCCCTGTATGTTGAGGAACAAATTTGCCTCAAGAACCCATAACTTCAGGTTATATAGATTTTCCGCCATTTTGAATTTTTTGAAAAACACATAAAATCGATCTCTTCCTAGGAAATATTCGGTGAACATAATCTAGGGATCAATATCTAAAGTTCCCTCTTGGCAAAAGTTGGAAAACTTACAAAAACTGAGCTTCTATAAGGCAATGAATATTGCGGAGGGCGTGGCTCATCACATAAAGGTGTATAACATCTCAAGGGTTTCACTGATCACCACGCAACTTTGTAGGCATATGACCACACATAATCTGAGGGGACCCCTCCATTATTGACCCCATCAAACAAAATGGGGGCGCTAGAGAGCTAATTTCTTATCTAGGCCTAACCGCCATATCGATTTTTACTAAACTTGGTAGATATGTAGAACAGGATGCCTCAAGGTGACTGGAGAAATTTAACTCTAATTGGCAACTGGGTGGCGCTTTAACAACAGAAAAATGTTTAAAAGTGGCTAAAATGCAACCGATTTAATTTTTGGTATGACTAAGTCATGGTATGGTATGCTGCTGCAACAAGGGCTAGCCACACCTTTCCCATGTGCACCCCACTTTTAGGTCAATACAACACGTAAACTAACTAACTAACTATCTGCCTTTCAACGTGCTACTTCAACTACTAATGTACAGTTTTAGCCCACTAACTATCCCACTATTGGCAATGGTACTACTGTACTTTCAATAAAGCCATCATACTATCAAATTCACAAATACTTTGTCTGAATACATTGCTCTTCTTAATGGGTTCAGCTGATTATTTAATCTGCAATTGCCTATGACCTGTATTGCAAACACACACCATGTGAAACTGTACGTGGGCAACTGTGCACTCAGTAGGTATGGACTAGTTTATTTATAACAGGCAAGAACAATGAAAACAATGCCACAATGTGCAAACTTTAGTGGTCTAAAGTAAATAAGCATTACAACCAACAAATCTTTACACAAAATTGAAAAACACTGTTCTCTGAATTAATAAAATAATAAAACAAGTAATCCATCCTCCAAACTACAAAGTAGGCCTATGTACAGTTACAGTCAAGCCAAGTGCATTCTCCTCTCCTCCTCTCCTCTCCTCTCCCCTCTCCTCTCCTGTCCTCTGCTCCCCCTATTTTGTTAATCCTTTTTATTGCTCTCCTCTTCTCAATTTGTTCTTCTCCTCTTCTTCTCATCCCTTCTTTTTGAAAGTCACAGCCAAATTCTTATGATTGTTATCTAAATAATCTTTAAATATTATTTAAGAAACCCAGAGAACAGCAACATGCAGCTCTGCAGTCCTCCTGTTCTCTTCTGCACTCCATACATAGCGCAGCCCTAAATTGCATGTCATTTTTATTTAAATTAATTATCAGACACACGACATGGGAGACATAAACTTCATTTCAGGTTGAGTTTTGGTTTATTAAGATGCGTGGAAGTTAGAAAGCAACTCGGCATCTGTCTCTGCTCACACTGGGAAGTTGGTGAACCCAAACCTGGCAGAGAGCTGGAGGGAGGCGGTATGATTTTATGCCAGACTAGCTTACTTGTTGTTAATGGTGGGTTACTGCTTCTTTAATTAGTCTAGCTCTTTCAAGATGTTTTAATAGTAGTTTAATTTCACAACAGTGACAAACAATGATAAGGCTTAATGCAAACACTAGTAATACCTAGCTGTCCATGACTAGAGTGATGAGTGATGCAACTCTGCAGGACGCACAATTTTTGGCAGCTGCCACATGGTAATTTGAAGAGGGAGGGGCAGGGGCTAGACTTAAATTCAGCTGTCAGGCATACAACACACTTTTAACTAAGAATTGATGCCATGAGCTAACTTTAAAAACCAAAATATAAGATTATTATTAAGAAACAAACAAACAAAAAAACATTAAAAAAAGTGCACTTATCTAGACGGAGAGAAAAAACACAGGTGCTTGAGCAACACCCTATGTGTGCACATGCCTGCTGTTGTGTAAATTCTATTGAGAGACACTCTGAAGCTAAAACAAAATTGAAGTGGAGCTAAGGGCAGTAAAAACATAGTTTGAGCCTTTAAAGGCAAAATGTTCTTTTTCTGCTATTACTGTTACATATCAGGCCTTTATCATTATTCATTACAGGACTGGATACTGACAGTAGATCTTCACAGTAAAAAATTAAACATGCCGCTATGATTAAATATTTTTATTTGAAGTATCATTTACCCTTGGTTTCCCTGCCAGTAAGAATTTAAAAGAAAACAAAACATTTCAAAAGTGACTTCAAATGAAAAATAAAACTTATTCATGTACAACAAATTTCATTTTTCTGACAAATTATACAAATATGAACAACAAAACACACACATACTCATCACTCTGTAAACTCATATGTGCAAGTAGCCTACCTACTGCATTTACAGGCCAACTCACCATGTTGTTTTTATTGAGATTAAGCTTAAAATGCATTTTCCAACACTATACTATTATTATGCAAAGTTCTATATATCAATAAATGCATGCATCCCAGTTTATTGTACACATGGAAAAAGATAGAAGATAAAAAATAAAACCAAATAAACTATACTTCCTTCACTGAAACTCAATGGTCACTTTGCCTGTTTTACATACAATAACCTTCAGCATAGAACACTGTCTCAAAGTATATCCCAGCAAAAGAGCAGCATCGGCACATTTCACATTGCTGCTGTTAATTAAAAAAAATATATTTTCAAGGTTCCAGTGATGCTGTATTGCAGCCCAGTCTCCAGAAGAAATTATTGGCGTTGTAAGTTTCTGCAACCCATGTTTATGTACATTTGTATGTTTCATATGTAGCCTATCTATCAGTGTTTTTGAAGTATGAGCTGACTTTGTCATCAGAAGGTGGAGGGGATGGTGGATGGTGTGTCAACTAGATGAGGTGCCTGCCAAGCTGCAGACCACTGCAGATGAGACCTACAAACAACAAAACTGACTGTGAAGTCAAGTCATTGCTGTTTCCAGCATCCAAAAGTGAGGTCTTTTTAGTGACCCATTGCTGCTGGGGGTAGCTGTACAAAAAAAAAACGTTTTTTTACAGAGACATTGTTGCCCAGGATTATGCCTACAAAACAAGGTATTCTAAGCCAAAACATAATCTTTTCCTAACTATAACCAAAGTATCTGCTACATAATAACAAACAAATGTAACATATCCGTGGTTTGCAGAAATGTACAATGCTAACATGGGGAGATGTCCTGACTCTGCCTCTAGTCAAAATTTCAAAAAGGCTGAATTCTGCATTTCCCATAATGCAGGAGCATCTTCTGCAGACCAAGCCTGCCTGGCAAATGCCCACATCTTTTCATAATCCACACCCTGTCAGTAATGCAGGCTACTTATTTAAGATTTGACGTCTCCAAGCCCAAACTGAGGTCTATTTTCTTAGACTTGACAAAGCTCCTGCAGAGCTGGATGAGACTTAAGACAACTAGGGATGCACAATATTGGATTTTTTGCCAATATCCGATATACTGATATATAAGAACTTATTTGGCTGATGATCAATACTGATATCGATATATCCACTTTTTTCCCTTCCTAATTTTAGTCATCATCAAGTCTCATCTGTAGTGGAATTTAAGTCATATCATACATGCATCCTGATGGCCCACCAGCAGATGGAGACATAAAATAGAATGCTTTTCAATATATGTAATATTCATTCATTTTGCAAAATAAGAAAAAGCCTGTTGGCTGATTCTGATGATTCATTTTGAAGTAAATACTTGCAAATGCCAATGACATGCTGATATAAATGTGCCTCCCTAAAGACAACTGTTCAGTAGTACTCCTAAAGGTGAGTAAACTAAACTTGATGCATAAAAATGGATTCCTGGACTCCATCATTACTAGCAAGCCAGGGCTTGAAAACAAAAGTTCTATGATTCACATTTAGCTCAGTTATTGGACAGAGACTCGTACTGAATAGAGGATGCAATGAGCATAAGTGCAACAATCCCACAGCTCCATACAGTGTGGGAGTACCTTGTTTTCTGTCACTGTCTGAAAGACTTTTGAACCGACAGCAGCAAGTGGCCACAAGTATCACTTCCTACTTCAATGAATCTCCAGGGAAATAACAAATAATTCATTTTCCCACACAGTTTGCACAGTGACTGATAGTGGCAACACTAAAAAAGCAATTAAGCAATCACAATGCTTTCTTAACAATGATAATATCAAAATATAGGTGATTCTGTAGTACAGCAAATACACTTCAAGACAGTAATATGATACATCAAGATTAACTATAGACCTACAATAGCAAATCATTTTTCAGAAAGCATTAAACATCAGACACTTTCATTTATTTACTACATTATTAAGTGCTGCTTTTATAATTATAGACATCTCAGGTCAAACAGCCCGCTAGGCAGTTCAGCTCTGGCCTTTTATGTTAACATGTGTAATCATACAAATGTCTTTAGAATCAGCCATAAAGGCTGAACCAGCAAAAAGCACAATAGAGTATAAAGTGTCTGCAGTGAGGAAAGGAAACTGCTGAAAAGTCAAGAAAAAAACAGATGGCACTTCACATCACACACAGCAAAAAACAATGATAAATGTATTAGCCATATGTTCACTTTAGAATAGCAATCATTGATAACAGTGCATTGATAATAATTAACCAACAAAATTACCTTTATCTACTGTAAGAAACCTGGTTTTCATTAAGTGCATAATGTACTTTAAAACTAGAATTGGCTTTGTTTCACACTTTACACAAGTACTTTAACGAATTATTTAATTGACCCATGCCCAGTCCTTACATTGTTTTATAAGTCCAGTGTTACCAAATATTTTCCACTTTGAATTCCATTGTAGTATTGAACGCTGAATATTAATAACTTTTTAAACCAGCACATGCTTCGTCAGAGGAAACCCTGTCTCATAAAAATGACATTTATATACTACATTTTTTTGCCAAATACTGTGAATGCATTAGTCAACAGGACAACCTGGCACAGGGGACCCCTTAAAATAAGCCTCTGTTTGATGGGATTGTTACTGCATTTCTCATTCACATGTCAAATGGCTCAATGGAAAGTAGGGATACACTGATTATGTTGGTCCTGATTCCAGTCCTTTAATATTAAAGGGATAATTCAGACCTTTTGAAGTGGGGTTGTATCAGGTACATATTTATAGTCAGTGTATTACCTACAGTAGATGTCAGTCGACATACCTCCTGTTTGGAGAAGCAGGCTGGAATTTGACAGGAAGGCGAGGCGATGTACTTTCATGCTGGACTCCAGCCTGCTTCTCCAAACTGGGCTGTGCCGACTGACACCTGCTGTATGTAATAAACTGACTAAATATCCCATACAACCCCAGTTCAAAAAATTTGAACTGTCCCTTGAAGAATCTGTTGATTCACTCTCAGGTGTTACAGTATAATTTATTTCTCTTATTTTCTCTTTATACAGATGTACAGTGCATATTTTGTCATCAACTGTCAACTTTGTTGTTACTTTGTTCGAGTCTCTGAGGTGCTGCTTTTTTGTAATGCAGGACTTTGACACCAGAGATGAAGGTTTGCTGCGTCCCACACAAGGTTAAGATTGGGTTTCTACAACACTTTTTGAAGTTGTGGTCAATTACTCAAAAAGAAAATACACGACAAAACAAGATTCCTATAACCTTTGACTAAGTGCTGTGTGTTGCTTAAACAAAGCATAGAACACTAATCAGGCCGTCTTTGCTATGAGCGGATATTGTAAGAAAATAAAAGACACACATCACATTTTGTGGATGTTTTGAAACATTTTGCAACCTAGCAGAAACAAACACCTTTTCTTATTTTGTTGATTCGAAAAAAAGGTGTTTATACAGCATTATGTTTCTTTTGAAACATGAATACTGTTGCAAACTTGTATGAGACAGGGTTGTCAGGGGATACCTTAGACATCTATGTATTATCTTTTTATTAGGCTTCATCAAAGAATCATTTTGTGATTCTTTTTCCTGATCACATGACTGCAAATTACAATAACAGACATGGACATTTTCAGTCCAGTTTTAGATAACTGGTAATGCTTATGATTGACGCAGTTTGTGTCTGATCGATCACTCCATTTCCAATTGTGGCACTACTAGATGCTTTTACCAAGACTGAAGGGGGTGAACTTCTGGGCCTGCTGAGCTGCAATCTCAGCCACATATAGGGCCCCAGTCTTCAGGTCCAGGTCCACCAGGTGGGGCTTCACTTCATCAGCCAGCTGGATCACACTGACCACTCTGCACTGGCCAATCAAACCCACCGATGGGGCATCCAGCATTGAGATCTGGTGGGTGTTAAGCTGGACAACAACAAAGTACTTCTTGTCCGGGGTCAAGCGAACTGAGTAGGGTGCATCCTCTGTGAAGCAGCTCCCCCACGTCCCCAACCAGTCTCCGGTGATGGAATCAAACACCTGGATCCTCTTATTCCCCCTGTCGGCCACCCAGACCCTCTGGGCGCTGTCTACGGTCACGCTGTGGGGGATGTAGAACTGAGCTGGCCGTTGTCCTTTTTCTCCGTGCATCCACACTACCTCCTGATCTTTGGACAGCTTAATGAGGCGGTTATTCATCCCGCCATCACCATCCACGATGTACATCTCTCCTGAGTCGTGGACAAAGATCTCAGCTGGCTGGTCGAACTGCAGAGGATTCAACCCAGTACCTGCCTTCCCTGGCGTACCAAGCACCTGACAAATAAAAGAAAATATTCAACACCAAGCAACATTTGGCTTTTCCAATTCTACAGTTCACACTAAATAGTCTGATGGAAAATACCCTGGTGAAACCTAAAACAAGTGTACCAAAACAAATCCTGGATAAAACAGTCACCTGCAGGAGCTTCCCAGATGATGAGTACTGTTTGATACAGTGGCCGTATGGGCCGCTCCCCACATCTGTGATCCACACTGTAGGGTTTGACGAGGCAGCGTCTGCCAAAAACATGCCATGAGGCATCTCCAGGGTGGTTGTATTCCAGGACATGAGGAAATCTCCATCTGTGGTGAACACTAGCACCTTGGGCACATTGTTACCTAACAGCAAAGCGGAGGCAAACACCAGGTGACATGTTAACAGGGTGCACATTTTATACTGATTAGATTTTCACTTGTTCAAAGGAAAGTATAGTATGGGTAATCAAACAAATAATGTACAAGTAATAATACTATTCAGTAAAAGCTGTAACACCTAATATTTATTTAGATTGCTTCTCCCCAATTTCTCTTCAAGAATTGACCGCAGTGATTTCTTCATCTAAATCATCAACGTCTCTTAGACCCCATCCCAACTAGGCTACTCAAGGAGGTCTTACCTTTAGTTAACACCCATATATTAGATATGATCAATATATCCTTATTAACAGGCTATGTACCACAGTCTTTTAAGGTAGCTGTAATTAAACCTCTACTAAAAAAGCCCACCCTGGATCCAGAGGTGTTAGCCAACTATAGACCAATATCTAATCTTCCCTTTATGTCAAAGATCCTTGAGAAAGTAGTCGCAGACCAGCTGTGTGATTTTCTCCATGATACTAATTTATTTGAGGAATTACAGTCAGGATTTAGAGTGCATCATAGCACTGAGACAGCACTAGTTAAAATTACAAATGACCTTCTGATTGCTTCAGACAAAGGACTCGTCTCTGTACTTGTTTTATTAGATCTTAGTGCAGCGTTTGACACTGTTGACCATGAAATTCTGCTACAGAGACTGGAACACTTAATTGGCCTAAAAGGTTCTGCACTAAGCTGGTTTAAATCTTATTTATCTGATCGTTTTCAATTTATTGACGTTCATAATGAATCATCCGTACGTACTAAAGTTTGTTTTGGAGTTCCGCAAGGTTCTGTGCTTGGACCAATCCTATTTATTCTATATATGCTTCCTTTAGGCAACATCATTAGAAATCACTCTATAAATTTCCATTGTTATGCGGATGATACAGCTGTATTTATCGATGAAGCCAGAAGAAAGTGATCAATTAACTAAACTTCATAATTGTCTTAAAGACATAAAAACCTGGATGAGCACCAATTTCCTGATGTTAAATTCAGACAAAACTGAAGTTATTGTTCTTGGCCCCAAACAACTCAGAGACTCTTTATCTGATGACATAGTTTCTCTCGATGGCATTGCTCTGGCCTCTACCACTACCGTAAGAAACCTCGGAGTAACATTTGATCAAGATTTGTCTTTTAATTCTCATTTAAAACAAACCTCACGGACTGCATTTTTTCAACTGCGTAATATTGCAAAAATTAGGCCTATCCTGACCCGAAAAGATGCAGAAAAATTGGTCCACGCTTTTGTTACCTCAAGGCTGGATTACTGTAACTCTCTATTATCAGGTAGCTCTAGTAAATCATTAAAAACTCTCCAGCTAATTCAGAATGCAGCAGCACGAGTACTAACAGGAACTAAGAAACGAGATCATATTTCTCCTGTTTTAGCTTCTCTGCGCTGGCTCCCTGTAAAATCCAGAATTGAATTTAAAATCCTACTGTTAACTTATAAAGCTCTAAATGGTCAAGCTCCGCCATATCTTAGAGAGCTCATAGTGCCTTATTATCCCACCAGAACTCTGCGCTCTGAGAACGCAGGGTTACTCGTGGTCCCTAAAGTCTCCAAAAGTAGATCAGGAGCCAGAGCCTTCAGCTATCAGGCTCCTCTCCTGCGGAATCATCTTCCTGTTACGGTCCGGGAGGCAGACACCGTCTCCACATTTAAGGCTAGACTTAAGACTTTCCTCTTTGATAAAGCTTATAGTTAAGGCTGGCTCAGGCTTGCCCTGTACCAGCCCATAGTTAGGCTGACTTAGGCCTAGTCTGCTGGAGGACCACCTATAATCCCCCGGGGACCTTCTCTCTCTCTCTCTCTCTCTCTCTCTCTCTCTCTCTCTCTCTCTCTCTCTCTCTCTCTCTCTCTCGTATCCTATTACTGTATCTTGTTTACTCGCCATTCTGGATGTCACTAACTTGGCTTCTTCTCCGGAGCCTTTGTGCTCCACTGTCTCTCAGGTTAACTCGTATTGCAGCGGTGCCTGGATAGTGTGACGTGTGTGGTTGTGCTGCTGCCGTGGTCCTGCCAGATGCCTGCTGCTGCTGCTGCTGCTGCCATCATTAGTCATTAGTCATACTTCTACTGTTATTATACACATAGGATTATTATCACACATGTATACTGCCAGATACTAATATATACTTTCAACATATTGTACCACAGTAGCCAGAACTATAACGACAATATTATTACTTTCATGAATGTTGTTGTAAGCTACTGTCATTACCGAGGATGTCATACAGATTACTGTATTGTGTCATACAGATTACTGTTAATTTGTTATGCTGATCTGTTCTGTACGACATCTATTGCACGTCTGTCCGTCCTGGAAGAGGGATCCCTCCTCAGTTGCTCTTCCTGAGGTTTCTACCATTTTTTTTCCCCAGTAAAGGGTTTTTTTTGGGGGAGTTTTTCCTTACCCGCTGTGAGGGTCTAAAGGACAGAGGAATGTCGTATGCTGTAAAGCCCTGTGAGGCAAACTGTGATTTGTGATATTGGGCTTTATAAATAAAATTGATTGAATTGATTGAATTGAGTAAATTAAGGGTTGCAATGATACAGTACCAAGGGGCAACTGTCTGACATCCATTTAATGTTTTATAGTGGGCAAATCTCTGCTTCAAGCTGACTTTATTTTTTATAATACAAGGCTGGGTATTGGCACTCGATACCTTCAAGGTATTGACTGAAATAACACAGTACAAAGTAGTATCCAAGCTTCCCCAGTCAAACATATTTGACGAAGTTGGCAGTTCAACATACTAAGATGCCGCCAATATGTTTGAAAGTATGGCTAAACTACATGCTTGTGGCCTCTGGGTATTACACAGCTGAATGCCTCCATTTACATGGAGGAGCAGGAAATAAAAGGTACTGAGCCAATTACTCTATTATTACCAGTATAACTTTAAGGGTTCTGGTATTGGCACTAGTATCGTAATTTTTTAAACGATATCCAGCCCTACCAAACATGCACCAAAGCAATGTTGGAACAACTGTCTTACAATCCATCCTTTATCTGTCTTTATTGTATACATTTTTTATGTACTATTTACAAATGCTTTATAGATCAACTACAAGCATTCATGACAATAAATTTGTGTTTCCTTTATGGAATTCTAATTTTCGAAAAAGCCTTTTTTATTGGACAAAAAAACCCTGTCTGGAGCTGTAAAACATATCTGAGCCTTATAATGAAGGTAATACAGCCTATGACATCTAAATTAGACTATCAACGTTACTAATAAATGTAAAAGAAAATTTGCTAATATGTTTTACCACAAGTTTGCTACTCTGCAGCGGCTATTTATCATTATTTGGTAATTAAACGTAACAGAGTTGGTGAAGAAAGCAAACAAATCTGTGCACGCACTATTACATTCTCTATAGTTCTCCAAGACTTTTTATTTATTTTTTTATTTATTTAGCACATTGATGAAAAACATACATATATCATATACATTTGTGGTACATATACTGTGCAGGGAAAGGAAGAAGCCATATTGGCTTATCTGGAATCCTTTCCTTAAAAGAAATTATAATTAATCAGGATTAAGGATCAAGCTTTTTTACATACGGAATCCATAGCTAGCTTACAGAGTTGTGCAGGAATGAGTCTTAAAAACCCAGAAATGAGTTACCATTTTAGCACTTCTGGGGCCGTATTCACAAACATTCTAAGAGTGCTCTCAGAGAGCACCTAATGTAACCTAAAAGTTTTATGTAAAATGTCCTAGCTTAGGGGTGATTTAGGAAAGTTCTCAGAGCAAGTCTGAGCAAGGAAGGGACAGCAACAGATGTAACTGGTTGTCACACACACATCTTCCTGTGAGCCTGCAAGGTGTGTGGATTCCCAGTGGAAATGAAATGAACTACATCACAATATGAGACTAAAATTGTTGTCGTTGTTAGTAGGGCTGCCACTAACGATTATTTTCATTGTCGACTAATCTGTCGATTATTTATTCGATTAGCTGACTAATCATTTCATCGAAAAATGTGTTAAAATGTTGAAAAATGTCGGTCTGTCTCGCCCCAAACCCCAAAATTACATCATCTAATGTCTTGTTTCATGCTCACGCCAAAGAGTTTTAGTTCACTGTCACGGGAGAGTGTGTAAAGCTGCCAATATCGGAACGTAAGAAGCTGCAGTAAGAGTATTTTGGGGTACTTTTATAGTACGTTTCTATGAAAAATGACTCAAACCGATTAGTCGACTACTAAAATAGTCACCGATTATTTTAATAGTCGATTAGTCATCGATTAGTCGACTAATCGTGGCAGCCCTAGTTGTTAGTATGATCACTTTGCTGATGGAAGACCCAAGACATGACTGCTGCACTGTTGCCTTTTTCCAGTTTTCTATCCTAGTATTCGGATCATTTTATTGTTTGGTGGGAAATGTGTGCGTATCCCTAATGAGATCGACCACAAATATTATTAGAAACTAGAAACTAGAAAATGTTTCCAAAAATACTCAAAAACAAACACACATGTAACTCCTGCAGCAACAAGCAGCTTCAGTGGTCAAAACCGTTTTTCCTTCCGGGTGGATCACCTGACCACACAAATAAAGGTTCCTACCATATATATTGATGACTGCTAATTACCCCATGAGACCTGATACTCAATACAACATACCCACCATATAAAAAAAGAAAAAAAAATTCTGCATATTCTGCTCCTACATCAAAGTTGAGTTGCAATTCTTTTTGATTTTGTCGAGTCGCATCGACTCATCAGATTTGTGACTCCAGTCTGACTTGAGTCTATGTCATGTTGCTCAAGTCCACACCTCTGGCATAGGCTACAAATTTTCACAATCAGAGAATGTAAGAATCACTTCAGGCCTTCAAACAATTACAAATGAAGGTTAAAATAAAATAACCATTAATTATTTCATCTATTTTTTGCCACAGCCACAGGAAGCCACTAGAGAGGCTAACAAGGGAGCCTCCAGTTGCCTACCCCTATAATGAGGCATCGAGTCTGCAGTTATAAATGTTAGTAAGTCATTACTTCACGCACATTATGTCATGTACATGGTAAGTTTGGGGATATTACATATTTGCTTATAGTGTTCTGCTGCTTCTCCAAACTGGGGGCATGCCGACTGACATCTATTGTAGGTAATACACTGACTACTGACAAGGATCTCATACGACCCCACTTCAGAAGATTCAAACTATCCCTTTATGGGTTTTTTTAAGGAGTTTTTCTTTATCTAATTCGAGGGTCTAAAGACAGAGGGTGTATACTATGCAGATTGTAAAACCTCTTAAGAGAAATTTGTGATTTGTGATATTGTGCTTAATGGGCTATATAGTTGACTTGACCTGGCTACTGACGACCTATCATACCTAAACATAAACCCTGCTCCTCACCACTGATGGATCCATTTAAATATGCCAACCAAACCAACCAGTCTGATGAGGATACAGTCAACACAGCACCCAACCACACCCTGCAACACCTGGAATCCTCTTATCTCAAGCCTTATCCTGTTTACAGACTTCAGTTCCTCCTTTAATTCCACCCTACTCCAGCACCTCACCTCATTGGTAAATATGAACATTGATGCCACTGGCTGGCATATTCCTGTGGAACAGACATTAGAGGGGGAATGTTGATAACCTAACCTCGCGCCCTCTTGCCCTCAGCACAGGAACTCCTAAATTCCTGAATCCCCAGACTGCACAACAGAAAATATTTAAAAATAAAACTGGACAGCAGTGCGTGGTTGCCTGTCATAGTACTTCAATTATACATGTGCTGTGCCCCCCTAAATAACGTAGGCGTAATCATCAACGCTCTAAGGTATGCATAGAGTACAGTAAGGGGGTAATGCATGTATTTACCTCTCTGTGCCACATACACCACAGCAGAATATTGGTTAACAGCCACTGCAAACACCTCCCCGGTGAACACCTCTGGGTTCTTGGGCCAGCTCAGGTCCAGTCTGTACAAAGGTCTGCCCAGCAGCTGGTAGTCATGTTTGAGGCTGGAGCTGACGGCAGGCTGGGTGCCAAAAGTGCCGTACAGCACCATCATGAGCACGGCTAATAAAGCCATGCTGGACACTATCAAACACGTATGGTTTCTCTTTTTCATCAGCATCAGTTCTTCATCTGCTGCCTTGTGTTGCGTTTTATTTACTGGTCCAGAGACGTTAGATCGAAATCGCACTAAATGTTTTTAACACAGCGGTTGAAAGAGCACTAGGCTAACTGAGGTCATCTACCGTAAAGCACGCAGTCTGCTCCGAAACATACACAGCTTTAATGTGATACCTGCCGCGATGCTACAAAGTTAGAAATCTGGCGATCTATCATTTCAAGTCTGCATTTCATGTAAAATTCACTTCCTCAATTCCTCAACGAAAACAAACGAAAGGTAAGTAAATAAAGCAGCATTTCCGTTCATAGTGTCACAATAAAAGCATTCAAAGGGACTGTTCTTTACTTGTCAGAGGAGAGGGGCCTGTAGTGTGACTTCACTTTGTTGTTGTTGTTGGGTTAGGGTTAGGGTTAGCTGGCTGGGGAAAAATGCATTTTTGTCTTTTAAATTTAAATTTTAAATTTATATACACCTTAGACCTTGGAGCTATTACAACGAGCAAAGAGCATGGATGGAATGAGAGTTATCACAAAAAAAGCTAATTTCTTAAGCAAAATTCAAATCCTCCATACAAATGGCATTATCATCACACAAGTTGTGTGTGCACATCAACACAATATGGGTGCAATTTTCTTGATGAAACTGTACCAACCAGTGGAAGCAGTGGCTGGTTAGAATAATATTATTAACTTGACACAGTGGTGATTTGCACAATTTTTAAAGAAAACATGCCTTTACAACCAGTTGGTGGGTTTGGGGACTTAGATGATATTCAAATTAAATACAAAATACAACTTTTCAGAGCTGTATGTCCCTTCCCTTGGCGAGAATAAAAAAACACAATTTCCTCCCCAGTGTCTAAAAAATATTCTACATGCCATCCTCGTTTGGCACCATCCCTCCTCCTCTTAAGTAAGGAACAGTCCCTAAAATGCCAAGACATAAATGCAGGCTAATGCTCTACCGTTATCGTTACTGGTCGTTAAGTTCGGGGAAATCCAATGCGTGCGTGTTTGTATTTCAGACCGTGGCCACAATTTCAACACTATTATTTCAAGGCTTTTATTTTCAAGGCAAACCATCTCAATGCACGGGAACTTGACGCAGCAAAACTGCGAGCAAAACATCTGACCCAACACGTACTGCGGAACGGTGTGACGTCACGACGTGTTGACGCAGCTTTGGCTGTGGTTCCCTGACAGAAGCTAAATATTCTTGTAATTATTTTTTCCAGACTTTATTTTATCGCAGTGCGAATGACAGTCCGTGAGGGACAGAGACACCTTTCATGTAGTGTAAACCGTCGAGGAATCGATTCCATGGAAGTCGTGGACAGCCCGCTCAATCTCGTAAGTGTCGGTCTTGGTGTTGCAATAACAAGCTAACGTTACTGTAGCTAAGAGACTGCATAGGTAAGCTACAACAGCTAACGTTAGCTCCCATAGTAAGTTAGCGGCTAACCGCTGTGTTTGCCTTGTTCCTGTTGTTGTCCGGTAGCTTGGACATGCTACACATGATACATTTTGTTTTTTCTCCTCGACAGAAGAGACGTCTGGCGTTGGAACATGGTAGCTACTGTCTGATTTATTATGCTGTCATGACCATATAATGTAAAGAATTACTGTCAACAGCAAGGGACGAATGTATTAGTAACGTTAGTTCACTTGTTGGCAAGGCCATTTGACAGCAATCTGCAGTTGATTACACATTTACACAGCGCAAATGCTGCCGCAGTGTTATTTCATCTTTGTAATGTATCGCTGTTTCCATTAAGGTTAATGACTATGGTATCCCCCCAAAGACAAGTTACCTGATTTGATGGAGCATACAGCATTATAATCAGCTTTATTATTAAGGAGGACGACATTAGGGGGTCAGTATAGGAGTCAGTAACAACCTAAACATATATATATACATATATGTATATATATATATGTATATGTGTGTGTATATAGATAGATAGATACAGAGAGAGACGGTTAACAAATGTAAGGAAATGTGTATCAGGTAGGTGTTACTTCATGAACAGCTTCAGCGCACCTTGTCATTTCTTTATTCCTGTCTCCATCACCCACTGCTTTCAACATGACAGTTATGCATTATGTTTAACCTCAGGTTACATACAGATACTCTTACATATTTATTCATAATAATACATTTTAACAAACACATGTGCATATCCTTTATACTTATATTTTGTAACATTCCTGTGCAATTTTATATGGTGCAGTATTTGAACTACTTATTGTGCAATTATATTTCTATATTTTTACAACAAAAATACCACACATCATGTGTGTAACACAGTGATATCCTGTACAACTATCAATTATGGACATATAGTATCTGACAGTATCCGTATAAGTGAAAGGTGTATGTAGTTTTGTGAATTTCAAAACAATTAAGGAGACTTGCCTTCTCTGTCCACAGACTTTGGAAATTGAGTCACAGCTTGGAAAAATCTTTAGCAGGGCAGTAGGACTTCCCAAAAAAATATATATTTTTTTATCTAGTTGGCCAGCAGTCTTTGAGGAAATTACTGTTAAACTACATCCAAAACACTAACTGGTACAGGCTCCAATCCCATGTAGCCCCTACAAAAGAATAAGGGCCAGGGTGTAGGTAATGGATTGATGGACAGAGGAATGTTTAGCTCCGTGACTTTAATGTACTGTTAATACTGGAGAGATACAGGCTGTAACTGTGTGGTGGAGAGAAAGTAACATAAGTAAATTTTATTTATATAGCAGTTCTCACAGAGAGAACTCACAAAGTGCTTCACATGGTTAAGATACAAAAAATACCATCAAATATCAGCATATAGTATAATCAAAAAAAAAAAACAGAATCATAGCAAATACATTAAACAAATTACAAAAAATAAAATGCAGTGAAATACAGCGACATTACAATAGAATATTGCTGGAATGCATGCCTAAACAGATGTGTTTTAACTGCCTTTTAAAAATATAGAGCACTGTCTAACATGTTGCTCCAAAACCTCACAGTTTTTTTCATTTGGGTTGAGATCACCTCATGCCCTCTGGATGTGCTTTGAATCCTCCTTCAAAGTCAACTAGATCTTTTCTTCCTGCCATCTTGAACCAAAATCAAGGTCAGCTGGACCCACTCAGAATTCTTGTTTATGTCATTAGGCATTTTGGGATGTTGATTGCTTAATTGTGTCATACAATACACCACTAAGGAAGCATAAGCTTTTGTTGTGTTCCTCTACTCATTTACTCATGTTTTTCCATTAAAGGAGCTGTATGCAACATTCAGAGCATATCTGTGATGTAGAGGCTGGCGCAGGATTGTTTGCACATGCTTCTCAACATGGAGGTGGCAGAGCTGGCAGCCAGCGATGCTGACTTTATTAACAGTGCTGACAACAGTAAAAATGCTGACAGAGCTAGTAGCGTTATCATGAAGTGGGGATTGAGGGTGGGTGCCATGCTTCCGTGACAATATCATCCTGATACAGGTGGTATGAGCACAAAGCAGAGCGCCGGCAATAACCTAGCCAGTGGGATATACACACAGGGAGTCAAATGCACCAACATGCATGCGCGGCCAGCGGCTACCACAACAACAACAGAGAAACTCGGATTACAACATGCACAGAGGTAGCATGACTACCTTCTCTGCTCGGGATGCCATTACTCCACTATATCTTTACACAGCTAATAGGGGTTGGCTGCTATTAATGCCTGTATCACGAAGCGAGATCAACCTTTCCTGGGTTACCCAGACCTATCCTGGGTTGACTAACCCTAACAATGGCAATCAGGATAATTGGTATCATGACGCTGGATATCAACTCCGTAACTCAACCCAGGGTTGCTTTATCAAGAGCCATGAACGCGCACGCAGCGGACCAATCACAATCATGAGAGAAGCGCAGCGTCACTGACCATCCTCACAGAGTGAGGAAAAAAAAGTATTTCTCATGAGGATCAGAGATTAATTCTACTAAAATATGAGGAGAAAAAAAAGCAACATTACAGAAAAGGCCAACACAATGGCAGCTGCAGGAGGAGGAAACATGCGTGGCAACGCATAACGGGATGAATAATGTTTAGTTTTAGTTAAGATTAGTTTATTTGCACATAATGTTAAAAACAGACAGTATAAAATTTACTAGATTCAAAAAAGAAAAGTGCCAGAGAGGTTAGAAGCCACTAAAGGCTTATCAAAGAAATTCCCCTGTCAAAACATCAATGAAATCACATAATAGAGAAGAAAAAAATGGGTAGGCTAAGGAAAAAAAAATAGAGGAGAGAGGGAAAAATCAAGACAAAACAAGGTAGCAAATAAAATTATGTGTAGGTTAAATTACTCATAACTGGTTCAAGTAGCTACAGTACCTGTACCTGTACGTCTGACACTGATCACACCCTTGAATCCCATGAAAATCAATGCTGTGCAGATGAATTGCGTGTATTACAATTCTCGTCTAACATCATTGCATCTGATGAATTGGTCTTCTTTGTCATAAGGTTATATATGCTACAATAAAGCTTAAAGCTGACGCCACAATTAAATCATATCAGCACCAAATTGATAGTCTGAATAAAATCATCCTGATATTGAGCCGTGTTAGAAATGAACAGGTGCGCAAAAATATACCTAGTCTTTAAAAAACAAAAAGGAAAATCCCTCAAACACCATGAAGTGTAGACATGATAGTCTACTTTCCACATTTCCAGCAGCAAAGCTGTCAATTAGGCCCATTATCTTTAACAAGGATCATTTCCTCCAACAAAAAAAAATAAATGTTGGCACTAATTAATGGTGCTATTACAGTAAGTGTCTGCAAATGATCAGTTTCTTTCTTATGAAGGGGTGGGATGAAATTTCGACTTCTTTCCACTCCTTTTTGAACAATCTTTTCATTGTCTGTTGTTGTTGCTTTCTTTTCTTTTTTTAATGTTCAAAATAACCTTTCAAATAAAAATCAATCAAATTAATTAAACTTCCCATCATGACAGGGCTGCATTTCTGTCAGCAGAGTCATTTTTTTCCGAACAGCTAATTGGCCAGTGGGTGGTGCTTTTTATAGGATCAGCTTCAACCCTGCTCCGGAGCAGGATAGCCGTTCAGAGTAAGTTACCATGGTGATCTACCCCGATAAGAACTGAACCGGATTCGTGAGACCGAAAAGCCAGGGTTAACCCTGAAGTTACCTCGCTAAGACATTAATCCTGCTTCGTGATACAGGCCCCAGGTTGGATGTGCTGCCAAATACCAACACTAACAATAACAACACTGGAGACAGCTTATGGTAGTTAAATGAACATTCAGTTCACAGGCAACAGCTCTGGTGGACATTTCTGCAGTCAGCATGGCAATGACACACTCTTTCAAAACATGCAACATCTGTATCATTGTGTTGAGTCATTAAACTGCACATTTTAGACTGTTATTTTATTCTGACCATCCCAAGGCACACCTTTGTAGTAATGATGCTGCTTAATTGGTATCTTGATATACCACACCTGTCATGTGGATGGATTATAGATTATGATGGTCACTGACATGGATTTTAACATATCTGTGAACAAAATTCAAGAGAACTAAGACTTCTGTGTGTATTGAAAAAGTATTACATATTTTGTTTTAACTCTTGAAAAATGAGAGCAAAAACAGGTGTTCATATTTTTGTTCAGTGGATGATGAAGAAAGCAGCAGATCATCACATCAGAGAAGCTGGGACCAATAAATGATTGACAGTATTGCTGAAATAATAACTGACACTATAAATAGAACTCTTACAATCTTTTGATTGATTGTATTACTTGACTAACTGTTTCAGCTCAAGCTGCATCTGTTTAAACCATGAACAAGGAAAGATTATGTTGATTTCTGTGATATTGAATATACTGTGTAAGAACAGCTCCCTTCTTGTACATCTCATTGTCTGTCTTTCCACCCACTGCCTCTTCATCTTCTCTTCTAAATTCTGTCCCCTAACTGTGACTTCTCTGTTTTGACCCACCTTTATCTAATTCATCTCCTACCCTTCTGTCTTCCCTCCATGTGCCCGCATTTCTTCAGGCTCATCAGCAGTGCAGGAAGGCAGACCGTTTGCTCGTGGCTGGAAAGTATGAAGAAGCCATTTCCTGCCACGGAAAAGCAGCAGGTAAGTCCAGTGACACTGACACTGTGACTGCAACACCTTGTGCCACCTCTAAGGATAGCTGGCCTTAAATGAGCATATGATATGGTGGACTACATTTCATACAGTTTTTGTGTTTCCTATCTATGACATATACTCATATCAAGGTTTTCAGTGTTTTGTTTTGGAGTGAAAAAAAAAATACTCTTGGGCTTACAGTCCTTTTGGCTTGTAACTTTGCAACCAAATAAGAAATATGATGACTTTATTGAAGTCATCAAAGAACTACAGTTCTTCCACAGTTGATCTGATGTGATATACACACACGTATGTATGTATGTATGTATGTATGTACATATATATATATATTGACGAGCCATTGACGTAAGTGAGTGTGTGTGAGTTAACGGTACAGACAGGAACTGTCTGGCTGCACTGTGACACACCTACAGTATATGTTAATTGTTATTAATCGCAGGACATTATTTTAAATGCGCATAGATGATGTTCATGTTGTTGCTGATAATGATGATGGTGATATTGATATTTAATTTAGTTGTTAATTTAACATGCTATATTGCTGCTGCTGTAAACTAACATACATTAGTTGAATGTTGACTGTAAGAAAAGATGGTGTATTATAGTCCTATGTGTGATGGGCCACAGGCATAACACTGAAATAAATATGGAAGAAATGAATGAATATGCCCTATAACATGTTGTATTTACATGCAGGTTTTTTATCAGGTTCAAAATTCTGCTTTCTAACTGATAATAATAATTGTGTGATACCATATACCATGAAACCATGATATTTATGATATCCGAGATGCTTACAATGCAGTGAAATTCCCAAACTCTTGCAACCCTTATTGCTTCAGCATTTATTGTGGGAAGCTGTAAATTTTGTACTATGGCCTCTGTTTGCATTGGTAATAGTGTGGACATTTTTTTGTGGAAAAAGAGGAGCAGGCCAAGTTTTTGGCCCCACCCGTGTTGCTCAACTGTCCGTCTCTGTCTCTCTCTCTCACAGATCTTTTGACAGATGCAATGAAGACAACAGAGTGTGAGCAGGTAAGACATTCCAGGTTTTTGTGTGTTCAGTTCCATGAACTGGTGTAAAGCCCAGTTCAGATCAAAGGTTCTCGACGAGATGAAAAGTGTTTTCGAACGTTGCAGAGAAAAGTCGCAGTAGCGTGAACTGGCTGGTCTGAGCCCAGCTCAAGCCAGCTGACCTGCAACTCAGCTGGTCAAATTGCTGGCAGCTTGTTTTAGAATGTATAGCACATCACCTGTCTAAACAGCCAGTTGGCTTGTAGTGAAGTCCACTGGTCAAGTCAAAGTGACCACAGACGGCTTGTTCGCTTGCTGCAGCAGGTGCTCCGTCCCTGTCACAAATAAGCCTGAAAAGCTGGAAAACAGGATGGAAGTCCAGAGAGTTGTTGCATAGCGATAATACACCAACTAACCTAGTTGCATTGGTGTGAACCAGCAGGTTTTTAGAACGTTGAAGAACGGCACATCGCAAGTGGTTGCCTTTTTCATCTCGTCTCGTTGTGAATCTTTGGTCGGAACTGGGCTTAACTCTTCTGTTCTCTATTTATCTAGACTTTATCTTGACTAAGACTACAGCATTGTTTCACACAGCCTTCAGTCGGGCTATCTGCTTATGTATTGATATATCAGTAACAATATTAAACATCATACAACACTGCTTTTGAGACCAACAAGTACTTTTACTTTTGATACTTTAAGTACATTTAACAATACTACTACTCTTATCAATGCTCCTTATTGGTTTGATACTTCATTGATACCCTTATCTGTGTATTTTTCTGACAAAAAAATAATAGAATAAATCCAAAACAGGATTAGATATTATTTATATTGTTATTGAAAACTGTTGAATAATTATTATATATTATATTATATTATAATATTGTTTTAAAGAAGCAACAGCAATGTTTACAACAGCAATATGAACTCAATACCTTCCTGCAAGGAAATCAAAAGAAGATAGTGATATTCCAAACACTAAAACAGACTGAAGTTTAAAAAGAATGTGCCATAGACATTGGTTACCGTCACTCATTCATCCTTTCCTGTGTCATCCTCCCTCTTACTGCTGGTGTGGATTTACTGCTGGACATGTAAGGCAGGTAGAGGGAGGAGGGGCTGATGAGGTATGTCATCTCAGCCTGTAAGTAACCACATTTTAAGATACATGGCACATAGAGTGGTGCAGGAATGACGTTTTTTTTTTTTGTTGTTGTTGTTGGCCGACATGGAAGGTAACATCGCCCTGGATTAGGGCTGGGCGATACAAACAAAAATTCATATCTCGGTGTTTACGGGCTGACAAAGTTCACGTGCGGGGTGTTTACTGACGTATTTTGTCGGACAACAAAACATGAAAGTCTCTTCAGCTTTTACCAACCACAAACTAGGGATGCAGTGATATACCAGTTTCGTGGTATACGTGATATAAAAGTTGACGGTTATTACCGTGTACATTTGCTTATCCATGATACTGACAAAAAAAAAATCAACTAGACTGAGAATCTTCCCTTTATTTTCCTTATGTTCAAAGACCGAACATATTCTCATCTTGTTGGATTATTACTTGTGCAGGTTTTATTGCTCACAGTAAGGAGTGTAGTCATTATCAACTTGAGTAAAAGGTTATCTTTCACTTCTCACCCCTGCATCTCTGCTCAGCTGCCTATTCAGTGTGTGTGGAGGAGGAGCTAAAAACTGAGGCTTCGTCCACACTAATGTGTTTACATTTTAAAACTCATAACTATTGCTACGTTCCCGCCTAGTGTTCACACTGTTCTAGTATTTTGAACCCCTAAAACTTCAGAGGCTACATGTGTGATTTTAAGATACACCAAAACCATATTTCCCACTCTGCTAATCTCTTTCCCTGGTTTCTTCAAGTACCGATAACCTAAAAAGACAGCTGGAGGCAAGTTTAGAGCTGGTTCCAATTCATAAGTGGGTTTCAGGGGGGCATTCATATCTGTTAACTAATGCTTCAAAGACAAGGCTACATACCAACTCTCAGTTTTTGCCCTGTATCTGTCTGATTTAGTGTAACTGTTAATATTGTGAGTACTGCGGCAGGTGTTGATACTCTGTGTCTGCAGGCTCGCCTGTCCATGGAGCTGCAGAGGGACAGTCATATCAAACAGCAGCGACTGATCCAGGAGCGCTGGAAAAGAGAGGCTCGTCGTGAGGCAACAAAGGCCCGACCTGGCCAGGTACAGCCCTCCAGTGGTACAGCCCTCCTCACCCAGACCCAGTCCACAGGCCAGCTCCAGCCTCATGGTTCACCAGGCCTCTCAGCTGCAGAGGGTGTAGGAGCCAGGGAGAGAGAGTATGACACCTTGCTGTACCAGCTTCAGACTCGGCAGACTGGAGGCTGCCAGCCTTTGACGCCACCGTGCCCTGGATCTAAGACCACCAAAGACGACAAAACTCGCCTGGAAGAACAACAGACCACCATCGATGACCTGCGGCGCCTGGTCGACCACCTGATGGATGAAAACCAGCGGCTAACGGCTGAGAACGAACGGCTACAATCAGAAAATACCCGGCTGCGCTCTGAGGCAGCTGAGGCGGCAGACTTCGTGGAACGTTCAGAGCTCTGGGTGCTCCCACAGGCAGGTGGCGCAATGGGAACAGGGGGTGGGCAGGAGAGGAAAAGCACAGGAAAGGGGAAGGAGATCGCGATTCCTCAGCTGCCGCCGCTGGAGATGCCAGCTCGGGAGGATCTGTGTCTGGATGACCTGCCTCCTCTGGAGTTGCCAGAGGACATCCAGAATGAACTACAGGAGCTACTGGACAGGGATAAACTGTGATAAGAGACATGTCTCACACATGCGGGTGCACGCACACACACACACACACACACACACACACACACACACACACACACACACACACACACACACATACACACACAAGCACAAGGGTTCAACCAATATGGCTTTTGGATGCCAAAATGTTTGACATCTAAAACCCACAGGCTCTGTGTGATCAGACCTCTGCTCAAGTTAAAGGTGCACAGAGATGTCATTGAAATTCCAGGGGCCCCACAAACTCTCTGTACTCATCAGATGATAAAACTTATAACAATAATTAGGCAGATGAAGTGACACCCTTGCCACTAATACAATGCAATCAAAGTCAGAGATAAAGGAATAGTTCACCCACAATGTCAATTGGAACATTGGTGAGATTGTCTGTCAGACTGAAGTATGAGGAGATGGATGTTAAGTTGTTATTTCTGTTCTGTTTTGTTTGATGAGACATAACATATTTTATAGTGTCTAGATATAGCCATTAAATAACTTGAGTTATTCAGGAGTTTGTGCGCGATGCACCCTGATTTCAGAATCGGTTAGGATTTTAAAACTCATGTAGTTTGAGACTGGTTTTAGGCCCGATCACACCAAAATCATTTTAGCAGCTGGAGGTGGCTTTATGTAATTGTTTTTAATGAGAACGAAGCTTTTTGCTTGCTGTATTTTGCGTTGCTACACGCTTTGCGTTTCTGCGTTCTAGGCGCCTGGTGTTTTTGCCCAAGCGCTCTGACCTCCTGGAGTTGAAAAAATTTCAACTCAGAGCGAAAAAGCACCCCATTTCAATCTCTGCATTGTCCAGTAGGATGACTGGAGAGGCGGGCCTTCTGTGGTGGTCATGACAACGAGTTTACAACAGTGGAGGAGAAACTGGTGGTAGTGTTTGCTGGATACTGAGAGCTATACGACTTTACAAACCAGTTACCTCCATCTCAATAGAAAACAGCAGGCGTGGAAGCATATAAAAGTGCAGTTCTGAAATAGCCATCATGGAGGTGAAACTCCTTGACCAGCTGGTGGTGCTCAGTTATTCTGCAGGATCAATGAACTCCCTGTAGTTAGTATTCATTTTTGTTATGCTAGACCTGACGATAGACAGCAGATTGTCAACCCACCGCCAAGTCATCCTAAGACATGCCTGGAAATGGCCATCATCACGGTGTAACTCCTGGACCAACTAGTTGTACTCCCCATGATCCACCATCTTTTTTAGGGTCTCATGTACCCACACAGACCTCTGTTTACCTGTGCTTAACAAACTATTTGCTGACAGCCTCTTACCCTCAACCAGAGCAAGAGCAAGTACTCTCTGCCTGTCCATTTTGGGAACTTGATACTAATTCCTGTGAAATAAATAAAAATGATAATAAAAATAAATGGCAAATTGATTACACAGGAAGGTTATGTTAAGGAGGTGATGGGGTGGTTGCCTGGCAACAATAAAGAGGCGCAGCAGGGTTTTTTCTACTAGTGGCATTCAATTTACACAAAAAAGGCAACCTGTAAAACACTATGTGTGTGACCGGGGTCCTAGGCAGCATCATTTCAGTGATCTGAAGCTAAATTAGAGGGCTTTTTCATTTATATTATATATTGACAAGTCGTATTTTTTCTGTCTGCAAATCTCAGCACAGTAGCCAACATCCCTTTAAAAGCTGCTTGGAATATTGTTTTAAGCATAAAGTGTGTGTGTGTGTGTGTGTGTGTGTGCGTGCGTGCACGTGTGTGTGCGTGGGATCTGAGTGGTAAAAACAGTGGAGGAAGACAAGCACATGTAGGCCAATTACTGATTAATGTATTATGATGATAAGTCGACTATTTAATTCAGTAAACATTAAATAAACAACATTACATTGTTTTATGAGTTCATTGGTTATAATTTGATACTGTAATACTGTCAGTGTGACATCTTAAAGCACACTGTTGCCTGAAACCTTATGAATGAGTACAACTGAACTTTCCTTTTTTTGTCTTAAATTCTCCTTTGTTTAAGATAGTGTTTTGTTTTAGATAATCATGTAATCATAGACTTTTGATCCCCCTTCCGGTCTTACAACGCATCTATGCTACACATGCTGTTTGGAATACATTTTGCAGTTATTCTGTGTTCCTGTGTGGATGAACTGCTCCTTTTAAGGGCATCACTGGAAATGCTTATTCTGATCGCCTTTTGACGGTGTCAGAGTTATTGGTCTAACCCTACCACACATACACATACACATCAGGATCATGTGCCATGAGAGTCACAGAAAAGCATATTGCTGTTGTTGAGGAAAAACTACATGGCTGCATTTTTATCTTTTTTATTTTCTCTTAGCGTACTTGAATTAAAGGCTTCAATGATCATTTGTGTGTATGTGTGTGTGTGTGTGTGTAGTGATTTTTTTATGAGCAGGTCTTTGTCATGACGTGGTTGCCAATGAGACAATAAGCACGTTTCTGATTTTCATGCAGATTGGTGTTTTTGTGCAACAACAGCAATATACACAGACATCACATACACACACTGATGACATTTAAACGAGAAGGCTGAGGCACACACAGGTGATAGAGCCTTGCTGACACATCCAGTCACTGCATGTTCACACTGCGAGCAACTGAGTTAGTGAGTTGCTGTATAAAGCTTTGCGTCTTTCATCATGTTGGCTAATGAAAAGAGCATACCAGTGTTTTGCATGTTTTAGCCTTTAAACCACAAATCAAATGTGCACCGTTTCCAACTTTGAAGTTTCATAGACTTTTAAATGTTTTTTATATTCCAGTTAGACACGTCCACATCTGTAGAGATTTGAAACTTGCCTTTAGAGCTGAAAGTTGATCAACAAAAAAAGAGCTGTTTTAAAGGGACAGTTCACCCCAAATCAAAAATGCATTTTTCCTTTTACCTGTATTGTTAATTATCACTCTAGACTGTGCGAGTTGCCGAGTGTTGGAAACATTCGGCCTCAGAGATGTCTGTCTTCTCTCCAGTATAATAAAACTAGATGGCACTCAGCTTGTAGTGCTCAAAGCACCAAAAAAATGAATTTAAAAAACTCGGCAGCAATGTCTCTCTTTAGAAATGATGACCAGGTTATCCAAGATAATCTACAGACTTTGTTGTGAACAGTTTTATGTAGGAACTATTTTCTATTTTCTGCCAAACTACACCCGCAGAAGGAAGCATGCATCTACTGTTAGCTCACCTAGAACCACTGAGTTAGCCAACATTACTGCTCAGCTGGGGAGTATGCTGTTAATATTTACACATCATGCTGTCGAGCACAAGCCCCTCATCCATGAGTAGATGCACACTTCCTTCTGCGCAGTGACACCACTGACGGCCATAGCATGGTAGAGGAATAGTAATTTTAACTGCATTACCATGCAGTGGTGGCATATCAAGCATTTTGTGCATAGTTCATAGTTCAGTCAGAAATCTAAAACAAACAAAAAAACAAGCCAAGTTAGGTTTAGTTTCATACACAAGTACAATGTAATCAAATGTAATCAAATGCAGTGAAGTGCATCTGCCCTTGCTCTCTCAGCCCTTCAAAGTATATATAAATAAGAATAAATAAAAGACAACAATAATAAGTCCTTCAACACTTTAAAACATTTGAAGTGTTTGCTGTTAAACATTTAAGACATTTGAAAGTACTTGTAGTGTGCCACATTAAAACCTTTGAAGTGCTAAAACATGCAGAAACAATGGTGTGGTTTTTGGAAAGCTGCATTAATCCATATCTAAGGGCTAAAGAACCCCAATTAAGTTGATAGACACAGCACAGATACATTATCATGTTACAAATGTTTTATGGCTAGCATGTTAGACTTCTTTTACACATCCAGCATATATTCATTTGAAGTAGTTCTAGCCTTGTCCATTCACTTTTAGCCCTGCTTCTACCAGCTCCTAAGAGAAATATCTGTCTCTTAAATGCTACTTTCTTTGTTAGCGCAGAGAAAAAAGAAGGACATGAAGCAACTTGTTGACTTTGTTGCTTGCAGTCTGAATATGTCGTTTGCATGCACACACTATCGCACACTGTGAGGCATTTGTACAAACTCATTGACTCACTTTTGGAACTGTATATTTCCTTACTGGAACAATAATTGAATGCAGTGACAGTATGTTTTGGACTGTGAAAATGGCATTCAGAACTTAAATTTAATAATGAAACATTGGCTTTGAAACATGCACGCTGGAAGAAGTTATACCGGCACTGAAAAAAAAATTCACTGACAAACAAAACACAGGCATTAAAAATTGTTTTATTCATTATTTTAATATTTTTTCATTCTGATGTTTCTTTATGACAGTCTTGGTATCAGTTTTTTTTTTTTTTTTAACACTGCCATTTTTCAGTGTCACTGGTTTTAAATCTCAACAGGTACCTGTTTGGTGTAGAGGGGAGGGGTCTGTCGGGAGGGGACAATGCCATTTTTTATCAATGCCAAAATTTAGTGTCACTGCTCTAGTTCCATACAGAACTGGCTTCAAATAGGACTTTATGCTGCGTTCACGACCTATGCAAAACATAATAGATCCACATTTTTAACAATGAAATACTCAAATAGTGTTTGCCTTAGCTTTCAGCTGTTAAATACTAAAATACACGCTTCTTGGTAAGAGTTAGCATTAGGATTGACCCTAATGCTGACATATAGGCAACTCCAGAAAATGTTTTCTTTTTTAAAAAGAGGCAATAAGTATGTTTTAATGATAATATCTCATCACAGCTCTTGAAAGCTATAGCAGAACACAGAACACAATGTCTTGCTGCATGTTTGTTTTATCTTTGGCATGATAGGAACATTTTACATACTTAGTCAGAAGTGTTAAATGTGAAAAGGTACATGAGGAACTACAGAAATCTACATTTATGGACTGTTGAATTTAAATGTGAATAATTGTTGGTTGTTTTGATTATCATTCTCATAGGGCGTGAATGCAGCATTACCATAAAGACTGACACACTTCGTACAGCTAAAGGGAGTCACTTCTCACTTATAATTGATGGCCAGAGTACAAAAAGAATGCTTCAAACTGCCGGCTGGCCGGCTAGGAATAATCAAAGTAGCCGAAGCAGCTTCAATAACACGACATCCTCTATACCTTCTCAACGAACCAAACCCGTGCCTTGGACATCGTCTTGTACTGTGGTGGCAGTCACATCTTTGGAATCTTCAGATGGACAGATCTTTTGACATAACGACTGACAGGATAGTTAATCAAACTATCCACCAGACAGATGAACACTGACTGAAAACAGCAGCTCTCAAGTCATCTCAGCTCTTGCTGCTGGCTCCTAACAAAAGCCCACATCTGTATCTGCTACATACTTATTTGACAATATAGGTATCTAATGCTGTTGTACCACAGGCCCACTGTAGTCTGCTGTAACCACGCTGTGCCATCCATGACCATGTGTTTCCTATGTGGCCTCATAGCAGGGCATAATGATTACTACTTTGGAAACGTTGTTCTGCTTGACCAGGGAAAACCTGTGATGGTCTCCCCCTCAGTCAAACCTTTGTCTTGCTCTACACTGATTAACTCAGCTTGTGGCTATATTGGTGACTCTAGAGAAAACTCTGCCCCTACATACAACAGCTTTTCGTTTCACGGTTTACTGATTACTCCACTGCTGCATCAGAGCTGTGTAAAGCCTCTACTGATGAAAGCAATACATTTTCCTACTGATGCTGCTTCACATGAAAAGGGACCTATTATACTTATTTTAAGGTTCATGCGTGTATTTTGGAGTTCTACCAGAACATGTTTCTATGCTTCAGTGCTATAAAAAACACACTGCATTTACCTCATATTGTCTGTGCTGGAACACCTGTATTCACCTTCTGTCTGAGACACTCAGTTTTTAGAACATGTCCCTCCCAAAAAAGCCCAGTCTTCTCTGATTGGTCAGTGTTTCCAGATCTTTGGCACCCTCTGCTAAAAATCATTATTAAAGGTCTTGAAACACAGCAGGAATGTGATCTGAAATCAGGAAGAAAATCAAACATTGGCAACAAAGATCATGTTTTGCTGATGTTAGCACGTGTCCTTGCAGTGTCCTTGCAGACAGTGAATGACTGTAAAAGAGTACAACCACACTTTGTCCCAGAAAAAAATCACCAATAAAGGCTTCTAAACACAACTGAACATGCTCCAGCAGGAATATGATCTTAAGTACGGGACAAATCAGCAACCAAAATTGCATGTTTCCCTGATGGTTAACATGTAGCTCCACGTAGCAGTGTACTATCAACCAGGAAATGACTGTAAGAGAGTACAGCCACACTTTTCTCAGGTGAAACATCACCATTAAAACTTGTAAACACAATCAAACATGTTCCAGCAGGAATATGATCTGAAATAGGGGACGAATCAGCAAAAAAGGTTATTTGTTTCACTGACATTAGCATGTAGCTACATGTAGCATTGTACTTGCAGCAGGGGGATGACTGTACAGCAGGGTACAGCAGCACATTCTCCTGAGAAAAAAATCACCAATAAAAGCTTCTGAACACAACAGGACATGTTTCAGCAAGAATATGATGCATAATCAGGAAGAAATTACCAACATTGGCAACCAAGATTACATGTTTACCTGACTTTACCATGTCATGACATGTAGCATTGTACTTGTAGCCCAGGAATGACTGTAAGAGAGTGTGAAAAATGGCCGTTAAAGCCTTCTTAACACAACCAGACATGTTCCAGCTGGAATATGATCTGACATAGGGGACAAATCAGCAACCGAGATTACACATTTCCTAGACATTAGCATGTAGCTACATGTAGCAGTGTACTCATAGCCTGGGAATGACTGTAACCAGTCATTCAGAGTGACAGAGTACAGCAGCACTTTCTCCTGTGAAATGAAAAATTGCCAATAAAAGCTTCTAAACACAACAGGACATGTTCCAGCAGTGATACATGTATGGTCTGAAATTGGGGAGAAATAAACAACACTGGTAACAAAGATCACATGTTTCTCTAACATTAGCATGTAAACACTTGCAGTGGCATGCCTGGAGCAGATGACCACACATCTGATGTCTGCTTGATTTAACATGAGAAACAAACTTAGAAAAGTATTCAGAAGCATTTGAAGCCTGATATTTTTGCTCACAGAAATTATTTTTTACATACACATACCTTCGTATTTAAAACTTGAGCCAGGTTTAATGATGAACATCCAACATTTTAACAGTATGTATGTGTGTGTATATATGTGTGTGTGTGTGTATATATATATATATATATATATATATATATATATATATATATATATATATGTATATATACATGTGTGTGTGTGTATATATGTATACATATACACACTTTTATATACATATTAATATAATATATATATACGTATTTATATACACACATATGACAGAAAATAAGGAAAAGCATAATAGGTCCCTTTAAAAGTGAGGGTTTATTGTAAAACAACTACAGGAAATGCAATGTATTTGGCTAGGAGGTTAGAGGTGATTTATTAGCAGTGCTGTTACTTAATAAATGGTTGTTAGCCCACAAAAAATATCACTATTTGCTCAGTGGATCAGTTTTAAACATTGCAGAGAGAAATACGGTAGTATAAATAGAAACATCCACAATAAGCTGATACCCCTGGTTCACGTATACTGACTAAAATGCCAGAAGTGTCGGTAATTGTGAATGGAATCTCCAAATAGCAGCCTTGTCAAGCATGTTTCAACACTCAAAAAATCTAGCAGCATGACACTGATGAGTTGATAATGGTTCAACAAATTACTTCTAATGTGTTTTCTGACAACCAGTTGAAGTTTGAATTCCCTTGGGAAACAGAGGTACTACCAAAGAAATGTGTGAAGCCAACTCTCCTACTGAATATATCATTTTAACAAGCCACCAGAAAACAACAGTGCATGGAAACACATCACTAAGGAAATTAACTTCTTCTGTGTGTACCAGTATAATGGTAACAGGAGAGGAATTGCATGCTTGAAAGAGTGCTAGAGTACAGTACAGATTCAGCACTGCACTGCAGTTTGAAAGAAGGATCAAAATTGATGCAGCAGAATTGGAGATATTGTCTATTTTATCCCAGGTATTCGTTTCCTTATACAAACCTTATTCCTACATTTCCCATTGGGCACAGACTTGGGTGTGTTATGCTAGTAATAGCCCATGTAGCTTCAAGCTGCTAACCTGCAGCAGAGGTGAGCAGCTCAGGCCTCCAGGAAGTGCACTTGGCTTTGAAGCCAATTTTTGTAGTAGCCAAGCAGTGGCACTATAATTTCCAGAGTCTGTGATGTGATGCCATTGGGCCCAAAAAGAGTTTTCCCCATTAACTAACATTGGGAAAGAGACATCTATAAATCAATAAATCATTGCAAAATGACCTGATCCACTTTTAAGATTTAAACCACTGGAAAGTCTAAAAGAGCTGCAAGATTAAATTATTCATCCTCGTTCAAGTTAGCAGAGCGCTAAACCGGAAGTCAGACAGTCGTTCAGGGAAAATTGCCTGCTTGGCCCCGCTCCGCGGCCGTACGTATCTATTGCTCCCGCTCTATGGGCCCAATGATCCAGAAGCAGAGGCGTCATCCTGGTAATTTGATAATGTGAAAATGGAGCGATTTTGGCTTAATGCGCCACTGAGCAGCTTTCATAGAAACGGGACCCCACTGCCAACACTGTATCCAGGTTTCTCAATACATCAATACATTTCCAGATCTTTTTCAAACATTAACTCTGTGGCCCCAGTCGATATGGACTCATGCACATGCGATGGAGAGGTTGTGAGCTCAGATGACTGCAGTGGACGGCTCTGACATTAACCTTCCTTACACCTGCTCCTGTTCTCTCTCTCTCTTCAGATGAAGACTTGTTTGATGACTTTAGCGATGTGTGTGTTGTTATGATATGTGAAACTATGTGATTTGAAGACTGATATGATTTGTTTCACCATCTGAAAGACAGAAAACAGTTTGTGAAAGTTGTGTTCTTCCTTTTTTATTGAGCATGTGTTGTATGAGTGTGAGAGTCCATTAGAGATTGACTGATAGACGGCCAGTTTGAAGGCCAGTTCAGGTCCAGTCCTACTGTAACCAACAGTTACCTATGTTTCAGCTCATAGTAAATATTTTATGCTGGTACTGTATCTGTTGGTATCAGTTGCCGCCAAAGAGGCCAAAGTATTGAGGTTCAATATTCAGAGTCACAGACGAGACCATGGGAAGCTCTTCGAAATAGTGAAATAAAACTTCCCTGGATAATAAAACACATCCATGCAAACTCAAGTCTGATGCATCAGATCCAGATTTGTTAGACAGACCTGCAGAAGTTTCCCCAAACTACCAGAGTGTAGTTCTTTAATTACTCAAACTAGATCCCATATTTCATATTAGCAGGATTGTTGGCCCCTTATCTGTCCAGTCCTTTTAGACTCTCACTGTCGGTACTGACAGGCCTCGTACTGTCTTTCCTTTCCCTTCTTCTCTTTGTTTTGATTTGCTCCCATCTTCCAACCAGCCTGTGAAGGGAGCAGAATGTTGGTTTTTTTGCATTTTATTTTGTTAATTGGAATGAAAATACTCATTAAATGTATTTAATGTATTTGCTTTGTTTTACAGTGAAATGCTTTACATTGCTTATTGTAGTCAGTCAGCAGATAACTAGCTTATTAATGTGGTCATGTTTTGCCTTATAAAGGAAGCTGAATGCCTGGTCTCGGTTTTGCGTTGATGTTCAGGTGTTACTTGTTGTCCACAGCCAGAAACAATTCTATACAACATCCACGTTTGTCCATGTTTTTTTTCCCATTGAATGTAACATCTCACAGCTTCCAATATCTTTTGAAACTGTCCTGATTGATTTGCAGGGACTAATTAAGCTGCTGCAGTTCACCCTCGGGGATCCATGGTTAGTTTGGCAGAGGGAGTCCACTGCTGAGTGATTTAATGAGGTGAAGAAGATGGCGATGTTTGCTTTCAGTAATGACAGAACAAGTCGAGCAAAGAGGTTGAAATTGAACATTTTAATGAGCAATTGCGACTCATTAGCATGTTCATGGTAATCTGTTGATTCATTAATCAGTCTCCTGACACTTGTCTGGGACAGGGTCGTGGCACTAGGGTAAACAAGGTATCCAGGACGTCCTTCTGTCTGACCACATCCTTCAGCTTTTCCTGAGTGTTCTCGAGGTGTTCCAGGCCAGTATCTATCCCAGTGTGTACCAGGGCTGCCAAGGGGGTCTCCTTCCAGTTGACTATATTTGGAAAATCTCTAAATGGAGGCATCCTTATCAAATGCCTGAAGTAAGTCAACTGGTTTCTTTTAACACAAAGGAGAAGTGGTTCTTTTCTGAGCTCCCTCTGGATGTCTGAACTCCTTACCCTGTCCCTAAAGGTGAGCCCAGACACCCTGCAAAAGAAACTCTTGTCAGTTGCTTGTACCTACTATGTCATTCCTTAAGTTATACACTACTTAAAGCTCATAACCGAGGTCCTTACTAGATGGGAAACCCAGATTCACAAAAACTCCCACAAGGTTAGTTTCATGTTTCAAGTGATCATTCGAACCCAAACCATGGTGTTTTTCTAACCCTAACCAGTGTGTTTTGTGCTTAAACCTAAGTTGACTTTAACCACAGCGTTGTCACATGATAAAACAGCAAGACAATATTTTGAAGGAGCTTGCAAGAGTTTTGCAAATTTAGGGTAACTATTCCAGCCATGACCCACACCTGACTGGGTTGGAACATACATAGAACAACTGGTAAATCGAGAGTCTCAGACTTGGAGGTGCTGTCTGTTGACCCAGCTGCAGTTTTGTTCTCCATAAAGGCAAAATCCTTTGCTAGAAAATCCCACACAAGGCATCACCCAGAATTTCAAGGCACATTCTGGGGGAATAGGGGGAAACAACATGTAAGTCCCAACTGAAACCTTTTGTGTATGGATTTAATAAGTAAGACGTGTATTAATTAGTGGAACTTAAAGATGATGGCTGACTGCTTCCCTCCTGCTTCCAGTCTTCATGATAAACTACATTAATCACGTCCAGGCTTTAGCTCTGTACTTAACACACAAACATGAGAGAGGTATAGATCTTCTCGTCTTATGCTTGGCAAAATCAAACTCTACTCTGCTCTTTTTCTTTGCTGTGCTTGTTAGGGCAGACAGGGACAGTAGGACGTTAAAACATTAGGAGTTTTACCCTATGGTTAGCATAGTGAACCACTCTGGGACCAGACCCAAATCTTGAAGGATTTACGGTCTGGCCATGAGTAATAAAAATGGCCCAATTCGAGGGTCCATGTCATTGGTCCGACAGCCCATTAGTTCGACATCCCGTTAGCCCGATGTGATTGGTGCAGCTCGGTTTCATTGGCATAGGTATTGTGCATCATTACTGATTTCCAGAGTGACTCGCTGAGCAAATTCAAATTGTGCTCTCACGAGAACTCTGGGTTTCCAGGGTAACCAACTCTCAGAATAACGTATGAAGTGCTGAGTTTACAAATGTGGCTATTCTTAATTGTGGTAAGAAGTAAAATTGTGCTTTTTAAATTTGATTGTATTTAAAATCTGTGGATGTAACATGTTTAAGATGACATTTTGTACCTCATTAATCCATCAACACTGTTCCAAGAGCAAAGACAAGATACATGTATCTCTTCAATTACAGGCCAGGCTGCCATGAATTGAACTGTAGATTGTCCCAAGGGGATAGAACCAATGTGATCAACCTTTACCCAGCACCCCCCACAGCGCAAACTATATATTCTAGCCATGGAAGAAGGAGAAGAAGAAGAAGAAGAAGAAGAAAAGCATCATTTTTGTCATGTTGCTCATCTTGTTCCAACTTTTGCATTGCTTTATGCGCATTGCTTAATGAACATTTCAGACTGTAGGTGTTGCTGGTGGGGCTTACGACTTTCAGTCAAGTAATTATTTAGTTTACTTATTTTGTTTTTGGCACTCATGTTAATTGATGGTTGAACACCTCATATGTTCTCCAGACATAAAACCTGTTAGCAATGTTGTATCAGAGGGTTGTCTGTATCTTATATCTCCAATCTGGATTTAGTTCAGGTGAAGAAAGAGAAGAAAATCTTCACCCTGAGAGAAGGCTTGTGTCACTTTATAGCACATACATGGTTGCATTTCTGTAGAAGTGTAATGCATTCACTTGAGAAATTTTAACACTGTTGTTTTCTCGGTATTATTATCTCGTTATTTATTTTGTAACCACTCGGGGCATGTTCACACTGTGGGTGTATGTCTACTAATAGTGTTTGTTTTTGCTACTGACTGGCTTAAATTGTTTTCTATGTGTCTGACAACATAATGAAAAGGATCTCTACAGAGATAGATCTTTTTGTTAAAGAGTAAGATCCTTTTTGTTTAATCAGAAACAGCCCTGAAATCACAATTGCCTCAACTCAGACTCCATTTAAATAGAGTAATTTTGTCAACCTAAAACCTACTTCATTCAGTGACAAACACATAAACAAAAAAACTCACAAAAACATTTTGGTTTGTCTCCCCGCTTTTCCAGCAATGAAAGAGTCTGGATTGACTGCACTAAACCCCTAAGTCACCCAGTCAGGTGTGAAATTATGCTGCCTCTATGCACATTAAAATTACTGTTTATTTAAATGGAGTCTGGTGAAACTGGGGATAGTGATTTCTGGGCTGATTCTTATGAAGCAAAAGAATCTTACTCTAACAAAAGGCCTATCTCTGTAGGAATCCCTTCCATAATGTTATCAGACACTTAGAATAACAATCTGAGCCTGTCAGTGGCAAAAACAAACACTATTAGTGGACCTACATAGATGGTGTGAACAGGCCCCGAGTGGCTACATCACAGCCTGTTTTGCTACTACTGTCTGCAGCGGTCTCACTCAGTACTGGAACAATTTCAAAATCGGTGTTCCCATTAGCCACTTGTACAAAGAAACATGGGAAAATATGGTCCAGGTTGAAAAATATCAAAGTTACCCTTTAACAAGGCTGCACATTATCTAGCTGGCTAACTAGCGAGGAAGGGCTGTGTTTTGGTTCATACAGAGCATTGAAATGAAGAAACACTTAACTGCAGTAGCTAATCTGGTCATCTGGTTTATTCAGTCACCTTGGCTGCGTTTTGGTCATAAAGATGTTCCTCAGAGAAAGACAAAACTCTGTGTAGAGAAAAACAGACACTCTCTATGGTCACTCTAGCTAACAGGAGATAGCTAACTGTCTGAGTGCATGTACATCGACATGAAAAACCCATTTACAGTATGATCAAGTTTTTGGAGTCTCTTGTTTAAGTGTTGGAACATGTTAACACCGTATTTCGTTTATGTGAACCCCAATATGCCAGCTGGAGTACTGTGAAAGAAACCAAGATATACAGTATGTGGGGAATATGAATAGCCCAATTTCTCTGTCCCCATGTAAACACCATATCCCAAATATGACCATAACCTTCTAGATGGGTGATTGAGAATAACTTTGCAGTTGCTCCTTAGCTGACAGGAGCTAATTTGCTAAAGTTTATAGCAGTTGTTGACCCTGCTAGCTTGGGCAAAGCAGGGGGCATGTGATTGGTTGAAAGGGGAGGGGTAAGAGAGTGATATTATGGAGTGATATCATGAAATAAAAGTGTTATCAGCAAATTTATGAAATAAAAACAGACTTTTTAAATAACTAGAATAACCGCCCTGTGGCTGTATGCCTCTGTGTACCAGTCAAGTTTCTCTCAGATTATATCTGTATATCTGTTAAAAACATGGATACTTCTTACCCCCAACAGCACAGGATATCTACACAATCAGCACAGTTTCAATGGTGGACACCAAAGATTAGTGTTGCCAATTAAATATCAGACCAAATATTTCTCCTTCTGTTCCTGGGATATGATATTGAGACGTGTCTTATATAGGACATTATGATGTCACAGTGAAGGTGACCTTTGACCTTTTGGATATAAAATATTATCACATAATTATTTTATCCTATTAGACATTTATGTGAAGGTTTGTCATAATTAGTTAATACGTTCTTGAGTTATTGACAAAAACATATTTTGTGAGGTCACACTGACCTTTATCTTTGACCTTCAACCGCAAAATTCGAATCAGTTTATTCTTAAGTCCAAGTGGACTCAATATATCTTTATTTATTTTGTTTGATAAGTTAATGTATGTTTAAGTTTATTTTTTAAGTCTTACATTAATGTTAAGAGAATTTTCCATTTTGGGATTTTACAATAAAAAGTACATTTAGACTGTAAAAGATGGCCTTTAGCATATTTTTTATGGCGGCTTGTAATCTTGCATCAAATAGTGAATTGCATACTGTATGCAGACTGTTGCATGTACAACTTACTAGCAGTAAATATTGTACTGTCAAGACAGTTGCAAGCCTTCAGTGTTAGAGTTATGTAAAGCTTTTAATGGGTCAGTTAGGTCCTAGGGATGTGGTGACAACAGCTATGCAGGGGGGGCCCAAAGTTCCTGGCGGCGCCCCTGTGTATGTTTGTCATTTGATCACTTTCATAGTGAACAATCTAAAATGAAGACATTATGAAATCATAAGAACAGACAAAATGTCTGTGTTCCCTCTGTGTGCTGCTGAGATAGTCCACACCAACTCAAACATACAACCTTTCTGCAGTTACATACTTGTTGAAGGCATGGAGAATAAAAATGCATCAGGCTACAGACACACTTGACTTGTTGCCCGTACTGTATTTGGACAGCCTTTATTGTATTGCATTTACAATCCACACACACCAGACATTTTCCCCACACAGATAAAACAAACAGTCACACAGCTCCGGGTCAGTTCATGAAGCTTTGGTATCATTATTCAGTTATGAGCATTAAATGGAACTCATGACACAAGAAAGTTTGGCTTGTTATTGATATACTTCAACACAGACAAACGCACAGCTCTGTTAACCCTTTGAAACCTGGATCGACATCAGTTTTCTCGTGCTGCATTAAGACGCCTTTCATAAGCATTTAAAGCTTTGAAACCTGAGCAAATGACTTAGATTTTTCTCTCAAAAACATGGGGAAAAAATGACAATGAGCAAGAAATTAGTAGAACCTGACATAAAAATGAACTAAAAATCAATTATTAAAAGTAGAGAAAGACAGAAAATAATTTTTAAAAAGTAGGGAAAATGTCCAGAAAAACAGGCTGAGTGGTTTCGGAAAATGAATGAATAAATGTCCAGAAAAACAAAATTTATGATTATACTAATTATATATTCAAACTTATGTTATGAAATACATATACGTATGTATTTTTTCAATTTTTAGCCCCTTTTTTGTTTGTTTGGTTTTTTACCTTTCTTTTTTTTTGCTAATTTTCAGGTAATTTTCTTATAACTTTTAACTTATGTTTTATGTTTGATAATCCCTCAGTTGATGTTTTGATGACAGTGATGGTGAGTGGGGTCAAAATGGAGGCGATGTGCAGAGTGAAATATTGCAGGGAAGAATAGTGTAAAGAGTAAACAGTAAATGAGCTGTTTAAAACTCTGCAGATGACAGGTTGGTGCTGTAGTTTGTGTGAACCAACACACCTCCAACATGTCATCAAGGCGATGTCTTGCTGTTCTCTGATGTGGAAAACCATTCCTACCATGCCAGCATGGCCTGAATGGTCACTGCTGAATCAGAAGCAAATAAACAGGCTGTTATATCACTGATCTCAACTCTCTATAACAGCAACTGTGGAGGAAACTTCAGCTACAGCTTTTCAGCATTGGACCATCGACTGTGGTACCATACAAAAACAAGCCAAACTTTAAAATGTCACGAGAGGCCGTTAGTATTAGCATCCATCACCCAGAATGGTTAAGCTCACTGTGTGCTGCATCCTCCTACAGCAAAGTACATTATAAAATGAGATGACAAGCAACAACAGCATTGATAAAAAGGGTTGGGGAGGAGGCATATGTGCAAAAACAGGTGGTTACAATACAAAACAGTCAAATAAACATTTAAAAAGCTAATCTTCACTGATACTAAGAAATACAGCGAGAAATTTACAACCAGAGGTGTGATCAGGACACAGCCATATAAAAATATGAGTATACGTAAAGCAGAAAAATTACATATCATCATTAATAGTGAGTGGGGAGTTGAGGGCCTTTGTAAAGGTTGACAGCTTAGAGAAACCTGAAAGGATCACTTTGTTTCATTTGGTTCTCTCTTCCCTTTCTGTCTCTTCACTGGTGTTCAGTCTCCCCTCTCTGACAGGGATAAGAGATAGTGTTCATCTGCTGGTGTTCAGGTGAGTTTCACTTAGACAGGCTCAGTTCCACACCCGATTCATTCACTGCCACTCTCACCTTAAGTTCAAATGTTCATGTCAGAGCTGCTGCGATTCAGGGCTCTCATACTGTCACCACTGTGACAGGGAATGTTACATGTGTCTACCTGTGTCCCTCAGAGTAAAAACAAATAGTCTTCATTAGTGCATTGAGCCACACAGAAGTTAATGGACTCCAATACTAGTATCAAAGGATCAACTAGGAACAAGCTCCTAATTGATAAAACACCTGAAAGGCAGCAGAAGCGACGTTTCAATAAAGTACTCTTTGTAAAGGGTTTTTAAGCTGAAACTAATAGCTTACTAACAAGTAACGGGTCACTTATGAACCATTAATCTACACAACTTTTGGATTGCTAGTTTGCTAAATATCTTGTTATCTTTGTATCATGTTCACAGTTAAAATTGTTGGTAAGTCATTAAAGCTGATAAAGTCCAATATTCACTTTCCACACTCGTAATACCTGTCTGCCATTTGGGAGAAGTGTAAAGACAGACACATCGATCTGGACTAATAAATCGATTCAGTTATTAATAATCCAGTATCATGGATGCAAAGTGAAAACATCAATATGTATTGTCACCTTTAAGATATGCCTTTATTTTAAAATTCCTATGGCACACTGTGTCACCATTTCCATCGAAGCGCACCTCCATCCGAAATATTCTAACAGTGCTAGCAGTGTAGCAACAGGCAGATAATGGTAAGCAGCCAAGAAAGACAGGGGATATTTACTGACATCGATCACAGGCCCCTTAAGTGCACCAAATCGAATTTCTATCACGGCAGACTTTGTGATATCAGCAAATATCGTGTTGTCCAAAGAATCTAAGGATGCCCGTCATCAGCATGTCATGGGTATTGGCTGATATCTGCCTGTAATGACATATCAGAATCAGTCAACATGCTTTTTCTTATTTTGCACAATGACTGAATATTACAAACACTGAAAAGCAGTTTATTTCATCTCTCCATCTGCTGGTGGGCCATCATGATAACAGCATGCATGTATAATATGACGTTGATTCCAAACAGAAGATACTTGATGATCACTAAATGGGGATATATAGTGGATATATCGGTATCGCTATCGGGTATTGGTCATCGGCTATTGGCCAAATAAGTTATGTATAGGCATATCGGACATTGGCAAAAAATCCAATATCGTGCATCCCTAAAAGAATCAACATAATATCTTATTGTGATGAAACATCATCTGTTTGGTGCTGAGAACCTAGTGTATTGGAGGTTTAGAGGTTTTTCAACTGAACCGAGACCTTTACGTTGAGGGCCAAAACAATGAGCGAAAAGACACACACACAAAAAAGCTCTGTAGAGTTTAGGGGGACTGCAGAGCTGGTGGAGGTTCAAACCCATAGCCACACAAATTTGCTAACATTAGCCACCATAAGTCACTGTTAGACCAAATAAGGCTGCAGCGGCAAAATTCCTGAGTGCACTGAACTAGACGAGTGTGCTGTGTTGCTGTGTGTAAAGTCAGCTCTTCATTTGTAATGGTTTGTTCACACCTATGTCATGATAAGTCACTATAAAGTCATGAATTGCCGCAAATTTTAACCAGGAGACATATATGACGCAACGCAAATGGCACAAACACACGCAATATTTCAAGTTGCAGCAGAAATTTGTGTGCCACTGTGTTCCTAATGCCTATCAGCATTAAGATGTAGTTGAGATTCTCCTGACGTTACTGAGAATCACAAATAGAGGATAAACTTATTGTCAGTATTGTACGTCATAGTAAGATTTGAAAATATGTATTTGTGACTTGTGTAAGGCATTTTGTTGAGTTTCCTCTTACCAATGTTAAGAAACTTAAGGAGTTATCATTATTATGATTACAAATAAATTGCATTTTTAAAGGCCTAAACCTGCTCAAAAATTCACCAAACTCAGAACTAATGAAAACGTCGTATTTTATGGATCTCTTTCAAAATTGGGTTTTAATGTGGAAGGTAAACAACGGAAGGTGTGAGGTGATATCACGCTGTTGTGGACAATATGAAAAATACCAGTGTTGCCATCTTGGCTCACATGGATTCAGAGCATGAAGCCTCCATGTTAACCATGTTCACATCACATGATTCCCGCTCTCAGGTGTACTTTACTAAGAACCAAGTTAGCTGTTAGCTGCCTTCCCCACTGACACAGCACAACTGTTAGCACAGCTGTTAAGGGTGAATATTCGCCAGCTGCGAAATACACAAAAAAAATTACTCCCAACACCAGCATACGCCAGAGTAATGTGAGGCAAAAATCCACAGGAAGAATGAGTTATTTCTAGTTGCACAGTCGTGTACATAAAGAATCGATCCATGTGTAAAGTGAGCTATTAGGAGACTGAATATTGGACTTACATTCTGTGTCTGCTTGATACGTAAATAAGCAACTGTTTGCCAACATGTTTGCCACAACAACTTAATAAAAGGTGATAACTCTGGCTTTATAGCTTGTGCTGCCCTCAAGTGGCCAAAATGTAAATGAATGCAGCTTTAATGAGGGCTTAAAGGTCTCACTTTCTAATAAGCGACACTGAAAGAAATGAATCCTGTTTTGGCGCAGATGTTGGGTGAGCCTCCCTGACAAACTAAAGTGCTAAAAAGACATATTAAGAGGTGGAGGAGGATAAACACAAGGTGGAAGGATTCACACCCTAGTAATCCAAAATTGTTCTTATTAATGGCTTATAGCTATGCCATAAAGCGTTAGTAAATTATTTAGTTAGCCATTAATTGCAGTTTATGAACTCTTTCTAAAGAATGCCTTAGTGGGAAGTGGCACCACAAAACTGACATTAAATGAAAAGACTCAAGTTGAGCGATGGATCTAAAATCTAAAAGACTACACATATATAACATCACACCTAAAAACTACTATTCTAATGAACAACACATGAAAAACACACAAGTCCATGCAAAAAAACACATTATGTACGCAATCATCAACCCAAAGAAACACATCGAAGTCCTCAGAGTGAAGGTTCTCCAAGAGTTACTGGTTTTGGATGAGTGAAGTAATAAATATGTCAGAAGAAAGCTCATCATCAAAGACATCAAAGAGTTCAGCAGAGTGAAAAATCTGAGAAGAGCTGGAATACCATCCACCAATCAGAACACTGCTCTGCTGCTGAGAGTTTGCATGAGTGTGTGTGTGTGTATGTGTGTTTGTGAGTGTATGTCTCCTGTATCCTGTTCACATTCCATAGTTAACAGAGCTCAGCGCTGGTCTCTTCTTGCCTTTAATCTTCAGGGATCCATAACGAGCCTGGAGACAAAATAATGGAAATAATAGTTAGAAATGTGTCCATACACCCCGAGTCTCTACACTATTAGTGGTGATACAGAATAATATTAAAATATATGTACACTGTGTGTACAAACACTTCAGCACCTACTCTCTTTGACCTCTGCTAACACTGTTTTCTTCACACTTACATCTTTGCGGACTCTGGATCGTGTGATCTTGACACTCTGCGATCGTCTCAGTCCTTTCTGAGTAACAGCCTCGTCTTCAGAGAAGGTTGGCTCAGCCTCTTCATCACTCCTCTCCTCCTGGTCATAATAGTAGTCTGAAAAACACCGACACACACATACATAAATCAGGAATCACTAAAACAGACACTAGCATTTGTGCCCTCACAACAAAAATATATTAGACACCATGTTTGGTTGCAAATCTGAGCCTGTCCTTTTCATAACTGAGGTGAGGATCACCAAGTCTAATAATCACACAGGCTGAAAAAAACCCATCAAAACCATTTTTGTGGTGTATCTGTAGATTCACTTTGCAATATATTTAACCATTCTGAAAGTCAGGGTGTATTCAGTATTGTGTACATCCAAAGTCCGATATACCTTCTTCCTCTGTGCCATAAAATTCCATTTTTGTTTAAAAAACTATAAAAACACATCAATGTACCAAACCGTTGCACTGGGTGAAATTGTTCCTCCATTACTACAATGATTCACGATCTCACACTGTAATTTATTTTGAAAAATCAAAATCAACAGTGGCCAGCTATTTTAGGAACTTAGTGAGCCTTTCAAAAAGATAAAATGATAAATGTGTGATAAGTCTTCAGTAGAAACCAATGTGCTTGCTGCTGAGAGCCACAGACAGGGTAGGGGAGTCAGAAAGAACTGAAATTGAAAATAAAGCTGAAGGAAATAATCCTCTCACATATACTATGTACATGCAGCATGCAGGATTTTCCTTAGGAAAAAAAAAAAAAAGAAAGAAAAGAAATAACGATAAATAAAATAGTGACAAACTATATTTGCTGAATGTCCACTCCTGTTACAATGAATGAACCCTGAAGATCACTTGTGATGACAGGTTCTGATCACAGGCCTTTGTTGACTTTGTGTTGAGGTGGCAGTGTAAGGAGCTGAAGCAAGTCAAACTGTTAATGAGAGAGGCAGCTTATCCAGCAGAGGTCAGCAGACACTTGGCAGACACACTGCTGCCTTCCTGCCTGGCTCTTTGAGTCTCCTCATAGAAACATAACAGCTAGAGAGGTTATACACAAGCAGCTATCTGTTTCACACTACAGCAAGGAAAATACGCTCAGGCAGCGTAGTCTAACACTGTGGCCAAAACATCTGTAATGTGGCTCAATCAATTGCAGTGAAGCCAAAACCAGAGTCCAGAGAATCTTATAAATCTCCCTTACCATGTATGGCTTTTGGGAGCAGCTACAATTCATATATGAATACAGAATTATCCCATTTTTCTGTTCCATCATGAAAATGAACAGGGTTGACTGTTGACCAGACTCACTATCTATCAATCAATCAATCAATCAATCATTATTTGTATAGTACTTTTCATACATTAAAATTGCAGCACAAAGTGCTTCACAGAATAAAAACAAACAAAAATACTACATACATATTGAAAACCCGCCCCTCCCACCCCCACATATAAATACACACACACACACACACACACACACACACACACACACACACACACACACACACACACACACACAGTCAATATAGTCAGTAACACTAATTAGCATTGCATGGCCCTCATTTCAATACAAGCTGTTTAAAGAAGTATTTCACTGGCAGATAGATGGTCTTTTCATAAAACTAGGCTGTGCATGCAGTGGACAGATGCAAGTACTTTTGAAATTGGTGCTACATGACCAGAGAAATCAGATAAAAAGGGCTATACATTAACCTTGGCTCAAGAGGTAGCAAACCTAGAACTAGGAAGGCACAGGAAACAATATGCTGGCCGGCTGGTAACATACGATTTCAAATTACAGCTAAAAAGTGCACTGAAATATGTTTATGAAAACATTTTAGGTGAGAAATAGGCCAAGAAGTGCCAGAATCTTGGTTTATTTTTGATCAGCACTGCCTAGTTTTATCGTTGAGAAAGAGAGAAAGAGAGAGAGAGAGAGAGAGAGAGAGAGAGAGAGAGAGAGAGGCATCTCTCTGCCTTTATCTGTTTCTATACTCTTTGTGTCCATGGTAGCCCTAGAGCCAGCTGGTTGAAAATTGGCAGAGTATCCTTTAATGCATGATAAACTGAACTACAACATGTTATCACTTTTTATGTCACAAAAAAACAAACCACCTACAAACCCTAACACAATTGTAAATTATGTAAATAAAGTCCATTATCAAATATGAAGTACATCATCTTCAAGAGAACTGACCTTATGTTATGTTAATATGTTACTTTAAGTACCATCACCTGGTCGTGTTCTATCGTCCAAACACTGCCTTCAACCATTTTTTTAAGGCTGAGTTATTAGTATTTGAACAGCAATGTGTTTTTCATTTGTTCTGGTTCTAGCCCCCGCTGCTGCTGTTGTTGTCACATCTGGAGTCTATAAGAGAAAACCTCCCACTCTCCAGAGTTGGAAACAACCTTTTCCCTCCCAGAGGAAACAGGGTGGGATGAGACGGAGGCCAGTTTCACATGAGATTTTACATTCCAACACCAGATCAAAAATACCATCTGAATTCTGGATGTGTTGGTTGGATGGTAATCAGCCTCTATCACAAACAGGCAGAAACGGTAAAAAGGTTGGTATTGTTGAAAGAGTTCATTCCTGCTACCGGTGTAGAGTTTGGACCCTACAGTTGAAACTGCCCAGCCTGCTTGGCTTTCACTATACTGAGGTAACACTCTGCAGCTAATCTCTCAAGACAGATTCTGCAATTTACATGGTAGAATCTGTCGGCAGCCCTGTGTGAAAGACGACTAGAGAGGGGGGGAGAGTGGGGCTTTGAGTTTGATCGATGCTGCGCTTTAGCCAATTACAATGGAGGGGGCGTGGCCGACACGTGCAGGTGTCCCCAGGAAATGTGTACCTACAGCAAGCTCTGCGTCCATAGCAACCTCTCCACCCACAACGGCGTCTCGTCAACATGATTTTTTTTTTTTTTTTTTTTCCCAGTGGATGTCTGAGTTACAACATGATTGAGCTAACTGGAGTAGTTTCATGTTGTATCCAACAACGGGAGGCTTTTAACAGATGACGTCCTGATGTTAGCTTTGCTAACTGTCCCTGTCAGCTGCAGCCACTGATGCTTTCTAGACATCATGATTTCCCATAACTGAATAACTACCACACATAGCAACACAAAACTGCTTTGCTAGCTCAATCATGTTGTAACTAAGATATCCGCTGGAAAAAGTATTTTATTCACGGACCGTTTATTGAGTTATTACCTTATTTTTATACAGTCTATGGTTATTACAGACACCGCCAACTGCTAACGTTAACAGCTAATGGTTAGCCCAGCTAATCTACAATAACCATGTTATTATTTACAAAACGTGCACACAGAAATTTGTTCAGTCATTATGTTTATAGACTTAACAAACATCAGATTAGTCTACATGGTGATATAGTGACGTGAAAAATGTGATATAGCTAAGCTCTGCTGGTTTTCTACCCAAAGTATTTGTAAACAACACGGCGATTCCCTGGGGGCACCGCCAGAAGTGAAGGCCGTGAGCAATCACCAAGGCCCCTGCACTTCCGTTAGTCGAAAAACTCCGGGCTGTGCCTCCAGAGGTAAAGGAAGAATTTTTTAAATTTATTTATTTATTTTTTAACCGATAGATTTCCAGATTGCTCTGCAGCTCATAGAACACAGCCTAACCACACACAACACCAACAGGAAATTAAGTGTACTGTAAACTATCTGTGCTGTCTGAGCAGCGCTAAAATCCCCTGATCCTAACGTTACACTTACATTTATGAGTCATTTGCAAAGGAATAACATGTTACAATAATGTTCCAGGGTGGAATCTAAATTCTCTGTCTGGACTGTGAAGAATAAATCCAAGTCATTCCTGTCATTCCAGCTATCAGTGGTCTATTCTGTGTAGAACTCTCCAATTTCCTGTCATGTAATGAGCTGAGGGCTTTATAAAACAACCCTCCACCTAGCTCAGCCAACAGCAGAGAACTGGAGCAGCTCATCCAACCAGGATCTTGGAATCCTTCTATGTTTATTCTGAAAAAAAAAGCACCACCTAGTGTTTTCTTGTCCTAGATATTTACATTATCTTAAGCCGCTGTTGAGCCTTGCTTTCATTCTCAAAACACAATCCATCTTCTCAAAGCACACTCCAAAAACTGGAGTCCAAATTAACCTAGGATCTCTAGTCAAAGTTGTATCTTTAGAACAATGTAAGGGAGCATGGTGTTTGATGTGTCCAAACAGAAAACAGCTGGGCTGTAGAAGATCTAAATAATTCAATTTGTTTTGCACTGATTTTATTGTACTGACACAAGTCAATTAATTAATTATGTTCATTCATCAACTAGCAGCAGCCTTTCAGTTTCACATTTTTTACGTGGATGATACATCATACTATATGACTCCTTCATTTCTACTGTACTGAATGTCTTGATGATCTTACAGCTCACCCCATCTACCATCACTAAACTCATTTCTGAATATCTTTGCTATTATCCAGTTTGTTTCAAGATAACCAGATCTAAGTTTTAAATATTGCCTAAATCTTGTTTTTACACCCTTTTTATCCAAACCTTGTCTTTTTGCCCTTAAATGAAGACTTATTAGCATATAAGGTTTATTTATATCTTTGTAAAATAAATAGCTTTGGATTATTTCATGTTAGTCAAACAAAATAAAGCAGTGTGATCACTTTGAGTTTGGTGACCTTTGTTGGTAAGGATATCATTTGTTGTTTTTTGGAGACATTTGTTGCATGTTATTTCCCCTCTCTCCCCTCCTCTTCTGTCATCTCTCTACTGTACTCTCTAATTAAGTCAAAATATGCCTAAGGAAATACTTAACGAAAAAAAAAAGGTCAATGATCCATAACCTTATTAATGGACAGTGTGTTGCGAAGGTTACTTGTGCAGACCAGGGAAAGCAAATTCATGTCAGTATTTTACATTATTTATTGTTAACAAATTAAGCTACCATAAATATATTTATATATACGTAATATATATATATATATGTACACACACACCCACACACAATATATATTATTATATATATCTAGAACACAACTAGCTGCTTCATCCAGTATTATATATATATATATATATATATATGTATATATACGTATCGATATGTATGTACCAGGGTATATTTTTTGGGAGAACATCACCTTTGAGTCATATGTTAAACAAAACAGAAGAGCTGAGAATTTTAAATATGGCCACTAGAGGGTGTATGATGTCATATGAAAACCCTCCACAGCAGAGAGAACCATATGAAAGAGAGCAGTTGGAGGGTAAAAACATCTCTTCCTTTGCCTCTCTTCATCTCTGTGCTGGCAGGCTGAGCTGAATACATAACACAGTCTTTCCTCTCTCAGTATGCTAATGTTGTCTACCAGCGTCGCTTCCCTCCATCCATCCACCCCTTCTTCCAATTCACTCCTTCTCCATCCATCCCTTACATCTCCACTCTCCTCCTATACATTCATCTCAGTCCTCTCCTACGCTCCTATTCTCTCCCTCTCCACGCCTCACTGACTGCCTGTGTGTCTGCGTGTGTGCGCACGTACGTGAGTGTGAGTGTGTGTGTGTGTGTGAGAGAGAGAGAGAGAGAGAGAGAGAGAGAGAGAGAGAGAGAGAGAGAGAGAGAGAGAGAGACACAGAGAGACAGAGAGAGGAAGAGAGATAGACTGAAGGAACAGAGAGAGAGTGTGTGTGTTTGACATTCCAGCAGCATCCCACTCAACCTCATCTCATCCCCTCTGTCTGCTGGGAAGTCATCTCACACACTCTCTCTCTCTCCCACACACACACACACACACAGCTTTCATTGACATGCCAGCCAGCCTGCAGTTCTCATCAAGCAAGGAAGGCACGGAGGAAGGAAGCAAACAAAGACAAAACAAAGAAACGTAACACCAAAATATGAAGGTGATGTGGCTGTTTGGCACATTGATGGTGCAGTTGTGTTACTGACTACACTGTGTGCTTACTGTTAGGACAGTTATTCAAGGTGACTTCAAAGTGGCACTTCTGAATCTGGGGGCGCTTCATCTATAAGTGTGGAAATTTGCACTAATTTTCAAAAACCAATTATGGACAAAGCAACCTTTCCTGAGTGCATCCAACAGGTGCACCCATTTTTGAGGCATTTTCCTCCGTCAAGTTTTTTTCTTATGTACTAAGTACATTATATACAGTATTCTAATTTACAAAAAAAGCCTGATATATACAGTATGTTTTTCTTATTTCAATTAGGATAAGCAACTGCTACAGTTCCCATCATGCTTTGAATGAAGCAAAAACAGTCATGGAGTCAGTGAGCTAGGTGCATCCTAGCTTCTATATTTGGCCTCTATTTGTTTGAGTAGGATCCAGCTGCAGAGCTCCGGCCTCAGGCCCACCTCCACTGTTGGACCCTTTCTGGTCCCAACAAGCCCCCAGGATCAGCGTCGCGCTTTGAAGACAATTTTATATAATGGCAAAAAAGTGGAATTACAATGTCTGTAACAAAATGCCATGGGGGCCAAAATGACTTTTTCCAATAGAATTACATTGGGAAAGAGACATCTGTAAATCAATGGACACATTTTTTTTGAGTGTCACAACTCTTACGAAATGGCTTGTCACTATCAGGATTCTATCAATTCAGTTCAATAACATTTGAATAAGAACCGCACAATCAAACCATTTTATCTCCATTCAAGGTAGCAGAGGGCTAAACCAGAAGTCATCTGACTAGCCTACAGATGTTAGAGACTTGGCCGCTCTTGGCCGTGTTTGGCAGGTGTAAATCTCTAGTACGCTTGCTTTATGGGCCCCACACTGCGTGCCGTGGCCGCTCTGCTCTCTCTCTGGTTTTACGCACAGGCTCAGCTATTTCAAAGACTCCTTGCGAAGCACTCCTCCGGGGTTTTTTCGGACCTAATTGTATTGTGGAGTTTTGCACAGTGGCGACTGGATCTTTGCTCTCAAACCACAAGAAAATGTGGTGGCACAACAGTCTCCTTCAGTACATTATTCTATGCTTTCTTTTGATTTTCACATTGGCTAGTCATCCTGTTTAATTTGTCTTCTGATTAAATCAGAACCGTTGAAACAAGTTGTAGGAAGCCTGTGCAAGTAATTGGTTGCTGGCGGACACTCTGTGCTGCAATAAAATGGTTAATCAGCAGTGCCGTGCATCGTAGAACTGATGTGCTGCTGGTTCTGCCGAATGGAATATAATATCTATAGCCTTACTGTTGTGTACAGCCTTATAGACTGAGCTGAGTAGTGATGCGCGGGTCGACCCGTAACCAACGGGACCTGCCAATGGACCTGTGGGTCGGGCAGCAGTGATCATCTGTTAAATCGCTCTGTAAATGATATTTTGACATTATTATTATTATCTATTAATCTATAATCTATTACTGTCATGGCATCTGAAGGTACTGATGCGTTAAGCAGGTGACAGTCCGCGGTTGTTTTCAAAACACACTTGTGTCACGCACTCCAAAAGAAACTTGTAGAAACTTTAAACAATAATTTATTGTACAAAACGGGGGAAACAAACGTTGACAAAAACGGTTCCATAATTCATATTGAATTCAAAAGATAACGAAAAAACAGCTACAAGTTAGAGGGAATAGTGATAAAGTGGTAAAACTTGGCATTGATCCACAGCCTCAGACGGATGCGCTCAAGCTTGCTGTGTGCACAGATTCCGTTGGTAGGCGATACTATATTTTCACATTTTTAACAAAGCAATTTAAAAGTTTTGATTGTTATTGATAACCTACATTCACCAACAACAAAAATACTACATTTAGCACCAAAAACAAACAAAAAAAAAGAACAAAAAATTAAAATATAGGAAATAAAAAAACGAATATCAAATACCAAATTTTCGTAACGAATACCTACCCATAGAAACGAATATTCGAATATCCGAATATTTGGGTACAGCCCTAGTAATATTTGGATATATCTGTCGGGTAACGTAACGTTACCTAACAGTAAGGCAAATCCTAACCTTATTAGTTTGCTAATGTTAGCTAGCTATGCTAATGTCCTTGGCAAGCTAACATTAATGTTAGCTGAAATTATGTTAGTTAACAACAGCATAGCCAGCTAACATTAGCAGACTTATAAGGATGCAATCATACCTTGATGATCATAATCTTAACATATAACAAACATTGGCATTTCAATATATGATACATTTACACATTACAATAAGCACGACGAACAATACACACATAACCTAAACGTGAAACCAAATGTGATCAGTCAGCGTATAATAGGCCTATTTTTACAGTGGCCTTGACGTGATACTTTTCCCATGTACTTACATTAGGAAAGACATCTGTAAATCAATGGACACATTTTTTGAGTGTCACTACCCTCACGAAATGGCACGTTTTACTATCAGTATCAGGGAATATACACTCGGTAAGCTACTTTATTTATTAAGGATAAGCACGATAAAACAATACACCGCACAATTTTATACTGTGGCACTTAAACGGAATTTATTGACATGATTTTCCACCTTAACACAGGCAATACCACTGGATTTTCTACCTTAACACACAATAACACATGATGTTCCACCTTAATACATAAAATAACATAATAATTACACAGGCTGCTAGGAATCTGGGGGTAATATTTGACTCCATCCTCTATTTTACTCCTATGCATTCTATTGTGTTATTATTACTATTATTGTGCATCTTCTATTGTTACTCTGTACTTCTGCCTTTACCTCTGTGTTCCTCTAATTTTATCAGCCTTGTTGGTTTTATTTTCTTTTGTAAAGCATTTTTGTAACGTTATTAAGAAAAGTGCTATATGAATAAAATTCATTATTATATTATTATTATAATAACAAACATGAATTTCTTTCCTTAACACACTTTTCAGCTTAACACAAGAAATAACACATCAAATTTTTCAACTTAATAACTAATGTGATTTTCCACCTTTACACACAACAACACCTGTTTCTCACCTTAACGACTACGGGTCTTAACAACTGAATGACAACTAAGTAAACTCCATCTCCATATTTCATATGTTTGTTGCATAAATACTTGTACACTAGGAAAAAACACTGCATTTTATGTGTGTGTGTGTGTGTGTGTGTGTGTGTGTGTGTGTGTGTGTGTGTGTGTGTGTGTGTGTGTACCAGTTCCATCGCCAGCATCAGTGCTCTGAGATCTCCTGATGGCGGGGTTGGCTGAGTGGGAGCTGTACTGGTAAAGCTGGTTCCCTCCGTCATCCTGCTGGCTTATCTGTGTGAGGTCGTGCATACTCAGGCTACGCAGCTTCTCTGTGATGGCACCCTGACCCTGTGACACAAACACACACACCAATCAATATTACATCATCTGCAAACAGTATTTCAGACATTTCGGTGATCAACAGGACAAAATCCAACACACGGATGAAGTTAATGAGTGTCAACAGAACACAACTAACTACCAAGTCCCCTCAACATTTACAGACGGTGAAACATCTGCTGGTTCCAACTGAATATCTGGGCTGCAGGCTGTTTTGGGTGAGGTGGGAAATTTCTTAGAGTCAGAAAAAGATCGCAATTTGTGTGGTAGACAAGTATGTGATTGTCAGTGAGTTTGTTTTGTTGTAAATGAGCATAGACATCTTTTATTTTTTTGGCTACTATCACACAACTTAAGAACTGACTCTGCTGCTACAAACAGATGCATGTTGCCTCACTAACCCTGACACCTGACACATGTTCTATCATTCGGATGCAGTTTGACAAGGTTGATAGTGGCAGCTTTACACCAGCTGACCAGCTAGACAAGTGAGAGCTGGACTGGGGAACAGGGATGTAGCACCAGGCCACTGACAGTCCAAACTGCACTATCACTATGGGATTTGCACTTTCCTATGACTTGTATTCAGCTGTGTTTCATGTCTGCAGGTCTGTCACCTCTCACTTAAGTAAGCAATATGACTCTAATAAAGTCAAAGAGAGCTTGGTTGGCACGATACCAGCAGAACATTCATTTTCACTCAATGCACAGCTATTGTAACAGTTAACTTCGGCTGCTTTTCATTGTGTTTCAAGAGAATCCTTAAGTTCACTCAGCTTTAATCATTTTTCTTTGAACTTGTGTTTTGGCTCAACAGTTGGAGTTAACCAAGTCCCAACTGTGCAGTAAAAACACATCCGGTGAGGGGCTCTCATGTAAATGGTTTCATGTCACTTCACTGTCCTTAAATCTCTCATCACCAGGTGCAATAATGTTAAAACCTATAACTTAAAGTTTCAGGTTGGAATGGCCAATATATCAATATTACATCAATATCAGACTAGATATCATGTTCGATCTTAGATACTGCAATACTGTATGTGTTGTCTTTTACTGGTTATAAAGGCTGCATTACAGTAAAGTGATGTAATTTCCAAACATACAAGACTGTTCTCGGTGTTATATTTATCCAGTTAGTCATTAGTCACTAGAGCTGCAACAATAGTCAATTAATTGATTAATCAATCAAAAGAGAATTAACTGCCAACTATTTTGATAATACATTATCATTTTAGTAATTTTCTAAGCAAAAATGTAAAAGATTTTCTGGTTCTACCTTTTCAGACACAAGCTTTTGCTACTTTTCTTTGTCATTTGATAGTTAATGAAGATTTTTAAGGTTATTATCTGTTGGTTTGACAGAAGAAGCAATCTGAAGACGTCACTATTGGTTCTGGAAAACTGTGACTTTCCAACATTATCGATTTTTGACATTTTTTGGTGGCTAAAGAGTAATTGATTAATTGTGAAAATAATAGGCAGATTAATCCATGATGACAATAACCATTAGCTGCAGCTCTGATATACACAAAACAGATGATTTTTTATCAAAAATCTAATTGTATAAAATATTTTGTGAAAGCATCAACGTGCAACCATACAATATTGTTGCAGTATCAATATTGCTGTATTTCATCAAAAATATTGGAATATTTGATATATTCCGTATCGCCCAGCCCTAGTCTCAGGACTCAAACTGCTCTTACCTGTTCGCCATGAAATATGAAAATAAATCTCCCAATATTCCCACTTCATGTAAAAATTACTTTAATTGATTTGTTGACTTTATTCTCATAATATTTCATTGTTGTAAATATCTGACTTTACTTTTAAAACATTTTCTTTTTATTTTCTTGTAAATTGTTGTTTTTGCTGGGGTCAGATGTCATGAGCATAAGCATTTGGCCTTCATTACATAAGCACATAATGATTACTGTTTATCATCTCCACTGATTCTACCCAACAACTAGTTTGACATATTTGCTAGTTTGGCTGAAGCTAAGCAGACTTTGGCCAAAGATACACCAAAGCCAACAGTCTGAGTCATGCACCGCAATGGGGGGATGATCAGATCAATATCTGCAAATTTACTTTACAAATGACTTAACCAGTGGTCATAAACTTGATGAGGCAAATTAATAAACCTCACTCAAAAGAATTTAGTATTTTTAAAAAGTGAGCTTTCTGACCTGCTGCCACACCCACGGAACACGGTGAACATATTGATTTATTGATTGACTGGGAACCATGTTTAACAGCTGCAAACTATGTCAAACCATTCGTTTACAAATTCTCACACAACTGCAGTATAATCCAAGTCTCATTTATTGAGTTGAATGCTGACATGCATTTTTACTAAAACTTTTTCTATTTAAAACTGAATGGAAAGTGAAAGTTATCAATGATCTCTTCAAGGCCAGACTCCAGTGCTAAGGTTTATAGTGAAAATGCATGTTTGGAAAGTACTGATCTATCCAATTGGATAAAGAAGACTTGGATTATACAGCCTGTTGTTTGAGAGTTCATAAAACAATGTTTTGATATAGTTTTGCTGAGGTTAAGCATGGTTCCCAATCAATCAAGATATCAGTATGTTGACTGTTTTCATGGAGGCATGCAAGAAAAAACATTTTCTTCACAAATTCAAGGTAACACGGCATAACTAATTGTTTTACAAATACTCATTTTGCGGATGAAGTATTCCTTTAACAATTGACTACAGCGTGATACAAAATGCAATAAGTGTTTGGCACAATTATTGTGATTAAGCAGAAGGATTGGTAATGACAACAGCAACTGTAATTTTGTCTCCTGGCTGTGTGTCAAGTGTGTCAGACATAAAAATGTCTTTTTTTAATACGTTAACGCTGCTCTGTCATCACTTGACTTGCGGAGGACACAGAGGCCTGTCCAGAGCTCTAAACGCAAGGACGTGGTTGCCAAATAACACCAAATATCAATATGTACATATTTTTTACAGGATACCTAAAGTTTAAGATGTTAAATTTATCATCTGCATCAGATCAACCAATTCATTGTTGAATTAGTGATACTGCTGTATGACTGGAGTGTACCCAGTATTATATTTTGTCTGATATACATATGTAAAAAATGTACATAAATAGTAATAGTATACACTGATACATATACTTATATGTATACTTATTTGAACACTGAAGCACAGAAAATGCCATAAGCATTAGGGACACTAGTGGCAAGTAACCAGATTCTACAATGATGAAATATATCATCATAGACACAGTTCACATAGTGAGGACCAGCAACAAGAAAGTAAAAAACAAAATGATTTTTGATCAAACATAAAGCAAGAAAAAGAGGACACAGGAAGAATGTGTCAGGTGTTACAATGAAATGAACGATTTAAACACAGGAAGATTAATGAAAAAAACTTCAGACAATCTGGGATATAAATGAAGAAAAATGAGTAAACTGTAAATATTGAGTTAAATGTAATTGCAATTGTTGATTCCTGCAATTGTTGATTCTTTATTACAACACTAAGAACAAGACGGAAATGAACACCAGGACTCATGTTCAGCTAGCAGGTCTGGTAAAAGAACAGAAAAGTCTGAAAATCAAAGGATGGGGAACACAGTGTCATGGCAGAATAATGCTGGTATGAAATGGAAAGGGAATGTTCTGTCCATGCTGCTTACACTGACGGGTTTTACCTCCCAGAGTAGCCTGCTGAAGCACACAAGCCCTGAAGAAAGAAGGATGTCAGTACAGAGAGAGAAAGAGAAACAAAGTCACAAGAGGGTTAGCTAGTAGGCAAGCTGGGGCAGCTCCATATAACATCATCCTGACCAAATAACAATAAAGAGAATGGAAACCACACAGCTTTCAGTCTTTCTAAAATCAGTGTTAGATATTCAAGAGCAGAAGCCTAGCAGTTTTCCCACAGGCCCCCATTATAAACAATTCACACCATTTTGAGCATTAGGTTAAAAATCTTCTATCTTCCAAGCTGTGTAGCACCAGAAGTACGCCTTTTGATAACATTTTATTTATTCTAAACAAAGATCAGAACTGGGTTGCGTCAGTTTTTCCTTAATTCATTACACAATTTGAATATAAACGTTCTGAATAAATATTGGCTAGTTTCAAACTGATGTTTTACAAAATCAGGCTGCATCATTAAAACTTCAGAAATGTCTTATCTAAGCAAGATGGTATCTAGGAAACATCTATAGCTTGATCCAAACAAGAGCAACAACTATGTAAAGCAGAAGTTTTAGCAGTACAAAAAATATACACTTTATGAATGAATGTATTTGTTTTATTTACGTCTGCATACAGGGAGAAATTCCCCATGGTTTGTTGGAATGAGCCGAAAATATCCAATTATGCTGAGCTCACAACTCTCATTTGTTTATTTAGTCAAATATCATTAGTATATATAATGTTTTGTACTTTAAGGTATGTTGTATGTATTAACTTATATTTTTACATAATAACCAAGTGTTCCTGTTTATTCCTGGTATATGCACACTGCCATTTTGAAGCCTTGAGTTTGGCATTTTGGCTGACATTTCTGTTGTAAAGTTGGGCATTTTAACATGGGGGTCAATGGGGATTGATGCGCTCTTGGAGCCAGCCTCACGTGGCCATAGAGGAACTGCGGTTTTTGGCACTTCCATTTTGGCTTCATGTTTCACAGAGGTTGTTGCTTGCTGGAGACACGTTGTCCATCTTTGTATACAGTCTACAATTTGAACCTAAAGACTCTGATTAAGGTATGGTGCACTGGCTGCAGGTGTGTCAAGTGGGCATGACCAAAAGTGAATCTTGGCACAGAAATCACTCTCAGACAAGGGAGCAAAAAAGCAACAGTAACAACTGAAGAAGGAAGCATTAAGAAAAGAAATGTTCAGCTTCTTCACACCTGTAGAGGCTTTACAGATGCAATTTAAATCAGCCTCAGGCTGCATGCACATCAATATGCATGTATGCTGCATGCATAATAAAGGTTGGTGCATATAGCAGGAGGAAACGTGGGTCTTAGGAGTTTCTCGCTCAATAAAATCACAAGCTAAAAAGGCTGAGTACCGATGGTCTAAAAGCCGAGATGCATTTGTAAACCAAACCATGGCTCCATCCTCTGCTGAGATCTTTCAGAGTGCTCTCTGTCAGGCAGGTTCACACAGATGGATTTAATGTGCGATGCAGCTGGTTGTTTTGTACAAGCCAAGGTTAATCAAATTCCTGCTCAAAACACGAAAAGCTTTTAAAGGATTTGAAATAGCAATGTGACCTAAAACTGTGGTGATAAATGACAGAGGGAGAGGAAAGGAAGAGAGACACAATAAAGACAAGGGGAGGCAATAGAAATAAAGGGAATATAAGAAATAAAGGGGGAGAGAGGAGACAAATAAAAAGAGACACACGCAAAGCATGGCAGAGAGAGAGAGAGAAACAGAGCAAGAGCTTGAGACTGGAATGTTGGAGAGTGAGAGAGAGGCACAGCTTTGAAGCAGTGATTAATGGAATGTTTAATGTTAGCAGAGACAGGAGGGCTTTTACAAGTCCCACACTGGTGTCTCTATAAGGACACATACACTACAGTAAAGTTAAAAGGTACAGCCAACAATTTCTTAGTTCACATCGTCACACCCTTGGCACTGATTCTGATCCACATCTCCTTTGTTTCAATTTATGCAAACCTCAAGTCATTCATTTCTTTTCTTTTCTTGTTTTTATTAGGAGGCACTCACACAACACTGTGGCTGTAATACACAGAGTTAGATGTGAGACATGCTGTTTCCCCTGAGTCTCTATCTGTAGTGGGCCTGCTGTTTACAGTCCTGTTACGTTATCCCCATCACCCAATCGCCACATTTGTCAGCTCAGCTGCCTTTTCCGGGTTGATCTCTAGTGGCGCACGATGTGCAATACATACAAAACACCCTCACTACAGCCTCTCTGTATGAATTTAATGGAAAGTAGAGCATCTATATTTTTGATAGAACTAAAAATCATACCGTTGGGATTTCTGATTACCCTGGTATACCATAATACCGTGATACCGCCCTTGCCTAAGTAACACACTTCCCCTTCACTACATGCAATTAGTCTTGAATAGCCAGATGTACACATTGTTTGAGTGCTGTGCATGAAACAACAACCACTGAGCTAGCAACCTACATACTAAAACATCTCTCAATGTTTTATGTGATGTTTCGTTTTGTGCAGATTGAGCCAATTTAATTTCAGGGCTGGTCTCCACCAAAACAAGTTCCCTCCCAACACTATTTTGCAAGGGTACCTTCACTGCATACCTGGCTTAGCACTGCTCACGACGACTGTGATTGGTTTAAAGACATCCAAACCATCCAGAGTGTTTTTACACTTAGTGTGGAAATATGATGGGGTCAACCAGATCCACCACTGCCGCAGCAAAAGATAGGTCTGGCCATGTGAAACTAATCAGAAACCTGTATAATGTTCAAACATGTAGCCAGTGAAATGACTAACCAGATTTTTCTATGGATGCATGAGATTTGGCCGGTATGCAACTTGTTACATAACCACAATGGTGAGGACAAATAGAGAGTGGCAACATATGAGGTCACAGGTATGATGCTGAATTTCCATCAACTGATAATCAAACAACAGCAGGGAATGGAGAGGCTGTAATAAACTTTGATTTAATCTTTTCACAGCTTCCAAGTGTTGGCAGAGACAGAACAGGACATTCAACATTTGGAGTCATTCATGATCGGCCATGTAAAGTAAACATATACTACTGCTGTTTACAAACTTGTTGGTGCACAAGTTATCTTGTTTACTTGCTGCACCAAGCTGCCGATCTCAGTTGGCATGAGCAGAATGTGGCGTTTTGATGCCAAGAGGTTATGGACCAGAAACCATATCCACCTGGTTTGAAGCAGCATTGTACTGGTCACTTATTGTTCCATGTTAACATCATATCGCACATATACTCAAAACTTTGACAAGCCTCAAGAACAAGATATTAGTGTGCATGTAAACATATCAAATATTGCACGCTCTTGCCTTTACAATCTTATCTCTCTTATTTACTTCAACATTTACCATTGCCATGTTAAAAAATAATCCTACTTTTCTCCGTTTTTTTCACTTGCTTTAATTAATTAATTAATTTATTTTACTTTAAGTTGAAATTCATTTCATTTTGACATTTTATCATCCCAGGTATGACAATATGGCGTTGTACTGAGACACAAAAACCAGAAAGGTGAAAGTACTGAAAGCCTGGAACTGATGCAACTCAAAAAGAACATTATTTGCTTTTACTTGTTTTTCTTAAAAAATAGAAAGAGAAATGTGTTTATATTTGATTGTCTTTCTTCAGACTTTCCTCAATGATTCACGCATCAAACTAAATCTGTGCTGGATAGCCTCTGCTGTGAACGTGACCTAGTAACTTGACTTTGTGTTTAATAGTAGATTCCCACTGCCTGGGGTTACCTAAGTGCAGTGAAGACAGGAGATCAATAGGGATTATCTGACACGCTTGGGCATTCACGCAATGCTGATGAAACCAGCTCGAACACACTTCATTTACACTGACTCTGCAGAGAGTGGTAGCTGCGGCACAACAAGGTCCTTTAGAGACTCACTCACAGTGGATACATTTGCATGAGCACAATGGTTCAGATACTATCTCATCTTTGTGTTCAGATTTTATTCAGGATCGGCTGTGGCATGTAATGTAACTCTACTGCATTCTTTTACACACCAATGGCACTATTTCTGTCTGTGTTCTCTGACGTGTGGTTTAGCAAGCCAAGTGAGTACATTCTGTACGAACAGGTTGAATTTGTCAAAACTGCTGCTGGACTGCTTTACTGCAAATAACAGACAGAGAACACTGTTACATCTAAACATAGGGAGCTAAAACTCCAATAGTTTCTTACAGAGTCAGATAGGAAAGAGAATTAAAAAAGAAAAAAAAAAAGATTTTCAAAATGTTAATCCTTCTCAGTAAAGATGAGGAGGCCATGGGATTTATTGGAAATGTTGTCTTCAGCCCATTTTCATATCTCATTTGTATCCCTACCCCTCGTTTTTGAGTGCCTGTTTGCCGCTCATAACAGAGTTACAAGGAGTTGAGTTTGAAATCTCCTCCTTTGAAGGACCCTTAAAGACCCAGATATTTCATCAGTTGTCAGTGACATGGGCAGATAATGAGAAAATGGGCTTCTGGGTAGGGCTGGGCGGTGTGACGAAATTTTCATATCACATTTTTTTTTAAAAATCATATCGGTGTCACGGTATTTGATGATATTTTGCTCAGGTTCGGCCCACTTGACAGGCTGCTGTGTTGTGCTATGGCCTATTCAAGTGCTGGAATTTGTTATTTACGTGACAACGCCTGAATGCAACAGGCTCCGCTCGATTAGTGCCGTGCCGTTACAATTGTCTCAGACTCGGGTCGGCTTCAATCAGGAAACTGCAGCCCGAGCCATGCTTTAGTGTGCTCACCTGACTGTGTGTCTGTGTGTGTGTGTGTGCGCATCGGGGTGAAAGTCCGCCATGCATGATACAGAGAGCAGAGGAGAACTGTAAACAAGCGAGAGACAGAAGTGACATGCCGTCATGTAAATAAGACAAATAACATAAGGCTATTTATTTTGTTTAATAAAAGGACAAGGTATAGACCTGTTCTATAGCCCTGGATATGAAGCGTCTATAGCGGCAAATAATATAACTGTAGTTTTTAAAGAGCTAAGACGAAAAATAACTAAATAAAAATCAGCAGCAACAGCATAAATATATACATATATATATACATATATACATATATATACATATATACATATATATATTATCTATCTATATATATATACATATATACATATATATACATATATACATATATATATATATATATCTATATATATATATATATATATATTATACATATACACACATATATATATATATACACACATATATATATATATATATATATATACACATATATATATATATATATATACATATATATATATATATATATATATATATATGTATATATATATATACGCATATAGGGGAAACACTGCTCTTTTCGGTATGAGTTCTTCTGAGTCATCGTGTTCTTCTTCAGCAACATGTACAGTTGCTTCGCTTTCAGAACTTTCTCCGGCAGCCATTCTCGCCTCTAAACTTTTCTCTATGCTATCACTCTAGCCGGCTCTAGCACGCCTGTGGTGTGCAGCAGTGAAATGGGTCCCTGCTCAAATACTTTCCTGCCACGCACGTTCCGGATGTTGTTTGGGCTATTCACCAGTATATGAAAAATTCATATCATAACGAAAATAAAAAGCGGTTTCCGTACAAACCAGTATACCGCACAGGGGCAAGACACAGACTTTGTAGTTTAGCTTCTTTGTGTTGTTGTTTTGCATCTTTTTGTAGCCGTTATGCATCTCTCTGGGGTTTTGTGTCTGTTTGTAGTTTTTAGTTTGTTATGTTTTTGCAGTGTTTTTGCCCCTATTTGTGGTCGTTTTGATTCTCTTCATTGTTGCTTAATACCACTGTGGTCATTGTGAATCTCTTTGCAGCTGTTTGCATCTCTTTGTTGTTGTTCTGTGTTTCCTTGTGGTTGTTTTTGCCTCTTTTTATAGTATTTGTGAGTCTTTTTGTTTGTGTCTCTTTGTAGTTATCTTATGTTTTTTTTCCAGTCATTTTGAGTCTCTTTCTGATTGATACATGTTAATTGGAGGAACATTTTGCATGTGATAGGCCCGTTCAGTAACCCAACAATAGTTATCGATGGCTTTTATGTCAACAGATGCAACTAGGGCAATAACGTATCCATTATCCATCCATATATCTTATGTTATCAAAAACAGTCGACGCATCCCATTCCTTCACAACTTAGAGTTTCATGCTATCAATCAATCAATCAAACAAAACAAAAAACAAAACTGCTTCACTACCAGACCACCAGTGGTCTACTGTAGGCTAACATTAGCAACCTGTGCTCCTACCCTGCCAGTCTACACTGATGTTAGAGGACCAAACATGTGAAACTGTGGGACTGTCATGAACAAATAAGTAACAATTTACGAACAATTTATTGTTGGCTAATTAAGTACTTAACTACAGAGACATCAGCATACTACGAGTGATTTTTTTGTCATGCTTGTTATGAAGAAAATGTATTGGGATGAGCCTTCCTTTTTTTAAACCCCCCCCCCCCCCCCCCCCACAAAAATGGATTATCATGTACAAACTGTCTCAGTCATGCTATTGTGATGTTTTGGTAAATACAGAAAAGCGTCTTAAGTGAAAGACAATAATAAAAAAAGAAGAACCTTTAAACAAATATCAAATAGAATATAGAGTAGCAGCCAGAGAGACTTGCCTTGACAGCTGCAGTGACAGCAGCGGTGGCTGCGATGCTCAGTCCCTGCTTGCCAAAGTTGACCATTGTCTCATAGCTCCTCTCTTTGGCCTGCACAATGTATTCATCTATTTCCTAAAGGGAGACAGTCAATAACATTTCCAGTAGACAGTTTAATCAAGTGCAAAGCAGCATGACGATAATATTCTCAACAACAGATACACAGATGGATGGATGGATGGATGGATGAGTGATCTTACCCTCTCTCTAGAAGACAGCAGAGGGTGCAGACACTTCCTGTAAATGAGACTTGCTCCTCTGGTGTAGGGGGACAGCAGCCAGATCACAAATGCTATCTTCAGCTCGTAGTACAGAGGAAACCTGGACACACACACAAATTCAATGGGGGTATCCCAATATTATTAAAAGGCTGATATAAATTTAAAGGAACAGATCACTCCAAAATCAATAATACGTGTTTTCTCTCTTCAGCCTAGATGATTCTGGTGTAAGTTGCAGAGAGTTGGAGGTATCAGCCATAGAGATGTGTGTCTTTTTTTACAATGCAATGAAACTAGGTGGCCCTCAGCTCAGATAACCCACAGACCTTGATGTGAACAGTTTCATGTAGGAACTATTTTCTTTCAATGGAAATACAACTGCTACCTGTATCACTGTGCAGAAGGATGTGTGCATCTACTCATCGATGAGAGGCTTGTGTTGGTGATATTAATGGCATCCTCCTTGATTGAGCTGTAACGTTAGCTAGCTCAGTGGTGCTGGGTGAACTAGCTCTAGTGACAAATGTTGCATGGATACAAGTCATTATAGTCAACGTCAGACATCTTATGGGATATAAACAGAATAAAAACTAGACTTGCAGATAACTATGGAGTAAATGATTCCAGCCAGAGAATCAGGTTCGAGAGGATACTTTAATTTTCAATGCAGGCGGTTCACAAGTGTAGCGTGTGTGTGTGTGTGTGTGTGTGTGTGTGTGTGTGTGTGTGTGTGTGGTTCTGAAATAAACAAAAGGAAAAATAGCTTTACACTCATTTCATACAAATATGCATATACAATCTGGAAACATAGGCGGCTTCTCACCGTAATCATTCACACACATACACCAAAGGACAGAAGGAGAAAGTTGTTAATTGTCCCTGTTAAACTTAACGGAGCGGAGCGGAGATCTCGCTGCCGCATGGTGCCGCTTGAAACTGACGAGGCGCGTGCCCACGTGCTGATGATGCACGTGTCCGCGTCCACGCGCTTACTGACAGGAGCACTCTCACGGGAGCAGCAGCCTGTTCAAATGTGCACCAAATATGAATGTTCCATGGCAGCCTGTTCAAATGTGCACCTTTTTTCTCGTTAATATAAGAATGTCCATAACACTGCATTTTGTGGATATAAAGCCCTGTGTGAATTTTATGATTTTTCCTGTTAAAATGTTCTGATAAAGGAAAGATAGATAATACTGCAATATCTTGTGTGCTGTAAAGTGGTTTGAAAAAAATGACGTCGGAATCAGCCATCCAAACACTCTGCAAATCGGCCCAAAAAATTTTAATCGGTGCCCATCTAATAAAAACACATTTTTGGACCCATCACAATGATACAGAGCTTTTGTTCCCATATGAATTCCGCGCAGTTGACAATTAAATTGTTTATCAGCATATATCGTAAGTTAAAGATACCACTACAGATAAATGGCAAACGGCCAATATTGGCGGAGAATATCCCGGACCAATAAATCAGTCAAGGTCAGCATGTATGTTCTCATAAAAAGCAAAAAAGCCCAATAATGTCAGTGATACTTTTACCACTGTTGTCTGTCAGCGAGGACCTTTTGCAGCATTTTTATTGCCTTAATATAGTATGTCAAGGTTTGTAAAATGCATTGGATACACATCAAAAAACCTCACACTAAAGACTCAGAGTTCTTAAAGATACAAAAGCCCAAGGTTACAGGTTAAGTTCCTATCTGTGCTCCCAAACACTCTTCTACCTGTCATTCTCGTGACTACAAGACCTTTCTAATTACATTAGTTAACACTGAAATTACATATATCAACATTATATATCAGCAAGGTAATTTCCACTTTCTCATCACCTAAACACAGTGTACATTAGAGGACAGTTGAGACAATAAGGTTTAGATAATGATTAAATAATAGATTGTCGTGTGTAGGTGTTAACTGTAGGTGTGTTACTCACCATGCCAGCGTGAGGTCAGTGATGGTCTCCACCACAGTGTAGAGGGCAAACACGATCCAGTACATCATCCATCGCACCTACACAGATGCACACAAACAGAAAGAACACTGAACAATAGACTCATACTTCAGAAAAGCTTAGCCTACATGAAACTTAAATACTGGGCAGAAGGGCTGTGAGAGTTCATGTATTTACATTAGACAATAATATTACGCAAAGAGGAGGATTTAAGTTTTCTAGTGATAGTATTGTTTTTGTGATGCAAATATTAATCAAAGCATGTCACAGTATAAAATAAAAGGCCTTTGAGTTTGTACGGTGCTGCGAAGATGAATGACAGAGCCCACTGGTCTTCTAAACTGGAAGTGCATGCTCTATTCTTTAACATTAAACATTCATACCAGTATTCTTATGCACAATGCAAAGCTGGGGCGTCCTCAGCAACCCTCTCTGAGTTGAAAGAATCCATCCCCCCATTAAAAATGAACAAAGCAGATTCTGGTTACACCTTTAAGGCTGATTTCTAATTGTGTTTAGGCTACACACAGTGCCTTTGCCGTGGCCTATGCAGGTGGCCTACATCGTCGTGAGCATATACAGACCCTTTCCAAAAAATTAGAATATCATGGAAAAGTTGTTTCATTTCCATAATTCCATTCAAAAAGTTAAACTTTCATAGATTATAGATTCAAGGCCCACAGTTTAAACGATTTCAAGTATTTATTTGTTTATTTTTACATAATTTGGGCTTCCAGCTCATAAAACCCACGAAAACAGGAATTCAAAAAATTTGAATACTGTGAAGAAATCAGCCCAAATTTTGCAGGGCATGAATGTTTTAAACTGAGTGTCACACACTAATCATCTACTAAACTCAAAGCACCTGCGCAGGTTTCCCCAGGTGTCATTAAATTGCTTCAGTTTGGTTCAATTGTCTCAGTTCGGTTCAATATGGGGAAGACTGCAGACTTGACAACTGGCCAGAAGACCATCATTGATACCCTCCATAGGATGGGTAAGCCACAAACGTTCATAGCTAAGGAGGCTGGCTGTTCACAGAGTGCTGTGTCCAAGCACATCAACAGAAAGTCTAGTGGAAAGGCAAAATGTGGCAGGAGAAGATGCACCAGCAAAAGAGATGACCGTGGGCTTCAGCGGATTATCAAGCAGAGAAGATTCAAGAATCTGGCAGAGATCCAGAAAGAGTGGAATGAGGCGGGAGTCACAGCTTCAAAAACCACCACATTCAGACGCATCCAGGAGATGGGCTACAACTGTCGGGTTCCTTGGCTCAAGCCACTTCTGAGCCTGAGCCAATGTAGGAAGCGTCTCAACTGGGCCAAGGTGAAGAAGGACTGGACTGTTGGCCAGTGGTCCAAGGTCCTCTTTTCCGATGAAAGTAAAGTGTGCCTTTCATTCAGGAATCAAGGTCCAAGGGTTTGGAGGAAGACGGGTGAGGAACAGAACCCAAGCTGCTTGAGGTCCAGTGTGAAATATCCACAGTCAGTCATGATTTGGGGTGCAATGTCCGGTGCAGGTGTTGGTAAACTCTGCTTTCTTAAATCCAAGGTCACCACAACAGTCTACCAGAATGTTTTAGAGGACTTCATGATTCCTTCTGCTGAGGATCTGTATGGAGATGCAGATTTCATCTTCCAGCAGGACCTGGCCCCTGCCCATACCGCCAGAAGCACCAAAACCTGGTGCTGGGTGAACTAGCTCTAGTGACAAATGTTGCATGGATACAAGTCATTATAGTCAACGTCAGACATCTTATGGGATATAAACAGAATAAAAACTAGACTTAGTGCTTAACTGGCCAGCCAACTCGCCGGACCTAAACCCCATTGAGAATCTATGGGGTATTATCAAGAGGAAAATGAGGGACACCAGACCCAAAAACAAAGAAGAGCTGACAGCAAGCATCAAGGAAATCTGGGCTTCCATAACTCCCAGGCAATGCCACAGGCTGATTGCCTCAATGCCACGGCGCATCAAGGCAGTGATTAAGGCATAGGGATTCCCAACCAAGTATTGAAGATTGACATATCATTTTGAAAGTACCATATTTTGATTGATTTGATGTGATCCTAATTTCTTTCCTTTTTTTTCTTCAAAAACTGAGAAGTAAATGGTGATTCCTTCACAGTATTCTAATTTTTTGAATTCCTGTTTTCGTGGGTTTTATGAGCTGGAAGCCCAAATTATGTAAAAATATACAAATAAATACTTGAAATTGTTTAAATTGTGGGACCTGAATCTATAATCTATGAAAGTTTAACTTTTTGAATGGAATTATGGAAATGAAACAACTTTTCCATGATATTCTAATTTTTTGGAAAGGGTCTATATACTTGGGCAGTGGTGTGTCCATGTCACTCTGTAGTTACACTTCCAAAACACAGGTTGGCAATGAGGTTTTCTATGCCACTGTGTTGAGTTTCTGTGATTCAAAACACACCTAAAACACATAAAACATTGCTTTACAGCAATAATATTAAACACGTGAGTAATTCGGCTCCATATTAACTTGAAAGGTTCACAGATAAAACAAATGTGTTTCGCTCGACATAAATTAGACTAGTGGCTAGGATAGGGGTACCTAGCACTCAGATCTGGCACTAAAAGTTGGAGCTAGAAACACTGCACTCTGATGACTGGTCAATAGTGGATAATTTAATTCACTTGGCCAACTGTCAGGGACTTTTTAAGTGGAATGTTTACTTGTAATGCTACTCAATGCAAAAGTGAACAATGTGAATCCATCAGCACACTTTCAATACGACAACTCAGACCATTCTATTTATTTTTCTCTCTCTCTCTTGAATGACAAACTTTAAGTAATGAGTGGATCTTCAAGCGTTTAAAAATATGTATTAATTTGAACTGCATACAGTATATTCTAATCCTCACTTGGAGAGAAAAAAAGTGTCTTGGAGCATCATTCCTATGTGCTGCAGCAACACTAAACCCCTGCACTTGCCTAAGAAGGACTAAACGCACAAACCCGCTATTTTTAAATATCCTATCGAGAGAGACTCTCACTCTTGCTTGTTCTATTTTTTTCTGAAAATGTCGTAAAACCTAGGATCCAGGTTGTGTCTAAAAGGTTACTTTTGCTTCCAAAGGTACTATACTTAAAGTGAGAGAGAGAGAGAGAGAGAGAAAGAGAGAGAGAGAGAGAGAGAGAGAGAGAGAGACAGGTTGCTGTGATTGGAGAAAACGGCAAGATCGCACAGAATTCACAGGGATTGGCTGAATATTGTTGCAATCACAACATTCTGGAGTGTTGCTGAAGATATTTGCTCCCTTTATTCAAAACCAACAAAAAGCCAATAAACAGAGTATTAAGGAAAATCTGTGGTGAACATTACAAATTTTGAGGTTTATATGTAATCATTTATCCCACACCCCTTTCCCTCTCAGGTCAGTTGTAGTGAAACAGAGGTTTAGGATTGCTTATACTTTCTGCTGTCCTCCCTGCTCTCGCCTGCTCCCTCCATCCCTCTTTAAGGGCTTTCCAGGCTCTTCTGGTTGGATTTCCATATCAAAGCCAGCGGTAGATGGTGGCAAGCGGGCAGACAGTCACATGGCAGGCTGTGGTATTAGCCAGACTCGGCCGCTGCCGCATGACTGAACACACACTGACACTAGCTAATGAAATGTCAGTGTGTGTGTGTGTGTGTGTGTGTGTGTGTGTGTGTGTGTGGGGGGGGGGGGGGATGAGTGAGGGAGTTAAGTCTGTGTTTGAGAAAAGGAGAACAAGAGAGGGAGACACAGACACACATTCACCTGTCTCATGCACAATCTCTCAGAAACACACACACACGCCTGCAGTCTGACTCGAATTACTGCTGGACTGGTTAATTGGTGACCTCATAGTGAACTCCCTTCTCTCTCTCACACTCACACTCACACATACACACAGACACACACACACACAGAGGGAGAGAGGGGCTTGAGGAATGATAAATGTAAAGGAGAGAGTGAAACAGAGCCAGTGAGATGGAGAGGACGTCTAATTTATATGTTTCAATCCACTTCTGCCTCCACTGCTTCTTTCTTTCTTCTACCTCTCTCTTTTATCTCCCACTTCATACCCTTTTCTCCCGCTCTGTCTCTCACAGCGTTTTTTCTCTCTCCCTTTCCCTCCCTTCTTCATCTCATCAGTAGGGAGGACATTAAGACGTGACCTCAGTGAAATATACAGCAGCCATTTTGCCTTCCTGAGGCAATAGCAGACATTTACTGGCCCCGTCTGTGAATAACTGCCTTCCATTAAAAGAGAAAGGAAAAAAAAAAAAAAAAAACACCTGACATCAGCTCTTTACAGCCACTGGGCCCACTGGTAGTGCTGAACTCAGTAGACGGAGCATTAAGACAGAGCTAGGCTGCAGTGAGGGCTGACCAACAGGGGGCGTACGTGCTACACCCCACCAGCCGACAAGTTTCATTCAGCTAAATAAGGTTAATTCATATGAGTTAATACTGTTAGTTTTGGTTCTTTCCTTTTCTGTTCTTGAAGTCTGATAAAAACTTATTGTAAGCAGAGTCAATTTGAATGCAAAAAGTGTTGCATTTATTTTCATTATCGATTATTCAGCAGAATATTTTCCTTGTTCAATCGATTGAACATTTGGTCTACAAAATATCACAAAATCCTAAAACCCAAGTTGACATATTCAAAGTGCTTGTTTGGTTGGGCAATTTTTCAACTACTTGTTTCACATGATCAGAAAAGTTCCCTCATTGATGCAAAATAAATGGGAGTAGGAAGAGTGCAGTTGTACAACATCTTACATAACAAGGAAATCCATGTGTCTGTATGGATCACAAACATGTAGGCTATTAAATTACCAGTCATCTCTTCCACATTATTCCCACAGTGCAACTGTTTGCCCTAACTGTCAACCTAAAGGCTGTGACACAGCAAGCCATCAGTCAGCAGTCTGACAAAGTTAGGCCGTTGGTGAGCACCTGCTGCCCTCGTCGGCTCTAAATATACCATATCTGTTTAGTTCTTGCTGGTTTCTGTGGTTTAAGAAGCAACACAGGCCATTAGACAAGTCCGCTCAAGTCAGACTGGGATCCAGACTGCTCTACATTTTTAACACAGAGTGGAGTCAACAGTGTAGCCTAGGGGTTTAAGACTTTAAAGGGTAACTTCGGTATTTTACCACCTAGACACTATTTTCCCATGTTTTTCTGTCTGAGTGAGTAATGGGAGCAACAATTCATGAAATTTATCCAGTAATGAGCAAGAGGGCTACAGACTGCAGTGCTGAAACAGGCTGTAATGTAATCACTCTGGGCATGTCATAGTTTGCCCACTAAAAGTGCTTTTTTGTGTCACTGACAGGCTCAGATTGTTAATCCAAGCATCTGACAACATTACGGAAACGATCCCTACAGAGACAGACCTTTTAAATTAACCAGAGACAGCCCTAAAATTACCATTGCCAAACCAACCAGACTCTCTTTAAAGCAGCTGTGCGGAACTTTCGTTTTCGTTGATTATAGCGCCCCTTTGGTTGAAGCAGTATGACACCCACAGCCCGGTGTCGTAAAGCCAGCAATTACTGAATGCATTTGTTTTGGAGAGTGAGAGGGTTAACTAACGTCAGGTCAGTCCAAGTAAATTGTGGAAACAGCAAAATTACTTAGTAAATTCTCCTGTGATGTTTCTGTTCTGATCTAATCTAATCTGTTGTGTAGTAGTAGTGTAGTAACCGCTGTTGTGCTACTGGAAACAATGAGAAGCAGCCGTGTACGTTCGGTGTAAGGAGGAATAAACAGTTAACAAGTCATCTGCTTATTATGTGAAAAGAATACTCCGACGATTTGGGAGTTTTCCCTTTCTCTATCATCTTCATATTGAGACAGCGGTTAGCATGGCACTGTCAGTACATCTTGCGTGGAGGGATACACCGGTGAGCAACAGCTGCAGTTGGCTCTGGGACAGGTACGCAAGGTCACTCGGTAAATGGCAAACAAAGAGACACACGGACGACATTACTCACCCGACTGAAAGCTGTCCATCAGCTCCTGCAGGCCTGGGGCGTTTTTTCCAGTTCATCTTAGGAACATGAAAAAAAGTTTCAGTCACGCCAGGATTAGTGATTGCTGCAAAGTTTTCATTCCTTGTGATGCACTCTCTGCAACGCTTTTCCTCCTGATGATATATCTCCCCAACGCTGGCAGCACCAAATCCCACTATGTGCAGGAAAATAGTAGTGGAGGATTCAGCCTCTCTCATCTCTGCTCAGCATTCAGCACATGGAGTTCCTCATCTGTTTGCTCCGGCTCAAACAGGTATGGCTCTGGGTCTGTGTTCGCTACAAGAAACTCTTCAAAATCGCGTTCAAAGTCGTCCATTGCAGCTGCTATAATCCAGAGTTTTGTTTACAAGCTATGTCTGTGCCTGCTCACCGATGTATCCCTCCGCGGATCACAGCGCAGGACGTACTGACCCTCTATCAGCGCCATGCTAAATGCTGAGACCCAGCCACTGGACGTACTGACACAAAAAAGATATCGATCATGTTGTCTCAATATGAAAATGATGGAGAAAGGGCATAACTCCCAAATTGTCGGAGTATTCTTTTATGTGAAGATACACAGTGAAGACATAACATAATCCTAACACAGCAAAGCTGTTACCTGCAGCCTTCGCTTGCAAAGCTAACGCTACTAACGTTAGGTCAGTACAAGTAGTGGTAGTAGTTAGTGGAAACATGCTAACATGCTAACGTTACACACAAATTAGTAGTAAAGTAAGACCTGTTCATAAATGTTCTAGTGTAGCTCTGAATTTCTTATAAACTGAGGACAACTGCCTGCTGTATATTTGTGTTCATGGTCACAGTCACAGATAATTTTACATGATGCTCCTTCATTATCCGCCATGACATCAAAACTACAACCAAGTCCTCATAGATACATCTCTGGTAAAACTGTTAGGTGTTATGTGTTCAGCAATGCCCGTTGCGTACTGCTTCCTCGAAGAACACTGTAAACACGGCTCCTTCTTCTTCTGTGGTTTAATCACTGCGGGCCGCTGCGGACGAGCAGAATCACTTCCGCCTCGGGTGCCGTATTCTGGTTTTCTGACTTCCGCTGTGGGTCCAACCCGAGCTAGGCTAGGCTAAATAGCCATATAGAGAAAGGCTTTTTTGTCGCTGTTGGGTTCAAATAAATATGCAGATCTTCAAGGGGGGGTGATACGAACTAGGGACAATTTTATTAATGGTAAAAAGTTCTGCACAGCTGCTTTAAATAAACAAACAGTCATTTTATCATTGTAAAACACTTAATTCAAAGTCAATAAAAACTAAAAAAGTCTCACAAACACCATCTTGGTTTGTCTTTTCACTATTCCAACTATGACCAACTCTGGTTTGGTTGAAATAAACCCTTAAATCCCCCAGTTAGATGTGAAAATATGCTGGCTCTATATACGCTAAAATTAATTTGAAGGAAGTCTGGTGGGTTTGGTGATAATGAATTTGGAGCTGTTTCTGGTTCAACAATAAGGTCCTTATTCTTCAACAAAAAAAGTATATCTCTGTAGGGATCCTTTCCATGTTGTTATCAGAAACTTGAAACAACAATTTGAGCCTGTCAGTCGCAAAAAACAAGTACATTTAGTGGACATAAACTGACAGTGTGAACATTCAAGTGGTTACATTGCAGCCCATTTCGCTGCTGAAGGCTTCGGTGCTCTTGTTTAATACTGGACAAAAGTCACAAAGACACAAAAAGATAATAGCGAAAATAGCATCCCAGTTGAAAAATACCAAACTTATCCTTAAAAGCTGGGGCAGGCAGTTTTCTGGGAAAATACAAAAGCTCTCCCCTCTCTGTCCTAAGCCCCTCCCACCAGACGAACACAGGCATATGCACGCACTTCATACAGTAGCCTAAACAAGTAGTACTAGTCATTTATTCAATCATCCTGTTTCTGATTATGATCTCAATGCTGTTATATAGTGGCAATCCTATTAAAATTACCATCCTGTTTTGTTGGAGAACTTGATTGGCTGTCAGTGTCTATGATTCAAGAGTCTAGCTAATGTTAGCTACATAAACATGAACTTAAATTAGCCACAGCCATGGGTCTTTGGATACACTTAGTAGAAGCCTAAACTATAAGCAACACTGTCTCTCCGTCTCTGAAACGCTTGGCTGAATCATTATTATGAAATCTTTGCCTAATGACCAAAAAATACCCTGCCTACCTCAGCTGTAACTGCCCTCATTAAACATTTATCAGCCCTGTGTCAACAGTAGATAGGTAGCAGAGACGTAGTGAGAGTTAGTGGACACAATGTTATTTCTAACTGAATGGTGTCCAGTACAGTTAATGAGGTGGAGTAAAGGAAGAATGGAGTGAATCTATGAAAGAAGTAAGATGAGACTGTTTCAAATACTGGTTTTATTATTAGTAGATGTGAGAGTTTTTAACAAGACAGTCACTGGGAGACATGTCTGTCACCATGCAACCGCGTGTACTGTATGTAAACACAGAAATACACACTGAAGTAATACAAACATGAAAAAGAGGGCTGGGCCTTTGGAATGAATGTTTAGAGCCAACTTTGTCATGAACTGGAGTAACTTCTGGCAGGGTGTGCTGTAGCTCAAATCACATAAAAGCAGCCACAGGACTGTTTCAGCTGTGAAAGAGCTGCTATCTTCAAGTAATGAGCTCTGTTTCATCGATAGATCCATGAAATCCTTCACATTTGTGCTTGAGGGTGTGCTGAATGAAAAATTCAATTCATGAAAGACACTGAGAGATTCAACCTCATGAATTTGTTTTGGTTTGATGATCATAAAAGGCCTGAGGCCTATTAACAAACAGCATGCTGCTCGTAGCTCATCCACTAGTGAGATCCAGCCTTCATTCACTGATTCAGCACTCCTATTGATATTTTCTAAAGGGGGCACCAAGTGTAAAGTGTGCAGCTGAGGTCTTGCTTCCATCCAGGGAAAAAGGGTGGTTCAAGTTAGAAGTCAAACCATACATGCAGAGCGGAAGGACCTCATTCCTCTGAAGATTTTCTCTTCCTGTCATCTTCCTATTGTGTTTATAAGCTTTAGAGGACTCCGACTGACAACATAACTGCACAAAAAATGAAGGATACTTCAATGAATTTGATGGGCCAATTCTATTGGCAAAATGGGGGTATATGCCATTAAAGACTCCACCAAAGCAATGAATAGGGCTTGGTATCAGTACTTTATACCTTTAAGGTACGGACTGATATAACCCAGTGCCGCAGCAAGTAAGTAGTATTTAAACTTCTTCAGTCAAATGATACCTGGATCCTGATCCCTTTTATATCTAGGATCTAGAGAGAAATTACTATTTATATGGTTTTGCTTCCAGGTAATCACTGCAAGTGTTATTAGATTTACTGTGACCAGTGGCCAAATAGGCCAAAACAACTGAAAGTAATACACCACATACCTGTGATGTTTGGTGGTATTTTACGCAACTAAATGCTTCCATTCACATGATGGGTATCAAATAAAGTAGAAAAAAAAGGTCTCAAATGAAGTACTCTACTGGTATCGGTATCACTTTAAATGGTACTGGCGTTGGTGGTATCATTATTTTTGTAAACAACACCTCACTAGCACAATACCGTTTGTTTAACCATCACGTATGTTTCTTCATCTTCTCCCTGTGTTCACCTCTCCCTCCATGTACGCAAACTACCTGCAATTATATTTCAATCTGTTTGATTAACACCGGACAAGTAGGGGAAAAAAAAAATAATGTTATGATAGTCTGATTTAACATGCTTCCATACATAGTGTCTGTAAAGCTATTTTCTTGCTCATAAAGGACAATGTCTTGAGTGTGTCTGTAGTTTTAAGTAGTTGAAGTCAATTTAAACATAGCCATGTATTACAGATAAGAAAAGGTTGCTTTTTAATTTTCATTCCATGAGTTGCATCTGAAGCTCAAGCTCAAGGCAGCAGTGTTGTGTCACTCAAGGCCATTTAGTTCATGTCATTAGTAGAGCTTTAGTTATTTTTTCATAGTATAGATTTCTTTGTTTCCCTGGCACAAAGCCGGGAATAAATAACAACAAAAACAAAATAAACAACAAGATTAAAAACATTGGTATCATCTATCGGTCATTGGACGAGTTGTTATTTTAAACATCTGCATCAGGACATAATTTCCATATCGGTGCATCCCTTGTTTTAATGGCTGTAACAGTTGCACAGTCAACAGAGTAAAAATGGCCATGTAGTGTTTCAGCAATCTAGAAGCATTCAAACAGGATACTTGTTGAGGGCTATACTGATCTCCATTTCCATTCATTCCTTACTTGCATTGAGAGATGTTAAGAGAAATTGTTAGGTCATTGACCTCTACTTTAAATGCTTTATCTCTGCTCAGTAAGAGCAGAGATAAAGCAACAGCAGACAGTGAGGAAGACAAAGTAAAGGAAGCTAAAGGCAGGATCACAGCTTACTGCTTCTGAATCTGTGAGCTGCTGTGTTAAAGCTGTGTGTGAATGTGTTACTAACTCAGCGGACTGAGATTTCACTCTCACTGACATTACTTGCATCAGCCAACTCCACCAAGAAAACACCTCCAAGCCCTTAAACCCACATGCATGTATAGGTTCCAACCAAATCTGAGTTAAAATGGAAATGAGTGCAAAGACACAACTCACATTTGGCTGTTCCAGTGATTTTAGATGGAACCACCAACCAAAGACTACAAACACTGACAGCTGGATGACATATGACATATTGAATCAAAATGAGTGACATTCAAACAGAGGGCTTCCAGCTGGGAATTCAACACCTTCCACTAAGGTAATTCCAATAAATGTACATGGAAGACACAAGAATGAAGTCTGTCCCTCTGCTGCTCAGTTTTGAGACAGATTGGTTTATATACACCAAAAACTGTTCTGATCCCAAATCCCAATTCTCATCTGATTTATATTTAGATTGGCATTTATCTTTTTCTTCGACAAAGTGAATATCATCGACATAGAACTTTACATCAAATATTGACAAGAGCACATATTATATTAAAGGGGCAGATTAATAGTGTTACAGTAAAGGATGTCCATATCAAAATTGGCCCAAGTTTCAAGTAATGATGTGAACATATGCAGAGGTAATCCCTGTCAACAAAAACCTCAGGTTTCAGACCGTTCTGAATTCTCTGGTCCCAGCCGTCGTGAACCCTTCGAACTTCTCCGTCACTCCGTTTCATCAGTAGGAGGCTGTGTTCCTTTCCTGAGTGGTTATCGCCGTCTCTAGTTGATTCTTTGTTTAGCTTCCGGCTCATATATAATGAGCCTTAACACTGCAACATCTACATCGCAACAGAAGATGTTTAGAGATGGCGGGGACGGCGGAATCTGGAAATACAGAACCGGAAATGCGTTGCTACCAAGCAAACCAATCACAGCCGTGCCCGTCTGCGCTGGGTCCGCGTCGCTTCGACCCGTAGTTACATTTTTGGGGAGGTGCACGTCAGGCTATGCTGAGGGCTACGGCGAGCCTTCTGCGTAGCCCCGTACCCTACAACATAGCGACATCGTCAGTTCAACGCACGACCATAAATCAGGCCGAGGAAGCAGACATAGCAGAAAGGAACCAAAGACCTCTCGGTACCAATATGTGGGCAAACAAGTCCAAAAGTGGTCCGAACAACTCTAACTCATCATGTTATATTAGCCTGTGTCTGTATTAATATAGCTGGAAGCTCAACATGTGCAGAGACATTAACTCGCTGTTAGTAGTGTTAACTGCAGCGCGAGTCCTGTAGCAGTCCCCGTTAATCAATTACAGCGGCTGCACCGGCAACGGGCAACGGTGGTTGTCGCGCTGCTCCCGTTGCCGGTGCAGCCGCTGTAATTGATTAACGGGAGCGAGCTGCTACGGGACACAACCACCATCTGTCGCGTGACAACTTTCGGAGGCTCTTCTATTTTTGTCGCACTACACTCCCCTACATGACCCTCCAGCAGATAAAAACTACATGAAATAGTGTGCTAAATGAGCACAATGTGTTTTTAAATGAATAAACCATTATCAGAGGTGATATGTGATGATTTTTTTTTTTCATGCATTTACCCATGTTTATCCATGACACTGTGTAAATGTCCGTGGTGGACATTTGAAAGCAAGTAGATGACAAACAGCACAGTGAACTTGTAGATAACGCAAATAGCCTATATGTAATAACTTATGTGGGAAATGACGCTTAAGTTTGCAGCCGGTGGAGCCCGGCCATAAGGTTCTGCTTAGTAATTAACTCTGACGTTGGATGTTGACTACTGCTGACACTAGTGCAGTTTGCAGTTGCAGAAGCAGTGCAGATTATCCACGTAATTTCATACAGCAGAAACAGAGCTTTTTTGGCTTCATGTGCCACTGAACATCTTTCATAGCAGTGAACAGGGTGCGATCGCATATGCTGTTTACAGGTCTCTGTGTACATCTATGACAAGGAACTACTCCGCATGTAAATATGAGCTGCTCATTCTGAGATAACGAAAACAGGAATCTTAGTTTCAGGTGATTATACAAAATATAGTTATGAATATTATAAATTTGACTTCTGCAAATATCTTCCCCCCTAACTCCTACACACTGGACCTCTGAGAAAAATAGTTCAGAATTTATAGATTTATTGACACCAATGAAATTCTACATAAATTTACAACATTATGTATTTTCCTAATGAATATGGTGAATGCAACAACTCTGTGTTTTTGTTTTGTTTTTATATGTAGGGTAGTAAAAAAAATCAGAATAGCTGGTATTGTGTGTGTGTGTGTGTGCGTGCGTGTCTTTCTGCAGTGAGCAGTTTTCCATACATGCACAGTGAATGATACTGATGTACTTACATATTCCTTAACATTTTTGGTCTTGACAGCTTTGTAAGAGTAGTATGCAGGATACAGAGTCCCAAAGAACAGCCTGCAGGGACAGAGAACACAGAACATGAAGCTTGTCATCTTCATTGCAATCACATGTTCATTAACCCTGATTATTCATTATTAATATTTCTTTCAAACTTGCAAACCTGGAAACACAAACACAAAAATGTTTGGAAACACTAATGCAAACAGCCATACACAGGCCAAATGAATACAGGCCTATATGTGACTATCTCTGTGTTTTCACTTAAAGTTGAATTTGTGTCAGTGGGTATTCACATGGCAAGAGAAACACTGATTTATACAACTGCTCCGTTTACATTAAAGTACAGTTGATAGCCAAGCGTTTGTTTTCAACTTTACTGTCTGGCATCTACAGTCACAACAGTCCCCACACACTTGCGAAGGGGATTTTACACTCAAACCTACATGGCAGAACAGCTTAATCCAGAGTGTGCTGAGGCTTACATACAAAATAGTGTTTTTCCAGTTAAAAGCCCTCATGTGTTCCTGCAGAACAATCTGGGGACTTATTTATATCCTGCTATGATCGGGTGTTGGGTTCTGACCCAGAGTCTGAAAACCACTGGAACACAAGACAATGACTCAATGTTTCCCCTGCAATCTTGTGCAGCAGCAGTGGTTAGGGGTAATGTGGGGTTTGGTTCCATGTCTGCTCCAGTGCAGGTTTCAACACTACCTAAAAGTCCTGGACTCTTCTTTTGTTCTTTCTCACTTAGATACACAATATCTGCTGTGTAAAAATAACAAATCCATTGTTTCAGCGTCTTAATAATGTGTAGGGATGCACTGGAATGACAATTTGGGGCCGAAGCCGAAGCCGAATAATATTTAACGCTTGGCTGAATACCGAGTACCGAATACCGAATATCGTTGTTTAGTTTTTCATTAGTTTTTGCAGATGAACACCCTCCAGATTAGTGTTGTCACAGTACCAAAATTGGGATCCACTGTACGATACCAGTGAAAATATCACGGTTCTGAGTAGTATCAGGATACCACAGCGAAAATGAGGCAGATGTGCCTCTTGTCATTTATACAAAGATAAATCACTTTTCTATAATACATCAATGATATTTCAATGGAATAAATCACTTATTGACTTATTCATACTTCAAAAACAGCATCAATAAGTGATTAACATAGGGAGGATCAAAATAAAATAAATAAATAAAATAAGAATCAACCAGCCACCCTCCTCCCCTGACGGTCCCTTCATTGGTAAAGAACATTCCCTAAAGTGCAGGGGAACAGCCCATTGTTCCGAAGTCTGTTCCGAAATTATCATGATGCCCAGTGGTTAAGGTCTGGTTATGGTGTGGGTTAAAATGAAAAAGAAGGTGACAAACAGATAAGCCGTGAGCCTGCTCTGCCTCAAGCCTTTCCCAGCTGACCCAGAGCCGGTCGCGGCGCACCATACGCCCGCAGCACCGCGGACAGTCGGACATCCTGTTAATGTCGAAGACACTTTTTACATAGACTTACACAACGAGAGAGCATAATTTTTTGGTACATTTTATTCAATCGTCACAAGCCCCACAAAATGACTTGTTTCACTATCAGGATTTGATCCATTCGGCTCGATAACATTTTATGAGTCTACAAGAGTCACACGATTAAATCATTTTATTCCTCATTCAAATTAGCGGAGGGCTAAACCCGAAGTGGCTGGCTCGGTCAGTGGGAGTTAGCTGCTCAGCTGGCAAAAGCCCTTTTTACACTGCCAGATTTTCAGCGAATGTTGGGCCATTTTGCCAGCAAACTGCGAGTGTTTAGACACACAGAGCCGGATTGGCGAGTTGGTCCGAGGTGCCCAATTTCCCGCCTCGTAGGGTAGTCATATTGGCGGAACCCTTTCAGTTTAAACAGACCAAGGCGGCCTTTCGCCACGGGAGGGGCTGTTGATGACTTGTGGGAGGAGCTGTTGATGATGCCGCACGTGCGAGCCACTGGCGGTGGATAAACAGGAAACAGCTGATAGCAAGGATTAGCGAGTAGCTAGTAGCAAGAGAGAAACGCGAACCTGACAGACACTGTAAAGATGAGGAATTGGGGAGAAAAGAATTGCGTGACCTCCTTGTCCTCGCAAACGAAGAGGCCATTAACCGTCACATGACAGGGACGATGAAGAATAGGCCAACTTACGAGAGAATCGCAGAAGGACTGACTAGCCACGGCTTCCCTTCCACGTCACTGTTTACATCACACGCTGAGCTACACGTTTTGTTACTTGCTCACGCCCCCCATTGCCCTGAAATAGCCACATCCTGTATAAACATTTGTAAGTAGGCGGCATTTTGCCGCACTCCCCGATTTTGTTTTTATACTGCCAATGCTGAAAAAAGACTGATTGGGCTTTCATGCAAATTTGCACAATTCCTATCTAAAAAGGGCTACTATTTGCAGAGGTATTTCTGTTGTTATAACTGTCTTGATTTCAAAGGTGAGATAAACACCATTATTATGAATAAAGGATCAACCATCGAGAGTAAAACTATAGATCTTTGTGGCTACTGAACAGCATCTGTTAGAATTAACAGAGCTCTTTCTATCCCAACACAAACACACACACACACACACACACATTGTGAAAGCACCAATAAAAGAAAGAATATCCACACCCTCATTCACAGACACACAGAGTAACAACGGCAGTTTGTCCAACCTCTCTGCTCTAAGCTGCACAATATCTATTCTCCCTGACAGAACTCTGTCAGTGTGTGTGTATGTTGCGCTCTCTCGCTCTCTCTCTCTCTCTCCCTCCCTCTCTCTCTCTCTCTCTCTCTCTCTCCCTCCCTCTCTCTCTCTCTCCCTCTCCCTCTCTCAGAGGGAGCAAGAAAAACGACCAGATCAATTTAAAACAGGACACTCCTTCCCTCCATTCCCTGTTTCTTTCTTTCTAACATTCTTCTCCTCCTCTCTCCTCCCCCAACACACTGAGCTTGCCATGTCTGCAGTACAGTGTGTTCTCGGCAGATCTGCCTGGGATGTATGCTGGATCTGTTCAACTGGAATATACAGTGACTGCATCCTCAGCCATCACTGCTCATCCTAATTGGTGCATCTCAAGAGCATTTCCCAAGTTTCAAGATTAACAAGGTATAAAAGGTGTTCACAAAACAACAGTGCATTTATAAATCTGCTTTACGCTCTTTTTTGGGGCGCTGGCACATCTTACATCTGCTATTTTTCCGACCGTCTCTTCAATCTATTCAGTGAATCTCTGGCTCTTGTTATCTCCAGCACTGTACTCTTCACTCTGCTTTTCTACTTTATTCATCTCTCCCACATGCATACATCCTTGCTGTCAGTAAATCCTGCTACTGTATCTCCTAACGGTTACCTTACAGGGACTAATGCCAAAATCAGATTTCTCAGCATCATCCCAATAATGGCCTGACCCAATTGAAATGGGGTGTGTAGTGTGTCAAAGTTTAAGACTATGAACGCAGCAACTAAGACGCCTCATGACATCTGGCCAAAGGGAGTAGCATGTCAGAATTCCTTCCCCTACTTTCACAGAGTTTGACAACTTCTATCATATGTTTGAGGATGCTGACCCATAGCATCACGAGTCACTCAGCAGTTCTATGAACTGAGAGAGAAAGGTTGTTTTATATAATTTCAGTGAACCTGTAACCTCAGGAGCATTATATCAAATTAATCACACCTCTGCACTAGTGCTGCATGATTAATCTAATCGCAGTCGCGATGTCAGGCTGTGCGATTACATAACTGCATAAAAGGCTGCGATTTGCGATTGAATGTAAATGAATGTTAACGTGTGTGCCTGTGAACATGACTACCTCCCCTGTAGTGTGTGGAGTTTGTTGACATTACGCCCACAATCTATCCTGGTGTATGCAGCACGTATGGTCAGGTGACCACCCGGCATGCAGCAGTGACCAACATAGACGCAGAAGAAGAGCATGAGCACGACCATGAACAGGCTGAGTTGGTGGTGGAAAAAACACAACGTCTATTACATGGCGATACTTTGGATTCAGGTATGGCGACGTTGAACAGAAATGTAAATGTAAATGTGCTATGTAAAAGTTTAAAAGTTAAAGTTGCCACGTCCCTGCGGCAGCAACGCGACCAATCTATATCAACACAGACAGCACAGAGAAAAGTACGAGGCATGCATGCGAGAGAAAGCCAAGCCGAGTAAAGTTAAAGACAAAGACACAACTGAAAGCCGCCAGAGCCTCATAAAACAACATCCAAGCACAGTTACGCCAACATTTGTAAGTGTCACGGGGAAATCACAGACTCCATAACCAACTGTATAATAACAAATTGAAAACTGAGCAATTTTGCTCGGTTTCAGCCCAATTGACATGTTGCTGTGTTGTGCTATGGCTTGCTGGAATTTGTTATTTACGTGACAACACCTGAACGCAATACAGGCTCGCTCCGCTGTGCGTACAGTGCCGTGCTGCCTTCCTTTGTGAGCAGCAAGTTTGACTGTGCTCAGTCTGTTGATGGTCAATTAAACACTGTCCATAACAATAACTATGTCAGGTCAGGTCAGTGCACAGCTAATTTTAATGGTAGGGGAAACAATGAATCAAGCAAGAAGACTAATGATACCATTTAGGTATTATATTGTAATCGCAATCGCGATATTGTCCCCTTAAATCACAATTGCACATTTTTATCAAATCGTGCAGCACTACTCTGCACAATCATTTATGCTGCTGACCACACCTCATGCTCCTTTTACTGACTGAAAGTCCAACTTCACTGTCCAGTCACTATGAATGGTTCCAGCTTCACTTTCATTCATAAAAATCATGATCATGGACGTTAGCATTTGTTGTTTGTCCGTGACACCTTAGCATTTACCTTTGTCACCCAAGTCATTAAGGACAGCAGTGTATTGTGGTCAGGGTTCAATGTGTCAATATATCCTGAAACAACGGTTCATATCATATCTAACGCATTAGCATCCAACGAATGAATGCCCCTACATTAAGTTACATACTAATGGTAAAGTTACGTAGGTTAGGTTTAGGAAAGTTACGCAGGTTAGGTTTAGGAAAAAAAAATCATTTTTGGGCATCATCACGTTACGTACTTAACGTTAAGTTTTGTCAGCTAGATTTAGGAAAGTTGCGTGGGTGAGATTTTGGAAAAAAAATCATATTTGGGCACATTACGTACTCAACATAAATTTACGTACTTAGCGTAAAGTTACATAGGTGATTTAAGGAGGTGATTAAAGTAAAGTTATGTTGCTTAGATTAAAGTTAAAAATCATGTTTGGGCATCATCACATTACATACTTAAGGTAAACTTTCGACGGCGAGGTTTAGGAAAGTTAAGTGGGTTAGGTTTAGGGAATGTTTGGGCATTGTAATGTGTACTCAAGATAAATCTACGTACTTAACATAAAGTTACATAGGTTATGTTTAGGGAAATAAAGTTACATAGGTTCGGTTACGGAAAAAATAATGATTGGGCGTTGTCACATTACTGAACATACTGAAGGTAAAGATACTTAACCTTATGTGACGTTGTACCTTATAATAAAGTTCACTTGGTTTCATACGAAACACAAACATTGGTCTCGTGGGCGAAAGACTTATTTGTTTGACCCATTCACCACTTGAACTTGCCTTCTTAAACGGATCTTTGCTCTTTTTACAACTGCCTTCTTCACTCTCATCAGCGCATTTGTCACCTGACTGCAGTCTTCACAATTACACAGATTATATACGAATAACTGGCTGGTGATGGTAGGTTATTTACAAATTAGGGAGCATTACTTTTTGTAGGTATACATACAAACAGAACCTGAGAGTAGCCTAAATGTGTAGTCTGGTTTTATTATTGGCCTCAGTCCTATAATGTTCAATATTTACAAACATTTATGCATATTCAATATTTATCCCTTTTTGTGTTACACAAGGAATTGCTGCTGATTTATTTTTTTGTTCGTATTTTATGGAAAACTACAGAATTACAGAAGAATGATTCCCACCAATCAATCTCCTAATTGTAGAATTTCAAATTTCAATGAGCTAACATGCATTTTATTGCCTTTTTTTTGTGGCAAAGTATCTGAGTATTTTTGTTATATCACACATCAGAATATGTTACAATATTTTTTTTCATTGTTGTGTTATTGTGGGTATGCATACTACATATTTTTTTAAATTAATGTGGATTTGACATTTACATAGTTGATAATTATCTAAGTGATGTGTGATGTGCAATGAAGGTTGTCTATATACACAAGGTTATTTACACCCCCATCTTAGCCTGAGGATGACAACTAGAGGTCATCCACTGTCCAGTCCATGCAAAATTAAAGCACTGGGAGTAAGACGTGTGGCGGTGCTTTTTACATTTAGTTTGTTGAGTTACCCAACACCTGCAAAAGAAAGTATAGAAGTGCACAAGCCTCTTGATGGTTGTCCAACATGTAGTTTACCATGTAACAGCAAGACACTATGACTGTGATCACAAAATCTGACACAGTCACCATTTCAAAGACAAAAATACCATGTAGTCTGATCGTAGCATTAGAATAGCAGTTTCGTTTTAGTCCCACCACCATATGATTTAAATTTCATCTTCCATAACATATGGTGGTTTTAGAATCTGACGGGGCGTTGGTATGGTGAGCGCCTGGTAGGGATGCATTGGTACCCTGTCTCTACTTATTGATTTGCCTGGTTGACACAACCCTGACATGGTTTCACAGGAGAGACAAATGAATGAGCTACTTTATAGAAGCATAGAATCCTTCAACGATTAAATGACAAAAACATGAAGGATATCACAATAACTGCAGCCTACAGACAGAGACAGCTATAAAGTCCTCTATACAGACACACTGACCAGAGTCCCTTCAGCAGCAGGCGAGCCGCCAAAAACCACAGCAGTTTATTTTCCCGCTGTTGCTATAGTAACAGCCAGGCTGCCAAAGCTTGCATGCTCTCTCTGCATGTCTACATCTCAGTGTCAACTCACTGTGCTTTATCTGCATAAATGTAGAGAACAATGGTGCTGAACCATCGGCCCAAATAAAAGAAAGTTCAATGAATCTCTTCCCTCTGATACACTGGTATGTGGGTGTGTTTGTAGTGGAGAAACTGGTTACACAACGACCCAGACCCCCCAGTGGCTGAGCACACAGAACAGAAGCCCGAGGGTCTGTCAGAGATGTACAACTACATACAAGTCTTTCCTCTCCAACACTTTAATTTGAAGGTCATGTGGTTGGCTAGCAGATCTCAGTCATGTTGATGACAGGCAACTGCTGATGCTGGGATAGCAGCAGGTATTTATTTGTGTCTCAGTTGCTCCTTATTTGCTCCAACTGCATTGAAAGTCTAGTCATAGAACTCCTGCACACTTGGCTGTCCCCATGGTGTGGAGGGAGTATAGACAGTAACACACAAGCTCATCAATAACAATATTAACAAGCTCACATCACCAACCCCCCCCCAACCCCAACAAACTCTGTAGTTGTCATCCACCCATGTCCATTAGGGTTCACACAACCCCTATGCCGACGTCCATGTGCAGCTGTTTTTTTGTGACTGAGCAAACTGTAGGCATAGCAAGTGTGCTGACTGTGCATGCTCCAATCTTTTGTTCCACTCTCCAGTCCAATCCGAGACAATGCTGTCAAACAAGCCGCAGTTGCCTCACCACATTGAAGTTTGTTTTAAGTTGTATTTAGTACAGACATTCATTTCAGACCAAGCAGCATTGTTTAGTTTCACTTTCACCCGATGTGTTGAAAATCTACTAATTACTGCTGTCATTTCAGTCCACTCACAGGTGTAGCCTTCCATACACTGAACACTGTGCTGTTTGTAGGATAGTTTGTTATGCAGGAAAATGGGGCTGGGTTCTGGGGGTTCCTCTGGGACAGCAAGGCAATCAAGGACAGGAAAACCACGCCTCAAGGGTGGATGGGAGTTGAGGGAATAGACATCAGTGGGAATCATTGGAAATTCATATGCTACTCTCATTTCAATAGACAATAAACAATTTCATTTCAATAGACAATTATTTGCTCTCCGTAACTTCAGTGGAATTCATGTAATCCATTAATACACAACGAAATGGGTCAAAAAAACAGATTATATTGAAAAATTCTAAGCCTTGATGTTAGTTTAAAGTAAAATATATGATGGAAACCTGATTACCTCTCCATAGCAGAGCAGTTTCTATAATTTATTAAGCAAAAAATCTCCTGGTCCTACTCGCTCGGATTCATCTTGTGCCAAAAAAGTATCACCTTTCACTACCCTGGCCTTCCAATCACTGTACCAGTGACATTTCTTTATATCTGTGTAGCTCTTAAATGTACATTAACGACGTCAAAAGTAACTAACGGACTAACGGACCAGCAGAGACACTAGAATCAAGTGTCTCCAACCAAGCTCACAAAAGAAGTTGAACATGCACTGAAAAGTTCTTGAAACAATTTAGTGAAAAGCAGGGCCCCTTCTTCATACCAAAACTACCATCTCTCTATTTCCCTTTTCCCCCTCCTCATTCCCCCTCTTCCCATTTCAACACCTTCTCCCCCCTCACTCTGCATGCAGCTGAGAAAATAGCCCCGTTGCTTTTAGATAGACCTTGACTCTGGGCTCCAGGTCAATTTCCCTAGTTTCCTGACACCGTACACCACCAACAACCAGATGGAGGGAGGGGGAGGACAGGCCGATAAGAGAGAGAGCAAAGGAAAAGAAAGAAAGAGAGAACAAGAGCAATAAAAACAGGAGACATACCGAGAGGGAGAAGGGAGGGGAGGAACAGAGGAGAGAGAGAAAAAAAACAGAGATCTCCAAGATTTGAGCTTCCACCATCTGGTTTGAGCTTCAGGAATAAGAATTTGATTACATGACTTTCCCCCTAAAAACACAGAGGGAGGATTGTTGAGAGAACTGCTGCTACAGCAAATGAGACTGGTTACAGTCCAGGGTTGTACATACCCAGAGGATTTCCTCATGGGGAAATAAATGACATATATCATTAGACTGGTCTCACAGCCCTCTGAATCTTCCACATTAAAATGCTAACTTAACACATCATACGCAAGTTCAAACTTGAGCTCAGTTCTGCACATTTCTGGAAGCAGAAAAACATAGACATACACTCAAACAGACCAACAGTTTAACCAGTTTATTAAAACCACTTTACTTGGAAGTTAAATCAAGAATGAGCAAACTTGGAATGTTGCTGAGAATGCCCCATTGCACAGAAAAACTGGTAACTAGAGTAGGTCAAAGCTGAAGCAGTACAGACTAAGACAGAAATAAAGACTAGCTGAAACCTGCAAAGACTAGACAAACCACACATGATGATTTTTTAGCCATTGTCATTCAGGAAGGAATATAAATCTTATGACTGAGTAGGGTTAGGTAACAAACTCAGTACTTTTTGTTTTTTAACAAGCGTGAGAGCATTAAGTACTGAATAAAGGTACTATTTGGAACTGGTACTGAATTCCAGATACTGGTGCTGGTACTGGTATCGCCGGCACTGGTACTAGTTCAAATGTGAACGGGACCCAACCCTCAGACTCAGTGCATACACTAAACAATACACTGAACCACTGAAGTTCTGTTAAGTTAAAACTGTTGAGCCTACAAAGGGAACTGGAGTGAAATTGTAAAACTAAGCCAACTGCAGTAAAGCTGTTTGTCTACCAGACAGTATGCCTCCATCAGCTGACACACAAGTGACATACATCGCAAATATAAAACAGGTTTTTGAAAAGTCTTTCTGAGAATGACTGACAGCAATGATATGTGAAGACATCAGATGAGACTCTTGACATATATTTTCATGACGAACCACCATGTTAGTCCAATTTGAAATCCAGGAGCACACAGCCTACATGTTAAAGCATCACGTCTATCAAGCATCCCATGCTGGAAAGCATTACGACCAACACGTTCTCACTCCCTTGTCAAATACCCACGTATGGTCAGTGGCTTTTCATGTCAATGTATGATGCACCAGGCACCCTCCTGCATCAGTTTTGGACATTCAAGGACTGTGTGTGAATTTATGCTCGTTTTATGCATTGCATCTATTCAGAATAAACACAGGAAATGCACAGTTTCTGCTTATCAAATGCATACAGTCTTTTTCAAAATAGAATGTAGCTAAATCACTTTGTTCTTAGGTTTACTTTCTCAGGTTTAGGCAGCAAAAGACTGTGATTAGGTTTAGAAGAAAATCATCATGGCCTGTCTTAAAATAAAATTTGTAACTAAAGTAATATGACACATGACATATGCCACTAGCACAGTATGCTACACATACTAGCACACTATGGCTTTGCCTGAAATCATTCACTCATTCACTACTTCCTCCTCACTATATAGTGAGCTCATCTGCAATCAATGTGAAAAAAAAACACTTATGGATACTAATCAGGTCATTTTCTCTGTGCAATGAATTAAATAATTGCTGTCGCACAATTAAAACATGTCATATCAATGTCGGCCGGTGAACCATCCATAACAAATACTGACATGCATATTTGTGATAAAAACATGAAATTATACTGAGCGTGTTTCCCCCAAATTAATAAGTAACATTACAAAGTACTTGTGGCCGTTTGTGCTTTGTTGTGAGATGCCCTGTTCTGCTCACATTAAATATGGGCTTATTAATAACGTTACACTGGCAGACAGACTTGGACGAATTTAATGACATTATGCATTACACCAAGCCAAAACTACAAAATTAAGACTTGTGTTGTAATTAACTGGAATTACTGTATATTAACATTTTACATTTTCCTACTCATACAGTGTTTCCTCTAGGATTTTTTTCAGCAGCGGGGGGGGTGAGACATCCAACCATTTACAAATAGATAAATCACTTTTCTATAATACATCACTGATATTTCAATGAAATAAATTACTTATTGACTTATTCGTACTTCAAAAACAGCATCAATATGTGATTAACATAGGAGGGATCAAAATAAAATAAATAAATAAAATAAGAATCAACCAGCCACCCTCCTCCCCTGACAAGTAAAGAACAGTCCCTAAAGTGCAGTGAGGTTTGTGGGCCGTTACCTGCCACAAGAGAGAAATGTGAACGGCTTGTTTCTCCTCTGATACGCCACATATCTGTGTGCTGCCACGGCTCGGTTGTCCAGGTACATTTGGGCAGTCATGACAGCAAGTTATTCACCTGGAGCCGGACTTGTCTGTTGTCGGTAAGCCGTTATCATGTGCCGCCGTATTTGACAGGAATACGTCCTGTCCGTGTCTGTGACCGCCGTTTTGTTTCTGCTGCTGGTTGAAATCTGTAATCACACAGCCTGCTGAATGATTTATTTTGCCCGCACAAAACTATTTTAATTGCAAATGCGAGTGCCATGACGGACGGAATAAAATATCGCTACACTGCCGACATTTTACTCCGTCACCGCACACTGTTTGATTGCGTTATCAAACCACGCCGCTGTTATTCGGCCTTGCTTTTCACTTTTTCCACCAAATACTGAAATGTGTGTTTTTTTGCAATATTCGCTGAATTTAAAATAAATGTTATGAAGTAGCAGCAGCGGTGGCAATAATTTAGCAGCGCGTGACGCCGCTGCTGAATGAATGTAGCGGAAACACTGTCTTAAAATCTTGAATCACATTTGATTCCCCATTTCTATACACCTTCTAAGATGTAATAGCTGAATACTTCTTAACAGAGGGTAAAAAAAATAAAAATAAATATTCATGACAAAATCAGCAACAAGCAAAGGAAAATGTTGTAAAAAAAAAAAAAAAAAAAACTTAATAGTATAACTTATTCAAGAGTTTAACAAGCAAAAATTCAGCTTCAGTTAAAAACTCTGCTTTGTCAGTCAGATTTGAACGCCAGTGGGCTGACAACATAATCAAACAACCACACAAATCTTACTCCAACCAAGACTTTGGCAGAAGAATGTGTTTTCATGTAGGAGCCCATCAATCAGAGAGCAACTGATTGAGAATGTGTTTTCGGGGCCTGTAAAAAAAAAAAAGCAGCATTTTTTTCCACACTAAAAGCATATTGTTTGGCTTAGCATATTACGCAACAGTGATGAATATAAATAAGGCATTGCCTATGGCAATAATTCCATGTGCCACAGGCAATGAAAGCACACCATGAATCCTACTGATCCTGAAAGCCCTGTCCTTCACTGTGCTGACTTAAAAGCAGAATGCAGCTGGCAAACTGTACACAACATTCAACTGTAGACAACAAAACCTGTGTGGTTCAGGAAGTCAACGCATTTCCACTCATGAGCCAACAGGTGTTTTTCAATTACTGATTATTCAAGTATCATAAACACCTGCAATCCAATACCATAGCCCAACAACAACACCCTTCCAATAGTACTATAGTGAGTGACCATCGTGAATTAGAGGGCTCCTGCAACAAACTGTACTACATCGTAAAGGAGCTCATGATCATGTGTACCTCCTGTGCTCAAAATATGACCACCCAGTCACAGAAGAAAATGTTGGCACTATATGTTTCTGCAAACAACAAATGTGTTACATTTGCATGTCTTGTATCATTTCAACAATTATAAAGTGAAGTACAATATTAGCTGAATTTGTCATTGGGAGGTGGAGGATGGCCTGCCAAGCTGCAGACCACTGTTCAAGACCAACAAACAGCAAAACCAATTGTTTATTTGGGACCTGACACTGTTTTTCCTGCAACTTTTGAGCCCCCAAACATGAGTGTTTTTTAGCAACCTGTAGCTGTTTATAAAGCGCAAAAAGTGCCACGAAAAGCAGTTGTTTTTTAACGAGACATCGCTGAGTGCCCTTTTGGGACAGTGGCACAAAAAGCTGTTCCTTTCTACTGAGACATCGCTGCTTTTCCAGCCAGGATTGTGACTCCAAAACTAGGTATTTTAAGCCAAACATGATCTTTTCCTAACCATAACTAAGTGCTTTTCTTAGCAGCTGTTCGATCCCCAGCGTTTCCAGTCTGCATGTTAAGGTATACTTGGGCCAGGCACTGAACCCCAACTTGTTCCTGGTGGCTGTTCCACTGGCGTATGCGTGCTTACAAACTTAGTAGCAGGTGGCACCTTATATGGTAGCCCCGACCACTAGTGGCGTGAATGGATGAATGTGACATGTAGTGTATATATATTAAAGCACTTTGAGTGGTTGGAAGACTAAAAAGGCGCTACAGAAGTGCAGGTCCATTTACCACGTTAACCACAGTGTTGTTAAAACATAACATCTGAAAGTATTCCCTACAAAATAACGTGCAAATGCAACACATCCATGGTTGGCAGAACAATGCCATGTACAATGCCAACATTTTTTCTGGTGATTGGGTTGCCGATGCTGTTGGGCTATCTGATAATAATCATCACAGTAGAGGTCCATGTTGTTGGGAAGAATATCAGTGTTTTTCATGGCTGTTCAACTCCAATTCAAATGTCTTTGTTGACTCTGAATGGAAGGCTGTAACAAAGAGCAGCCCACTGAGTTGCAAAGAGACAGAGCTGGAGAAATAGAGACTTGGAGAGATACACACACATTTGCTGGACTCATTCCTTGCAGGCAGCCGACCTAAAATTAGTTGGTCATGGAGTGCTGAGTTGAAATTCAGCGTCTGACTATTTTTTAACTGTTGCATGACCAGGCAATTGAAATGGCTGTTTGAAAGAGATATGTAGAGATAGAAAGGGTCTGTTGAGCATGTTCTCTGGTTGCTTTTCATATTTAGACAGTGCACACATTAAGACACAAAAATAAGTTTGGGTTCTCACTCACAAAACAAAAATTGTTTGTTTTAGTCAGCTGCAGAAATGTGTTAACGTAAACAGGAAGGATCAATTTTTAAATGAGTAATCCTGAAGAATTTATAGTTGCACAATTCCAGCAAAATGTACGAGGTGCAGGCTTAAAAGCATCCCCCTTTTACCCCTACACTGCAGCAGCAGCTACTGCCCAAGAATAGACTAACGAAAATTATCAGCACTCCTGACATGGGCAAAGGACACCCATCAGAGATACAAGACCTAACTCCAGAGAACAGAATCTAGGTCAGAATACTTCCAGATAAGTTTTAGCTTGCCTAGAGGCTATTACAGTATACTCAGCACTTCATACTATTGCTGCCCTTCAGTTTTCTTTATTTGTTTGACTTAAGTTCAGTTAGGGGCATGAACAAAACCACTGAACAATCTCATCACCAGTACTCTTTTTTACAGTTGCCTGTGTGTCATAACATCAACCAGTCATAACTGCAAATGATTTGATGATAAATATGATGACATTAAGTGCATCTCAACTTATACAAATTAATTTTGGTCCCATAAAACTGCGAAACTATGTAAAGAGATGACTAAAATACCAGCACTGTTTATCTCAAGCCCGGTATACTCTGCGATTTTGGGCTGTCCCAGACGAAAGATGACCAACGTGAAAGAAACGTGGCGATATCTCTGGTCGTGGCTCTCAAACGGTGGTCCTATGTTGCACAGTGAGAGGTTCAAGGATGGCTGTGCGATCAAAGACAGCCTGGGATAAAATTCTGACAGTGTCAAAAATTGGGGATGACCATCTCACTGTGTGACTGCTGTTATGACGTACGTCTACAAACCAACCAATCAAAACTGCAACATGAAATAACGCACTGGTTCTAAACCCAAACAAATAGATGGATAGCAGCTTGCCATGTAAGCAAAACACGATAAAATAAAATGTGTGGGATTCCAGCAAAGAGGAAAACCTCACAGAGTTATGGCAGCAGAAGCCATGTGTCCTCCAGCTCTTACTATGATCACATAAAAAAGGAGGAAGTGCAGAAGGAAATAGTGGCGGAGTTGCAGCTGCCAGGTGAGCAACCTAGCAGCTAGAAAACACACAAACACAGACACACCGCAGTGCCCACAAAACTTTAGGTAATGGTAAATGGACCTGCATTGCACCTTTCTAGTCATCCAACCACTCAAAGCGCTTTTTACACTATGAACACACTACAAGGTCCCACCTTTTTCTCACACACACACACACACACACACACACACACACACACACACACACACACACACACACACCAAGCAATGTGGGGTTCAGTATCTTACAGGCTATGACATACAGTGACAGGCTACCACGTACAGTTAGAGAAGTTATAACCTATGCAGCATCCTTGCACACTCTGTGTAAAGCTACTGCATTGTACGTCATAGCCTGTGATTCTGTAGGTGTTGTCATTGTACAGTATGCATACATCAAACTCGTACCCAGTCATACCCAGGTTTAATGGATCCATGTCGCACAGTGTAGCATGCCCTAAACTTGTAAGATTGCTAAAATCTCACATAGGAGGTTTAATACGGATGTTAAAAAGCCTAAAATAGGGGCTCATGCGCACCTTCAAAAACTTGAAGTGAGGTGCAGTGGAAAGTGTCCATAGACGAAGAAAAGGGAATTCCTGCACACTGTGGTGTTACTTGCAATAAACTTGATGACAGTCTGACAACAAAAACATTGTTTATCCAATTAAGTTTACTGAAGGTAACAGGACAGTGTGTGGGAATTCCCTTCTCTTTGCAGATGTGTAAAAAACCTCAAGTTAAGGCTGAATGCTGGCTTTTTACATTTGGTAACTTTTATTTTAAAAAAATTACTTTTCGTCATATTTTCTGAAACAGTCACTTTATCCACAAAGTAGTCCATGAGACAGACAGTTTGGAAAAAATATGTTCCTCCTCCTAATGGCATTTGCTAAAATCTACCACAGCTGTGCAAAAACAACCAATCAGAGTCGAGGAGTCTCTAGCGTAGCTGCTAAACAGTATGTCCATAACTGCTCATTGACTGCTGTCATACTGTCAATCTAGGCAGCCCTGATCAAATATGAATCAATACTCTGTTACTGCATTGTCTATTTCTCACCTCAGATGTTTTCAGAAACATATGTTAGTGTACTGTTTAGCTGTAAACAGTATCTGAAGTTGACTTTTTGACTCACCAGCCAATGGGACTGGTAGATGAAAAAATCCACTGGCTTAGCATATTTTTTACTGGCCAAAATAATAAATAAATTTTTTTGTATCATATATACAATTGTACACCGCGGCTTCATTATGTGATTGAGTATCTTCTGGTAAGCGCTGATGTAGCATTTACGTCAAGGGCCTTTATTATGAAAGGTAAGACTGGAATGAGTGGAGCTACTTTTGACAGTGTAGGAGGCAATTAAGATTTTGCCGTCTTCGTACAGACTAAAGAGCCTTAGTGGAATTTTTCGATCACTTTCATAAACTGTACCTAGCAGTGGACCCAACAAGTGATCAGCTGATGTCTCATAGGGTACACAGTGCTGCTGGCTCTGGCAAAACTCAGCATCCTGGCGCCATTTAGATGCACGTAAAATACGTCTGTTGTGTTTGTATTTGTAGGTCTGTGTGTGTTTTTCTGTCAAACTCCGACACTCACAGCAGAGCAGTGTGCCCATAAAAGACACCAAAACGCAGTACAGATGCAGCATATTACTTGGCTATTCAGGTACAAACATTTTCCCACCAGTGTGGCAGATAGCTTTCAGATATTTTCTTGCCAGACAGAAAATCTCCCCACATTTGGCTCTTGGTGGGTGTTAATTTTGGACCCCGGCTGTGCTTCTGTTTTGGCTCGACTCTTTTCAACATGGCAGCCAGGTCACAAACTTTCTAACAAATTCCATTAGAAGCACTACAAGAAGAAGGATGAACATGACATTTTGTTTTTATAAAAGTTACAATTATAGCTTGCACCTTATAGCCCCTGTTACACTTTAAACATAATGATCTAGATTAATGAGGCACATCAACAAACATATGTCACTGGCCAAATGCTGGACTGTTTATTGGAAACCAGCAATGGAGTGTTAATAGTTAATGGACTCTGGTACATTCTGCTGTTTCATTGCATTACGCAAAATGCAACACAGAGGCAGAGGAGCAGACAAGGTTATGGACATGTTATGACATGTCACACAGGCATGAAAGCTTAAAATCTGCTTCCTATTCTTAAACCCAGGTCTCGACTGAACAGCGATGAATCGCATTATGACCTGTGACAACAGTCTGTTACAGAAGAATGTGTTCATTATCCCACAACAGACGGCTTGTGTTTAAAAGCTGTATTAGAAGAAAAAGGAGAGGCTTTTCGGATTTTTCCTCCACTCCCTTTGTCCTTTCCGCTACATTCCTTTCCTCCATTATATCAAGTTATGCAACTACTGCTCCTGGATGTGTACAGGCAGAGAAAGACAAAGAAATAATGAGAGAGAGGAAATGATAGAAAAGCGTGGTGTTCAGTCAAAATAAGACACTTCTACCCAAAAGCAAACACATCTGCAGTGCGTGTGTGTGTGTGTGTGTGTGTGTGTGTGTGTGTGTGTGTGTGTGACTGAAAACTTCATCATAGATAAAAACAGATGCTGACAAAGTTTTTCCTGAATTTGCAGTAAAGGTAGTAAATCACAATATATCACAATACATGTTAGCACAATACTCACAAATTTAACAACAACATTTAAAATTACAATAATATTGCATCATAAACTAAGAATTGTGATTGGGACCGTTTGTTATTTATGGGTTGGGAGGTGGGTGGTGCAAAAAGGGGGAGGCATGTCAAATATTTTTTAAGCACTGAAGGGAACTTGTGTCTTACAAATTTAAATGGTTGTATTTTGTATTTATTTCACCACAGCTTTTTAAAGAGTACATGCCCAAAATTAAACCATTTATAGTGGCCAGAAAGTGTAAAAACCGAAATTGTCACTGGATTTTCATATTTCCGACAGCCCTTGAACAGTGATGGCTTCTGTCCGAAAAAATGCATAAACAGATCTGGGCTTAGAATAGTTATGTTTAATCTGCTGTATATCACTTTATTCCGCGTCTCATTTCAATTTTGGCCAAAAATAAACCGTTTCCACCGTTTTACTTTCAGACATCAAATGGTAAGTTTTAGAAATGTAATTACTAATCACTGTGGAAGGCGAGTTTTGCATTTTTCGCCACTCATTTCGAAAGGCTCAAGGAAAAATATTTGTAGCTTTAGGAGAGCCAAAATCATGAAGAAGAGGAAGAAGAAGTAGTACATTGCAGCTACCCCCTTCTACTGATAACTAAATAACAGCCCCTAATATCGTATCGGGGGGCTCTGATGATTCCCACTACTAATCTCCAGTGTATTAAATGTAAAACTCTAGTCTCTGCTTTTCCCACACAGGCTCAAAATGGCAAGACAATAGATAACTAGTTTTCCAGTAGCCAAACAAATCCACGCAAAGCCACAGAAATGTGTTTATGGGGTTAAGTTCGCCTGTCCTCCTGTGTGCTAACTAACTTATGCTATGTTCGCCAGGTTAAACTGGGCAGGGCCGGCTAATAATATCTTAAAGATGATAGCTGTAGCGGACACTCCTTAATGGATGAACAAGTTAAACTCGAAAGGTTCCACCTTCACCGATACTTAAAAAGTTACATATTGTTACGGGTGACTCACCAGCAGTGTGCATGGCCATGATTCATAAACAACATGATTAGCATTAGCTTTTGTCTCAATAGCAAATCAACAGCCACAAGGCTAACGTTAGCTATTTCGCCATTTGTAGTACAAAGACTAAATACTGAGTGTTGTGTTTAACTATTTGTTAACCCAAATTATGTCATTTGTTGTTGACAAAGTTTCCGTACTTATCTGGAAAATTAAAGGAGTAAGGTCACAAGTTAGCCCAAGGACGGTAACAAGTTAGCCAAGCACGCTAACAAAGTTCGATCCAATCAGCAGCCCTAATTTTCTCCACGAGGAAAAATGATCATTTTAATTCACTTAGTGTACTTCAATTGTCTTGGTACTTACACAACAGTTCTCGAAATCATCCAGGACACCATGTTTGTTGTGTAGGGCTGTGTCAGAAGTAGAAGACAGCCCGGTGATAACGTTAAAGGCTAGCCGTACCGCTGTAACACTTCTTCAGCCAAAACTTCGATGGGCGAATCCAGGACCAGCTAGTTATCGCGCTGTACATCGGCCAACCACATGTCAGAAAAAAGTCCACTCTCACTGCTCTGTCTTTGCAGCCATAGCTAGGCGATAAAATATCTATCCAATATGATTCTTGATGTTTAGTAGCAAGCTCTCATCCTCTCCAGGTTTCCTCCTTCCCTCTCCACTTTACTCCCCAGTTCCTGGCACCAGAACGGTGCTTACAGATAGCCCCTGACGTCAACAGGAAAAGAACAACCTCCCGAACAGGCTATTGGTCAGTTCAGTCTGTTTACAACAAAAAACAACTCTCATTGGTTGGCCGCGTTTGCCCATGTGACTTTTGCGTTTGACAGAAGCGGTGGAATTTCAAACTCAGCGACCCGGGCTGTGATTGGTCAGTCTGAGATTCGTGGCGAATTCCAACCAACCGGTGAGAGAAGCAATGAGGGTGTTCGATGGCTTTTCCAAGCGTTGTTGTTGGGGAGCATTTTCCCAGCGTCGAGATGTACGATGGTTTTATTTTACGTTTTAGTGTACTTAGTGTATGCGGACTCAGCCTCAACAGCTTGTTGGTCACAATATTAGAAACAATATAAAGAGAGTTTCAATAAGCCCCTCTAGGATCGACCAAAGGAAGAGCGAGTGTGTGAAACAAGCGCCCCTTTCTCGTTGGAAAATATGTCGTGGAGGGCAATGACTGTACATTAGTTATCATTGATCTATAGGTGTCTGTTTACAAAAAATGTATCATTAAATGTAATGAAGCAAAAAAGTCAGTGTTCCTTGCTTTGCAGAAGAAGAAAAAAACACTTTCTCCTTTATATTAAGCTGTGTTATAGAATCCTTTCAGGAACAAGAGGTACAATAAAACATACCACAGATGTAAGTTATAGGCCAGCACATTTGAATCATGAAGAATCCTACAAAGTTTAGTTCATCAACAGACTAATTAAACTGAAATTAGAACAATAACACAGGTTCATGAATATTCTCAAAATGTACATTGTGCAAGGTATGGCATATAAAAGGGGCAGTTCAACCCCAAATCAAAATACATATTTTTCCTCTCGCTTGTAGTGCCATTTATCAATCTAGATTGTTTTGGTGTGAGCTGCCAAATGTTGGAAATAACTGCCTTCTCTCTAAGGCAGATGGAATTAGATGGCACTTCCTTGCAGAACTAAAAAGAAAACATTTGAAAAGCTCAATAGCAATGTCTTAATTAACACAATGTGTTAATTTTGTTAACAAAAACTATGAGGAAAATTATTTGTCAACCTTTTTTTCCGAGATGAAGACAGGACGTTGATGAGCTAAAAACAGGTCTTGATGATAAAAACTATGACGAAATCTATGTTACACTTTCGTTGACAAGACAAGACTGGATGGAAATGTTAGTGGTGGACTATTGGACATTAAAAATGGGACAAGAGGAGAGCAGAATGATAACTTTTATGAAATGTGTTAGAAAATGAAAGCCGAGAACAGCCACGCTTCCAATAATGCTCTAATGCTGTTTGAGCAGCATGAGATTGGAGCACTGACTGGCTGAAAACTCCAGTAAATAGTCTGTACCAGGATGGTTTGCTAGCCTGCAAAACATTCACACTGCAGCAGTGTAAGCGAATGAGCAGTTGTTAGCTGTCATTCAGCAGTAAATAATGAGCCATGTGTGTCTGACTGTGGATGATGGAGCTGTTCAATGGATTTATGGAGTTTCTTAATTGCGGTTGGCTGTTAGGAGCTAGCTCTGCTTGTGAGCCAGAAAGGCAGCAGAGCAAGTAGCCATCCTGTCTTTATATCTGTTCCCCACAGGAATCCACTCACTCCAGGCTGTCTGAAGAAGGTTTATGGATTGATGCTGTTTGACAGGTAGGTAGGAGGCTCAGATATTAGTGAGTGTAGCTGTGTGTAAATAAACAGTCTGAACTCAGTGCAGTATTCTCTAGCCCCTTTTGCACTGCCTGTCCAGAGCAGGAATATAGCACCGTAATGCCTCCTTGCCATGCTTTATATAAGGTACAATAGCAGAGGTTGGGAGCAGAGTGACCTTGCGTCTGAGCCAGAAATGGAGGTATTAACAGAGCCAAAACGACTTACCTTTTCTTCAGGCGGTCTGCGGGACAGGCTGATTGGTGGCATGGGTGTGATGCTCTGACAAAGTGTTATGCATGCAAGCCGCCAAGGAAGATTTAAAAGTAGCTGTTAGCACATAGTTGCTAACACAGAAAGAAGACTAGCCAGCAGTAGATGCATGCTGCCTTCAGTGCAGTGATACGGTTGGTAGGTGTACCTCCGAAGAAAGAAAATAGTTCCTACATAGAACTGCTCACATAAGCTCACCACAATAAGGTTTTTGGATTATCTTGAGTAACCAGGTAATGATTTCTGCAAAGAGACATTGCTGTTGAGCTTTTCAAATGCATTTTTTTTTTGTGCTTTAAGCACCACAAGCTAGTGCCATCGAGTTCCATTACACTGGAGAGAAGGCAGACATCTCTACAGCAGATATGCTGAACATCTGACATGTCACACCAAAACAATCGAGACTGATAAACAGCCTTACTCGTAAGAGGAAAACTATGTATTTTTCATTTTGGGGTGAACTGTCCCTTTAAAGCATATTAAGCGTATTTGTCACACAGACTTACACCAGTACTTAACCTGGGATGCAGATTTGTTTTTTTATGCACACTGTATTGTTGGCATTTATCTAGATTCCTCTATTCTGCAAGCAAAACACAATTTTAAGGCCAAAATGTGTCATATTTTAAGAATGTTACATTAGAGAAGCTGTGCTGAAGCAACAACAAAACACTGCAAGGGAGCAAGGTTGAGAAATAACTGATTTTATTTATTTATTCTCATGTTTGCACTTAAAGTAAGCGTCTGGAAAAGACAACCTACTGGCTACCTGAAATACAAATGCGGTGGACCGCCTTTGTCTTGCTCATTACATGAGCCCCACCAGTCTTTAGGTCGTAATCATATTCATTACAGTTTTCCATACATAGCACTTGGCAGACACAATCCCCATCTGTGAGCTTCAGCATGCCTGTCTCTTTGTGTGTGCATGTCCATCTGTGTGTGTAGATACTGATATCTGAGCACACAAATTTATGTGTGAGTCTGCGTGTGTCCAGCTATGAGCTTGCGCCTTTATGTATTTGCAGATGTGCATGTTTGTGATCACATGCAGATTTTTGCGTGTTTTGTGTACATATGTGCAAGTATGTGTGTATGGTGGAGGAGGGGGGTCGGCTTCATAGCTACTTGTTATTCATGAAGGCGGCTGCTGCAGTGTGCAGCAGTGTGAGGGAGATTCCCAGTGGAGCCTCTCTGGTCACACTGCCTGTCTGGGACAGCATCAGCATCAGGATCACAGCTGAAGAGAAAACACCTTCACACCAAGCGCTCAGGGGCTCCTCTGCTAACCTCACAGTACTGTCTGATGTCACAAACCGCTGCAAAATCCAAAAAGATATATATTTGAAAATAAATCACACTGGGCAGAAATATGCTGAAAACAATCCTTGGGTAAAAAACAAGTTATTAGGTGTCATACAAGTTATGTATAACACTGTTGATGCTTGAGTATGCAAACCTGCGGTGCATCATCTTTTCAGTTATACAGAAAATTTGACACTTACAACCCCTCCAACAATATTATATCCATCGCTATATCAAGAGATATACAGTACATAGCACCTGCTAACTTACATCTTCTTCCAGTTGTTTAATTTATGTCCTTTTTATGCTGCTCAATAAGGATGTTGCTTTGTAAGTAGATTGTAGTGTTTTGTTAAGTGTTTCCCTTCCAGTTTTTCCCCACACAGAGTACATACCTGCAGTGATGTAGTGGTAGGTGAGGAGGTGCCTGCATTTCTAGGTAGATGGGTAGGTTACCCAGGAGGAAGTCGACATATTCTGCTGTATATTCCAATGGCTTTTTGGCTTATAGGTGGGTATACTGTAAACAGCTAGAAAAAGAGATGGGTATACCAGCATAAACCCTTCACCAACCCACTGCATACCTGCACACACACTGTCCTGTAACATTCAGATTAGGTACCTTGTGAATAGCAGGAATGGCAATTAAAATCAGGCAAGAACCTCTATTTGACCTTCTGTCCCATCAACTTACTTGAACGCAGTTATTTAAATGGTGGTTTCACAATGTCTTATGCAAACACTTCATCCACTCTGGAGGCAAAACAGCCGCTTCAAAGCCTTCCACAAGAATATACCTAACCCAAGCAGCTCTTCTTTCACACACGTATCCATAACATTAAAGACTTGTGTGTAGATTTATTTATTTATTTTGTGGTAAAATCATCTTTAAAATGATTCTTATGGTATAGCTCTGTATTTATAAATATGACAATGCTAATAAAGGTTGATGCAGTCTGTGTTGCCTTGAGTCTATTTGCTGTTACGTTGGGGCCACACTGCCTGTGTGAGCACTGTGTATCTGTTACCTTACTGGACTGCTGCAGCTAGAATGAGACGTTGATATCACATCTTTGGGTCTAGATAGGGCCATTCACATTTTTGCATTTTCCTGTTGACTATTGCAGTTGTCATACATGTTGGCACATGGGACCCAAATGGGTCAAAAATCTGTGTTGCATTCAGTCTTAACACACCTTCAAGAGGAAAGACCTCTTTTTTTTTTTTTTCTTACTGCTTTCCTCTTCTGTCTCTTGTGCCTCCAGTGTGACTGTGTCTATTCAGCATCTTTCCCTTTTTTTGTACCTGTCCTCATCTTCCCCTGCTTCTCTTCCTCCATCATTCTCTCTCTCTCTTTCTTTCCCTTCCCCTCCTGCATCCCACCCTTGAGGTCGCCTCAGGCTGTTTGCTTTCTCCATGCTTCACACACAAACCTCTATACTGTCCTTAAGATCCCTACGCTCTGCACACACAGGCAAAGGCTCACAAGCGTGCAATCCTCCGTGGAGCCACATGCGAACAGAACACACACACAAACCTTCTCTCTCTTGTTCTCCTTCTCCCTCTGCCTTATTCTCTCCTTCACCAATTCTCTTTCTGTCTGGGGGAGCAAGACAATGCAAACTAGTAAACAAGTTAGGTCCACACTGAAAGAAGGAGACAAAAATGTCAATTGCATTTGGAATTCTGAATGAAATGTTGCTTGAGTGATATTTAAGAGGTAAAAAAAAATACATATATAATAGGGATAGGTTATTAGCGTAGCATAGCATTATTATGAATGAAATGATGAATAATAATATAATAAACTATTATTTATATAGCACTTTCAACAAGGTTACAAAGTGCTTAACTTGAAAAAAATCAGCTAAAAACAAAAAAGACAACACAGGGATCATAAAACACATGGAGATAAAATAAAGCATAAAATTGCAAGAGTGGGATGATAAAACTCAACAATAAAACCCAACAATATTAATAAATGCTTTCCTACACACAGATGGTAACAATGTAGCCTGTCTGATATAAATTGGCAGTGTGTTCCACAGTCTGGGGGCTCCAACACCAAAGGCCTGGTTACCTTATAACCAATATACCATAACCTTATAACCAACAGATCCAAGGGAAATGAAAGAGGGTCAATAAATCCTTGATATAATTTGGAGCAAAGCGTTTTAATTCTTTAGGACTTTGAAATTAATACAGAACATAGCAGGCAGTGTAAGTTGGCTAGCACAGGAGTCATCTGATCATATTCCTTGTTACCTGTTAAAGTTCGGGCAGCAGTATTCTGCAGCAGTTGGAGTTAGTGAAGGGATCTCTGACCAATACCAGCATAAAGTGTTTTACAGTTGTCCAGGCAGGAAAAAACATACATGCATGTATGACCATATGTAAATCAGTAGAAGAAAAGAATGACCTGATTCTGGAGATTTCTCAAGCGCAAAGAAGCAAGACTCGACAACACCGTTCACTTGAAACTTAAAACAGAGATCTGCATCAAACATTACTATATTGATCTGCTTAATATTTTTAGACAGGGAACCAATCCTAGTCAAATTTGATAGACCAAACGATATGACCTCAGATTTCTCATCAATAAATTTGATTTCTCAACAGTGTGTAAGATTTAGGGGGATTTGGTGCCATCCAGTGGTGAGAATTGCAGATTACAACTAGCTGAAACTTATCCCAATTGGAATTCTGAGCCAGAATTTTCCACAGAGGTCTCCTCCTCTCAAATACAAATGGACTAGGTGATTTTACCTGTAATAGCACTAAATAAAGCAGTTTCACATTACAAAGAAACATTACAAGTGTTTCTTTGATGCTGTTTAGCACATTGCAGACGGGCTGCTTGACCAGAGCCTGTTTAGTGTCGTCACGTTTTTGTCTGATAACTTTAGATCCAGACGTTCTGAAGTTGATTATCAGGAGCTGAATTATCTGCAGAGGTCTCCTCATCTCCAAAACAAATGGGCCAGGTTCTAAAATGAGTAAAAAAAAAAGGGGCTTATAACCACAGTGGCTGATGCGAAAAGATGAATGACCCTATCCAGAACCAGTGTTTGGGTTGTCCATTTTGGGCTTCTATAGAAACATGATGGTACAATATGGTAATCTTTGTAGACAACAATCCGCTTCCTGTAGATATAAACAGTAAGGTAACAGAGGAACAACTATTCTTATTTACAGGTGGTTATACACTAAAGAAAACATACTTATTATTATATTCCATTTCTGCCAATACATCCTCCTATATCCTTCACACTGGACCTTTAAATTTAGAATGTCTTGTAGCATTTGACATTTAATATGGGGCAATCAGATTACCTTAACTGCCTAAGTTACTGTATTGGAGAGGCATATAACTGTGTTACTGCATAACAGTTGTTGGAGGAATAGCATGTCTATTGAAAACAACAGTAGGCCAAGATTAAACCTTTGAGGAACCTCACAATTGAAATCAGCAGCAGAGGAATAGGCAGAGAACAGTTGAAGGTTCTACTGAAGAGAAATGAATGTAGCGGATGTAGAGTAGTTCCCTTAAGACCAACCTGGGTGGTGCAGGAAAAGAGTGATCAATCTTGCCTAGAGCTGTGCTCAGATCTGGAAGCACTACGACTGAGCAGTCATCTCTACCGGCTATTGAAACTTGGTCTACAATGGTGTTTGGAAGGGTGGAGCATGTCAGGTGGCATCCACATGGATGTAGGACCAAGGGATTCTTAGAACATTGCATTGTAACAAGATGATCAATGTTATTCATTTTTTCTGACATATATATATATATATATATATTGAGAGAGAGAGAGAGAGAGAGAGAGAGAGAGAGAGAGATAGACAGATAATCCTATATACTTTATTAATCCCCAAAGTCCCCAAGGGGAAATTCAATTTTTTCACTCTGTTGTCATATACATATATAGGCCATATATATTCATATAAGCCCGAAATACACACACATGCACAAACAGGACCTGTACATGCATTAAATGGAGAGATATCTGAGCGGAGGGGCCTCTCATGGACAGGCACCTCAAGCAGTTGGGGGTTTGGTGCCTTGCTCAGGGGCACCTCAGCAGTGTGGAGGAGGTGAGCTGGCACCTCTCCAGCTTCCAGTCCATGCTCCATATCTGGTAGGGGACAGAGATCTGAACTGTCCCCCATGGACTTGGGTTGTATAAAATTATATTTACATATAATATAAATACACACACACACACACACACACACACACACACACACACACACACACACACACACACACAAACAACAACAGCAACAATAACAACAAGTCATGTATATGTATGTATACACATATATATGTATAAATATGACTTAAGTCTTAAATCTCTTCCTAGCCTTTGATTATGACTGCAGCCTGCATGACTGCTGCTATTGCTGTTGTTGTTAATAAAGCAGCAGTAATACCAGCTGTAGCACTAGAACGAACAGTAGCAGTAGTCTAATGACAGTGGCCATAGAAGCACAAGTTGTTTACACTTGCTGTTAACAGTAGTCGTGGCAGTTCTACCAGTATGAGCAGTCAAAGTAGTTTTGCGAAAATAGGACCGACGGGGTTCAATTGAGCGGAGGGACACAACCGTGCTGCGGCCATGAATGCCTTGGGATCCAGCGGAGAAACACAAGTATGGATGGCGGCGGTGATGCGGTTCAGTGTTCCACCGTTTTCTCATGCTGAGAGCAAAGAGACTGACGCGTGAGCGGGTGGAGACTGCTACACATTTAAATCCCCCGGGTCGGTTTTTCAGCGTTTAGCAACAAACTACTTTTCCTTTTTTTATTTTCTTTCTACCGTTGGACTCTTCAGAACTGGTTTAATGTCGTAAATGACAGGTCTGTAAGGGCGTCGTTGTTGGGAAGTTTTTTCGAGGGGGGGTTTTGACCAGCAAAGAGCCATGGCAGTCGAGGCTCGGCCGGAGCTGGTCGGGAAGCGGTTCCTCTGTGTCAGCGGGGACGAGCCGCCTGAAATCGGCGACATCGGTCGGTGGCCTTGGAGGTCCGGGGTCATACGAGCCGTTAACCATCGTGACAGCGACAATCCCGATCTGACGGTAAGGGAAACGCTGACTTTGTCCCCCTCTTTGGTCTGTTACATGCAAAGCAAATGGGAAAATCTCTGTGGCTGGTGGCTAGCCAGCAAGGCAATGTTGTAGGCTTGCCAGGCGGAAATTATTTTGTGGCTTTCTCTTAGTTATTATGGCTTTTAGGACCAATGGGTAGGGTATAGCGCTGGTATTTATCACAGTTTCGCCAAAATATTTGTCATTGTTACGTTTACAACTTTGACTAGTTAGTTATTTGCCCTCTTAACTTGCAAGTTAATGGGAGACAGACTGCCAGTAGGGGGTTATGGAAAGCAAACAGCTAGCGGTGTTCAGACACTGTGCTTATTTACATCAAAACCCTTTAACTTCTCGCACTCGTAAACCATTTACTGTGGCTCAGACAAGCCTCCATGTTTTCAGATTGAGTAAGTGCTAAGAATGGTAAAAATCACAGTGGGTTTCACATAGAGATCGTTACAGTGTTTCCACCAGCCTTAAGGGACAATGTAATTAAAGCGTTAATTTCAAAATAATCTATGTGTCAACGATAAAAAACACCTGGCAGCGTTTGAACTAATATCGTTATGTCCGGCTGTAGCGGCTGCATTTGTAAAAGCATGTGTAGGAATTTGAGTCCCGAGCAGCTAAATGCTTTAATCTGCTGTATACTGCAAATCAGCTGACGGAGGTATGGTTAGCTTTCTAGATTTACCCCTGCGTTGCAGCCTGCACGTTGAGCTAATCCCTATTATCTCGTGGTTATTGGTCACAATCCACAGTATTTGAGTGTGATAGTCGACCATAAAGCTCCGTCTGCCTGTATTTTTCTGGCGGACAACAACCTCTCCGACTTGGACGGGGAGGCAGGAATGCTGGGGACTTGTAAAAACATAAGAGTGTCTTGCTGCAGGCTGAACAATGGGCAGTTTGTCTTTATGTAAAATATTGTCTACGATTTCAAGACAACTTCATGGTGTCACTTGTGGGGTTTTCGTGAGCGGACATATTTCCTGATTGAGGTGTAATTATTGCTCTCTTACTACAGTCAGTAGGAAGGCAGGGGCTGCTGGAAATCTTGGCAATATATTGCTCTGAATTCCCCCCTTCCTCATAAAAAAAAAGCTATTTTCATAATGGCAAACATGCCAAAACCAGCAAACAATGAAATATTTGTCCTGACAAGCCCTTGGCTGGCAAATATACAGTACTGTCTCACTGTACTGTGTGCCTGTTCCCCGTTTTCTTTTGTTCACTGAATCCTTCTATCTGCCTATACAGATTACAAGCCAAACCCCAGCACAGTTCTGATTTGATTATTTAGTGTGATTTCTGTGTACATTATGTGTTATTTCTCAAAGACCATATGCCATTAGACATGACATATCTGATAGGGTTATTCACTATATATGATTTAATGTGGAAGTCATCAATGGTAATACAGTTCTTTTGTGTGTATGTGTATTTGAAAGCATACAAATCCTTCTCACGTGTCACTGACTGCTCATTGCGCTTTCTGTGTGATGCAGACAGGAGATAAACGTCAGGTTTCACTGCTTCATAGCTTTCTGTTGTTCTGCCCTTCACTCATGCATTCATGCAAGTTGTCTGTCTATTTTAGCCAGGAACGGTGAGGTGACATAAGTCCACCTCACGATTCCCGTGTCAAAGCTAAACACCTCTCTCATGTGTAATTGCATGCTCCCTCATCTACGCAGCATATCGCATGTACTTGTTTTTGTCGCGCAACAAACATGCTCCCAGATTCCCTAATTCCCTTGTAGAATTGGTCCTTGTGTGTGATGTGATTTAGGCAGTGAGTAGTGTTCTGGTTTAATTCCATACAATGGGGCACAGTCTCATTAGCAAGGGGCTTAACTAGCTGAGTGAATACAGTGGAGAAGGATTGGAGATTAGATTAGAAGAAGTGTGTCAAGCCAAGCTGTCAGGCCTTTGTCAAGTGGATGTGGTCAGATGGGCCAGTAGTGCAGGAGTGTAGTGGGCTAACAACGGCTGACTGGGGCTTATTGGTTCACAGTCGTGGATCTTAATAGAAAAATTATAGCTGCTGCGCAGCAATGGTCGGAGCCGGGCAATTTTAGGCAAAATTAGGCAATTCTGAGCAACACACACATTAAAACAAAGCATATCACAACATAGAAGTTATGTCATATAATTATGGCATGCCCTTCAAATTGTGGATGAGTGGCTGAAGTGATCAGACTCATAATATACAAAGGAAAGAAAAAACTCAAGAACAAGAAAGTAAGAATAACATTAACTGCTAGCAATTATGAACAAACTGGTCAGATGTAGCTTAAAGCTAAACATTATCCATGGTGACAAAGATGAAAACATTTTTTAAAATGTAAAAGTAGCTATTGGATGCATATTGGCTGATAGCTAAGCCAAATAAACAGGGAAAAGAGACAAGGGATAACAGGGAAAAGTGTTGATAAAGAGTATTTGTCTCTCCGCAAAACTGCCTGGATCATAATTATTATAGTCTCTAATCCACATAGCATGATGCCTGAACATAGGACTTTCACATTAGAATGTCTGTTCTGCCTTAGCTGAGGCTTGAACTCACAACATCAGAGACTGAGGTCCATCTTCTATCTCACTGAGCTAATTGGCAAGTGACAGTTCATGTGTGGCTTCACACTAAGACTAAGCCAAGTATCAGGGTGCCAGACAGTAGCCATCCATGCCATCGAAAAGCAAATTTCAAAGTGAAAGTTCCAAAGCTGTAACACATATGGTTGATTTGTTAGGAATTTTCAAAGTTTTGAAATTTAGAGGCTTGCTGTTGCGCCACCATCAGGACTATTGTCTTGTATTTCCAGTTGAGGACATCTGGCATGAGACTGGACCTTTATGAAAAGTTTGGGTAAATTTCTCATATGTAAATGTTGCACGAGCTGAGTCTTGAACTCACAATTTTCAACACCAAGAACCATCCTCTATCTCACTGAGCTATTTGGCAAATGGAAATGTCACATGTAGCTTCACAAACTGACTAAGCCAGTCACCTGTGTGCAAGGCAGTTAGTGTGTAAAGTAGGGCTGCCACTGACGATTATTTTCATTGTTGACTAATCAGTCAATTATTTCTTTGATTAGTCGACTAATCATTTCATCGAAAAATGTGTTAAAATGTTGAAAAATGTCGGTCTGTCTCGCCCAAACCCCAAAATTACGTCATTGAATGTCTTGTTTCATACTCACGCCAAAGAGTTTTAGTTCACTGTCACGGGAGAGTGTGTAAAGCTGCCAATATCTGAACGTAAGAAGCTGCAGTAAGAGTATTTTGGGGTACTTTTACAGTACTTTTCTATGAGAAATGACTCAAACCGATTAGTCGACTACTGAAACAGTCACCGATTATTTTAATAGTCGATTAGTCATCGATTAGTCAACTAATCGTGGCAGCCCTAGTGTAAAGGCAGATTTCAAACGGCTGTCAAAAATTCAGTTATTAAGACAAAATCCGAAAATACACAGATTGCATCTAGACAGCATGGAGATGTTGGTAATTTGTTTTAACAATGATTTATTGGCTCCATAAGTGAAAAACTGATGTTTAAAAATGCCATTTTTACATTGACTCCCAATTGTTCGCATGAGAGCGAAATTCAAACTGCTGTAAAAAAATTCAGTTTTTGAGATAAAATTCTAATATTTTCCAAACATCATCTACCATGACTCCAAAATTTTGTCATTTTTTTAATGAACATTGAAAATGTATTTAGCAAGAATTTGCAAGTATATGTTTACAATACCGTTTACAGTCAAACATTTTGATGCACTGTTGGCTCAAATTTCGAAAAATCACCTGACAATAAATTAAATTAGCTCAGCTTGAAAGGAAAAAGACACCATTTTTCTTTTGGGTCCTGGCATAAGGAAAACCTCAGAAAGTATTAAGATACAGTACTCCATCAATGGTGGTGTAAATTCCTTTGCAGTATTGGCACTGCAGGGACAGAGTCTAAGACTCTAAAAAACCAGAAAAAATATATGTCAGAGTTCAAATGGCAACAACAGAAACTGACAGATAAACATTAAAACAGAGCTGACAATCTGCTGCAGTTCAATTCAGACAATTTTATGAATCCCACTAGGTTTTGAGCACCTTGTACACAGAGACATACATAAACATACCGACAGACAGCACACAGAGAGGCTGAATGTGAAATAAAATCTAGACATAATGTTTATTACTAATCCTTATAATACAATAAATGTTCTTATACTGATATTTTGCTGAGAATATTTTTTTTACTAATACAATAAAAGTTCTTAGTAAAAAAAATATTCTCAGCAAAATATCAGTGACATACAGCATGAATAATAATAATAAATAAGCATCCAAGCAGCATTGTAATCCCCTTGCAGATACTTGATTTTTGGTGGGACTTGAGGGACACTGACACAGGCTGAAAGAAAAAGAAAAAGCTCAGCAGCAGAACCCTACACTGGCACATTAGGCATAAAACTGCCACACTCATCTGGATTCACAATGAATGGAAAGAGCAGGGCAGCCAGGTCATTGCCTATAGGAGCCTTTGTTTTCCATTACAGTCCGCCGTATGTGTATGCATGTGTGCGAGTGTGTGTACAGTAGCAGTGCTGCTAGTTTGTTTTCAGGGCTGTGGCCTGAGGTTCATCTCTGTGTGGCTAATCAGCAGAAAATGACAGGCTGTGACCGGGGAAGAACCTTCCACATACAGAATCCATGCGTGGTTGTTGCAGTGCTGCAGTTTAGCCAGTTTAGGAACTTTTCTAAGCTGTTTGTGAGTGTGTGTTTTGGGTGGTGAATAGCAGCATTGTTTAGAGTACAAACACTAACCAGAGACAGAGAATAAACATGGCAGGGAAGGGGCTTTCACCTTCTAATGGAGATGCTGCAGAAGAGCCAGTACAGATATATGCCATTATATGAAATAGACTTTACTGTTTGTTCCAGCAGAGAATGGACATTACTTTGAACTATTTTGATTTTAGCCTAACGGGAGTAGTTGAGATGGTCACCTGTCTTTGCAAGACCATCAAACTCTGCTGTCATGTCTGATGTTGAAATATGCAGAGCAGAGGACTGTTATTTATCCATCAGCTGTGAACTATAGCACAACTTGGATTTCACCACGGAAGAAATTTGTTCGCACACATACATGGAGCCAAGCAAAATGAGCATCTTCTGCATCTGCCTTCGCAGGTTCGGAAATGTGTTCCCTTCAGTGAGCCATAGAAATTATCTAGTGTGGATGTAGTGAACTTTATCTTGAGAGCATGGTCACACTCAATGTTGGTCATTTCTATTCATGCACCCAGGGGTGTTTTCTTGCTGTCAAATGAAAGAGGAGGCGACACCAGCTCCTGGTCTCAGTTTTTTTTTCTGTTTTCAATTGCTCCACTGATATGAATTTTAAAGTAACGTATTGTTAGCCGGGCAGCAATTGTTGTGTCACTTTGACCAGTCAAGATTGCGCTGTATTCCCACTGTCGCGTATATGCTGAGTAAAGCCAGTACTTCACTGTTGATCCATTTGTCCATGTTTTCGTTCATTCTTTGCAATACGGCTGTTGTTTATCTTTTGTGTTGTCTGCTGTTTACATGGCTAATGGGTTTTTAAAAATGGCGGTTGCCAGTACTGCGTTGCCTGTGTTCCACCAAGCATCGTACACATTAGGGCTGTACTCAAATATTTGGATATTCGAATATTCGTTTCTATAGGTAGGTATTCGTTATGGAAATTTGAAAATTTTATTCGATGTTCGTTTTTTTATTTACTTTTTTAAAAAACAATTATTCTTAGTTCTCACAACTATGAAAACGTTCCTCTGGTTCAAAAACACAAAAGTTGTCCCCTGGAACTACATTATGTATATTGGAATATGAAGGTGTATTTATCTTGTGCAGTCAGCCTTAACAAATCAACATGTTCAGATAAATAATGAATCGACTGAATACATTTACAGGGGTGTTTTGTTCCCACTGAGTAACCATCAGGTATGTTTTATTTTTTTGTTCTCAGTGCAGCATATCTTCCTGCTGATGTCTACAGGTAACACAGAAACACACTCAGTCTCGTGTCGTTGAACAGCAGCTTTAACAGCAGCTGTAAAGGACAATTTCTGTACAATCAGGTAAAAGGAAATAAAAACAGCCTGTAGAATCATGTCATGATGAGTCTTTATTTATCAAGATGATGTTTGCACAGTAAGCTTTAGTATTGCTATGTGACGTCCAGGTTATGTGGTGTTTGGGCAGCGCCGTAACTGGATACTCAGAGTGTTAGTGGTTTGTTTTCTGGTGCCTAAGGAAACAAAATGTAATCTGAAGCCAGGATGGGCTGGCTGGATTGCTGGTTGGATGTACCCTTCCCCCATCTCCCTTAAACACACACACACACACACACACACACACACACTGCACACTGCTACATACAGCAGCCATAAAGTCTCCTATAGGCTCGCAGGCTTCCCAGATAACCCTGGGAATACATTAGGCTCTACTACTCGACAGCTGCTGTGGCTTCCTGCAGGACCCTGTCAGACCTGAATGGTGTACTGTGCTGCACTACTTCTATTCTGATTGCATGCTGCGATGGAATTTGTATTGTAGAGGCCAATATTGCTAAAAACACATCTTGTCTTTTTAGAAATAGTCCTGACCACCATCTTGATCAAAGTTCTAGACAGACTTTGGCCTTTGTTGGGCTTCAACTTAATGGTGGATTCTATGACTTATCTTTTGTATGCTTTATAGAGAAATCAAAATGCAGTACCTGATTTTCTGAAAAGTCTTATTACAACCAGTCCGCAAATGTTTTCCGCGAAGATTTATAATATAGAAGAAATTTGACAGTTGTTTCAGAACAGTCTCCATATTTTTCTCCTTAAAAATTACAAGACCACTGACAGCATATTAAGTGATGCTTTCACTCAGGTGTAGCAAGGGTTTATGTTGATGTCGCACCTAAAGATAACAGTTATCTTTGTACAACCTGGCATTATGTCAGAGCAGAGTGATCAACAAAAACAGTTGGGTAGCTTTGACAGATTGCTATCAAACGTGCAGGGTTAGGTACTGTGAAGCCCCTTTCCCATTGCTCAAAACAACACACCCCCCGCTAACACCTGGCTTTTCTGCTTGATGGGAAAAGTTACAATTGGCATTCACTCTCAGGACAAATGACTCTGTAGTAGTTAGGGGTATTTATAAGCTCCAGCTCAGATCAGCTTCAATTGGCAGCCATAGAAATATGACACCTGGATGGACATGCTAATTGTCGCCTTTTTTGCAGCAAGAGGCAGTGACAGGCTGCCACAAAATACTGTCTCTCTCCAAGCAGTGCTTGAACATCGTTCAAAATTAGTCGGCACAGCGTTTGAGAGAGAAACTGAATATGTAATGGATATAAAAAAAAAAGGAAATAACCACGTTAACATTTTTACTAGCCTCCATGTTGCTTTCTACTATTTACTAGCCTGTTTTCCAGCCTGTCATTGATGTCGAATGTGACACACCAGAAAACACAAACAAAACACACACAGAAAGGTATACTCGTCTACTGTAGAGCCATGTATACAACTCAAGCCTACTGGCAATGGAAAAGGAGTCTATTGCCTATTTTTAGCAGGTTTTCCTTTGTTTAAAAAACCCCTTCATATGCGTGCTAATTTTGGTGGAATAGGGGTATTTATGATGATATGCTAAATGAATAGCAATGATTTGGGCTTTTAAAAAGGGATTTGCGTTTTTGCCTTTACCCCTGATCTTTGATATCATTCCCTGATAAAGAGACATTATAATTGCCAACTATGCTGAACTGCCTTTGGGTTATCTGAACAGTAAAACCGTAGTCTTTTTTTAGTAAAACATTCAGTAAGAAAGCAGCCCTGACTGACTGTGATTGTGTCCTGAATATGGAATGAATAAACTGCAGCCTGTCTGACTGCTGTTATCTCCTACACCATTATACAGCCCCTGTGCTCTCAGCTGCTCTGAATGAAATGTGCTCTTCGATGATTTGGGATTGAGGAGCTGCTCAAATATGGTATTGTCTTAAAGATTCAACCTGGCACTTTGATTTTAACATTTACAGATATTTGGTATTTCTTCAAATATTTTCTCATGTTCGGATGGAAACCCTCCAGTATAGGGTTAAGATCATTATAGGATACTAATAAATACTGCTACTAAGAGTTGAACGCAGTGTGCGTTTTCATACATTTCCTTTGCGAAGCTTCATTGAAAGAATCTTGTCAGTCCAAGTCATATTTGGACCCAGAGCTGTCCTGTGTATTTTTGAGCACTGCTGTCAGGGAATACTGGCCCGGCCCTCTAACGAGACTGTTTTACCAAAGAATGTGAGGGAAGCTATTTTGGTGTAGCCAGTAATGAGGAGGTTGTGCTTGTTCAGTTTGGAACATCTCCCAAATGGATCGAGCAACTGTAGCTCATGCGTGTCCATCTAGTTTGGCTGTATCTCTTTTTTTGAGTAGAAGACGAGATCTCACACACTCCTGCAGGTTATATCCTGCTTATTTCAGGCACTGGGACACCGGCCGAGTGCAGCTTCTTGCTGCCCACCCCCTGAGGTGAACCTGTAATTGTTGTGTCGGAGAAAGACGGGACCGATGGAATGTTGCCTTACCTGTCTGCAATGATGTGTCTGTCTGCAGACCTCACTGACACCAGTTGACCCTGAAATGTAGTACACTTAATCTTGTCATCATCAAATTCATTACATTAACATGGTCGCTCTGTGCCAGTGGGACACTACAAGGGGATGAATGACAATAGGCGTGCTTACAGTTTCTCTACTTGAATTTCAAACAGGGTCCCTGTTGTCCTCAAGAACAGTTTGTTCTCTCTAAGCAACAAAAAGAAAATCACTTCAAAAACAAATTTGCAGTGAAGCATGATTAATAATATATATTGAATACTGTGATGTGTGTCAGTGTCCTCAAGGCAGTGGCTTCTGTGACTACTAATAGTATAGACAGACACTTAGATTATTGGTTGAGCTGTCATAGCTACTAAACCCCCATAGTGTTAGCCCAGTCCCTGTCCTTATCAGTTGTTCCCCTCTTGGCTGTCTTGTCTCATTCTATTCTCTGTTGTCCTGTGCTGTTATATGTTGTCCTGTTCTCCCCGTTCTGTCTTGTCTTGTTCCAGTCCACCCTGACCTGTTCTCTCATTTCTTGTCTGCTCCTGATCTCCCCTGTCCAGCCCCAGGATGTACTTTTACATTCACTGAACTAACCGGTAATGTGTATTACCAGGCATTGTAAACACAACCATGCTGCCTGTAATTCTTCTTCATGCCTATGTTAATAAGCCATACTGGTATTTCTTCTTTTGCCTAAGTAACAGGGTTTATACTAGATCTTTTTGCAGTGAGGGATGGAAGTGAGTGTTGTTTGATTGTGTAGAAAAATCATTATAAATGATACGTTTTTTTTTAAGGCTGAGCTCTGTTCTTATCTTTTAATGCTTGGAAACAACTTAAATTGTAAAGGCCATGGACTGTCTATACATGTCTTATCTACTCACACACTCAAACTTTTTATGCAAGATGCATTTATTAATAGGAAACTACTGGAGCTGAAATGGTTAGTCAGTTAATTGAAAGTGATTTATAAACTGAAAGAAAATTTATATGCAAGATAAAAAGTTACAAGTAAATATTTTTCAGCTCCAGTCCTACAAGCTATTATGTTATTGCATTGCTTGTTTCTTCATGGCGTTGTGATGGGGTTTTTTTGCAGTGCATAACCTATAAGATGATTCAGAGGAGAGATTGCTGTACATTCTGTATCATATCTGCTTCACTAAACAGAGCTTCATAGCCTTTAACAATGAGTAACCTGGTTTTGTATTTCTTATCTCATCTATAGCTTACTGTTTTTGGTAGCTATATTTGGTCATATACAGATTGCTTCTCTCAGCTTGGTTCATTTTGTCTTTAAATTCATCTTGATTTTAATTCCTGGTAGCATTGAAAAGGGCTGAAACGCACACTGGCATATTCAGCCTGGCATTGTGCTGTTGGTGCATGACTCACTGGCTGGCTTTCTGATATTACAGAAAGACTGAGAGAGACAGAGACAGAGAGAGTGAGAGAGTGTGTGAGAGAGAAAGAGAAAGAGAGAAGGATGGAGAGAGACAGAATGAGGGAGAGATGGGCAGATGAAGGGAGGAGAGAGAAATGTTTCAGAGCTGAAGTAAAAGAGAGGGTGAATGTTATTTGAAAAATGAAGAGAGAGAGAGAGAGAGAGAGAGCTGTGTACTCATTAGTCGTTTGGTTTTCTCTGGCAGAGAGAGAACGAGAGCAGAGGAGGAGGGAAAGAGAGAGAGAGAGAGAGAGAGAGAGAGAAAATGGGAATGTGAGAGAGACTGAGAGAGAGGGGTTTCTTTCTCCTCTGTCTGGCCTCTCTCCCATAGCAACAGTGGCTTAGCCACGTGAACGCCAGTTCCTTTGAGTTCACCCACTGCACAGAACTTAACTCCTTCAGTGCTGGATTACAGCACAATACAACAGCACAGAGCCAGAGAACAGCAGAGGAGTCCAGACAGAATAAACATACAGAAGAAGTATGATTGACCTGATTCCACTCAGTGAACTGGGCTGGATTTATTTAGATCTGGTCTGACTGGAGTACCTTGGTGTAAATGGTATTAGAACAAAATAGAATGAGTACAGACAGTGTAGAAACAAAATGTGTAATGTATAATTATGATTACTTTGGTGTTCAGTGACTACACAGCACTTAATGCCTCAACTTCCAACAGAATATAATCATATATTGCAGAGTACAATATCGTCATGGGGTACAATTACAGAGTGGAATAGAATATTTTCTTATAGATTGGATGAAAGTACTGTCATATAGAGCAGAATAGAATATTGACACATAAAGTTGAATAGACTGCTGACATATAGAGTTGAACAGTATCCTGTTCTATAGACTGGAATAGAAGAACATCGCGCACAGTGGAATAAGATATCACATATAGAGTATAATGCCACTCTATTTTGTTCCATATTCTATTTTATTGCATTCTATTACACTATATTTGAGTATACTGTCACAGACTTTAATAGAATGTATATATACAGTGGAATGCAGTAATGCCGCAGAGAGCAAAATAGAATACTGCTCCATAAAAAGGAAAATAATACTTACAGAGAGTGGAATAGAGTGCCGTCACTTAGAGCGTAATAGATTGACGTCATATAAAGTGAAGTAGATTATGTCATATATACTATACCATATATATATCTATATATCTATATATATATATGTGTGTGTGTGTGTGTGTGTGTGTGTGTGTGTGTGTGTGTGTATATATGTATGTATATATGTGTGTGTGTATATATGTATCTGTGTGTGTGTGTGTGTGTGTGTATATATACACACATATATACACACACATATATATATATACATAAAAAAAATACATATATAATGCTGTGACAAAGCGAAACACAATGCAGTTGTACATGGAGCAGAATAGGATGCTGTGACAGAGAAGAATAACATGCTTTTCCACAGAGCAGAATAGAATGCCGTGGTACATAAAGTTGAATAAAATGCCATGACGGAACGAAATGGAATGAAATTATACATAAAGTGGAATAGAATGTCATGCCAGAATGGAATAGAGCGCCAGTGTGCATAAGCAGAATAAAATGGGGACATATACGTATAATGGAATAGAATGCCTTCTCATTGAGCGGAATAGAATGCCATGTCAGAGTGGAACAGAATTCCATTGTTTTTACAGGGAAACAGGATGGGGCCATACACAGTGGAATAGAATGGTGTGGAGTAGAATATCATCATATAGAGCAGAATATAATATTGTCATAGATAGTTGTCATGTAGAGTGGAATAGAATACTGTCACAGAGTGGAATAGAATGTTGTGGAGTTGAATAAAGTCATATAGAGAGGAACAGATTATTCTCATAGATAGCTGTCATATAGAGTGGAATAAAGAACCGTCATATAGAAAGGTAGAGAATATTGTCATATAGAATGAAATAGAGTCCATCACACAAAACGGAATAGAAAGCACTGGAGTAGAATACTGTCACATAGAGCACAATATATTCTTGTCATAGAATGCTGTTATGAAGAGTGGAATAGAAAAGTACCATTTAGAGTAGAATAGTGTACAGACATATAGAGTGGAATTGATACAGAACAGTGAAATGATTCCACTGTTTGGTGTAGGAATGAAACAGTGGAATGATTGTTGACTGGAGCCAGTGTGGGACAAAATGGGTTTCTGTGGGTTTCCTGACTCCGCTGCTCAACTTCGCTCTGTCAAAGAAATGCAAACAGAGAAATCAAATCTCTTGGCCAAGGCAAAGTTAAACTCAATTCAGTTACTTTACTGTCATCTCTGTATAGCAGAGACAGTTTTGCTAAGGCATGTTTGAAAGCATAGTACATACATGCCCACAGTCATCTACAGTAACTGAACTGTTTGATTATTAGCTCAAACTGTGACTACCAATAAAACCTCTTTAAATAGCAAATCCTTTATACACAGCTTGTGAGTAATACTCAATAATCAGTGTGTATCTGCAGGGACAAAGTAGAGCTGAAAATAAAAAATATGTTGAATGTTTGATTGTGTATGCAGGTTAACTTATGACCATTGACTGGAGATCCTACTTTTTTTTAATTTAACCTTTATTTAACCAGGCAAGTCATTAAGAACAAATTCTTATTTACAATGGCTGCCTGGCAAAAGGCAAGAGCCTCTTGAGGAGAAGGGGACAGGGATTAGAGGGGTATCCAAAGATACAAGAAACAGCAACACATACAACATTCATTACATAAAAGACAAATAGTATAAAGTGGCTAACAGAGAGCAGCATCACATAGTACAGCAACATCAAAAGTAGCACACACATGCAGCAGGACGGACAATGTAACATCAGCAAAAATAAAACAAGTAATGCAACAAATAACAACAAATATACAAAGACAGACTGGCAGAGCAATAACAATAGCAGCAGGAACAAGAAACCTACAATGAGCAAACAGAAAGTAGCCGACAGACAGAAGTTTTGATAGAAATATTACTGGGTCAAGAAGAGTTGCATATTTCAATGAGAATGTCCAAAATCGAGTTTTTGAAAATTGACTGTTGTACATCAGTTCCTATCTGTGTGTAACTGTGTCAAAAGTAGGGTTGGGAATCTCTCTGTGATAGACGATTCGATATGTATCTAGATACACGGGTTACGATACGATTCAAAAATGATATTTTTTTTAATACAGAACGATTTGATACGATTCGATACAGTGTGGGACTAATATGATTCGATACAGTGCAGGAATGATAAGATTCGATACGATTCAACATTATTTTATGGTTAACATTTGTTGATGTAGACATTAATCATACATTATAAAATAAAGAATTCTATAAAAGTGACATTCTTACAGTGTTTTCAAATTTGTAAAAGACCACATCCCCAAGCATTGTTGTTGTATGTCACTGGTAAAAATAAAATAAAAATACAAACAACAACAAAATCACATGTCAAATGTATTTTTACATTGTAAATGTATTATTTTAGACATGGACCAAAAAAGACTTGCTGAATGAACATCATTTTGTTGGATGGGATCAATATAAAAATGAGAAGAAGTTTTAAACTTTAAGTGAAGTGAACTTTAAGTAAAATTTAAGTGTTTTAAACCTACTTGTTGTGTTGTTTTTAGTGTATTGTCTGTGTTTTTGTATGTATCTTATATGGACTTGAGTCTGGAATAAAGTTTATCATAATGCAGTACAATATAAACATAAAGCAGAATAAAATAATAACATGCAATGTAGGGGCAGAATCTGACATCGCCTGTTATTAGTTGATATCATAGACTCTGATGACTAGCAACTTATCATTGACAGCATGTCAGACTGTTTCTCTGTGTTTGCTACACTACATCACTGATATTTCAAAGGAATAAATTACTTATTGACTTATTCATACTTCAAAAACAGCATCAATAAGTGATTAACATAGGGGGGATCAAAATAAAATAAATAAATAAATACATTAAAAATCAACCAGCCACCCTCCTCCCCTGACAAGTAAAGAACAGTCCCTAAAGTGTGGTGAGGTTTGTGGAAATGTGAACGGCTCGTTTCTCCTCTGACACGTCACATACCTGTGTGCCGCCACGGCTCAGCTGTTCAGGTATTTCTGGGCAGTCATCATGACACCGATGAAGACTTCTTGGACCTGGAGCTGGGCTTCTCGGTTGCTGGTAAGCTGTTATTTTGTGCCGCCAAGCACTATGGCCGCCGTATTTGACAGGAATATGTATTTCTGTCTGTGTCTGTGACCCCTGTTCAACCTACAACCGGCAGGATTCGCCTTTAGTTTCTGCTGCGGCTTGACTGCTCTCTCGTTTATCCAACCAGCATTAGCTTCTGTTCCTCATCTCCACCGGTCAAGCTGGCGCTGATGTTTACATCCATTATCGTTGTCAGTAATGCCTGCTACAGAGCATGCCGCCAGGTCTCATGTTATTTTAGAGATGCAAATTGTTAAAGCCAGTCAACCCAGTGCTAGTCTCGCGATACCCGATCCATGACTCTACTATCAATTCATCTAAGGATTCATGGCTGATTCGTATCGGTTGAGGAGGCTGCTACCGACGCAGCTGTATCTCTGGTTTGTCAAACCGGATATCCGGTCGTATCGGTTAATCGTTCCCAACCCTGGTCAAAAGTTCCGTAGTCTACTGCTGTTCTGAATGAGAAGGTCTCCCATCTCATTTTCACCACAGATTGAAGCAGAAAAGTGAGAGAACTCATTTTTGTCTTTTTTTTCTTCCTCTCCCTGCTCAGTGCGTTTCTTTTAACAGCCAGCCAATTCGTTCCAGATGGTATAGAGTTAACTCTCCTCTCCTCACATCTACTCTCAACATGTATAAATGCTACCTTAACAATTTAAACAATCGGCCTAAATTACTACACACCATAGGAAATAATAAAGAATGTAGAATGTGGACACAGAGATTCAGATATGAGGATTTTCTTCATTTCTCACTTCAGTAATATTGCCAGTTGAAAGCCTGTGTTGTATAACCATTGGTCCTCCTACGTCAATGTGATTAGATGTGGTGGCCTGTAACTTTCTTTTGACACTGTATAAACTACATGAATTATTATTTATTAATAGCTATTAGTGGTTGTACAGTATGGAATGTATTGGGAATAATCATAGTTTACAGTCTTGCCCCTGTGGAGTTTAATTAATAAAAAACATTGTGTGTGCTTTTGTATTGTGCAATAACTGTTCATTACATTGTATTACTTATTACAATATTTAGATTAATTTGCCAGCTATATCTTGGTTTTAGTCTTGATCAACTAGAGTAGTTTTTCTAATTACTATTAAGATATTCTGCTTGTATCCTAATCATGTCATTAGCCAAACACAGAGTATGAGTATTAAAATTAACAAGGCTGCAGCACCTACACAGCGCATGGACTGCTGAGTACTGCAGTGTTTATTGGCCTTGAAAACTCATTTTGTTTTAACCCCAGTGTGAGTAGACTTGGTATTTGACGTGTCTCAGCTGGAATGTGCACCGCAATTAAACAAGTTAACTCTTGTTACCTGAAAGAGGGCAGATTCCCTCACACAGAACTCATCCTCTCATTGTCAGCGCTCTCTCTGTCTGTTTCTTCCCTTTTGTCTCTCAGAGCAAATAAGCAGTGTCTCTCATTAGAACTCTGTAGAGCTGCAACGAATAAGGGTTTCATTATTGATTTAAGTTTATTTTTACATTAATTGAATAATTATTTATCAGAAAATTAAAAAGAATATGTCCATCACTTTTTTTTTCCCAAAGTCCATTTTGACATCTTCAGCTTACCTGTCTTGTCTAACCAACAGCACAAAACCCAAAGATATTCAATGAACAATAAAAAAATAGCAGCAATGTATCATAGCTGAGATTACTGAACAAGACAATGCTTTTTTTTTTTTTTTTTTTTTTTTTTGCTTTTTTTGCTTAATGCATGACTTCAGTGATTAATCACCTATCAAAACTGCTGCAGATATATTGTCTGTTTTATTAATTGATTAATTTTCTCAGCACAGATAGTGGGTCTCATTCATGAAAAGTGAGTAAATCTGTGTGTAGATTTGCACATAAAAGCCTACTCTACTAAAAACCTACTCCGGATTCAGGAACGCTGCGGGAAACTCAGATTTGATCGTAAACAGGTGTGTATGATGATCATGAATGCCAATCCATCGTAAAGTGACAGCGCGCTCCCGGTAATCAGCAATTAGCATAAATCCCCGCCCATGAATAGCCAATGACCACCATATAAGGAGGTGTAGGTGCTTCCTGTCGACCTGTCAGTCATGGCGCAGAGAAAGAAGCGGAGATCAAAATAATTTTGGGTGAAGTGGACAACATGTGGAAAACATTTTATTGTCTTCAGTTAGTAGTGGTGTGGCAGGCAAAGCAAAGGCCTGGAGGGAGGTAACACATGCTGTTAATGTTGTCTCCGTCGTACAAAGAACCATGTCAGAGGTGAAGCGTAAATGGTTTGATATGAAACTGGAGGCAAAGGAGCGCATAAGCACACACACCAAAAAATGCAGCGGTCACCAAACAAACAGAAGATTCATTTGTGGGGTTCTGAATGAAGTGGGAACAGGAAACCAGAGATGTTTTGTGCGTAATGGATAAACTCTAAATCAGTGATGGCTGTCGGAATGTAGAGCTATTTAACATTTATTTTAACAAATGATACGGATAACATGTAGCCTACAGCAGTTTGTGTGCATCGTCCTCAAATTATTTGAATCTTAATAGCCTAAAACTCTGTTTGATACAACGTAAATTAATCATTTTCAAATCAGATTTATTCATTCAAACGATCGTCCTCCTTCCACCTGCTGCCCCTGCTGAACCCAGGCATCGAGGCCAAAGAGGCTGTGATCCGGCTGTCCTTACGGATATTTTTATTATCATCATTCAACGTGTAGAAAGAACGTGTAATCTATTGAGTCGATTTACGTAGATAATTCACAATCCTGAACCTAATCTGGATCTTAAACCTAATTGCCAAATAATTTAACTAAATGTGTTATATTTTTAATATTTTGTCATGTTTAGATTACGTGTTTCAAAGGCATCTGTGTATTGTGTACATAACAGAGCGCGATACGAATTAATATTTTGTCATTTCCAATAGTGAAAAGCAATATTTATGTGCTTTACTAAATTTACACAAGCACTACGAGTGGTCAGGAGCAGGAGTAGATTTTGTTAGTAGCTACGAAAAGATCGGAGCTACTAAAATATTGATGAATGCGGACACGCACGTAAATTTCCGTCTGCGAACAGTTTACACACAGATTCGTTCTGCTCACGTTTCATGAATGAGACCCATTATTTCTCCATGGTGTTACCCACAGTATACATGTGCACCACCTGGTAATGATCGTGCTTTTGAAGTTTTCTGGTTTCGGGGACCAGGATAAGACTGTTGCCCTGTTTTGGAACCTGTGGCATGTAAACACCTTATCCTCTGTTTTGGAACCTGTGGCATGTAAACACCTTATCCTGGTTTCTGAACATTCTTTGGTGGTAGAGAACATAGTGGCTGAAATGGTGTGAAGTCAAGACACACCTGCAGGCAGGTGAGCTGAAACTTGGATACTGTTATGATCAGGTATATAGTAGTGTTGTCATGATACTAGAATTTCTAACTTTGGTACTCTACCTTAAAAGATATCAATATTCAGCACCATTTTCGATAATACAGTGAAAATCTGACATTGATGGCATAAAATTTGAAATCTTTATTAATAGATAAATGTGACTTGGCTATAAAGCAGTTCTTATTAAATTAAAATGAATTTTCTATTTTTGGTTAGTAGCATATAACAGCAGAATGACTGTAGTAAACATTAACCAGTCCCTCCAGGATGTTGCAATGTTGGGATCACCAAAGTTAAGTAAATTCAGCCATTACCATGTGAATTCTTGCAACCTTGCAATTTTGTCCAATCACCGCAACTGTACTGCAGATTTGACAATTTAAATGGGTAAAATCTCATTTCCAATTTCTTTGTAAACCTGCATACAGTGTATTAATTTGCTTAGCCCCTCTTTCTGTTTATCATGAGACTGCTGCTGCAGAACCAGAGCTCTGTGTTTGGGACAGAGTCACACACACGCAGTGACAGGGCTAACTTTTAACATCACATGGCAGATGTTACCTAATGGTTATCAAGAGAATTCACAACAGAGTGGAGCAGTTTTGGTGTTGGTGTAAGATTAACGGCTCTGTGTCGGATGTTAACCACTGCTACGGGGCTTCTCCCCAGTGGTAAAATATGACAAGTAGGGATGACATCACGTTGTGCTGTGTTAGTTTGTGCTAACCTTGCAGACTTGTTTGACTGTGTGAACACAGCCTCCCTCTTTCATTCATTATATGACCAGTATCAAATTCTCATATTTGGAATAAAAGTGGAATATTAGTGTGCATGTAAACATAGTCAGTGTCAGTCCTCATTTCTTACTCTGTCATCATCACCTAGACTAATGTTTTACTCAGTGACCAAAACACTGTATACTGTACCACCTTAAAGCATTGTTAGTAACCTCCTGTCACACAGCTGTTTTGAAATCACATGGCTATGAATGCAGCTTACTGTAACTAGGAAAAGTGGAAATAACCTTACAAACATCTGGCCAGCTAGTACAAGTATGAAAAACATAGGCTGATGAGCCCTTCTGTAGAACAGAAAATCTTACCTGTACATACCTGTCTATTATACATGTTGTCACGTGATCACTGGCTCTAATAGTTCCCCGTGATCACTGATGGTATAGTAGTAAGTATTGCCATTATCACATGTAACATCTTTGAGTATTCAGTCAGCAGCAGCAGCCACAAAGTTGTACAGCTTGTCAGACAAGCAGACCAGCCACCCCCTCACCCCCCAATGCCGTCAACTCACCATGCTGTCAGTCTGTAAAGCAAAGTGCCTCTACTCAGCTCTCTACTGAGTCCACTTATATCACTCAGGCTACAAAGAAAAACAACATGCGGACTGCGGAGTGTATGTGCACGCACATGCACTTATACACCGGTTTTTGTCTTTTAGTGTCGGAGAGAGAGACCGAAAGAAAATAACAGAGACTGGAATAAAGCCCCAGTATGACACACCTTGAAACAAAAGTGTGTTGGGAGTGACTCTGAGCTCTGAACAGTTACACTCACACACCTCTGTGTAGTGAGGTGTGGCTGTAGTAGTGGAATCCTGCAGTGTAATGAGGCTTGTGAATGGAGAGAGAAGCACTGTGGTGGCTTTATTTACATGCTGCGATTTCCAATCCGGGGGGGGCGCGCGCCATCCTCTGAATCTGAATTACATACAGTCACGGCTAGAAAATGTCTTTCAGGAGAACTCCATTTAATTTGTTAGATGTCAGGCTTGGCTTGTGCTTAATTTCTTTAATTTAAGCCTAAATGAAGCCTAATGAAGGCAGAACTGTCATTATTATCCAAGGAGGGATATTCCTTCAACTGCTCAACCTATCCACCATTAGGTAGACAGACATATGTTTGACCCTCTTATATGCCTTGCATTAAAATGTGTCTTGTATCAAGATATGATTTACTTTCACCTGGTATTAATGTGTCTCTGCTGTCTACTTTGAGATCTGATTACTCTGTTAAACAATTGAACGTCCCTCCTCTTTTTGTGCAGATCAAAAAACAAAACAAAAAAAATACACTTTTGATATGAATAGCCAAGTTTTGCCTGTATACTTAAATCAAACAAATCTGAAAACAGACAGTTTTCACGACAAGATCTCATCTTGACTCCACCCATGACCGTCCTGAATATCCATAAGCTTTCTTACTTGTTTATTCATGGTAGTTTAGCTCACTAACTAGCTAATGGCTACTACCTAGCTGGTTTGAACAGCCATTAATGATTATGTATTTCAGCCCATGTAGTTGTTGTATGTGGACTGAAAACCATAGACTGTATAAAATCATGGAGGTAGCCACAGTGATGTCACGCATTGGTTTGTAGACCCTTGTTTTTAGGCCTTGAGTTTGGCATTTTGGCTGTCTCCATTTTGGATCTTCTGGAGCCAGAAGTAACCATATTTGGATCAAGAGTGTGGAGTTAACGCTAATGCTAGTGGTTAGCTTGGTTAGTGAAGTGCATTTACAGCTATGATTGACTGTGATAATGCAAATGCAATGCTAATGTTTGCTTGTGAAGAATGGGTTAAAAACCATTAAAACAAAATGTACTTACAAAAAAACAACAACAAAGGTCTGACTCATTAGAGGGTCTCTCAGTACATGTAAATGCTGAGCTTTTGAGGCGACCAAAATGTTACCATCAACTTTCATTAACTAAAAGTTAATGAAAGTTGATGGTAACAAAGTAAGCAGTTTTTGGCACTTAAGTGGTGGCTTCATTTCTTAGCCCTGGAGCTTGCCGCCAGTTGCAAACGCAATGGCATTTATACTTGTAGTTACAGTGCATCCCTGACTGGTCCCTGGGATGGTCTGGGTAATCAGATCAGCTTTTACACCTGTACTTTCATGTGATCAAGCACTATCCGATTTCAATCCAATTACCCAAACTGCATTTAATGTCAGGTGTAAAGGGGCTCTCAGGGGAATCTCATTTGAGGAATCTGGTTGGTTGTTGAATTTTGGTGTTCTACAGCTGCTGCAGCCTGTAGAGGCATATTTTTCTGCACTGCTGGAAATGCTACTTTTTAACTCACTGAAATGTCCTTACCTCAGCAGACCTCAACCTGTCCTTTTGCATAAATATTAATCTGCAGAAGACATGCACTAGTGCAGTCCATGTTTACTTTGTTCAATCTGACACAAAACTATCATGACTGAACTTTGTACAAACAGCTTTTTTATGAAATAGATTGTTAGAGTGTTATATGTAAACACTGTCGCTTGACCTTAAAATACCACAGTGCTCTCTGACATGTTATGTGTGCATGGGCTATTCGTATGGTTGTGTATTTGTGTGTGTGTCCTGCGGAGGACAGTGGATGTAGTGGTGTGTGAAGTCCAAAGTTTCTGTTGACATTATAGCAGTACATTGTAACAGCTTCACTGACTGCACAGTTGCTTCTGAAAAGCCACAGTACATGGACAGACTTCTCTCCTGCTTTTTCTCTTTTCTTTTGTTTTATTAAATTGTATGGTGTTGGTGTTATTTTGTCAAGTAAGTCGATGATCTACAATAAATGTAACATATTTCCAAGGTGATGTATGCATATACGTACTGTATGTATGTATGTGTACATATGTGTGTGTATGCAGAGAAAACCAATTAAGCCTCTCCTGGATTTAAATAGCAAATTTTTTGTAAGGGTAAGACTTTAGAATATTGTCTGGAATGTTATACAGTGGGAACATTTTGTTTTCCCTTTCCAATTTGTGTCCTTTCTTACTCTACCCACTTGGTTTCTGGGTTTAATCAGAAATAAGCTGCTGTTGCCAGTTTTGTTTATGTGTCTTAAATCTTGTTTTACGCAGCAAAATATAAATATAGCTTTACAAAACCTCTAGCTCCTAAAGTGTGGAAGCACAGAAGCATTCAGCACAAAGGTCACTAAATATAAAGCAGTCCACCTGAGTGTGATATGTTGTCTCTGCAGTGCTGCACACGCCGACCTGTGAGACTCTTGTGCAGCCTTGACAAAGGCCAGCGAGAGCAGAGATGTAACACGAGATTGTTCCTGGAGAATCTAGGGCAAGGTTCCTTCTGCACACATGTGTCGGTCTGTGTGTTCAGCTTGCCTGACTGCTTCCAAGTGTGCATGCATATATTTATTATGCGTGTGCACATTTACTGGCTCTGTGATGGGATTTGTCAGCAAATGTGTAGGTTTGAGAGAGCATTGCTGTGTGAAAGTATGGGTGTATGTGTTTTAGAACAGGCGTGTGTATGTATGATAACTTTTTGTCTGTGTGTGTAGTCATACTTGGTTTTGTGAATGCTTGCTGGCTGTGTGTGCGCGCTCATGTGTTTGTGTGTCCCAGTGTAGCAGATGAAGGCAGGGAGGGGTGTTCTACTGCTGGATCCATTGATTGGTTCCATACAGACTGAAACTTGACCTTCACAGCAGATGTCTGTAAGGCTGCCAAAGTCATGCACGCACACACAGACACACACAAGACAGACAACTCTACCCTTATTATGTTGCTCTTGTTTACAGTAAGTCTGTTTCTTAGTATTTTTAAATCTATATGTCTTATAACCCTGTCTTCATCTGTGTGCAGGGTTTACTATACATTTATTTATTTGTGGTGGCCTGCCACAATATCAACATTGCCCGCCACATATTGATTTTCTATTTTTGGAGGTGCATGCTTTTGCTCTCTCTCACTGTCCCTCTTTCTCAAACACATTGACAACGGACCTGTCAGCATCTGTTGTTTTTCCAACATACTTTAGATGAACCTAGCTGCATTCCCATGGAAACAGGTCATGCGAAATATAACAGCTACATTAGTTTGGAAAATAGAGATGTGGGGCATTGAAATAGTTGAATTTACAGTTTATCAGACCACAAAGAAACTATAATTAGCTAACTAGGGCACCACAGTCCCTCCACTAGTGGCAACACTGGGCCTAAAGGTGGATTTAAGGTTGTGCGTCGGCTCTACGCCTACACACATGGCCTACGCGTTGTGAACATTTGCTTTTGGCCTTAAAAGATAGAAACAATACATGAATAACTATAAATAATTGTAACCAGTTAAGCACAGTTAAGTTTGGAAGAGAGAGAGGTGAATTTATGTTTGAGAAACTCAAGCAAGTCCACTTGCTAAGATTGCAGTTAAATTTACTTAAAATGGATTTAAAGGTCATACACAAAACAGTTGTTAGTGTAGTGAGATGCACGACCCGGTTCGTCGTGTTTCTTGAGGATTTTATCGCAGAACAGCATTGTTTACATATGGTATGTACTTTGTTTGTTGATTTGTCTTTTCTCCTAAGTCCAAAACATTTCCACACTGCTGATTCATTCTCAAAAGCGGAGTAAATAATTGTCTTTTTCTTGGCTGCTTGCATAATTTACCTGGTGCTAGCACTGTATGACAGTATGCAGACAATGGGACTTTCAATAGAAAGATGTATTTCAGACATAATGATATGGAGTGATGTTTTAACTTTGCATCAGTAATATTGGATCATTGATCGCCGAATCGATGCATTGATCCAGACTGATGAATCCTTATACCCCTAGGTCTAACCTGTATAAAGTCAGTAAGAGTCAGCTTCAAATAGGTGTGTGTGTGTGTGTGTGTGTGTGTGTGTGTGTGTTGTGTGTGTGTGTGTGTGTGTGTGTGCGCGCGTGTGCGCACACCGTTTGTTTGATAACACCAACTGCAACAGACTCAAATATAAAGCATGCATGGAAATAATGTTCCAGCTTTTTCAGCATTGCTGGCTGTTGCGGAGTGCAGTTGGAGCCACATTAAGGCCAGTGCAGCACAGTGTGTCACCTTTCTGTAGTATTTCACAGCTCTCAGACAGCTTTAGCATGATGGAGAGAGAGAGAGGGAGAGAGAGAGAGAGAGAGAGAGAGAATGAGAGAGAGAGAAAGAGAGAGAATGAGAGAGAGAGAGAATGAGAGAGAGAGAGAATGAGAGAGAGAGAGAGAGAGAGAGAGAGAGAGAGAGAGAGCATTTTCAAAGTGTCTGCAGGGCATACTTGTTCTTTGTGTTTCAGAAATGAGAAACACCATTAGGCATAACCAGTGTCGATTGTTTAGATGTTGTACATGGTGTATTTTTTTTCATAAGCACACAGAAATGAAACATCTTTATGCAATTCTAGTATTTAGATGGACAACTGGAAAATTCATTAATACATTAGTAGTACCACTACCACTACACCACTTATGCTGCTACTATCACTGCTAGTAATATTGGCTCTATGATTACGCTGCTTTATTGCTTATACTGGGTTTTTTTTTACATTTAGGCCTACATTTTGTACATTTTCCATATTTATTTAGCCTATCTGCTGTGTCATGTTATTTGTAACGCATTTTTGCAGGGATCTTTTGGCTTAGAATTGTCAGTTTTTCCTCAAACATATCAGAATCAGGCTAAAAAAACCTCACCATTTATAATTTTTGAGTAACTGTAGATTGTAAACTCCTTGAAACTGTACAAATGCATGACAACATGCGGAGTAGTAGCTTAAGTCCTGTAAGAACAGTTACTTTCAAACTATTACTGGTACAGCCATTAATATGATCAATTACGTTGTTGCAAATGTTTCCACTACTACTGCTGCCATTGTTGTTTGAGTGCTGCTGTCACTATAAAGCCAGGCTGTAATGTTGATTCAGTTGAAAACTGGAGAATGATAGGAGACGTGGTGTGTGTGCCCACATACACTCCTTCCACCACAGTGACCACACTGAGCCTCTCTACCTGTACTTAAAGTCTTATATTAATAGTTTTCCTGAATGGTTTATTGATTTATGTTCATTGCCAATGAAGCAGAGATAAAGTCCAGAGGGTTTGCATAGCCATTGACTGCCAACCAGGAAGAAAACGGTCACATTTTTGAATAGTAACTGTGGAGGACTGTAGTGAATGAGCACATACACTCCTTCACACTGATAGCAGTCATTATTAAGCTTCTAGTGAACACTGATTGCAGACTGTTCGGCACTCTGAGCTTTCCATCAACATGAAACCTAATCACCTACTTTCTTATCAACTGTTACAATTAGGGCTGGGCCATAATTCAGTATTGTCAGTTATTAACTCACACTGGGATGGAAATCTGATATGATGATATTTTATCATCAATACGGTTGTCCAGTCTTAATAATTTCAACCAATTTGTTTATCATATGGATTCCATGATTTTAAGATTTGCCCAGTTCATTGCATATCTGTTGAAAATCTGTTTGATTATTACTCCAGTAATTGGTTATTCTTTGTAGTAGTGTAATTTGTATGACAACAACCATTTTGCTAATTACCATATTTGGTAATGGGATTTCCAAAATCTGTTTAAATAAAATGAAGTTGTGGTGAGCACGAGACACCAGATAAGTGACGTCAGTGCTATGTGCCATTGTTTCCTGACTTATAGAGTTTGACCTTGCTGTCACTAGCCTGCTGAAGACAGTTAATAGCATGAATCAGTGTTGACTTTGTTATGTGAAATGAGGATCCTGTACAGATGGATTTAGTGGGTAGAGAGAGCCAGAGGGGACTGACAGACAGACAGACAGAACAGACACACAGACACACAGACACAGACCTAGAAACACGCACGCACGCACGCACACACACACACACACACACACACACACACACACACACACACACACACACGAGGAGAAGAGGGATTTACCAATGAAGAGAGCGCAGTCTGTTATCTCCACATGATTCTGGGCTCAGTACACTGCCTGGCTGCTGCTGGGGAGAACCCCATACTCATGCATGTGTATGTGTGTGCTTATGTGCATGTGTACTTTGAATTCATTGAATGCAGATGCATCTCTTACCATGTCTTTAAGCTGTGCATACTCAAAGAGGTTTTCTAAACTTTACTGCTGATGTTCTTACTGGCAGTGAGTCAGGTTCCAGTTGTTTACCAGATGGAGAAATTCAGTCATGTCTATTGAATGAGACAGAGCACTAACAGCTCCAAGTGACAATAGTTTGAGCTAATTCACGTTTTCTGTGAGTTGGCCATACTATGAAATCAAACTCTTTGCTGTTGTCTTTTAAATACACTTATCCTCTGTGTGGGTTTGCTCAGCTAAAGATCTTATTGAAAAAAAGCTTTGTATCATATGGGTATTTGAAAAGGTAGGTCATGAATTATGTTACATTGTGCAAATAAGAGAACATAAACACGAATTCTTTACCAACCAAGTTTGGCCCTGATGGACTGTATCCGACACAACTTGATTCAGACTGTGTTAAAATTTAGTTTTAGTATTTAACATGAACAACTAAAACAGACAGAACAGTTAGCTAGTGTAGATTTTTTTTTTGGGAGGAGGGTTTTTGAACACAATACAAATGTACCATTTGAGGTTGTACTTAAAGTGTGATCACATTAGACTTCTGTTCACTGAAATGGCCCCAAAAATGGACATAATAACTAAATCTTGAGCAGAACACAAACTGTAAACGGTGAAAAAGTTAATGGCACATTGTTACTGTGGCTTTACTATTAATGGTCACCTGTGTGAATCTGCTGGAGACTCTGCTCACAGTTAACACATTTTATTTCAATTACAATAAATCAGCAAATATTAGCAGGATGGAAGTTTATTATGATCATACCTTAAAGCTAGAATAGGCAGTTTTATTTTGCTGTTATTGGCCAAAATTCCCATAATTACCTTTGATATCAGTGATTAACCACCGATTTTTGATCAGTTACACATGTTGATCTGTCGGTTCATTTTGCTGTCATTCATTCTGCGATTACTGCTAATAATGCTGTCCTAAGCCGACAACGTTGCTGTGGAAACACTATGCCCACAATCCAGTCTCCCTCTGGAGAGAGCCTGGTGAGTAAGCAGTTCAATTGTGAGCCGTAAAACTCCTTTAGCATGGTAAACTATGTGACCACCTTTAGCAGTGTTAACCAGTCTAGTGGTGCTAACATAGCACTCAAAGGGTTTTCCGGTTCAAAATGAAGTGGCTTACCCACCAGGGTGATCTGTGGTTAGACTGAAGGGTTGTCAGTGTTTTCCAGCAATTTGTTCCAACACTGCGACATTGTTGCTTGCTGTAAATGCCAAATGAGTAGTGCTGTTACCTAGCTAATCTTACCTCCCTCCTGACTGTGGTGGTGTGCAATGCAGAGCAGCCAGTAAACCCGTGGATACCGGAGGGTGGGCAGTAGGCATGTTTCAGAAAGTTCCTCAAGATGGTCTGCCAGCGGCCTGCCATGGTCTGTTGGCAAACGTCACAGAAACTAAAATGGTTAGTTTCTGTGACATTAACCCTAACCCTAACCCCCTAACCCTAAGGTTATAAGCAATCAGGTAGCTACTGTAGTTAAAGGTGATGACAGTAGTTGGACATCTGTGCTTCAGGACTGTGAAGTTGCTTTTTTCTCTGTGACTAAAAGGACATGTTAAGCTCAACAGCTAAAGTGGAGATGTGTCAACAGGATTATTGAAGGGTTGTCAGATAATGTTTGCTCTAACATTAACCAGAGGTGAGAGTCTAGCTTTCTCTAATCATTCTAAAATGAATACATGCATAATTATCATTATCATCATTATCAATAAATATAAAATGACAGATTAATAAAGAATTACATTGATAAGTCAATGAAAGACATTTTTTTAAGCAGTAGTCTTCCTGTTAAAATGACTGAATGGTCTTCTGCTTTGAGACAAGCAGGTTGTTGCTTATATAATGCCTACTCTGTTGTGTATGTGTAGTGCGCATGTAAGTGAAAAATATGCATGTGAGAATGTGCATGTTTGTGCTCCATTTTGCAGGAGGCAGGCTGTGTGTGTGCACATGCTCTTTTCGAGCCAGGAAACATGCAATTTGAAACGGTGGGATGGTGGAATTTCTAGCCCACATGCTGTAGCAGGAGACGGAGACACGTGAGCCGGTTGACCTCAAACCATCTCTGAGAGAGAGAGAGAGGGATGGGAGGGGGAGGGAGAGGGGTAGAGGGAGAACAGCACAGCGGTGAAATACAGACGCAGCCAGGAGAAATGAGTGTGCATTAAACAGAGGAAGAGAGGGGCAGGGGAGGAGGAGAGCCTGTGAACAAACAGTGAAAGATGTGTTTTAAAGAAATGTGAGGTGGAGAGAGATGGAGAAAAGCAGAGAGAACAGAAAGAGATGAAGAGAAAAGAGCCTGTTGGTGACATAATGTCCTGTAAATGAGTTTTCTCTAACTCTTTCTCTAGTAGCAATGATGGTTCAGCTCCTTAGAGCTCGGCACGAACAGTGAGACCAGTGTTGGCTGTTGTCTTCCCACAGGGGACACTAGTACGTACTGTATTCATCGTCAGATCAGCCGCTTTAAGGAGAGGGAAAGACAGACAGATGGAGAGAGAGCAAGAGCGAGCAAGCGAGAGAGAAAGACTGAGAGAGCGAGACGGAGGTTTACTGTGTCTGGTTTCAATTAACATGCTCAACAATCCTGCTGTGTTTGTCTCTTGGCTTTCACACATGAACATGTGAGGGTTGCATGTGTGTGTGCGTGTTATTTCATGTAGTGGGGCGTTACTCAGTCAGTACGTTTACATTCACAGTTTAGTCGAGGGCCATTTAATTGGACTCCTGTCCTTGTCCCAGGAAACAAGCATGGGAGGAGAATCAGTTTATTGACTTAAGTATGTCCGACTCCACTACGATAGGTGGTGGAGCAGCAAAAGCAACAAAAGCTGTTGTGATCAAGTGAGTCTAGCTGTGTTTCCAGCAACTTTTGAGCCACCAAATGTGGGTGTCTTGTAGTGATCTGTCTCTGTTTTTCCAGTAGACTAGTGCCACGAGTAGTGTTTTTTTATTGTTACCAAGATACCTCTGTGTTTCCAACTGGGTTTGTGCCATCATAACTGGGTATTTTAAGCCAAAATATTATATTTTCCTAACTATAATGGAGTGGTATTTTTATGCCTCAACCAAATGTTGTGTACAGTGTTGCTGAAAGGTAATGTTTCAATTTATCCTCTACACAATAACCTACAAATGTAACATATCCATGGTTTGCAGAAATGTACAATGCCAGCCATTCTGGTTTGTACAGCATTGCCCAGTCCAGACAGAGTGCCAATGTGTTGTTGTGTAAGAACAAATAAACAGTATTGGAATTTAAATTTGTTAATGATTCCTTTGAAATCAGAATTTTGGAACCGGTTCTAATTTGAAGCACACATAAAACATAATTAATAAAATGTAGACAGCATCAGCCACTCTGTGCCTGAGCAGTCCCATGCCAGGGTCATCACATCTCACACTGACAACAAACACACAATGGCTGCCTGCAACTAACAATTATTTTAATTGTCCAGAGTGCTTAGAGCCCAAGGTGAAGTCCTCTAATTATATTCTGAACCAACAGAACCCAAAGATATTCATCTTTCAATGACATAAAACAGACAACAACATCAAATCCTCATATTCGTAACCTGGTATCAGAAAATGTGTGGCATTTCACTCAATAATATAAAAAGAAAAATAGTTATAAATGATTCATATTATTATCAGCTAAACAATTAATGGACCAATTTTTTTCAACACTAATCTGCACCATTTTGGTAAGATCTACAAATGCATCTCTGTGTTCCACCCTGTCCAATCTTCACATTCAGTCATATGAGTCCTTATCACTGCTTGACTTTTATGCTGACAAATATATGACTAGCACTATAAAATCTTGGCACAGAAGTATCACTTCAACTCTGGCTGCTGGCTACATAGCAGACTCACCTCTTTTATACACTGTACAGAGCAGTGTAATGCTGTAAATGTTTTGTTAGTCGGTGTGAGTCATATATTTCTCAGTAGGGACAATAAAGATGTGTTGAACAACAGCAAAGTAGTCTATACGGATGCACTCAGAATTCTACAGATTCTGTGTGTGGCTGTCCTGCACATACTAAAGGGGAGTCTCACAGAGTGGATTTAAATCACACACACTGCACACTGCACACTGCACTACATATCACTACAAACAGGTTTGAGATGTCTTGAAAGCAAAAAGTTGTTTTATAAATTGTCTCCATGTAAAGACTTTATAACATATGTATGTCATTTTCAATCAGTTAGTTAATTAAGAGTCTGTTCTCACTATAGTAAAAACAGGATTATATTGAATTTCCGAAACACTATCACTCCTCTTAGTGTTTAGCCTAAGGCCCTTTTTTCACAACAGCAGTACCTGATTTTGCAACTTTGTGAAATATATAATTATTATTTTTATTATTCTACTGCATTGCTTAAATAGTAAATCAAAAAAATCCTCATAAATATGGTGCATTCTCAGTGCACACCCTGTAATTTAACCACTTCTTTCTTCATTGCATAATTTGAAGCTCCCTCATGTTTCTCATCAGTTTACTCTTCACTCTTTACCACTAGAAGCATTTTCTGTGCCTTGTTTACTGTAAGCTGTGGTGAACAGTGCCTTTTTGAAGCAGGAAGCAACATTGTTTGGGTGAATGGGAACATAGATTATGGAAAAAAATTAGTCTCACCCCATGTACTCCTTTTTGGTAAAAAGAAATGTGTTTTTTTGTGATAATCAAAAGAATCAATTCTGTATTGTCAGGTTTTAATTGAAATAAGTTTTTATATGGATTGTTTGCTTTCTTTCTTTTAACTCTACAACCCCAATTCCAAAAAAGTTGGGACACTGTGTAAAATGTAAAAAAAAAACCATAATGCAATGACGTGGTCTCCATTTCTGCATTTTGTGCTTTATAATGCGCAACATGTTCAATGGGAAACAGGTCTGGACTGCAGGCAGGTCAGTCTGGTACCTGCACTGTTTTTCTATGAAGCCACGCTGCAGAATGTGTCTCATTGAGTTTCCCACAGGGTTTTTTTTTAAATCCCAAATTAAATTGAATAACGGATGATGGATAACGATTCGTTTTCCGTTTGTCTTTTCTTTATTATCAAATAAAAAATGGGAGATGGATCATTTTTTTCCTTTTTCGTTTGGTCATTTCAAAACAAAAAAAAAAACGGATAATGGTTGGTTTTCCGTGTTTCAGTTTGTTATTTCAAAACGAAAAACGAAAGACTGCGAAGTACACAGACCGATGTCCCTGGAATAAGATATTTTCTGGATGGCAGCATGTTCGCTCCAAGACCTGTATGTTCCTTTCAGCATTCATGGTGCTTTCACAGATGAACAAGTTACCCATAATGACATAGGCACTAACAAACCCCCATACCATCACAGATTCTGGCTTTTGAACCTTGACCTGCCAACAATCTGGATGGTCCTGGATGATCCTCTCGTGTCACAACGTTATGAATGTCTTTGATATCCGAAAACAGTTTGAAAGGTGGACTCATCAGACCACTGCACACTTTTCCACTGTGTGTCAGTCTGTCTCAGATGAGGTTGGGCCCAGTCTGCAGCGCTTCTGGATATTGTTGATATATATGGCTTTGACTTTGCAGGTTAGAGTCTGATGCTATACAAAGTCTTTTATAACAATCATTTTAAATTGTTAACAGCTGGGCAGTCTGTCCATTTTTTTTCTGAATTAAGAATAAGTTGAATGATTTCACTAATAACAAAGACGATAAAGGCCAGTATGTAAAATTTCTCATGAGCCCTGTTTACACAGAGATGATGCTACAGGGCAACTACAGAGTCCCGTCTTTATGCCGCCTTTGCATTTTACACAGAACTATATGACGGTGGCATCATGCCGCTCCAGTGTGTGATTTTTAGACAGCACGACAGCATCACGGATTTAAAAGAGGCGTGATGGGCAGGATATGTAAGAACAGTGTAACAATAAACAATAACAAAGGCATAACATGGCATTAACAATCATTGACCATTCCTGTTACATGGTGGCTGATCTTGTCCTCTTCTCAAAAAGTAAGGAGCACCTGGACCTCATTGTTTTCCCAATTTGAGGACATTTTTAGCTGCACTTCTTCTCTTTTGAGTTAGCTGCTAAATGCTACTTTTTAAAGCGGTGGGTCGCAAGCATAACACACTGTCAAAACTTCATACTGATGCCGCCCATGATCCCGTCCTGCTGGCTGTCCTGTTTATACAGACCTTGTTTCGTCACCGTTACTACCACCGATGCCAGCTTAATGGCAAGGCAGCTCTGTCCCCCTGTTCTGTGATTGTACCTTTTTATAAAGAAGGGCGAGACGGCATAACAGCGTGAAATTCCCGCCTTAAACAGGCAGTGTAAAAAGGGCTTACGTCAGAGCAAAGATTGATCGCGGTTTTAGTTTGAGGCCGACTGAGACTGAGAAGTTACAATAGTTCATTGCAAACACAGAGACAAGCTTTTTCCCTGACACGGCAGAATATGTGGCCTGCTGCTCTGCTGGATCAATGTCAAACACCCACACACACCCCGGCACACACACATATACACACTCTGACTTTGTTGATGTTTGCGTCAAATAGTTTTGAGGTTGAGTCATAGCTCCTCTCTGTTTCTTCTGCATCACTATGTGTTTTTTTTTGTAACCAGCTCTACAGCTGTGTTTAAAGCTAGAGTCAAAAGTCCACTTCAGAACTGATGCAGCCTCTTTATCTTCAACTTAGCTGACATAGAAAAGGAGTTGAGGTTTTTTTTACGTTAGTGACACTGTGCCTTTAAAATAAAGGGAAAACTTAAGTTTCAGTAGTTTAAAGATAAAAAAAATATTGTGTCTGTTTTCTCAGCGCTTTGTTCCTTGTTGAAATGTGGACGTTGCTTTCCATGGTTTTGGCTTCACAGACCCGGCAGTAAACAGTCCTTGTAATGGCAAGACCATTCTTATATTTTTGGGCGCCAGAATAGCACTGTGAGGTTTGAGTCTTATGTGCCGTGTAATTAAGCTGGAACTAAATTTAAACCAAACTGTGATTAGATTTAACAAGTCAACAAACACAGACAGCACCGCAGCTTCGACACGCCACATACACGCTGTATTCTTAGATATATTTACATGTGTGTGTTTATTAGCTACTGCATTTGTACTCACAGGGAATAGGATAAAGTATATTGATTAATTGCAAAATAAAGATGCCAAGCTAAAGCTAAAGCTCCTGAGCCCATATTTTGGACTATTTGGTGTTTTTGGACTTCTACCTTTTACACAATACACACACACACACACACACACACACACACACACACACACACACAGTGGCTTTGCCAGAGCAGGGCTGACAAGTGGTCGTAATGATGCAGAATTATGAAAAGCTATTTTCCATGATGTCAGTCACTGGCCCTGACATGAACCCAGAAAGACTGAGCTCAGTCTGGAGCTGTCAGTCAATCTGTCTGCTGCTTTCTCTCTCCCTCACTCACTCTGTCACCACCACCATTTGTGATAACTTCTCATTATAATTGAGAGTCTGAGGAAAATATCTGGAAGGGGAATGAGACGGATGGTGAAATAGAGAGGAAGGGAAAAAGAGAGGGACAAAGTGGACATGTTAAAGTGCAGCAGTGCAGGAGAAGGAAGAAAGGGAGAAGTGTCAGAGTGTGCCAGCAGTGTGTAACAGTGTGTAAGTGATAGTAGAGCAGTGCAAGTCAGACACATCCAGCCAGAGGTCAGCCAGGCTGCTGGGCGTCCTGTCTGCAGACAGAGGCCCGCACTCCGCTCCAGCACTCTGGTTTCAAAGCTTCGTTATCGTCCGGCAAGGTTCATGTCATCTTTGACACCATGCTGCTGATGATCATCATCCACAAAAAAAAAACAAAACTTTAATCTTTAAATCTTTAATCAGGATGATTTAAATACACTGAGTAAACAAGAAAGGGCCCCAACAGATGTTACTGTGAGTATAAGTGGGGATGGAAACTAGTGCTGAAACAATTAGTCAGTTTATGGATCAGCCGTTTGCCAGAAAAATTAATCATCTTCAGTTTAAACTATCAATTAATTAGTTGTTATTTGTTAAGCATCATTGCAAACATCATTTGGTTCCAATGTCCTCAATATGAGGATTTGCTGCTTTAATGAAAAGTTAGTACCTTTTGGGTGTAAAAGTTTATTTTCGGGCTGTGGAAACTTTTTCTTTGGTCCGAGTAGCTTTACTGCTGGTCTTTAACCGTTATTGTAACATATATTTTAAAGACCATATATACACTGAACAAAAATATAAACGCAACACTTTTGTTTTTGCTCCCATTTTTTTTGAGCTGAACTCAAAGATCTAAAACATTTTCTATATACACTAAAGACCATTTCTCACAAATATTGTTCACAAATCTGTCTAAATCTGTGTTAGTGAGCACTTCTCCTTTGCCAAGATAATCCATCCCACCTCACAGGTGTGGCATATCAAGATGCTGATTAGACAGCATGAATATTGCACAGGTGTGCCTTAGGCTGACCACAATAAAATGTGAAAATATATTATAGCCTATACTGAGCCTGTGCGCACGGCACGCTTGAGCGCATCCGTCTGAGGCTGTAGATCAATGCCAAATTTTACCACTTTATCAATCTAACTTGTAGCTGTTTTTTCGTTATCTTTTGAATTTAATATGAATTATGAAACTGTTTTTGTCACACTTAAAGGGACCACACAATTTTGGTATTTTTGACTTCCTCTATGTCTCTAGTTTACATTTTGGTATGATAGACCTGTGTGTCTAGTAGCTTAATAAATTTTTTTTGGATGATCTTTGGGCCCTCCCTAAAATTGAAAATAGTCAAAATTGAGGCTTCTCCAAAAGGGACAGTGTCTGCCTGTCACATGAATCTCGGGAAATAATTAGCAGAATGTCACCAAATTTGGACTGAATGTTAACAGATTAATTGTTTAAAGTTTCAACAAGTTACTTTTGGAGTGCGTGACACAAGTGTATTTTGAAACGACCGCAGACTGTAGGGCTGTCAAAGTTGCTCAAAAATGACGTTTGAGTATTCCTTCTAAAAATAACTCGTAGGTTCGAACCATTCGAATATTTTTTCTTTATGTCCACAAGAGGGCAAACTAATACAAGGAAACATACATATATATGTATTAATACAAGGAAACATAACTTGTAGGTATTTTTATTTCAACATAAAGGTCTTTGAAAGCATTTACATACCTACACATTAAAACACATAAAACAATTATCTAAAACATTACGTTATAAACGACCGTGGACCTCTCGTGGACCTCTCGCTCTAGCGGACTGTCACCTGCTCAACGCACATAAATGCTATAAATGCTGTACACAACAGTAAGGCTATAGACATGATATTCTATTCAGACCAGCAGCGCATAGGCTCTACAGTGCACGGCACTGCTGATTGACCATTTTATTGCAGCACAGAGTGTCTGCCAGCAACCAATTACTTGCAGAGGCTTCCTACAACTTGTTTCAACGGTTCTGATTTAATCAGAAGACAAATTAAACAGGATGACTAGCCAATGTGAAAATCAAAAGAAAGAATAATGTACTGAAGGAGACTGGTGTGCCATCACATTTTTTTGTGGTTTGAGAGCAAAGATCCAGTCGCCAGTGTGCAAAACTCCGCAATACAATTAGCCCCCCCCCCCCCCCCCCCCCACACACACACACACACACACACACACACACACAAAAGTCTGAGTAATCTTAAGGAGAAATCTTTATTCAGTTGGACAAAGAATAATAATATGGAGAAAGATTTAAACACGGTTGAGTCTTTGCTGAATCAACCCATAGAGAGCCTCAGTCCACCTGGCAGGTCTCACTCTCTGTTCTCTGGTTTTGGATGCGTCTCCTCTGTTGCTGTGGGGCCACAGTGTTTCCAGCTGTCATTACGAAATACGTTGTAGTGCTCAAAGTGTTGGTTGAGGTGTTTACACAGCTCCAATTTCTTAGTTCTGATGTGTATTTCTCTCTCTTTGTTACTGACAGACTCTGCAGTATTTTGTTTACATCCCCAGTGTTTACTGCCATGAAACCCACAGTGGAGGGAAAGCACTGACTCCAGACTACAGACACTGTAGAACTGCTTAATCTGTCCCCTGTGGATGGGGGATGTGTGTGTGTGTGTGTCTGTGTGTCTGTCTGTCTGTCTGTCTGTCTGTCTGTCTGTCTGTCTCTCTCTCTCTCTCTCTCTCTCTCTCTCTCTCTCTCTCTCTCTCTCTCTGTATGCGCGTGTGTGTATGCGTGCACTTTCTAATACCTGGTTAAACCACTGTAGTATTTAGGTCTGCTATTGAACAGATAAAAGCTGCAACTCTGTGTGTGTGTGTGTGTGTGTGTGTGTGTGTGTGCATGCGTGTGTGTGTGTTTAAGTGAGTGAGAGCGAGAGAGAGACACACATCATTACAGGACAGATAACAATGGTATATTTAACTATTTGATGAAACGATCAGCAGACTTTATCTTTGGCCTGTTGTGTGATATTCTTACCTTGATATTGATATTGACATTGATGTGTGTGTGTATATCTGTATATAATAACAATTTTATATTGCTACAAAAATATAAATTGCTCCATTCAAGTTTCTTGCCAGAAACTAAACTTTACTAGATTACATTTAAAAATACCATGATAATGTTGTAATTAACCTTCACCCAATACTGATTTTTACTGAATAGAGCTTGAATGCATCATAACATAACCCATAGCCAATGCTCACTAGCTCTTCTGCCAATTTCAACATGGATTTGTTGTTCACAATGTAGTATTATCTGGGAAAAATAGGGTTCGCGCCGCTGACCCACTGAGAGCGAGTTTACTGCATCCTTCTGTCCTGAAGGAGTCCCAGAGATGATCTCTGTCAGTCCCAAACACGTTTTCTGTTGTCCCTCTGGATGATGGAATGCCTTTACTGTGGATCTCTGCTTTTTAGCCTGCACAAAATTAATGTGACACAACAGAAAAACATTGGCCACTGCCATCAGTTAATGTCATGTTATTTACCAACAGGCTAATGGTGGTCAACAAGGCCAATGTTGGCAGATACCGATGTGTGGCTGATAAATCAGTGCATTCCTTATTGCGTGCAGCCTTACACACAGGAGAGTAATCAGCACCTCTCAGTGAGGTTTACAGAGTTTACACTGGGGACAGAAACAGCATGGTACCCAGTATTGGATATCAGAATCTGTATCTGTTCTATCCTAATATAGAAAACTTTGATTTCCTGTTGAGGTTAGAATTTATGTTTAAAGTCCTGCTCAATAGTGTATTTCTTGTGTTTTTTTTTTTGTTAAAGATATTATTATGGGCATTTTTTGCCTTTAATTGACAGGATAGTGAAGTGTGAAAGGGGGAGACAGTGAGGGAGAGAGAGAGGGAGAGACATGTAGCAAAGGGCCACAGGCCGGAGCCAAACCTGGGTCGCTGCGGCAACAGCCTTGCCAAAGTAAAGCCAAAGTAAGAATGAAACACTGAATGGATGCTGTATGAACTGATTACAGTCTCTCCAGTCTCCACATGCTCTGATGCCCACTGAGTCCAGGGAGAGAGGAAACTGTTTTCATAACTGTTCTTTGTTTTAGCACGGCAGTTTCCCCTTCACCGTCACAACACACAAACACACAAATACAAGAGATGGAGAGAAACACTGAGTGTGGCTGGTTAGATAACTGTTAATGAATGGACTGTTACAAAAGATTGTGGTTAGCCTTCTTTGTGTCGAAGAACAATTATTCCTTCTACATGCATGTCTGTGTGCTAAATACTACAAGATGGTTCAATCAGTGACACATTATTATGTCACAAAAATCAGGTAATGTTGCTGTAATATGACTGGATTGGTAAAGTGACCTCAAGTACAGTTTTGATTTGAGACCCGTAGTTTAAGTTGTATGATCATTGGTAGCTGGGCCATACTAACACATTGTGTCACACTGTGCTGTGCTCTTATCTATTATAACTAACTAGTAATTATTACTTTCACAGCATACCAAATTGAACAGCTGTGTATTCCTTTTCTAACTATGTTAGTTTATGTGTGTAAGTGGCAAAAAGGCAAGCTAAAATTGAGAGAATGAGGACTTCAGTGTGTGATGTTGTAAGGTGACGCTTTCTAGAGTCATGCCACATGTGGCATCTGCCTCCAAGTCCCTGCCCTAACAATTATTCAACATTTTGATAGACTGAGAAATTCCTCAGTCTGTTTAATCTAATTTTGGGGACTCTATATCTCCTGTTGGATGGCAACAACTGATACTCTTCAAATTAAATATGCGTTGGGTCAGACGAAATTTCGCCTGCTAAGGACAACATTCTTCTAGTATATGCGGCTTTAAAGATTGGCTCAAGTGTTTGACCTACAATCTTAGAGCAGATATTTAGCAGTCTCTCCAATCAAGCTTTAAGTTGTATTGAGAGAGAACTATACCATACACTAACTCGATACTGCATAACACACATGCAATAAATTGAAAGAACAGTAACAGAATAGGTCTACTTGTAGCAAAAGATCTTAGTCTCCTAAGAAAATAAATGCGTTGTTGTATTTTACTACAAATGTAATCAATGTGTGCACTCCATGATAGAATCCATGATAGAGCAGCGTCCACATGGATGCCTAAATATTTGTAGGAAAAAACTTGTTCGATGTTTGCGTTATTGATAATGACAGGTGGAGGATATGAGTTCTCTGGAAGACCAAAAATAAATTATTTTGTCTTATTTGCATTGATGATAAGTAAGTTCTTCTCACATCACTCCACCAGTCTGTCTGTATGAGCCTGATGAATACTGGGGTCGTCTTAGGTCCCCAACAAAGACAACAGTACAGTATCGTCAAAATAAACGTATTTAATCTATCAGTTCTACAATCATCGGCATACAATGTGAAAATAAATGGAGAGCTCATGCAGCCCTGTGGCGCTCCAATGTTGGTAACTGTAGGAGATGAGTATGTCTGATTAACTTTGACTCTCTATACCCTATTTCTGAAGAATGCATGGCACCAGTGAATTAGATGGGGATTTACTTCCTTCTCAACCATCTTGACCAATAAGAGCTTTGGCTGGATTGTATTAAAGGCCGATACGAAATCTAAAAAGAGAGCTGGTTGCTGACGTCTGTCAGTTGCATCACATCATTTTTAAATTGACTTTTTATACAGTTGCAATACACTTTTAGATCTTGGTCATTTTTTACTATGTTTTAACCAGATTAAGGATTTATGCTTCAGCCCTTGATGTTGCAAACAACATCGGGGAAACACTGATTTTTAATGTGAAACTGCATTGTGCAGTGTTTTTACCAGTTAAAATGACCGAATCTGCTTGTTTTGGAGAGGCAGAGACCTCTGTGGATAATGCAGCCCCATATAAAAATCTTCTGAACGTTTGGATCACAAGTTATCTGAGAAACAAGCTGAATAAATATTAGCGGTACCTTGGCTCCAGCCCCTACTGTGCCGAACAGTATTGGGGAAATACTAGCCCCTTTTAAAAAGGAATTGTGCAGATTTGCAGGAAAGCCCAATCAGTCTTCGTTCAGCATTGGCAGTTTGGTAACGAAATCGGGGAGTGCAGCGAAATGCCACCTGCTTACTTTTGTTCATACAGAATGTGCCTTTTTCAGGGCAACAGGGGGCGTGAGCAAGTGACAAAACGTGTAGCTCAGTGTGTGATGTAAACAGTTGCGTGCTCCGAGGGAAGCCGCAGCTGGTCAGTCCTTTGGTGATTCTCTCATAAGTTGGCCCGTCCTTCACCGTTCCCTTCATTTGAAGGTTAATGGCCTTTTTGTTTGCGAGGGCAAGGAGGGCGCGCAATTCCTTGTCTCCCCAGTTGCTCATCTTTACAGTGTCTTTCAGGTTTGCGTTTTCCTCTTGCTACTAGTTGCTCATTTCTGCAGGCGAAAGGGCGCCTTGTTCTTTTTAAACCAAAAAGTTTCTGCCAATGTGTTTACCCCTACACGGCGGAAAATTGGGCACCTCGGCCAACTCGCCAATCCGACTCTGTGTGTCTAAACGCTCTCAGCTTGCCTGCATAAAGGCCCAGTATTTGCCGAAAATCTGGCAGTGTAAAAGGGGCTACTGATTTTGTGTGTCTTGGAAAAGAAGAGACCTCTGCAAATAATTCAGCTCCAGGTTTAAACCCCTTGAACAATGAAGGAATCGTTACTGGGAGAAACTGACTGCAGTGACTGAGTCTTTTAGTATTTGGAGAGACCCCTAGCAACAAAAAATTGCATTTTGTATGTTGAAGCCCATTTACCAAATATCCCACACACTTTATATCAATGCTTACCATTCTGTAAACCATGTTGTTGTGTTTCAGATTTTTCTGGTGTTTCTAGGCAGCTATTGGTTTTGATTTATTTCCAAACAGTATGAAAACCAATGAACAGAAAATTAATTTCCAATCAATCTGCTTTTGGCTACATTGTTCTATGTTTAATAAAATGTGGAAAGAGGGACTTTTGCCTGAAACGTTTGTGTACATTAATAAATAATTTAACCAGAGTGCAGCCAGGTTAGCGGACTTGGATTTACATTGACTGAATGGATTTTCTGCCATTACATTGAGCACTGCATTCACAAACATGCCCTTAAGTCTGTGTTTTAAAATCTTGCTCATGAGCTCATCATGTGCAGAATTCCTCCATGATTTGAAATGTGAGAACAGAAGCTGGCACAAATATCTCAAGGCTTGTTGACAGTGGGAAATGCTACATCAAATGCTGTATTTTGTCCTAGATGTGCAAATGCATGGAGTCTCCAGTACATTCTGTATGGAGGTGTCACAGGGATCAGATACAAGCTGATCTAATGAATAGATGTCTCCATTTTTGGGAGAATGAGCTGAATGCCTTGTGTGTAGGATAGACTTAGTAAAAGCCATGGAGTGACTCATCATTTCATTTATGGAAAATGCTCCATCATGGCCGTATTTGATGTTTTATGGTACATGTTGATTTTACTTACTTGCAGTGCATTAGAAGAGAAGGCTCACTGTGTGTAAATGTAGCATTGTTGGTCGTAACAGTGGTGGCACTGGGTTCATTTACCAGCTAGACTCTTCTCTCCCCTGGGGGTCTGAACCGGCTGAGTGCCACCATTATCAGACATGTTCAAACACACACACACACACACACACACGCACACACGCACCTGCACACAAATTCAGATGGCACTGACTTATTCATTAGCCAGCAAGAGCAAAAGCGTTTTCAGTATTTCCCCACTGAGTTTAACTTAGGAGCTGCCAAGGGATGTTTTTTTTTCCATGTTCTATCAGTCAGACTGTCTGGACAGAGACTGGTGACCTGCCAAGCAAAGTAGTGATGTTGAGTAACTTATCAGTCAATTAAAAATGCCCATAATTTGGCTGAATGTTAGTGATTATTTCAAGCCCTGAGTGGACTGTTACACTGGCAGTCATTATATTTATACTGTAGCTAGGAGTTTGCTGTTATTATGCCTTTTTATTAAACATAGTAAACATATTTGGGCACCTGCATCAGATTTCTCTTATGCCAGAGCAAACAGTGTGTGAACCTGACATAAAATCCAATTGTCTATAGACCGACTCACCATGACGTCACACCATTAACAATCACTTCTGGGTAGACTAATAGACTAACTGGCAAACTTTCTGTTGTCATTTACAGCCCTAAGTGTAATGTTTAAAGAAATGTAATTTTACACATTTGTCCGTCTATCTGACGTTTCTGCTGTGCTTATTTTAAACAAGTATTTCACTGCTGGAAAGATGAACTTTTCAGAAAATTAGGCTGTCTATGCAGTAAAAAGATGCAAATACTTTGAAGTGGGTGCTACATGACCAGAGAAAACAGAGAAAAAGGACTGTGGCATTCACTTTTGCTCAAGAGGTAGGAAACCTACAGCTACCAGAATGCACAGTGCGGCACCAGTATAAGAAACGCTCCTGCTGTTAGTTGACGTAATGCGAACTTGTCCATTTAGCACAGTGGCGTCCAGCAGGTAACAGTCTGGTATTACAGTTAAACGGTAAGCTAAAACATGTTTCTGAAAATAGCTGGGTTGAGAAATGGGCAATTTAGTGAGAGAATCTTGGTTTATATTAGATCAGCGATGCCTAGTTTTACCATTTTATCTAATTTTTTTTAGCCTCCGTTTACACAATACAGGAAACAGTATGGCTCCCACTTTCTGATCACAAACTCTTGCTATTACAGCTAAACAGGGCACTGTCTAGTTTTGACATTTGTTTAAACATTTGATCAGAGTTGGTCCGAGTTTGAAAAAGAGACAGAGGGGCTGGGCTGTAGATCACCGTCTATATTCTTTGTGTCCGTAGCAGCGGCACAGGCGGTGAGTATGAAAAGGCAGAAGTACAGCCTGTAAAGCCATTATGACGTTCCGTCGTCTCATTTAGCCACTTGTTAGCAATCACCCTTTTAAAGACACATAAAGGCTTCAGAATTCACAAGTGGGGTATTTACCTACATATTTTAATGTCGTAGAACAAAACGTTAAAGTCTCTTCGACTTGTGTTAACCACAGACCTCATTTCAGGTATCTAACCAAAACCCTTAAAAAAAAACCCCAAAAAAAAAACAACCCACTGACTTCAAGACAAGGGAATCGAGAGTGGAAAAATGACAACTTAAATCCGAGTTTTAGGACTCAAGTCCTGGGGTACCCTATAGAGGCAGCATTTGCTCAGCACCATCTCATTTTATGTTTGTGACATAGGGGTCTCTACCTGGAAGTTATTGTAAACAATCATTGTGATTCTTATTCTCTAATAAGAAATCTGTTTGTGTTAATGCAAGCTACATATAAAGATTTTGCACATAATATACTCTAATATACTAATAATATACTATGATTCTATAAACGAAGTCCTTAGTCTTAATTAGAAATGTTGCCCTTTGTAATAGTGTGGTTGAATTGTGAACTATTTCCTGTTTGGAATAAATAATGCACTTGCTGTTTTCATTTAAACCCTCACTGAAAAAATATTTTCACCTAAAACCACTAAGAAGATTTTGATTCATTCTCACAGACATCCAGGACACTAAATGTATAATCATTACCATGACTCTTTATATGTGGAATACAGTGGGTTGTGTGTTTGAATACAAACAGATGCACAAACAGTGCAAAAATAAATGTAGGGAAGAATGGACAGAGAGTATAATTAGTCAGCTGGGAAAGAGGAGTATATTAAAACCCTTCTGGTTTTTTTTAAATTTTCTTTTTAAGATTTTACTTAAAGTTGGAATCAGGCAGCAGCCATATGTATGTGATGTTAGTGTGTGTGAACAGACCTTGTCCCTCATAGAACAATGTAAATTATTGATTAGAGAGAGACTGTGGGAGAGAATAACAGGAGAGGGGAACACTGATGTGGCGTCTGCTTGCTGTTAGTTCAGTGTGTTTGAGACATTGAGCTCTGAATACTCGACCAGATGTTGTTCTGTACGCAGATCCAAGCCATGAATGTGCTTCACATTACACACCCTCATTGTTCTACATGCCTGGCTCTCCAGCATTCACACACTATGTTTCTAATGAAATGGTGGAGGGTTACAGTCCAATTCACACCCCAGGTGTCTCGGTGCAATTTTGTGAGAAATCGTCCATATTTGTACTCAGAGTGTAATGGTAATAATATAAAATATATATATGAGTCAGTTTGCTGGCAGCATTAGTCTTGTTTTACTCCAACTGGAATTCAAAGAGAGTCTGTGTCATGTAAGCCAGCAGTATTGGATGAATGTGTCTGTGGTTCTATCACTGCTTGTCGCAGCTTGTCTCTGCCTGGATTCAAACTCCTTGGTGCCTGAAGGCCTGTGAACCACTCCTGGTGGGAGGCACACACTCACAGACAGAGTCATTCTGCTGCAGTCAGAGTATTACATGTGTGCAAGACAAAAACAACACAGGCATATAATAATAAGAAAGGAATGAACAAAGCTTCAAATACTGACTTAAAGTTTTTAAATATTTGCATGTGGTGGCCTGGTTTATGCTGGTTACTATTTTCATCCAGCTAGACATTGCATACACTGTTGGAAAACACTGTAGAGAAAATTCTGGAAGCACAGGTTATCATTCTGCCATAGGGGGGGAAAAATCCTCTGGCTTGTTTGTATTTCTTTAAACCAATCACAGTTGTCTTGGGCGGTGCTAAGCCCAGGATGCAGTGAAGTCTGACTATACTGTAGCTCTTGAGGAGCTCACTAAACCTGTTAAAACTCCAGACACTTTGCTGGCCGTTTGCGACTCTAGCAGAACATTATTACGGCAATATCACAGAAACTTGTGTGAAGTGGAGCGGATCCAGTGTCACTGGTGCGTGCCGTTGCCAGAGTGAAAAAACGTGCAAATCAACAGAAAACACATCAACATTGTGTCTTGTGAGACGCAGTCTGGGCTTTTCTGAGGTACATTCACAAGTTGTTTTATGTGTTCTAGATCTTTACAAGAATTCACCTGAAGAACAAAAAAGGCACAACTCATTGCACCATCCAAGTCTTCATTAAAACTTGCCATTTTCAGCACGTAAACTGTTAGCTTGCTTGTTATTGTTTTGTGTAGCAAAGGGATTTTTAAAAACGCTGGTATGCAGATAGCAAATAAGGGAGAGTATGGGCCTAAATAGCACATAGTAAACTTTTATCTTTATGGTTGCTGCATTGATATTGTGTAAACTCGAGTTGGTTTGTGTTGACACTATTCTGACCTTTTGATAACTTAATTCTTAGAGGTACTTACTATACAAAGACTGCCTGCTCACTCAGTTGTAATGTTTGTCTGATGGCAGTAATAACAGGCCAGTGTAACTGAACAATATCTCTCTGCAAAGTGAAGAGATGGAGAGATAGGGAAGGCAGGAGAGAGGGAGAGAGGTAAAGAAGAGAAAGGGGGAGAGGATGAAAGAGGGTGGTAACAGACAATCCAATTTTCCCAAGTGCCTCCAGTCGTTTGTCTCGTGCTATGAAAGAGAGAGAGAGAGAGAGAGAGAGAGAGAGAGAGAGAGAGAGAGAGATCATTCACGGTAATTAACGCCGCTAGAATAACAGCCTCTGGAAACAAGTTGTTCTACTCGCCTGGCTTGTGGAAGTGTCTGTGGGTGTGTGTGGAGTCAGATTTCAGACAGGTAACACTGGAATCCTTCCACACCCTGAGCCATCAGGGAGCAGTTAGAGGAGAGAGTGATCACTTTAATCAGACACCTCTCAGGTCTATATACCTTTGGTGTGTGACACTCCAAAATACTGCCTGTACTGTGTATTATTTTTTATTGATCAAAGTTACAATGGTATCCTGTGGGGTGCACAGCTGACTCTAAGGAGAAATGTTGATTAGATTCCACTTGTGGAGCAGTAATGATTGTTTTTAGCCCAACTGGAAGGAAAACTAGAGGAAATAAATGACAGGCGTGTAGGGAAACCCAGGAACCCTGGTCTTCAGGAATCTCACAGATCTTTTTCATTTACTCTGATTAAGTATATAGTATAACCCATAGGTATTGTTTTTTTTAAATCCACTCAAGATTTTTTCTTTTAGATAACACTGTCAAGTGAATGAAAGCCAGTCTCACATGGAGGTTTAGACTTGAAAAATTAGGTTTTTGAATTAGGGATGCACAGATAATGAAATCTTTGGACAATACCAATGTTCAAGATAACATTTTGGCCTGTACTGATACTGGTACCAATACCGCTGGGTTTATTTTTTATTTATTTATTTATTCTTGCTATTTATTCTCCCATTTTTTGACTGTATAATAATAATTGAACTGTTTTAAAGTCAGAATAATGAGCACAAGCACAAATTCAATCATACTTATTTATGAAATCACCTTCTTATATACACAATATTAATTATGATTAATGATGATAATGATGATAATAATAGCTCATTTTATTTAGACTTGCACCGATTACAATTTTTTGGGCCAATCCCGATTTCATTTTTTTCAAACCACTTTACAGCACACAACATATTGCAAAATGTTAGAACATTTTAACCAACCATATTTTCAATAATCATCTCAAACAAACAAAAATAGTGACACAGGTTAAGAAACATTTTCCTTTTTGCTCAAATATAACTTCAGGTACAGTATTAAAAGAAATAAGTAAAAAAGGAATACATTAATACAAACATAGATGAATAAAATAATAATTCTTGGTGTAGAGCATTTGTGGGTAATTTCTTGAATTGGCAAAAATTCCATACGGTCGACATGGTGTTGGTTGCCTTTATGAAAGCCCTTAGCGCTGAGGACGCGCAAACATTTCAGCAATATACCATAAGTTAATAAAATAATTAGACTAAAATCATAATCTTAAGAATTAGGTATGAAATCATCATCATCATAAAGTCATCATCAGCGCGAGTGTCAATATGTATGTCACCATTAATTCAGACAGAATATGCCAGCTTGAAAAGATGTGTTTTCAGACAGGATTTGAAAATAGAGAGGGAGTCAATATTGCAAATGTCATGAGGGAGAGAGTTCCAGAGGTGGGTGGCAGAACGGCTGAAGACTCTAGAACCCATGGTAGTCAAGCGGGCAGATGGTGATGTGAGTTGGATTGCAGAAGAGGATCTAAGAGTAAATTAGTTCTCTCTCTCTCTCTCTCAATATATATATATATGTGTATATATGTGTATATATATATATGTGTATATATATATATGTATATATATATGTATATATGTATGTATATATATATATATATATATATACAGTCATGGAAAAAATTATTAGACCACCCTTGTTGTCTTCAATTTCTTGTTCATTCTAATATCTGGTACCACTAAACGTATAATACAATGAACACAACAAAAAATGCAGCTGGTCACATAATACTTTATGTCCTATTTGACATTCTTAAGCTTAATTGATTCCCAGGGTATATAAGAGGCCATTTCATGTCACAAGCAGCACTGCACATGCAAAGGCCTAGAGTGGTTTCCTGCTTACATTCAAGCCGTAGCACAACTCAGAAGTTGTCAGCTCTCACATAATGCCTAAAACAAAAGAATTATGTGAAGCCACAAAGGCAGCCATCTTGGCACTGCTGGAAATTGGCATGAGTGAGAGACAGGTAGCGAAAAAACTGAAGATCTCCAAGACAGCCGTTCATTACAACAAAAAAAAAAAACAAGCTGAACATGGCACTACCAAATTGCTACCTGGCCGTGGCAGGAAACGTCTTTCTACCCCACGAGATGACCGTGCACTCATCCGTTCCTGTGTCAGGAATCGTCGTCAGACCTCCAGGGACCTTAAAAATGAGTGGGCACTGTCGAGAAATGTGACTTGTTCGGCAAGGACAGTTCGAAACCGACTTGTTGAAGCTGGTTTGAAGTCACACAGAGCACGCAAGAAGCCCTTCATCAATGAAAGGCAGAGGAAGGCCCGGTTACTCTTTGCTCGAGACCACAAGGATTGGACTGTTGATGATTGGGCTAAGGTTCTCTTCAGTGATGAATCCAATTTTGAATTGATGCCCACTCCAGCCAACTTACTGGTTAGGAGGAAGCCTGGAGAAGCTTACAACCCAGACTGTCTTGCCCCTACAGTAAAACATGGGGGTGGATCAGTCATGATCTGGGGTTGTTTCAGTCTGAGTGGAACAGGGCAAATGCAATTGTGTGAAGGCCGAATGAACCAGGTCATGTACAGGACTACCCTTGAAAACAGTCTTCTTTCATCAGCTGGAAAACTCTTTCCTGCCTCGAATGACTGGATTTTCCAACAAGACAATGCCCCTTGCCACACGGCAAGGTCAGTTAAAGCCTGGATGGAGAACCACAACATTCGCACCATGCCTTGGCCTGCTCAATCACCAGATCTTAATCCAATTGAAAACCTGTGGAAAATCATCAAACTCAAAATGGAGAACCACAAGCCCAAAAACAAAGAAAATTTGTTTGAATTTGTCCAACAGGAATGGGCTGCTGTGACAGCAGAACAATGTCAGAAGCGGGTGGAGAGCATGCCAAGACGCATGGCTGCAGTCATCAAAAACAATGGTTATGCAATCAAGTATTAACTCTTGTGTGTATCATGTGTTTAAAGCAAACAGAAAAGAAAACATGGAATGCTTAAAAGTAGTGTTTTTGGCGGTACAATGCCATAGCTATTGATGTAAGAATTTAAGTAATTTTGGTTATTATCAAGAAAACCATGGAAAATGAATAGTTCTTAGTTCTTAAATTAAACTCTCATGAGCTATTTTTGTTGTTATCATTATAATTGTCCAAACAAATGTACCTTTAGTTGAGCCAGGCATTAAAATTAACAAGAAATTGAAGAAAACAAGGGTGGTCTAATAATTTTTTCCATGACTGTATATATGTGTGTATAGTAAAAACAAAACAAATGTCTCCTGCAGTTGACTGTATTTTTTTTGCCAAAAACTAAATTTTACAAGATTACATTTGATCACATCATATTAACATTACAATTTACCTTTGTATAATACTTGTTTTCACTAAAGAGACCTTGAACGCATCATAATGTAACTCAGTGCAACCTCCGTTAATGATGATTGTGGCCATCAGATGTTAACAGCTAACGTTAACTAGCTCTCCTCCTGCTGATTTTAACACAGATTTGTTGTTCACAATGTGGCATTAACAGCAAAACAATAGGGTGCATCCCCCTGATGAGTTTACTGCGTCCTTTTATTCCAGTAGTGTCCCAGGGGAGGTCTCTGTGTGTCCCAAACACATTTTGTATTGTCCCATGGACAGCGTGAGTCTTGAGCTCTGCTTTTTGTCCTGTGCCAAATTGATGTGACACAACAGAAAAACAGGCCACTGCCATCAGTGAATGTCATCTTACCATCTTACATCCCATACCATTGTTAGGCCATTGCATCCCTATTTTGAAAATGCCAATATACAATTATGTGATTATTGTTGCAACTTAAGATTGTTGTCATTATCGCTTAATCTGTTGATCATTTTCTCTATTAATCATTTTACCTTACATTTTCTGAATCCCAAATTTTGTCAGACTAACTAAACCCTAAAGAGATTCAATACACCACTACAAAAGACAAATAATTGCAACAAATTGTCACATTCGAGTAACTGGATAAAGGTAAAGTTTGGCAGTTTTGCCTGAAAAATGACTTTAACGTTTAAGTTTAAGTAGTTTAAGTGGCATCTGCACACCAAGTAGAATAAGATAAAAGCATTTTCCTGCTGTTCTGGTGTTACATAGTGGATAATGACCTCTTCTTGACAAAAATCTGTAAAGCAGCTGTTGACAGAAAAGTGTCTGTCTGTAAATCATATTCTCAGATTTCACTCCATCAGTGTAGACAGAGCCTCAGCTAAAAAACGTGTGAGCCATACTGTCAAAGACATGATCGCATAGTGCTGGTGTGACGTGGTTTATATGTAGTGAAGGAGGAAACTAAGGTCACCAACAAGCTCCTCCCCCACTCCCTCCCCCCTGTACCAGGCTGTTCCTCTGTAATAGCCTGAGATGTCAGAGACCATTTGTCTTCTGCAACACACACGCGCCACACACACTCATTCTTGGAGCTCTCCAAACCCAGTGCAGACCTACTTTTGCATGCTCGCACAAATAGAGGTCTTCTTTGTTCACTACATCAAGCAGAGCAAGAGAGAGAGAGAGCAAGAGCGAGAGAGAGAGATCCACTCTGTCCTTCAGGCTCTCTCCATGTCTCTCGTGGAAACACACAGTCAGTTTTTTTCTTGCGCGCGCGCACACACACAAGTCCTGGTGCTGGTGAAGTCACATGAATCAGTAGCAGGACCCAGCTCTGCTCTGTTGTCCATGTTGGGCTGACAACACCACAGAGTATTCACGTGATGGCAATTTGACTAGCCTGGGACTGTGTGTGTGTGTGTATATTTTTAATTGACCCTGTTCTCAGTCAAAGTCTTATAATATTGATACTGAATAGATGATTTGAGAGACTACATTAAGCCTAGAGTAGACCATAATAGGACTAACAAGTCTGGTTAGTCTGATCTAGTTGGCACGTTATCCCAGCAACCTGTTATTATAGTACGTTTGTATTAACATAAATGAGCTACAGCTAACTAAAGTAGCAGACTATACTTAACTTGTCAGGCATGAATAATGTCAGTTATGATTGATTTGAAAATTATACTTAGTCCTACCTATGTGTGCTGATGGAATGTCATGGTAAAGGGCTGTTTGTTGGGCCTCTGAAGTTGATCATAGTTGCTCTCAGCATACTGAATTGAAAAATGGTCAGAATTTTAAAAGAAAAATTTTTTTTTTAATTTTTTTATGATGAAAATGTCTTGCCTTTTTTCTATAGGCTTTGCTGACAGACAAGTGGCTAGTTGCGTTAAAATGCAAAAAAACATAGAGCCCACTGCCCACCCTCTGGTCCCCACTGGTTAGCTAGCCTTTGCTGCTCTGCACTGTGCCCCACCTAGGTTGGGTGGGAGCTGGCTACATTCATGAATATCACCGGTTATTACCGCAGATACATGGAGGCCACCCTCAGGTCTCTGCCCAGATAGCCCCAGTGAGTAGGCAGCTTCATTTTGAACTGCTATACCCCTTTAGCATTATTAACACCACTAGCTGTGCTGACACTCGGGGCAGCTGTGGCTCAGAGGTAGTGCAGGTTGTCCACTAATCGGAAGCCTGCATGCCTTGGACAAGATATGAAACCCCAAATTGCTCCAGATTGCTCCATCAGTGTGACGAGTGAATGGTTACTGAGTAACAGGTGGCATCCTTCATGTTAGCCTCAGCCACCAGTGGATGAATGTGTGTGAATGGGTGAGTGTGACAGGTAGTGTAGCACTTTGAGTGGTTGTAACACTAGAAAAGTGTTGTACAAGTACAGTCCATTTACACAGCTAACAGTGATAGTTAACATGGCTAAAAAAGGATTGTGGCTCAAAATTGAGCCACTTACTCACTGGAGACACCCTGGGGGAGGGTGGGAGCAATGTTTCCATAGCAACGTTGTTTGGACAGGACAGCATTACCAGCAGAAATTGCCGAATGAGGGACTAGGTGTGTGAAGTGCAGTAAACTGAGGAGCAGGAGCAGTGGATGAAGAGGTTGCTAGTTGTGACCTCTTCATCCACAATTTAGCCATTAGCATGCCATAGCGTATTAGCAGACTACTATTAGCAGACTAGCACACTACTCTTTTGTCTAAAATAAAGCTACCTTACCAAATCTCTGCAATGACTGTCAATGTTGCTATTCTGTTTTCTCAATAAACGAATTGTTAGCTTGTACTAAGATATCAACAATGTATTGCTATAGAACTCCAGAGCAGTCCTGTCAGTTATAATTCAACTACCTCTTATTACCTCTTTCACCACTGTGACATCACTGTCCCACTGTGTTGTGTTGTATAGCTATCACTTCAGCTGGTCACAGCTTAAGTTTGGCCCTCAGACAAGTCATCATGTAACACAAAACTATAGTCAATTCACATCAATAAAACATAAAAAATGAGGCCTGAACACAGCTTTGATCTTTAGGTATAATAATGTACACAATAATTAACCGTACACACACACAGCAAGGTGTGTGGTTCGCCAAAGCACTGTCCTTTAATTTTTCTGTTCTTGAATCCTGCTGATGACCTTTATGTATCGCCCATCTTCAGTGTCCCCTGAATTAACTGTGACATCACAACCCGTAGATATCATGGCACATCCAGATTTTTTCAAAGAAGCCAAAGTAGAGGTTGGTAATAAAAAAGGTCAATATCTGAATAATTTAGAAATATCAAATGTGAATTAAATGTCAGGCGGTGTCAGCGATGGCTTCTTGTCAGAAACACACAACATTAAAAAAAAAAACTCATAGGGAAGAATCTCTTGTTGAAGAGTCATAGGAAAACATCTCTTTTTCTGGGTAATAAATTCAATTAGGACATGTAGAAATTTCCTGAAGGCTCTGATATTGTTACTTGCTCTCTCACATTTTGGAAATACGTCAACTCAGGCAGCCCACACGTCATCTATTGATGCACTGATCCAGTGCAAAAAAATCTATTATAATCATTAGGCATTAAATGGTACACAGACTTCACAGTTTTAGTAGCTTGATTGATTAAGAATTAATACATTTTCAAGCAAAGTGATGTTACCTTGTTCTTCTGCTTCTTCCAGTACGATTGGAACATTGTTGAATCCACACACATTGATTATATGGAAAACTATCCATAAGTTTGTAGCAGAATTTTCCGAGAGGCTCCTATTGGCTCCTATTGACAGAGACAGAGAGTAAAACATGTTGGAGAGGCTGCATACAAAATTTAATGAAACACTTGGCCACTGTTGTGTTAAAAAACATCCAGCAGTACCTACTCTGAGGATCAGCTCTGTGGGTATTATGTACAAAGTCATCAGTCCTCCTTCTGTGCAGGATAGATTGAGTGCTAACACACACATGTGCGTGCACAGTCCGCAGGCAGGCATGCAGGCTGGAGAAGACAGGAGGGATTTTCCCATACTGCCTCTGCAGCGGCTGCCCTAGATTCCACCGAACGATTGTCTCGATGCAACTCGGCTATTATTAGAGCTGTATTATCAGGAGAGATGGAGTGAGTGAGGAGGGAGGAAGGAAAATGCAGAGAGGAAGAAAAAGTGGCAAAGAGAAAAGGAAAGCATGTTTTGTTTTTCTTCCAGTTGGTGTCCTTGCCTTCCACTGAATATTCAACACTTTGTCTCTTTTGGTTTCCATCAGAAGTCTGCTTCTGTGTTCTTTACAGTATTCCCTATTTCAGACCTGCGTTGATTATTTCAGTGGGATTGAATGTTGTTGCCTCAGCTTCCAAACTGACCTATGTTGTTCAAACTCACAGGTCATATGATTTCATAAAATCACCAAATAATGCACATCACAAGTTCTTAAAGTGCATGTTTGCTTCAGAACCCAATAACATGTGATTTACAGCGATCCAAAACAGGGAGGAGCTGCAAAGACATCAGTGACAATTTTTGCTTGCTTTTAATCTGACTCATTTTATGTCGGACTGATCAAATCTTTCTGCAGTAGTTGACACATCTTACAAGGGATCAGAAAACCAGTGTTGCCAACTTAGCGACTTTGTTGCTATATTTAGCAACTTTTCAGACCCCTCTAGCGACTCTTTTTCAAAAAAGCAACTAGCGACAAATCTAGCGGCTTTTTCTTATGTTATTGAAGACTTCTGGAGACTCTGTTGTGAGAGCACGTATCATTCTTATTCTTCTCAACGAGCAGCGGATGCTGCCGTGGGCCCTTCCCTCGCCCAAAGCACTCACAGACGGTCCAGTCCTCTCCCAGCAGCAGTCAGAGCAGGAGATGTTAACCCCCTCCACGTCCAGACTTCAAGTGAATCGCGCATGCGTGGATCAGCTGCTGGCTGATCCCGACCTGGTTTTCAGTCAGGGCGGGATGTAAATGTAAAATTTTCTTTGTCTAATATAAATCACTGAAAGAAGGTTTGTAGTTCTAAACATATTCAGGGTGTTTTTTTACTCAGTTTTTGTCTCTCCCATGACGTTATTCCTCTCTCCTACAGCAGCCATTACAATTACATGCATATGGACAATTATGCAAATTAGGTGATGGCGTCATTTAGCGACTTGTAGCGACTTTTAGGACAGCCAATAGCTACTTTTCTTACTGAGGAGTTGGCAACAGTGCAGAAAACTCTATCAGAGCCCTTTTATCCAGCTGTGACTGCAGTGCGGACCACCCCCGCTGCTGCTGATGTTTCCAAGAGGAGCTTGGTGTATGCATGCCAGTGTTGTTTGCACAGCAGACCGAGCTCATTAACAGGCTAATAATGCCTGAACAGACAAATCTGATCTCATCACTTACAAATGATGGACAGACAGCCCTAAAGCCTGAACCTGAGAAACAAATTGGATTTAACTGCAGTCTAAGTCCATAAGTCAGTTAGGAGACTCAGGTTCAAACATGTAGGAATCAGTGGATTACAAGAGGAACAGCCCTGTAGGCTGCTCTCCGCAACTCTTTCATTCTCTGTTGTTTGGAAATATGCTTGCTAAGTATAGGTCTCTTGATATTTATCTTCCCATGTGAAGAGCCAAACCTACAATGAATGGATCGACAAGCATTAAAGCCTGAAACATCTTATTTCTCTCTACTATAGAGCTCCAACGATCCACACTGTTGCACAGGGTAGGATTGGGTTTAGCTTCTTGACACCTCTTAGGTATCGATCCAGTGCCAAGTAATATCGAAACGTGTCCAGTCAAACTGAGTGTGAATTTGGTCTTTTGTGCTCTGGGGATCTGATCTGAGGTGTTCTGACTGCCTGTCAGATCAGCAAACTTTCTGTTGCTGCCATCCCTAAGTCGCTCTCCTCCCAGCAAATGGTTACTTCAATGTCTGCTTGGTTAGCACAAGCTAACAGCAGCAGCTAACATCCTACACCAAGCTGGTAAATGGTCCCAGCAGGCTCACACTGACATCAAAACAGCTCCATTCTGTTGTTAAACCCATTAGGAACCAGTAGGTAATGTTAGTCATGTGGCCAGCACAGTTAGACTGGTCACTGTCACCCCTTTTCAATGGGGAGTGCTTTCCATTCCAGTTCCCACACCTAATTTTGAATTGTTCAAAGCATTTTGACCAAACATAATTTGGTTCAGATCATGAAAATTGGTTCACAGCTTGAACTGAAGAATAGTTGTTTTTTTCTTGACCTGAAGTGTAAACTGTGATGACATCAGTGGATGTGTCATATTCTACAGGTTAGAAAGAGAGGTTAGAGAAAGCAACAGTAGAGAAGTCAAGTGAGAAATCACTGGAAAAGAAAGAGCATGCAGTGAACTCATAAATTGGTTTGTTAAATAGCACCAAGGTTCCAAGAATCCTGAATTGAACTGGTTCAAGAACCAGAGCTAATTTAGTGGAAAAGGAATATTTGTGGGGCCAGGCGGACTCTTGTCAGCTTTCCTCCACATGGAGCTCACACTCCTGCAACAGCAGCTAGAACACATACAGTTTGTGTTGTGGTTTTGGAGCATGGCGATGAAGTTGATGATGAAGTTGGCAGTTCATGCTGACATGCTCCTTTGTTATCATGAACACACACACTGTAGGTTATTTGGACTCAGTCCAACATACATTGTCCTGCTGCACCAAATATTAACTAAAGCACCAAATATGGATCAGTGTGCCGCTCAAAGTAGTCCCCAACAAATCCACTATATCCTCCTGTTTGAGTAACTTTTGTTCAAATCTGTAGCGACCAGCTGTTTCACTTAATGCCACTTGGCTGGTCCGTCACATTTTCACTGGAGACCATCTACCTCTATTACAGATATTTTAATCTATTCCTATCTAGTTTTTTTTTTAATCTTCACATCTATTTGCTTTGTTTACTTACACTGATACCTAAATATGTTGTGTCTAATGACCAGTGATAGCTTAGTAAACATATTTGCATTGAGCAAAATTGCAGTGCTAATGTAATGTAGACCCATAAGAAAATATGGAAACGTGATAAAGATGAAACGGATTTCAGCCTGAAATCAGTGGTTCAGAAGGAAGTGTTTGAGTTAGTCTTTTCCTTGTATTGCGTCTACAACAACACAGTGCTATTTTTGGATGTGCCTTTTCCTTCCCTCTCTTCCTCTCACCTCTCTCTCCCTCCCTCCTCTCTCCTGGGCCCACACATCCTTCGTATGGAGGAGATGAAGGAGTAATAAAGGAGCAGGGAAGCTGGGTCACATCACTCTGCTCAAGGCTGTTTGCTTTGCCTCTCTCTCTCCTTTCCTGTCTCTCCATCTTTTTCTCTGTTTATCTCTTTTTCTGTGTCTGCCAGGTTTATTTCCTTCTCTCACATCTTCTCCTTACTTTTTTCGCATTTCCTACATCCATTCTCTCAAATCTCCGTACTGCATTGAACTTGCATGTCTCCACACTTTGTATCGTTCTTGCCATCTTGCCTCTGTTCTGGTTCCCATGTGGGTTTGACATAGAGAGAGAGAGAGAGAGAGAGAGAGAGACAGACAGAGACAGAGAGAAAGAGAGAGATGACCTTGTAGAAGCGGGGATGTCTCTTCATGCTGTCATTGGGTATTACTTCAGCTCATCTGCTCTCTTATTCTGTCTCTCTCCTCCACATTACTTCCACCCCAATGAACCTCCACAGCAGAGCCACTCTTCTCGACTCTCTATCTGTCTCTGTTGTGTTGAAGCTTCAACCTGCTTAGATCATTGTAGGCTTGTCTTGTTTAACTGCATTGATGGCGTTTTATTAGTTTAGTAATTTAAAGAAACATGATTAATTCTCTCCTGACCTCAGCTGTCTTTGTGTTGCTTCAATCTAGTGATTTAACAGAAACATTATTAATTCTCTCCTGACCTCAGCTGTCTTTGCGTTGCTTCAATCTAAAGCCATACCTGGGGACTTTGACAGTTGCCATTGTTGGCCATCTCTTGAGTCTTTTAATTATTAGTAACCATTTGCCTTTGTTCTCTGAGAGCCACCACATACTGTATTCAGAAGAGCCGAAAGGTAGTGGTGTGACAGTGGAAACTTAAACAGTGGCATTGGAATAAATATGCGAAAAAGTGTATCAGTCTTTATGTTCTTCAGAAGTCTAAAATTATTGCCCAGTCTGAAAATACTTGTATGTTAATATCCAACTCAACTGGTAAAATAAATGATGGCATTGTACCTTTGTGCAAACCCTTGATATTTTTCTTTTTACCGTATTATGCAGTAAATGAGTTGAAACATTATCTTTCAACAACACTGTGGTAAATGTCTGGTTGGGTTAAGGCACAAAAAACACTTGGTCATGGTTAGGAAAAGATCATGGTTCCTGGGCCACAGTCCTGCATGGAAATGCAGCTATCTCTCAGTAAATAAACAACCACTTTTCGTGGCACTATCCTTGCTGGAAAAATAAAAACACAAAAAACCCAACCATGTTTGGTGGCTAAAAAGCAACAGAGCAGTGGCTCCTCTAAACACAAAAGATATTGTTGTTTGTTGGTCTTGAGGTGACACGGCATCCACCATCCACCTTCACAAAGCATCATTTTACATCACTTTAGAAACACTGATGTGATGCGAATGAAAAGCACAAATATAAAGTATTTGTGGTTTGCAGAAACGTGCAATGCCAATATTATCTTCTGGTGACTGGGCTGAAATATAACAAGCTGGGTATATTTCATCTCTATTCCATGTAATTAAGGTAGTTGTAGTGTGAAGAAGTCCTGGTTACAATAGAGGGCGGTTGTTTTTTTTTATTTTCTTAGACACAATTGGCTGATACAGAACATTGAGAACAACAGGAATAATTAATGAGAAAAGGCAATTATATTGAAACATTTCGTGTGCTCTAAGGTGTAAACTTTGCACACAGGGCAAAATGTCTTAAAATTGGAATTCTTTGGATGTAAAAGTTTATATGGGGTCGGTTTTAAAGAGTTGAAGCGTAAGAACTGCCGCTGTGAGGGTCCTAAGGACAGAGGGATGTCGTATGCTGTAAAGCCCTGTGAGGCAAATTGTGATTTGTGATATTGGGCTTTATAAAAAAGATTGATTGATTGATTTGATTGATTTGATTGAACTGAAATCAGATTTTCAAGTTTAAGACCATGTAAACAGCTAAATTTTAGTTAAAGTACAGTGATGAAAGCAGTTGAACTTTCTGTTCAAGCGACAGGGCTAGATAGTTAAAATGTTTGTGTTTAAGCAGTTGAATTTACAGTTGGTATGTTAGCACTGACTGAAGTCAATATAGGACATGGGCCAAACTAAAAGAGCAAAGTGTCGTGACTGACAGCTGCGTGTGCCAGTCGGTGTACTTGTGATCCATGACACTACTTGCAGTTGGTTGAACAAGCATACGGGCAGGAACTTGATAGTGTAGCTTTACTTCTTCATTACTACTCCACAGATTCTGGCTCCAAATGACGTCACCAGTGCAAGACAGCAGTGTCTGCATCCTGGATATTTTGGCTTCATTTTTGGACTGTGAGAGGAAGTAAAGACATGTTCTCCATCTTTTTACAGCCATTGGTTGGGAGTTAGAAGAAATGCAGTTTTGAGCAGTTTATCAGTCTGTTAGTACTGAGTGCTTAAAGTAGGTGAAGTAGCAGGTGAAGAGTAGGAGCTGAAGGCAAATTGAGCTGTCATTTAAAGCACAGTACAACAGCTGAAATGTGAGTCTGGTCTCAGTTTGAAGGTGTAGGTTTGCAAATAAACTCTGTGTGTGTGTGTGTGTGTGTGTGTGTGTGTGATGTTTTTTTTTTGATGTTTTTGCTGTGAACTTAAAGCTCCTGGTCAACAGTTGGATTTTAGTTTTTAGCAGAAAGTAATAGTGTTGCCCCTGCCCCTGCACCTCTAAACATGAGGACTGAGGAAACAAACTAACCACTCTCCAATTCATATATCTATAGTATTTGCAAGTTGCACTTGTGGTCCATGATTGCCAAATGTGCCTTAAGCTCATCGTGGTCTGAAGCCCTACAGGTACATAACACATGCTTTGTCTGCGCACACTATCATTAAATTCAACTCTTATTGCGGTGCCGTTAAGTGTGAAGTTATATTCACTGAAAGCTGGAAACAAGCTTAACTCCAGTTAATATATTTGCAACCTGCACTTGTGCTCCATGGTTGCAAAATGTGACTAAATAGTAGTGGTCTGGAGCTCTGCAGATGAGACAAATGCTTCACTTGCTTGGTGGAGTGTGTGTGTGTGTGTGTGTGTGTGTGTGTGTGTGTGTGGTGTGTGTGTGTGTGTGTGTGTGTGTGTGTGTGTGTGTGAGCGTGCGTGCGGAGTAGCTGAAAAAGGTAACAAGAGACAGCCGATGTCCTGGCCTGGATGTAGGAGCAATTCCACGGAACATCCACAGCACAGCTCATTCACCTCTAGTCAAATCATGCATGATTAACAGATTGCCATTGCTCCATCTCTTCCTCCATCCCTTCTCTCTCTGCCTCTCCGTCTCCCTTTGTCCTACTCATTCATCTGCACATCTTCTCTTCGAACAATCGCCCTGCCATTCACCCTCGTAGCAATTTAGCAATAGTAATGAAACCTTACATACGTGAAACCTTACATATGTGCGTGTGTGTGTATCTTACACGCACGCACGCGCACACACACACACACACACACACACACACACACACAGTATCTCTGTGTCTCTGTGTTTTGTATTAGGAGGGAACATCAAACGTGTCTTTGCCCACAGCAGCCCTACTTGAATTTCTCTTTTGCATGATGAGATTTCTCTCTCTCTCTCTCTCTCTCTCTCTCTCTCTCTCTCTCTCTCTCTCTCCCAGTTTGTCTCTCTGTCTCTCCCTCTTTCTCTGTCTGACTGTTTGACTCTTTCCTGCTTGTTCGTAATTGCAAGGGGAAGCCAGCCAGCAGCCCAGCGACTCAGAAGCTGCTTCATATATTTATGTACCTCTGGGGGACCATCTCTCTATCAAAGTCAGCCCCCCCCCCCCAAACACACACACACACACACACACACACACACACACACACACACACACTCACACACTGATTGATATTCTGTAGCAGTAGAAAGCAGCAGCAGCAGCAGCATCATTTGGTCTGTTGTCAGGGAAGGGAAGCCTTGGTTACGGCGTTGTCAACCTGGTTGTCGTCGTGGTAGGCTAGTCACTCAGTTTCCAGGCAGCTTGACTCTTTGTGTCCATCTGTCTCTCTTTATTTCTTTTTTTCTGCCCTAATCCTTTTCGCCCTAAGTTGTATTTGACATTTCTTCTCCATCACTGGGTACAGATGATGCTCTCATCTTCATATCCTCTTTGTTCTTGGTATCACATTCCTCCCATCTCTTCCCTTCCCTTCCATGCTGTCCCTCATTTCTGTTTTATCCTCCTTTCTTTGGTGCTCAATTTTCTGTCTCTGGTGATGCCTTTCTTCTTCATCATTTTCATCTTCCTCTCCTCTGTTCCTCGCCTCTCTTTGTCTGTTTCCTCCCCCACGCCATTGAATCCGTTTCTTTCATCATCTGGTTCCTCTATTTTTATGGCTCTCTCATTGATTGCGTAAGAATTGTATTTGTCACTTTTGCTTTTCTCCTTTTTTAAATAATGATCAAATGATGTTTTTCTAATTATCAGGAGTTTCACTGTTTCCTTTTGTCTGGTATTTTTTGTCCCCTTGTGTCTGTTTACAACCAGCACACTGGGACTGGGCATTATGGCTTAGAAAAAATAAAGCGATATTTTTAGGCTATATCACGATACACAATATATATCGCAGTCTTTTGAGATCTTCATTAAAGTCATGTAGACTACCAAAAAAAATTAAATTATTAAATGGACTACAGTTCCAATACAGTTAAATAAAGTAGCTTCTTTCATGATAAAGTTAAATAGAATACTGTTTTAACTAAGTCAAATGAAGCACTGTTGAAATTAAGTTGAATAAAGTATTGTTTTAATTAAATAAATCAACTACTGAGCACCCGGCTCATCTTGGCCCAAAACTTTGATGTTTTTGCTGTGAACTTAAAGCTCCTGGTCAACAGTTGGATTTTAGCTTTTAGCAGAAAGTAATACTGTTGCCCCTGCCCCTGCACCTCTAAACATGAGGACTGAGGAAACAAACTAACCACTCTCCGATTCATATATCTATAGTATTTGCAAGTTGCACTTGTGGTCCATGATTGCCAAATGTGCCTTAAGCTCATCGTGGTCTGAAGCCCTACAGGTACATAACACATGCTTTGTCTGTGCACACTATCATTAAATTCAACTCTTATTGTGGTGCCGTTAAGTGTGAAGTTATATTCACTGAAAGCTGGAAACAAGCTTAACTCCAGTTAATATATTTGCAACCTGCACTTGTGCTCCATGGTTGCAAAATGTGACTAAATAGTAGTGGTCTGGAGCTCTGCAGATGAGACAAATGCTTCACTTGCTTGGTGGAGTGTGTGTGTGTGTGTGTGTGTGTGTGTGTGTGTGTGTGTGTGTGTGTGTGTGTGTGTGTGCTTGTATGTTTATGAGATATAGAGAGCCACAGAAAAGAGCAAGAGAACTGAAAAACTGAAGCGAGTCTCATGACCTTGGCTTAAAAAATGACGTGACCATTTGTACTTGATGCCCATGATATAGTTAATTTATATGTACCATGTGGAACAAGCTGTGACACATTAAAAAAAAACACAAGAAATTTGTGCTCTAGAGAAAAGATCATTACTCAGTGAATACCCTCCTAAGCCCTATGATAAGCTATTATGGCAAGGCTTAACTATACAGACCAGTAAGCAGTGATAACTAACATGTCTTTGGGGTCATCGGGTGGGAACCTCCTTTCACCAGTGTTTTGTCTAGTTGGTCCTCCAGGAGGCTAGACAGTGATCTCTGGCATCCCAGAGACACTCCCCTAATGCCAGGTCTCACTGCTCTCCACACCAACACAATAACCTCCTTTACCTTACTTACACATGGCTTTCTCAGCCCAAACAGCACTGCCACCTTCAACAAACCCAGGCTCCGTACAAGCAAGCTCCAGGCAGAAGCAATGCTGATACTACCTTTCCTAGCACATTCACCATACTCTATTTCACACGCTACATAGCAAAACTACAATATAAGCTGAAGTTAAAGGAGATAAATGAACTCACAGGATCAGCAAACACACTCACCTTGCAGCATGGTCTCGAACAAAATGGATTCAAATAGGCCACTCCCACACTTAAATAACCTTTCTCTTCCTGGATTTCCTCCTTACTTACACATGGCTTTCACAGCCCAAACAGCACTGCCACCTTCAACCAAACCCAGGCTCCGTACATGCAGGCTCCGGGTAGAAGCTGTGCTGATACTACCTTTCCGAGCACATTTACCGTACTCTATTTCACACGCTACATAGCATAACTACAATATAAGCTAAATTTGGGTATTTGATATATTGCCCACCCTTAGTGCACACACCACTTCACTTAAATTAAAGTCACATGGCTTTCAATCTGATTGTATTTTTAATCAAGTTTAATCCTTAATTCTCGTCCTTTCACCTTGTTTTACCTGTCTCCTCAGACATTCTCATCCTCATTCATTCCATCTTATTCTTTATATATCCTTTGTTACATAATGAGTTGCTTGCTTTGTTATCTTCATTCAGCTTCCTTATTATCCTCTTTCCTTTTCTCCTTATTGTTTGCTTCTCTTCAGAACCTGCAGGTCTGTGCTCATGACAGTTTGACATGAGCACAGAGTGACTTGTCTTTTTCAGGTCTTTATCTCTGCTTTTGTGTCACTTCTCTCCTTCCCTTTTTTAAAAAAAATAAAAGCACTCTGATGGCTCTCTGTTTGTTGGATTGGAGCATATCTCATAAGCCACTCGGACACTCTTGCAGTGTTAAACTGTGCTATCAGTAAATACTTGTTGATTTATATAAACCAACTGACACACAGTTGACTGTTACGTATGCTGTTCCAGTACACCACTTTGCTGCAGGAGAAACGTTCAGTGGAATATACAATGTGATGTTTTTCATATTTCCTGTTTGTTGGACATGAATACAGTTTGGCAATTGCTTACATGCCCCAAAGATCCTGTCTGTCTTATTCCAAGCAAAAGAAACGCATACATCAGTGATTGCTGCAGGCTGTTGTTATAGATGTGGGGTTTAGGGCTGCCTTTCAGCCATTACCCACAGGAGGGCTGTGCCAGCTGAGGAGCACTCCAGTGATTTATTGCACTTCCATTAAGTTAGGGTACTCAGACAGACAGATTTAAAAAGAACAGTCGAAGTCACAGCAGCAGCGAGATATCTTGACTTATGTTCCCTTGTATAGTTCAAACTTTAAAACACAGGTTCCTACATTTCCCATATGAAAACTGTAGCACAGTGGTGTAAGGAAGTTGTAATGGGCTTCAGTGAATGCTGTTATGACAGGCCTTACATCACAGGCCCTAGTACATGCTATCATGTCTGGTTCAGCTCTTCTCACATGACCAAATTGTTTATTTACAGATGTTATAGTTTATGTAGAATAAGCATATAATTTTTACTTACTATTTTACCAAAAAAAAAGAAAAAAGAAAAGAAAAAGAAAACCATGACAGTGATAGGTTTGCCTCTTTGAGGACATATATAGCAAATGACTAACATTCTTTTTTTTCTTTTTTTTTTATCATCCGTCTTTCAACGTGTGTGTTTCTGAGGTGGCAATCTGAGTCAAGTACAAGGGCCTGCTCTCTCTTCAGGCCCATCACCCCATGGGCCCAAGTGCAACTGCGCTGCCCCCACAGCCTTTCTTTATGCCCCTACTATGGCACCTTTCCCTGACTGGTGAATTCCCTAACAACATAATGTTTTACAAGGATGGAAGTGGTTTTGCAGGACCCAGCAGTGCACACTTGAGTGAGCTCTATGAGGCCATTCTCTGAGTGCACATACATACTTAATATGACAACCTGAGTTTACCTTTGTAAGAATGCAGAATAAAAAATGGGATGGCTGGGGCTTAGGAGGTAGAGAGGGTCCTCCACTAATCAGAAGATCTTTAGTTTGATCACCAGATACTGAACCCCAAATTTTCACAAATTGTGTGATACAAGGTGAGACCTGTGTGTGTATGTGTGTATGAATGTGACATGTAGTGTTAAAGATAAAGGCGCAAATTTGGGCTAGTTTTCTTTCTAAAGCTTGGAAAATTGGTCAAACTAGACTGAAATACTCGGTTTTTGGGGAGTCCCACTGGCAAACACCCTGGTCTTTCATGCTCCTCACCTCTGCTTCATAACACAGGCTTTCTGTTATAAATGTGTGATCTTGTGAAGGTTATGGTGGCTTTATGGCAAAAGACACATATCACTTAAACCAGAACATCCCCCCATATTTCTACTAATGACAGAAGCCAGTACTTATTGGTGTATTCCCCAATGAACACACTGAGTTGTTCGTTTATTAGGTCCACGTAGATTAAACAATAGTCGTACAATAAACCCTGCCTTCTCCAAGCTTCTAATGTTCAGTTTACTTAAAACAAGTTTTACACAGGTGTTGATCCAATTCGTGGTATTTTTAGATTCTGCAGTTCAAGCTGCAACTTTCAGAACTACATTACATTAAGAGGTGACGTTGTAATGATAGAGTATGTCTACCTAAATTATAGACGCAAATATTAGAAAAATCTCTTCATCTTCCGTATACTGCTTCAGTATAGCCTGATGTGTTCCCTTATTCTATTAAAGATGTTTATTGTGCAGCTTCAGTGCAGTACTCACTCAATGACCACATTCAAAACACACATCAAACAACGTTGTAGTCATTATAAGTAATGAGGCACTGACTATTGACAGTAATCCCTTTGGTGACAAATGCATTAAGACTTGTTTGCGGTGATGTGGGCTCTGATGTAATATTTCGTCCAGCAGGAGCAGCAGTGTTTCTGCTGCTGAAAATAGTGGCGGAAAAGCTCGAGATCAAATACCTTCAACTAGTTGTAATTTTGCGTGTGCGCGCTTCTTGTTGTGTGTGCGAGGCCGAAGGGTTGCAGGGCTGTGGGTTGGGAGGTAAAGGGGATAAAGGAGTCTTTTTAGCCTGGCTAGTCTACATGTTTTCTGTGCAGTCAAGCTCAATAAATCAGATTAAAGCTTTTGGAGAGCTGGATAGAGCTTACTCTGTATGTGTGTGTGTGTGTGTGTGTGTGTGTGTTGTGTGTGTGTGTGTGTGTGTGGACGTGATTTACAGCAGGGCAAGACTGGGGCTCAGTGACAGACAGACCGAGAGAAAAAGAGGAGGAGGGTCATGTAGTTGCTTAAAAACCTTATTAAATCATCAAAAAGGGTTAAAGGGGCTTGTTGTGCTAGAAACCAAACAGCTTCATTGCTGCAGAATGAACGTTGTGGCTTGTGACCTGATTGATTCTAGATTGATTCTTCACATCTGGGTCAGAATGACATACATTTCATTTTGTCATGCAGATTACAATATAAAGAAAGCACACAGAGAGGTGAGCTGCAAACACACATAGTAGTGTGAAAATAGTGGAAATAGTCGCAGTACATCCTCTGTTCTCGTCTCCTCTGTATCCTATATTCTGTATTAGTTTCTCTAGCTTTCACTGGCGCTCTATTTAAAAGGCAGATTCGGCTGCTCTATCTGCATTGGTCGTTTGCTTTCATGCCTTGTGCTCATTGGCTGCAAGCGGCCTTTAGAGCAGCCAGCCAGAAAGCTGCTGTGCAGCCGTTAGTGATGGGCAGATTATACACCGCTGCACGGCAAAACACACATATACTCTTGTAATCAGTCATAAACTGTGAGTGAATGGACAGAAATCATCATGGAGACACTTGAATATATACCCACATGAATGTACAAACACATAACATACACACTGACTCTGTACAGCCTCTTCATTACAAATGTCCATTCATTCCTCTCTCTCTGGCCTTGAGTCTGCTGTTGTTTTTTGCTTCACACTCAAACACTTCAAATGTGCAAACCTGAAAGAGGCAGTCAGCTGCGTTTTAATTCCATTTCTCAAGAGAAAGGCTGGACTTTCCCTAGTCCATTTTACACTGCCTCTTAAAGGCATGAATTTCATGCTGTTATGCTGTATTGCTGTTCTGCATGAAAGGTACAATTTGTTGTTTGGTTGTCTTGCCTTTTAATGTTCGATGAACAGGACCAGCTGGCAGGACAGGATTGTGGGTGGCACAGGTGTGTCATCTTGACAACGTGTTACGTGGGCAACCCACCTTGGGAGATGTAAAAGCAGCTGATAGTAGTAAGCAGCTAACTCTAAGAAGTGTAGCGGCTGAACATGTCTGTAAAATTGGGAAAACAATGAGGTTCAGGAACTTCTTACACTCTGAGCAGAGGATGATATTGGCTACCATATAACAGGGATGGTAAATGATTGTTAATGCCATGGTAATGACATTGTGTTAGTTTAGAAAACGCTACCAGTGAGAATGTTATATGTCTCACAAGTGACTAGTGCTGCACGAATTGATAAAAATGTGTGATTGCGATTTTAGTGGACAATATCGCAATTTGCGTTTGCAATTATAATATAATACATAAATGGTATCATGAGTCTTCTTGCTTGATTCAATGTTTCCCCTGCATTATATTAGGGGGGCACTGGCTTGACCTGACATAGTTATTGTTATGGACAGTGTGGAAATGACCATCAACAGACCGCTGTTACACACAGTCAAAAACCCTGCTCACACAGCAGCGCAGCGCAGCACAACACTGTACACACACTCAGTTGGAGCAGAGCCTGTGTTGCGTTCAGGTGTTGTCAAGTGAATGACAAATTCCAGCACGTGGAAGGGCCATAGCCCAACACAGCAGCATGTCATGTGGGCTGAACTCAGTTTTTCATTTGTTATTATATAGTTATGGAGTCTGTGATTTCCCTGCGTCTTTTTGAGGTCTTGTTGTATGGCGTGACACTTACAAATGTATGCGTAATTGTGCTGTGTTGTTGTTTTATGAGGCTCTGGCAGCTTTCAGTTGTCTCTTTGTCTTTAACATCACTCGGCTTGGCTTTCTCTCACATGCGTTCTTCGTACTCTCCTCTGTGCTGTCTCAAGTGTCGATATAGAGTCGTCGTGGTGCCACAGGACGTGGCGACTCAAACTTTTAAAGCTTTCTGTTCAACGTCGCCGTACCTGAATCCAAAGTATCTCCATGTAAGATGTTGGGGTTTTTTCTGTTTTTTTTTTTTTTTCACCACCAACTCTTCTTCAGCGTCTGTGTTGGTCACTGCTGCACGCTGGGTGTTCACCTGACCATACATGCTGCACACACCAGAATAGCTTGTGGGCGTAATGTCAACAAACTCCACACACTCAAGGAGAGGTAGTCACGTTCACAGGCACACACGTTAACATTTATTTACAATAAATCGCAGCTTTTTATGCAGTTATGAAATCGCACAGCCTAACATTGTGATTGCAACTACGATTAGATTAATCGTGCAGCAGTGTTACAAAGTCACACATGTCATGCCTCCTTTGATTCCACGATGCCAGCATGTTTTCTGAAATCACACACTGGAGCAACATGCCGTCATCATTCAATCCTGTGTAAAAATGCAAAGGTGGCATGAAGAAGGGCCTTTGTAGCAACTTAATTGATTTTGTAAAAAGGACCACTGACTATAATGAGAATCAGACTTTCAGCCCTTCCACCAAGTGCAAATGAACATGTATTAATTTTTGGATATGATCATAAATATCTGAGATGAAGAAGACCACTGTATGGAATAGATAATGCTTATTTATTATTTGTAGGAAGTGTCTTATTCTTCAATAAAAGAATGCTCCAAGTCAAAGATGGAGAGGGGAACTTTGACATGTAAATCAATGTCTTTTACCTTCAAGCATGCCAAACGAGCTCAGATAATGCTGATTAAGCTTATCACGGCTGGGGAAAGCTCTTTGTATTTTGTGGTGTAACAGAGTTGTGTTGTCTGGTGCCTGTGGCGACTTTGTTGTGCAGGCATGCTAGAAGTGATGATGTTTTACATCAACCAGCCAGAGGGAGCGGGACATCTGGAGTACATTGCTCAGGCTGCTGCCCCTGTGACGCGGCCCTGGATAAGTAATAAAGATGGATGGATGGATAGATGGATGGGCACAGTTGTCATGAAGCTTGTCATGAAGAAATTGTCATTTAACTTAACAGACTGCTTAACAAACTGCTTTTTTTTGTGCCAGGCTATAAACATGTTTATTTTGCTGTAAAGTTGGGCATTGTATAATGGGAGTCTATGGGGATTGACTCGCTCTTGGAGCCATCCTCAAGTGGCCATTTAAGGGGCTGCAGTTTTTGGCACTGCTGTGTTGGCTTCATTTTTCAGTCCCGCAGCAGATGCTCCAGATAATAAAGAAAGTCATTGTTCAGGTGAAGGATTAAAGTTTTAATGAAAGACTTTTAGGGAGTGCTCCTGGGGTCGGGGGAAATGTGGTGAGCTCGCCTGCAGGCATACGTCATGAGCGCACATTGCCAGTAATTACTCTTGCTACCAGAGGGGGGAGACAAAAGTTCCACACCCTAGCTTTAATGACAGCCATCCTTAAAGGTAGCTGTTAATGGTAGTGATTCTGCTGGCACTGTTGAACAATAAGTGGTCTCAGAGAGATGGGACAAATCCAGGAAGCACCTTCAGTACTACTACAGGTCCTAGGCCCTTTAATTGGTGCTGTGAGCAGGCGGACCATAAGAACAGAGTGACACGCAGCCTGTAGTGACAGTGAGAGCTGTCACTGATAGTATCAGATGCTGTACAGTGTTTCAAGTACGGCACCTGCTCTCCTTTGTTCTCTCTGTCTCTTATTTCTGCTCCTCACTGTGGCTGATAGGAGCCTACTGGTTCAGAGCCGTGTGTGTGTCTATGGCCAATGCTTAACTGCTGCCTCCCGTTACTATAGCAACAGAGTTTTCCCATTCCTATCATGTGTATGTTTTCCCTGACTGAATACTCAGTGCTTTGTGTGTGTGTGTGTGTGTAGACAGACTACAGTATCATCCTTGCTCTGGACGTGTCAGGGTTATTAATGTGCCCGCTGTTGATGGTAATCAGTGCATGCGGATGGATGGCACTCTGGATCAACAGTGGGACACAATCTGTACTTGTGTTCTTCACTTCTCATTGCATCCCTAATCATGCGTGTGTACTGTATAGGTCATAATCAATATGCAGATGAATAAATGAGAATCAGTACAGATGCTAGAGCAGTCAGCACAAACAGACATTTATTAAAACCACCTGCTGTGCTTGTGTGTGTGTGTGTATGGGGGGGTAAGTTCATCTAATAGACAGCTATAGCACACATGCACACACACACATGCACAGGAACTGATTGACACAACAGGTTTAACAGGAATGTCTCGCTCTCCCTGTCATCATCTCTTTTCTTGCCCCTTGATTGACAGGCAGAGAGTGGCATCAGCAGATTCTATACAGATACACGAGGCTGGCTGCTGTGTTAAGGACACACTATTTACACTCTAATGATAATGAGGAAGCCTTCACAAAAAAATCTTACTGATCATGTGCAGTATTAACTCTTTGCAGTTGGAGTGTTTTCTGTTTTTTTTGTGTTTTGTTTTGTTTTGTGCACTATGGGTAACAGTGCCCCTTTTAAGCTGCCTCTTCAAGGCAGGAATTTCATGGTGTTATGCCGCCCTATTGTTATGTAGAAAAGGTACAATCGTGGAATGGGGGGGACTGAGTTTAAGGTGACATCAGAGATAATAACAGTGCTGAAACGACGCCTGCTCAAAGGGGACAGCTGGTATGGCGGTATCATCGGGGACACAGGTGTGACCACCTGTTATGTTTGCAACTCATCTGCACAGATTTAAAAAGTAGCTGTTAGCAGTTAGCAGGGAACCCAAACAAGAAGTGTAGTGGTTGGAAACAATGAGGTCCGGAAGCTCCTTACCCTCTGAGCAGAGGATGAGATTGGCCGCCATATAACAGAGACAGTAAATTATTGTTACTGACATTTTAATTCCCTTGTTACTGTTTATAAAGAGCTACCAAAACATATGTTATGTCACACTAGATGCTGACGCCATTGTGTTACATATCATGCCCATCACACTCTTTTGCTTCCAAGATGCAGGCATATTGTCTAAAATTGCACACTGGCGTGGCATGATGCCCTTGTTGTTTGGTTCTGTGTAAAAATGAGATGACGGAAGGGACTTTGTAGCTGCCCTACAGCACCATCTCTGAGTAAAAAGAGCCAGTGTGTAGCTAAAACTTAGGAAAGCTGTTTTCATATACTATAAAATGTTCCCATGTGGATTTCTGCATTATGTTGTATTGGTTGCCTTTTTAAATGGGTTTTGATTGCCTGCTACCTTGGCCAGGTCTCTCTTGTAAAAGAGATTTTCAATCTCAATGGGACTTTCTGGTTGAATAAAGGTTAAATTAAAAAGATGGATGGGTCAGAGTAACCTCAATTATACAAATTGGGAAACTAAACTAACTGACTAGAATTGTAATTATGTTGGATAGTTATGACAAATATAGTGCATGACACTGTTTACATGTTACAAAAATGATGTGGGCAATATTTGAGTATTAATTGGGATATTATTTGGGATTGTATATGATGCATACATTTGCCATGTTGTTACATTTGTCTATCACCATGATACTGACCTCAAGCTATTATTATAATAACAATATATACAAATGAGAGTTGAAAACCGTGTGAAAAGGAGCACCTGATCATCAGAATGATCAGCTGAATCCACAGCTCCCTCGGCTTAACAGAGATTTATGTTGAGTTTCTACTCATTGTTTAGTCATCAGGTCTATAACTAAAATGTTTTGGTTCACTCTTATCGCTTTTATACAGCTGTTTTCAGCAGCAGCAGGCAGCTGTTCTCAGCTTAAACTTCTTTCTCAGCATTTGCATTTTTACATCAATCAACGACGGCATCATGCGGCTCCAGTGTGTGATTATAGACAGCAGGCAGGCATCACTTAGGCAAAAGAGGCGCAATGACGTGACATGTAACACAACAGCATCAGCCTCTAGTGCGACATAAAACATACTCGTTGGTAGCACTTTACCAACATCAACAATGGCTTTAACATGGCAATAGCAATCATTTACCATCCCTGTTTTATGACCCCTGATCTCCTCTTCTGCTCGGAGGGTAAGGAGCTACTAGCCTAATTTAATTCCCAATTTGTGGACATTTGGCCGCTGCTCTTCTTTGAGTTAGCTGCTAACTGCCGCCGTGTGTCGCACGTATAACATGTAGTCAAATTGTCACACCTGGGTTGCCCATGACCCCAAACTGCCAACTGTCCCTTTCATACAAATGTTGTTTTGGTGCTGTTACTACTTTTGATGCACACTTGGAAAAGGAAGTGTAAAAGAGGCTACAGTTAGAGACTAGCTCATAAACATAGTGCAGCATTTAGCAGCTAAAGAGACAGATATTTCCGTCAGGAACTGGTAGAGATCAATAACAGAGCAAAAACAGAACACCACACTTAGATTCATCATATGGACACAAACCGAACTATAATGAATGGCAATGTTGCTCTGTAACTATAAAGGCCAAAACACACCGGCGGCGTCATATGATGGCGGCATCATGATGCGAGTCAAGTGCCACCCCCAACACACACAAAAAGTGTCGCGCTGTGGGGCGTCAACCGGATTTCTATTGCACACTCCAGTCCGTGGGAGCTGGGAAGTACAAAATAGCACTTTTTCAAGGGCGTCAATGCTGGAAAATAGGACAATAGCATAAAGTGCTGCGTGAAGTGCCACGTCGGCGCGCATCGAGCCGCCGCCGGTGTGGGTTTGTAAATAGAAAATAATGGGGGCGGCTGTTTTGACGCGCATCATACAGCGCCGGTGTGTTTTGGCCTTAAGACCTGGAAATTTGCAACTGTTCGTCAACACATTTATCATGTAATTTAAAAGATAATGATAATGTTGTGTTACCAACTTGTTTCCACTGCCCTCAAGTGGCCAAAAATAACACTTATTGCAAGTTTAATAACAATGTACTTGTAGTACATTAACACAAGTAGATTTTTTTTTTTTTTTTTGTTATTGTGAACCTTTTTTTTTTACTGGTTCCATCAGTTGTCTTTAATCATCTGTAATGATTTCAAGCCAAAACCATAGTTTATGTTCATGTTTTTCCACATTTGCTACTGTAATCTCAGCATCAATCAGTTTCTTTTGCTAACATAATAATCCACTCAGCGGAACCTATCCACCCGCAAAGCATCAGAGTTTTTTTTTCAAATTTTACCACATTCATTTTTTTGTGTAACCCGTTTTTCACTGAGAGTGACATGATTGTCAGTTGTGATCATTTAATATTGTATATGTTCCATAGTGGTATTGTAAGGCGCTGATGCATTGACAGTGGCTACTTCTATGTTAGTCGACTATGTTTTTTTTTGTTTTGTTTTTTGTTTTTATTCTCAGCGCTGGCCAACTCAGCTCAGCCCTATAATTCCCTGTTCCTTACATGGCCTGTTATTGGCCCCAGGCCAACTGGCAACAGTTAGTGTCAGATTGAGTTTTAATGGCCTGCGCTGACATACAAGCTGGACAGAACAGGAAAACGTGCATATGCATTAGTGTCTGTATTTGTGCGTATCCTGTATATTTATGGCAGTAATGCTAGTTTAGACTCTTAAAATAACACACACACACACACACACACACACACACACACAAGTGGCTGTCAGCAGACTTTGTCTGCATAGAGATTTGAAAGGCCAGCCTAGATTGTTTCATTTGATCAAATGGAAGTGTATCTATTCCATGAGGTTGACCAATGATGAAACCAAAAAAAGAAGAAAATTTTCAAAAATCGCTGCAGATATGGATTGCCACACTGTTTTGGTGTTTATTTAGATTATTAAAGAGGCAGGTAAACATCAGATTTAAAAATGAGCATAAAAAAACAATTACAATGCGAACAGTCTACACCGAGTTTAGTGTTTTTCTTTCACTGCGAGGGATAATCACCAGCTCCATTTGCATATCTCTCCTTCTCGTTCCTTTTTCAAGCCTCTGACGAGCAGAGCTCAGAAAACACGACCTTGTTTACTCAGAAGTGTGGCAAGCAGTGTTGTGTTGCAGCCCAACATAAAAGAACTTTTGTGATATATTTGTTTAAGGACACAAAATGTAGGTTAAAATGAGAGGAAGTAAATCTGTTTCTTTTAAGAATCCCTATCCCTAAATCCATATATTTGATTTTTGGGACATGATAAAAAAAAAAATTATAGCCTATTGTTTAATAATCAATGATGGTTACATTAAGTCCACATATTTTATTAATTCCAGTCATTATTGTATGTGTGCTGAAACACTGATTAATTGGTTAGTTGGTTGAAATTATTGAGCTGTTCTCTGGTTTATATCATTAAAATTGAATATCTTTGCTGTGTTTTCCCTCAGGCTGTGTAAGGTGGTCATGGGCATATTAATTGACAATATATGGACTAAACAATGTAATAACTAATAAAACATTCAACAAAATACAGTTGATGAATTGCTAATAAAGAACAATTTCTAGTTATGTCCCTAAAAGACAATAAGCTGTTAAATGAAGTGAATTAATGACTAACGTTAATGAAACCCTGAATAGTGCAGTGTAACGGAGCCGGAGACAGTGACAGATGGAGGTTAACCTTTGTTGTGTGGGATGATTTAGAGATGAAAGGATGAATGGAGGATGGCTGAGCATGTTAGAGTGATAGATTGGTTCAGACGAGGGCGGAGGGAGGGATCAGTGTCCTGAAATGACCGCTATTGATACAGGCGAAATGGATGGAGCTCAGAAATGAGTGGAGACGGAGGTGTGTGGAGGAGCGAGATGGGGCACAGCATAAACGATACATGGAGGCAATAATATACAGATACATGGTAATGAACATATAGAGTGCAGTTAAGACTAAACAAAGGAGGATAGACGGAGGTAGCTGCATCAGTGGCTGCTGGCAGGGAGTGATCACTCAGTTGACTGCAGTAGTGCATTATGGGAGAGGGGGAGGGTGACTGAGGAGAGATGCACTCGGTGATCCCTCTTCCTCTGTGCCTATAGAGACAAGAGTGGGGGAGGGGTGAGTTATATAGAAGCAGGAATGAGGGAACAGGGAGGAAGATGATGAGACAGGAAGGAGTGAAGATGAAATGAGGGAATGAGGAAAGAAAAATGGCCAATGCATGCACACAAACATTCACATTCATACACTCACAAAAGGACATCTGCAACAGTCAGTCAGTCACTGGCTAATATGTATACAGTGAACAGAGAGGCTCCTGCAACTCACAGCAATGCAACATATGAATTGTCTGACACATTACTGTTCAGTCTGTGATCAAAGTGCACTTAATATCGTCATGTATTATCAAACAGCTGCTGGTGCCTCACTCACAACACCCCAGACCAGTTTTCAGGTTCTGTGCATTCAGATTTATATAGTGTAGTGTGTTTAAAAACTGTGTGTATGCGTACAGTATCTGTGTTGATGTGCTTACTGTATGCTTTGATTTTTTATGCACAACTAATTCTCCTTCTTCACTTCTTTTTCTTCTTCTTCTGCTTCTTCCTCTTCTTCTCTTTCTTCTCCATGTCCTCATCCCACTTCTCCTCCACCCCTTTTCCTTCTGCCCGTTTTTTTTTTTCTTCCTTCTCCACCCCTTCTTCTTTTCTTCATTTCCACCTTCTCCACCCACCTCTTCTTCCCCTTCTTTTCTTCACATCCTTCTTCTTCTCCACCTTCTTTTTCTTCCCCTTCTTTTATTCATTCTTCTTCTCCTCCACCCCGTCTTCTTCTTCTTCTTCCTCTTCTTCTTCTTCTTCTTCTTTCCTTTTTCGTCACATCTTCCTTCTTCACTTCTGTACCTAGTTTTCTTTATGTCCTTGTCCTCCCTCTCCTCCACCCTTTTTTCTTCTTCTTCACATCTTCCTTCATGTCCAGGCCCTTCTGGTTTTTTCTTCACATCTTTGTTCTCCCTTTCCTCAAACCCCCTTCTTCCTCTTCATCACGTCCTCCATCCCCTTCCTCTTCTTCTTTTTCTTGACATCCTCCTTCTCCCCCACCTCCTCCTTCAACTCATTTTGTCTTTTTCTTTACACCCTTCTTCACCTCCACCCTTCTTGTGCTTTTTTCACCACCACCCCCTCCACCCTCTTTTCTTTTTCTTCACGTCCTCCTCCACCACCACCCCTCCTCTTCTATTTCTTCATGTTCTCCTTCTCTCTCTTCTCTTCTTCTTCTTCTTCTTCTTCATCTTCTTCTTGTTCTTGTCATTGTTCTTCTTCTTCACATCCTTGTCCTCCTTTTCATTCACCCCTCTTCTTTTCTGTCTTTGCTCCAACATGCACTTAAAAATTTGATAGAACATCTCGTCACTCTAATCCTATGTCCCCGTAGACAGGTGTAATCCAATTCTAACTCATGGTTCTTTTGATTTGTGATGTTGTTGTTTAAAATTGTTTTTCTGTGTGTTGTGCAGGTATATGTGGAGTTTGATGACCAGGAGTGGGAGAAGAGAGAGTGGGTGAAGGTGTATGAGGATTTCCAGCTGTTTCTACTGGAGCACCAGCTGGTCTGGGCCAAGAGGAAGGAGGGAGCAGGAGGAGGAGCAGGAGCAGGTGGAGGAGCAGGAGGCCTGCTGCAGGGAACCAAGGCCAAACACATACAGTGGCCTGCCCTGGTAAGACCTTTGTTTTCTATTTGTAGGCTGGACACAATAATAGAAACACTTAGCTCTGTGACTACACTTCTTTTCATCTGAATATAAAGCCTCTGGATCATTCTTTACCCTCACTCTGTGTTGTTACAATTATTTGTCTTTGCGGTCATTGATTTGTCAGTGTGGTTAGCCCTGTTGTGTTTACCAGCTGGTCTCTGTTGGGCTGTGTCTTTTGAGTCTCTAAAGGCCACTTTTTTATCCTTGCTGTGAGGGAGATTGTTTGGAACGATGACACAGTTTTCCAAATGAGCATTTGGAAGCATTTTGTGACTGACTCCTCTGCAGCTGAGATACTTAACATTTTTGCCTCAAGTAACCTTGTTCCCACCACAGTAACTTTTCCAGGAACCCAACAACCATTTAAGATACATAGGTACCTTACATTACCTTACTGGTCAGTAAGGTAATACAGAGAAGGGGGCAGACGGAACCTTCCGTCTATACTCTGATTTTATTTCATCCATATTTGTGCACATTTTCTGAAAGCCTATAGATACAGATGAAACAGAGCAGTACAGAGATTGTAGGGGCAGTGCAGCGTACTCCAAGCAAGAATCAATTGTAGGAGACAACAAAGAAGTTTAAATAATGGCAAAAAGGAACGAATGGATAATATAGTTTAAAAAATTCTCTATCCACGTCGGGATGTATTTAATGGCCTTACAGACCACCACCATCAACAACGCTGCCTCCCCTTTAAGATTTAATATCACAACCTCCTCCACAGTCACTTAGTTTGTTGTGTGAAACTTTTGACTCCGCCCTCTAGTGCCATCTATTGGCTGTTATTTGTGCTGACATAAAGGACACATGGAAATATGAGGACAGTCATGTTCACAATGGGTGTTCCTCAAAGTCAAGGATTTCTTAGGAGGACGGGTCCTCCCAAGGAAGGATCCTGCAGAGGCAAGGCAAGTCCTCACTAGCATTCAGTCAACACACATTGGAACAGGCTAACAGGTGTCCCCATGTGATCATCCTTAATCCTCAGCAGACTGAAGAGGTTTCAGTTACTGCGATCATTTTGGCACTCTGTAATGTTATTGTACAATTTTAAACACATGTATCAGTATGAAAACAGACTCATACACAGAATCATTCTTTCATTTCAAAGTGATCCATATTTTGTGTGTGTGTGACCACACACTGTGCTCCAATAATATGAACAGATCTGATCTGATGAGCTGCGCTGCTCTGAAACAGCTGACTGCTCTGATTGTACATTATACCGCCGGGTAATCCTCTGAAATAAGTTCGCCTCAAAACTTAACCTTGGAAGGATCCTTGACATTGGAACAGTCCTTCGGCGGGGGTTGATGACGTAGCGTCCTTCAAATTCGGCCGTTTGAGGATCCTTCTTGATATTTAGAAACACCTCATGTTTGAAACACATGAGCCTTTACACTGCTTGGTCAGTTATAAACCATACAGCTGCTACTAGTTGTGCACAGCCTCATTTACACAGCCAAGAAAGCACTGGCCACCACGAGAGTCAATAAAGAGAAAGAAGTGTAGGCAGATGAGCTAGAGACAAAGGGCAGTGATCGATAGAATCAAGCACCTGAAGGAAAAAAAACAAAACTTAATTTGCTATTTGTTTAATTGCAGAAATACATTCTAGCAACAGTGAGCAGATCATCTGTTCAGAGTTGTCCGTACCAAGAACAGTGATTACGGCCAAGTGTTACGGAGAAAATCAAAAATCAGGATTAGGGCCGTATTCAACCAAAGATAATCTTGGTTGACAGAAATTGTACCCATGCTTCAATAAAGTCGATGGCGGAAAATATCGTTTCAAAGGGAAATTTCGGTTTATTTCAACCTGTCTCCTATCGTCCTAAGTTTGTTTCAGGTGACTAGTGACATAAAAATAATAGTTAGCATGTTAGCTGTTAGCCTAGATACAGCCGCGGCGCATAGTAGCGTCAGACCTGTTAAAACGTAAGTGAACAGGCATACTTCAAGTGCAAAGTTAGTCCACTAATCAAGCTTTTTTTCCACAAAGACCGCCTCATATCGTTAGGATAAATATCAGATAACATTTAGAAAACGACATGTAAACGTGTTGTCTTACCATACCAGTGTGGTGCCATGTTTGTTTACCATTTAGCTCAGTTTTTCAAAGCGCGGCCGAAATATCGCGAGAACAAGCAGCGATCTCATACTGTGCCTGAAATCTCGCGAGAACAAGCAGCAGCAGCTGGAAGCAGAGATATTGGATAAAGGAGATACCCCACCGTAGGCTTATTCCTGTGTTAAGAAAATGGTTACTCTTCCTGTCTCCTAAGTGGGCGTGGTTAGCTCCCCCTCCAATCAGAGCCTGTTCTCTCTCTCCCTGTGGCTTGTGGAAAATGAACCCAATATTTACTTAAGTGAGTATAGGGCGAAAGAATTGACCATAAATTGTGACCATGTTCATTTTCCTCATTGACGACAATACATTCAGAGCTCCCGCAAGTCTCCTACGGGGGCGTGGCACTGACGTCACTGAATCAGGAAGTGAGCTGAGTGGGGTATCTCGCTTTATCCAATATCTCTGCTAGAAGGCAAAACCGGACAATAGCCTGAAAAGTTCATTCATTTATTTTATGAAAGATTTATAGAATAATGGCTGACTTTTTGCCAGACTTCAACTTTGTGGAGGAGGAATTTGATTTGGTAGTGTACCTGTGAATGCTGTGTCCCAATGCCTACAGAAGAGGAATGCCTCTGTTGAATGGGACCAGTTGCAGCCTCATTTTCAAGGTCTGAATGTCACCGAGGACGAGACACCTCCACCTGGAGTAGTATCCAGCTGGGCTTGATCTAGATCTCGCGAGATTTCAGGCACGGTATGAGATCGCTGCTTGTTCTCGTGATATTTCGGCTGCGCTTTGGAAAACTGAGCTAAATGGTAAACAAACATGGCACCACACCAGTAAGGTAAGACAACACGTTTACATATCGTTTTCTAAATGTTCTCTGACATTTATCCTAAGGATATGAGGCGGTCTCTGTGGAAAAAAAGCTTGTTTAGTGGACTAACTTTGCACTTAAAGTATGCCTGTTCACTTACGTTTTACCAGGTCTGACGCTACTATGCTCCCCGGCTGTATCTAGGCTAACGGCTAACATGCTAACTATTATTTCTATGTCACTAGTCACTTGAAACAAATTTCAGATGATAGGAGACAGGTTGAAAGAAACCGAAATTTCCCTTTAAGGTAACAAAAACACAATGATCCTTATTTTTAGGTGATTATAAACTAATAAAGACATGCGTATATTTCATATTATCAATTTTCGACAGTATATCCTCCAAAATCCTGTACACCGAACCTTTAAGTTCCTAGTTTAGTTCCTTGGAATCCTTAGCTCTTGGATATATTTGGTCAAAAGGTGCTTTTTAGTTGCCTTGTGTTTTTGACCTCTTAAGTACAGTAGTTTAACTGACAATACACTTATTTTGGGAGATGCTGCAGAGTGAGGTAAAATTATTTCTCTGTAGTAAAACCACTCCCCAATACACTATCACATACCAGATATTGGTACTAGTTTGAAACCCATGTAGTATAGTGTAGTATAGTATAAGCATAGTATAGTACAGTGTATTACAGTGTAGTATAATGGTAGTATAGTATAGTATAGTATAGTATAGTATAGTATGAGTATTCAGGCAGCCTAGTCAGTAGCTATCGTAGGGAAAATAGTTGGAATGCCTTTGTTCCAAATTTGTTGGGAAGTTTTCAGATGATAATAGATAGATCTGATTTTGGGTTGGTGGTAAAATGCTCGAGTTCCCCTTAAGATCCTGAATGATTGCTGAGTATAATGAAGTGACTGTAGGAGTAAAGTAGCAGCTGAAACCAAACCACAGGTAGAAAGCCTGATAGTGGTTTTAATAGGAGCATCCCACTCTGCTTTGTCTGAATGTGTGTGTCATAATCGTAAGGAACATCAGCACTCTGAAGCAGAGTCTGTTCTGTCTCTGTCTCTGTCATCTTACACACACACACACACACACACACACACACACACACACACACACACACACACACACTTTGGTGTGGTGCCAGTGTGGTTCCTGTGGTGTTTTTGTTGTCATCTGTGTGTCACACTATTCCTAACACGCACGCACGCACGCACACACGCATGCACGCACACACACACACACACACACACACACACACACACACACACACACACTGTATCATCCACACTTCAGATGACAGTGGTTTGTGCAGACATGCTCGTGCTGTAGCAGTGTGGCTGTGTGTATGTCTGTGGCAGTGAACTCATATTTGCAGTGTGTTGGAGCTGAATGTTTTTGTGTCCGTCCCCCAACTGTATTTGGTTCATAAATGTTAGACATTGATGGCATTTAGTTTGGACTGTGTGCATGTTTTTCTGCGTGTGTGCCCGACATTGGCTGTGAGTGTGTGCATGGAAATGTGATTCACTGTTTTGATTATGTAATAGCAGAGTGCACAGCACCATCTGGCACACACATGGGAGATAAGAGTTCAAAGACTTCCACACACACTCAAACACACACAGACACACAGAGAGTTTTTTCTTGGTTGTTTTTCTCTCTGTCTGACTCCTCCTTCTGTTTTTTTTTTTTTTTTTTTTTTTTTTCTTCACTCATTTGTCACATCACTGCCCCTCTGCTGCCATTGTCATAGCAACTGCATCAAAATCTAGTACAGACACACACATACCAGTGGGAACTGCAGCTGTAAGCCTCAAGAATCAGTGAATCCCTCTGATTTTTGCAAAGAAAATGTTCAATTATGCATTCAGTTTTAATGAATAACAGCTACATGATAAGATTAAAAGAAAGCTGCACATGGAGCAGAACACTGAGAAGCATATTATTTCCTTTCTTGTTGAGTTGTTGTTGTTGCTTGAATGTGCTTTTCTTGGAAAGTGGTACCTTCAACCAAATAATGGTTCAAACAAAGTCTCTCCATCACTCACTTTGAAATACTCAAGCTTCATGTTGTTTTCCAGCTCTTCAATTCTGCTGCTGGTGTTAATGGGAATTTTATGTCAGTGAATGAACACTTTGATGAATAAACATGGCCACAAATGTGATTTACTAACCACTTAAAATAATAAAATGATATATTTTACCCAGTCTTTGTACATTTAGCATCGTATCATGACAGTGGTCTCAGCAGGCAAACCCGTAGTTAGATTTACATGATTTTTGAATGTGCACTCTCAAACAGACATAATCTTGTAATGGGCGAGCCTGTATTGACAGCGTGGCATAAATTCTCAAATAAAATCAGTTATACATAGTGCTGTTGCTTTATAAATGACACAGACAATGCAGTTTTAAAACGTCTTAAATAGTTATTTATTTTTTCCCAGCTAGGAGGCTTTGGTTTGGTTTGGTCTGGTTGCTACGATACAGAATATCTGTGGAAGTCAAAATGTTGGCAGAATGTAGAGTGCTTGTGTGACTATTGGTCTTTGTGATATTTGTTTCTTCCCTCCTCCACTGCAGCAGTTTTTACACAGAGATGACGCTATAGGGCTGCTACAAAGTTGCTTATTTATGATTCCTTTGCATTTTACACAGAAGCAAACAACAACAGCATCATGCCACACCAGTGTGTAACTTTAGACAGCATGCAGGCATCCCAAAAGCATAAGAAGCCTGATGTGTATCAGTAACACAACAGTTTCAGTCTGTAGTGTGACATATAACATATAGGTCTGAAGCAATAACATTGGCATAACATGGCAAGAAACAAAGTCTCTCTTAGGGGCCGTTCACATGTAGCGTCTTTTGCACACACAAATCCATTAGTTTCAATGTAAACGCGCATCAAGTGCGATCACAATCCAAAGCGACGCCGTAGTGGTGTGCATTCGGTGCGACACACCTGTTTTTTCATGCACGTCCGCGGTGCACAGAGATGGAAAAATCTCAGCTTTTTCGAATGCAGCAAACGCACTGCATGTTATGTGATAAGAATTAACCAATCAGTTCCACGGACCTGTTTCTTCCTTTCCGTCCAACGGACTTCACAACATTCGGTGGTTTAAAAGGCAGCAAGCAATGGAGGAGCGTCTCTTGTCCAGGGATACCCAGAGTTATATGACTTGTCTTTGTCGTACTGCTTTGACTCCAACAGAGGGAACAATGCCTGGAGAATTATCAGCTTGGAGCTGGGGATAACTGGTGAGCATGATGATACGCTATTTTTCCATTTAACTTTTTTGTAAACTTTGTAACTTTTTTTATTCCCCCTGTGAGTGACAGGTGGTTTTGGTTGCTTGGTAACGGCAGGCGCAACAGTAGCACAACCTCCAAAGCGCCTTGGATAAAAGGATGGAAACGGCACAGCTTTTTCCACACGCTTTTAGACGCTACATCTGAATGGGGCCTTATATGGCCGCTCTGCTCGGGGAGTAAGGAGCTCTGAATCTCATTGTTTTCCCAATTTGTGGACATTTTTGGCTGCTGTTCTTCTTCTTTGAGATAGCTGCTAGCTGATAAAAGCAACTCTTTGAATTTCCTGGGGATGGTTCGCACGCATCACACGTCATCAAAACATCACAACACCCATGCTGCCCATGTTCCTGTCTTGCCAGCTGTTCCTTTTATACAGACATTGTTTTGTTGCTGTTACTACCACTGGTGCCGCCTTAAAGGTCAGACAACTCTGCCCCCACTAATTCTAAGATTGTACCTTTTAAGATGAAATAAAAATTCTAGCCTTGAAGAGGTAGTATAAAAGGGGCTTGTGATTGGATGGCTGGGTAAAATGTGACCTATGATCAAAAAAATAAAAACAAAGCAGTAGTGGCACTTGCTTGCCATCCACTGCTGTTGGCTTGTTGGTAGCATGACATAGTAATAGTGCGGTTATTGTGGCAGCTGTACTCTCGCTTTCTCTTTTTAACAGAATGCTTTTTATCTATTATTTCAGTCACTGCCTTTTTTAATAGCAGTTATGCCACTGTGGTTAAAACTCAACCCTTCCTACAGTTTTTTCACATTAAAAAGCTTATGTAGAAAGGGAGGGATCATGCCCTTTGAGCGACTGCAGGGCCTTAAATGTGAAACATCTATATGGTAAGAAAGGCTATCAAAGCAGTAGCAAACCACACGCCACCATAGATGGAGTTTTAACAATAGCAAATTAAAACACGTGCAGATCGGCACATAGGAAAGCTTATTAATAAAACACATTAATTAAGTATGATTATGAAATGGGAAACTAGGAATTCAGACCTCTGTCTAAAATGCACCTGTTTTAAATACAGGCCTTGCTCTCTTGGTAATTTAGGCATGTAAATATTACCCAATGAAACTGTTCCACAATTTCTCTATCACATCAATCATCGTGAGCACTGCACTGCAGGGAATCTGGCGAAATCTGATTATCGGCCTCTAATCAAGTGACACCACTGGACACTCTTACTGTAAGGCGGATGCAGGAACACTTGAGTTTGCATGAGCATTAGATTTACACAGCCATGGAAGAATTTACATGAATACAAAGATCTGTGGGCTAAGGAATTATTGACAACACATATTAATAGTAGTTACATTTGTATTATCAGTTCAGTCTGAAAGAAGCTGCAACTGAAGGGGTTTCTTTCTTTTTTAAAGCTTTTTTTACCTCACTTGTAATAGTGTGCTATCTTGTCCAGGTCTTGCTCAAAAAAGAAATTTTTCTCTCAAGGGATGTCCTGGTTAAATCAAGGTTAATAAAAACTTAAATGTTCATAAAGTCTGACTTGCTATATGAAACAGTCACAGGTTGTAAACACTGATGTTGATTCTTATTGACACATTCACCTAGAAACAGACCCGTCCTCCACAGTCAGACACACAGATTAGTCCTCACGCAGACAGACCCAGCAGATTGCTTGTCTAGTTATTACATCATTACATAACTAAACCCCTGTGACCTCCACACACTAACACACACGCAGTGTCTCTCCGTTTTCTCAGTTTTTCACACTTGTCACTGTTTTGCCTCATCCTGTTTTTACTCTTTCTGTGGCTCTCTTTTTTTTTCATTCCCATTATTTTAGTCTTCTTTACCAGACAGATTAGCGTACATTGGTTATTTGTTGGAAATTATGGATTCTATTCTGAACTAATGGGTTCGTATGCACGGTCTGTCTTGGAACTTTCTTTCATCATGGAACCATTATATTGATATTATCATGATATTAGTGTTATCAGCAGTCCTACACCCAAATGTTTTCATTTTATAGCAGTGATGCGTGACAGTATTGGTACATCATTGGTATAAGCCAATATATTAAAATGAAATACTAGAATTGACCAACATGCTGATAATATCGGTACGTCACTGATATCAGCCAATATTGGCTTTAAGATGAACAGTCAGAATCGGCCAACATGCTTTTCAAAATTTTGAATAATGAATGGATATCATATACATTGAAAAAGATTGTATTTCGTGTCTACATCTGCTGGTGGGCCATCATGATAAGCATGCATAGTATGATGTTAATTCCACTACTGAAGAGACTTGATGATCATTAAAATTAGGTGGATATATCAATATTGGTATCAGTAATCGGTCAAATGAGTTGTTACTTATCGGCATATAAGCTAAAATCCAATATTGTACATTTCTAGTTAACAGTATGAAAGATATAGTCAGCATATATTTGGTATTTAGACCATTACTTTTTTTATTAAAAATAATCACACATGTTTTTGTTGATCCATTGATGAATCCATTGTTTGAGCTCCACATGTAGATAAGATCATCGACTCCCCTTTTAAAGCTGACATCACACCAGATCCAGTGAAGCAGTCAATGGATGCATCTCCAGTAGTAGTGCATCCTCTAAGCCTGGTGTGTAATCTTTAGGCAGTGTGTAGAATCCTTCTCAGAGGCAACTGGCATTATGTTAGCTCTCCTCCTTAATAGCAAATGAGCTGCGAAGAACAAAGACGCAGTTAAACAACCTGATCCCAGCAGAGTGGAAGTACACAGGAATTAATGGATGGACAGAGAAAAAGAGAGAGGAAGGGAGAAAGAAGTAAGGAATGTCTGAACTGAGACGTAGCAAAACTTGCCTCTGGTCCACTATCGTAAGATTGATCATTGCTCCTGTGATGCTAATGAAAGCAGCAGTAGTAAGAGTATTAATAGAACCTTTGAAGCTGGTAGTAACGGCAGCTGCAGCAGTAGTAGCAGTGGGTGGAGCAGCAGGAGGTGCAGTAATCTGATAACCAGAATTAGAACTGGAAAAGATCTAGATGAACTATCAGCTACAGGTTGTAAGACTGATCTGCTGTCTGTTACTGAGTGCATTCATTTCTATAGTTTATGCTGACAGAAGTTAAAAGGTTTTATAGGTAGTATAAACACGTGACTGACGGGCATGTCTGCAGTGTGGAATTACGCTTGACTAAATGGTTAATTGTAGCTACTGTTTATAAAGAAAGTACTCTGAGGAATAGGCTTGTCATGATAATAACATTATCAACTTATTGTACAATGCATGGACATGACCTTGACCAATTTGCCGAGCTTAATATTGCCCGTTGTGTCTGCATGTTTAAGAATGCCATCAACATTTTAGCCAATATGATGCCAGAATAAAAAGCAAGAATTTCTGCAGTAGTCTGCACCTCATTTATCGTCCACAGAACGAGGTTGCATGCAGACATTTTCATAATGAAAAAAAAAAAAACAGGCTGCAGTGAAAATCTCTCTTCAAAATAGTGGGTTTTTGCATTTAGTCCTTCTCTGACCACCCGTTACACAGGACATCTGCAAGTGCTGAACAACAACAACTGCTGTTTCAGCTGGGAAAAGACAGGCTTTGATGGAGACATGGCTTTATTAAACTAACACCAGCGACTGTCTGACCAATATGAATTTGGTCAGACAAGGGCATAAAGACCAAACAATCGACCAACCGACCAGAAGTAGGGCTGCAGCTCTAGTGACAGGCCTGCTGTGGTATGAAAGCAGCAGAGCTTAGTATCATGTAGACAAATCAGGCTAAATCTGAGACTGTCACAGCTCAGTTGATAATGGCTTCTTTGTATCACAAAAGCCTGACATGATAGGCATTGTGTCTTTATTTTTGTGCCTGATAATGTCATCTACTGACAACTGTTGGCATCCTCTCTGTACTTTGAGTCCCACTGTGGACAAAAACAAGTGGTTACAGTCAGCCAGACATCAAGTCTCCTGTCAAGCCGCTCTGTCTTAATGCCTGGGTGATGTCGATAAACTGTTAAAAGTGACCCATTAATGATGGGCTGATCATGCACTTTGTGGGGAGGGCATGACTGTGTGATTTATGATCACAAAGACAGGGGAGCAAAGTTTAATTTGACTGTGGTGATGGTTAAGTCATTACGTCCAGTATGACCATCATCAAATAGCTAGATTGGAACACTGTGAAGAGAACTGAATGGTGGGCAGGTACTACAGAAAGCAGTCATGCTCTTAATATTGTCCTCAAATACACTGCATTTAATTTTTTCATATTCCGCATGGTTTGCTATTTCCATAGCCGACAACTATATGAGGACTGAATGTTGCATGATTTAAATGTTGCGGAGCTGTAGAACATTTTCCATCCAGTCAACTTCACATCCATCATCCAGTTAACACTTTGTTGACTGAACACCTTTCATGGCCTTAAGTGCCTTAAGTGATGGAGTACCTATGGTGTAGGCTCTTTGTAGACACGTACCCTATGCTGTAGCCTGATGTGAACCTCCCCAGAAATGTTGCGATGTTATAGACCTCATGTTAATTTTCGGGTGCGAGCACCTGTGAGCATGGGCCCTGCTACAGTAGTCAGTTGGTATCTGCTCCAAGAATCGGCATGCCACATTTGACTGATCTGGATAGAGCCTGTGCAATAGGGCATCTTCCCTGTGCGATAGGGCAACTTCAAGATGGTGTTCCAAAGGGGCAGCAAATTTCCTTGCTTTTTGTGCTTAGTTCAGAAACTCAGCACAGTGGCATAGAAACCCCTCTGCAACTAGTATAGGCCACTTGTGTAGGCTATGTTGAAGGCACAGTGTAGAGCAGAAGCACAGCTATAAATTATTCATTACAGTTACCTTTTGACCAGCCAATGGGCTTTCAATATGTATCTCTTCATCACACAGGCAGGCTTTCTAGACAAGAGTTACTCAATATCTTACTAACCCACCAACCATGAATTGTTCTATTAGTGTTTTGGACAAGATATAGCATGATATTCCTGAAAGCTGTGTACTCTATGAAAGCAAAATGTCCATGATTGCATGTCATATTAATGTAGCATGTGCAGACTTTGACTGAAAGATAATGCATGTTTCACGCGAGATTGTGAGTGCTGTTTATTACCCAGAAGCTGTATAGACATGGTGTAGTAAGAACATTAATTTCCCCAGGAGCTTGAAAGTTTGGATGACTGCTGTTTCATGGACTCTCCCATCCAGACCAAAAGAATACTCTGCTGTGAACAGACCAAAAATTTGAACTGGCATTGATAGTCAGCGTCTTATAGGTCCAGTACAAGTTTTACTTAAGCATGTATTTGTGTGAAGGTAGTTTTTTTTCTGTGTGTGTGTGTGTGTGTGTGTGTGTGTGTGTGTGTACATTCTAGACTGTGTTTAATAGTGTTTACATGTGTGCACATGTATGAGGCATGTTCCTTAGGGTGTGCTGGTGTAATGACAGGTGGTCTCAGGTGATGAAAGACTGCAGTGTCATTTATCTCTTCTGCAAGATAACCTTAGCTCTGTTAGCTAATGGAAACTGCTCATTTCAACACACACACACACACACACAGATGTTTGTGACCTTTTCCCTTTCAGACTACAGTCATCTGTTTTGTGTGTGTGTGTGTGTGTGTGTTTGTGTGCGTGTGCGTGTGTGTCCAGCTGCCCACTGTGCTGATGCAGGCATCTTGTAATAGAGCAAGAGAGACAGGATAGGCAGTCAGTGAGGAGGGTTGTGTAATTTGACGTCCAATATATGTGTCTGTATGTGTGTGTGTGTGTGTGTGTGTGTGTGTGTGTGTGAGATAGAGAGAGAGAGAGAGAGAGAGAGAGAGAGTGAGAGTGAGAGTGTGAGAGAGAGAGTGAGTGAGTGAGTGAATGACAGAAGAGCTGCTGCTTTAATGGCAGCTGTCACTGAAGACGGGATCTATTGCATGGGTTGAGTCTGTAGTAATGTTCCCAGTGATGTCCTAAATCATATAATGTACTTAAACGTAGCGTGGTTTGTTTATCATGTGGTGATTGTCATGTATAGTACAGTACTATGTGACCAATGTCATCTGTCAGTGACAAGAACAATTCAGCATGGACCAAAGTATGCTGTATGTCATCCACACAGTGAAGATAATGTGAGCTGGGTTAAAAATATGGTATTGCCACATGTTACTATGTAACCGTCCACTTATCACATGGAGGTTATGACCACACTGCTATGTAATCCAGAATCTATCAGATGACGGTATAACTAAGGACAGAGAATAGAACCACATACATGAAAAAAAATGGCTTGTTAAAATATATGAATTTATTCAGTTCCTGCGATCTGACATGAAAACATCAACATGTCAGATCAAACCGCGTGGGTCAGGGCCAGCTCATTGTTCCACTAAGCTTGGAGAGAAATTTGGGATAGCAAAAGATAATCAATAGCTGAACAAGCCAGAAGATTGCTAAGACAGTTGTTTTGAAGCTGCTTTTTAGATCCAGAACATATCTTGGAAGCGAAGGGCATATCTATTGCGATGACAGCTAATGATGGAGCAGTAGACTAGCAAACAAGTTATGAATTGCCCAGGGGACATGAGTGGCTTCAGCAAAGAGACAACTGGATAGCCAGCACCATTCACAAGGAAATATTAGAAATTTTAGCATGCGTAATCCAGAGAGAAATTCAGTCTGAAGCAAGGAAGCGCACATTTTTTTAACTAATGGAACCACTAATGTAAGTAACCTAATGTTTAGTCTGAGAAGTTTTCCTTTAGCTCCTCAACCCAATCTCCAGAATAAATGTTTGAATTATTGGTTTCTGCAAACAGCTGATATGTAACATTTTTAGGTTATTGTAGAGTTGTTGAAACTTTACGTTTCCTTACATTTCAGCAATAATGTAGTTAACATAGTTGTGTTTCGGCACAAGAACAACATGTTTATGGTTAAAAATAAAAGATCTTGTTAAAGCTTAAAATACCCTTTTTTGGTGGCATAATCATGGCTGTAAATTCCTGTGATGTCTCACTACAAACACCTGATTTTGTCATTTGTCGGTCTTGAACAGTGGTCTGGGGTGTGCTGCAGCTGCCAGCCGTCTCCCAAGCGCGTGCACATACATTGTTGTACAAGCACATTATTGGCAGCACCCCTCAGTGAAAATTTGTTTCTGTGCATGCCTTTGATACTGACACACAGGTTTTGTGGACTGAAAAAAGTGCTTTTGTCATTTTAAAAACTACCAGTAAAGTATGGGTTGGTCATCAGTATGAATTGTCATAAATCCAAAGTAGTAAAATTGTGCTTCTACGGTTGCAGGTATCCAGAGGCCAACAAATACACTGGGTATCTCTGTGTATATGTGTGTGGTTGCTTTCTGCTGAACCCAGAGAAAACTGACCTTAAACTGACATTTGTGTGTGTGTGTGTGTGTGTGTGTGTGTGTGTGTGTGTGTGTGTGTGTGTGTGTGTGTGTGTGTGTGTGTGTGTGTGTGTGTGTGTGTGTGTGTGTGCAGGTGAGCTCATGCTTCTGGGTATATGTTTACTACACATACACGTCACATAATACACCCAGTCACGATCTGCACTTGAATAAAGACACAGACGCATGCACAAAAAAATATAGACACACAGCACACATGCTGAAACACCTGGACAAAACACACACACACTGCAAGTCTGGCTGTCACTGCTGTGCTTTCCTCTCACATTGTTTTTGTTCACAGGAGAGGAAGTGCTCACGCCTCTCCACTCTCCATTCACTGTGTGTGTGTGTGTGTGTGTGTGTGTCTGTGTCTGTGTGTCTGTGTGTCTGTGTGTCTGTGTCTGTGTGTGTAGGAAATGAGTCTTCTGTGGGTTTCCTGCCTGCCAAGGGACTGATAAGGTGTTTAGTGAGGCAGGATTTGCTGTTGCCTCTTTTGACTATCTTCACTCTTCATTTTCCTCTCTCTTATAATCTCACATGGCAGTGATATAAATGCTGCGGCTTTAAGTGTTGAACTACTGCATTGTGAAACTGATGTTGTATATTGTGTTCTTCTTGGCCTAAAAGTTTCAGTGTGCTGTCTAACAGGTTATACACTGTGCATATTATTTCTACATCTACATGTCTTCCCAGTACTTTAATTTTGAGTCAGTAACATGCAGTATTTAGAACAAAGAAATGAGACAAAGTACTCCATTTCATATTTTCAACACATATTGTCAGCTTGCTAGTGCATATGCGTATGTTGTATAATAGTTATTCATTATTGGTCCCTGTGACAGACAGGGCTGTTGATGTGCATGTTTTTAAATGATGACCACAAGTCTGTCTACCACAGTAACCACAGTGGTTATGGTTTATCAAACATGGTTATTCATGGTTATTCTGTCGGCACTACGGATGTTGTTTTGGGCTATTTTGACTGTTCTGACATTCTGACATTTCAAGTTTAGAAGTTGTGACTTTACACCAGGTGAATACCTGCATCATCAGCTAATATTTATTTTTTTTCCTCAAAATGATGGATGGCACATAGAATTATCTGTTAACTATAGGTTGAGTATTCTTATCATCTGCTGATTCTTGGAATATTATTTAAACAAGACAGGATGTTGGACGTAAAACTACCATTAATTTTACTAAATTTCTGACAGAGATAGACAGATAGACTTTCTTTGTACCAAACTACATCTGCCAACCACATCACCACACAATAAAATATCACAAAATACTCACTTGATATGGTGAATTGTGAATTGTATAACACTGTTTAAGTACATGTTGCAGAGACAGGGCAACATTCTCATTTATTAGGAGCAGTGTTTGTGTCCAAATGATGCATATAAGTCCAATATTTACTCCACTTTTAATTCTGTTTTTGGTCTCCAACAACTCCTACAGGGATTATCTGTTTCTTTAGCTGCTGAATGCTCCATCATTTGCTTTTCCGTGTGGAGCATGATCAGATCAGATCTATGGATGAGAGGAGCAGCCTCTGCAGAAAGTAAAAGTAAACTTTCACTTTCACTGTGCCTGGCATTCTGCTGCTCCATCTAAACCCAGAGTATGCTACACTTTGCTCTGTGAGAGTGTGGTGCAATGAATAACCAAACGGTATATATCTTCCAATAGCGCTACTTATGAATGGTCCATCTCCAAAAATAGAAAATCACTAGGTGGCAACCGTGATATCATGGTGGGCAGCTGCTAACTGAGTTGATCAGGTAGTCTCTAACAGTGAGTGTCTGCTGTTTGAGCTGAGCAGGTAATGTACAGTGGCTTAATAGAGCTTTTCCACAGAAAACAGCTGCCTGCTGCTGCTGGAAAAAGGACACTTACAGAGCAGTGAGAGTGTACCAGAACAACGAAGTTACAGACAAGACAGATGAAACACACCATAAAGCTCTGAAAAGCTGAGGGGAGCTGCACATTCAGCTACTGATTCTCTGTAGGTTCATCACTATGACAGATGCCTTTCTCATTGAGACACTGTTTTCACATCGTCATTGGATACATTGTTTTGATAAAATTATCAATTGTAGACGCTATTAGAAATCATTGGTTCAAGCTAATTTGTAGCTGGTTCCAGATCAGAATTGTTTCTTGATACCTAATGATATGCTGAAATTAACCCTTGGCTAATGGAACCTCTGTTTTTTTTACCAGCACTATTATGACAGCTTCTACCTCTTCAAACACATTATGGGAGGGTAGTGTTGGGCAAGTTGCATCATCATCTTTGTGATCTTGATCTTGTGATTCTCAAAATCCTCCAAGTACGTCAAATTTCAGGTAGACAGATCACTCTGGTATGTGGTTAAGATCCACATTTGTTCGCTGTTGCCTGGTCTTCGGTTGGTCTGGCTCATGTCAATGTGGCTTTCAGCATGACAGGATAACCACACACACTGTAGGTGAGGCTCACAGACAGTGTAGTAGCAGAGTGTGTGTTTCTCTTCCTCTGCTGTGGCAGTGCTGCTGAAGTAACAGAATGACTTCTGCCAATAATGATTAAATAAGGCTGGATTCTACACAGGGGGTTACCACAGTGCTGTAAACTCCACCAGAAAAACAAAGTAAAACAAAGACTACAGCTTTACTCAGCTTCATTTGGTTTATCAGCCACTCTCTCTGTCTGCTTTCTCACCACTCTGTTCTCCTCCTCAGTCTGTGTGTGACATGTGGTCTGTGATGACACATCTTCTTCCTACACACTCACACGCACCATTACACCTTTTATGTGAGGACAGCTGCCGACCTACAGGATGTGATATAACGCTCTGATGTAACATAGGTCTTTAGTGTATGTGCTAGAGTAGTAAATAATCCCAATTCTGAGAATGTAATATTAATTTTTATGTGAAGCAGGCTGCTTTAGTTTTAGTGTTGAATGCAAAATCTAGTTACCTGCAAATTGTACTGTGGTAAAATGAATGTGATTGTTATATACAATAACATAGGCACAACATCAGTAATTGTTACTGGGATTAAGTGTTGAGGCAAATCAAATACCTGACAATTTACGTCACATTTATGCAAAAATTATGTACAATAGTAATATGACAGTAGAGTAGTCCTGGTCACTGATTTGCAGTATAGCCAAGACACAGTGGATGTTTCATCATATCACCCACTCCCAGTGCCAAGTGAGATGCTCCTGTGTGTTGGTTGTATTACTGCAGTGCCTGACTTTTCATAAATGGTTTCACACTATTGTGGTCATACAGAGCTTTGCTTCTTCTGTTAAATCTAGAATAAACACCTTTCTGTTTTAACATTTTTAGGCAGGTGCTTGGCATATCTCTGTTTGTTTTCTGTTCATGTGTACAAATGTTCGAAGAGGGTTAAACGGGATGTTTCACGTATACAGTTTGAAGAGTTTATTGTAAACAACAGTCATTGATTCTATTAGTCATTATCTATCTTACAACTAAATACTTTTTAGTTAACTTAACCCATATTTATTACTGTACATTAGTAGGTTGTGGTCTGGTAGGCATTGGTGAGTAGCTCTTTGCTAATATAGCTCATCAGAAGCTTGTTTCCCACACACATACATGCTGCTGGAATTTTGACCCATTACTCATACCTGACAGTGAGCGTCCGGCTGCATAAACTGTCCCATTAGTGGAGCTAATAAAGCTGATAGTGGCAGTGTGTTTATCTAGTTATTTCCCTGACTATTAGTGTTTGTATTGTGCGTAGGAAGGGCGTCTTCAGGCTTCCCCACACTGACACAACAGCTTTGTGTTACACTGATCAGTAGGGACCTCTCTCTGTCTCTCTTTTCTCTCACTGACATGACTTTATTACTGAAGCAGAATGCCAGCATTACACAACAGCAGAGGAAATAATGAAGCAATGCTGTTACATGACTTCTTGGCACGCGTGTGTAACATCAAAACACACAATATATCAGAACTGTTCTCATTCGGACATTGATTCTGATGAAAGCTTTCAGTTAAAGGATATGTTCTTGTCGGTTTCAGGGTCTTTTATAAAATGTTTAACTTCTTGCTCTATGGCAGAATTATCATCTTTCTTCTTGTGCGGCAAAAAAAACACTGTTCTTTCATCAATCATTGGCAGTCTGTACCTGGCGTTGGTGTTTCGAGACATCAGCATGGCTCTGCTCTGGCCTTCTCCAACTCTGACACGGGATCAGATCTCCTCTGACATCACAGACAACTGTCAGCAGAGAGAAAGACTGACAGAATGCTAGAGAGAAGGCAGACTGTTGGATAGAGAGAGAGTAAAAGAGAGAGGGTTTTAAGATTCTAAACCCTCCTGATCTTAACACCTGTCTGTTGTTACCTCGGTCCCTCTTTGCTCTGTGTGCATGCGTGCGTGCGTGCGTGTGCGCGCACGCGCGGTTGCATCTCTGATCCAGGTATTACATCATCTCTCTCTCTCCTAGGGAGCATTGAGCACTGTGTGAACTCATTAAAGGCATTCACTGCAGACTCCCATCAAAGACACAAAGTGAATTCCAATGACCAGACGACACCCAAGGGCAGAGGGGGAGAGTGTGTGAAAGTGAACAAAGGGAATGAGAGTGGGTAGTGCCACGCGGCATCAAACCATTGTCGGAAATGAAGGAAAAGATGTAGGATACAATAAAACATATTCCGTCACCTAATGCAAATGTTTACCAGCTTTTCCTTTATATGACATTTTGCCATGAGTTGCTGCAAATGCTCCACAGTTTGCAGTAAGTGGTTTGTCTCCAGCATCATTGGAACTGACTCAGCCAAACTGTGAGGGTCTTGGAGGGGAACTATGAGGAAACACATCTTGGCAGGTTCACATGCTCAGAGAGGTACTTTTGTATTAATATGTCTCTGTGTGAAAAGACATACTTTCCAGACTTAGTGCATATGCCAGTTGGAAACTACCAACAATCACAGCTGAGTGATGAACCTGTCAATCAAGAGCTGAGACACATTGTCAATTAATGGAGTTGTCTATCAACAGAAAATATATTTTGATAATAGAATAATAGATCAGTTGTTAAAGTCATGGCAGGGGTGGCTTACTTTCTTCTTTGTTTTGTCCTTGGCCTGTGTGTCCTTGTATCAGTCTGTGTCCCCTCTCTGAATTCAGTGGTTTTTGTGGGTCCTTGAACACAGCACAGGCGGAGCTCTTCTCTTTTTCCCTTAGCAGCAGTTTGTGGAGTTTTTTGGTTCAGGGGGTTGGATAATTGATCAGTTGATCCGATCAGATCATGAGCAGCTGTTTGTGAGTAAAGCAAACTCCAAATCCAAGTTTGTTTGTTTTTTTAAAATTCCTAGTAGTGAAGTAGTTTTGCTGTACATTACTGTAATTTTGGTGGGACCCATCCACGGCCCTGGCAGAAGCGTGGATAAAAGACAGACAGATACACCAAAAGTTGGTGCTTGTAATTTTGAAAGTTACATGCACCAGTATTTCAAGCCCAATTTTTTAGTTTCTCAATCATCAGGTTTCATAACTTTGTCTTGTTTGATTGTAAATTGAGTTTCTTTGGGCTTTGTTTGTTGGATAAAACAAACTATGTGAAGATGTCACCCTGGGCTGAAGTAAATTTTGATGGACTTTTATTACAATTTTCTGACATTTTGTAGACCAAATGAATAATTGATTGTCAGGAAAATAACTTAAAGATTACGCTAATAGATAACTGAAAGAAGCTGTTAATTTCAGCCTTTAAGTTTTTTTTTCCTCTGTTAGAGGTTTTTTTTTTCAGGTGTTTAGTTTTTCCTTATCTGAATCAGGGTTCTGAGGACAGAGAGTGTATTATGCTGTAGAAACTGTAAAGCCCCTCAAGGCAAATCTGTGATTTGCAGTATTGAGCTATAAAAATAAAAGTTGACTTTGATTTACTGCTGAGATGTTACTCTAAAACTTCAATTAGTACCCCACACTATTATTTGCTTAAATCACTGATGTCAGCAGGCTTATATTTGAGACAGGCGTTTACAAGGGAAAGGCCTTGAACAGACCTTTTTCACAGCAGGCATTTTGACTTGTCATAGTACCAAAAGCACAGATGTATTCAAGAACATTGATTATGGCTACATAGGTGGGGCTTGGTATTGTCCACGCTGGTTCACTGGTATAATTTACGGGGACATTTAATGGAGCTGAGCCATTGTCAGTGTTATCAGTTTCACCTGTGCATTTCCTACTGTGACAAATCAAAATGTCTGCTACGAAAAAGGTCCATTCCTTTTAGCAGAGATGGGAAACACGACCGAATTATTTATTTGAACCAGTATGAATATTACTTGTATAAAAATTAGGCTTCAAATAACATATCAACAACAAAACATTAATTTAATACAGCTCCGACGAACAAGGCATCAGACGCAGAGAGCATTCTTGACATACCATACTGTTAAAACAATATTCTCAACATTGATGAATTTTTAAGAAAAGCCTTTTTCCAATTTTCATCAATGGACCCTTACAGACTAAAGGAATAAAGATAACTTACCGGGTTATCAAGGAATGGACACATATTCTCTTTATGACAGCTCTTTTTTTTTCAGTAAATCTGAATGAATTATGCTGTTAATTGAAGTTTTACAGTATTTTTATATCAGTGAGATTTGTTGGGTTCTTATTTGATTGGATTTATAAAAACAGACATGTGGTTACTTTACTAATTTATTATAGTCATATCTTGTCATTTCCATGTAAAATACACCATATGATTACAGATTTAATCCATACAGTCCAACACTACATGCATGTATTGGCCATTGTAAACCCTGCAGTTTGAATCTGGGAGGTCAGCCCTGCTTTAAATGGAGACAGACTGCTCAACTAACTGACAGGCCACATGATTGTGTGTCTGCCACCTCTGGAGCAAAGGCAAATGGTGCAGAGCCAGCATTAAAACTAATGGGACACTCTTTTAGCTGACACACACACATACACACATAATCTACACTTTCATGCTGTGATCTGGCTGAGTGCCCGTGTGCTGCTACACACCAACATTATCTGGCAAGCTCTCCTCTGTCCTAATTTCAGAGAGAGAGAAAGAGAGAGAGAGAGAGAGAGAAATTTCACAGATCTTATTTATGTCGAGAACTGAAGGTTATATCTTCAGTTCTTCAGTTGTGTGTGTGTGTGTGTGTGTGTGTGTGTGTGTGTGTGTGTTGTATGTTTTTTTAGAAATGAATTCCTGAGGAGGTTTTATCTGTAGCTGCTGCCAGCGGGGAGGATTTGATGCAAGTATCCCTGAAGAGATGCTATAAATAACTTCCCAAAACAAACCTTCGGGTCCTGATGGTTTCTGATTCATAAGCTTGTGTCATTTGTCTCTGTTCATTAGTTTCCACTCATATTCCCACAGAGAATCACAGGAAAATTACAGCTGAGATAAAGTAAAGTGATTCATGTCAGTCAGATGGCTTTCTAATAGCAACCTTGTTATTCAGTTCTGATAGATGTGCTGTTCACTGATCAGATTACAGGCGAAACAGCAGGTAGGCAGGAGTCAGTGCTGTAGCTGATAGAGGGGAGCTGAAGGGAAAGGCAGTGATACAGAAGACAACAGAGCGAGAAAAAAAGTGAGTGTAATATCTTTGTTTGACTTCTCTTTCCTGGCTGCAGACAGCTCAAGTCCTGCTACGTTACCTAGCAACAATGGCCCACTTTGTAAAATGAAATACAGCTCACACACACACACTCACAAATAGATATCAGCAGGCATCTTGTTATCTGGTCACTGTACTGGCTCTGTTTATGATGACAGGAGAACAAAGGAGTGTGTGTGTGTGTGTGTGTGTGTGTGTGTGTGTGTGTGTGTGTATGTGTGTGTGTGTGTGTGTGTCACATGCCACATGCAGCTCTCTCCTTTTGAAATCTCTAAACTGTCTTCACCGTCATAATGTGTCTATAACACAGCTTGCCTTGCACTCTGTTGCTGTGTGTGTGTGTGTGTGTGTGTGTGTGTGTGTGTGTGTGTGTCACTGTGGAGGACATCTACATCCGCAGACCCGCTGGAACATTCTAGGGCTCGTGCCTTGCTCTCAGGCCTGTTAGCCAGCCAGAGAGAAAACCAGTCAACTGTTTGAGATGTACTTTTAGTGGAAATTGGGTCAATAAAAATTCCAGCCCCCCCCCCCCCCCCCTCCTTCTCTCTGTCTCCCTCTTTCTCTCCCCCTGAGCAGATGGAGCTGGTCTAGTGTAATCTCCTGCCTCCTGTGGATCTGTGTGTGCATGTGTAATTATAGCTTACCTTTATGGCAGAGAGGGCTGCAGAAAAAACATTTGTCTCCCTGCACAGAAGCAGTTCAGGCCTCTCACTCTGACAAGCAGTGGCAGTGTTTCTGTCCTCATTTTAGAGTCACTTCAGTGTAGATCTCGTAAAGGCCGCCAATTTTGATGCCAGAGTAGAAAACAAGATCAAAGAGATGGAGACTAAGATAGAGAAAGCGTCATACTTGTCTAACGTAGCCACAGCTACCACTGCACGTGTTCCATCTGCTGAATTTCACAAAATGGTTGTGATTTAGTTGTATTTATTATTGTTTGTGGGTAATTCAGAATTCAATAAGAGGTGTGTGTGTGTGTGTGTGTGTGTGTGTGCGTGTGTTTGGGTGTGTGTGTTTGGGTGTGTGTGTTTGGGTGTGTGTGTGTGTGTGTGTGTGTGTGTGTGTGTGTGTGTGTGTGTGTGTGTGTGTGTGTGTGTGTGTGTGTGTGTGAGTGAGTGACAGAGAGAGAGAGACAGAGAGAGAGAGAGAGAGAGAAAATGACTGTTGCTTTAATCCTGCATCAGTATAGCAGATGGGCCACAGGATATTACTGTGTGTGTGTGTGTGTGTGTGTGTGTGTGTGTGTGTGTGTGTGTGTGCTGTTACAGTAGCAGTGTGTAAATCTGCTGAGCGATGAACAGATTACTAAGAGCTGGTTTGTGGTCAGCTGATCAGTTCAAAGGTGATGGTTTTAGGGTGATTGTCGGTGTAAGAGGGTTCAGTTTTGGGCCAGACAGCTCTGTTTGAAAACTATTTGTTTATTTGTTTATTATTTGGTATTCAATCCTGTGTGTTCTGGAAAATTATTATTTCACTGGGGTAGTGTTAATTTTTTCAAAGAAAACTAACGAAGAGTAATGGTCCCATCTCATATATTAGTTTTTCACTGTTGTCCATACGTAGTCAAAAACTATCTTTTGCTCTGTGCTCCAACAGTTGAGCAAGCTTGAAACACAGCAGAGCCTCACTCGACTTTCCCCTTTCCTTTTGTACTAAAGGCCAAAACACACCGGGGCAGAGTGGCATGTGTCAAAACAGCCACCCCTATTATTTACTATCCACAGTCCCACACCAGCAGGAGCTAGACGCATGCCAGGGTTCATGGATACGCTGCCCCACGACACTTCACGCCGCTGTCCTGTTTCCAGCCTTGTTTCCCCCTGAATTAAACGCATTTCTTCCCCACTTGCTCTATGCTAGTACATACTGGCACTCGTAGCAGCTCTTCTTCTCTGCTCCCGGGGCTTTGACTCCTCTCCTCACCATGAATGTATAAAGACAACGCTGTTGCTGCTGCTGTCTCTAGTGTGTGTCAAAGAAAGGATGAGGAAAAACTAGTTGTTGAGGCTCAGACATATCCTGAGCTACGACCCACAATCCTGTCATTATAAAGACAACTGCAAAAAGGATATTTCCTGGTGAGGCATAGCTCTGGAGATTGGCTCTGTGGGTGAGAAATCCAGTTTAATAACCTGGTGTCTATACATCACTTTAAGCTGACACGGAGGAAGTCCAGATCTGTTAGTAAAAGTAGTTTTGACTGTGTGGCATCCTGTTGACGCATCACTCTGTGACACATCCTTTTGGTGCTAGGGGCAGCACTTTACATGCCTCATATGACGCGCCCGTGTGTTTTCAGCTTTAGATATGCTAGGCTCATCTGTGTTTAAAAGAAAAACAGAATTTATAGATGGTTGAAAGATACGGCTAGGACCGTCTCAGTCTTCACTCTTGTCACATTTTTAGTGGGCTTATATTAGTAAAATGCTAGCTAACTACCTAACATATAGCTACAACAAACAGAGTTAGTTTAATATCAGTTTTTATCCATCAGCCAGGTCTGCTTCCTCCTTTCTTCTGTGGTTAAAGAGATTTGTTGAAGGACATATTGGTTTTTTGGTGATATATTTTTAAGATGACATTATTGTCAGCCAGAAATGATCAAGACTAACATTCCATTGTTTATATTATCTCTGTACGGCTACGTGCTGACCTGAACTAACTAAAGCAACTTTCTCCAGTAAAGAGAGTGTAATTTTAGGTCAGCACCAGGGTCTGAATGCAGTTATAAATATAGAGTACTTTACTGATCCCAGGAGGGGAAAAGGGGACACATACACGGTAGTGCAGTGGGTGCAGTCTGTAGTTGTCCCTCTCTGGTTGAGACCAAAGCCTTAATTTCTGTTTCTTTGCCTTGTTCACTATAGTCAACATTGTGAATTCGTCCTTCCATCACATAATGTAGTCCTTGCTGTCTGCTTGTTGAAGCAACAGGCCTACTGCCTGAGGCCCAGACACAAAAAAAACCAAACAATACGCAGCAGCACCTGGCTAAGCAAAACTGGCATTGCCATGTTTCTTTTTGTCAGGCTTGTCTGTCTTGGTAACTGTAACTAAGGGGGGTGGGACTTAGGATCTGTCATTTGAGAAAACTAACCCATGGATTCTGTGTTTAGCACATTTCCCTGTTCAGCCAGCCCAGCACTGATTGTTGGTTTGTCAATTAAAAGAAAGTCAGTGTCCCTCCAGTTAGCCTCATATGTTGGATTATAGCTTTACACTGGCGGTTGTAACTGAATTAATAAATAATAACCCCTGCCCTCAGATAATCTTGTGACAGACAACAACAGCAACCATAATGACAGCAGTTCACACCAAAGATGGACTGCACTTTCGATGTTTTACCACAATTTAAAGCATACAGAGACAGTTCAGTCTGTCACTGAAATTTTTAGAGAGAAGGTAAAGCACAGCTATCTGTGTCTGATCAAAGCTCACTGTAAAGACTACATAAGAAACTAGAAGTTATATTTGCATATGCACAGTCATTTCTCCAACTTTTCATAACTCATGAGGCGTAGCAGGTCAGTTTTGATCAAGTTTGTTAGAATTGCTCAGAGGAAGTGTGTTGAAGGTGTGACTGAGATCAAAATGACTCCACTCCAGTGTGACATTACCATTATGACACTTTTAACATTCTGTAATTTCACTGGAAGTGTATCTGATATGATTTCATGTAACCAATAAAATGAATAGCATTTCAGCACTGTCCCCGTACGTTGTACAGATAAACAAACAAACACATAAGTTGCCTCTTTGCAAATGGACAGGATGCGATCTGTCGTATGGCAGTACATCCAAATCAGCAGCAGTGACCCTAAGAGAAAGACTCAATGAGTGCTAGAATTAGTTTGTAGAGGGTTACAGACACAGGTAAAAACATTGCCTAGACTCATCACCACAACTTTATTCTTCCAAATGAAGTGACCCGCTTATCCAGTGTACTGGATGTGCATTTTCACTGATATTGAGCTTATAAAACTGATATGGTATCAGCTAGACATGAGAAAAAAAAGGCTGACTAAGTTGTTATTATTAATATCTCACAAAATTGTTGTGTTTGACATGCCTAGTTATTCATTTTCAATGAGAGGTGAGCAGGCAGGGAGGTGTGGCTAACCTGAGAGGCATTTCTCACACACATCCCCACGTGCTGCCGGGGTTGAATTGTTTTGAACATTTTTTTTCTATGTGCCACACGTTGCAAATGGATGAGAGACTGATCCTTGCTGTTCAGGAAATATATAACTGTATTCTCAATAGTTATGGGGGCATAAACAGAGCATCTGTTTTAGCATCAGGTAGCATTAGATATAGATACAGGTTTTAAAACCAGGCTGTAATCATGTTTATTGCTGCTGTGAAGTCGGCCTTTTTAACATGGGGTTCTATGGGGATTCACTTGTTTTTAGAGCCAGTCTCAAGTGGTCATTTGATGAACTGCAGTTTTTGGAACTCGGCATCAGCTTTATTTTTCAGCTGCACAGGTTGCAGCTTGTTCTACTCACATGACGAGAGCAGTGAGATCCTGCGGATCCAAGCTGGTATGGAGGTGGAGTGTTCTTACTGTCTGAAAAGACCTTTTTTTTTTTGTTGTTTTTTTCCTTATTTATTTAACACAAGGAAAATATGCAGAATAAGTCAGGGAATATATGTACAAAGACAAAGGGTAGAATTTAGCAGCATTGTGGACATGATGCTACAGCACAGTCAATACAAAAAAGAATAGAGGTTCCATTTTATTGACAGTCAAGAGGGAAAAATATTTTTAAACAAAAAGGCACATTTGGTGATGGTTCTCTGTAAGGTCATCACTGAGAGTGACCTCTTTTACACTACGCCTAGTCATTTCATCTGTGTTCATATATATGTATTGACTCATGTAGCCTCATATACTGTCTCTTAGTCTCTGTCACTATCAAACTGTAACAACACAATTGTATATATCTTCTACATCAATATAATGATTTACCCTGGTCTCTACCATCCTACATAGATAATAGACAAAAATAGTGTATGCATAGTATATAAATACATGAATCATGTCTGTGAACACCAGGTGGCCATGCGGTCTACATGTGGAAACTACACTTTATTGTATTCAGCTCTTTCTAAGCATTTTTGCCTGGCCAGTTGTGTTAAAATAAGCTTAAATAGTTTAGAGTTTGATGCTTAAATGTTGTCCTTAATATATAAGTGTTAGGAATATGTGTTAAAGGAAATGACTGTCAATAAAGCTGAACTGAAGAGAGTAGAGGGGGAGGAGTGGGAGTGAGAGGCAGGGAGAAAAATTGAAAGAGAGCAAGTCAGAGAGTGTGGTGAGTAAGAGAGAGCAGGTCTGCGTCACAGAGAGAGAGAGAGAGAGGAAGTGTGTGTCGGCCGGCCCTGCCTCCGTCCCCTCCTCTCTCCTTTCTCCCCCTCCTTGCGTCAGCAGCAGTTAAAATGTCGGCTGTGTAGCTCGTCCTCTGCTCCGCTTTCTCTCCCTCTTGGCCATCTGTCTTTTCTTACCACAAGAAGAAACCACACACTCTCGCTCTTGTTGTCTCTCTCTCTTTCCCCCTCCCTCTCTTTCTCTCTCTCTCTCTCTCTCGCTGCCTTTTTTTCTCTTTTTTTACCCTCGTCATCCTTTCTTGTCTTTCTTCCTGCCTCTCCCCTGCTCGCTGGATCAAAGCTAGTTTTGTCAAGTGTTTTTCTTCAGAGCCATTGCTCGTTGACGTTGCTTGGAGACAGAGGGAAGAGGTAATGTTACAGTTTTATAACGTCTGCTGTTGCTCAAATCGCTGCTGTTCTTCATTGACTTGAGTTTGATCCACGAGGCTGAAGTAACAAACTGCCTGGGAACCATGCACATTTCCCAGAATAGACTGAACGGTCGTTCTAATCGGTTCTTGATGTCGACATGTATGTGTGTGTTACTGTGTGTATGTGCTTTTGTGTGTGTTAGTGGAGTGTGTAGCCTGTAGCAGTCTCTGAAGGTGCTGTTAGCATTATAAACTAGTTGCTAATAATGTACCTCTTTACCACATAGCTACTACAACTAATCTTTACCACAGGTTTGTCAAAATCTTGCTTGGAATACTTTGCAATATTTGTTACAGAGCAGATGGCGTCATCAGAGCTTTTCCAAAAGCAGTGTAATACTCGACTAACACAAAAATCTAAATTCAAGACCTCAGAAGTATAATAGTGCTCCAGGATTCTAGTTAATCCATTTGTTTTTTTTTCCAAACTTCACTTCAGTTCTTGCTATGTTTAGTTGTTGATGTGTTTTTATGTAACTTTTCCATTACCCTGTGCTACCTAATCTTTCCCAAACTGATCTGGAATCACAAGTCAAAGTGTGATTTGATGCATATGAGACACCTTTATCTTTCTGTCTAGTTAAGGTGGAAAAATATTTCATGTTTCTTAGTACATGGTGTATTTGCAGATGTCTGATTCATAATCATACAGTATATTGCTCAGTCCCAAATATGGCTCACATTTTACGGTTTCTAATAGTTTTGATTTACTATACCTGTTTGATTTTTCATTAAGATATATGTATAGCTAATATATTTGCGTAACTTACTGTAGTCCTGCTTAATACAGACTTTAAAGGGACACTCCACTGATTTGACTTGGGGAAAGTCAGTTTACTTATCACAAGTAGTACTACTCAGCCTGTAAAACAAATGTATAATGTCTCCTTTTTCCTCTGGATGAGCTTTGACAAGAGTGCAAAATCAAACCTGATGATGTCATCAAGGCCGTCCTGGATTAGACTTGATATTTCAATTTTTTAACGGAAAGTCTGGCCAACCATGGGCGTGGAGTTTGAATGATGTCTCTGTGTAAAGAGAGGGCAGAGAAAGTCTAATACTGTGCTCCAGGAATGAGTTAGCATTTTGCACTCCCATTTCCCTTGTCTTGAAGTCAGTCGTGGTTTTTCTTTTTTTTTTTTAAAGACATTTTTAGGGCATTTTAGCCTTTAATTGATAGGAGAGTCAAGTGTGAAGGGGGGAGAGAGAGAGAGAGTGACATGCAGCAAAGTCGAACCTGGGCCGCTGCGGCAACAGCCTTGTACATGGGGTGCTTGCTCTATCCACTAAGCCACCGACGCCCCAGTCAGTCGTGTATTTTGAATGGGGTTTTGGTTAGATGCCTGAAAAAAGGTCTGTGGTTCACACAAGCTTAAGAGTCTTTACATCTCTTTAAAATAATGGTTGTCAACAAGTAGCTAAATGAGAGTACAGAACATCATCAAGCCAAACATGGCTTCATAGCTTTGTTGTCCTGGCAACGTCGAAGTCACGCCTAAAGTTAGCTTTTTTTTTTTTTATTTCTGGTGATTGCATTTAGACTTCAAATATCTTAAAAGTGGTGTTCATTTGTAAAGATTATCGTACTGAACAAAACGTGAAAGTGTCATAAACTTTTGTTTGTTACAGAGCTTATTTTCTGTGATAATCCAAAATCCAATGCAAAAATCTCACCGGCTTTTTGAAGAGGTAGCCAGGGTGATGTGAATTTAAGTGTTTGCTCACAATAAAATGTCATCCCTGCAGCACTCTGTGAAAGATGCAGTTTAGTTGCATTATGGGAAGTGTAGGATCCAGTTTTTTTGGAGCCAAACTGACAAAGTTCAGGATATCGTGACCTATACTGCTTCAGTTCTGACCTTTTACTTTTTTTTTTTTTTTTTTTTTTTTTTTTTTAATAAATCTTTCTCCTGTAAGTCCCACAATTTTATTGAAGTGCCATACTGAATCAGTGGAGTGCCCTTTAAACTGTGCTCACACGACAGGAGTTGTGGGCTGATATAGCCACGATTATGAAGGAATCTGGTCTGAGACCTTGGTTGATACTGATGTTCGGCCCAGATTATCTGGTAACGTGAGAGGTTACAGGTCCAGTCTTAGCCCTCCCAAACTGCTAGCAGGCTTATCAAGGTCACGCCGATAATTTCAAATGTACTCGATATTTAGGATTTAAAATCTGGATGATTATGCAAGTATTTTCACAAAAGTCAATGAGAGAGACATGTCTACAATGAGACAGAAGTAAATGAGAGGATTTTCACAAGCTAACATCAGTGTGAAGCAGCTGATGGTTTTACCAGGCAACAGTTAAATGTTAGCCCATGAGGCTAACAATAGCCAAGGCAATTCAAAGCAGACAGACATTAAAAACTGACAGTTAAAATCTCACTTCCAGTTCTGATAAAAGAACAGAAAACCTGTGTTGACAGTGTCTCTCTTACCATGTTATCATCCGTACTCATTTAGCTTTCTGCTTTAGTTTTTTTCCACACTGCAAAGCTTTATTAACATTACAGCAAGTTGTCGCACCATAACAGTCTTAACGGGTCACTTCATAACAGTCAGTTTGAGATTAGAGAGAAGAACATCTGTGAAGTTTTTCCTTATGCGCGTGATGCAGCCTGATTTCAAAATCGATTAGGATTTTAAAACTCCTGTAGTCTGGGACCAGCTTTAATGAGCTTTTGAAAATGCACCTCTAGCCATATCCCTCACAAGATGACATAATTAACTGATGAGATAATAATATCATCTTGTTATTCAAATGTTACATTCATATAGCAGTGGGTAATGTAGACACACTCTGAATTGTATTGTATTTTAATTTAATTTGCAACTCTTGGGTAGAAACATATCTTCTTTATCACATTGAGTGGGGAAGCTCCACCTATTCAGCAAGTTTTGTTATGAGTGTTCAGAAGACATTTCACACCCCTGGAGTCTAAAACTCCAAATTTAATCAGTCTTATCTTAAGATGATAATGACAGCAAAAACTAATTCAAATAAGTGCTGTGGCACTTGTGTTGCAGTTTGTCTGGTTATGTGCTTATATGTGTGTACATATATATAGATATACAGGGCAATGACAAAATGAAAGAAAATCATAAGTAAAAGGAAAACAGATAACTGAGCTAAGGCACCTTTGCAAACATTTCTACAGCTGTGGGTTATAATATGTGTTAGCTGACTTACTCCATCTGTCAGTTAGATTTCTCTGATTTACTTTGAGGTTGTAATATCAAATCATTTTTGTTGATACACTTGTTTGAGAGATGTCATGACTTTCTGGAATGTTCCCTTCACACATTGTTTGCAGCTCTGTTTATTGCCTTTTTAGCAGCTGACTCATTCTGCTATTTGGTATTGAACATAATAAGACTTAGCTTTTTAGTAACTTTACCTTGGGATGAAGTTCAAACTGAAAGTCATTTCTAATGTTCAGTCTGTAAGACTCTGTTATAGAGGGTTTTACCCAGTGCTGTTACTGCGTGCTGCCAGCGGCAGTGGCTGATTGGAGTAGAACTCCAGATGCCTGTTGCTTCCCTGTAGAATAGACTAACTTAAGGGTGGTGGAGTGGCACAGAGGAAAAACACTCAGCCACCTGTTTGATGGAGGGCCTAGCAAAGGCAGGAACATTATTTCTATTCATCCTGCTGTTATGTGCCATTTATTTCACACCCCCTGCGCCACATACTGAGCCACTGTTGTCAGACACTTAAGACCGGGCAGGAAATAAAATGCCATTCTTTGAAACAGTGCCTTTGTTGTGGTTTGTCGTGTTTAATTGATTAATAATTGATAATAATTTGTTAATTATGGTTGAATGAATTGATTTTGTTTGCCTTAAACGTGTGTGTGTGTGTGTGTGTGTGTGAGCATTTGTTTTTTGACAAACCTGATCAGTTACCATCAAAGCAATAAGCAGATTAGAAATGAACCTGTATGTGTGTGTGTGTGTGTGTGTGTGTGTGTGTGTGTGTGTCTGTGTGTCTCTGTGTGTGTGTGTGTGTGTGTGTGTCTTGTGCGCCTCGGAAAGAAGCTGTTGTAGTATGACCCACTTAGAGAACAGTACTCTGAGTGCAGCACGACACATCCTACAAATCCTCCAACATTTTTGACATTTTTCGCTGGTAACGAAAAAAATATGTAAAACGACATAAATGACTAAACATCAAAGGAAATGCTCATGTATAAAATCATACTGAGTCGTTCTCTGTAACATCTGGCAGCTGTAATCAGGAAACAGCATTAGGTCCGAACAGTATGTTTTGTAGCGTCATAAATATGAATCCAAAGACTAGATCACTCAGATATAGACAATGAGAGGACACTTGACATGACAATTAAATACAAATGCTGATCTGTTTGAAAAGAATGAAGCCTTTTTACTTTAGTTTAGGAGTACATCTTAGCCTTCATCTAAACCCCAGTCACACCAGAGTAGCAAAGCTGGTCATGCCTGTCGACGGTTCATGTGACCCAGCCCCTGACCTGGATTGAACATATATCAGAGGAAGTGAAACTTAACTTTTATTTCCTAATTCTTCAATGTAATCGTGGAGTTAACCAGTGAACTACACATACAAACATTTCCTGTATGAAAGATATGAGAGATGACAAATGTTGTAAAATCTGTTTACCAATATTTTGATAATTGATTAATCTTTTAAGTCATTTATTGTGCAGAAATGCCAAACATTCTCTGGCTCCAGCTTCCTGAACATTTTACTCATGTTTGATTTGAATCTCTTAAGGTTTTGAACTGTTGGACATTTGCTAGACCAAACAATAAATTGATTAATTGGGAAAACTTGATATAATAATCCTTACTGGAAATCGTCATTACTTATTGCAGCCATAGACAGTAAACAAATGATGGACATAGCCACATGTTACTATTTATCCCACTTTATTTCTCGGCAGTCCCACCCTACCGTGCTGTAGTAAGCTAGTACTAGCCCTAACCGTGACCTCTTTGCCCTAAACCTAACTATTGATATGATCTCACATTGACTCGTTGAGTACTAGCCAATCACATCACAGTGGGGTAGGACTTGTCCAGAAATGCAGTGGGTCCATAATTACACTGCAGCCACCGTGAAATCACCAACTGGTTTTGAAGCCTAGAGTTTGGCATTTTGGCCATTGCCATATTGTTTTTTTGTAGCCAAAAGTGACCATATTTTGTTGAGAGTGTGTCGCTGGTGGAGGAGCGAGAGGTGGATCTAACTCAGAGTCCATGAACACTATCAGCAGGCAGCTCCGCTCTTAATTATGCATAACTGTAAGCCTTAATAAAATGTAAAGGAGTGAGTTTTGTTAAAATGTAGCCCCTGCACAGCTGTCATAAATGATGAAATGAGCTATACAGACCAAAACTGTTTTTTTGCACCAGACTGTAAACATGTTTATTTCTGCTGTAATGGGGTGTATTTCCGCTTTGAGATGAAGTTTTTTCAACTCGAGGAGTCCAGAGCGCTCCAGCCAAACCGCCAGGCTCTTAGAGAGCAGAAATGTGAGGTACGTTGCAGGCAAAAACAGCAAGCAAAGAGCTTCATTCTAATTGAAAACTCTCATAAAAAGCCGTCTCCAGCTGCCTAAACGCTTTCTGTGTGATTAGGGCCTTACTTCACAAAAATCACCCCATCAATGGAACAGCAGTCTACAGCAGACCTATGTCCCTCTATAACAGCAGGATACATGGAGTCCTTTCTTAATCATAACATATAATAGCACAGAACTTGTGCAGAGAGAAAGAGTTCTTGTATTGCAATATGGTGAAGTATTTCATCTAAAAATTGACCTCACTCATTACCATTATCATTGTTTTTTTTCTCTTTGCAAAATGGATTATCAACTTCTCTAAACCCAGCTCTTTTAGCAGCTCTGTCCGTCTAGTTGCTGTCGCTCCACACCTTTCTGCTTTCACTTGTTTAAACTGGTTCTTTGCTGTCGTCAGTCACCATCCAACTGAATTTGTACAAGTGTTTTTCTTGTTGTCCTGCTTGGTGATGCCACAATAAATGATCACTGTGCTAATGTTTTTGTAGACCAGACCGACTCCTAGCCTACAGCAAAATACTGACCCTGTATCTGTGTGAATGAAGCCAATTACATACCTGTTTTGGGGAGCTGACATCCCTTACTGATAAATAAACCACCACCTTATATTCTTCTCAAAATACTCCTCTATATCCTCCTGGGTGCTCTGCCTAATCTTGTGTCTTGATTATGTAATTCACAACGTTGTTACATCCTGGGTGAGCACCCAGTGTACTCTGATGGTAGATTGCATGTCAGATGACACCAAGCAGGAGAGAGAGAGAGCTTCCTATGTCTCTCTTTAAAGTAAAAAAATAAACCTTCATGTGGTGCTATGTTAATGTACATCCAGGCTGATTTACGCATATAACTCTCTGGTTCTGTCTGTGTCTCTCCACCTGTGTCTGACCTTCATCAGATAATGGCCCTTTGGATGACGAAGCTTAGTGTGTGTGTGTGTGTGTGTGTGTGTGTGTGTGTGTGTGTGTGTGTGGCCTCTAGGTCATTTAGTGATGCATGAGCTCCATCATCACCTCTTCATCTCCTTTACATTCTGCTGCACTTTTCTTTATCAATTATTCACCACGCACACAAACAGACACACACACACTCACACACAGAGGAGGCTGTGCTGTGTGTTCATCGAGACTGATCTGCTTTCTCAGAGTGGTGTCATTTTCTCATGTCTGTCCTCTTTTGATATTATCCCGGCCTTGTGTGTGTACATATGCTTAGTTATTATGTCTTTGGTTCTTTTGCTAGTTTGCTCTTGTTTCCGTGTAGGTCCACTGGTTTTAATGTGTGTTATACTGACAGTAAGTGAATGTGTCTCTCCCGCTGCCTGTCTGGAAATACGCGGTGACAGAATGCTTTTTCCTGGCACGCTGGCAGATGTGACCCAATTGCGGTTGAATGGTGTGTGTGTGTGTCTGTGTGTGTGTGTGTCTGTGTGTCATTTTAGACAGGATAGAGGAACGGTCATGTCCTTTCAGCTTGAGGGAGATAGGAATCAGAGCAGGGATCCACAGATGGGAACCATGCTCCATGTTTGAAGCTGTCGAGTTAAGAAGTTAAAAATGAAACATGTTAAATTCAGTCATGGGAAGTCAAAGTTTCACCTCCCCTGACATGTTTCTGTGGACCTGGATGAATTCACAATAGGTTTAGCAGCTTCCTTTAACACGACTGACATTCATGTACCTAAATTAACTTTCTGCTGTGCTGCTACATGTAGTCTTTTTTGTAGATTTTTTTTAGCTATCAAAATTAGCAAAAGGCTGCTATTGACTTTGTTGTTTTTTATTTGATTGATATTTCACATTAAACACATAACCAGTTGGTTTCCAAAGATGTAAATTGGAGGACTCAGACCAAAGCGGTGACTGCTATGTATGAGTTAAAGTAGCCAGTACACAGTAAAGCCAGCCATGCTATAACTAATTACTGAAAATCTGAGTGAGTTTCCATTGTTGTTTCGTGTTGATATCAGACCTAACAGAAGAAAGACCTGTACAGTTGAGAATTTAAGTTCATTAACTAACAGTTTCATCACACAAGTTTCATTAGTAGCTGTTGTCGAGGTTTCAATCGAATCGCATGATCTTCCGCAAGAGATGGGATTTCGTGGAAATGGAAATTTGAACCTCTACAATTCTTTAGCAACTGGGCAAACTCTGTCTTTTGAGGAGGATCATGTGATAGATGTGAAAGTTGACTTTTTTCATCAACCTCTGTTTCCAAGGTCAACAGTATATTTCAAGCTTGACTTGGAAATCGTAGTATGACAAAAAAAAAATCTCAACTCATGGTCTACTTACTAGCTGTTTTTCAAAACTTTCAATTATGTCTTATAGACTACATCAGTGGATGTAGGCAAATGGTAAACAGAAGAATTTTGCACAAATGTTGCCTTCATCTGCTGTGGAAGACATGCGAGATATAAAATCCTTGAATTAGGATTATTTTATCAGATACTACAGTAAAGTTGAGCCTACTCCTGATTGAGATGACGTCTTTACTAAATCATTGGAGTTAAGGGATGCACGATATTAGATTTTTTGCTGATATCTGATATGCCTTAATAAAACAACCCATATGGCCGATAATTAATACTGATATCAATATATATTCCCCACCCACCTAATTTTAGTGATCATCAAGTCTCTTCTATGGTGTAATTAACATCAGATTATGCATTTATACTCTCATAGTGATGGCCCACCAGCAGATGGAGACATGAAATAGAATGCTTTTCAATGTATGTGATGTTCATTAATTGTGGAACTTTTAAAGTTTTACGCAGCACATCTTACTGTACAACGTCACCATACCTGAATCCAAAGTATTGCCATATGATAGACGTTGGGGTTTTTTCGCCACCAACTCAGCCTGTTCATGGTCTATGTTGGTCACTGCTGCACGCTGGGTGGTCACCTGACCATACATGCTGCACACACCAGGATAGCTTGTGGGCGTAATGTCAACAAACTCCACACAACAGCAGGCAAACATTAACATTTACTTACATTAAATCGCATATCGCAACCTTTTGTGCGGTTATGTAATCGTACAGCCTGACATTGAAATTGCAATTGCGATTGGATTAATCGTGCAGCACTAGTTTAAAAAGATCTTAAATGAAAACCATAATAGCCAGAGTAGTCATTCTTTTTTAGAAGGAAGCTAAGGCTTCTGTCTTCCCCGTAGTTACAACATTACCTTATACTACTATAGCTTATGTGATGTGTAAATTTAGTGTTTCGCCTGAATTACATCAGAATTTCCCTCAAAATATCCCCGTAATGGCTGTAGGAGATCATTGTTTGCATAATCCTGTATAAATCAATCTAAAGTTAAAAAAAAAACCAACATTGCCACAACATTTATTCTCTTTGCAACGGAAGGCTAAGGCTTCTGTATTCCCTGTCATCACATAATACGGTGGTAATGCCATTGCACTATGTTACATGTCATGCAAAACCACGCAAACATTGTGGTGGTGCCAGAGGAATGAATAATGGATCAAAATGTCTTTGCACTCTACTCATATATTTGAGCATATATTGTATTTTAGAAACTAAATAATGTATATAGTTCATAAAACTTGTTAAAGAAAGTTCTCAGGGTTTTTTAAAAATATATTTTAGATCAATATGGTTTTTGCTTTTATTTTGTATACCTGATGGAAAACTTTTTTTTTAAATGACACAATTTTAATACTTTTATCAGTTATTTCAGTTTATTGACTTACAACCTCTTAGCTTAGGTTGTACAGAATTAAGTGATATAAAGCATTTGAAGATCGGTCAAGAGAGCGCAAGAGAGCTCAGAGGGTCAGTAAAATTTTTGTTAAAAGCTAATAAGTGGGCCTCATTTCATTTAAGGCCTGCATAAATAATAATCTGATTTGTGAGCAGAGACAAAACTGCAAATGTCATTGTCTGCTGGAACTGTGATATTTATCAGATAATGTAAAAACTCCACGTACCCAGAGCGTTACATTATCTGCTCAGTGTTTGCCAGATAAAACATGAGGCCCTCAAACACACATGTGCTACCATGTTTAGATCTACAAATATGAGTCATTCTTTTTACCCAAGGTCTGTTATGCATCCTTTACAGAGCTTAACCAGGTTATTGTACCTGCAGTGGTTGTCACGGTAACAAGTCTACTTCATGTGTTCTGTAATAACATGCTGGAAACCTTTCCAAGGTCCCATCATGCATTTGCTCTGCCTCTATCATATCAGGTACAATGGAGACTCTCACCTTCTCTGATGACTCCTCAGACAGAATATGTGCACTGTCACTTTCAATTCAATTGTGTACAAGGCTAATAAATATGCACAAATTGGTGTGTGAAAATTTCCATCGAAACCATAAACTGTCTGTTAGACTTTTATCTTGCATATTTTGAGTCCAGTGCCTGTAATGTGTTTGCACATGTCAACACAATCAGACCAAAAATAGGTTTGTGTGAAAATAAAAGCAGGGGGCTGAAGATGAATTGCTAAACCACTGCACAGAGGTTTATGCTAATATCACAGAGGATTTAACAACTCTGAAAAGTAAACATTGCAGCAGTTATTTTACCGTTTAATTGGGAGGTAAGCATCTGAAACACAGTGTTCATGGTGTTCATGTTCTAGAGTAATCTACTATGAGCAGCGCCTTACTTGCCTGGGAAACTCTGATTGCCCTCCGTTATGGACAGATTTCCAGATGCCTGACACATTTCGGGCCAATCACAACAATTTATCTTAATGACTGTACAGACGAGCGACAGAGATGGCTGCAGCTGATGTTGACCTTTCTGTTAAAGCCATTTTGCATCACTTTTGAATAAGCTGAATGCCATATTTTTTCTAAAAGAGGAAGAATCAGCGCATGTAAATTTCTCTTGAAACGAATGATTAATTTGCTGTACTTCTTACAAGATTTGTCAAACGTTTAATAAACCAATTCACAGTATAGCAGCTCATGTCTTCACTATGTAGTCCATTTAATTTTTTTCTGTCACTCAGGCACTTTGCGCGAAGTCCCTCCCCAATGTGCTGTGATTGTCCACCTACAACAGGCAGTGGCGGTCACCGGTTGCTAAGCACTATGTCACAAGAATGCATGATAATATCAGCACGTTGATCCTTATCTAAGTAAATGTGGTGGCTGTGTCTATTTACACACACAGACTGTAAAAATAATGGACGTAGCTACCATGAGATCACCCGGTGGTTTTGAAGCCTCGAGTTCAGCATTTTGGCCGTCAAATCCTTTTTTTTTTTTTTTTTAAGCCAGAGGTGACCATTTTTGGGAGAATGCTGGTGCTAAGAAGGAGTAGAGGGGGAATTAGATTCATAGATTGTGGCGACACCTCAAAGACAGCCTGTCACTCAGAGCATCCCATCCTTAGTTATGCATAACTTTAAACCTTACTAAAATGTAAACGGATGATTTACATAAAAATTCACGCCCCATACAGTTGTCATAAATGAAGAAATTGGTTATAGAGTCCAAAATCATTTTTTGTCCCAGGCTGTAAACATGTTTATTTCTGCTAAAGTTGTCCAGTTAAACATGGGGGTCTATGGGGACTGACTGCCCAGCCTCAAGTGGCCATTAGAGGAACTGCAGTTTTTGGTACTTCTGTGTTGGCTTTATTTTTCAGCCCTGGAGGTTGCTGCTTGTTTACACGGCTACAATCTGTCTGAATGCAGCCTTATCCTGGTTTTTAGAGTCCTGGATACAGAGTTCCTACGCAATTATGGAAAGTATGGAAATAAATTTGATCAATTTCCAGGTATTAAAAAGTATGGAAAATGAAAAATAAAGTATGAAAAAATATATATATTTCCAGACTATTACCATTGTTCTAAAATACTGTTTTCCAAAATAGAAAATGAGGTATTTTCAAAAATAATTTAATCAGTCCGGATCGTGTTTTATGCCGGGCCAAGCACAGTTTGTGCGAGAGCAAACGTCTCAGAAAACATACTGCCCCTTTTACCTGATTTACAAGTGGTATGTCCAGGCCGCTGCCCCATGACCCTCCTCCAGCCCCCCAGGTATCAAATTTCACTCCGACACTGCAGCTTCGACAAGAAGACGAGTTTCACGTGGTTCACAATTGGTAGATGCAAGGTTTTGGATGGATGGCTTGACAATACCGTATATAAATACTGGTTGGCCAAGGATTCCCAATTCACACACAGAGCTAGATGCAAGCTTTGTGTGAAATCGTTTGACATCGCCAACATGGGGGAGAAGGTGATTCTGAGCCACATGAAAGGAGAAAAACACTAACGTCTCGTTACTGCATCACTTGCACCCAGAGTCCCAACCTTTTTGCCTCAGCCCAGACATTGAACTCATCTGAGTTTTTATTTGCATGCCATTATGGTACTTGGCTACAATTGCTTATTAAGAATAATTAAATATGATGTGAAATATGATACACTGATATATTTACTCAGATGTTGCATATTGTCTGAAAAACAAACAAACAAACAAAAAAAATGCAGAGAAGTCTGGAAATTATGGTATGGAAAAATATGGAATTTTGAAATTCCAGATGTGTAGGAACCCTGTGGATATAAAGGCTGAAGTATTTAGATGCTGGGATGCTGTGGCGTGTCAGCACCTTGTACAGGTTTCTGATTCATGTCTGCTATCTGCATTATAAACTAAAGTTATGTGGTAATAAATCAGTGTGTTGATAGTAATGCAATGGTAGTCAACATGCTAAGATAAAAGTCAGTGGTAATGTGAAGGATAAATTTGATCATTGCTTTTGTGTTCTGTTGCTGACCATCTGATGGAGACCCAAGTTACTGATGTTCCACATAAACATCGGTACTATAAGTCAATCAGTCAATCAATCAACCACTCATTTATTCATTACATAGAATTTATAAAAAAACAAGTACAGTCCAGTGAAATGTGATCCCATCAGCTCGTTAAACTATGCTTTGTAATTTAGTCCTTTTTTGTGTCTTCTTACATTGTTGGCTGCTGCTTCACAGTTGTCCATGTTTCCAGATGGGTCTGGTAATCACTAGTTTCTGGTTGTGGAATGAACAAAACTAATGTTTCTGTGCATGTACACATACTCACAGTCAGTTCAGTGCTCTTATGAGGTCAAGACTCTGTCTGCTGCTAAAGGGACAAAAATGACATTTGCAGTTTTAAATAAATATGAATCATTTCCAAAATAATGTCCAGTGATGTTGCTTGGGCTGCTTGCTGTGTTCTGCCAGTGGAGGCTGGACATTTTATATGTACTGTACAGACAGACAGAAATAGAGCTCCACACACACAGATACACACACTATCATGTTTTGCTTGCAAATGTGCTCCTGCCTCTGGTGTGTGTGTGTGTGTGTGTGTGTGTGTGTGTGTGTGTGTGTGTGTGTGTGTGTGTGTGTGTGTGTGTGTGTGTGTGTGTGAGTGTAGAAGGGAAGGGGGGGTCACAATGATCATGTTTCTCACCTCTAATCTCTCATCTCTCTATCAGACTGACCTTGTTATGTAACCATAAATCACAGCAGCACCAAGTCCTGGTACACATACATACACACAAACAGGCACATGTCTACCGCTGCCTCTCTTCTCTTGCTGTATTTAATCCCTTTTTTTTTGACTGACTGATATTAGGCACTAAAATAGAAAATAAAAAAACAGTGTGATAGTCAGCAAACCTTAAGACATCCTCTCCACAATAATGAATATAGACTGTTTGTATTGCATTGGATATGAAGAGGAAATCTGGAAGTTGGTGCAGCTCGGTCTCTGTCTTGTATGTGCAGTAACAGCTGAGCTCAGGCTGTAGGCTGTCAGACATCACCAGAATATGTGTGCTCGCGTATGTGTAAAAGGGGCGACATCAAAGCAGGATGTACTGCCTTTGAACTGTCAGACTTCCTCTAGTTATTAATTTATTCATCACTCTGGAGCTATCCCTCTTTCTCCCTGCTCCGTCTCTTTCTCCTCCATCTCTCATTTCATCATGTCTCCACTTGTGCTTTTTCTTTTTCATTCTTTTTCTGCTTCCTCTGCCTCATTTCTCTCACATTTGGTTTATCATGTTTTGCCATGGAGCACTGGTGCTCCAAATGAATTCTGATGTGATGTTTGGATCAAATTCCTCATAGAAATGAGCTGTCCTACTGACTGTTATTGTGTTGTTGTTTCTGTGCTGTTGTTGACAGTGTTTTCTGTTTTTGTGTGTGCAGGCATTTAAGCCAGTGGTGGGAAAGAGCCTGTTGTCATCAGTAACAGCAGTGGAATTTTTGTTAGACCGACAGCTGGACTTCCTGTCTGACCATTCAACCTTCCAACCATACCAGGTAATAACCATACTCACTAATACACTGAATGATGCTTAAGCCATTGGAATTAGCTTGCTGTGTCTTAGTACTACAGAATTTTAGAAGTCCCATATTGTAAAAAGTCAGATTCCCATGTCTTTTTAAATATAAAGCTGATATAGGTGCTGTATTAATACTTTGAAAGGAGGGGGTCACTTTATTGATTTAAGAATGTCCAACTCCAGTATGACAGATGGTGATATGCCCACTCTCAGCTTGCTAGTATTGGACCTTTTTCCGGTTTACCTATTAAATCACATACCAAACAATGGAGTGTCATCCAGTTACTCTGCTACTTTTTTTTAACAGGTTCCCATTCTGTGTTTTCCTCCCATCCATGTATTTTAAAATATTTACTTCTCTCAGTGGACACAACATGAACTGTGTCTCCTTGTCTGTCTAAAAATGCATTGCTCTGGATGTAGATTTAGCCATGTTGTTCCCGGCTTCTTCTTCTGTCACGCATTTAATGTTATTCGACTTCTGAGTCAAAGCCCGGGGCAGAAACTGGAGCATGTGCAGAGTGCCTAGGCCAGTTTGGGTCCGATTGACTGTATACATGCAGTAATAATTGGATCCGCATTGGATGATGGAGCAGAGATGCAGAGAATGCAGATTTGAAAGCCTCGGAAACACTTAGCAATCAGAGTAGACTGGGCTTTTTGAGGGAGGGGGCTTAAAGAGACCGGTACTAAAACAGAGTGTTTCAGACAGGGGATGAGTACAGGTATACTTACACAGATGGTATGAGAAAAATAATGTGTTTTTCGGACATCAGAGTATATAAGCATGTTTTAATAACTCATAATACAAATATAAACCTGGAAATGAGCATACTGTGGGACCTGTAAAAGATCCATATTGTAAAAAGTCAGATTTCCATTTTTTTAATAAGCAGGTATAGGTGCTACAGTATATAATTACTTTGAAAGGATCAAAACACTCAATGCACAGAGTAAAGCACATAGTCTGTATTCAGAAACTGTGCCTTTCAACAAGCCGTGAAGACTTCTGTGAAGTTGTAATCTCACAGCTATACTGCATGAAGGTAGGAACTGGTGCTACAGTGCCATTACAGTCAGAGATCACAGATGTGGAAGACCTTGAAACACTGACCAATTTGAGCTTCCCGGGCTCTTAGCAAGAGGGTGCTGAATGAGACAGATGCTAAAACAGCGTTTCAGGCTGTGTGAATTCAAGTATATTCAGGCAGACAGTATGAGAAAATTCTGTATTTATTAAACATTAAAAAACGTTTGTGTTCTAGTAGAAACCCCTGATATAAGTATGAACCTAAAAAATGAGCAGGATACAGGATCTTTAAGTAACTTTGGTAACTACTAGTTAGCACAGAGGTTTTGAAGAAGGACAAACAATTTAGCCTGACTGTCCAAAAGTAACAAGATGTTTTTCTTTCCTTTACTGCAGATACTCTGAGCTGTTCTGCCAGTTTGTAGCTGTTTATCATTTGAATGATGGCGCATGGGGTCACGCTGCAGTTTGCATGTGTTCAGTTAGTGCTAGCCTCAGTTGATCTCAGTTGTCTATACAGTTATGTGAAACTGAAAGCACTTGAGTGCATAAAAATAGTGCGCATTGTGCTAGTGGTGATACCTTCACTTTAGAGGTAAGGGCTTGTGGAAACATTGAATTTAGAATGACCACGTTGTTTACAGCTCTAGAAATACTAGTCCCACTTTTACAGTGAACAGGAATAAGACCGTTAATTAAAGCAGAAATGTAAAGTGAGTTTTTTTGAGGTATTGTCTAATAGCACTGGTTTCAGTTTTAGAGCAGTTAACACTGACATTAATCAGAGATACGTGCTGCCGTGAAGTGAATAAATGGTTTCTGTTGGCTAAAAAAAAAATCATAAATATGTTTTCCTTTGGCAGATGTACAAATTGTAACCGGATCTCATTTGCTAATGAAGAATTAGTCATTCACAATTAGTTCTAGGCTGGATACTGCAGCCATGGAGTGCTGTTGGCCCCAGAGAGCAGCCAGGGTTGGGTGCTGTGTTCCATATGGATCTGACACTGCCAGGGTTTAATGTGAATATAAAGCCAACATGTGCAGCCACAGTCTGTCCTCTGAGTGATTTTACACATGACTGCTTGCTACTGACTCATAAATTACAAACACTCATGCACACACATTAATACTGACTGATACAGAGACACACAAGAGATACTGTAGCTTCACAATTGGCAGTAAATCACAGGGATGTATACTTTTGTTATGCGGCTGTGTATTTGTTAGTGTGTGGTGTGTGTATGTGTGTGTGTGTCAGTGCTCTGCAGCTGAGCACAGCTTGCTGTATTGTGCTGGCTGGAACACTGTGTTCCACTCAGTGTCAAGCAGACGGGAAGACTGTGTTCTGCACTCTCACCGTCAGTCATCAGTTTGTCTTAAGACAAGTCCAAATATCCAGAAAGGGAGACTATTTTTTTTTTCCTTTTGTCTGCAGCCAATCAGAAGTCAGATCCACTGTTGCTGTGTCCTCTGGTGACTCGTGCTTTAAATCTTTGCAGTAGTTTCTGTGGCTGTTCACACTGGCCAGTGCACTGACTCTGTCATGGCCAGCTACCACAAATGACCCACACTCTGGCAACAGATGTGATGGACACTGTAACATAGTATTCTAGCAGTAGCAAAACATATAGGATTCTTGGAGCTTAATGGTATTACATGACTATCACAACACCAAAGTGATTTCTAAGTTTGAGATTTGAGATCAAAAAACAACAGCAGGCGGCCTTTGACATAGCATTTACCTATCTGAAAGATTACAGTTTGTAGAACTTGCAGACAACCTCTATATACCAGTTTAAATATCATACATGATATTTTGGAAATAATAATTGGAGATCTGGAGCAACTGGCACTGTGAAAAAGAAGGCATCATATATTGCCTATATATAACATACTGTACATTCAAGGCAAACACAAAATGGTGATATAGATATATAGATATAGATGTAGATATATATAAAGAGTTTACACAAGTTTTAAAATCTGGTTACATTACACAGGTTTGAAGAAACTTTACAGATATTCTTTTCTTTAATCTCAAAATGTAATTTTACACTGCCTCTTCAAGGCACCTCGCCCTTCTGTATTCAAGGGACAGTTGTGGAATGGGAGGACAGAGTTGTCATGCCTTTAAGCCAGCATTGGAGGTGGTAACAGTGCTGAAATGATGTCTGTATATTGAGACCATTAAGCTGTTTCTTTGCACTGACATTTGAGGTTTCCCAGAGGGAGTACTCACCTCTCCTGTTCTTCTATTCTTGTAGCCCGGATGGAGATTCAGCAATTTGCTAAAATGTTTTTCTATGGGTGCTTTACAATGAAATCTTTTTAAATATTCAAAGATTTGCTGCAGAATGATGTGTTTGACACAACATTTTAGAAATAAACTAGCGATCACAGATGTAGCCTAACTATTGCTAGCATTGTTTTTGGAGTAGTTCAAGCCTTATGATTGTAGCTTGACTTTGTTTAGGCTTTTCGGAAAGGCTCATATCTATTATTGTGTAGTCATGAATATAACCTCTTAACGCAGAATTGTAAGTTAAGTGATCTTTGCAAACACTGTGACTTTCACTTAAGCATACTTTGCAGTTACACTCATCTTCATGCCACCTGTGCCATAGTTACCTCTTGCCCCATACAACACTAGACCATGGCAAGTGCTCACTGTTCAAAACACCAACTGCCTTGGCATGCTTTAGTAGCTGAATGGTTAAAACATATACCACATAACTTCAATGTCCCTGGTTTGATTCCAGCTGCTTGCATGTCATACACCTCTCCCTGCCCCCATTTCTAGTCTGCCTCTTCAGTGGCAACTGTCCAGTAAAAGTGAAAATGCTGCGCCCAAAAAACTGTGTTGAGTCTCATCACTTCACGGCTGATGGTCTGTTGTCTGTGACATATTGTACCTTCTGTTCATGTATGTCAGTATTTGTACTCCAAAGAACATTATGGATAGATGAAGAGAACACATTAGCAACTGAACGCTATGGTCATTTCCAATTTAAATGATTTTCAAAGCTGCATCTGATGCTGTAATGTTTGACTTTGCTTTGCACTGACATTTTCAGGAATATTTGCTGTGATAGTGTTAGGGCCTGTGTCCACATAGAGTTTTTATTGTAAGTGCCAGCGTCTTGAATGAGTCCTAAAACCCAGAAATGAGTTAGCATTTTATCATTCCCGCTTCTCTCGTCTCAAAGTCAGCAGGTTTTTCTATGGGTTTTTGGTTAGATGTCTGAAATAAGGTCTGTGGTTAACACAAGCTAAAGAGACTTTGTTCTACAACATAAAATGTGTAAATGAATACCCCACTTGTAAATTCCGAAGGTTTCATGTGTCCTCACGCTAAAACATGGCTTTATAGCCTTGTTGTGTTGGTGATGTTAAAGTCATGTGACCATGGTGTAGTTCATTTATAGTCTAACGTTAGCTTTTACTTATGGCGATTTCATTTATGCTTCAAAAATCATAAAATTGGTGTTAATTTGTGAAGGTTATCATGCTGAACAAAACATGTAAGCATCATAAATGTTTGTTGATCTTATTTTCCACAATAATTCAAAATCCAATGGAAAAATCCCATAGGCTTTTTGACAAGGGAACCTGGGCGACGCTAGATTCTGTGTCAGCCTACAGAAAACGTCATCCCTGACCCACTCTAAATGGAGAGATCAAATGTATCCACATGTGGCCGTAGCGTTTATGTCAAAGCACTGTTGTTATTGTAACAAAACCTACGCACAGCACATCATTAAATAAAAGTGTTGTGATGAGGTGTTCCCCAGCATCCTGCCACTGCTTTCCTGCCAAAGTAAAATGCTATATGGACACAAGGCCAAGAGACATTTACCCTATAAAGTCTAAGCTGAACCCATAAACTTAAATGTATTTGTCTGTTTTTTTTTTGTTTTTTTGTTTTTTAAGTATGGCTCCTTTTCTAAATATTAAACACACAACCCAATCACTACTTCAACCACACACACACACACACACACACACACACACACGTCTACACTTTTCCAGCCCCCCACATCAGGAGTGGGAGTGGAAACCTCTTTCTGCTGGCACTACTTACTTCAGAGTTGTACACACACACACACACTCTCACACACACACACACACACACACACACACACACACACACACACACACACACACACACACACACACACACACACACACACAGATTCTCCCATTCTTAGACCACTATGCCTGCACAACACAGAGCTGCCCTTTCTTCTGGAGACCTTTGAACCCCACTGAGCAGTAAAAACAGTGCAACACTCTCTCTCTCTCTGTCTCTGTCTCTCTCTCTCTTTCTCTCTCTCTCTGTCTCTGTGTCTCTCTCTCTCTCTCTCTCTCTCTCTCTCTCTCTCTCTCTCTCTCTCTCTCTCTCTCTCTCTCTCTCACACACACACACACACTCACTCAGAGCAGTGAGGCCGTGGCCACTCCCCTTTCTGTTTTTCCAGTTGGACAGGAAGACCGGAGGGAGGAAGAGGAGGGAGGGAGGGAGAGGGAGGGGGCTACAATCTGTTTGGCATAAACTGTACAATGAAGTCACTGTTTAGTGGGCCAACCCAGCCTGCTGCTCAAGTCTGTGTGTGTGTGTGTGTGTGTGTGTGTGTGTGTGTGTTGCTAGAAAGTTAAGGTGTGTGTTGAGGCTGAAGGACAGGAGGTGGAGAATAAAACTGTTAGTGCTGACTCAGTTTGACCAAACTACAGACACACACAAACATACACACAGACACACACACACACACACACACACACACACACACACACACAGAGCTCAGTAACAGAACAGTGTCTGCTCTCTCTCTCTTTCCCTCCTCCCTGCTGTCACATACTTCACCGAAGTGTCACGTTACTTTGACAACATCTCGTGTGCTTACACATACACACCCCCAGACACACGCTTACAGAGACACCTGTGGTGTCACATCACACTGTTGCTGAATATAGAGGGATTGCCTTACATGTGGCTGCTGGCTCACTAACTACCAACAATAGGTCTCTCATTTTAGCAGGTGACAATTGATTTGGCCAGGTGAAATGACATCTGTTAGTGGAAGATTATCCACATAAATTCCATAACTTGTCTAAAGGACAAATGAAACTGTTGGCAACATAGTGGTTTGTGTGCTCCATGAAAGGAGATGAACTATGTAGATGTGACTGAGGATGTGTTTCAGGAAGAGACAAACACCAATCTGTATCATTTCACTTGAGAGTCAGTTGACTGCTTTTGTGCTTTAGGAACTGAGTGGTGAGTGTTTTTTAGGAAAATGAACCAGCACATTGTGTCCAAACTGCAACAGTGTAGAGCTGCCACTGGTATCATGTAGGAGCTTGTCAGGTGTTGTCAGCTTTAACATTTGTGTTACTACTAATTTGTCTCGGTCAACGCAAGTCGTCCACAAAGGTAGCTGTGAATATGATAATTTTGACTAATTACCTCTGTCAGTATCATAACAGTATTGTAGGGTAGGCTTGGGCGATTGGACGAATATATCGGCAATCGCCCATTGGCCAAGTCCATCACGGTTGGTTTCATTTTTGGCGATTTTTGTGGCGATTTTTGTAATTTTATTTTGCTAAATTAATGGTCTGTCTCCACAGAATTCAGCTCGGTACATATAGTCCATAATTACTATGTAGAGCACAATTCAAAGTGTGTGCGTATTGGAACCTGCAGCTTCACACTGATTTGCGACGAGTCTTTCACAAAACACGTCAGTGATGGCGGAGCTGAAAGTTACAGCCGGGCTCCACCGGCAACAGCAGCAGCGTGACACGTCTGCAGCGCGAGTCCTGTAGCAGCTCGCCCCCTGTTATCAATCACAGTTGCTGCACTGGCAACGGGAGCGGCGCGACAACTCTCTATTATAGGATGCTCTTCTATTTGCACTCTGAACTCCTCCTGTTAAAAAACTTGAACTCCCAGCAGAATAGTGCCCCACATCATCTCTGCTTTGTTTTCCATTGTCCAGTCGGATGATTTGAGAGGCAGGCCTTCTGTGGTGATCAGGACAACAAGTTTACAGTTGGTAATCAACGGAGGAGAAACTAGTGGTGCTCATTTTCTTGGCAGGACCAATGGAGGTAGTATTCATTTTTGTTATGCTAGACCCGGTGATGGACAGCAGGTTGTCAAACTGTGGCCTTGTATTGTGACAAGCTGAAGGCACAACTGTCTTGTGGATGGATTATCTTGGAAAAGGAGAAGTGCTCTCGTGTGACCAAATTTGACAGAAATTTATTTATTAAATGCATAAAAGAAATCTTACATCTTCAACTCAAACCTATTAAAAATGGGAGCAAAAGCAAATGCACATATACATGCAATGTTGGGGGAACTACATCAAAACTGTATTTTACCAAACTGTTTGCTGACTCACAATGAAAAGTTTAAAGCCACATTTTAACTCCTCAAAAATTGTAAGCTTGTCAAAACAAAGGTATTTTCAAAGAGTAGTTCAACTACATCCACACTACATCAGAAAATGACCACTGTCTGAATCTGGTATCTCAATTTATTAATGTAGTTGTGTTTGATTAGGGGATTAGGTCAGGCCAGTTCTCACCTAGGCAGCTTGAAAGTGTTTCACGGAGAGGATTGGAAGCAATTGTTGGACTGGAATGAGGGAAATGCTCCCAGGGAATTTCATGATACTTGATGGCAGACATCTGCGAACCAGAGGTGATTTTGGTCAAATAGCAGGTCACTGTCATTTCATAAAAATATGGTAGTGCCAGTCAGATGAAACTTGGTTGATGTTTAAGGTTAACTTAAGAACTCATAAATGGCTTTCTGGTGGATATGAGGTAAGATATTATATGTATTTTGGGGTTCTGGTCTTTAGAAGATTCCTGTTCTCTTCTAAAATGAACATTGGACATACTGGTACAACCACACTGTGACTAAAATGGACACTAGGCCACAGCTCCAGTGTATCAAATAATCATGACCACTGGCCAGCTGCTCCTCAGTCAACCTGTACTGTGCTCCTCACATATACAAAACATACATACAGTTTCATCATTTTAGTCTCTGAGCAGCAATATGACCATCAGTGCTAAAACAATAATAATCAGAAACAATCCCACAGTATGTTCCCTCATGCCTCAGCCTCACTGTCTCCACAGCAACGAGTATTGTCCCTGAGAGGTTGTGTGTTTGAAGTCTTAACAAGCCATCTGTCTTTGTCTCCATACTATAAATGTGAATGTGTGTCATATTTGTTGTTATGTCACTAATTATCTTGTGCACAAGCTGTCCTTGTGTCACACCGTGGTGTGTTTGCCTCAGCCATTTGTTGTATTCCTAGTAGAGCTTGAACAAATAGCCTTGAGGTATATAAACAGTCCTAGGGAAAGGTTGAAGACAATAATTAAAGTGGTTATCCATAATGTATTTTAATGAGTAGATGATAAAGTATCTGTGCATGTTTTCTAAAGAACACAATATATCACATTTGCTATTGAAAGGGTCTTCCTTATACTCAGCATGTAAAAAATGCTGATCAACTCATCCTGTCCTTGGTGACAACGTCATTGTAGTCTGTTCAAAACAGATCCTTAGCGAGCATGCAAACAATAACCTTTGTAACCTTTTATGTTGAATTTAATGAGTTGTTACTCAATGAAACAGTACATGTCAGTGTTCGAGAGCGAGAGAGAGAGAGAGAGAGAGAGAGAGAGAGAGAGAGAGAGAGAGAGAGAGAGAGAGAGAAATATAAAACTTCATTTAATTTAACTTCATTTAATTTAACTCCATTATACCTCATCGTAGTGCATGATGGTATATACAGCAGTCCTTGCAGAAGCTGATGGATAAGGTCACAGCCTCTGTGTACTCATCCACTTCTTAGATGACCTCACAACAGGTTTACAGATCTTTAACTTCTGCCTGTATGAGTGAATCAGGGTGGTTGTGGTCAGAGTGGCCCAGTGCAGCGTGGGGGACCGGGTGATAGGCGTTGTTAACAGTTGTGTAACAGTGATCCAGGATATTCTTCTCTCTGTTCAGACATTTTATAAACTGTTTGTATTTGGGGAGTTCATGGGTGAGGTTACCTTTGTTAAAGTTGCCAAAGACAATAACTAAGGAGTCCGCTCCACACACAGTAGCTATCTGGTCGGCGAGCGTGCGCTGTAGCCTACCTCCTGCACATTGGCCTGCGGTGGGATGTAAACACCGAACCGAATGAATGAAGCAAACTCACAGGGGAAGTAAAAAGGTTTGCAGTTCATGAAATTGCATTGGCGGAGACGCACAAGCGCACCGGCACGTTTCCCCCTCCTCCGTTGTTTCATTGTATGAGCAAAGGTGGGGGCACCTTTGGCCAAAAAGCCCAATAAATCCACTAAAGGCTCAAGAAAAGTGGGATAAAAATCCGCTGGAGTTGTTCCCTTGACAAAAAAAGCCTTACAGCATAACTGGCCCAAGCGGGCCTGTGACCTGTCAGTCAACTTGCCCGACATACTTTTTGATTGGCCCCGGGCCATCAGGCCATGGGTTATGGCAAACCCTTCACTGGATGTTTAGGTGGTGATCTGTTTATAAGTGTGTTAGCAGTTCATTATTCCTCAAATAGACTGGTAGTCCTCTTCCGTCAAAAGACAAATATACAGGGTTAATTTGAGTACCTCAATTGTAAGAATGAAACATACCAGGAACAAGTCTTGTCAAGTTTAAAATAACCACACAGAGGCCTCCTATTATTTTCAGTTATTTTCACAAGTATGGCCTTTTGGGGGGGTTGGATAGGTGGTTGGATGGGTGGTTGTGGTGGGTTGGTGACAGCGATTGTATCAGGGTTTTCATGGCTCTTGGCAACACCACTGGGCACCCAGTGGGATTGAACCATTGTAGATGTTATCAATCACACTTGTGTGTGGTATCCATCCATTTATCTTAATGTTTTATGGGTATACTGCAAATTATTGAGCGGAAGTGCTTGATGGCAGTATTGGATTTTTATATGAAAGTGATGATGATTTTGATGATTGTTATTCAGTATACTTAAATGGTCAAAACAGACATTTCTGTCTGGTTATTTTGTCCATTAACAATTTCTCAAGTGACTTGTCAAAACAATTAATGTAAAACACTAGTTTTATTAAATTTCATACTATATATACCATGAAAGATGAATTTATCCCGATCCCCCCATTCCTAACTCTGTAAAATTTCATGACATGCTTAAATCACATTTGGGATTTATATTAAATTGTTGTTTTTATGCACTTGATCCTGTGCTCATACTCCATTTCTCTCCAGTCTGATGAAAAGAGACCAGTCGGTGGTCATGGTGACCATGTTGCCTTGGTAACACAGTCTCTGTGTGTATCGTGTCTAAACAGGCCAATAGTGAGCCAGAATAGATTGCAGTGGTGGTGGTAGAAATAGACTCACAGGCATATATATGTGTGTAAAGCTAAACATAGTTTCAGCATAGGAAAGTGAGGGCTTTATGAGGCAAAGGTTGATGATGCAAGGGTTCCACTCACAGCACTGTTAGTAGATCCTCCAGCTCCAGTGTTGGCAGTATTCCCTCAAATTAAGATGTAAGAAGGGGTAGAAATTTAAGATGTAAGAAGAGGTAGAAACCATGCACTACTCTGTGCACTACGCTGGACTATGCCATACACTAAGCCTTACACTTTGGCTGGGCAACATGGACAATGGTGTTTGCAGGCTGAATGGCGATACGTGATATATCTCTATGAAATGGACTACATGTTTTCAGTTGCAAGTCAAAGCCACATTTGAGATGTCAAAAGCATTTTTATAAAAAACAGATGTGTCCAAAATAAAATGCAAAGACAGGGATTTTATTCCCCTGTTTGAAAATATACAGCTGCACAACATGTAAATGAAAATTATATAAAATAAATAGCAGGGCTGTACATTAACGTTTTTACACATAGCACTGGAGCTGCAGAGGTTTACATTTGTCCTCATTATATACGTCTTGTATATGAATACACTACACTGCACTATGCCATACACTATGTGGTGCACCATGCTGTGCACTGCCATACACTACACTATGCAACATTGCTATGGAAATCAGCCAAGAATCCAGTCTACATTAATGGGGTACTATTCACAGTGGAAAATGAATGAGCGAAAAGAACTCTAGTACCAAAAGTGAGTTGAGTTGAGTTGAGTTGAGTCGAGTCAAGCTGAACAATGGAGTATAAATGTGGCATAGTTAAGCGTTTTTTTCCCTCTGGGTTAATTTGATAAATTACATTACAGACAGTGAAGAAGATTGACTATTTTAAAGCAGAATGATTTCTAATGACCTTTCTGTGAGTTACTTTATAATACTGAGTGTATCACTAATTTAGGAACTGAATATAATAACATATAACTTTTATCACTTACTGACAGATTTCTGTGCTTCATAGTAATGTGTCTGAGGTGAAGCCAGGGTTGACAGAATCCTTTTAAGAATCTTTGGTGGTAAAAAACAAAGATCAAGATATTGTTATGAAACCATTAGTTTATTTTGTTTGTATTGTTTATGTTATTTTGTTATTGTTTGTAGAATCAACTGGACTGATGGAGACTTACAACTGTGTGTCTTTCTTATAGCGCATAGTGTCTCATTGCAGTGGTAAAAGAAATCATCAGAGCGACAAATTGTGAGAATATAAGAGAGACGTTTATCCTGACCTCTGTAGCACTGCATTCCAAGGTGCTATTTTAGTGTGTATGCTGGTTTAATTTAGAGCTGAACAAGGCTGTGAAAGTAGAACACTGCAGCAGAATGAAAAAGAGACAGAACAACAGAGAGAGAGAGAGAGAGAGAGAGAGAGAGAGAGAGAGAGAGAGAGAGAGAGAGAGAGAGAAATCACCTTGAAGACTCCCCAAATTAACCTCAACTGAACTGTGCACACACTCAAGATGTGTGTGCCACCAGTGTGGTGACTGTGGTTTGGTTTCTTCTTCCTCTCTGTCATCTGCCAGTGTTGTGTACTGTACATTGTTGCTTTGTGTGTGTTTGAGTGGTGACGATTATTTTAATATCTTTCTTCTTTGTTTTGTAATCATTTTCATTAAACAACAAAATAGTCTTTTCTACTTCTCTCTTGATTCATTGTTTTACCCTCCCTTACATCTCTCTCTGATGCTCCCCTCTATGCTGCTGTGCATTTAAGTGTGAGTGTGTTTGTGTGTGTGTGCGTGTGTGTCTGTGTGTTTGTGTGTGTCTGTGTGTCTGTGTCTGTCTTTTTTCTTTTTTTGTTCCATAGTGAGTTTCAGCTGCACTATGTTTATTGTATGACTGTACCTCTATTTCTGCTCTTTGCTGCTTATATGTTTTTACAGGAAAATACACTTCCATTCTGAGCAGTTATTATATGATGGAACATTTATAGAATTGACAGGAGTCAGAATTTGATTTTAGGGATTTGAATAGGTGTATTTATATGTGTGATGTCTGTGTGCATTTCACCATTGATTGCTACCAGTTACATGACAGAAATCCTGCTGCTCCTCTTCACTAAAATTGTTTACAAGTACAGCAAGCACCATGGCAAGGTTTGTTCCTGTTTCTTCTATAGGAATAATTGTTTTTCCTCAAACCTATTCTTAAAGCTGCTTTCACGCCAGGGTGAGGTAACCGCCCTTACAACCACCTATTTGCAGGAATTTTACCCCTCAAAAGCAAAGTGTTTATGAAAGCGACTGCTGCCTCTATGGTAAGTGGCTGCAATGGTAGGCAGGTGCTTTGGTGAATGCTGGCAGAAGAGTAAGCTAGCTTGTAGCTGCATACTGCAGCAAAACAATAGAAATCACTGAAATTACCAAGGATTTCTGCATATTTGGAACTCAGAGTTTTTAGACACCAACATCCATATTCCATATTGTCTTCTTTGTGCCTCCAGGATGCCCACTAATGGGTCAGTTGGGCTAACGCCAAAAGTTTAACACAGTGAACTCAGCACAGGCAGGGCACATCTGTGTTTGTGGGTTAAAATATTATAAAATAAGATAAAAAAAAAAAAATGTTAAAAAATATTGCAATAATTCAGCATCCCACTTTTATGGAGGTAGGCCATGTAAACTCAATATGTCTTTGAGGGTGAAGTAGCAGATGTCTCAGTAACCTCTGCAGCCTTGTGCGGCATTCATGTGGTGTTGGAATAATCTGAAAAATAACTTCCTAATCATTTTTCTGATCTGTTTTCATTCCCCCTCGTTATCAACATGTTGTTCAAACGGTCTGAGCTATGCAATGCAACACATCTTTGTAGCATCCATGTTGTTTCCACATTACAACTTACAGTTCACTGCAATGCTCACTGCATTAGAAGAACAACCATTTGAGAAGCACTTAAATACACAATTGGCCTTGGCTGGCAGAGGTCTCAACTCAATTTTGATTTAATCAGTCTTCACTTATTCCATTTGTGTCATTGCTGCTCTACGTTATGACATGTTAGGGATTCATTAACACTTAAACATCTGACAAGCTGACCTGGTACATACGGGACACCGGGACACTAAAAAGAATTGTTTAAAAAGATTAGTTAATTCATTTTATTCATTCTCAAATGTATCCATCCAGTATTGACTACTTTAAACAAATTGTGTTTTAGTATGTTGGATGCTGATCCTTAAATACCCTGTGTGCGTGTGTGTGCGTGTGTGTTTGTCTTTTAGGATGAGGTGGACAGTCAGAACCCAGTATTAAGAGACAACCATCAGCTCCATGAAGAAGTGAGGGGCTGGCTCAAAGACCAGAAAGTACAGGAAATTTTTATGCAAGGTAACCATCTTATTATACTCTTGGTATTGCCAAATAGCACACTCTTAAGGTATTATTGTGATAGTGTACAAAGTGTAACATTGGAACACTTTTTATGACTGTTTTAGTCATCATGTTCTGGTGACTGTGCACTCAGACTGCTCAGTCATCTCATTATTGTGACTGGTATGTGAGCCTGTGGTAAAGTTTTCCTTTTCCAGCCAATTGGACAATAACACTACTTCCTGTTTCTTCCAGGTCCCTATTCATTGAATGGCTACCGTGTGCGTGTGTACAGACAAGACTCGGCCACCCAGTGGTTCACTGGCATCATTACACACCACGACCTCTTCAGTCGAAACATGGTCGTTATGAATGACCAGGTACACACACTCACACACACACACACACACAAAGTTCTTTAAAATGTATGTGTGTAATTCATATATGTGCATAACGTAATGTAGTAGTATAATGCACCAAGGGAAATGACAACACAGATACAAACAGAGAAATTAATGAGTACTTGGTACCTGAAGTTTGGCTGATATGGTTTTAGATTCCAACTGAAAAAAATGGATAAATAAATAAAGTACACTCAATATGGTGTTACTTTCAACACTTAATGTTGTAAGTGTTATTTTTTTTCTGCCAAAAAGGTACATTTGATTAGAATTTTGTATATTAGTTTTAGTTAATAAAAATTTAGGTTTAGTATGACCTCTTGGTCATCTCTTAAGACTGACTTTCAGTTTGCGTCAGTGTGTTAATCTACAGAGACTCTGCCCCCTGCCTGTATTTTCTGATTTTCTTCTTATTTTGCTGTATTCGGGACGTCCCTGGGCAGTGTGCAGGTGAGGTCAGGACTGTTTAAAAGGTAGTTACCAGGTTCCAGATCGAAAGCAACCCTAACCCTATCCCAGACATCCAAGAGGAAGCTACTAAAATTGTATACACACAGGGCAGAAAAACGTAAATCTAACGTGGCAAAACACCAAGCGGACTCAAGGTTAGGTTGGCAAAGGCATGATCCACCCTCCTCTTCCTGATTGGCTACTACAAGGTACCTTTGTTGGCTGGGTTGGGTAGGACCCTCACAGTGGATAAGGAAAAACTCCCCCAAAAAAACCTTTAACGGGGGAAAAAAAATGGTAGAATTCTATGGAGACAAAGAATGGCCCTGTGAAAGTAACTTCAACATTACCTCCACAACTTTGTTTGTTATCTGACCACTTGGTTATCCACATTTGAAACTTGGTTTCCATAGCCACTTATCCTGTTTGGTGTTGCTGGGGGGCTGGAACCTATCTCAGCTGACATTAAGTGGGAGGCGGGGTACACCCTGGACAGGTCACCAGACTATCGAAGGACTGACATAGAGACAGACAAACATTCACACTCACATTCACACCTTCGGCCAATTTAGAGTCACCACTTAACCTGCTTGTCTTTGGACTGTGGGAGGAAGCTGGAGAACCTGGAGATAACCAGAGCTGATGTGGGGAGAACATGCAAACTCTGCACAGAAAGGCTCCTCCGTCCTGGTTTTGAACCAGGAAGCCTCTTTCTGTGAGGTGACAATGCGTTGCATTAAAACAGTTATTAGTTTGCATGTCAGTCATAGACTTTGTGAAATAATGGATGTAGCCACTACTGTGTCACCCATTGGTTTTTGAACTCCCGTTTTGAAGTGTCAGGGTTTGTTTTGTTTTTGTTGTAACCAGAAGTGATAATTATTTGGCTTTGGTCAAGAGGTTGTCAACACATATGTCGTCACAGTTTTCATTGACTAAGTTACCACTGTGCAAGTGAACAACAGCACCATCATAATCATGAGTTGATTAGGTCAAACAGCCTGAGTGTAAAGTGAATCTTTTGTGTGTGTGTTCAGGTGCTAGAGCCTCAGAACGTGGATCCGTCTATGATCCAGATGACCTTTCTGGACGATGTGGTCCACTCCCTGCTGAAAGGAGAAAACATCGGCATTACTTCTAGACGAAGGTCACGATCCAGCCAGAACAACAACAGTGCCCACGTGAGTACATACACAGCCCCACTTCTGCATAGAAATAAGTTCATAAGTTCTCAAATTTAGCCTCAGCTCTAACAGAATACAATAGCCCTCTAACAGTTCATGCAGGTGATATCATTATGTCATCCAAGCACAATCAGACCACTTTCAGAAAAATTGAATAACCAGCCTACATACAGTCCAAGACTGAAAAACGTGAACATAACAGAAGCACTAGTCAAAACAGGAAAAGTGTCATTTTGGCCATCAGTTTCCAAACAGATGAATGAAATTATGTGATGACTTGGCAAAAAAAGAATGCAGTCACTACCTTTCTGCATCCAAGAGCTTTATGTGCTTTGCTTGGGCGGTGTCCCCTTTACATGAGCAAGAAGGGGCCAATACTCCATGTTTCACACTTTTTCACGTCTATCCTGACATGTTTTTAAATTTTTTAGTTTTTAAGATATAAACCTGTAATCTGTTTGCCTGATGAAGGTCTAATACCAAAACATCGCAAATAAATTATGTATTGCAAGTTAGACAGTGTGTGGGAGTCCTTTTGCAAAGATATAAATCTAGAAATATCTCACAGGATAAGGGCACAATGAAGACCTGAACACTATATATACACTATATCTATCTATATCTATCTATCTATCTAAAAAGTCCCTAAAAAATATTAGGAAATCAGGAAATAATCTGCTCAAAATTCATCCAAAGTGCTTGTTTTACACAAACTTCCTGTAGTTTTTTTTGCACCCACTTTTTGGGTTAATTGTACATTGCATCAGTTGTTCTGTGCTGTTTTTCTTATCCATTGAATATAATGTGAAATATCCATAAGAAATATTTCTTAGTCAGTGGTTGTCAGTTTACTCAATAATAGAAAAGGGATCCCTTCAGGAAAAAGTCTGGGAACCACTGATCAAGCTGAAAGCAGCCAGTAGGTTGCCATTGTTGTTGTGTTTCTGTTGTTGTGTGTAGACTATTGTTTGTTTTGATTTGCCAACCATTTACTTGACCTCATCTACATTGTGTCTATGTATCTGTGTCAGAGACATCGGTCAACACAGTCTCCCAGACCATCTTCAAACCTTTTCTTTTGCAAAGTTCCAAGCCAGAGAAATATCCTATCACATTGCAGATCATTTTTGTTTCCTAAATCAGCCAATAACTGTGGTTATCTGTGAGGTCTGTTTAACGCATATCTGCTGTCTCATTTTTGTGCTCTCTTACTGAAGATAGCTTTAAAGTCAAATCAGTTCCTGTGGGATTTTTGTTTAGCTTTACATTGAAACACATGCAGACACACAGTGCACTGTTTGCACCGGTTACCTGTCGGCTCCTTTCATGTGGCGCTGATGTAAACAAAACATTATTTAGAATTTGGCGTTGTTTGGGCAAAAATACATGAGGCACATATGGAAGGAGCTCATTGGTGAACCAGTCTTTTGAACACTCTGCCAGTCAGTTCTGGTCCCGCAGTCATTAACGAAATCTCTCCTTGTCCCACATTTCTTTATATTCATTTCATTTTGTTATTTTTCTTTTGTTTTTGTGGTTTTTTTTTTCCTCGTTGTTGACACATTAAAGATGGCGGGAGGGAGACCCGGCGGGACCACTGGCAATACTCAGGTACCCCCAACCCCCCACCACAACCCTCCAAACCAACACTTTGCACAATACATTACAAATGAAGAAAAAGCAAAGCACTTAAATGTAGAGTCACAGCTGAAAGACATGATCTGTGCTTGACTGAAAGGAAAACTTTCTGAATTATCAGTCTGGCAAAAAAAAAAAATTGCATTGGCATTTCCATCAACTGTAAATTAGCATCTGAGTATGTTTGTCTGATCCTCAATAACTGAGCTGCAGATTGGTCTGGTCTTCAGAGTGTCACTGGTTATTGGTGGGAAAATCTCCACACAGGAGGGATTTATTGAAGTGATTAATCAAACTGTCTGTGAGAGCAGGTGCTCCTGGAGCCTAGAATATTTTTTTTCCTCCATTGCTGCTCTGGTGATATCTCTATAATGCACAGAGCCCTTAAAGTCCTGACAGGTAATATTTTGTGTATCGTGTTGAGTACACGGGATATTATTTTCTTGGAATAAGTTGTTTTCTTGTGAGCAAAAGTTGACAATTTCCTTTTTTTTTCTCACAAAATAAAATATATCACCTTTGAGGACTTGAGGGGCTCTGTAGGAATGAATGAATAACAGTCAGCCAAAACATTTAAATCACTGAGAGGTGAAGTAAATAGCATTGATCATCTTGTTACAGTGCAATTTTCTGCTTGGAAACCTTGGGTTCTGGCATTCATGTGGATACTACTTGACATGCTCCACCCACCCAGAGACCATTGTAGACCAAGTAACCCCATCATGGCAACGGCACTGCCAAAAGGAAGTGACCCCCCAGCCAAAAAAATGCACCTGCCATAACTCAAATACTGCTCAGAAATGGCACAAGGAAGGTGAGAAAGAGCTGAAGGGTTGATCCGGCCTCCAGATTCCTCATATCCCAATCTGATCGATCATCCTTAGGCCATGCGAGTACCCCAGAGGTTCCCCTGAGCCACAGTGGGGCCTCTTTGAATTGGACTTGGCTCTGACTTGGCATGGACACAGGACCACTGGGAGGTGTCCTCTGGCACCAGGTGTGTTGGCGGATGATCCTTTGAGTTCTTTAAGTTGTGAGATGGGGCACCAGCATGTCCCACAGATGCGGATGATCAATGTTATTCACATTATCTGTCAGTGGTTTTAATGTTTTGGCTTATTGGTATATGCTAAAACGACTTAAGGAGACAGTTCACTCCCAAGTCAAAAATACATATTTTTCCTCTTGCTTGTAGTGCTATTTATCAATCTAGTTAGTTTTGGTGTGAGACGCTAAGTGTGGGCCTTAGAGATGTCTGCCTTCCAATATAATGGAACTACGTAGATGGCACTCAGTTTGTGGTGCTCAAAGCACCAAAAACATACATTTGAAAAACTCAACAGCAGTGTCTCTTTCCAGAAATCATGACCCAGTCATTTAAGATAATCCACAGACCTTGTTGTGAGCAGTTTCATGTAGGAACTATTTTCTTTCTACTGAACTACACTTGCCAACCATATCACCACGCAGGAAAAAGGCATGCATTTTGATTGAAAGGTGAACTGTCCCTTTAAATTGACTTTGTCATGGTAATCTCTTAAACTGTGAGGTTCCATAACAGGCAAATGTCAAGCAGTTTTCATGTCTTTCATATTTATAACTCTATCTCCCCTCTCTCACGAACAATATTTTCACTTCGCCATGATCTGTTTCTCTCAACATTTGTATCCCTAAATTTATGAAGCAATAAGTGGAGATAAGGCTTAACCGAGAGAATCAAAATAACTTTTCTACACCAGTCAGTACAAAACAGCGACAACATTTGGGTTACCTCAATTGAACCCTTTGACTTTTGCACCAGTTTAAAGAAACATTTTGAGATTCACAGAATAAAAATCAAGCACTAAAAACTATATAACTGCAGGTAATAGAGAGACAGTTTCTGGCAGTGTATGGATGCACACTGATTAACATCTGCCACAACCTGGAGATGAAATGTCAAAGTGAAATATTTATTTAAAGAGCAACTCCACCCAAGCCAAAAATCCTGCCTGCACAGCCATCTAGTGGCTGCAGCCTCTGCTACACATTCTGCATTACAGCATTTCAGTGACAAAATGCTACATCATAGTTTACCGTCGCAGCAGCTGTGATGATGAGTGTTGACAGAAGTGAATCATCCCACAAAGGTCAGTGCACCAATGTTTTTTTGCATTGTGTGGAGTTGCTCTTGAATGCCAAGCTCTGAAATTAAGTCCAGTTTGTAATTCTGAGAAACAGTCACCTCCCTGCTGTCTGATTGTTGCTGTATGTTGGTGTTGCAGTTTATTTCTGTGGGTTGGGGCTTACACCCCCAACGCCTTATCCATCTGCTTCAGTAGCCCAGTGCAGGATCAGACTCTGTGTGAAAGGTTAGGATTACAAAGAGAGAGAGTGTCATTCTGCCTTTCACAAATGACTGATCAGGAGGTAATCCCACTGCACCAGACCATCCATGATCTTTAGCGCTCATGCTCAGGTGCCCACTATGCATTATTTATGCCACTATAATTCCTATGTGGCATTAGCCAAAATCATTTTGTCTCTTTTAATAGTTCCTTCTACATGGTGGTTCACCAGTATTATTTAGCATGTTTAAAAATGACCAGCATGTCCTAGACAGGGTCAGGAAGACAGAACAGCAATTAAACAGAGTGGCACATCGACCTTCTACCAGCAATGGGCTGACAAGGCTCCATAGTAACTCTGCTGTCCTCTGCATTTTGTCAGGTATAACTTGTGAAGTATCCAGCTTTACATTATTGATACTTGATTCTTCTTTCACAAAGTTAACAGCAACACAAGAGCAACTGAACAGCTACTGTTGGTCAAGAATTATACTTGACCCGTCTGGATCACATGGAATATGAATGTGATTTAAGAGGCATAGAAACTAGACTGTGCGTATATTCATAACAAAAGTCAATTCCACGCTGGTTTGTCTCTGACTTAAGTGACTCAGGTGGGTGTTTCCATTTACATATTACAGTCACTGAATGGTTGCATTTGTGTTCAGTAAAAATGTAGTAAGATCAGCAGTCAGTCCATATACTCTTTAAATAAGATCTCCCTGCAGAGAGCAGTGCTAGTGTTTATTTCACAGCTAGACAGACTGTGGCCTCTTTTGCTTTCCATGCAGCAGCACGTCCACAGCCACTCTTCTAACCCCTCCCTTTACCTCCCTCAGCTCCAACCCACACATCAGACAAAAGCAGTGAAGCATATCTGTATGGTGGTTGCTGTTTCTTGAAAATACAGATTGGAAGTTTGCCAAACTTATTCTCATACAAATCATCTCACTGTTAACATGACAAAAGTGCTGCAAAGAAGTGATTAAAAAAGAACAACTTATAAAGATAAAAATTCTTCTTTGGATTCAAGCTTCAAAATTCCGCCTTAATTTACTTAATGGGCTTAGAGGGTAAAACCAAAGTAGAATATTGTACTTGCACAACAGAAACCTATATGAATGGGATATCATGAGTTCATAGATCCTCAGTCATTGAATATGGATACAGCACAGCTCTTTGGTTAAATGTTAAGTTTGGTATTTTTCAACCTGGACCCTATTTTCCCATGCTTTTGTGTCTAAGTTACTAATGGGAACAAAATTTTTTGAATTTGTTTAAGTATTAAGTGAGAGGACTGCAGCCAGCAGCTGCAAGACAGGCTTTGGTTACCCACTTGGGGTACGCACCGTTAATGTATGTCCACTAAGAGTGTTTGTTTTTGCCACTGACAGGCTCAGATTGTTATTTGAAGTGTCTGACAACATTATGAAAAGGATCCCTAAAGAGGTAGACCTTTTTGTAACAGAGAAAGATCTGTTTTGTTTAACCAGAAACAGCCTCAAAATCTCCATCCCCAAACCCACCAAACTCCATTTAAATATACCGTAATTTTAGTGTTAATAGAACCAGCATATTCTTATATCTAACTGTGTAAATTAAGGTTTTTTTTTTCAACCAAACATTATTTCAAACAGTGTGAAGATGATCCAAGATGCGTTCCTAACTTTTATTTTGGTTGTTTGTAACTTTGAATCAAGTGTGTTTTGAGATGATAAAAGTTACTGTTAATTTAAGTTGGGTCTGGTGGATTTGATGATTGAGATTTTGAGGCTGTTTCTGGTTAAACAAAAGGTCTGTCTCTGTAGGGAACCTTTCTATAATGTTGTCAGACACTTAGAATAACAATCTCATCCTGTCAGTGGCAAAAACAAGCACTCTTAGTGGACATAAATTGACAGTTTGAACATGCTCCGGGTGGTTATATGACAGCCTATTGCAGAGCTCTCACTCCAATTTAAAAAACTGTTTTTCCCATTAGTCAGTCAGACACAAAAAAAACATAGGAAAATAGGGACCAGGTTGAAAAACACATGACTCCTATTAGGGGTGTGGTTCCCACTGGTGCCAGTCACAAATGAAAATATGTAAAGTTTTGTTACTCTGAGACATTTTTTTTAAACAATGAAGAAAAAACATCCTCTAGATGTAAAATGTTCTTTGAAAAGGTCTTCTTGATGGCCTAAATAAATGTATGGCACCTAAATGTTCTCTGCAGCATGGTTGGAAAGTAACAATTCCTGAACTCTGGGACTATGTATAACATGCCGTAAGAAACTATTTTAGACTAAACAGATTCAGTCCTACAGTTAGAAGTATAGTGTTGCTCTCTCACATGACAGTCAATTTGAATGAATGATTTCTTTATTGTGTCTCTATAAAACTGCACATTGTATTTGAAATGAAACAGTGACTACATTTTAAGTTGAGGATGTTTACATCCACATCATAGTCGTCCAACAGAAAGGGTCTGAAAGCAATTGAGGAATTAATCAAAAAGTTTAAGTCGCCACATTTAAAGTGGAAATGTGCCAATTTAAAAAAAAAAAAAAATTCATGCATGATAATCCTTTGATGTAAGGGCCTTTTTTCCACATATAGTCCTTATTCAGTAGGAAAGCAGGGCGCTGAGGAGCACTTCAACCCAGCGCTTCTTAAAAAAAAAAAAAAGAAAAAAAAAAAAGCACTCCCTGGACTTCTTTAAATGATGTGCTGTGTGGGGATTTTGGATAAGAGCACAACACTCACCAGCAACATCCAGTGTCCATCTGATCTGCTCTCACAAACAAGCCTCTCTGTCTTGGTTGTGATAGTAGCCCAGTTAAAGGAGCAGTAGTGACATCACCAGCACCTTTTTGAAAAGTTCAGAGATTTTCAACAGGAAGCCCTCGGTGGAGTGCCCTGAATAAAGACGGTGGGCGCAGCTCTTTTTTTAGCAGTATACGCTCTCTCCTCACTGGGAACAATTGTAATAAGACGCCGGCACTGAGAAAGAAATCACTGTGGACACAGGCCCTAAATTAGTCCAAAATTTATTAAAAAATAGCCTACTCTCCCAAACCCAAAAACTAGAAACTGAAACTCAAATTTGTGATGTCATAGGGTATAAAGTCTGAAACTGTTCCATTGATGCTTTGTCATGCATGTACAGCAGCCAACTTCACTTCTGACTTGTTCTGGGAACCTTTTGCCTTCAGTCTGGCCTCCAGCAGTGAAACACATGATCATCTGAGTTGAGATCAGGTGACTGACCTGGACAGTCAATAGCATTACATTTTGGACATTTAAAATAAAAAAAAAAGCTTAGTTGTTTTGTTTTTAGCCTAAAATTGTGGGGCTGTGTAAAATTGTCTCACACTCAAACAATCTTAAACTTTAACCCCAAAGTCATGTTTTCATTTCAAATCCAATGTGCAAATGTAGAGTCAAATGAAAACACATATATCGTATCTAATACTTGTGTAGTATTTCTGAATTCAGTAGAGCTCTAGTAGACTGTTTAATAATCAATCTAGTCAGCTTTTACACATTATTCATTTATCTGACCCAATCTCCTGATGGCCCACCCTGCATTGTGATTGAAGGAAAAAGGACAGTAACCATATTAATGTTGAGCGTAGTAGTAGTAGTAGTAGTATCATTCCGAACCTCAGATGGGGGTACAGTTGCTGAAAGATTGATATGATATCTAATTAGCTATAAATCATTGTACTGTATTAGACCACAGTAGATTGAAATGGGTCTCTAATGTTGTGTCCATTCCCATTTACAAACAACATGGGGATGGAACACCAGAGACACAGCCAGACATACACTTTCAGTGTGTCTCAAATTGCATACTGCTGTACAAAACACTTAATACTTTTGAGCGCACAAGTACACTTAGTGCGTTCACACTGCATAGTACAGCAAAATGCAGCATACTACTGCCACACTCAAAATGTTTCAAAAGTTGAGGTAGGAATGGCGGATACTTCTCACCCTTAACAGTCGCTATCTTTGTGACGTAGCAAACTCGTCAACTTTTGACATGTTTTTTCCACTAAATACCCATACTGTTGTGGAATAGAAGCCATCAAAAATGTTTGTTGGGTCTGTAATTGTGTGTAAGATTCACAAATATAGGATTAATTACAGGGTTGTCATATTATTAACCTGTAGAGGTAATGAGTCTATACATTCATAGTAATGGTTGTCACAAGTATGTATGTTCCTTTGCATGAGTTTACATAAGACTTATTTCATTCTTACAGAGTCATTACACAAGAGCCCAAGCCAACAGCCCCCGCCCCATCATGACCTCATCAGGCCCCAACCCAAAGGGTTCCCAGGGGACACTGGCTGCTCAGCAGCAGAGCCAGTCACAGCAAAGCCAGCAACCAGCCAGCCAATCGCACCACTCGCCCGGCGGCAGCGGCAGGGAGCCGAGAGAGCAGCGCACCTCTCGCTCCTCCAGGAGGAAAGGATCAGATAGCAGTGTTCCAGAGGAGGACAAGGACAGGAGAGAGGAGACCACAGGGAGAGGTTAGTACAGTCACCATCAAACACTGCTGTACAACTGAGATCAAAAGATGTAAGGCAGCACTGTGATTTTAGTCATACTTTATTCTTCTTTTCCTGTGAGGGAATGATTTGAATATTTACATGTTTACAACATAGGCTTCTTTTTAGGGGTGTCAAACATTATTTTTTTATGCCAATAAATGTTGAATTTCAGCAGTTAATTGCAATTAATCACATTTTCAATGTCATTTTTAAAATTTGATTATTTTGCATTTCAAAACAGTTTGAAATTCATATTACTGTTACTCTAATATAATTTTGATTACTCACTGACATCCAGTAGTCCTTGATTAATGCAACAGCATTTGCACTTTTCAGGACTTCCAGTTTAGTAATGCAGGTCCTGTATGTGTAAACTGTTGTTCCCTGCAACGGTAAGGCTTATAACCAGTCATAACATGCCAACCCGAGGACGTCACTCAGACCCGAGTCTTCCTTTATGTTGACTGGACTACAGTCTGTTGCCACCCATTTAGCAAGCTCTGTAGTTAACTTCTTCGTTTTAGTTTCATTCACAGGTTTGTTGTTATTAGCTCACTCCAAAATAGTGTTTTGCTAGCTTTTGTGATGTGGTCATCTGCTGACAGTCTGATTAGCTGCACCTGTGAGTTCTGCTCGTAGGTGGTAGCTTTAGGTAGTACTTTGGTGATATTTTGATTCCACTTGACACAATGTGTATATTACTATGACTTATAAACTGAGCTGTCTGGGAGTTTTCTAAAGTGAAATGAGCCACTGAAAGGCGCAGTTGTGTTGTTATTTTCCATAACTGTGACTGAAGGAAGCTGTTGCAGCGACTTTACTACAAGTAAGGGTGGGTTGAAGGGACAAAATAGCAGCACACGATTGAAAAAAGATTATGTTCAGACTTAAATCACATTGCGATCAACGCATTGACACTGACAGCCCTACTTCTTTTATTTAAGTTTGAAGTCATTATGGTTCCTCAAAAGGGTAACACAAAATCTGCTACATTGAAAAAATAAAAATTAATTCGACTGGTCGTGAAAAGGTCAATCTGAATTGAGGCATGTTCTTTTTAATGATCAAACTGTTTATTTTTAGTAGTTATTTCTAATGTGTCTTTATAATGCCACTGCCAACATTAGTTCTGTGAGAAGAGGTCATAAGTCTCCATTTAGCTGTAACTGTCCAGTGTCTTCAATTTATTTACTGCCACCAGCAGTATGTCACAATGAAAAACAAAGGTCAGTACCAGCTAAGAATCAGAGGCCTGCAACCTGATTATTTTGCTCTTTTCTAACAAAAAAGAGCAAGGAGAGACAAAAGATGCGTTAGCCTTGGACCTTTTGGAGAATTATGGTATTTTATCAACCGTGAACTGGATCCAAAACTAAACTGATTATTGAAACCCAGTCGTACACTTGAGATTCAACAACTTGCAACATAAATCTAATTATCAATACAGAGGAGTGTCAGACAAGTGTATGTCTTTGTGTGATTATAGAGCCACTTTCTTTCATTTATATCCATTCTGCTGTAATGGTCACCATATCACAGGAGATAACAGCTGCTTGTTGTTGCTTTGGTTATATTAAAGTGAGGCTGAGCTGCTTTCCAGGGACCTGGTTATAACTAACCATCGCCCAATACTCATTTTTAGAGCTCAAACACATCATAATGTAACTCACAGCAACCTTTGTTAGTTGTTAATTACAGCCACCAGCTGCTAACAGCTAATGTTAACTAGCTCCTCGGCTCCTCCTGTTGATTTTAACACATAGTCCACAGTCAGTCACTCAATCAATCAATCAATCAATCAATCAATCAGTCATTCAATTGTATTTATAAAGTCCAATATCAAAAATCACAATTTGCCTCAGAGGGCTTTACAGCATATGACATCCCTCTGTCCTTTGGACCCTCACAGTGGATAAGGAAAATCTCTTAGCAACTGAGGAGGGATCCCTCTTCCAGGATGGACAGACGTGCAATAGATGTCGTACAGAACAGATCAACATAATAAATTTGCAGTAATCCATATGACAAAATGATACATAAAGACAGACAGAGAGAGACCAAGAGAGACAGAGACAGAGAAAGTTGCAGGGCAGACATTTATGACAATGATGATGTATTATAGGAGGTCCCCCGGCTGACTGGCCTTTGTCAGCCTAACTAGGTGCTGGTCCAAAACAAGCCTGAGCCAGCCCTAACTATAAGCTTTATCAAAAAGGAAAGTCTTCAGTCTAGTCTTCATTAGATAAATGGTGTCTGCCTCCTGGGCCAAAAGAGGAAGATGGTTCCACAGAAGAGGAGCCTGATAGTAATGTAGCATTATCAAGGAAACAAAATAGGGCACGTCCTCTGACACATTGATAGTAAATTTACTGTTTCCTCTTGTCCAGATGGCATCCCGGGGAAGATCTTTGTTCAACCCAAACACATCTTTTATTGTCCCTCGGGTGATGTGATGCTGTTAGTCTAGAGCCCTGCTTTTTTAGCCTGTGCAAAATTGATGTCACACAACAGAAAGACATTGGCCACTGCCATCAGCGGATGTCATGTTATTTGCAAAAAGATCGTTGGTGGTCAACAAGGAGACTATCCACCAATACTGATGTTTGACGAATAAATCAGTGCATCCATATCTTCATTATATCGTTGTGTCTCTACGCTTATATCGTGTTTTGTGAGTTGAGTGTTTTCATATCAGTGTAGTATTGAATTGCACTTTGCTAGTTGTCAGTTACTGCAGGAAGAAGTGAAAGTCTCCACAAAGTAATAATCTCTGTTATTTCCAAGAGAAGGCAAGGAAATGCAGGAAGACATTTTAGTGATTGAATTGAGATGTAGAATGTCACTTCTTTGCTTTTCCTTTCATTCGTCCAGACTCCAAGTCAAAGGCCAAGCAGGCTGTGAACAAGCGCAGAAAGGGTGAGGAAGATGAGAAGAAGGCAGGTCTAAAGAGGCTGAAGACTGACATGACCTCTGACCTGTCAGAGAGCAGTGACTCAGAAAACCCACACAAGAGGACCGCCCACTCCTCATGCTCCTCTTCCTCTTCCTCGTCTTCGTCCTCGTCCTCGTCCTCCTCTTCCTCCTCCTCAGAGCCCAACTCTGAGAATGAGTTAAAGACTCGCAGCAGCGATGTGAAACAAAGCAGTGTTTCCAAAAAGGAGGAAGAGGAGAAGCCACTGATACAGGGCACCAAAATGAATGATTCCTCGTCTCTCATTGGCCGCCTGTCCCCATGGGCGGAGCTTCAGGCAGTAGATGACAGCAAGAAGGGTGTGGCTAAAGAAACGGGCAAAATAACAACGAAGGAGGAGGAGGAACTGGTTGCGGTAACACAGATCACCCAGTCTCCAAGACAACAGACGCCTCTGATGTCTGACAGCGTCCAAAGTGGCAGTATGGAGGGCAACAAAAACACTGTGAAAGGTACAGTCAGCTGAATAGCACCTGGTATGATAATCATTAGTATGGTCAGTATTCTCATATTATAAGTTTTTATTTTTTAGCGTCATCTCGATCCCAGACGCCATCGTTGTCCCACCTCCATGGCGGTGGTGTGATTGACATCACAGATGATGCTCAGGCCACGGTGCACCAAGAGAGTTCAGAGGCAGTGTCGGCACTGCTCGCCTCACAGAAGGCCGAGTCCACGGCCCTCTCACCTTACCTCCCCCTCAACCCCTCTCCTGTCTCCTCGCCTCCCGTCCCTCCATCTCCTTCGCCATCAGAAGGAGGCCGCAGGACGGATATCGAGCCTCCCATGCAGCAGCAGCAGCAGCAGCAGCAGCAGGGCATTATGGGAGGTGGCATGACAGCAGCCAGGAGCTTAGGCAACAAGATAGAGTTTGCTCCCTCTGAGGTCATCAGGTAAGAACAGTAGGCATCAAATTGTGTTTAAGTGTATTAGTCATAAGTCAGGTGTGAATGTTAACAACTCCTGCCTTTTAAATGTTCTGGTATGATGGATGAGTGACAGGTGTAGATATTATTATTTCTGCAACAGTCCCATCCAGTGATTACAAACCCATTTACGAGTTCACATGTCTAAGAGATCATCTGTTGTCAGGTGAAATCAGGTTTCTCTAACCTCTTGGTCCAGTTTTAGAACCCAGATTTCACCTCCATGAAACATCGTAAAATAGGGATCAAGTTGAAAACCTTAGTTACCCTTTAGGGGGGTGAAACATTATGAATTGAACTCAAATTTAAAGAAGCTTTTGCATCAAAGCATATTTTAAATGGAAATCTTAAAAAAAACATTGAAGTAGTCAGAACCTTGGTTTTCTGGACAAGTCCTATAATATAAATTTTAATAGCAAAAGCCTGGTCTTTATGAGCCTGGATCTGGGATCAGCCAAAAAGGCTGCAGTCGCTGCCAGTATACTGAAGCAACCAATTAATTATTTCTTTGTCATAATAGAGAGATTATGATGGTTTCTCATTTTTTGTACCAGTTTTGTTAAAACAAGTACATAGAAAGGCTACGATTTACGGTTTACGGTTTCAACGTTAAAACTAACTTTACATTCTAGCATGTAGCATGCTTGTAATTATGCATCAGATGAATAAAAATAACAAGCATTATATGGTCGCAGCTAATAAGTGTAAGATAAAGGAAAAGAAGTCCGCACACCAAAAAAGCTCCAATGCAAATAAAATTTAATTGAATCACTTCATGGACGGGTGACGTTTTGGGCACAAGTCCCTTCCTCAGACGCAGCTAATAAGTGGCCACTTTGTTTTAAGCATTATAGAAAGTTGTGAGGAAGGTATTCATGATAGTGATTTGAATACAATTATTTTCCCCTATGAAAGAGGCCGTGATAGAGGTTAAATAACATCGTATTTCCATAATTGTCACAGAAAATATCAATGATTTTGTACATATGTGAAATGCTTCTTTTCTGTGTGCTTTTTTTAGGCCTGTTACATCAATGGTTGAAACTGTGGTGCTGGTGGAGAAGGAGAAGACTGTCCTCCCTCATCATCTTCATCATCATCAACAACAGCAGCATCATCCGCAGCACACACAACAACAGCAACACTACACATCTATCCACCCCAGCATTAAGAGCCCGTCTCTGTCTGAGGAGACGAGAAAACACCCACAGCAACAACCGCCCCCCCACAAGATGAACACAGTCCTCCCCCCTGACTTAGCCAAATCTAAAATAAACCCCAACCCAGCTCAGCTCGACTCCTTGAAACAGAAACCCCAGCACCCCAACAACTCTCAGAGCCACCCTTACCCCAACACAAACCCAGCTGACCTTCTCAAGGCTAAGCCCCACCCGGGCCTGCTGGACATCTCCAAACCTAAACCCAACACCTCACCAGAGGTCTCCAAACATAAAATACAGAGGTACCCTGATACCTCTCCACCTCCCATAAGCCGTTTGTCGGCTAAAGTAGAAACAGCAGAACCTCCACGGTCTGGTTTTAAGCCAGTGCCAGCACGGTCAGAGTCAGGTGGAGTCAGTACAAGCAGCAGCAGCACCAAGAGCCCTCTGATCATCGATAAGAACGAGACCTTCACTGTTTACAGGGACCCAGCACTGGTCCGCTCAGACACAGAGAACTCCGTCTCTGCCACCGTCTCCTCCAACCACGTGGCTGCCTATCTCCATCCCCACCTGCACACCCTTCACTCCCCCTCCCCTCACTCCCCCTGCCTCACCTCCACATCCCACCCCCATGCCGCCTCCCATCTTCTCGCCCCTCCTCACAGCTCTGCCCTACCTCACCCACACCTGTTACCACCCGGGGTGCTTCCAGCCATGCCTCCTCCTGCAGCATCTCTCCTTGGGGGCCACCCTCGGCTCGACTCCCCCAGCGGGTTGGGCCACCTTGCCCTGCCTCACCCAGCAGCTGCACACCAGCAGCAGTTCCTACAGGTCTGACTCCAGATATATACATTTTGAGCCACACTAAACAAGACTTTTCTGTAAAATCCATGTCTTGGGGCTGAGGTGGGGGAGGGCAAATGGGGACCAGAGAAAGAGTAATGTCGTTGAAAGTTTGAAACTGAACATTACTTCTCTCCAAAAGATAATAAACTAAAAACATGTGTCTTTGTTTTCAGGGTCAGGGCCCCCATCCACCCCCTCTTCTTGCCCAGGCTCACAGTGGGGCAGCAGGCCTGGGTCTTTACCCCATCCTCTGGCAGTACCCCAATGGAACACCAACCTCCTACCCCCCAGGGCTCAACCTGCCCCCCACAGCCAAGTGGGTCCACCCTGACAATCCTGTCGCTGTGAATTCTGATGCCTCTCTCAGGAGGGTAGGTGTATAGATACTGGCTTGTATATGTGTGTTTTGGAGGAATGGTGCAAAGACACTGTGTCTCTTTATTTGATAGTTAGTTGTGTGTTTATCTTGAAACAAAGAGAACAGCTGAGGATGGATGAATAGAGGGAAAGAGGGGTGGAAGGGTGTGATGAAGTGAGGCGATTTTGGCAGATATGGAGGAGAGAGGAAATACCTCTTGAGACCAAATCAGATGTAGCTGCCAGGCTTTTAAAGGAATAGTCCAATTTAAAATGAATCAATATAATGTTCTTCAGATGATTTTTGACATGAAAGCTTTTTGTGATGAGAAATAGTGTTTACTTTTAATTTTATGCCTCTGCACCAGTGACAGCCATGGCCTGAGTCGTCGTCAAAGTCATTGTGGCTGCTGCCATAGTGTCCCAGGAGTTGTTCCATTATTCATTGTCTCTGGAGGACATCCAGGATTTGTCCTTAGGTGACATCATCAGTACAGTTTGGTTCTGCGCAAAGAAAGTGGTTCAAATTCTTTCATTTAAATTGGACCGTACACTCATTAGGCTCTGTCCCTTCATTGATTGGGGTGTAGAGTATAAGCACTCAAGAAACAGGTTTGAGGTGTACAGGCTGAAGTGGATTATCCTTCTTATACCATTTCTACTTGAGAGTAATCAAAACTTAAACATTGTAACACTTTTAAAATGAGACTTCTCACTTTTATTTAACTACTCCAGCAAGCTGAAACTAGTTACCTCACAGATGTAAGCATTGGAGCGCAGATGAGAGTGCTTCTGTCTTTACCCGAAAATAATCCACTCACCCTCTGACCAATTACAGCTCTGTGTCCATGGTGCAAGACAACATTGTTATTGTATCATGACATGTCTGACCACATTCTCTGTGGAATTTACATTTTAGTGTATTATTTTATTGATTAAATATCTGTGTGTGTGTGTGTGTGTGTGTGTGTGTGTGTGCTATGTGTGCAGAACACAGCCAGTCCGTGGTTACACCAAGCTGCTGGTAGTGCTGGTGACGGTCTGGGTTTATTGAGCCACGTTCCCGTTCGGCCAGCCAGCGCTGACGCCCACCGCCCCCCTGTCAAGATCAACACACACACAAGCCCTCCACTGTCAAAGGCCAGCGTAAATGCTCATAAAGAGTAAGTAGACAGACCAGTAATATGTAAAGATCTGTAATATACTGGATTGGCTTGAACTAAGAATGTACCAGTCTAACAGCAACCAAACATGACTAATGGACCTCTAAAATGTACGTTTGATATTAGGATATTTAAATGCTTAATTAATTGTCAAGATTAAGCCAGTGCTTCCTTACATTTTGATGGTCTGTTCAGAAATGAATTTCTATTTGTTTATTTGTATTCAACTTTTAAATCTCATTTAAACTTTTTGAAATATTTAGACTTGTTAGGAGTATGGTAAAATGTCCTTTCCTGGTTTTTACTTGATGTTGTATTATAATGTTCACAGCTAGTTTGTGGGACTCAACTGTCAGAGTGCAGAGAGCATCTTGAACATTTTAACTCTTTAACTCGCTGTCACGCCCAACAATTGTCACTCTTCATATATCATTTTTAGTCAAACAATGTTGCTATGGAAGCAAATAGACTTACACATTTTGGCACAGTGAGCCTGGAAGTGAAACCAACTCCACTAGCTGATGCCACTAACGTCAATGTAAATTGAGACCAGAAATCTTAAAATATTCCACACCATTCATACATTAATGGTACCAACATTGAAAGCCGGCATTGCAGTGTGGGGCCAGCTTTTCAAAATGCAGCATTCACACCCATAATTTCTTTAGAAATTGCATTGACTAGTTTACTCCGTATACGATCTGATCTGGATTGCCTTAGAATAGAATTCTCCAGATAGAGAGTATATAGTAAATGAGTAAAATTCCCTGGAGAGGTCAAAGGAAGCTTAAAAGTCAACTGTTTAACATGTGTACAGCTAAAACTATTTTTACACATTCCTAGTATTAGTTGATGTTCAGCCCAGCTGCATTAGAAGCTAGCCAGCAAAGCACTCCAGTGTGGGGACAGTCTCAGAAAAATCATAGTCAGAGGGAGCTTGAGGCATTCCTTTTGTCTTATACACTGGAGCAGCACACACTTTCCTTTTAAAGCTAGATGTGTTTAGAGAGCCCAAGCAGAGCAGCAAGAGAGCTAAGTTAGCCCTGAGACTGGCAGCGCCAGGTCAGCCAGATGAAGTGAAGTGGCACTAATCCAGTATTAAAGCAGTTCAGACAGAATGCTGTTCATTCAGCAGCCTGTGCTTTCCTCATGTAACCACCGGCCATTAGGCCATTAGTTAAGACACCACTGAATACCCCTACACACAAACACAACATCACAGAGAAAACATCACACATCACTTGTCTCTCTAATTAGCCTAGTTATGACATGGTCATTAAAATCATCTGAGCAGCCAATAATACCTAGATACTCTGCAGATGGCCTAAACTTGTCTGTTACTTAAGTATAATATGACTTTAATACATCCACAAAAATCACTCACATCTTAGCTGCTACTTTCTATTTTAGTTTTTTAAATATACGGCAAAGCCCTGTGAAATGTAACGACTTAATACATGTTGACTTATCTGTGTGCAGAGATGTGGAGAAGAAAGGCTTTGTGGACCCGATCAGGACGTTGACATTGGCCCAACTGAAGCAGGAGCAGACAGACAGGAGTCGAACCCCCACAGGAAAAGACGTCCACCTACATCGCCTCTACCTAGACCCCCACAGCAAGGCTCGCCTGGCAAATACACAGGTAAATTACTCCACAAAGATATTGTTATCAGAATCTTTATTGTTATTAGAAAAACGGTCACTAATAGTAGTATTAGCATCTTCAGCTGCATAATTATAGGGCTGGGCTATATGGCCTTAAAATAATAGCCCGATTATTTTAAGCCTTCTTGCAATACACATTGTATATTTTGATATTTTAAAACACGTCTAAACTACCGTAGTCTACTAAAATACTAAACTACTAAATAAACTGCTATCACAATAAAGTATAGGAAAGTGCCATCATAATTTAGTTCGACAAAGCACTATTATAATAAAGTTATGATAAGTGATAAAGTTAAAGTAGTGTTATAATAAAGTTAATATACTGTTAAAAATAAGTTAAATAAGGTATTGTCATAATGAAGTTAAATAAAGTACTGTTTAAATAAGGATAAATAAAGTAATGTTATAATTATAATCAGTAAATCAAAGGTGTCAATCAAATGCTAAAACAAAAATTTGAATAGATAAAAATAATCACACCTACTCTATACAGTCCAAAATAGTGATACATTTGCTTATACCCATACATAAAGTATTGTTATAATGAAGTTAAATATTGTTTTAATAAAGATAAAGTACTATTATAATAAAGCAAAGTAAAGTTAAATCAGTTATTGCTATAATTAAAGTAATCAAATGCTGGTCAAATATTAAAAATGATTATTAAAATGGATATAAATAATCACACCTACTTGAAGTAGGTAAAATCAAAAGGAGTGATATATTTGCAAAAAACACATGTATCAAATGTTCCACTGCAATGTAGGATGTCTTTTTATTGGCATTATTGTATCTGTCAGTAGGTGGAGTATGGTTTAAAATTGCTTGCTGATTGCCAAAGGTTCTTATTTATTATATTATTTATTTTTAGCATTTTCAGTCAAACCTGTCCTGGGTGACAGTGAACTCTCTCTTTAAATTGAGGATGGACATCACATCTGTCTCATATGTTAGTCTACATGTAAATTAGATGACCTCAAAATTGTAACAGGAATGTTGGAATGTGTGTTTCAAAATGAGGAAACAATGTTTGCATTTGTTTTTTCACAGGATGCAGTTCAGGCAGCAGACCGAGCCAGTAAATACAAAGAGGAGAATCGGCAAATCTTGAAAGAGAGCATTGAGGTCGCTCCCTTCACCGCTAAGATCCAGCGCTCCAGCGACCCCGGGATGGACAGGGACAGAGAAAGAAGCAGAGATCCAGCCTTTCCTGTCCGGATACCAGCTCTTGCCTCCCCAAGCCCCAAGGCCAGCCACATCCATCCCCACGTCATCCCATCAGAGAAGAGCAACTACTTCACCACACTGTCCAACAGTGTAGTGAATGAGCCTCCAAGACTATACCCCTCCAAGGAGCTCAGCTCTTACTATGAGAAAGTGTCTGGCGGAGGTCCAGGGGTTGTGGCCAGTGTCGGGGCGGCTGTGCCAAGTCAGGGAGCTCTGTCCCTGGGTAGCTATAGCTCCAAAGCCTCCCTCTCTAAGCCCCCTCCTCTCATTAAGCACCAGCCAGAGGGGGGAGAGGGTTTAGCGGGGAAAATCACAGAGCAGCTAAGCCAGCAGGTGACACTAGTTCAGCAGCAACATCAGCACCACACAGGCATGGACAGGATAGAACGCCGTAGCCCTGCCATTTCTCCATCCTGCTCTACATCTTCCTCTTCATCCTCAGCACCCAATCACCACCACCATCATCACCACCACCACCACCAACAGCAGCAGCAGCAACACCAGCTCAGGGCAATGCCATCTCTCCACCGAGCGCCTGTCTTCCATCCGCCAACACAGCATGCGTTGGAACGCAAAGAGGCTGCAGAAAGAGAGAGGGAGCGGGAGAAGGAAAGGGAACGAGAGAGGGAGAGAGCAGGTTACGGTGGACGCCTATCTCCACCAACTCTCACACCCATCCAGCCAGTTAGCTTAGCAGCAGCTGGTAGCAAAACATCAGCGGAGCAGCAGAAGCCTCCCACGCTGCTTCCAGAGCTCAGGGATGTCAAAGGTCATGGAAATGCTGCCGCTGTCACCTCTGTGGCCTCAGCCATCAGTGGGGAGATTATGACTTCATCTACAGATGGGTGGAGAGGTGGTGAGATGATTCGGGAAAGAGGAGGCTCATTCTCTGGAGAGAAAGGAGTGTTAAGGGGCAAGCCCCAAGCCGCAATGGCATCAGTCATTGTGCGTCCATCGACATCTATTAAGTACGACAGTCCTGTTGGTGCTAACAAATCTGGTGCTATGATCATTAAGGAACTCCCCCAGGGAAGGTTCTACCAATCCACGTTTCAGGGGGAATGTCCTAGACTAGGGGAGAGTGTTAGAGAAGCTGTAGCTGGCAGGGTTATCCAACCTAACTCCAACCTGGATGACATGTGTGTCCAGTATAAAAAGCGTGGTATGCAGGGAACTATGGGAGCCAGTATCACAAACTCTGTGTGCAGGACTGCGACATCAGCATTTGGCATACAGAGTATCAGTGGGACAGCTCTCCCTGAACAGGGCTACTCAGGCTCAGCTCGAGGAGAGATGTCAGCCCACAAAACTGGCATTTGTGGCCGGGTGCTAAGCCACTCGGGACCAGGAGAGTACCAGGAGGGCTTGGGCTCACGCACCACATCTCCAGGGGGGTCTCTGTCATCCCCTAGTCCAGCAGGGACACCCCAGTCCAGTCCAAGTCTCACCCCAACACCAAGCTCGGTTTCTGGCTCCAATCAGCCTTACTCCTCCTCCTTCGTCCACCTTAAGAAGCACAAAGCTGCCTTGGCTGCAGCCCAATCCAGGAGCAACTTCTCCCCTGCTCCCACACCCGTTACAACTGGAAACTGCTCCCTGCCTGTGGATCCACTTGAGAAAAATCCCATTCACAACTCGCCACCTCCACCCTCCTCTAGCCAAGCCTCATCATCTTCAGTTGACAGCAGTAGCAGCAGCTCAGCAAGTGGGAGCACAACAACAGGCAAGTCCAGTCCCCTGCCTAACGGCCAAACTTCCGTCTCGACAAGCAGTGGGCAGCCCAATAACTACCACAAGCTGAAAAAAGCCTGGTTAACCCGACACTCAGAGGAGGACAGGAACACAACAGCTACTGTAAGCTCCACCAGTACTAAACCAGAGAAACTGCCTAGCACCACCACCAGCACAAGTAATGCCACAGCCATGTCAGAAATGATCAAGCCCTGTACAGTCAACCTCAGCGCCTCCACCTCCAGTGACGTGGAGATGAGCAAAGACAGTGGAGGCAAAGTCGAGAGAGAGAGGCAGCTGGAGGAGAAGGTGGGAGGGGCGGCAGCAGCAGGAGGAGGAGGGGAGGAGAGGAAAGCAGCTCCTTCATCAAGGCGAGGGAACAAACGGACATACGAGTCTGGTTCAGAGAGTGGAGGAGACGACTCTGATGCCAGTGAGAGCAAAATAGAGGGCAGAGCCAAGCGTCAGCCTAAACCAACCTACAAGAAGAAACAGAATGATATGGCCAAGAAGAAAGGAGACAACGAAAAGGAGGAGGATGACATGAAGCCCAATGGCATCTTCAGATCAGCTCGAGAGAAGACCAAACTCAAGCTAGCCAGCAGCAGTAAGTCTTATAAACAGTCTGGCATTCTTCTCTAAACAGTTTCCCAGGAAGCAAGATTGAACACAACCTTGCAATACTCTGTACTTTTGTTACTGTTAACAAAAAGTCTTTCAACAACAAATGTTGTTGAAAGATTCCAATGATGTGTTAATTGGTTGTTTTCCTACTTGTTCCCAAGCCAGTTGGTTCCTACTAAATACATATATCTGTGAAGGTTCTTGATAAGACGTTCAGAACCACTAAGTACCACCATCTCTGACTCAAACAAATGGGTGTGTGGCTACTCCTCCCCCCTCCCTATCTTTGTGCTCTCAGCAAGGTGTCGAAAGCGGCTCTCCCGTCTAGCTCCATATTTGGCATGGCCTGTACTATACAACCAAATTGGAAATTTTTCATACTACTGCCATTTTCTGCTATAACTTTGTGAAAGCGTGTGGATATCAAGTAAAAAAAAAACACACAACTCGTGTCGTAGCCTCTACTTACCATTTTCTGCTCTTTTGTTTGAGCTGTAATGCTTTTTACTAGCTTTGCTTAGCTACTTTTTAGGTAAGGCCTATTCAGCTGTGCTATTTCGAAAGTACTTACTAATACTGCCCTGTTCTATTTTATTATGAGAGCACTTGGACATAATGACAATAGAACAAACTATAGTCTGCTCTAAGTTAATCTTGGCTGATTGCTTGTTTTGACCATAGACTGTATAAAATTATGGACGTAGCCACCACTTTATCACCCATTGGTTTGGGACTCCAATTTTGAAACCTCAAGTTTGGTATTTTGGTCTTCGTCAGAGCTGACCATATTTGGACAAGAGGGTAGAGATAGCCGAAAGGCTAGATGCTCCCTTCTTGTTATCACGTTTTGAAGTCTCAAGTTTGGCATTATGGCCGACCCCATCTTGGTTTTTTGGAGCCAGAAATGGCCATATTTGGATGAGAGGGTAGAGAAAGACGAAACCCTAGCTGTTAGCATAGCATGGTGCATTTATAGCTATGGTTAATTGTGATAATGCTAATGCAAATTTTCACCAGCAAAAAACAGGCTTAAAATGATAAAAACAAAATGTGCATAACACAAAAACTGAAACTAAAACTGAATATCTGTCTCCATAGAGGGTCTTTTAGTATAACCAAACCCTAAACAAGACTTAACTAGACAATCAAAATGTTAGTTAACTTTTATGAACTGAAAACACTGAAATAGCAACTGTTTGGGCCAACCAGGGGTCATGCCATGGTGACATTACCTTACCAATGTCGCCATGGTAGTGACTGATCAACTGACGGCACCCACCTGTCACTCAAAGTGGTTAAGCCTTTAATCATGCAAAACTTTAAGCTTTAATAACACTTAAATGGGTGAGTTATATAAAAAGTCACCCCTATATACTTGTCAGAACAGGAAAAAATAGCTAAAGGGTCTATAGGTCTATACAGCTAGACCACAGCTGTGTTTAGTACCAGGCTGCAAACATGTTTATTACTGCTGTAAAGTTGGCATTTTAACATGGGGCTCTATAGGGATTAACTCCCTTTATGAGCCAGCCTCAAGTGGCCATGAGAGGAACTGCAGTTTTTGGCACTTCCAAGTCAGCATAATTTTTCAGCCCCAGAGGATGACACTTGGTTTTGACCCAATCTGCAGTATGCCACAGACTGCATTGCAATGCTATCCAGGAAGCACATGTTAGTTTACTGCTGACTAGAGATTAGCACTGAGAATACAGTCAAGACATAGAAAGGGATATTGGAATGAGAGGCTTTGACGAGGCTTGCCAAATTATTGCAAAGTGAACCATGTTTATTGACAACCAAAAGGGTTGGTTATGCAACACATAAAAATCCAGCCACAACCAATAACCCATACTAGCAATGTAAAATCCATTGAATGGAATTGATATTTTACAGGAAGCAAACTAGCAATTTTTCAATTTGCAGAACAAATTAATAAAATTGGTAACAGCTATTTACCTATTATGGCTACTCGAGCACGACTTTATTCTCTGCTCTGGACACCATTACTCCATTTTATCTTATATATATATATATATATATATATATATATATATATATATATTTAATCTCAGTAATTTTCTAAAACAGCTGGTCACCATAGTTTTCATCAAGTTAGTTTTCTTACTCAAACAGGATGGAATGGTGCATTTGTTTGGGGCATTTTTTCACTGGCAGAGAAGTTTAAATTTGGTGGATTTGATAGACATTTGTTTTTATTTTTATTTTTTTTCTTTCTCCAAAATATTTTTATTGAAAACAAATGGGATACTTCCAAATACAAAATCACAGATCACCTTCTTTTTGTTTTCTATTTTCTAAATATATACATATATGCACACATACATGTAGAAATTTACACATATGAGTACACACACACAAACACTCGAAAAAGTCAAATGAAAGAGCACTCACTAAACAGAGTGAAAAAGAAAATAAATAAGGTAAAATAGAAGAAAAACAAAACGAAATAAAATGAACAAACTACGCCCTCCCAACCCCCAAGCCCACGCCACCCCATCTCAGCTCATCATGACCGGAACCAACAAATGGTTACTTGCATATAATTAAATGCAACAAAAGTAGGCACACATTTAATCGGGCATTACCTCTAGACTTGTGAAATATGAAATAAAGGGCTGCCATTTATGGAAAAACTTGTTAGTACAACCTCTCAGGGTGTATTCATCTTTTCAAGTTTTAAAAAAAACATGGTGTCAGTAAGCCAGCGGGAGATGGAAGGGCATTTAGCAGACTTCCAATGTAACAATAAAACCCGTCTTGCTAATAAAGATGTGTAAGCTATGATCTCCTTTTGCATGGGGTTTAATACAAGTGAGGCATCGGGAATCCCAAATATGGCAATCAGAGGGCAAGGCTGCAAATTTACTCTAAGAACAGTGGACATAATAGTAAAGTAGCCGGTCCAGAAACGATTGAGATCAGGACAAAAGAAAAACATGTGACTAAGGTGACAGGGAGAGCTATGACATTTGTCACATTTGTCTTCCACTCCCGGATACAATACAGAGAGTCTTGACTTAGAAAAATGGACCCTGTATAGAACTTTAAATTGAATAAAGTCCAAGACGAGCACAAGAGGTGGTAGACCGTATCCTATCTATAGCATGTTCCCAGACCTCATCACTTAATTGTATTCCCAACTCCTTTTCCCATGCATTTTTGATTTTGATAATTGATTGACTGCTTAATGTCAAAATAAAGTTGTATATATACGAAATCATTCCTTTCAGATGTGGAGCACGAGAAAGCAAGGGTTCCCAAGGCTGCTCCGCAGGAATGAAGGGAAATTAGGGAAACGTTTAGAAACAAAATCCCGAATTTGAAAATAACGAAACATGTGAGAGGTAGGAAGATCAAACCTAGATGACAGATTAGCAAAGCTAACAAAAACACCATCTATATATAGATTTTTAAATTGTTTAGTACCTTTATCATACCACATTGAAAATACTGGGTCAGAAAGTGAAGGAGAAAATACGTGATTATTGATCAAAGGACCCAAGGAGGATAAGGTTGTAAATTTAAAACGGCGTCTAAACTGATACCAGATCTTAAGTGTGTTTAGTACCACTTGGTTATCAGTATATATAGAAAGTTTTGCTGGCAGAGAGGAATAAAGTAAAGCGGGTATAGATGATCCCCTACAGGATGATAGCTCTAATTTACACCAAGAGGATCCAGGGGATTCTAACCAATAGCAAAGTTTATGAATGTGAGCCGCCCAATAGTAAAATTGAAAATTGGGTAATGCAAGTCCCCCACTGAATCTGCATCTCTGTAATAAAGTTTTACGAACCCTCGGTGGCTTCCCAGCCCAAATAAAAGAGCAAATTAGCTTATCCAACGAATCAAAAAAGTGTTTGGGTAGAAAAAGAGGAATTGACTGGAATAAAAAAAGAAACTTTGGTAGAATATTCATTTTGACAACATTGATCCTGCCAATTAATGAAAGGGGGAGATTACTCCACCTTTGAATATCTGATGTAATCTTTGAAATAAGGGGAGTAAAATTGGCTGATACAAGCTTAGAGATAGAACGTGTCACATTAATACCTAAGTATTTAAACCCTGACGAACTAAATAAGAAAGGCAAATCAGATTGATGGAGACAACATGCTGCGTCATTAACGGGAAAACATTCACTTTTTCCTATATTTAATTTGTAACCTGAAAAATAACTAAAGTTCTCCAGAATACTCAGAGCAGCAGGAATAGAAATTGTAGGATCAGTTACATACAATAACAAATCATCAGCATACAATGATAATTTATATTCGGTTCCATTTCGGATGATTCCACTAAGTAGGGGAGAAGATCTTAACGAGATTGACAAGGGCTCAATGGCAATGGCAAAAAGCAAAGGTGACAAAGGACAACCCTGGCGAGTTCCGCGTCCAAGAGCAAAATAATCTGAATAAGTGTCATTAGTATGAACACTGGCTTTAGGGGATGAATAGAGAAGTCGAATCCAAGAAATAAATTATCACCGAATCCAAATTTCTTCAAAACTGCAAACAAGTAACCCCACTCTACTCGGTCGAAAGCTTTTTCAGCGTCCAATGAAATAACAATCTCAGGGAGTTCAGCCGATTGCTTGGAGTAAATTATATTAAAAAGTGTACGGATATTGAAAAACAATTGACGTCCCTTTATAAAACCATTTTGCTCTTCAGATATAATATGAGGAAGCACATTTTCCAAGCGGGATGCAATTACTTTAGACAACACCTTCACATCAGCATTTAGTAAAGATAATGGTCTATAGGAACCACAAGAAGTGGGATCCTTATCCTTTTTAAGGAGGAGAGCTATAGTAGCTTGTGTCAGAGTTGATGGTAAAGAACCACGTTCCAAGGCTTCGTTGAACATTGATAAGAGTAATGGTGACAATTTGTGAATAAACGTTTTAAAGAATTCAATCGGGAACCCGTCAGGTCCAGGAGCTTTATTGGATTGCATGGCGTTAATTGAATTTGACACTTCTTGGAGAGAGAGTGGGGAGTCCAAATGTTCGGCAGAGTTAGAATCAATAACAGGATTCGATAAATTTTGAAGAAATTCATTCATTTTAGTATTATCTATGGGAAATTCGGATTTATATAATGAACAATAAAATGATTTAAAAGTTGCATTAATTTCCAGAGGATCAGTAGTAATTATGCCGTCACTGTTTTTAATACTAGGGATCAAACGGGAAGTAGCCTGTCGTCGTAATTGATGTGCCAGTAACCGACTTGCCTTGTCACCATGCTCATAATATGAGGCACGACTGCGTAGTAGCACGCGCTCTGCCTCTTTAGTCGAAATAAGATCGAATTCCGCTTGTAGATCAAGGCGCTGCTTAAGCAATTCCGGGGAAGGATTCAGTGCGTATCTTTGATCAAGGTTACCAATCGCTGAGATAAGTTCGTCAAGCCGGGAATTTAGTCTTTTATTAGAGAGAGCAGAATATGAAATAATTTGCCCTCTAAGATAAGATTTAAGTGTTTCCCATAATAATGAGCATGAAGTGGAATCATTCTGATTGAAGGAGAGGAATTCATCAATCGAATTTGAAATAAAAGTGCAAAATTCCTTGTCTGACAAAAGAAGAGAATTAAATCTCCAAAGTGGTCGGCTGCGTTTATAAGTAGATAACTGAATATCTAAGACATTTGTTTTTATATGTATGTATTAATGCAAAGCCACTTCGCTATTTGAAACCATAATGTTCCTGTAGTGCAAAAAAAGACTCATCTTCTCTCCTTTGGTGTTTTTTTTTCTTGTCTGTGTTGTGATAAGTTCACAAGCAACTTTTAATTAATTATAATAAAATGTATTAGTATTAGTGACATGTAGTAATGTCACTAATTCAATAATGGGAACTCTCCTCAGATGGGATCCCCCGCTCTGTCCTGAAGGATTGGAGGAAGGTGAAGAAGCTGAAGCAGACAGGGGAATCTTTCCTGCAGGATGACTCGTGCGCAGAAATTGGACCCAACCTGCAGAAGTGTCGAGAGTGCAGGGTGGTCCGTAGCAAGAAGGGAGAGGAGCCAGCACATTCCCCAGTCTTTTGTCGCTTCTACTACTTCAGACGGTAAAACTTCATTTTTTTCTATTGTTTATTTGCCGTTTGCCTTAATACACATGGCTTCCTCGTGTCTATGGTTGCTCTGCTCCTTTCTTGCTCTTCAAGGACAAAGTATCGCTCCATGTACCTTCACTACAGTTTTCTGTAAAGAGAGCAAGCCTTAGAGCTTTTGTTTTTAACAGGCTGCTTGCCAGGATAGAATAATACAGATGGAGAGAAGAGGAGAGAGTTCTCATCAAAAATCCTGCCCTAGCTACAACACATACATTATTAATCATATGACTTTTGCAGTATGTACTGCGTCTATCTGTGTTTCTCTCACAAACTGGAACATTTACTGTGATTGCACACACACACACACACACACACACACACACACACACACACAAACACACACTTGAGTTGGATACGCAGCAGCTGCAGTCTGGGGTCTAACAGGGTAAATCTGCCAAAGAGGATTTTCTGCTCTATAATCTTTTCCTCACTGCAGAACTGCTGCTGCTGCAATCTCTTTGTCTCCCCCTCCCCTTCTCTGCATCTCCACTTCTAATTCTGTCTCTCCCACCCCATCTCACCTCCTCCCTGTCTGACGCAGTAGACTGGAATTTCATAGACATTCACCTGAGATGACTGGGTTGTTTAAGGACATCATGAAGTGGGTGGGTGTACGGAGCAGTGTCTCATCAAGAAAACCACCCTCTCATTCTGTCACTCAGTGCCAGTAAATAATTGCATATGCCCTACTTTTGACACAGAAGTGTAATATACTTGAGAACTGGGGATGAGGAATGAGGATTACTAATATATATAGATGAATGGATGGAATGTTAGACAGATGGATAAAAAGTAATAGATAGATAGATAGATAGTTAGATAGAAGTACTAAGATATTCAGACTGCTTGGAAATGTACAGATACAGTAATAATGCAATAATATAATTAATATCGTATTATCTGCCATCTTCACTGCACCCTCTGAAGCAGCAGAAGGAAGGATTTTGGGACTTTTTTTTTCTCTTTTGGGCTTCAAATGGCTACAGGATGCCCCTCATATCTACTATTATACAAGGAATTTCTCCTGTCACACACAGTATTATTATCTGTATCTGACAACTTAAGAGTGGTGATGTGAGAAGATAAACTCAGGAGCTACACCCAGAATTTACCAGCTTTTTGCTGTTGATGTATCTAAATCTCCCTTTCTGACAGCATAATGTTGCTTTGCCTTTCCTATTTTCTGTGTAGCAAAAGCAGCAATAGCTCTGCTTGGCGTCAGCTGGATTTTTAATATGGTGTGTGACACTGCAAGTGCTTTTAAATGCAATTTTAACAGCATGTTATGTGGTGCACAGTGTGCAGAAGGAGCCTGTGGTCATTTACATCATGCTGTATGAGTCCAAGATAATACTTTTATTATCTGAGTGTGCCCAGTGGTTATGAAGGGTGCTTTTCATATTTGTTCTTTCCTGGACTGGGTGCTAGTGATCCGTTTCCTTCAATCCAGGCTGTCCTACAGTAAAAATGGAGTCATCCGGATGGATGGCTTCTCCACTCCAGACCAGTTTGATGATGAAGCTCTGGCCCTGTGGGTCCCTGGGCTGATGGAGGAGAGCCACTTGGACCAAACCACAGCCAAGTACATCCTCAACTTCATAGGAGACAAGTTTTGTCAGATGGTTTTGACTGAGAATACTGCAGCCACCTGGGTCAAGAAGGATGGTAAGATATCTTTAAAAAGGCTGACATTGATGAAATTTCCCTAACTGTGGCTTTAAATTGATCCTAGTGTGTGTGTGTGTGTGTGTGTTTGTGTTTGTGTGTGTGTGTGTGTGTGTGTGTGTGTGTGTGTGTGTGTGTGTGTGTGTGTGTTTCAGCTAAGCTGGCATGGAAGCGAGCAGTGAGGGGGGTGAGGGAGATGTGTGACGCTTGTGAGGCAACACTCTTCAACATCCACTGGGTCTGTCAGAAATGTGGCTTTGTTGTCTGCTTGGACTGCTACAAGGCCAAGGAGAGAAGGAGCTCCAAAGGTCAGTTGTGTGCATGTTTGGACAGTTAGCAGCTATAGAGCAGGCTGCACAGGGATTCTTGCATGCACTCACATCACAGACAACCAGTCAACTGACTTCTACCAGTTGAGCGAACGAAACCCTACTTTAAAGGTACCCTTAAAGGTCATACAGTGCGTCTTAAATGTCAAGTTGTACTTACTTCTTTAGAACATACTATTTGTACTGTACCTTTTTCTTAAAAATGCTCTGGCTTACCTTGGGTTCCATGGTTTTTGGTCCTGGCAACACAGGGCTCTCAAGTTTTGAAGTGAGTTCAGAGTGAGATTTTACCAGCGGCAGCGGGGATTTGGTTGAGGTGGGGATGGATGTCTGACAATTGACGCATAAATTCATCTTTGAAGGCAAATGCAATAATTACTATGCATTGTCTGGATAAAACACAATATAATATTTGTGTCACAGTCACACACACACACACACACACACACACACACACACACACACACACACACATAACACTCGCTCCTCCTGCTGCCTGGACAGAATATTCATAGACAGAATAAAAGAGACCCTTTCACAGAGATTAGCCTACTTACTGTAATAATCGGGTCTTCTCCGTCCTTACGAAACTGGCTTTTTCGGCGAGTGTCCGTCTTCTTCTGTAACCGCGCAAAATATCAAAATCTACCCGGATACAGCAATTCTACTTTTTGATTGGCTGTTCGGTAGATATGCTTTATGTGATTGGCTTGCGTGTGGCACGCAGCTTCTGAACTCTCGGGGGAGCTCGCTTGACTCCTACCTGTTCCACTCTCAAAGCAGAGCAACTTGGTGGACGTCACCATGGTAATTTAAATGCGTAAGAAATAAAACATGTGGCGTGTGAGCGTGTGAACGGGTGGGAATGCGTGTGTCACACGCCAAATGCGTGAGACTTGAGAGCCGTGCAACACATGGCATTGACGCATCAGGCCCCCAAACCAGTTTATATGTAACGAAAATTTGGAAACTGAACATGACCTGAAAAATACTTCCATGTAAAAACAAGTAAAGTCCGCACACCAAAAAAGCTCCAATCAAGTGTGGTTTATAAATAAATCACACTTGATTGGAGCTTTTTTTGGGTAAGATGTGCATGTTTTTCCACTTTTGTTGAAAAATACTTCCGACATCAAAACCAAATGGGAGCTGTTGATCTGAATTTCTTTTACTCACTTGTTTACAGCATGCAGTCGTGGATTTACAGTAACCAGACTCTTACAGAGAAGATAAACAAGTCTAATTTCCTGCATAACCTTTCTCCAAATCTTGCATCCTTACTAAAAACACCAAAGTCCCACAATAACACAATTGAGGCAGCAGTAGACAGGCTGCTCCTGTGTCCATTGATGATAAATAACTTTTTTCTAAACGGAGTCTGGCTTTGAGAGGAGCGATTTAAAGGCTTCAGTTTCGCGTGGGAAGTTACTGTCTGACGGAGAGGTAAAGTGGTGAAAATACTCTCAATATAGAGTTTACTTTCACTGATATTGATTTTTGTAGGCAAGACTTCTTTTAGGTAGCTTAAATACATTTTGTTACGGCCCCCATCCACTGCAGTACATATCTTAGCTTTTGTGTTGGACTCCAGCCTGTTTTTCCAAACTGGAGGTTTGCTGACTGCCATCTACTGTATGTACTACTCTAACTACGTATAAATCTCTCATACAACCTCACTTCAAAAGATTCGAACAAATTCTTATAGTAAGAGAACAGCACTGACTTCATAGAACTTCTCATTGTGCTGCGGCCTCACACAGTGTGTGGTCATTATGGTATTATTACACTAATTGACTTGTGTCTCTCTTTCTGTGATCAGACAAAGAACTCTACGGCTGGCTGAAGTGTGTGAAAGGCCAACCCCATGATCACAAACACCTGATGCCAACACAGATAATACCTGGCACAGGTACAGTACACACTCCCCTCATTATCTTTCTGTTTACACCACGTCTTAATTTCTATTTTCATGATTCTCTTTATCTTTTTTGCTGCTTGGTCTTGCTATTTCCTGAGCACACATACAGTAGACTAATATTGTGGCTGTTGGGTTAAAGGTTGATAGGGATTTGGACTACTGTTGTTTATTGTGGCTGATAAGCCACCCCCGTAGCAGGCATTATGTTATTACAGTAATGCAATACCTATCACATGCCCACTCACAGGATCTTGTTTCATTTTAATAAAGGTCAAGCTTTTTTCCCCCTTCAATATGTTTTTTTCCTGAAATGTTTAAATTCTGCTGCATCTCTCTGATGTTTCAGTGCTGACAGAGTTGGTGACTGCCATGCACTCTCTGAGAGAAAAATACAACATCAAATCTCACTGTCCCTGCACCAACAAGCAGAATCTCCTCAGCAAACTACCAGCCACCAACGGCGTCTCACAGGTAAAACTGTTATGTTATATTTTTATGGCTACCTAAGATGTTGTTCGGAATTTCTTGTAAATGATGCTTATAGACACCTAACATTAACTCAGTTTAACTCTTATATTCAACCAACAGAGCAAAACAAGTCAAACAAGAGTAACTTAAAATACATTAGGAATAACTTTTTATAATTAACTTTAGTTTTGCCTTGTTAAAGGAAATAATTTATACTTTGTGTCATCTGCAACATATTTGTTTATGTGCTCTTAAGATTCATAATAAGTGCCCTTATAGTATAATTGTAAGAGTGGCCAACTATAGAATGTGACTCTACTTATCTTAGTGATTAAGTATTTATCTTTGTGAAAATAGTTTATGTTGCCTTAAGAGAGCTTTAGAATTCCCTCGGATTATCATAACTGCTGTTTCTTTACAGCCACAAAAGACATACATATACGCACACACAAAGAAAGTGAGTGCTTTCCTTTTCTAGGATAGTACACACAAGCTATTAATACACACCTTACTACCTCTTCTACTCTCTATAAGTCTTACCAACAGAAAGAGACTGTATTACTTGTCCCCGTGGACTGCAGGCAGCATTTGACCGATCGCAGGTTACGTGATTGGCCACCACAGCATGACATCGAGTTGTATTTCTTCAAAAGTTGATTTTGTTTCAACTTTTCACTGGAGGCCACTGTGTTTTCAAAATGTCCTGCGGCGTCACCACCGCAGCCTGATGTACTACCCACATTCAAAAATATTTGAATGGCATTTTGCAGCAGCGTATGGTTGGATGTAAATGCAGATTTACAGATGGTACTGTACCTGGTGGTTAGTGCACACAACAGCTACTGTCCCTTAGAATTAAAATGCAAATGATCTCGGGCTGATTGCACCAACAGTGCATACTCCTGGTCTCATGCAAAGTCGGTTGTACATTGACGTTCTAAGTCCAACCTAATAGTTATGCCGGTTGCACCATCTAGGCTTAAGCCTTGTTCTCACCAAGACTGGACGTAACTGTTACACCTGGTCAGGAGCAGGCATAAAGTCAAAATCTCAACTGTTTCCATATATCAGCAGCCTGATACACAATGAGAGAGCCACAAACTGAACAGCAACAACCCATATCAGCTTTCTTGCCAGAGTCTCCTCTTCATCTAGCTAACTTACAATCATGAGCACACATCTTGTCCTTCACCTCATCTTGTTGAACAAACAACCAAACAAATGTTTAACGGTGAAAAGTGCACTGCTAATGAAGTTGATCACTGTTTAGAGTGACTTTCTGCCTTCTGACTCTCTTTTACAAAGGAGCCATTATCATTTTGTATAATGAGCGGAGCTTGTCAGTCTTCTGTTAACCCTCACCTTTCTGTGTCAGGTTCTGCAGAACGTCCTGAACCACAGTAACAAACTGTCTCTGGTGAAAGCTGAGCCGGGATCCCAGCAGAACTCTGACCAAGCAGGAACCAAGGCAGAGACTAATGGAGGAGGTGGTGGAGGGAGCAGTCCAGGCAGCGACGCAGGAAGTGCTCCTGTAACACCACCCGAGTCCCAGTCACCTCTGCACTTCCTGGCTGACCTGGCAGAGCAGAAATCCAGGGAGGAGAAGAAAGGTGAGGGGAAGGGAGAGATTTTGGATTGATGTGTAGTCAGTACACGTTATCATTCAATATTCTTAATGATTCATAACCCTGTTCTCTCAAGTCATTTTCTATATTTCACCTTCACATATTATGTTGTTAGTAAGCTCTTTCTTATTTCCACGCTGCCTCCCTCCTCCTCTTTCTCTGACAGAAAACAAGTCAGTGCTGCTGGGTAAATCAGTGAAGGAAGACAAGGAGGGGGACAGCCTGGAGGTCCTGCAGCAGTGTAAGACCACCTCACTGGTGGCCAACAGTACAGAGCAGGGCTCCACACTCCGAGATCTGCTCACCACCACAGCAGGGAAGCTGAAACTGGGCTCTACTGATGCAGGGATCGCCTTTGCACCAGTCTACTCTACTGCGTCACAGGTATGTTTCTGATATAGTCAAGGATTGTCATTGTTTCATGTGCTTTACTGCACAGGTGGAGTGTATCCAACCTCAGTATTCTGTATCCATCCATCAGCCCTCAGCAGCTTTACATCTTTTGTACCACTTGTCAATACACACCGCAGAGCTGAGCTTTAGTTTGTCAAATTTAGAAAGAACCCTGTTTCAAAATACTGAAATATCATTTTTTCCTCTCTTCTCTCCGTCTATAGACTGGAAAAGGTGGGAGGACTATGCCCAATATTCTCGATGACATCATTGCTTCAGTAGTTGAGAATAAAATCCCCGCCAGCCGCCAGAACATCACCACCAAACTGTCAATCAAGCAAGAGCCTGTCAACCCAGGAAACAACAACAACCCTGCCCCTGCTATTACTGAAGATGCCAAACCAGACAGGAAGAAGTCAGCGCATGTTACTGCAGCAGTGCCAGAAGATTCAACCAGTCAGTATCCAGATATTCCCCACTGCTGGTTAAACAATAGGCGGTTACTGTGGCTCAAAGATCACCGCAACCAGAACAACTGGAAGCTGTTCAGAGAGTGCTGGAAACAAGGACAGGTACACATCAGTCTCAACAATGTTTTCAGCTGTAGTAGTCATAATAACAGTCCTGTATTAATAGCAGTTAGTTAAGTCATTAGTGATAAGGACAACCATATAAATTGCTTTGTATTTGTCCAGCCTGTGTTGGTGTCAGGGATCCATAAGCGGCTGAATGGCGGCCTGTGGAAAGCCGACTCCTTCAACCAAGAGTTTGCAGACCATCAGGGAGACCTCCTCAACTGTAAAGACCAGGTGGTGTCCAACTCCGGGATCAAGGAGTTCTGGGATGGATTTGAAGACATCACCAGTGAGTTCATCTCTTCTCAGTTTGACTGTTTGATTGATAAGATGCTGTAGCTGTTACATTTATCACTGATGTGAATCCGAAAACGGTGATAAAAGATTATTGATTCAGTCTAACTTAAGTCATTTTACCTCTTTAGAGCGGCCCAAGTCCAAGGATGGAGAACCAATGGTGTACAGACTGAAGGACTGGCCATCTGGAGAGGAGTTTATGGCACTCATGCCCTCAAGGTAGGCATACACACTTAACCTCTTTTTCACTCTGGTACCCCCCCCCCCCATGTCATTGAATTTCAAGCTTTACAACAAAGAACATAAATGCAAACCTCTAATTTTGATAAAAATGCTAATTATAATGAAACATTTCATGAACAAAGGCCTTAAGATGCAAAAAATGCACAAGATCCAAAAATGATTGTGAGCCCATCTAAAAGTGGTGATTGTTTTTGCAGATATGATGACTTAATGAAGAACCTGCCCCTGCCAGAATACTCGGACCCAGAGGGCAACCTCAACCTGGCCTCCCACCTGCCATCTTTCTTTGTCAGGCCAGATCTGGGGCCAAGACTATGCTGTGCCTATGGTAGGTTGGAAACAGCAGCAAAATAATACTAAAACAAAGAGTGAGGAAACAAGAGATGCGTTTGCTTCAGATTTTGAACATGTAGTTTACCAAGTAGGAAGTATTTGCAGCATTGTCCCAGAGCTGACACATCTGGCTTTACTAATACATACACCCGCCAAACATCTGGATATTGGCTTTTTAACCTTTTAATAATTGTTCACCTCAAATACAAGTATATAGTTAAGACTGATTTGATAATTGTCTGAACACCACCACACCATGTTGCAGTCTGAAGTTTTTATGCCTCCATACATATATGTCTATTTAAATCCTACACAGACAGAATCCCTCTCTGCCCTTCTTCTTATGAATCATTTGCGTGTCTCCCTGTAGGTGTGGCTGCATCTCAGGACCAGGACTTTGGGACAGCCAACCTCCATGTGGAAGTCTCAGATGTCGTCTCTGTTCTGGTCTATGTAGGAGTAGCTAAAGGCAATGGAGTCCTTTCCAAAACTGGTAAGGCTTTCTAGAGTCAGTTTAAATAATGCGAAAGTATTCCATATGCAGGATAAATGCTAAATAATGAATAGAAATGAGGAAGGAATAAAGGGAGGTGACCTGGTTGACAGAAAAGTGTCAGACTGCATCCCCCTACTTAATCTAAATTACTGTATTGGGGTGAGGAAAATACATAGGCAGCTTTAACAATGCAGCTATGTACTGCTGTCACCACTTATTGGGACTGCTGAATCCTGTGAAGGAAGTGAACACTAGAATGACAGCTATATTCTACAACCTTTGTACCTGACTATTAAAGGTTGACACTGACTTTTTTTTTAATGTTGCCAATAGTCTCAGCACTGTTGTCCTCTCCTTGTCCCCCATATTTGTTGAAGTACCTCTCTCCAAAGAGTTGACTTGACCGAAATACTATAATTTTTATATAAACTGTGTCAAACTACTGCTCTGGGTTCGTATGAGGCTTAACTGATATGATAAGATTACTGTTTGACACGCTATTGATTCGCCAAGATAACAGAAAAATATTCAGTCATGCCATGCAGAATTAAGTGCTATATTCACTAGGGATTCAACAGTTCTGTAAAATATTGAACCGTTCGGTCCTCCCTGCACGGATCAATACGCCTTTATGGACGGCGGGTTTTCGGTTTTGCAATTAATTTTGCATCGATCCCAACAGAAGTCATTTAAGGTTACCTTTCTTATAGAACAGGTCTATACCTTGTCCTTTTATTAAACAAACTGAACAGCCTTATGTTATTTATCTTATTTACACAACGGCATGTCATTTCTGTACACGTACACATACACGGCCCAGGCCGCATTTTCCTGACCGACAATTATAACTAAGCCCGGCCAGAACCCGCAGCACGGCACTTAATACACAGTCTATGGAGCGGTGCCTGTGTTGCGTTCAGGCCTTGTCACGTAAATAACAAATTCCAGCACGTAGCACAACACAGCAGCATGTCAAGTGCCCCATAGGGTATACTGTTGTCATGGTTAAGAGGCTGTTAACTTAAAAGAATTACAGTATCTTTACATTTGGAAAAGTGTTGAGTACACTAGTGAAACTGGAATTTGTTTACTGAACAAACAAAACACGTACCAAAACCAAACCGAAACCTTGGCCCAAAAATGGCTACCTGTACCATTGCACCTCTAATATTCACCATATATACGCTATATATATGATATATATATATCACTGACTCCAGCAGGACAGATGTCCGCACTCAGGAAAAAGAATGCAGATGCACCCATTTGACAATTTGTTGCGAACGAAAAGGAGAGCCAGAAAAAGTGAACAAAGTGATTCATAAGCTGTGTTATAAACGAGATGGGACTTAAGATGAAAATACCATAAATTTCCACTTCTATCTTAAAACTCACCATCCAAAAAAATACACTCTGCCACCAACTTCTTCCATAGAGAGCAATCAGACAAGATGTCCTCCCATGGTGAGCAATCTACCTACAAGCATTATAGCTTCTTTCAAATACAACAAAATATAAACAGTCAGCAGTGGTGAGACTATAAGAGGGCAGTTAAACATGCTATAGAATAAAAATAACCTCACCGATATCGATCTAATTAATTGATCTCAGCATGCCCTTGTGTAAAATAGCGCCTTCTGCCTATACACTGAGGACCCTTTGTGGCCTTTTGTGGGTATTGCAGCATATGTGTGCCCAGTTCCTAACTATTTATATCTATGTACATCTCTCTGCTCATTTTTTTTCCCTTTGGACAATAATTTTATATATCATTTTTCTGAGAGCAATATCGGGGGGATTTTGATATTGCCCAACCTTAGCATTTATGTTCAGTTCAGTAAGTAAGTACAAGTACAATTCATGAGACATAATGCAGATGTAAAATAGGGCACCCTGAAAAGCTACCTTAAAGGGGCAAAAAGCGAAATCGTTTCACCACTAGGTTTGCTGTTGTGCACTGCCTGTAGACCAAAACAAAATGTGTCTTGAGCCACACCTTCCTCTACCTCAGCTCTCCACCCCCACCCCACTCGCCTTGTCTGTGCAGGCGAGCACCACAGCATCTCCACAGGGCTCCTCCGAGGGGGGGTTCACATGAACGTACATGAATTCCTTGTTTCATGAGTAAGATATGTTGACTCACATATTGTCTGGATTTAAGAAGTGTGGCTCTGCATTTTAGAGTGATGAAAAGTAAATCCTCTCCTGATTTATGTATCTATCTATTTCTGTTTTATTCTCTTCTGTTTAATTCATAGCACATTTTGATCTTGGAAATACAAAAATGGATGCTCAGAGAACCACGGTTGCATCCACAGTGGTCTTTAATGGAAGATAAATGAGAAGATGAAACACAAAAACATAGGATTATTGAAATTGCAGCCACTTATTAGTTTCCTCTGGTGTTCTCCTTTTTATCAGCCTCACCTCGTTAAACAGTATCTTTTCCTTAAATATTTTATAAACCATATTTTAAGAATCAATATCTAGAAGAAATGTATCTAGTTAAGTCGTTTATTCAGCAAAAAGACAAAGCAGTGTTTGTTATTGGTGAAGATGTGCTTTCTTTTTTTATTAATCATATCATTGCAAACTAAAGAGTTTGGGATTTTTGGCATTTGGGAGGAGCAATAGTGTGGGTCCTGGATGGATGAGTTTTTGACTGACTCATACTTCGTTCACATGGAATCAGGCAGACGGCAGACAGACAACACCTTCTGGACAGCACAGGGAAAACAAACAAACAGTCCAACAGAATGGCAGGATGGTCAAACAAAACGCACATAGCGATACGTTGCGTTAGTGAGGCTTTATTGTTTGGAAAGAATGGAAGAAAATATATTAAATAAAATTATTGTGTGTCTGTGATTTTATGTAATTTCAAATTCTTAGCTTTTAACATCTAGTTTTAAATTCTCTCGCGGAGGACGACGAAAAGTTAAAATATTTTCACTTGGCATTGCAGCGCCATCTACCGTCAACTGTCGCCAGTATTCTGTTGGTTTCACACAGTTATTCTGTCCTGCTCTCATCCACTAAAATAATATCTTTTTTGCTGTTTCAATCCATATTAACGCAGCATGAAAAACTGAAAAGAGAATTTTAATTATTTGGGGAAAAAAACATTATTAAAAATGAGATTAATACTTAAACAAGAGTGTGTGTCTGTGTGTAGGAGTGTTGAAGCGTCTGGAGGAAGAAGATCTAGATGAGGGGGTTCGAAGGAGGCTTAAAGACTCCAGTGAGACACCGGGGGCGCTGTGGCACATCTACCTCAACAAAGACATGGACAAAATCCGAGAGTTCCTGCACAAGGTCAGCACTCTGATGAAGATCCTTAGTAACTGCAGCAGTTTGAAATGGCAATATTGTGAACTTCAGCACAAATATTAACTTTACTAATACCTCTCTCTTCCCGTGCTCACCAACCACCATCTCTGCACTGTCAGGAGCAGGGATTAGACATTTCGCTGGACCAGGACCCAATCAGAGAGCAGGGCTTGTACCTGAGCAGGAAGCAGCGTCAGCGGCTACTGGACGAACATGGAGTCCAGGGCTGGACTGTAGTTCAATTCCTGGGAGACTCTGTACTGATACCAGCAGGGGCCATGCACCAGGTATATAGACTATTCACACACACACACACACACACACGCGCGCACACACACACACACGCACACGTTGAGCAGAGCCCCTGCAACCCCATCTCCTACTTATTATACTGATATGTACGATGGCCAGAACCATGAAATAATGATCACATTGATAAAAACAGGATTTATCATCGCTGAAAATCAGAACTGCATGTCTTGTGCCAAATTCAATCTTTGGAAATTGTTGTCTCCTTTATTAAAACATGTAAATGCAATTTAATTGATTTTAAATATAATTTTACAGTTAATTCCTGACGAGCCGTCTTGAACTTAACGTACTAGTCTGTGTGGCTTCATGAGATTTTGTGGGGAAGGAAACATATATTAATATGTACCCTACAGTATATTAAAATGTTTCTCCTCCACTGTTGTTGTTGTTCAACACTTACATGTGATTGTTGGTCTTTGTGATTTTATATTTATTATTATTATATTTGTCCTGCTCCTCCTCCACTGTGATTGGAGGGTTGTACACTGCATTTTACCAAAAGTTGAACATTTTGCAACTCCTGGCAACAAAAAAAAAGCCAAACATGCAGTGCTTACCCAGAACAGACACTCAGCAGGTTGCCACTCTGCTGGTGTTCATAGCATAGTGTAAATACACAGTGCTCCCACTGCAGAGAATGCAAAAAAATACACTACACTTCTGGAGAAGTTTGGGTGGACCTGTCGCTGCAGCTGCACTTGTCGCTGTCATCCACTTCTCCATGCTAGGATGCTTTCTTTGTCTTCCTTTGGCAATTAATGGCAGACTAGAACACTTGTAGGTCTTAATGCTGCCCTGTAAGGTCCAGGAGAATTGCATCCCCAGTACCCACAGTACTGGCGAAAAACGTTGATTCATGTCAGAATTTTGGTTTTGACTTGGTACCAAAGTATCAATTCTCATAACATGTAGCCTAGTTAGAGTAATGTTTGTTAAAAACTACAGTGAGCAGCTGTTTTAGGAAATTCCTGAACCTTTTTTAAAATGAAGCAGTCGGGCATTTTTAAAGATTTACATCTTCAGTTGGACCCAATTGGCTTGGAGTTGAGTGTCACAGACAGAGTAGGAAAGCACTGAGAGACAGATTACCACATTGTTGGATTTATTGAACATGAAAAAAATATAGAATACCATCTGCCTTATTCTTTAGATTATTTTTGGTTGAGATGAATTGAATACCTGCCATGCATCTTCACAGCCTTTTTAGTCTTTCGTCCATAAATTAAAAGCATATTTTTGCACCATGAGATATCACAAATCACATATTTACTGTTCATAATGCATGTGTATTTTCTTTTAATTTTCATGATAAATTGATGTTTCCTGTACAACCTCATTGCTGTAATTCATGACGTAAACCTTTGATTGTGTCCAGATATGATCTGAGCTCAGTGTCCTCACCTCGTCCTCTCTCCGTTCCATCTGTCAGGTCCAGAACCTCCACAGCTGTGTCCAGGTCATCAATGACTTTGTGTCTCCAGAGCACGTGGCCAATTCCTTCCACCTGACCCAGGAGCTGCGGCCCAACAAAGAGGAGGTCAACTATGAGGATAAACTACAGGTAATGGACTGCAGCTCAATTAGCTGTTACTTAACACTACGTTGTTGTAAGCCTTTCCTCATTTAGGATGACGAACAGTTTTTATGAGACATTATTAGTGCTACATTGGCAGTGCAACAGTGTATTAGCTGTGCGGCTGAAGGCAACATCTGTCATCTGCCACTGATTCAGAGTCAGCCCTCTCCTTCCTCCTGTCTCACTCACTGTAGCAGCCTGCCTTTTCTTTAGAGAACATTTGTGTGTGTGTGTGTGTGTGTGTGTGTGTGTGTGTGTGTGTGTCAGTATAAAATAAGGACAGACAGAATGGCAGAGTGAGTCATCATCAGTGATGTTCTCTGGACATTGAGTCCCTCTGCTCTGAACTCACTCGACAAACACTCTTTCTCCCATTGACATGATTGGAAATGAGATGTGAGTCACCATCCATCTTCCGTCTGTCTGTCTGCCTGTCTGTCTCTCTGTCTGTCTGTCTGTGGCCGTGTTCAAGCTGACAGGCTGCTGGGTAGGAACAAGCTAGAGATCAGGTCTGTTTTGTTCTACTCTTTAAGACATGATGAGCAGCTGATCAGTGAAGGATCATTCTGATGATTTAAAGTATGCCTACACCAAATGTATTTACCTCAGGGCTGTCCATCTAGATTTGCACTAATAATAAATCCTTCTCTGATACCGAAACCCGTATCTTCAGTCTGCCTTCAGTGCTGCCTAAAATGCTGGATCAGGTTTCGGCGCATATGCATGTCTACGCGCCTAAAACATGATAAACGTAATGTAATAATAAACATTATAAAAGGTTCTCAATATTGTATAAAATATCAAAGTACTCTGTTTACTATGCATAGAATATCTCTGGAGGCTTACTTTAAATGGCCTCTGTGTGCTTCATCACCAGTGCCACTGAATCCCTTCCAGAAGCGTTGTACTCTAACATGGAACAGCAGTGTTTTTAGAGACTATCCCATGATGCATTGGGTTGAGTCTGTTGACAAATCAGTGAATGTGTTGCTGACTGCATAACAGTGCTGATCCCAGAGGCCATGCGAAACTGAATAAATGATGTTCACCCTGTCCTAGTATCAGTAGATCTGTGCTGTTTAGGCAGCAAGCGAAATAATGAGTAGAATATCATAAATATGTAGATTATCCTGTGCACTCTTGGATAGTATTGTAAGGTGCATGCCCAGGGCGTACTGAGCAATCCATGGATATATACTGATCAACCAAAACATTAAAACCACTGACATGTAAGTGAATAACACTTGAAATACATTTAATTTAATTACAATTCAATGTTCTGCTGGGAAACCTGGGGTCTCTAAGGGCATGTACTGTACCATGCAACACCACAAAAACTCCTCAGGAATGGCTTGAGGAATGAGACAAAGAGCTTAAGGCATCACCCTGACCTCCAAATTCCCCAGATTCCAATATGACTGAGCGTCCGTAGGCTGTGCTGGTACCCTACCTCAAAACCCACAGGACTCAAAGGATCTGCCACTAATAACGCATGAGTGGAGCACTGCAAGGGGCATCCACATGAATGCCAGGACCAAAGGTTCCCCAGCAGAACATTTCGTTGTAACAAGATAATCAATTTCATTGACTTTACATGTTGGTGGTTTTAATATTGTGGCTGATCAGTAAATATGATATATATAAGATATGATAGTTGTTTTTAAATTTTTATTTGGCTTTTTGACATGGATAAGGGTTAGTAGTATACAGCTGTCATTATTATTTTTTCCCCCAAAAAGGCATCAAATCCAGTAATGTCTGAATATATCTACCTATAAATTGTAGGTTTGCGTGAAATCATTTTCCAGTGATTTACATTGTGATGTATCATTATTGCCTTTTTGAGGCTTGGCTACACGTGTAGACACCAGGGGCCAACATTAAATATAAGGTGAGAGATGTAACCTTATAACAAAACATTGTTGTTTGGAAGTTTCACTGATATGTTATTATTTTTGCAGGCTGCACATTGTTCTGTAAAAATGTCAATCAAAGGCTCATTTCTAAACTTAATTTTAAATTACTTAGGAAATATCATTCTTTTGATTTACATTTGAGTCATCATCTCTCTGTCAATGATCCTTTAATTTGATCCTGAACTGTGGTGTACATTGTGAAGTCAGTTTCAACATAAGCACTATATGAATAAATCATTGATCCTCTGACATTTAATAATCAGAATGATTAAAATTTTATTGCAATTATGTTTTGGAGAAATTTGATAAATTAGTGGTATAGACACTACAAATATCCACAACTGTGTGTAATGCGCGCTGCTCTGGCACCATTGTATTGATGCCAATGCATGTTTAAGGGTATTTCTACATTCATTTATAGTGAACTGTGGGTGTGCACCCAGCTCCACAATGACTGAGATTTGTAAAACAGAATCAGGTGTACACTCAGCTTTATAAATCTGATGTTTGATCTGATGTTTTTCCACACGCAGTCATACTGTCATTTCCTGAAGATGACCTCTGTCTAGACACTCCACCACTCCTTCGAGAGATAGTGTTGCAGATATATTTTACTCTGGTTGTTGATTAGTGCAGCTGTGACAACTCTTTCTCTTCCTCCTCCTCAGGTGAAGAATATCCTGTACCACTGTGTGAAGGAGGCGGTGAGCTCCCTGAAGAGGGGCAGCTCTGAGGAAGACGACGAGGAAGAGAATTCATGACACTCCCTCAGCCTCGTCCACACCTTCAGAGAAGAACACCATTCCCATCAGCACCTCGCTCTCCCCACATCCTGCTCCTCGCGTGCAGGACTGTGTCACGTGACCACAAGAGGCAGTTGGGACAGAGCTGGTCATTTGACCCAGGGAACCTCACGGTGTGAAGCGCACCTGCATCACACATCCAGGTGGCCAGCGAGAGGCACGCCCACCCCCAAACCTTTAGTGCCAAGAAGAGACAAACACAAGATGAGAGTGGCGGCTGCACTGACAGGGATTAAACCTCGACCACCACACACACCTCTTTGTGTTTCACAGACTCAGAACACTGGGAGGAATTCTTGGAAATTGAGGACAAATAAAAGCAACTAAGCTGGAGTGAAACGGCACTACAAGCCTCCATTGAAACAGAACTCTTTAGTGTGACTGATGGTGCGTTTCCATGGAGACTCAAGACTGTCCTGAGAGCAGCAGCACTGATGGAGACACTGAGCCCCCTACTGCTCTCCCACTCTAATCTGCTGTGGATTATAAAGGCCAGAAGGTTTAATCCCTGTCTGTAGCAGCAGCCAACACGTCTTGGACCGAAGATTTCGCTGATCATGACACTATCACCAGCAGCAAAGCAGCATCAGGACCCAAAATGTCATCTCTGCTGTTTAAAAAATTAAAAACAAAAAAGATCTGAGGGGGGTTAAAAAATGCAAAACCGAAATCTCAGATGTTTGAGTAAGCAGGCAGTGAGCTCTGCTGCTCCCTCGTTCATTGTTCCTTCTGTAATTTGTCTGTTCTCGTCCTTTTTTTTTTTCAATTCTGTCGTCTGTTGCTGTTTTGTTCCTTATTTTCTTTTTCATACATTGTTTTATTTCCTCTGTGAAGATGTATTTATTTTATAGCTGTATGATATGCGATGTTATTGAGACAAAAAAATGCATTAATGTAAATGTGACTTGTACAGTTTCTTTTTTTTCTTTTAGTATGTGGTTTTCAGTTGTAATACGGCTCTACTGTGATGGAGGACACACACACACACACACACACACACACACACACACACACACACACACACACACACACACACACACACACACCAGCTAATGCCTGTACCTTTGGGAAATGTTGATGCTCTACAGTCCTCATGCCATAAATACATTTTTTGAAAATGAACTGCCAAACTATTGTAAAGACTGTGTAAAGTTGTATTATGTAAAGAAAGAACAAAATGGCTTATACACTTCAGCATTTTATGAAAAAAAGTATTTGCTGTAAAATTGAGACATTTACAAAAAAGATGTAATTTATTTAAGAAAATAATGACATGTCTTGTTTTTTGTTGAGTTAAGATTTACTATGGTGAACTTTTGAAGTTAAAAAAGATTAAAATAATGAAAACGTTTACTATAATGTGTAAATATATACATATATACATTCACTGAGGTATTTTTTTAAAACATGGCTTGCTTCAATTTCAAATTTTAAAGTGCAAGTGTTACATGCTTTGTACATTGAAGTTCAAAAGGGTTTTACATTTTCCATTAAAATGGATTTATCAAACATTTGATGTTGTGTTTTTGCTGCTGGGGCTCAGGTTGAATTCCCAATGGTTCTTACCTTGGGTTTACAAATACACTGCTCAAAAAATCAAGGGAACACTTAAATCACACATTAGATCTTGATAAACGCATTTGAAGTGGAACATTTTTACTGATGCACATTGTATAATTATAATTTGTTGTGAAGGAAATGTTGCAATAACAGTCAATGGAAACCAAAATCATCAATCCACTAAGGGCAACTCATAATGTGACTCAGTAGTGTGTATGACCCCTGCATGCCTGTATGCACTCCCAACAATGTCTGGGTGTGCTCCTTATGAGGTGGCGGATGGTGTCTTGGGGGATCTCCTCCCAGACCTGGATCAGGGCATCAGTGAGCTCCTGCACAGTCTGTGGCAGTACTTGGCGGCGACAGATGCACTGATAACGTCTCATAGGTGATCCATTGGATTCGGGTCCTGCACCAGGAGGAACCCAGAGCCCACTGCACCAGCGTAAGGTCTGACAATCGCTCTGAGGATTTCATCCCGGTATCTAACAGCAGTCAGGTTATTGTTGGCTATGACATGGATGTCTGTGAGACCCCCTGAGGATATGCCTCCCCAGACCATCACTGACGCACCACCAAACCGGTCATTCTGGATGATGTTACAGGCAGCGGAATATTCACCACGGCATCTCCAGACTCCTTCACGCCTGGCACATGTGCTCAGTGTGAACCTGCTCTCTTCTCTGAAGACAACGGGGTGCTAATGGCGGACCTGCTAATTCTGGGGTTCTCTGGCAAATGCCAATCGAGCAGCATGGTGCTGGGCTGTGAGCACAGGTCCCACAAGAGGACGCCAGGCTCTCATGACACCCTCATGCAGTCTGTTTCTGACAGTTTGGTCAGAATCATGCACACCAGTAGCCTGCTGGAGGTCATTTTGTAGGGCTCTGGCAGTGCTCCTCCTGTTCCTCCTCACACAAAGGAGCAGATACCGGCCCTGCTGCTGGGTTGATGCTATTCTACAGCCCTGTCCAGCTCCATTCGTGTAATTGCGGGTTTCCTGGTATCTCCTCAATGCTCTTGAGACTGTGCTGGGAGACACTGCAAACCTGCAGGTACCGCTTCATGTTACCAGTAGTGACAAGGACACTAGCAGAACACAAAACTAGAGCAGAATCAGTCAGGAAGGATAAGGAGAGAGCAACAGTCTCTGGCCACCACATGTAAAACCATTCCATTTTTGAGTGTCTTGCTTTTGCCTCTCCATTGTACCTGAAGTTTAACTGAGTTGGTGTTATACTGTGACCATTAAGTATTCCTATAATTTCTTTTGAGTAGTGTACTTTTCATTTTTGTATATTTGATGATAAAAGTAGACTGAAAAATGACAAACGGTTAACTCATCGGTTTTTAGCTCATGGGTGCAGCCACAGAAAAGTCCTCAGACTACAACAACAGAAGGGAATTCAGTTCATTTAATTTTTTTTTCTTTCATTTAATTTTTTACTCAGCGATCACGCCATAGTGAGTAGGTATAACCGCGGCTAGAGCAGCTACGTGACCTGCCCACCAGCTACATGAGTTGTTGACTTTTACTTACATGTCAAACTACAGTCGGCCCCGTTCACTCTTGGCCCAGAAGCTGAAGTCCTGACAAAAATCCAAAGTTAGCATTAAGATAGCTATGAAGTATCAGGTTTAAAGACTGATACTGTGCAGGGTCAAGGTAAGGGTAATGGGAAGGTTACATCTCATTACTTATAAAGTGAATCATGTATTTAAGGACAATGGATTATAAAGTGGATTATTGCTACATTTGGCCTCATATCTGTTCACTACAGGGTTGAGTTGTAGCATGGTTCAAATAACCATCGCAATGGAGGGTGTGTCTTGTCCTAGTGGGCAACTCGGTTTTTCAGGGGTGTGTCATGTATGCTACAAAATAAATGTGTCTGCAGCTGTATATGTGTCCACAAAGTCCTTTCCTTTACACAGCACCAAATGGTAGTATCGTGATGCCACAGTATCTGATTATAGACAGCATGCCGGCATCACAGAAACAAAAGAGGCATGACATATAACACAACAGCATTGGCCTCTAGTGTGACAGATAACATACACATTAGCAGCTCTTTCCAAAGAATAACAATGGTATTAACATGGCAATAACAATCATTTTCCGTCGCAGTTACATAGCAGCTGATCTCGTCCTCTTCTCTGAAGGTAAGGAGCTCCTGGACTGCATTGTTTTGCTTCGGGGACATTTTCAGCTGATGATCCTCTACTATGAGTTAGCTGCTAACTGCTATCAGCTACATTTTAAATCCCTGTGGTGGGTCACACACAAAGATTTAAAGATGGACGACATGACAGCTCCCCAACAGTGAAGCCAAAACATCTGGATTGCCCCCTGGTGGCTGGCTGCTGTATAGGTCATAAAGCCTGCCCTCTCCATTAGTGGATGGCAAAACTCAAAGTATACATTAAACACATTTTCCCAAAGATGGTTTCTGTCATCACACTGCTGTATGTTCAAGTGTTATTTTTTCTGATAAATTTGATTATAATTAGTTATTTAATGCTATGACAACTGTGAGAGCCAAACAGTGGGCTCGCAGTCAGTGGCGCTACATGTGATAGATAGGACAGGTGTATGGGGTTTAGAGCGGGGGTAAGTGGCGATATGTTGCCCATCTTTATAGACAGTCTATGATCTTCCACAATAACACTTTATCAAAACGTCACACCCATGTGCCCTTGATCCCACCCTGCCAGCCGTCCCCTCCAAACTGACATCATTTCAGCGCTGTTACTACCCTTGATGCCTGCTTAAAGGCGAGACAACCCTGTCCCTCCATTCCACAGTTGTACCTTTCATACAGAAATCTTTTACACTTCCTTAAAGAGGAACTTGAACATTGCCTATTTCTTGTCACGAATCTTTCCGGAAATATATTCTAGTGCGCTTGTTTGGCTATAAAAAGAGAATGTTTGATCCAGCTGGTGGGGAGTTTGTTTCGGCTCAACTGTATCCAACATGTTGGCCAGGTCACAAGCACAGTAACAGAATCTTGAGTCATATTTGATCAGTGCCGCCTAGTTTGACAGTTTGACCGCAGTTCAGGAGCAGTGACTGAACTGATTGACAGCTGTGTTAGAGACTTCTCTACTCTGATTGGTTGTTTTTATTCAAGTGCTGTGGATTCTGGCAGATTTCTTTTTTAACAGATAATCTGTCTCATGCGCTACTGTGTTGATGTAGTCACACTTAAATGACAAAAAGTTATTTTTTAGAAAAGTTACCAACTACAGCTTTGATGTAATAATAAACTTGTGAGTTGAGTTGAGTTGAATTACTGATGCATGAATCAACTATTTGATAACAATAAAATATGAATATATAGTAACGCTCAATCTTTAAAACATTGTATGGGAGGAAACAGGAATCAAGCCTAATCTCTGCATGGTGTGTATTGGATATGATTTGCAGTGTCTGATCATTACCACCAGGTGATGCAGTTATTCCATGTTAGTCATATTTGCCATGAGGTTACCCCTCCTCCTCCAAGCTTTGTGGCCCATAACACTGTTGAACACAAGGAGAGGAGAAAATCTGTCAAATAAAATTTAATTAAATCTTAACAAATGAAATGTGACATATTATGTTTGGTGATGGATCTCCAAGGTCTCGCTGTGATTGACAGCCAGTGCAACCAATCAAATCAGCCTTCTTTTGCCTAGATTTGGAGGACACCCCTTAGTGTGTCCTCTTATTAAGTTTTGCAGCACCTCCCAAATCCAGACAGGATTGTGGTGTGTTGTATGGAAAGTAACATAGAAGAATATACACAAAGCAGATGGTACACATACTAAATATAGTCATTTTTAAGTGTGGTCTTGATGAATACTATTCTCCCACAATGCATTGCACAAATGAAATGGAGGAGCAGCTCACAACTGAAAAAAGAAACTGGGATTAGCAGTCTTAAAAACAAAACAAATTTGTGATAAATCGAAAATAACATTCTAATGTCTCTTGGAATTTTAACAGTTCATGGCTCAAAATAAGACACAAAGCACTCGACTCTAGCTATGGGCACACCAGAATGATGCCAGACGATTTATGGGGAAATTTGAGTTTGACTTTATTTACAACCACAGTCCCCACTCCGAGTTCTGTAAAAGTTATTAGAGGAATATGCATGATTATGTTTAGTTTGAAGTGTAATGCCAAAGAAGAAAGAGTTCCATGCTTTCATAAATGTAAAAGGAATCCATAAAATTCACAGTGTGTTATAATCTGGAATGTATTTCTTTTGTGAATGTTTTGGTAAAAAATAAAAAGGAATATCTCCACACACTGAAGTATATAAAAAGGAACCTGATAGAAACACTTCATTTCTTCATTTGGGCTACAAGCTGTAGTCCTCTGTGATAGCTTAATGTTTTAAGTAGGATTACTTTTTAATTTCAATCTTCTACACTTTCAAAATAACAAGAAAGGAAAAGGGCGTGAAGCAAAAGTTTGGTCACCCTGCATGGTTAGAACTTAGTAGCACCCTCTTTGGCAAGTATCACAGCTTCTGTTGCCAGCTAAGAGTCTTTCAATTCTTGTTTGGAGGATTTTCAACCATTCTTTCTGATAAATGCTTCTAGTTCTGTGACATTCTGGGGCTGTCTTGCATACACTGCTCTTTTGAGGTCTATCCACAGATTTTTGTGATGTTGGGGTCTGGGGACTGTGAGGACCATGGAAAAACCTTCAACTTGCTCCTCTTGAGGTAGTCCTGTGGGGATTTTGAGGTGTGATTAGGATCATTGTCCTGCTGTAGAAGGCATCCTCTCTTCATCTTCAGCCTTTTTTTTTTTTTTTTACAGATTCTGTGATGTTTGCTTCCAGAATTTGCTGGAATTATATCCATAATTATATCCATTCTTCGCTCTGCCTGTGAAATGTTCCCCCGTGCCACTTCAACACAAGCCCAAAGCATGATCGATCTACCCTTGTGTTAACAGTTGGACAGTTCTTTTCATGCAACTCTGCACCCTTTTTCCTCACACATACCTTTGCTCATTGCACCCAAAAAGTTCTATTTTTACTTCATCAGTCCACAGGACTTTTGCAAAAAGCATCAGGCTTGTTTAGATGTTCCTTTTTAAATGTCTGATGCTGAATTTTCTGGTGAGGACACAGAAAAGCTTTTCTTCTGACGAAGATGACTCTTCTATGAAGATCATATTTGTACAGCTGTCTGCACAGTAGAACAGTGCACCACCACTCCAGAGTCTGCTAATCTTTCTGCAAGTCTTTTGCAGCCAAACAGGGGTTTTGATTTGCCTCTCTAACAATCCTACGAGCAGCTCTCTCTAAAGTTTTCTTGGTCTTCCAGACCTCAACTTGACCTCCACAGTTCCTGTCCACTGCCATTTCTGAATTACATTACAAACTGAGGAAACAGCTATCTGAAAACACTTTGCTATCTTCCTATAGCCTTCTCCTGCTTTGGGCTTCAGATATTTTAGTTTTCAGCTAGGCCTATGGATGATGATTGTTGGGAGAAGGTTTCAGGAGTCAGAGTATTCATAAAGCTTTGAAATTTGCATCACCTGGCCTGATGATTGAGTCCTAACAAGCTAATTATGGTGTGAGACCCTAATAAAAGTTTTCTGAGAGCTCAAATGTCTTGGGGTGCCCAAACTCTTGCATGGTGCTCCTTTCCTTTTAGTCACACTAAAATTGTACAAAACAAAAATAATACACTGATCTTGCTTAAAATGTTGAAGCACATGTTTCATCTTTAAATTCATGCATTTTGGAGATCAGTTCATACTCTACTCACTTAACTATTCACAGTAAATGCAATTATGACCAGGGGTGCTCAAACTTTGGCATGCCACTGTAAGTCAGTCAAACAAGTAGTTACTGATACAAGTAGATACCGGCAAATATCGAAAAGTGACTGTCGAAATGCAAGTCCATTGCAAACTCTGCCTAGATTTTTTTTTTTTATAAAAGGTCTTTCATGTTATTACCTAGTGAAGTCAGATTTGCCTCAGAGGCCCACTCATTTCTGTCTCAGATCCAAGAGTGGGAATTTTCCTTTTCATAATTGTATACACAGTGTTGGGCAAGTTACTCTCAAAATGTAATTTATCATATATTACTAGTTACCATCATTTAAAATTAATCAGTTACTTTACAGTATTACTCACAGTGTAGTGTAATAAAGATACTTATTACACTACTATAAGCGACGTGTGTGTGTGTGCAGGAATGAATGAGTCCAACAACGTACTGGGTTCTGTTCATAACATTTAGTGCGGCCTCTGAACACAAGTCACAGCCATATGATTCTACTCCATTCCCATCCCCTCTTCCGTCTTCTGCCTAAATCTCACCTCCACATTAACCACTGTCTCAACAGCGCCTGATGATGCAGAGCAATTAAATAGCCTAGACCATTAAAAACAAATAACTAGCCTTGGATACAGGGAGGGTCAGGCAGAGGATCAAAGTCTAATAATTATCATAAATGCTAATATTGCAGGCAACTGGACTTGCTTGCTTCTGATAATTATGAGGTATAGGCAAATATTTTTGTGCCTGTGATATAAAACATAATAAACAAATATTGAGGTTAGCACAACAAACAGAATGGCATGTGAGTGAGTCACTATGACGAGCGCAAATTAATACACCGGAGCTGGACAACCCACCTGCTGGTTTCCCGTGTGCCGGTCAGCTACAGCAGCACTGGAGAGAGAGTGCATTTGCAGCTCTACTGTCAGGTTCAGACTGAACCCTTTTCAGTCAGATATTTGTCTCTGACTGAACTGAGATAGAATGACATCAGTTAGCAGACAATGAGGGACTCTGCCTGTTTTTCTGCCTCATTTCATGTTTTCTCTGCTGTGATGTGTTTGCTTTGAAAAACATTTGTGCTGTTGTGTATATGCAGGCTTGTGCATTTGTGTGTGGGAGAGTGTGCCTAAGTGTGCGTGTGTGTGCGTGTGTGAGACAGGAGTCAATGCTGACATGACTAATGCTGGGATCAGCGCCCATTCATACTTCCAAAGCTGAACTGGAAACACACATATTATCCTCCTGCGCTCCATGAGTCGCCATGTGTGTGTCTGAGTGTGTGTGTGTGTGTGTGTGTGTGTGTGTGTGTGTGTGTGTGTGTGTGTGTGTGTGTGAGACAGGTTAACTAGAGTACACTGAGGCAGAAGTTCACCAGTGAGTTCAGACAGAGGTCACTCTCTCTCTTTCGCTAATTCCTCCTCTCAGTCTTTGTTGTCTTTCTTTTTTCCCATTCTTTTTGTCTTAGTAAATTATTTCTTTCTTGACTCAGTTTACTTTTTCTTTCTTAACTCCGATTCTTTCTTTCTTTCTTTCTTTCTTTCTTTCTTTTCTTTCTTTCTGCCTCACCTGTCTCTTTTGTTGTTGACCTTTCTACCTCTCTCAGTGTTAATGGCTTTTTAACAGAATTCATTATTTGCTGACTGCTTGTTTTCAATCACAACTCAGGTGTGTGTGTGTGTGTGTGTGTGTGTGTGTGTGTGTGTGTGTGTGTGTGTGTGTGTGTGTGTTTATGCCCTCTCTGTCAAAGTACAGCCAGAGGAAGTGTCTTCAGGGTTCAGCCACAGGTCACTTACAATGCAACTCCACCCACCCACACACACACACACACACACACACACACACTTGCTTGTTAGTCTATATACTGTGTGTGTGTGTGTGTGTGTGTGTGTGTGTGTGTGTGTGTGTGTGTGTGTGTGTTGCTAGTTGGAGCAGTCAGTGTGTACAAACAGAAGCTGTTCTTCAAAGTGAGACGAGGTGTCATAAATCGTGTGTGTCGACAGCAGGCAGCATCCAGCTGCTCCTCCCTGTCTGAGCCTGCAGAGAGCAGAGCCACAGTGACAACCAGGACGATACAGCACACAGTCCCACATGTACCTGCAAACAGACTCTGACCACAGGACCTGCTGCAGGATTGTGACTTTGATAAGAGTAAAAGCTGCTGTAACTACAAGCACAGCAGGATAGCTAGCATGGCAGCACTTCAGATCACAGAGAGACATCTCCACTAGGGAGCAGTGCTGTTCCAAAGGGTGGAGCTGAGGGCCTGCGACTAGAGGACAACCAGCAGAATAAGTCTGGGTGGAGAAAGTAGTATAACACATGCCCCTCCCTCATTTCGACCCCTGAGGTGCCTTTAAGTAAGGCGCTTAAAGGGATAGTGCACCCAAAAATGAAAATTCAGAGTGGATTGGCCATCGGGACGTTTGGGACAAATCCCAATGGGCCAGTCACCAAGTGGGCCAGTGGGGCTGGCCCGGTGGTCAAAGAAAAAAAAAAAAAAAGACAAGTGAATGTCAAACTAGTAGCAAGCTCTAAGTACTGCAATGCGCGTCCCTCCCATGTTGTTTGTTTGCTGTAAGATGTTCAGAGGGAACGTCGGTGTAAGGAGCTGAACCGCTGATCTTCCAATTGGTGGACGACCCACTCTACCTCTCATGCTTACTGATGTTTACATTTAAAATCTTGACCTATGGCCAGCTAGCAGAAGTCAGCAGGAGGAGAGCTGACAGACTGGTAAGCTGATTCTCTCATTCTGATGAGTGATGCACGGCAACGGCCACGACTACACCCACGCCCACGCCCACGCCTTCATAATTTCATTAACTGTTTGTGGCAAAAGAAGTCAGAAAATTCTATTATGTCCCAACAAATGCAAACTATATTCAAAAAGAGATTTGTCTAGCAGAAATTTCCTTTTTCTATTTTTTTCTCTTCCATTAATCTTCTCATGACCCCTATGACTTTTCTGGTGACCCTTTGCAGGGGCCTGACCCTTACATTGAGGAACCAACAGACTTAAGTAGCTAACTTTGGTTAAAACTAGTGCCACCATAAGAAGCTACAACAGTAAAATATTCTGATCACTGATCCATCACTATTGCTAATAATAATAATAATAATAATAATAATAATAATAATGATAATACATTTGTCTGTCAGATGGGACACTTTACTGCAGAACCAGTTAAATTTGAGCATCTCTCGGGGGACAAATTATCTTAGACACAGGAAATAACCAAACTACTGATTCAGCCGAAAGAAAAAATCACTTATCACACTGAAACATTTTTAACACTTTATTTTCATTGTTTATTTTATTTCATTTTATTTTATCTATCCTTTATTTAGCCAGGACGGTCCCATTGAGATACAAGATCTCTTCTTCTAGGAAGTTCTGGTTTTTATGAAAGGGTAGACATTTTAAAAAAAAAAAAAGAGAGAGAATAAAATAAAACAAACAAAAATCAATAAAAGGATCTTGATTGTCCTGCCTCTCTAAACCTATTCATCCCTGCGATATATTCAATGATTCAGTCTCTCTCCTTGTTTCTATTGCTGACATGATGAGAGTTGACCATTTATCTCCACATTGCTCCTCTTGAGCTCTTATCCTATCCTTCATTCATTATTTTTACCCTTTCATCTTGTGTTGGTGGTTCTGCTTTGTACTATCTCTTCATGATGGCCTTTCTACAGACATCAAGGTTTTTAGTAGATTTCCATCTTTTCTTTTCTTTTTTCTTTTCTTTTTTCTTTTCTTCCTGTCATATTGCCAAAGAACAATACCATGAGCTCTCCAACATGGTTGTCCTATAGACAAGTATTTGCTCTTAATTTGTAGTCTAATAAAGAATCTAATTACATTTTTTCAACAGTGTTCTTTCCAAGTACGTGAGGATGTCATAGACTGTTCTCCAAATATGTAACCAATCATCTTCTGATATTGTCACACCTAGATCTTTTCCCATTTCAGCTTTACAAAAAGTTTTGTAAATTCTCTTCTCTCTAATAGATGTTGGTATGGTGTAGATATTATTCTATATTTCTTTGAATTGTATACTCCAGTTACAGTTCTAATGATTCTGTTTTCCATCCAAATTTACAGTATGCTTTATTTCATTCACGTATATATTCAATTTCCATAACCACTTATGGGGTCACAGGAGTCAACATGTTGTAGATTAAGAAATAATTAGGGCATTAATTAAGTTATTTCTCTGCTTTTTAACAGTGAGATGGGTAAGTCAGAGTTTACAATGAACCTGGATACAAATCCTAATTGTCTCAGATTAGTTTTTTGTGATGTTGAAGGTTTTGAGAGCAAAAAAAAGAGACGTTGAGCTTTTCAAATGATGATTAGTAAGTGTGTGCTCATAAATCACCACTTATACCTGTCAGAAACTGCTCGAGAAATGACAGTTTTTATGTGTGTAGAAATAATATGTAGTTGTAGAAAAAAATGTTTAAATGAAATTTTTACACAACCTGTCACCTTGATTCTAATTTCTGATACATGAATTAGCCTAACTGGATTAGTTGAAAGACTAAAAAACATATAGAAGACAAAAAGACTAAAAGTTGACTAAAATGTCATGAATTTTTGTTGACTAAAACTAAGAAGGATAAAAATGACTAAAATATGACTAAATCTAATAAGCATTTTCATCTCAAGACTAGGACTAAATCTAAAATACCTGTCAAAATGAATGCTGCTCTTGGCCTTTGACCATTCCACGACCTTGAAATAACCTTGTCCCAGGCTCAAAATTGTGTCTCAGGGATAACTATTGGTAGTGACTGAAATAAGTATAGGAGTCTTGGAAGTGTATTCATTTATATAGTATCTATCCGTGAAACGAAATCCAGTGGAGGGGCAGCCCACCGCTCAATATCCTTCTTAATGTCCTGAATGCTAATTGAGCATAGTGTTAGTTCAGGCAAGACACAATGTCAAGCTCAGCTTACATCCCAACTACATCTGCTGATCTCAAGCAGCCCAATCAACTAATGGAGCAGCTGACTGATGAAGGGATCAGCTGATAGATCACATGACTCCTTTCTATTCAACCAATTGGCAAATCTCTCATTCAGGGCATCCCAGGGCATTTATACTGCTTTGGCCCGCCCACTGTTGCTGCTTCCTCTGCAAGCTGCTTTGCAACCTGCCTCCACCCCAGCTCCTCCTTTTCATGTTGTGTCTCTCTATCAGTGTCATTTTTGTTTGCCATTGATGCTTGCTCTGTTCCATTTCTGTGGGGTCTTAGTTGCTGCTCTTCCTGCCTTAGGCTTTCCATGTACATACATGGAAGGGCGAAGAGATGTGCTCTCTCTGCCTTAAAGGGATAGTGCACCCAAAAATGAAAATTCAGCCATTATCTACTCACCCATATGCTGACGGAGGCTCAGGTGAAGTTTTAGAGTCCTCACATCCCTTGTGGAGATCGGTGGGGGGAGCGGCTAGCACACCTAATGGCTGACGGCGCCCCAAACTAACGTCCAAGAACACAAAATTGAATCCACAAAGTATCTCCAACATGCTCATCCATAGTGATCCTGAAGCCCCCGACATAAAAAGCTGTTTCGAAAAACATCATATGAACTCTGTTTCTAGCCTCACTGTAGCCTGTAGCTCTGACTGCTTCTCTGTGCTCCACGCTCACGTGTGCGCGCTTGCGCAAGACCAGCGAAGGCATAAGCTTACCCGAGCTTACCCGAGCACTGGAAATCTGGTGGTGTAGTTGTTTCAAATGCAAAGCAATGCCAACAGATGAGGAAAGTCTTTGCTGCTCAGACTGGGAATTGGCAATCAGTACTGATGAGACTGCTGCTCTTCAGAGACTGTGCATCACCGATCACCCTGAGCGCGCACACGTGAGTGCGGAGCACAGAGAAGCAGTCAGAGCTACAGGCTACAGTGAGGCTAAAAACAGAGTTCAAATGATGTTTTTCGAAACAACTTTTTATGTCGGGGCTTCAGGACACTTGTATCACTAAGGATAGACATGTTGGAGATACTTTGTGGTTTCAATTTTGTGTTCTTGGATGTTAGTCTGGGGCGCCATCAGCCATTAGGTGTGCTCCTAGGGATGTGAGGACTCTAAAACTTCACCAGGGCCTCCATCGACATATGGGTGAGTAGATAATGGCTGAATTTTCATTTTTGTGTGCACTATCCCTTTAAGGCTTTCCATGTAGGTGTGTGGAAGGGCTGAGAGGTATGCTCTCTCTCTGCCTTAAGGCTTTCCAGAGAGATTTAAAGATTAAAAAATGAAGATTTAGAAATGTAATATAATAAAATGCATAAAGATTAAAAAATAAATCATTTAAAAGCATTAGAGATTAAGATAACATATATCGTATGCTGTAAAGCCCTGTGAGGCAAATTGCGATTTGTGATATTGGGCTTTATAAATAAAATTGATTGATTGATTGATTGATTGATTGATAATAGAATAATTAAAAGAGTAAAAGAAAACAGTGAAAAGCCAAATTTAAAAGGTGAGTCTTGAGCCTCCTTTTAAAAACATCAACAATCTCTGTAGTCCTGATGTTCTCCGGCAGGCTATTCCATAAGTGAGGACCATAATAGCTGAATGCAAGCCTCCCCGTGGGTTTTAGATCTAACGCTTGGAATGATTAAAAGGCTGGTGCTGGGGGACCTCAGGATCTGCGACAGTTGATATGATAAAAGCAGGTCACATAAATAAGGCCATTCTGGATGTCACTAACTCAGCTTCTTCTCCGGAGCCTTTGTGCTTCACTGTCTCTCAGGTTAACTCGTATTGCAGCGGTGCCTGGATAGTGTGACGTGTGTGGTTGTGCTGCTGCCGTGGTCCTGCCAGATGCCTGCTGCTGCTGCTGCTGCCATCATCAGTCATTAGTCATACTTCTACTGTTATTATACACATATGATTATTATCACACGTGTATACTGCCAGATACTAACATATATTTTTAACATATTGTACCACAGTAGCCAGAACTATAACGACAATATTATTATTTTCATGAATGTTGTTGTAAGCTACTGTCATTACCGTCGTCCTGCATCTCTCTCTCTCTCTCTCTCTCTCTCTCTCTCTCTCTCTCTCTCTCTCTCTCTCTCTCTCTCTCTCCCCCTCTCTTTCTGTCTCATTGTGTCATACAGAGTACTGTTAATTTATTATGCTGATCTGTTCTATACAACATCTATTGCACGTCTGTACATCCTGGAAGAGGGATCCCTCCTCAGTTGCTCTTCCTGAAGTCTCTACCGTTTTTTTTTCTCCAGTAAAGGTTTTTTTTGGGGGGAGTTTTTCCTTATCCGCTGTGAGGGTCCAAAGGACAGAGGGATGTCATATGCTGTAAAGCCCTGTGAGGCAAATTGTCATTTGTGATATTGGGCTTTATAAATAAAATTGATTGATTGAATTGAAATAAGAAGGCCCAAGACCGTTAAGACATTTAAAAACTAATAAAAGAACCTCCAAAATCGATCCTGAAACACACGTGGAGCCAATGCAGTGATTTTAAAACTGGTGTAATGTGCCCCCGCCCTCTGGTCTTCATCAGCACTTGTGTGGCTGAGTTTTGAAGTAATTGGAGATTGGAGATTGTCTTTTTGGGAAGACCAGAGAGTAGGGCATTACAATAATCTAAATGACAAGAGATAAAAGCATGCATCAGCACCTCTGTGTTAGCCTAAGAGAGAAACAGGCGGACTCTGGCTATATTCTTAAGATGATATAAACCTGTCTTTGTTACATTTTTTATGTGTGGAATAAAACTAAGGGACAGCACGGTGTTGCGGTGGTTAGCACTGTCGTCTCACAGCAAGAGGGTTGCCGGTTCGATCCCGGGTGTGGGAGCCCTTCTGTACGGAGTTTGCATGTTCTCCCCGTGTCAGCATGGGTTCTCTCCGGGTACTCCGGCTTCCTCCCACAGTCAAAAGACATGTAGTTTGGGGACTAGGTTAATTGATAACTCTAAATTGTCTGTAGGTGTGAATGGTTGTCTGTCTTTATGTGTCAGCCTTGCAATAGTCTGGCGACCTGTCCAGGGTGTACCCCGCCTCTCGCCCAATGTCAGCTGGGATAGGCTCCAGCCCCCCCCCACCCCCCCACCCCCCCCAGAAGATGAATGAATGAATGAATGAAACTAAGCTGCAGAGTCAAAAATGATGCCCAGGTTCTTCACACATTGTGAATATTTAAAATCTTGTAGTTTTGGTAAAAGTTTCTCTCTCTTGCCTTCAGGACCAATAATTAAACCTCTGTTATGTCCTGGTTGAGCTGTAGGCATGACTTGATATATCAATACAGTTTAAAAGTTGGCCCTGTGTCATCAGGAGACACGACGATGTACAGCTGTGTATCATCTGCGTAACTGTGGAAGTTGATGGCGTGCCTCCTGATGACGTCCCCAAGGGGAAGCATGTAAAGATTAAAAAGAAAAAAAGATCTTTGACTGAAGTAGTCCTGGCTGAAATAACTTATGTATTTATTTAATTGCAAATCAAATCATTTAACCCCAGGTTTGAGACTATGGTAGTTTCCTTATTTCCCACACCATGATGCCTAGGGTTCCTCAAAATGCTGAATGACCTTCCATAATACAGCTTGATAGTGTTTTTAATTAGAGCCTCCTCATCTGATGAAAGCCCACATATTTCAAACTTCACACATTTTTGGTTATATCTATCTCAAGCTAAGATAACCCATCACCACATCACTCCTCTAAAGCCACAGGCATATAGACATCATACAACTGTTTTCACAGGATGAGTAATACTGCTCATTACAAGTAAATTAGTCTCACTCACCAGCACCAACTCTCACTTTAAGATTGGAGAAAAAAACGCCCCAGCTTTTTTTATTTCTTTCAACCAATCACAATCGTTCTTGGCAGCGCCACAGAAATGGTGCACTTGAAAACTGCTACACAACCGGAGGTGGTAGGGCGGGACTTCAGCGGGTGGCTTGTTCCGCCCAATGAGAGGCTGATCTATGCAGCGAACTTCCGCCCACTCAGAGTACTAGTAATTAACTTTGACGTGTAAAGTCGGCAGACTGCCCCTTTAATGAAGAAGTTTGTTCTAGAGCACAAACTTCTTGTGTTTATTTGAAAGCAATATCTTAAGCAGTCAGGATCTCAGAGTAGAGTTCAACATCAGACACATGCATAGCCCTCCCTCCCTACTGCCACCATCAGATCACTGTGTGTGGAGGTCACAGGCTCTTGCTGTGTCTTCACCAACGTGAACTCGCTCATGGCTCACTAACAACAGCTGCCTCTGTGTGTGTGTTTGTGTGTGTGCTGCATATCTCCATTTGGCTGACTGAGGTTTGCTCCCAGTAAAAGTGAAGCACAGGTGCTTGTCTTTCTCACACTCCAACAGACACACCAGCTCTGACCTCGGCCTCACACTCCCGCTGCCTGTCAGTCTGTTCCACATATTTTAACATTTCAACACACAACATGCAAGAAACTGCAAACCTGGATTAGTGAGAGGCTGAAACACAGTGGAAAAGTAACTTTACACCTGTAGCTGTGAGGAAGAGCATATTAATTCACATTTCAACAGAGGACATGACCTCAAACTGCACCATGGTTCTAAAATGTGAACCGAATCATCAGCTAGTGAGCAGTGCCGCTATTTTCATGAGCGTGGTGCCAGGAATTCAAACCTCAGGAGCAAAAAAATAAATACATTAAAAAAATTGTAATATTTGCAGCAGGCTGTTGCGTGACCATGTACAACAGCTGGCACACAAAGGTATATTTATGTGCCCGAAAATCATCTAATCAACAGCAGCCTTTTCTCAAAGATGCCAACTGAAGTGAACTGTCTCATTCACTGTACACATGAACATTTGCATAAATGAAGCTGCTTTGCCTTGTTTCAGGTTCCGGTGAGATGACACAGGGACTATGGTTTAAGTAACAGATCCATGAGAATGACAACTTATCAGTGCCAAAACACAGCCCTGAGCTTTAAAAATACTCAGACAGGACTCTGGAACATCAGCAATGTGTCATTTTATCACCTGTCTCAACAGTTGCCAGGTAAATGGGTAGAGTTACAGAATGTGTACTTGTGCAAGTTTGATTACCCAACTTGCCAATGTTGTATTTTCCATCGGCTCAAAAATGAAGCCAATACCAAGTGCCATGAAGCCAATACCAAGTGCCAAAAACTGCAGTTCCTCTAATGGCCACTTGAGGCTTGCTCAAAGAGCAATTCAATCCCAGTAACACAATTAGACCACATTTTACTTACTCCTATGTAGCCTATGGCTCTGTGGTGGCGAGTCATGTTTTGCCTTCAGCTAATAAAATGACAGCATTGTGAAGTCAGCCTTTAAAGGGTCTATAGGCCTTCACACTTGTAAACAAGACCTGAAGGATGATCAGCTCTGCAATAAGGATGTATGTGTAATGATGTGTAATGTTTTGTGCTTGTTGAGGTTGCTTAGCAACGCAACCTGCTGCCGCACTCTTGAAAGCTGGCACAAAAAAGGCACAAGAGTAGCACCAAGCGCTGGACCTTGCGCTTTCCAGGTTGTTAAAGCTGTGGCGTGTGTATGGCCCCTTAAACAACAGATATTTCCAACCAGGTAATCTGATTAGACATCTGAAGTGGGTGCAAGCTTCAGACTATCGCGTCACATCACCTCACATCAGACATGCTCTGTCCACACTGGATCAGTTAAATTTGGAACTCTGTCATGTCATGTAAACAAATGACTCAGCTTTCCTGGAAGGGACAAATGATAAGCCTTTAGATAGAAGAGATGCTTCATGTTGGGTCAAAGGTCTGTCGGACAAGTTAATTACATTTGAGTCCTACGGTTCCTTGGCCCTTTGGTGGTGCGCACGGTGCTGTCTGCCCCCCTCTCCATGTGGGTCTCCTCTTACCACTGCTCTGGTGTAGTATCGGCGTCTTCCTCCCTCGAAAGCTCCCTGGGAGCTGTGACGTCATTCCCATGTCTCCGGTGATGTGGTCTGGCCCCCTCCAAAGACAACCACGGGTAAACCCGATCATTTTTATAGTCCAGAGTGTCTCTACGGTATCTATTCATCTTCATCTCTGTCATCTGTTTCTCAGAAGAGGCTGTTGCACATTTTGCCTCTATTTCTTGAATCAGCTGAGTGTCAAGTTTGTCTTTCATCTCATTTCTTGAATCCAAAATCTCAGTCCGAGTTTGGTATGTATATTTATTCAGAAATTGATATGTTTCTCTATATTGTTGATGTACCTAGATGTTTGGCTTTGATGTTGAAACTGAGCGGTAGACTATTTGTGATTAGTAATCTTAGCTGATTATTTGTCACACCTGATACATGTATTTATGTGTTATTTCCACTTGCTGTTTGATATACATTCTAATATTGATATGTTTAGAGGTCTTTTCATGACATTATTTATTCACCTGGGACTCTGACTTTGAGACTTAACGTTCAGCTGTTTCTACGATTTGTAACCTCATCTGATTGATTAGATGTAATTTGACACACCTGTTGTGTATATATATGTAGTGTTTTAAAGCAACAGCTATAGGCTGATATAGCGCTTACTCTCTAATCTGGTTCACCACATGACAGGTAAATGTCCAGAATAAACAGGACAGGAGGCAAACAGCTCAAAAAGTAGAAAAAAAAAAAATGTATTCACAAATCATTAAATATTAAAACTATTGAGCCAAGGGCAGTGAAAAGCAGTTAATTACACAGTAACCAATAACATTGTTCAAGTAGAGGCACTGACAATAACCTGTAAGCAGTAGCAGATAATGAACCAGTAAGCTATAAGGCTATCATTTCTATTCAGGACCCAACACACTTATATTACCACTACATGCGTTTTAAGAAGCACAATTCATGCACAATTTCACACGCAAAAGGACAAGTGGAGCTGCACAGCAATTACTTATACTATAAACACACAAAAGGGGGATCCACAAATATTTATGTCATTTATAACAAGTATCCAAAAACACAAGGAAAGAATAAAGAAAATAAAGTTGACAAAGCAGGCCCACTATGTTAAGTAGTTACAGTGACAAGTCATAATTGCACTTGAAGACTCCTATAAAAATAGACAAGGTATTAGACTACATTCAGGCAGGTTGTAGACAACATTTTTCATCAAAATATTAACTCAGCCTTTAAGTAATTCCCACTGCACCCAGACCAACAGCATGCTTACCGTTGTGCTGCATAATACTAAAAAAGGAAATAAAATAAATTACACAGTTAAATAATCCCTGTTTGGCCATTGAAGTCATACAGTTTGTTTAATATCAAAATACGCAACTTACAATAACAATCGCCACTCAAGGTTCGCACCTTGCTTCTACAGTGCTAGCAGATGGCAATAAAAACCAAATAAATTATTTGTGCATTTGACAACACAAAAGATGGAGATTAACTTTGTATAATATCACAAGAGGTAGAAGTGTGGTTACCATCATAACAGCGTGCTCTGCCTATACGGCAACCAACCGTCTTTCAACCGCTGCTTTCTGAGCTTTGAGAGAATAAATGCATTGACTACATTAACCACACATTTCATACACTTATGTTACCTGGTCTAAACAATGTTTTAAAAGTCAATACATCGCCTACCACTTACAAATGTTTGCCATCCCTCAAGTCTGCACCCACTGCACACCTGTAAGCTGCTCACTGGACTTAGGAAGGGAAGGAGAAAGAGCGCCACCTAGAGAGCGTACCTTTAAAATCTTCACCCGGGTCCTAAAGCCTTCCCCATTACAATGTTACCTTGAAAGTCTTCTTCCGGGTCCTAAAGCCTTCCCCATTACATATATGTGTCATTGCCGCCTGTGGTCACAAAACTGATGAAGGCTTATAGCTGAAACGCGTCCATTGTTTTTTGCTCGTGGTCACAACACTGATGAAGGCTTAAGGCTGAAACGCGTCCATTGTTTTTTGCTCTGCTGCCTAGATTAAAAGAGCTTTAAAAGGACATTTGTGAGTACTGGCCTCCATTGATATCTTTCAGTCTATGCATGTCAAATCCCTCAGCCGCACCTGTTTCTTTCACCTCAGAAATATTGCAAAACTCCGGTCCATCATATCCCACTCTGAATTAGAAATCAATCAAGGCTTGATTACTGTAATTCTCTGTTCACCTGCCTCAACCAATCATCTGTCAGCCAGCTCCAACTAGTTCAAAACACCACTGTTAGACTGCTCACCAGGTCCAGGAAATCATGTCACATCACCCCCATCCTTGTTGCTCTGCAGTGGCTCCCAGTCCAATTCAGAACTCATTTCAAGGTCATGCTATTTACCCACAGAGCCCTCCATGGTCATGCCCCCTCCTACATATCTGATCTCATCCTCCCATATTCCTCCAGCTGATCACTACGATCAGCCGACCAGGAGCTTCTGGTGGACCCCATGACCAGACTAAAGACCAAAGGGGACCGAGCCTTTGGGGTAGGCTCTGGAATGCCCTCCTCCTAGCCCTACTGAACGCAGAGGACTTTTAAAATAGCAGCTGAAGACTCACCTGTACACTTGTGTCGTATTGGTTGTCTTATTCTATGCCTTTATCTTGTTAATTTCTAAGTCCTTATTTTATTTATTATCTTACTTACTTTACATACAAGTTGCTACCATAGTGACAACATTGGTTAGGTAGTTTAACTGTGGCATAACCCCAGATTCACTGAGTATAAGGTTAGCTAAAGCTATTTCAGTGTGTTTTCAGTTCATGAAAGTTAAAGTTTTGGTTGCCAAAAAAGTCTCGTTCAGTGTTTGGTTGTACTAAAAGACACATGAGTTGGATGTTCAGGTTTTCCAGAAAGTACATTTTGTTTAATGGATTGAAGCCTGTTTTTCCCCAGTGAAATTTAGCATTAGTTTTCTGACAGTTAATCATAGTGTGAGCTGAAAAGAAACATTTATCCATCTTGGTTTAGGCTAAAGTTTGTGTCAGTCAGTTGGTGACCTTCTCTGCTGCCTCTCAAAGTAAAAGCCTTTGGCTCCTGATCCCAGTTTGTTAACCAGGTTAGGTGGACTGGGATCCAGTTTAGGCTTAAGCCCCTTTTACACTGCCAGATTTTCCACGAATGTTGGGCAGTTTTGCCAGCAAACTGTGAGCGTTTAGACACATAGAGCCGGAATGGCAACTTGATCTGAGGTGCCCAATTTTCTGCCTCATAGGGTAGTCATATTGGCAGAACCCTTTTAGTGTAAAAAGACTGAGGCAGCCCTCCGCAACAGGGGGGCTGTTGATGACTTGTGGGAGGAGCTGTTGATGACGCAGCACGTGCGAGCCACTGGCGGTGGATAAACAGGAAACAGCTAATAGCAGGAATTAGCGAACAGCTAGTAGCAAGAGGGAAACGCAAACCTGACAGACACTTTAAAGATGAGCAACTGGGGAGACAAGGAATTGCGCTCCCTCCTTGCCCTCGCAAACAAAGAAGCCATTAACCGTCAGATGACGGGGATGATGAAGAACAGGCTGACTCAAGAGGGAATCGCTGAGGGACTGACTAGCCACAGCTTCTCTCCCAGGTCACTGTTTTCGTCACACGCTGAGCTACACGTTTTGTTACTTGCTCACGCCCCCCGTTGCCCTGAAAAAGGCGCATTGTGTATTAACAAAAGTAGGTAGGCAGCATTTTGCCGCGCTCTTTAGTTTTTATACTACCAATGGTGAAAAAACACTGATTGGGCTTTCCTGCAAATTTGGGCAATTCCTTAAAATGGCTTTAGACACTTTAGAGTCTGGGGATGTGAGATGCTAGTGGATCATGCTTCTGTAATTTAGGTGGGATTAACTCTGAGAACTCTCCAGAAGTGGACTCTCCACCATGGAGTTCCCCCAACAAACCCTAAATGTATAAAGTTTATTTTAGAATGTCTAGATGTTTAAATTGAGTTTAATGCCATAAAAGACCAATTAATCTCTGTACTTTGTCATACTATAGCAACATACTGTGGAAAATCAGAGAAAGGGAATGTGTTATCTTCATCTGATTACTGTTACTGTTTACTATTACTACTCCAATCAAGGATCTGAAGTCATTTGGAATGGTATGCTCTGAGTGTGTGTGCGTGTGTGTGTGTGTGTGTGTGTGTGTGTGTGTGGTGGTGGTGGTGGGTGGGTGATTTGGCAGAGGAGGGGGCAGGAGAGGTAACAGGGTAATGGGGCAGTGGGCGTTGGATGTTGGGTGGGGGTTAAGGCTATGTGGAGAGGGCTGGGGTAAAATTGGGGTGAAGGTTTAAGTTGAGGGCAGAGGGGAAAAAGAGGTGTGTGTGTGTGTGTGTGTGTGTGTGTGTGTGTGTGTGTGTGTGAGAGAGAGAGAGAGAGAGAGAGAGAGAGAGAGTTGAGTTTAAGTGAAGGGCAGACGAGAGACTGCCTGTGTGTTTCTGTCCTCTGAACGACCCCCTCTACTTCTACAAGGCCCCCATCTTAGCGTGTGTGTGTGTGTGTGTGTGTGTGTGTGTGTGTGTGTGTGAGAGAGAGAGAGAGAGACAGAGAGAGAGAGAGAGAGAGAGTGAGAGAGAGAGAGAGAGAGAGAGAGAGGGAAGGGGGGTGGGGGGTGGTACAGGTGAGAGCATCGTGTGTGATATGTGAATGTGTAGCTGAACCACAGACTACTAACAAAGCTGTGATCCATCCTGTCAGACTGGAATGTACACTTTTGCAGCACATCCCAACATTTTATACATTTCATACCTAATGTGCTGTAGTGATGAACTTATTTACTCATCTATTATTTTTATTTTTGTAAGTATGCAATCAATCAAATTATTAGCTTTCTGTTCCTCAGGAAGAGAACATTATGAATGTTAGTAGTAGTAGACAGTATGGTTCAGTGAATCTCACACCAAATAGTTGAATAACTTTTAAAAAGGTTGAATAACTATGAACTGGGGCTCTTCAGACCCAGTGTCCATTTTTTGGCATCAAATTATTGATCTCAGCCAATGGGAATGAACTGATCTTAATTTGCCCAGAAAACAAAAAAGAGTCTGGCTGAACAATTAACACAATGTACAGAGGCACCGCCTCGCTGCAGCAGCCGAGAGGCTTGACTCCAGCCTGCGGCCCTTTGCTGCGTGTCATCCCCCCACTCTCCCTCTCCCCCATTTCACACTGTCCTATCCAAAAAAGGCAAAAAGGCTAAAAAAATAATCTTACAAAATTTTTTTTTGCATGTATGTGATTGATCCAGGACAGCTACTGAATGGACCTTGTGTGATGTTTTGACATATATTAACTTTTTGGGGTGGCTGTGGCTCAGGAGGCAAAGCAGGACGGCAAGTTATCGGAGGATCAGCTGTCTGATCCACAGCTCCTTCTGTTTGCATATTGAAGTACTCTTGGATAAGACACTGAACCCCAAACAGCTGTGTCATTGGTGTTACTGCATGTTAATGTTTTAGTTGAGTAGTAGGTGGCACCTTGTATGGTAGCCTCGGTCACCAGTGCGCAGCCCCCTACCGCTCTGGCGCTCTCTCACGATGAAACGGAGTGACGGAGAAGTGTGTCTTGAAACCTTGTTGGTCTCTCGATTGACAAATACAGACTACCGCTGCCTATTGGTATAAAGAGTTATTTCCTCTCATGCAGCCAATGAACATATGGGCTAGATGGCTATTGGCTGAAGTCTTTGTGGTGTGTTCATGTTCAACTTTTTCACTGAGACACAAGCTACATACAGTCGGCCTTTGTTGGTTCTAGTTCTTTGATGTCGGTTCGGAGTCTCTAGGCCAGTAGGCAGTGACCTGAAGGTAGAAGCTTTCTTGAGCCTCTCCATATATCATTATGATCTGGAATGGTATGCAGTGACCTTTCTTAGCAATTCTCCTCACAAAAAAAGTTTTGCAAAAACTCATGGAAAATCATTAAGATTTCAATGTGAACAGAGTTTAGATCTCTTTGTTGCCATTTGAACTTGCAAAATTTTGTGTAGAAAAATGATTCAAAGTTAACGATTTGCAAGACTTGGAGCTGTCTTGGACCAAATGAACATTTTGATAGCTAACATGGTTTTAACAAAATCGCAGTGTAAGTTTTATGGTGTTTTTCCAGACATTTCTGAGTGTATTGGATGGAATGTAGCTAGAGTGAATGACATCACAGCTAGAGTGGGAGGGAGCTGTAAAATCATCTTTAAAAATTCTCTAAAACTTGCTCCCACTGCCACAATTTCTACTCTACATGCATAATTTTGAGTGAAAAATGCAGGAAAATGTGTGCTGATCACAGACATGTTACAATGGAATTGAACAGACTTAAACATTTGGCTCAGTGAGCCTTTAAGTAAAGGAAGTGCCAACCAACCGCCCCATTCAGTTCTGTATAAACTGTAGCGAGAAATTTGGCTGCAAAATGAAATGCAATATGATGACAGAGCTACATACAGGAATTGTGCAATAATATTAAACTGCAGGCCCACCCATGTGTGTATTAAACATATCCATGGTTAAAAATTAATCTTTCACAGTCCCTTCAACACCTGCAGTGCTGGGCTGGCAGCCATGGAGCAGACTGTTGGTTTCACGCTTCACAACATTTTACCGGAACATTCTGCAGGGATCTGACTCCAACTGGCAGTGAGGCCAGAAAGGACAGGTGTGGCAGAGTGTGTGTGGGTGGCTGTGTGTGTGTGTGTGAGACAGGGAGGCAGAGGATCTGTAATTGAGAACATGTGCATGTGTTGCAAGGTTTGGTATGAGTTTGTTATAAATGTGTATGACAGTCAGACAGAGAATGAGGAAGAGTGTCAGTGTAGATCATATCTCAGTGGGATGAGATTTAATCCAAGGGTTAGTACAAAGTTACTTCAAAGGTAAAGTAGAAAAAACTTTTCAGATCATTTCAGGGTTGTTAATAAGGGAGTCTGCAATATATCAGATTTACCAAGGGAAACACTGAGTATCATAATGGAATATTAAATAATAATTAAGGTGAGCTTGAAAACTGAGTTTCATACTTATAAGCCAAGTTTGTCAGCTTTTACATTTGAAGCTCAGATGTGGCCTTTTTTTGTGGACTCAAACAAGGTTGTCTTTACATTCAGTGTTTCTCACCAGAACTAATTGTATATCCTTGAGCTCTGATGAATGTGTTGAATGCACTTCCTCTTGTAAGCCCAATACAGACCAAAGATTCATGATAACATGAAACCATTTTAGAACGTTGCACAGAAAAGTTGCAGCTGTGTGAACTGGCTGATCTGAGCTTGACTCAAACTGGCTGATGGTGTTACCTGCAGCTCAGCTGGACAAAACGCTGGCGGCTGGTTTAAGAACATAAAGCTCGCTACCTGTTTCAACAGCCAATCGGCTTGTAGGGAAGTCAGCTGGTCAAGTCAAAATGGCCACAGACTGCGTGTTGGCTTTCTGCAGCAGGTACTCTGACCCCACTAAGCTCTCTGTTTCCATCGTCACGGTGTGCTGGTATTGGATGGGGTGTTGCTGCTGCTGCTCACTGGTGAATGTGCTTATGCGCTTATGAGTTTAGCCCCAGCACAGACCGCAGGTAAGAGGCTGCAGGATGATGATGAGTTACACCAAAATACTAAAACCTACAAATAAAAGAACTGATAATGTTGGAGCTTATCAATACTAGGGTCTTTGAAAATATAGTCCCGGGGCTCAATTAATACCGTGTTTTAGTACCCATCCCTACTCACTATCACTATCCTATCATCACCAATGTGGAGGATTTCAGCAATGAAACTTTGTCCTGTGCAGATCTCTGTGATACACTGTCTTATCTAGTTACATTGGTGTGAACTGGCAGGTTTTTTAGAACATTGCAATATGACACATTGCAAGTAGTGGCCTGTTTCAAACACTTTTCAAACTGGGCTTTATATAGCATTTGCAACGCTGACAAAAACACATATTTCAAATCTTACGTTGTTTACATCCACTGTTTGCTAGCGTACATTCTTTTCCTTCACTGCCTTTGTTGGCACATGACTGTGTCTAATGACAAAAGCGCTTTTGATGATAAGGCTTAACCTGGAAATCCAGATGCCCCGCCCCTAGCAAATTCGAATTTGCGCTGCACGGGAATCAGGCCCCAACAAGCAGAACACTTTGAATTGCAAAACAGACCAATCAGATCATCATCAATTCAGTTTAGCTAGGGTGACCATATTTTGATTTCCAAAAAAGAGGACGACATAGCCTATTTAAATGATACTCGCAGTTTACTCAAAGATGCCTTATCATTTTAATATACTTAAAATTTAGATGTATGGATAGAAAATTCAGTTATATTACAAAATAATATCTCTCAAAGACAGAAATTCAGATAGCCCCCGATAGGGGACACATACACACCCTAGAGTGTGGCGATCCGATCCCGACGGTAACTGACGGGTCAGGCCGGGTTTGGTCAAAAATGCTAGCTATGAATTGTATTCGGGCTGGGGTCGGATTCGATCAGCTTTCAGTGAAAATGTGGTGTAAAAATTAATAAAATCCTATTGTCTGTCCTGTTTATTGCTTGGGCACTGTTATTTACATGACAACACCTGAACATTACACACAGAGACACACACTGGCTGTTTACCTCTCCCCACGCTGGAAGTCTCGGACCTTCCACTACCCGCCTCCGCCTTGATTAAACGCTGAAAATAAAATAAAAGAGTGAGACAGGTTTTTCCTATTTTATCTTATTGGACCTCCCGCCTCCCGCCTCCCGCTCCCGTCTCAAACACGGAGGTCTCACTTTTTGCTGAGCACCCACGCGCACACCCGGCCTGTTAAATACCTTGTAACCGTAACAACTGTGTGGCACAAACTCAGTGCTTTGGTCATTAAATGATGTTGGGCTCGGCTCGGGTTCGGACAGACACTCTAACACACACACACAAACACACGGAAAACCAGACATTATCATCAGTTTATAAAACTCCACCGGATGCCCCGGACAGGACGTGAAAAGTGGACATGTCCGGGCAAAAGAGGACATTTGGTCAGCCTAGTTTAGCTTTGGAAAAAACACTAAGCCAACTCCACTTATCTTTTCCTTGAGAGAGGAACAGAAGACTGCCTTAGAAGCCTTCGTTTCCAGGAAGGACATTTTTACGGCGAAATTATATCAGTTAGCCCCACTGGTTGGCAAACAAATGGGGCCTAGTGCTAAGCCATTGGTGGTCGTAATATCACCACTAATTGCCCTCATGGACGACCAAATTGAAGAGGCTCCCAAATTAGGCATTTCTGCTGGACAAATAGGTGTGCACGATGAAGGAAAAATAAGAAGAGGTGAATGCCAACTCATCTTTGGCAGTCCTGAATCCCGGCTACTCCAGAAGACTTACCGTGAAATGCTGGACCCTCCAAGACAACCTCTTGGGGATTGTCGTAGATGAAGTCCATCTCATTTATAAATGGTAACAGCCATCTAGTAAACTTACTCTAATGAAATAGTAAGCTATTTAACATGTAGCTACAAGTAACAGGACAACTGTATCTAGCTGTAGCCTGCCTTGTGTTCTGAAGCCCACACAACTGACTATGATTAATGGAGCGTCTTCTCCCATATTGTTCCCAAGTTCTGATTATGAAGTTGATGGATAGTTTGATAGGGCCTAGTTGTTTTGTGAGGATCAATACGTTGTCACAATGGTTAAGTTATAACCTTTCGATGTTCTCTGATATTTCTACCAGGGGAAAAGCTGTGACACTCTGAATACGTCACTCTGTTTTTTGCTCTTATTGGCCATTGTGCTATTCAATTGTGCGTGGCGGCATTTGAAATGCCTCAGTTAGTACCGCCCCTTGGGTAGGAAGGGTGTATCGGTGAGGGCCAGACTTAAAATCTTTCTAGATTTGAATCTGGATTTCCAGGCTAGATAAGGCTCAAAACCTCCAAAGGGTTCCTTTCATGCAGCCAAGCTGATAATGCTTAGCAGTCAGACAGCTGTTGCTCTCCTCTTTGATCATTTATGGAAATAAGCTTCACTAAAAACACCTGTTGCTCTCCTCTTTGACCATTTATGGATATACGCTTCACTAAATACACCTGACCATTTACTGTAGTCATAAGCAAATTCGTTAATGTACAGGTAACGTGAATATACTGGGTTTATACCATGTCCATGACAAAAACAGGAGCGCATAATCTCCATTCAGTTTCTAATGGGTTAAAGAGACTGGTTGCCATGGACACAGACACACAGACAGAGTACATCAGTGGCTGAAATATAACTGATCACTGATCCTAAGATGAAAAACTTACAGAAACCTATGAGCTGTTCTGTCAAGTCATTTTAGTGCGATCCAGGCTTTTGATGCATGCTGTTATTTGTCAGAACTGACTTTAGACATCTTAATCATCCCAACAGCAGCACAAGACACAAGAGTAGCCGAACTACAACATCCAGTCAGAGTCTTTCAAAATAAAATAATCTCTGTACTCCAATGTGTCAGTTATGAAGTGTAAAGCCATCACAGCACAGCGTGGAACACTGTACAAAATAATGTGAAATGACTAGATCGCCTATCTAGTCATCTAGAGACAGCTTTATTTGGTACTCTGACATTCTAAATTAGAAGTATGTTTTCACAAAAACAGGGACAATTTATGTGTCAGGAAAGAATGGTCATTTTCCAGGGCAGCTGCTCAAAAGAGGCTAAAAATTTTGGGAAAACCAAAACTTGTGGCAACCCTAATGTCGTCCTCCCGATCTAACAGTGGGGGAGGTGTGTCAGAAGCCCACCCACTATTTAGCAATGTAATCAAATGCGAAGGATGTGATTTAAAATCCTCTCATAACTGTACACCATCTCATTGTGAGAGCATAACTCCAAGTAGTCTCTTTTTTTATGTTGGTGGCTACAGTAAAGTGGGGGGGGGGCTGATGGTGATGTTTTGTCGCTATGGCCTCGGCAGCGATGCGAGGTGAACTCTGTTTGACCGTGGAGGAGGGACTTAAGTTCAAATGTTACATAATCTCAATGGGCTCCTGTAGACATGCTGCTACACACGCAGGCACGCACGCACGCACACGCACACACACACACACACACACACACACACACACACACACACACATTAAAGAGACATTACAACCTAAAACACAATCATGCTTTTATTCAACAAACACCAAAGTCTCTGTACTGTTCCCCAAATGCTTTAACAAGTCCAGAAGATCTGTGTCTTCATGCAAAAATTTAAAATCCCCATTCTCTTTTTTAGACTTGTGCAGCTGTCTCAGATCATGTAGTTGTCTTGTCTTCCCATGACTGCTGAATGGAGATACACTCAGTATTCAGTAAACCCACTGACCTCTGTGATTCCATTAGAAATATTTTGAATGTCACTGTCATAAATGTTGACAAATGCTGACAAATCAGGTCTACTTGAAAGGTGCAGTACTCACTGGCAAGGCAGGCTTACAGCTAATAGCAGTTATCTAGTACACACAAACATGTCCATGGCAGACAGGCAAACACCAGTAAAAGACCACCCTGTCTCTTGGAAATTATGTGTATATTCTACCAATGTGCAACATGCATTGCAACATTCTCAAACATATCTGTTACATTTTAAATTGCTGATAATAAACTATTGTGAGATAAATGTTATGATAAATGTTTACTGGTAACATATTTCACTTCTCATTTCTTAAGAGTATCTTTGATGTTTGAAAGAGTTGGTTTGGATTCACCAAAGTCACAAAATAGCACATACGAGATAACTGGTCAAGGCAGAGATACACAGATTTTTTGTTAATGTTAATGGAGATAGCATAGATAAAGTGGCATGCAAAAGTTTGGCCAAAACTTTGTTTACTGTGAATAGTTGAAGGGACACTTACCTTTCTGGAAATTTTACACTTTTCTTTGTTTAGGTTAAAATGCTATTAATAAGCTGATGGCAAACTAAAATGTAAGTGAATTCCACCAGAATTAAATACTCATAATTATACCATTCTCATATGGTTCCAAGAAAACTCCGGCCAATCATTGCATTCGGACAGAATGCAATGATTGATTGCATTGACTAATCATTGCATTCTGTCCAAATGCAATGATTGATCGGAGTTTTCTCCTGTCCTGTCTGTCTTCCCCACGTGGAAGCCTCCGACTTATGTTATCACTTGTTTAGCATCTCCCCACCAAAAGATGAACAACTGGGGAGACAAGGAATTGCGCGCCCTCCTTGCCCTCGCAAACGAAGAGGCCATTAACCAGTAGATGACGGGGACGATGAAGAACGGGCCGATTTATGAGAGAATCGCAGAGGGACTGACTAGCCGCGGCTGCCCGCCATGTCACTGTTTAAAAAAAGACGCATTCTGTATAAACAAAAGTAGGTAGGTGGCAATTTGCCGCACTCCCCGATTTTGTTTTTATACTGCCAATACTGAAAAAAGACTGATTGGGCTTTCCTGCAAATTTGCACAATTCCTATCTAAAAAGGGCTTGTGAGACAACAGATACACTAGTAACAGGGACGCTTGTGTATATAAACTAGTAACAGGGACGCTTGTGGATATAAAGTATAAACATGGTGCAACAAGAAATAAATTCTTCAGTGCAATACAGTCGCGAGTTTCTAACAGACATTAGAAACCGCTGCAGAGATCTAACGCTACAACTGAGAGAGCTCAGGATGTGTAGCAAGCTTGGCCTGCTACATTGAGCTAGCCCTGAGATGACCGTGGTTTCGCCTGGAGCTGTCCCAACGGGGAGACGTTGGCAGCACTGTGACAGGAAGTGGGAGCGGGGAAAACCCAGAGTTAGCTCTAGGCTAAGAGCTAACCCCATCAAACTAGCTGTTCTCAGTGTCCTTCTGGTGAACATCTGCTCGCTGGACACAAAATTGGATTTCATCTGACTGTGGAGATCCACTCACCGAGGAGTGAGGGACTGCTGCATCACTGTGTTCACTGAGACATGGATGAATGGTAACATATTAGACTCTGGTGTTGAGCTAACAGGGTGAACACTACATAGAGCAGACAGGGAGGCTGCATCATCTGGTAAGCTCTGGCAATATATACAAACAATTCATGGTGCTGTGATGTGAAGAGGAGTTTTTGACTGTGAAATGTCTACCCTTTTTATCTTACTATTGCATTATATGTAGTCTCACTCACCAGCCCTTTCTCAAGAAAAGAAAGGTCTGGCTGCACCGACTCTCACTTTAAGATTGGAGAAAAAAACGCCCCAGCTTTTTTTTATTTCTTTCAACCAATCACAATCGTTCTTGGCAGTGCCAGCAACGGTGCGCTTGCAAAAATATTGCCGGGGGGAAACAGGTTTTGGCAGAAAAATGGCTACATCCCCGCAAAACCAAACACCGCAAAAGTTAGTAAAGGACGTGTTGAAAACTGCTACACAACTGGAGGTGGTAGGGCGGGACTTCAGCGGGTGGCTCGTTCCGCCCAATGAGAGGCTGATCTATGCAGCAAACTTCCACCCACTCAGACTACACTATATGTTTTTTCTTATATGTTGCACAAATTGTTTTTAAATGTTTTGTTTCTTTTTGCTTGGGGTATGTGAAATGTCATTTCGTTTTTGTGCTGCGCATAAAAATGATAAATAAACAAGTTCAGTTTAGTTCATAACATTATATATGACAACACAGCATCCAGTTGCTAATGGCTAACGTAAGCCTACTGTAGCGTAGCCTCTGAAACATTAACGTTATCTTCCTTGTGAGTTTCCACTTACTAGTGACGGAAACACTACTAACCTCAGCACTGTACCTCATTCTAAAACTCATCAGTCATCACTGACTCCGGTTGAGTTTTAAAACTCCAGGGTTGCATTTGTAACGTTCCACTCGCCCTGTTCTTCCATGTATCTAACATTACCTTTCCAACGCCTACGTCTATCATAGACGTAATGAGGATGTAATGGAGGAGGGGGGAGTAGGCCTTTGGAGGGAGGTGGAGTTACAGGAGGAGAGGGATGGGACTTTGGAGGGAGGCGGCAGTTGTGGATGTTCAAATTTTTTCTAAGTGCTGTGTGAAATGCAAGAAAGGTAAGGGTTGCTTTAAGAAAGTAGAAGATGAACTGACTTTTTCAAAAGGCATGAAGTACAATGTACAATTTTTGAGTGAAAAAAAAAAAGATGAAATATGAGCACCCCAAGATGTTTGAGCTCTCAGACAACCTTTACAGGGTCTCAGACCTTAATTAGTTTGTTAGGGCTATGGCTTGTTTACAATCATTGTTAGATAAGGCCAGGTGATGCAGTTTCAAAGCTTTATGAATACTCTGACTCCTGAAACCTTGTCTCAACAATCAGCAGCCATGGGCTCCTCTAAACAGCTGCCTAGCACTCTGAAAATTAAAATATCTGATGCCCACAAAGCAGGAGAAGGTTATATGAACATACCAAAGTGTTTTCAGGTAGCTGTTTCCACAGTATGTAATGTAATTAAGAAATGGCAGTTAACAGGAACTGTGGAGGTCAACCTGATGTCAGAAAGACCAAAAAAACTTTCTGAGAAAGCTGCTCATAGGATTGATAAAAAGGCAAATCAAAACTCCTGTTTGACTGCAAAAGACCTGCAGGAAGATTTAGCAGACTCTGGAGTGGTGGTGCACTGTTCCACTGAACAGCAACAGCTGTACAAATATGACCTTTATGAAAGAGTCATCAGAAGAAAAGCTTTCCTGTGTCCTCACTAAAACATTCACCATCAGAAGTTTGCAAAGGAACATCTAAATAAGCCTGATGCTTTTTGGAAACAAGTCCTGTAGACGGATAGTCTAAGTTTAAGTTTAAGTTTTTGGACACAATGAGCATGTTTGGAGAAAAAAGGGTGCAGAATTTCATAAAAAGAACCTGTCCAACTGTTAAACACAAGGGTGAATCGATCATGCTTTGGCCTTGTGTTAAAGCCACTGGCATGGGGAACATTTCATGGGTAGAGGGAAGAATGGATTCAGTTATATTCCAGCAAATTCTGGAAGCAAACTTCAAAGCATCTGTAAAAAAGCTGAAGATGAAGAGAGGATGGCTTCTACAATAGGATGACACTAAACACACCTCAATATCCACAATAGAATACCTCAAGAGGCATGAGCTAAAGGTTTTGCCATGGCCCTCACAGTCCCCCAACCTAAACGTCATTAAAAATCTTTGGATAGACCTTGAAAAAACAGTGCATGCAAAACAGCACAAAAATCTCACAGAGCTAGGTGCCTTTTGCAAGAAGAATGGGTGAAAATTCCCCAAACAAGAGCTGAAAGGATCTTAGCTTGATACAAAAAGCATTTAAAAGCTGTGATACTTGCCAAAGGAGGCGTTACTAAGTGCTGACCATGCAGGATCCCCAAACTTTTGCTTCAGGCCCTTCTCCTTTTTTGTTATTTTGAAACTGCAAAAAATGAAATTAAAAGGTAATCTTGCTTAAAATATCGAAAAGATGTGTCATCTTTATCTTTTTGCCTTTTGCAGATTAGTTCACCTTCTACTTACTTAACTACTCACAGTAAACAAAATTTTGACCAGTGGTGCCCAAACTTTTGCGTGCCACTCTAAATTTAATTTCAGTTTAGTGCCCCAATGGAAAGGGAAGTCTGTTTGTGAAGTTCTGTGCACATGACTCGATAAATTAGATTTGGATTATACTGCTTAAATTGTGTGAGAGTTTGTAAACAGATGTTTTGACATCGTTTTGCTGTTGTTAAACACAGCCCCCTATGACTTCAATTCATCAAGAATTTTCTCAGTTCCTGGATTCTTCGTTCACCGAAGGCATGCGAGAAAAACAAAGTCTTCTTCACAAATTCAACCTAACACAGGGTGACTAAACAAATGTATGAATAGCCATTTGAGAGGTGAAGGATTTCTTTAAACCATTTTTGGCCATGCTAGCTGCATGGCTCCTGAGATGGTTATTCGGTTGGGTCGGTCATTAGGATGGTCCAGCACTTTGCTTCAGACTGACATATCCTAAATACTACTAGATGGACAGACATAAGATCTAGCATCACCAGCAGGTTTTCAGTTATCCTGTGAAATAGCTCAACATTTACTAAATGTGGTGGCATAATATTTGGCAAAGAGATTAAAGGTTACCAGATAATATTGACTGATGTACCTCTGACTTCTCCTGTAATGCCACTATAAGGTTGACATTTGTGTTTTTTGCTGAAATATATTACAACTTTTGCACAGATTATCATGAAATTTTCTACATTCAACCAAATTTCACAACCAGAGATGCTCTTTTGTTACAGGCGCACCACTCACTTAAATGGACATATCAGGGATGTTTATACCATACACTAATGTGTACATGTCCAGTGTAAAGAAGAGAGAGAGTGATCTCCCTGCACTCTATGTTAACTTGGATGAACTGTTGCTGAACTCTGCATGACTGTGGTCTTTAAAAAGTCTCTCTCTCTCACACACACACACACACACACACACACACACACACACACACACACACACACACACACACACACACACACACACACACACACACACACACACAGGTATGCATGTGCATGTTTTGGGGTTTCCTCACTGGAACATCTTCCTTTTTCAAGACCACAGGCATTCTGTGTGTGTGTGTGTGTGTGTGTGTGTGTGTGTGTGTGTGTGTGTGTGTGTGTGTGTGTGTGTGTGTGTGTGCGCGCGCGTGTGTGTGTATGAAGTGAGTGTGAAGTGAGTGTTAGCAAATGGTAGTTCCTGCACTGCACTGCTGATCCAGAGGCTTTGACCCTGCAGTCGCCACACATCATTCATCAGTTTGTTACATGTCCATGTTAACAATGACATTATTACAGTCTCACATGAGAGCCATGACTGTTTCAAAATTAATCATTGACATGAAAACGATCACAAAAAACAGCATAATCATTTGCTAGCTTTTTAGAACCTTTCATACATCAGAGGACAGAGTGTCCAAAACGGTAAAGGTTCATCCTCTGGGAACATGAATGTGCTCAGTAAATTTCATGGCAATGTCTACAAAATTTTACATTTCTTACAATTTTCACCTGACCACCCGTAAACCCTGCTGTTAGTCTCTCAGTCAGAGATTTGAAAAGTTATTTTGTAGCTGAGGGTCTGGGTCTTGACCCACAGTGAAATGGCAGTAGTAGCTGTAAAGTGTGTGTGGATGTCACGCTGTTGATTCAAGTTGTTGGAAACATCCCACTCCTCATCCAATATTGGGGACTTTTGAAACTATCCGACCAGCAATTTAACACCCCATCAACCCACAAACTGACTATTTAAAGGGGCTATGTGCAAAATTCAGAGCTCATGAGTTGTCTGCACTCTGTTCTCAAAATGGAGGTAAACAGCACTAAATAACAGCATCAGTGATGACAGAGCTGTAACGGTGTAGCTGGGGGGAGCTGGAGAATTGGGGCTATGCTTCTGCAACTACGCTGTCCATATATCAGTGGTAACTACAATGCATGAGCGCAGTGAAAAGCGGTGGCGGTGACCTAACCAGTTGGATAGCCTACACACATGTACTAACATGCACACGTGGCTGGACCAGCCACCACAGAAAACCACAGAGCACCTCGGACTACAGCACACACAGAGGGAGTGTGACTTCATTCTCTGCTCAGGATGCCACATTACTCCACTATATCTTTAACTCTTGTTAAGTATAACCACACCTCAGAGTATTTTGCTCTCTCTGCTGTTATCAGGCAGGGCTTCAAGGGGTATCGGTAGCATCACTATTGAATACAGAACCTTTAAGTTTCAGTATCAGAATGAATTAAACAAAATGCAACATGGTGATTAGTGAGCTTTCAAGGTGGGTGTATTTTTTCTTTCAACTTTGTACAGAGAGATGGACATGCTAGCTGTTTCCCCTGCTTTTAGTTTTTGTGCTAAGCTAGCCTAACCGAATCCTGACTTCAGTTCTGTACTTAACACACAAACATGAGCTTGATATCAATCTGAACATCTTACCCATAAAAAGAAAGCAAATTAGGGTACCTCCCAATTGTCACTGATGGAAACACAACACTCAGGTACGCACTAATTTTAGCTCCTTTACGGTGAGATGCAATGACGCCACCACAAAATACCGTCAATCTCCACCCAAGCAAGGCTCATACATTGTTCCTCATTCGTCTGCACCGAGTTTTAAGGGGACTGAATAAGTTGGAGATATATAATGAGAAGTCACCATTGTAACATTTTTACAGGCCACTATGCTCCTCTCTACTGTTTACTGAAGTGACCTGTCGGTGACATCAAGTGTGACATAGCTCATAGCTCTGGTCTACTGGCAATGGGAAAGGAGTCTATTTTTAGCACGTTTACCAGTGTTTAAAAACCTGTGTTCCTGTGCTAATTTTGGTGGAAAAGGGGTATAAGACTAGTGATTTTCTTTTCATGGTCATGAGTAGTCTCATGGTTAACAGGTATGTTGCCCCTCTCAATGGCCACCTCCATCCTCCAGTCCATCTATACATGTTTGATTCATTGTGTTGGGTAAAGGAATTCAGCCTTCCCTTCATTTAGTGCAGCTCTGTTGTCTAGTCTAGTCTAGTATCACTCAATGACGCCTTACATGTAAATGCAACCATTGCACACAAACTCTCTCTCTTTCTCTCTCTCTCTCTCACACACACACACACAGACACAGACACACACACACACACACACACACACACACACACACATACACACATACACACACACACACACACACACACAGACCAGATTGGAATGTGGACCGGGGCTGTGTGTTAAACACTGTGATGATCATCTAGGGGTCACACAGGGGTTTAAGTCTAGAGGTGGCGCCCTGCTGTCTTAACACATAGATAGACACACACACACACACACACACACACACACACACACACACACACACACACACACACTGAAGATGAGATGTGCCCTGGACATAGGTAACAGAGGAACAAAGGTAAAGTAGAGGTTGAGCATGGATGGAAAGAAAGAGGCAGATGATGGAGAGATTGAGAACAGAGACATAAAATCAGAGGGAAGGAGGAGAAGGAGAAGAGCTGATGATAGGGGATGGGGGGGGGGTCAAATAGAAAATGAAGTAGAGGAAAGAGGAGAGGACAGAAATATGTACGGGAATAGGCAGAAGCATAGACTGTAATAATAATGGACGTTGCTTCTATGATGTCACTCACTGGTTTGAGGGGGTAACCCATTTTAAAGCCCCCAGGCTCTGTCTACCTGTCTAGCTTGGCAATGACTCATCAGGTGAGGACTGAAAAGAGACTGTACAAAATATTATAGCAAACATTATTTTTCAAATGCAGAGCTATTTGGTTATAAAACCAAAAAACAGCTTTATTGATTTTAAGTAGACACATACATTACAATATGTAGGCCTGCTGAAAATGTATAAGAAAAAATGTTAAAATAAAAATAAATATTGGATTATATGATCATCAAACACATTCGTGATAATCAGTAAACTGGATACTGTTAGAATAACACAGGGACATTTATAATCATCAAACACATTCGTGATAATCAGTAAACTGGATACTATTAGAATAACACAGGGATATTTATAATCAAGTTATGTTTTATATCATATCCTGAATATAATTAAAACCAGAATAAGACAAAATACATATATATTTGTATATATATACAAATATAACAAAAGTATAATTGTCATAGAGTATTGTTAAAAAAAAAAAAAAAAAAAAGATCAGGTCTTCAGTGGTGCCAGTGGACGCCTAACCTCAGGAACCACAATGTCCATAAACAGTTTAATTTGTTACACTGTTAATGTAATGTACTGATGAGACATATCACCGTCTATACTGAATACATATCTGCGTGTATACATACATTGGTTGTAACGTTGTAGACTTGCAAGACCAGAATAAAGACAATCCACCTAGCTAATATTTGTCTCATTTTGTTGACCCTGTGTTAACATTTAAAACTGACATTTGATTGCATCATTTTTAATCTAAACTTTAATCAATTTATATTCTTATCTTGAAGTTTAATTATTTTATCTCTGGGATAAAAGGGAGAGACAGAGGAAGGACAAAGGATCATTTATTTTTAAGTGATAATAAAAGATGGTGGAAGGAAGGGAGTGAAATGTGATTGTGGTGGTAGGGAAGGAGGGGTGGAATAGAAAAGAGGGAACAGTTGGGGGGATGAGAGGTGAATAAAGACTAAACGTGTCCTCATTAAATGGCTGGTAGTTAGAAGATCTGAGGCCTGTGGTGCTTATCATTGCACATCCAGCCTCCTGTCCTCTCCCTCTTCTCTTTAAAAGCTCCTCACATGTGTGAAGGGCGTAAAATCACTTCCTGGGTTGGATCGCTTTTGACCCCGTCGTCTCAGTGGGAGGTGGGACTGAAGGCCGAGCCTTTCACAGGGCTAAAAGGTGACTGCTGTCTCTCTGAGACAGACACGGACAGATGAGAGGAGGAAGGGAGGGCTGTTGATGATTCCAGCTGGAAAACCAGTCAGAGAGAAGACAGAGAGTTCAGAAGGTAGAAGGCCGACAGAGAATGGTTTCCATCAAAAACTGGTCAATGAGGAAATTTTAGAAATGATGATGATGACTGAAATATTAAGGATATAAAATACAGAATAAAATAGCAGTAAAATATAATGTCCATATTCGAGGCACCTTACTGGGAAACATCTATGATTGATGTGTATAATTTGGGGGCAATGAGTCTAGGATGTTCTTTATTGTTTTATAGTTGCTTTGATTGAAGTAGTGATTCAAATTAGCAATTCTAATTTTCTCTCTTTCAGCACCAACAACAGCAAATGAGAGAGAAAGACACACACACACACACACACACACACACACACACACACACACACACACACACACACACACACTCCTCCACCCTGTGACCTGCAGTCAACCTCTGTCCTGCTAACCTGTATTTATTGGCCATTAAAGGCCAATAGTTCACTCCAACTCTGACAACTCTGATTTATAGGCAGATTCATCACACCATGTTACTACAGCACACACACTTACTGCCCAGTGCAGGTACACAAGACATGGATGGATGTGTGGATAGATGGATAGATATGTGAAGGGATGACAGACAGATAAACAGCCACAGAGGACGTTTGTCACCTTCACTAAGATAATGGGATACAGTAAATGAATTTTATTATAGACACACAGATATGCACACAAGTATGCATGATAGCAAAGGTGTAACAATCCTTTGATGCCTGCCTTTCCTTAAACTGTACTGTTAGTTAGTGTGCGCGCCTCTGTGTAATTGTGTGTGTGTGTCTGTGTCTGTGTCAGCTCTAAGAGGTGAGCCATTAGCCAGGAGTCAGGTCGTCTGGTTACGTCTATTGTTCTCTGCTTCCTGATGACCCCCTTGTGTTTGAGTGTGTGGGAGTGTGTGTAAGAGAAGGAGAGAGAGATGTAGTAGCTTATTCTTTATATGTACACAAAGTGTTTCCCCGAAACAGCACCCCAAATGTACTAGCCTGTTGCCTGACTAGTACAGGTATTACTGATATCAGAGCTCAATTTTCCACTACTTCTCACTGCTGTGTTACACGACTCTCTCTCACACCTCAACAACAGTACAGGTTGATATCCACTGACTTTCAAAATGACATGAACAATAATGGTGAGCCCTACAGACAAGATAGTCTATTGAGGCTGTTCTAAATTGACATTTACACTTTATGTCGCCCAACATCATCGTTTGACATAGGTGGCTCTCTGTCATCTTCACTAAATTTCTGCAAAATGTAGGCTCTAATGACGATTTTGCAAGTGTTGATGTTGCTTTTTGTGGTTGGCTTTTGATGGTGGTGGTGTGTGGCTGAGAGCCATTCATCAGGATGAAGAAATCTACTCACCAGCATGTAAAATCTTCTTCTGTCAACTTCAAGCTAGCTGTTAGTTAGCCAAATTGATGTTTTTGAATGTGAATATCAGTAAACATTGAGGATAGGTGGAGAAGAATGACCACAAGCTTTACTGGCATCCTGCTAGCCATTGAACAGGCAGTGGAAATAAATCAGATGACTGAAAACCTTTAATTGACTGAAAATTGGCTAAATCATGGACAGTTCCATTTAAACAGACAACTCCTTTTCTATATGCCAATCTGACAGAGCAGAGGACTGGTGTGACAGTGGGAATGTAAGGTGCTGTCCTATTCCTGTGGTGGATCACTGCTATACGCTGTTCAGAGAGCGGCACTGCCCATGTTCCAAAGGTGTGACGATGTGGCCACCTTGTTGAGGTTGGTACAGTGCACAAGTTAAAGGAGATGACTGTATCACCTTTAACTGGGGTTGTACCTTGCAAAATAGGAGACATTCTGAGGTCTATTATGTATTTTGTGACTACAGTAAAAGGAGTTAAATAGACGCTTTTTGGGGCCAATGTCACACTGACATTGGCTTGTTGGCTGGAGCCAAGACATGACTCACCATCACAGGGCTGTAGGCCACAGCCTAGGTGTCTTAAAATGTGGTTTTGTTGTCTTACTGGAAGCCAGAATAGAAGGAGTCATGGCTCAAAATTTTAATTTAATCGCATACCAGCCGTCACTGTCCGTTCACAAAAACAAGGACAATTATGGTGAAATGCGATAAGACGAAAGGACTGGATGGACGCAATCATCTGAAATGCTCTAATGTGCAGCAAACACTTCATATTAGGTTAGGGGAAAAGTCTTTCCTGTTGTAGGGATGACTAACGTTATGTGTGTTAAGGATTATCATGTCCACCTCATCAGGTATTTAGAGGAACACTGGATTCTTTATTAGATTGGATTTTTTTTAGCTCTTTAGCTAACATTATCTTCGATATCAAAATAAACCAGAAAAAAACATTCAAGTGTCATCCTCCTTTGTAAGATTGGCATAGTAATTAACCACAAAGCTAACCATCCCATCTTCAGTAATCCTGTAAAATCATCCATCCACTGAGTGAGAGCATATGGGTCAGCCAGTCTGGTCCAATTGGTCAGTGTTTACTTTTTCAAGTAACATTTGCAGTACTGAAGAGTGAGTGACCTGACATGGCGCATTTGTAAATTCAGTCTGACACTCTTTACTAAAATGAGAGCCCTGTTGGTCAAAGAACACAGGGCTCTCATTTTAGTCTATTTCTACATGAATAATTTGAAAGCTTAACCACCAGAGTGCATGCTCCAAATTTACCAACAGTCAAGCATGTGCCAGTGTGCTCCGTCACTCGGAATGAGTATTTCTGAATGCACCACTTGCATCATCTTCCTCCATTGTTTAAAACAAGCCGGCAGAACTTGCTAGCTAGTGCTAGCTAATGTCTGTGGGGAACTGTTTTGCCTCAGGCCAAGCCCTGCCCACCAAAAAATGTCACACTGTTTAGTGTCAGTAAAAAGGTCTATTACACAAGAATAAATCAGACTTCAAAAGATGATGGATTAGAGTAGCATAATTTACTGGGACCTCCCCAGGGAATCAGGAATGAAGTTTAGGCCCCTTACAAAATTGTGGACCTGACAGAGTTTGCATTGCTGAACATTTCTTGCAATAACTTGCAGTAACGCATTCTCATAGAACAGTTCATATATCTCATGAATTTGTGTCACAGAGTGACCAGGAGAGAATTGTTGTTGTGGGATTTCATTGTATTTTCAGTTTGCAGTGTGTGTTTTCTCTTTTTGACTCAATTGAAATCCACCAGAGCAAATCATGCCTCCTGGGCCTAGAGGACCTCCCCCTACAATTTAGTGCACCTGCAGATAATCACTAATCAGGAGAGGCTGTTTAAAATCACCTGCACCAAGACTGCGCGAGAGCCCGGCAGAGCAGAGGAACGGCGGGAGGAAGTGGACGCTACACGGTGTGCTCGGCGGATGCAAGGCTGTTGGCTGGGTGGAGGATCCAGTATATGCACGAGAGGCGAGTAAAATATCACAAACTATTGAATGCTTTGTGCTGTGGAACTTGTGGCACTTCGCCTTTTCTTCTCCCTGAGGTGGACACTAAGCTGACTTGCCAGCTGAGCAGACTGAATCGGCATGCTGTGTACTGCCGGCCGCAGTGGAGGAGCCGGACAGCGCACAAGGCCAGGGCTGTAACCACGCCATCCATACTCCTTAGCCACCCCAGCCAACCGCCACCCCAGCCTTCTTACCCTCCTGGACTTCACCCCTGGACCCAAGACTGCTAAGCAGGGTTTTTTTTTATTGAGTTGGCCAACAACAAAAAGAAAAGAAACTTTATTGTCCGGTCCATTTATGAGAACAACTTGAGTAACAACAAATGTACTGTTTTATTCACAAAACAAGGAAGTATGTGACTGTGGTGTCAGTATAAGGAATTTTATGATGAGGGTGGTTAATTCTTCAAACGCTTATTCATGTAGTGTCATAGAAACATATAACCATCAAACTCTCAGCAGACTGTCACTATGGAGAGAGGTATTGTAGCAACCAAATTACCTGAATAAATGTTGGTATTGTACGTTTCTGCAAACTCCAGATTCGTTATATTTGTACGTTATTAGGTAGTGGATACAGGGTGGTATTAGTTACTTCCACGAGAGTAAAGGTAAATCCTTCCCCTCATGCCTCAAGCCTTCTGGTGAGGGTGAAAGACACTTCACTCACATAACATACCTGCTGCTGTCAGAGAGTAGGTGAGATAATAATGCATTGTTAAAATCCCAAATGCCGGCCGAGCAGAAACAGGAGGCCAAAATAAATCAGTGGGGAAATAGATTCCTGGCACGCGGTTGCGCACAGCATGGCATATACACACTCACAGATGAATTTATTTTGGGACAGGAAGCAGAAACAGTTGTTACGCACTGTGGCTGTATCAAAACCTCGTACAAAGAAAAGGAGAGTCTGAGCATATAAAGCTAGCAGTGCATCTATGAGCTCTCACAGTGGTGACTGTGTGTGCATAATGGGCTACAGCTGTGTCACTGGTTGCAAAGCACTTTCCATACTGAGTGAGTTATTGAGGACTTAACTCACATGCAGGTAGAACTGAATAAAAGCACACGGTGAAGCTCATGATGCCACTGCACATACTGCCCTTTCTGCAAGGAGAGCTCCGGGCAGAAAAACAGCACTGTCACAAATATCAGCTGGCGGGTCCTCCGCTGCTGCCATATAAGCATTATATAGATACATATAAGCATCATCATATTTTAGAGACAAAACATAACCTCTCAATATTTAGAAAAATACAAATATTAAATAATAAAGTGAAGTCCTTTCAAGTAATCTGTCTCAAGTCAAAGTCATGGATACCAAGTCAAAATCAAGTCAAGTCTTTCATCAGTGTTTGTCAAGCAAGTCTCAAGTACTCAAATTTGCGACTGAAGTCAAGTCATGTGACTTGAGCCCCCCACCTCTGGGTTATACTGTGTTGTGAGTAGCACCAAGACTCACTTACAATATTTCCATCACAGCAACTTCTCCCAGGGCCCAGGAACTGGGCCAATCAGAAACCTTACCTGTGTGTCAATCACAGAAACAAGCATCTAAATTAAGTTCCTCTGTGATGGAAATGCTTACATGACTGCACATGGGGAACTATTAGGGCTTGAGTTTAATTTCTGTGGCTCCATATTTCCTGGAAGTATAGTATTTGGTTGAAAGGACATATTAGTGTACATCATTTTCATTTTTAAATTTCTAGCTTTACTCCACAACCTTCACATCTTTCACTCTCTTTTAATCTTTTACTCCTCAGAAATAGAAATCTCTTCCCTCCTCTCCAACATAATTCATTCTGTCTGTCTCTGCTCTCTCCAGCCTCCCATTATTTGGGTCCTTTGTCTTTCCTTATCTTTGCTCTAAATCAGTGTCTGATCTGTTTGTAAATGATAGGCAAGAGAAACACACTCGCAGCCAGGCATGCTGCTACTTTGGGGTGAGGAGGTGAGCAGGGTTCATGTGCAGGCCAGATGACAGTTTGAGATGGAGGGAGGGAGGGAGGGGGAGGACTGTCACAGCGTCTGCCTTTTACTTGTGTCAGCAAAAGCCCTTCAGCACAAATACTGATTTCAGTTCAGAGCATGCATGGAGTTTTGTTGATTCGTGCTTTGCTCAGCGTGTCACGCATGTGGAAATGATGCACTATTAGAACAGTCTTGTTCTGTTGCTACCCTGCTATACCCTCGTGTTGTAGATGTTTTCAACTGAATTACATTCTCCTTGAGAATTTAATATTTCTCTGGGATTTTTTTTTTACCTTATCTAATGTTATTTTACTTTACTGATGTAATCATCAGGGAAGCACACATTAATGAACATCAGTAACATCACAGCATATATATACATATATAGCTCCCAAATCTCATAGTTTTCCCAATTGTGAAGATTTACGGCCACTGTACGTCCTCTGCCTTTTAAATTTCCTTGGGTGGGTCACATGCATAACATGCTGTCAAGATGTCACTCACACCCATCCTACCCATGGTCCCATCCTGCTGGCTGTTCTGTTAATACAGACACTGTTTAGGCAGTGTTGTTACCTCCCATGGTGGATTAAAGGCGAGACAAGTCTGTCCCCCCATTCCACAATCATACCTCATATACAGAAAAGTGAGGCACCATAACACAGTAATATTCCCGCCGTGAACAAGCAGTGTAAATGGAGGTATAGTTTGACGTGTAGGGCCACTTACCAAGTAGTGGTATTTGATGAGTTAGGAGTGAGAATGTGTTGGACATGCATTGATAGACAGAGCAAGATGGAAATTGTTGTAAAATATTAAGTTGGTTGACTAAAATTACTGGTATGATGTAGTAACATGAACAATTTCATGTCATCTTGCAGTTTTCTTCATTTAAAATGAAATAAGTATAACTGGATACATTACATGGATAAGAATCTAGTATTACACTACATATTTAACCAGTGTTTCCCACTTAAAAGATCATTTAACTAAAATGTTGTAATGGTGGTGATGATTTACACAATGCATTAATTTAACAGGCCAAATGGAAGCAGATTAAAAGTGAAAACAGAAACATACAGAGGTCTGTGTCTAATGCCTTCAAATGAAACCAGCACCCTCTGCAGCTGTGGTAAGTAAAAGCCCCGCTACTATCTGTGAATTTTATTCTTTTATGTCCTTCTCCAGTATAAAGCATTAACATACTCACCAAGGTGCTGAAGTGCCTCTGCTGTGTCACGCCATAATTTTTCCTATTTTACTCTGTTGTGGTAACATCCCTAGAGGAAATATCAATAAAGCTGGGATGTTGTTGCCGCTCAGCTGTACATGGCAGATTGTACTGTGTTTCTATTGGTCAAAGTGACGGCTGCATAGACCGCGGAACCGGGGGGGCCAGGGGGGCCATGGCCCGGGTAACTTTTGTACTCTGACATAGAGGGCTGCATTGGGACCCGGCGGGACCCCACGCAAATAGTAATAGTCATTTTGATCCACACTCCACCAGTGGCAGTAATGGGCCAATTCGCTGTTTGCTAACCGCCATTAAACAGTAGAAGAAGAAAAAGCTGTAGCCTAGTGACAGGATGTCAACACAGGAACTTGGTGCTCATGCATGAGCATTTCCACTCCGTATTTATTCATAAATGGACAAACGCTTGCTCCACCTGTCTGTCTGTCTGTCTGTCTGTCTGTATGTCTGTCTGTCAGCTCCATCTGTCATGAGACAAACATGAAAGAAGACGTGCAGTTTATTGTGTTTCACTGGCGAGAAGCTGTCATTACGCGTGACTGTTACGCACGGCTGTGCGCTCTTTATAACTCACTGTGTGAACCTATGTTGCATTATAAAGATTTGCCCCCTCGTAATTTTTAACCGCCCCCTCAATAACTTCATCCTGGCGCCGGGCCTGCCTCAACCTCAATCACTACGTGATTATATAAAGGTAGAAAAATAAATAAATACAGAGGAGGAGAACAGAATATGAAACAGCCTTTATTTCATTAAAAACAAAATGAAAACAACGAAATAGAAGCGCTATTCCTGACCAGTGCGTCAAAAGACATGCAGGCCAGGGAAACGAATCAAACAACCCCATGAATCTCTTTATTAATAGCCTATAAAATGACGTATTTTCTCCTGCGGGACGGGAGAAGACACAAAATCAATGCATCTCTATTATTGTGCGGGCATAAATTCTCAGAGTTTTGCGGGAGTGTAACACACTTGTTGCGGTTGCGGGCGGTAGTGGTCAGAAATTCAGCGGAAGTGGGCAGGAGCAGGATGAAAAAAAACATTCCCGCGCAGGGCTCTATTCTGACAAATATGAATAAAAGCCTAAGTTGTGGCCCATCTGTGTTTTTATGAGCCAAGTCACTGCACCTTCACTCACTCTCACCAACTGCTGTCGATAAAAAAACTCCCACTGACTGCTGCAGTTTGATTTGATATTAGTGTGCCTATCAAGTGCATTGTTTATCAATAGGCTACGTCATGCGTGAGCGCTGTGAGCTAACGGCGGGCAACTGCGCTGGCTGCATCTGGGAAAATGAAGAGACAGAAGTCGATATCTGATTTTTTTTAAGTAAACAGAAAAAACAAAATGATCAAATTACTCCAGCTTCCACTGTGGCCTCATCTGTTCGTTTCTGTATAAATAGGCTTGGCCTATTGTGTGAGTCAGACTTTCTCTTAGAACATCGTGAGGCATATGATATGATAAGCTATAGCAAACATTATTCATTTTCGTTCATGATCCAAGCCGACACGGTAGGACGGCTGTGTTGGGCCATAATCATGCTGATATTGTGTCAGAACCCGACTTAGATATATACATTAATCATATTTTGTTCCATAACCATGATCTGCATTAGCATTAAATACAGTTGCAGTTCATTAATACTGTAGAAAGTGAGAATGTTAAAAAATCAGTTAAAAAAAGTTTTGCAGAATTAGCTAATATTAATATTCTTGTCAGGGATGGGTGTAAACGAGCCCTCTTAGAAAAAACAATGATAGCTGGTTAAACAAATTCCTAAAATATACACTGAATATAGATCATCCCCAATACCAGACACAACAAGTATCAATCACGAAAAATCCCCTTGGGTATTTGAGTGCAAAGTTTAGACACATTTATGGAGCTGATTTCCTGGTTTAATTAGGGGTCCAGCTTTATTTTTACTATTTAACCAATGACATGGGTATGTTCAAGTATAGAAAACCTTTGCTGTTCAGCCAATGATTGTTTAAAACATGCTGATGGTAAATGATTCATTAGCCCCTTTTACACTGCCAGATTTTCTGCGAATGTTGGGCTGTTTTGCCGGACAGCTACGTGTATTTATACACACAGAGCCGGAATGGCGATTTGATCAGAGGCGCCCAATTTTCCATCTCGTAGGGTAGTCATATTGGCGGAACCCTGTTAGACAGACCGAGACGGCCTTTCGCATTGGGAGGGGCTGTTGATGACGCCGCACATGGGAGCCACTGGCGGTGGATAAACAGGAAACAGCTGATAGCAGGAATTAACTAGCAGCTAGTAGCAAGAGGGAAACACAAACCTGACAGACACTGTAAAGATGAGCAACTGGGGAGACAAGGAATTGCGCTCCCCCCTTGTCCTCGCAAACGAAGAGGCCATTAACCGTCAGATGACGGGGATGATGAAGAACGGGCCTATTTACGAGAGAATCGTCGCCTGACTATCGCTGCCTGACTAGCCGCGGCTCCCCTCCACGTCACTGTTTACATCACACGCTGAGGTACACCTTTTGTTACTTGCTCACACCCCCCATTATCCCGAACAAGCCACGTTCCCTATAAACAAAAGTAGGTAGACAGCATTTTGCCACACCCAATTTTGTATTTATACTTTCAATGCTAAAACTATTGATTAGGCTTTCCTGCAAATTTGCACAGTCCCTATTTAAAAAGGGCTATTGTATTTACCACCAACTCCCCACAAGCTACATGCCACATGACACAGACACTGTGCGGTGATTCAGCAGTGATGAAAAAAAATTAGACAAAAACTCATCTTTTTGCTTGAAATGAAGCAAAGTGTTGCCTTACCCTCCATCTCCGACTCCACCCAGCTTTGATATGCTCCATTTACTGAACTATATGGCTACAGTCGAAACACTTTACGGTATGAAAGGGATCCATGCCTTCTCCATTATACAGTGACACTGGTGAGAAGGCATTTTAATTTCCAAAACCTGTTAGTTTGTAATATTTTGACTTAGATCCCCCACAGTAAGCTTAAAACTATACCCTGTAAGAATAAAGCAAAATACAAGCAGCAGTGATCATCAACAAAACTCCCCCTTTGTCTACGTGTCCCCTCTCTCAAACAGACATGCAGACACACACACACACACACACACACACACACACACACACACACACGCACACACACACGCCTACACCACTCTACAATGAAGACAAGATAGTCCTTTGAAGGTGACAATGAAAGATGGCTGGTAGCAGAGCAAACACTGTGACTATGATTGATCATGAGAGCCAACAGAAAGTGAAAGTGGATGATAAATGTGTTCACACAAATGTGCATTTGTGGGTGTGGGTGGGTGGCTTTGCATATATATGTGACTGTATATGTGTGTGAGTGTGGGACATGGCACCACAGATGGTAAACTAGAGCTCTACTCAGACCCATTATCCTGTATCCAAGTGTCTCCAAATTGTGCGCAAATCCAGCTGAGATAATTCACACCTGACTTCAGAATGTGTCTCCAGTGAATACCGGTGGTCGGGTTTCCTCGCTCACCTTTGATTTGATCTGTAAGGTAGCTGCTTACGCTGTTAAGCCACACTTGGACAGACTTTCTTCAGCATGAAAAAACAGGCCCCTCTCATTCATTATATTGAGGGTGTGAATGTAGGAGGCTGTGACGCCTTTGTGTTGCATATAACTGACTATGTTATGTGGGACTTTCTTTAACCCTTACCCTAATTAAAGAAAACAAATACAGGATGTTTTGGAAATCAGGTCAGTATGGGACGATAACAAGGTGAAAGTAAGTGCACTGAGACATCCACACACACAATCGGCCTATATGTCTATACAATATCGTACTAAACATGCGTGTGTACAATACTATGTGCTACATGCTGACCACTATGACTGACTATGACCATGACACCAACACTGCAGTGTTGGTGTTAGTCTGACCCTGCTCTACAGACTAAGCCACTGTTGTCTCAAGCAAGCCACTGATGCCCCTTAAGCACAACTTTATGTCAGACAGTCTAATATCCACACAGGCAGTAGGTCACTAACAGTGTATATCACTTAAAGCGACACTTACCTTTCTGGAAATTTTACGCTTTTCTTTGTTTAGATTAAAATTATATTAATAAGCTGATGAAACACTAAAATGTAAGTGAATTCCACCAGAGATAAAAACTCATCATTATGTCATCTATACTCTGAGTACGTCCTGGCTGTGGGTTACTGAGTGGGGACGCTAGAGGGCGCTAAGTGCTTTTCTTTTTTGCAGTGCAGTTTTTTCTAAGCCTCAAAGAAGACAACGTTGCTAAGAAGGATCATAGCTACATCGCCTAAGCAATAGCGGATTGAGTTTATCCAAGGGACTGTTAGACTACAACTTGACAAAACAATTGAGCGGAATAGGAAACATGCAACCGTTTTCTACAGTGGAGTCATTTGCTGTCAGGCAGCTAAACATTTTACAACTATAGTACTTGGATACAAATATGGAAAATGAGCTAAAGAGAACATTTGAAGAGCTATATATTGATGTCAAGGCTGTAGCCCACCGCAGACATTGTCTGTCCACAACAACAGCTTTCTCAGGATAACAATGGATATCACCTTACTGGATATAACGTTGGTGGGACTAAAAATCTACGGAAGCGCTACTGCTTAATGTAATGTTACAGCACTGTGGTGAGGCCAGCAGGTCGACAGTGACTTCAGAGATGGTGAGAGACGTGTTTCATTAAAGAGGCAACAGATAGGATTCGTTTTTTGTTTTTTTTTAGCTTGGCGCCAGCTAGCGTCAGCGGTTTTGCTCGCACTGTCGCAAAGAATATGTATATATAATGTATATGTAGAATGAGAAGGTGTGTGGGCACTCTACTAAATAAATGAGTAAAGAGACCGAGCAACAATTATCAGATTTATCTGAAGAAAGAAACAAATAGTAATGCAAATAATTATACCAGAATGTACAGTACCAGTACAAACAACTCAGGGTAAATTATACCAATATGCACAGTATCAGTGCAAACAACAGTAGACATGTAAGGGATAATGTATAGTGAGCTGGTGACTGCTGAAAAATAATTCCCGACAGGGAAATGGAACCCTGACGCACAGCAGAGTTATTTTTCAACAGTCACCAGCTCACTATACATTATCTCGCTTAGAACATGGCTTACTACTGAAACATCCAAATGTTACAACTGGCATCAATATTATTAAACTGCTGGCAGAGTGTATTGACAGAGGAGAGGCGTTCACCAGACAAACGGGAGCGGAGGAGAGGATTTTACTCCACTTCTCCCGGTCGGAGATGCTGTGTGCCCAGTAGCTGCGGCGGCAACGGGGGGGTGGGTAATCACTGTCTGAGGGCTGCCATAGAATGGCAACCAGGATGTCAGCCGACCAACACTCGCTACCCGGTCCCTGGTTGCGGCGATTTGCGATGCTGGCCAGCTAGGAATGAACTAGCAGCCTGTACAGTACAGTCCTCTCTCGGCTAGCTAACATTTAGCCATGTTACTTACTGATCCATTAGAAAGAAAGCTAGCTGGACATGGGTTCTGAAGCCTCTTTGGTCACGGAGCTCCCTCCATCTCTTGAACGCCTGACTGAGGTTTACTCTTGTTTTTCCTCTTCTTTTATCACTCTCCTTTTTGTGCATCCTCGCCTCCTCACACAGAGTAGCTCATTTTCTTTTGGGGGGCCGTTTTTCACTTGTGTCCAAACTTTGTCTGTCTGCCATTGTGCTCCTGATTCAACTATATCATGCCCCGGCCAGTTCCTCATAAGGACCAGCTCCAGTGCCTGATTGGCTGACCAACCAGTTTGGCAATACCTGATGCATTTCCTGCCCTTAAAAAGCAGATTTTTCTGCGAAAATTCGTCCCCGGTGGCAAAGCTCATTGCAAAGATTGCAAAGCCATTAAGTGTGGGAGTGGCCTATTTGAATCCCTTTTGTTTGAGACCATGCTGCAAGGTGAGTGTGTTTGCTGATCCTGTAAGTTTATTTAACTTTAACTTTAGCGTATATTGTAGTTACGCTATGTAGCATGTGAAATAGAGTATGGGGAATGTGCAAGGAAAGGTAGTATCAGCACTACTTCTGCCTGGAGCTTGCATGTACGGAGCCTGGGTTTGGTTTGAAGGTGGTAGTGCTGTTTGGGCTGTGAAAGCCATGTGTAAGTAAGGTTAAGGAGGTTATTGTGTTGGTGTGGAGAGCAGTGAGACCTGGCATTAGGGGAGTGTCTCTGGGATGCCAGAGATCACTGTCTAGCCTCCTGGAGGTGTCGTGGGACCAACTAGACGAAACACCGTTGAAAGGAGGTTCCCACCCGATGACCCCAAAGACATGTTAGTTATCACTGCTCATTGGTCTGTATAGTTAAGCCTTGCCATAATAGCCTTTCATAAGGCTTAGGAGGTTATTCACTGAGTGCTGATCCTTTTCTAGAGCACAAACTTCTTGTGTTTATTTGAATTGAAGTAAGCGTCAGACGGCCAAACTTCTCCCAGGAGGAAACTGATGTTTTGATCCGGGAGGTCTGCTCGCAGTGTCCGAATATACGGAACTGCGAGCAGACCTCCACGGGCTGATGATGCAAAGGTAGCCTGGGAGGAAGTCACCACAATTGTAAATCAATTGCGTTTCTCTCGAGCGCGCTGCTCTCTCTTTCTCTCTCGCAGTCTCACTCTGTTTCTTTTCTTTTGACTTTTCTAAGATGACAGATGCTGAATATATACTCCCTATCTGACGCTGTGGCTGTTTGTGGTTGGCTGAGAGGGATGTGAACTCATAGTTTGCAGCTGTGTTAATCAAATCAGGTTGGGTTTCCATTACGCGTGCCAAACAGTGCCAATCCCCTTTGACCTGACATCAGATGTGATGGGACAGTTGATATAAAGATACATTTATGTGTTAATTGCAGATAGTTGCATTGAATAGTGTTTTTTGTGGCTATTTATTGCATTGTTAATGTGCCTGACATGCGCACTGTCCGCGCTGCTTGAAACTAGCTCTGCGTGGGGTTCGCCACCCTGTGCCACCCTGCGCCACCCTGCGCCGCGCCAGGAAACTAGAGCCCATTGTCTCACAGCATAGTGGGAAGCTCCACCAATTTAGCCCCAACACATCACAATATGTTAAGTGCACAATGATTGGTGATGTTTATTGGCCTTAAACTAATTAGGTGAAATCAAGCTTTATAAATTTCAGTCAAATTAAACACAAATATTTTTGAATTAAAATAAAAAAAAATGTGTCAAGTACACAGGGGTGAACATGTGAATATGAAAGTGAACATGAAGTTTTTCTGTCATTTTGACAATCTGGGCCATCTGTGCAGATTTCACATTACTTGCACATTAATTACAGTTTATACAGTGGGATGAGGTGAGGACAACTGAGACAAACTACACACCCGAACCAAAAGAAGAAGCTACACAAGGTACAGTATAGAAACCAGCGGTGTGGACTCGCGTCACAAATTTGATGACTTCAAAAAATACTAGCAACTCCACTTGGGCTTTAACGGCGACTCATGATTTCAGTTAGATTTGAGACATTTAACTCAAAAGTACTTGATACATTTTCCTAAACCCTAAGATTAAGAGGTATGTTATTTAAAAAGTGTGCCACAAATCAATTAATTTCCCTTCATTTCCTGAATCAACCATTGTTAAGCGTTTCCTTTAGACAAAACATACAACAACATACAAAATCACTTTAAAGGAAGAACAGCCTGATAGAAAATGTCTTACAAATCTGGGAAGAGAAAGTTGCACTTTCAGTTTTTGTTTGAATCATGTCCCATCTGCTAACATGGAGGGGGCAGGCTTTATGACCTATACTGCAGCCAGCCACCAGGATGTGATCGAGATGTTTGGCTTCACTTTTGGGGAGCTCTCTCTACCGGCTGATATTTGTACAATGCTTCGGTATTTACTGGGCTAGTCAACTGACATTTAAAAATTTGAAATGTATGTGTGGTCCGGCCCCTTGCACTATGTAGACAAAATGACAACCATCAAGGGTAAAAAGTGTCCAGCGATCGACACTTAACTTTTTGACTGTAATGCATGCACCATATGGTTATATATTGTGCACTGCATTTTGCCACACTCTCAGTGTGACCACCAATAAATTATCTCCGCCACATATAGATTTTTCTGCTTTTGGGGCTACCTGTTCGACCTCGCTCATAAGCACATTATAATGGGACTCACTCTCTGTGAATGTAGCTTGTCGTTACAATTCCGGTCCAATAGGTGGTGGTATGCATCTAAAGACGCACTTAACGCGCCTGGTCCGCCAGAAGAAGAAGAAGAAGCAGACGTAGTAGCAGAACGGACAAAGAGCATGGATACCAAGAGGCGAAGCTCCGTTGAATTTCTACCAACAGCCACCAGGGGTGCTGCTGTAGCGCTGCCGCCATCTTGCACTGTTGAGCTCAGACTAGTGCGCCCAGACAACATGCAAGATGTCAACGAGAGAGGAGAAAAAAGTAAAAGAAATTTGTGTAATACCTCGATAGTATCGTTAATGTGGTCTGTAGGATCTGCAGTGGTGGCCATTGTTGCTATCCTCACCAGTTACCCACCAGCATACAGCTTGACATCTGCGTGGCGCTGATTGGCTAATCGCTAGACCCCCGGCGTTCATTGGTCCGTCCATTGTTTGGACGAGATAAATCGCAAATTCAATGAAGTATACCAGACCAATGAGACAAGCCTACTCAGTTGAGAGGGCGGGGTCCTCTTGGACCATTTATATCAGAACTGATTACTGCTTTAGCATTAAAATATATCATATTAAAATAGCCTATATATTATTATTATTATTATTATTATTATTATTACTGTCCCCTTACTGTACAAACTGTAAATAAATCTTTATTCCTGACTATGTGATGTCGCCATTAATGTGTTTCTACTTAAAATATTGATTTTTTTTTTTCTTTTTTTTTTTTGTATATTGGCTTTTGGGGTGATTTTGAAGGAGTAATTAAGTTAATCTTCTCATAAGTGGATGTAATATGTAGAGATGTCATCTAGGCCGTTTTTCTTCATTTTGGTTTTTGGTCTATATTTTGCTTTACAAACACGTGAAAAAGCAGCTGTGACCAAGCTATCATGAGGTGAGTAGCATTGTAAGCATAATTAATAGTGATATACTTCAGTTTGTCTGTGTGCTTTTGTATGCAAGCGGGTCTGCTGCGGTCTGCTGACAGTCCAAAATGGCGGCGGTAGGATGAAACCATGGACGAGTCTGTTGCTATGGGGCATTCTATTGAGCTGATTTTATTTTCATGCATTTATCCATGTTTATCCATGACATTGTGTAAATGTCCGTGGCGGACATTTGTAAACGAGTAGATGACAAACAGCACAGTAAACTTGTAGATAACTCAAATATATGCAATAACTAAGGTGGGAAATGACGCTTACGTTTACAGCCGGTGGAACCCGGCCTTAAGGTTCTGCTTAGTAATTAACTCTGACGTTGGATGTTGACTCCTTCACACAGATGATTATTGAAAAATATTTTCGATAATTGGGGCCAATGTAGAACACATGGACAATCCCACTGGGAACCCATTTTTCAGCCCATGGTTAAAAACTCCAAAAAAGGCTTGTTGGACCTTGAGTTAGAATTGTTTTGTTAAACCACTGTTTCTAAGGTCAAGAGTTAACTTTGATGCTTATGAATGAAGATGCACAGTTTTTTTGGGGTTTAGCCTTTATTTTACCAGAAAAGTTTTATTGTGTCACAAAGTCTGCCTCATTTGCATTTGTTCTTGCCTATTCTGCCTTTCTGTCCCTAGTTTCAGACACATTCCCATTTCTATTCCTATCCACCAGATGCCTTCAGATTTTCAGGCCAAGTTTGTTTCTGCCTGACTGACCTATTGTCTGATCCACTGTGTGATACGTTTGCCTGTTGTGACTGTCTAACTGCAGATCTTTATTCTGTTTTAAGTAAAGTGAAGCCTGCTGTTTCTCAGAGTCGTTACATAAAGGGTTTTCAAGAGACCCTTTCAAGATAAGCAGTAACAAACTTCATTGCAATCTTGACATTAATGACATTTATTTCTTGCTTAATAATGATCAGTAATACTGTATCAAATGATAGCCTGTAAACAACATTTCCTAATAAAAGCAGTTATTGAAAGAAAATAAAAAATGTAAATTTTGGGCCTGATTTCATCCCTCCTTTAACCTGTTTATTCATTCAGCTGGTGCACCTTAGTTGAACTGAAAGATTACACCAGACTTGTTTTCCATTTTAAGGCTTTGTGTCTGTCACCAGCCTGCCCTTACACCTTTAGTACATGTAGCTAAGTGCTGGTCTTTGTGGAAAGTGCTTGGATGGTAACCTCTAAATGCATTCCAGACCTGGGCATTCTTTCACGCCTACTCTGTTTCTCCCTTCCTGCCTTCCTTTCAACCTTTGTTTCACTGTGTTATGGTCACTTGATGTTCACCTTAACAACACCCCTCACACATTCCCCTCACAAAATGACTACTTTGTGGTGAACAAACTTTTTCTCTGTGCTACTACTAAGATAGTTCACCAGAGGCTGTGGGGAGAGGATGTGGTTGTCTTCAAACATATGACTGTCACTGTCAGCTCCGCTAAATTTGTGCTAAATGTGTGCTTTATTGCCTATTTTGTGAGTCTTGATCATGATTTTTGAGGTTGGCATTGGATGTTGGTGGTGTGTGGCTGAGAGTCACTCATCTGATTGAGGAAATCAACTCACCCGTCTGTAAATACTCCTTCTGCCAACTTCTAGCTAGCTAGCTGTGAGCTATCCAGGTCAAGGTTTTCAAATGTAAATATCAAGAAAAGATGGGGAAGAATGGGCACCAGCATCCTGCTAGCCATTGTAGAGGTGTTGTAAAATAAACTGGACTACCTGTGACACATCAGTTTCCAATGGGATATCAGGAACTGTAATATCCTTTGAAACTCTGCTAAATCCTGGACAGTGCCATTTAACCAGGTGACTCCTTTTCTATATGCCAATCTGACAGGGCAGAAGACTCTGGCGGGTGAAGGAGAGGAGGCATGTGCTTTACAGTAAATAAGGTCTGGTGCGATGGTGGGAACGTGAGGTGCTGCCCTGCTCCTGCCGTGGATCACTGCTATAAACTGTTCAGGGGCAGCTGCGGGCGAAGTTGCTGCTTGTGTTCAGGTGGAGTGACCATACTACTACTACTATTACTACTTATTACATTACAAAGCAGCAGCCAGCAATGTAAGAAGATGCAAAAAAGGACTAAATTACAGTGCACAAGTTAGAGGAGCTGATGGGATCACATTTAACTGGAGTTGTACCTCAAGTCCATGCAACAAATGATTGATTGATTGATTGATTGATTGATTGACTGATAAGAGATGTAGAGATGACTGTAGTTACTTCACATAATGATTCCAGTTAATTCAAATAACAATGATTTGGAAGATGTGAAAGCATTCCTTTCTGAATGGATTGCATCTAACAGGTACTTGTTGGTCTTCAGGGAGTGTTTGTGGTTTACTTTTCCATAATCCTCTACATAAGGGGGAGGGTAGTCTGACTTTTTGGAAAGACAGAGGAGGCCTTTAATATTTGGCTATTCTGGCAGCATGGTTCAAGGGAAGGCAGTGTCTGTTGGTCAGTCCACCACGTTTGTCCATACTGAAATATCTTAACAGCTATTTGATGGATTGCCATGTGATTTGGAACACATATTCAAGCTCCTCTCAGGATAAATTGTTATCACTTTGGTGATCCTCTGACTTTTCATCTAGTGTCACCATCAGGAAACAATTTGAAATTGTCCAAGACTAATGACTTCCCATCAGCCTCAACTGTATTTATTTATTCATTTTTTCTAATTAGGTAATATTGCTGCGTAGAACATTGTGTAAACCATGGATGTATACAGAAAACTGGAAACAGCTTTGGAGGTGTGGCCCCAAAACTAGATTTCCACGTTATGAAATTACCCATATCTTCCGCATTGTGGGGCCCATAGAGCAAGCACACTAGAGATGGTCCCTTCAATTTAAATGGGGATTAAATTATTTAATCTTGCAGGTCTTTTAGACTTAATGTTATAACACAGAATGGATCAAATCCTGATGTGAATCAAATAATTTTAAAGTCTCTGGGAAGAAGTCTTTTTGGGCCCCATAGCATCATGTGACGGAGCCAGAAGTTATTCTCCTTTTGGGCACAATGTAAAATTAGCTTTAAAGCACGTCTGTAATCCTGGGAGCTTTGTACAAAAATTATACTGTACCTGCATGTATGGCATGTATGTACATCAGCATGTTACTATTGTCATTGTGAGCATGTTAGCACACTGAAAGACTAAGAGAGAGGGAGTAAGTATGTTAGGATCCTGCCAGATAGAAGGAGGGAGACCATCTAATAAATATTTCATAAACAAATAGAGTTCTCCCTAAAAAAAAAGATGGACTGCTGAATGTTGAAAAGTGGTGATGACAGATTTGTTCCTTTGTGACCTACTTTGAATTAAAAACCTTTACATTCTTGACAGGCAGTAATGAAGAAAGATGCAGCTCAGACTGTGCCACGTTCACGGTAATTACCACAAAACCTTGACTAGACATATGCTTTGCATCTATTATAATGATTTGTAGTAGATGGACTTTTTTCTTTCCTTTTTTGAGATATTGGGGGGAGATTGTTGCAGTTTTCCAAGTGGGGGGTCCATAGAAAATATTCAGCCATATTACCAAGCCAGAGAATTTTCATACAGCCCCTAACCACATAAACCCCCCAGTAATAACTAATTACAATGTAGATGTTCGAAAGGAAGGTTGACTGTGCAACTACATGGCTTTTTCCTCATATCAAATTATTTCAAAACTGATCTACAACAATATTTCCAAAAGAGCAATCAGTTTTTTTTTTCAGGTTGTTAAAGACAACAATCAATCATCGGCACACTTTGCTAGGAATAATATTTGTCTCAAACAAATATCATCAACACTTGACCACAATGAGACAAGAGCAATTGTGAGCTATCATAATACTTGATTCAAAGTCATATATGCGACATTTAATCTCTCCATGACTCCTGTGTACTTAAAAATCTCACAGGAGATATTTATGTATAGCTATCTAAGCTATTGAGTTGGTGGGTTTGACAGTGTTTGGACACTTCACTTTGACACTTGATTACGATGACAGATGCCTCATTTACATATTTATTTACAATATGTCAAATTGCTTGGACATCCCCCCTTAATGGAACTGTATGTAATGAAACTCAACTGTATCTAATGAAATTCAACATTGAATATGTTAAATGAATGAAATTGATATTTAATAGAAAAACTCATTATTATGAAACATTGTAGCCTACACTTACCTACTCTACACTGCATTGTTGTGTGGGACAACGTAACAGACACAGACAAATTCAGTATTATACAGTGGAACACCAGAACATAATAGATGGTTTAGAACTTGTGACATTTACTGCACAGGCCACAATTGGCCAAAAAAGTGTCTAAAATAAAGCTATACTTCTTAAGCAATGTACAAAAAAATAAATAAAATAATAATCTTTGTTGTGCAAATTAAAAATATCAAACTGTCGCTCAACTTCACAAACGGTAGACATACTGTAGCCTACTTCAAGTATTTGTAGCCTACTTCAAGTATTTTTTCATCAAATTTATACTTGTAATTAATATATATATAAATAGCCTGATTAAAATATACACTGCTCTATTAATCGCGCAATTTAAATGTGAAAAGTGATTGAATGACCGTCACCAGTGTGTATGTGTAGAAAGAGAGGGGCGGAGGTAGCGGAGCTGTGGAAACATCCTGCAATCATACCATCATGCGTTTAAATAACTTATTAGACGGATATATAGAGAAAGACAACGTTTAGAGAGGAAGCCCAAATAAGCCACCCCCCGTTAGAAAAAAGCCCAAAAAAGTGCAACCAGCGAATACCAATATACCAATATTTGTAAGCGTTTTTACAAAAAAAAAAAAAGCCCATAGTCGCGGCCAATAAGCGGACCTGACAACCCGGCTTGTGTGCTTGTGATTACCCACCCTGCTCTGCTTCTAATTGCTTTATGATGAAATTTTACTCTCCCTAAGCCAATCATCATCACTTATGCTGTTGTCTCTCCTTCCCTTCCCCCTCACCTGCCCTCACCAAAGAAAAAAAAGCTTTAGAGCTCCGCTGAGAAGGAGCTTGCTTGGGTGAAAGCCGCTGCAGTGAACTCAAGTAAAGACGAGTAACGGCGCATTTTATTGTGAGTAATGGTAACGGCGTTATAACGGGGGAGACAGTAACTCCTTTGATTACTCATTACTGAAAAAAGTAGCACCGTTAGTAACATCTTGTATTTATAATGCCGTTATTCCCATCACTGCTATTCAGTTGTGCCCCTTGTATTTTTCTTATCATGCCCTCTAAAGGGAAACAGGCTTCTGTTCCCCTGTTTCCCCCCCCCAAATTACGTCTGTGTGTGTGTGTGTGTGTGTGTGTGTGTGTGTGTGTGCGCACGTGCGTGACTGTAGGTATATAGGGGATTCCTGTCCTTCCTGACAGGTTGATGAAACAGTTATATTGGGGTCTGTTTACAGACAATGGCCTTTATTCTCTTTCTTCCTCATCAAAGGACTGACGTTGTCTGAAATGTGACATGTACCTGTTAGATCCTTTGGCCTCTCAGCAGCCTCCAACCACACCATCAGATAATCTGAGGTGTGTGTCAGTGTGCGTGCATTTATAATGCCATGTTTCAGAGTAAAGTTTAGTAAATGAATTGTAGTTAGTAAGTGGTATATATACTGTAAAACTGTTTTTTTAATTGTGTGTGTGTGTGTGTGTGTGTGTGTGTGTGTGTGTCTACTTGGAGACATCAGAGAGTCTGTGTTGGTCTATCAATGTTTATGAGGCAGGGTGTGGCATTTGGATGTAAATGACATTGAGGAGACGTTAACAGCACCAGAGAACGAGTGTTGTTTGTGTCTTTTATTTTATTTTTATTGTCTTTTAGATGTTTGAGGGCCCTGAGCTCATTAAAGTGGGGAATCCTTGTAAAAGTTCACTGATGTGACCCTTGTGACCTCCTCACCTGCTCTATCCCATCTTCCAACCTCTGTTAAGCCTTAAAGAGCAAGAATGCTCAAATGGTGCCTACTGTAGAACTGTCAGATAATATAGGACCTCCCTTTGGGGTTTTTAGATGCTTTTAAAACAAAATTGCAGCGGCATGTGAAAATTGCAAAATGTTTTTTTTAAATATTTTATTACGAATCAAAGGCAACTTATTCCAGTAAGAATAAAAGTGCACTGTCCTGAGTTTGTGATTTATTCTATACTAACATTACCACTAACCATGCATACTTAAAGTAACTCACCTTGATTCTTTCAGCATACAATAGATGTGGACGCAACAGCCTCTATCATGATGACTTGTCTGTTGTCAGTGCGTTTCAGCCATTCTCTGGGTTTGGTTTATGGTAGAAAAGTGTTTGTGTTCTACCAGTATGTTGCACACAGTGCTAAACAGTTTGTGCAGAGCGTTAGGGAACTGACTTGCAAAGTCTTTAGAAGTAATTTTCATAGGTAAATGTGAGACGTTCATGTTACACATGTCTGCATCTTAATAACTAGAAATAACGAAGTAAATTTGGTGACATTATGCAGCCCATATATTAATCAATTGCCACAATCACAACATTGCTGCTCCCTAGAAGGGCTGAAAATGGTATATTATCTGTTGAGGCTGAGATCCATGCATTCAGCCTTTTACAATCACTACAATTAAATGCCACACAGGCACAGGAACGACACTGCAATGCTTTTTTCCCCTCTAAGCGAGGATTAGAATATATGCAGTTCACATAATCCAGCCAAAATTAATATAGATTTTTAAACGCTTTAAGATCCACTCATTACTAAAATTGTATGTCAACCAAGAGAGGCAATAAAAACTAATGGAATGATCTAAGTTGTCATATTGACATTTAAGGTGTGCTGATGGATTCACCTCAACTCATGCATTGTTGCATACATGTTGAATTGGTGACTGTGGGCTGAATGAAATTACTCTGATTGGCAGTCCAGCTCAGCGCATGAAAAGTGAAATGGAAGTGAGGAAAGCAAACAAACAGCTTAAGTCAAGAGCAAGCATAAGGTAAAATTATTCGTCTTTAGCCACTGAGTTGTTTCGCAGAGACGTTTCCTGATGGTTTGTGAAATTGTTCACTGGCTCACAGAAAATGTGCTTTGTTCCTTCAGCACTGAGTTGTTAATGTGCTAACTAGCGTCAAGATGGTCTTCCATTTTCCCTTTAATTGACGATCACAAATGAGCACCACCTGCTGGCGCGGACAGTAATTTCTTCTCACACAGGCGCAAAAGTTGGCTGTTGGCTGTAGTCTTTGCAGTGTGACATGGAGTGACACAACAGTCAGCTTTTGTTGCAGCTAGTTCTCTGAAGATCGTGTGTCTTAGCCTTAAAGTGCCTTGACACTGTGCTGCAGAACATAGTTAAATAAATATTAATGTTCAAGTTACAAGCCTCCATAATAACTTAACATTGATGGTCAAATTCATAAAAGGAATGCATGGCGTTTGCAGCCACTATACCTGCACAAATAAGAAAAACCTAAGCTAGTAACTCAGTCCATAGGGACTTGGGTTGGGAACCGGGAGGTTGCCTGTTCAAGTCTGTGTCCAGACCAAATATGGAGCATGGACTGGTAGCTGGAGAGATGCCAGTTCATGGGCACCGGATTGGATTGGACCTTGACATGCAGTTTTAAGTGATGTACAATTCATGGTGCTTTGAGCAGGTGCAGTTCATTCTTTGTGTAAAATAAATTCAGGAGAATTTATTCAGTAGAAATTAATGGCTAGCACTGCACTGTGTGTGTGTGTGTGTGTGTGTGTGTGTGTGTGTGTGTGTGTGTGTGTGTGTGTGTGTGCCTCCTGGATGACCTCTTTGCTAAGTCATTAGTGTCACCCGCACATTGGCCTTACGTTGTAACTCCCCTGGTATCCGAAGTATTCCCTGAACCTTATTGGAAATAGCTGTTATTGGAAGTGCAGACTAACTCAGAAGAATGGACTGCCTGCCTCCTGCCTGCCTCCAGAGTCCCTGACAGAGTTCAGAGCTGTGCTGAACTTTTGAACTTGGCGAAGTATGTTTGAGGGCAATAGGCAGCCAGGAAAATCTGCACACTGTAATCCCTGTGGACTTTGACAGCAGTGAAACGGAGAGGATTTCCCCATCCGAGACCATAACAACTGCTGTTGTTCCACTGAGCTCTCAGGACAATGTGGTCTTAAGTGTGTAAGCCTACTCTGTACAAACCATGTCAGTGCCAATAAAATACATACAGTAGATGTTTGTCTCCTTAGCTTGTACTTAGATAATAAGATAGTATAGGTCATAAACAGTAATATAAAATAAATATATATTAAACAACCATAGCTTATTGCCACAGCTCTTTTTTGTAGTCTATATAGCTGATGAAAACCCAGACTTTTTATTAAATCATCCAGTTTTTGATCAGGGTTTCATCAATGATGCTCTAAGAAATCATTGCAATTCCACATGACTCACAGTTGTCTCTTTCAAAATACACTACTGTTTTTACAGGAAATGCACAATTTCTGTATACAGTCTGTTGGAGTTGGTCAGAGCACAAAAAATGCCAGGCACCTAGAGTGCAGAAACGTGAGGCTCGTAGCAACACAAAAACAAGAAGCAAAAAGTGTCATTCTCATTAAAAACAGATACAAAAAGCCACCTTCAGGCTGCTGCTAACAGGACTCATGCTTTCCTGTTGTCCATGGCATATGTGATCAGAATACATTTTCCTGGCAGTGTGTTATTATTGTTGTTGAAATAAACACCTGGTGCAACTCATGACAAAGTGGGTTACTTACATTATTCACTATCCTGGGTTTGTTGGTGTTAGTATCATTTTACAAAAAAACCCTGACATTATTCTGGAGGCCATATTAAAAAAATTAACACTTGAGGGGGAACTGTGTCATAACTTTCTGACTTCAGAAGAAGTTTGTTCGTACTTGTTAAACATGGGAAAGCTGTTAACTGTGGCATTTTGATGATACTGCTTCCTTTTTGGTTTTTACCATCTGTCAGAATCTGGCATGGGATTGAACTTTTCAACTTTTTTTGCTGATCTCTTTCCTTGTTGGCCTGTTATCTCCAGAGGATGACAGAGGTTACTCTGTAGCTGTCAGATGTTTTACATTCAACTGTGAACAGTGAAATCATCGATGGCAGCTAACTGTGGAAACACTGAATCATACTGACCCATCCATCTCCAAAATCTCTTCAACACAAACCCTGCCTGCACAATAGCAAAAAACACAAACAAAAAACAACAAAAAAACAAAGTCATCTGTGATATACTTTAGTCACTTGTTCAGGAAATTGGACTTGAGGGTTGAGAGCAAGTGGCCACCTCTGGGACTGAAAAATGGGGTTAGGTTTAGGAAAGTAAAGTTGTGTAGCTTAAGTTTACAAAAGTAAAGTTAAGTAAGTTAGGTTAAAGAAAGTTAAGTAGATTAGGTTTACGAAAGTTAAGGTATATAGTGTATGTTTAGGCAGTTAAGTGGGTTAGGTTTAGTAAAGTAAAGTTAAGTAAGTTTGGTTAACGAAAGTAAAGTTGAGTACATTAGGTTTAGGAAAGTTTGGCTATATAGTGTAGGTTTGGCAAGTTAAGTTATGTAAGTTAAGTTTAGGAAAGTAAAGCTACATAGGTTAGATTTAGAAAAGGAAACAAGGTGACATCAAATTAAAATAACTAAAAGTCATCAGGGCTTCAATCAGGACAAGTCCTGTGTTTGTTTGACCCATCCACCATCCCATTCTTCTGGCTTTGGTAATTTTGCTCTGTACTACATCCTTATTATTGGCTCACAATTTTATGGGTTTTATATGAATTCTGATGCATTACTATTTGTAGGTATACGTATGAACAGTGCACAAGAATAGCCTGAATATTAAGATAATAAGCGAGCAGATATGGGTTCTTTGAGTTTATTATGGTCCTAGTTATTAGTGCTAAATGCTATAAAGTCAATGCCACTTGCACTTGTTTTAACATATACATACACATTTTTGTCCATTTAAAATGGCATTTTAGTGAAGAGTGCATTATGACTTCTTTAGGATGGGAAACTCAAAGTTTAGGACTTGACTTAGAAATTGCCTGTCTTGACTTGGGGCTTTAGTGCAAAGATTCGAGACTTGTCTGTGACTTACAAAACAATGACTTGGTTCAAATTGAGTTTGTTACGGTACAGCAACAAAGACAAACGGTGACATGATGACTGAGAGTTCTGTCTTACAGATGAGACCATTCACCCCCCTTGTCTTACTTGTGACAACCAAGTTGCGTGTGTGTGTGTGTGTGTGTGTGTGTGTGTGTGTGAATATAAAAGTGACCAAACACATGCATCACTTTTACTCTTGGGTGTCTCTAGCTTTGCCTTCTATAAGGAAGTAAATGAGACGTGACTTCAAGACTCTCACAATGAATTTACAAGTAGCCTCTGCAAGTTACCTGCTAATTCAGGGTCAAGCAAATATTGATAAAACTAATTCTGAACAGCAGGGATAGTTAGCCCAGTCTGATGGGCATTACTGATCTTTTGTTGGTTTTAGGCCAGCCACCTACTAGATGTCATTTCATCAGGGGGCATCTCACATTACCTGGTGTAATTAGCATCTTGACATTGTCCAGAGTGAAAGATGGGATTATTAGACTGCTCACACTGAAAGAGGTAGCATGTCTGATAATGACGGACAAACAAGGTGTGGAACACTAAGGGATATTTAAACATGGAAGAGCAGACAGCAGTGGGGTGAAGTTGAGGTTCCACAGTGAACCTGCTGATGCCAATGCTGCTGATATCCAAGTGTTTTACAGCTCTTTTATGACTGATGTGGTAACAGATACTTCGTGGCTCCACCTTAGTTGTTTCATTTACCCTAAGCACCATGCTATGTTAACTTTATTTTCTGTATTTAGTATGAATGTGTATTTCCTGATATAGATGTCGTATAGGAATGTGGTCAACTCAGGTGTAACATCATTTCCAGCTCTGACCCCTGACTTCCTGTTTAAATGGAATGCAGAAAAAGACTGTAAAGCCCTGTTTACACAGAAATCCTGTAAAACTGCTTCAACAAAGACCCTTAATTGTGCTAGCTTTGCTTTGTTACATAGAACTAAAAACAGTAGCATAATACTGCCCCAGTGAGAGAGTTTAGACAGCATGCCAGTATTGTGCATGGCCTCCTTTCATCCCATGAGATAAATACAAATAAAATAAATACAAATATAGCTATGGCCTATATAAAATAAAACACAAGGTCCCCCCCTTGTTACATGTACTTTCAGAGTAACTATCTGGTGTGCTCCTTTTAAGTACAACATTGTTATAATGTATGCTGACTACAATATAAATGGTTGATGTTATGTGGTGCATATGTCTATAAAAAATAATTGTCCACCAAAAAAATGAATTATCGTTCTCATCCAAGTAAGGTCATTCTGAAATAAATAAATAAAATCACACTGGATTGTTAAGTGCTGCAAAAATCATATTGCTCTATCTTCCCTAAAACGTCCAGATTTAGTTGCTCCATTCTATGGTCACACTGTACCCTGTAATAATAGAATAGGTACCTGGTAGTTAAATAATAACTACATCATAAATTCTCCCGAAATTCCAGATTATTAATTAATAATGAAAATAAGTACAGTACAAGCTCTTTGTAAGTTCCCGAATTGTTAGCCTTTTAGTCCATAACTTCACATCTTGTTCCCCTGTACCTACATATACGTGTTTGTCAGTACTGCACAGGACAGCCATTGGTACAAAAAATTACACCCTAACTCCGACGTAATTACACTGTACGTTGAGGGCTGTAATCTAAATCGTAAACTGTTAACTTTTTCGGTATTTTAATGTGTTTTCTGGATCTATTCCTGAGTTTGATAAGAGGTCACAGGTTTGGCGGAAAGAGGAAGCTTAAGACCTCAAGTAATGTGACTAACAGTTTTTCCAGACCTCTGTAAAAGATGTACGGTGTAATGAGTCTTTAATTGGTGTGACTATGATTATTTTTTCTGCTTCTCCTCAGTGTCTCAGCTTTCATTTTGAAAAGAGGAAGAACTGGATTAATCCCACCTGATATGGCCCCCCCCACACCACCAAAACCTAAAATTGCCAACTTGCTGTATAACAGTTATGTGATAGGCTACCATCATTTCTAAATGCTCTTCTTTAAAATTTAAAGGCATTTCACCGCAAACAGTGGCAGGTAAACCTCAATTGCAGCACTTCTGTGATAAAGAAGTGCTGATGTAATAAGCACCCCTCTCCCAGGGTGTTGAACCCTATCTGACCTGCTGAACTTGTCAACAGTCTATCAAATTATGAATAATCACAGTGAGCCACCAACAGCCATGCTAACGATGCCATTAGCATCTCTTATTAGGCACTCATCTGACTCCACAGCAGGGGCCGAGGGGCCAGCAGACGCTGTGCAAACGCAGTTTGAGGAATTAACACTCCCATTGACTTACAATGACTTCTCCAGCACAGACTCTACAAGCTGATTGATTCTAAATGACCTTGGTCATCAGACCAAATAGCTGCCCATTGAAGTTAAAGTGCATCCTCACTGTGCCTGATTAAGCACACGATAATATTAAAACAAGTCAGTTTCATTAGATTAGATTATTTTCTTTTTCTACTGACCATTTTTAGGTCCTAACTAGAGAGCAGCGTCCCTTTTGAATTTGAAATATGAAATAATAAATGTCAGGGAAAACTTTTCCTGTGTAAATTATTTCAAAGCTGATCATCCACTGAAGTGAATGCAGATATAAAATGCATCTCATTTTACTTTGGGTAAGATTGTACACACGTATATTTTCCTTAATGTTAAACATCTCTAGAAGCTACAACTGCATAGTGATAGAGGCTGAGATTACATGCAGTAATGGTTTCATTCATTAGTCCACAGAAGACCCAATTCATTGTCTAAATCTATGTCTGAAATCTAATTTGCCCTCTTAAACATACTATTTGTAATTTTCTGCTTCTATGGATCTCTTAGTCAAATCAATGAGAAAAGACAGAGCAATTCCATCACTGCAGTAATTTCCATCTGGCCTTAGTGTTTATCATTCAGGAGGTTTTTAACAAGACCACATTATCCACAGAGGTCTTATCCTCCCCAAAACGAAAGGACCAGGTGATTTAAACCGGTAAAAACACAGATTAGAGAGGCCTCACTCAAAAATCTTTTTATTTTGACTGTATTCAGCTAATCGTTATCCCAGCTACTGCTAATGTGTGCTCACCTTGTTTCTCTAATAATTTAACATCTAGGTGTTTAGGAGGTTTGTACCAGTACCGAAATTAGAATAGAAGTCTCCTCCCCTCCAAAACGAATGGACCCAGTGATTTAAACGGGAGCGTATCTATGTTTCCTGGGTTCTATGTTCCCCGCTTAACCCAGCAAAAAAGGTTCTATATTTCCCGAGTTCTATGTTGCCCACTCAACCAAGTGGGAAATATAGAACCCTTTTTGTGTAAGCAGAGAACATAGACGCTTTTTTGCAGGGTGAAGTGGGGAACATAGAAACATAGGAATGACCCCATTTAAACCACTGAATACACTGAATAAAGCTGTTTAATAGTAAAATTCAGTGTTTCTCCAATGCTGTTCAACACAGCTGGGGCTGGAGATCAGCTTCTGCAAGCGTTTGTTTAGCTTGTTTCTCTGGTAACTTAAGTAACTTAAGATCTTAATGTTTGGGTTTAATTGGGAGCCAAGTTACCCACAGAAGTATCTTTCTCTCAAAAAACATTAAAAACACTGAATAAAGAAGCTCCACATTTAAAATCTGTGTTCCTCAACACTGATCAGCTCGGCAGGGGCTGGAGCCAAGCTGTTGCAAACGTTTGCTCAGCTTAATTCTCTGATAACTTAAGATCCAGACGTTTGATGACTAAAAACCTTCATCAGATTCAAACGTTTAGACGACAATGGTTTCTCTAAAAACGGAAAAGTCTGTTCTTCGCATTTTAAAAAAATTTCTGCATTTATATGATGATGTTATTGAAACAATCAACGTTCACACGGAGCCGCAAAATCTACTGGAAATGCTGTAGTATGCACGCCAGGCCAACTGGTGGCAGTGTAAATTTGCAAAGCAACACCACGGCATGACGCCATGCACCTGCGCTGAAGTGCCTTTCTCTACAACGCAGTGATTACAAACCAAAACAAAAAAGACACAATGGTGAAAGCATGCACAGGTAACTTTGTCTAGATGGATGATGAGGTGGAGTTGCTACAGTAACAGATCTACACTTCAAATTAACAGGGTGAGAGCACAAACAGAGCTCTGCATTGTTGTTGTGACGGTTGGCATGCCTAGTGACTGGAACCGTAATGCGCATGTGCAAAGAGTCCGTTTTCAGAGGAACTGCATATTGCAAATTTATATGACAACGGAAACGCTGCCGTTTCCAAAAAGTTGCACTCTGGAACCCTTTTTCAAAACGTTGCGTTTTCAGGTGCCCAAAACGCCACTGTCGTGTAAACGATCGGCCAAAACACAACTAAAGTTTACCATTTTCAGTTGAAATCGTCGTCATATAAACGGGGCCAGAGTTAAGAATGATCAAGATCTAAATAATGTATAGTAGAATATGGCTTAAAACTGGATAAAAAGTCAATTCATGACAGCCTCTAGCAGACAACCACAACCTTGATGCATGTGCAAAGAGAATATGATGCCACTTAAAGTCAAAACAAATGAAAAACTACAGATTTCCCTATGTTTGAAAATTGTTGGAAACTTTTGGGAAAATACAAATACACTACGCAACAAAATATATAACACTCATCTTACATTTTTTGTTTGGAAACGTTTCATATTATATCTTAACTTAGAATACACCATTCACTAATACAGCAATATTCAAAACCTTACAACCAAACCCAGGGAAAACCTTGAAAAACAGACCAGATTTTGTTCTTCGTTTCTCTCTCTTTTTATTTCTGTGGTTGTCTCTGCGTCCTCCACCCTCCACCCCTCTCTCATGCACTGTTCATGGCAACAAAGTGGTTTGGTGTATAAAAGTGTTGCCTTCAATAACACTGCTTCTGTAGCTATTACAATGATTTACTCTGGACCATGTTCAGGCCTGAGGATCTAATTGAAAGTAAGCTAGTTTCAAACCTCTTTCAACACTGAGTTGTAAATTCACTACAATGGTCACAAATTTAGACTAAAATGGCCTTGGCCATGCAAAGTTTTGTCTCCACTGGGTGATGGTGAACAATGGAGGGAAGCAGACGCTCTTTAGAATGAGGAGAGGAGGCAAAGTTCAGAGAAGTTCATTCACATCGTTCGAGGGCTGGACTGGCAGGGATAGGATGGCTGGACATAAAGGTGTCAGCGACAATTTACTATTACAATTTGGCCATTAGGCTGAAACTCTTATCAACAGTGACTTACAATAAGTACAACAGTTCAGCATTTGTGGATCCAATAATCACAAGTAGCACAGTAATAAACAAGGGCCAGGGACAACAGTACAATGCTAAGAAGTCGCCATGAAGTGGAGGGAGGCTGGTGTAAATCAGAAGGGCAGCAGAAAGTAAGGCTGTAGCCATGGAGTCAACATTGGGGGGACCAAATCTGCCGGTGGATCCTGGGGATTTGGGTCTAAAGTCCCCTGTTTAAAACTCATATTACATCCTAGTTTTCCACTTACTCACATACATTTGAATTCAATGAAACAGACAGAGGTAAGGCCCAGTAATTATTTTACAAGTCACAATTAAGTCTCAAGTCTTTGCAATCAAGCCCCAAATCAAGTCCCAAGTCAAGACTGGCAAGTCTCAAGTCAGGTCCAAAGTCCTAAACTTTGAGTTCCGAGTCCTAAACAAGTCATAATGCACTCTTTACCTAAGTGTAGTGCCATTTTATCAGTGGAGCATTAATATATGAAATTTACAAAAATCATGAATGTTTTTTAAAAATATGTTTTTATCTGATAAAACAAGTTCGTTCGACCCAATAGCGTTGCTATGGAAACATCAGGCCCAATCTCCTGGTCTCCTTTCAGGTCGTCTTAGTGAGTAAGTGGCTCTGTTTTGAACCACAAACCCCCTTAACCACTGATTGTGTGATGCTAACACAATTAACAATGCTAAAGGGGTTTCGTAGCTCAAAATGAAGCCACTTACTCACTGTTGATACCTGGGGGGACATTAGATGCTGACAACAATGTATCACAGAAATGCTGTGTCTTCACCAGGACAGCATTACCAGTGGTAATTGCCAAATGCGCGGCACGCAAGCTAATGTTAGGTCAGACCCGACTCATGTGCTGCGCAGTGCAGAGCTAACGTTAGCTAACCAGTGGAGACTGGAGGGTGGGCCATGGGTGCTGTTTCCACTTGTTAAAGGGATAGTGCACGCAAAAATGAAAATTCAGCCATTATCTACTCACCCATATGCCGAGGGAGGCTCAGGTGACGTTTTAGAGTCCTCACATCCCTTGCGGAGATCCAGAAAGGCAGTTAGAGCTGCAGCCTACAATGAGGCTAAAAACAGAGTTCAAATGACGTTTTTCCAAACAACTTTTTATGTCTGGGCTTCAGGACACTTGGATTACGGACAAGCAATATGGAGATATTTTGTGGTTTCAGTTATGTGTTTTTGGACATTTGAATCTTGGGGCGCCGTAAGCCTCCATTAGGTGGAATTGTGTTGCTACCCCCTCTCCCCTGGGATCTCCGCAAGGGATGTGAGGACTCTAAGGCTGCCTTTACACTACCATGTCCTGATGCCCAATTCCGATTTGTTGCCTATATCCGATTTTTTTCCTGACTGCTGTTTTCATGTTCTATTCACCTTATTTTTCACTGAGACACAGAGGCAAAACAGAACACAGCCAGCTTCCTTTTTTTTTTTTTGTGCGACATTTCCGGTTCAGCACTCTTGATCACTGTGTAAATGTCCCACGGTATTTGCTACAGTGACATTACTGCGTGCATGGAAATGTTTACATTACTGAAAGCAATTTTAAGGACTAACTTCAAATATTTGAAGTTAATTGTTAAAGAATAAATCACCTGGAAAGCTGGCGCTGCTCCACATAATTTAAAAGGAAACTTAGCCTACACAGAGCGGTGGAAATGTCTGTGCAGCTGCAGACGGGTGTGGCTGGATGATTGATAGGTACATGCTGATTCGGGTGCTATCAGTGCTGATCCATGCATCACCATGGCTTAATAATCAACTCAGTCAATAAAACCAACCCGTCCTGTGTTAGGAGTGTATGTTGCTGAGAGAAAAAAAAGAAAGAAAAATAAAAAAAGATACAAAAGCAGCGTACACCTCCATATTTATTTCTCACAGTTGCACACACGTTTGGCTGGCAAGCAGAAGCGCCGTCTGTGTGTCTGTGTGCCGAGGGTGCGAGCCGCAGCTTCAGCTGCTCAGGTAGAGAGGCTGTGTAGCCCGGTGTGTTTTTTCGCTGATTCGGTTCTGCAGGTTCTCTGCTGGTACACTGGAGATGGGGATCAAGCAGTTTGTCTCACTCAGGATAGATTGTGCTTTTTTTGGTTCATAGTTTTTGATTAACATGCGATTTATTCGGCTTTCCTTCCTTTCCCTCGCTCATGAGCACGTCATCAAAATGCGCTATCATCCCATTATTCATGACGTATGACGTGGATTGCCAGGAAATTTCCGATCTGTCTGTTTAGATTACAGACCTATTGGCAGATATCTAATTCATATCCGATATATTTCCACATATGAAGGAGGCCTGAATCTGATCTGACAATATCCGATATCATGCGTTTTTTTCCTGTTTACACGTTCATGTTACAGATCCGATCTGTGCCACTTGAGAGGAAAAAATTGGAATTGGGTCACTTGAACCATGTAGTGTAAAGTAAGATTAAAACGTCACCTGAGCCTCCCTCGGCATGTTGGTGAGCCTGAATTTTCATTTTTGGGTGCACTATCCCTTTAATGCTGTTAGCTGACTGTCAGCAAAGCCAGCAGAAAACAAAATAAAAGCCAAGACATTTACATCACAAAACATTATAATTTCAGCACCTCTTAATGGTCAGTGCTTTGAAATGCAGTACTTAAGCTCACTTAATCAATAGAGCGCCACAGTAAAAGGAGAGACCTTTTGTATTTCATATCATTTTTAGTTGTTTTTTTTCTAAAAATCAACTAATTTGTTACTAAAATAATTGATGTCAGGTTATTGAAAGCAAAATTAACTGGAACTGACATCCCTCGTTACAATGTTTCATGTTGCTGTTTAGACTGACAGCAATTTAGAACCAGTTGTGTAGTGGTTGTTAGGTGGTGTACTACATGGGTAGGTTACAGAGGAGGAAGTGGGTATACTCTCCTCTATATACACCAACGGCTTTTTGGGTGATAGCTGGGTAAACCTTAAGCAGCCAGACGAGGAGGTGGAATACCCCATATACCTGTGTATACCCTCCACAACACCACTGTTTATAACAAATCAGTCAATCAGTGTGACTACATGCACCTAAATTACCAGGTTACTTAGAGAAACCAGGTTAAGCAGGTATTCAGAGAGCCTGGTTTATTTGTGTTCCTGCCTTGCTATACAACATTTTGATCTATAACGTGCTCCACAATGTTTCTGTTGTTTCATCACTGTTAAACAGTTGAATATTACCATTGAAGGTGGGCAGACTATGAATGACATCGGTGCATTACGGGTGCAGGTTTTCCCCCGTGGGTGTATCACTTTTACCTGATAGTGATAAGCCTGGTACGGAACAGAACCATACCCAAATCTTTTAAAAAGCAGCTTTAATTTCATGAACAATTTTAATCATTCATCATTAATCATTAATGCATTTTAGTATTCAAATGACAACTTCCCGTTTTGATTCTAAATTAAATGCCATATGATCTGGCCCTATTAATATTTTAACACTCAGAATCCTGTGGTTGAGTTTATATATTTTTGCTCACAGTGTCTCAAACTAGTTAGGTTTATTTTTAATTTATTTTGCTTCATCATGTATAATTGCAGCACAGTGGTGCAGTGGTTAGCATTATTCCCTCAAAGCAAGAAAGTTCCTGTGTCGAACTCCGGGTAGGGGAGCCCTTCTGTGCGGAGGTTGCATGTTTTCCCCATGTCATTGTGAGTTTTCTCCAGGTTCTGTCCACAGCCATAAGACATGCAGGTTAATTGGTGACTCTAAATTGGCGGTAAGTATGAATGTGAGTGTGAATGGTTGTCTGTTTCTATGTGTCAGCCCTGTGATAGTCTGGCAACCTGTCCAGGCTGTACCCTGCCTCTCATCCAATGTCAGCTGGGATAGGCTCCCTGTGACAGGATAAGTGGCTATGAAAAATGAATGAATGAATGGATGGATGAGGGAATGATGGAATGTATAATGACAATTCCATTGTCATTATGACATTTTTATTGTTATAATTACAGATCATGGTGATTTTACAATAACCTCCTTGTTCTCATAATTATATCAACACATTCATTCATTATGAATCTAGAAAGCGAGCCATTTCTATCTGAAAATGATTTCACGTATGTGGTTCACAGTAACAACAGTCATTGTCCAGCTAAATATCATTAAATTGCACTTTTGCAGGTCTGAGCTTAATGACTTATTGCTCTGTCAACATTTCCAGATGTAAATTGAACTAGCATTGAAGAACCAAAAAATCCAGACTCATGTCAAACCATCAACACAATCTGGATAACTCTGTGGACCACATATGCGGAACTGAGCCATGTTTACTGTGAATCTACATGCACAGTGAACAACTCTTATGATATTTTATAATAATAAGCAATTTGGATTGCAGTTATTGTTCCTTGGTGTCTTTATTAACAAAAAAAGACAAAAAGAATCCCATACACTTTATTTTACTTTATTGTTTAAAGAATATTGAACTTTTTCACCACTCATATCATCAGCTGAACTTTTTACCAGCTACACACCCTTTCCTCCAACCAAGTGATCTATTTAAACACTGCTTTTCACTGACCACTGCACCATAAACACATCTAACAGCAAACCATTAACTGCATGTTATTCTAAATGTCAGAATGTTATCTCTGACCCCACAGTAAATGTATATCCCATGCTACTGACCTACTTCCACTATTCTCCTGAAGGCTATAATAGTTCAGTGCCCTGAAACTGAACTGATCAGTATGAACTCTGTTTCACCCTCTGCCTGCTCATCTGCCAGGGTCATCAGCCCTCTGCTCTGCTTTCCCTCCTTCTATGGGTTCCAGATTTCTCTCCTATTTTCCTTTTCTCCTCACAACTTATTGATTCTGTAAGGATAATGGAATGTGTGTGTGTGTGTGTGTGTGTGTGTGTGTGTGTGTGTGTGTGTGTGTGTGTGTGTGTGTGTGTGTGTGTGTGTCAGGACCACCCACCCTCTGTGTCTACAGAGTAGATACATTAACTGTCATCAGCAAGCTTTACCTGGTGCAAATAAACCATAGAGAGCTGCTCTTTATCTCGTCATTTTCAAACACAATTAGATCACTGATGACTTCATTAAACCTTATATTTTCATTATACTTTGTGTTTATTAATTAGTGTGCTATTATCACACTGTGATTGCATATCAACATGAGTCCTACAGTAAACCTTTAAGAATTTTAATCTAAATTTTCCTTAAAGGGACAAGTCTCCCCAAAAATCCAAAAGACATATTTTCCTCTTACCTGTAGTGCTATTTATCAGTCTAGATGATTTTAGTGTGAGTTGCAGGGTGCACTAAAAAAAGACATTTGGAAAAACTCAGCAATAATGTCTCTTTCCAGATATCATGACTTGGTTACTCAAGATAATCCACAGTCCTTGTTGTGAGACGTTTCATTTAGGAACTATTTTCTTTCCATCTAACTACACTTGCCAGCCAACTCACCACACAGAAGGAAGCGTGCATCTACTCATGGACATGAGGCTCCTGCTCATGACAGTGCATAATGTTTACATCTATGGTGTCATCTGCAGCTGAGCTTTAACTTTAGCTACCTCAGTGGCACTAGGTGTAGAGTAGATGCAAGCTTCACTCTGCACAGTGGTATGATTGGTGGATGTAGTTTAGTAGAGAGAAAATATAAAAAAATCATCCCTGGAGCACTCTTTGCAAGTAGCAGATAATGTAGCCTTAAACAGAGATGTGGAGCAGGCTACAGAGCTTTGCTGTGCTCACTTCTTTCTAACTCTACACCACACACATTAATCGGTGAGCTTCAGCAGTATATTTTTGAACCTTGGAAAGAGCCAAGCTAACTCCCAGCTCATGCTTGCAGTCTTTCTGCTAATCTAGGCTAACCTGATTCCTGCTCTGTAGTTGATACAGACATTCCTGGTATCAAAATCTTTTCCACTCAAAAAATGTGAATTTGTGTTTTTCTTCAAATGGGATATAGCGATATTCTTGTTATACATTACAATTTAACCCTTTCATTTAAATGAAACAAGTAAAAACAAGATTTTTTGCAAAACAGTTTTATTAAATAAAAAGCCCAAACAATATTACATAAATCACTTAAATAGGTTGGTGTAAGATACAAAAGTTATATAAACAGACTCTACATTACATATGTACATTATCCTATAGATACACCTCTGAGCTGATTAAAGTGTTCCATGTCTGGGTATAGTGCCTCTCGTTTAGTTTGTTCAAACAAATCATATACAAATCCAATGTATTAACATCATAATATAAAATGTAAAATACGTTCTTGAGTCATCTACAATATGTACAATCCATGTCATGTCATAAAATCTACATTGACATAAGTCCAAAACATCAGGATAACGAACATATTTTTCGTTCATGTGAAAATGTGGCCTTTGATCAGTTTCTTTTTAGAGCACCGAGAATTTCCAAAAATTTCCCAAGTAGCTGTATTTTACTGTGGTTTCATGTGGATTTGGAGGTAAAACACAGCTAATCTGAGACTTTTGGGAGACCTCATAAGTCACTCTACACTGGCTTTAGGAAACTAATCATTATTTCGGTTTAATTTTGTTCATAGCTGGTAAATTTGGTTGGCAGATTGTCCACAGGATAGACAGTAGGTCCTGTTTTCATGGTGGGTGGCCCATTTAAAAGAGTCCAGTGACACTTTGTAACCACTTCCACAAGGAAGATCTTCAGCAGAACCTTGGCAAACTCTTTCCCCACACACATCCTGGAGCCCCCTCCGAACGGGATGTACTGGAATCTGGAGGAGTCGGCCGAGGGTTTGGTCATGAAGCGCTCTGGCTGGAAGTCTTCCTTGTTGGGGAAGATCTCTGCCACATCATGGGTGTCACAGATGCTGTAGATGACGTTCCAGCCTTTGGGAATTTGGTAACCCTGAAGATGTGATGGAAAATTGTCAGTAAGCAGACAGTTTGATACAGGTTTTCAGATGGGTCTCTTCAGTCTGCCATTTACAGATTTGGTTTCAGAGATCTTTGTTAACTTACATTGAGTTCAAAGGTCTTGAGGGCCACTCTGAAGCCTCCAGGAACAGGAGGGTTGATCCGTAGAGTCTCTTTAATGACACAGCCTGTGTATTTTAACTGCTCCAAGGACTCAATGTTCAGACTGTGGAGGTCCATCCCCTGCTCCTCCTGAAAACAGAGACAAATTTGCATGTGAGGAAAAGTGGAGGTAAGTATTAACCAAAGTGTAATGATAGTTGGTGAGCAATGGGATAGTGCTGGCTGTTCATTGAACTGGTTTCAGAATAGTGATTTTATATACAGTAATAATCATAATGATTGAATCAGACCACATACTGAAAACCATCTATTCATACTTCACTTGTTTGCTGGCCTTACAACTTAAGACAAGCCTTGTTACACAGCAACTCAAAGCACATTAAGAAAATCAAACACTGTTCACCTGACCTGGCTTCATGATCTGGCTCCTGATCTGGGTTTAACACATCTGACACTAATTAGCTTTAAAAAGAAAGCTTCAGTGTGAACTACTACAACCTGATCTACAGAAATACTGGAAATGACCTGGACGTCTTTACACCACCTTACATAGTGGTGGCACATTTAATGTGTTAAAATGACGTGCCCGCACCACGGAAACATTGCCAATGGAAAGACAATTAGGATCCTTGGTCGTGGTGGACACACAAACTCCCTGGTTCAACAACTCATGCAATGGGCAATGGTTACTGTTACAGGTTGTATAAAGAGCAGAGTGGAGGTAGGTTGGGGTTGAGGATGGGTCAGATCACAGGAATTTGACCCAGGAGACAGCTGTTTGTGTCCCATGTGAAACTAAAAGTCAACACTGAGTTATTTTGACCTTACATACTTTACATACTGTCTGCTCAGTTGTCATGGAGATAGCCCAGATATCATCGCGTGAGTGAGTTTGACAACTTAGCAAACTGAATTTGACAAGGCGACCATGAGATGGGGTTGAAAGCTCACGAAAAAGGTAGTATGTAGATTCTGAGTGAAGACATTTTTCAGGCGACCACTGTTTGCAAGGTCAGGGGTTACCTTTTCCTGCTTGTGCTTAAAAATTAGACATGACTATTCATTGTATTATTTTTCGTAAAATGGTCACATGAATGAGACAAACAGTAATTTACACTAGATTGTGTGTTAATGTTCAGCAAAAAAACAAACAAACAAAGAAAAAACAACCTTTCCAACAGCCACTATTAAGAGTCTTGAAACAACAGCATATAGAAGTTAAGTTGTGCAGTGGAATTACCTTGTCCATCAGTTCCTGCCTCAGTTTATCCACAACTTCAGGGTTCAGGCCCAAGAACATGACCAGAGAGGTGGCTGTGCTGGCTGTGGTTTCATGGCCTCCAAACAACAGCTCTGTAGCAGACTCCTTAATAGCCTAGACACAGCAATACAGACAAAAAGAATGGTTCAGGCCCTAACCAAGACAGTGTATTTTATTAGAAGGATAGTGTGGTTTTTTTTTTATATGTGTAGTTGGACAAAGTGGATGTGCCCAGATAATGTCTCTACCTGCATGCTGAATGGTTCCCCGTTCTTCTTGCTGTTGTCTATGAGCTGCTGCAGAGCGTCTCTGTGTTTGGACTCCTTGTCTGACTCCTGAACCTTCTTCTTGATGTTCTCTTCTATCTTAGAGTGGATGAAGTTCCTTGCCTTCAGACCCTGGAGGACAGGAAGATAGCAGGGGGTGTCGGGATTGACAGAGGATGGGTGGAAAAAAGGAGGGAAGGACAAGTGGAGGGCAGAGGAGAAAAACAATGTCAGAAGATGAATTGGACTGACGCTTGTAGTCACTTGTTACTGCATATCTACATACAGACACATTCATTTATCAACCATTTCACTTTGCTGCTTGCCTCATGTGATGTGCTTGTTTTGACTTAAAAAAGGACCTTACCAAGTTATTGAATGTTTTGTGCTATTTACTACAGTCCATTTACACTACAGGCAGCCATTTTCTTCCTTTCATTTACTAGTTAACCTAGATTAATTTGCTTGAGTTAGGTAATGCTCCACAGTGAAAGATGGCTTTTTCTGCATACGTTTACATGTGGTTCATATAATATGAACAATCAAAAAGGTATGGTCCTTCAACTTTAACGCTAACATTACTCAGTTAATTAAACTATTCATAATCACAACTGACAGTCATGCATCTACACGTGTTGTCTCACCGTTAATTTTACAATTTGATCCACATCTTAAAAAGGTTAGATAAAGAAAGCACAGCTGTAAGGCAGTGTGTTCATCTCTTACCCTGTACAGTCCACTGAAAGGCACGTCGATGGGCAGAGAGAACAGATTTTTGATCATTTCCTCGAAAGCTTCCACCAGCTGCTGCTCATCCGTCTTGATCTGCTCCGGCTCGAAGCCCAGGAGGATCCTCATGGCAATGCGGAACATCAGCCGCTTCATCTCTGGGTAGACCAGTACGCAAGAGTCCTTGGCCACCCACTCCCTCACTGCAGCCCGCACCTCCTCCTGAATGACGGGGACATAGAGCTCCAGAGCCTCGGTGGAGAAAGCTCTCATGATGGCCTGGAGGAGGACATACCATTAACCTTATAAATTTCTCACTTTCTTATTATGTTGTCTTAGTACACTACAAACATCTCATTTTCAAGTAATGTATTCATAATTCAGCCCTTAGTTTATTTTTCTTTGAGCAAGGGAAACAGTCTGTCAGTACATTATAAATATTTCAAAGTGCCAATCTATTCATTTCAAGCATTTTCAAAAGTCAAGTGAGATTTGTCTGGACTTCAGTGCAGTTACTTGCACTTCTATTGTACTGTATTAATATGCAGATACTACTTTATGTGAAATCCTTAAAATAAAGTTGTTTTGACTGAGAAATGTTTTAACTGTAGAAGCAGAGTTTTTCACTTGCGTACAGAAAATTAAGTGTTTAAACTCCAATGATCACAAATGACTCTGGCTACTTATTTGATCAGTGATTATCAGACACAGTATTGAAAAGATTATTTGTTACTTAATGAATTTAAACACTTACAACGATTATGGTAGTTGCAGTGATCCCTAAAATAAATTAAGATCAAGCAAACAAGCAAGAGGAAGAAAATAATATTTGCTTCTCATTTTACTGACAAATCTATCAAATATAGATTTACTTTAAGTAGACAACAGGGTATGTTTATTATTTGAAGAGTTAATAGTCGTTTCAAACTCTGCTGAGCAAATGGTAACGCAAAAGTAGATCATGTATCCACTTCCGAGACTGTAGTTTCACATCACACTGAAATTAAAACAAGGAGGCTTTCAGATGAAATCCTAACTTACCTTTTTCTTAGTCTTGTGTTGCGCTCCGTGCACGTTGGACAATGTATCCGAGCCCAGGATGGTGCGCACAGAGGCGGGCCACTGCACGGACACGAGCCTGTGCTCCCCCAGCAGAATCTGCCTGACGTTATCCGCTCCGGTCACGCGCACCGTGGGATTCCCGAAGAGGTGTGTGCGGTAGATGTAACCGTACTTCTGCCGTTTCATCCGCAGAAACTTTCTCCTCTGCAAACATGGATAAGCATACAAACCAGTGCAAAACCATGAATAAACTGACACTGATACAGCTCTGTAGATCATACAGATAAAACCTACACACAACGCAAAATCTGAACAACAAATAAAATGTAAACATCAATGTTTAAAATTAACAAACAATACAATGATCACTAATTCACAGATTGTAATTTTAAAATTGGATTTAGCCGTCTTGTAATGGTACACTTCAACTAAAATTGCATATTGACGCAAATCTAATAAATTTTTTAACCATGTAGATGCCATAACTGTCGCATGGAAGTGCAGAAAGTTAAAACCAGGGCTATTTATCTACCAACATGAGAACGGACAAACGCCATCGAAGTTTAACTCGCATTTCCTCTTGGTGTCAGGAGCATCCTCATCCACGTGTGGGTGTGTGAGAGTAGCACTCAGTAAGTGAGGTGCGTTTACCTGGAGAATGAGCTGCAGCGTCTCTCCAATGAAGGGTAAGCCCATGGACCCGGGGGGCAGCGGGCTGGGGCAGCTCTGGTCTCTGCCTCGGATCATGTAAACCTCCCACAGCTTCAGCGCCACCAGAAACAGCAGGATGGGAAGCACGATGGTGCACAGAAAGGTGGCGAGCAATGTGTTCAGAGCCATGTTAGCAGCGGCGTCTTGTTGGAGGAGCGGTGCAGTTCAGGTGAAGCTCTCTGTCAGCTACGGAGACTGCAGGCTGCTCACCCAGCGCTTTTTATAGGCTGCCAGGACTGCGTGCAGCCTGTTACCTTCTCCTCCCTCAGATAAATTAGTTCACTCAAAGTTCATCTTTAATTGTGGGTGTCGTTCGGCCCCGCCTCCGGCCTGTACTGGCTGACTTGCCTCGCCATTTGTTCCAGGGGCCGCATCCTTAATCCCTACCTCCTGTTGCACGCAGACAATCCGCGGCGGATTTCACTGAGAAAAGGTGATGATTCCCTCCGAGACAATGGAAGCGCGTCCCAAGACGCCTTTGTTGGCACTACGGCAGCTAGTTTACACACTCATTACCTTGGCTTAAGCCCTGCTTGTGGGATCAGTAATGATGCCTGCAGGGCGGCCTGTATTCAAGAGCAAAAAGCTTTTTAAGCAGCACATTTTCAGATGCTTCAGCAAATGGAAAAGAGGCTCCGGGTTGAGAATGTCTTAATCCTTCTCCCCTTGGGTCCCACTGGTCTCAGCATACTTTCCATTTTATTCATTTTGTTTTTTAGATGCATGGAAACACACTTTTAATCATGGGTTGCAGATGCACACAGATTTCAGCATGTTGCTGGATCAAATCTGATCCATCTCTGTTGCCTTCTGCTGTCTCAGTATAACAATGAGACAGCATCTGACTATGAGAGATGAAATGATTAACACCTTGCTGGAAAGCAGCGTTGCCCTCTGCTTGACTCCGGGCTTCTATCAGTCTGCTTTCAGATTGAACCTCTTCCTAATCTACAGGAAGACTTTGACCTGCTCTCCCTGTCCTACCGCATGTGTGTGTGTCTGTGTGTTATAAAAATGATATCTCTCTCGGTGGGTTCAAACTTGGGTCAGTAGAGACAGGCGGAGGGACGCGCGCACACACGCACATGCACGCACAAGGTTATCCCCGGGCTACGCCGCATGAAAAGTAAACACCGAGCGGAGAAGGCGCTCATCTGCCGAGCCACCACATCCTCACTCTGCATTTGGCCTCTTGTTTTTTACGAGCTGCCATAACGACAGGACGTGTGTTTATGTGTATGTGGCAGGGCCTATCGGTCAGTCAGAGGGAGACAGTTTGGCTGCTGCTTTTACGGCGACACATTACATGGACGGATCTGTCTGTTCTGGCTGACCGTGTACGTTTTTAAAAGAGTGCGCCCTGAGGTTCACCCCGGTGGGAAGGCACGGCAACTATCACCATTACAGTCACACAAAAGCCTGGACATATAATCTGATCTCCCATCATGGCTTGGATGTAAAACTCCATGACTTTTATTTTGACTTTCTGCTAATTATAAGCAGGGCTGTAACACTGGGGACATGTCTGATTTTTTTTTCGGGGCAATTAGGGTTTCAACAGATAGACTTACTCAAGGGCCAACATTAATGAAATGAGTAAATGCACGGTTTATTATTTCTCCACCAGAATTTCATTCCTAGCAGCTTGGGGAATTAGACGTAACACCTAGGGGGGCCTGGGGCAAAGTTTTGTTTTGTGGCCCCAACAGACCTCCACTTCCTTTCACTCTCTTATACCCCCTTTTCCACCAAAATAAGCACATCCTGGGGTTTTTTTTTAAAAAAAAATAGGCTGCAAAAATAGGCTATACAGGCTATACACTGCCTTGCCACTGCCAGTAGATCAGAGCTGTGTACATGGCTCTGCAGCAGACAAGTATAGCAGGGTTTACACTTCTGCACTGAATGACACAGTAATCTATGCTGCAGCCTGACCTGCACCTCCCCAGAAATGTAACTACACATCACCGCAACGCAGACCTCCTTCATATTTTTGTAAGCTGAAAACCATTTCCCTCAATAGAAAGGAAGCTTTTATTTACTTTAATTTCAAAAGATAACAAACAATAAATGTAGTATTTGTTGGGAAAATGTGTCCAGCAAAAGGCAAGTTTTGTCTGTGAATACTGTAAGTTATAATGAGGTTTAATGTGTGTTTTGGGTGTGTTTTGAATCAACTCAACTTTACAGCACTTCAGAGAAATCCACCACCAACTAGTGTTTTGGAGATGTAACTGCAAAGTAACACAGACACACCACCACACAAGTATAAATGCTCACAATGGTGTAGACATAGACGTAGACTCTGTTTACAAGTCATTCTTTTTACTTAATGCTTCTAAGTGATCACTATGTCAAATTTCCCTATATTCACAAACCTCAGATAGTTTATTTAGGTGCCCACTTTTTCCTCTCTGGAATTCATCTTAGATTATGTGACATTCAATCAAGAACAACAGAATATTTAATATGAATACTGTTATTTTGATTTTATGTAATTTTCATCTGTTTCAGGGAAGCTTTAAGGACTTTAATGTGTGAGCTCTGAAACCTCTGAAGGTCTAGTGATAAAAAATGCCAAATGTATTTAGTTAACAGGATGTGGTATTGAAAACTGACAACATCATCAGGGACAGTATTTATGTACTAATCCTTGTTTACTGTCTGTGCTCAGACAGACAGCAGTGGATGATGCATGTTCAGGGTGAATGGGTTTCCAGCTGGTCATGCTGTAGCTGGCGAGTTTTTCTCATCACAGTGTGAATGTGTGAAACAGGATTCTGCTGTTCAGGTGTGATAAAGCAGGAAGGAGGAGGAGGAGGAGGAGAAGGAGGAGGGGATGGCTGGGTGAAGGGAGGTTCAAGTGTGGAGAATGATTCCTAGGTCTGCACCTCGCCTTGTTACTCCATAAACTCACCATAAACCTGCTGATCACCTGCTGGACTCACCTGAAAGAATCACCAGAAACCTTCACCTTTATGGTTGTCACATGCACAGTTCAGGAACACTTAAATTGCAATTGACAGTATCTCAATTGTGTTTTTACCAAGACCGTATAACATTTTTTACTTATAGACTGAAAAAGTCATCTAATTTGCAGAATGCAATGAAATGACAACATTCTCCCCAAAGGATGAACCTTTTCACTAAATGAACTTTCCTCTAGCACTAGCAACATGACAAAATATCACAAATAGTTTAGAATTGATTAGTATTATTACAAGGGGAAAACATTGTAGCATTTGTAACATTTACAACAAGTAAAAGTCTTTATTCACAAATTTCCTTATTGATACATGAATAATTGTTACATATCAAAGTAAAAGTATTCATTCTGAAATTACTGATGTGTTTACAGGTCGCAGCATTCTGGTGGACGTCTTCATTTATTATTAGGTAGGCCTATAGTTTACACCAAAATATCATATTTATGAGCTTATCATGTATTTTATATATTCCATAGAACATAGTACAGCTGTGCATAACTTACTGCATTGGGCAAAATATAGTTACTCTGAAATTCAGTAGAGTAACAGTATAGATAGAGTATATAGAAATAAATTGTCACTTATCAGTAACATTAAACTGTAATTAAATATAGTACCTGTGTAAATGTATGTAGTTATTTCCAACACTGTTGAGATGTGGAAAGGTCAGGCAGCGTGTCTCTGTTCCATAACAATTACAGCTGATAAACTGATGACGAATTCACTCAGCTATCTGTTAATGTGTTGACTGTTATCATTACTCATACAAAACACACACACACACACCTGTAAAGAGCGCGCATTCAGCACAAGTGCAGCGGCGCGTGCACACGTGTTTGTATCTCTCCTCCCCCAGCTCGCATGCTGGCTGACCTGCTTGTAACCCTGACATTTCAGTGAACTCTCACGCTCAACCAAGTTCACTGTCCATCAAACACACACACACACAGAGAGAGAGGGAGGGAGGGAGGGAGAGAGGAGAGAGAGGGTGAAAACAGATAGAGAGAGAGGAAGACAGAATAGATAGCGAGAAAGTATAGAGAGAGAGGGAGAGAGAGAGGAAAAAAAGAGAGGTTGGGAAAAGAGGCTTTGACCTTTAACCCCCTTTAGTAAAACATGTCTACCAAGCACAACTTAGAGCATTTTACAAAAATGCTACAGCAAATATGTCCTTTTGCATGCCCCTATGGCAGATAAAACTTGATAAAATGCCCTCTATGGTGGCCCAATGTACAAGAATATGTTTTAAAGTGCCTTCTAGGGTGCGCTTCCAGTGGAGAGAATTTCAATTTCAATTTCAATTTTATTTATAAAGCCCAATATCACAAATACAATTTGCCTCACAGGGCTTTACAGCATATGACATCCCTCTGTCCTTTAGACCCTCACAGCGGATAAGGAAAAACTCCCCAAAAAAAACCCTTTACTGGGGAAAAAAAACCACGGTAGAAACCTCAGGAAGAGCAACTGAGGAGGGATCCCTCTTCCAGGACGGACAGATGTGCAATAGATGTCGTACAGAACAGATCAGCATAATAAATTAACAGTAATCTGTATGACACAATGAGAGAGAGACAGAGAGAGAGAGAGAGAGAGAGAGAGAGAGAAAGAGAGAGAGACAGAGACAGAGACAGAGAGAGAGATGCAGGACATCCTCGGTAATGACAGTGGCTTACAACAACATTCATGAAAGTAATAATATTGTCGGTATAGTTCTGGCTACTGTGGTACAATATGTTGAAAGTATATATTAGTATCTGGCAGTATACATGTATGATAATAATCATATGTGTATAATAACAGTAGAAGTATGACTAATGACTAATGATGGCAGCAGCAGCAGCAGGAGGCATCTGGCAGGACCACGGCAGCAGCACAACCACACACGTCACGCTATCCAGGCACCGCTGCAATACGAGTTAACCTGAGAGACAGTGGAGCACAAAGGCTCCGGAGAAGAAGCTGAGTTAGTGACATCCAGAATGGCCGAGTTAACAAGATGCAGTAATAGGATACGAGAGAGAGAGTGAGAGAGAGAGAGAGAGAGAGAGAGAGAGAGAGAGAGAGAGAGAGAGAAGGTGCCCGGTGTATTATAGGTGGTCCTCCGGCAGACTAGGCCTAAGTCAGCCTAACAAGGGGCTGGTACAGGGCAAGCCTGAGCCAGCCTTAACTATAAGCTTTATCAAAGAGGAAAGTCTTAAGTCTAGTCTTAAATGTGGAGACGGTGTCTGCCACCCGGACCGTAACAGGAAGATGATTCCACATGAGAGGAGCCTGATAGCTGAAGGCTCTGGCTCCTGATCTACTTTTGGAGACTTTAGGGACCACGAGTAACCCTGCGTACTCAGAACACAGAGTTCTGGTGGGATAATATGGCACTATGAGCTCTCTGAGATATGGCGGAGCTTGACCATTTAGAGCTTTATAAGTTAACAGTAGGATTTTAAATTCAATTCTGGATTTTACAGGGAGCCAGTGCAGAGAAGCTAAAACAGGAGAAATATGATCTCGTTTCTTAGTTCCTGTTAGTACATGTGCTGCTGCATTCTGAATTAGCTGGAGAGTATTTAATGATTTACTAGAGCTACCTGATAATAGAGAGTTACAGTAATCCAGCCTTGAGGTAACAAAAGCGTGGACCAATTTTTCTGCATCTTTTCGGGTCAGGATAGGCCTAATTTTTGCAATATTACGCAGATGAAAAAATGCAGTCTGTGAGGTTTGTTTTAAATGAGAATTTAAAGACAAATCTTTGTCAAATGTTACTCCGAGGTTTCTTACGGTAGTGGTAGAGGCCAGAGCAATGCCATCGAGAGAAACTATGTCATCAGATAAAGAGTCTCTGAGTTGTTTGGGGCCAAGAACAATAACTTCAGTTTTGTCTGAATTTAACATCAGGAAATTGGTGCTCATCCAGGTTTTTATGTCTTTAAGGCAGTTATGAAGTTTAGTTAATTGATTACTTTATTCTGGCTTCATCGATAAATACAACTGTGTATCATCCGCATAACAATGGAAATTTATAGAGTGATTTCTAATGATGTTGCCTAAAGGAAGCATATATAGAATAAATAGGATTGGTCCGAGCACAGAACCTTGCGGAACTCCAAAACAAACTTTAGTACGTATGGATGATTCATTATGAACGTCAACAAACTGAAAATGATCAGATAAATAAGATTTAAACCAGCTTAGTGCAGAACCTTTTAGGCCAATTAAGTGTTCCAGTCTCTGTAGCAGAATGTGATGAGGTGTCCCTTAGGGAGCCCATCAAGTACAGAAAATGTAACAAGGTACCTTCTAGGGAACCCTTCCAGTGGACAAAATGGGATGGAGTCTCCTCCAGGAAGCCCTTCCAGTGGAGAAAATGTAAAGACGTGCCCTCTAGTGTGCCCCTCCAGTGGAAGAAATGTGATGAAGTGCACCCCAGGGTGCCCTTCTAGTAGGGAAAACATGATGAAGTGCCCACTAGGTTACCCTGGAGAAAATGTGAAAGGGTACCCCTTCAGTGGAGAAAATGTGATGGGGTTTACCTTCCAGTGGAGAAAAAATGAAAGGGTACCCCTTCAGTGAAGGAAATTTTATTAAGTGTCCTCTAGGGAGCCCTTCCAGTGGAGAAAACGTGACAGGGCACTCTTTCATTGGAGAAAATGTGATGAACTGTCCTCTAAAGAGCCCTTTTAGTGGAGAAAATGTGATGAATCACTCCTTAGGGTGCATTTCTAGTGGAGAAAAACATGAATGGGTGCCCTTTCAGTGAAGAACATGTGATGTATCACTCTTTAGGGTGCACTTCCGGTGGAGAAAATGTGACAGGGCACCCTTTCAGTGGAGAAAATATGATTAAGCGCTCTCAAGGGTGTCCTTCAATAGGGGAAACATAGTGAAATGCCCTCTGGGATACCCCCTTCAGTGGAGAAAATACAGTGTACTCCAGGGTGCCATTCCAGTGGAGAGCACTGATGAGGTGGCCTCTAGGGTGCCCTTCCAGTGTAGAAAATGTGAATAAGTGCCCTTTTAGTGGATAAACCGTGATGACGGTTTCTCAAGGGTGTCCCTCTATTGGAGACAATGTGATAAAGTGTCCTCTAGGGACCCTTCCAGTGGATAAAATGTGATGAAATTTCATATAGGGTGCTCTTCTTGTGGAGAGAACATAAATTAATGCCCTTTTAGTGGAGAAAACATGATGAAGCGCGCTCCACGTTTTCCATCCAGTGGAGAAATTGTGAAAAAGTGCCCTTCACTGTAAGGATCTGGATGTCATGCCATCATTGTGGCCCCCTTTCAGGATAGGTCTCTGGATGCCATGCCTTGATGTTCTTGTGTTTCAAATACATGGGCCAGATGTGGCACCTCTCCCTTCTTTTTGTATCTTTCATGTGCATTGGAAATAAGGCAACATTATTTCAGCATGTCCATCAAAGGTCCATTGGTGTAAAGCAGAAATCTCTCCACAATATGGTTGTGACTCTCCTCCTCCTTATGATCAGACAACAGGACGATCTTAGTATCCATGGTGTTATTGACACCATGCAACGTCTCAAACTTCACTGGGCTGTTGAACCATGCATACATCAAACTCACCATGATGTCCATGTCCTTGGATGCCACACTGTCCTTGTGGCCAGTGCCATGGACAAAATGTGAATGGGTGCCTTTTCAATGGAGGTAACATAATGAAGCCTTCTCTCGTGTGTCCTTCTTGTGGAGACCCACACAGACTGCAGGGTATTAAGACAATAAAGATAACACACAATGGCAATCAGTCAATACATGATGTACAGACTCAAGCGTGACACACAGCCCTTCCCCACATTAGGATATAGTTCTGCCAGAAAAATATTTGTCACCCCTGCCCTGAAGATCCTATTTAAAATCTGCCACCTGCCCCTGCTCCACTCTAGGACCTCACAACAACAACAACAACAACAACAACAACAAAGCTCCACTGTTCCTCCAGTTCACTTTTTCTGCAGGACCAACTCATCATCTGCGTAGGTAGAGACAACTGTAGGTGCCTTAAAAACAAACTCCACCAGCTGTGAACAGGGGGTTGTGTCACCATTTTAAAGCTGTACTTATGAATACTTTTTTAAATTAACAGATCAAATGATAATGTCTTGTTTGACAGGTGTTGCTTGTAGTGACAAACCCACAGATTCCACCAACTCTGCAGTTCCCCTCAGCTCTGAAAGCCTTATAGCAACTTGCAGCTCATCGTTTTGATTTTATGCTCTGCACCTTTGCAGTTTTGGTATTTCCAGCAGCAGCAAGCAATTTTGAGTGAAAACAAATTGCATACTACCTGCTCAGCTGCAAACAGAAAGCAGACACAGGAACAAACTAGCTGGGTTCACAGTGTAAGATTGTGGAGGATTTAGTGGCATCTAGCGGTACGGAGTGCACATTGCAACCAACTGAAATTGTTTATGAGGTTTTTACTGTGAGCCAAGTTATCTGCGGTTGTCTTCCTCTTAAAATCAAACTGACCAGGTGATTTAAACTGGTAAAAAACACTGAATACAGCAGTTTCACATTACATATTAGTGTCCAATGGTGTTTGGTGCTTAACAGATGGGCTGCTAGCCCAGTGTGTCCACCCTTTTTCTTTGATAGCTTAATGTAATGTAGTCCAAATGTAATACTTTTCAACAAAGGGCATCTGTGTGAGGTTAGAAAATAAAGCTCCACCATGGTAATGTTAGTTAGCTAAAGTTAGGCTATGTATAGGTAATATATCATATAGGGAATGCTAACGCTAGACTTGAGTAGGTAGCAGTTATGTTACGATAAGTGGACCAGTGGATGCTCAGTGTGAGAAGACAGAACTGGACTCTGACAAAACTTCACGTCTGTGATGTAAACACTTAGGAACTCATCCTTTCAGCGCTGACCTCAAGGTACAGAGACCTTTTTATATAACTCATAAAAAAATCAAGCAATTTACTGGTATAAATTGCTGGAGTACTGATCATTATTAAGTATGATACAATGTACAGAAGACTGTGTTTTTTTATTTAGGACTTTTGCTCACCTAACACTGTAAGTCCACAAAAGGTAGTTATTCTTCAGCTGAAGCAGATATTCATGCACCTATCCTGTCAAGCTGGTATATGTATATGATTCATTGTGATCCACCATGTCTTAACAAAAGTGTTTGTCTTTTACTGTAATTCAAAATGTATTCACACTGTGAAAACTTGGACTTAATTTCTGCTGTTGTTAGACAACTGACGGAAGAAGTAACGTTTTAAAAAACATAATTATTTAAAAATTAAATGGGAATCAAGTGATGGATCAGCTATAGCACAGCCACCACATACACAGGTGAAGGTATTTCCTAATTTGACATTCAAGGGGTCCTCTTCAGGAAACAGCTGGAAATGGCCAAACTGGATGTGCACCCAGGAGCAAAATGTGACTTCTGTATTAGATGTGTATGGAGTATGGAGTATGTATTAGGCATACAAACTCTATTGTGAGTCATGAAGATTTGACAATTAGATTTCAATTACAAAGCAGTTGGGTTTAGCAATTCATATCATATGTCCTGGTATGTTTTTTCATTTGATCAGGGCCTGTAGGATGTCAGTGTGGTACAGCTTATGAACATTAGTTTTATTCCAAATTACAGAAATTGCAATTGAAAAAAGGTGTTAAATGCCTTTGTAATTTGTTTTTAGGCCCTGTTTATACGACAACGATTTCAACTGAAAACGGTAAACTTTAGTTGCGTTTTGGCCGATCATTTACACGTCAGCAGTGTTTTGGGCGCCTGAATACGCAACGTTTTGAAAACGGGTTCCAGAGTGTAACTTTTTGGAAGTCATGTAAACTTGCAATATGCAGTTCCTCTGAAAACGCAGACTTTTCACACATGCGCATTACGGTTCCAGTCACTAGGCATGCCGACCGTCACAACAACAATGCAGAGCTCTGTTTGTGCTGCTCACCCTGTTGATTTGAAGTGTAGATCTGTTACTGTAGCAACTCCACCTCATCGTCCATCTAGACAAAGTTATCTCTGTGCATGCTTTCACCATTGTGTCTTCTTTGCTTTGGTTTGTAATCACCGCGTTGTAGAGGAAGGCGCTTCAGCGCAGGCACATGGCGTCATGCCGTGGTGTTGCTTTGCAACTTTACACTGCCACCAGTTGGCCTGGCATGCATACTACAGCATTTCCAGTAGATTTTGTGGCTCCATGTGGACGGAGATTGTTTTAATAACGTCGTCATATAAACGCAGAAGTTTTTTAAAACGCAAAGTTTTAGAGAAACCATCGTCGTCTAAACAGGGCCTTAGATAAACCCATCGTTATTAAACACTACTGAGTGCATTTTTCAGTAACTACAGAACGCTCGTCTGGTTTATTTCAGATTTTCTGTATGCCTCGTATTTCGATATGTTAAGACACTTTTGTGAATTAGTGTTTTTCAGTTTCATAATAAATGTCAGAAAAAATACATCAGAAAGCACAAACTGTAATATCTGTTGTTTTATCCTTCATTGTCAAATGTTCAAGGGTGGCAGCATTTGTTCTATCATTTATGTTGTTGATTAATGGAGTACTTATTATACTATATATCATTTTTATATATATATATGCCAATATATCTCCCTAAATCCTACACACTGGACCTGTAATTCCCCTGCTATGAGTTACTATAAATATGGAAAATGATACAACTGCCCCTGGCCTCCCCTAATCTTTCTTTAATGGCTCTATGTGCTGAAGAATACTTCAGTTAGATGAGTAGGCCTGCATTTACACTGATTTACAACACACTTTATGGTAACTGCTCTTCTGAACTTCTGGGGTTTGTAGTTTGAGGTGCAAATCTGAGGTGCATTCCCAGTGGGAGGAGGTCAGTCAAGAGTGTCAGGCTGCTGGTTCAGCCCGGGGTCACACTCTTTCTCTACTGACATCATTCTGTGTGTGTGTGTGTGTGTGTGTGTGTGTGTGTGTGTGTGTGTGTGTGTGTGTGTGTTTCACTGTAGAAACTCTGTCGGATTCAATAGGACAGAGTGAAAAATGAATTCAAATAACTAGCCAAATGACATTGCTAGGTAATAAAGGTTAGACCATCCCTCCACAATTTGCTAAGAGTCCAGAGATACTAGAGCAATGTTTTCACCTGAGTAGTTTCAATAGAACATTCTTAGGGAAAGACTGAGCTCTTCCCAAGACCTTGTTCCATTTATCAGTACTGATACTGCAGCCTAGATCCATAATACAATCTGATTTCAAAGCTTGAAAATTGGGTGTAAGTTTACCAATAGCTTTTTTTTATTATTATTATTAAATTGAGATATTAAGTAAGCATTCATCAAACCTTACACAGGAAATAACTGCATTCTTCCACTGGATGTACCTGCACCAAGTTAAATGAAATGGGGGGATTGCTGAACTTATATCTGTGAATACTTAGACCATTTATTGTCATTGATTTCTTAATCTCATGCCATCTTATAGATGCAAGGAAGGAACATTCATTAGCCTTGAGAAGATAAAAGAGACTGAGATACCGTCACTATAATACTGGTCCATGTGCAGGTCAGACAATGTGAATGTGTTTTCCGGGACCTCCTCCTCTGTCTGCCTGCCGTATTGTTGAAGAGAATGTAAAAGCTGTTTACTGCCTTGTAAAGTGTTTGATCCCTGCTCTAAAATAATTGTCACTCCTGCTGACATGCAGGAAGGAAACCCCCCCTCCATTCTTTCCCATGCATTGACACAGGAATGTAATGTCTGCTGGTTTCACCCGCACAAAATTACCCAGAGTGCAAATGTGAAGTTATTATAGAATTAGAGGACCTGAGCCGCTGGTGTCAGGACAACAATCTTATCCCTTAAAGGGAAAGTTTAAGTTTTAAGATATTTTGAAGTGGGGTTGTATGGGATATTATCCATACTCAGTGTTCCCGGTTTGGAGAAGCAGGCTGGATTTCCACATGGAAGCTAAGCACTGTATTGCTGTGGATGGGGGCCAGCATCAAAATGTATTTTAGCCACCTAAAAAAAACAATAGCAGATAGAGTATATGCTATATTGAGAGTATTTTCACCACTTTCTTTCTGTCAGACAGCCTGTTCCGAGGGGAAGCTGTTAACACCTTCAGCTCCCAATTTATACTCTCGTCAAGTCACAACACTTTATTGACAAAAAGTCATTTTAACTTGCTGAACACAGGAGCTGCTGGCCTACTGCTACTTCAGTCAGTTAGTTAAGTCCTGTTTCCACCAAACACTTTCAGTATAGTACCTTTGGAACTAAAAGTAACCCTTCAGACATGGTACCAAGGCCCTAGATCCATGTTGCGTTTCCTCCACAAACAGTACTCTTAAATGTGGGTGGGGTTGTTGTCACTCACTGCTCCATCCAGCACTCACTGTATTTGCTCATCACCAGTGACACAGATAGAAGTCTGCACCTCATTTATCTTCCACAGAGCGAGGTTTCATGCCAATATTTCAGAACAAACTAGAACAGACTGCAGTGAGAGTCTGAGATATCAAAAATAGTGAATTTGCGCAACACTTTTTTTTAAATCTCCAAGTGAGGATTAGGATATAGGCAATTCACATAATCTGGCCAAAATTCATATATATTTTAAACTCTTGAGGATCCACTCATTACAAAAAGTATATGTCATCCATGAGAGACAATAGAAACTAATGGAATGGTCAAAGTTGTCATATTAAAATCTAAGGTGTATTAATGAATGAATGAATGAATGAATGAATGAATGAATGAAGTTTGTTCTTTTCTCAGCCCACAAAGCATCCTTTCATTTAATAGTTGTAGTTTACTAATGTATGAAAAATTTGCCTCAGTATGAACAGTGGTTACATAAGATTCAAAACCAGCCACAACTCAGCCCTGAGCAACAGTGACCATCCTCTATAGACCAATCAATGGACTACAGTATTTTTAGCTCCACCTTTTAGTACCCAACAGAGGGGTGACCAAAAACGGGGACTGTAAGGAACGGTTCCATTGGCACTATCCACAACTTTTCACCATGGAAATGAAAAAAATGCTTACTGAACTTAACTGCACTGAACCAAACCAGACTACTTGGTGGAAACGGGTCTGTAGTTTGTGTTATTGTGTAACTTTCAGCAATGTTAAATCACTGTTTTTCTAAACAGAGTCTGGCGTGGAAGAGAAGGATGTAATGGCTTAATTTTCCATTTGGTAATCACTGTCTGACATTAAGGGAATGCAGTAAAAAAATATTTCAATATATCATACACCTTAACTAATGTTGATTTTCTTAAGTGGTTAAACTATGTTTTACATTGCTCAGCTTCCATGTTGGACCCCAGGCAGCTTCTCCAAACTGGGGGCGTACTGAGTGACATCTACTTCAGGTATATGTTGTCCATGGATAAGTACTTAATACAACCCCACTTAAAAAAAAGTCTGAATCATCCCTATATTATTTCCTTGAGGAGAGGGTGGATAGCTTCAAATACCTTGGTGTCCACATTACAGATAGCCTGACCGGAGCGTTGCATACTGAGTGGTGAGAAAGGCAAGACAGAGACTGTTTTATCTTAGACGCCTGAGGAAATTCTGGTATCCTCCCAAATACCGAGGACTTTATACACCTGCATGATTGAAAGCATCCTGACAGGTTACATCACTGCCCGGTGTGGAAACAGCACCGAACAGGACCACAAGGCCCTGCATTGCAAACTTTTATTCCAGTGGCTCATGACTTAGTTAAAATACAGTGGCATGCAAAAGTTTGGGCACCCCCGGTCACAATTTTGTTTACTGTGAATAGTTAATTAAGTAGCAGATGAACTGATCTCCAAAAGGCATGAAGTTAAAGATGAAAATTCTTTTTTAAACATCAGTGCATTGTTTTTGTTCTGTACAAAAATAAAATAAGTGATGCCCTGAAAGCAGGAGAAGACTATAAGAAAATAGCAAAGTGCTTTCAGGTTGTAGTGTTCCTTGGTTCGTAATGTAATTAAGAAATGGCATTTAATAGAAACTGTGGAGGGCAAATTGAGGTCTGGAAGACCAAGAAAACTTTCTGAGAAAGCTGCTCATAGGATTGTTAGAAAGGCAAATCAAAACCCCTGTTTGACTGCAAAAGACCTGCAGGAAGATTTAACAGACTCTGGAGCGGTGGTGCACTGTTCTACTGTGCAGCGACAGCTGTACAAATATGACCGTCATGGAAGAGTCATCAGAAGAAAATCTTCTGATCGTATCCTCACCACAGAATTCAGAGACAGAAGTTTGCAAAGGAACATCTAAACAAGCCTGATGCTTTTTTTCCTGTGGATTGTGTCCAATGAGTTCAAAAACAGGTGCAGAATTTAATGAAAAGAACACCTGTCCAACTGTTAAACACAAAAGGGGATCGATCGTGCTTTGGGCTTGTGTTGCAGTCAGCATCACAAAGAACATTTCACAGGTAGAGGGAAGAATGGATTCAGTTAAATTCCAGCAAATTCTGGAAGCAAACATCACAGCATCTGTAAAAAAGCTGAAGATCCAGAGAGGATGGCTTCTACAACAGGATAATGATCATAAACACACCTCACAATGCACAATGGACTGCCTCAAGAGGCACAAGCTGAAAGTTTTGCCATGGTTGTCACAGTCCCCTGACCTAAAAATCATTAAAAATCTGTGGATAGCCCTTCAAAGAGAAGGGCATGTACAGCCCAAGAATCTCACAGAGCTAGAAGCTTTTTGCAGGGAGAATGAACGAAAATCCCACAAACAAGAACTGAAAGACTCTTAGCTAGGTACAAAAAGTGTTTAGAAGCTGTGATACTTGCCAAGGGGGCCGGGACTAAGCATTGAGCATGCAGGGTGACCAAACTTTTGCTTCAGGCCCTTTCACCTTGTGTTATTTTGAAACTGTGAAAGAGTGAAATAACAAATTAATCTTGTTTAGAATATTGAAGAAAAGAAATGAATATTGTCATCTTTAACTTTTTGTATTTTGGAAATCAGTTCATCTTCTACTTCCTTACCTATTCACAGTAAACAAAATTTTGACCAGGGGTGCCCAAACTTTTGCATGTCACTGTATGTCATATACACTTTCGTTATTTGATTTGTCACAATGAATGCATCACATATAATGTTTGAACTGATATTGAGTTGTCAAATAAATGTAGAGCAATAAAATAAATACAGTATCCCCTTCTGCAATGTAGGTGGAGCAGAGGTATGGAATAACATTTATGGTGAAGCAAAGTACAAGTTCCTAAATAGGCTGGTATAATTTTCACCACTGTTGGTTTGTGATTTCTTAACAAAAAAAACAGCAACAGTCTCTCCTTATCAGCCCTCATTATTAATTTAATTTGTCTACCAGTTATGACTAGTTCAATGTTATGTTAAAATAAAAATTGAATTATCTGGTAATTTATAAAAAGCAAGGGTTTAAGGGAAGATCTGGGGGAAAAAAACATAACAGGTGGCATCACGCAGCAACATTCTCTTAATTTTTTTCTTATATTTTCTCTTACTTTTCTGTTGAGAGATAAATAAGACAAGTCAACTCCAGATACACCAAATGTTCTTAAAATCATTGTTGCTGTTTCAAAAATGCATTTTCCCTCTTCCTGTGAGGTCATGAGAACCTTGATTTTTTGTGGAGAGTGTATGTGCTTTGTTTTGCACCCACAAGGTCAGTCAAATTCATTTAAAAAAAAAAAAATGCATAGGCATATTGTAACGAATGAACATCTCTACTACCACACAATGTCTTTAGCTGATCTTCATCTCCTGGTAACCTGTTAGGTTAGAATTCCTCTGCAGCTCCTCTTAGTATCAACACAGACATGATTTTCTTTCCTTAGTTAAAGGGTAAACTTGGCATTTTTCAATATGGACACTATTTTCTCACATTTTTGTGTCTGACTGACTGGGGTGAGCAACAACTTTTTTAATTGGTCCAGCATTAAGAAAGAAAGCTGCAGCTGTGCAATGCATGAATTGTAACCAGATGGGGCAACTGTGCACCATAACTGTATGTCCATTATACTTGATTTGAACTACACAATATATGTGTCTGTTCCCACAGTCACTATGTTAGATTTGGCAATTGTGGAGTCATCTTGACGTGCCTTGGCCGACAGACATGACAAACTACAGGTTGGTCTGCGACCAATCAATGCTGGTCATCTTTCACAGTGTGCATGAACAGACACAGTGACTGAAATAATAATAGTAATAAAGACAGGACAAGAATAATCCGATGACAACACTGTTAGGTTGAGCTGTAGGCTCTTGGTAGGCACACATTACTTCCTTCTCATCTGGCTGGCGGTGGGGTTGTGCATGGGGTTTACCTTTAAACAGCAACAGCGGTGAGCTCGGACGAGGCTCCCCATGAGCGGCCAGCCCAGGCGATGTCGTGGCAGACAGATATTGTTCAAATTTTCATAAAAGTGTTGGTCAAATCAAATAACAAAGCACAAAACTGGAGGTAGTCGGTGGTCAGGTTCACAGAGCGAAAGACCCAGGTGCTGTTCCCAGGCCTCTCAGTAGTGCAGTCCCCCCTCACTCTCTCTGAAGATGCTCATTATCACACCTGGACCACTGAGTTAATTGATAAGCCCCGCCCACTACCAGCCAGCCAGATGAGAAGGAAGTAATGTGTGCCTACCAAGAGCCTACAGCTTAACCTAACAGTGATGTCATCGGATTATTCTTGTCCTATCTTTATTACTATTATTATTTCAGTCACTGTGTCTGTTCATGTCCTGTTATTGTAGTAACATAAAAAGAGCCACCACATGACAGCAGCTACATTTGCATTACTGCATGAAAACCGTGCAAGTTCCTGCAAATGTTTCATAATAAAAGCCTTTTTAGAAAATGAGGGGACCGTGCCACTCAAAATGATAAGGGGCTTTGAATTTTAAAAATACACAAGAAGTGTTGAGTTTGAAATGACTGCACAATGCATTAAATTTAACAGCTTAAACGAGAGAAGATTCAAGATAAAAAGGAATGACAAATAAAGGCCTGTGTCTGGAGATAAAGGCTTGTTCCTAATGTAGTCTGTTTTAAAAGAAGCTGTTACCCTCTGCAGCTGTGGTTAATAAAGGCCCAGCTCACTATTCTTTATCTATATCCTCTATCATGGAGAAATAATATTCTTTACCAGCCTGTACTAATGGCAGTGTCTCTGTTGTTTTAAACCAGCCTTTTTCCTTTTTTACTCTGTACGGTAACATCCGTAGAGGAAATGTCAAAAAGGCTGGGGTGTTGTTGTCATACAATTGTATACAGCAGCAGATCTCTCTGTGCCCTATTGGTCAAAATGACGGCTGCAACAGGAGAAGTTGTTGACAACAAAAAGAAAATCAAACATGCTAGACTTTCTGTCAAGACATCTTGATGTATTCCAGACATTGTGTTGGTTGTTGTCGACTATGACACATTATACAGGATAAAACAATGGACACTCCTTGTTGTTCAAGATCCAAGGCGAAACCATACAACTAATCGGGCTGATATTGTGTAATCTGAACCCGCTCGCTTGGTTCTGTCTGTTTGTTATTGTGTCTGCGTATTGCGGAAATTTCTCTATACAGATTTTTTATAATCAGTCCTTAATCAGTTGATATTCTGCACCCACTAGTCACTTACTGAGAGATTGTTTTTGCTTTTATCCTGTCATTCTTTTGTGTGTAAGACTATGTCAGTTTAACATAATAAGTTCAGCTAATAACATTGGAGTGGACAGTGCAGTGTGGACAGGAGTGATAGGACATTATCTGCTGGATGTTATAGAAATTCCTCCGACTGAATGAATGAAAATCTGAAAAAAATATTTCATGATTCAATGATACATTTCTTACCTTAGCTACCATAGTGAGAAAGCTAGGAGTTGTCTTTGATTGTAATTTAACTTTCAACAATAATGTCAATATTGTAGTTCACTCTTGTTTTTTTTTTTTATCAACTTCAAAAGGTTTCACAAATCAGATGATTTCTATCACTCTCTGACTTAGAGAAAGTTATTTCCTCTGTTGGGGTACCTAGCACACAGATCTGGTGCTAAGGGGTGGAGCTAGAAACACTGCAATCCAGTCACTCTAGCCCAGGGCTGAGATGTGGCTGGTTTTGAAGCTTATGTAACCACTGGTCATACCACGGCAAGTTTTACATACATTAGTAAACTATAACTATAAAATGAAAGGGTGTTTTGCTGCGTCTGGCAGCAGTTGTAGACTGAGAAAAAAATAACATAATTCACTGGGTCAACTGCCTACAATTTTTAAGGTGAAATGCTTACTTATGTTACTCAGTGTTTGAGTTGATGAAGTGAATCCATCAGTACACCTTAAATGTCAATATGACAACTTCCATTAGTTTTTATTGTCTCTCTTGGATGACAAACTTTTAGTAATGAGTGAATCTTCAAGCATTTAAAATGTTTATTAATTTCAACCAGATTATGTAAACTGTATATATTCTATTCCTCACTTGGAGATAAAAAACCCATCCTGTGTGCTTCCACAACATTAAACCTCTGAGCTTGCCTGAGAAGGACTAAATGCACAAACCCATTATTCTTCTATCATCCCATCGAGAGAGACTCTCACTGCATCCTGTTCTGTTTTGTTCTTAAAACAGCATGCAACCCCATCCTGTGGATGATAAACGAGGCACAGATTTCCCTCTCTGTCACCAGTGATTAGGAAATACAGCAAGTGCTGGACGGAGCAATGAGTGACAGCAACCCAGCCCATAGTTAAGAGTACTGTTTGAGGTGGAAATGCTAAATGGACCTAGGTTCTAGGTACCATGTCTGAAGGGTTACTTTTGGATCCAAAGGTACTCTACTGAAAGTGTTAGGTAGAAACGGGGCTATGGACTCAAAAACATGGGAAAATATGGTCCAGGTTGAAAAATACCAAAGTTACCCTTTCAAAAAGTTGATGTAATGCATTTACACTTAGATTTAACTGTTAGTCCAACTATCACTCTGAGTATTTATGGCCAGTTAAAGGTGAATTTCCACTCTGAGACACCTAACAAATACTGGATTTGATGTTTGCTGTGTGTGTTGAGAGAAAAACCCATGTCCACTTTATGGATGAAGAAAGCTGGAGGAAGCCTATGGAAAAGAAAGGTCATAGTGTTAGAGAAGAATAGTGGCAGAATGTAAGAAGATAGTAGATCTGAGAGTGTAGTGACAGTTACGCTCTGGGGAAAACAATTACATTTCTGTGTGTGTGTGTGTGTGTGTGTGTGTGTGTGTGTGTGTGTGTTGGCAGGGTGGCTGCTGTCCAGTGATAATAGAGCTCTCCAAATGTCTCTCGCCTCATTACATCTGCGGCGACAGGGATCCTCGCATTCAAACGCTGACCCAGGCCAAAGTTCACTTGCTGTTTCCCAGTTAGCGTGTGTGGTGGGATACAGCGAAGCTCAGAGGGTGAGATACAAGATGACAGAAAACCTTCACAGAACAAGTGATGCTTCTGTCTTTGTGTGAGTGGTGTGTGTGTGTGTGGGGGGGGGGGACAGAGAGAGAGAGAGAGAGAGAGAGAGAGAGAGAGAGAGAGAGAGAGAGAGAGAGAAGAGTGAGAGAGAGAGAGAGAGAGAGAGAGAGAGGGCTAGAATACCCATATCTACATTGTAACTGGTGGTTCAGTAAAAGATGAGGCACTGTTTTCAGTCAGTGGCTTTAAAGGATCAAATAGTTCACATAAAAATAAACATTTTTCTCAGTTACCTCTAACCTATACAAGATGTTCACCTCTGTCTGGAGAGTTTACATGGTGAATGAAGATGAGAAACTAGAGATGGAGGAGACTCTGGACAAAGAGTGGATTAAATGAAAATGATGCCAACAAGTTGAGTAGGCCTATGTCTTTAAGCCCCCATTACATTTCATGTGCATGTGATGCGAGATATTCCTGCATATGAAGCGAAATATTCTAGCGTTCAAACTGCTGTGAGTAACATGATGTGAAAATTTTCATCGCATTTGGTGTGAACACAATACAACACATGCAGAATGTGTCTCATTGTCTTGCTGGACAGCAGGGACATCCCTGAAAAAGATGTCATCTGGATGGCAACATATGTTGCTCCAAAACCTGTATATACATTTCAGCATTCATGGTGCCTTCACAGATGTGCAATGGGCACTAACTCACTAACACAGATAATGGCTTTGAACTTTGAGCTTGTCAAAATCTGGATGTTTCTTTTCCTTTTTAGCCCGAGGATATGAAATTCGTGATTTCCTAAATTATTGAAATGTGGACTCGTCAGACCACTGCACACTTTTCCACTTTGTGTCAGTCCATCTCAGATGAGCTCAGCCCCAGAGAAGTCTGAGGCATTTATGGATGTTGTTGATATATGGCATTTGCTGTGTGTCTTAACTTAAATTTGTAGATGCAGCAATGAGCTGTATTTAGTGACACTGGTTTTCCAAAGTGTTTCTGAGCCCATGTAGTAATATCCTTTATACAATTCTGACAGTTGCAACACCAACTGAGAGGCATTCAGTGTTGATTTTTAGCCTTGCTCCTTACATGCAGAATTTCTCCAGACTCTCTGAGTCTTCTGATGATATTATGGATTTGGGGTTGAGTATCTTGCTCAAGGATACTTTGACATTCAGACTGGAGGAACCAGCTCTACCTCTGAGCCACAGTCTGGTCACACTGCCATAATTCAGATCAGTGGAGTGCTGCAGCAATTTCTTACTTCCTTCTTGAAGTTTGTTCCATCTCCATATAGGAGGTGAGCCAGACTTACCATCAATTCCCTGGTCACCTCTCATATCAAGGCCCTTCTCTCCTGATTGGTCAGTTTCCATTTAAGAACTATAGAGGCCACTGTGATCTTGGGTACCTTCAATGCATCAGGACAAGGAAAAGTAATCTCAGACCTCACACCTTCATTTATATATAGGAGAACTATGTGAGAAGCTGGACAGCTAGTGTAACCCAGTCTAAGCTGTTACACAGTTGCATCTATTGTCTGTACTTTCAGTAGGGAAACAGGTAATTTACATTGTTGTTACTGTGATACATGTCATGTAGGTTTTAACACAGCGATGGATGACCAAAGGTCTGTAACTGAGAGTCCATCTTTTGGAAGATGGTGGATTTCTCGCAGCCGAGCAAGAGACTGTCCTGGTAAATATGATTACTGACTGTAATGCCAGTGTGTTTGAGGCTAAAAGTTAGAAAAGCTTAAAGCTTCCCGAAAAAGGGACTCTTCCTACATGTTTTGTCAGTGTGACATCACAATGATCAGCAGCATACAGTAGTATTCCTGTATCCACTGTGAGAGGTATACAGTATAATACAGTGCTGTTTTGTGTTTCTCTCACTGGGCTATTTCTGAGAGGATTATCTGGATATTCAGTGCTGAGATTTTACAAACTTCCAAATTATTTCCTTGGAAACATATTCTAAACATTTTGATAGCAGTGTTTTAAATCCATCCCCCCCAGTGGTGAACAAACATTCATGTAGTGTGTGTTCTTGATAGCTTGTGTGTTTTGTCTGAAGACCCAGAGTTTAGATGTTTGTATCGTTGAGTGTATGCTTTTAAAAAAATTTGTGTAGATTTGACAAATGGTAAGTACTGTGTCTAAGCAATCGAGAAAAAACTGTAAGAACACGCAGACGTTACTGTCGAATAAATTTTTATTACAGCACACAAAATAAAAACAACAAATTTAGGAAACCAACATCTCAGTCAGGGCATCTTATTGAAAACAATGACAAAGGTAAAGCAAGGATTCCTTTGGATATCAAAATGTTCCCTCTCTCCACTTCTGTGGAAGGCAAGAAAAACTTATCTCACTTTTTCTTATTCCAGTTGAAATAATCATTGGCATACAACCTGTGTCATGTAAAACCTTGATACTTAAAATTTTAATTTGTATAGCAGGAAACAGCTGAAACCTTGGGTTTTGTGTTTGGTGTGGATCTGAGTCAGCTACATTCACAAATAGTCTCTGTTTCAAATGAGATTATCTGCCACATTATATATTAATGATTACATATTAAATTGTTTAACTTTTACCTCAGCTGCAGAGAGCTGGGCCTTTATTTCTAGTTTCTTTGTTTTCTAAGTATATTTTACAACCCTGTCTCCTAGAAATGACATTTATATATCACAGTAAATACATTTTGAGGGATTTTTAATGCTGGTCGGATTCTGTTTTCTACTAACATGTTATTTAAACAATGTTAATTAACACATCTCACTAGTGGCAAAATGTTGATACTGACTGTATCAAGAACATATTCATTACTATGTTAAACTTGTTTGCCGCCAAATTATAAAATCTTGTGATACAGTGGGTGCGGTTACATGATGGCTTCTCATTCGGAATGAAATAAATCTGAATGAAATCATTCGGAATTATTCAGAGTTTTTCCCAGGTAGTTTACATGGAAAATATTCATTCTGAATTACACAGGAGATCAGTTGTATGGCCTTTTAATCGCCTTCATTCGAGTCCATGCAAGGTTTGGGGCAGTGTAGGTTTCCGATTGGATAGGGGGTGGGGCAGATGTTACGTGTGTATGTTTACCGGAAGAAAACACTGTAGTCCTTGTTCCGGACAACAAGATGCTTGACGACACCATTCTTATTGCCTTTTTCGGGCTTGTTTTGCTTATATTCTTGAAGCAACAGTACGACAACAACCTTGTTCTGCTAATGCTTTGTCTGTTGAGGAGGAGAAGGGAGGTAGAAGGTTGAAGAAAGGAGACAGAAGACCGTGCTTTGGCGAATGGTAACCGGTTAGTGCAACGAGTCTGACTGCTCTATCTCAGCCCGTTGCTATGCGTAGTATATGCGTCATCGCCCCAGAAGGGCCAGGAAACGAGAATGCACAGAAAGACCACGATGAACTTAAAGAGGAATGAGTGAATACAAGTGCGAGAAATTTTTTCATTCGGTATTAGAAACGGAATATTCCAGCCCCTTACATCGGAATGAATTTTCAATCACATTGGCCATTTTCAATCCGAATTAGATGTTTACAAGATCACTTTTCATTTGAAATGAACTTTCATTCTGAATGAAAAGGGAGTTAAACTGTCCATGTAAATGCACTCAATATCTACTGGAAGTAATTACAGAATTACTGAACTCTTTTATGGTTGTGTATCAGAACTCATAATACAAATCAGGAATATGAAGTGAATTTCTTGGAGACAGGGCTGGGTTGTATATATATTGGAGGGCTCCCTGTTTTCTGATTTGCTCCTGTTTTCATTTGCTCTTGATATAAACTCAACACTCTCTCCATGTGTACACATATATGACAGTATAATGAACATTTTCTTCTCAACTCAAACACAACAGTCACGTCCTACTTATAACTCTGCTGCTCTGAGTTTCTGTGTTCCTTATCTCTGCCTCATTCTTTCTCTTATTTTTTTCCATTTGCCCTTAAGTTACTGGCAATTAAACTCAACACTTCCTGCAAAGAGGTTTCACATTTAAACGCCCAGTCCCAATACACCCCTTACCCGTCTGTTTTGCATGTTCTGTCAGGGGTAGGGTGTCCTGATTCTCGTTGGGATAGAGGGGTAGGGCAAAGTGTTAGGGCTTCATGGTCTTTCAAGCCAAGGTTTTTCAGAGGCACACTCCAAACCAAGTGTAATGAAAAATCATCAGCAAGATGGCTGCACAAGCAACTAAAGAAACCCACAAACATATTTTCTTCAATAATATTTGAAAGCTTTTATGTGCTCTGCTCCTCTCACTTGGAATAACCTTCAAGGGGCAGCAAGGGGCTGTGGATTGGAATCGAACCAGTGGCTACTGCAGAAAGGACACAGCCTTTGTACACGGGGTGCCTGCTCTACCAGATGAGCTTGGGGGCGCCTCGTGAAGAGGTTGCCGTACTTGCTAGTGCTTCTCTAAGCATTCAGTTAAAGAGACTGGTAGAGTATGGACACGGTTGCTAACATTAGCCTGCAGATCACCACTACTGGCCTAGTAATGAAACAGTGCTTTTTTAATTTATGATTTTTTTTTGATCGATTAATAGCATGAAACAGAAGTTTAGAGCCAATCATGAGTGTTCTTACAACCGCAGAGAAATCACCGCTGCAGAAGATGATGTATTCGCAATATCCAACAAACTTGTGTCTGTTTACGTGATCGCCAGCATGAAATATACCCATGATGATGATGACTATCCGAACAAATGTCTCTGAGGATCTCTAAGGGTTGCCTCATATCATAGGGGAGGATTTCAACCACTAACCCTTGTAACTCTATTCCTAAGGGCAAAGAGGCATTCGAAAATGAGGAGTAGGAGTAAAAATGAGAAAAAGGACTGGGGCATAGTTATTCAGCCCTTCAGAGGCATACTTCCTCCCGGTTGGTTTTAAAAGTTAAACTTCTGCAGGAGGTAATGAGATCCCTTGACAGCATCTTAGTAGCTATTCCAAAACAAAAACAAAAAAAAAAAAAAAAAAACAATCAGGAGTTTCAGGGTGGCCAAGATTAGTGTAACCAATTCAGTATCCGACCAATTGTCTCTCCTTCTGTTCCTGAGTTGTGGTTTTGGATAATGGCCAGAAAGGTGTTCATGCAGAATATTAAGATGTCACAATGAAACTGACATTTGACTTTTGGAAATAAAATGTCATCACGTCATCATTTTATCCTACTAGATATGGGTAAGAAATTTTGTCATAATTTGCGTATGAATTCTGGAGTTTGGCCAAAAACATGTTTTGTGACATCACAGTGGCCTTGACTTTTGACTGCAAAATTTCAATCAGTTCATTCTTGAGGTGGACATTTGTGCCAAATTTGAAGAAATTCCCTCAAGGTACTCTTAAGATATCACGTTCACACGAATGAGATGAATGCAATGTCACAGTGACCTTGACCTTTGGCAACCAAAATCTAATTAGTTCATCATTAAGTCTACATGGACGATTTTTGCCAAATTGAAAGGAAATTCCCTCAAGGCACTGTTGAGATATCACGTTCATGTGAATGCAACGGACAATGTCACGGTGACCTTGACCTTAGTTTGTCCTTGACTCAAAGTGGAGGTTTGTTCTAAATTTGAAAAAATCCCTTCAAGGTGTTCTTCAGATATAATGTTCACAAGAATGAGACAGATACAAGGTTAGGATGACTTTGACCACCAAAATCTTAGCAGTTCATCTAAGTGGATCTTTGTGCCAAATTTGAAAAAAATTCCCTCAGGCTTCCTCGAGATATCACATTCACAAGAATGGGACAGAGAAGCATGCGATGTACGAACTAATGGACAACATGAAAACAAAATGCGTCCATTCATGGCTATCACAGGTGTGGAGGCATAAAAACAGTATTTATGGTTAAAAAGTGAAAGTGAGAGCAGCAGAGTAGGTCATAAGACACAACTATTGTAGTACTGATGGAATTAGTAATGTGGGAACGGTCATTATGTTATGTGAGGCACAGTAATATCCTCACTGGCTTTTATTTCTAAGGGCTGACCCAACTATTATCTGACCCTTGGTCATTGTTTGAATGTGGGCGTTTATTTGAGAATTTACAGTCATGAGGTGAAACTCTCACAGGACGTGTGTGCACAGAAACCCTTCAACTAAAACTGAAAAGACTGAAATGTCCTTTATTGTGGATAACACCAGTGAGCAATTAGTCAAGCCCTTTAGGGGCAGTACTCTGAAATGTTATACGGGGTCTACGCCCGAATACAAAATCAAATTTTTCATACCATAACCATCCAAATGAGTGGAGAGAAGGTACCAACAAAAATCACTGTACTCAACTGTGTTCACCAAGTAAGCAACAAATGCAAATCCAAACTTATTAATTACATATTTACTTTAGGTGTTGACGGAGGTGCATATCACAATGTCGACCTCCAATTCTCTTCGTAGCAGACAAACTGCTGTAATATTTTCTTTACAAAATATGCAGTATATACATTGGCATTTACAAGCAACTTTTAAAAAAGGCAAAATAAAAATGAATCTAAAAGGAACAAACTTCAATCAGTTTCAGTGCAAAAATGCCTGCTGAAAGTGGAGCACAGACCCAAAACAGAAACAGAATAGAAACAGTCTCATTATAAAATGTTTGTCATTATCAGGAGTCAGGAGCAGGTTTAAGAGAAGCATCAACCTGCCTGCAAGGCTGAAAGCAACCAATTTATTATTGCTGTGCTTTGTGAATATATGTGGGTTATGAGATTCTAAAGCTTCATTTTCACCCTGAGGAACAAAAAACAATTTAGTTATTGAACTGTTAAATATATATATGTATATATAATCACTAATAACATAACAATTTCCCATGTGGGTCTTGTTTTTTGTGTAAGCATGAATCAAGTAGTTTCAGTGGGCTGTAAGACAAAACTGCAGTTAACGTCACATAAATAGTGTCCTTAACCCTACAACTGACAGGATTTACAGAGGGAGGAAGAGGGCATGCACTGATGTCACGGCTCACATGATGCCAGCTGACCACCCCTGCCACCACTGAGGGGTCAAACACTGTTGTGGCTGCTATGAATGAATACAGCTGTGATGTTAGAAGGAAAACTAACTAAACTGTGAAGTCTTGTACAAGCTAAGGTCATCAGATTTAACAATGATGTGCCAGTTGCTCTGTGGAGGTTGTAAAGTGCTGGGAACTGAACATCCTATCTCCACCTGGTATTAACATGTTATCTGGATCTGGATATCGGCATCTGATTGTAGGCCTCTTATACTGATCTGATAGCAGTTCACCTACAGAGGTGTGCTGGCTGCAGTCACATTCCAAGTGCTTTGTGCTCTGCTTGCATTTACACCAAACATATCCAGGGATCGACTGCATGTTAACACCAGAAGTCAGTTTCCTATGACCATGGTAAATTTCCTCATATGGCGGCATTACATGCAAACCCTCTATTAGGATTACTTCATGCAGTGGTCACTACAACACTCTAAACCAAAATCCTCATCAGCTCCTTGGAGCCTTTGCTGACCAGACCCAGACATGTCCACCTGTACAATCTAATACAAGCAGCAGAACAACCTGCAATCACCTGGCCTCTATCTGCATGAATCCGTGTTGTTTTAACAGATTGCACTATTTGGCAAACTGTTGTGTTATGTTGTCCAACCTGTGTTTGGGCTAAATTTTCAGATTCCTACCCTCTTTTTCATGTGCAGAACGCGTCAAGATTCCAACTACCATCTGGGTGTCAAACACTCATGTGACACAGTGAACTCCTCTGTGTTCAGTCACTGTGAGGTTCTGTCTCAGGGTTGGTCTCAATGCTCAATGTGAGGCAGAAAAGAAGATAAACAGCAAGCAAAGCCACCAAGGAGTTAAACAAAACTTCACTTTTTTCATGAACATCAGTCTTTCGAGACGTCATCATCCATTCATCTGTTCCTCCATCCATTCATCCATCCATCCATGAGCTCAGCATCACTTTCTTTCTGAACACATGCATACACAGTAACAGTATCTCAAGTACTGGGACAATGAAATTAACTTGGTCATCCATCTTCTTTCTGTTAAAGTAGACAGATGGTGAAAGCTTCATGGAAACATTGAGATGTTTTCCTGCCACAGTAACTATCTGACTATCATTTCTTAAAGTTCTCATGAGATCAGATTTCTTCTACAGAATCTGTTCTGATTGTTTCCTGGAACTGAAGCCATGAATGACAGAAAGTGGAACAAGCTAATGATGTAGGATACACTGGAAGCTTGGTGATGTAGTGGTTGTGGTTTGCCCCCCTAACTTGATGTGCAGACAGTGTTGACCTTTGACCTCACTGTCCCAGTACCTGTGAGAGTCACTTCCTCTGCTGTACTGGTCTTCCCCTGCTGCTGCAATCATCACTAATGTACAAAACATAGTTTGTCTTATCATAGCCATTAAAAATACTTTACAAACACTTTACTGCTCATTCCTGTGAAGATTCCAGTAAACTGTTTAGTGTGTGTGTGTGTGTGTGTGTGTGTGTGTGTGTGTGTGTGTTATTTACATTGAGTATTCAGTCAGGTATAACAGTAGGGAGAGGATATGCTTTTGTGTGTGTGTGTGTGTGTGTGTGTGTGTGTGTGTGTGTGTGTGCGTTGGGGTCTGTTCCCTGCATGCCTTGTACAGTATGTGTACTGCTGTGCCTTCATGTGATGTTGTGTGTATGTAAGCTGTCTGTCCCTTTTTTGTGTTTGTGTGTTCCCTGTGTGGTTCCTTGTCATGTTGTTTGTTATCACTTCATTACATGTGTGATCATCTCCATCCTCTGTGTTGTTGAGTGTGTTGGCAGTTTAGTGTGTGCATTTGACTGCATGCATGTTCCATTCTTTACATCTCTTTGCGACACACATGTTGCTCCTGTGTGTGTGTGTGTGTGTGTGTGTGTGTGTGTGTGTGTGTGTGTGTGTGTGTTTAGGAGGACATGCCATTAACCAGGCTCCTTAGCTGTTTGACCACAGTCTCTATCAGTTTCTGTTTGTCTCTATCGTTCTTCCTGAACTGAGAAAAGATGTTGTTCTTCTTACTGGTATCCTTCATCCTGGACAGAGACAGGGACAGGGACAGAGACAGGGACAGAGACAGAGACACAGAGTGTCAAAAATACAAGTCAGTCAAATGTACTCTTTCAGCAATGTGCCCACTTGCTTGTGGCTGTTTATCCGACTTAACATTTAGGTTTGATGAAACTGATACACAGTTCATTTGAGGTTGGAAGGATTAACTAACTCAACTGGTGGAGATGGAGGACTTTTACAGGCAGCAGTTAGGGTTCTCTCACACTCAGCCTGTGTGGCTGGATTAACACACTCTCTGGTACATGTAGTTTGCTATGTTTGGGCTGGTGTGAAAGCTGGCAATCAAACTCTGGTGTGGACATCTGGACTGAGACCAGTCCAATTCCAGGCAGGCTCAGTTCAAATGCAGTGTGAAAGCCTAACAAATCAACCACAGGATCTTTGGATGATAGATATGTGATTTTAGCGTGAATTAAAAATCTAACAAAAAAAAGAGAGAAAACAAGCATACCCAACAACAGCCTGAAGAGAAAATATTGTTTATGTCAGTAAAGTGTGCTCTCATCTAACAAGGTGTGCTCTCATCTAACAAGGTTAGCATACAGTTAGCAATGGACTTCACACGACAACATTTACAACTTGGATTAATTTTTATGAAAACACGTTTTGATTCTTTTGATCAGTGGACCCTTACAAGTCTAAAAGAATAAATAAAATCTAGGAATGGACACATATTCAACCTTTATAACCCCATCATGGGTAGGAAGTCAAAACCTTTAGCTTGTCTCTTGTGTACCATCTAAATCTGTATGATTTTTACTTTGGTGCTCATTGTTTCAAAAAATGAATTCAACAACTGAAATGCTAATAATCTAAATAAGCTTTTGATGTGTAGCATGTCCATGTTGACAAAAGTTTAAACACTTGTATTTGTACACATGATCTAAGCAGCAAATAACTACCTCAAACTGTTGCCCAAACACCTGTAGCTCTTTTCAACAGTCATTTGCTGGCTTGGCCTGGCTTGATTTGGCTTGATTTGGGCCATCAGCCCAGCACAGCAGAGATTTGCATTTCCCTTTCAACATGGCTACCTGCTTGGAGGTGTGTCTTTAACTGATGACTGCTTGTCTTAAGTGATGGCATTTAAAAGCAGTGGGCTGGTCCACGGCTAAGGTCCCCTGTAATTTTTGCTGCATATGTTTTTCCATCACACAGCAGAGTAGGTAAAAGATGTTTACCTTGTTTTTGAATCTGTCAATATTTTCTAGATTAATTTGACAATAAAATGTCAGAAAACAGTGAAACATGCCCTGTGTAGTTTCACAGAGCCCAAAGCGATGTCATCATGTAGTATGTTTTAGGGGCCACACACATGCCATGTTTTTTGTGCCCTCAAATTCATTTTTTTCAGTGTAAACACATGGCTCAAATGCCAGAACGGCACTGTCGCAGCACGTACATATTCCCGCATGACCCTGCATTTTCCAGGTGGTTAAAGACGCAGCATGTGTATGGCCCCATATTAAACCAACAGTACAAAGATACAAAACTATTCAGTTTATAATCATGTATGATGTAAGAAATTTTTACATTTTAAGAGCACAAACCAGCACATTTGGCTTTTTAGCCAAAAAAACAAATAATAAACAAACAAATGATTATTCAATGATCAAATTAGTTGCCAATTAATTTTCTATATATCAACTGATTGATTAATCTACTCTACTAATCTTTGCAGCTCTAATGTGCACACTACTATGGTTAACTAAGGTGGGGCACTGTTCAAGCAGACATTCACTAAAAATCGAATGGATGTTCTTTGTGTGTAAATTTCACCTTGATGTTTCCAATAATGCCATTTAACATCAACAAAAATGTTATATTCAGGAGACAAACTCTATACTGTAGAGGAGATGCAACCATGTTTAGATTATTGAGCATGCATGGAGAAGACCAAAGAGAAGCAGTGATGAAGCTGCACCTACCCCCTGTAGACTCTGAGCAGCAGCAGAAAAAACAGCAGAGAGAGGATTTATAGGAACACAAGTGCAAAATGAAACCAAAACACAAGAAAGAGGAGAGCAGACATAGGAACCAAATTCATGTCAGGATTGTCAGGAATTATATGCAAGAATTATTGTCATTAAGGGCTATTAGTGTGAAAGACAATGGTACAATGTTGACAGAAACTTCTCAGTCATCAGACTAAAGAATATGTGTTGTTGTGTTAGCACACTAACATTTTTCTTAATACCATACTACCTGTGGTGGTAGATACTGACTTTTTTTGTTGTTTCTAATACATCATCTTAATCACGACACCTGCTCTAAATTGACCCAGAAGCAATCTTGGAATCAAATCTTTCCTTATTAGTGTCTGAAGTGAATGGTGTAATAACCACCCACACCAGAACATCTTTATAAATACAAATAATATGGTAAAGCTGCTTCTGTGTTACTAAGTGCATTTCTATTCATCTGTCCGTGTGCACATTTTTAAATGGTGCATTAAAAAACAGGGTGGAAACATTTGAAATATAAAAAAACCCCAACCCAAAACTAAAATTACCGCCTTAAGTTTGTATGCCTCCATGCACCAGTCAAGTATGACTTACAGTTTACATCCACGTCTGTGAAAACATGGAGGCATTACACACATTGTTCTCTGGCAACACAGCAGATATATACACTGCCTGGCCAAAAAAAAAGTCACCACCTGGATTTAACTAAGCAAATAGGTACGAGCCTCCTATTGGATAATTACTGCATGGGCGATTATCTTTCAGCTGGCAACAAGTTATTTAACCCCAACTGGTGCAAGGAGTTGCTTCTCATTTCCTAAACAACCATGTCGAAAGACACATCCCGTGGTCGTGGAAAAGATGTTAGTCTGTTTGAGAAGGGTCAAATCATTGGCATGCATCAAGCAGAGAAAACATCTAAGGAGAATGCAGAAACTACTAAAATTGGGTTAAGAACTGTCCAACGCATTATTAAAAACTGGAAGGATAGTGGGGACCCATCGTCTTCGAGGAAGAAATGTGGCCGGAAAAAAATCCTCAATGATCGTGATCGGCGATCACTTAAACATTTGGTGAGATCAAATCGAAGAAAAACAACAGTAGAAATCAGGACTATGTTTAATAGTGAAAGTAAGAGCATTTCCACACGCACAATGAGAAGGGAACTCAAGGGATTGGGACTGAACAGCTGTGTAGCCTTAAGAAAACCACTAATCAGTGAGGCTAACCGGAAAAAAGGCTTCAATTTGCTAGGGAGCATAAAGATTGGACTCCGGAGCAATGGAAGAAGGTCATGTGGTCTGATGAGTCCAGATTTACCCTGTTCCAGAGTGATGGGCGCATCAGGGAAAGAAGAGAGGCAGATGAAGTGATGCACCCATCATGCCTAGTGCCTACTGTACAAGCCTGTGGGGGCAGTGTTATGATCTGGGGTTGCTGCAGCTGGTCAGGTCTAGGTTCAGCAACAGTATGTGCTCAAAGAATGAGGTCAGCTGACTACCTGGATATACTGAATGACCAGGTTATTCCATCAATGGATTTTTTCTTCCCTGATGGCACGGGCATATTCCAAGATGACAATGCCAGGATTCATCGGGCTCAAATTGTGAAAGACTGGTTCAGGGAGCATGAGACATCATTTTCACACATGGATTGGCCACCACAGAGTCCAGACCTTAACCCCATTGAGAATCTTTGGGATGTGCTGGAGAAGGCTATGCGCAGCGGTCAGACTCTACTATCATCAATGCAAGATCTTGGTGGAAAATTAATGCAACACTGGATGGAAATAAATCTTGTGACACTGCAGAAGCTTATCGAAACAATGCCACAGCGAATGCGTGCCGTAATCAAAGCTAAAGGCGGTCCAACGAAATATTAGAGTGTATGACCTTTTTTTTTGGTGGTGACTTTTTTTTTGGCCAGGCAGTGTACAATCAGCACAGTTTCAAGGTGGACACTCAAAGTGAGTGTCACCGATTCAGTATCTGACCAAATGTCTCCCCTTCTGTTGCTGAGATATGATGCTGAGTAATGGCCAGAAAAGTGTTTTATGCAGAACACTATGATGTCACAGTGAAGCTGACCTTTGACCTTTTGGATATGTAATGTCATCACCTCATAATTTTATGAGGTGGCCAAAAGACATGTTTTGTGAGGAAACAGTGACCTTGACCTTTGACGTTCAGCCACCAAATTCTAGTTCATTGTTGAGTCCAAGTGGACATTTGTGCAAAATTTGAGGAAATTCCCGGAAGAGGTCACAGTGGCCTTGATCTTTGACCACCAGATTCAAATTAGTTCATTGTCGAGTGCAAGTTGACAGTTGTGCCAAATGTAAAAAAATACCTCTAGGCGTTCGTGAGATATTGTGTTCACAAAAATGAGACAGACAAGGTCACAGTGACCTTGACCTTTGACCACCAAAATGTAATCAGTTCATCCCTGTGTGGACAGTTGTGCTAAATTTTAACAGATTCCCTTAAGGCATTCTTGAGATATCTCGTTCACAAGAATGGGACGTACAGATGGACAGACAACCCAAAAACATAAGGCCTCAGGCCACAGCTACTGCCAATGCGGAGGCATAAAAGAAGTTACAATTTGGTTTAAATTTGCACTCCATTTGGATGTAAGACTTCTGAAAAAGCTGGACTTCCAGATAAGTCTGAGAAAAAGCTGCTGACCCAAAACGTTACACACACAAATGCTGACTGGCTTTTAAAAAGTGATGTTGAAATATTGTATATGCGTCCGCAGCAGTGTGAACATGTCAGATACACTCACTTCTCCAGCAGAGCCAGGGCAGTGGCTGGGTTCACTCTCAGGTATTTGGAAGTTGGTTGGCCATAGTCTGCTAGGTAAGTTGACCAGTCCCACACCATGAACAGATCCAGGAGCTATAAAAACACAAAGACATACAACCTTCAGATGTACAACAGACCCTCACTCATAACCTTTTTTTTTTTTTAACCAAAATTAGCATATGAAAGAGGGCTTTTTTTAAACGTGAGAAAAACCCCCTGAAAATAGGCGATAGACTCCTTTCCCATTGCCAGTAGACCAGAGCTGTGCACACAGCTCTGGAGCAGATGAGTAAACCTTTCTGCCTGTAGGTTTTTTTAGTAGTTTGTCACAGTCAATGTCATGGACGGGCCAGAAAACATGTTAGTAAACAGTACAAAGCAGCATGGAGGCCAGTGAAAACGTAACTTTGGTAACTTCTTTTTGTATCTCTCTTACTTATTCAGTTTCTGTCTTTCAAACTTGGTGCAGACTGGTCAGACAATTAATGGTGTCATTTTGATAAGGCTGTATGTCCACCAAAGCCTTACTTCGATAAGATGAAAAAGGTGGTGTTTAGCAGCACTATTATTTGTCTTCTTTGATGGTTGGTCTTTGCTGTGATTGGATGGTTGGTGACAGTGATGAGCGCAGGTGTTTACCCAAAGTTAAACATTTTCCAAGTTTCATTTTTAATCGGAAAAACATAAATAATCACAGACATTCAGTGGTGGATTATATCACTGGACTTATTTCACCAAATCTCCAAAAACACCTTTGTACAAGGCTGGATTATAAAACTTTTGAAAAGAATACCATCACACAGGAGTCCTCATTGGAGTAGCAGGATGGCTAACATTAGCTTTCGGGCTAAAACTAGTCAGTCTTTCTCTCGCATGCTGTGTTACTGAGATATTTAACATTTGTAATGTTATGTTGTATATGACATTGTCAACTCCAAAGTTTACTTCTACACTGTCCAGTATGTCAGATTTTTACACATCAGTCCCATTCAATGTTTAGTGGTGAGTCCTGGGCAGAGACAGACAGTATTTTGTAGTGGCCTGTCATTGCATCTTGCTGGTAAAGGGGCTAAAATCAGATCATCCACCCCAGTGATGGATTTCCATCACTGCCGAACAGAGCTGATTAGAGCTGGAGCTGATACCTGTGATGACTGCAGTCATTTGACTCGGGAGTGAATGCCAATTGTAGCCTTTCCCACTATATTAAAAAGCAAGGTGGTAGTGGTGGTCAGTGGGCTTTTTGTCTAGTTGGAAAGAGGCTTCAGAAAGACAGAGGAAGGGTGAAGCAGGTAGCGGCTGTGAGAACGTTCAGGGGAAACAGTGTAGTTGTATAGACTTTACTTGTTACTAGCACTGTTTAAACGTGCATTTGGCAGTCAAGTATGTTTGAGAAGAACACAATTGATGTTTTTCCACTGTTGAAGGTTTTTTGGGGGGAGTTTTTCCTTATCCACTGTGAGGGTCCCAAGGACAGAGGGATGTTGTATTCTGTAAAGCCCTGTGAGGCAAATTGTGATTTGTGATATTGGGCTTTATAAATAAAATTGATTGATTGATGACTGAGAGGACAGAAGTCACCATCTCCATCTAATCAAAACCAAATCAAACAGAGTGAGAGCTGTGTTAAAGCCAGGTCAGGAGCAGGGTCAGATGATGTAATGATGGTAAACACTTGAGGATCCTGGGTCACTGCGTCACTCAGAGACACAGAGAAAAACAGAAGAGTGAGGGTTGCAGAGAGAAGCAGGGAGGAGGGTTCTGCCCCTGCTTAACATGATGAGTGTTAAGTGTGAACAAGAACATTTTAAATGAACCCCCCCCATGACCCCTGGTTAACCTGGTGGAGATGACCCCCCCCTTACCCCACCCACACACACAGTGTATGCTAATGTCATAGGGTGAAACAGCTGGGTGTTTGGGTCATGTTGAAAGAGCAGTGAAAGAACAGCTTAGTGATAATAGCATTATTCATCTGACTGAGAGACTCCGACACACTGAGAGAGGCTTAGCAACAATGCCATCATTTTCACCTGGAGCTAAATGATGAGACACCAGCAGCCATCTCAATCTGACACCCACTGAACCCTCCACATCAGCCAACAGGATCTGATACAGCTGGGAAATCAATTGCTGGTATATCAACATCGTGATAAAGACTAGATATTGTGTAAGATTTTGGATATCATATTATCGTAAGTGTTGTCTTTTCCTTAGTCATCATATCCACAATACTGATAAATATTCATCAAAAATATCACTGTTTTAATATTTTGTGGAAGCACCAATGGTCAATTCTACAGTATCGTAACCATATCGATCGTCAAGATATTTGGTCAAAAATACTGTGATATTTGATATCACTCAGCACTGACTTCAGAAACATCCCCCTCCCCCCTCAGGAGAATCTCCTCACACCACTCCACTCTGACAGATGACCCCAGACGCAGCGAAGACAACGATCAATGTAATGTCATCCTGCTGGGCAAGCTGAGTCATGTTATCGTAAGAGTCAAATAGTAAACATATCTGGGAAATATTTAGCTTTTGGCATAGGAGAGACAGAAGGAGACGGACTGAGTGTGTGTGTGTGTGTGTGTGTGTGTGTGTGTGTGTGTATGTGTGTGTGTGTATGTGTGCGTGTGGGGTGGGGGGTGGGGGGCAGTCAACTGTCATTGTGGAGAGGTTGACTTGTACAAGTCCTGGAAAAGATCTACTGGGAGTCATTCTGTTGACTGTTTGCTCCAAATTCCAAAGGCTCTCTCTCAAGAGCTATCTGCAATGAGATTTGGGAAATGGCTTTTCAGCGTGGCTGGGCTCACCATTACAAACCGGGGTGGGCTGCAGGTCGACATAGCATAGTATCACAATATTTTGTGTGGTGATATTGTATCGCAACAAGGACGTCAAGTATCTATCTTTTATTATATACATTATTAATTTTAGCATTAATTTTCATATTATTGGTGGTAGATTTTATTTGGAACTATTATTGTATCCACAATTTATATCTCATTCTGAGATGCTGTTGTTTACAAACTAAAGACATGAGAGATCATTTTTGTTTAGTTGCTGAATATCTGAAGGCAAACTGTTGACATGTAAAAGTATGTCACTTATTTTGTTGCAATTCCATGTTCTTAAGTAATAATAAAATTTTTTTGTACTAATCTGTCATATCATCAAGAATGGCATTATGGCAATAATACCCTGAAATATCGTGATATTATTTTACTGCCATATCGCCCACCTCTGGTGAGAAGGTCTTCCTTGCGCACCATGCTCCCATCACAACCTGACAGGAGTGTGTAGTAAAAATTACGGGATACGCACATGAGTAACAAGTAGAAAGGGTTTTTAGACTGTAATTTCTACTCTTTGATCGAGTATATTTTTGAGCCAATTATTTACTTTTCACTTCACTACATTTGCCATTTATACCTTTAATATAAGAAGTCTGCTCTGAATGCAGAGATTGAGTGTCTGGATGAAAAAGAAGTACCACCCGTGTTTTTTTTACCACGCTGCCATGATGATAGAGCAAAACTATGAACAAGAGGCAGTTTCCAAAGACAACCCCTTACCACATCTGGCTACACTTATTATATAAGTGCTTGTTGTGCCTCTTGAAAAACCCTGTGTTCTTTGCTTTTAAAAACTCCTCCTCTAACCTCTGCTAGAACAAGGAAGTAAGTTGTGCATAGGGCCTGCTGTCAGTTAAAACATAGTTAGGTAGCTAATGTTAGCTACCTGCATGTTAATTTTTCATGGGTAACATTAATATTTGATGTTATGGTAATGGCATTAACTTAGTTTGAACCAGTGGTTTGTTGGGCTTTTAAGTAAGCGTGCTTTAAAAAGCAGTTAACCTAGCATAATGCCAACTTCAAAATTAACATTACTTTTGGAATTGCAGTAGTAGGCTAATCATCTCTACTCTGTAAATAAAAAGTTTTTCATTATTTTGCACTAAGTGCATACCCTGAAAATTATTAAAATGGAAAGTAACTTGTACTTTAAGTGATCATCAACCAGACACTTTTTTACTTTTACTTGAGTAGGTTTCTCAAATTGTAATTTTCATTTCTACTTAAGTCATTTTCATAGGAATACTTGTACTTTTAATTGACTATGGAATTTCAGTACTCTACCCGCCACTGCAACCTGGATCTGGATAACCCCCAATTTCCACCAGATGCGTGTTGGTTGCGTCTGCGGTCCGGCACGGCAGCGGAGCCGATTAGATTCAATTCTAGTCAATGTGTGTGTTTCCACCGGCTCCGGCAGTCCGGAGGCCTCCACAACAGATACACAGGACTTCTATTTTTGCCGGACGCCGGAGCACAACGCAGCAATTCAGCACAGAGCAGATCGTGCGGGGCAGGAAGTCGTGCAGAGAAACAAAATAAAACATCCGGTTAATTTTCAAAATAAGATACACAGTGTTCAGGGCGGATCATATTTCCCTGCACGACACCTTGAAAACTACATAATGGGCAGAGGCAGGCCTGAAGTCAACAGGTCAGAGGTTTTCAGACGTCATTTCACCCCGTTGACACCATGGACGAGGAGATATTCATCATGGCAGTGCACCGAGATGTCTTCCGGCGGAGCTGCACCGCTCCGCACAGCAAACGCAGCTGGTGGGTGACGGACGGTGGAGCACGCAGCGGAGCGCTGCCGTACCGCAACGGACACGCAAATCCGGCGTTACCCTGGATTTCCACTGGACTGTTGCGGTACGGCAGCGCTGGTTATCCGCTGCGTGCTCCGCCGTCCGTCAATACCCACCGGCTGCGTTTGCTGTGCGGAGCGGTGCAGCTCCGCCGGAAGACATCTCGGTGCACTGCCATGATGAATATCTCCTCGTCCACGGTGTCAACGGGGTGAAATGACGTCTAAAAACCTCTGACCTGTTGACTTCAGGCCTGCCTCTGCCCATTATGTAGTTTTCAAGGTGTAGTGCAGGGAAATATGATCCGCCGTGAACACTGTGTATCTTATTTTGAAAATTAACCGGATGTTTTATTGTGTTTCTCTGCACGACTTCCTGCCCCGCACGATCTGCTCTGTGCTGAATTGCTGCGTTGTGCTCCGGCGTCCGGCAAAAATAGAAGTGCTGCGTATCTGCTGCGGAGGCCTCCGGACTGCCGGAGCTGAGACGGAGCCGGAACGCAGCACTGCCGGAGCCGGTGGAAACACACACATTGACTATAATTGAATCTAATCGGCTCCGCTGCCGTGCCGGAGCGGAGACGCAACCAATACGCATCTGGTGGAAATTGGGGGTTACTGTCAGAAAATGAGCGAAAAGCACAAACTGTATGTTTGCAAAAATGATGAAAAATCTTCTTTTTTTAAAAAACAAAACAAAACCAAAAACCTCAGTTACATGTTTTTACATATGGTATTTTCACAATTTAGTTTTATTTGCTTTTAGTCCAAATCAAACCAGCCAATTTTTGTGACAAGGATTTTACAGGTAGTCCTGACCTCTTGTAAATGTCATTCATACCTATGATGCTTTTTGGAAATGAGAAAATATTGTTATAGTTTATTGTAATAGTTCCTTATTTGTGCAGATAAATGGGTAACCATGACAGGAAGACTAAAGCTGCTTTGAAGCTCCTTTGAAAGATACAACCAAGAAGTGGTGAAGCAGCATTCACTTGATGTCCAGGGTTAGGCTGAGGTGAGTGTTTATGATTTACGTAAAAAGCCTGAGCAGAAGAAAAAGAAAGGAAGAGGTGCGTGTTCTCAAAAGGATGGTGTCAGATAAATCATCATCCCTGTGACATTAGTCCGTGGTGTGTTGTGAAACTCCTTGGTTTCACCTTTACATTGAAACAATAAGTAGGGGCATTCTGAAACTCTAGAAATCCCTGTTCTGCTTTCCTTCCTTTCATGCACCTGTGAAACTTCACTTTGGATGTCTCCCGTATTGTCTCACTGCCTTGTATTGTTGGTGTAAAAGGAGTTATAATGAAAGATGAGGCTATTCTCTTTGTCACTATGGGCTTGTCAGCAGAGACTGCTGGTCCAGAGGTGAGAAAAGTTAAACTCTACATTGGACGAGATCATTTTTACACTGGATCTTAATGTTTTCACCTTAAATTGTTTGTATAATGGATGATGACTCTGTGTTGAGTTATTGAGGGTGTTGTGTGAAGCTCCAACTGCATACACAGCCCCTGTCACACACCCTGGCTTCATGTGTGAGATGGAACTAGCTGCTTCTCTGGCCATTTGTTTACTCAGAACCTGGTAACATTTTTTGTAATTCTTCCACAAAAAGAAAGAGCTCTCTCTAGCCTCAAACAAGCCTGAAGCATGTTTGCGTTGAGCACATAATTTACATATTATGATTGCCACGTATTTCATCATGTTGCCACTATACTGGTGCATGGCAGAGAAGTTCCTGAGTGATCTGTTGTTTTTTCTTTTTAGCAGCAACCAGCAGCTCTGTAGCTCACTCCATTGGGGGGGTCCGTCAGCTGGCAAACAAAAATTTCCCCATCCTTTGGCCTTCCCTTTTTTTTTTCCATAGGAGAATGAAATTTAGCAAGGAGGTTGCGGCTATTAGGGATTCTTGATTGTTTATCTTTTAAGCTTATTAGCAAGCATTGTGTAAATAAATAACTAACAGCATCTCTAACATATTACATGACTTTGTGCCAAGCAATATCCATACTTATTTATTCCTGTAATCTTGGAGAAAAGACTGAGTGCAATAATGATATTCTTTTCCCTGCAGATATTTGTGCACAGCAGCTAAAGACAACACATCCTTTGAAGCCTTGAGTTGAGCATTTTGGCCATTGCCATTTTGTTCTTTTAAAGCCAGAAGTGACCACATTTGGATGAGATTTTGAAGCTGTAGAGGAGCAAGGGGTGACACCGAGGTGAGGCACCTACCAAGCTGCAGACACCTGCACACCACTGTTCGAGATCAACAAATAACAAAATCAGCGGTGACTCATTACTTTGTTTCCAGCGGCTTTCTAGTCACCAAACATGACTGAACTATCTGTTGCTGTGTTTTGAGCAGCTTTTTGAGGATGAAAAGCTGCTGTTTTTTACTGAGTAATCGCTGTGTTTCCCTGGCAGGAGTGTGTTAGCAAAATAGGTAAAACATGATCTTTCCCTTACCATTTCCTATCCTAACCATAGCCAAGTGTTATTTGGGCCAAAACCTAACGACAATTCTAGCAGGCGTACACAGATTGTACACTATAGCCCTGACATGTTATTGTCCCCACTGGTTGCTTAGACACAAAAACATGGCAAATTAGGGTCCAGGTTATTAATACTGAAGTTTACCTTTAAGCCAAATACCATACAAATAAGCACATTTTAAGTAGTAGGAAATGCAAGCATACTTCTTAAAGATAATATGACTTTTCACATGTGTTCTATGGTGCTGAGGTGTAGAATATTCTTGCTAAATGTTGGCTTAAGTCAGTGCATCAACATAAACTCTGTTGCAGGTCATAGCAAAATGTAGCACTCAAGTCTTTCTATGTTTACCAACAGTTTTTCAAGGCCTTTTTCATCACAGTGTGCTATTGACATCCCATCAGATGCTGTGCATGTTCGTCAGTCACTCTAAATGGTTACAAGATTATGATATGAAAAGCAGTTACAGCTACAAAATCCGAAGCCAGAAAATATAGGGAAAGTAAAAGGGTGACCTCTGTGTAACCTCAGTCTGTGGATGCCACCTAAACCCTTTACCTAAGGCTAGGATTAACATGTCAACCAAGCAGCCTATATAAAAGGGAAGATGGACACATCTTGTCTAATGAGCTGCTTTGCAGGAAAATAAGTTCTACTTAAAAACAGGCCCAGGTAGGGTGGAGATACCACTGATAACCCTTTGCTTTTGTTTTTTTTTCTCCTGGGAACATTGGGGTTTAAGCAACCTAGAAATGTGTTAATATTCAACAGTTAAAAAAGGGACACATTTTTTGTCATTTCATTTAGATTAACTTTTCAGGTCACTAATTTTCAAATAGTTTTTCCTGAGATTTCCTGGAAATTTCAGGTGTATAATTCATAGATGTATGGAGAAATTATGGAGAAAAAATAAAGTTAAGTTAGTCCTTGAGATTTAACAGTTGTTGATTTCCTGGAAAATTGCTTTGAAAGAGTTTATTCATTCATGGTAGAATTCACAGTGAACTTTACTTTAAATAAATGCTGAATTGTTTGCTTGCCTGATGAAACGAATCTACAAGTTCCACTGATGTGCTGTTCTAAATTTGACAATTTGTAGGCCAAAAAAATAAATAATCAAATAAATGATTACTTGTTTGATTACTTGAGAATATGTTAAGCAGAATCAAACTTTCATTGCTATAGATAGAGCTTTGGAAACAGCATTTAGAACTTAATGTTGGGAAATAAAATATTATTATGGGTTGTAATGTCATGAAAAGTCTGAAATGATCTATGTAATCTGGAACTAACTATAGAGAAAAAATGGCTCATAATCACCATTTAAGTTATGATTAGATTGTAGTCTTAAGCTGAAAAATCAAAATACTAAAAAATGTTACTTCATTTTAGAGAAGGGAGCTGTTAGGGGGACTTTGACACATGACCTCAGAACTTCTCAACTCCTGGCTTTGGCCCTGGATCACACAAGGCAGATAACCAGGGGCAAAACAGAATCCCAACAAACATACCTTCATATGAAGGATCTAGAAATCTGGGATCTGCATAAAGGTGAAACAACTAACATTTTTACATAAAGCATGTCTTCGCCAGAATAAGAAGAAGTAAAAGATTTCCTTATGCCCTAGAGGAGGGGACATGTAAATGAAGGGTTGTGCAGAGATTGCAAAAGTATTATAAATGTCTACTCCACCACCGTCCCCTCTTACTCTGATGAAGACACTGTTTAAAACCTCATACCGGTACTCATCTTTCCAGATCCTGCCTCAGTTTTCCTGTCTGTGGAGTAGGGCTGAAATAATTCTTTGAATAACTTGAATGATTCGATGACTAAAAAGCAATTTGATGCATTCGATGACGAAATAATTTGCCTCAAGGCTTTGTTAAATCCGGTACAACTATACAGTGCGCTGTGTTTCGCATGAATGGTTGTTTCTGTTGCACAACACGCTTATTAGGGTCCAGGCAGCTAAGCTGCCAGGTCACTATTGTAATCCTAGTTATTTTTCTTCGTCTTCTTTCTTCTTCTTCTTCTTCCAAGGAAATCATACTTCCCATGGGTGAAAACTCACCAAACTTTGCACGAAGGTCCAGTCTCATGCTAGATATCCTCAGCTGTAAACTCAAGCCAATAGTCCTGATGGTGATGCTACAGCGAGCGTTTTCACTGCTTTACCTTGCTGATAGACAGCGATGTGACCAAGAACTGAAGCCATTATGTTGTTATCTTCAAAGCCAGACCGCATGAGAAAAACAGTTATTTAAACAGTCCAGGACTTTGGCATATTAAGGGGTAACTTGGGATCAACAAAGTCACACAATAACATAAACTACCGGAGGCAGTGGTTTACCAGCAGCTCCTGTGCTCAGCGACCCAAAATACAGTTTTTTTTTTCCAATGGAGTCTGGCAGCTTTGATAAGAGCATAGATGAGGAACTGGAGAGCTTCCCTGTTAGAATGGGCTGTCTGACAGCAAGTTAAAGTGGTGAAAATAAACAACAAACAAAAATAAATAATCAATATAACATACACTCCAACTGTGACTTATTTAGGTGGGATTTTTTTTTTGCTGCTAACCTGTCCACAGTGATACATTGCTTAGTTTCTGTGACAGTACTCCTGTCTGCTTCTCCAAACTGTTGGAGATCTTGTACCAGTCTGTTGTAGCCAGTGCACTTTACTTTTCTGTCTGTTGGGGGAGCAGCATCTGAGCCAGTGAGACTAACAGACTTAAGAAACTTATTAAGAAGGCTGGCTCTGTGATTGGCTGCAAACTGGACTCATTTGAAGCAGTGGTGGAAAGGAGGACAATGAACAAACTGTTATCCATCATGGATAATCCTGACCACCCTCTTCATCACAGACTGATACAGCTTTGCTATCACAAGGACCGATACAGAAAATCATTCATCCCCAAGCCATAACACTATATAATACCTCACCTCAGTCTGACAGAGAGCACTCACAGCTCTCTACAGCCTCTTCTCTATAGCTATATCTGAATAGTTACATTACAACCATTTGTTTGCACTGTTGGTAATAACTAATTGCACACTTGTAGCTATTTTGCACATTTTTACAACCTCTACCTCACTTCGGACTGTGTGTGTATATAGTTTGATCTTTTTACTACTGCAATTTAATATTTTTCTATTTTATTTTATTCCTGTATATTTCTTGTATATTTTAAATTTTAGTACTACTCATTTTCATATATATTTTATATTTCTATATTTCTATATTCTAATGTCCATTTGATTACTTGCTGCTGTAATACAAGAATCTCCCAGTGTGGGATCAATAAAGTACTATCCATTTATCTCCATCTACTGTATGTAATGCAGAGATTGTGGAAAAGTACCCCACACAACCAAATTTAAAAAAATCCTACCTATCCCTTTAAGTACTCACATACGCAGAAATTCCTTTACTTTAATGCCTTCAAATCTCCTTCCCAATGTCTTGTTTTATGGCTTAAAACAATGTGGAAAAATGCACGCCAAAATGTTGCTAAAGTTTGACTGTGGGAGGTTAGTTTATCTACTTTGGTTCAGAGGTCCTATGCTACTGTAAAGATCCTTATGTTTTCAGCCTTCTTGCAGCAATTTTAACAAACTTCCTCAGTAAACTGCTGTGACCTTGTTTGAATGCAGAGCCAAGCCTCCACCTCAGGCTCAGATTAACAGGTCAACACAGACACAAGTTAATGAGATCCAGCAACACTTCACATACCACTGGTGTTGACAACAAAAAGAGTGGCAGGGGGTTTGTGCTTGTGTGTTTGGAAGTAGGAATTTTCTTAAGCAGGTGAACTATGGGACAGGTGAGAGTTGAAAAGGTTACACATAGATGTGAGTGTGGAAAAGAAAGCCAGTGAAACACAACATTGTTGGGTGTGATACAGAATGTGAGATGTTGGACAGTTGAGAAGTAAAACGTTAGTATTTAGCATTCCTCTAAATAATGAATACTTCCAATATTCATCTGAGCAGCTGGGCTAAATTTCAAAACACAGAATTGAAACCTGCTATCTCAACCTTCAAAGCCCCCACGTATAAGATGTGAAAATTCCTGAAAAGACTTGACATAAGAACATAAAAAGTTAACCTACAAATTCAACACATAAATGAAATAAGTCTCACATAAGTCTTATGGCTCATTTCTACTCCTTTTATGTATGAAAATAGATATGTCCATTTCAAATGTTGTAAACGTCACTGTCCTCGTAGTTCCATGCATCCTTTATGTTGGCATAGATTCAGCCAATCGATGGTGCTACAGGGCAGAGTCAAAAGTTTCTGACAACAACAAATAAGTGGACGGTGGAGGAAGTCATACCATTGTACCTTTAAATGGAGGCAGCACTGCAGACAGTGGTGGTCTGTTCTGCCATTAACCTTATGATTCCAACATGTGGACGGAAAATTATTTTCAGTACATTACCGATTCATTCCATTCTGCCATTATTTAAATATCTTTGTCGACTCCTATGGTCATATCTTACTTGAGCTGCACTACACTGCCTCCAGGATCCCTGGTGGTACTCGTTCGTTTCACCTGTACATGTCCGCTTTCAGGAAATGTGCAGAAATATGGACAAAATGAACACACGTCCATAGTATGGACAAAGGCGTCTTTGAGTATCCTGAAAAGTCCTATATAAATCTAATGTATTATTATTATTATTATTATTTGTTATTATCTGTATCTGACTCCATCTCTAACATTGAGCATAAATGAGCCCTTAAGCTAAGACTGTGTACAAAAGTACATCATTACTTAATTTCCTCTTAACTGCTTCTTTACCTGTCTTAGGTCAATGAAGGCCAGCTGGAGTGTGTCTCCTTGAAATCCAGGGACCGGCTCTGAACTGGCAAACACTAAGAAGAAACAAAAATACTATCACATAACAATCGAATATATTTACAGAATACAACACAAATAAGTTAGCTAGTGTCATGAACTGTGGCTCTGGATCTGCTTCTTCAACTGCTTTCACACTACCATGCGCTAACTTGCGACCTCTAGTCATTTTTAATGAGGGAAAGGAACCAGAGGGAAGTGGTTTAAAATATGGTGGTAGAAGAATGGAATGGTTGCCACCCTCATGAAAGTGCATAGATTTTTATTTCTCTGTATTTTCCTTCTATTGAACTTTTTAAACTGATGCCTCCTTGCAGCTGAGACACACATCAAATACCCCATGGCTTTCTTATCTTATTTGCAGATGTTGACTTCTGGCTGGAAAATGAAATAAATATAAAACAATATTTGCGTTTATTGTTGATATACCATATCATTTTTTTTATATAGTATGGTGGTTCTTCCAGTTTTCCTCTCTGTGATCACACTGAATGTAGGCTTACATTTTTTCGAAGGTTATATGAAGACTTTGCAGCCCTATAGATTTAACATTAAATTAAAGCTGCAAGCAGCGATGAACAGGCCCTCGCACCTCTGCGCACCTCTGGGGTGGTGGCAGGATGCCGTCTGACGTGGCAGTTCATTTCTGTCAAAGCCGGACACTGCACACAGCAGTGAGATGGCATATCCTTAATAAAGTGTGGGCACTGGAATGGCCTAGTTCACATTTTGTACTATTTCCTCTTTCCACTAGAGGGCGCTGGAGAAAAAACTAATGATATGTCACATTTTTGTAAATCAATATAGACCACAGCATTTCAATTTCAGGTAAATCAAAACATAAGTGTCTGATAAGACCTACTTTCTGTTGCTACTAGGTGGCGCTATGACTATCAGGGCATACGGTCATTTAGATGTGTTCAGGATGGGACTAATATGAATTATGTGAAGTTTGGTGGAGATCCGACCATTAACTCTAAAATTATAGCAATTTCCTGTTTCACGGCGAAACATAAAAATGTAACATTCTGCAGCGGGCATGCCCTTCAACATTAGGTAGATCTTGTAATAACTTTTGATCACAAAGTAGTCAAGCTCACACAAACCTAGTTTGAAGCCAATCCCATTAAATCTGTAGGAGAAGTTTGTTAGAATACAACACATGGGAAACGTCAAAACTGACCATGGAATTTAAAATGGCCGACTTCCTGTTGGGTTTAGGCAAAAGGTCCAGAGGCTTTTTTGTGCATCAGGGCAAGATACATGTGTACCAATTTTTGTGCATGTTGGTGAAACATGCCGCAGGAACAGCTCTTTAAGAGGCATGGCCAAGCAATTTTGCCACGCCCATTGACGAAAGTCATATCACGTGTCCAGGAGCGTGTCAAGTTTCAGGCAGATTGAATGAAGTATACCTAAGTTAATGCCAATTGATGTGTTTTGGCGAAAAGGCGATCTTCGCCCTGCCCTGCTACGCCATTTGATGAAAACTCACAGTTTCCACAATAAAGCATCAAGGCCTTATGGCTTTTTTGACCAAGTTTGAGGTGGAGCTTGTCAACTTTGTAGATGTACATCAAAGTATAAAATATGATATTTCCTGTTATCAGTAGGGGGTGCTATAACTATCACTAATTATTGACATGTATTGACATTGTTCAGGGAGGGACTGTCATTAATTCTGTGTAGTCTGGGGAAGATTGGACCATGTATGCTGGAGTTATAAACTACTTCCTATTTTGTGGTGAAACACCTAAGTTTAATGCCTTGCCAAGGTCACACGAGAGATGAAAATTCAAGCTTGCCATAACTTTGCTTCTTCAGTGTCTTCCAATGGGATAGACCAACTTTTGAAGTCGATCAGATTAAATCTCTAGGACTAGTTCGTTTAAGTACAATCCCTGGAAATGGCAGGGAAAAAAATGCACCAAAATTGCACAGTAAATTCAAAATGAAAACATCCTCCTGGGATATTACATGTGCCTACCAAGTTTTGTACATGTAGGTGAAAGCAGCTTCAGGGGCTGTTTTACTGAAATTTTTTAGGGGGCGCTACTGTGTCAATTTTTGGCACCTGAGCAGTAGACCCTTAAAATATAACATATTTCAGCAGTCTTGATATTTACTCAAAGTTTCATGGGGTTTCAAGTATGTTAAGCCCCACAAAAAGCCAATTCATTTGGAGGAAGAATAATAATTCCTTGCATTTCAATAGGGTCCTTGCACCGCTTGGTGCTCGGGCCCTAATTATAACATCGATAAAAAGAACATTACATTTATTAATACTTACATTCACACTGAATGACATCTAAGTTGAATTGCTGGATAGCCCCCATACTGATCTGTTTGAGTTCTGTGTCCAGCAGCATCTGCATCAGTGATGTGGACAGATGCTTGCAGGCTGACATACACGCTGTCTGAGCCACTTTACCCTGCAGAGAGAGGGACAGGGGGGTGGAGGGAGGAGAAGAAGGGTGACAGAGGATTCAAAAGAGGAGGGAAAGATGGAAAGGCATAGGAAAGATTAGGATGGGGATGAAAAGGACAGAAAATGAGGATGTCTTTTTGGTTTAAGACTGCTTGACTTTCAGGAGAAGATCGTCTGAGACTGTGGCATTCACAGACAAAGTGAACAGCTGATCGCCAACAAGACGAGTCTGTTTTAAACCACTACCAAAACAAAACCTGAGTCGCTGCTGCAAACGTGCTGAGAGACCTTTCAGCCTCAGCAAAAGCAGCGCAAAACTGAAGACTGGCAAGCAACACTCACTACATACACAGTCTACCTTCCCTGCACCATGTATCATAATGTATACATCAGTGCAGACAGAAAGGTGTGTGGGGCTTTTAAAGCAGGGACTTGTATCGATATCCTGCGTGATGTCGATACAAATTGCAATGGCAACAACCAATCACAATGACAATGAATTACCAACACAGAAGCAACACAATGCACACACAACAGAGACAAAAGCACTTAGACAGAGTGGGTGTTTGGTGGTTAAAAAAAATTGTTGATGAATGCCATTATGACTTTATACTGGAAGCAGGAACCACACGTGTGCAGTTATTGAGTGAAAGTGGGGTGACGCATCTAATAAGATGAAGAAAAAAAAGAGGAATTCAGTTCACATTTTTTATTTTATTTATTATCTCTTGTTTCGGTTTTGGGACCAAAAACCCCAAATTATGTGGCTTAAATTGCCCCTAGTGGTATCTACTAGGGATGCACCGATTTATCAGGTGAAGATCAATATATTTGCCTTGTTGACTGCCATCGGCCTATCAGCAAATAAGATGATGTTCACCGCTGGCAGTGGCTAATGTTTTTCTGTTGTATTACATCAATTTTGCACAGGCTAAAAAGCAGGGTTCCAGATTGATGGCATCCAATCTTCCTGGGGCCAACAGAAAGTGTGTTTGGGACAAACAGAGATCTTCCTGGGATGCCTTCGGGACAATAGGATGCAGTAAACTCACTAGTGATGTGTCAGGGGACGCACCCTATTGTTTTCCTAATAGTGCTACATTGTGAAAAACAAATCTGTGTTGACATCAACAGGAGAAGCACTACTTAACGTTAGCTTTTAGCAGCCAGTCGCAGTAACTAACTGCTGACAAAGGTTTCCTTAGGTTACATTATGATGCGTTCAAGCTCTATTCAGTAAAAAGGAGTATTGGGTGAAGGTAATTTATAATGGTTTCATGCTATGTTCAAATGTAATCTTTTAAAATGTAGTTTTGTCAATACACTTGAATAAATACAGTTGTCTGAAGGAGAAATTTGCTGATGCTTCAGAGCAATATAAAACAGATATTAGAGAGAGGGAATTATGATACTACTTAGGGGCTGAGTGTAAATCTATGCTTGTTACATGCATTGTGTCTTTTCAAAATAAACTTCAATTTTAAAAGTAAAAGTACAGTTTCTGCTTGTCATTTGGTTTACTTTATTAGCTTTAGGCAACAAAAGCAGAGACTTAGGTTTAGAAAAAAACATCATGGTCTGGCTACAATTGTTACAAACTTTATGTAACATCACATGACATGCGTCACTAGCACAGTATGCCACACATACTAGCACACTACGTTAACTTAGCTGACTTTTAGTTTCACTCGAGACACAAACAGAAATCTAATTGGTGAAAGTCTGGAATTTGTTTGACCCCTGCACCTTCACTCCCGCCCGCCCTGTGCAGACTTTCTCTCTCTTTATACTATGCCAGTTGCTCTGAGCTTCAAAAATGCTGCTGCCTGCTTCATCTCATACCGCCGGTAAAGGGTGCCTCATGCGTTGGTATGGGACACCACTGACCAAACATTGGTATTTGACAAGTTGGGTGTGAGACCGCATTGCAGTATCGGTATCGGCCAAATTATTATTTTAAACATGGGTATCAGTATCAGCCCAGAATTTCACAATTGGTGCATTCCTAGTATCTACACCTCAAAAAAGGATTCTTAACTGTACTGGACAGTTATCACTTTTAAAAAATGACCTTACAATGGATATGTGCTGAAACATGCCACTACCATGAAGTCAAAATTATCATTGGGTTATACAATCTGTCACTGAAAGATATGAGACCATTTACATTGCTTTTAATTTCCCAACCTGTGTTCTTTGCAAAACATCACACATACAACAAAAACCACAAATAGCCCAACACATGCAGGTCAGGCACAACATGAGCTCAATCAATAATCAGACCTTTGTAACACTCCACATACCTCCACAGCATCATGTTTATAACTCAAAAGAAAACATGAATTGTGAGCGTTTCCATCACTTGTGGTGCTCTTGACTCTGCTCAGTTTGTGAGCAGGTATGTTTTGACTTATTATCCACAGCAAAACAAGTGGAACTGAGTTAAGTTTTACCTCCCATCAAGTGTTTGAAACGCTAACAGTAACTTTGAATGAACCTATAAATTACAGTAAGTGTTTGTGGCGAACAAGAACAGCAGCTCAAAACAATCAATTCTCACGGATACTCATGCAAAAACTGTCAGACCCAGGGATGATGTGGTGACCCCAATGTCAAGGATAATGCACATCCAGCTGTCTGAGTAAGAGTACACCCCTATTAAAAACAACACTAAGGAGACAATCAGTGATTCCTGTAATCAAAGATATGTGAGTGAAAAACAAAAATCACTGTTGGCACCTTGTGAAGTTGTTCTTGGAATGTCAGTAAGGCTACAGAGGCTTGATGTAAGAAATGTGAGTGTTTAGCTTCTAAAACCAAAACAGTCATTTATGACTCTCCTTTGTTTGAGCTCCACATCATCCCTTTTATCATCTGTCATGCTGACAACTGACTGGCAGACAGACAGCAGTGATACATGGTGTGGCAGCATTAGGGGTTGTCCATTCACTCTAAGCTGGTATCACATCTCAGCCTATTGATTGTAAGTTTGTTTGATCACAAAACTTAAGTGCTGAGTTTGCATAGACTTGTAGACTCTTAGGGACCATTCACACACAGATGTGGAGAAAGGCTTTATTCCATGCATGCCTACAGAAGGGAGTGCCTGCTCACACTCAAAGTACTTCCATACTAAGTCTGCTTAATCTAAAAATATAGTTTGAAAACTGTTTTGGCCTTGCATCCACACTGAGTCAATGTTTTTGGGCACCACAAACTAAACTATTTGAAAAATGGTCATCTTGGCATTTAAGGCTACATTCACACTAATATGTTTTCATTTTAAACGGTGCTTTAAAAATGCGGGAAGTAAGGGTGACATTTTTTGTCAAAAGCCCATGGACTTCAAGTCTTAAGTCTCACTGGCTTCCTTGTGTCTCGTGTTCCTCTGTATGAACAACCATAAAGGCTGAACACTGTCTCAAAGTAATTTATTGACATCTTGCTTTCACTCTGACCAGTGTTCTGTTCACTTAGAGAGAAATAATAGCCCCATGACATTGTATGAAAGCAATGCAGCTCACTTCTTCTCAGAGGGACAAGATTATCCAGAATCCCTTATGTTAGATTCCTTGGCCCAATGACATACAATCTCATACCCAGGGGTGAAAGTAAGCTGGTACGGACTTTAGGCCAGAAAATATCTGCTAGCAATATATGCAGTTTTAAACACCACTTTGTCTGTTTATTAATTGCTTTTAACGCATTCCGAATTGCTTCTGAACTGTCCGTGCTGTGTTTTGGTCCATGCTGAACGGAGTCTTGCTGCCCGGACATCTCCCTCTCTCCTCCAGCCCCTCCCCTGGGAGAGAGTCCGGGGGTCTCCTATGAGCCCAGCCTTCGAGATGTGCAACACTCCCTTCGTTCAGTTCATCAAAAAATATCCCAATTAAAATCAGTAGCACAATAAGCAGATGTGTTCCATGGTATTTTATTTCATTTCAACACAGAGAACAGCTTGAACAAGCTGCATGTGAGCTAAAGATCAGGGATTTCGCTCTCAGCAGTATGTGACTGCGCATGCACGTCTACTTCCGAAACACAGCGGTTGGGGACATCAATAAAACGCTGTTTGCACTGGGACAGGACAAACAATAAATGAAACCAACGCAATTCCACACATTCTTGTGGTTGGCGCAAACGCTGTCAGTGTGATTTAAAGCAACACAACGGAGGATTGCGTTTTTTACCTCACGGGGTCCCCCTACAGACGAAAAATGGTATTGTCTGTTACAACTGTCGCAAAAATCTTTCTGCGCGTGCATTTGTTGACAAGCCAACAATATCGGTGAACTTCCTGAAGCTGGCCGTGTAATGCACGATCATCATGTCTTCACAACAGGTAAAGTAGCCTAATGGCATTGTGTACATACATGATTAGGCCAACTGCTTTATTTATTTAGTCATTTTTGAAACTCAGAAATGAGTGGCTCTCTGCATGTCAGGGCTGACCACCTCCTCACAGTGCGCGCACACAAACACACACACACAAACTCAAACTTTTGCATGCCTAATTTTTAAGTTTTAATTTTTTTAAGTTTAAATTTTTAATCTGACTCTTTCTCCTTGACTGCTGTAACACTGGAATTTCTCAACTGTGGGATCAATAAAGGTGTATCTTATCTTAGCTCAACAGAGTGAAGTCAGACAACAGCAGAGGCCGGGATGCAGATGAAGGGAATATAACTTCAAGATTACTCTAGTTGACGACAGCTACGCTTGTTACTGTAAGTAAGCGCGATAAAACCTCTGCCAGCTAAGCCAATACATGTGATCAGCGGGTAGAAAGTCATATTTTAATCTGCTCTGTCCGCAGTCTCTCATTCATCGCTATTATGATTTATGACCACAGTCAACACAAAAGCACATAGCGCTCGCGGTGCTAACAGCAAACTGTTAAAGACAAACTAAAATGAAAGCTGTCTGTGTGTAGGCTAACACTTTATCTTAAAATGTACCTGAGGCAGCCAACCTGCAGTCAGCGAGTCTCCTAAGTAGAGGCTAACAGCAGTAACAGCGCCAGATCACCATCGGTTGGGCATCCCTCCTCCTCTTTCAGCTCTCGCCAGCGTGTCAAAGCTGGGCCAATATCAATCCTTGTTCGAGCTCTTGTTTTATCGCTCTCCCGTTTTCTTTTCTTTGTCTCCTCGGACAACACCTTCACCTTCTTCCTTTACTTTGTTGCTACAGCCATGACAACCACGTCTAATTTTGTTCACCTCGGTTCAGCTACGCTATTCTAAAGAGAGGAGGGGGATATGACGTATGCTGTAAAGCAGCCAAATTTTGTATTCCTTTTTGTGTCTGGGTTCCTACCTGAACCCCCAAACTGCATAGTGCCAGTGCAGCGAAACAGACACTCTCAAGCAATGACGTAGGTGTCATCCAACCTATTGTGAGTTGATGTACCATCACAAGAATCTTGGATATATATTTTGAGGGATCAAAAACTCACTTTATTGCGGATGTTGATCAATGTTTTTTACAACGAAAAATAGGTAAAGAGGAAAAGAGAAAAAAAAAGACATGCATGGTTTTAAGTGTTCATTAAGGTTTCATGCATGCCAGCACCCTAAACATTAAAACAAATATTTTACTCTACATGTTCTGAAGTGTATCTAATTTCTTTCTACTCCATACAGGTACAGTAAAATACTGAAATGTTTTTATTTGTTTGTTTAGTTTTTGACTTTGCTTTTTAAAAATGCATGACGCGAGGAGAGGTGAATAATAGGAAGCAAAGAAGGTTTAAGTAATAGTACCGGCAAGAATTTAAAACTACTTTCACCCCTGCTCATACCTCATAAACAGTAAAGGAAAAAAAAGAAATCTAAGGCTACAGAAGCACGAACTGGGCCAATTCAGGCAAACAGAAAATGGTGATTGAGTAACAATTAGCCTCTCCTAAGTCCTGCCCTTTTTACTCTGTGCTCCAATAAAAGTTGAGCAACCTTGGAGCTTAGCAGGTCAACTTTCCCCTTTGCTGTTATACTTCGACATGCTATGTGATAGGCTCATCTATGTTCAAAAGAAAAACAAATTTTGAAGATGGGTAAGAGATGTGGCTGGGGGACTTTCAGTCTTCACTGACACATTAGATCAGATACAGATAGTCACATCTTAACTTAGCTAATGTTAGCAAAATGCTAGCTAACTAGCTAGCTACATCAAGAGGAGTTAGCCTCATGGCAGATCACCAATGTCCACCAGGCTTGCTTCCTCCATATTTCTTTGGAAAGATTAAAGTGATTTGTAAAAAGGGCAGGTAGGTTGGTTGCTGAGATATTTTTTATCAGGAATTATTAGCCCCTTATACACTACCTATTCAGGGTGGGAATATTGTGCCATTTTGCCACTTCACCGTGCTGTATATGGGTATGACTGCGGGGACAGAGTTGTCTCACCGTTAAATCCACCACAGGAGGTAGTAACAATGCCAAAACAATGTCTGTATAAACACAACAGCCGACAGGACAACTGTGTGCAGGACAGGTGTGATGTTTTGAGAATGTATTTTGTGTGCGACCCACCACGGGAATTTTAAAAAGTAGCTGTTAGCAACTAACTCAAAAAGGAAGTGGCTGTAGATGTCTGCAAATTAGGAAAATAATAAGATCCAGAAGCTCCTTACTTTTCCAGTTGAGGACTAGATCAGCTGCAATATAACAGGGACAGTAAATGATTGTTATTGCCATGTTTTGCCATTGTTATTGTATATAAAAGTGCAGAGGGAACTTTGTTGCCACCCTATAGCATGATCTTTACCAGAAGCCAGAAAAGATCAAGGCCTATATTAGTTTGTTTATCTTATTTCTGTAAAGCTACATGCCACCCAAAAGAAGAACCACGGTTCCTTTCTACAGTAAAGAGAGTAATGTTGGGTAAGCAGCATGGTCTATTCGGTAATAAATACATAGAGTGCGTTACTGATGCCAGGAAGGACCAATACCAGCAGTGCAGTAGCAATGTTGACGGATAATCTTGTCATTCTCAGTATCTACAAAGAAGTGAGGCTTCTCTCTTTTGTTTTCAGATTGAAAGACTCAGTTCATGATGTTTTACCTTGTTCACAAAAACTGTGAATATATTCTCCCATCACATGTAGTCCTTGCTACCAATGTCTTGAAGCTACTGCTCAGTGCTGAGTTGTAGCCGGTTTTGAAGTTTGTGTAACCACTGTTCATACCATGGCAAGTTTTACATACATTAGTAAATTATAACTATAAAATGAAAGGATATTTTGCTGCCTCTCCCAGCAGCTGTAGTCTGTGAAAAAAAATAACTTGTAATAAGAGTAATATGAGTTGACGACATGAATCCATCAACACACCTTAAATGTCAGTATGACAACTTTGACCATTTCATTAGTTTTTATTGTCTCTCCTGGATGACATACACTTTTAGTAACCAGTGGATCTTTAAGGGTTAAAAAATATACATGAATTTTTAAATTTATGTGAACTGCATATAATCTAATCCTCATTTGGAGGGGGAAAAAAGCGTTTTGAAGCGCCGTTTCTTTGGGCCTGTGCAACATTAAACCCCTTCACTTGCCTGAGAAGGACTAAATGAACAAACTTGCTAGCTTTAAATATCCCATCGACAGAGTCCACATAACCCCGTAATGTGGACGATAAACAAGGTACAGACTTCACCGGTAAAGAGGAAATACAGTGAGTGCTGGATGCAGCAGTGACTGACAACAACCCCAGCCACATTAAGGGTACTGTTTGCAGTGGAAAAATAAAATGGACCTATGGGTCTCGGTACCATGTCTGAAGGGTTACTTATGGTTTCAAAGGAGCAATACCAAAGTTGTATGGTGAAAATAGGGCTTTTGTCACTCATGATAGCAGCTGCTATTGTGCCCGACTTTGAAAAAGTATTTCATAGCAACTACACCTATTCTGCTTTTCTACGTTGACACCTTTTGCTCTGAAATCATGCCTCACCCTTTTTTCTGAAACCAAACCTACACCCATGTCAGCCAGACAAAGTAAAGAATTAACAAGGCACTGAAATGTCTTATGGACAAATAGGAATTAACTTGGGATTTCAAGAGAGAGGCGCTGAGATAAATGAATATGCATTCTTGGCCAGTATCTAGCAGTCATTAGAGGATCTTCTCCTCTGGCTGCTGCTTGGTCCTCTCTCACTCGAAGTCCCTCTGAATAAGAGGATGTATTGCTAAAACACAAATGTAAACACTGTCAATTAATATAAATGTTAAGTTACAACAGGTGCCAGAAAAACCAACAAGGCTGGAGTAGGGGAGCTTCCACAATCAAATATAAGCATGCTTTTCATTTTCCCACTGCCTGTAGAACGGCAGCATAGTGTTGTAACAGCCAGGCAGGGATACTCACCGACATCGACGCATGGTCATTGTTGTTATTCTGAGCAGAGACACCCCCAAACCAACCAAAAATGGAGGAGGGGAAGGGAAAGAGGAAAAGGACAGGAAAAGAAACGTGGCAACAATAAATGGACAGGAGGAGGTAAATTCAACTAGAGATATCTTGCATGCTTGACAAGTCAAATTAATCAAGGAATAAAACTGCCAGTAAAACAAATTAGTCACAGCGCTGTTCATTAGTTACAGCAGGGGTAGGGATGGGGAGATAGGAGATGTTCTTGAAAAAGAAATTACAAAATTAACAAAAGCTCAAACTCATTCAAGACATGGTAAGAGATGCTGGAGAGAAGAGCAGGCAAGTAGCCCACTGAGAGTGGAAGTGAACAAGCTGTAGCTGTCAGGGCCAAAATACATTTACTGACCAACTACTTCACACACTGATATCACCAAATGTGTTGTTGAAGATAATGTCAGTATGTGCAAAAGCAGTCAACGAGTCAGTAACAGCACAGTTACCATGCATATGGACAGATCACCAAGGCAACACATACTCGGTTCAACTTTCTATTCAAGATGTAAAACATATCACTTCCAGACAGTACACATACTTTAATAGGGATGTGTCATGGCAAAAAAAATGTTGGAGTTTAGGGAGTAAAGGAGTGATCACATCCCTATCATTAACAAAAACACGATCAAAACTGACAAACAGCATCCGAAAGCAGATAACAATGGATCTGAAAACCAACAAGACAATGTCCCACTGCTCCAAGAGAAAGGTGGCAGGGCTCAGTGGGTCACAGGTTAGTGGATGGTGGATCAGACTCACCGGGAGGTGTGTGAAGACCTGGAAAGTGGACCGTAGGAAGTTGATAAGGTCCATGAGGTATCCAGAGGCACGACCGTCCGACTCAGCCATACCCCATTCATAGTCTGCTAGCTGGATGAACTCATCAATCTTCTGGTTGAGTTTGGTATAAATCTCTCCCTCTGCAGCATGACGAGCATCCTGCAAAATAGCTTTTATAAGCCCCTTTGACAAGACTTATGGACTAAATACAGTTCTGACTGCCTGTGCGATTAATAAATGAAGACTTTTTGATGGACACTTGAGTGCTGCTGGCTATCTAAAGACCTTTTGATCAAATCTCAGAACCCATTGGCTCTGAGATTATCATCCTTAGACCGATGTCTGAGGACGATAATCCTTGGGGGCAATATAAAATTGCTGGCAGAGTTAGTTGTGGGTGCTATGTAGCCTGCAGCAGAGATGAGGAGCTACAGAGGCCTGGTAATGTCACTTCTTTCTGGCTTTGCACCTCCCGATTTTATGCTCTACTTTGTGCTGGTCTATCACATAAAATCCCAATACAATACAGGTTTGTGCTTGTAACGTGACAAAATGTGGAAAAGTTCAAGGGGTATGAATACTTTTGCAAGTCACTGTATGACACTCATTTTACAGAACCCTAGGATTACAAAACTTGGCACACCACCACTTTTTCCTGTTAAAACAATACTCACAATTTTTATATTATTTTATTATATTATTATTGATTCTTTTGATCTGAGGAGTAAAGGAATATGAATACCTTACAGGGTAATTGAGGTATGGACACATAATTTGACTTTATGACAGCTTCAGAATTAGAGATACCTTTTGTTGTCTCTAGTTTACCAGGCAGTTAAATCCCATCCTCATTATGCTTTGGTGCTCATGGCTTCAGTAAAATGAACAGAACAACTGAATAATAGACAGTCTACCTGAGCTAACATTATGTAGGATCTCCATACTCAAGTGGTTGCCAACAACCCGGTTTTATACATCCAAAGAACTTCTAGAAAAATGAACTGCTTAGTGGGGCGTCGTTAGCATAGTGGATCGTGCCAGCATCCCATGTACTGCGATTTTGCTGCAGTGGTTGCAGGTTCGACTCTGGCTTGCTTGTCAACCCCCACTCTCTTTCTCACCCCATTTCAATCTGTCCTGTCCATTAAAGACAAAAAGCCCAAAAAATAATCTTAAAAAAAAAGGGAAAAAAAAGAACTGCTTTGCAACCAGACCAGGCCTCTAATTGAGGTTTATCAGACAAAAACATAAACACACGTATATATCTATATCTATATCTATATCTATCTCTATCTATCTATCTATATATATCTATATCTATATCTATATCTATATATATATATATATATCTATCTATATATATGTATATATATTCATTTATTTAGCATGGTGTCTCTGTCGCTAGTATGATTGCCATCACAGTGCTTTCAATAAGAACAGACAATACTGCAGGTCTATTTTCAGTATTTTGACAAAAGAAATACTGTGCAGTGCAGGACCCTTAAGGCCATTTTGTGTGACCTTGAGGGTGCTACTGAAATAAGACATCATTCTGCCAACAAGCTGCAGAATAAATACAAATACAGCATAATGACACAAAGAAGAATCCACATTTACCTTGAACGTGGAAAGGCCATAGAGTCTTGTGGTGTGTACTGTTTCGGGGGAGACATTGGTAATGTTTGTTATAAACTCCTCCAGATACCTGCAGGCCTGCTCCAGGTGTGTGGTGTTAATGATGATCTGCACCAGCTGCAGAGAAGAGGTTACAACATTAGACTCAATGACGACATTCTGAGTCTTGATGATGTGTGTGTGTGTGTGTGTGTGTGTGTGTGTGTGTTTGTGTGACTAGTAAAGCCTGATTTATGGTCCTGCGTTGAATCAACAACGTCGCTACGTCGTTGCCGTGACGCCGTCGTGAATCCTTCAACTTCTCCATAATCCGTTGCGTCGCGGTGCAATTCACCGCCAGAGCGGTATGGGGCTGCATTCCTTTCCTGAGTGGTTATCGTCGTCTCTAGTTGATTCTTTGTTTAGCTTACGGCTTTTCCGGTCACAGTGAACAATGGTAACCGAGAGAGAGAGAGAGAATCTTGCTGGAATTGGAGTTGTTGGATGTCGCAGAAAGTATGTTAATACTGCAACATCTACATCGCATCCATGCTCAACAACAAGATGTTTAAAGATGGCAGGGATGGCAAAATCTGGAAATACGGAAGTGGAAATGCATTGCTACCAAGCAAACCAATCACAGCCCTGCCGGTCTACGCTGGGTCTGCATCGCCTCGACGTGTAGTTACAATTTTGGGGAGGTGCACGTCAGGCTACGCCGGGGGCAATGGCGAGCCTTCTGCGTAGCCCCGTACCCTACGACGTAGCGACGTCGTTGATTCAACGCAGGACCATAAATCAGGCTTAAGGCAGCATTGTTCCTACCTCAGTCAATCCTATGTGAGGTTTCTTGATGAGGTTTTGCAGACAGCTGCTGAGTGTTCTTGTCAGCAGCAGGTTGGTTGATTTTCGCAACATGTCGTCAATCTCTGTTGAACTGAATATACAACCAAAGTTTACATCTAGTTAGTCCAGATAATCTAGTTACACAACAAAGAGAGTAAAAGTCAGAGAAGATTCCATATGTCGATGGGAATCATGATCGTTCTGTGGGACTGACCTCCGGTGTAGTGACTCAGAGAACTTGAGGCTGGCGTAAATGAACTCTTTGACCTGTGTGTAGATTTGAGGGACAGACTGGGACATTGGCAATTTCTTTGGAAAGTCCTGCTGCTCACACACAAACACAAAAAACACAGAAAACAACAGTATTAAAGGATTTATTGTCTAAAAAAACACCCAGGTTAGTAATTTTAAGTCTTATTCATTTGCTTCCATGTTAATGGTTCTATGACTATAAATGTTGTGGAAGGTAACGGAGGGTAAGGGTAGGAGGTAGTTGAACTTGTTACCTTCTCTATCTCAGCATCGTGGAAAGGAAAGCGGCTGACTACCAGTTTATACTCCTCCTCTGTCTCCACTGGGATGGGACTGTAGTTGTCCATTTCAAAGATCTCCCTGTGAAACAACAACACAATTCATATCACATGTGCATGCTTGCGCGCGAGACCAGCGAAAGCATGTGAACACACATGAATGGGTGCCCATGTCTCACGGTCTCGTGCAAGCGCGATGCACAGAGAGGCAGTTAGAGCTACAGCCTACAATGAGGCTAAAAACAGAGTTCAAATGATGTTTTCCCAAATAACTTTTCTTGTTGGGGCTTTAGGACACTTGAATCACTACGGACGAGCAGTATGGAGATATTTTGTGGTTTCAATTATATGTTTTTGGACGTTTGAATTGGGTTTGAGTTGTGCTTTTTTACCGTTTGCCATATCTGTCATGAGTCATGTCTGATCTTTTCTTCTTTTGGATAAAATGTATTCTAGAGTGTTTTGCTTGTTGAATTCGAAATTTTGTATGTAATTATATTTGATCTTATCATTTCGTCAGGTACCGGTAATGACCATTCTGTATTTCTAAATTACACGGTAGTGTCTTAAAAAAGGACATTGCATTGTTTTTTATTCTATTTGCAATGTAATGTGTAATGCTTTTAACATGTAATGTTATTATTGTATGATTGACCCCAGGAAGAATAGTCACTGCTGAGGCTGTGACTAATGGGGATCTTAAATAAATAAAATAAATAAATAAATCTGGGGCGCTATAAGCCTGCATTAGGTGGAGTTGTGTTGCCACCCCCTCTCCCCTTGGAACTCTGCAAGTGATGTGAGGACTCTAAAACTTCACCTCAGCCTCCATCAGCATATGGGAGAGTAGATAATGGCTGAATTTTCATTTTTGGAAACATTTTTTTGGATGCACTATCCCTTTAATAACTTTATAATAATAAAGTTAATAACTCTGTCCACACTGAATCCGTTCAATGTGCACTTCTGTGTATATAGCTAACAACAAGTAGGTTGTTTTTAGCAATGTTCATTACCAGAAACTTCCAGTTCCAGTGTGCGTGTTGAGTACGGGTCATTGATTAACAGACTGTCTCTCATAATGGGCTGGGTTGGTGCGAGTTTTAAAAAACCCTGACTACTGCATCACTACTCCCTAGAGTCCCTTCATGTTTATTGTCTACCCAGTTTTCTGCCTTCTGTTTGATGCAGGACAGAGCCTGGCTATTGGTTGTTGACAACTTACATCATTGAATTTAAGTATCTGAATGAGCCAAGACTAAAGCTTATGATAATATTAAACGTTTGATTTTATTAGAACCTTGAGATGAGAAGAAGACTCATTAAGACAGCTTGGACTAAGTTTTAAGCCCATCTTATGCCAAACGATTGAGATCACAGGAGTCTGCAAAAACTGAGGTAAAACTGTCATAATTTTATTCCAACATTGGAAATTTGTCTGCAATGGTGAAATCGCTTGAAAAGTCATTTGCCGTTAGGGTCAACACATTGGTCTTACAATAAAGTTGTTTTTAATTCTACATGTATTGCTGGAGATTTGGTCTTTAAAGACCGCCTCCTCTTTTCCATGCACCTTACAAGTAGTGAGGTTGTGCCAGGAATCACGGCTCCACAAATGTTCATTTCTAAAAGCTTAACTCCTGAAGAAGCACAACACAAACCTCTGTCTTTGCTGAGTAGGAAACAAAATAAACAGGATATCCCTACCTGCTTGGTTTCATGTGATTATCTCACATGAAAAATGAAGGATGGAAATCCTATTATAGGTCAACAAACACACACACACACACACACACACACACACACACACACACACACACACACACACATCCGCAAAGCCCACCTGAAAACCAGTGCCCACTTCTTCAGCAGAGTCTCATTGTACTGGTCTCTGACCTCAAACAGCAGGTCAAACAGCCGGTTCACTGGGAAACCATAACCCTAGACACAAACATATGAAACATTGAGTGTGTTTGTTAATCTCAGTTAATCTCACATAGGATTTTAAGATGAGCCCTGAACCAACCAACCTGTAGTGTGTCAGCGAAGATGACTATGAGGTTCTTCAGCTCCAAGACCAGGTCTGGGTCATCACAGTATGACTGCAAATAACAAACACAGTCACCACCAAACAACTCTCAAAAGTAGCAGGTGAGGAGAAAAAAAATCCCTTGACAACAGCAGCAACTATAATATTAAAATTATTAAGAAGAAATGTTAAAGGGATCGTTCAGATTTTTTTTTGAAGTGGGGTTATATGAGGTATTTATCCATAGTCAGTGTATTACCTGAAGTAGCTGTCTGTTAGCACACCTAAAAAAAGTCCCACCAAAAAATAAATTTGTATCAGTTCAAGCATACGTATTGAGAGTATTTTCACTGCTTTATGTTTCATTCACATATCGATTTCGGACGGGAAAATGAGGCCATTATATCGCTCTCTTTAAAGCCAGACTTCATTAAGAAAAACAGTGATTTAACATCCCTAAGCACAGAAGTCTCTGGTTTACTGTTGCCTCGATCAGTTAGTTTGTCTGTGTTACTGTTACTGTGGTGTTTAAAAGGGTTAATTAAGATTCTCCAAAGTCACACAATAACACAAGCTAAATAACTAATCAAGGCATGGGTAGACCAGCAGCTCCTGTGTTCAGCAAGCCAAAATCCCTATTTTTGTCAATGAAGTCTGGTGGCTTTGAAGAGAGAAATGATGCGTAACTGATGCAGTTAATGGCTTACCCATTGGAACAAGCTGTCTGACAGAAAGGTGAACTGGTGAAAATACTCTCAATATAGTATACGCTTGAGCTGATATATACTTTTTAAGTGGGACTTCTTTTAGGTGGCTGATATATGTTTTGTCCCTGACCCCCATCGACAGCAGTATATTGCTCAGCTTCCATGTCAGACTCCAGCTTGCTTCTCCAAACTGGAAGTGTGTTGACAGACATCTACTCTAGGTAACTGACTATGGATAAGCACCTCATATAAACCCACTTCAAAAAATCATAATATCTAATCTCTTGAAAATAAAAAATTGGGTTTTTGTTACCTTAGAATGAGCAGTTTATATCTACTTAGGGCAGAGATCATCAGCCTTTACCATTAAAAGAGCCATTATTGGCCAAAATCTTTGGCCAATAATGGCTCTTTTAATGGTAAAGGCTGACCAAAATTATGGAAAATGTACTTATTTTGCTTCATTCCATTTCTGTCAATACATCCACTTAAATCCCTCACACTGGACCTTTAAGTTTGTGTTAACCACAGACCTTACTTAAGACATCTAACCAAAAACCCAATAACAAAACCCACTGACTTTACGACAAGGGAACCAGGAGTGTTAATATGCTAACTCATTTACAGGTTTTAGGACTCGTTCTATAACACACTACTCTAATGGTAAAAGTATTTTATTTTATAGTCATTATAGTATAATTATAAAAATAATCTTAACTAGCCAATGTGGGTTTTGAGGTAACTATCTTTAAACTGGAATACAAGAACAGTTCAGTTGCTTTATTTTCCATTTCCTCTGTATGGATCATCTATTGGTAGGGATAATAATGTTTTTTTCTTGGACCTGTTAGCTTTAGCCTTTAGCCCTCCTAGTGCTAGAACAGAAAGCTTGACAGGCATAGCAACAGTAACTGGGGGGGAGGAGCTTACCCAAGGGTCCATCAATACCAACAAAGTCTCTCCATTTTTCTGGAGTGATTTATGACCCTGAAAGCAACACAGTTGAGTCCCTTAACACTGACAAGTATCCTGCCAAACTCAGGAGTGTGTAAATCAACAGAGTAAATGAACACAGCCTGAGATTTGACGTAAAGCAGCGGCTGCCTGCCTCTCTGTTTACTCAGAAACACATGTACACATAACAACAATCAGCTAGAGGCTGAAATACACAGCAACACCTCATAGCAGTGACAAGACTGTATCTCACCAGTTTGGACAGTTTTATCAGTCTGTATGTACAATGTTCTGACCCATTCCATATGTGAATAAGACATGAGGTTTTAATTATTATAACTATTCTTTTCATTTGTTTCATTATTAATAAACTAGTAACAGTTGTGTTGTGAGGGATGTGTTTATTAAAATATTGTAAGATCTATCAGTATGAAGACCTGTTATTAATTCCCATAAGACGGTGGACATTTTTACACTGAATTAGAGGTGGACTGGCTTGTGGACTTGCTCCCTGTGGGCTGACCATGCAGTGGTTGTAAGGGTAAGACCCTGGCTGCATGGAACTGCCTGTGTCATGGCCCAGCAGAGGGGCTGGAGACCAGGGGGGAGACCAGGGCCTTTGTTAGTCTTCTCACCCCTAGCTGTGCGACCCATTCTCTGGACTGTTTGCATAATCCTCTGGCTCATTTACAACTGACTGGAGCCCAGCGGTCAGGAATATGCCTTCTTAATCTGCTGTTATTGTTGCAATCTGTCTCTCATTAAGGCCCCAATGACCTCCTCTTTGGCAGCATGCGTATGTGTGTTTTGACCTTTTCTCTTGAGAGTGACATCATTAGTGGGTTTGTGGGTGTGCTGACCTCTGCAGTGGTTTGTGTGTGTGTGTGTGTGTGTATCGGCCTGTGAATGAAGGTTCTACCAGGATAAATAGATCCACAGCAGGCTCTATTATCTCTATTAACTCTAAACAGTCTCGTCCTCATTCACAGTCCACTCCCTGCTGTTTGTGTGTGTGTTCATTCATATGTGTATGTGTGTGTGTGTGTGTGTGTGTGTGTGTGTACATGGGCCTACAGAGTGTGTGCGAAGCACAGCGATGATCTTGGAGAGGGCCATGTTCCACAGTTCATCAGTGAAAGCTCTGGTCACCAGCCCCCGCGTGGCGTGGAGGATGTGGTCCTCTACAACAAAGAACCTGTCACACACAGAAAACACACACACATCTCAATACGTTTATTTTTGGTTGTATTGAAACAAACAAAACTGACTGACACATTAATGAAAATTTTTAAAGTCAGAGGGATGTTATGTTAAAAATGAAACTGTGTGCGATAGCAATGAAGTGAAAATTGGAGCAACATCTTACCCTACAATCTGATTGAAGTATCTTCTGTATCCTTCCACTGTTTCATGCTGGACACATACACACACAGAAAGCCATGTTTACACACAGTACGTCGATGCATAAAATATTATATCACTGTGGTGGTCATCAACTGGTATTACATTTGTGAGAAAGGATTGTTTTACACTGTTAGCGTGTTCAGTAAAATTCTAACATCCAAAATTTGACAACAAGTGATGCAAGACTTTGGTTTAACTTTTAACAATGCCCATATATATTTTTGGAGCCAGAGGTAACCATATTTGGGGTGCCCAGTAGCTCAGTGGTTAGAGCAGGAATCCCGTATACAAAGGCATCATCCTTGCTACAGCAGCCGTGGGCTCGATTCCAGCCTGCGGCCCTTTGCTGCATTTTATCCCCCCTCTTTCCCCCCATAACCCTCACGTCTGTCCTGTCTAATAAAGGCAAAAATCTGAAGAAATAACACAAGTATGCACTGCTGTTTGCCATAGTGTCCTTTTGATACAACCACCAGGGAGCAACAAAGACAGAACTTTCCAAATTGTACACATTGCGACTTGAGAGCAACATTATGCAACTATTTTAACTTAAAATAAGAAGCTTCAAAATCATTTCGATGGTACAGTGACTTGCAGGAAGAAGAATGGCACCTCTTTCCTTCCCACACTGCAACCCCGAGTGCCTGCTCTTGCAAAAATGTAACTTTGGTGAGCGGGTAGGACCTCCTGGGAGAAGACTGTAACGCTTTGTGGCACTATCTCACACACGACTAGCTAGCTAAGAACAAGCTTGTGCAGTATTCTTAGTGCGGACATCATGGTGGAGGCGAAGAAGCATGGTTGCAAAAATGCAAACTTTATACCCCCTTTGCAATGCATGAGTCATACTTTGCAGTTGAGCAAACTAATGCAGGGTTGCAAACTGTTTATACTCAGCCCCTCTTGGATGTAATGCAAATTCAACCAATCCCCTTTAATTTCTTTTGTCCAACAACTTTTAAGCAAATCTGACCAATTACCATAGTTTCCAAGTCATCACAGTCACTTTCTTGTTTCTGGTTATGAAGATGCAGATGCGTGTGACACATATATCTCACATTTCCCGACCAAACTTGCTGCTAAAGACCCTGCAGTGAAGTTCCCTGACGTTACATACGAGCAGCAACATACGAGTGCAACATTGTGGTGGAGCACAAACACTTAATTTCCACAAAACACACCCTGATAATGGCTGAAATGTGTGTTGTCTGTTAAACCTTGTGAATTGTAATGAGCCGAATACTGTAACATGACCTTTGTTAAATGTTGCTGTTGTTCCTGACTTCATGAGTAGAAGAAATCTCTGCTAGCCATTAGGCTCATTTATACAATGTAAAATGCCATATGCATTAGCATGTTATATTTGTGGGGAAATCGTGTCCAGCAAAAGTCAAGTGCTTTGTCTGTGATCCTGTGAGTTATAGTGAAGCTGACTTGTGTTTGAAGCTGCTATTAAACTATTAAGCCATGTTTGGTGTGTGTTTTGGATGTGTTTTGAATCAACTAAACTATACAGCACTTGACACACCAATGAACGTTCTGGAGGTGTAACTGCAGAGTAACACAGAAACAACACAGCACAAGTATAAATGCTCACAGTGATATAGGCCACATGTGTAGGCTATGGCTATGCTGGCGCACAAGTATAAATCTGCTTTAAGACGGAACTTCAGTTTGCAGTTGCAGCAACTCAACACAAACCCCCCAGCGCTAGCAGTCACAGCGGGCTGGTGGCCTGCAGCAGCGCCATGTCTAACCTGTGTAATTGCAGCAACAGAAAGTTTACTGGGGTTTGCGCTGGCTGAATTCGAGTTGCTACAGTGCAAACTGAAGGTCCGTGTTCATGATAATGGTATACCACTCTAAAACTTCAGGAGCATCAAATCACAAAAATACTAATTCTTGCATTGTCAGATGTGGAATTCAGAGCTTTATGTTTTTTTTCCTTTTGTAAATTGTAAATATTTCCCAAGTTAGAAGGGTTTGTTTATTGCTGCCTTATTTGTTTAGTTACTTAACTGGCTACCAATTTTGCCATGTCTTTGGGATTAACCTTTCTTGTCAAAAACATCTGTCCAATAGAATTACGGTCAGTTGGGAATGGTAATTCCTGGTTTGGACTACAAATTTATTGAGGTACTTTGAGCATGTTTGTATGTTGCTCACCATGTTAGCCTGTGGCTGCAGCACTAGCCTGGCCTGTTTTTTCCTTTGTTTCCTGTAGTAGCTCTCAAATGTTTCTCGGTCACCCTGCAGACAGAGAAATACAACAGACTTCAATCAGCTGCCCACAAGTTACTGACAATAACAATAATATCAAAAATAGTTTTGTTGTTGCCTCATGGCCTTTAAATGTATAAATAAATATATTCAAAAAATGGTTGCAGGCACACCTACCAGCACAGTGTAAATGTGTAAACACCTGTAGACAGGTGAGAAGTCCACAAGGTCCTGAGCTGTAAGAATCTGTTTAATACAGATAAGGAAAACAATATTTCTTAGATTTTACTTATATGCATTTTACAGTGACCAATTAAAACAGGTAGAAAACTATGAAAATAAACTTCTTACATCATGGAAAGTAAATGCAGCACTTTTACAATTATCTTACAGAGCTGCTTAATATATGCAACATGACAAAATACATCCATATTATCGGAACTCAAATACCCATGAACAGCACTGTATCTAGATTCAATACCGAGAAAGCCACAGCATTTTATCCACTTGCCTTTTCTATTAACATAAAGCAGCCGTCTTATAAAAAGGAATTAAAACCCAGTTTAGGAAACAATTATTTTTTAATGATCACTTTCTGTCACACGCAACTACACAAAATGTTTCCTTACCTCTTCATCTGCTTCCTCCTCATCTCCTGTGTCGTCGTCTATCATCAGGCCGTTGTGACTATGAGTGTGTGTTCGTCCATTGAGGGAGTACACAGGCTTGGTGTAGTGGCCGATACTGGCCTGTTTGGCTACTGCACTGTTAAAGGTCCTGTGCTGCTGTGCCTGGAAAGACATACAACACACACACACACACACACACACACACACACACACACACACACACACACACAGATCAATGAGCTGATAAATACAATACAATACAATACACTCTCACATCGATTGTGGGAATTTGTTAATGACACAGAATGTTATACCTGTCTCATGGCGGTCTCTCCAACCTTGTCGGAGTGCTTTCTGATGCTCTCCAGGAAGTCTTTAAGGTCTGACATGGAGATCTCCTTGATCTCCTCTCTTAGTCTGGGCAGGTTTTCAGCCATGATCTGACAGAACCTGTACTGACTCACCCTGCAGGAGACACAACACAACCAGTCCAGGTCTGTCCACTTTCAAAACTGCTATCTAATCTAACCAACATTGTCTAATTTCATATGGGAAAAGAACACAAAACAACAGCTGGCAAATCAATGAAATAAAATAATAGGACCATCTACCCATCAGCGTCATGCTACTAATATCCAAGCAACATTACTGCCACCAGGGATGTATCAATATTACTCCCTGTAATACTTCTTTTTTATGTACCAGTTTTGTTTTGTTTATAATTCCAAAACAAAAAATATTTCTGGAGTGGAAGAAGAAATCAATCATAAAGCTGCACTGATCAGTATTTTTAAATTGGTCATTATCAATGACCATGCTGTCACTAATGGTGACAAACCCACAGAATAGTATCACCACCTCTGAAATTCCCCTCAACTCTACAAAATGTTTTAACCATTTTTAGCTCACTGATTTGGTTTAGCAACATTTGGTTTAACAACAACATTCTATCTCAGTTCAGTCTCCGCGCTCCCACCAGCTTTTTTCAGATGAAAAGCTCTGGTAAACCCAGTGTACACTACCTGCCCAGCACCAATCAAAGGCTGAGTACATTAGTGGTTGTTTTTGTTGGGCAATTTTTTGGGGGTGATTGTTGTCATTTTATTTTGCTAATTTAATGGTCTACCTCTGAAGAATGAGCAAGAGCCACTGCTCAGTGAGCAGCTTGCACAGTGTTACAACAAAGAGTGGAGACAGGTCTGGCTATGTGAGACTACTCCATGACAGCCTCTCATTCAACGTGCTACTGTCTGGGGTCTCCAAGTGCGGTATTGTCTACTGTTACAACACAGACAGAAAAGCTAATTTTTGGGAGCTGATTGATTGGCAGACACTAGATATAGCTGGCGAACGTTCTTTACTCACTTTTAGATTTGAAAACTTGGAGTTAACTGTATCAACCCTCTGTTATATAGCATCACGATAGCTACCTGGCTGATGTTAGTGGCTAGATATTGTTGTCACAGAAATAAAACCCACGTGCAGCACGCCTTTTTTTGATGAATCACTGGGATGAAACCCTGCCAGCAATTTTTTGCTGAACAAAAAATACCAACAAAACAAAACAAAAAAAAAAGCTCTGTGGACACATGCCCTTACCAAGGCAAATAAACTAGTTTCAGTTCAATTGGAAAAGAGAAACTTGAATTCAGAAAGTGTACTGTTGGATTTCTCTTTTTACAAAGAAAAACAGGTGTAAGAATAGTACCTTTCTTGACATTTTGTGAGTTTATTTTGTTTATATATTACCAAACTCGCCGCTTAAACACATCTCAAAGCTGACACTACGTCGTAGGGGTGGGAGGCAATGGCTTGTTGTTGGGCTAACAGTGGTCGGTTGAAAATTTTATCATATTGCACAACCATACTAAAGAGCCAGGTATTTTTCTCTGGAGTGCCAAAAGCATGACTCCAAGTGAATAACTATGTTGCTGTGGCTGTACTAAATGTGTAAATATACAAGTGATTGCAGATTGCTACTGAACTGCCCCAAACTGTGTGTAGTTTATACATTTTGCTTATACCTAGCAGTGTCACATGCCGTCATCATTAACATCCTCCAAAACTGCGTTACAACACCAGTATCTGACTGTACATTTTAAAAATTTGGAATGAAGTTCCAATCACTGTATCATAATGTGACCACCAGCACCACTATGATCAACAACACTACAGTAAACATACCACATTGCTGCTTTGTCTTGTTTTCCTTGTCAAATTTAGATGTGGTTAAATAAAGACCAACCTGATTTTGTGCAGCTACAGTTTAGATTGGTGCCCTTTAATTTTTCAGAGGAACTCTATAAATAATCTATACAATATATATTATTTTAGTGATTTATTGATCGAAGTGATGGAGGAAACACTGGGTTTTTGCCATAACTGCGAGTCACCAATGGGATGTTTTTACTGCTGTGAACCCAAGAGAACCAAGTTACAAGCTATTCAGACCCATATTTGAAGCTACAGGGAGATAAATATCATATTTACTTAAAGATTTTCTGTGTAATGTTCAAGAACTTAGGTATCCTACCTGGGAATGAAGACCTTCTCCAGCTGCTCCATAGTTTTCAATGCAGCATAGTATCTACAGAGACAAAAGGGTATAGCAAAGGTCAAATGCAGTCATAGCTATGGTCCTTTAATCATAACCATTAAAGGATAGGACAATCATTTTTTAAGTCTGTATCAAAACAATAGTCAGGCGCCCATAAGAACACTAAAGCAGTTGTTGCTTCCTGTAATCATTCCTCCTACTGTACTGACACTGGCCATTAGAAGATCCCTTTCCAATAAGCTTGTATGAAATGGTGGTAAAAATGTATAGTCATCATTCTGTACAAAAACATATTCCAAAGTTCTGAAGCTCATTTGAGTCTTCAGCAGTCTGACTTTGTCAAAGTTCACACTAAGGAGCCTTTAACTTTGGAAGATGCTTACTTGATTTATCTAAGTCAGACAGCTGAAGCCTCATTTTATCTTCAGATAAACTCAGAATAATTTTTTTCACACAGGATGAGGACTGTGGATTCTGACCCCAGTCTGGCCCCATTGGAAGCCCACTGTGTTCCCAGGTGTTGGGGATTATTGTACATGAACAAAGTAGTATATTGCCTTTATTGTCTTCAGAGGGATGTGTGTGAAGTCTGACAGTGGAGTCAGTGTCAGTTGGGTCTGAAGACTTACAAGTTTAAAAATGACAAGAATCTAGAGGTGCAGAGTTAGAAAAAAAGTGAGCTGACCAGACCTCTGTAGCTCTGCTGTTTTTTGTGCCTAATCCAAACCACAAATTAAGAACAAACATTGTTTAAATGTAAAGCTTCAGTGTTTTCACTTCTGATAATATGGTTGCTTTGATTTTGATCCTTTTTTTTAAATGCCCATCATGAGTTCAAAAATATTATATACCAGTGCAATGCTAATTCACTGGTGTACCCTTCTAATGGTCAGTCTGAAAGGAAGGAACAAAAACTGCGTTATCTGACAAATGTTTTAAGACAGACATGAAAAATGACGAACTGTCCTTTTGTACTTGGTACAGTGAGCAGCATGCTGCCTAGTTTCATATACCAGGCTTCAGGTTGGTTTGAAAAAGAAAACACTCACAGTAGCAAAAATGTAAAATAGGTGAGTACATAACAGTGTTTTGAAAGAACTTACAGTGCTTCCAGAGAGCACCTAAAGGATTGAGTACTAAATTATTAAAGTTGTGTGTAGTGTATTAACATATCTTGCGATGGTCTCCTTCAGATCTCCTACTGATGGGCCAACTGCTCACATTCTAAGACCTCACTAGGTAAATACAGAGTTGCATGTATGTCAAATACACTGCTAAAAAATGATGGGAACACTTAATCATCACAGTATAACACTGAGTCAGTTAAACTCCCAGGATATCAACCTGTCATTTAGGAAGTACAAATGATTGTGAATCGGTTTTTCCTGCTTTGGTGCAAATGAAAGTGACAACAGGTACAATGGAGAGGCAAAAGCAGGACAACCCCCAAAAAGGGAATGGTTTTACATGTGGTGGCCAGAGACAGTTGCTCTCTCCTTATCTTATCAGACTGATTCTTCTCTAAATTTGCATTCAGCGAGTCTCCTTGTCATTACTGGTAGCATGAGGTGGTACCTGGAGCCCAATCAGGTTGCACAGGTAGTCCAGCTCCTCCAGGATCGCACATCCATGCGTGTAGTCGCAAGAAGGTTTGAGCATGAAGGAGATAACAGGAGACTGGCAGTTGCACGAGGAGAGCTGGACAGGGATCAACCCAGCAGCAGGACCAGTATCTGCTCCTTAGTTTGAGGAGGAAGAAAAGGAGCACTGCCAGAGCCCTATAAAATGACCTCCAGCAGACTATTGGTGGGCATGTTTCTGACCAAACTGACTGGGGTTGGCATGAGGGCCCAACGTCCTCTAGCAGGACCTGTGCTCACAGTCCAGCACTGTGCAGCTTGACTGGCATTCCCTAGCGAACACCAGAAATGGCAGGTCTGCCATTGGCACCCTGTTCTCTTCAAAGACGAGAGCAGGTTCCTACTGAACACATGTGACAGGCAGTGCATACAGGGAGTGCATACAGGCACGGCATACATATTACTGAGTGACATTATGAGTTTCTGTGATAAAATTCACGCAAGTTGGATCAGCCTGTGATTTTTCACTTTGATTTTCAGTGTGATTTTGAATGAAGCCCTCAGTGGGTTGATGATTTTGTTTTCCATTACGTAATTTTGTTCTCAACAAATTATACAATGTACATCAGTAAAGATTTTCAGTTTGAATAATTCATTTATCAAGATTTGATGTATGATTGAAGTGTTCCCTTAATTCCCTTAATAAAGTAGTGGACATTGCCTGTAGTTAAATGTGATATGTTATTCTCAATGCCTATACAGCTACCTGTGTTATAAAGATATTGTGGTCTTTCACAGTGTGCACACATCACCAGGGTTCAGCCTTGGGTCAGTGTGCTGAGCTCCCATCATTAGGCTGATAGGCAGGCTGTGAAGGGATCTAATTGGTCGGTCAGTGAGTGTAAAATGTGTTGTATACACATGAACAGAAGACAGCCTCATAAACTGTACAGTGAAAAGGTTTGTCAGAGTGCAGAGCACCAGGACGGAGGACACAAAGACTGCAAGTGGCAGGACACTGAACAGAATGTGACCTGGCCATCGGCACATACAGTACAGAAAAGCATGTGCATTTGAGGCATACAAGCTCATTCCAATGTATTGTAAGTGTATAAGGCTATGTCATTAGTGCTCCATGTACACTCCACACACACAAATCCCACAAGGTGGCCAGCATGGTCTAATTGCCTTGGATTGGCTGTGGGCCGTAACAGAGCGGCAGTGAGGGGGCCTTGTTGTGAACAAGGGCACACTGAGGGTCAATTGTCCTGCCAGTGAATGGCCTCTTCCTTTGGTACACAGTAATGAACAAGAAAGGGTCATTATTTTCCTGTCCAAAGTGAACCCCCCCTCCCCTCTTTATACAGATAGGCATATAAATACGACCAAACATGAAGTTCATGGGGTAACATGAAGTTCAATCATCCCCTCACAGCAGGGGAAACCTGCATCATGAATACTGGATGATGCTGCAGATTGGTTCGGTGGGATGTTTGATTACTGAGCTCTAGTTAAAAAACTTCTTAAAATGGACAAAAAAAGCCATTCAGTTTTGTCCACTGATTCAGTAATTTAAGTATCTTGACAGCAGGTAGCAAATCAGTGTTTTACTGTTTACTGAGGTTCAGAATTCTGCCTCTGACCAAAGCCAGCCTCACTGATGATAGATCAGGTTAGGACTTGAGGATGGGGCTTTAATTGCATACCTTGTTGATCATATTTTTACATTTTATAATTATATTTCTAAAGAAAGATGAAGACTTGACTTCATATGGATGACAGACTACATGACATGAACCGACACATACATGTAGATATTATTTTGATGGATCATGTTGTTAACTATTACTTGGTGAACACTTAGAATATTTTCGACCTATTCCGAATGTGGGTCTGTAGTTTAATTTTGTTGCTCTTTAGTTTACTTGACTGTGGACCACCCAGGTCTGGTGGGAACTAGCTAGTGTTGCTGCTCATTTGACAATTGCAGCTTGTTACACTATTCTGACCCGACAGTGTAAGTAAGCAGCAAAAATTTTAGCTGCGAAACCCCCTTTAGCATTGCTTACTATGTTATCACTGTTAACCCTGTTAGCACTGTTAACCATGTCAACACGGCTAGTGGTGCTCAAATAGCTAACTAGATCTATGTCTGCGAACACATGAATGCTTCACGCCCATTGATTAGTGTTTTATGCAGAACATCATGATGCCACAGTGAAGATGACCTTTGACCTTTCAGATATAAAATGTCATCGCTTCATTATTTTATCCAATTAGACATTTGTGTAAAGTTAAGCCATAACTGGCACATGAATCTTAAGTCATCTTTAGTGTTTTGTGAGGTCACACTGACCTTGACCTTTGACCACAAAACTCTAATTAGTTTATTCTTCAGTCCAAGTGGATGTTTGTATCAAATTTTAAGAAATTCCCATACGGTGTTCTTGAGATATGGTGTTCACAAGAATGAGTCAGATACAAGGACACACTGACTTTGACCTTTGACCACTGTAATCCAATCAGTTCATTGTCAGGTCCAAGTGAACATCTGTGTCAATTTTAAGAAACTCCCTCACGGTGTTCTTGAGATGTCACATTTAAAAAAAATAAGATGGAAAAGGTCACAATGACCTTGACCTTTGACCACCAAAATCTAATATGTTCATTGTTCAGTCCAAGTAGAAATTTGTGCCAAATTTGAAAAAATTCCCTTGGGGCATTGTTGAGATACTATGTTCAAAAGGTTGGGACGGATGGACAACCTGAAAACAGCTACTGCTATCACCAAAAATGCTTGAGGGGTTTCGTGTCTCAAAATGAAGCTAAAGCTGAGGCTAAATGGCTGTCTGTCAGCAAAGCTAGCAGAAAATAAAATAAAGATGAGACATTTACATCACAAAACATTAAAATGTCACCACCTCTACAAAGGTAGCACCTTGAAAAGCAGTAAAAGAAAAGGCCTCTGTATTTTATGTAATTTTGAGGAATTTTTCCTAAAAATTAACCAGTTAGTTACTGGAGCAGGCCAGGTTATTAGATTGGTTGAAGTTACTCTTTAAAAATCTGGGAACCTAACTTGTTTGTAATACCCCAGTTATAATAGATCAGTCACACTGTGCTGAGATGCTTTGTGAGATGGATACCTTTTGGACTCCAGCTGCTCTTTTAGTTTGCTGTACATTTCTAAAACTGAAAAGGAAGAGAAGACAGGAAACAGGATCAATGGCAGAGTCTCTTGGGTCAAGCAGGTTGGTTGTGTATACCATGCACACAGAGATACAAAGAAATGTAAAATAACACATACTGGACTCAATGTTTATCAGCCAAAAATGTCCTACATAAGTCCCACCCAAAAAACCAAGAATCTTACATGCTCTACCAATTCTATTAAAAAAAACAGCCTCACATTCAGCTTCTAAAGGTTATATTAAAAGTGCCATCTGTGAGTACTAAGTACTTCACTTAAGGCAGATTTATACTTGTGTGTCAGCTCTATGCAGAGCCAAAGTCTTAGCCTATGCACGTAGCCTATGCTGTTGTGAGAGTTTATACTTGTGGGGTGGTGTGTCTGTGTCACTCTGCAGTTACACTTCCAAAACACTAGTCGGTGGTGGGGTTTCTGTGAAGTGCTGTAAAGTTTAGTTGATTCAGACCACACCTACAACACACACCAAACATGGCTTGATAGCGACAATTTCAAACACAAGTACACAAATCGACTTCACGTCAACTCGCAGGTTTCACAGACAAAGCAGCTGTCTTTTTGCTGGACACATTTTGTCCACAAATACAATATGCTAATGTTATTAGCACAAGCGTATGTCATTTTACATCGTATAAATAAGCCTAGTGGCTAGCAGAGATTTCCTCTACTTATATGAAGCCAGGATAAATCACACACAAGACTTGAAATGCTATTTTGTGGGGGCTTTATTGTCTTCACAATTTATTGTGTCTTATCTGTGAAATAAAATTTTTGTTTCCACTGTAGGAAATGATTTAATTAATAGTTAATATTAAACAGCAGGTCTGCGATCCCGTGATATGTAGATACATTTCTGTGGAGGTATAAGTCAGGCCATACTGTAGGTTATGGTAGTGTTTCGACACAGAAGTATAAATCCTGATTTAGTTCACAAGAGTTCTCATTCAACACACCCAAGATCTGAAGAAGGTGATAAGCTGGTGATATCCTTGATACAATTAAACATGCATGTACTCCAGAGGCACCCTGAGGTTACTGTGGTGGCTAACACTCACAGCTTATTAAAACTAGAATTAAATGACCATCATATTGATACACAAACAGCAGTGGTACCAGGTATACAGAGCTGGAGCTTCTCCACAGTGGTGGCCATGTTCCTCTGCTGAATCCGACAGCGAATCACCTCCTCTGTCTGAGCTGTCACCTGAGGAAAGGAGCATACAATGGAAGGAAACAATGAGAAAGAGGCCACCTCTGTTAAGTACTGGGTTAAAGAGCGGTCATGTCTAATGCAGAACTGTCTTTTGCAGTTAACGAGCAGGTATATGTCCTGACAGCACAATAAAAAGCATGTTTTTGTCTTCTGCACATTCATGCATACGTGGACTTACCTCCCTCCCAGCCTCTTGTAGTCTTCGATTAGTGTCCGTCACTTGACCCTTTCAAAACAAACAAAGACAGCAGTTTAACGGTACAGCCTCAGAATCTCTCCTTTTATTGTTATTCCTCGACCCATGGTTCCTACAAACTTTTGTTTATTGTCAACAAATGGCACATGCCTAGTTTCTCTGCTCTATTCCATAGAGCTCCAAAAAACCCATGAAAGGCCCAGTGTGGAGAAAAAATGTGAATTAATCCGGGGTTTAACATAAGCAATGGCCCGATGGCCCGGGGCCAATCAAAAAGTATGTCGGGCAAGTTGACTGACAGGTCACAGGCCCGCTTGGGCCAGTTATGCTGTAAGGCTTTCTTTGTCAGGGGAACAACTCCAGCGGATTTTTATCCCACTTTTCTCGAGCCTTCAGTGGATTTATTGGGCTTTTTGGCCAAAGGTGCCCCCACCTTTGTGCAGTGAAACGCCGGAGGAGAGGGAAACGTGCCGATGCGCTTGTGCGTCTCAGCCAGCACGGACACCACACACCACTGCCAGGTATATTTCTCTCAAACGTGCCTTCGCTGGCCAATAAACTGGATGAACTTCAGCTACTGATGGTGAAAAACGAAGACTTTCTACATCTGCAGTTTTGTGCTTAACGGAGAAGTGGCTGTGTGTATTCAAATAAACACAAGAAATTTGTGCTCTAGAAAAGGATCAACACTCAGTGAATAATCTCCTAAACCCTATGATACACTATTATGGCAAGGCTTAACTATACAGACCAATGAGCAGTGATAACTAACATGTCTTTGGGGTCATCGGGTGGGAACCTCCTTTCACCAGTGTTTCGTCTAGTTGGTCCCACGACACCTCCAGGAGGCTAGACAGTGAACTCTGGCGTCCCAGAGACACTCCCCTAATGCCAGGTCTCACTGCTCCACACACTGACCACACAACCTCCTTTACCTTACCTATACTACCACACAGGAGGTAGACCCAGGGAAGGAAACCTTGTTAGGCTATCTCCCTCCCCCCGGGTTAGGCAGTACAGTCTACCTCCCCACTGCTGCATGGCCTCAAACAAAATGAATTCAAGTAGGCCACTCCCACACTTAAATAACCTTCACTCTAATTCACACACTACATAACATAACTACAGTGTAAGCTAAAGTTAAAGGAGATAAATGAACTCACAGGATCAGCAAACACACTCACCCTGCCACATGGCCTCAAAATGGCCACCAAATGGATTCGACTAGGCCACACCCACACTTAAATAACCTTCCTCTTCTCCTTACTTACACATGGCTTTCACAGCCCTAATTCACACTCTAATTCACACACTACATAACATAACTACACTATAAGTTAAAGCTAGAGGAGATAAATGAACTCACAGGATCAGCAAACACACTCACCCTGCAGCATGGCCTCAAGCAAAAGGGATTCAAATAGGCCACTCCCACACTTAAATAGCCTTCCTCTTCCTGAATTTCCTCCTGACAGGAAGTGGATCTCTCCACCAGATCTCAAGGAGTTATGTGCCCTGCTTAGTAGTTCCCCCTGCTGGCCCCAACTAACATTATTCCTTCTGTAGTAAATGAACTTGCTGGTTCTCATGGCTTCATCTGACATTTCCTTCACTGTCTTCTTCAAACTCTGTCCCCGCACTCCGAGTTCCCCCAGGAGCGAGATAGCTGATCTTGCTATAAATCCCCTACACCCCACTTCCACTGGACAAATCCTAGTCTTCCATCCTCGCTGCTCAGCTTCTGCTCCTAAATCTGCATATCTAAGCTTTTTCCTTTCATAAGCTTCTTCCACTGAGTCTTCGAAGGGAACTGTCAGTTCAATGAAATATCCGTTGACTCAATGACCACAACACTATGTCAGGCCTCTGCTTAGTACAAACTATTTCCTGGGGAACAACAAGCTTTCCCCCTAAATCTACCTGCATTTCCCAATCACAAGCACCTACTAGGCGGCCACACCCCTGCCTCCTTACTAACTTATCCCTTCTGTATTTCTCTCCCTCACGGACAAACTGAATTGCTAAATTCCTATCTTTATAACCTTCTGAATTGACCTCTCTTCGTTCCCTTCGATTCCTGCAGCTAAACATTTCAACACCTGGTTATGTCGCCATGTATATTGGCCTTGTGACAAACTAACCTTACAGCCTGACAAAATATGCTTTAAGGTTGCCGTACCTGAACACAATGGGCATGATGGGTCCTCATTTACCCACAGTTTTAGGTTCTGGGGAGTTGGTAGCACATCATATGTAGCCCCTACCAGGAATTTAATACTATTCTCCTCCATACACCACAGGTCCCTCCAACTGAGCTTCCTCTTCTCTACACTTTCCCAATTCAACCACTGTCCCTGTTTAGCCTGGGCCACTACCTTTGCACCCCTTACTATCTCCTCCTGTCTACGTATCTGTTCCACAACCAGCTTTCTTTTATCTTTGGGACCTGCTGTATTCCAAACCGGTTTGCCTGAGCCAAGCCCCAGGCCTCCCCGGCCAAACTGAACATTACCTACGATCTCCGCATGCCTAAGAGCTGCTCTGCCTGCTGAACTGCCGTTCTTGGGTTCCACTTCCTCCCCTTGGTTGGATTTGGAACCACACTCCTAACTACTACATCCTTACTCCCAGACAACAAAAGCTCTGTCCTGACCTTAGTACATTTAAATTCCTCTGTCAAACTAGATACTGGCAGTTGAAGTATCCCTTTTCCATACAATGCAACACTACTTAGGCACCTAGGAGCGCCCAACCACTTCCTAATATAGGAGCTAACCGACCTTTCAACTCTCTCCACAACAGATATTGGGATTTCATAAACTGACAATGGCCACATTAACCTGGGATATAGTCCAAATTGTAAACACCACAACTTCAATTTTCCTGGAAGCTCTGATTTATCTATTCTAGCCAATCCTTCAGCCACCTCTTTTCTAATGTCACCACCTGTTCCTTATCATTCAACTCTACATTGTACCACCTACCTAAACTCTTCACTGACTTTTCCCTAATTGTTGGGATGTCCTCATCATCTATGACAAACTTCCTATCACTTAACTTCCCTCTACATATCGAGATGCTTCTAGATTTACTAGGCTTGATCTTCATGCTGGCCCACTTCAGGTTCTTATTTACCTTCTCTAGTAGCCTCTTTGTACATGGCATTGTTGTGGTCACCAGTGTCATGTCATCCATGTAAGCCCTAACTGGTGGAAGATGCAACCCGTTCTGCCGTCTCTCACCACCTACCACCCACCGTGGATCGATACTGGACTCTACGCCGCAGCTGGCAGGCTACCAACTCTTTAGAGCGGATCATGACACGGAACTCTCCGGCAAAACTAAAGGTAGCGGTATCTGTTGTGGGTGGTGTAATGACGTGACAGTGATCCAGCAGCACTGCTCTCCTGATCTGTAATCTTTTTTCATCAACTGCAAACCTTTTTACTCCCCCCGTGAGTTTGCTTCATTCATTCTGGTCAGTGTTTACACCCCGCTGCAGGCCAACGTGCAGCAGGTAGGCTACAGCGCACGCTCGCTGACCAGATAGCTACTGTGTGTGGAGCGGTCTTACCCAGACTTCTTAGTTATTGTCCTTGGCGACTTTAACAAAGGTAACCTCACCCATGAACTCCCCAAATACAAACAGTTTATAAAACGTCCGACCAGAGAGAAGAATATCCTGGATCACAGTTAAGCCTACACAACTGTTAGCAAAGCCTATTACCCAGTCTCCCACGCTGCACTGGGCCACTCTGACCACAACACTGTCCACCTGATTCCCTCATACAGGCAGGCTGTGACATCATCCATCAGCTTCTGTGAGGACTGCTGTATATACCATCACGCACTGCGGTGAGGTATAATGGAGTTAAATGAAATGAAGTTAAATTAAATGAAGTTTTATCTCTCTCTCTCTCTTTTTTTTTTTTTCTTAACTTGGGCCAGTAAGAATATACAAGGGGCCAGTAAAACTGTGAACTACTGGCCCAGGGGGCCAGTGGGGGAAAGAATGTTATGTTGAACACTGTAATCCCCTGTTGGAAACAGCACACAACCACTAATTCCCCTGTTAAAGTAATGTTTCCTAAAAATAACAGTGACCATCTGTCATAAGAAATGACTTAGTAATATATTACTTATACACAAATCCGACGAATGCTTTGTGTGTTCCGCCATTTTGCAGCGTAGCCATTACTGTAATGGCATGTCACAGTGTCTGCTGTTGCCATTACTACAGCAGTAATGGTTGTTGATTTTCTAAATTATCTCAGATAATTGATGACAAACTTTGGCATACAATGTGGACATTACTGACAGTTTGCCAAATAACATTTAAGTCTTTACAGTTAAAAATATAAACTCTTACAAAACACAGAGCTGCTGGAGTTCTGGTTAACAATCGTGTTAACTGATGATTTTCAGCTGGATGTTTCCGTGGTGGCTCGTAGTAACTTAAGTAAATGCCTGGCGAAGATAAACAGATGAGTTAAAGTCAGGGTTCCGACACATTTGGAATTTCAAAATTCCATAGTTTTCCATACCCTAATTTCCAGACTTCTCTTCTCTGCGTTTTTTTTTTTTTCCAGAGAATATGCAACATCTGAGTAAATATATCAGTGTATCATATTTCACTTCATATTTAATTTTTGTTAATAGGCAATTGCAGGCAAGTACCATAATGACAACACACAAAGCTTGCATCGAGCTCTGTGTGTGATTTGGGAATCCTTGGCTAACCAGTATTTATATACGGTATTGTCAAGCCATCCATCCAAAAACTGTGTTGGAGTCAAACTTGATACTTTGGAGGGTGGAGGAGGGTCATGGGGCAGCAGACTGGACATACCACTTGTCAATCAGGTAAAAGGGGCAGTATGTTTTCTGAGACGTTTGCTCTCACACAAACTGTGCTTGGCCCGGCATAAAACATTATGCGGATTGATTAAATTATTTTTGTAAATACCTAATTTTCTTTTTTAGAAAACAATATTTTAGAACAGTGGTAATAGTCTGGAAACATAAATATTTTTCCATACTTTATCTTTCATTTTCCATACTTTTTAATACCTGGAAATTGATCAAATTTATTTCCATACTTTTCCATACTTTCCATACTTACATAGGAACCCTGTAAAGTTAAAATTGATTCAAGTAAAATTGAAGGCTTTTACTAAGACACCTACATGTTTTGTCATGTTTTCAACAGCTGTCATTGCCATGAGCAACCACAAAACATTCCAACTAAGTTACCAGTCGGTAAATGACAATGATGTTTTCTTTGTGGTCATTGCCCTCATCAGAGCAACTTGCGTTATATTTCACAAAAACGCCACAGTTAGTTGATTGTGTTACTTATTTTGCTGGGCCACTGCAGCCCCGAGACAGTATTGCTAGCCCACTAACGTTAGCTATGTTAGCCTACTAACTTCAGCTAAGCAGCATTAACTTAGCTGATGTTACTTGTTTAATGACCAGTTTTCTCCTGAAGTTGAAGTATGCCACTATTGTTGGAGTCTACTGTTGTTCTTCTTGATATTGTGCCTACAATACGCGCAAACATGTGACACTGACGAAGTAAAGGCCACTGGTTTATTACTTCCCCGGATTCATCTATACAGCATATTGGTGACCTATTTTTAAAGATAGCAGCTGTATGTTGAAGACACAAACATTTTAATTTGGGAACTTTATTATTGAGATATCTTGCATGTTTAGATTTATAAATTAAAGTATTTTCATTTACACCTAATTTTGAGCAGTTCAGAGCATGTCAACCAAAAATGAACTGGGGAAGAACTCAAAAAGTTGGTTCTCAGCTTGAACACAAAAAAAAAATCAGGTTTTTCTTGACCTGACATACAAACTGTGACAACATCAGTGAATGTGTCATCTTCCATCGGTTGGAAAGAGAGGATGGAGATGGCAACAGTCGAGACATAAAGTAACAAATCATCAGCAAAAAAGAGAATGCAGTGGTCTTGATTTCTGGTTAAAAACAAATAACTTGGGAACGAAAGTTTGCAGGTTATCAGTGTAATCTGCAACTTTGCTTCTACTGTTTATTTCCCTCATGCATTGTGGTGCATGTGGTGATCTAACCCCCCAATTCCAACCCCTGATGCTGAGTGCCAAGCAGGGAGGCAATGGGTCCCATTTTTATAGTCTTTGGTATGACCCGGCCGGGGATCGAACCCACAACCTCCCAGTCTCAGGGCAGACACTCTACCACTAGGCCACTGAGCTGGTCTATACCTTGTCCTTTTATTAAACAAACTAAATACCTTCATGTTATTTATCTGATTTTCCAGACGGCAACCAACCCAAGTCCGAGACAATTATAACCAAGCCTGGCCCAAACCCACAGCACGGCACTGTACACACACTCAATGGAGCGAAGCCTGTGTTGCATTCAGGCGTTGTCAAATAAAAAACAAATTCCAGCACTTGAATAGGCCATCCTTGATTATAATGGTTCCATTCAAAACTGGTAGAAACTCAGGCTGGTTTGTTAGATAGCACCAAGGTCCAAAGAATCCTAAACTGAACCAGTTCGAGAACCAGAGCTAATTTGGTGGAAAAAGGGTATTAGTGTGATCAAAGTGATATACATGAAACAGGTTCTGTGTCAGCTGCTACACCCAATTATGGACCATTCATAGCATTTCCACCAAAAATAAATTATTGTGGAACCTGAAAACTTGGTTCCCAGCTTGAACCAAAAGATAGCAGGTTTGCCTTGACTTGAAGTGTGAACTGTGACAACATCAATGGTGCGTGTCATATTCGACAGGTTGGAAAAAGAGGATGGAGAAGGCAACAATGGAGACATAAGGTAAGAAATCATCTGAAAAAAGAATGTGCAGGGGTCACATTGATCGTTGATCCATGACTCTTTGGAATAAAAACAAATATCTGTAATAATAAAAATAAAATTTGTATGTAATCAATGTGATCTACCATCTTGCATTACTGTTTTCTTCTGTTGTGTATTGTGCAGTGACCTCCATTGATGACACTTCCTTGTTTACAATGGTTCTGATCAAAACTGGTGAAAAAGTGGGCTGGTTCACAAGATAGCACCACGGTGTTAAAAGTCCTTAATAGACCCAATTCAAGAACCAGAGCAAATTTGGTGAAAAGGAATATCACTGGCATGTTAAGGTTTCTTTATTAAAAGACTCAAAGACCCAAATTGTGGTTTTCTTCCACGACATTCTCATATGAAGGACTTCAATTTCTTCATGTTTTTTTTTAAATTTGACAGTTGGATACTTTTTTAGAATGTATGAATGAGCTGGTCTCAGTTCAGCCATATACACTGTCAAATGTCTATCTGTCCTTCCTCTTTCTGTCTGCTCCCCCTCTTCATGCCCTCTCTTTTCCCTCTCTACCTCCCTTGCTGCAGCTGCTCAGCCTTGTAATCAGCTCATTGTCCATGAAGGGGCAAGGACAAAGGCAGGCAAATTCAGATTAACCAGGCAGTGAGGACCTGAACCCATCGTCGGTGCACTGGGCCTTTCATGGGGTTTAATGGCTTGTGACAGGCTCTTTCTCACAGATTCAGTGACAAACTTCTCGATTCTGGATGGGGATTTTTGAACTCTCGGCTCTTGTCACACGGCTGAGAGCCATGACCCAATTGACCAGTCGGCTTTTTGATGACAATCCTTTCAACAGTGAAGCTTCCAAACAAGGGGGGACCAACTACATAATCACTGCTTCTTTTTTTTCATTCAGATAGGGTGCAGCACCACAGCAAGAGTGCTTGAAAGCAAAGTGACAAGTGAGTATTCTGGAAACTAAAACAAGACTGTTATCTAAAACAACGTAATGCTGCACTGGTAGGTCAGGAAATAGAACCTATGACCTTTCCATTATGGGACAGCAGCCCGATTTACAAGTGCTAACTCATTCTTGAAAATTCTCATCCAAAAAGTTTCTTCCATTGAGTTTGGATGAGCAGTGAAACATCTTCAAGGATTTACAGCAGGACCAGTTACATTTGATTTAGTGCTTCCTCTAAATGACCTGGATGATTGAGGCTCCATCCACACTTCGTTTTTAAAAATGCAAAACTTTTGGTTAGTTAACGCCTAGTTTCCACACTAGTGTTGTCATGGTATCAAAATTGGAACCCACGGTACAATACCAGTGAAAGTATCACGGTTCTGAGTAGTATCACGATACCACAGCAAAAATGAGGCAAATGTGTCTTTTGTCATTTACAAAAAGATAAATCACTTTTCTATAATACATCAATGATATTTCAATGGAATAAATTACTTATTGACTTATTCATACTTCAAAAACAGCATCAATAAGTGATTAATATGGGGGGGGGGGATCAAAATAAAATAAATGACTGAAATAAAAATCAACCAGCCACCCTCCTCCTCTGATAAGTTAAGAACAGGCCCTTAAGTGCGGTGAGGTTTGTGGACCTTTACCTGCCACAAAGAGAGAAATGTGAATGGCTCGTTTCTCCTCTGACACGTCACATACCTGTGTGCCGCCATGGCTTGGCTGTTCAGGTACTTTTTGGCAGTCATGACACCAACGAAGAGGAAATTATTGGACCGGGCTTCTTGGTCGCCGGTAAGCCGTTATCTTGCACCACGGAGCACTATGGCGCCGTATTTGACAGGAATACAGCAGAGCCTCCTGTCAAATTCGCCTTTCGTTTCTGCTGCTGGTTGAAATCTGTACTCGCACAGCGTGCTCCTGAATGATTTTTTTTGCTTGCACAAAACTATTTATACAGGATTGCCCAATTGCCTGGGGCAAGTTTTTATGTTTTATCGGGCAATAACTACTCTAGTCTCTGCTCTAGTGTAATTTTTCGGCACAGTCCCGAAATCCAAGCAGTTGTCCTGCCCTCATTGTCCCAAAAATTACACAGAGGTTGCCGGGGAGGTCAGATATTTGCGGGCTAGGGCATACAGCTTTTCATAGGCTCCTGAGTGAGCAGACCACCACTGCTGGGCTCTGCTCTGGAGCACTTCAGCTCTTCCACAACTCAAGCACAAAGAAGCACAATCGTACGCCTACAGATGGATTTTATAAAAGGCAACTCTGTGGCATACAGAAACAGTAAAGTTAGAGATTAAAAATGAGATTAATGTGATCAAAAACAGCACGTTAAATATGGCTGTAATTAATTATTTGCAATTAACACGATAATCTAATAAATATATGTGTGTATATACACACACACACACACACACACACACACACACACACACACAAACCCCAACTCATCAGTTTTCCACCATTTTGACCACCTTATTCTCATTAGTTACTTTCATCAACCTAACTGTGTTAAGTGACAATGGTTTTCAACAGTGTTTCTGAGTGCATGTCGTACTATCCTTTATACAATCAAGTTGGTTTTTAACGCAGCCACCTGAGGGGTCAAAGGTCAAAGGTATTCAGAGTTGGTTTTTAACCTTGCCCCTTACATGTAGAGATTTCTCTGGATTCTCTGAATCCTTTGATGATATCATGGATTGTAGATGGTGACATAAATTAATGTCTTGCAACTGTTGGAAAGTATGCCCATGCAATTTTTCACAAAGTGATAAACCTCATAAACCTGCCATCCTTGCTTGTTAACTAATGAGCCTCTTGAGGATGCCTGTTTCATATTCAATCATGATACAATCATCTGTTTCAAAATAACCTGCTTACATGTGGGATGTTCCAGGTTTTTTTCAGTCTTTTCTTGCTGCTGTCCCAACTATTTGCAGCATGTTGCAGGTATAAAATTCAGATGAAGTGTTATTTTACAAAAACACAATAAAGTTTATCAGTAGAACTTTTTAGATAGGAATTGTGCAAATTTGCAGGAAAGCCCCATCACTCTTTTTCAGCATTGGCAGCATAAAAACAAAATCGGGGAGTGCGGCAAAATGCTGCCTGCCTACTTTTGCTCATATAGAATGCGCCTTTTTTGGGGCAATGGGGGGTGTGAGCAAGTGACAAAACGGGTAGCTCAGCGTGTGACATAAATTCAACGATTCTCTCGTAAATGGCTAATGGTTAATGACCTCTTCGTTTGCAAGGGCAAGGAGGGAGCGCAATTCCTTTCTCGCCAGTTGCTTATCTTTACTGTGTCTGTCAGGTTTGCATTTCCCTCTTGCTACTAGCTGCTCACTAATTCCTGCTATCGGCTGTTTCCTGTTTATCCACTGCCAGTGGCTCGCACATGCGGTCATCAACAGCTCCTCCCACAAGTCTTCAACACTCCTCTCGTTGCAGAAGGCCACCTCAGTCTTTTTACACTAAAAGGGTTCCGCCAATATGACTACCCTACGAGGCAGAAAATTGTACATCTCGGATCAACTCGCCTATCTGGCTCTGTGTGTCTAAACGCTCGGTATTGGAGTGAATCTTTCATGACGACTAGCCCTACAGTGATATAGTGGATCATTTCAGAGTAGATCTAGACGTCTCTTTACAGTAATCTCTTACCATCAGTTTCTCTGCATCAGCACGGACTTTCAGGAGCTCTGTGATGGCGTCCACAAAGCCTTGGTGGTGGAAATTGCACATCTTCTCAATCTCACGATCATGGTTCCTTATCCTGGCGTCCAGCTTTTCCATGAAGCGCTTGTGGGCGTTGGGCTGGTCATCGTAAATTGACCTGAGAGACACAAACAGGATGAGGAAACAGGGGAGATAAAGGAAAAGAAGAAGAAGGGGGGTACCGCAGGAAGGGAAAGATGGCAAAACAGAGGAAACTGTCAGAACTGATAGAATGAATATGATTTGCATTTATGTCACTTTGCAAATGTCCATCTGCAGCCTGATGGAGGTTCCTCAGGATAGCTGCACTAAACAGCTGATGCAACATTTTAGACTTGTGTTGTTCATTGTGTCTTTTGGTGTGTGTACATGTATAATATTTACAATGTGGCAGAATTTCTTACTATGTATAATTAGCAATGAGTGCAAAACCCCAAGATGGCTCACATACAGGTCCTGTCTACACCTCTGCAGATATTTTTGAAACCAGGTATGTTCCCCTTCATCGTCATCACTTCATCAGTTTATCCTATTAGACATTTGTGTGAAATTTTGTCATGATTAGCTTATGAGTTCATGAGTTACAGCCAAAAACATGTTTTGTGAGGTCACAGTGACCTTGACCTTTAGCCTTTAACCACTAAAGAATCCAAGTAAACGTTTGTGCCAAATTTGACAAAATTTCTTCAAGGCTTTCTTAAGATATCGCATTCACAAGAATAACACAGACAAGGTCATAGCAACCTTGATCTTAGACTTAGACTTTATTGTCCCCTTGAAGAAATTCTCTTCCACAGCACCATCTCCATTCCCCAATGTCCACCACAGAACAGAACAAGACACATATCTGGAAACAAACATTAGAAAATAGACAAACAAAACAGTGTCAACACTTATGCCCACCAAAATCTAGTCGGTTCATCATTAAGTCCAAGTGGACATTTGTGCAAAATTCAAACAAATTTCCTCAAGATGTTCTTGAGATATTACATTCACACGAATGGGATGGACAGACAAATGGACAGACGGATGGACCACCAGAAAACATAATGCCTCCATCCACGGCTATCACTGGTGCAGAGGTTTAAAAATCTGTCGACACGAAAAACATCTCCGCACACTGAACGCAGACAGGACTCCAAACCGTCACTGGTGTTTGCTGTTGATTCCCCTTTTGATATAAGGACAAAGGAGCTAACTCTGAGCTACAAGTAATACTCGGGACATACAAAAGTTTTCCTTACACTCCTCAGATGACAATCCCACTCACAAAACTGTCCCACCATCTGCTGGTTCAACTGTTGTTTCTTGCAACTTCACACTGTAGACGCTAAGGTGGACCAAATAAGCTTGGGCACACAGACACCTGCGTCATCTGTAAGTGAGTTAAGATGTAAAGGAGTTATTAGACCAAGCAGACCTGATAAAATGTAAAGAAACCACTATTCAGAGAGCAGGAGCCTTTTGTGTCTTGTTCTTGGTTAAGGTTACACACTGCTAACATACTACACCAAAGACTGTACCACCGTAGTGCTGTGTGTGACGTGTCAAACTGATATTCAGAATTTGTGTGTAGACTGAACAACAGCACTACAAAAATACTGAGAACCAACATTCCAGTGCAAGTGGGGAGGCCTCGGTGGCCAGTTGTTTGCACATTATTGTAAAGAATCCTGCCATGAATCAGTACTGGTCATCCAACAGCCACACAGTCACACAGCCACACAAACACACACACTTCTCTGTAATTTCTTGGCCTGGCTTCAACAGGCACAGATGGTCTTGTGTACATACAAGTGTGTGTGTGTGTGTGTGCGTGTGTGTGTGTGTGTGTGTGTGTGTGTGTGTGCGCGCGCGCACGTGTGAGTGTGTGTGTGTGTGTGTGAGAGAGAGAGAGAGAGGAGAGAGAGAGAGAGAGAGAGAGAGAGAGAGAGAGAGAGAGAGAGAGAGCTCTCCTGTGGCTGCGTAATAATTGTGAGTCACTGTGTTTGTGTATAACTACAAATTTTCTCCATTGAGATATTCACTTTCAACACAAAACACTGTTCAGTCAGACATGGTTTTAAAACAATATTACCATAGTTAAACAATTTTTTAATATACAGGACAGTGTGAAATGGGGAGACAAAGAGAGTGGGACAACATGCAGCAAAGGGTTGCAAGCCGGAATCAAACTCGCGACCGCTGCAGTGAGGCATCACCTCTATACATAGGGTGCCCCATAGTTGAACAATTTTGAAGTGGACATGGGCTATTACTGTATTATGTTGAATTTCAGAGGAACTGTGTTACGCAAAATGATTGTGAAATAGTGTTGACACCAACCCAGGATGTGCTTTCCAGTTCGGGGGTGTCTTTTGTTAGTATTTTCACGATGATACAAATAGGGCTGGGTATAGTTTTTAAAAAATTAGGATACTCTTTAAAATACCGGTGTTCTTGAGGTAATACTTATACCAATTAGGTTCTCATTCAATACCCATAATGTGAATGGTGTGGCGTGTAATATAGCCATACTTTCAAATGCTTTGGTGGCATCTTGGCACACTGAACTGTCAACATTGTCAAATAAACCATGCTTAACTTCATCACACCACACACTCACTACGTTTACATGTACGTAGTAGTTAAGCTTAGCTCATAGCTCAGCTAATCAATCAAGTCAGACTTCTTGTCTTGTCTGAGTATACATACAGACGGCAATGTGTCCTTTTTAATATTGTGCGTATTGAACTACTTCCTGCTGACCCGAAGTGGAAGCTAATGATGAGCTCCTCCTCCTTTAGCTGTCGGAGCATGAATGTAGTTTCCACGTGCGTCTTGTGCAGCTTCTCTGCAGCCATGGTGTTTTTTTTTGTTTGGTTTTCCGGGAGTTACTGCACTGCTATATACTGAACTGCTGCTATGTCATCTCCTTCATCTTCTGGCTGAAAGCCTACAAAAGAAAAAGTGGTGCATGTACACAACTCCAGTCGGACTAAGTAGATACATGCAGCAATAGTATCAATAATATCTAAGTGTGTTAGTGGAGTTACGGACAGTCCAATTTTAGTCGGACTAAGCCAATAATTCAATTTTCTCAAGCTGCATGTAAACGCACTGAGTGTAAGTGGAAGAGTGCTGCTGTAAGAGTGTGAGCTCCATGCTAAGGACAGGCTGTTAGCATCACACAGCTAATATTACCTAGCTGGTTTAACAACAGAGTGAAGCCGTTTCAGTCAGTCCGCTACTCGGACTCTGGGGTTTTTTCGGACCTAATTGTATTGCGAAGTTTTGCACAGCGGCGACCAGATCTCTCAAACCACTAAAAGATGTGATGGCACAACAGTCTCCTTCAGTACATTATTCTATGCTTTCTTTTGATTTTCACACTGGCTAGTCATCCTGTTTAATTTGTCTTCTGATAAAATCAGAACCGTTGAAACAAGTTGTAGGAAGCCTGTGCAAGTAATTGGTTGCTGGCAGACACTGTGCTGCAATAAAATGGTTACTCAGCAGTGCCGTGCACTGTAGAGCCTATGCGCTGCTGGTTCTGTTGGCCTGAAGAATATAATGTCTATAGCCTTACTGATGTGTACAGCCTTTATAGGCTGAGCTATTAATCTATAATCTATTACTGTCATGGCATCCGAAGGTACTGGTGCGTTGAGCAGGTGACAGTCCGCGGCCGTTTTCAAAATACACTTGTGTCACGCACTCCAAAAGAAACTTGTTGAAACTTTAAACAGTAATTTATTGTACAAAACGGGGGAAGCAAACGTTGACAAAAACGGTTCCATAATTCATATTAAATTCAAAAGATAACAAAAAAACAGCTACAAGTTAGAGGGAATAGTGATAAAGTGGTAAAATTTTGCATTGATCCACAGCCTCAGATGGATGCGCTCAAGTGTGCCGTGCGCATAAGCCCAGGTAGGCTATACTTTATTTTCACATTTTTAACAATGCAATTTAAATGTTTTGATTTTTATTGATAACCTACATTTACCAACAACAAAAAGACTACATTTACCAACAAAAAATATGTATAAAATCTAAAAAAAAAAAAGTAAATGAAAAAACGAATATCGAATACCAAATTTTCATACGAATACCTACCCATAGAAACGAATATTCGAATATCCGAATATTTGGGTACAGCCCTACTTACACGCACAATTAAGTCAAGCTACGGTTATAACTCAACTAGGCCTTTAATTGGACTACTGTTCTTGTCCCAGTACACAAGCACAAGAGGAAAATCTATTTATTGACCGTAGTATGTCTGACTCCAACACGATAGGTCAATACTTCAGCCACAAAAGAATATAATTGCCATTTTAAATGTTTTGCGATATGCTGAGTATTGTGATAATATACAGTCAGGTCCATAAATATTTGGACATTGACACAATTTTCAGCATTACAGCTCTGTACAACACCACAATGGGTTTGAAATGAAACAATCAAGATGTACTTTACGTGCAGACTCTGAGCTTTAATTTGAGGGTATTACACACACCTGGCAATGGAACAGCTGAGTAGCCAACTGTCCAATTACTTTTGGTCCCTTAAAAAGGTGGAAGGCACATATAAAATGTGTTGTAATTCCTACACTGTTCACCTGATTTGGATGTAAATACCCTCAAATTAAAGTTCAGAGTCTGCAAACTGTGGGACCCTGAACTAATGACTAAGGAGAAAACTAGACCCCATGGCAGTTTGGAGCCACACATCTAAAATATATTGTTATAATAATAATAATAATAATAATAATACCAATTATATGCTTTAAAAAATAAATAACTATTCTGAGAAAAGATAAACATTGACAACATATAGGGCTGCATTTCATATGTTACTTCACTTTGATAATAATATCAAACCACTATATATTGTAACTTGTCACAAGCAGCAGAGAAATGAACTATTACAAAATCCTACAGCTAACCTGATGGCTCAGTGTGGATGGATGATGAAACCAACTTGTGGGCACAAAGAATATTACAAAGGCTCATTCTAAAGCCATCACACTGGTTTTATAGCACAAATACAATTAAAACCTTGACATAAGCTGGCCTTTAAGTTTAAAATGCTTCTGATGTAGGAAGGCTTGGGAAATGAGGATGAGGATCCCAGACAAACAAAATCTAAGAGCCCTCAGCCTTAACTACCAACCATCACCATTTATTTCAGCTGGAGTAATAGCCCCATCTAGTGGCATTGTAGTAAAAATGCTACATTCATAAATTGATGACAATACAACAAATTCCACCTCGGACAATTAATCTGGTTGAGTGTGTTGATTCCCATCATAACAAGAAATGCATCATTTTGTCAATTTAAGAATTATTTAAAGTATTAATTAAGGTACAGTCTGATTTATCAGGAAGATTACAGAGATATTGCACTCTTAAGACATTGTGGTGAACTTGTCATACTGCTTTTTTGATTATGCGCACTTCATTCATGGTGAGGCTTTTTTTTTTGCACAAAATAAATACCTTGATAATTTACTTTAATAATTAAAAATATGATATCTTATGCAAGAGCATTTTCTAATTTCTTTTTTTTATACAATCCATGCAAATTTTCAAACTTTGCCAAATTTCAAGGTAAAATGTTTTATTTATTTATTCAATTTTCCTGGCACATATATGTGTATAGAAAAGACAGAAAAAATACAATGAAAAGTTCAATCACTGTGCAGAGGTTAGAAGCCAAAAATGGCTTTCAGAGATATCCCCTTCTAAATAAAGATATGTGTTTTTTTTAATGTCAGTTTTATCTGCACATGACATTTACCTCAACTCCTCTAAAACATGCCCTGTATAGCAGATGAATTTCCCAGAGATTCTATATGCACTGCATTTAACATGAAGAAGCATTTTTATAGGAGGATATACAGTCACACAATTGCAGGCTTGGAGTGTGTGTGTGTGTGTGTGTGTGTGTGTGTGTGTGTGTGTGTGCGTGCGTGCGTGCGTATGTGTGGTTTGCAAGTCCCATGTCCGTGTGGGTTTCTCCGGGTTCTCTGGCTTCCTTCACAGTCCCAAGACATGCAGGTGAGATAAATTGATGACCCTAAATTGCTCATAGATGTTAATGTCAGTGTGACTGGTTGTCTGTCTCTATGTATCAGCCCAGTGATAGTCTGGTGCCTAGGCTCCAGACCCCTGCAACCCTGAATGGGATAAGTAGTTACAGATAATAAATTGATAGATGTTAATTAAACTGCTACTACTACTACTACTACTACTAACAATAATAATAATAATAATAATAATAATAATAATAATAATAATAATAATAATAGTTCCAGGAAAAGATTAGCAATCTGTCACTGCAGCTCTTCTGACAAGCTTCTCTGACAATGGTTTTAGGCTGACTATGGAATAAGTGCCCATGCTCGTGAACAGTGCTTTCACTACACATGCTGAATAACACTTTTACTACTGATAATAAAATTTAAAAAAAAAAAAACCCTTTTCATACAGTGGGTCACTGATGGCGAAGCATGCTGTGAGGAATCAGTTATTGTGATGATGGTCAGCAAACCTGTAACACTTTCCTTCTGGCCTCTCTGTCCTCCCTGCTGTTACAGGCAGACACAGGCCGGCTGTTTACAGTCGCATTACATTTATCTCCACCACTCGCAGTCAGCTCAGCTGCCTGTTGCACTGCACTGACCTCTGGAGGTATGAGATGTGCACTACATGAAAACCTCAAAAAACCTCAGTACAGCCTCTCTAATATGAGAATAATAGAAAGATGAACATCTGTATTTTTGACGGTATTGAAAATCACACCATCTGGATTTAAAATTCCCTGGTATACTGTACAATATCGCACAAGCCTAGTTAGCACACATTTGCTTGTGAGTGAATGAAAAGGGGTGAGCACACAATACTATGTTGTGGGAGAGCCACCCATCTGCGAGATGCCTGGTGACAGACAAGTATTGTGAAGCTACAGAGATGCCCCATTCTGAGAAGTGCAAGACTGCAAGGAACTGATTGTCAGTGTCATCATTTGTATGTCATTTACACTAAATTGTGTCCGTTTTACAACAAAACAATTGACCTTTCATTTAGCTTCACTTTTCTTTGCTTTACAAAGTCGTCAATCAAGATAACTAGGACTTAAGCTCGGTCTTGCCATGCTGCCATGCTGAAGTATTAATACACCCTACACAAACCACAGATACAAAGTCAAAAAAGAGATGCCATGATAACATAAATGAATAAATAAAGCTTGATCCATATCTAGATATTTCTGTCAGTGTACATAATCTGTGTTTCAATGTCTGCACCCTTCTCTTTATCTGACTGCCAAAGATTTGTGTGTAGGTGGATGGAGGTGGACAGACTAGAGCTGTGCAGATTTAAGCAGTTAATCAACTCAAGGCAAACATAAATACCATTTGCTCAAAGATATTTTATCTGGAACTTATTGCTGAAGGTCATTGCTGGTAAATGTTTATGGAAATCTACTAAAACACAGGTGCATGGAGCCCCTGGGCTGCTTATTTACATACGCTTTACACTACCACCCACACACAGAATTCAGTAAAGGTGGCTAGAAACTAATACCATGATCACCTTGGGTTCATTCGAGCACCTTCAAAGTTTTGTTATATTACAGAGCACATGAGCAGAGTGGAGCGAGAGGCAAGCACAAGCAGGAAGACTTTGGATTGTGCGCAGAGCAGATTTCTTTTTAAAAAGATGGAGTGCTGCTTTATCTCCTGCTCATCCTGCTCCAAATATGCTATAGCACTGCTCACACCATGAGTTTGAAGCATGCCTGACCTAGCTGGGTTGTGTTTTTTTTTAATAAAAGTGATGTGTTGTCTGGTAAGGAACCAAAAAATTTGCGACCAGAGGTGGCACTGAGCAGGGGAAAGGAGGTAACCAATGTATCGCTCCACTCTGCTCACATGTTCTGTTGATAAGTCATTTATCTGATTCCCAACATCATCAGTAATTGCTCAGTGTTGCAATGACCATGATGAGGGCCACAAGCCAAAACTAGCACCTAGAAATCGTTGAAGTTGCCAAAAACTATGACCAAAAATACTTGATGACTACCTTTTTTCATGGTGAAAACAAAAAAATACATAATAGTAACTTCTGAAAATGAGAACTATGATTAAATGTATTACATTTCAAACTGAGTAAATAGATGACCGTTTTTAATGCAAAGTCTCTCTGTCAACAACTGCATGCATCTGCAGAATCTCACAATGTATGATATAGGTCCTGATAAGTAAAAAAGTATCCTTTGAAGGGATGCAAAGGGTCACAAAATTTCCAGATATTTCACAAGGCAAGAGTTAAGCTCAGGAATTTGGGGAATTTTCAGAACCTTAACATAAAAACCATACCTTTTGATAGTGAACTTATTTGGGCTCCTTGGGCAGGAATGGTGTATCGGTGCGGGCCAGACTCAAAATCTTTCTAGACATGCTGCTGACCAGAATCAAAATATTTTGTCTATTTTTTTCTTTTGTTTTATAAAATTAGTTAAAAGGGAACCATTTACGAGTATTAATAAGAGTAGTGCACAATACGAATTAAGTCCTAAGAATATTCATCAGCACAGAATAGTCTGTTTGGTGGTCATTTTACAAGCACAATTAGTTGCACTTCATTTTCTTGTTTAATTTAATCTGACTTGGCAAATTTTATCAGTTTTCTCCACATATGCAATGTCCAGTTTCCGACTGTACTTTACTGTGTATGAGTCAAACTCCTCAAACCCCCTTTTTTGTGACAAATGATATTAAACCGGCATATGAGACATTAACATTGTGGAGCTCTGCAGTGGCCAACAGTTGAAGACATTTTGTTAAACAAATCAGATCCTGCTTTACCTAAACAAATGTCCATCCTTGCTTTCACATGATTTGAAGAAGAGTTTGAAGTCACCTCAGCTGCCAGAGGCAGGGTTCCTACAACTCATGGCAAGTTAGATGTAAGACTTAAAACTTTTTAATGCCACTCAGAATGAAATTTAAGACCAATTTTACAATAACCAACATTAAAGAGAAAAAAGACATTAACCAAGAACCAATTTTACTTAAAAGGTAGGGACAATTTTACCCAAATGTTTGTTGTAGCATAAAACATGACATGCCAATTTTTTGTTTCTAACTCAGCATATGGGATTCCACTGCCTTTATTCTCATTGTGCCAGGTTTGGAAAACTTTTTGCATAAAATTCATCGAGCCATGTCATCCAGGGTACCGTGACAGCTAGCTAGCACACAGTGAATCCTCTGCTCTGAGCTTCGTGGCCAGACAGAAAATATGAAAGTTGTTGGTTCCACTATCCTGACTGGTGTGATGTCAATGCAAGAGGCATTCAGTAAATTATTTAAAAAAATAGATATTACCAATTATTTTGAGATTTTACACTGCAACAGCAGAAAAAAAAAAAAAAGTATAAAATCCTATTTCCAATGTCTTGGCATTCTTTAAGACTTTTGAAAAATTGATTTCAGACATTTTAATACCAACTACGACCTAAATTCTAGATAATCAATCAATCAATCAATTTTATTCATAAAGCCCAATATCACAAATCACAATTTGCCTCACAGGGCTTTACAGCATACGACATCCCTCTGTCCTTTGGATCTTCACAGCGGAAAAGGAAAAACTCCCCCCAAGAAAAACCCCTTAGATAGAAGATAAATAAACTCAGTACCTTTGCAGACTTTTTAAGGATCTGCAGGAGCCCTGCAGAGGGGAGGTCATGGTTTGAAATACCATGTGAATATGCACAGTAGTGCACGTAAAATGTGAGCTGTGCACGTAATTTTCAGCTCTACGTGCAGCAGTGCACGTAAGGTGGTACACAGAGTATGATGTGCAGGGCTGCTACTCTCACGCACTGACTGTGAGACTTAAGCAAATGACACTTTACATGCTCTCATGCCACATGTCCATCATGCAGTGAAAAACTCATTTATAACCGATAACGTAGCTATGCAAAAACAGTAGGCCTACACTGACAGCGCACGGACAGACAAGAGAGAGCCCCACTGAGCAATACATGCACCGTGCAAAACCCTGTCAAGTCAGCCACCTTTGGATTTTGATGTGTGTCTATTCATGATACAACGGTACTAGTAGTCGGAGCAGTCAAAAAGGAAAAAGAAAGACCTGCATTAGAGTAATAATTTCTTATAAGTCTTGTAAATATGTGATGTCACCAAAGTATTTTTAACATATATATATAAAAAAACAGGTTTCTGTTCTGCTCAAAATGTTCCCAAGACCAAATAAAATTTGAAGTAATGTCTCTGCACATTACTGCACAAGGAAGTTCAGCTCAAATGACATTATCACACCTTGAAAATGTTTTTTTTTTTTAAACTGTCATAAGATTAAGTTTTGCTGAAATTTTAAATAAAATCTTGTTCAGGATGACCCTGTCTATGACCAGGGCAAAAGTTATTTGACTGTATGTCATTGTTTCGTCACCCACCACTACTTCCCTGTGCCTGCAGCATTATCCTGCTTCACTCCCCAACCTCGGACTTTGCCTCCCAGTACTCCTCCACTCATTTTATTACCAATAAATCACCCACTATCCTGCTCCCAGTCTGTGTTTTGTCAGCTTTTGGGTTCAATTGCCTTGTCACGTAACATTTGAATCGTTTTTATCCTTCATATTTTAAGTTTAGTTTTAGTCAACGAAAATCCGAGATATTTTAGTTGATGAAAATTCACGAGATTTTAGTAAACTTTTGGTCATTATGTTTTCTCTGTGTTTTTTATCTTTAAACAAATCCAGTAACCGGAAAAAGCCTCTCCTCTTCCTGGCAGCTGCCTCCATCTCACTCACTTTGCCTCCATCTCACTCAGTATCACCCTGGTTCTGGGTGTTTCTCAAGGAAGGATCGTGCAGAGACAAGAGTCCTCCCTAGCATTCAATGAACACACATCGAAACAGGCTAACGAGTGTCCCCAGGTGTGCAGCATTATTCCTCAGCAGACTGAAGGGGTTTCAGGGTACTGTGATCATTGTACCACTCTCTTATGTAGTACAATTTTAAACAAATGTATCAGTATTGTCAGAATCACGTGATTTTTAGAGAGAATGTATTTCTGGATCATACTTTAGAGTAAGTGGTGTAATGAAGTAAAGACAACAGCTGAAAAAAGTTCTAAATTGTCATTAACAGTACAGACTTATTTCAAAGTGATCCATATACACTCTGCTACAATGATATGATCCGGATCCGATCTGATGAGCCGCGCTGCTCTGAAACAGCTGATCGCGCCTATTGTACATGATTCTGCTAGGTAATCTTCACCTCAAAACAAATGAGTGATGCTTTGACCTGCAGGATATTGTAATGTCTTTACTCTGGCCGTTCTCACCGCGATTCCCCCCGAAAAATACAACTATTGAAACTGACAGAATGAGAGCAGTTATCATGTCGTTGTCATGTGAATAGTGTGGGGAGGAGGAGGGATGGACACTTGGCGCTCCATGCTGTGAATGATTCATTTAAAAACTTTTATGTTTTTATCTAAATCATGTTATTTTAAAAATCTCATTATTTGGGGGTTCAGTGGATGCATTGGAGAGTATAAATTATGAGGCCCTCACTTTCAGCAAATCATGTACAAGCATTGTGGGGACTTTATACCTGCGGAGGATCCACACATGCATCCCTCGGATTACTCTGAAAGGAGACAGTCCTCCTTGAAACTCGGAAGGATCCTTGACAGTGGAACTGTCGTTCAGTGAGGGACTATGACATAGTGTCCTTCAAATTCGGCCGTTTGAGGTTCCTTCCTTGACTTTGAGAAACACCTTATGTGTCTGCAGCTGCCTGTACTCTGCAGATAAATCTGGGGACCAAAGTGTCCCCTAAGTACACAAAGGAATCTCAGTTGACTGAGATTCCTTAAAAATGGTAATTGGTATGTGGACTGCACTTGTATAGCGCCTTTCTAGTCTTCCGAACGCTCTAAGCGCTTTTTATCCTGCGAGTCACATTCACCCATTTATACAGTGGCAGCGAAGGCTACCATACAAGATGCCACCTGCTACTCAGTTGTTGTTTTTTGACACACAGCCACCAGGAGCAGCCTGGGGTACAGTAGCTTGCTAAAGGATACTTTGACATGCAGGCTGGAGGAGCCAGGGATCAAACCACTGATCTTCCAATTGGTGGACGACCTGCTCTACCTCTGAGTCACAGCTGCCCCAAATGATGATTTAAATCTTTGACTTTACAGTGGCAGCCCTAATTTTTTTTTTAATTTCTTTAAAATGTGTTTTGTAAAAAACAATTACATAAATAGCTTCGATTTAGAGTACAAAAAACCAATGGTACTCAAGAATATGACACAGAACAAAGCTGCAAATCCCAACAATGGAAAGCTGGCACTGGCTTATTTTGGTCTCTTTAATAAATGACTAACTGATAACCATGGAACTCCTCAAGGAACTGAAGCTAAGAACTAGGCCTGATGTAAGGGTCAGCACTGCCAACTGGAAACATGCACGCTCATACCCCAGTAATCATCAGCCTCCATGCTGCCATATGAGTTCCTCTTTCCTGTTATTAATAATTGAAAGCAGGTGGTTGTTGAAATAAATAGGTCACTGCTTTCCTACTTCCTGCCAGGGCAGGAAACTAACTTTAGCCAGCTTGAAGTTGCTTCTGGGTTACAGGATACACTATGCTTAATCATTCTACCTCCCAGTGTGTTTTCAGTTGATGCACACACAATTTAAAAATAAAAGAGTGACAAACAGCCTGTGATTTTCAGACTGTCAGTAAATGTGAGTACAGATTCAGGAGGCTTTCAAGTGTTTTTACAACTAATAGTTAGCAAAATCAAAACAGTCAGCAATGTTGTCATAGGTGGGATGTCATTAACTCACACAGATAAGAGGGATGTGACATTCTCACAATTCAAACTCAACTAGTCTAGTCTAGTTGTTGCTGCAGTTCCTTCCACATTATCTGTGGTCTAGGAATGACTCAAATATTGTGCTCTAAACTCTACATATTGCTTAAAAGTAGAAAACATAAAATAGAGAGGGGTGATGGAAACGCAGAGCAGAGGAGCGCCACTTGTTTCTGTTTTTCGCCATTCTGATGCTTTCACTTCTGGTACTTAATGTAAGTAAAGCCAGCTAAACAACTTTTGCCTCTGAGTGTGACTGTATCAGCTGCAAGCGCTGTCAGCAGCCAATCAGGAAAGATGCTCTGTGGTGAGCTAAGATTTCATAACTTAACTATGACCTGATGTGGGCAGTCTTTTCTTGCCTGTGTGTCCTTTTGTATCAGTCTGTGTTCCCTCCCTAAATTCAACGTTTTTATCAGTCAGTGAAAGCAACACAGGCAGAACTCTTCATAAACTCATTTTTTTTCTTTTGAGTGGCAGGGTGGATATATGATCAGCTCTGATCGAATCGATGGATGAGAGGAGCTGCTGCTCCTGAGGAACGTCTAGACCCCGCACAATGAGCTCTTTAGTTTGACTTGCACCTGGCATTCTGTGGCTCTGTCTGTGCCCACAGTATGTTCTGCACTGAGAAAATGTAGCCCAATGAATAACCAAACAGTATATAGATTCCATCAGCGATCCTAATGAACAGAGTAGCTTAAAAAATATAAAATCAAAACATGGCAGCAGATTTTAGTTTTAGTTGTGGTAGGCCGCAACAAATAAATGAACGTGTGGGAAACCCTGAAATGTCAGTCTTTCAGGCAAAACATGAGACTGACACATGTGGGCTGTTACAGGAGGTGATTGCCAGGCTACTACCCTGCAGATGCTCTGTACTACACTAAAGCTGAGCAGAGGTCATGGATAATATATTTCTTATAATTACAGGTGTGTTGAAGAAAAACACAATAAAAGGACACCATATAACATGCAGTTTAATCACACAACACAATGCCACAGATTTCACTAGTTTTGAGGGAGCATGCCATTGGCATGCTGACTGCAGTGATGTCCACTAAAGCTGTTGCCTGTGAACTCATTTTTCATTTCACAACCATTAAACTTCTCCAATGTTGTTTCCCTGAATTTGGCAGTGCATCCAACTGGCCTCACAACTGCACAAGTCAGTTACAATGACAAGCTGGTGTCAGGTCAAGACACTGTTGAGGATGACAGGCATGCAGATGAGCTTCCCTGAGACCGTTTCTAAAAGTTTGTGCAGAATTTCCTCAGTTGTGCAAACTTACAGATGCATCAGTTGTTTGGGTGGCTGCTCTCAGGCAGTCTTACAGGTGAAGATTCTGAATGTGGAGGTCCTGAGCTGGTGTGGTTACGCATGGTCTGCGGCTGTAAGGATGCTTAGATGTCCTGCCAAATTAATGGAAACAACTTTGGAGACATCTTGGTAGTGAAATTAAAATTCAATTCACAGGCAACAGCTCTGGTAGACATTCCTGCGGTCAGCATGCCAATGGCATGCTCCCTTAAAACTGTGCCATTGTGTTGTGTGATCAAATTCCGCATTTCTCTGCAGCCTTTTATTGTGACCATCCCAAGGCACACCTGTGTAGTAATGACGCTGAGTAATCTTAATATGCCACACTTGTAAGGTGGATGGATTATCTTGGAAAATGAGAAGTGCTCACGAACATGGATTTTACCATATTTGTGGACAAAATTTGAGAGAAATATATCAATTGAGTGCATGAAAAAAAAGTTTAAAATCTTTAACTTAAACCTGTAAAAAATGGGAGCAAAACTAAAAGTGCTGCATTTAAATTTTTGTTCAGTGTAGAAAAAAGGGCTTGAAAAATAACAAAACAGACAAAAGCTGGAACTAAAACACTGACAAGTGTCTTTTTATACTCAAAATCTAAACAAACAATCAGACATGCAAAGGGCATGACTTTCATTTTTCAACAACTAATCTAGACTGTCTAGGTCAGCTGCGAAAATAATGGCAATGTTAAGAAGATCATGGAACAGTCACTTGAGCGAGCTGAGGTGTCATGTTAGCCTTAGGGCATATTTTTTACTGGTTTCCCAGGTATTCTTTAAGACAACCACAGCCCACAGGCATGTTTCTGGGACAGGTGTGTGTGAGAGGTGGAGGCATTCAGCTGAGGCCGCAGTCACTTTATTAACACTAGCTTGACAAACTCCTGTCATTCATTATGGCCTTGGAAGCTAGCTTGGTAGCATAACCAATGCCAGAGAACGTTAGCGTGAGCAATCCCACATCCCATTTCACCGCTACCAAGCTCTCCATCAACCACAGCACCAGCTTTTCAAGATGACTCATCCAGCCATGGTATATCGGAATGCCATTTGGGTTCATGTTCTAATTTTTGCAATACAACTAGCCGGAATTGTTAGCACCGTTAGCTATCATCAGCTGCATAATGATAACAAGATGTGGAGTCCCTCAGCCACACCCACAACTGATGTTTACATTTTGACAGGTCACCAGCCGTAGATAAATACACACAACCAGGAAAATCACACACTGACGCGGTTCTACAACAGCTGTGTTTACCTGACATAAACAGTGGTCACTGTTGGCCTGTTAGCTAACAAGCCAGCTAGGCTCACGGTTCATTTCAACACCATATAGCCTGCTGGCTAAAATAGCTAATGTTAGCCTGCCGGTGGCTAGGGCAGCTAAGCTAGCTCATGAACAAAAGGTCTGATAACGTAGGAAATGCAACAACACACATGAACATTATGGCTGGTAAGGACTGTGCACGAAGTCGTGTATTCTTACCGAAGGGTGGGACCAACACAGGCCGTGTCTGTACTCTCAATTTCCTGTAAAATCCGCTCGTGCTCCGTTATACACTCCAGGGTTTCATTCTCCGCCATGATTGTTATGTGTGTATTATGGCTATGACTGCAGCTACAGCAGCGTACAGGTCAATATGAGGTCTGGCCTGTGGGGGACGCACTACAGTTGGAATCATCTCAACGTCAGCAGCTTTGTTGTGACATTTCCTGTATATTACAGGACAGTTGGCCACAGGAACACGATTGTTCATCCCTAAACGTTCACTCAAAAACACTGTGGCCAATACATAATGGTTGTTGGCTGTTGTCTAAATGTTGAACTGTGTTTAATTTATCATAACCTAACAACTAACATTACAATTAAATTGGTTATAATGTGTCTTACAAGAATTAGAGACTGTTCATTACTTATAAGATGGGAGGGGTGATGCAAAACGGCGGAGGCACTTCAAATAATCTTATAAGCACTAGGGAGGTTTTATTTGGCTCAAGGGAGGGACTTTAAATTTAAATGGTCGACTTTTGTGTAGCTAAAATTACACCATTTATCTTAGCCAGATACAGTGACAACAGAAGTTATCATCTAATTAGTTTAATTCCCCATGGTCCTTGAACACATCATGTGCTATCACAGCCATTGCTGCCACTGTTGAATATGTTAAAATGTATTTGTGTATTACAGTGTATTTTTCATGCACATGTTGCTAATGTGGACTGTGCCGAAGTGCACAAACAGCCTGGATTTGCATTTTGCTTAAAAAAAAACTGCCTGTCTAGTCGTTGTGCTGTTTGATTGTTGCATTGGCTCCAATACACATTTGGTTTGGTTATCTATGCTGGAGAGAGGGTCATCTATTTCCCCCAGTCACTCAAGAACACTCAGGGAAGCTCAAGGAAAAATATTTGTAGCTTCTGGGAAGGTAAAAAAAAAAAAAAAAAAAAGGAAGTCAAACCCCAGCCACCCCCTCCTGTAAAGAACGGTCCCTTAGCAAGGCTGTATACATTGCTTTAAACACATCTAGTTTTGTTGCTCCTGTAAATCAAAATTTTGATTTAAAAGACATAGCCTTAGGTTGAAGCCTGACAAGGCATACCAGTGGCAAAACAAGTGTTTGAGCACACACTTCCACTCATAAAGCTAATTTCTAAAGCTAAAGAGTTTTAAGAGCACTTTACACTAAAAGTTCAATCCCTTTGGTATTTTTATTGAATTATAAAATATATGCATGTTTCCTTGGTTGTTTGCACTTCTTGATGTTCATATATAAAGATCGATAAACATTTTAAGTCACTCCATTTTTAAGTCTGGTTAATAAGTCCACCATCAATGGTAGCCAGGAGATAATTTTTTTCTTAAAAGTGTCCTTAATGTTGCAAATTTACCTTAAGGTTGTTCCTAGAGGCAAGTCCACAGACTCTAACTCAGCAAAGATATTCCCAAAAGCCTTGTCTTCTTTGTTCTCCTCTTCATTTTGAATGGGAGGGTCAGGTAAAGCAGCATGGATCCTGTCACTGGCCATTTCTCTCTTCAGATTCCAAGTATGGTGACTAAATTTCTGCATGTGTGAAGGGGAGAAGGAGAAGAACTGTGTGTGTGTGTGTGTGTGTGTGTGTGTGTGTGTGTGTGTGTGTGTGTGTCAACCCAGGGCACCTGCTATGGTCAGCAGAAAAAGAGGGAGCAACAGGAAAAAGAGACCTTGTGATTCACCGGACTTTGAAGCCAACAAAACTAACTTCAGCTGCTCGCTGTGTGTGCATTTGTCTCATCTGCTGTAAATCCTGGAGAAACACCATGAATAAACCCGGCCTGTTGGCTTTATTTACCACTGCAGCTCCAAAACACAGTCTGCAGTCAGACTAGAGGTTAGATAGTGATTTTTGTTTTCAGGCAGGGGATAAATAAATGAATGAACAAATGTCAGGTGTATGAGGAGGTGGTATGTACTAAAATTCTAACCTAGTCACAGACAACCTGCCAGAGATAAAAAAGTTTCACTGACTTTGGGTTCTCTTACCTGAAACACACAGCAAAGATCAGATCATACAATTCTCTGCTTCATGCTTGGTTTACTCCTGTGTTGACTTTTATTGTGGGACCAAAAATCTGCAGGTAGACAGCAGCTACAACTAAATGCAGATGCCACATATTTAGTCAAAGCCCATAAATAAATAACACTTGTATCTCAGTCACTGTGGCCTTTCAAAGCAATAAAGCTACTTAGTGATTTTGCAACTTCATACAGAAACAATTATTACCCAACTACATTCTTAGTTCTGTCAGCAATAGTTCTACATAAAACATTGTATTCAAAGCACTTTCATCTGTGTCATATTCTGGCAGTGGTGGAATATATATACAACTCTTTGATCTTTGTCTAAATAATAGTAACGTTATGCCACCATGTACACTAGATTGTAATACTACATGTAATACTAGATTTCTGTATTCAAATGTATTTTGTTTTGGTGTTGTGAGAGACAGATTTAAAGAAAGAAAGGTCAAAAGTGAAGGAGAAGTCTCTAGTATGTGCCAAGCTCAAAAAACACTAGATTCCAATTTTTTTTCCCTGTAATGCCCATTTATAGCATTTGTGTAGCCCACTCACCAGAGAAAAATGTTGACATTGTACATTTCTGCAAACCATGAATAGATGACATTTGTTCATTTCATACATATCATATCAGTGCTTTTAAAGTGATGCAGTATATGACCTGACTTTGTCATCGGGAGGTGAAGTGGATGGTGGATGTCATGACACCTCAGTGAGACACTGCCAAGATGCAGACCACTTCAGACTACTTTTCGAGACCACGTACCAAAACACTGGTTATTTTTTAGCGAATAATCACCATGTTTCCAGCGGCTTTTTAGCCACAAAATATGGGTGTTTCTTTTTCCCATAGGGAAAGTTCCTCAAAAGCAGCTGGTTTTTACTGAGACATTGCTGTGTTTCCTGGTGGGATAGTGCCATGAAAACGGTTGTTTTTTTAACTGAGATAACATTGCTGCGTTTCCTGGTTGTTTTTTTAACCACTTTTACTGCTGTGTTTCCTGCATTGATAGTGCCACAAAAAGCAGTTGCTTTTTTACCGAGACATCGCTGTATTTCATGTCAGGATAGTGTCACGAAAAGCAGCTCAACCTCCATTTTAACTCATCTGCAGCACATGTTAACCTGAGTCTGTTACGCCAACACGTGTTGTAACCTGCGTAACCTGCTGTTACGCTTGAGACTAAGGGGGCATAAAATAGCAACTTAAAGGTAGACATGAAAGTATACAAATAAAATAAGGAACAATCACTATTTGCAATAATACAAATAAACTCTAAAAGTCCAAAATAACAAGGTGTAATAATTCCTGCTAAAACATTCAGCTTTCCATAGTACTCTGCAAAACATCAACTAGTATGGTAAATTAATGATATAATGTGCACAATAACTACAATTACAGTATCATCAGGGTTATTTTCTCAGAGTTGACAGACCTCCTCAATAGCCACAGAAGACAAGATAAACTACTCTCTAAAGGGCATGGAGTTAAAGATGAAACATGCTTTTCAACATTTTAAACAAGATTACTGTATTATTTTTATTTTGTGCCGTTTTAGAGTGAAAAAAAGGAAAGGAGCACCATGCAAAAGTTAGGGCATCTCAAGACATTTGAGCTCAGACAACTTTTACCAGGGTCTCAGACCATAGTTAGCTTGTAAAGGCTATGGCTTTTTCACAATCATAATTGGAAAAGGCCAGGTTATGCAAATTTCAAAGCTTTATAAACACTCTGACTCCTGAAACCTTGTCCCAACAATCAGCAGTCTGGGCTCCTCTAAACAGCTGCCTAGCTCTCTGAAAACTAAAATAACTGATGTCCACAAAGCAGGTGAAGAGTATCAGAACATAGTGAAGTGTTTTCAGGTAGCTGTTTCTACAGGTCATAATGTAATTGAGAAATGGCAGTTAACAGGAACTGTGGAGGTCAAGTTGAGGAAACTTTCTGAGAGACCTGCTCATAGGATTGTTAGAAAGGAAAATCAAAACTCCAGTTTGAATGCAAAAAAATTGCAGGAAGATTTATCAGACTCTGGAGAGGTGGTGCACTGTTCCACTGTCCAGCAACACCTGTACAAATATGGCACTCATAGAGCAGTCAGAGGAAAAGTTTACTGGGTAGGTCAGTTCTTCAGCTGATACACAATCAACAAATAGCACAGTGACACACCCTCTCTGTCAGCCTATCATGTTACTGCTCCATATTTTAAATATGGTCCTGTCTCTGCTGTAGTTCTTTCTTGCTGCCATCGTGCACGTCCTCCACTTTCCCATCACCACTTTTTACAGATTCATCAGCCTCACATGCCTCAGCAGTCAGCAGCCTCAGAGTCAGCAGCCACAACCACCAGTGTCTGGACTCAATGGGGGGATTTGTCCTACTGGCACTCAGATGTCCCTCGATCACAAAATATCTCCCTCTGGTGTCCAAGCGCCTAAAACTTCTGTTAAATCTTAACAGCACAAATCATCTGTTAATCTGTACGCTCATATTCTGTATTAAATACTATCTTTACTTCACTCTTCTGTCTCTCCTGATTGAACTATGGCTGTCAGACATATGGAGTGGAGTCTGTTCATCTATATTTATCTCCATCATCTCTCTCTCTTTATACTGGTTTATCTTCACCAGGCCACAGGAAGCTGGAGCCTATCCCAGCTGCAGTACACCTGGCCGGTTAAGCAGTCTATCACAGAGTTGTCAAACATAGACAAGAGATACCTGTTCACACTGATGCCCAAAGATTTGCCTCAGATGGCTTTATAGTTTAGTCAAGGAAAATATTCCCCCTAAAAAAAAAGGTTGAAACCTCAGGCAGAATAATGGAAAAGAAGTCCATATTTCCTCATCTGTCTACTATCTATCTGTCCACTGTGCACTGTGTCATGAAGTAAAAGTTGCATTATTTCCTTATGAAAAGTAGCAGAGTGGAAGTAAAAAAAAAACAAAAAAAACAAAAAAAAAACAGAAGTACATCAGACCTGTATTCAAGAACAATTATATAGTAGAGGGTCCGGTACAAATGCTGTCAAGTGTATTACATTGTGTGTTGATGTGTGTGTTATTATAATCAGCCAGAGACTTGGGTTTCCTCATATTCTCCTACGATTTAGTTTTAAGGTGTAATGAATAACTATGTCACTGTGTAAGTGAGCCACTTGAGGGGTGTGGATAGTAATAAATGAAACCACAGAAAGGTTACAATGTTTTCTGAAACTACATTTTCAGTAAGGCGGCAGGCCTTGACCAACTTACACAACCACTTTCTATTTCCTGCTATTCTTCTCAAAATGGATTGGCCCATTAGGAGTGTGGACGTAGTGGTTGACAATAAGCTCTCTTACAAAAGCCCTGACTATGAGTTTCCTTATTACTCCACCAAAAACAAGAAGTGGTGGTAATACACACACACACATACACACACACACACACACACACACACACACACACACACACACACACACACACACACCAGCAGTAAAGGAAATGTGTCAGAGTTGCAGGAACAGAAACACAGATGGTTTGATGCCATACAATGGGTGAAACAGAGGCAGGAATGTATATAAAGATATAAGATGACAGATAGACGGTAAACGCGTAGAAAAATCTCTTTTCCTCTCCCTCCCTCCCTCCCTCCCTCACACACACACAAACCTCCCACACACACTGTAATGCCAGACAGTAGCGTTGCTATTACATTCAGTGCTAACATATTTTGATTTTTGTCCATTGCAACTACAGTATGGTTAAGGGTAGGAAAAGACTGTGTTTATTGGAAATGCACTATGGTTAAGGAATGGTTAGGGTTAGGTAATTTAATTCTTGGTTAGGGAAAGATTTTGGTTTGAGTTAAGACTTCCATGTGCCACACATCAATCCATCACCCCAACCTCCAGACCCATACTTTTCTCCTCACTACCAAAAGGAACTACTTCCTGCATTGGTACTACTCATAAATCATCAGGTGTTGAATTGACTCAGGTAGATATAATTCCAGGGAAGAAAGAGATTGCTGTAGTCTCCTGATTTTTCCTATCAGGGTCATCGCTAATATTGAGGACGCTGAGGTCATGTCCTGTACATTCCTCCTGAGATTTAGAGTTTTTAGGGACGTGGTGACTTATCACAAAGTTATGAGGGTTAGCTTGAGGAAAAGAATCATAGTTAGGCAGTGTCACATCACCTACTTCACAATAAAGTTAGGTTAGGTTTAGGAAACTTAAGTTACTTAGGTAAGCTTTAGGAAAAGAATCATGGTTAGGCAGTGTCACTTTATGTACTTAGCATGAAATTATAATTATGTGGGTTAGATTATGGAAAAGAACCATAGGTAGGCATTGTCATGTTACATACTTAACCTAAAGTTATGTAGGTTAGGTTAAGGAAACTAAAGTTATATAGGTTAGCTTTAGGAAAAGAATCATGGTTAGGCCTTGTCACATTATCTTCTTAACTGACTGTTACAAAGGTTAGCTCTACAAAAAAAATCACAGTTAGGTGTTATCATGTTACATACTTAACGTAAAGTTACCTTGGTTAGGTTCAAGAAAGTTACATAGCTTAGCTGTAGTTGTAACATCATGTTATCATCTACACAGCTCCCCATAGCACACTGATATATCTGGCCTTCACCTGCCAGGCTAAACCGATTTTTGGATGTTTCTCCAAACTGAAGTCACTGGGCTTGTGTTATGTGGCTCGCTTTGCAAGGCCAACTCTACTTTGTGTGAATCCCATCTCATGTTATAGAATGATAAAAAGGTGTATATTTAGATAAAATTCTTGCCCAGTGAAGCTATGTGTAGGCCAACAAAATTAATCAGTAAAGATAGGATTCTGTATTTCTTGATTTCAGTTGGTATGGAGAGGACTATAAAACAGACCTTCATGTAGGGAAAAATGCTGATTTTTGTTATTAGTTGTGTTAATGTGACAAACATTGACAATAATGTTTTTCAGCCATGTTCAGTCAGATCTGAGTGTGCTATTAAGCACCAAATTAGCTTACAAATTGTCTATAGTAGAATGCTCTTCATAAACTTTAGTGAAATAAATGGTGTATAATTCATATCAAGTGAATAACATGTGTGCATGTGTCCCTTTTGAAAGAGGATATATGGATCACAGCAGTGAGGGGCTGCTATGAACTGTCTCTCTGCCTATTCTTCTCTCTGAGTGCTCTTCCTTTCCATGCTCTGCCAGCTTCCTGCCAGCTTCCTGTGTCTGTCCGGAGCACAGGCTGCTATACAACTGCTGACCTCCATTGTAAGTTACACTCCTAACAAATACCCCTGAAGGACATCCTGGAATGGAGACCGTCTGCTGCTAAAGCTAGGGAGGGTGTCCAGATGTTATAGACAAGGCCAGGGGCCAACTAAACAGTGTTTTAAGTCTCAGTTTAACATTTTGGGAAATAGACAAGTATGCCAACAAACCAAATGAAAAACTGCCCCCTGGGTGTGTTTACTCTAGCTTAGTAACAAAGGCTAGAGGCAGGGATTATACATTTAGTTTCTCCAACAATTTGCTCTATTTAGGCTGCATGTTGTGTTCTTAGCTAACAAGCTACTCTCCACCAACACATCCAAAAATCGCTGTGTTGCTCCGTCAAATGTAGTTTAAAGCCATTATACATATTTTATTAATAACACTGTATCAAATGTTATAGCGTGAACGATGTCTCTTTTAGTGATGCAGCTCCTTTAAGCTTCACAGCATCATTTTTGTTAACAGCATGGCTTTTTTCAAAAAACAAAAACTCTGATAAATTCGCTGCACACTACCTGCAGCAGCCAAATACAGTTATACCCCTTTTTCTACCAAAATTAGCACATGCACACGTTTTTGAACCCACTAATCATAGGCTGTAGACTACTTTCCCACTGCCAGTAGACCAGAGCTGTGTTTACAAGTCTCTTTGCAGTGGTTACTTCTTTTTATATATCTTTTACTTATTCAGTCTCTCTTTCAAACTCGGTGCAGACTAATGTGGGTCGATGTTTGAGCACTGCTTTGGTGGAGGCAGATGGTATTTTGTGGTTGTCATTGCATCTCGCTGGTAAAAGGGGCTAAAATTAGCATGTTCACCCTGGTTTTGTTTTTCCATCACTGCCAATTGGAACTATAGCCGATAAATACTACTGCAGAGTCTTTTGATCTTGGTGTAAGTGGCAGTTGTAACCTTTCCCATTACAAATAGCCAGATGTAAGCAGGTGTTAGCAGGTTTTTTTGTGCAGTGGAAAATGGGCTTTAGAGACTAGCTGGTGGAAGTGGAGAGTGAAAGAGTGGAGTAGATAAATAGCCAGATATTTCCCTCAGAAGCTGATTATAATTTACAGTTTACTTTCAGCATAAATTTTTGAACACAACATAAAGTTTGACGAAGTCAAAAGATTGTATGATGGTGCAAAAGGTTTTTTCTTTTTGTTGTTGGAAATGTAAAACTGAAATAGGAACTTTTCTGCACTGTATATGGGAATGTAGTTAGATCAGAGCACTCTGGATTAGAGTATTACCCCCAATTTCCACCAGATGCGTGTTGGTTGCGTCTCCGCTCCGGCACGGCAGCGGAGCCGATTAGATTCAATTCTAGTCAATGTGTGTGTTTCCACCGGCTCCGGCAGTGCTGCGTTCCGGCTCCGTCTCAGCTCCGGCAGTCCGGAGGCCTCCGCAACAGATACGCAGCACTTCTATTTTTGCCGGACGCCGGAGCACAACGCAGCAATTCAGCACTGAGCAGATCGTGCGGGGCAGGAAGTCGTGCAGAGAAACACAATAAAACATCCGGTTAATTTTCAAAATAAGATACACAGTGTTCACGGCGGATCATATTTCCCTGCACTACACCTTGAAAACTACATAATGAGCGGAGGCAGGCCTGAAGTCAACAGGTCAGAGGTTTCCAGACGTCATTTCACCCCGTTGACACCGTGGACGAGGAGATATTCATCATGGCAGTGCACCGAGATGTCTTCCGGCGGAGCTGCACCGCTCCGCACAGCAAACGCAGCCGGTGGGTATTGACGGACGGCGGAGCACGCCGCGGATAACCAGCGCTGCCGTACCGCAACGGACACGCATCCAGTGGAAATCCGGGGTTAGAAATTTTAGGTCATTGGATTAGTTTAGAAATCCCTTTAAGTCCAAAGTTGTGTTTACTGGGGGATCGGTCGCAAATACCAAACTCATCCAAGTGTGCATTTTCTGTTGTCATTGCGGGTCTAATAACTGTCTGTTGAGTTATCTGAAGACACTGGAAGACAACAAAGGCCCCGGAATTGAAAGAATGGGTTAATGCGCTGGTGGAAACAGCATCTTATGAATGTATGCTCAGTAGAATAAGTGGCAATTAGGAGAAAGGAGTATCCCCATGGGACCTGTTATGGACTCATATCAAAAATGGAATGTAAGTTTACATAATTATGAACTTGCTTTGTGACAGATATGTGCCTTGTATTCATGTATACCCAGATATGTATGCCATTTACCAAGCCCTCAAAAACAATAAAAACTTGAATTAAAAAACTCTATTCTGTATTTTTGAAAATGCTGTAGTTGGCATTGTTTAGTGGTATATAAGATATACTGGCCCTTTTCAATTAAGCCTATCTATTGTTTACTGTGCATGGTTTCACCATATTGCTGAGTTTCCAACAGTAAGACATGATATGCAGTCTCTAAGGCCTGGCTGAGGCAGTTAACATGCATGACACTCATACACAACGTGTGATGATAAAAAAAAAAGTTGCACTAACTGAAACTCACCTGCAGAGGGAGCCACAGAGAACATGTAGCGGCCACCAGCCAGGCTCCCTCCATCTATCTATCTGTAGTCAGATGAGCCTTGCAGATTCTTAAATGTGAGAATTTGCTGCATTTCAATGTCAGTTATGATGGTAAATGAAGAGTCTTTGGGGTTTGGACAAAAGAAGCAATTTGAAGATGTCACTTTAAGCTCTGGGAAATTGTGATGAGCAGTCAAATGTTAAAATAATCATCAGATCATTTGATAATGAAAATAATCGTTACTTGCAGCCCTACTATCTATGCAACAAAACATTCTTTGGGCTCTGTAATAACCTTGCTTTCAGTATAGATACATTTTCATCACTGACATTACTTAGCACCATAGATATTATGTCTAATTGTCATATTATTCTGTTGTGTCTAAGACTGCATTACTCCTTTGAATCATTCTACTTTTCAGTAGAACCTAATTAAAAATAATAATAATAATAATAATAATAAAGCAACTGTTAGTGGAGTTTTACCTGATTCCCCAGGTAAATGTTGTGGTGACGCACTACAACAAGCCGACAGGCAGAGCTTGATAAGTATGCATACTGTGAGGCCAGTTTGACACTGATTATCCACTTTGTATCTGTACTTTATTGGTGTTGTTGGGAAATGTATTAGATTAAAAAAAGATCCAGGTTACTCATACAACTTCCCAAAACAATATCACAAAAATAAAATATATTAAAAATGACAGTATTATATACTGCAATGCAAACTGAGAAAAAAGGAACGCCATAAACACTTTCACCATAGACCACTTTTATCACTTTTATAACAGATACATAAAATTTTTGACTCAACATCTCCAACTGCAAACAAGGTCAATTATGAACCTTTATACCATAATATTTGTTAACATTTTCCCAGGGCCTAGGGAATATTAATTTATGTGCATGATCTTAAAGGGTAACTGGGATATTTTAATCTGGACCATACTCTCCCATGTTTTTGTGCCTAAGTGAAGAATAGAAACAACAATTTTTGAAATTGTTCCAGCATTGAGAGGGCGCTGCAGTTATTGTGTAATGGCTCCGGACAGCGTCAGGGGGAAATGCAGCGGGACAACAATGTAAGTTAAGGGGGTGAAAAGTCTGTGTGGGGCAGGTGGGAGGTCTGGTGGATGGGTCCATCAACCACTGACTTTCATCCAAGAGTCTGGTGTTTACTTTCCATAGGATTGTAAAGCCAAACCATGTTACTCTTTCATAAACCCAACCAGTTGCATGTGTTCGCTAAACGTAACATGCATTTGTCATTGAGGGAAAAAAATGTCAATCTGAGGAGTTACATCGATGTTATGCATTTATTTTGAAAGAGACTGTATGCAAACCAGGGGAATCGCTAGGAGTTGAAAACATCCGGGGCTTTAGCCCTGAAGGGGGAACAATTTTTTACCCGGGGGTCAGTGGGTTTCTCCCCCCAAATTTTTTTTGAATTATTCCCTGTTAAACACGTGATTTTAACATATTTTGACAAACAATTTTGACAAATAATGAGCACTCATCTTCTATTATTGGATTGCCCAACCTGTTAAACCCAAATGGTGGACTTTTAGAACAACTTTGCAAACACAGTGTGAAACAATGCACTGAATATAGTGATGTTGCACATCAAATTAAACAGCAGAGCCTGGGCCACAAGGCTGTAAAAACCTTGTACAAAAACCTTTTTACATGCCCCAAACACAGCTCAAACAACAACTAAATGAATAACAACAAATCAAACTCCATACAGCACCAATATGCCGACCCACCCGACATATTTTGGGCTCTAACTCAACGTTATGCCACGTTATGCAAAACACAAGCCATTCATCTCAAATGAAAGCTGAGACTCCTCTGTTTCCACACATATGCGCCAAAGCACAACTACTAACCAGTCTGTGGGAAGGCAGACTAGACATCCAGCCCCGCCCATGTCACATGCGTCAGACGTCAATCACGTACATCAGACGTCGAGCTCCACCCACATTTAACACTTTACTGTGGTTCGTTCAGCAAAAGTCGGAATTTCAGAAGAAGAATTGATTTGAGGGCACATTATTTCACCATGGTAACAACTGTATAAGCCTACTTTTTGACTGAAGGCTATCTTAAAGATAAACATTCAATGAACATAACTGATTTCAACTAACAACTATATTTGTTGTATTAGCAATTATGTCAACTATTTTAATTACTCAAATTGTTACTAACAGAACTTAGTACATTGTCTGACTATTGTACCTCCTGATAAGCCCTCTCTCTACAACTACATTTTCCAGTTCTTCACCATCTTTTTTTACATTTTTTAAAAATATATATTTCTGACCTATTTATTCACCTATGCTGTGTTTCATGACTTGTGTCTTGATGTACCATACTAGCCCTCAGTTGCCTATTTGTATTGTATGTGTCTGTTTGTGTGGAGTGTATTTTGAGACTCTAATGCAAATGAGTACCAAAGGACAAGTAGCTCTGTTGATTTGTTAAAAATAAACTTACTTACTTAGTCTGTAAGCAAAAGTCAGCAGTCTCTTATTTTTTTCCGGAGCTGTAATGTAACGTTATATTTATCAAGTAAAATACATTGCATAAGAATATCCCGTAAGGTGAACCCTGTTATTGTTTCATTCCATTCCACAGTCACGGGAGCACTCAATTTTTACTCTGAGATGAGATTTTAGTTCGCGAGTGGTGGCACGGCCGTCACATGATCGCGTTACACCAATACGGTACCTGCTTCTTCTAAACAGAAAAGGAAGATGGCGGCCTCCGTGGTTTCATTCAGCTGTAGCGATGAAGAGGAAAACACTCCCTTTAGTCCTCAAAGTGAGTAGAAAGGAGCTTAAACGGTTCTAAATACAAATACAATCTAAATATGTTGACTGATGATGACTGTCCTACTGACTTTTTATCTTTACCATCTTTACTTGTCTAAAATCTATACTTACTACAAGACTCGGTAAAATGCGGCAACTCGGTGCCGGCCACCAGTATGCACAATAAATACAATTGTAATACAGAGTAGTCTACTGACTGAAGTTATCATTCTGACTGGGCATATGCCATGTAAGCCGGTGTGACAGTGAGCGCGTTGTGTGCTGCTGTGCTCCCGTGCCATGCCGTGGACTTTAAGTTGGAAACAAGGTGCTTTATTGGTAAAAAACAACCACAAAACAAACAAACAAACAAAAAAATGGAGGCTTAAAAGATCCAGGGCTGAGCCAAAAAGATCCAGGGCTATAGCCTGGGATGCCCAGGTCTAACGATATCCATGATGCAAACTGTACATTTCCTGTGAAAATGGAAGGTTTTTTTTAAAAAAAAAAACCTGGAAAGTCCACAACTAAGTGGCGATATGTGTCTAGGTCAGAGTGAGAATATGTTGTACATTCTAGTTTTCAGGGGTTTTTTTATATTTGAAAATAATGATATAGAGAGAAAGTACAGTGTTTGACACTGATCGCACCTATAGCAGTCCAGCAACAGCTTCTGTGGGGGTACGGTAATACCACTTAGCTACAATGACATACTAAAATTGAAAGTATTAAAAACACCAATTTCTTAACTTCATTTGCGATTATGATTACATTTACTAATAATTATTTTGTATGGTGGTAACTGACTGGTAATGGCTTCCTAAAAAACAGCTGAAACCAATGAAAGATAGCTGAAACATAGGAATACATTTGTTCTTTTCTATCTGTTGATGGGCAGGAATTCACTTTTATGAAAATATAATTTGTATGAAATCAGTATTTGCCAAATTGAATTAGAATGTCTTTGATGACTGGAAGGGATGACACCGGGTTGGTGGCATATATCAACAAATCATCTGCATATAGGGATAATTTGTGAGTGATTCCCATGCAGGTGATGCCCTCAAATTCCCCCTCCTCTCGAAGCTAGATAGCTAGGGGTTCGATGGTAATAGTGAAAAGAAAGGGGGAGTGAGGGGACCCCTATCTGATGCTACGAAAAAGAGAGGAAATTCTTTCAAAAACACAGCACAAGAGGTTCAACATATTCGTCTGAGTGCAGCTTGTTTTGAAAAGAGCTGCCAGGTCTCTGCTGTCAGAGGAAACAGTCATGAGCAGTGGGCTTGGCTCTGAAAAAATCTGTTCTAGGTGGCTGTCTGGCTGTCTCTGTGAGGAGCTCTTGTGAGCAGAACAAAAAGCTCTGATGGCTCTTTGAGTGTCTCTAACAATGTCTAGTTTACTCAGCCAAATTCACCACTTATACTGACACACTCACACACATGTAACACTCAATCACGCCCTCTCTCACACACAGACATGCATGATAATTGCTCAGCAGACATAAACCTCTCAGAGGCTGTCAGTTGTATCTCCTGTCTCCTTCAAGTGGACAGGTCCCAGGAGGAATGTTAACATGTGTACACACACTCCTTTATCCATCTGTCTGTCTGTCTTTTTCTCCTTTACACACTGCAAAAAACAAGAACACTGAGAGTGTTTGCATTTCATTTATACATTTGTGAGTGTTAGGGAATGATATCTCAAAGTATTTTTCATTTCCACAAAATTCTGTTCATTTCAGAGATCTTTGACCCGCGATTTTTTCCCCCTCTCCTCTCAAGTATAAATCCCAAGGTTTCAAATAATGCTCATACTGGAAGTGTTCAGTAGCCGTTAGTGAGGAGAATGTAATTATATTATTGGAAATGAAGTGAATAAATGTCAAACTGATGTGATTTTCTGTAGAAAATGAATGTTAGAAAAAAGAACCAAACAAATACTGACACTAAGTGGACCTGCAGACAGAATCACATTACATGGCAGACTTGTGATTATTTGCAGTGTAGTCTTTCTGTCTGCACCACTGTGGACTCTTCACCTCAATGAAGAGGTCAAGATCATTCGGCCACGCAGATTTATCAAACACTAAGAAGAGGAAGTCAAACAAAGATAATGGTCTCCCTCAGCCTTCTGAAGGCTCAAAACTGGGTCTCAAAGATTCTCAGCTTGTCCGTGCTCAGACATCATTTTACAGCCATTTTTATTTAACATAAAATCAATTTAGAATAAGTATAAAATGAACAAAACCTGTATTGACCCTGCTTTATTATCAAAATCAATGCATATCCACATTCTGAAATCTATTTCTTTTTTAATTTTTCTAAATCTCCTCTGTGGACCAAAACAGCCACACTGAGACCCTTCATAGGAAGCCGTCAATGTTTGGTCATGGACAAATTCAGAAGCGGCTCCCATAGGATGCAAAAATGGACATAGCTACAGTGACATCACCCACTGGTTTAGTGACACCCCCCTCCTTCTTGAAGCCTCAAGTTTGGCACTTTGGTTGTGGCCATCTTGGTTTTAGGAGCCAGAAGTGACCATATTTGTGCAAGAGGTTGGCGCTATGGCAATACATTTTCATTCCGTCTTCAGTCATGGACTTTCCACATTCAGATATGACGTGCAGGGTACCCTAGGTGCATTGATTGTTGACACACTGGGATGCCAGTGAAATATATCGTTTGCATACAGTCTCTTTCGAAATAAATGCACTATGTCAGTGCTACATTGTGAATTGGCATTTTTTTCTTTCAACAATAAACACATGTGGTTACGTTTTGCCAACACACACTCATGGTTGATTTAAGGCAACAAAAGTTAATACTGGCAAGACCCAAATCTTTTAGCCAGATTCTACAGATAGCAGTTTGAGTAGTTGTGGTATTAATAATTAGGTTATAAAGTTTTGATACCACACAAATTAGATTACCTGAGGTGTAACGTTTATGGATTGGGTGAGAAACCAAACAGGAGCCCCAGGGAATCCCAAAGGTGTTAAGAGCAGCTCTAAGTTGCAAATAAAAAAAAAAAGGTATTACCAGAGAGGTTGAAGCTATCTTTGAGGTCTTGAAATGAAAAAAAGTCTATTATCATATGTAACGTCAGATAGTATACCTTTTTCAGATCACTGAGGGAAAACTATAGGTTTTTTATCAATTGTGATTGAACAGTTGTTAAACAATGGTATCTGTAGGTGGTATTTATGAAAACCCATTACTTTACCTATAGATCACATATCAGAAGAAGATGTGAAATAATGGAACCAAACTTAAGTGAACAGTATTTTTTGTGGAATATTGGAATAAACAATATCCTCTAAACGATGAGGTGTGACTCTGGCTTGCTCTAAGGGGCGCCAAGAGTTTATTACACTAGGATTAAACCACCTAGTTAAAGCACTTAAAGTAAAAGACCGGAAATAAAACTTAAGATTTGGCAGATTTTGGCCACCAATTTTCTTTGACTTTTGAAGAGTGACAAAGCTAACTCTTGGAGGCTTATTATTCCAAACAAATCTATTAATAGCAGAATGAAGTGTATCCCAAAAGTAACATGGAGCTAATGAAATTAATTCTTGGCATAATATTCGTCTTCATGATGGAAAAACGTGCCTGAATAGATTGTGGGATTAATGACCAACGAGATAAATCCATCTGTATCGAGTTAAGTGTAGTTCCATAGTTGTTGGTGATGATTTTATGAATAGAAGATAATATATTTAAACCTACTCGACTGACTACTGGAATAGAGTTGAGAGAAGCAGAAATTGATTTGGCATTGTCATTAAGTGGGAGCTGTGTTGACCAATTTATCTTAAATCCAGAGATGTCACCAAAAGCAGAAAAACTGTCAAGAAAAGAAGGGAGCTGCGTGGATATATCTGGGACATGAAGAAGGATATCGTCAGCATACATCGAGAGATGATGTTTTGTGTCGTAAACAATAATTGGGTCGTGATGTAGAGGAATGAGCTGAGAAAGGGGTTCCAAAGACAGAGCAAATAACAATGGGCTTAAAGGACAGCCCTGTCTAATGAAGCTCAGTGTAAGTTCAATCAGGTAGACCTTTCTCTCATTCATTCACAATTCCCTCTCTCTCACTCCCACTGCTTCCCCAAATCAGCTGCCTCCGGGCGTGCACTCTTCTAGCTGTCCTATTGTTATTAGCCACAACCTCCATCATCCAATCAGGTAGTCACTACGAGATTTTAAATCTGTTCTCTCCTCTGCCGCTTTTAGCTGTCATTCCAGGCAGAATCGCCGCCCCTCCTCCACCCCGTTCACCTCTAGCCATCGTATCCAAGGTCAAAGACAAACCTGAAGACTCATTCCTCCACTCATCCGGATCATCAGCACCCATCCATCTAATCCTCATCTCTTCTTCACTTCCTCTACCACCAGCGTCTAGACACCGGGGGGTTCCCTAATTGGCTACGGATCCATCACCCTCCTTATAGCTCACCATCTCGAAGGGGTCTAATCGCCAAAGACTTTTCACATTTTCACATTTCATTCTCATGTGCACTTGTAATTAAATATTTTCTTTCCTAACCAAAAATGTGTCTCTCCTGATTGAAGTACCTTTAGCTTTAACTGTGAGGAGTTTTCAAATGATAGGTTGTATGACTAAACCACTTAAACACAGAAAACACAGCAGTTGTTTACATAACAGAATCATTAAATAAAACCTTACGAGGGCCAGCAGGTCAGTTGCTCTCTGTATTGCCATGGTATGTCATGATAGAATAAATACATTTTGATGCACCAGCTGGAGGCCATGTTGTCATCATCACAGTCATCTGTGTAACACGCAGAATCAAATTTAAACAGTGGTTTAAAGGTTGAATGTCTTGTTATGATCTTAATCTCATCAGTGTCTGTGTGTTCAAGTGTATGTGTGTGTGTGTGTATGGGTGTGTGTGACACAATGTGTGCAAGCTAATCAAGTCTGTGTGTCATGGTTGTGAAACTGGCTTCTCGTTCATTTAGAATGAGGAAGTGAAAGAGAGATAGAGGTATATACAAACAAACACAAACACACACACACACACACACACACACACACACACACACACAGTGTTCAGTAAAGCAGTGCGATCATACGCCCTAGCAGACACAATGTGTGGTCTCAGATAGCTTGTTGTTTTTCAACAGGAGAACATATGCTGTTACTGATAGGCAAATCCTCAAGGGACCATCACTGCCTTCAGACTGTGGAGAAGGAGCTTCCACACAACTCAGCTGACACAGAGACACAAAGAGACACACAGAGGGACAGCTGTCAAAGGAGACTGTAAGGGAAAAAGACTAGAGAGCCTGAGAGAACACATGGATACAAAAAATATTGTCTTATATTGTCTAATATACTATATACTCAGTGAAGGTCCTTGCACATTTGGTGCCCCCTTAAAAAAATAACATGTCATTTGCTGCAGCTGCGGTAGGAACCCAGAAAAAAAGGGCCTCTCTATTATTTAGTATACTTTGCTGTGGTTATGTTGTTGTGGCCTTGTATAATATTTCAGAATAACAGTAGTAATTGTTTTAGTAAAAGATGAACTTTTTCATTTTTTCTTTCCCCATTCGTGGCAAAGGAAATTGAACTTATTTTTGTGTTTATTCTATTATTTGCAGGCTTTTCCCTTAATGATTATTTTCACTTGTGTGGTTAAGCAAGTGAGACAGAAATCTACTCACCTGAAGGTAATTTCTACTTGCCCTTATGCACATTGTTTTATTCATACGCTCTTATCAAATAGCAACAAAGACTGAAGTTAACTGTAATGAAAACGACCATGTTTTATCCTGCTTGCTCACAAACTAGGAGCAAACTGTACAATACCTGTTGCAATCTTGAGAACACAAATTCAGCCAACCCCCATGAATTCTGCACAACCTTGCAATTTTGTCCAATTACTGCAACTTTACCACAAATTTGACTATCTTTGACTAACAGGTACAATCTCATTTCATTGTAGAACTGCGTATTCATTTGCTCAGCCTCCCTCTCTCTGTGCTTATCAAGAGACTACTGCTGCTAGATCAGAGCTCTGTGCCAGGAACACAGACACACAGTGTCAGGGCTAACTGTTAGCATCACATGGCTAACGTTTCCCAGTGGTATAAACAACAGACTCGAGTCGTTTTGGTGTTGGTTAGAGATTAACATAGACCCACACCCAGAATACATGGATGCAATGTCTAAAGGAAAGAAAGCCTGGATGTTTTTTTCCTCATGGTTCAGTTTTTACCTGGGTTTTAACTGTCAAACCATATACAGGCAGCCTAATTTATTAATAAAGGCTGTTAAGGCTATATGAAGTCTGAAAGGAACACCTCAAACAAACCTCAAACCTTCACAGGGTTGAAAAAAGGCATTGATTGCTTTTTAACAGTATTTATATTCTCTTTGTCATGATAGTTAGCATTGCTCACGTAAATACAGCATTCTACTTTTAAGCACTAAACAAAAGAAACTAAAAATAATTTGAATAGGGTTATTGCAGGGATTTACTATATTACCAGTATGGAAAGAACAATAACCAGTTCTGAGATAATTTGTAATTTGCTAAACTAATTGCTATATCAATAAATAAAAAAATATATACGATATTAATATACATTTTTCTGGACTCAGTAAAATCTCCATCACCCCATCACTAAAACTAGCTACACTTTCAATATGAGTACATGGTTGGATTTTACATTTTCAGTCCACTTCTCAGCTGATTTCCTTTTTATCCCTTCAGTTCTTTGGTTTCTTCCCACCTCCTTCTCTTTTCCTTCACTCACTGTGATACAGTCCTAAACAAAGTGGGACTGAGAGGAAGTGATAAAACAGCACATCCTGTTACCCTCATTGTCTCAGATAACACTTTTCATGGATAACAAGAATGCAACAGGGTCCATGGAGAGCTTTTTTTGGGACATGAAATTACTAGACTAGACTGTATAATGCAAGGTAGAATATGAGATAAAACTGATGAATTTAAGTGCCTAATTATAATTATAATAATAATGTCACATGCCCTGAAAAGCTGGTTTCACTTTGTTATATGCGAATCTTGTAAAATGTACAATGTCAGTCGTGTGAATTATAATTTGAAACCGTGTTAAATCATTCGCTGAATGATTTTAGAAAGCAAGCTGTGTACCACAATATGTTGTACCTGTACACAGGGCTCGACAGTGCGAGCACCTCATCGCAAATGCTAGTAAAAATAGTTCAGTGCGAATTGTGAAATGCAATTAGTAGCACGTGTGCGACTACCGAATTTTACCATTCAATAAATGTTTAATGATGTGTCGCTGACGTTTGGACGTTGTGGCCGGTTGTGCACATGAATGCAGCCTCAGCTGAAAAAAAAAACGTGATTTACACGTAGTGAGCGTGCTTGCCGACGTGCTGCGGAAGGCGGTTAAAGGCAGAGGGGGTATATGGTAACGAGGCGAAGCCAAACAAACGAAAACAAAACGTATGAACTATGAAGCGCATTAGTGATTATTTTAAAAGGGCGACAGAGCCAGAAGCTGTGGACCCAGGCACTGAGGCCGAAATGGTGGACGAGGACGAGGAAGAGTTAGAGTTAGATGAAGAAGCTAACGTGACTGAAGAAACAGGAGGAGCAGGTGATAACGCTACCATTCCTAGCCGTAAAAAGTACAGGTTTAATGCTGACTGGCAGAAAACATTCCCGTGGCTCCTTTACGAAAACCAATTAATGTATTGTAAGTACTGCAAAGCGCAGAAGCAAGCAGCTGGAATGTCCGTTTTTGTCACAGGCAACGCGAACTTCAAACGAGATAATTTAGTGAAACACAGTAAATCGCATAGGCATGCCGCGTGCAGAGATGCATTCATAGCGGCACAACAAAAACCCTTGCAGCCTGGGACGATATCCTTTGTGTTTAAAGCCACAGTGTGTAGGAATTTCTCCCATCTAACGTTGAAATCATATATTGCATTCAAACAGATGGCGCACTCTAGCGCCTCACTGTTTCAAACACGTATTGCAACAACTGTAGCCACTGTGTACCAAAAAGCTATGATAACACTGATGAAACCATGTCATCTGATACTACATGGAGTATTAATTCAGGCTCCTACACAGACACACGCGACGCGAGTTGACAAACCCCCTCCTCACCATGCTGGCTGTGTTTACGACGTAGGACTGTTGGGGCGGGTGTAAATTGAAACAGCTGATAGTGGCCAGCAGCACTACTGCCGCATAACAAAGTCCCACTCTTTGAGCATAATGCAGGATCATGTATTATGCAGCATCACGGGAGACGGAATCCTTGTTGCCAAGAAAGTACAAAAGGGAATCAAAAAGGCAGCATGACCGGCGAATTAAAAAAACAAGGGTCAGCACTGGGGTTGCCTTTCCCAGGTGGAGAGAGCTGCTGAAGGAGAAAGGTAATACAAACACAGGCCAGCGCTAACAGCGGCTAACACCGGCTAACGGCAGCGCAGTGATGCGAGGAGAGGGATGAGGCTGTTAGCGACTGGCCGCTAACACGGGCTAACAGTCAACAGCAGCGCCGGCCTGTGATTGCATTACCATCCTCGCTCAGCAGCTCTCTCTACCTGGGAAAGGCTAACCCGATGTGGGCCTTCGTTTTTTTAAATCGCCGGTCACGCTGCCTTTTCTATTCCATTTTCGTCTCCCATGATGCTGCATATGCATGATCCTGCTTTATGCTCAAACAGTGGGACTTTGTTTCAATTTGCAGGTAGTAGCGAAGCGCCTCTTGCTGCTCTCCTTCGGCTCCTCAGTCACGCAGTGCTGGCCTGGCTCTCAACGAAAACGCCGAAGGCGGTGCTGTATGTCCGTTACTGGTGGGTGTATTCTCAAGATGGCGAAGCGTAATGGAACCCCACAGACGACTTACCCGCACAATGTACAAACAAATCCGAAATTCTCCTTTTAGGAGAAGTAAGTCAGATTATTGGTGGACGTAATAGTACACCAGTGATGACATATTTATGAATGCAGATATCAATTTTTGCCAATAAACAACGGAAAATGTTACACAATGTCCCTTTAAAGAGACTGAGCAGACTTTGATTTTGCATTTAGAACTACTTGGGTTGTAACTAATTGGTTAATTTCATTTGAAATTCAAGGACATTGACCCCCTCCCCTCAGCTTTACAATTCAAGCACATTCTGTGAACCCTGCCTGTTGTATGAATGTTCTGTTATAACACAGGCCAAATAAGCTTAAGTCTGTTGTCAGTACTTGTTACAGTATTATTCTCTGCACTTTTTGGAGAATTTTACTTGCTGTTTTGATACTGTCTCAGTTGCACTGTGCACATTTGCACCAATAAATAACTGACAATACATGAGTTGTTACAGTATTATTCTCTCTGCACTCTTTAGAGAATATAACTAAAACTTAAAAAGCTATGAATTGAATTGTTTTGCTTATAAATGCCTCCTCGTTGACCTCATATCACTTTATTAAAGAAAAACATTATTTGGTAACTTTTCATCGTGCCCCTAAAATTATTTGTGTGCTACTAGATTTTTCAACTTAGGAGCACACGTGCTACTTGGGAAAATGCTAAGCGTCAAGCCCTGCCTGTACATACAATTCATGTACAGGTTTTTTCCTTAACTGGTGTCCACTAATAAAAACATCCCTTTAAAATGTGACTTAGACTCACCACAGCTAAACCACTGGTATTCTGCCAAGCAGAGTACAGTTGCATGCTCAGGTTTAGGCAGCCCCGGTCAAATTTAGTGTACTGTGAATACCAAAGGAACTAAAACATAACCTGATTTCCAAGAGGTAAAAAGTTAAAGATGTCACATTTCTTCAAGCTTTTCAGCAAGATTACTTTTTAATTTCCATCTTTTACAGTTTTCAAATAACAAAAAAAGGAAAAACCTGAAGCAAAAGTCTGGGCACCCTGCATGCCAGTACTTAATAGCGTCCCCCTTGGCAAGTATCACAGCTTCTTACTACATTTTGTTGCCAGCTAAGAGTTTTTCAGTTCTTGTTTGGAGGATTTTCACCCATTCTTCATGCAAAATGCTTCTAGCTCTGTGAGATTCTTGGGTCGTCCTGCATGCACTGCTCTTCTGAGGTCAATCCACAGATTTTTTTATGATGTCTAGGTCAGGGGACTGTGAGGGTCATGGCAAAACCTTCAGCTTGCACTTCTTGAGGTAGTACATTAAAGATTTCGAGGTGTGTTTAGGATCATTTTCCTGTTGTAGAAGCCATCCTCTCTGGATCTTCAGCTTTTTTAAAAAATGGTGTGACATTTGCTTCCAGAATTTGCTGGAATTTAACTGAATCCATGCCACTGCAACACAAGTCCAAAGCAAGCCCAAAGCATGATCGATCCACCTTTGTGTTCAACAGTTGGACAGGTGTTCTTTTTATGAAATTCTGCCCTTTTTTCTCCAAACATACCTTTGCTCATTACATCAAAAAGGTTCTACTTTAGCTTCAACAGTCTACAGGGCTTGTTTCCACATCAGGTTTGTTTAGATGTTTCTTTGCATATTTCTGACAATCAGTTTTGTGGTGAGGATGCAGGAAAGGTTTTCTTCTGATGACTCTTCCATGAAGGTCATATTTATACAGGTGTTGCTACACAGTAGAACAGTGCACCACCACTCCAGAGTCTGCTAAATCTTTTGCAGTCAAACAGGGGGTTTGATTTGCCTTTTCTAACAATTCTACGAGCAGCTAATAAATAAATGGGAGGGGCTGTTGAAGACTTGTGGGAGGAACTATTGATGACGTGCGAGCCACTGGCGGTGGATAAACAGGAAACAGCTGATAGCAGGAATTAGCGAGCAGCTAGTAGCAAGAGGGAAATGCAAACCTGACAGATACTGTAAAGATGAGAAACTGGGGTGACAAGGAATTGTGCGCCCTCCTTGTCGTCGCAAACGAAGAGGCCATTAATCACCAAATGACGGGGACAGTGAGGAATGGGCCAACTTACGAGAGAATCGCTGAAAGACTGACTAGCCACGGCTTCCCTTCCACGTCCCTGTTTACGTCACACGCTGAGCTACACGTCTTGTTACTTGCTCACGCCCCCTATTGCCCCAAAATAGGCACATTCTGTATAAACAAATGTAGGCAGGCGGCAATTTGCCGCACTCCCCGATTTTGTTTTTATACTACCAATGCTGAAAAAAACACTGATTGGGCTTTCCTGCAAATTTTCACAATTCCTGTTTAAAAAGGGCTTTAGTTTTTCAGAGTGCTAGGCAGCTGTTTAGAGGAGCCCATGGCTGATGATTGTTGGGACAAGGTTTCAGGAGTCAGAGTTTAAAGCTTTGAATTTGCATCAACCGGCCTTTCCTAATGATGACTGTGAACAAGCCATAGCCTTTACAAGCTAATTGTGGTCTGACATCCTGGTAAAAGTTGTCTGAGAGTTCAAATGTCATAGGTGCCCAAAGTTTAGCATGGTGCTCCTTTCCTCCTTTTTTCCACTCTAAAATTGTGCAAAACAATAACTTAAATTCTTTGGAGGTCAATTCCTCTCCTACTTACTTAACTATTCACAGTAAAATAAGTTTCAACCAGGGGAACCCAAACTTTGGCATGCCACTGTGTTCATTATTAAGAGACACATTTGAATCAAAATATAATGAGAAATGTTACAGGCTTTTGATGGAGTTTCTATGCTCGCACAAAATATCACACCCTTAACTTTTATTTTATCAGCTCCAGACTGTTCCTGTCATATTTCGTTCATACAGGCAGTTGGAGACATGATGCTGATGATATTACAGTACATCCGTTGTAATTGTAATTGGTTTGTTCTGTATAAAACCATGTGCCATGTGAAATCTATCAGTCCTTACTTTGATCATGTAACCTACTGTGATATTTGACTTAAAAGATCTCTGAAGTGACCCACTTCATTCATATCTCATTTTGAATTAACATCAGGTGTGATTGTATTTATAATATGAAGTTGTTTACTGTAAATTTTATTATCCTCAGCACAGTTTATGGTGGGGTGGGGCAGTGGTTCGTATTGTCACCTCACAGCTGGTTGGTTGAGGACTTTCTGTGTGGAGTTTATGTTCTCCCCATTATCTAGGGTTTTCTCTGGGTACTCCAGCTTCCTCCCACAGTCCAAAGACATGCAGGTTAGGATAATTGATGACTAAATTTCCCGCAGGTGTGAATGTAAGCGTGAATGGTTGTCTGTCTCTATGTGTCAGCCCTGTGATAGTCTGGTTACCTGTCCAGAGTGCACCCAGCCTCTGTCCAATGACAGCTGGGATAGGGTCCAGCACCCCTGCAACCCTGAATAGGAGGGTCGCAGGGGTGCAGTAAATAACAACATGGACAGTACGTTTTTGGGATTCATTTTCAGCCCATTGCTTAAAACTGTCACTACTCAAGATGTTCACTCTCATCATGCAGCTGATATAAAAGGCCAACACATCTTTAGCGATGGTATTAATGCTGTCACTATTATTAATTATAATATTTTTACTTTCATTAATGTTGTTGTAAGCTACTGTCATACTGTGTGTCCTGCATCTCTCTCTCTCTCTCTCTCTCTCTCTCTCTCTCTCTCTCTCTTTCTGTCTCTCTTTCTGTGTCATACGGATTACTGTTAATTTATTATGCTGATCTGTTCTGTACGACATCTATTGCACGTCTGTCCGTCCTGGAAGAGGGATCCCTCCTCACTTGCTCTTCCTGAGGTATCTACCATTTTTTTCCCCATTCCGGTTATTTTTGGAGAGTTTTTCCTTATCCGAGGACAGAGGGATGTCATATGCTGTAAAGCCCTGTGAGGCAAATTGTGATTTGTGATATTGGGCATATTAAATAAGATTGATTGATTGACTTCTTTCAGAGAGCGCACCAGAAGCTGAAAAGAAAACATCCATCCATTCATCCATCCATCCATCCATCCAGCCAGCAAGCCAGCCAGCCAGATGCAGAGTGCCCAAAATGCTGGGAACACAACACATCATATTCCTAAACACTAGTCTGTGTTGTCACTATCAATGAGCTAAATGCTAATTGTGTATGCACTAATCCTCATAATTATATTTTGGTAATACAATGTGAGTTCAAATTCATTACCCACTTTCTAGTATGCTAATATTAGTGGTAATGTTCTCTTTCTCTCAAACATCCTCCTTTACTAAGGATGTTGGCCAACACCCCCACCCCCCAGCATTCCTTCATCTATTAATGTCCTTTCCTGTCTCTGTGGCCATCACTGTTTTCACAGTCCTTCGCCGGAAACCAAACAAATTAACACTGCATTGTTCTGGCCAGTCACATTATAGCTGGAAACATCAGTGCAACAATAGTTTCCTGAAACCCCGCATTAATAAGCTAAGGCCAGTGGCGATTCGTGTGTGTGTGTGTGTGTGTGTGTGTGTGTGTTTCTGAGGCCTGCTAAAGCACTTGAAGCTCAGTGATCTGTCTCTTCCTTTAAATTCCCTGCCCTGTCTTTGGCTTTTCATTCACTGCAGCTACTCACATCTCGGCAGACAAAGTTTTGTTCTTTGTACTTTATACTTCATGTATTATGGTAACAATTTTTTCCTGAAAAAGAAAGAAGACCAAAGCACAGAGTAGTTAGCCTGATTAGCTTACAAAAATAGAAAATTCAGTTTTAACTAGGTGTCACAGTGGTGCAGTCAGTGATTACCACTGTTGTCTCACAGCAAGAGGGTTCTGGGTTTGGCCAACTTGGGTCCTCCTGTGTAGACTTTACATGTTCACCCTGTGTCAGCATAGGTTTTTGCTGCATTCTCTGGCTTCCTCCCACTGTCCAAAGACAGGCATACCTAGGTACAACAGCTGATCTGCTGGGGAACAATCGTGAAAGGTTAATCCTGAGAGATGGATGATAAATTTAGTAGCATGCCAGTGGCTGTAAAGGACAGGTTAAGTGTAAATTTGGGAATACTGTGGGGACAAAGGTATTTATATTTTGGGTGCCTGGCACCTATAAGCTTTTGTTTTACTGACAAAATAACAAGTCAGACTTCAGTTAGTTTGTACTGAAAAAAGGCATGTGAGGTGAGGACAGTTTAAAACTCGAAGCAAGGACAAAAATTGAGGTGTTGCTCTTGCAAGTGTTCATAGTGGTGTGTGTTAAGATATTGCTATAATTTTAGTTTAAAACACTGAAAAAGTGAACTAACATTATCAACCAGTGCATCCTCGTACAATGATATCCTATTAATGTCCTAAGAATGACTTTACGTACATAACATAAAGTTATGTACTTACTATAAAGTTACAGAGATTAGGTTCAGGCAAGCAGCGTTACTGTAGTTAGGTTAAATAAAAGAGACATGGTGAAGACTTACCTTGAAATGACTCAAAATGTACTCAAAGTTCACATGGCTCCGAACTCTCTTGAAAAAACTTTCAGAACAAAGTCCTGTATTCCTGTGTTTTGTGTGTGATTTTTTGACCAGCTTTTAGAGTTTTAGCAGTTTGGTCAAATTTAGTGTATTCTTTTTTTCTATATAATTAATTTTTAGTTTTCAATTTTACGACAACAAAATGTTTTGAAAGGAGGTACAAAACAATAGTCATCTATTGTAAATTTTACTTATTCTTGCCCTGCTGTGTAGAGGTGAAATGCTGCCCCCATAAAATGGAGCAGGTATTACAAATTGCACATTTAATAAAATATCTATATATTATATTTCAAGGTGTTGAGTGTGCAGCCTACTTAGTGTGTGCAAAGCTTTTTTTCTTGTTTTCAAAGACCAAAAAGAAATGCTAAAAGGAACCCGCAGAAGATTCCAGAGGGATAAAGGGTGATTAATCAGATGCAAATGAGAGGAGAGAGATGCAGATGTGGAGATGAAAAAGCAGTAATGACAGGCTAGCCTGAAAGGCCCACCTGTATGTCCATATTGTCCATTTCTCTTGACCAGTGGCGAGCAAAGGACAGGCCCTCTTACATGAGCAGGTGGTGGTAAAATAAACAACGGTAACGGTAAAATAAACAGAGTAAAAACTTTTTACAACTGCTTGTTAAGGCTCCCATATGTCAGTAGAAAGAGTAGCATCCTTAAACATTCTCTCTTATTGATCTTTGATTATCACCATATCATTGCACTACACACACACACACACAGCCTGCTCATCACATTGCTGTGGACTGAGGCACATTTACAAGGGGGCCTGCTGTTTATACAGGCAGTAAAAATCAATGGTGCAGGATAGGAACAACAGCGCAAGCATGTCATAAAAGGACCAGCAGCAGATCGATAAAAGCTTATAACTGGATCATTTAGGTCTGTTTGTCTCTATCAGGGGATGATAAGGGCTGCTATTCAACACTGTAAAACTAGATACAAGCTGCATTTATCCTATTAACACATGCCTCTACACATACATCCATACACACTGAGGCTGTAACTGAATACAGATACATTGCTCAGATATGAACGAACAGATATGAATTGCATCTGAACTGGGGCATTAATATCATTGTGTTATCTGACATATAAGCCCCTTTCCCCCTGTTTACACCAAAAAGTCCAGTTCAGTTGGGTACAGTTTTTTTCGTTTCCAGTGTAAAAAGTTGTGGATGGTAAACAAACAAACAAAACAACGGCATTCACTGATCTATCTTCTTTTGTATTTTAATTGTGGACAGAAAACGAATGCGTTTCAGCGTAAAGCCATCATCATCATTTCCAGTGTAAAAAGTTGTGTATGGTACCAATATAATCATTCCATACTGTCCTATCACACAGATCTGGTACTAAAAGGCAGAGCTAGAAACACTGCGATCTGTCGATTGGTCAGTAGAGGATGGCCACTCTTGCTCAGGGCTGAGATGTGGCTGGTTTTGAGGCTTATGTAACCTCTGTTCATACCGTGGCAAGTTTTTCGCAAAATTATGTCTTGCTGCCTCTCACAGCAGTGGGTCTGAGAAAAAAAGAATTGAATAAACTGGACCGACTAATAGCAACTTATAAGGTGGAACATTTGCTTGTAATATTTCTCCATGCATGAGTTGAGACAATGTGAATCCATCAGTGCACCTTAAATGTAAGTATGGGAACTTCAACCATTCCATTAGTTTTTGTTTTCTCTCTTAGAAAACATACACTTTTAGTAATGAGTGAATCTTCAAGTTTTAAATATATATATATTAAAAGGGCTGCCCCTGACCAAATTGGGACCCTAAGCGAAATTTTATTTGGAGGCCCCCATCCCAAATGTATGATAGGTACAAAATGACCGTACAACAATTTGCCATTTAACTTGACAACCTTCATTGGCAATAACAAATGAACTGTAGATACAGTAGTTTGGCTGTATGAGTCAAATAAAATAAAAAAAAATTCAACCTGAAATAAATAAATAAATAAATATTAAATACAAATAACTTCAAACTGAAATAAATAAATAAACAAATCTGAGTCACAGATAGCCATCAATTTCTCATCAAAAGACAGTAACTTCTACCACCTCAATCCCCCACCCTTGATTAAACACTGAAAATAAAATAAAAGCGGGAGACAGGTTTTTCCTATTTAATCTTATTTTGTTATATTTCTCCCTCTCCGCTCTCTGGAGGCGTCCGATCTCCTTCAGCCCTCCGCCTCTCCCACCTTAATTAAACACTGAAAACAGAAATAAAATACAGAGACATTTTTTTCTATTTTCATCTTATTTAGCTATATTTCTCCCTCTCCCCTCTCTGGGAGCATCCGACCTCCGGCCCCGCACATACCCCCGAGGCTCGGGTCTTCCCCTCCGTGGAGCCCGCCCGAACGTCCCGCACATACTCCTGAGGCTCTTTTGGACGACATAGACAACTCTTCACCTGCTGCAGCTCTGCAAGTGCCTGCCGGCGCACACCTCTGATTGTTCAGATGTCGAGTGCTGTCAATCATTGCAGCGATGCATGGGCGGTCAGGTCTTCTCTCCTTCCTCGAGCTGAATCTACGCGCGCCTCACGGTAGCGCATGTGCGCATCCATTGCGCATATGCGCAAATGCGTCCCCTCGCGCAAAGAGTGGCCCCCCATGGAAGATGAGGCCCTACGCACAGCGCGTGTTCTGTGTTTAGGGAGGGGCGGCCCTGTACATTAATTTTGACCAGGTTGTATGAACTGCACATATTCTAATCCTCACCTGAAGGAAAAAAAAGCATTGCGCAGCGTCGTTCTTGTAGGCTGCGGCAACACTAAACCTCTGCGCTTGCTCGAGAAAGACTTAATACACAAACTTGTTATTTTTAATATCCAGTCAAGAAAGACTCTCACTGCAGCCTGTTCTAATTTGTTCTGAAAATGTTGGTGTGCAACCTCATTCTGTGGACAATAAATGATGAGCAGACTTCCCTCTGTGTCACCAGTGATGAGAAAATACAGCGAGTGCTGGACAGAGCAGGGAGTGACAGCAAATGGTAAATAGTTAATGGACTGCACTTGTATAACGCCTTTCTAGTCTTCTGACCACTCAAAGTGCTTTTTACACCATAAGTCACATTCACCTATTCACACTCTGGTGGCTGAGGCTGCTGTGCAAGGTGCCACCTTCTCCTCAGATTTTAACTTACTCATACACCGATGGAACAGCCATCGGGGGCAATTTGGGGTCTGGTATCTTGCTCAAGGATGTTCAGGAGGAGCTGAGGATGGAGCTGCTGATCTTCCAATCTGTGGATGTTCTGCTCTGCCTCTGAGCCACAGCCACCCACCGCCCATATTTAACAGTACTGTAGTGGAAACGGACCTAGGGTCCAAAGGCAACACATTCTCACTCATCTCATCACACACACAGAGTGATGTTCTGGTCATGGACTTTCCACGTCCACGTATGACGTGCAAGGTACCCTGGGTGCGTTGGTTTTTGACGTTCTGGGACACTGTATCAAGTTCTCTTCTTTCAAGATACACTTCCATTTTCACAGGAAATTTAACATTTACATACAGTCCCTTTCAAAATAAACACACTATGTCGGTACAACGCTGCGAATTGATGGTTTTTCCCCTTTAACAACAAACACATGGTCGGCTGCAGGCAACAAAAACGCCTGATTAGGTTTAGGCAACAAAAGAAAATGGTTAGGTTTCAGAAAAAAGAGTAGCATTTGGCTTTAGAATCTTACAGGATGCAATCACCACTCTTTCGGCTGAAGGTCGAAGTTTGCTACACCCATCCATGACCCCTCTTGCCCACCTCACTTGGACTTTCGCTGCCTTAACTTTACTCCTTGTCCCGTTGCATTTCCCCCGACACTACCGGATGCCTTTAAACTATAACAGCAACAGAGAGCGTATCATGCTGACATTAAAGGATGTCTTTTTTTGTTGGTTTCTGACACCGCAAGTCACTGCTCAGGTGCCAGATTTTGATGACTTCTGAGTGAGACCATGCTCCCAAAGGTACTGTAATTAAATCAATTACTGATGCAGTCTGCAAGAGAACAGAAAACATACATTCTGTCTTTGTATCATTACTTAATACAGCACAGTTTCATAGAAATACAAGAACCTGATATGCATTATGTGCTGGCATCATGAAAACCACAGTAATGCAAAGTCAGTAAGGATCTTTTGTGGTGGTGGACACATGAATTAAGCATAAAGAATGAGAAGGTCCCTGTAAAATGGGTTGGGGTGGATATGTCAAACAAACATGGGCTTTCAAACAGGAGACCATTGTTTGTGTCCCATGCAAAACCAAAAGTCAGCATAGTTACATGACTTTACGAAGGTCACGCAACAATGTGTAGGACTTTTTGTAGTATGTAACTATACAAAGTACATACATTGAGCAAAACCACAATTTCTTCCCAAACTTGACCAAATAATTTTTGTTCTCCATTAACCTCTGTAACTTTTCGTTGGTTAGATAACTTTACATTAAGGACATAACGTCATTCTTGTGATGCTAATTCGTAGGATATCACATAAACCACTGAGCATGCATTTCACAGGATATCAAACAAAGCGCTGTACAAAGATGCATTGCATGTTGTATAAAGTCATTATGAAGATTTACATAACAGTCTGCTGTGTCTGAATAATAAAGCATCATCACTTTAACAGCCAGCAATGTTACAGATACCATGTCTACCAAGGACTTAAGTTGTCTTTCACTCCTCCCAATCAAATAAATTAAGGGACTGTGGAAACAAAACACTGCATTATCGAGACTGTTTACTGTAATTTTTTGACTTGAGGAACTATTATTACGTTTCTTTACTTATAGGACTTTATTACATTAAATTTATAACACAAAAATTGTAAACACTATGCTTGAATTTGATCCTGGCTGAGCTGAGTTTAGGTTTACTTTCCTCTACATTTATGGATCATGTTACTAAACTCAACAGAGATCTATACATAAGGGCTGTGTGTTTTACAATGTGATTTGACACAGAAGTTTTTAAAGTGTAACTGCTGATAAGACTTGAGCCACACTTTTGATTAATTTCCTCTGACATTCCATGACTCAACTCAGACAATACAATACTGACTTTGTGTGTGCAGAGAGGCAGAATGAGATTTATGATGTGATGTGTCTGTGATGACTGTTAAACAGGGACTTTTATGATACTTTTTTCCACAAGATACTATTGAAGTTGTGCTGATACGCAAAACTATATGTGCTGAAATCTAACACTGTTCTGATGAAGTCAGAGAGAGAACATTCTTTGAAAAAACACCAACCCAACATGATGAAACTTCACAATCTGTAGACCTGTGCTTCATGCATGAATAAAGCCAAGTGACAGGGCATATCCTAATGAGTGGGCTTAACTTAAAGGGATAGTTTTTTTTGTTTTGTTTTTTCATACAGGGTTGTATCCAAGCAGCAGCCTGAGGCTGAGAAATAAAGCAATGTACAAGTGCAAAAAACTGCAGTTCATTTAATGGCCACTTGAGGCTGGCTGCAAAACTGGGCAAATTCCCATAGACCTCCATGTTAAAATGCCCAACTTTACAGAGGAAATAAACATGTACACAGCCTACTTCAGGATACTTCAGAGTACGTTAGAATACTGCAGAATAACTCAGCAAACAGAATCACAGGTGATTATAGTTTTGACGATTACGTCGCAAGTCACACTGCACTGTCTGTCTGCTCTTCAACAGCTTTGGTCCCTATTGCTAATTTCACGACAACTGTACAGGGGGTGAATTTTTTTGAGGCCTCAACTCACACAAATTTAGGGCAAAGCTGTTTGAGTGGCAGGCTGTCTGCTGACTGTATCCTCGACTTCTCAGTCAGATCCACCCCTGGTTCCTCCACAGCTCCACCCTTTTGCCCAAATATGGTCACTTCTGGCTCCAAAAGATCAAGATGGCTATGGCCTGAATTCTGAACTCGAGGCTTGAAAACAGCAGTCCACAAACAAATGGGTGATGCCATGGTAGCTACATCCATTATTTTTACGGTCATATCAATGACTTGTTGGTAATGACATCTGTATGTCTTGTACATACCTTCAAGCTTGAGGAAAAATCATCTCGAAGACGGGTGGTTAGCCCACATTTTGCTATTATGTGTGCTCTACTTTTTCTGATTCAGACTTTCAGGTGGTTTTCGCCACAAGCTGAATTATCTTCAGAGGTCACTGAAGACCTAGTGATTTAAACTAGTTCCCTGTTACTAAACAGTTTCCTGTTACAAATCAGTGGAATTCATTGCTACCCATTACAGTTGGGCCTCTAACTATGGTCGCCGATATGAAATTGTGAACGACACTATCTAGTACCAGTGTTTAGTTTGTCTTTTGTGGGCTAGAGGGTCCCTGTGCCCAAAACTAGTCTAGTTTTATCATTTTAGTGTGTGTTGGGCTCACATGGTGTACAGTCCTAAATAAAGTTGTGTTTAATTAAATCAGCACAATGTATTGACACACTATTCGAAATCATTATGACATGGAAAACCAGGGAAGGAGCACTGGTTCACGCAGATCCCTGGCATATAATGTAGTTTCCATAGTCTGCTGTGTATATTGTGTTTAATGAAGGCATCACAGTACAAAAAACTGCTAAGTGGGGGGTGGCAGGGTGGTCAATAGAAGACAGTGATTGTGGTCTTGTCTTACCAGCTGATATTGTTTGATACTGGCCATTAAAAACACAAACTCCCCCACATGAGAGAGGCTGCCGGGCTGGCAGTGAGTTGGGAGACAGACATGCAATATAAGGAAATAGACAATGTACCAATAAAATCATATTTTGTGGTATTCATTAGCAAACTACTAACATTAGCTAACTGACTAGCCATCCCTGTCATGCCCTAAAAATTTAAGCATGAGAGTTTGCTTTAAACATTGGGAGGTGATTGGTTTTCTCTTGACTGTTTTCAACATGGCAGCCGGGTCACAAACTTTTTCATTTTACAGCTAAACAGTACACTAAAATATGTTTCTAAAAACATTTGAGGTGAGAAACAGGGAATGCAGCAAAGTCCTGATTCATATTTGATCAGTGCTGCCTAGTTTGCCAGTTTGACTGCAGTTCATGAGTAGTGATTGGCATGATTGACAGCTGCTAAAAATGACCTGTAATTGGCCAAAGGTTTCCATCATGGGTCAGATTTTCGTGGAGGTGCAGAAGTCTAGTGCTCTCTCAGACCACTTGAATTACAATATCCTGAGAGTGTATTATGGGATTTTTGCCCAATCATGCCAAGATTAAACTGCCTTCCTTAGCTTTCAGGGGAAAATGTAAAGAATAAATATTGAATTCACAGAGTATGTAAACAGTGACTGGATTGTTTTTAGGAAAATGAAAGTATTTCATTTTAAAATACAGATCATTATGGGGCATTGGTGGCTTAGTGGATAGAGCAGGCACCCAATGTACAAAGGCTTTGTTCATGCCCGTAGTGGCCCAGGTTGCAGCCCTTTGCTGCATTTCTTTCCTTCTCTCTCTCTCCCCCCTTCACACTTAGCTGTCCTATCAATTAAAGGCAGAATGCCCCAAAAAAAATTTCAAACAAAAACAAAAAAAACCCAAATCATTAAAAAGATTTTTATGATTTTATCACAATGGAAAATTCAACAAGATTTCATTTCCAAGTAGCCACCCACCTTGCCTCTGGAGATATCCTTTTATATTATTCCTAAAATGTCACTTGTGCCCTAATAGCACCTTAATTCAGTCGGATGTTTGCAACATTTGGCCATAACTATTTATTATCTGTGTGTGCTCTGCCAGGGCAGCTTGTTTGAGCAGCTAATCGTTCAGATGGACTCTATTTAAATTGGATAGTGAGGCAGAAAATCCTGTACTCTTTTAACTAGCATGGTAATACTTTTAAAACCTCCCTATCTTCCATTTGGATATGGCCTAATTGCAAAGCAAATAGTACACTTGAGTGCACCCATGAATCGGTGAGTGATATCTCCTTAGCTGCCGGAGGAATGAATCTCTTCTGCCGGGCCCCCTCGCTCTCTCCCCTGTTTTCCATTGCTTCAAATGGTCTCCATCATGCATTATCTATTGGATTATTGTTTTGGGGATTAATGTCTTGATGTGGATCCTTTTCACACACACCAGTAAGTGGTTTCTGGGACAACTCCAGGCCTCACTGTTGACTCACCAGATGGGACACGAACAAAGGAAGGCTGATACACTCAACGTTCAAGGTGAATGTGAAGAGGGTTTTCCAATATTTTTTTTTTAAAGAGATCAACTAATGACGATGATCATGATCATGATGATGATGAGAGTGATATAAAATAATGCTATTTTATTGATTAAGTGTTTATTTGGGAAATGTGAACAAGCAGTATTGTTTGGGTCAGCTGATGGTCAATGTAGTCTATTGTATGAAATTAATGTCTGCAGTATTTTAAGGGGCGGCACGGTGCATAGCAAGCCCACATAGCAAGAGGGTTGCCGGTTCGATCCTGCATGTGGGAGCCCTTCTGTGCGGAGCTTGCATGTTCTCCCCATGTCAGCATGGGTTCTCTCCGGGTACTCCGGCTTCCTCCCACAGTCCAAAGACATGCAGTTTGGGGACTAGGTTAATTGATAACTCTAAATTGTCCATAGGTGTGAATGTGAGCATGAATGGTTGTTTGTCTCTATGTGTCAGCCCTGCGATAGTCTGGCGACCTGTCCAGGGTGTACCCTGCCTCTCGCCCATTGTCAGCTGGGATAGGCTCCAGCCCCCCCACAACCCTCAAGAGGATGAAGCGGTTAGAAGAAGATGAAATATTTTAAGGCTCATCCCAAATATACCCTTTGCCCCTCGCCCTTAGGTCTCCATTTTGTGTTTTCATGTTTAGGGGTAAGGTGTCCCAGTTGTTGTTGTGATAGAGGGGTAGGGTGAAGTTTTAGGCTACACAGACCTTCAAATAGAAGTTTTTCAGAGGCAAAATATAAATCTGCAACATGACTGTAGAGGCAACAAAAAAAAATAGAAAATTTCCTTTATTAATAAAGCAACAGTCATGACATTATCTGATATTTCAGTGTATTATGATCTTTTGATAACAAGCATGACAAATAAAAAAAAACGCTAGTAGCTGGTGTCTTGGTAGCTAACTAGCTAGCTAGCATTGTTAAATTTTCATTGCTAATCTGTGGATGACAGTCTCACATTTTGACATATTTCCATGTCACAGTCCCCTCTTCTGATGGCATATGACACCCAAAACATAAGTCCAGCAGCAAAGTTGCTGCACAGCTTGTGCTGAGTTTATGGAAGGTATGCTAATCCAGTGGCCGACTCCATGGGATCCCATGGGCCCTGAGGGCTGCTCTCAATTGTAAATAAAAAATGAAATAGGTACCTGGTAAATTGTAGTGATCTCTCAGATCCTGAAAAGAGCGAAGACCTGTGTTATTAAAAATATCTCTCGGAGTGCGAACACTCTTTCTTTCCCACTGGGGGAAAGTTATTGGTCTTCGTCCTATCAGGAGCCGAGTATCATTAAATATTGGAGAATCTAAATGCCACGGACACTGGATAGCACCAAGTTTCTGGGAGTTGCGCCAAATTTGGATAACATGTGTGATGAGTGGGCCGAATTTGAGTTGACATTGTCTGAAGTCTGAAGTGGGAGACCAGCTCCTCCAGGCCACGCCAAGATATGGTGGCCCAGTGGTTGAGCCAAGTAATCAGCGGTCTGAGTGAAAAGGACTAAAAATATAATCTAAAGTCTGGGACTGCCAATCCACCATCCAGTCTTTTCCTTTGAATAGTCGACATTTTAAGTCTTGGCCACTTCCTGTTCCAAAGGAACTTTGTGACAACCGAGAGTAGTTTCCGCTGATAACCACTGGGGGGTGACAAGGGGAGCATTGAGATGATGAAATTAACCCTGGGTAGAATATTCATTTTAATTATTGATGCACGGGCCTGCAGTGAATTGGGCAAACTCGTACATCTATCCAAGTCCTGTATGACTTTGTTGTAGGTGCCCAGAAATTCAGCTTTTATAGCTTCATGTGCCACTAAGCATCTTTCATAGGAATGAACAGGTGCCTGCCTCCAATGCTGTATCTGAATCTCTTAATACATGCATGGTACATAGGAGCATGAGTTGATAACATTAGCCCTCAAAGCACTACTAGTGGCCTGGTAATGAAACAGTGTTCTTTTTTTATTTGATGACTTGTTTGACTGATTGATAGCATGAAATTTTAGTTTTGAACAATTCATGAGCATCTGTGCTTTTTTTTTTATCTCCACCATATAAAGGTTAATGTGATAATACCATTAATGCCATAGTTGCATCTGCTTATGGAAATGCCATTGATGACAATACTGATGCATTTCAGGGTCTTAATGAGTTGTCCTATTTCACAGGAGAACATTTAAACCACTGACTCTGTTCCGGCCAAAAGGGCACTAGTAAACAAGAGATGGGGTAAAAAAGAAAAAAAAAAGAAGAAGAAATAGAATTCAACCTCACAGAATAGGTTTGGACATCATCATATGTGAGCATTTCCTGGACAGTTCTCTCTAATAGCCTGCACAGTATTTCTTGTTACTGCAGCATTACCACAATAGTAATGATACAATTTGCTCAGCAATAGCTGCTCTTTATTGTTCAGAATAATTAATCAGTGAGTCCCAATTAGGGATGGCCACTTATTCCCATCAACTTTACATGTGGCTGGCCTGAGCATCCTCTACATGCCTCTGTTTCTTCCATACTGTCTTGCAAGGCTGGTGGGCCCTTGACCTGATGCAGCAGCACTTGTGTTTGGCTGTATTTGTTAGTCTTAGAGTGTGTATAGTGTATGGTAAAAAGTTTGCCATGGGCTCTAGTCCTGCTGACATGGACATTTGCTGTTGTCTTTGGAGCACACACTGGTTTCACTTCTTTGTTTTGAGCACTGGAGTCGGCAGTGTCTCACTTGAAAGCTGTCCACTCAGCTTGGACTGTTACACTTAGGACAGCATCACTGTGTCATAATGGTATGTCTTGAAGTAGAAGTCCACCAACTTTACACATAAAAATCAAATAACTGTGAAAACAGTTGCATAATATAATGATGTCATCAAGTTAATCTCAGTCTGGATTTGGAGATTAAAGATTTACTGTATGAGGAAGCCTGGGGTCCAAACTGGAGGCATGGAATTTGAAAGACGTGGGCATTTACTGTGCAGAGTTTGTCAAACATAAATATGTGCTATCAATCAATCAATCAATCAATCAATCAATCAATCAATCAATCAATCAATTTAGCTGTTACATTAAATTGTGAAATATGATTTCAGTACAATGTCAAGCTGCATTATGGGAAATGTAGGCTCCAGCATGTGTGGAACTTAATCCATACCACAAAATAAAAGTCAGGATATCTCTGCCTTGTAGGTCAAACCACCAGAACATCTTTTTATCTGCTGGTGTTTTGCCTGCTGGTTTTGCTGTGGGCGTTGATACTTTTGTACTGCTGGCAGAGTTTTTTAATTTTCTCCTAGCACTGCTCGTTTGTACGCTAGATCCCCATCTCCTCCAGCTTGCAGGAAATGTCTCGATACACCTTTTCATTTCTGGTCATGCCAGCCAGGTCGTCCTGAAGAGTTGTCCCATCCACAGAGCAAGCAGGGCTTGAGTTTTTGCATTGGAACAGATGTTTGCCATTCTGATTTCTCTCTGTTTTAAACGCAGAAGAAATCGACAAAGCATCTGCTATACTTGGCATTCTCAGCAGAGACTTTTTTTGTCACCAAAAGTTGATGCGGAAACATGACAATGCTCATTTGATGTCAACCCCATTTGAGGGTGACTTTTAAACTTTCGGACCTTTCGGTTTCACATTTTTACTGCAATTCTAATTTGTTCACAGCATTGTGCAAAAGAAAAATACACACTTACTTACTGACAACAAACATTAGAAACACCCCTTGGGTAGAGCTGTGCACAACTGCACAAATGCACAACTGTAAACAATATTGCAGTACATATTGGAACATACAACATACACAGTATCCTTCACGCACATCCAGACGTTCCTGTCTGTCTGGCCACATATTCTCATCTACATCACACCGAATATCATCCCTTGCAATGCAGCGAGGAAAGTATCTCCTGGAGTGGCGAATCCACCCTCTGCAGGACTCTGCTATGATGTCTTCACATGATGCATCCATGGCTACTAGCAGGGCCATTTGGGCATGTGGATGCCGGTCATATACTTTCCACCTCCAGGCAGAGAAAAACTCTTCTATCGGATTCAGGAATGGGGAGTAGGGAGGGAGATATTCCACCAGCATCCTGTCATGTGCCGCAAATCACTGTCTGACCAGATCTGAGTGGTGAAAACGCACATTATCTCAAACAACAACATACATTCAGATGCTCTCCAATTAGACCCCTCTCATTCTCAGGGTCCCTGTAAAGAGTGTCTAAAAAGGTCAGCAGATGTGTGTTGTATGGACCAAGAAGGGGGATATGGGTGAGGACGCCGTTTTCTGAGATGGCTGCACACATTGTAATATTCCCACCTCGTTGGCTTGGGACATCAATGGTTGCTCTCTGTCCAATGCAATTTCTTCCACGCCTTCTACCTTTTGCCAAATTGAAACCCGCCTCATCAAGGTATATGAATGTGTGCAGTGGTTCCCTGGCCTCCAGCTCCAGTACACGCTTTATCCCAGAAGAGAGAGAGAGAGAGAGAAAAAAACCCAAAACTTTTCCTGTGTAACATAATGCATTTTGGACAACATATTGTACAGTATGTACTGTGAATACACATACACAAAACTGTCATGTAAGTGTACTGCATGGCACTACACAAAGTAAACAGTTTGCAGCACTGAACATTAGAGTATGCATAGAACATATTCATGTTTTACCTTTACATACTGACAGATCTCCTTCACTCTGTTGCTGTTCTGTTCAAATGGCACATTGAACAATTGTTTCATTTCTCCTGAGCACTTGGTCAGTTGTAGCGATTGAAACAGCTTCAGTATTCCCAAAGATATTGTCATTCTCTATAACAGTGCTTTGTATCTCTCTCAACCTTATGGCATTGTTTGCAATCACCATTGCACAAACAGCTTCCTCTTGTTACGGAGTAAAAAGGGGCCTTCTTCCACCTCTGCGAGGTTGTCTTGCAATCCTATGTGGTGCAGAGTGAAATTACAGTAATGTACAGTAAACATGAGATACACTGCATTAATCCATATTGCTGTAGTGTACAATAACAGTGCTTCCCACTTGTAAAAGTACCATACTTTAAATATGGCAAATCTTTACTGTAACACTACTAAATCTGTGCTGCAGTAAAGCTCTAAGTCTAAATGTAAAATGTAAAAAGTCACAAGTTCTTGGCCCACTGTAAGTTTCATGTATGACACAATGACAGTAGTGCAGTGCAGAATTTTTAGTGCTGAATTACTGTCCAATATACACACTTGTTCTGCCGACGAAATGTTTGAATAATTGAATTTACAGTGGTTCTCCCAACATTTGGCTGCACCCTTCAACCAGCCTCAGCCATTGTGAAGCTGTGATTGACAACATGGTCTACAATTGTAGCCCTAATTTCATCAGGAATCTGCCTATATACTTGGCCTCTTCTTCCTCTTCCCCTAGTTTGTCCCCTTCCCCTTCCTCCCCGCATCCTTACCTCTCTTCCACAACGTTGACCTTCCATTTCTGTGTCACAGTATTGTAGAAATGGTACAAACTATGTCCTGCTCGGTGCATATATGTTTGCCAAGTGAAGGTTCATGGGAATCCCCGCCTGTAAAGATGAGCAACTGGGGAGACAAGGAATTGCGTGCCCTCCTTGTCCTCGCAAACGAACAGGCCATTAAGCGTCAACTGTTGGGGGCGGTGAAGGACGGGCCAATTTATGAGAGAATCGCTGAAGGACTGACTAGCCACGGCTTCCCTCCCACGTCACTGTTTGCGTCACACGCTGAGCTACACGTTTTGTTACTTGCTCACGCCCCCCATTGCCCCAAAAAAGGCACATTCTGTATAAACAAAAGTAAGCAGGCGGCATTTTGCTGCACTCCCCGATGTTGCTTTTATACTGCCAGTGCTGAAAGAAGACTGATTGGGCTTTCATGCAAATTTGCACAATTCCTATTTAAAAAGGGCTAAAGTCCCACTCTCTGAGCATAATGCAGGATCATGCAGCATCACGGGAGAAGAAATCTTCGCTGCCAAGAAAGCGCAAAAGGGAATCAAAAAGGCAAAGTGACCAGCAAATTCAAAAAACGAGGGTCAACATCGGGGTAGCCTTTCCCAGGTGGAAAGAGATGCTGAAGGAGAATGGTAATGCAATCACAGGCCAGTGATGCAAGGAGAGGGATGAGGTGTGTGAGGTTGAACCACTTGTCAGATGTCAAAAGACAAGACGCGATTGGTTTGTTTCGATTTACACTAATTCCTACACACTATGGCTTTAAAGACATAAAATCCTGAATGAGCTCCAGTTTCCTTATGTTAAATTCAGACAAAACTGAAGTTATTGTTCTCAGCCCCAAACAACTCAGAAACTCTTTATCCAATGATATAGTTTCTCTGGATGGCATTGCTCTGGCCTCTAGCACTACCATAAGAAACCTCTGAGTAATATTTGATCAAGATTTGTCTTTTAACTCCTATTTAAAACAAACTTCAGTCTGTGTTCTTTCATCTGTGTAATATTATAATAAAATATTAATATTAATCATATCCTATCCCAAAAAGATGCAGAAAAATTGGTCCATGCTTTTTTACTGCAATTCCCTATTATCAGGTCGCTCGAATAACTCTTTGAAAACTATCCAGCTAATCCAGAACACAGCGGAACATGTACTGACAGGAACTAAGGAACTAACTCACATTTCTCCGGTTTAGGTTCTCTGAATTCAAAATCATTCTCCTAACTTTCATAGCTCTAAATGGTTAGGTTCCGTCATATCTTAGAGAGCTCATAGTGCCATATTATCCCTCTAGAACACTGCGCTCCGAGAATGCAGGGTTACTCGTGGTTCCTAAACTCTCCAAAAGTAGATCAGGAGCCAGAGCCTTCAGTTATCAAGCACGTCTTCTGTGGAATCATCTTCCTGTTTTGGTCTGAGAGGCAGACACCTTCTCCACATTTAAGACTAGACTTAAGACTTTTTGATAAAACATATGGTTAGGGCCGGCTCAGGCTTGTTTTGGACCAGCCCCTAGTTAGGCTGACATAGACCTAGTCTGCCGGGGGACCTCCTATAATACACCGAGCGCCTTCTCTCCTTCTCTCTCTCGCTCTCTCTCCTTTGTTAACATTCATGTCCTGTTACTGCTACTGCACGTTACTAAGTCGGCTTCTTCTCTGAAGCCTTTGTGCTCCACTGTCTGACAGGTTACCTTGTATCGCAGCTGTGCCTGGATCATGTGACGTGGCTGTGCTGCTGCTGTGGTCCTGCCTGATGCCTCTTACTGCTGCTGTTAGTAGTAGCTCAGTCCATAGGGACTTGACTTGGTAACTGGAGGGTCACTGGTTCAAGTCCCCGCCCTGACCAAATATATGGGGCGTGGACTGGTAGCTGGAGAGGTGCCACTTAACCTCCTGGACACTGCCAAAGTGCCCTTGAGCAAGACACCGAACCCCCAAACCGCTCGGAGCACCTATCATGGGCAGCCCCCTCACTCTGACATCTCTCCATTTAGTGCATGTATACGTCCTGTTTTTGCATGTGTGCATTTCGGGCCTGTGTGTATATGTATATGACAACAGAGTGAAAAGATTGAATTTCCCCTTGGGGATTAAGAAAGTATATTAAATTAAATTAAATTGAATTATGAATACTTTCGAATACCAAAATTTTGAAAAAAAAACCCAACAACATTTGGCACAGGGGGAGCCACAGCGATTGGTCGCATTTTAGCCATTTTTAAGCATTTTTCTGTTGTTATAGCGCCACCCAGTTGCCAGTTAGAGTTCAATTTCTCCAGTCACCTTGAGGCATCCGGTTCTACATATCTACCAAGTTTAGTAAAAATCGATATGGCGGTTAGGCCTAGATAAGAAATTAGCTCTCTAGCGCCCCCATTTTGTTTGATGGGGTCAATAATGGAGGGGTCCCCTCAGATTATGTGTGGTCATATGCCTACAAAGTTGCGTGGTGATCAGTGAAACCCTTGAGATGTTATACACCTTTATGTGATGAGCCACGCCCTCCGCAATATTCATTGCCTTATAGAAGCTCAGTTTTAGTAAATTTTCCAACTTTTGCCAAGAGGGAACTTTAGATATTGGTCCCTAGATTATGTTCACCAAGTTTCATGCAGAACGGTCAAACTTGGAGATCGATTTTAAGTGATTTTCAAATAATTCAAAATGGCGGAAAACCTATATAACCTCTATAATCTCTGTTCAAAATTTCATGTCTCTAAGACATACCAGGCATAAGATATGCCCATTCCAACTTTGCATTTCAATAGGTTGCTATAGCGCCACCCTTTGGCCATTTGATGTAATATTGCTTCATTAGCATCCTCCCATAACTCTCTACCACTGTGCCAAATTTCCCGGGAGGAGGAAAACGTGGAACAGACACACAGACAGACACACAGACAGAGTTTTCATCATTATATAGTAAGATAAGATAAGATATTAACATATACTTACAACATATTGTACTGCTGTAATTATTATTATAATATTACTACTTGAATTAATGTTGTTGTAAGCTACTGTCATTACTGTCTGTCCTGCATCTCTCTCTGTCTCTCTTTATGTATCATTTTGTCATATGGAATGCTGTAAATTTATTGTGTTGATCTGTATGACATCTGTCCAAAGGACAGAGGGATGTCACATGCTGTAAAGCCCTGTGAGGCAAAATGTGATTTGTGATATTGGGCATTATAAATAAAATTGATACTTTGATTGACTGAAAATATAAACTCTGCTTGTCCACACTATGTCAGCATATTACAACTCAGGTAATAAATCTGGCTGACGCCATTAACTATGACCTACGTTATATTTTTTATTTAAATATTTTTAAAAAACTTATTACTAAAAAATTACTACTACAATAAGCTCTTTACAGGTCTGCCCTTGAAGGTCAATAACAGCTCATTCAGAGCACTGCTGCCTGAGTTTTAACTGCAACAGAGCTCCCATCATCAGTCCTGTTCAAAAGCCTCTGCACAGGCTTCCAGTTAACTTGAGGATTTGTTTCAAGTTTATGTTTATAAAGGCTGCCCCCTAATAGTCGACCAAGTGTCAGTCGACCAAAAAAACCATTAGTGGCAAGATTTCATAGGTCGCTTAGTCACAGAAAAACCCCTTCAAACTCTTTTAGGAGCTGTGCCTTGTTAAAATAAATCAAAAGCTACATGACTGGACCATGAGGGAATCTAATTTGAAAGGACAGACACAGGAAGAGGCCACGCTCGGTAGTCAGACAGGAGTCCTGCTATCAACCAATCACACCTGACAGATATCTTTCCCTTCCTTCCATCATTTTCGTGCAGGACTACCCAGAGCATTACATCTCTCCCACAGACAAAAGGTCTACACACTTATAAACAGCACCTGAAAAAAGATTAGCTCTGCACTCAGGATTTCAGGTAAGTAGGCTATGGCTAATGGCTATGCAGCCTGCTGCCGTGCTTTAGAAAACTAGCACAAAAAAGGCACAAGAGTAGGGCCTAGAGCCTGACCTCATGATTACAGGCTGTTAAGACAATCGGCATGTGTATGGCACCTAATTTCCAAGGCTGGTACCTGCGATTTTTCCACAGGCTAGTTAATGTTGGGCAGGAAATCCAAAGTGTGGGATCATTTTGTGAAGGTGAAGGATGAACCCAATGTAATATGTAAACTCTGCAGGCAAACATTTGCCTATCATTTGTCGACTACAAACATGAGATATCATCTGAAACATGTAAGTAGCTACATGCCTAGTAGCCACAGACAGCTTGCTCAGTGTGTGACATGCACTTGTAGATAAAATATAGGCCTATATTACTTAAGGTTAGTGCGGTTTTCTATTTCTCTGTAATGTAGCACAGTGTCAACAATGCTACTTATATATTATTTTTCTACTAACTAACGAACTAATGGCCCTAAATGATGACTATTGGTCAACAAGGAAAATTCTTGGTGGGAGGCAAGACTAGTGTGTATGGACTTGGTAGTTTGATAATAGAAAGATGCGTCTCCAAATTCTCTCTGCCACCCACCATAATGAAATAAATAAATTAAAAATAAATAAGACAAAGATGTACAGTGAAGCTGCCTTCTGTAATTATGGATTATTTGCAAACAGCTTGCACTCAAAACTTTTAGTTTAGTACAATACAGTAACAGTAAAGTTTTGAGTACACCACACACAATATAAATGTGTCACATAACCCTTGTCTGACAGGAGTTTGTCAGTTTAACATACCTTTTTTACTTTTTGATTTTAATTCTACATTTAATTCTACATTATATGAACGTAAATACATTTGGAACACATTTTACAATGTTAAAACATTTCTCAATCTGTAAAAACATACTGTGGTTAGGTCAAATTTCTCAGTCATTAGAACAAGCCAGAGAAATGAATTGTGAACCAAGAACTGACCTTTACGTCTCTTTGGTACAACAAAATGTTGGCAGTCACTAACTGTATATACTGTATGACTTAACTCGTGGTGCAATATGTCTTTTACCACAACATTAAGTGTAACCCATTAGAACCATTGTGAAACACATAAACAGTAATCAGTGCGTAATAGGCAACTTGAGTCATTTAGAACACACTCAAACACACAAACCACGTACATGCCCACAGGTCCCTGCCATGATAACCATCTTTCAAATACCACAACACCCTCAACCATATACATAAGCATACCTGTTTTCATTTATTTACTATTTGTTTACTGATTCAAATGCAGTTTTCTTCCATTTTGTTTGTGCTGTTGCTTCTATCCTAAATTTATCTTATTAAGTACGTTAATTGTTTTAATCTAAATTTAAAAGTTCAACCGAGCATGAGGACTTAAATTTAGCTTCTCTTAGATGCCCTAGATACATTACATAATATATACAGAATAACTGAGCTATTACCAGTGAATTAGTGACATACTGAATGCAGTGAAGCTATTAACTTACAAGTGCACAAATTAACAAATTGTAAACTGTAAAGAAAAATAGTCCATTTCAAACACTTCTTTTCACAAACTATTCCCTGGCACCAGTAGCACAATGTCCTCATGGCAGGTTAATGCTAGAGGGGGTGGTTGTGTGCAGCTCACTCTTTCCCTCACCCACAAACATACATTTGTCATCATTACAAGTCTTCACAATGCTGTTTGGACTTGTGTGCCACCCAGCAGAGCACATGAACCACTGTTTGCTCTCTTTCAACACTAATCAGTACATGGCCAATTTAACTCCTAGTTCCTCTGCACTGAGAGCTGCAGACATGACTAAATGGTCCCAGGTTGCAGTAAGAACTGTGTTGCTTACACTCAGTAGCATATGTTTACATGACATTAGAGAAAATGGATAGCTGACTAAAACTGGACATTGAAAATACATGTTAACCTGTTAGTCTGACTGACATCGTACTTAACTGAATTTCTCAAAGTCGGACAAACACACCCAGATGATGTGATTGGAAGTCAAATTACTCGCATTACTTGCATGTATACAGTCCAATCAGATCCAAACTGGCCAAACTGCTCTGTGCATGCTCCACAGTTTCACCACAGCCTTTGACCTGGAAGTCGAATAGCAATAAATGCGTCACAGAAGACAACGCCTTTAACACCATGGCAAATCTATATCCAGAGCCATGCAGTTTTAGATGGACAAGGAGATGCAGTTCATGCTGTCACCTGAAAGAGTTAATTTCTTTTTAAAAATACATGGATAGGAGGAAAACTCAGAATTGTGACCTGTTCAAAAAAGTAGCGGAACAGCTGGTTGATGCTTGATTGCTTGGCCTGTGATGTCATAAGTCAACTGGAAAAAGGTCCAATACTAACAAGCTGAAATAGATAATAGATAATAGATAATAGATAATAAATTGATTCCCCTTCCGTGCTTGTATACTGGGGCAAGGACAGTAGTAAATAAATGGCCCAGTTGAGCTGTAACCATAGCTTGACTTAACTGTGCATGTAAACGTACTGATTGCCATAGCTGGCTTCTGTGTGTGTGTGTGTGTGTGTGTGTGTGTGTGTGTGTGTGTGTGTGTGTGTGTGTGTGCGTGTGTGTGTGTGTGTAGTCGGATTTGTTTGAGGTTGAGACTTGGGTTTGTTGAATATGAAATTGTTCCTGACTGATCCTCAAAGTGGCTCTGTTGCACTAATTCAAGAGCCCGCAGGAAGCCAGGGTTTAACTTCAAGGTAAAAGGTTGTTGTTGCAACCTCTCATTTTTGTGCCACAAAGCAGGTATTTTAAGCCAAAAAATAATCTTCTCCTAACCATTAGCAAGTGGGGTTTTTATGTCGAAACCTAACCATATGTTAATCACAGTGTTATTATGAATGAATTGTTTTGGAAATTTTTTGTTATGTTTTTGTTATGTATAGCTTTAACTAAGTTGTGAAAGGGTTACCTTGTAGAATGTAAAAAGGTTAAGGGTATTTAGAATCTTATTGTTATTCATTCCTTTTGATGTGTCTTCTTGTTGGAATATTGTTAATAAGGACCAGAATAAGTAACTACATCTGCTACTTTCCTGTGATTATTTTTTGATATTTTAGGATATGTATGTTATTTATTAATATATACACAATTCCACATGCAGTTTTGAAGCTTATAGCCTTTGATAGTTTTAGCTTGGCAGTAAACCATTATTTTTATGCCTCTAAGCTGTGGCCAGTGGCATTAATGTTTTTGAGTTGTCTGTCCCCGTGTTCATCATTCTTGTGAACATGATATCTCAAGAACACCTTGAGGAAATTTCTTCAAATTTGGCACAAATGTCCACTTGGACTCATTAATAAACTGGTTAGATTGTGGTAGTCAAGGATCAAAAGACAGGGGCATCGGTAGCGTAGTGGGTAGTGCCGGCGCCCCATGTGTAGAGGTGATGCCTCGCTGCAGTGGTCGCAGGTTCGACTCTGTCCTGTTCATTAAAGGCAAAAAGCCCAAAAAATAATCTTTAAAAAAAAAAAAAAAAAGATCAAAAGACAGACCTCATCTGTCCCATTCGTGTGAATGTGATATCTCAAGAACACTCAAGAAGGGATTTTCTTCAAAATTTGCACAAACAAATGAATAAGAATTTGGTGGTCAAAGGTCAAGGTCACTTTGACCTCACAAAACACGTTTTTTTCCCATAATTTAAGAATTCACATGCCAATTATGTCAACTTCATTGTGACATCATAATGTTCTGTAAAACACATTTCTTTCTATTAATTAACGTCATAACTCAGGAACAGAAGGTGAGACATTTTGTCAGATACTAAATTGGTGACACTAACCTTGGGTGTCCACCTTGAAACTGTGCTGATGTATAGATCATCTGCGCTGCTAGGGGGAAGATGGGTGTGAAGCATGTTTTCATGTGATGGATCCAAGGCTATCTACCAATCACATCTGATGGCCACAACTGTTACTATTATTATTACTGTTCCATTTTAAACAACATTTTAAAGACATTATTGCACATTTATGTTCAGCTTTTTTCCACTCATTTTAACAGCAAATAATACTTTATAAATCCTTTGAAAGGGAACTGAACCAGTTGTGCATTTCAGCTTCTATTAATTGTGTAAAGTCTTTGTTATTTTCTGTTTCTTTTATCTTCTAAATGAATACACCACAGGAATATAATGCTAGACTGAATAATATGTTTCTTAATCTTTTCCTCACCTTGTTTCACCAGTGCTTTCATGTGGAGATTTGCCATTCTGATATTTGTGTTTCTCAAAGTCTGCCTCTCCTCCCCCCCCCCCCCCCCCCCCCCCCCCCCCCCCCCCCCTCTGTCTCTCTCCCTCTCTGTGTCTCTGTGGCTGCTGGCGACACCAGTATCGATGTAAGCAGTGTTTTCTCTCATTAATTTATCAGTTCGGTGGAGGAGGGAGGCCTCAGCAGAGGGAGATAATGGCTTCCATTTGGCCAAGGTCAACAGTCAACACATTCCTCAGTCGTTCAAATAAAACCACACATTAACTTGTTCCACCAATACCATAAGGGTGTACACACACACACACACACACACACACACACACACAGTGATAACAGATTGTTAGTGAGCTGTGTTAATACTGTCCTGCCTGACTATGAGGGTGTCGTCCTGTTGAGGAGGTGATACAAGTAATATCGGAATGGTTAACTTATGAAAATAGCTACAGGGAAATAAAGTACTTTGCCCCACCAGATGACACCTGATATTGGCATGTGCTTGAGAGCAGAAACATTGCTCTTCCAGTTTAATATTTAAGACAGATATTGGCTCACTTTTCAATGGTTTGGATTAGGTTGCAATGATTGGTCAAGGTGATTGCAGTTTAGGTCAGATTAAAGTTTCTGTCACTGTTTCACTTCATTTAATGAAAAAAAAAACCCTGGTTGAGTCAGTGTGGTCTACAATTTTTTGTACATACAATGATGAAAAAGTAGCCTTTATTTTCATATTCCTCTGTGCCATAGAGCTCCACTGTTGTCCAAAAATATTAAAGCATATCAGTAAAGCCACACTGGTGCACTGGGTAACAAGTTTCTTCATTACTATGAGCACACAATGCAGATTATTTTTGACTCAATACCACATACACCGTCCTGTTGCAACAAACATTCACCAGAGCACTAAATGTGGATATTTCGGACACTGGAGATAGTCCCCAACAAATGCACTATTTCTGCCTTTTTAAACATAAAAGTCACTAAACTTGGAACAACTTGATGCCCCAAATTTGTACTTATACACTTCATTTATTCATTTATTCATTCATTTTTGTTTTAGTTTCATGTCTTTTTTGGCCTATCTACATGGGATTACAAGACAATGTTATTTCACAACCATCCTCCAGTATTGCATGTACAAGACAGGCAGCAACCTCTGAGACTGACAAAGCCAAAACTGAAAATGCCAAAAACTGCAGTTCCTCTAATGGCCACTTGAGGCTGGCTCTAAAAGTGAGTCAATCTCCACTGACCTCCATGTTAAAATGCCATGCCATGCCAATACAGCTGAAATAAACACGTTAACAGCCTGGTACACAAAATAAAATGGTTTTGGTCTCTATAGCTAATATCAACATTCCTAACAACTGTACAGAGGGGGATTTTTTACTTAACTCACTTGTTTAAATGTTATTAAGGCTTAAATTTATGCATAATTAAGGGCAGAGTGTTTTGATTGACAGGCTGTCTGCTGGTAGCATCCTCGTCTTCTCAGTCTGATCCACTCCTTGCTCCTCCACAGCTCCACCCTCTTGGAGCTGAAGTGGAGGCTTCAGAATGGGAGTCCACAAACCAGTGGGTGACGTCCAAGTAGCTGTGTCTATTATTTTTACAATCTATGGTACAAAACAAGACAAAACATGTGGAAAAGAAAAAAGAAAAGAAAGAAAACAAAGACAAAGAAACCAAGACACTGGTGGTGGTGGTGGCAGTGGCAGATGACTCTGAGGCTGATGGCTGATGAGGCTGTTAATCTGTGAAGATTCGGCAGTGATGGGGAGGCTGAGGGTATGCACAACTGCAACATGCAGAAACTACAGAGAGAAAAAGAACCTTATTTAAGAAACAGTAAGATGATAGGCTAAAAAGAGTGAAAAAAATGAATTTCCCCTCAGGGGGATTAATAAAGTATATATATAAAAACATTAAAAGCTCCAAATTGAACAAAAGTTAACAGATAGGCCTATTCACCAGGTTTTTCTGGTGGCTGCCACCTGATTTGTTATGATGAAAAATGCCTTCGAATTGATATGTGACAACAACAGGCCATGATTTTAGAATATTACAATAACTGATGAACGTTTGTCAACTTCAACCTGTCAGCTAGAAATAAATGGTTTCCTTTTTGTCACACAATTGAAATGATCATTTTTGAAGCACAACATGTAAATATTATAATCTTCGTTGACGAAATAAGTTTTCACATGTGTGTGATCGTGCGTGTGTGTGTGTGTGTGTGTGTGTGTGTGTGTGTGTGTGTGTGTGTGTGTGTGTGTGTGAATTGACCACATCAGACAGGTACTTTGGAATCAAACGGCTATCTACTGAACATTTCACCCTGCAGCAACTGTGTAGTCTATTTGTCCAAATGTTGACTTTACCCAGCACAATTTGTGAAGCATTACACAATAGAGAGGCCGAGATCAATGTGCATACTGTTGGTTTTGGAATAGTCTCGTATGTGTGAGGCCATTGAACCTCCGTAATGTAACACAAACAAGGTTATAAGAGTAATGAGCTTTAATCCTTCAAAAGATCACAATAATATTTATTTTGTAATATTTCCAAATCTGCCTTCAGATCACTGTCAGTTTAACTGTCAGTCTCAACAACTGTTACCAAGTCTTATACTGAAAAGTACTGTGAACATATTGTATGACTATCAATCAGCCCTGTGGTATCTCTGTGCTGTCCCTGTTGCTCTGAGGGTTCACTCAATCATTAACCTAATCTACTTACCAAAAAACTCCCACTCACAGTGTTTGCATGAGAACTCAATGATAAGCTATTTGAAGTTGAATGTGGTGATGGGACGACCATTGACATGGACTAAACTGTTTGCTAATCTGGGGCTGCCTTTGATTCCTCAGGAAATCAGAAGGCAGTGAAACAACAGAATGAAGAGTATTGATTGAGTTTGCACCTTTATATTGGACCTTCCATCTGTCCTCCACACAACAGCAACAAGCTTTATATTGTTTTACTCACATATGTTCAACTAGTCTTGTCCTGATGGGAAATTTACAAGTTGGGCAGCTCAGTCTGTGGTTCAGCATCTTCCTACAGAACACATTGCATGGGCATAAATTTAGATGTAAGTAAGTGCAGGCAGGGCAGTTGCACTGGGGCTCAGGGGGTGAGGAGGCCCATAGAGAGTGGGCCCTTCAACTTTATCTTAGGCAACAACAAAAAAAGCCCTTGTGAGTGATTTCAATTACCACCTAATAAATGTGCCTGTGTTCATAGGAAAACTTACATTTAATCAAAATTTGTCCCATGTGCTTTATATGCATTTGAAAAGGCAAACCATCTCCATCAAAGTTTTCTTTATCTTTCTTTTTTTTGTAAAATAGTCAGTAGCAATGTATAACAAAATATGTTCTAAAATGTTAAATGTATGCATAGTCTACATAAACCATAAATAATATAAAAACTATAAAAACTATTCACTTAGATGAACAATTCCTCATGTGGGATGATGATTTCTGATTGATATGTATGTTGTTGTTATCCATTGTCAAGTCCCTATCTGATCATGTGATGATAAGATTATATGGTAGCTAGTTAGGGCTCATAACAAGTAAGTAGCCTGCATTATAGGGCCCCTCATAATGGCATGCACTGGAGCCCATTGTAACTGCCTTATGCCATGGTACTTTAAATGGTTGTTGTTATCTGTGAGGTGAGGTGGGGGATGGCAAAGGGAGGCATGAGTAACGAGGGCCTCCACTAAAACAAAATCTTCAATAAATATTGATAATAATATAATTGTGCCTTTTCTGCATCAGACTATGGTCTGAATGTCTTTGATTTTGTAAAACAATAAAAAGGTCCCCTACTTCCATGTTGTTGTTTTTTAAGCTAAGTAAAGTATTTAATTTCAAAAAATGGGAAATAATGTCGAAGCTATCTATAGGAAACAGAAATGGTAGAGGGAGTTGGGGCTGGAGATTAATGAGGATGATAGGAAAGATATTTGGAGGGGTCAAGCTAGGACCATCACTTCAAGATCCTGGCGGGAGTTCTGCTGGAAAAACTCAATAAGATATTTTGTGACTCTGAAATAGAAATACAACAGGGGTCTCAGGGGCGGGATGAATGCTGGAGGCTGTGTAGTAGCCTAAATCAATGGCCGACCTCTTTCGTATTTTGGGGGGATGCCTACTAATTCATCCAAATGGAATAATAACAATGAATTTAATTTATTAATCACTTTTCATTTCTAAAAAAAATCTCAAAGTGCTACAGCACACAGTAAAAAGGTAGATCAATTAAAACATTATAAACTTTGGCACAGTATTGCCAAAGAAATAAGGAACATGTTTGGAATGGAGGTCGATTGTTCTTTTGTCTTATTATACTATGGTAAAACCCCAGACAATCTCACGACCCAGGACAAATACCTTTACAAAGTTGTCAAAGTTTATCGCAGTCTGGGGAAATATGAGCACTACAACAGTGGTACACAAAACAAAATCTTGTCATAGCTCAGGCATAAAAATAGGGTTTGTAAATTGGGTTTGAAAATATCAACAGTCATTTTATGTGATAGCCTATACAACAGCAGCGTGCTCTAGTGTTTGTAGACATCACTTCGTTATAGCCTGCCACCACAAGTCATTTTCTTATTTGAATAAGGTAATCATTCATTGTTTCCCCATTTATTTTGGGCTACTAGCTTCAGTTATCTATAGATTCATATGTAGCTAGCCCTATTTGCTCTCCTTATTTTCAATTGCTATATTTATTTCAGGTTAATTGTTTTCACTCTGTTATTTTTATTCTTTGGTGAGTTATATATATGCAATTTTAAGAAATACAAAAGTAATGAATCACATTCAAATTCCAGTTCCAGAGTTACATCTCAAAGTAAAAATTTTATTCTTACCACAAAAATAGTTTATTACCACCAAACAAAACAGATAATTAGCGCTACATTGATTATTGATGGAATATCACATTTAAGGCCCATAGTCTATAAACATGAGCGTTTTATCATTCCACACAACATACAGTACAGTACAGGAGAAACTAATCTCTCGGCTTACTGTCCATTTACAGAGATCAACACAGTAACAACAGGAAGAGAAGTTTACAACAGAGATTACAGCCTTGTGTGAGGGTACTGGAAGATGGTGAAATGTGATATTTTGAGGATTTATTTTTACCTCAGGAACTAGTCTATCAACCTATCTGCCATTCTGGCGTATGGAGACTCCAGAGCAGGTGAGTGAACAGGCACACGTCTCAGAGGAGTCCAGTGATCTTCATCATCCAGCTCCGAGTGTCCGAGCTGATCCAGTGTCAGTGTTGTGGTCATAACTAAGGGTTCACTGTGAACTCGTCGTCGTCCTCTATGTCCAGCTCCTGGTCTGTATCATCCGACACGTCAGAGTCCAGCTCTGTGTGAGGCTGCTGCTGCTGCTGCGGGGACACGGGGCGCGCGCAGCGACCAGCCTGCGCCAGCTCGGACACTGGCACCGTGTGTCTCTGCTCTGGGCTCTGGATCCCGGAGGGCTCGGTAGTCTCGTCTCCTTTATTACCCCTTCCGGCGGAGCTGTCATCCTCCAACTCTCTTTTACCTCCCTGAGGATTTTCCTGATGCAAATGGAGATAGATCGTGTATGAATTAAGAGGTCTGGATCGCTGTAATAATCAGACTACCACACCGTTAGTTAGGCTAATTTGGGTGTAAACTGAAATGAAGGAGCGTGATGTGACATTAAACCTCTCACCTGTTTTAGTCTTCGCCACTTGGCTCGTCGATTTTGGAACCAGGTTTTTACCTGAAAGACAAAATGAAAAATAATTAGGCTATGGCTTCCGATGCCACTCAACATAACAGCTGCAGAAACAACAACAGGGATACAGATGGAACAAAACGATAAATTGTTCAAACAACATGCGCATGCTCCAGAGAATTCAAGCAGGCTGGAGATTGGATTTAATTCCATTCGATTTCTAGAATGGATTCGTTCAGACAATGATATTAGTTAGGCCTAATGTCAAATCGTGGCAATGGGCTAAAAGTTGCCTGTTGAAATTGTGATAGCCTACTATTTCTGTGTCAATTATTTGGATTTTACTAGCGCTCATTATAATCTTGGTTGTATAAAATATAATTACATTTTCAAATAAATTCCAGTGATGTAATAGAGAAGGTAAAACAAATCTTTTCTGTCTAGGTTTTTCTTCAGTACAGTTTTTTTCAACGGATCCCTAAATATTAATTCCACTCACCAGCACCAGATCTCTTAACATGTCCATCCATAACTAGGCTATTATAAAGGTGCAACGCATGTGCCCGCACCGCGCATGTCACCAAATAAAAATGTGGTTATTTAACTGTTTGATGCAGTCAAACGAATCACATGTTGCTACAAAACCTCGTGGCACACATTACAAACACAACCTCTATTAATAAGCCGACATAAAACATTTTTCGTCTATTTTAATGGACCAGGTCTATCAATATTAAGACATTTGTGGAAGTAAGTCCATTAAAAAATTGTGTGCCTGTGTGGAGTTGTGGATAGGTTCATTATCCCCCTGAGGAAGACACCGAACCAGCGTGTTGCGCTCCCGGAGCGCACCGGACCTACTCTCCGCCACTTTATATTCACATAATTTGGTTTTTAAGCGGTTGAAGATCCACTCATCACTAAAGCGCGTGTCATGCAAGAGGGATAATAAAAACAAATGAGTGGCCAAAGTTGCCACATTGACGTTAAAGGTGTGCTGATTGATTTACGCTAAGACATGCCAAAAAAAAAAAAAAAAAAATAAAAAAAATTTCACCTTAAAGGTTACCGGAAGCTTTTAGCGCTGGCCTTTGAACAGGACAGTTGATTAAATTATTATAAACTCTTAAGTCTCGTTTGCGTGTATTTTGGGCCTCTGTGTGTAATAAAAATATTAAAAAAAATAATAATAAGGTGAATTAATAATTTAATTATTCATCTAGTTCTGGCTTTGTATCATGGTAAAAAAAAAAGAAAAAAGTCCTTAAAATAGGTTAACAACATGCATTCAGTTGGTCAAAATGCGCTGTATGCGTCACAGCTAGCCAGCACCATCTCCTCTGCACGCACGCACGCACTTCTATAACCAGACAATAAAGCAGCAAATTAATGGGAGAATTCAATTATTTCTTAGTATGGGATGTGGCCTGAATGAACAAGTACACCAGGTCTTGTAGCCGAATAAAACCCTCCCACCTCACGCGTGTGAACTGGGCTCCAAGTCACATTGGACTCACCTGTCTTTCGCTGAGCTGCAGCATCTTGGCCAGTCTCTTCCTCTCCGGAGGTGAGAGGTATTTCTGCGTCTCAAACTTCTTCTCCAGCTCGATCGTCTGGTCGTTAGAAAACCGGACTTGACCACCTTTTCTTTTATGCAAAGGCCGCTGAATGAAGGGGGTCCACAGCAGAGGTTTCCCTGTGGAGGAGGAAGAAACGAGAAACTATTCATTTTCAACTCCGCATTTAGCTTTTTTTTTTCATATAACAAAGAACCCAGTCAGCACACATTTATATATAGAGCAGCCTGACATATAGGCTAAATCAAAAGTAAGAATAAAGAGTAGATTAAAGTAATGAAATGGAAAAATAGAAATAAATACGGGGGAAACAAAACCATTTGAAGACATTCAAGTCATTGACTCACAATCTTTCTTACGTGTCGGTCTATCTTTCAAATAGCTACAATTTATAGGCTATAGCATAATGCACGTAGGCTAATAATAATAACAATAATAATAATAATAATAATAATAATAATAATAATAATATAATAATATAATAATATAATAATAATAATAATAATAGTAATAATTAAATAATAATTTAAGTAATTGCACAATCTAAGCAGCGACAGTCTCATAAATGTGACGCAGTTAGTGTTAAGCTCTTCTTGTTTGATTCAAACAGCCGAGTTGGAGAGGAGAGAGCCAGCAGTGTAATCAGGCCTGTTTTTGTCTCGTCCTTCTTCCTCTGCAGTTAATGGTCTGGAACAAACAATAGCAGAGGCTGCAGCCGCCTGCTGTACGCTGTCTTTTAAGGAAGGTCGTGACAGAGTGAAAACTATGGCCAAATATCCGCTTCATGTGCTTCCTGCTTTGCGGTGTGATTATAGGCGATGGCATCCGCCAACAGACGCTCACGTCCTCTGCTCTCACTGACACAATATAAATCTGTTGTGGTTGAAACCGCTGTCAAAGGCCTTCTTATTGCTGCTCTCTTCCAAAGGAAGTTAGCTAATCCAGTCCCATCAGATAGATTCCCTTAACAAAGACAGATTTACTAGAATAAGGCTTAGTTTAAGAATGGGCTAACCTTAGTCAATAAGCTCAAATACAAAACCCTGTCAGTTCTTCTAAATGAATGACACTAACAATCCGACATTGTCAATGTTTGTACGAATCGTTCTATGACTACACATTGTATTTCTACAGTTCTCTTTCTGCTGTTACTTTGTGGCCAGTCATTCTCCACTCCTAAACTGTAAACCCCAATTCGTTCATTCAACTTCACAATTCTTTGGAAACAGCTTGCACTCAGAACTTTTAGTTTAGTACAATACAGTACCATAAACACACCAGACACAAAAAAAATTGTGTCACATGGCCACTGTCTGACAGGAATTTTATTTTACTTCAACATGACTTTTTTTGTTGTTTGAGCATTTTAGTCTAATTAATATAAACATAAAAACAAACAATAAAAATATATGTTATGTGCACAATGATGGTGTTATTAATTGGCCTTTAACTAATTAGGCCAAATTGGCTTCATAAATTTGAGTCAAATTAACTCAAAACTGAAAAATTGTTGCCTTAACATAAAAAAAATATGTCGAGCTCACAAGGGATGAGTTTTCATGTTTAGGGAGCATAAAGTTTTTATGTCATTTTGACAATCTGGGACATTGTGTAGAGTTTACATTTAAGTTCTGTGTCATTCATGAATCACAATATAGTCCTAATGACTAGAATCCTTCAGAAATCATATTTTTATTTATTTATTATATTTATTCATTTCCATTTTATGTGACCCTATTTCCAATTTAGACCTGAAATACATTTTCTTATTGGAAATTCACATTATGTTAAAAACACAAAGAAACAAGGTTTCCACTCAACCCTGTCACCCCGACACATTTTACCTGTAAAAATTTGGAACATTAAGCATGATCAACAGGAAGTAGAATCATCTGGTTGTCCTAAAGGTCATGGGAACAGTAAAATTCTTTCAATTTATTTTTCTGTATATCATAATTGTAAGTATTACTCGACAATGTCAATCTTAACACAAACAGTCCTGTTATATCTTAATCACAACTTAGATATTATTATGTTTTTGTTGTTGATTGTTTTTTCAAAGATAGTTTTGGTAAACCTGTTGAAGTGCTCTATTAGCATTGATGTCACTTGGCTACATTTCATGTTTTTGCTGGTAGTGCTAAAAAAAAAAAGATTTTTCAGTTTCAATGTTTCAATGCGAAAGCTATTCAACAAAATGTCCCTGGCATAGATTGCAGGGGGATGCAGAGGACATGTCTCCCTCTATATTTGAAATGTGCATGTGTCTACTACCAAATAAAAACATAAAAGTAGAAGATGATTTTTGTTTCGACACAATTAAAGACAATTTTCATCATAAAATGATGCCAAAAATGTAATTGGTGCATAAACAATGTTGGAAATTATCTGATGTTCAAAGGTTTCCAGCGGACAACCGCCCAATCCTGGGTTTCATACCACAGTTATTCCAAAAATAAAAGCGAAAAGACGAAGGTATAATACTGAACTGTTTGTTCTTAAGCCCCAACAGAGCGTTGTATGTGCTAAAGAGCCTGTTCTCATTCTGTATACATGTGTTGTTTCATTTTTATTCTTTGCATGCTTTGACAGAAAGTATGATATGCTTTGATAGATTAAAAAAAAGAGAAATGTGACTGACTAAGTAGTCTAAACACAAATAAATGAGCATATACTGTGGGGTAGTTAAAAAGGGAGGAGAAACTCACATCTACTTATAGGCCTTTATATAAAATTTGACATAATTTTAATCTGTTCCATCTATATCAGCACTGGTTCATATCATATAATCTAGGGGACTGGTCTGTACATTTTAAAAAAACTGAGTGAGTGATTTGGACAAATTATCACTATTTTTAGCTCAGATTTGGTTATATAGGCCTATATGATTTCTGATGGAAAACGTCCCTGTACATAATGTGTTCAAGAACTCAGAAATTTGAAAATCCAACAATAGCTTCTGTTTTTACTGGTTCTGGCTGTACTTTACATACTGTAAAATAAATACAAAATGTAACTATTTAAATGTGTACGCCCCTCCCCTAAGCCTAAATTTAAAAAAAAAAAAAACATAAAACATTTGTCTCTTAATAAATGATGAACAGTCTCTTAAGATACGTCAAAAGTGCGTCAGTAATAGACTGAGGACTTCTGTGGGGTAGCCTGAAACTGAAACAAATCTTAATGATAGTATTTTAATTTACCCCCTTTTCAGCATTTGTTGTATGAAAGGCAACATGAGGTCATACTTGTTTGTTTTGATTTAACACGGTACCCTTCCTCTTTAATTTAAACTCTTCTAAATGAGACTTTATCTCCTCTGCTGTGATCCCATTAGGTTTGATGTGCTGCCCTGTTTGCTTTATTTTCTTCTCGCCGCCAACCATAAAGAAAGTCAGCCACATCCTCGCTGGCCGGGCAGAGGAAGTGTAACAATATGTGAAAAACGGATCCCGGGCTATCAGAGGCCGAGTGTTTCCTGAATATGTCTGTATTGAGGATGTCGATAAAATAATCAGCAGCGTGCAGCGGGCTCCCGAGGAAGCGGCTGGCCGGGGTGAGCCAGGAAAACATTCAACAGCTTCTGAAAGCAGATTTACTCCTATCGACAGGCTCACGGCTTCCGCTATGAACGGAAAAGGCCCGGCTTGTTCAGCGCAGCACAAAGCCAGACGCTAGATTGTCACACTATGTGTAAGAGGACTATCACTTACAGCCTCTTACCCAACCACTCTGATATGGACTCAGATCCTAACCCTCTAAACCAATTATATAGGCCTAAACCAATGAACAATCCTGACTCCTGTGTACATGAGCGCTAATTTCCATCAGTTGGACACTATCAGCGCAAAATAACCTTCCATTACTCACAGACCTCTTGGGCAGCAGTGGGACTGATTACCCAGAGCTCAGGAGGCCACTGAAAAGCCCGGTAGCCTATGTATTTTATATCATAACGAAAATACAATTGGCTGAATGAATCAATTGAAAGACTGAGCTTTGTATTAAAAAATAGTGGAAGGCCCCACTCCCCTGAAAGGCTCAAAAGTCATGTCCTTCCTCAAGAAAGGGAAATCGGGGGTCCAAAAAAGGAAAGAAAAGAAAGGGAAATGGCACATCGACTTTGTGAAATAAATAAATAAAATGTATGTGAGAGAGACATGGGTGAAGAGAGGAAGGCCAGGGGGCCCACAGAGACTGCTTATGCATAGGGCCCAATATTTGGTGCGATGCCCCTCACTACTGCATCAAACTGTGTCTGCATTTTCTAGAATTTAGCCAGACATATGACACCGAAAACATAATAAGGATGAAATAAGCTTACATGGGTTTCCATGTCATAATAATAATAATAATAATGATAATAATTTATTTTTCCTTTCCTTTTCCTTTCTGTCTTTCTTTTTTTTTGAGCCAAAATATCCCTTTCTTAGGATAAGACGTAACAGAAGCACTCGCTGGGCTTTAGCTTTAGCTATAGAGAGGAATCCTAGTGCAAGGGTGGACTAAACCATTTCATGCCTTAAGAGGGGCCTCAGGGAGCTTCCACTGTTTTCTCATACAAAGCTCAGTCTTTCTTTTTTAATTTACCTATGACACTAAATGCTTAGAAATAAACACAAACAAAACCAAACTGGTTATTTCAAGCTTTTTGAGGGCCCCCTCTCATTGGGGCCCTGAATCATTAGTCTCACTTTTCCACCCACTTTGATGCCGATGAATGATGGACTCTGCGGCAAAACTGAAGGGATTAATGTCCCCAACCTCGTTTATTCCTACTGGAGCAAGAAACATAATTACTATAAAGTCATTGAAATATTCTTTGTTTGTTTGTTTGTTTTTCTTGTAGGGGACATTTGGTGCTCAGAAGTATATCAAAACACACACACACACACACACACACACACACACACACACACACACACACACAAGCAGTGAAATAACAAGTGATTTAGAGCCCAGCTATGTTTTAGTCACCGGCTGATTTGAGCCTCTGATGTTTCAGAACAATGGGAGTCAGGAAAAGGAGTCAAGGTTGCCATGCACCCCCCCAACCCCTCCTATCACCACCTCCTCCACCACTAGCAGACGGAATGGATAAGCCTGCTGCTATTGTGGCCCCAAATATGTCTGTCACAATAACAGCGTGACTCATTTGTGCGTGGTCAGGCATCATGTACAACTGTTCTTTGGAAATGGGTTGAGCGGTAGACTTAGGAGAAGAAAGACTCGTCACTGACTATGCAGTCTGTTTACGTGGGCCACATGTAACTGCGTTGGATATGCATGCATGACCAAGCGTGATATACTTATGCAAAAATAGTTTCGTTGACGCTGAAACGGAGCTTGTGAAGACAGAGAAGTTGCCATGCAAAGAGTAAAAAGTGCTCCTTATGCCACATCATCCAAGAGTTTGATTTCTTTTGAGCAAAATCAATTTATGTCTCACTGAGGGAAGCAGAAAATCATCTTGTGTGCAATAAGGCATGATAAAAATACAACATACAAAAACTGACTCATGAAAAGTGACGATTTTTCACGAACCCTGACTCTTGAAACACCAAACATACTGACGGTGTCATTAGGCCGACAGTCTAGACTCGTGGAACTGAGGTGAACTAGCGCTTTTCACAAGAGGAAACTAAAACATGACAGTAGATTGTCATGGGTGGTGCATTAAATTGTAACCACTGTAAAGCAGAAATAATGTGTGCCCAAAATATCATTCTGAATCTATCCAAGAGTTTTACGCACAGCCCAACTCACCGAGAGGGTCGTGCCTCAGCAGCGCCTGTGCATACTCCCCCATGGAGCGGTGGTGCTGGTGGTGGAACGGGTAGATGGAGCCGGCGAAGGATCCGGAGGACGCGTACGTTGCAGTCAACGCAGCAGCGGTGTGGTGAGACAGTGCTGGGTGGATCGGTGTGGGTTCATAAATCGGCGTTCTGTACGGCGAGATGAGAGTTGTGAAGGAAGAATTTGGCGACGGGAGAGTCGGTGTGGGGATGAGCGGAGTGGAGCAGGAGGAGGAGGAAGAAGAAGAAGAAGAAGGTGAGGAGGTGGCAGTGGTAGTCCTCCCCAGAATGTCCTCGATGTAGAAAGGTGTCGGGTGAGCAGGCTGGATGGGAGTCGGTGCGTAAAGCGGGACACTCATGGTGCTATTTGCCCCCGCTGCGCGCTGGAACTGGGTTAACGGAAAGCTGCGTCCCTGCGTTCTTTTCCTACAGCCTTCCTCTTTATCGACAATATCTCAGAAGAACTACTTTACATACTAGCCTACCAAACTTCTACTGTAAACTTTTAACGAAAACTCAAGTCCACTGACTATCCGGAACAGATTACAGAGAGAGTCTATCAGGGCTGTGGACCGTTAGAGTGTGTTTGTGTCCATCAGGTTGCGGTGTTGGACTAGCTGGTGCCTGGTCCAACTGTTGGGGCTGTTATCTGGCTGCAGGCGGAGAAGGGAGGAGATAAGTGGACGGCCAACTTCCTGCAGGTGGCCAGCGGCCGTTTCTGATTGGCTTATTCGCAGCTCCAATCGAGGCGCATAGTGATCAGATGACAGGAGAGGAGAGATAATTGTATTTCAGTGGAATCAGTTCACTACAGCCAATCTCTTGGTAATAGCAACTCGGTGGTTTGAGTGATATAATGGTCTAAGGATGACTTACGTTCACGTGTGCTCTTTAGTTGCCAAAAGTCGATTTTATTTGTAAAATGAGACATTCATGAGACATGAGACATCTCATACTGTAGTCTCATCGCATTTCTTTTAACAGAAAGCGCCACAGACTGAAAGGTTTGAGACCCGGTTATTGCAAACAATCACAACATATGGAAAGCAGGAACTGTATTAGTAGATAGATACCATAGCCTATTGACAAGAAAACAACCCCAAATATAAAACGAAAAAAACTAATGAATGAAAAATATAAGATTCTTAGAAACCATGAAAATAAAACGTCCTCATTAAGTGACTCTGTAGTTCCTGTCAAATTCGTTTATATAGTTAGTAGTTAGTAGCATAGTAGTTTTACTGATTTCAAGCACATCTGCACAATGTATGTGAATTTGTCTTCATATGTTAAGTGTGAGCCTTTTTGAAACTGCTGTGATCCTGGAATTATTCAAATCCTTTAATAGAGTAAAAGCAACATAAAATATTACTGGCAAAATGTACTTAAAGTTACACTACTTTTAGATTGTTCTATATTATTTGATTAACGTTACTGGGCAATTCATTCTGTAACAATTCGGTCATTTCACAAGACGATCATTTGATAACATGTTAAATCTTAATCTGCAAAATAACCACTGTAGCTGTCAGATGTAGCAGAGGAGCTACGAATATTAAATTGGAACCATCACATAAAGTACCTCCTCAAGTACTTGAGTAAATGTGCTTAGAGATAACAAGATGGTAACAAGCAATCCAAACAACATATTGTAAATACGGAGTTAACTGTGTTAATCATTATGTAACAATCTTATGGTGGTGTCAGATACATCTCCCACAGCAAAATTCAATGTTTTGTTTAGTTTATTAATCAAGTAAACTGTATTAAGTTCCACTATAGCAACAAATATGTATTACTGTAAACTGCAGTCTCTTTCTTATGAATCTGTCATTAAATCCTTTGGTGGATTAGGAGACCAACCCCTGGAAACAGACATATTAAAGAACCTCATCTAGGTTGTTATCCATTTGTTTCCTTGATTTTACCGGTGTTCTCAAATTCTGTTATTGCTAGAAACCATTTTGTATGCGCTGGAGATGAACAGGGTCTGTCTGAATTCTGTCCAAAGCTTTCTGCCACATTAGATTCCCTGACTCGCTTCACAGATATAATACAAACTGCACTGCAAATTATTTCCAAGAAGTTACAATTATGTAACTGTAATGTTTCACAATAAATTACATTATTATGACGTCACAGGCTTTTACTGTGATATTTAACCAAATTCAGAATTTTACTGTGATAGCGATTTTACAGAGGCATAAATCACAGTAATATTATGGAGTTGAACTGTGAGATTACAGTGAAATACAGTAACTCTACAGAAACATACTGCTAAATCACAGTAATCAGGTGTACATAAACTGTGAAGTTACAGTTACATTCAGCAATACACAGGAATGTATGGTTATATCAGTAATGTAATGGGCTTTAACTGCGAGGTTACATTAGTAATTTTACAGGAGCATGCTGCTAAATCACAGTAATATGCAGGCATAACTAATGTGAGATCACAGTACACAGCTGTCATTTCACAACAGCTGATTGTAAAATGAGCAGTGATATACTGTGAAAGCAATGCAACTATAGTAGCAATTTACTGTAAATGTGGAGTCAAATATTTTACATTTGTTTCTTATGAGTCTTATGAGCAGTATGATCAGTAATTTACTATGAAAGTAATGCAACTATAGTAGCCAGTAACTTACTGTAAATGTGCAGTCAAATATTTTACAGTGTAGTCTGTTTCTTATGAAACCTTTGGCAGTTTAGGAGACCAACCCCTGGACAAAGACACATTAATGAATCCCTTCTATGTCGTTTCACATGGTATTTTGCTGGAATTGTTAAATTCTGTTGTTGGCTGAAACTATTTTGTTTCAGCTGGAGATGAGGAGAGCCCATATAAATTCTGTCCAAAGCTTTCTGCTACATCTGATCCACTGACTCGCTTCACAGTTTTAATACAAACTGTTGCAGTATATTATACAAAAGATTGCTTTGAAAAAAGCACCAAAGAAAAACACGACATACTTTCGACTGAACCATTTGACTTTTTTTTTAATTAAAAATGCCTTTTAAGTCACCTCAGGCAGAAGCTCTTGCTTATGGTCCTCCTGGCACTAATGGCCCCCTGCTTGGCCTGTGCCTGTAGGCCTGTTCAATTACGTGTTCATGCTGACACACTTACACAGCCACGACAACCAAGTCCTGATTATCCACCCCCTCTAAATGTTTATTATTCTACCGTTAGAAGTTTGGGGGCCATGTTATTCTATTGTCTCTTTCAAAGAGAGCTTGTTGTCAGATTGTTTTAATACACATATATATATGTATATATATTCACACAGGGTTTTTTATATTTAGAGTTCTTTATGATCCGCGTTTACTGTACAATGATTCATATTCCTCTTATATCTGGCCCGCCTTTAGTTATCGCGTCTTTTATTAGCTTTGACTGCGTAAATTAGTACATCGTTACGTATTCTGATACTTGTATTCATTTTCTTATTGGCCCACAGGTATTCAAATGTTGTCTAAGAATACAGGATTCAGAATGTAAAATACCCAGACTGCCCCACAAATTCCCCCCGGAACCTAAACACCTCCTGATTCTCTGGAAAAGTTGTAGATGGTATGACCTCTGTGCTGTCGGTGTTATGGTCCTGGTTTTACGCACAGCCCAAACGTGCGTTAAATGGCTCTTTGTCTGATCAAACAGTTACAGTGTTATCTTTAACAATGTAATACACGTTAACTGCAATCCTCATCCTAACGGTGCAGCTGAATAGCAGGTGATTAACTCATTATTTGAATGTGTGGAGTTTTCCTGTGAAGTCCACCTATCTGTCAGCGGTTGAGGTGATATACTTACGATAATAGCAACAAATGCAAATCGCTTTAATGGCTCACTAAGGGCATGTTTATCGCCCCACACGGGTTTCCGCAAAGTGTTAAACAATAACCGATAACTTCTCTGTTTCACAGTTACACCACGACCAGTCTCTGTGCCTCCGAAGGCTCCAGCTGCACGTGTTCTGGTCATCTTGATTTTTATTACCAGGTGACTTCATTAATGATATGTTAACAGGTCACGCCTCAGTGTAGGGAGGAAGCCTGGTGCTCGTCACTGATAAATCTGCGCGCAAATCGAATCCAATGGTTCGATTTTCTGATGGGTCTTTAAAGCGCGCGCCGCAAACTGCCAACTTTCTAACGGCCCTAATTTAGATAAAGTGGACTCAGAGTGCAAACAGGGATATGAGCAGCCTTGAAGACATGAAAGAAATCAGCAAACGGCTAATATTTGGACTGAGACAATCATTGCAGCTCATTGATCCAGCCAGCTCTGCGCGGCGTCAGGCTCCTGTCCAAAAACGATTGATAACTCCTCAGCAGAGCAGAGGCGCTGCTGCTGCTTCTTGGGAGCTGGCGCCATATATGTTACCATTAACAACTCAAAGACACAGCTTCTCACTGTCTCCTGCCTATCATCAAACATATAGACTGACAGCACTGAGACGCTAACACAACTTTCAAGTTCTGGTGGCGTTTAGTAAGATGCAAGACTGTAAACAACTATTCAACATTGAGGGGGACCATTTTCATACTACATTTTCTACAACCCAATCCTCCTGCAGGGTCTAGAAGAAATTCCGCCCAGGAGAAATTTTTAAGAAACTCAGCAGCTAAACTGATAATTTTAGAACATTCCGAAACAAATAGTCACCTTTAAGTTGTGTTGTTCTATCTGCATTCTGAGTGGTTTCAAGATATCGAGCTTCAAAGTTTTTGCATTCTAAATAGCAAAAATATGTGGACCAAGTCTTCTCCATACACAAAAATGACACACACCCCAAAGTTATTGTAAATGTAAAATACCAAAATCCTGTCAGTATATGGAGTTTATAGGGAGGGGTCATAGACAGATTCTCATTTTTTCTTCTTCAAAAAAGCATTGCAGGTTAAGTAAAGGTCAGTGATAGTTTAGATTTTCTTTGGGTTAGACAGCAAACAGCTACAGTTGGACAGGTGTTCTTTTCATGAAAATTCTGCATCTTTTTTTCTCCAAACATACCTTTGCTCATTGCTTCCAAAAAGCTCTATTTTAATTTCATGAAGGTCATATTTGGGTTAGGGTTAGGGGTTAGTCTTATAAACCCTCCTGCAGGTCTTTTGTAGTCAAACAGGAGTTTTGATTTGCCTTTCTAACAATTGTACACGCAGCTCTCTCGCAAAGTTTTCTTGGTGGTTCAGACTTCAACTTGACCTTCACAGTTCCTGTTAACTGACATTTCCAACTACCAAATTAACTGAGGAAACAGCTACCTGAATACACTTTGCTATTATAGCATTCTGCTGCTTGGTTATTTTAGTTTTCAGAGTGCCAGGCAGCTGTTAAGAGGTGCCCATGGCTGCTGATTGTTGGGACAAGGTTTCAGGAGTCAGAGTATTCATAAAGCTTTGAAATTTGCATCACCTGACCTTTCCTGATGATAAGTGTGAACAAGCCAGGGCCCTCACAAGTCAATTATGGTTTGACACTCTGGTAAAAGTTGTCTAAGTGCTCCAATGTCTTGGGGTGCCCAAACTTTCGCATGGTGCTCCTTTCCATTTTTTCCACTCTAAAATTGTACAAAACAAAAATAATACACTGATCTTGCTAAAAATGTTGAAAAGCACACTTAATCTTTAACGTTATGCCTTTTGGAGATCAGTTTATCTTCTACTCACTTAACTATTCACAGTAAACAAAATTGCCACTGTATATTAAGTCATGCAAACATATGACACTAACTGATAGTCTTCAGATAGAAAGTTAAAAACTCTAGGAAAATACATTAAAACTTTGACTTTTATGTCATGATAATGACATACAAAAACACAATTTTAAAATACTAAATCATACCAAAATTAAAATTATGAAACAATGTGTCAAAATGTTGATCCATCATGGTAAGTAGGTAAAGACATCAGTGATTCCTTTATGACCAGCCCCCCATTCTGAATGATGGTAGAAATGTTGTTGGTATTTAACAAAGATCACCTGAAAATTTATTTAACCTGCAAGTGCAGAACTTCGACATGTTGTATGGACACACAAGTGCTTCAGATCTGGAGTACATCAATCATTCATTGAAAAACAAAAGAAAACAAAAAACTCCTCACTGTACTGGAAGAACAGAAATAGCTTTCATTTACATGTCAGATGTCTTTCTTAAGAGCACTGTTCAGAGCATCGCACTGTTACAAATAACCCGAAGATAAACTGGGTAACATCATGCGTTTCACCTGCTTTGTAAATGTATTTCTCAGGATGCTGCTGTTTCATGCAAGAACACCTCAGTGAAGACAATGTCATCACAATACTCCTTTTTATATCACTCATTATCCATATAGAAATGAATTTTATATTTCTGCTGCTGTTTCAGAACTGCAAGCAGAAACTCTACTTCAATGGAAATTATACAAAAAACATATATATTTTTAAATCTTTCCAGCATCATTCATAATAACTCCTGCAGTGTGGATTTTTTCCTCAAATTTTTGTTTAGTATACAGTAAACTGTTTCATGTTGGACTACAAAGTCTCAAAAAAATGTAAATTGCAAGATGCATTGTCAAGCATTCTTCCCTAACACAATGTATTACTTCTTATTTTCATATTGTAGAAATATTTTTTTTAATTGTGACATTTATGTATATTGTGCACCATTTCTATTACCCAGCTCTGCAATACAATTAGAGGCATGAGCAGGTGAAGACAGAGGCTGGGTTGGAGAATTGAGTGGGGCTGTTACAAAACACGTGAGTCTAGAATCAACAGTGGTTTTGAGAGTTGTCTCAATTAGTCACACTTCACCTGCTCAACCGCACATTTTAAAACATCCAGGATAACCCGTCATCACATTTAGACAGCATGTTCTCTTCACTGGTGAGTCATGACTAACCATGAAACAGACAGCAACCCCAGCTTTTCTCTCTGGGCCCTGTTCAGACAGCGTTCCTCAGGTGTTCCTCATGTGTTCCTCAGGTGTCAGCCTCTGGTGGCTCTGCGCAGTGGCCGTCCTGCTCTGATTGTGAGCAGGGCTGCAGAGAGCGCATGATGTGTTCCAGTGTCCACTGCTCCTCATGTAAGGCGTGTTCCTCCAGGGTGAACTGACCCTGCTTGGTTCGGGTCAGTTCCTTCACATGAGCACATGACGACAGAGCTGCAGCACATAGGCACTGATTATTCTCATGTGTTAGCGGGGCGGATTTCTGACTTTTTCATAAACATGCTGACAAGGACGTGAATGAATGAATGAGTGAATGAATCTCACCTTTACCCAGGTCATCCACCAAGCTTCTGACATAAAATCCACCACCACACTCTATGTCTGTTAGAGAAATAAAAATCATTTTAACTGTTAATTTGATTGTCTAATTAAGCAAAATCAGCAGGAAACAACACCCAAAATAGCTATTCTATTTTAAAGTTGGAAGTCAGTATTATACAACAGTAGAAAGAAATGCTGATTTAAGCAGCATGTGCTGACCCAGAGTGAAGAGAGGAGGTTTGAACTCTTGCAGGGTCAGGTTGTACACAGTGACTGGTCTAGCTGGTTTGGCCTCGACCTTGTGACCTTTCATCAGCAAGACAGATAGACGCTGGCCGTCTTTCTTTAGTGCAGAGTAGCTGAAAGCAGTAGCAAAAAATCAATAAATCACACCAGAAATTAAAATGTCTTTTATGTAATTCTGGAGAAAGATTAATTAGTTAATTGTTCAGTCTCATTTCCAGATCGGGAAATACTAATGCTTTGGATCGGACCAAACCACCAAACCAAAGCGTCAGTATTTGACAACCTGGGAATGAGACATAATCAGCCATCTTTCTCTACAGTTACACACATCACTTTCATTAAAAAGTAGTCATTTGCACTATAAACAGAGTTCATAAATTGCATACACCAAGTCCATATCACAGAGTGACACTGTCAGCATTCCCCTGTCCCTTAGTTTGAAAAGTTGCAGCTTTAGGCTGTTTGTCTACAGGAATGGCTACTGACAAAAAAGCTTCTTCACAGGTGAAGTGTCAGTTGTAAAATATAAGTCTAGAGCTAGCAACCTCTAGAGGCTGCAAGGTTCACTGCATAACAACAGAACAGCAGCAGCAGACTGATGATTGATCTGTTCCTGAAGGAACTTAAAAAGACTTATTTCTATTAGGTTACTGTAACCCTAATAATTCCAGTACCTATTTTGTTGATACTGAAATTCCCACACATCTCATAGCCTTTCAAGTCTGCATTACAGTTTTGACAAGTTTGCCTGCATTTATTTCTTATTAAAAAAAAAAGTTCATTTTATTGACATGTAAAATAGCTGATCCGCTAACTTGCCTAACGCTGAGTGTACGTGATACCTCAAAAAATTCAGGTTAATCCTGCCAGTATTCAACACAGTGGGCGGATATTGCTTATCTGCACATTTATACATATTTGTTTAAATCACCAGGTGTCCTTAGCCGTGTTGTCTGTAAATAATCAACCTGTGATGATCCATACAGCTCCTAATTTACCTGAAACGCCTCATTCCTGCCTTTACTCCCCCAACTTGGCTGCATCACTATGTAACACATTATCTACGCACACCAGAGCATATGAGCGGAGCAGGTGAAAATTTCCGCTCCTCACTCGCAGACCTGTCACTTTGCGCCGCTCGTCCACTCCGCTTGGTTCTGTGCATTCTTTGCTCCACTCCGCTCCACTCCATCATAAATTTTATCCCGCTCCACTCGCTCACCACTCCGCTCAAAAAAACTGCATCGTACTACTCTAACCTGTAATCTTCTACTCACAAATAAAACATGAGCTTGGTAGATTCGTTCCTGCTCCGCTCCACTCACATGCTCTGATGCACATAATGCCCACCTGCGGGCCACTGAGCTGCACCCCCAACAAACCCACTTAGAGCAGCAGCAGCTTGAGCAGAGGCTGCAGAGAGTTTGAGCTGTTGAGAAGCTGTTAAGGAGACACTGATTTTTCAGTGCTCTTGTTTGGACTGCCAAAAGAAGAGACAAAGAATAAGTGGTTGGAATTCCAAGAATTTCATGACCATGGGAACCCTGCATTGATGTTAAAAAGAAAAAAATATCCCTTGTACCTAATGGCCTACTTCTTAGTAAGATTCATGTTTTTCTTCATTGAGATATCTGCAAATCTGCCTTGTTGCAGTACAGTTGATTTCTCCTCTTATTTAAGATGTGAGATTTAGAGCTAAACAGCTGCTCACTAAAAGCTAATGTGAAAACAAACTACACTTCTGCACGGCAGTTGTTGCCCCCTCACCGTCAAATCAAAGATAGGTCCAGCTAGTGGCTTCCCCTCCAAATCATCAGCTGGGTATGCTAGCTACAGTTTTTCGCGTCTGACCAGAAATAACCAACACAACAGACAAACATCAGCCATGGCCATCGGGGTAATGTCATCTCATTTGCTGACAGGGTGATGGCATCAGCAAGTGGAATATTGGCTGATAAATCGATGCATCCCTAAACAATGCACACACAAGGTGAAATAAGGCTCTGCTGAAATGTGGCATTTATATTTGCTTCAAGGTTTTCTGCTGTGATGAGAAACCTCATGGAGGCTCCACCATACTTTCATCCTCTGAGCAATGTGAATATGTACAGTATGGAGTCTTTACTTACAGTGGAGGAACTTGCATGATGTCACCAGTGAAAGCTTTCAGTTTCTCCTCAATGTCTAATCTGGTTATGTGTCCTGTGGGCAAAAATCACATTAACATCTTCCGGTAAAATAGAAACAAAAAACTGTAGAAAGAAAGGGGGGAATGCACACACACAGTATTGTAGATTAGACTGCTGAATGGGATGAAGAATTCAGATGAGATTATGTTTGTACTTCAATATTTACCAAAGTCTTTCTCCAGAATCACACTGCCAGTGGCATCGAGAGTATCTGTTGCTTTCCCCAGTTGCCCCACAGCAATATATTTCTGTAAAACAAACAGCACACATCAACTTGTAAATAGGGTTGAAGTGATATACTGGTTTCAAGGTATACTGTGATATAAAAATTGATGATTATCATACTGTGTATATTTGCTTATCTACAACAGTGAAAAAACCAACATGACAGAGAATCTCCCCTTTACTCTAGTTATTTTCTAAGGGGAGACCTTTTACCGCCTTTTACACATACTTCCATTAACAAAATGGTTTCAAGTTTCAATAATAGTGATAAAACAACCAAAAATAACTCTTTCATTTTCATTCCCTTCAAGGGTCATTCTGAGTGATAATAAGATAAATTCAGTAATACTGTGATACTGTCAAGCCGCGGTATCTTCTGAACCCTACCTGTAAATGAATTTCAGTAATTTGAAAATATATAAATATGTCCAACTTTTAGCCTATTTCTAACAATTTCAAGACCCAGTTTGGGTAAAAATGTGAATGTTATGTGAGAGTGATACATTTACACCTCATACTTATATGAGGAGTAAATGTATTTTTAATGGAGTCAAGCTTTTGAAGTAAGTTAAAATAATCTTTACTCAAGTTAATGCTACAGTGAACAGCAGTATGCAAGTGACAAATGCTCCTTATATACTGATACATTAAAAAAACAACCTAAAATGTTAGTCAGTTTATCAGTTTATCAATATTTATCATATATTATGTTCCTTTAATTCTTCTAGAGGGACCCTGAACATATAGCTTAGAATATCTGGATTCTTGTATATGATTTCTGAAGTCAATACAATATTACATTTTGTAGTATTCCTAAAATAACTTTATATTTCTCTCTTATCAGTATTGTCTTTCCTGACTTTATCCGTCTTTGGGTTGTATTTTATCAGATCATACAGTAATATATATTCAGTTGCAGCTACTCAGCCAGTCATGCTGTGATATACAGTGGTGGAAAAAAGTTTTTGGACACCCTTAAAATCTTACACAATCTCAAATATTATCATGAAATATTTGTGGAAAAATCTTCTTTGTGTTTCAAAAGGTGTGGCTGCATCAGACAGATACAAACAAATACGAATTATATTTTCTTGTTTATTGTTTACAAGAAAAACTAACAAAACTAAATTCTTGACAGTTTCAATATGTCAGTTCTCAACATTGTCGGTATCAAAGTCAACAAATAACAGAGAATGTGTTCAAAACTGAACAAAAAATAAATAAACCATCACATCATCAAATTAATATTTAGTAGTCCTGCCATTGGCACGTAGTAGAGCTCTAATCCTGGCTGGCATGTTCCCCACGAGCCTTTCACACTGCTGAGGGGTAATCTTGTCCCATTCTTCTTGAATTACTGCTTTTAATTCTTCTAAATTCTTTGGTTTATGCTTTGAAAGAGACTTTTGATAATCCACCACAGATTTTCAATGGGGCTCATGTCCGGGGATTGAGCTGGCCACTCCAAGACCTGGATACTGTGCTCCTGCAGCCAAGTTCTACTGGCCTTGGATGTGTGGCAAGGGGCATTATCTTGTTGAAACATCCAGCTTTTACCTCGACGGAACAGTGCACGCGCAGAAGGGAGCATGTGGGTTTCGAGAATGGTACAATACTTGGTAGAGTTCAATGTGCCATCACAGACAGTGAGATGACCAACACCAGCAGCACTCATGCATCCCCAAACCATGATACTGCCTCCACCATGCTTGACAGTAGGTACTGTACATGCTGGAGATAATGCTTCGCCTGGCCTTCTGCATACCCTCCATTAGTAGGAGGAAGATAAAGCTGGAAACTGGACTCATCTGACCACAAATCTTCTTCCAATTCCTGGCTGTCCAGTTCTTGTGTGCCTGGGCCCAACGACGCCAGGCTAACCTCTGTCTCTCATTGATCAGGGGCTTCTTGATAGCCTTTGTAGGACCTTAAGCCATGATCTAAAAGTCGGCCAGTACAGTGCGGGTGGAACACTGGACACCAGTTTGGTTTGACCACTGCTGCTGAGGCTCCTATGATGTCATTCGGCGGTTTTGCCTGCACATGCGGATCAGGATGCGGCCATTTCTTGCTGAAGAAACCCTTGGACGCCCAGATCTTGGTTTGTCTTCCAAGCTGTTGGTTCGTCTGTATTTCTGCAGAGTGTATCCAACTGCTGAAGGACTGCATCTGCACTTCCTGGCTATCTGGCGGCAGCTGTACCCTTCCTGGCTGAGAATCTTTATCTTCAGGCGTGTTCCTGCGTTAGGTTTCCTTGTTTTAGCCATTTTTGTGTCTGAAGAACTTTCAAATGTGCTGCCTTTATGTAGACACGAAGCTTGGCAACAAAAATTGTGTCTTTTAATAAAAAGAACGACCTTCATCACTGGTACCAAAGTGACCCAATACTCAAAATTTCTTATGTATTTTTATGGAACCAATCAATTTTAAGTTTTTAATGGCTTTTTTAGGATTTATTTCGTATTTCGGCTGTGACTGTACTAAAAGAAATTGCACTTGAAGACCTAAGAGTGATTCTTAATGCAATATTTCACAAATGCATGGGGTGTCCGAAAACTTTTTTCCACCACTGTACTGTAGCCGTCTGCAGAGTAAACTACAATGACACATTGTGCTCACAGCTTTTATCAAATGTGTGTTATGCTCCTAATTAATCTACAGATGCACAGGTCTTTTATGGTATTTTAATTAGTTTTGTTAAGTATAATAACCAGAATCATCATAACAAACACTTTCTATTAAAGCCTAATTTCAGTTTTGTAAATACAGTTGTAACCTTGATGCATATATGAGTTGACTTTTAGTATTGAGTTAGTGTATAATAACTCACCTTAGAACCAGCCAACATTGTACTGAGCATCTTTGTGCCATTTCCAACACCAACAACTGAAAGAGACAGAGACAATATCAGCAAAGCCCTGCTAGCATCCCCTGGAGGCGGCACTGTTCATTACACCTGATACAGACCAAACAACGTGCTGATGATGATCTTCATTTACAGCCTTACCTGTGGTGGCTGAGGATGTTTGTCCTATTTTATTACAGTCTGATCTGTGCTGTCAGAAGGTAATGGTATTGTCCAAATACAGGTAGGGCTGCAGCTATTAATTACTTCTGATTAACATTTGGTCCATAAAATGTCAGCAACTCATTGCCAATTAATTTTCTGTCAATCAACTAATTGACTGACTCATTGTTGCAGGTCTAAAAGATCAGTTCAGCCCATTGAAACAAGCAATCACAGAAAATGGAAATACAGCAATATGACACCAATTACAGACCAACTGCCAACTGTACAGACCAACCTTATAAAGCCAATAAAAAGTGTGTGAAGATGTCAGTATATTGTACGGAAGCGAACTGCATTCACTGGATAAAAATAAATTAGACATCTTAGCTCGTAATTATGAGAAAATATCTCGTAATTACGAAATCAGGATCTTGTAATTATGAGAAAAGATCTCGTAATTATGAGATCAGGAAAGGTGCTACATTGGCCACTGCTTCGCTCAGAACCACATATCTCACATCCATGAAGGGGGGGTCGGAGCTACTGTAACCAGCTGCCGGATGTGAGATGTAAACTTTAATGGTGTCCTCCTAAGCTGAGCTGTAATGCAGACATCTCTACAGCCAATGTCTCCAACACTTTGCAACTGTCCCTTTAATGGGGAGTATTTGCACTTGGGTGAACTTCATAAAATTCTGACTACAGCCCTGCAATAACCCTTTGTTATTAGAAGGCTATAGAAGGTATAGAAACTAGAATTACTGCCCTGCAGTTGTATGCCTCTGTGCACCAGTCAAGTTTCTCCTACAGTTTACATCCATGTCTGTGAAAACATGGACCTTGACCTATGACCATCAAACCACAAAATTCTTATCAGTTTATTCTTTAGTCCAAGTGGATGTTTGTTTCAAATGTACACATTCCCTAAAGGTATTAGTGAGATATTGTGTTCACAAGAATGAGACGGATGCAAGGTCACACTAACCTTGAACTTTGACCACCAAACTCCAATCAGTTCATTGTTGGGGCCAAGTGAATGTTTGTGACAAATCTGAAGAAATTCCCTGAAGGTGTTCTTGCGATATCTCAAGAATGAGAAAGATAAGGTCACAGTGACTTTGACCTTGAGCAAATGCCAAATTTAAAGAAATTTTCTAAACATATACTTGAGGTATCACATTCACAAGGATGAGACACATGAGGTCACAGTGACCTTGACCTGAAACCTATAACAACCAAAACGTCATCAGTTCATAGTTGAGTCCCAGTGAATATTTGTGCCAAATTTAAAGAAATTCCCTCAAGGCATTCTTGAGATATGGTGTTCACAAGGATGGGATGAACAACCTAAAAACCTGATGCCTCAGGCCACGGCTATCACTGGTGCAGAGACATAAAGAGCAGGAATTCTGTAGTCTACAAAGATTAACTTAAAAAGAGAACCACTTTATTTTACCTTTGGCTGAAGTTTATTTTTTTTCCAGAAAATTATCCACAACCTCTGATACACCTATTTGCCTTCCAGTATGGCATAGTCACCTCTACCTGTAACCAAAACCTTTGCTCTTGGGATCACAAGGTAACGTTACATCACCAGTAGCCGTGTTTTCACAGGCTAGGTGTTTGGGAAGAAATGTCTTTTAATAACTACTTCACTACACCCCAGCCAGGACAGAATGACAACAATCGCACGTGGACCTGCACTTGTAAATGAAGAACCCTCCTACCCAACACCCCGCTGGCAGCACTGTCCAGTGTCCCTCCGTGTCCCATCTTCAGGCTCTGCTTCTTCCTCTTTCGCGGGTTTGGGTTTTTCACACCAGCCTCTGAGACATTAGGGACACAATGACATTTCACTGTTAGCTTCAACCAGAGCTGCCTCCCTGCTTCAACAGTCGACTTACTTCCTGATACATGTCGAATTACCTTTGAGTAAAACTTCTTTGAGTTTATTTAACACATCTGCAGATGTCGGCCCTTGTTTTTTATATATCGCGAACATTCCATTTAAAGACTGTAGTTTAGATAGAGAGCTAGTTATCGGAGATGCAGTGTTGCTGATGTTGCCTGCCATGCTCATTTTACTCTTCTTCTGCAGGAATGCTCCTTCTTCTACTGTTTAATACAAAGTGCGGCTAAGCCAGCCGTGCCTGTCTTTCGCCACCTGCTGGTTCAGTAGGTTTGTAACTATTTCTTATGGGGTACGAACCAAAATAACACTACGCTATATAAGATGACGTTTAAACCATTACGTCCTGTGTGTCTGATCGAGGTTGATTAAGTCCCGTTCTAGTTCGCTTTAAGGCTAGATGACTGAAAAATACTCATGTTTTCGAAACTACGCTGACCAAGATGCTTTGCGCCGAAATACACTTCCTAGTTACGTTGTCGCTTGGCTTCCTTTGCCTGTCAGCTGTGATGTCTACAACAACAATAACTACTGGGAAGATATTTGTACTGTAGTCACCGAGGTTTGTGGGGTTTTTTTGTCATTGGATACTAAACGTATTCTTATGTGGGAAAACCCCCACGCGCTTCCGTTATTTACACGTCGGTTAATCAGATAGCCCTGCACGAGCCGTTGGCTCGCGTGGAGATACTGAAAAGATAACGTTACGCGACACTCTCTTTCAGAATTCGGCAGTTAAAGTTTAGCTTGATTATTCCCAAGATACATACATTGTTAGATAAAAACGCAATACCCTTTCTAAATTAATATAAGTCTTTTTTGATTCGGCGTTAAAATGCTTTCACCAAGCAGTATTTATTGAATTGAATTTTATGTTTTTGTGTTTTACTGCTCGCTTCCGCCAACTAGCTAACATGACAGACAAATCAGTTCTTAAAGTTTGAATTTCTTGTATTATGATCTGGTTCTTGAGACGGATGTTGCCGAATTCAAGAGGTGGCTCAAGTGGTGTTGGGTGGATTTCCCTCCTGATGTCACGACGTAACGTTATGTGTTTTTGTAGAAATCATGACGCACTCTATGGCAGTTGTCAGTGGAGTACTTGCAAGATAATTTCCAGATGTTACTTGCAGCAGTAAGATTAGATTTTAAACGTGAGAATAAGAAATAAGACATTCTAGTGAATGATTGAAACGTGCTGGACGTCTTTTAATGTTAGCCTTCCTGTCCATCATTGAGACTCGGGACGCTGTCAGTGCCTAACAAGTCTTTCCTCAATAAAGCATCCATGTATTGTATTCCAAATCAGAAACTGTCCTTATCAGGAAGCACTGTCTCTTCTACAAACAAGAGTCTCATGCAGTTTGGCCCCATTAAAGCAGCTAATTACTGCTTTTTGAATTTGTCCTTTCTTCAGTCCTGCATCCACTTCCACTTACTTCCTGATGGTAATGAGCAGTAGATAGTAGAGTAGATCTGTGCACCTGAGTAAAACGTGAGTAGCAGAGAGAATTCTCTTTGAGGTACAGGACAGATGGGACAGTAAAAATGATAGTACCAGAGCCTTATTAAATTATTTTTCAGCTCTGTAGGATGCATGATAATCATAAACACATAAACTACCCACTATTTTCTCATGATTACTTAATGATTATTAATAATTATTTTCTGGATTTATTCATTATATCTTTGTCCATAAAATGTCGTAAGATCATTAGAATTGGCAATCATGATTTCCAAGAGCAGAGCCTATGGTGATGTCAACAGTCCAAACGCCAAAGATATTAAATTTACAATCACACAAGTGTAAGAAAAGCAGTACGTCCACACATTTGTAAAGCTGCTAGGGAATGTCTGGCTTTTTTGCTTGTAAAGTGACTTGTATAATTAATCTGTTATCAAAATAATATAATTTTCTGTCAATTAATCAGCTAATCAATCATCCAGCAAATTCAATCCTTTCTTTTCCAGCCAAGTCACTGAGGAAAGAGGGAAGACGTGAAGAAACCGTTGTGTATCTCAGATGAAAAGGAGAGACTGGTGATTCACAATGGAGGATTTCAGGCGGACGTACCTGCGTTTGTGTAAGGAGGGAGGTGTGGAGCCTCAGGAGAGCATTGTGGCTCAGCTCCAGGAGAGCAGGGTGGCTCAGCTCCAGGAGAGCAGGGTGGCTCAGGGCTCCAGACTAGACCTGAGGGGACAGAGTCTGTCTGTAGATACCTGCTCTGTGCTGGCCAGAAGCTTCCAAAAAGATACCGCCTTCACAGAGGTGCTACTTAGTGACTGCATGCTCAGCGAGGAAGGTGTGTAAGTCTTGAGACTGACAAACTAGTAGTTTGGGGTATTATATTCTAAGTTGATTAGTGTAAGATCAGGTGTCAATTAGCATATATTTTCAAATGCAAGTATATGCTTAATACATCTTTTAAATTTCCATATATAACCAAATCTTGAAAAGCGAATTACAAATATATATTTTCATTTTTTTTAAAAAACAAAACAAAAACATAAACAGTTTTCCAGTAACAGCTGGTCACTTTAGTTGAGGGAATTGTGCATTTGTTGGGAACTATTTTCAGTGTTGAATTAATCTACATTTGGTGCACTAGTGAATATTAAGGGCAGCAGGACGGTGTATGTGGAATTGAGTCAAAATAAACTACAGTGTGTGTTCATGATAATGAAGGAACATGCCACCAAGTGTAACAGTGTGGCTCATCTATATGTTTTGAATAATTTTTGGACACCAATGGCACTGAGGAATAAACATAGTTGGTCTCTGCACATTGACTTTAATGACAGTGAGTATAACATAATTTATATCAGTGTCCGTTTTCATGCTTGTGTGTGACTTTCAGGTGCCAAAGTACTTCTGACTGGACTGTTCAGCAACACAACTGTGAAAGTCCTGGATCTGAAGGTAACACCTGCCATATTAGACTGTCCACACTCTCAGACATTACTGGATTTTATTTCACAAGACATGTATATCCATGGTTGGTAAATGTAACATATTGTTGACAGGGGAATAACCTGAGATCTACAGGAGCTGAGGTGTTGGGAAAGCTGTTGGCACGTAACAAGACTCTACAGAGGTGAGAACGATGTTCTGAAATTGTTTTCTGTCTCGCAATCACTAGATGTGTTTTTAAGTGATTATAAAATATCAAAAAATAATGTGAATTTGGGTAAAATAATCTTAATTGAAGCCTTTTACTAGCTATTTCCAGTGTTTTCATCTATGTCTTCTGGTCTTCATCAGTGGGCGCAGTTTGCTCAGTTGTCATCCCATGACATAAGTAAGACAGCTTATCAAATTCCATCCACCAGATGACAAGCCTGAGATGCCATTGAAAGCTTAAGAAAAAACATCAAATGAAGTAAAATCTACAAATATGTTTTGTGTGTTACAATTGAAATCATAAATATGTATTTGGTATAAATGAATTGATTTACTAAAATGTTTGTGCATTTACCCATCACCTGGTGTTTGTGTAATTGCTATATTTATTTGCAGATTTTTGGCTCCTCACAGAAAGATGGTTGAATTGCTGGAATTATTAGTATTAGTATTAGTATTTGCAGTGAATCTACCACAGCCAATCAATCGCATCATTATGACAGTATGATTAGGACAGTATCTCAAGTTATGCAATTCAGGTGGAGTTACCTGTTAAAAAAGTGCAAGGGGCAATTGTCAGTGTTTGGCCATGCGCCTCACATACAGAACCATGCAACAAAAACATATTCTTTAATAAAATGCATGATGCAGCCAATATAAATTGAATCTCTAGAAACAAATATCTGCAAATAAATGCAGAATCAGTAGACAGCTGGACAAGATTTTGGTATCAGAAGTATTCTGGTTTTCATTTGTAGTCCAAGTAGTATTGATCAGTCCTGTTTGAGTGGGTTTTGGTTGCCTGCAGGTAATCAGTCCATGAAAAAACAGGTGGAATGCACTGCCTGAAATGCAGTCTCGGAACCTATCTGCCATTGTCTAATGAGGATTTAGCTTTTTATTCTTTATTCTTTTTTTTTTTTTTTTTATCCGCTGTTATATGCACATATGTGTTCATAGAGATTGGCCGCAATGTTGTCCAGACGTGACTCAGGTTACAAATCAAATTGTAAACAGTGAGCAGTGCATGAAAGAGGAAATCTTGGCCATGATATCCACTTGCTACACCAGAGCTGTGCCTACTACATATTCCACCTGTTTGTACTGCATATTGCCTACTAAATGAATGATAACCAGCCATTACCCACCGACTGTTTACACCGAGGTACAGTACACTCAAGTAAGAAATTCATGTCATAATGAAGTCTATAAACAGTCAATAAATCCTGATCCTGACTTGATGTCATGACCGCATCACATGACTGACGACTGGTCTGACCCAGCTAGCAGCTGACACATCTCCAAATTAAAATTACAAAAAGGTGTTATTTGGATAAACTGACCACATATTCGGAATCTAAATAATTACTTTTTTGCCTGAAAAAATATTTAAACTTAATAAAGTGACATATTAATAGCTTTTAGCCTGGCTCAAAATCCATCGCTGGACACTGTGCAGAGATGCAGTGTCTTGTAGTGTAGCCTACAGTCGGGCATTTCTCGTGTTCACAAAATCCACATACTATGCATTGTGAACAAACCACATACCCACCTTTACGTCAATCTTAGTATGAATAGTATGTTATTATGTGATTTTGAACACAATCCAGATCTCCCAAAATATTGACCTTTGCCCTCAGACTCTTTATCATCGTCAGATGTTAGCCAATGGGTTCCAAGATTGATATTAATTATGCCCAAGAACTCAATAATGTCAGTTGTTGTTGTTGTTGTTGTTGTTGTTGTCAAATCACTGGTCCTAATTAAAGCTGACATGAGAGGTGTAACCATGGCCATATTAACCTGTGCAAACCGTGACCTGTCTAAACTGGTCAGAAAAATCTATGCTAATCAAAGTTGACTTCTGCTACATATTATTGCATTCGACTAATAACTTTTTTTTTTATTTTCATAGAAACGATTTTCAATCAGGACTTTTTAGTCAGAAAATAACCACACACTGCTGCAAGTACGCATCAGAATATTTCCCTTATTAACTCCTGGTGCTTAAAATTTGTGTTTATACCGTTTACAGGCTAGTGTTGGAGTGGAACGCTTTGGGAGTGTGGGATGAAGCCTTCTTACTCTTTTGTGAGGGATTGGCCTCCAACACTGTGCTGACACAGCTGGACTTACGCAACAATCAGATCAACCACCACGGAGCGTCTGAGCTGGCACTGGCACTTCAACGCAACACCACTTTGCAAGTGCTAGGTGAGACACAATCACATAAAATAGGAGCCCTTCACTTTGTTGTCCAGGTGTATAACCATTGACACAAAGTTCCTGCTTTAAGCTGGAGCCTATCCCAGCTGACATTGGGCGAGAGGTGGGGTACGCCCTGGACAGGTCGCCAGACTATTGCAGGGCTTACACATGGGGACAGACAACCATTCATACATACCTACGGTCAATTTAGAGTCACCAATTAACCTAACTTATATGTCTCTGGACTGTGGGAGGAAGCCAGAGTATCCTGGAAAAAACCCAAGCTGACCTGGGGAGAACATGTAAACTCCACATAGAGGGGCTCCCCCACCCTCCCACGTGGGGATCAATATAGAATTTCTGATTTCTGAGTCAGAAATCAGAAATGCATTACTTGGAGTGGTAAAGAACAGATTCTTGCAGTCTACTGGTGTATGTCACATGACTGATTGATGGTCCACTGACTGTGTTCACAGATCTGAGGTGGAATAACATTGGTCTGCTGGGTGGCAGGTCCCTGCTGGAGGCTCTGCAGAAGAACAAGAACATAATGAAGCTGGAGATGGCAGGGAACAACATACCTAGTGACACACTCAAAGCACTTGGTAGGGTGTGTGTGTGTGTGTGTGTGTGTGTGTGTGTGTGTGTGTGTGTGTGTGTGTGTGTACAAATTGACCCTAGTTTTTCTATTCTGCATTACTTGTGTTCTGCATAACCTCAACCCCCAAACATGCAGCTGCATCCTGTCTGCCTCCTTAAAGGTGTGGTTTGTCAAAATTACAAAAAAAATCTTACTTTCTCACTTCCCTCTGGTGGTATCTCTCCCTTCAGATAGTTTTGGTTTTAGCTAGTTCACGTTTTCACATATCAGTGTCTGAGAGTTCTCCCTCCACCCTACTAAAGCTGAGGCAGATCTAGTCCACTCAGCATTTAAAACAACAGCAAAACTCAACATCTAATTACTAGTGCGTGGTGTCACATTAGTGAAATTAACACTGGCAAGTATTTGCTTCCTGTTTACCTCCATTTAATGCGAGCAGAGGGGCAAATAAAACATGTTAGTCTTCTGATTGAGCATCTGTGCTATGTGTTGGTACCCCAGAGGTCCTGTTTCTCTACAGGTCAGAGCCAAGTCTTTTCCACAGTGGGGCCTTTGAACTATCGAGGCATGGGGAACAGGACCTCCCATGAATGCTCAATCAAGCTGGGATCTGGGGAATTTGGGGGCCAGGTGGATCCCTTGAGCTCTTTGTCACATTCCTCTTGCCATTTCTGGGCAGTTTTTGTGGTGTGGCAAGGTGCATTGTCCTGCTGAGGAGGGGCACTAACATCGAGGGGTGCCGTTGCCATAAGTGAGTGTACTTGGTCTGCCACAGTGTTTTGGTGGTGGAACTCGTCATGTGGCATCCACATGAATGCCAGGACCTGAGGTGTCGCAGCAGAGCATTGCATTATAGCACGATTGTCAATGCTATTTACTTGACCTATCAGAGGTTTTAACATTGTGGCTTATCAGTATATATTCAGTGGAAGTAATACTTACCTCAATAAGTGCCATCTGTGATGTTACTCAAACGTTATTGCTTCAATTATAATAATATGTTTTGTTTTTTTTACCCCTGTCATTATTGGGAAGGTGTGTGGACTGATCTGAATGTGGTACAGATTATCACTCAGTCATACCTGTTAACATCAATCAGTTAATCAATTTTATTTATAAAGCCCAGTATCACAAATCACAATTTGCCTCAGAGGGCTTTACAGCATACGACATCCCTCTGTCTTCAGGACCCTCAAAGCCGATAAGGAAAAACTCCCCAAAAAACCCTTTAACGGGGGTAAAAAAAATTGGTAGAAACCTCAGGAAGAGCCAGTGAGGAGGGATCCCTCTTCCAGGACGGACAGATGTGCAATAGATGTCGTACAGAACAGATTAACATGCATGCTGTTCTCCACTCAGTGCCCATGTTTTTCTCTCTTCACTCATTACCCTTTTGCTCCTGTTGTTTAACCCTTTCAGAGCAGACCACAGGGCACAACTCAGACATACAGTCCACCCTGAGAGAGAGCCGCAGCAGGACTCAGGTCCTTAGCAAGGAGATCCAGACACTAAAGGAGGAGAAGGGCCGGCAGGTAATCCTCACACTGAAGTAGGAAATAATTCATACTAACAGAGCAAGAACACTGGTGGATGAAGGCTGTTTAAGACTTTTCAAAATCACAAAAATATGCCCACTTATCCCCATGGCAATGTGACCATTACTACCATGGCTGTGGACTATTATGTTAGATATTCAAAGACCTCCCTAGTAGTCTTCATTGGAACTCCTTTCTACTGGAGGAGTCTCAGTAAAAACAGTGCACAGTGAGGTCTGTGATTTGTGAAAGTAAAATTAAATCTGATCAGTTAGACTGGATTCCAGTGGTGACAATTTTCATGGTTCATGATATCAAACATCCAGAGAGATGACAATGTAATTCATCATAACTGACAATCAACATGCTTGGACAAGGAAAAAGATACAGACCTTTCTGCCGCTGTATTCAAAGCCTTCATGTGGTGTGTTTAATATTCAAAAGACGTTGGGGCATTTTTAATACAAAATTTGAGGTGGAATATCAATTTAAATTTATAATATGTAACTTTTCAGCATTAAAATGTCTAAAAACAACTAGGCCAATGTTATATATATTTTGTTGAGTTGTGTACTTACATTACTTCAAAGGACACGGTCTGTGTAATTTGGTCTTTACCTGGCATCATATCCCCTTTGCACATGCGTCAGAGTTGTGGTTGGATGCAATAAGCTGTCATAAATGTATGTTCATCCAGTATTAAGCCACATTTTTTCAACTATATGGTTTAACCAGATGAAGGAGTCAGTCAGTCAATGGATGTCTGAATCTTAATTTATCAGAGAAACAAGCCGAATTTGGTAAGGTGTGTGTATGTGTGTGTGTGATATTTTTTATTTGAAGCTTTTTTATATTTTTACAAGTTTAAAATACTTGATCTGTTTGCTTTGGAGAGCAGAGGACTTCTGCTTATTATCAGTGAGAAAGGTTGAGCCCACATCAGCAGGAGCTGGGCTAACAGTATCTCCACGATGAGCAGAATAGCATCCTAGAAACACTGATTTTTTATTTGAAACTGCTTTATACAGTGTTGCTGCCAATTTTAATCACCTAGGCTGTTTGTTTTGGAGAGGAAGAGACCTCTGCGGATAACTCCGCTTCCAGAATCTCAACCGAGAGAAACTGACTACAGTGAAAGCATTGCTCCATCTTTTGTGATTGTTTTGATTGAGGGACCAGCAGAAAATGACATATTTTACACTTAAATTATTGTTAAGTATAACCGATTCATGATAAAGTTTTTGGTGGTAATTGTGGTTGTTCCTCCTCTCTTTTAGTTTCTAACCTTGATGGAAACCATAGACAGGCAGAGGGAAGAGATGGGACGTTCCAGCGGGTGAGTGAAGTTGTTATTGCGTACAGTCATTGGCTATAACAATAGTTTTATAACTGAGAGGCACAACCTCCACATCAGTCTTTAACCCTTTACATTTGCGCTGTAAAGGAAATAAACCCAGGGAGAGGTAGAACATATTATTTAGTCAGCACTTTTTTCATGCCTCTGTGCTGGCGATTGCTTTAGCCGGACAAATTGTATTTTCGGGTTGTCCATTCATCTGTCCCATCCTTATGAACACGATATCTCAAAAAGGCCTCAAGGAAATTTCTTGAAATTTGGCACAATAGTGGACAACACATTTGGAAACCATGAACTGATTAGTTTTTGGTGGTGAAAGGTCAAAGGTCAAGTCTACGTGACCCCATCTGTCTCATTCTTGGGAATGTAATATCTTAATAATGTTGTCAAAGGTCAAGTCTATGTGACCTCATCTGTCTTAATCTTGAGAATGTGATATTTCAAGAATACCAAGAGGGAATTTCTTCAAATTTGGCACCAATGATCATTTGGACTTTACAATGAACTGTTTGGATTTCAGTGGTCAGAGGTCAAGGTCAGTGTGACCTTGCATCTGTCTCATTCTCATGAACACGATATCTCAAGAAGGCCTTAAGGGAAATTCTTTAAATTTAAAACAGTCGTCCACTTGAACTAAAGAGTAAACTGATTAGAGTTTTGTGGTTTGAAGGTCAAAGGTCAAGTTCAGTGTGGCATTACAAAATATATTTTGGGCCATAATTCAAGAATTCATATCCTAATTCTCCGAGAACCATCACCTTATCGTGGTGGAGGAGTTTGAGTGCCCTAATGACCCTAAGAGCTATGCCGTCAGGGGCACTTTGTCCCTGGTAGGGTTTCCCATGGCAGATTGGTTCTGGGCGAAGGGTCAGACGAAGAACGGTTCAAAAGACCCTTCATGATGGATAAAAACAAGGATTCGTGTACCCGGCCCGGAGGGTTACCGGGGCCCTGCCCTGGAGCCATGCCTGGTGTCGGGGCCCATGGGCGAGTACCTGGTGGCCGTGCCTTTGCCCATGGGGTCCGGCCGGGCCCAGCCCGAACCGGCTATATGGGTTCGTCCCCCTGCAGGCCCACCACCTGCAGAGGACTCTCTTGGACTCTCTCCTTTGCTGGAGTTGCTCTGAGTGAGAGGCGGAGGGCCGTGGTGGGCTTTCTGATAGCCCCCAAACTTTCTGCCTGTACGTTGGGGTTTACCCCGGTAGACGAAAGGGTTGCTTCCCTGTGCCTTCGGGTCGGGGTACGGGTCCTGACTGTTGTCTGCGCTTATGCGGCGAACAACAGTTCAGAGTACCCACCCTGGGACGGGTGCTGGACAGTGCCCCGACCGGGGTCTCCATTGTTCTGCTGGGGGACTTCAACGCTCACGTGGGCAATGACAGCAGGACCTGGAGGGGCGTGATTGGGAGGAACGGCCTGCCCGATCTGAACCCGAGTGGTGTTCAGTTATTGGACTTCTGTGCGGGTCGCAGTTTGGCCATAACTAACACCATGTTCAAACATAAGGATGTCCATCGGTGCACATGGCACCAGGACAGCCTAGGTCGCAGGTCAATGATTGACTTTGTAGTCCTATCATATGTTTTGGACAGCAGAGCTGTCAACTGATCACCACCTGGTGGTGAGTTGGATCAGATGGCGGGGGAAGACGCCGCACAGACCTGGCAGGCCCAAACGAACAGTGAGGGTCTGCTGGGAATGCCTGGCAGAAGAACTTGTCCAGATGATCTTCAATTCCCACCTCCGGGAGAGCTTCCACCGCGTCCCGAAGGCAGAGGGGTACATTGAGTCAGAATGGGCCTTGTTCCGCTCTGCCATTGTCGAGGCGGTGGTTGCGGGCTGTGGCCGCAAGGCCGCTGGAGTCATTTGCGGCGGTAATCCCTGAACCCGCTGGTGGACACCAGAGGTGAGGGGAGCCGTCAGGCTGAAGAAGGAGGCCTACAGGGCATGGTTGGCCTGTGGGTTTCCGGAAACAGCTAATGGGTACCGGCAGGCCAAGCGGAGCGCAGCTGCGACAATCGTGGAGGCAAAAACTCGGACGTGGGAGGAGTTCGGTGAGGCCGTGGAGGAAGACTATCAACCGACTCCAAAGAGGTTCTGGCAAACCATCCGGCACCTCAGGGGGGGAAGGCGGCAACTTGCTCACACTGTTTACAGCACATATCTCCAGGGGCAGTGCCTCTGGAGTGGCCATTTTCAAGAAAGGGGACCAGAGGGTGTGTTCCAACTACAGAAGGATCACACTCCTCAGCCTACCCAGTAAGGTCTACTCCAGGGTGCTGGAGAAGAGGGTCCGGTCGATAGTTGAACCTCAGATTGAGGAGGAGCAATGTGGCTTTTGTCCCGGACCCAGAACCGTGGACCAGCTCTTTACCCTTGCCATGGTGCTGGAGGGGGCATGGGAGTTTGCCCAACCAGTCCACATGTGTTTTGTGGATTTGGAGAAGGCTTATGACCATGTCCCCAGGGGCATCCTTCCTTCCTCAGGTGGAGGAGTTTAAGTATCTCAGGATCTTGTATCTCAGCAGTGATGCAGGCACTTAACCGGTCCGTTGTGGTGAAGAGGGTGCTTAGCCAAATAGTGAAGCTCTCGATTTACCGGTCGATCTACGTTCCAACCCTCACCTATGGTCATGAGCTCTGGGTAGTGACCGAAAGAATGAGATCCCGAGTACAAGCGGCTGAAATGAGTTTCCTCCAGAGGGTGGCTGGGCTCAGCCTTGGGGATAGAGTGAGGAGCTCGGACATCCGGGAGGGACTCGGAGTAGAGCCACTGCTCCTCCACATCAAGAGGAGCCAGTTGAGGTGGTTCGGGCATCTGGGGTTCCCGCAGAAGAGCTGACAGAAGTGGCTGGGGAGAGGACTGTCTGGGCTTCTTTGCTGAGGCTGCTGCCCCCATGAAAATATTACATTCATGTAAACTCTTAAGAGACACTTGACTGGTGCACAGAGGCATACAGTCGCGGGGTGGTAATTCTAGTTTACAATGCTTATATTCATAGCTATCCCTCTGCACCTTCGTCAAATAATAAGATTTTTTGTACCCATGACCTCATGGCAGTGACCTTGTGACCTCTTTTCTGATTCATTAGGTCCACCTCCATTCAGATAGGCCAACTTCAGGAAGCTCTCAATGAGAGGAAGTCAGCTGTCAACTCTCTCACTGCCAAGTAAGCATTTCATTTTCCTTTATTCAGTATTCACAATGTGAAGAGCAGTACAGTCTGTTTGTGGGTGCTAAATGCAATATAAGTTACTCTAGTACATTTTGCAGTCAAACACAATTGTAAGGGAGACTCCGGTGTGAACTACAGTATATACTTAGGCTTCCTCACTGACTCAGCCCTACTTTCACATTTGTACAGCTAAATATTTAATCAGGCACCATAGGAGCAGCTGCTATTAGTTACTGAAGGTTCTCAGGTACACAGACATCCTTAGTCTGAAACTTATATTCTTTCAAGTGGCACATATAATGGTATGAGCTCCTTCTGCTGTGAAACAGATCAGTGCAGTATACTTACCCCAGCCAGGTACTCTGCTAAAGATGTCTAGCTAAATATTATTACTTACTTTTCTTTAAATATGTTAACATTTTAAATCTAATGACACTTGACCTTTTTTTTTTATAGGAAATTGAATTTAATAGAATTCTGAGAGTCAGTCCTTATGGAATTATGTGGTAATGGTTCTCCATTGTCTTTGAATAAAACAAGTATAGACTGGTTAGGTTCATATGAGTAGTTAAAAGATGCAAAGGGAAGAAGTAAATTGTGTCACATGCATGCATTTACAGCCATTACTGATATACACAGACTTAATACAAGCATTAAAATTATTGTATGTTGTTGTTCTTTGTGGATGTAACACCAAAATGTCTGAATGCTGCTTACACTGGTTGTTGCGCAGCCACAAAAATATGGTCCCAAGTACAATTTCGTAGTCATTAAGAAATGCATTGGTCTGATAACAAAGTTGTTTTTAGTACTGCAGGGGTCTGTTTCACAAAGCTGGTTTAGTGAAAACTCAGAGTCTGTTAACCCTGAAATGAGGGAAACTCTGAGTTTTCCGTTTCAAAAGGGGAGGTAACTCAATCCAGAGAAAGAGGGGTAACCCTAGCCTGTTTCAGAGAGAGAGGTAACTTAAGCTCTCGGTCAGTTACCGTAGTAACAGACTCTATGAACCTAACCAGGTCGGGACCGAGTTTTTCTCAATGAACCTCGAGTTTCTCTCTGTCTCTGCCTTCTTTCAGAGCCACACACTCCATTTGATTTCCTCATCATTCAGTCAGCAGGCGAGTTTTGGTGTAGCCTAGTTCTGCCGTCTGTCATTTCAAAAAATCATTAAAAAAAAATCAGAGTCAGTATATTAGAAGTCCATTAGGCACAGTAGGTGGTGACTTTTTTCACTAACATGGCATGTCCTTTTGATAACGATGCCGTGGATGAAGGTGCAGCATTACTGCACAGAGAATTAAATATTCGTCGGGAGATGGTTATCAGACTGCACATAGATATTCTAGCATTTCCAGACAATTATCTTTTTGAGCTGTACTGTTTCATGTCACAGTCCATCATCTACATTCACAACCTAATCTGTCCTTACATTTGCAACATTACCAATCGTAGTCATGCTCTCACACCCCAGCAGATATTGTGTGTTGTGCTGCGTTTCTTTGCAAAAGGAAGTTTTTTGTACAATGCTGAGCTGATGTGATGATGATGTGATGTGATTTTGTGCAGACTACAGATGACAGAGGCTGCCCTGGCCCTCTCTGAGCAGAAAAACAACAACCTGGGAGAGCTGCTAACACGAGTGAAGGCTGAGAAAGAAGAACAGAGGGAACGACAGAGCAGAGAGAGGAAGAAGGAGCAAGAGGTATGGACATATGTGACGGACACAAATATGTGATTCAGCTAGCTCAAGAGAGCTTTAGCACTTGCTACCAATTGGCCACAGGACAAGATGTCTGTATTCAGATACCCTCTCAATATTAAAACCCAGTCAGAGTGGACATACTTATATTACTCTAATCTATATATTCAGATCTAAGGCCTCATTACAGAAGCTCCCTAGAGCTGAATGCCTATTTTATCTCAGTTTATGACCTTTAGTATTTTTGTTATTACAAAACATGTTTCGTAATCTGCATTTAGAACAAGAAATCCTATTTCAGGATTGGAATTTTGTTATTAGAGAACCATCCTAACTTATGGGTTCCCAAGTTAGGAATTCTAAATTAGAATGGCCTAGACCCTGTCCTAAATTAAAAATAAATCCCAAAAACGGCAGCAGAACTGTTTTGAGCTCTGTATGGTGTTGACAGTGAAGATGTGGAACAATATGATACTGAAATATAATGATTATGACAACAAATATGAAGATAGCATTACTGAAAGAAAACTTCTTGAAAAGGTGGGGTTTCCTCTCCTCCACCAACACAATTAGTGTCTCCAGCTTTTGTAGCTAAAATTGAATGCCTGTCTCAGAGTGCTAAGCGACTGTTTAGACGAGTAAGCCCATGGCTGTTGATAGTTGGGACAAGGTTTCAGTAGTCAGAATGTTTATAAAGCTTTGCAATTTGCATCAGCTGACCTTTACTAATGATGACTTTGAGCAATCCATAGCCCTAACAAGATAAATAAGGACTGAGACCCTGTTAAAAGCTGACTGAGAGCTCAAATGTCTTGAGGTTTCCAAACTTGCATGGCGCACAAAAATAGTACAGATATCTTGCTTAAAATGTTGAAAAGCATGTTTCATCTTAACTTCATACCTTTTGGATATTAGATCTTTTACTCACTTAAATATTCACAGTAAAAGAAATGTTGACCGGGGTGCCAAAACATTTGCATTCCCCTGTAGTTAGGGTTTCTTAAGATAGGAGGTCTGATACAGCCATATAGTATATATATATATATATATATATATATATATATATATATATATATATATAATATATATATATAACATACATATAAAATAGGATTTTTCCTTTACTTAAGTCAGGATAGGTTAGCAGTGAGGATATGAAACAAAAGTGTTATTAATAAAAATAGACTTTCTGACAAATTACTGTTGGAAAATGAATGTACCTCATGTGTATGTTTTCTTTAGGAAAGTGCACACAGAGAGGGCAGACTCCTCCGAGAGATCCAAAACCTGACAGAAACCAACAGCCAACTTGTGACTAAAGTAAGAATAATGCTTATTCAGATAAGAGTATGTCTGAGCATTAGCATAAAAAATGTATATGCCAATGCTGAGCAACACACACAAGACCAAAGCTGCATTGTGAGGGCTGTTAGATGAACCTAATTGTTGTGTGTGTGTGTCAGTTGGAGGAGATGGAGCGCAGGTGTAAGTCTCAGCAGCAGCAGATCTTTGAGCTGAAGCAGGAACTGACCAACAGCATGGCAGAGCTCAAGCTGCAGCTAGCACAGGCTGAAGGTGACACACACCCAAAGAACACACACACACACACACACACACACACACACACACACACACAACACACACAAACATTCTTAATTACAGATACCCAAAGAAAATGTCTTTTTTTAAACATAAAACTCAGTAGAGATTTTCTGTATGTCCCCATCTGACAGACCGTCTGGAAATAGAGAAGCGAAGGTCCAAGCAGGCTCTGCAGGACATGGACAGTCTCCGCCAAAAGGAGGTGATCTCAGGAACTTTCTCCCATACACAATATATACACACACATACATACTACACTACTCAGTGGTTAGATTGAATAGGTTTAAACTTTCATTTATCATTCCATAGAATGTTCAGCTGATACCCCCGATCCAGTTCCAATAGTATAAAGCCTAGCTTAACCTATTGTGTAGTCTGAAGAACAGCTTTGCCAAAGCAACATGTTGCCTGTTTTATAGGCATTATTGAGCAGTCAACACTGACACTGGAACCTGTTCTTATTTAAATCTGCACATATATATGATGCTGAGCTTTGACCGGTAATTTCTTCTATTCTTATTTAACTGTTGCTCAGAGGGATCTTTGAAGAAGAATGCATGGAATAAAAAAGACGATACCCCTGATTCTGCTGCATCCATTTTCTTCCTCAAACACTGTAAACCCAATCCATCCATGACAGACAATTTTAATTTTGAGTCTATACAAATGCCCTGGATTGTCAGAATGACAAAAACTTTGTGTTCACTTGACACAAAAACTCAACCCTTGTGAGCTTGACATAATTTTTTATGTTAAGTCAACAATTTTATAGTTTATTTGACTAAAATTTAAAAGCTGATTTCACATAATTGGTTAAAGGCCAACAGACAACACCATCATTGTGCTCTTCACATGTTGTGGCATATTGGGGTTAAATGGGTGGAGTTTCCCAGCATGCCCTGAGACAATGGGTGCATTCACACCAAGATAGTCCAAGGGGACTTGATTGGATTGCGCTGGGAATGCTGAATTTTTTTATTTATTTTTTTTCACCCAATATGCACTGCTCTATGCCACATCCTCTCTTTGGTTCACTAACTCTCTGGTTCGCTGGATAGTCCGTTTGCATTTCCCACTGTAAGTGAACCGCACCAGGGTTCACTTGCAAGTGAACCGAGACTCACAGTTTTCAAGCGGACCAGGGTTCGCTTGTTTGGTCCACACTAGAGTTCGAATGAGTGTTCACACCACTCCAAACGAACCGAACTATCCGTGGAAGCGGACCAGGGTTCGTTTAAAGCGGACCAAATAGTGCCAGTGTGAATGCGTCTAATGTGTTTAAGGCCATAAACTTAAGAAAAGTGTTTAAATGTATTCTAAATTACTCATGTTACTGATTACCATTTCACTATGGTTTTGGTGGGTTACAGTTAATGTTGTGGTAAAAGACATTTTGCACCATGTGTTATGTCATATACACAGTTAGTGACCTCCTGCTTGTGTGCATATTAGCATGTCTAACATAATGTTATGCTGAGGTAAAATAAAGAGCACTTTTCAGAATTCATCTATTTGCCTTATTCTAGCACTCAAGAAACCTAAGCTCACCATAACATATTTTTATAGTTCAATGATATTAAAAAAAATCTTGTAAATTGTGAACTCATTGTTTTTATGTTCATATAACAGAATCAAATGTTCAAATAACAACAAAAAAGTTATGTTAAACTGATATAAAATTCCTGTCAGACAAGGGTTATGTGACACGTTAATTTTGCGTCTGGTGTACTGAAAACTTTTATGTTACTGTGTTGTACTAAACTAAAAGTTTTGAGTGCAAGCTGTTTAAAAAAATATACATTGATTGAGCTAATTAGGGTTTTCACTGTAGTCTGACACTGTCATATGAGTGTAATGCTAAATCACTGGAGTACTCTTTTAAATGGTGTTTATATGACTATGTTGTGTTCACAGCTTTGTCCATTTGCCCCCAAGTGGCCAGTAAATCAATTATTGCAAGTTCAAAGGAATTATTTGACACTCTACTTCAGGAAGTCTGAAGTCTTTTGTCACCGTTTGCTTGCCAGACAACCAGCAGAATGTATCCAAATATAGCCTCCTGTTAAACAACAACATATATTATTTTACACTTGAACATTTGCATGGATAACACAAACCAGATGTAACCTTTTGTCAATAAGCTTAAGATGTACTGGCAGGTAGATTTAGTTACCTTGGAGAGTGAAGTTTACTTAACTTTTCTGAAGGTTTTACTAAAACTCAGTACTCTGATAGATGTAGACTAGATAGACCAGGATAGAATACTAAAAGTTCAATGTCATTACAGGTGGAGCATGTTAATCGACATCTAGAAGAGAGTGAGAGGGCTCTGCAGGAGCGCATCTTCAAGCTGGAGGGACAGCGGATACAACTGGAGGAGGTCAGAGTTCAGAGCACCCATGTTTAAAAAAAATAAAGACACAATTAATGTAACACATACACTCAGTCAACAAAGTAACTGCTAATAACAGACTAATTTACAAACTTAACTTACAACTTTTTGTCATAACTTACTATGTATATGGAAGCAGATCAAATCCCACTTCGGTCTTAAGCCTATTTCTCTCGCTCATCCCATTGCAAAAAAACTCATTTTTCTCATCCATTATAGATAAAACCCTCTGTACATGGAGTGACTTAGGAATCCATAGTGTCAAAGATCTAAATTTAGAAAAGTACAAAACTACAAAAGAAATTCAGTCTTCTAATCAGTAATTTTTTCAGGTACTTACAGATTAGAGATTGCATACAAAAACATCTATTAGGATTTGAAATTGGGAGACGATTAACAATAGAGAACTGTCTGAAAACATCACCAAACCATTCATCTCCTACTTTTATGACACCCTGCTATCATTAGCCCCTCCATCTTCTGAAAGTTATCAAGCCAGTTAGGAAAAAGAAATGGGCATTGAAATATCAGATGACATGGGAAGAAATCCTCAAACATGTACACAAATGACTCAAACAATGCCAGACACTTTTATATGATTAAAAACACTACACAGACTGCACTACTCCAAGGCAAAAATACACGACATACAGTGGCATTCAAAATGTAGGCAACCCTGGTCAAAATTTAAATTACTGTAAAGAGTTAATTTCTTCTGATGACTCTTCCATGAATGTCATATTTGTTCAGGTGTTGCTGCACAGTAGAACAGTGCACCACCGCTCCAGAGTCTGCTAAATCTTCTTGTAGGTCTTTTGCAGTCAAACAGGGGTTTTGCTTTGCCTTTCTAACAATCCTACGAGCAGCTCTCTCGGAAAGATTTCTTGGTCTTCCTGACCTCAACTTAAACTCCACAGTTCCTGTCAACTGCCATTTCTTAATTACATTACAAACTGAAGAAACAGCTACCTGAAAACTCTTTCCTATCTTCTTACAGCCTTCTCCTGCTTTGTGGGCATCAGTTATTTTAGTTTTCAGAGTGCTAGGCAGCTGTTTAGAGGAGCCCATGATTGCTGATTGTTGGGACAAGGTTTCAGGAGTCACAGTATTTATAAAGCTCTGAAACTTGCATCACCTAGTCTTTCCTAATGATGACTGTGAATAAGCTATAGTCCTAACAAGGTGATTATGGTGTGTGACCCTCGTTGAAGTTGTGTGAGAGCTCAAATGTATTGAGGTGCCCAAACTTTTGCATGGTGTTCCTTTCCCTTTTTTTCACTCTAAAATTGTACAAAACAAAAATAGTACAGTTACCTTGCTTAAAATATTGAAAAGCATGTTTTATCTTTAACTTCATGCCTTTTGGAGATCAGTTCATCTTCTACTTACTTAACTATTCACAGTAAATGAAATTTTGACCAGGGGGTGCCCAGAATTTTGCATGCCCCCGCATATACAAACATGTCTCCTTATTTGCTATAAATGCCATTCCTCTGAAGCAACCCTTTCTCATAGCTTTGTCCTGCGCCCTAAGGTTGCATCTTTTTGGTCCGATGTCTGTAACAGCATCTAAGAAATTGTTAATATTTCACTAGAACCAGAACCTGTATTAACCATTCTGGGTGTATCTGAAGCACTGAGACAACTCTCTACTACCCAACAAAAATTCCACCCCTACTGTATCATTACAGCAAGGAACACTAGTTCCAACCTACAATATGTGGCTATGTGATCTGACCAGTACACTACATTTGGAAAGTATAAGACACATCATAAAGGGCAGACTCTCAAAGTATATCACAATCTGGCAAATTATCATATCACACCTTGCACAAAGTAGAGTTCCTGAGTTGTGACCAAATCTTCTACAGTATCCCATTTTGAGTACAAGTTAATGAGTGAGACAAGGGTAAAGGATAGGGTAATAGACGGGGTTAAGGTTAAAGTTTCCCTGCATCTGTGAACTCATCTTTTAAAAACTCTTTTTTTTTGTAAAATGAAGCACTGATGCTGAAGCATGACATATGTAATTCCATCTTTGGCTCAATAAAACTATTTAAGAAAAAAAAAGACTTTTTGTCAAATTTGCTAAAACTATCACTATATCCACACAGTAGTATAAAAGACAGATAATCTGTGTAAAAAAATCATGTCCCTCCTTTCTGTAGTCTTTCTAAAATCATTTGCTAGAATCTACCGTGGCTGAAGGAAACAACTAGTCAGAGCAGAGGAGTCTCTAAGATTGTCAATCTCTTTTTGTTCACATGTAGTGGATTCTTGCAAATGCCATTAAAAGCACTGAGAGGAAGAGGAGGGGCCTGATTTTTTTATCTGTCATATGTACTTCTGCGTGGATATCATGACAGTTTCAGAAAAAAGTTATTTTTTTACTACTACTACTACTACTACTACCACTAATAATAATATTGATGCATTTTATTTATATGTGCCTTTCAAAGCACTCAAGGACACCTTACTATACGTAGTTTTAAAAAAGCAGCAATATATCCATATATCATAAAGTCAAATTATTCAGTAATGTATAATAAATTAATAAAATAACTAGACAAAAATCATAATTATAATAATCAGGTATAAAATCATCATCATAAAGTCATCATCAGTGCAAGTTGCAATATGTGTGTCACCATTACTTCAGACAGAATGTGCCAGTTTGAAAAGATGTGTTTTCAGATTGGATTTTTAAGTGAAAAGGGAGTCAATATTGCGGATGTCATGAGGGAGATAGTTCCAAAGTCAAGGGGCAGAACGGTTGAAGACTCAAGAACCTATGGCAGTCAAGCGGGCAGATGGTGATTTAAGTTGGATTGCAGAGGAGGATGATGAGGATTTTATAGTGTAGCAGCAGAGGCTATGCACGTGGCTACAGTAGCTGCTGTAACAGATGCGTTTCCTCAAAAATGTAACTACATGTCAGGACTACAGGAGCTACAGAGATACCACATGAAGACACCAAGAACTGTGACTGGCGCTTTTTCTTACACGTTTCAGATGCCACTGGAGACTGTTGATAGTGAAAGCAATGTTCAGGAAGTAGACAAAAGACTGTAATCTGATACTTTTCAGTTAACACTCATCTAACAAAGACAAACCTGCTGACCACAATCACCACTCTCCATCACACTGAATAAAAGAATGCAAACACCATCACTGTGGGATTGATGCGTCCTGATAGTAAGCTGTAAACCAATTCCAGGAAAATCAGGAAACCCACACAATGCGTAAATTCCACCTTTACATAAATTCACTAAAGGCAGCTGAGGTTTATTGCCAAAGACAGAATGGAGGCTGTATTTATTGACGGGGGGGAAGTTATTACTTTCCATAACTGTATTTTCCAGGCAGTTCAGTTATTCAAATCTACAAGGCAGCTTCTCTACCCAGGTGGGGAATTTCCCACTTCTCGGGTCAAGCTCGGGGTGAATGTAGAACATGGGAAGACCTTAGTGCTGGAGAGTTGAATGATATAACTGTCTACACTGTAGGTGGAGAGGTACAGTTGGTGGACAAGGTAAAATGAACATGTTCACACTGTGCTGTGATCCAACACAGTAGCCCTTAATTTTTGGGTCATTTCTACAGAGAGAAATTCAGACGCCTTCAGCACAGTATGAGAAGCACTACAGAAATTTCCAGTCTACCTATGCTCTTCTCTAATGTCCTATTATAATGTCCATCTGCTGTAGGAGCTGAGTAAAGCCAAAGCGGCGTGTGTGACAGAGAGGGCCCAGGCAGAGGAGGAGCTGGGAAGAGTGCGAGCTCAAGTTCGTCAGGAGGAGGTGGGTTTAAAATCAACACATTATGATCAGTTATTAAATTGTTACTACAGTTATCTTCACATTTATCATACATTTTGTCTAAAGCAACATACAAATAACCAGGCCCAAATGGAATCTGCTGATTTTTCAATTGTTTTAGAGGTCATCCAACATGGAAATCTGCAGAATTCTGTGGCATGTTTTTTTTTTTTTTACTTGTAATGTGATAGACAATATTTGTTTATGATAACAGTTGTTTTTGAACAAAAATAACCTCACATAGTGCATTAAAACCTAAAATCACCTTAAGAAGGCTAAAAGAACTATGTAGATATTAGGAGAAACTTTAAATCAGATTTTTTTTTTAAAATCATGAATCCTTCAAAAAAGAAAAAAAAAATTGTTGGAAAAGTCAGCAAACAAAATGTGGCACACATGGCCATTTAAATGAAGGAAGGTTCAGTATGGAGCAGAGACAAAATTAATTTTAATCTATTAACAATCTGTTAACAGTACAACAGTAACAATCTTATTTTTGACATTTCTTTTCACTACACCAAGTTTCAAGTTTCAAGTTTATTTATTTAGAAATGGGACAATGCATATTAATGAACATTTTAAAAGAAAAAAAAATGTAAATATGAGAAGAGATTGTAGCCGTACGGCTAATTTTCATCTTCTGTCCCATAGGCAGGTAGGTGTAAGAACTGACTAACTGATTTTAAGGCTGACTGAATACAACATGCAGTTGTCACACATATGCACAAGGAGCTGGAGGAGACAGTGACAACATTCTGAGTTTTAGCATCTATATTCCTAAAATCTGTGGAAAATTTGAGTTCTGCGGGCACAGATTCTGAATGGGCCTGCAAATAAGGTGCAATCTAATCATCAATAGTGGTACAAGTAGGGACAGGGCTCCATTGCATTTTTACCAAGCTCAAATCCTTTCAAATTCCTGACCTTTCAACATTTTAGTTTGACCCAAAGATACCTATTTTGGTTATTTATGATAAATGTGAAATGTTGATTAAATGTAACCAACCACTGTCTCCAAATACTGAAACTCCTGATTCAAAACTATGAAGCTTAACAGAGTCAAACGTTGATCTGATAGTATTCAAAGTTTAACTGTAAGATTTTCAACTGACGAGAGGTCAGCTGATCATCTTCCTGGAGAAGAGTCACCACCTTGTTGAACTACAAAGACACTGCACTGGCGATCATATGGTGATGTGTCTTTTCACATACAAATAATTTTTGTGTGAATACAAGCACATCAATCTGACATAGGTTTCAGTTTTTCTGTTACTAAATTAGCATAAATTAGCTTCAGCTGATGTAATCGACCAATTTTAGTAATTGTTACCTGCAGCAGTCTGCTTACAATGAAAAATCAGCTACCTATGTTTTTCATCGCTCTTTGCTAATAAAAAAGAATGAGAAGGGACTAAAAGTTTTATAAAAGATTTGTTAGCCTCAGAGCTTGAAGATATCATATTTAAATGTTCTGCATAAAAATGTCTGAAAACAATCTCACCAATATATATTTTGTTGAGTTGTGTACTCACATTATCCCAAACCGGTCAACAATGTTCAAACTCTGAAATCTGTCATTTTAATCAAGGACGTGGTCTGTGTCGTTCAGTCACTGTTACCTGTCAGTGACATCATAGCCTCTTTGCACATGTGTCAGGGTTGTGGTTTTCTGCCAAGAGCTGACATGAATTGACTTTGTAGGTCCCAATCACACAGAAAATGTTTAGCAGCTGGAGGCGGCTTTTTGTAATTTTTTTTAATAGGAATGAAGCTTTTTGCTCACAGTTTTTGCATTGCTATGAGCCTCGTGTTTCTGCGCTCTAGGCGCCTGGCGTTTTTGTTGGAGCACTCTGAACTGCTCAATCGGATGACTTGAGAGTATGAGAGTACGTGGTGGTCACGACAACAAGTTAACAGTTGGTAAGCATTGGAGGAGAAACTGATGGTACCATCCTTGATCCAACCTCTTTTTTAGGGTCTCATGTACCCACACAGATCTCCGTTTCTCTGTGCCCAACAAACTATTTGCTGACGGCCTCTCACCCTCAGCTAGAGCTACAGCAAGTACCCTCTGCCTGTACATTTTGCGAACTTGATACTAATTACTATGAAATAAATAAAAATGAATAAATAAATGGTAGATTGATTAAACAGGAAAGTGTGATTGGGGCCTTATCCAGTTAATCTTAAGTTATCACAGAAACAAGCTGAGCAGATGCTAGTGGCAGCTCAACTCCAGCCTCTGCCATGCTGAACAGTGACAGAGAAACACTGGTATTTAATGTGAAATTGCCTTATTCTGAGTTTTGACCAGTTTAACCGCTTTAACCGCTTTAACCGCTTTAACCGGTCACGTTGTCCCTTTGGAAAGGAGGAGACTTCTGTGGGTAATTCAGCTCCTGTTAAAAACCTCCTGACCAATGAACACTGAAGGAATCTGACAATTAAAATTAAGTTGTAGGTATTTCAGACATTGCCTAACAACGCGCTTTTCCTGCCCTCCCTCCTATGTCATTGTTTTAATGACTCTCTGGGAGTCCCTGGAGACCAGTATTGATATTGAGTGGATTATCCCGGTGAATTATTTTTTGTTTCTCCATCTTCATTACGTCCACCTTTACTTCCTGTGAGCAGCAGGAGCACGTGTCATCCTTGGAGGAGAAGCTTCGCTCTGTGCGTACCTGCCTACAGGAGGTCCAGTTCCATTGCTCCCAGCAGAAACAAACCATCTCTGAGCTGCAGGCCAAGAACAGTCAGCAGAGCATCGAGATCAACGGAATGAGGCGTAGGACGGAGGAACTCCAGCAGGTCAGGACTCATCAGCTGCCTCCTACATCTACAACAGTTTAGGTTCACTATGTGTGGGCATTGTTATATTCTATACGTGACGGCTGTGTTCACACCATAGACACACTTTATGAAATAAATAGTGGTTTAAAAAAATCTGTTGTAAGCACTTAGTCACATTGTCAGACATGTGATTCTTACCAGATTTATTCTGATATCAATGCAGGATTGTGAAAACATTATATTATAACATTATATGTGGCTGGAAGCCAATCGAGCCAGCTGGGCTCTGTATGTGTGTAGTTTGCACGTGTCTGTGTGGGTTTCCTCTCACAGCATTAAGACACTCACTTTAGTTTAGGGACACTTCAGCCCAGAATTAACCTGTAGTGCTGTTTATCAGTCTAGATTGTTTTGGTGTGAGTTGCAGACCTTGTTGTGTGCAGTTTCATGTTGGAACTATATTATTCCTACCAAACTACACCTGGCAACTGCATCACTGCATGAAACTGCTCACAATAAGGTCTAGGGAAACTCTGGCCAACATTTGTTTTAAGTTGCAGGTTGCTGTATCACAGCTGGAGTGGTCCCATTGCAGGATAGTCTCTAGTTACCTTTTTTTTTTATCTTTTATTTATTATTTGCTGACAGATGCTGGACACCCAAACTTAGTCCTTCTACCTTGCAACTCTTATGATAGACCTTTAACTGTCTGATGTGTACACCATCTTTTACTCAATGCATGTGTGCAGGGTAAACCCAAACAGATACTCATAGCTGCTGTACAGTGGCCTTGTCCATCTGATGAGTCTCCAGAAGTAATATATGAAGGATTTCTGTTTGTTGTCATCAAGATAATCTGGGTGTTGAATAGATCTTGTGTTGTTGCAGGAGCTGTCGGCCAAGGACCAGGAGAAGGTGGCTGAAGTAAGCAGGGTTAGGGTGGAGCTGCAGGAGCAGATCGGACATTTACAGGCAGAGAGAACAGCACAGGGAGGACTCAAAGAGAAGATCAGTGCTCTGGAGAGAGAGATTAAAGGTGCACCCTTCTGTTTCACTATTTTCTTATCACTTTACCTGCCTATTTACTTTCGTATTGCAAAAGCAAGAACATTTCAACAAGTCACGTAGTTTCCTGTATGTTTTTGTTTGTGTCATTTATTACATTTCAAATGTATTTTTATTTAAGAAACATAGTGATACCAGTAGCATGATGTACCCTAATGCAAGAAATAGACCAAATAGTTTTTACATGAGTAAGAATAACTCACTTGAAACAAAGAAGTATTACCCAGGTCAACCAGTATTTGAACTGTACAAGTTTTTCCCTTTATTAACATACTTGACTGATTTGTTCAGAATATAATGTTTTGACTTGTAACCAAGTTAAAATGCATCATGTTTGAAATAGGAAATATTTTCTGTATTGCTGTCTTTCATAACTGTCTCCCTCTGTGGCCTGCTGTCCTGCAGTACTTAGCAGTAACCACAGGGAGGTGCTCCTCGACAAAGAGAGTGAGATGTCTTCCATGCTGGAGAAGCTGCGGCTGAAGGAGGCGGAGATCCAGAGGATGAGGGAAGACGAAGCCAACAGAGCCAGCTACCTGCAGAGCGCCATCCTCACCTACGTTCAGGGCTCACCTCTGGGACACTACAGTAGCCCCAAAAAATGACCCAGAGACCTCAACCCCCCAGCTGTAACATCTGAGCCCTAGTTTCTGAACAGGTTAGGACAGTCTGAAGAATAATAAAGAATCATGATTGTCTGGACTTGAAACATTTGGAAAAGACAGCAAATCAGGAGTGTAAGGGGAGATCATCTGTGCTGGCCAATATGACCGTGAGCTGTAATCCTACCTAACACAATGTGCAGATCCATTTAACAAATGAAGGGCTTAAAAAGACTTAAAAAAAAACATCTGTGACATTTGCTGGATATTCGTGGTACCCAGATGACAAATATTACATGCAAGATATATTTTTATGCTTTTTTTATCTTTAGATAAATTCAACACATGAATGCTCTTGAGATGAACGACTCTATGACCTTTCGTCTATCTCCACTCACAAGGCACAATTTACATTTTTACACCCACTTCTAGTAAAGTCATGAACACCAACACCTCTGGGGTTGCTACCACTGTGCTCTACCTCTACAGGATATCTACCTGTTATTTGTTTTGTTTGTTTTTAACCAAATGTTTGCCAGCTGGATGAGATTAGGACCAGGTACTGAAAAAATATGTTTATCTATTCTAAATGTCAAGTGTCAGTTTTAAGTTACTCATTCATAGAGTGATGGTCCAAAGTCGGTATTATTTTAAGATGTATGTTATTTCTTCTGTCTTAGATGAAGTAGCAACACAGTACTCTAAACATCAAAACAAAGAAAATGGGTAAAAACACAATCAGGGAACTAAGGTCTTCTTGCTCAGCACCTCAAAATGTCTCCAAGTGTAAGAAGTGCTATTGTATTTTCATAATGGCCTGTCTTATCTTAAAGGGTGACTTAAATATTTTTAACCTGGACTCTGTTTTCTCATGTTTTTGTGTCGAAGTGACTGATGGAGACCACAATTTCTAAAATTGGACCAGTGTTGAGTGTGAGCTCTGCAGCCAGCAGCAGTGACACAGGCTACAATATAACCACTCAGGGCATTTGGCACAGTCAATTTATGTCCACTAAAAGCACTTGTTTTTTTCACTGACATGCTCAGATGGTTATTTTAAGTGTCTGACAACATTATGGAAAGGATGCCTACAGAGACAGACCTTTTTATAAAGAGCAAGATCATATTTGTATATCCGCAAATAGTTCTGAAATCTCTATCGCCAGTCCCACCAGACTCTATTTCAATAAACAGTAATTTTGTTATTGTAAGAGGCCGCGCATATTTTTGCACCCTCATGCGTCTTTTTTTCAGGGTGTGATTGTCCACTTTGAGATAACCAGGGTTCAACTTTTGGAACGCAGCAGCGTGCATGTCATGTAACGAGGAACAACCACTCACAGCCAACAGATATCTTTCCCTACTTCCATAAATATCAGTCTGTGGTAAATATGGCAAAGAAATCGATCATTTTAGTGTAGGAATACCCAGAGCTTTATATCTGTCCCACAGACAATATTTTAGGCCGGCACACTTTAAAAACAGTGCATGAACTTAGCATTTCATGTATATAGGCTATGATATGGTGCTTGTTATGGTTGCTTAGCAGCTTCAGATGCAACCTGTCTCCGTGCCCTTGAAAGCTGGCACAGAAAGGAACATGAGTTGCACATAGCACCCGACCTCACGTTTTCCAGGTGGTTAAAGACACGGCATGTGTATGGCCCCTTAAACTCACTTCATTCAAAATCAACAGAGGACAAATAAAGCCATTTTGGTTCATCCTTCTACTGTTCCAACAATCACCAGCTCTGGTTTGGTAAAATAAACCCTGAATTCACTCAGTTAGAAGTGACAATATGCTGGCTCTATACACGTTAGATTACTTCTTATTAAAATGGAGTCTGGTGGGTTTGGCAATTCCGACCTCTGGGCTATTTCTGGTTAAACAAAAAGGATCTTTCTCTTTTACAAAAAGTCTTTCACTGAAGGGATCCTATCCATAATGTCGTCAGATACTAAAAATAATAATCTGAGCCTGTCAGTGGCAAAAACACGTACTTTTAGTGGACATAAATTGATGGAGCACAAAACTCCCCAAGGGATTCTACAGCTGCCTATTTTTATTATTAACAGCTGCAGCGCTTTCATTTGATACTGGACCAGTTTCAAAACTTGTTCCCATTAGTGACTTGGACACAAAAACATGGGAAAATAGAGTACAAGTTAAAAAAAATACTGAAATTACAATTTAAGAAACTATTGGACTTGGTATGAGACTGGACTGCTGTTGAAAGGACATTTAATTTGCTATGACCACAGCCCTGTCTTAATGCATCACACAACCTTGGATCAGGTGCACTCTTAGTTCTATGGGGAGCAGAGCTTTCAGCCGCTCTGCTCCCCAACTCTGGAACTCACTGCCACCTGACCTCCGTAACTCTGCCACCCTGCCTATCTTCAAATCTAAACTCAAAACTTATCTGTTCAGACTTGCTTACTCTCTCTAAACTGCTTCACACGGTCCCCCCTCCCTTTTATTGTTTGTTGTCTTTTATCTTGTATTTTATATCTTGTTTTTATATTTTGTGTACAGTGACCTTGGGTGTCCTGAAAGGCGCTTTCAAATAAAATGTATTATTGTTATTATTATTATTATTATTATTATTATTAAGAATCCCCACTCTCGTGTCTTTAGCCCCCCACTCTAATTGAGATGTCCTGTGCGCTAATTAAACTGTTAGTCATCTCTTGTATCTGTTTTTGCTGTCCAGCCCATTCTAGCATCATTGGTGTTTACATGCAAAATGAGATTTTTGTTCAAATATGCCTTAATATTTGTATCTGTCAAACCAGATGGCTGCCCCTCTCCAGCTCAGACACAGAGCAGAAAACTGACTCACCAAATAATCTCTGCTGTTTTTACAAATTCAGTCCAAATTAAGCTCTGGATGCAGTCTTTTATATAGAAATTGCTGTTTTATATCTTGATACTGTTTCAGATATGTCATCAATATTTATCATTTTGTTTTTTCAGGTGTTTTTACCATTTTGCTCTGTTCTTGATTGTGTTTTTTGTATCAATTAAAAAGTCATTTCTGAAATAAATGTCCCACAATTTTTCGTAATATGTGGATGATTTAGCAGTTGATGCGCATTTGTCTATTATTCTATTTAAGCAATATCATTACAGTATTCAGTGTTGTGTGTTGATGGGGTGGGGATGTATGAGGTCACTGGGTCTTGAAAATACAGCCAAAGATCCTAAGTGTCAAGATAGTTCACACATATTTGAAGCCTGTGAAAGTCAGTATGGAGGAACCTTCAGCATCATTCTATCAGACATGATCCTCAGGGGGGCATGGCATTATTAAACAGGTGTACCGGTCTTAAAATGAAAACATAATACAGATGATGATAAAAGATCAAAATGAATGTAATTTGAATTTTACTTGTAAGCGCTAGTTTTTAAATACTGATGGTTGCAATGACCACACACGTTCCAGATGTGAACATTTACTTTTCATAGATTGAAAGTGGTTAGATAGGTGGTTGTATTTTCAGATCACAGGTCGTCACTGTGTAGCACATACATGCAGTATTTATTGATTAACAATAAATATACAACTTTCAAACAGTTAATGATATTAAGGGACTGTTCGTTACTTATGAGGGGTTAGGGGGTGGTGCAAAAGGGGGGAGGTATGTCAAATATTTTTTTAAGCACTGGGGAGGGACCTATGTTTTTTATGTCAGCTTAGGGGAAACTGATGTATTTTGTTTTTATTTTACAGCCAATCTTAACCAAAACATGCCTGTGTTCTTTGAGAATTACCAAAATTACACCATTTATTATAGCCAAAAACTGTAAAAAACAGAATTATCATTGGATTTCTAAATTTCCTTGGACACATCATGTGTGACAAACACCTCGGTAAGGAAAAAAAAAACATCTGAGCTTGACATAGTGATATTTTATCACAATCACTTTGTGTAAAATTCTCATTAAAATTGTGACCAAAAATAAACTGTTTTCATGAACTAACCAGCATGCACGACAAGAGTGAAAAAAACGGAGGATTTTTTTCAACTCCAAGACTTCTGCCATACACTCAGGGAGGCTCAAGGAAAAAAAATTGTATCTTTGGGGAGGGTAAAAAACAACAACAAAAAACAAACATAAAAATGGAGAAAAACAAAAACAAAACAAAGTCACTCCCCAGCCAACCCCTCTGATAAGTGAAGAACAGTTTCATACCATAACTGTTTTACTCCTAGCCCATTCTGGAGGCTACTATTTTACCATTTATTTTCTCCTTTCCTGGCAAATTGGCCTTCTAATAGCAATGTTTTTCAGCCAGGCATTACAGTAATCTTCATCATTAGCAGCACAGTCTGAGTGGGCGGAAGTTTGCTGCATAGATCAGCCTCTCATTGGGCGGAATGAGCCACCCGCTGAAGTCCTGCCCTACCACCTCCGGTTGTGTAGCAGTTTTCAAGACGTCCTTTACTAACTTTTGCGGTGTTTGGTTTTGGGGGGATGTAGCCATTTTCTGCCATGGTTCGAGTCCTGTAGACGATATTTTTGTGTGCGTGTTACACCAAAACCTGTTTCACCCTGGCAATATTTTTGCAAGCACACCTTTGCTGGCACCGCCAAGAATGATTGTGATTGGTGGAAAGAAATTTAAAAAAAGCCAGGGCGTTTCGTTCTCAATCTTAAAGTGAGAGACGGCCCAGCCAAACCTTTCTTTCCTTGAGAAAGGTCTGGTGAGCGAGACTATTAGCAGCATGAAATATAGTCTATAACATTGCCGAGACATTGGCAACAGTCAACAGACATTGAGTGCATTCAGTGTGTGGTGATAGTAGCCAATAGTATTAGTAGTCTACTACTACCACTAGTTGTAGTAGTAGGCTAGTAGCAGTAGGCTTTGCTTCTGTAACTTAGCATACTACCACTAGCTGCTAGCGGTAGTATGCTAATGGTGTGTTCCAGGCAGGCTTTTGAACTCATAAGTCACGACTTCAAGTCACGAGTTACGACTTTGTAGCGTTCCAGGAAAGTTACGGCAAACTGCCGGTTACTTCCCGTTTAAAGTTGAACATAGCGAACCGTTTGTTTGTGCTTCCCCATTATTGCTATTGCCAAAGGTACCTGCTCCTTGCTCATTTGAGTGAAACGGAGGAGGATAGGGTCACAGATGCTATTATAGGCTACTTTTTATTTCACATTATCTGTGTGTTTGGAAACATATTTTGTATTGATTTATTCTTGCACTAGAAACCAGCTGTTAGAGCGGCTGCCAATAATGCGTCAACATTAGGGTTATTTTATGTCTATTTCTCACCATGTATTACCTGCATCAACACCTATGATCAACACCGCATCCATAGGGCTGCCATTGTTGTTTAGAGGAGTAAGGCAATTGGTTTAGAGGGCTGTGTGACGTCAGAAACCGTAACTGGAAGTACATTGATCTGGTACGAGTTCACGGGTGGGAAGTTACGGGTTTGACTGCCGTTCCAGTGCACCTCTACTTCCGCCTTAGCAGAAGCAAAGGCGGAAGTAGAGGACGTGAATCCTCTCTTCCTCTGCTTGGATTCCTCTCTTTCGTGCTCTGTCTCTTTAAAACTACTCGGTACTTTCCGGAGTTGCTCGGCACTGTCCGTTACCGACCCCTTTCACTGCGGCTCCATCGCCGAGCGGACTGGCCCGCTGCTCTCATCCGAGACCTCAGTGCAGACTGTCGGATCTATAAAACCTACAACGCCGGCTCCCTGAAAGCCTCCAGCTCCTGTACAAATGCAAGCGATCAAATGTGTGGTGGTGGGCGACGGGTAAGAGCATGCTTCCACACACTCAACACCAGCACATTTTCTCCTGTGTGATACGGTGAAGCGTCCACGGATGGATGGATGATGGGAGGATGCTATGTAACGTTAGGAAAAGGGGCTGGGGCTCACCGATCTGTCGGTCGCCTTGGTTTTCTGTACCTTGCTCCCTGATGCTGAGTACATTTCCTCAGTGATCTGCTTTGTGATTTCATTCGGTTTGATCGTACAGTGGTGTCGGGTTCATTGTGACGGTGGGAACGGATGCGGGAACACCTACACGCCTCGTAGGCCACTGGAGGCTGGCTGAAGTGCTGATGCACGCTAAGGAATTTGTGGCCCTGTCAGTGGCAAACAGGCCCCGCTGCCCTAATTCTGCTCACACTGTGCCTTTCTTTCTGCACCCATATCACATTTAGCCTCATGTGGACTGATATCTGTGGCTTCACTTCTCTTTTAAAATCTTGATATCAGTGCTAGGTATAGATTTAGGCCAGGAAAAAAAATGAGCCATTAGTGTCTATTCTTAGGAAAATTAAGAAAAGGCCTGAGACAGAAGTCATATTTCTTATGCTTAAAGTTAGAATGCTGAAACTAAACCAAACTGACTTTGAATTGAATTTTTAGAAACCTGCTTTTTCAGAATTTTTACCTTTCCTCAGGGATTTTTCTCAGAATCCTAGGATTTATCTCCAAACTTACATTAAAAAAAGTTTGTGACCTTAATCCTCCTTTGAAGCAGAACAGATGAATTCTGTATGTGGCATTTGTACAGTTGGTAATCAGAGAATGGCACAAATAATTTAAAGGAGCATTCTCTGATTTGAGACATCAAGCTCAGTTATTCTGCATGGGGAGCTGGCTCTGGAGAGAGCCTCAGTAAACAACCCTGATGATGTCATTTCTCAGCTTGGGCTTGGAAACTACAAATTTATAACGAAAAACCTGCATCACAAACTGGGAAAGACAGGAGTTTACCAGGCAGGGAGGGTCTAGGGTCTAAAGGGGCCGGCTGTGGCTCAGAGGCAGAGCAGGTCGTCCATCGATTGGGGGTTCAATCCCTGGCTCCTCGTATCAGCATGAATATCATTGGGCAAGGTACCGAACCCCAAATTGCCACTGATGGCTGCTCCATCGGTGTGAGTGTGTTGATTGTAGCCTTGTACTGTAGGGGGGATTTTGTTTACTGTAAAACCTCAATTAATAGCCCAGGCTATTATTTGCTTAAATCACTGAAATCAGCAGGCCTGTATTTGGGACAGGTGTCTATATGGGGCAGGCCTTTAATTCCTTTAACATAAAACTGTTGCTCAGCAAAGATGGGAAATATAATTAAATTGTTTAGTTAAACCAGCATGAATATTACTACTATTATGAGTCATTCCTTTGATCTAGCTCCAACAATAGTGCAGCAGAAAGAGAGAGAATGTTAAGGCACCTGGCATACCAACAAAACACCACTTTATCCTGTTAAAACAATACACAAAACTTGGATGAATTTTTATTTAAAAAAAAACCCCATTTGATTCTTTTGATCTGCGGATCCTTACGGTCCAAAGGTAGCCATAAAAAAAATAAACTGCTTGGCAACCAGACCAAGTGTCTAATTATGACAGATACTTATTTGTCAAAATGTGTAGCTACACCAAGCTATTAAAAGGGATTGGGCTAGGCTTTTAACTGAGGTTTTATGGTAAATATTAATTAAAAAAATATCAGTCATGCATAATTTTTTAAATAATTACACTATAATAAGTTGAATAAAAAGTGTAAATATAAGTTCAATTCACCATGTTTTACATGCAGTATTCCTGTTTTCAATGCAGTTGTTGACTGCCATAAATCGTAAACTGTTGCAACAAACGCAGACACACTGGCGTTTATTCACTGTGTATTTCTACCAAAACTATTTTGTCCTGGTCAGGGGTACTTGGCAGGAAACATATTTCAAAGGGGGTGCATTACTGAAATTAGTTTGAGAACCAAAGGTGGAAATAAAATGAATGTTGGCTAAACTGCATTCTGCTATTGTTCATGCTGTTATGAAACGGGAAAGAGCTCTTAACATTTGTTTTGATGTTTGTATTGATAAGTCAAATTTGTTTGTTTTAACAGGTAAAAGTAAAATGTCTTCACAGAATATGCCCTGCTAACAAGTACATTGCTGACATCTTAGAACATTTAGAACATTAAGGCTTCCGTGCCATTGGTTAGCGTCAACATACCCACCCCTTTTTGACATAGCGATGGCCAGTGTAGGCTTCTGTTAGTGGGTAAGTTTTGGCTACATATATATCACCTGTCTTCTACGCAACTTCAATTTAGTATTTGGGACTTGTCCATTTTGTGTAAATTCTGTCATGAACTCCTGGTGATTGAGGACAGTGAATGGCCTCTGGAAGCAATTTTAAGCAACTGTGGCTATAACATACTATGGCCCAAATGTGTTTTCAACCAGTATTAATTATATTAAAAAAAAATTCTGAAACACAAACATGATGTTTTACTTAGGAAAACTGAGCTTTGTATCCACCTTACTCCTAGCCCCAATGATACCTTGCCTGAATTAAAGGCACAGCCTCTGACACTGAACCAGAAGAGAACCGGAGTTTTACTATATTAACGGTAGAGACCGGTATGCTAACAATATGCTAATCCTCTTTTCCAGAGCGATTAGGAAATAAAACATGTGGAACATACCACCTGTTTCACCTCAGACGGAATAACGTTAAGTTAGCAATTAGCTTCCCTTGCCCATTAGCATATTGTTAAATTTAACAGAGCACAAGCTAGCTTATGGTAAACATCTAGTCCTAAAAGATGATTTATGATTCCTTATAACTCAGAAACAGACAGCCTCAACACATGAGGCAAACAATTTACGTAACTCTGTTTTAATTTTAGCTCCATGTAAAGTGAATAAACCAGCTAACGCTATGCTTGTCTGCCTTAATTACAGTTTACACATTTTTATCACTGCTGACTTATTAAATCAGAGTTCTACCAAGTGAAACATGACACAGAATTCAGCAGCAGACCTTAGTAATATCAGTAATATTTGTAAGTGAAACAAATAACTTTAGGCATATATTTAATATGATATGAAAGAATGAAGGCAAATCAATAACACATTCGGAATTGATTACTAACACTATGCCCAATGTACTCTAGTGTTTGTAATCTAATTTAATTCTGTCATCTAGTGGACACTTAGCAAACACAGTGTATACCGAACACTATTTCATCAGTTTCCCCTCTGAAATTGGTGAAATGGTTTCATCCAAAATTAAATGTAGTAAGACGTCAAAAATGTACTTGTTAACATGGCATTTTTTGGCGTCTTATCTTGCATTTTACTTGTTAAGCTGTTATATTTTTAACTTGTTAAGATGTTTAGAAGTTTGACTAATTAATACGAACGTCGTCGTAATCAACGTTTGGAGCCACTGTGCTTTTCCTACCATGACAAGTCAAAATGACTGTTGTTAGAAAGTCCTACGATGTACCAGCTGCACAGGCATTAGCTGTAGTTTGCGAGTAAAGTAGGCATTGACAATGTATGTCGAGACCATCTGTGTGTGTGTGTGTGTGTGTGTGTGTGTGTGTGTGTGTGTGTGTGTGTGTGTGTGTGTGTGTCAGCTTGGACTGACTAATCTCACAAACTCCAGTTCTTTCTGTTCTTTTCCTCCAGTCTCTCTACTTTTGCTCTTCTCTCCATACATCCATGGAGTGGGTATATGACGCCTTGAGATATGTGTGAATTTTATACGCAAGCTAAAACATTTTTAACTCACACTGTGTACTAGGCTTGTTCAGTATCTGCTTTTTTCATACCTCTAAAGCCTTCTGACATCAGGTTTTATGGTAAATGATGGTATTTGTGTAAAAACAAACAATAAAAAGTAAAAGTTGAGCTGCTTAAGTATTACAGAATGTCGTTGTCTAGCCTACAATGTTGTGTTTCTAAGTCTTCCTGGGTTTAAATATTCATGACGTAGCGAATAATAAATAGAAAGGAAATAAGCGCCCTTCTTTCTGGAGGACCTGATGACACTTGTTGCCGTGGTGGATACTGATGAATGATACGTTGAATTAAATTATGTGGCTAAAAAACTGCTTTTGTAGTTGGAGGAAGTCATCTCAAGATAAACTTATATGTGGTAGTACTTCCAAACGGTAGCAGAGGCATTTTACTGTCTTACTAGTCTTGTAATATCTTTCTCAGCTCAGCTACCTGTTCCACCAGTAGACCGACCCCTGGTGGCACGTGCTACGTTGCGTCAATACAGCATCTCCATATCAGTATCATAGAAAGAGGAGTATCTGTATTTTTGATGATATTGAAAATCATACCTTTGGGATTTCTAAATACCCTTGTACATTGTAATACCTTGATACTGCCCAAGCTACTATGTAAAACTTCTTTGCTTCAGTTGGCTCTTTAAATAGATTTTATACTGTATGTAGCATAGTTATGAATTGAAGGATTAACTATGTGTGTTCAGGGTTCTTGAAGTAAAAGCCTCACTCATTTCTTTATCTTACAGTGTTAGTTGACCATTTGAGGACTTAAAGTCTTTGATGGACAGTACACCTTCCTGTCTGAATTATCAGTGCCAACGATGAACAACTGTATTAGAAAATATCTGGTTCTTTAATAAGTCAAAGATACAAGCCAGTGGACATAAAAACATGCGTAGAGAAATTAACCTGGACTCCCAAGGTGCTTTTCAGTCAGAAACATCAGATTACAGAGTAATTTAACATTCATTTTTGGTTCCCTGCTAAAGGACAACTAATAGACAGTGTTTTGATCACTTGCAACAGCAAAGGATTTTTCATAGTGCTTGATATGTGCTGTCTCCATAGCTACAGCAATAAAGGATCATGGAAATTGTAGTAAGGAGAGCCAACCGCTGTGAGAAACTGATGGACAAAATATGATTTCTCAGAAATAATGTTGAAATAATTCAAACTGATGGCCATAAACCTATAGCACTGTTACATCATCAGATTGCCATGTTTTTATGGTGAAATATCTTTAAAAGAAAAAAAAAAGAATCAGAGCTTTTATACCTTGTTTCTATACAGTTTTGTTTTGTGTCCATAATTCTGTATAGTATATGTAGTACACCCCATAATGTTCAACACAATGAACTGCATCTCTTTATGTATGGATAAAAACGCGACTGCCAAATTTGCAGAAAAGTTATTTTTTGGCTGTTTTCGCCACCCTATTGTCAAAGACAAAAAATGGTGGCAAATAAGTGAGGAGGTTAGCCTGTCAGGTGTGTAGCCAGTTTTATGAAATATTTTGTTAAAAGACATAAACGTCATGCATGCACTCTATATGTTATACAGTTAGCATGCTATCAGTGTTAGCTAGCTTAACGTGCTGTTGAACTTTTCACCTAGAAAAAGTATAAATCAAGCTGTATTACATTTATCAGTTAGTTGATGTAAACTTGTAAAGTGCAGAAAATCTGTCGCAAAAGGTTGAATTTTTCAAAGTACTTGAGGCAATTTATGGACCCCAGATGGAAAAACACTACTGTGCATAGTTAGAGGGTCAACACAGAAGTCAACTCTGAAGCTAGAAATGTTTTTGGCGTATGCACTAGGTGAGAAATTTTGTCAGTTTTATTATAAATCTATGATACACACAGAGATATGTGGAAATAAGGTGTTTGCCAGAGACTTTGCACCACCTTTGAAATTTACAGTGTGTTCTCTGATTATACTTGCAAGAATAGACAATATCAAGTTGCATTGTGGGAAGTGTAGGAGCCAGTGTTTTGGGAGCTTGACCCACTATTGGGACTGCAGATCAGGATATCTCTGTGTCTGTTGTCCATTCTTTTTTTATTCTGTCTCTCACTAGTCTAGACATGCATGTCTTGCTGTACTTCTGTCTCCTCTCTTGTTATTTTCTTGTCCTCTATTTGTCTCTGTCCTGCTCTCCATGTCAACCAGAGAAACTCACTGACCTCAAATCAGTCTCATGGCACCGTCACACATATTGGCACTGTGTGTCACCACCATTTGCTGTGTCTATGGAGACATGCACACAAAATTACTCATTATTTCATGCATGAGTACACAGCCAATACCCATTCCATGCCACCACCAATCTGTGGGGCATCCTGCGCCTTGTGTCAGTGCAGTACACTGTAGAAGGGGAGGGGCTGTTATGTGTACTGTATGAGTGCAGGAGAGGTAGGTTGTGCATGTAAGTGAGTGAGTAACTGTGTGTGTGTGTGTGTGTGTGTGTGTGTGTGTGTGTGTGTGGGGTGGGGTGGGGTGGGGTGGGGGGAGGTGGGGTTATCATAGGGGGCTACTGTGTCCCCAGGCAACATGAATGTAGGCCAGTGTCTGTGTGGCACAGTAGAAGGGAGTAGCAGCCTGCCTTTACACTCATGCATACACATACAGGCATGCATACACACTTAGATACAGTCTACACAGAATTAGTTTTTGTTCATATGAGTCAGTGGAACTGTATTGTACGTCTGTATTCATGTGTCCTCTGTTGTCCCCTCTCCTCAGGGCTGTGGGTAAGACCTGTCTGCTGATTAGCTACACCACCAATGCCTTCCCTGGTGAATACATCCCCACTGTGTGAGTAAACCACACACTGCACATGCACTTACACTTATTTGATGTACGCAGTGGTTTCATGTTACAGGGCCATACTAGGGTCAAGTGCTGTGACATTAATTGCATTTATACTCTGGTAGCTATCAAGTTAATATCTCTGGATGTATTAAACCATAGTAGTTAATATTGAAAATCAATGACCAACACTGATTTATGTTAATATTGTTTTTAATAAGAATTATGCATCAACATTGTGGTTTGTCATGTATTTAATTTGCTGGATTAGCCCAAAACCAGCCTTTCCTTGTTCTTGACCGTAGAAAAGGTAATTTGTCAAAACAAAATAAAAACAGTTTTGACTCAGTATTAACTTACTAGCTATTTCCAGGAATTTCAACTGTACTTAAACCATTGTTATAAGCAAAGTTGTCATAAAAATGGCTCACTTGTAAGTATGAACCATGTCCTAACGTGTGTAATATAAATGACCAGACCACATTTTACCAACCACCCAAAGTTCCATACATAGGTCAAATGATAACAACTGAGTCAACATCTATTTAGCAAACATTTGCTGATGAAGACCATGAGTTGCGACTGAAAGCTCTGTAAAAGCTAGCAAGTAGATTGAAGATTTCTTTTGTCAGACTATGTACAATCAGTTTCTCAATTGGTTTACCAGAAAATGAACAACATCATGTCATAGACGTTTTTAGACTTGACAATAGAGTGCTGCAGGAATGGGCCCTAAAACATGGAAATGAGTTAGCATTTTAGCACTCCTGGTGTCCTTTTCAGTTTTTTCCAATCAATTTTATTTATAATGCCCAATATCACAAATCACAATTTGCCTCACAGGGCTTTACAGCATATGACATCCCTCTGTCCTTAAGACCCTCACAGCGGATAAGGAAAAACTCCCCAAAAAAAACCCTTTACCAGGGAAAAAAAAACAGTAGAAACCTCAGGAAGAGCAACTGAGGAGGGATCCCTCTTCCAGGACGGACAGACGTGCAATAGATGTCGTACAGAACAGATCAGCATAATAAATTAACAGTAATCTGTATGACACAATGGGACAGAGAGAGAGAGAGAGAGAGAGAGAGAGAGACAGAGACAGAGAGAGAGATGCAGGACAGACAGTAATGACAGTAGCTTACAACAACATTCATGAAAGTAACATTATCGTTATAGTTCTGGCTACTGTGGTACAATATGTTGAAAGTATATATTAGTATCTGGCAGTATACATGTGTGATAATAATCATATGTGTATAATAACAGTAGAAGTATGACTAATGACTAATGATGGCAGCAGCAGCAGGAGGCATCTGGCAGGACCACGGCAGCAGCACAACCACACACGTCACGCTATCCAGGCACCGCTGCACTACGAGTTAACCTGAGAGACAGTGGAGCACAAAGGCTCCGGAGAAGAAGCAGAGTTAGTGACATGCAGAATGGCCGAGTTAGCAAGATGCAGTAATAGGACACGAGAGAGAGAGAGAGAGAGAGAGAGAGACAGAGAGAAGGTGCCCGGTGTATTATAGGGGGGTCCTCCAGCAGACTAGGCCTAAGTCAGCCTAACTAGGGGCTGGTACAGGGCAAGCCTGAGCCAGCCCTAACTATAAGCTTATCAAAGAGGAAAGTCTTAAGTCTAGTCTTAAATGTGGAGACGGTGTCTGCCTCCCGGACCGTAACAGGAAGATGATTCCACAGGAGAGGAGCCTGATAGCTGAAGGCTCCGGCTCCTGATCTACTTTTGGAGACTTTAGGGACCAGGAGTAACCCTGAGTTCTCAGAGCGCAGAGTTCTGGTGGGATAATATGGCACTATGAGCTCTCTAAGATATGACGGAGCTTGACCATTTAGAGCTTTATAAGTTAAAAGTAGGATTTTAAATTCAATTCTGGATTTTACAGGGAGCCAGTGCAGAGTAGCTAAAACAGGAGAAATATGATCTCGTTTCTTAGTTCCTGTTAGTACACGTGCTGCTGTGCTAATGCAGTAGCTGACAAGAAACCTATGATAGAAGGAAGTGTCATTATGTCAGTGACAGTATGCCAGACTTTTCATCTAAGGGCCGTAATGTACTTGCTGCAAACAAGGCAAACGTGACCGCATCGTGGCTGCCACGCATGATCTGCATTTGTTTGACACGTCAAACACATATCTCAACGGCAGGTACCGCGACGTGTGCGCAAGATCCAATACACGTATAACTGCTAGAGGCGCTGGTGCAAATGCACACAGTGACCCGACCGAATGATTAGACCAGACCAGAGCATGTGAGCGGAGCGGACCTGGTGAAAATTTCCACTCCTCCCTCGCAGACCTGTCACTTTGCGCCACTAGTCCGCTCTGGTTCTGTGCATTCTTCGCTCCGCTCTGGTCCACTCCATCATAAATTTGATCCCGCTCCACTCGCCCACCACTCCTCTCAAAAAAACTGCGTTGTACTACCCTAACGTGTAATCTTCTATTCACAAATAAAACATGAGCTTGGTAGATTCTCCAGGTAAGCCCTCTCCCCGCAGTTAGGGACTGTTCTACACGGTACCGCTGGCAGGGTGGAAATAAGTCACAGTGTGGAGGAGACGGACCGGGTTAAGTGGCCGACCTCCGGGAAGACCTCTCGCCTCTCCACGCAGTTAGGAAACGTTCTCCAAGTACCGCTGCTTCTCTTCTCAGTTTCTTTTCTGAAGTACACAGTAAATTCCATAGTTTTGAAAGAAAATAGTGTGGGTGTGCGCAGGTGCAAAGATGCATTCTGGGTGGGGCATGAGCGACCAGAGCGAAATTGGAGCGAGAGATAAGGCTCCGCTCCACCTTTTAAAAAAAACATAGCTGCTCCTCGCTCAACACAAAATCCTTCCGCTCCCCACTCCCCGCTCCAGCTCCGCTCCGCTCACATGCTCTGAACCAGACCCTTCTTCTTCTTCTTCTTCTCATGAGATTCTTCACGATTTCCGGGTTATATTTCTGTTGTCTGCCCCAAGTGGTGACCGCCAATATTGTGCATTTTGGCTGCATAGTGCTGCGTACACAACGCGCGGCGTTCAATCAAGCAGCAAGTATATTACGGCCCTAAATGTGCACATTTTTTTCACTTGTTATTGGTTGTCAAACAGATCATGGCTGTGTCCATCAGCTGCATATAACTCAACTCTAAGTCCAATACATCAAGATACATGGCCAGACTGGGAAGGTTTGACCTTTTATCTGACTAACCACAATGCTAACGCCTTACACTTTGCCCCTACTAGTCATCAAGCCTATATTAGCTAGCACACACATCCTGACTGTGATTAAACTGCGAGAGGCTGTAACATTTGCTATTACTCACCAACACCACAGCTCCCTGTCTGTTTCTTTTACACCTTATTATTTCTGACTGACATTAATGGTTTTATCCCTAAATTAATGTAAGCTACAAATATTTTTCCGTGAAATGCATGACCCTCCCTCCAATAGATTAGTTGTTAGATTTTAAAAACATACTCTTTGATATTTAAAAGTTCAAAATTGATCCTGGAGTTGAAAAAAGCCTCAGTTTTTCACTCTTGTCATGGTTAGTTCGTGCACACAGTTTATTTTTGGCCGAATTTTAAATGACACACAGAAATTATTTTAAATGACACACAGAATAAAGGGATTTTGATGAAATATCACCATTTTAAGCTCAGATTTGGTTGTGTTTTTTCCTTACCAAAGTATTTGTCACACATGATGTGTCAGGAAATTTGAAAAACCAACAATAATTTTGTTTTTACAGTTTCTGGCTATGATAAATTGTGTAATTTTTATTATTTGTAAAGAACACAGGCATGTTTTTTTTTAATTGGTGGTGAAATAAATACAAAATACAGCCATTTCCCCACAGCCAAAATAGAAAACATAGGTCCCTCCCCAGTGCTTAAACATTATTTGACATACCTTCCTTGTCTTGCACCACCCCCTAACCCCTCATAAACAACAAACAGTCCCTTAATGTTGTTGTACATATTGATAATCAATAAATGTTGTATGTACATGTTACACAGTGACGACTTGGGATGTGATTAATTTTTGTCTGGTCAGTGATAATAGGTAGCACCTGCCCTGTCTGGTCTTGTATCACGTTGTATTGGACCAAACAGATTTGGGTGAGCTAATGTTATATGCAGCTGATCAGACAGAGCCATGATCTGTTTGGAGACCAATAACAAGTAAAATGAACATGCACATTTAGATAGAAAATGTCAGTCAACATCACGGAATATGTGTTTTTTATTTGGTGGAAGCATTTGTGAATCAGTGGTGAAACAGAACAGATATGAGGGGTTAAAGTTGTTGACCAAGCCAGCCCCATTAACTTCAGTAGAAATGACACCAATCTCTGACTCCAGTGCAAAATGTGAACACTGTCAATGACGTAATGACCCTTCCTTCTTTTATAGTTTCCTTGGTAGCTGACAGGAAGTGAACAGGGACCGAGACTGTTGCCCTAGCAACAGAATAGCAATGAAAGGGTCAATATGTGGGGGATGATGTGCAGCAAATGGGTCATTGTTGCAAAATGAACCATGACAGGGTGATGCAGGACCCCAGAAGTAGAGGGGTCTTGAATCATCCCACTTATTACACAGCTACATACTAAAGAAATAAATAATTTGACACTTACTATTAATATATATAATGATATTATTGATTTAGAAATTATTTTATTGCTTTTGCCAAGGATCTATGATTAGAACTGCCTCCATAGCAGCGGTCTGTTATTCATAGATATGATAAGCTCTTCAGAAATAACAGACTGTAAAAGGTTGTAATTGATCAGTCAGTATTCAAAGAAACTATGTAATAAATGTTGATATTGCAATGGATCTTTATGTTTAATACAAGTGTCAGTACTAGTATCTTGAGGGACTAGTTTGACATTTTAGTAAAATACAGTTATTTTGCTTTTGTTTATTTTGTTAAATTTGAACTTTTGATACTGATTTCTTTCTTCCATGTTACAGCAATAAATCATCATCATAAGTATATTTCTCAAAACGTTGAACTGCTGGTGATAAATATGTAACACCTCCTGGTGGCAATCAATAGCAAGTTATATCATCAACAAGTCAAACCATTAAGTTATTAGTTTGATAATGATGTACAAAACATAAAGATTCTTTTAAAAAAAAGTCAACATCTCTGTATATAGCTAAACTGCATAAAAGCTTAATCAAGCAAGGTTATGCTTGATGCCTGGCTGTCATTGTGATATACAATGAGTTTTTCTTACTTTTGGAACAGCATCCCAATGTTTCCTGTGGCTCTCTTCAAACCATTTAAATGCAACAAAATCAGCAACTGTAGGCATATGCACTCTCTGTTAACTGCATTTTACTCAGTGTAGTATTCGCCTTCCTGCAGCTTCGATAACTACTCTGCCAATGTGATGGTGGATGGGAAACCAGTGAATCTGGGCCTTTGGGATACAGCAGGACAGGAGGACTACGATAGGCTCAGACCACTGTCTTACCCACAGACGGTACTCAAACCCATTCCTCCCAAACACACACACACACACACACACACACACACACACACACGCACACACACACACACGCTTACATGCTCACCTCTAAAGCGGGGTGGGTGTGTAGGTTCAAACTTCAGATTTTACACCAGCTGTTTGGAGATTTACACATCACTAAGTAATGATGTGCTGAACAAAACAAACTAGTTATTACTCACAGATTGGCTTTTTCTAAATATTTGCAGCTACTATCTCTCAGGTGAAACAGTTGGCAACTGACTGAACTGACAAAATGCACTTGCTAATGTATGTCCTGTATAGATTGATGAGAAAAATAAAAATAAATGTAGTGGCCATGTAAATAATCGTGAGGCCTTTATACAGTATCTTAAAACCTGCAGGTTAATTTTTTTTAAATATATACATAACCTTGTCTGAAAATTACTATATAAGAAGTTAATTCAGAATTTACTATGGTTTACGCGACATAAGGGTACAAATTCAGAGGAAAAAGTGGCTCTTTTTAGCTCCTCTTCTAAAAGCGCTTTTTTTTTTTCAACATCGCCTGATACTACGTCACGAGAGGGACTCTGCGTCCTTGACCCTGCCTCTGTCCAATGCGCAGTAGTAGGTGGTGGTGAGTCTGAGCGGTAGTAAACTTGTGAATTAGTATTTTTTCGGTTGTTATAGTGCATTTCACCATTTGTGATTATGCCAAATTATTGTGTTTGTGCAGGTTGCACAAACTCAAGTCTGTCAGGACATCGAGTCCACTGTTTTCTGGACAGAAAAAGGAGTGGAGTTAGTTTTCGTGCCTGGGTGCATTTTGTGCAGGTGAAGAGGTGCTTTTTCACGGCTTCATCTGTGACCAAAAACACGGTCATGTGTGTGCAGCGCTCATTTTGGACAGGATTATGTTCCTGGCAGAGCCCGCCCACCCTCGCACATACCCCTGAGGCTCGGGAGACCTGAGACCCGTCACTTCCGGTTAGTGGGTTTTTAGATGCGGAAGTAAAATTCTCTCACAAAAACGACCCCAAAAGTCACTGTAGTGTGTCTATGTTTATGTTTTTTGTTTTAATTGAGTTTATACATCATTGTCCAACACATTTATTCACCATGGTCTCCAACCTGCAAGTTAGACTTTAAGAATTATATTGTGCATGCTTCACTCTTTTCTTGAGGGTCAAGATTCACCCTTATTGCTGCAAAATAATCTTTATGACTATGATGTTAAAGAAACAAAGAAACAAATACAGACATGGAATGACATTTCACAAAAATAATACAATATACCTCAAATTACAGAGCATAATTCCTATATTGTTAGATCAAATAGGCCAATTAGACTGTATAATAAACATGTTAACTATGAAAAACATATATTTCTCCATAAATACACAGAAAAAAAACCAACACAGTTGCAAATGAACATTGGTTCACAGACAACATCTTTGGTGGACATTCCTGAAGTCAGAATGCCAATTACATGCTCCCTCAAAACTTGCAGCATCTGTGTCACTGTGCTGTGCGATTAAACTGCACATTTAAGGCCTTTTATTGTTACCATCCCAAGGCACAACTGTGTAGTAATGATGCTGTTTCATCAGCATCTTGATACGCCACACCTGTCAGGTGGATGGATTATCTTGGAAAAGGAGAAGTGCTCACTAACATGGATTTTAATAAATTTATAAACTAAAGGTGAGAGAATTCTATCTACTGTGGCATGAAAAAGTCTTAGATCTTTTATTTCAACCTGTGAGAAATGGGAGCAAAAAACAAAAGTGTTTAAGTTTTTGATCAAAATATAATTGACACAAGGCAATCCAGTTTTGTGGTATTACCAAAAAAAAAAAGCAATTCTTCAGGAAGTTGAACAGATATTTTTTGTATTAAAGGCAGCAACACACACACACATACACACACACACACACACACACACACACACACAGATCTCGCTCTCAACTAGCCATCTCTCTGGTTCTCTCCCAGGATGTGTTCTTGATATGCTTCTCCCTGGTCAGTCCGGCCTCCTTTGAGAACGTCCGAGCTAAGGTCAGTACGCTGACTGACCACCCGCCCCCCTCCCTTTGTCCCCCTCCACGCCGAGTCTGACCATAAGGAGGCACATCTATGGCTCCACCTGGCTTCTCACACTGCTGCCCCACCTGTTCAGACCTTGGTTTAGAACCGTCCGGACTTGCACTCATTCCTCCAGGGGATGTAGTACAGAGACTTGTTGTAAGGCGAGGTCTGAACAAGTGAACACTCTGCAGAGGGAGCGTGGCGGCCAGCTGTGGTTTGGTCTGCTGAGCGTCATGAGACGCTCTCATATGAAATCACACATCCCTGAAGGTCCAGCCTCCCTCTGTAGAGTCTGTATGCTCCTGGTCTGACGGGATTCTCTCATCGCATCATATGATTGGAGGATGCTGTGCCTGAGGATGTTTTGTGTTCATACAACTATGCTTCCATTCAGACAGATCTATCAAAAAATAACTCCTCTAGCTCCACAACCCACAGAGTCTGTTGAATGTCACAGTGGAAAGGTGCTCATCGCTCTGTTTCTGTATCTGCTAACTATTCTTTTTCTCCTCTCTCACTGACTTTGTCCATTTGCAAATGTACATGTGTGTTTGTGTGTGTGGTGCCCTAGTGGTACCCTGAGGTGAGACACCACTGCCCCAACACACCCATCATCCTGGTGGGCACCAAGCTGGATCTGCGAGATGACAAGGACACCATTGAGAGGCTGCGAGACAAGAAGCTTTCCCCAATCACCTACCCGCAGGGCCTGGCCATGGCAAGAGAGATCGGTGAGGCTGTGTACATCACGTGCAAAAGTTGATAGGCTTTTTTCCTTTTCTCTCCCTCTCTTTTTTTTTTTTCAAGTGTGACATAGTACACACAGGTGACAAATTAGAAACAGACATCAATATAAGACATGAAACAACACTGAACTTTGTTTTTTTAGTGGGAGCATTGTAAGTGTGTGTTTATGTATGAAAGTGTGTTGTGTAAGTGTATCATATATTTATATATGAATAACGATAACCAGGGGAATGTGCAGGTATGTGACAGGAGGAGGAGGATAGAGAGTAAAATAAATAAATGAATAAATACATAGGTAAAAAGGAAAAAAAAAAGGGTAATAATAGTGGTACAGTTTTGTGAGTTTTTGTGCAAGTCCTCAAAGTAAATTAAAATTCAAATCCAATTCAAAAAAATGTTTTTATGCTCTCTTTCGTCAACATTCGGGGAATATCATCCCAACTCTGCTGTGTGTTTTGGGATGCTATTGAGCCCACTTGCCATCAGGGTTTTAAAAACATACAACAAAGGTATGGCCCTGCTGGAACCAATAAGATGCCATCACATGTCCCAAATAATGGCATGCCAGGTGAAACAAATAGAAAATAATGAAAATAACAAGTTAATAAAAAAAAACAAAAACAGAGTAACATGAGATGAGTCACATGGGAAAAAAATAGATAAAGATACACACACACACACACACACACACACACACACACACACACACACACACACATATTTCCACATAGGCTGTGAGAAGAATGGTGAAGACTACAGAGAGGAGGGAGAAGAGAATCAATCAAAGGGAATCTTTTTGGATTCATCAACTGGATCCTTTAAAGTATCCTGGTGTCAATGAGGATATTCCTATTCAAATAAACACAAGAAGTTTGTGCTCTAGAAAAGGATCAACACTCAGTGAATACTCTCCTAAACCCTATGATACGCTATTATGGCAAGGCTTAACTATACAGACCAATGAGCAGTGATAACTAACATGTCTTTGGGGTCATCGGGTGGGAAACTCCTTTCACCGGTGTTTCGTCTAGTTGGTCCCACGACACCTCCAGGAGGCTAGACAGTGATCTCTGGCGTCCCAGAGACACTCCCCTAATGCCAGGTCTCACTGCTCTCATATACACATATATATATGTTTTTTGTGATTTTTCCTCTGTTGTTCTACCTGGCATGTCATTATCTGGGTCATGTGATGGCCTCCTATTGGTTCCTTGTATGTTTTTAAGCCCTGATGAAGACCTGCAGTGGTCGAAACATGTTGGCTCTTTTGATAATTTAGCCACCACAGTAAAGGGCTTTTTTTTAAATTTCTTCCTTGTTTTCTATATTTTTGGAGTGCCTAGATTGCAGAATTTGAATACAATATAACAAGTATGTTTTCTTTATTGTATAATTACCTGAAAATGAGAATGATTGTGTTTTTGTTACCTTAGAATAAGCCGTTTATATCTATATTGGGAGCAGGTCCACATCCACGGGGGTAGCCATGTTGCACAGCCACATACAGTAGCAAGGAAGAGAATCCAAACACTGGCTCTAGATAGGGCCATTTGTGTTTATGTGTCAGCCATCATAGTTAGAAGCCCATCTGCAACAAGCAGCATCAGAAAAACACTGATTTGTAAACACTTTTTGGGGGGTATTTCAAGGTCCAAACTGACAACTTAATCATACTCATAGGACTTGATAGACATATCTTTCCAAGCCATCTGTAAGACACAGTTATAGCGGAAGATAAGACCGAAATGGACCAATTAAGTCAATGTAAATACAGGTATACACATAGAGTGTTGGGTTGTGTCTTCATGCCACTCTAATCATTTTACAGACAAGGACAAGAAACTAATTTAATGGGACAGAGATTCACCTTAAACAAATGAAAAACATGCAGGCATAATATATACCATCCAATTTTACCATCTTTTCAAAAACTTAGCCACTTTCTAGAAATGACTTTCCTGCTGGCTGGATCCAAAATAAATACCTCTCATGAGAGGTAATATTGTCCAAAGGCAGGGTGCCTAGGTATAGGGTTTCTAGTTTACACTGAATGTCCACCTGGAATACTTTTTGCAAAACTCTATGAACCTCCTGCCAAAAAGAAATTAATGTAAAACTTCTTTATTCAGTGTTTTTACTGGTTTAAATCACCAGGGGTCTCATTTGTAAAACAGTGCATACAATCCATAATAAAAATGTATGTACAGACAAAAGTCCAAAAGGCGTACACCAAAAATATTCAACAGTTTCTTCAATCAGGCTTCCACCTCAACAGCTGCATTGCCAATTTTGCATCTCTCTCCAAGTTCCTCCCATCAAGTCTGTTTTTATATGTCACAACTTTTGTGTGGGCCACAGGCCACATTTTGTGCATACACAATGTTATAAATAAGACCCCAGGTCCATTTGTTTTGGAGAGGAGGTGACCTCTTAGGATAATTCCGCTCCTGGTAGAAACCTCCTGAATAAAGAACACTGAAGGAATTCTAACAGGTAGAAGTTTCAGCTGGTTGCAGTCTGCACTCCTCACTGCTAGATGCCACTAAATCCCCATAAATCAATCAATCAATCAATCAATTTTATTTATAAAGCCCAATATCACAAATTCAATTTGCCTCACAGGGCTTTACAGCATACGACATCCCTCTGTCCTTTAGACCCTCACAGCGGATAAGGAAAAACTCCCCAAAAAAACCCCTTTACCGGGGAAAAAAAATGTTAGAAACCTCAGGAAGAGCAACTGAGGAGGGATCCCTCTTCCAGGACGGACAGACGTGCAATAGATGTCGTACAGAACAGATCAGCATAACAAATTAACAGTAATCTGTATGACACAATACAGTAATCTGTGTGACATCCTCGGTAATGACAGTAGCTTACAACAAACATTCATGAAAGTAATAATATTGTCGTTATAGTTCTGGCTACTGTGGTACAATATGTTGAAAGTATATATTAGTATCTGGCAGTATACATGTATGATAATAATCATATGTGTATAATAACAGTAGAAGTATGACTAATGACTAATGATGGCAGCAGCAGCAGCAGCAGCAGGCATCTGGCAGGACCACGGCAGCAGCACAACCACACACGTCACACTATCCAGGCACCGCTGCAATACGAGTTAACCTGAGAGACAGTGGAGCACAAAGGCTCCGGAGAAGAAGCCGAGTTAGTGACATCCAGAATGGCCGAGTAAACAATCTTACACACTGGATCTTAAATAGTAAGCGATACAGTGTAGCCTTAGTGCAGATGCAGCCAGGGAGGGCCAATGGAATATCCAAAGTACACCTCTGAAACTCATTGATCAGCATGTTATATGTCTGTGGTTTAATCTCTATAGCCATCTCAAGTCGTGTCATCACAGTGAGGTTATCAAGTTTGTGCCTGTACAGAGATTAAAACCAAAGTCTGTGATCACCAACAGTACCTGGTAACCCGCACTATGACCAGAGACACCGTTTTAAAGTACTGAGGGAATGGATGACACTTTCAACGCAACATGATACAGCTAGGGATGCACAATATTGGATTTCTTGCCAATATCTGATATGTCGATATGTAACAACTAATTTGACCTATTACTGATACCAGTATCCATAAATGTAGTAATCGGCAAGTCTCTTTTGAACTTCAGACAGATGAAGTCTTTCTTTCTTTCAGTGAGTTGGGCTCAGCCCTACAGTAATACACCCCGAACGCTCAGCCCCTACCACTTCATTTTGTGCATTCATGTCTAGGTGAAGGGTGACCCGATTGTATTGTGTATATATTTTTATTATTGATAAAGCTTTTAAAAATGATGATTTCGTTTTTACCTTAGTTCAATGTTGTTTAATATATAATGCTCCTTTTTTTTATAACAAACATAACAAAAAAAGCTAATAGTAAGCTGATGTCTTGGTAGCTAACTAGCTAGTTAGCTAATGTTACATTGCGATTGCTGATTTGTGGATGACAGTCCTACATTTTGACATATTTCCATGTTGCATTCACCTCCTTTGATGGCATATGATACCTGATCTTTAAACAAAGTCTTGCAGAGAAGATGCTGCACTTGTTAGTGCTCCTGTTAGCAAGGGTTGCTAAAATTAGCCTGCAGCACACCGTTGGTGGCCTGGTATAATGATGCAGGGTTCTTTTGACTTTATAACTTGTTTTATCAATTGATAGGGTGAAACTGTTGTTGTGAACACACTGCAAGTGTCCAGGCTTTTCTATCTCCATCAGATAACTAACAGATGTCATTGTGATAACACCATCACTCGCTGATCTTTCTCAAACAGTTCTGTGTCTTTTGCGTGCCTTTGTAGTCTCAATGCAACAAATATTACTTGCGTGGATAAGGGTACACATTTTCTCTGAAAGCATTCACGGTGCAGAACTTATACTCCTTTGCACACTCTTCACAATTCTGATGTGGTGGGAGGTGGAGGTTTCAGACACTGTTTAAGGGTACTGAGGCCCTCAGGTTGAGGGCATATCTGTTTGTTTTTGACTGTCTCCATTTGTCACTGAGAAATCTTTTCTCTCCTCAGGGGCTGTGAAGTACCTGGAGTGCTCTGCACTGACCCAGCGAGGCCTGAAGACGGTATTTGATGAGGCCATCCGAGCCGTGCTCTGCCCTCCGCCTGTGAAGAAAAGGGGAAAGAGGTGCACCATGTTCTGAGGAGGAAACCTTGCTAAAACACTTCACTACATCACCATGAACAACAACCACTACTTCTCTGAGAGGATGAGAGAGAAAACTAGCGAGAGTGAGTGTGCACTGCTGAGATTGCTTTCTTTATATTGATGTTTTTTCAAAGCGATATTGGTAACAAGACCAATACTTAATCCAATTTTTTTACCATTACTGAATAGGCTCATAGGTTCTCTGTGAAAGACATTGACTATCCACCTACTTTGTACTCATAGAACCACATCAAGTTGCCATGAGGGCTGACAAAGGTTTCTAATACTCGTCTTCATACTGCAACATCTCTTCTGTTTCAGCCACGCTTGCTTGAATTAATGCGGTGTTGACTAGATAGAAAGTGAACTATGAATAAGCCTTCAGGTCTGAAGTTACCCTCAGCTCCTGATCTAAGATCAGCATGTGGAGAAAAAATGCGTACTACTGGCATGCACACACAAATCTGTTGCTCCTGACAGAACAAACAAAATACTACTGCCTGCATTCACTAAACTTCACAAATAGAGCATGGTTTAATGTGTTTTCTCTACAAGAAATGTGACAAGTTCCAGGGAATTTCTAGTTAATTACAGCCTGGGTCTTATTTTGTAGTTTTAGCCCTCATTTCAATCAATAATAATGTACCCACTAAAGTCATTGCTGAGATTAAGTACGCAAAGTCTGATGACTCAGACTGCACTTTCAAGCAAATTCAGCAGTTGTACTTAGCCATAAGACCCTCATTTATTGAGGGCCCCTTTGTCAAAACCTATTTTCAGACTATTATTACTTCAGATTTTTGCTAATATGTTGCATATTGCCAAATCAATGTATTTAATCGAATGAACACAGAGAAAATCTGGGGCCAGATAGTGACCATGGTCAAATGACCATTTGTATATCAGTTACTCACTGAGCATTACGCTGAATTCCTGAAGAAAATGTTTTTTTCACATGCCTACACAGTGAACAAAGAATCCAAAAAAGGTGAACATTCTTGATGAATTGAAGTCATTTGGGAAAAAGTTTAACAGCAGCCAAACTATATCAAAATATCTGTATACAAACTTTGAGACTATTATACAGGAGCTGCATGAGAGTTTATAAACAGATGTTTTGATATTGTTTTGCTCTTTTAAATGCGGCCCAATTTGTGAACAATGATGCTTTTTTTGGATTCTCCATTCATCATGATGGCATGAGAGAAAAAAAGAGGGTTTTTTTCACAAATTCAAGACAATAGGTGGTGCATGTTTGCTATACAAATGGTCATTTTGCGGGTGAGGCATTCCTTTAAGGAATGGGGAATATGGGTTAATGATGTTTCGACATCAGAAATTTCAGACATCTCAGCAATAATTTGAATGAGTGCAGTGCCATTAATACTGAAAGGAATGATGTACAAAACTATGAACATGTTCTTCTGAAAGGTTTACATGGGAGCATAACATTGTAAGATTAGTGACTTTTAACTCCAGTGTCTCTGAACCCATCACATTTATGGCTTTCCTCGTTAAGTTTGCACAAATCCTCAATCCTAAACGTACTTTAAGATTGAGTGTGAAGGCTCAATCTTGAGCTAGTTTGACAAAAATATTCTGATCGATTATCAGTTCCACTTGATTGGTTTTAGCTTTCAACCACACCTTGCAGCCTGTTCAGCAGGAGAGTTTGCTCAGTCGAAGAAGATGAGGTGTTGTGCAATTTACAAGGTCAAGCATTACATTTTTCAAGCTTAACTTGCAAATATTAGTTGAGCTTTTAACATCATCTGATGGTCTTCATCAGAATAGAATAGGCCATGAGATGATGAAGACTTCTGTGGGTCATTCACTGGGTCTTCTTTGCTAATGCAGACCATGAGGTGTGGTTGAAAGCTCTGGAAAAAGCTACTAAGTGAACTTTGAGTTAAGATCATTTTGTCAAATTATGCCTGGTTCACATTACATGACATTTATGTTCGTTCTAACAGTCACTGTGTCACATTAGGCTATTGTCATAAAATTGTGCCGTGACTTGGCCAACAGACATGACAGACTACACAAGGGTCCACACTAATTATCCCTGGTCGTCTTTCACGACGTAAGTGATGTCAACGGGTTATTCTTGTGCTATTTTTTATTATTATTCCTATTATTTCAGTCACTTTGTCTGTTCATGTGCCAGCAGAAATGTTATTGTAGTAACGTTAAAAAAAAAAGAAATGCCACCAGATGGGAGAAGCTACATTTGAAGTACTGTATGCAAACATGCAAGTCACTGAGTCCTCCACAACAAGTTCCTGCAAATGTTTTACAATAAAAGCTTATTTAGAAAATGAAGGGATTCTCTCAACCTAATTTATGAGGGGCTTTTATTTTTAGATACAGATACAGGAAGTGTTGAGTTTGAAATGACGGTGCGATGCATTAACTTTATCAAGGCAAACGGGAGCAGATAAGTAAAAATATGAAAATACAAAGGGAATAATAAATAACGGACTCTCTATAATGTAGTCTGTTTCAAATTAAGCTGGTAGCCTCCGCAGTTGTGGTGAGTAAAAGCCCCGCCACTATTTTTTATTTTTCTTACTTTATGTCCATCTCCATTATGAAGAAATAACATTGTTTGCTAGCTTGATGCTAATGGCAGTAATATTACTACTACTGGCAGTAGTTTTTTTTCCCTTTTTAAACTGTTATGGTAACGTCCCTAGTTAGAGTTGTCTACGGCAGCTTATCGCTCTGTGTCTGTATTGATCAAAGTGACGGCTGTGACGGGAGCAGTCTTGAACAACAAAAAGAAAATCAAACATGCTAGACTTTCTGTCGCAATGCGTCTCAGACATGGCGTCGGTTGTCGTCTAGTATGGCACATTATGTGAGATGAAATGATGGATTATCGCATAAGACACTCATTGTCATTCACAATCCATGCCGACACTGTATGACGCTGCTTGGGGCTATAATTGGGCTGATATCATGTAGTGTGTACCAGGCATTAGCTGAAGTCGTTTTACCACTGTTAGGAAGGTGGAAAATCCAACCTGTACTGTCCTGTTATGATGAAAAAAAAGTTTCTTGAGCATGTTGTTTACTTTGGACAAGCATCTGATCTCACTCAGGTGTCTGTGGGTAACTTCATCTAACTGTGAACATGTGAAAGACAAGCATGCCAAACATGGGGGCTGTACAACCTTGCTGCCTGAGTTCTGCCTTTGGGGGTGGAGGAGCTTGCATGGGTCTTAAAATATTTTGTCTTAATTTATCCCATTGTTTAGATCTTGTCTCTGTTCCTCTGTGTGTGCGTGTGAGTGTGTTTGAGTGTGTGCGTGTTTGTGTGAGAGAGAGAGTCACGGATGTGTATATGAGCGCTGGTGTTTGTGTGTGTGGACGAGCACGTGTCGGTATCAGTGAGACAGCTTTGTTTCACAGTTTGGGGTAGTGCATAAAAGACAGTATTGTTTTAAGCCAAGTTTTTTAGTGTCCAGTTTTTGGTACTATTTCATATTGTATTGTAGTAATACACAAGACTTTTCAACAATCTGTGGACATAAAGGACGAAAAAAATGAATATTAATGACATCTAGTGATGTACAGAATAATCCTTAGAAAAGGAATGCGTTATGAATATCTATCTACATGTACCTGAATATTTAGCTCTTAAAACTAAAACAATTCAAACTAAAGGGATTATAGTCGCTTGTGTTGAAGTTAGAAGTGTTGCTAACAGTGTACAATAAAGGGGCCAATCTTTGTGGAGTTTGTCATTGTGGCAAACAGTGCAGATTGCACCTTTATGAAATGCATTTCTGTATGGTTTCAGGTCTGCAGTGTGTCTGTCTCCCTCATGTGGCGAGACGCAGCACTGCAGTCCACTCTGTCACGCTGTCTTTGGTTGGCATAGCAAACTGTGTGGTTGAATCATGTTGTGCGGTCCTGCCTAGCTAAGGTGTTGAAATGTAGATGAGAAACGCAGCAAAAAATTCTAATCTACTCTTGCATGGAAGTTCTCTGGTTCTTTGACCCACTGTAATTCTTAGGAGAGGTTGTATGATGAAATGCATTGGCCATGTACGTATGTAATGTAAGATGACTTGTATACTTGTTCCAACTGTTTGTCTTATTTTTTATTACTTCACATGTCTGTGTGGTGAAATATTTCAATTTTTTGTATACTAAATACAAATGTATATGTAAGGTACTCTGTGTTCTGTCATGATTTGTTCCCCACTCAGCCTTTTCTTTCTCTTTACGACCCACAGTAACACATAACAACATGAAAGAAACACAAGTAAAGTAAGTGGACTAAAAAAACCTTATTGTCACATTTGCTGAAACTGACAGTAGTGCAAAAGTCAAATACTCTGAAAAAAAATGTTCCTCTGGCTCCTCCAAGTGCTCCTAATGGCAGTTATAAGAATCCACTGCACCTAAATGAAATGATCTTATCACAGCCAAGACGAGTCATGCTGCGCTGCTCCCCTCCCCCACACATGCTCTCACTTAAACCTCCTACACACCGTGAGATTTTAGCATGGATCTAATAAACTTGGGTAAGACATCAAGTTTGATGTTAGCAGACTGTACAATGACAGCACCTACAGCATTGCAGGCTACAACATACAGATGCAATAGCTTCCCATACTGAGTATCAAATAACCATTTCTTTCACTGTGTTTTGCCTCCACGGCAAGCTGTTTTCCATCGGTTTGTTTGAGTTAAGTGCCAGCGCATCATTGCATGCTGTATTCCTCTTGGTTGGTTAATAGATGTAGGTCATAACAGCAGTCACACAGTGAGATGGTCATCCTAAATTTCTGCCACTGTCAGAATTTTGTCCTTGGCTGTCTTTGTCTTTGTCCATGTACTTCTCTCACTGTCTGACACAGGACCACTTTTTACAGCCACCACCAAAGATAGCACCCCGAGACTTTCACATCATTCATCTACCTGGGACAGCTCAAAATCGCAGTGTATAACAGACTTTAGTAAAGATCAATGGCTTTTTGTTTTTTCCTGTGTGTCCCTTTTGTAATCATTTTGTGTCTCATCTCTAAAGTCAGAGGTTTTTGCAGGTCCGAAAACAAACTGCAGGTACAAGTCTTCATGAGATTTTTTTTATTCTCTCAGCAGCAGTTTGTTGAGTTTGAGATGCAGGATGGAGAACTGATTTTTTTTATGTGTGAGATTGCTGGCTGCACAACAAATTGCCCCTCGGGGATAATAAAGTTTTCTTTGACCTTTGACCTTTGATCAGGCGATCAGTTTGTGGTTGGGTAAATCAGACCTAATCTGATCAGATTAATGGACCAGAGGAGTGGCTGCTGCAGAGGTGTGTGAAAGCAAACTTTTAGACTCAGTGCACTGTGCGCCCTGGCTGGACCATGTCAGATGTGCATCTTCCATGGGAACACAGCTGGCTGGAGTATGTTGGAAACACAATGGACAACACTAAAATCAGGGCACCACTGTTCTAAGAGACAGAGCAGTCTTTTTCAATATGTATTACCAGTGGTCAATTTTCACTTGCGTTCACTCATAAATGAATACGTGGGAAATTCTGCAATGAAAGACTGGCCTTCTCTCCTTTGCCAACAACAGCGTACATCGCAAGGACAAGTCAACAGCGTGTGAAAGTGAAAGCAAGCTTTTCGTTGTCCATTTTCTTTTGTGAGCTTGTCTTTTTTTTCACAAATTATTAGTCTTGTGCTACTGTCAGGATATAGTGACAGTTTCAGCAAATATTTCAAAAAACAGTCAAACATAAAATGCTTGGTCTGGGGACATGTCACCTGACCATGTCTTCTTTGAAATTGGTAGAATAATATGGCTTAAATTACAAAGATTTAGCAGTTGATTGATCAATAAGTTGATTAACACAAAGTTTATTGCTACCTTCTTTGATAATCACTCATTTAAAGGGCCAGTGTGTAAAATGGGTTGAAAACAGTGACATCAGTGGTCAAATTCTAGATTGCAATGCTCACTCCATAGACATATACACACCACATTGACTGCCGTTGCCTATTGGATCCGACGTCTCAGCCGGCCGCCATCTTGGATGGGTCTCGCTTCGCCTCCACAGTGCATTCACTTCTATTGAGGAAGGAGCTGTTTGCATAAGTAAAATAGAATAACTCACTGAATTTTCAACTGATTTTCACGCGGTTTGGTTTGTTACAAACAGCACACATGTAGTTATGATACAGGATGCTTTTGTACATTGATTTCATGCTTTAATGCTTTCTGCAGATAACAACAGCATGTTATTTAGGTAACAACACAGTTCTTTTATTCACCTCAACCCCAGAGTGGAATACATATATATATAAATATACTGTATAAACACAATACAATACAAAACATAGTATAGCATATTATGTATAGCACACCTTTGTGCACATATTCACTTTTCCGCTGTGCTGCAAATATCCCCTGCTGCTCATCCTTCTATATCTTTTTTTCAAGTTATCTTGACCACAGTCCCATTTTCATAGTTATAATACCAATACCAAAATTAATTTCAGTGTTTATGTAAATATTGAAAATGTTTTTTACTACTTTTGAGGGATCGCAGCAGTCAGTGTAATAAGAATAAGAAGAGCCTCGGCCAAGCCAGCAGATGGAGTGCTTTCATAGGCACTCTATCTGCTGGCAGAGCAGAGGTACTGCAACAAAATCTGAACTCACCTGTGACTATTTAAATTGCCCAAAATGAAGCTGGCCACTCTTTACCCACCAGCAACATGTCTGCAAGCTCTCTCATGCTTCTCAACGTGCAAAATGCGAGGCACAGGCGAGCCAGAGCTCGCAGATGCCTCCTTTTGCACATAATAATTAATTCACTACCACAGTAAACCATGACATGCCACACTCAAGAACTTAAACTTTGCACTTTGAAGATCCTTTATATTGTTTTTGAAATAATGCAACGTGTTATGGTGATGACACATCATCTCATAAGTGTCACAACACTGGCATCATGTGTCAATCAAGTGATTAGTTCACTGAATATCAATATCTAGATACAGCATTTCCACCAGCACATTCTGTCACGGGTGCAGGCTGAGTCACTTCGAACACCTGTCACCTCACACAGTACAATGACATCCAATAAAACTGCTCTGCCATGAGGTACTGTCATTATGCCAAACTTTTCATCATTTGTTTTAACAGTACTAGTATTTATTATTATCATTACTTATTTTATCATTGTTGTTTGTGGTTGTGTTTTGAATGTCAAACGAATGTGAATGTCCAATATCAAACTAACTTAATACAGGTATAAAACAGACCGCTTTGTTCATAATCATATCAGCAGAAATACATTTTTGACCAATGAAAATTGTGTGTTGATAATTGTATATTTGTGCAACTTAAATCTTTAGCTTATTGCACATAATGAAGGAGGCATATATATATATATGATATATATGTATGTATATATATATGTATGTATGTATATGCCGTTGCTCCGCCATGATGTTTTGAATCTTGCCGGGCAGCGACCACGTTGCATTTAAATAGGAGACTGATGATGGCGGTAACATGCCGTGCAACATCTACAACTAAGTAGAAGACGAAGAAGAAGTCCGTGGTGCATTTTGGGTAAGTAGTACCTCTGCAGCATGCTCTGCCATCATACTACAATGGAGGCGTGTTTAGTTGGGGAGGTAGCATACTACTCCTCCCTTCTACGGTTTCGGACATACTGCATACTAATTTGGTCTCTACTACAGTCCATACTACTTGGCCTTTCGGACGCAGCCCATGGCTAACTTCGGTAAAGGAGCCGCTTCTCCTTCTTCTTCTTCTGTTTTAATGGCAGGCTACAAATCAACGTTAAAGGTGCATGCCGCCACCTACTGTATCGGAGTGTGTAACATCATGAATTTATGCTGGGTTCATTTCATTGATTAAAAAAATAAAAATAATAATAATAATAAATACTCATATTCTGGACATTAATCCTGTTTCATATATGTACTTAAGAACTGCCCTTTGAACCTGAGCCTGTTTCTCTCCTAGCTCTAGGAGCCCTTTGATGCTCCATTCCCTGCCCATTTTGACCACACCATCCTTCAACCTTTTCCTTTCTGTAATGAATTTCCTACATCCAAATAGTACATGTTCATCAGTTTCTCTAAGTCCACAAGTTTCACATTTATCTGATTCTCTCTTTTTCATGATAAACAGTGTACTGTGTAGTCCTGTGTGTCCTAGTCTTATCCTAGTGAACGTGATCTCTTCTTTCCTACATTTCCCTCTGGACCTTTTCAATCTGACAGACTTTTGAATTTTGTAATATTCCCTACCCTTTGTGTCATTATTCCATATTTCCTGCCATTTTGTCTTAATTCCCTGGTGGATTATTGATTTTGCCTCTTCTCTGCCAAAACAAAGATCTAAAATATCATTTTATTTTTTGTTTAATGCACTTTTAGCCAGTTTGTCTGCTATCTCATTTCCCTCAATGCCTGCATGCACCAGAATCCAACAGAAGTGGACATCTATTCCTAGATGCTGCAGGTTCAATAAAATCAAGTACACTTCTAACAGTAGATCTTCTCGAGCTGTTTCTCCAGATTGAATACTCTGCATTGCAGCTGCAGAATCTGAACATATAACTACTTTAAGTGGTTTGACCTGCTCTACCCACTGAAGACTGATTATTATTGCTACCATTTCTGCTGTGAACACTGACAACTTGTTTGAAATTCTTTTGACGATACCCTTATCAAACTCTGGGATGTAAATGCCTACTACATGCTCATTATTTGAGTGTTTAGATCCATCTGTAAAAATCTGCAGGTAACTGTAATAGCTGCTCTTCAGATGTTTTTGAGCCAGATACCCTATGTTCAGATTATTCTTTATCCATTCTGTTTTCTTGTCTAATATTTGCAGGTTAACTTTGGGTTGTGGAAATATCCATGGAGGAATGCTGCTAATTATAACTGCTGGACTATGCTGTATGGAATCTAATTTGTACTGTTTCACCTTCTTATTAATTTTCCAAACCGTTTACCAGTAAAAGTTACGTACTCCCAATAGTTTTGCAGAACAGAAGAAGCTATATTTCCATTTCCTTTTCCCTGAATTCTTATTCAATATGCTAGTGATAATTTAGTTCTTCTTAAATTCAACGGCAGTTCACTGGATTCCACCAGCAAAGCATTGATGGGTGTGGTATTAACTGCTCCAAGACAAAGTCTTAATGCTCTATATTGCATCCTGTCTAATTTTTGTAGATGACTTTTTGCAGCTATATCAAACACCATACATCCATAATCCAAGATGGCTCTCAACAGCCCTGTATATGTGTAGTAATGCCTCTCTGTCAGCTCCCCATGCCAGACTGGCCAAACACCTCATGAGGTTTAACACCTTTTTACATTTGGTCTCAACTTTCTCAATATGATTTTTCCACGTATATTTATCATCAATCCATAGACCTAGGTACTTGAACACTCTGACTCTTTCCATGGGCTTACTGTAAAGAGTTAACACCTGCTTGTTGTCTATTTTCTTTTTAGTAACCAACATATAACATGATTTTGAAACAGAGATTTTAAATCCCCAATCATAGGACCATATCTCTACATCTGTTATTGCTTTCTGGATGCATTTCAGAACATGTGGCATGTCTTTCTCCCTTTTCCAGATTGCTCCGTCATCAGCGTACAATGAGGACTGTATACCTACCCCTGTATTCTCAAATATATCATTAATCCTTATATTAAATAGAATTGGACTGATGACGCTGCCCTGTGGTATTCCATTTACAATGTCGAAACTATCTGAAATTTCAGAACCTACTTTTACTTTAAATGTCCTTTTTGTTAAAAAGTCCATGATCCAGTTGTATAAGCGTCCTCCTATGCCTAACTTATTCATTTTAATTAACAGGCATTCTCGTCGTCCTCCGCTTATCTTGGTCCGGGTCGCGGGGGCAGCAGCCTCAGCAAAGAAGCCCTAACAGTCCTCTCCCCAGCCACTTCCGTCAGCTCTTCCGCGGGAACCCCAAGGGCGTTCCCAGGCCAGCCGGGTGATGTAGTCCCTCCAGAGTGTCCTGGGGCAGCACCGAGGTCTCCTCCCGGTTGGACACGCCCGAAACACCTCCCAAGGGAGGCATCCGGGTGGCATCCTTTCTAGATGCCCGAACCACCTCAACTGGCTCCTCTTGATGTGGAGGAGCAGCGGCTCTAAGGCTGAGCCCAGCCACCCTGCGGAGGAAACTCATTTCGGCCGCTTGTACTCGCGACCTCATTCTTTCGGTCACTACCCAGAGCTCGTGACCATAGGTGAGGATTGGAACGTAGATCGACTGGTAAATCGAGAGCTTCACTTTTTGGCTAAGCTCCCTCTTCATCACAACGGACCGGTTAAGCGCCTGCTTCACTGCTGATGCTGCCCCAATCCGCCTGTCAATCTCCCGCTCCATCCTACCCTTACTCGTGAACAAGATCCCGAGATACCTAAACTCCTCCACCTGAGGAAGGACCCCCCCCCCCCCCCCCCGACCCGGAGTGGGCAATCCACCCTTTTCCGGCTGACTTCCTGAAAACTATCACCATCACTTGCTTCATATTTAGGGTCTTCTCAATGTCATTAGTCACTTTAATTAATGCATCAGTTGTGGATCTTCCTTTCCTGAATCCACTCTGATACTCATTTAACAAATGTTTTTCCTCTAAAAGGTATGATAGCCGGTAAACAATAATTTTTTCCATCCATTTACATAAATGTGAAGTGAGGGCAATAGGCCTGTAATTTTCAGCATTAGCTGCATCTTTCCCTGGTTTAACAAATGGCAAAACTAACGCCAACTTCCACTCATCAGGTAGTTTTCCTTCTGACCAAATCTTATTGAAAAGTTTTAGTATGATTTCTAGTGCTTCCTCTGGTAATTGTCTGAACATGACATAACTCAACTGGTCTGGTCCTGGAGCAGAATTCTTGCTGCCTTTTAAAGCCCTTCTCATTTCCCTCAAGGAGAAATCCATATCAGTGGCTGAGCTACAGTCTACTTTTTTGGTGTATACATTTCCATTATCTTTTAAAACTTCCTCCTTCCTTTGTTTATGCATGTCTGTAGGATGATTGCCACTATGAACATTTGCAAATATCCTCCCTAAAACATTGGCCTTTTCGACATCTGTTATTGCCAGGCAATCTTGATTAGCAAGAACTGATATTTTATTGGCAGCCCTTCTTCCACTCATCTTTCTGAGCATATTCCATACATGACTGACATCTCTTTCATTAGTAGAACAAAAGTCTCTCCAAGTATTCCTTTTAGCAGTTTTAATTATTTTGAGAACTCTAGCTCTTTTTCTTTTGTATTCAATCAGATTGTCTAGACTCAAGTTGTTTCTGAGATTTCTGAGGGCAATATTCCTTTCTTTAATAGCCAAACTACATTCATCGTTCCACCATGGCACCATTCTCTTATTCCCTCTTATTACAGTTTTAGGAATACTTTTTGAGGCAGCTTCAGATATCATATTTGTAAATTCGGCAGTAGGCCTACACTCATCCACATTACCCTCCATCTTAATACTGTCAGCCAGTTCCCTGCAGCATACTTTAAAAGTGTTCCACTGAGCCTTTTTAAAGCACCATCTATATATATATATGTGGGCTCTTTCTTGAGTACATTTATCAATTTCTATAGTACACATGATGGGAAAATGGTCACAGTAACCGGCTTGATGTCTATTGCTTTTTACTGCCTGTCCTGTGCGTAGCTTCTACCAGGCTGCTGTCTTTATTTATCCTTTGTTTGCTTCCTTTTCCTTTTCTTTTAATCTGCCCTCCCAATATAATCTGACTCCCTGTTTGTGCTTGTTGTCTGCCTGTTTCGGCTCTGTCAGCTGATCCGGCTTGTCCCTCATTTCGTCAGTCTGTGTCTCTGCTGTCTAATGCTACAGCTTTACTAAACCTGACTACAACTCCCACAGGGCATTGCGGCAGATTCAGGTTACCACTCGGCACCTGAGTCTCTGGCTTCCCTGACATATGAATCTCCAGAATGTGTTTGAATGAGCGGCAGCTCCAGAAGCTCTGACTTGGATAAAAATGCGGCCTCCTGTTGGAATGCAGATATTTTTATTATCAGAATAAAATCACAATAAAACATAAACCCCACTGAGGCCTGTTTGACTCAGAAGGTGCACGTACTGGAGAAGGCTACAAAGAGAATTCAAATAGTCCCCAGAGACGGATGTTCTAACAAAAACTGTGTTGGTGCAGAAAAACAAAAAACAATGAGGGGGTTTTTTAGACTCTGCTGGCCTCCGAGATAACTGAAGCAGAGTCGAAGAAAAACATTCACAACCTTTGAGAATCCATGAAAAGCCAGCGGATGACTTTTTTGTGATTCTGGAGATTTTTCAGTCGCATTGCCAGAAGTATAATTTTCCATCTCCTTTGGCTCCACAGAGGAATGTTACTGGCCTTGAACAAGGCTTGTTTCTCTGTGGTTACCTTTTTCTCTGCCAGTTTGTGTTTGTGTGGTTAGAGGCTGAAGTGGGACTCAGCTTGATCCTGTCCCAAACTACACTTCAGATCTCCCTCTCTGATTTTGCGCTGTAAAACTCAAAGAAAAAAGGGCTTAGGGGCTGTCAGCTGGATGAATTCATCTGGGTTCACATCCTGTCACTGTGTCTGCATCTGAACTGTACCAACAGCCCCCTCCATTTCATCTCAAACACAAGAGCAACATGCATTTGGACGCCCAAGTTGTGTTTGCTGAAACACAACCAAGTAGAGTTAAGATAATTTTAACCATCTTAACTCCTGGGTTCTTCCTGCAGTCAGCTGGAAGGATTTAACCACTGTCTTCAGTAATTAGCACAACAAGAGTGAAGAACTCCACGTTACTGATCGGATCCAGTGATTCCTCTCAACCTGCGGTGTGAGATATTGTGCCATGAAGGGTCTGCAGGGCTTTATTCTCTCAATTTAAGCACAACTGATTTGTTCCTGTTCACCGGTAAGATGTGTCAGCAAGTGGAAGGATGTCAGGTAATCCCATGAAAAAAACCAAAACCAAGAATTGGGCAGTCCATCCCTCAGTACCATCAGACTTCCAGATATTATCTGTGCCCCATTTGTTCAAAGTCAAGATGTATATCTTTAAAAATGGCTCACAATTTTCTTAAACAGCTGGGCACCATAGCTGTCAGCAGTTGGTACTCAAACAAGATTCAATAGTTGTTTTTTGGGGGACTATTTTCAGCTGCGGATTAACACACATTCAGTGTTCAAGGGGGGATGTGTTGGTAAAGTTCCCACACTCATTATTACAGGATCAGGTCACTCACACTGTCCCAAACATTCAACTTTAACAAACTTTATTTCACATACAGTAATAGCAGAAGGAGCAACTGAATCTTACAAAGACCCAAATTAATTTCTTGGATTAAAAATTGATTGATTTAGTCTTATATTATTTTAAAAGTCCCAAAAGAATCCAGTCAGTAAAAATTATTGGGGAGCCAAAAAGAAATCTCTGGTGTTCACGACCTGTTCAGCTAGAGGAGGACTCTATGGAGCTGCTTTATGCTTACCATACACTACAACAGTGGTTCCCAGCTGGTGGCTCGCTGGTCTAGTTTATAAGAAAAACACATTTTATTCTGAAATATAATGAATTTTAAGTACATAGCTTTTATTTTGAAGTAACATTTCCTGCTGTAGAGTGAGTGACTAATGGACAGCTGCTTGACAGAAAGCAAACTAGCTCGATGACATGGCCAAACACATGTATGATGCTTAATGTATTAAACTGTGTGGACCTTGAACTAATGACTATAGAAACCATGAGAAATCTGGACCAGTTGGAAACCACTGATATAGAAAAACAGCTGTTGTTGACAATGTTCATGTCACCGAATCTCACCATTTGCATGAGCCAAGTCTAAAAATTGCAGTAATATTAAACCTGTTAGATTTGGCTGTAACATCAAGACAAAAAAGACGGACTTCAGACAGTTCAGACTGAGTTTCCTGACCACGTTAAGACCAAACAAGATCATGGGAGTCCTCCCTTGATTTTATTCCGACACTGGAAATTTTTCTGCAATGGTTTAATCGCCAACATTATGACCCAAAAACACAGAAGCCTTAATCTGGTTATTTTTGCAAATGCATTCAGTGAGAAACTTTCAAAGGACTTAATAGAGCCCCATCTTTGAACACAGAGTCCAGTTCTCTTGTTGCACACTTTCATTATTGGTCACAGGATCAGTTCACTGTAGGTTTGGGTCTTTTCATGGGATTTGTTGACAATAGGAGATTAGAACATAGAATATTCTTGAATCAGCAGGAGGGAACTGATGGTTTGTCTTTCCTGCTGTAATATTTGTTTGGAAATAAACCTCTGCAGACTCCTGGGTCACATTGTTGGGAACCACTCAGGCAGACCAGACCTGTGTCTCGCATCAGGCTGGACGCTGCTGGATTTGTTTGGGAAAGACACAGGGACACATGAGCCAGTTGATTAACATCTCCTTTGGAGGTCAAAGGTCGCGGTCACCTTCCTCATGTTAGATGCACTGTCTTTAATCTAGCCCAGCCCAGGATAGCATTTATTCATTTATTTTTACATCAGTACAGGGGCTTTTTTCTTTGGGTCATGGCTTGATTTGGATTGAATTTATCTGGATATTCCATATATTTTATAAATCCTGCTGTAACTGTGATCATTGTTTTATAAGTTCAGCATTAGATCTAAATGACAAAAGGTAAAAGTGTCAGAAATAAAGCAGATGCTTGATGGTGACCTCGGCCTCAGATCCCAGCGACACTTCCACTGACCATTTTCGCTGCTTTGGAATGGCCCTTTAACGGCTTTTTAACACTCTTTCTCTTTTCTCGGCTCGCTGCTCTACGTTAATGAGAACTGACTATTTCTGCCCTAGCGCTTCCAGAACCTTTCCTCTCTTCCTTCCTTCTGCTCAGGCTGGTCTGTGGGAAATGAAGTGATGTTAACTGGAGAAGCTGCTGGCTGCTGGCGACCAGGGTCTCTGGTCAATAATAGATACTGTTATGGGAAAATAATTTGTCATTTTCATAAGGATTCTGTGATTAAAAACCACAGATGTCTGTAATGATGGGAGTGGTAGCAGAGGGGAGCCAGAGACCTTGACAGCAGTCAGCAGCTTCTGTCTCAGATGTTTTCAGATAACAGAAGGTGAAATATGAACGATGCTGACTCTTGTCTCACTGCTCTGTCTGTCTGCTGTGTGACTCCTGAACCCAGCACAGGATTTAACACGTACACTGGAAACTCAGCAGGAGTGGTAGGATCAGGAGAAGTCTACAATGACCCGCGGGACAAATGGACGAAGAGGTGAGACTCTTTTTTTTCTTTCTGTTCCCTTGTGTCTTATGTGAAGGACTAATTGATTATGACACAAGATCATCAACATCTTTAACAGTTGAACAATATCAGTAAGAAGAGTCTTAAACTTCTCTTGTGTTCTTTGTTGTATTAAATGTTAAGCTGCTGGATTATGCATCTGTGCTACCGTGGCTAGTTCTGTCTGTCCGTTTCCACCTGAAAACGCAATATCACAAGGACACCTTAAGGAAATTTCTTTTATTTGGCACAAACATCCACTTGAACTCAACAATTAACTGATCAGAATTTGATGGTTACTGTGATCTTGCATTTATCTCATTCTTATGAACGCGGTATCTCCAGAGGGCCTTGAGATCACACGACAAAAGGGGATATATTTTTGTTTATAAAATGGTTCCTGGGGCGAGTTGATGGAGAAAGGTTTATTCTCATTTTTATTTTTTGTTTTTATTTTTAAATAGTTCACTGAAATATGAACAGTTTTACGGTGTTATTTTAATGCTCTTTTCCTGCATCATGTTGTTTTCACACTTTTAATTGCCAGCAGAAATGCCCACGGTTGAGCTCCAGACCAATCTTTTTTTTGTTTGTTTGTTGTTGTTTTTTTTAAATTAATTTCATTCTGTAGCAAGAAAGCTTGGGATTTTTTTTTCTTTTTTCGTGATGTTTTAGAAAAACTCTGAAAGATTCTCCAGAGGAGGATCGTACAGTCCAGTGAAGGATCTTTAAGTGCACAACATTACTGTAAATATTTGGGTCCACAACTGTCTCACTCTTTTAATACTGTAGAAACCTGCCAGGCTACTAAAAACTGCAAAATTAATGTGATTTAACAGCATTTTGGTGACAGAAAAATCCAACTTGCTAAAACTGGACTGTCTCCCTGCTGCTTCTCACTGTCAGCGGAGTTCAATTTTTAAATGTTTCGCCCCAATCTGACGTAACTCTAATTTTATTTACGTTTAAATCTAATAGTCATTTTTTTTTGCAGAGTTGTGTGAGATTAATTTGATTGATTGTAAAATTCAAGCCAGAAAAAGGATTTTTTTCACTCACAAATGTGATTATTGGTTTTCACAATAATAAAAAAAGGAAAAGAAATTACTCTTTAAGTCCTTGTTTGCTTTACAGATATTTATTTCAAACCTTGTGGAAAAAAGTCATACTTGCACAAAAACCTGTTTTTAATATTAACTTTGTATCTGCAAACTGTTCTGAGAAGTGGATTACATTTGGGACCTCTCGTACTGTGGTAATAATCTGTGTTTTTCTGCATTAGAGACAGAAAAGTGTTCTGTTTTTACACCAGCTGTAGTTTGGGGTGATCCAGTTTGTTTATTTTAAGGACTGGAGTCAAGGTGACAGAACTGTGATTGTACAAATATATATACACACAATTACCATGATTACTTTCACCAACACTGCTGCTCTGCTAAAAAAGGAAAGCACTTCAAACCCTGGTCAAAATGAACTGAATCATTTAAATGGTTTCATGTCAGCCTTTTGTAAGTCATTAATAAACACAGATTTTTTAACAGTGCAGGCTGGAAGTGTCATCTTTTGTTAGTGTCACAACTGATTGTGTTATTCTGAGAACCAATTAGTCAACACTGTTAGTTGGTACTAGTACTTGAGTATTTCCATTTTATAATACTTTATGCTTCTGTTTAGAATGTCATACAGAACAGAATAAACAACATAATAAATTAACAGTAATCCATATGACACAATGAGACAGGAAGAGAGAGAGATGCAGAACAGACAATTTTAATAGCTTACAACAACATTAATGAAAGTAATAATATTGTAATTATGATTCTGGCTACTGTGGTACAATATGTTAAAAGTATATATTAATATCTGATAGTATACATATGTGACAATAATCATATATTAACAGCAGAAGTATGACTAATGATAACAACAGCAGCAGGAGGCATCTGGCAGGACCACGGCAGCAGCACAACCACACATCACACCATCCAGGCACCGCTGTGATAGAAGTTAACCTGAGAGACAGTGGAGCACAAAGGCTCCGGAGAAGAAGCCGAGTTAGCAAGTTTGTTGTGTTTTTTTTGTAGTTGGCTGCAAACAAAGTCACACTTTTCTTGACATACTGTAGTATGTCAAGAAAAGTGTTAAAAATGTCATAGTATGTCAAAAAAAAGTGTGAACAACGTCATGGTATAATGTGAAAAGAGTGTTCAAAAATTCAAAGTATATTGTGTCAAAAAAAGTGTTAAAAACA